>OW028759.1:0-2725528 GCA_932294355.1 Aporophyla lueneburgensis | reverse complement strand
GACTATCGAAGAAAGAGTTTCTAACACTATATCCTCCCTCGGGTTACTCAACGCGGGTAGTCGGGTAGGCAGGTTACTAATTTAGAATTTTCTATTTGAACCAGTAGTTCCTGAGATGAGCGCATTCAACCAAAACAACAAACTCTTCAGCTTTATAATATTAGTAATGACTAGTTTCTGCCCGCGACTTCGTCCGCGTCAAATTTTTGCTCGTCTGACCCTTCCCGTCGCATCGAATTGCCTGCCAGTTTTCGTCCATTTTTTTTTGTTGCTGCTCCGCTCCTTTTTAGCGTGATGTTATATAGCTTTTTTGTATTGGGTAGCCTTCCTCAATAAATAGGTTACCCAACACAATTTTTTTTTTCAATTCGGACCAGTAGTTCCTGAGATTACGGCGTTCAACCAAACAAACAAACTCTTCAGCTTTACAATATGATTATAGTATAGATTATTTTCTTCACAATAACTATGTATTTGTGTATAAGTACAGACGCCAGCAACTAATCAACCTTGAACCACGTTACTCCGGGACCAATTGCTGTAAATGGCAGAACTCTCAAGGTTGTTCGAGAATACGTTTACCTCGGGCAAACTTTGCAGTTTGGTAAGAACAACTTTGAGAAGGAGGCTAACAGAAGAGTTCAGCTGGGCTGGGCAGCATTTAGGAAGCTTCGTCGAGTCTTCTCGTCGCGTATTCCGCAGAGCCTAAAGACTAAAGTTTTCAATCAGTGCGTCCTGGCTTACGGTGCGGCTGGTCCATAAATTCAAGGTCGCTCAGCGAGCTATGGCACGAGCTATGCTTCGAGTTTCTCTGAGGGACAAAATCCGGAATGAAGTGATCCGGCAGAGAACTAAAGTTGTCGACATAGCTCACAGAATTAGCATGCTGAAGTGGCAATGGGCCGGCCATATAAGCCGGAGAACCGATAACCGTTGGGGTAGACGTGTTCTTGAGTGGAGACCACAAATTGGCAAACATAACGTAGGACGCCCTCAGGCAAGGTGGAGCGACAATCTTCGCAGGGTGGCTGGTAGCAGCTGGATGAGAGCTGCTGAAAATCGAGCACAGTGGCGTGAAATTGGAGAGGCCTATGTCCAGCAGTGGACTGTTATAGGCTGATGATGAACCTTGAACCTAATGATTTAGCGCTAAAGGTGAAAATCTGTTAAAGAAATTTGTAGTAGCTCGATGTGCTGGAATCTGTACCTAAGTTAACTAATTAATTAACCGTGACCATTTTATATGATTCATAGGGAAAGAGGTTTAGATCATACTAGCTTCTGCCCGCGACTTCGTCCGCGTTAAATTTCTTGTTCCCCCGACCCTTCCCGTCGCGTGGAATCGCCTACCCGTGCGATTTTCCCCGTTTTTGCAACATGTTTCATTACTGCTTCGCTCCTCTTGGTTGTAGTGTAATGTTATATAGCTTATAGCCTTCCTCGATAAATAGGCTACTCAATCCAAACATATTTTTTTCAATTTGGACCAGTAGTTTCTGAGATTAGCGCGTTCAATCAAACAAACAAACTTTTCAGCTTTATAATATTAGTATACATAGATAAGTCACCACGCTTGGCTTATTTGCCTTGTGGGTGCAGCCGTTGTATATGAAATATTCATCCACCGCCACCTTTTTTCTTTTTGTAGGTCAATCATCAAATGACGTCTCCCGCTCTGGGCGAAGCAGGAGGGCGTGTCAGACTTTTACTGACTAAAACCCACCCATGTTCCTTCAGTTGCCTATATGCCAGAGCTACGTTAACTCTTTGATAAATGATTTTATTTCTGTAAGTAGGTTTGTACAAACACTTTTACAAGTCAATAATATTTTTTTGAGCTAGATGAGGTCCGCGTTTCCTATCTGAGAAGATAGGCCGAAATAAACTCAGAGGTCACAGTCTCTTTTTAAGTTCGGACATAATATTGGTCACATTATGTGAAGACTATGTAGATAGCTGTCTGAAATGGTCTTTAGAGGAAAGAACCACACAGTTTGAGTGGACCTGTCCAGTCAGTGCATGCATTTGTCACTAATTTAACAGAACTTTCGAACAGATCTCACGACCCTGGCAGGAGATACAATGACTTGACAAACCAATCAATAAAATACCTTTAAGATAATATAAATGAAATGTACACATAAACGTATAGAAATCAGTAACAGCTGCGACGCGACAGGTCAATTTCTTTAAAAAATCAAATCAAAAAGAACAAATCTCGCGACCCTGGCAATTCCGCTGCCACCTTGAGTTGACACCTTGCAGTGATGTCAACTACTCTAAGGAAGTCTCGTGTGTGTGTGTTGAGCTTCCTACCCAAATATCCATACAAATAAATAAAATTAAAGTGTCTGTTTGTAATTTCAAATTAACTGCTTTTCACTAAATATATATGAAAGTATAAACATACGGTAATTACATCAGAAAATCAATTTCGTAAATTTTTGTCTGTTTGTCTGTCTGTCTACTTGTTCCAGCTAATCTCTGAAACGGCTGGACGGATCTTGACGGGCAGATAGCTGATGTCGTAAGGAGTAACATATGCTACTTTTTGTTTGAGTAGCATATCCCTGGGGACAGTTCCCGAACGGCACGCGGGCGAAGCCCAAATTAGTTGTGCCCAACACAACTAATTTTAAATACATATCACGTCATTCATCGGTAGAAAAGAGAGAGGAAGGCCTTTGCCCTGCAGTGGAACAATACAGACTAGTTAGATTATATTTTATGCATTCACACCTGAATAATAAAGCCCAGTACATCAAAATTTACGAAAAATCTTCAACTTTTTCCACGAAATAATTAATTCATCATCATTTAATAATTAATTCATCATCATTGCAGCCGGAAGACGTCCACTGCAGGACCTATGTCCTATGCCTCCCCCAATTTAGGGGGTTTTTCCATAATCGCTACGCTTGGCGGGCGGGTTGGCAATCGCAGTATAGTTGAAAAATGGATAGAGCACGCTGCTGCCCATTCTCTAGTACGTCACTTCTTTACAATGATGGCAGTTTCTTTTTATAATCAATTTTCCAAAACAAAATATCATAAACGACATGTGTCTTATGTGTGATCGTCCAATTATTTGCGAATAACGTCTGCCTCAGACGGGGCGCGCCACAGTATATAAATTACTTGGCGTAGGTCAACTGAAGATGGTGCAAGAGATAAGGTGATCGCGATTTATGTGCTGCTGGTACTTTTATGGTTAAAAGATAATAATAATAAATCGTGCAAATACTTATGAATTTCCTGATTGCCGAGCAAGGTTCAAAAACCTGTTGTATTACAGAATTTAGTCCTTAACAAATAAATGCAGTCGTGTGGAGGGGTTAGGGAGCAAGTGTGGAGCGTGTCTATTTTGTACGTGTTTTATTTTTGTCAAAACAAAGTTTTAAGATAACACAAATTCTGTCTAGTCATCATCTAGCTCCAAAAATCAATTAGTAATAACTCCTGTTAGCCTGCATAATTCCACTGCTGGCAAAATGTCTTTCCCCATGACTTCCAGCGCTTTCGACCCAAGGCTTGTGATCCACTGATCATGTGTTTTCTCCATCTCGTCTCGCCATTTTTACGCGGTTTGCCTCGACGGCTTCTGGCTGTTTCAGGGCTACATGTACTGGTTATTTAGCCCACAGCTCATTAGGCATACGGCAGACGTGGCCAGCCCATTATTCATTATCATCATCACTTCAAGCATCGTTTCAACCGAAAACATCCACTGCTGGACTTAGGCCTCCCCCAAGCATTTTGAGGGGGTTTGCCGTAATCGCCATGCTTGGCAGGCGGATTGGCGGTCACAGTATGGTGGTATAATGCAAAGAGAACTTCGCTGCCCATTCCTTATCTTCCCTTAGTTGCCTTTTAAAAATGGGATGGCGCTATTCTTTACATCCGGTACCACACTATACAGTCCATTCTTCATAGTAGGTAATACAAAATTTTATGGCGTACAGGTGTCGTCTGTAGGCCAAATTGGATCTCAAGATCTCAAGAAGAGAAAAAATCCTTGTTTTCGAATAGGGTCTACCCTATTCTAATCTAGTCCAGTTTTCTTTTTTATAAAATTATCTACCTAAAAATCTAAAAACGAAAACAAGGATTTTTTGTTTCGAATCTGTGACCCAATTTAATTAAATTCTTCCTTAAAAAGAATAATCCGAAATCTCAAGCAAAAAATTAGTCCAAAGCCGCTGACCTAATAACACAGCTATACACAGCACAACAATACAAACAAACCTTTTGTACGAAAAACTTATAAAATTATACATTCACAAAAATGATTTATATTTACAGAGAGACACAAAAATATACAACTTTCCGCTTTTAAATTACGCCACAAGCAAATGCAGTCAGAATGCGTTCGTTATGGCCAGTTCTGGAGGAATGCCAGCAAATACGGACGACCAGCGGATAGGCACGAAATATATATATATATTATGATTTGTTAATATCATAACTTAGAGGAGGAAATGAAAAATCTTATGTCGTGAACTTTTGATCCGGATTTTTAGAGCTAAGCTCATATATTGGGGGATGTCAGGGGATGGAGACACTTAGAAATGGATTTTTCTAAGCCCCCGGTTTAGATAAAGGTTTTGAGAAATAAAATTATGGTTTTGTTTTTATTTTGGTTAACAATTTGAGAAGGTTATCAAAATCTGTACTTATTATTATAATGCTGAATAGTTTGTTTGTTTGATGGAACGCGCGAATCTCAGGAGCTACTTGTCGACATTTAAAAGTTCTTTTTATGTTGGGTAGCCTATTTATTGAGGAAGAACACGCTACAATCAAAAGGAGCGGAGCAGAAACGAAAAATAAACGAAAACTGGCAGACAATTCGATGCAACGGGAAGGGTCAGGGTAGAAAATTTTGACGCGGACAAAGTCGCAGCTAAGCTAGTGGAAGATAAAACTGATATTTAGGATAATATAGTTAGCAATTTTTGTTGATAAATAAACATGGATTCATGTGGTGCCGGACGTAATGAATAGTACCTTCTCATTATTCCCGTGGGTGTCGTAAAAAGCGACTAAGTGACTTACTAGAGAACGGCCAGCAGCGTTCTCTATAATTTTGAACACCATACTGCGATTGCCAACGCGCTCTTTTACAATACGCAACGGATTTTAATGCGGTTTGCATCAGTAGACAGAATTATTTATGAGAAAGGTTTATATGTATAATACGCGGGCGAAGCCTCTCGCAAAATCTAGTGAAAAATAAACTGAATTGTTTAGTTATCTTAATAGGTTTCACAGATTCTAGTCAGAACTTATTTTAGTTCTATTAAGTTTTACTAGCAGATAGGAGAAAGTTAAAAATAAATACATAAACGAACACCAGGAACGAGCACATAAAAAATAACTTGGCATTATCTACTTCAATTTCAAGGAACTGCAGTAGGTACGTCTAGCAATTCATTCGTAATTACTGACGCTTTGAAATCCTGAGATTTTTTCAATTCCTCCCGCGTAGAGAGACCCGCGTGGAGTCGCCACACGCGCAGTGCACCCGTCGAAGACTATTCGAGTGTAGATGTTGATATAGAGGTTGACTTTTGTCCTAAAGTATTGAGTGTAAACATAGGCCTCTCTCAATTTGGTGGGTTGTGCCATAATCGCCACGCTTGGCAGTCGGGTTGGCGATCGCAGTGTGGTGGTAAAATGCATAAAGAACGCTGCTGCTCATTCTCTTATAAGCCCCTTAGTCGCCTACGACACGCACAGGGAAATGGGATGGTGGTATTCTTTACGTCCGGGATCACACGGAAAAAGAATGAACGGAGTGTGAATTAAACACATTATATTCACTCTGCATTTGTTTTAATATACCCATAAAACCCAATCATACGACTCAAATGACGTGTCTGTTACGTAAAATAAAATAAAAGCAACGAAATGACTAGCATCGTCTAAACACTGGTTTAGACAGTCAACTTTTATTGTGTTTTCAACTTATGGTTTGCCACAGGCAATCAAGTTTTGTTAATGAGGCTTTAGTGTTGCCATTCGTCAACTGAGTTACTGTTACAATATTTCTAGTACCCATTTCTTCCTCTAGGTGTCGTACAAGGCGAGAATGTGCAGCAGCGTTCTCTATGCATTTTACCACCATACTGCCATCACTAACCCGCCTGCCAAGTGCGACGATTATGGAAAAGCTCCCCAAATTGGGGGAGGCTTATGTCCAACAGTGGTCGTGATTGCCCGCGTGGAGGTCGATAATTATCCCACAGAAAAGTACAATGGAAAAAAAAGTACAAGAAATAAAAAGTAAAAAAAAATAAGTTAAAAGTACCATATGTATTCATCCTGGTTATAAACTATCTGAATACCAACTTTCATCCAAATCCGTTCGTTCGTTTTTCGTGATTGAGTAACAAACATCCAAATATACAAACTTTACTGTTACATTTAGAATATTAGTAGGAAGTACGAAGTGACATTTCCAATAATCAATTAATATTTTTTTCACAGAAACGACGTTACATTTCCATTGAATTATATTTACGAGAGTCATCAAAGAAACGATTCATTAACTCGAATTAGCATTTATTTCGTATTCTCATTAACAAACGGACATTGCACGCAAACGAACCCAAAAACTTCCGAAACAATTTCGAAGTTAATTAAAAGCTATTAGAAAATAAGTTTTCCGTCGAACTTTCGATCAATGAGCAAATAATTTGATGTCATTTTGAAACGATAGGAGACGAGGCTAATGAAGAGACTTGTTACCAGGGATGTTAGGGAGCTCCGTAACTGTAACCGAAACTATCGGATATCCCATATAAAAATTTATCCGTAACCGTAACCGAATCCGAAATCAAAGTTTCGGATAATATCGGATTTGTTATTACATTTTTATTTTAGGTAGATTAGATAACACTCAATATATATTTATAATATTTTTTATTTTAAATAGCTGTAATAATTACTCACAGACTGATTGTAATTCCCACCAAATAGTGACATATAAATAAAACCATTTTATTAGCTATTTGTTTTTTACTTTTGAAATTCCTTAAAAGTTTAATATCCGTAACCGAAATTATCCGAAACTAACGTATAATCCGAAATAATTTCATATCCGTATCCGTATCCGATATAATAATCATTCCTACATCCGTAACCAATCCGTATCCGAAATTTCATATCCATAACATCCCTACTTGTTACCAAAGGAATTGAAAAATATTCTCAGTTTTGTGGACAATAAATCTATTAATATTGCGATTTACTAGAAAAGATTTTGTGTTATTTTTACACTGTGGTTAGAGTCGCCATGATTTAGATAGACAGGGGGTGACAAGCGAGATTGCGACTTATAGAGAAGTGTGGAAGAAAAAGACATGATGCACTGATCCCAAATAAGTCGCCATATTGGTTTTTATACAGACAAACTTGTGGAAATGCTCATGTAGTAATATTGGGAAAAGTGAAGGCATGGAAAAATATAAATAAACAAAAATATTGAAATGCCAAAACAAATATAATCTTACACTTTGACTGAAGAAATAATACGTTTATTTTTAAAAGAGGAAAAGCCGAAACGGCTTTGGTGATAAACCTCTCAATATACAAAAGAAGCGAAAACATCTTTAAGTTAAAAAACGCATTTAAACCATCAAAACAAAAGAGATTTTCGTCTAGAACTCCATTAATCGATTTCCAGAAATAGAACCACAGGTCAAAAACCCGAGCCCATAAACTTCCAAAAACCATAAAATAAATGCCCATAAAACACTGGAAAATAAATTGAATTTATCGCCACTGCATTGTCACTGCCCGTTATGCGTTTCCAAATATTAAAATGCATAGCTCATAAGTCATTATAAAACGACTGTCATTTTTATTAGTGATGACGATGGTAAAATCGTTAATGTCGATTAATTTTGTCGGTAGTAAAATGACGGGACAGTAACTGACGGGGTTATGGATGGAAACCTGCGTGCCTTGCACGTTTTGCTTTATTTCAGGAACGATATTTTAAGTATAAGAGTTGATGATTTTATTTTATTTTTTATTGAAAGGACTTACAACTAATTTAACAAAAATAGTTTCAGTAATGATGTAACCCACAACGCTGTAGACATAGTGGCTTAGAAAAAAGGAAAAGTGTAATTGCTAGGTGCTTTAGTAGTATTATATGCAGTAGTAAGTTCTGTAATAAGCATCAATAAAGTTAAAAAGACAAAGACTACACAATACAAATTATGGCCTTAGTGTGTTCGATAGTTATCAGGAATACACAATGGGTTGTTTTAATAAAGAGGAGCGGGTGAGGCTTTTGAAAGTACCTACTCATTGGACAATTGAAGATGTCAATATTTTCAAAAGTACCGTTAAATGTGTCCACCATACGGCGGATAGGTGAGCGCTCGCCTGAGTTAGTTCGGCTTCGAGTTCACTGCAAAAAGATTACCTGCGTGTACCTGTTGCCTGTGAAAGGTTCTAGGAACGGCGTAAAAAATCATGTTATTAAGGTTCATACAGTTAAATTTATTTCTAACAATTTTATAATATATAAAATGTGTTTGACAGATGTGTTTGAAATGATGCCTACCATAATCAGTTATAATGTTCCCACTGCTTGATCGCATGTCTCCTTTCCATGAGAGGAAATCTACCTAGAGCCTAGAGCATGTTGGTAGATGTCACATGTCTTCGATTGTTTGGTTCTAGGACATGCCAGTTTCCTCACTATATTTTACTTCAGAGCAATAGTGATGACATAAATTACACATAGCTTAGCGCCTGCCACACAACTCGATAAGTCGGAGCCCACCATTGCTCTCATGATGATGCTTAATGACTTTATTAAAAAATAATAGGATAGTTTAGATTGTTAAATGAAGATGAGCAACTAAGCATGACAATTATAGCACCTCCACCTCCACCACCATCTTTTGAAACAGTATTGCTAAGTACTGGTCGTACAGAATTATTAACTCAAGAAGAAGAATTATTTTCAGCACGATCAAAGATACGAAGTTTTGATGACGGTGGGTGACATTGTTAATGATCCAATTCAACCTGATCGCAACCCTAATGGTCAATTAATTGAGTTTAATGCTAAATCTCATCATACGAATATAGCACAGTCACATTTCGCAGAGCTAAGTCTAAGAGCTCTATAATCTACCCTTATAGCCTAGACAGCCATTCTACCAGCATTGTCAGCATCCCCATTTATCTCCATTACAAACCCGCTCCACAAAACTAAGCGAGCATGACCATCCTGGACATATAACTCAAAAAAATCGATATTCCTTTAAACCGAGCCAAATCCGAGGGTACAGTAAAACTAAAAATTAAACAATCCTACTTGGTACTCTGCCAAGTATCTTTGTTTCATTGATGCATATCTTGGGTTACTTGGCACGGGGCACTGTGAAAATGGTCTTCCTGACTGGTAGTAGCGTTGATTTTCTTGATAAAAATTACAATATGTTCGAGTCTTTTTGAATTTGATGTCTTTGCTCTTTCGGAGTAAGTAAACATCTGAAGTTGGATGAAAACTTGTTTGAGGAACAGATCAAGATTGGATTTCTTTAAACTCTTTGATCCTCGTCCGTTCTTTCTAGAGTTTTCTGATTTATTGCTCGAGCAATTTGGAAAAGTCTTATGCTTTTAACGGGCTCTTGCACTTAATAAAGATTATTTCGAGATCAGATCATTATTTGATCTTGAATATCATAAAAGTAATTGGTATCATTTTTATGATCACTTCATCGTCACTTGATATTCTTTCTGGAACTGCCTCTACTCTATTTTATGCTACGTTAAATGACCTATCTATATCGACTAATAATCCACTAAAGCTTCCCAGAAAAAAAAAACATTAACCATTTTTAACCTTAACGACAAAAAATAACTCCTAAAACAGCTGCCCAGTTCATTAATGTCCATAACTTCAACAAACTCTTATAATCCACTGCTCTTTATTACATCATAAATATTGGAGTTCAAACCGCGTATTTTAATTTTAAAAATACCCTTTTCAGCTTTATTAAGTTTGTCGTATTCAAGTTCTAACAAAGAACGAAATATCGGGCCAATCTTAAATGTTGGCACTTATACCGATGCAGGGGTTCTATCAATACAGATTTTATCTCTGGACTTCCTGCATAGTTGGGGAGCCGTATTTTGTAGTTATGTACGTATTTTTCGATGCTGGGAATAGAGGCAGCCGATTCGAGCCAAGGTGCTGTTTTTAAGTTATTTTCTCAATTGCTTGGGACGTATTTATAGTTTTTTGCTATATCTGGAGACAAATCCAATTGTATAATTTTATTAAAGCAGTTTGGCGTATCAATTACTAGAAAAAAGATCAAAGAATCAGATTCCCCTAACAATTTAAACAAGGTAATTACTTCTATAAACAAAAAAAAAAAATTTACCTTATTTTACATTACTTGTTCCAGTCTATTGTGCGTTTGTCTGCTGTGATTGTTTATTTTTTAGTTTAGGTGACACTTAAACTTCTTCATCTGATGACGTTCTTAGTCTGCATAAAAAAAACAAATATATTCAACAGTTTAGTCACTAGAGCTAGTCAAAAATTAGCACAACCCATAAAAATCCCGTTCAATTTCGATCTTAGGATTTATTTGATAGTTCCAAAATACTCTTATGCATTTGGACTGTCAGTGTTTTCATTTATTGTTTTGTTGTTCATCATTCATCATTTCAGCCGTAAGACGTCCACTGCTGGACTTAGGCCTTCCTCAATTTGGGGGGCTTTGCCATAATCCCCACGCTTGGCAGGCGGGTTAGCGATCGCAGTATGCTGGTAAAATGCATAGAAAACGCTGCTGCCCATTCTCTTGTTTTGTTGTTGTCTTCTACAAATCTATTGTTATTTGTATACAAATATGTGTGTTTATGTTGTCTCAGGATTGTATACTTCGAGTTTCAGTGATTATTGTCAAGCCAAGTTTCTCTAACTAAAGTATTAATCATATCTAAACTATATTCATGGTTATTGCATTACAATTTATTATACCTTCATCATACGTCTCCAACTTCTTCATTAATAATAAAGTACCGTATGGCCTTTCTCCTTTAATTTTCCAGTCCACGATAATATCACTAGCGTCTCGTGATAATTACGTCTAAAGCATTCCTTCAAAGAAAAGAGAGTAAGAATATGAAGAAGAGATAAATTAAAAAAGCTTAGAACAATTTTGCGCTGTTTACTTACTGCACTGGAGTTATTATCGGACATGTAGTTGCATTTACCAATATCTTAAATTACTATTGACTTTTATCTACAAAATGATCAGAAAAAGTGTGATGAGGTCGATATATACTTTTAGTTTTTTCACTCGAAAATGTCAACAATCATGGATGTGCTAACGATCATGAGCAGGCATAAAGCTATGAACTAACCTGCCAGTTGCTGTTATGCTGTTATCCCAAGCCTCATCTCCACTCAAATCATCAAAAGAAATACCTTTCAAAACCCACTCAATTAAAATTTCAGCAGCTCCAAAACTCGTACAGAAAATGCTGACTTAAAAAACATATTTATACAAAAACTCTCGACCTAAAATTTCATTTTTTTTTCTGTCCTTTGTGTTTCACGGATGTACGAATTTGAAGCTCACAGTTCTGCCGTGTGCCTTTGAGGCGTGTCAATATATGCCCTGTTGTTTATTAAAAACCTACCAGCCATGTTTCTGTCAGAAATTTTGATAGAGCATTCGTGTTTTATTAAAAGGGGAACGAAAGTGGCGATTTTTTCACGAACGCTTTGGTTGGCTGTGGGAGTTAATATTTGTTTTGTGAATTTTAAATGTTTTTCTACGATGTCTGTGGAAAAACTTAGTCTAGCTTGACGAAATGTTTTCGCATTTTACAGCTCTTAAAAACACTTTTTAGGTCAAATGTAGATATCCACTTTACCACCCTAGAGTGATCTATCTACCCATATGTTTTTGCAAATTCTAAAAATTTACACATATGTATGAATCACATTGATTAACTGGTTAATGCCATCACTCTTGTTTCAAACCTACCAGCGAAACATCACCATGTTAGGCATCCAAGTCGTCATGTTCAGGTCGAAAGTAGTAGAACGGCTTCTTGCATTTGCAAATTCGACCTTCGTAGTTGCAAATGGGTTACACTATTACGTCCTGGAAAGAATGCGTCAAATTATATGTCACCCTGTTTAAGTCTACTTTCAGTGAAAAGCTGTTGTTTTGAAATTGCTAACAGGTGACTGTTTGTAATGTCAAAATAACGGCACAATTTTATTTATTTGTATAAGTTTTTTTTTCGAGTTGTGTAAGCTGATATTTTGACATTAGAAACAGACACTTCAATTTTATTTAGTTGTAAACATAGGTAAACATTGACCTCTACGCGTAAAAAGTTGCGGATAAAAGCTAGTTGAAATAGAATGATATTTGTGACTTTATTCATTCATTTGATCAACAAAAACAGTGTTATTTTTTCATACATTACATACATACATGTTGTTTCTAAGTCTGCTAGGGTTTCACTCAAAGGATTCGTACTTTCATTAACAAATGAAGCGTCAAGGCGGATTTCTTCGGTTTGTTTTCATGTCATAGTAATTGTTATTTGATTCCTAGGGTTTTGGTTATAGTTTATGACTTATGTTTTTAAATTACGGATGTTTGTAACTCAATTACGCAAAAACGGCGAAAAGGATTAAAATGGAATTTGGCAAACAAATTATTAATAATTAGAGTAATATACGTATATAGAATTCTTTATATTTCGTTATTACGTTCTCTTGGGATAATTTTCGACCTACAAATGGGCGTAGACACTGGCAAAAGGTAGTCCTTATATATTTATGAGATTTAATATGTTTTTGACTACGTTGTTAATTCATCTAAATGATTTACGAATTAATTTCTGAAAAACACGCACCTTAACTATTTATAATTATTCTCACTTCAGTTAGTGAGAAGTAATTTTTATGGGCTTCAATTACGAATTGAAAACTTATCCCTAAATGAAGATTTAAAAGTGCCAGAGAGATATGTGTTTTATTTATAAAAAGTTAACAGTAGCTATAGACTTAAGACTATGCCCTATAATAGGCAACTGAAAATATAATATCATAGTAAGAACATTCAAAGCTCAAGAACAAAACTTCTTCCCCTGAAATAATTTACAACCAGCAAGGTCTCTAAAAGCGTGAAATGTCTAATAAACTAGTAGAAGCAAAGCCAGGCCGCAATCAAGCAACACAATAGGTCTTCAAATAGTGGCCGGGAGCAAATACAGCTCCAAATGAGGTACCTAAGTGCGGGTCAAGCCTTCTTTGTCCTTGTTTGGCCTTTGGTCTTTTGCAAAGGATTTTTTTTACGTCTTTTGTCTGTAGTTTTTCATTGGTATTTGTGGTTTATAGAGTTCCGTACTTTAAGGGTGTAATTGGGGCCGTATATAGAAGCCTATGCTGCTGTCTGTTTTTCTGTCGTATAAGCTGTCTATAATGTTCCCACTGCTGGAGAACAGAATTCTTCTCTGTGAAAGAGAGTGCATATTGTTGGATATCACATGCCTTCGAATTTTTGGTTCTAGGACATGCCACTTTCCTCACGTGGTTTGTCTTCGCTGTTTTGAGAGCAGAGGTATTTTTGAAACCTGCAGCTCGTAATCGTAAGTCCCGGCCGTTATCACTTGGCTGCCACTGCTCTACGCTTTCTCTGTAGATCTGTCTTCAAATTAAAATATTTATTGTTCTAATACAGTACAGAAGTTATTACAGTTTTGAGGGTTGTGATATAGATCCTGTAACAGCTCGGCATATATTAACAAATATAACATATTATCTCACATTGTGTAATTAGGGTTTTAAAGAACATCAACACAAACAAAAGCTTCTATAAAATAATAAGTATTGGCAGAAGTTTGATTTGTTGTAGGTAATATTTTGACGAGAGCATCGTCGGGTGATGGTTAGTCGGGGGAAGGTTTAGGCTGGTTGGCGATGTGTTGGTAAAATGCATAGAGAACGCTGTTGCTATTCTCTAGTAAGTCCCTTAGTCGCGTCTTCCGACACCCACGGGAAGAACTGGGATGGTGCTATTCTTTAAATCCGATACCACACGGAAGCATCCCATCATCCTAACTTAATTACTCATCTCCAAAATAGTGTTTGGAGAATGTTAGTGTATTTACAGAATTAAAATCATTGAAATCATTTAATCAAATAATTTTTTTGCATAATATGTATCATTCGGCCTTCAAGGCCTATATGATCGCATTTAATAAAGACTAACTTTTGCCCGCGACTTCGTTTGCGTAAACGTCAGTTATCGCGGCCGCAGACAAAGTCGCGGAATAAAAAGTAGCCTATGTTCTTTCTTGGGGTTCAAACTTACCCCGTACAAAATTTCATCAAAATCGGTTTAGTGGTTTGTCGTGAAAGCGTATCAGACAGACAGAGTTACTTTCGCATTTATAATATTAGTAAGTATAGATTTGCCTAACCGGTTGAGGTAGGCTTTTAGTCTGACCGGTTTAAACGTTGTACCTAATATAACTTAGTGCGTCATGTATTTTGTCTTAACATGAATCTATACTAATATTATAAAGAGGAAAAGTTTGTATTTTTGTTTGTTTGTTTGTAATGGATAAACTCAAAAACCACTGAACCGATTTTAAAAATTCTTTCACCATTAGAAAGCTACATTATCTGCGAGTAACATAGGCTACATTTTATTTAAAAAAAAAAAATAGGGGTCCGTAAGATATTTGGGTTTTTCGGACCCAAGGTGTAAAAAGTCATCCAAAAAAGTTCCTTATTTGGCGTATGCCGCCTAAACTATAAAAGAATGCAAAGTCGAGGTACCAGGTTATCATAACTTGACAAGAGCTTACCAAACAATTAATATGTCTTTGAAGTACCAGGTTGTCATAACTTGGTAGGAGCTCACCTAACATGGGTGTGTGATAGCTAGAAAACGCTTTATGTCTTCGAAGTACCAGGTTAGCATAACTTGGTAGGAGTTCACCTAACATGGGTTTTATTGATTCTGAGGCGGTACGAAGTCCGCTGGGTCAGCTAGTAATAAATATATTAACATTTAACTTTATAGTAAACAAACCTTGTTATTTTTAACCGACTTCAAAAAAAGGAGGAGGTTATCAATTCGTTTGTATTTTTTTTTAAGTCATACAAACCGTGCCTAACAGGGGCGGGTACAAGATAAATAAGAAAAAACTTATTTATCTAACTATGTAATCATATATATTTCCATCGTTCTTTCACAAAAGACCAAAGGTTTCTTGGTCTTTTATTCTTGAGCTCGTCAAAGTCTTGAAAAGAAGTACAGCTCCGGGTTTTAATTAGGCCGGTCTTATCTACTTTCGCCAGGCGTCTAGGGAGGGAAGGAAGTTGAAAAAGTCAATAATTACCTTTTCCCACGGTCAGAAGTGGCTTTTAGTAGGCGGGTGTGGGTGCAATTGTAGCGGGGAGCGAGTTAAATTAAGCGATGAATCTTTTGACAAGGAAAATATATATATTTTTATTTAATGATCGAGAAAACGTTACGCCAATATGTAACTGTGGAAATCAATTAAGAAGTTAACGAGATTTTTCCTAAAATAACCAAAATTTTCTGTTCTTTTCTTCTTGTCTGTTTATATATGTGTGTACATAAATGGTTAAATAAATAAATTTACGATGCTGATGAAAGTTTATTTAAAGCTGTGGCTATAACAGTTTTATAGCCACAGCTATCAAATATAATGCGAAAGAATTTTATTTAATTTTGGGGTGGCAGTTTACATATAGTATGCCTGATGTCCTCATTCAAATGTTTATTACTTATGTAATTATAATTATTCATTAGTATTTTTAAAATCTATTTTGATCATTTGCTATATGTGATTGTCTCTAAATAGTCTCATTAGATGCGCTGGTGCCCGTTATTGTAGTTATGGATATTCTGGCCATTTTGAAACAAAATTCATTTTCATAATTTTTTCATCATTTATCTTTATGTTCCACGATTCCTAAACGATTGAAACATTACGTCCACCAGTGTCCCTTTATAAAGTAGGTGTTCCTTCAACAACACCATCTTAACACTCTTAGGACCAGGTTTTTCAGTAGATTTTTTGCCGGTTTGACATTATCAATTTCCATTTAAAAAAATGTACAAAACAGTCTTATTTTTTCCTCCGATAAATATTTCCGATTTAATAATCATTCCTTCGTAGTCAAAACGGTGTCGCTCGTCACGCCCGCTACCGCTTGTCACTAAGCCCTCACCCCAACCCTACAAGCAGCACTTCTAATTGCATTATTAACCTGGCACATTTCGATCGGCGGAACCCTTTTGTTTTCTCGACTTTTTTCAGGGTTCCCTGTTCCCTTTTCCTACCAGAATTGGATTAGAGAATTATTTAAATATATTTTTTAAAGAAACAGGGCTTCTTAGGAGTTTTCTTGTTTTTTAGTGAACTGATTTGTGTTTTTAGACTCAAGAGGGAAGTTAAGAAGTTGTTTGGTTTTTTCTCAGAGGTTCGTTTCAGTTTTTATTATTTTTGTTGATTTATTTTGCCTACTACGTTGTTGCAATGAACAATTATTTATTTATATCTTTTGCCAGCGGCTTCGCTCGCATGTGAGTGGGAATTTACCTATGGGAACGTACTACCGTACGTAACGAACGTACTAATGTACTACTAGTATTATATTTGTACATCCACGTTATAAACTATCTGTGTGCCAATTTCATCCTAATTCAATCGGCTGTTTTTGTATGATTGAGTAAGAAACATTTGCATGTTTTACTCAATCAGACCCTTCCGTGTCTTGAAAAAAATGTGAAGTTGTATATCTTTGAAAGCAGTATTCAGAGGCCAAGAAGTTTGGCAACCAGTTTTAACTTCATTCAAACTAGTTATTTTTAATACTTACAGTTAGTTATACATACAAATTTAACACGTTAAGTGCCATGTGGGACTATGTGTCCGACACTTTATGTTCCATTCAGGCCTTGTCGGACTATATGACTGACAACACATACAAAATCTGAACATGTCATTGCTGCCTGGCGGCCATGTTTTTGGAATAAATAATGTATTTATGGCATAAATAATCTCTTTAAAGCGAAATAATACTAAGTATATTTTTTGACTTTTACTGATTTTAAACATTTCCATGTTTGTTGTTAACGTGTTAATGATACGAATCTCGTTTTGACTGAAGGCCTCTTCCAGATGCTTTCATAGTTCTTAATTTTCGCTTTTATTAATCCAATCTCGAACAAATTATTAAAAAGTCATAGTTACTACTCCTTAACACCCATAAAAAGTTAATAATAATACCATCAGTTCACACCTAATTAGGAATAAAGATGTTCAAACTGACGACTTGCCCCTAATTTAAGACTCCCCCATCACTTATTCCGACCGTCTCTCAAAGTTTGTGAACGAAAGAAAGACGGAAAGAAAGTAAAAGGGTCTAACGAATATACGGTTTGTGAGTTAGTTTGGTAAATGTTAAGACGAAGCGCGAATGGCAAATAGATAAGTGAGTAAGACAATCAAAAAAAATGCTATATACGTAATATAATATAATACGCATATAAACATATTCGTAAATATCATCATCATTATCAGTTCAGCCATAAGATGTCCACTGTTGGACAGAACCCTACCCTAATTCGGGAACTTGTCCATAATCGCCACGCTTGACAGACGGTTTGGCGATCGCAGTATGGTGGTAAAATGAATAGAGAACGCTGCTACCCATTCTCTAGTAAATCCCTTAGTCGCGTGTTGTGACACACAAAGGAAGAAATGGGGTGGTGTTATTGTTTACGTCCGGCATCACACGGAACAATCGTAACAAAAATTTACTGAAGAAAAAACATAATAAAAAGTAACTTATATATTAGATCATAAGTAAAATGAGCTTTCACGTGATGCATTAAAACTATGTGGTATTTTAACTGTAAAATCTCGTAAATCAGCGAAATTGGAAAAAGATACACGACCTCTTAAATAGACTACGAAGTTTTGTATGGCAATTTTTCCCAAATTCGCGTCGGCTGCACGGTTAACATTGTGTCCACATAAATTATTTCAAAGATTTTCACAAAATCTCCGCTATTTTTAGAACGAAATCTTTAACAGAAAACCTCTATTTTTCCCCCTACCGTTATCATACACACACATCTGCATACATCTCCAAAAGGACTGCTATATTATGAATAATATCCCCACTATAATCTTATCCATATTTTATTGTTAGAATCTTCCCGGCCCGTTGCTATGGTAACGGCAGCCATGATGCTGAACTAGAATATGGCCATTCATAGAGTATTGATGGAAAGTTTTGTCTTGTGTATTAGAGGCTTGCTTTTTTATTTTCTCGTGATTTTATTTACGGGTTAAGGGACCAGGAAATTTAGTTACATATTTTGGGTTCAAAATGACGAATTTAATATCATATTCATTAAGCAAAATAAATCTGTATATTTGTTGAGAGGATAATACGACAGTAAATCGAAACACTGGCAGCATTAACGCATTGAAAACTTCTAATTACGAAAACCAAATTGCGAAATTATTTTAACGTAGTAAGTAGTAATGAGCCAACTATGGGTTTATTCAATCAACTAACCAGCGATTCCAGTGCTTTAATAAGCCTATAATGTCCCATTGTTGGGCAAAGATAAGTCCTTTCAGTACTTATTTATCAATGCCACCTCATTCGAATATATTTGAATTATCGCTTGTAGATTGAGTACGTTATAACCTACTAAAATATAAAATGTACGAATGTATTGTCATATAGACGTTTCCATCGTGTGTAGGTCCTAATATAGAGTAGTTACGCTAGCCAACCTCAAGTTTGATAAGCCAATTTCAGACTCACTTTTCAAAATACAATATAAATTATATCGGTTCTTTGAAAAGCAATATTTTTTGTCAAAATTCTTATTAAGAGACCATTTTTGTCTTCTAGACGTAGGTAGATACTAATAAGTCTTTCAGTCAGTTTTAATGACAGTTTTACCTGTGACTGACATACATATGTCATTAAAAAATACAATTTTGTTGGCACAAAATATTGCTCAAATTCGAATACCTTTTAATTTTAAATAAGTAAAGATAATTACGTTCGTCTTGAGGTTATTGAAGGTCCCCGTTTAGAGAATTACTATCTGAAATATTTGGCTAGTTTCTTCTCAATTCTCATTATCATGATTATTTATTTATTTATTTATATATGCTTTATTGTACACCAGATAATACACACACCACACCATTATTTAAGCCGAAAGACGTCCACTGCTGGACATAGGCTTCTCCCAATTTGGAGGGCTTTGCCATAATCGCCACGCTTGGCAGGCGGGTTTGCCATCGCAGTATGATGGTAAAATGCATAGAGAACACTGCTGCCCATTCTCTAGTAAGTCCCTTAGTTGCCTGTTACGACATCCCCGGGAAAAGATGAGGTGATGGTATTCTTTATCTAACGTCAAGTTTATAATTATCCTACTAATCCTACTAGTAGATAAATATGAAAGTTTATATGATTTTATATTTCGATGCTTGTTACACAAAAACGGCGGAACAGATTGAACGGTGGAACGGATTAAAATTGGCACACAAATAGTTCATCTGAATTAACACATATATGGAACTTTTTATTACGGCAGTCCGTACAAACGGGGTTGAATTATCCAACAAGATATTTATTGTGGAATTATTTCCGACCTCGATGCGAGTGCAACCGCTGGCAAAAGCTAGTAATAGATAAATGTGAAAGTTTCTTGATATTTTGTTATTTGTTACACAGAACACAGAAACATCTGAATGTATTTAAATGAAATCTGGCACAAATATAGTTTATAACCTGAATAAACACATAATTATACTTTTAATCCTGGTAGAACGTCCCGATGGGATAATATCCGGCATCCACACACGAGGGCGAAACCGCTGTTCTTACATAAATCCATGCCTTATTCCCATGGGGGTTGGCAGAAACAGAACGTTATCTGCTACCATCCTAACATACTCTTTTGCTTCGTTAACGTTCGTATATCTGGTCATGCACGTACGCTGGTAGCGAGTACTAGATACGCATCCGACCTTTCGGATAAACTTCACCAAACAATAAGGTCACTATTATGTCCTTCTAGAACGAAGCAATTTAGTTCATGCCAATGAAAGCAGTTACCGAAGCCACCACACGAAGCAACTACACAGCTTCCGAAGCAACAAGTCGTTTCTCAGTATGTAGCTTTGAAATTGAATTTTTGACACATGTTTTTTCAAGCCATGTCTGTCAATTATGTTAGAAAGCTGCTGCTAGACAATCCACTGCAGTTGCCTAAACATTATGCATTGGCAAATAGGTGTTGAAATTTAGTCTCGCCTAATTCTGAAATGTTTTTTTTTTCGCTAAGTAACAGCTTAATGTTTACGCATTACATTTATGAGTAGCACAGGGTCAATGAAAAGCATCTTAGTAGTAGCAGTTAACCTCAATAGGCCGAGTCAATTGATTACCTAACTTGTAGATAATGTTTTGAACTTTTCTTAACTTGTAGAGAATGTCTTGAAAGGAATATCCATTTTGGTAGTGAATAAGAAAAGACAAGCGATGCCATTTATAAGACCCCTATCGACATTAGATCCCAATTCTATTTCCAAAAAACCAAAACATTCATCAACGTATCATCTTATTTTTTTCTGGCAACACAAAACCAATACAAAGTGCCACGTAGACCGCAACAAAGCCAGGTTCTCACCTTTGTGTACAGCGTCGCTTGTCAGACAACAATATCCGGTTACTGGCCGCAAGCGATAAGTTAGGAGCGGGCATTATTTGACTGGCCTGTTAGTCTAGTGGTTAGTGACCCTCACTGCTAAGACTGAGGGTCTTGGGTTCGATTCCCACCCAAGACAAATCTTTGTATAATGAGCATAATCATTTGTTTTATGTCTGGGTTAATTTATCTACTTATAATATGTATGTATTTAGACATTTATAAGTATATTTATCAGTTGTTTTGTTGCCATAGTGCAGGGTCTGCCGAGTTTGGGATCAATAATGTTGTATTGGTTGTCTTAAGATACTATTAAGGATATTATTATGGGCCGAGTGTTTCAACAGGCCCAGTTCTACAAGGTTCGAAGGTCTTGAATTGTTCTGTTCTTGTGGGCGGGCGTTTTGGGGAGACTGTCTTTTGTAACTTTGACGTTCAAAAAGTGCTGACTCTCAGCCTAGTTTGAATAAATGACTTTTGATTGATTGATTGATTTGATTGTGGTCTCTTGGTGCCGAATTGAACAAGGGAAGGCTGGTTTTGTCTGAAACGATCTGTTGTAATAAAGTTGAACTTTAACAAGGCTTCATTGGTATGGGGCATTTGAAAATTGCTTATACTTAGCCTGTTTTGTATTAGTTTTGAATATGTAAAGACTATTATGTGGTGTCTCGATGGTAGTGTCAGGCGCTTCACATTGTGTTAACAATTTCATCATCACTGCTTTCAAAACGGTGAAGGAAAACATCGTGAGGAAACCGGCTTGTGCTAGACTAAAAAAATAAGCCCACCAGTGCCTCGGAAGTACATTAAGCTGTTGAACCCGGCTATCAATCGTAGATCTTCGACAGTTTTTACGGTTCAGAAGCCAGAAAAACTGACAACCAGTCCTACTAAGGGGTATCGTATTACCCAGTAATCACTGGGTTGTTGAGGCTAGATAGGTAGTCGCTCCAATTAAAATACTGGAATTCAGTTGCATCCGCTTAGATTGGAAGCCGACTCCAACATAGTTAGGAAAAGGCTAGGTTATGATCATGATGTTACAGTCACCATGTGCAATGACATTTCGTCATAGCTCAATATATATTCAACTAGCTGACCCAGCGAACTTCGTATCGCCTCAGATTCAATAAATGTTGTAATAAACCTACCATGTTTGACAACCAGGTGGTGGTGGTCTAGTAAGCGTTTTCTAGCTGACACTCATATGTTTGGTTAGCTCCTAGCAAGTTATGATAACCTGGTACGTCGACAGCATAAAGCGTTTTCTACCTGACACTCCGTTCTGCCAGGGTCGCGAGATTATTCGAAAGATATACCGTGACCCTGGTACATGGGCAACTGAAGGAACACGGGTGGGTTTTAGTCAGTAAAAGTCTGACACGCCCTCAAGTCATTCAAGTCATTTGATAAATTCCCATCCAAAAAAAAAAAAAAACACTCCTTTGTTTGGTAAGCTCCTGTCAAGTTATGATAACCTGGTACCTCGACTTTGAATTCTTTTATAGTTTAGGCGGCGTACGCCAAATAAGGAACTTTTTTGGATGATTTTTTACACCTTGGGTCCGAAAAACCCAAATATCTTACGGTCCCCTATCTATATATATAAAAGAAAGTCGTGTTAGTTACTTCACTTATAACTCAAGAACGGCTGAACCGATTTAGCTGAAAATTGGCAGGGAGGTAGTTTAGAGCCAGGAGAAGGACATAGGATACTTTTTTTTTTTTTTTTTACTTTTTACCATAATCATTTATTTATTCCGTTCGACCGCGTTCCCGTGAGACGTCACATAAAACGTCAAAGAGAATACAAGTCACTATAAACGTTGCCTTCGAAGTACCAGGTTATCATAACTTGACAGGAGCTTACCAAACAAAGGAGTGTCAGCTAGAAAACGCTTTATGCCTTCGAAGTACCAGGTCATCATAACTGGGTAGGAGCTAACCTAACATATGAGTGTCAGCTAGAAAACGCTTACCAGATCACCACCGCGTACCAGGTTGTCAAACTTGGTACGTCTGGGTCAACTAATTATCTATACTAATATTATAAAGCTGAAGAGTTTGTTTGTTTGATTGAACGCGCTAATCTCCGAATCGAATCCGGTCCGAATTGAAAAATTCTTTTTGTGTTAGGTAGCCTATTTATCGAGGGAGGCTATAGGCTATATAACATCACGCTACACCTCAGAGGAGCGGAACAGTAATGAAAAATGTTGCAAAAACGGGGAAAATTTATTCCTTCTGAGAGTTTCCGTTGCGTGCGCTGCGTAAACGGTTAAAGTAACGCAAAAATCATGTATGACGGGATTGTTATTTTTAAAAAGTTCAAAAAAAAAGTCCCAAGAGCATATGTCTATCTTTTAAGGTTGACTCACTATAACTCAAGGAGCGAAAATGGACGAAAACTAGCAGGCAAATCGATGCGACGGGAAGGGTAAGGGGAGCAAAAATTTGACGCGGACGAAGTCGCGGGCAGAAGCTAGTTTTTTATAAAATAAAATATAACTTATGTTACTTGCAGATAATGTAGCTATTTAATGGTGAAAGAATTTTTAAAATCGGTCTGTAGTTTTTGAGTTTATCCATTACAAACAAACAAAAATACAAATTTTTCCACTTTATAATATTAGTATAGACACAGAATGCTTACTTAAAAAAAAAACTCACATAACATCACGCCTTGTTTCTCCAAGGGGTTCTTCATAGGTTTACCTATGGTACCTAAATCCACAATTTGCCAGTTGTGTAAAAAAAAACTTGGTACCTATATAAAAACCGCTTCAGCTCATAAATTAAGTCGGAAACCATCTTTGTGTTTATAAATGTTTGTGGCAGGTTCCACTGCGAGTTCGGTTACAATTACATTATAATATTCAACTTCACACAGAACTTGGGAACGTGAAAAATAGTCCGTGAAAGTCAAGAAGATAACGTTTGACTTTGAAGTCTCTCCTTGTATAATTAGAGGTTCTACGATAGATATTGTCTGTAGCTTGGTATATTGTTTTACAGTAGAATACATACTTCGTTGCTGAAGACCACAATCTACTTTCTCTAGTCATCTTATATACACTATACAACACTCCGTTTTCTATCTTAAGGCTCCCGTGGACAGGCGCCACGCGACTCTTGTGGAACAATTCCCATGATTTTATTAACTTCATACGTTTGTAACGGAAACTTTGAACATGATTTTGAACCCCTTCAAAACGTCGGATTAACTCGACATTTGGCATACTTATCAAGGATCGATGACATTACAATAATTTTATAAATTTGTGCCATTATCTTTACCAGGACAGCAAAAAAAAACTGTTTTCGAAAACTAAGCTGACATACGTCACAAACTACGCTGACATACGTCTCAAAATTCGAAACACCTATAAAGAAAAGAAATAGTAGTTTAAAAAAAAAAAAACTAAAAAAAACACTTCCATACTACAAAGTAGAATATAATGGAAAAAGCGTGGAGTGCTTGATATCAATTAAAAAATATCTCAAAAAGCACCCCACGCTTTTTTCCATTATTTTCTACTTAGTTTGGTTTTCCATGGAAGCGTGTTTTTTAGGTTTTGAGGGTTCCGTTGCCAAATGGCAAAAAACGGAACCCTTATAGATTCGTCATGTCTGTCTGCCTGTCTGTCCGTCCGTATGTCACAGCCACTTTTCTCTGAAACTATAACAGCTATGCTCTTGAAACTTGGTAAGTAGATGTATTCTGTGAACCGCATTAAGATTTTCACACTAAAGTAGAAAAAAAAACCAATAAACTTTTGGGGTTCCCCATACTTAAGACTGAAACTCAAAAAAAAAATGCATCAAACCCATACGTGTGGGGTATTTATGAATAGGACTTCAAAAATGGTATTGAGGTTTCTAATATCATTTTTTTCTAAGCTGAATAGTTTGCGCGAGAGACACTTCCAAAGTGATAAAATGTGTGTCCGCCCCTCGTAACTTCTAAAATAAGAGAATGATAAAACTAAAAAATATACAAGATTATTTTTAGTATATGCGAAACCTGAATATAGTTTGTTCAGAATCAGTAACTGAATCGATTCCAATAATTTTTACACCATGTTATATTTTGTACCAAAAATATTTAATTACGCTTCCAAGTCGCGGGCCTTAGTGTTTTGTTTCGATTTTAAAATTATCATGTCTTTCTCGTATTCAAACGTCCATTACACGGAGATGGTACGTACACTAGCTGTTTGTGGTGATCTGCATATGTTTTTGCGTCGACAACCAGGTAACTTATCAAGCTTATAACTTTGTGATTATTAATGATACAGTTTTGAAATTTTTTTCATAGATTCTTTACATAAAAATACTAGACCCGTGTTTCGGGTTTCGCATAAACAAAAATTAATGTTGTATATAATATGATGTACATAACTATATAAACTTCCACCGAAAATTGGTTTGAACGAAATCCAGTAAGTAGTTTTTTTTTTAATACGTCATAAATATAAATCATAAACCGCAATTTACCTTTCATTCAATCAACTCAAATGTAAAAAAAAAAAAATAATTTCATAAACATAAACCTTATGCATAAACCTAGAATACCTACAGGTTTGTACGGAACCCTCGGTGCACGAGTCCGACTCGCACTTGGCCGAATTTTTTTTTAAATTTTTTATGAAATTGGCTTATTGTGTCGCGGCTGTTTCTGCTTTCTAAAGGTTTAAGTGTACATTTCATTTGTATTATCTTAAAGGTATTTTATTGATTGGTTTGTCAAGTCATTGTATCTTTTTAGGGTTCCGTTGCCAAATGGCAAAAAACGGAACCCTTATAGATTCGTCATGTCTGTCTGTCTGTCTGTCTGTCTGTCCGTCCGTCCGTATGTCACAGCCATTTTATTCCGAAACTATAAGAGCTATGCTGTTGAAACTTGGTAAGTAGGTGTATTCTGTGAACCGCATTAAGATTTTCACACTAAAATAGAAAAAAAACAATAAATTTTGGGGTTCCCCATACATAGAACTGAAACTCAAAAATGTTTTTTTTCATCAAACCCATTCGTGTGGGGTATCTATGAATAGGTCTTCAAAAATGGTAATGAGGTTTCTATTATCATTTTTTTCTAAACTGAATAGTTTGCGCGAGAGACACTTCCAAAGTGGTAAAATGTGTGTCCCCCCCCCCGTAACTTCTAAAATAAGAGAATGACAAAACTAAAAAAATATATATGATGTACATTACCATGTAAACTACCAACGAAAATTGGTTTGAACGAGATCGAGTGAGTAGTTTTTTTTTAAAACGTCATAAATCGTAAACCGCAATTTACCTTACATTCAATCAACTGAAATATAAAAAATTAAAAATATATATATTTTTAAACCGAAAATACCTACAGGTTTGTACGGAACCCTCGGTGCGCGAGTCCGGCTCGCACTTGGCCGGTTTTTTATAATATGTAAGTTCATTAGGTTCGTATTCCAGTCGAACTAAACAGCCTATTAATCAGAATTAGAATCGTTTGAAAGGTTATAAGGCTATCCATCCTGCCAGGGTCGGGAGAGTTGTTCGAAAGAGTTACAGTGGTCCTGGCATAGGCAACTGAAGGAACACGGGTGAGTTTTAGTCAGTAAAAGTCTGACACGAAGAGCGCGAGACGTCATTTGATGATTTGCCTCCCACAAAAAAGAGGTTATAATCCATTGCTTGGTTAGGTTGTAATCCATTGCTTCTCATGTCAGGGAACAATATCTGGTTACTAACGTAAATAAAGCAATGTATATACATTGCTTAACAATATTGTTGTACTATCAAAATGACAGCTATTTCTATCGTAAATGTGTTAAGCAATTGTCCCACAGATACTTTTAATTATTATGATCTTTATAATAAATCGTAAGCTTACTTAATGTTTTAGCGATTTGATTTTTCATGTTTAAATCAGAGGCCATTTTTTTTTTTGCCGAAAATGAGTGACTTCCTCGACATCCCTGAGGATTATATTTTAATTTACGATGTTCGGTTTTTAATGCCCACCCACAAAATGGTGCTGACGATTAATAATAATTTATACGTTTTGAATTAATTAAATAATTTAGGGGCTGATAAAGTCAGGTGGAATGAAATATTTATTGGTGTTTTTTAGCTTACTGTGCTTTGGAACAAGAAAATCTTGGTCCTTTTAATAAATAAATTGAAGAAACTCTCTAAGGCCGTAATTTATCACCCAGGCCCAGTGCGAATTTTTCGTTCTAAAACATGGCGGTTTCTTCCCGATGTTTTCCTTCACCGTTTGAGAGCAGTGGTGAAGAAATTATTAACACAAAACTAAATCGCCTGCGTTAGTTCGAACTCACTCACTCAACTCGTAAGTTGAGGCCCATACAACAGGGCCACCACAGCTCCCTTAAAACTGTTTTGTATAAGATTATATATTTAAAATGAATCATCTTAATCAATTAACAAGACTAGTAGTTTGTTAGTAACAAATATACTAACAAACTATGTTAGTAAAACATTAACACAGAAACAATTTGTGACATCACTCGTGTAAGGCTGTACAGCAAAAACATTGTCTCCTACAGAAAAAGGAATCAGCATTGATAACCACGCCTACTTGCACTGAATGGACAGGTCCACTCAAATCTGTGTGGCTCTTTCCTCAAAACACCATTTCAGACACCAACATGGTCATCAAATGATTTGACCAACGAGATCATTTCCGGATTTTTATTTACAGTATACATATTAACATTGATCATTTTTATTCATACAATGAGATGCATATTTACTTTATAAAGTATTAAATTGTTTCAATGTGAAGAGTATGTGGGTATTTTCTTTCTTTCTACATTCATCTCTGAGCACTATAAAATAATATGCTTATGTGGTCACTCTGTTGGCACGTCTTGGAGGAAAAAAGTCCCGCAACACCCTTGCAGTGTTTGGCATCACGTAGCCATTACGTGCAACTTTCCACCCCAGATGAAAGAATCCTTATTTAACAATATTAACTCACTGTTCTTTTTTGTTCACAGCACCCCCAACTGCAGTGGAGATCGCGAATCACCCACCTAACTCGAAACTGGAGGTCAAAGAGGGGGAGGATGTGTCTCTGGAGTGTCTAGTGAAGAACGCTAAGCCTGCAGCAAGGATCGTGTGGTTTAGAGGGAACGTGGAGCTCAAGGGGGAAAAAGGTAAGCAACTAAAGATATTTAAATTTTATAGTTGGTCAATGTTTTGGCATTTTCAAATGTGTCATTTGTGTTAAACTGGCACGTAATATACTTAGCCATTTTAAGGCTGAATATCGCTTGCAGGTCATTTAACGTTAGAGTCTATTGTGCTTTGAGGATAGTTATATTGTTTCAAGCTTATCAAAATATCTCTGGAACATTTCATTTTATAGTGGAAGAAATAAGAAACTGAGGGTGAATTTTCATTCATATTTTTCGGTCTCATATTTTTAAATTCATAATTAGCACACGACAATGATTGCTTACAGCTGAAATGAAAATGCTAAGGGGGATGTGTGGTTTTATGCGAATAAATAGAGTAAGGAATCAGTACATTAATGGAAGTTTGAAAGTGGCACCAGTGACTAAAAAGTTGTGTGGGAATCTGTTGTCATGTTATGATGCGGGGGAATGGGGAATGGGGAGAATGTTGTGAGGAAAGTTTAGAGTATAAATGTGGATGGCTATGAGAGTAGAGGTAGATCAAAGAAACGATGGATGGACTGTGACAAATATGGTATGGATAGCAAGGGATTGACGTCTGAGATGACGACTAAAACAAGAAAGAAGAAAAAGACATGTTGCCCCCCAGTAAATTAGGAAAAGGGCAGAAGAAAGATAAATGGTCTATTTCAATTATTTGATAGCAAATTAAAATAAGACTTCACAAATCAAAAGGTGATAAAAATATCTGCTTGTTATAAACTACATTCTACTCTAGCGTGGTAAAACTAGTTATATCCCACACGAGCAGCGTGTTGGAAGGTGTAGGAATCCCAAAAGACATCGAGGAGGTATGCTGTCGACACATCGACGCCTTTCTTGGAGAGCGGTCAGTCCCTTGTGGTAGTGTTGCGATTCTATGCAGGTCTGTGGATGTTTTATCGATCTAAATAAAATGAAATGCTGAAGAAAACTATATAGCAATAGTTTATTTCAAAAGCGTTACTCTTTGGAGCTAATTGTTGAAGTTGAAATAATATTTTTGTATTAGATTGCCTAACTTTTGATAAAGGCTTTATTTGAGAAGGATGTATATATATTAGCGTCGCGCTATGACTCTTACGAGCTAAGCAAAAATAGTATAAAACTTTTTTCTAAAAAATAACAACCGACTTCCATTAAAACACTGCAAAGTGAAAAATAACTTTAATTTCAGAAATCGGTGTCTTAGGATCCGTATTTAAGTTTTTTGCCACCGACTTCCGAAGTTAGTCATTTTTCACTTAGTAGAGTTTTTAAGGAAGTCGGTTGTGGTTTTTTTGAAAAAGTTTTTATTTTTAACATTTTAGTTATGGTACCTACCCCGCACTAATTTCTATACGACTGCTAGCCAGGTGAATAGCAGTGACAGAACTATTAGAATATCATCACGATAAACAATGTGGATTCAATTGGTATTATCGAAGCTAACGCAAAAACCACTTAAGCAACTCCCAACCAAAGCTCCTCCTTTTTTTAGTCGGTTAAAAAGACAGAAAGAACACTTAGTGCAAACGAAGAAATAGCGCAGGCAGGCGACCTGATCCAACGAGGCAGATCTAGACAGCAAGAAATTTGACCCGAACGAAGTCGCAGGCAGAAAATACTTTGAAAATAAAGTAGAAAAAAAATACGTATTAATAAAACATAAAAACTTTTTAACAAAAAATTAAACCGCTCTACTAATTACTACATGCTTGCAAAATCGGACTATTCTGTAAGAAGTTAACAATCATCCCCTGTTTTCGTACCCTTGGAATTGAAAGGGTTGGAATTTTCTTTCCAAATTTACCCTTTCCAATAAAAAAAGAATTATCAAAATCGGTCTACTCTGTAAAAAGATATGCGTGGCCATATATATATAAGGTGTATCTATTCATACACGAAATATTTTAAGAGGTACACCTGTAGGTGGTAAAGAAGCTACAGCAAGGAATTTTTTTTTTCTAAATGTATTTTTTTTTCAAAATTTAATATTTATAAATAATTTGACACACTTAAGAAATACCGGCTCCTTCTTATTTTTTACGGCCCGAAACACCGCGGTCATGCTCGTGCCGTCCGGTCGCCGCCCTCGCAGCGTCAGGCGGGCCATTCATAGAATTTGGAGTCAAGGTTTTATGCAAAACGTCTTAAGCAGTTTTTAAATTATAATAATTACGAATATTCAAAAACGTTTAGATAAAAAAAAATATTTTTGCTTTTATAGCTTGTTTACCACCTACAGGTGTACCTTGTAGGGACTACAGGCAGCAATAATGACAGCGCTGCAAAATGTAAGGTGCCCCCGCGCATACGGTTTAGCGACTATTCGTTAGCGCCGCGCCGTAACAGTAACTTGTATAGCACTCTCTAAATACTGTATGTGTGAATGTTGAAAACGAAGGAAGAGTTCCTACGGTATCTACACGGTTACTCCCTTTATCAACTTATTAGGAATTTGACCCTTTTAAAGGGTACTTACAAAACTTCTACTATTTTGTAGTATCCTTTACAAAGGTCAAGTGGGAAAACCGTTAGTATAAGGTCGTGGACAGTCACCAAAAAAGATGCGTACCTAACCAGAGTCGTCAGATATAATTGAATTTTAGTAAGAAACAAGCACATGTATTGTAATGAAATTTAATTTCATAAACGAACGCTTTGTCTTATGTTACTTTAGTTTTATTGTATTCGAAATCATCGATAGATAGATAGATTCATTTATTTGCCTGAAATATGGTATTTTACAGATTTTAAAACACACAGTAGTTCATCATATTTTGCCAACTAAATTCGGCATGCAAATTTTGTGATATAATGATGATTCTAGAACTTTAAACAAAATAATAAAAATGCCATGTCAAAAAAAAATACTAAATAAAAAAATGTCCACATATCAAATTACAAATGTCAAAGAAATAAAATTATATTACAAATGTCAAAGAAAAATAAATATTTTACAAATGTCCAAAAAAATTAAATTACAAATGTCCAAAAAAATTAATTCAAAACATTAAACAATTTACATTTAATACTCATGTCATACTTTTCCATTTGTCCTAAAATCCAGAACGCGAAATCGATCGGCCTCTTATTAAACTTGCAACTATATTCGAAGACCCCGGCTACTTATCTCTTTTGGTGACTGTACCTACTTGTAACTATATGTGGACGATAGTTCCTGCCTACCTTCAAAAAAAAAAGGCGTGTTTTTTTATTAGCAGGTAGTTATATATAGTTGAGCTTATATGGGGGTCTACCTGGAGACAACACCAGTTCTGATATAGGACAACAACAGACAATATCTCCCGTCTCACTTAAAGACCTTCGATTCTTGTCAAAAAAGGAACGTTATTCTTACTTCGTCATTATCTGCCTAGCCTTTTCCGAACTATGTTGAGGTCAGCTTCCAATCTAACCGGATGCAGGTAAATATCTAAGCTTCTGACAATCCGTAACGACTGTCTTAGAGTATCTACGAGTGTCAGCCAGAACCAACTGCTAAACGTGCTTTCCGAGGCACTGAAGGGTAGAGGGCACCTGATCGATCCGTGAGGCTGTTATCACTTAGCCACAAGCTTCTCTGTTTCCTCTATTTTATTTCTTCGTTCCTACACCTTCAAATTTTTTATGTCTCATTACAGTAGGCTCAGTATCTTAAGATACATACATTCTTTTATGCGTATTCTAATAGATACTCGTTCCCAATATTGATTTGTACTAAAACTCTTTGACGTAGCAAGAAAAGTAAACAGACAAAACTAAATATAGGAGAATGTGTCTACAGCCACTCAAATACGTCTCGAAAACAGCAAAATAAATATCGAAACTTTTAATCCAATTCGTCAGAGCAAGGATTAAAAAAAAATCCAATATCGCTTTAGCAGTCATCGGGGTATTCCAATTAATATCAGATCATGTATATAGGTATATCTACTTCAGTATATGCGATTGCCCCAAGATATATTTTCCGTGCCCGAAGTAACTGACCCGGAAAATCGTATCCGATTTTTGATTTCGTGATGTTATTGTTTTTATTTTGATGTTCGGGAAAAGAAATGATGGTTCACAAGGATTTGCAATCTGTGTTTCCTGTGTTGGAAAAGATTATGATTTAGGAGTTTTTAAGTTCAAGGTTAGGATATATAAAAAGAGGGCCTTGTAGCAGAATAATAACAACTACAAAGTTAAACTACGCTTGCCGAGGCTGGTGCATGGATGGGTGAACATCCATGGACCCAACCGTGCTTCGGAAAGCACGTTTAATCGTAGACCCTGGCTGTGCTTTGTACATAGATCTTTAAAGTCGTTACAGGTAGTCGGAACCCCGAAAGTCTGACAACCAGTTCTATTGTTATTTTTGACTATTAAAATAATTTTGCACTAACCACTGTATCAATATTAACGACTTCAAAACTACCCTCAAATAACACTTAATTTAATATTAGTTTATTTTAACCACTCCACTCGATAATTGGTCAGTACAACACTAATTGGCTCAGCGGTACGTCTGTACGGTCATTAATTAAACAAGTTTTCGATTTCAATTAGTAAACAATTGCACTGAGCTATTAACAAGGTTCGATGAGTAGTGATGGGGTCATATCGATAGTTATGTGTGTATTAGGATATTAGTTATATCGACTGTCGAAAATTAATTAGTTCGATTATTATGTGAGCTTATTAAAATGTACAATGAAACTATTGTTTACGTGTTTTGTTTTGAGTGTCAATAATTTTTTTTTTTTTCAAATCTTCACGCAGTGTAAAACAAAATCACTTCCCGCGTCTCTATGTTTAGATTTTTTAAACTATGCAACGGATTTTAATGCAGTTTTCAACAATATACAGAGATTCGGGATTCAAGACGAAGGTTTATATGTATAATACGCGGGCTAAGCCGCGGGCAAAAGCTAGTGTATGACAAAATACTAAAAGTAACAGATTATTTGTGTGTACGCCAGTGAATTTTAAAAATGAAAACGAATTTCGTGGCTTTCACGAAACAGGAGAATATGCTTTAATTCTGGCCTGAAAAATTCCATAAAAAATAAATAATCCACCAGCTTACTGAGTAACGAAACAGTGAGCTTGAGGAAGATTGACACCCTTCTTTCCTCCATTACTTATAAAAACACTTTCAAAAATATGAAACCATACCACCATAAAATAATCCATTTCAAATTTTACGCATATTAAACAAAATAAAATGAACTGACGTGAAACCTAAGTTTACTGACAAATATTAATGAAAAAAAACTCGATATCGAGGCCCGTCACTACACGCAACTGTGAATTTTGTGGCATAAAATATTAGATGTCGATATTCGTTAGTTGCATCACTAGAGATTTGGTTTGGTAACGTTACTAGATGTGTCTAGGGATTAAATAAGCTGAAAACCATTTCAAAATTTAAAACTGCTTTGCACATATAGAAAGATGTCATATTTAACAAAATTAAGTAGGATACCTTGATGTCAAATTACAGGAATTCCGACATGACAAAATTCTACCCACTACATAAATACACAGAATTTTCATTGCTGCAATTCGTCAGAAAGTATTGAGTTCATCCCAGTATTGTTAATTGATCCGACATAGTTCCCACTACGAGTTCAAATTGGCAGGAAACAATATGTAGTTACATTTAATACCTTTATGTATTCTAGTGTTGAAATATTAAATATTTGTATTCACGATTGGGTCGCCGTCGCAAAGTCGCTATTAGTTATGAGATTGTCACGTGATCAGATTTCTAGACTTCCGAGATCTAACTTTCCTTTCATGTTGGTTATTGTTTATTGTTAGTGCAGGTGGTTTGCTAATATACTTCTAGAGTGTAAAATAATAAGAAAATAAATAAATAAATATAATACTCCGATGTGAATAGAATGAACAGAAAACTAAACTATAGACAAGAAGTTTTCTAAGTAAAACAGAGAAAGAGGATTATAAGGTAGGAATCAAATAGGCTAAAGTAAAAAGTATGTGGGAACAGAAAGACTATACCAGGTGGCAGATGAGTTCTGTAGTTTGCACCTAACCAAGTTTGCACTCAGCCAATGGGAAGACAGCTCGAGTTTATGCATGCATGAATGAAAACACGAATGCAGATGAAGATAGCAAAATAAAGTTCGTAAAGGTCTAGGCGGCTGCGGTTGGTCTAAAACGTGGTAGCGAGATTTATTGGACGTACTTGGGCTGGTTCGAAGTGGCGCGGAAAAAGTTCTTGGAACGACTTGAGTGCCTTTGATTAGCAATTGGACAGTATATGCTAGAAATTAATAAGACTTTTAAGAAGTCTTCAAAATATAAATAATTAGAGTAATATCATTTTGCCACCATCCCTTTCTTCCCGTGGGTGTCGTAAAAGGCGACATAAGGTCTTACCGGAGAATAGGCAGCAGCGCTATCTATGGATTTTACCACCATAGTGTGATCAACAACCCGCCTGCCAAGCGTGGCGATTACAGCAAAAACACCCTTTCACTGACGTTCAACTGACGTTCGTTTCAAAGACGTTCACTGCTGCTCATAGGCCTCCTGCCTATGAGCAGCAGTGAACGTCTTTCAATGATAAATGGTTTTATTTCTGTAAGTAGGTTGGCTGTCAGACACCATGGATACTTTAATAACTACCCGCCATATCCAGCCAATTTCAAGTCACATCTAGTCATTCTAGCTCCTTATATCCTTGTTCTTGCGAGTAATAACCGCATGTGACATTGACTGACCCCAGCGTTCTATATACCGAGGTATTTGGGGGCGAAAAAAAATCTGAATTTTCCCGATATCCTCCCTTGCCGCCATTTTTATCTGACATCGGGAAGTCATTGAAGTTTTTAATTTGATTTCTTATTCGCTTTATGAAGTTACGATTGGGATATTGGTGGGATCCGGACGCTGGATTTTTGTTGGTGAAAGGTTCGATGGATTTGTTTGTGGAGTTTTGGGTACCTTACTTAAGTAAGTTGGTTAAGTTAAATGTAAGGTCTGACTATACCTTGCAGTGGGAGGTAGAAGCATACAGCGTTTATGGAACATATTTACCATGAATTCAGTCATTTATTCAAATTAGGGATCAACACTTTTCGCATGTCACCGATGGTAGACCGACATGAGTTAGCATTTTTCGTCTGTATAATAATTAGCTGTCCCATATACTTTGACCTCGCAGATACTGTTGAAAGAGGCAGCAATAAAAAAAAGACCTGTTGCGCTATATTCAACACAATATTCTAGTCCCTTCGCGTAGAAATTCGACAAAAAAAAAAAACATCTATTTCATACAAAAGTACCAATATACCAATGCGGTTGAAATGTACGAAACAGCTAATTTTTATTTGTTGTTTGCCGTACCGATGAGTTTTTTTTGACCCCCCTACATTGAGAGTTCAGACTCATGAACTGAATCCACGAAGACAGTTATCGTCTTAGTTCTTGCCACACTGAATTATTTATTAATGTGAGAACCTAAAACAAATTCTTAGATAATACCTATTGACAGTAAGCGCAAACAACTTGCAAACATAATATCAATCAAAGTAAACATTTTCAGTTTAACAAGAATCTCGAATTCTGCGAAACATCTTATTTCTGACAATTTGATATTAGAAAAATATTTTGTTGTAGATTATTTATTTTTATAAGGACTCTCAATCATAGTAAGTACTTACAAGATTTTTTATGCTTAACTTTATATAAAAGTTCACCCAACCATCCTACTGTCGTATCACAGATCTATTTGTATTGTCTTTGGTCCTTACCCCTGACATCAAAAAGCAATGGACAATAATGTATTTTTTAACCCGCTTTTATTCATACTTCAATACGGGGTTTTTGGCTACCTTGTACGTGTGCATTTTCTGAATCTATTTTATTTTATTTTTCATAATGTGCGTTTTGTTCGTGCAGAATAAACAATTTTTTCTTTCTTTTCTTATCAATGTAATCAGCCCATTTTGCCTAGGACGTAATGAAGTCGCAGCAATACTTTTTCGTGCACTGCATTTTCGACTCTAGAGTGTTAAACCGAGTATTTAAAGTCCATTAGAGTGTACCTAAGTGCGTTGAAATAGCACACTGTTGAATTTTAAAGTCTCAGTACTTGCATCTGTGTTTTCATTAGGACTAATTAAAATTTAATTAAAAAATGTTGTGACAAAGTGGCCTTTTTCTGTGGAGACCACATTTCGGCCTACCACTCTGTCACGGCATTCTACGAGAAAAAGACGTATTAAATATGCTGGTTAGAGAAAATGAAAAATTGCATAATATTATTAGACACATATATAATCACGCAAAAATGGCTGAACGAATTTGGAGACAATTTAAGACACAGACAGTTAATAACAACCTGGATTAACACAAACAACATTTGTCCTTGGCTTGACCCACGTGGAGAGCGGAAATTACCCCGTAGAAATGAACTACCAGTAGAAAAAATCGTATGTGTACCTGGAATAGACACAGGTATTGATTTATCCGTGTGCCAAGTTTCTTCCAAATCCATGAAAATGTAACATACTTATACACAGTCACTTTCACATCTTATACACTGTGACATTTTAACCGTTTTACAACGGCAGCCCACTTCATGTAACCAGTGACTTCTACACATCCATAAGAAAAAAATTAACATTTGAATAAAAAAAATATAGTTCATTACGATGATCCATGACGTAGTTTCATTTTTCAACCGACGAAAAAAAACGGAGGAGGTTATCAATTCGACGCGTATATTTTTTTAATTTTTTTATTTATGACCACGCATAACTTTTTATATAGTAGTCCGATTGTGATAATTCTTCTTCTATTGGAAAGGTTATACTCTCAAGATGGTCCCATATAAATTTGGAAAACAAAATCGAACCCTAAGGGTCGGAAAACAGGGAATGATTGATTGTACACTCACTGATTGTAATGTATAACCACGCATAACTTTATACAGAGTAGTCCGATTTTGATCATTCTTTTTTATTGGATAGGGTATACCTTGCCAAGTATTATAAGTACATTAAAGCTACAAAAATTATAAAATAAAAACTTTTTAGTAAAAAATTAAACCGCCGAAAAAACTGAAAAGCAAAAAATAATAAACCTTAAAATTTTGAGTCGGCGTTGAAAAATCAATGAACAAAGATCACTCAAAGCGCAGACTCATAATTTTAAGGTTTATTATTTATTGCTTTTCAGTTTTTTCGGCGGTTTAATTTTTTGCTAAAAAGTTTTGATATTTTGTCTCATGGAAAATGGAGATGGAATGTTCTAGTCGCTTCGTGCACTGCGTAGGTACGTTCTCTACCGAATGACACGTAAACATTATTAACAGGATATTTCATAATTCTGATGCGTTATTTATTTTTCTTAGTACCTATTATCTTACTTAATGGTAAAAAAAATTAATCACGCCTAGAGGTGCATCATGGCGGATACATTGAGTGGACAACCTTTGTAAAACGACTAAAATGTCATGGTGTATATTATATAAGGTTTATTTGCAAAACAGAACGTAAAATTATGATAAGACAAATGTCTTAGAGAAAAGCATGTCCTCACATGTTATAGCCACATGAGATCTTCGTGGCGTGATGCGGATAACGTGGCTTTAGTAAGGATATGGTGTGCGGAAACCAGAGTTAATATATTGAGGAAAGTAAAACAAATATAGCCGTGATATATAACGAGATAAAAGAAGAATATCTTGGTGAAATACAAGAAGTGGAATAAGAAATAGGCTTATTTGTAAAAGTAAAAAGCGTTGCTTGTGATTTTAGTCAGAACTTACAACAACAATGTTTTGTGTGACTGATATTTGAACATCAATATTATGTAACAAGATCTTTGTGAAGTAATAAAGTAATGGAAACGTACACTTAGCTGTTTATATTAAAACAAACAATCATCTGCTTAGCCTATTCCCAAATATATCCTCTTGCATCCGGTTAGACGGTATTTGACAGTAATTACGGGTCTGTAACTGTTAAATATCCAAAAATGACAATCGGGACTAATAGCTTAACGTGCTTTCCGAAGCACCGAGGCGTGTGGCGTGTGGTACGGTAGAGAAATCCACGATCTACGAGACAACCGTGGTTTAATTTGATCGATCGACCCGTGCAGACCCACACTTATAATAAGTATATATTATATAATTATAATTATATAATATAATTTTAATTATATAATATAATATAATTTATCATTTAAATTTTTTATAATAAATGCAAAAGTAACTGTCTGTCTGTCTCGCTTTCCTGCTAAAACTACTAAACCGATTTAAATGAAATTCGGTACCCAGATAGTTTAGAGCCTGAGAAAGGACATAGGCTACTTTTTATCCCGGTAGTACGTTCCCGCGGGATATTTTCCGACCTCCACGCGGGTGAAGCAGCTGGCAAAAGCTAGTTACATATAACTTAACTATAACTTCCTGTGCGATGATTTTGTCGATGCTGCTTTGATCTGCGCACGCCGTAACAACGTTTACCCGCAATCGTTTGAATGTTATCAACCAGTCTGTCTATTCGTGACTCACTAAATGCGTATAATTCACACCATTTAGCTATAAGCAGAATTAAAAGATAGTAGTAGATTGCATGCAGCGGAGATGAATATTGAGATGTATGAGTGGGGTGACGAAAATGGATAAAGTTATAAATAAGTGTACAAGGAGGAGTTTGATAGTGGCAACGGTGACAGAAAATTTGGAAAGAAAACGTTATGGTCGCATTTGATGAGGAGGGAAGAAACGTATTTGAATAAATTTTGATGGAAGGAGAGGGAGAAAATGGCCCAAGGAAAGATGTATAAATTGTGTACAGTATGATATAAAAGAGAAAGGAGTGAATGATAGCGCGGCAATTGACAGAGGAGAACGAAAGAAGAATACGTGTAGTATCGACCCCAAAAAACATGGCACAAAGGAGAAAAATGAAGACCATCTAGTTATTAATCTGCTTTATCGAAAAAGTTAATCCTACAATAGTTAAAAATAACAACAAAAGATTTAACCTGTCAGGAACACAGAGTAAAACTTATCCCTCATCGTATGCTATCTTAAAAGGAATTCATACACAAATAATGTATCTCAATACAAAGATGAAAGATATATAGATATATTTGTAGATAATAGCAGCAATAACACAGATACTGAAACCATGAAAGGGTCGATGCTGGAGGCTCGTTTCAGCAACTCACTGTCTAAGCTATAAACGAGAGCGTTATAGTAATAGAAAACCTTCAATTAACGTAAAAAAATATATTTCAAATAAGACTTGTATACTGGGTGATATTTAGTTTTAATCTACAGGCCATCGAATAGTACTTTTTCTGTGTGTTTTCTCCAGGAACAGATACTATCTAAAGGATCTTGAAAAAAAAAAAACACCCGTTGCTGATGAATTTGGTTATATATTTAAATCAATCTTTTAATTTAACGGCAAACAGTTTTTTATGTAATTAATGTTAAGTACATACAACTGGGTTCGCTGTTTAATTGAGATGAAAGAAAGAAAGAAAAAGTACTTATTAAACTCGCACAGAAACTAAAAACAGTACTTAATAATGAAAAAAATGCAACTTATTATGCAGAGGAAGTTGTACGATAAAAGACTTTCATTATTATAATGATTCCTGAAAAAAATGTATTTACGGACAGCAATTTGCCATATATAAAAATGCTACCAATTATTTAATACAATATTATAATGAGAACAATACAAATCAGTAAACATTTTTAGTTGCTCCGATTCCAAATTGCCTTATGGGAATGACAACAGCGATGAATGACAATATAGATATTTCTACAATAACCGCTACCACTTTTATAATAAACCAACCACCAAGACATTTGTAAGCGCTTTGCGGTTTTCAAACCATCTATTTATTGGAAGAAGGAGTTTTTGTGGTCGCCCCAATAGCGGAGCTTATGGCAGATGGAGACTCATTCAGACTTATTAATACTTATTTCGCAGACAAAAATGTGAAGACACAATTTGAAACGTCTTCGAAAAGGAATTACTTTTTTGTAGAACGTCTGAATGAAGTTTGAGATATAGATTTATTGGTTGTGAATGATACGAGAGATTTAGGTCAAGAGTAAAAGTTATAGGAAGATGATGTTGATCCCCATTTCTTCCCGTGGCTGTCGTAAAAGGCGACTAAGGGACATATACGTACTTGAGAATGGGCAGCAGCGTTCTCTATACATTTTACTATCATACTGAGATCGCCAACCAGCCTGCCAAGCGTGGCGATTATGGCAAAGCCCCCAAATTGAGGGAGGTCTGTCCAGTAGTGGAGGTTTTGCGACTGTTATGATGTTGATGTTGATAGAGGACTATTGTTTTGTAGAAGCGTAGCTATTTTATTAGAGTTTCAAACAGTAGTTTAGCGTTGGGACAATTGTTATTGACAGTGAATCATAAAATGACAAAAAAATTCTGAGTTAAATATGTCAGTACCTCGTTAATTCAATTTGACATCATTTTAAATTCCAATAATATTCTCGCAATGCAAGAATAAGGAAGATAAATAAATAACCAGTAGCACAATTAAAAAACGCCAACTACTGCGAACGAAAACCTCGACGGAGAGTGCTTAAAACTCAGAAATTTTCAATAATTTCCTCGGAAATATTCCCAAAGATTCCCTAATTAATACCGTCGAAGCAGATCTGTCCAATACACGTCGTTGACTTTCGATAACTTGCCCCGAAAATTTTCATTACAACCGCACTGAAGCTGGGATGACAGATTTTAAAACGGGAGATTTAATTGGCTTTCGAGATCCGAACCAGTAGTGATAGGATTTATTGGGAATTAATTATATTTGGCACTGATCCGGGAATTTGGATTGAAAAAGAGCGTATCATCATGTCGAGTTGAATGGAATTTTGGGAAAAGTTGACCTAGGTAGACCCCCTTCTCCCTGTGGGTTACCGCATTTTCGAAGTGGTATTTTTTATTTAAAGCCATATATTTTTAAATAACTTATTAATCGTCGAGCTATTTTTGTAGACAGTAAAACATGGCTTGCAAATATGTGACGTTATGGAGCCTTTAGGAGACAGAAAATCCTGCCAGGGTGGCGAAATTGTTCGAAAGAATTACCGTGGCCCTGACATGGGCAACTGAAGGAACATGGGTGGGTTTTAGTCAGTATAAGTCTGACACGCCCCTCCGCTCCAACCAGAGCGGGTGACATAATTTGATGATTTCTCACCCACAAAATAAAGGAGACAGACATTGGAACCTTTTATTTAAACAGCCAGAAATATGTTACTCCAAAACAAACTACCCACGAATGACAGACCATCATCATTCCACATTCTTTTCATTCTCATTCATGCAAATACCTTTCATCACACCCGATGAGCAACTAATACCCGCCAGAGCATATAAACAGAACATTAACGTAACAGAGCACTTTATCCTGCACAAAATGGCGGCATTTCGACAAATTCGCGCGCTGGAGATCGCGACGCATTACGTTATGACGTCAGAGTTGCTGTGGACACACGGCGAGTGGGATATTTTGGCTTTTCCATTTTTATTATTTGAAAAAGGAACACTTGTGGTGTTTATTTTGTTAGTGGCGCTGTTAAGGCGGTTGACAGACGCTTTAAGTTGATGTTCTAAGTGGTATAGATGTGTCTGGAAAAGTTCAGAGAGCTTTTTGTGATATGAAAGGCACTTGAGACGTTTCCGCTTTTTCGCTGAGGTTGTTGCAATGTTGTGCTAAAATGGTGGTAATCAATAGAATGTTTTTGTGAAAGATGATAGCTAGAAAGCGGGTGACTACTGTGATGGCGATTAATAGAGCAGCATGAAAGAAAAGGAAATTACGTCGACTCCAAAAAATAAAAGATAAATAAAATTTCCTACAACTAAAATAGTGATATCAACCCATCGAAAATATGCTGAAAAAGTGTGAGGGCCAGTAAACAAGAAGTAATAAGTGGTTGAACGTTTCGTATGGAGAAGAATGGGTAAGAACCTCATTATATTTTTCTCTTTGCGTGGGCTGTTATTCATCACACGGGCCCACTGCCGGTCATAGCACTAATTCATCTACTCTCGTAAATTGGGATTAAACCCGAAATATCAAACAATTTAAAGTATAAAACTATCTTTCAGTGTTACATCCTAAAACACAGTCTCAACGTTATCCCGAACTTTAATTCTAAAACACGTACCCCCTACATTCTCAGCGGGCCACTGTCAGTACCTAGATAGCTGAAATTAAGCACAAGCGTCCCCCAGTGTGTGATCACACCTTTACAACGCTGGAATAAAGCGTTCGCTTAAAATATGTAGTTATGTTAATGTCTGGGGCGGCCTTTACAGTTTAGTAGTTTGTTTTAAACATTGTTTTGTGTCTTGTTTATTTAAAATGTTAATGGCTCTTTGTTTAAATGGGTTGCTGATGAATTAACAAGTCTATTAACTTCTTCTTTCTTTATTATTTTATTTTACTGTCTATAGTACGTGGCGAGCAGTGGCCGTGTGATAACGGCCGCGACTTACAAATTTTAGGTCGTAGGTCCGAACTGAAGCAGGGACTTTACTTTGCGTAAATTATTTCATCACCACTGCTCTCATAACGGTGAAGGAAAACATCGTGAGTAAACCGGCATGTTTTAGAACCAAAAATTCGAAGACATGTGGCATCTACCAATATGGCCCACTCCCTTTCACTGAGAGGAGGATTGTCTCTCAGCAGTGGGAATATTCTAGGATACTGATGATGTTGATGAGTTCGTGGCTGCATAATTGTCGCAAGGGTTGATCTTCAAGGTTAAGCAATTGAGACCGAAGTCGTAAAAGGGGGACAATCCATTGCAGTGCCAAGACCCCTGCGCGCCTCGGAAAGCACGTTAAGACATTCTTTCCCGACTGTCATTTGTTGATTTTTGACTTTCTCCAAACTTTGAAAATCAGTCTTGCCAGGAGTATCGTGTTTTCACAAAACAATAATGAATCAAAAATTTCCTCTTTATAATATTTGTTTAGAAGAACCCTCTTCATTTTCGCGAAATCAGAAATCACCCGCGTGGAGGATAAACTATCCTGTGCGTTAATCCGGTAAAGTAAGGTATAACTATCTGTGTGTCACCTAAATCCGTTCGGCCGGTTATACGTGACTGAGTAAGAACCATCTACACAAACCAAAAGTTCAAATTTATATTATTAACTAGCCTCTGCCCGCGACTCTTCCGCGTCAAATTTTTGCTTGCCTGACCGTTCCCGTCGCATCGAATTGCCTTCCAGTTTTCGTCCATTTTTCGTTGCTGCTCCACTCTTTTTGATTGTAGCATGATGTTATATAGCCTATAGCCTTTCTCAATAAATAGGATACCCAACACAAAAATATTTTTTCAATTCGGACCAGTAGTTCCTGAGATTACCGCGTTCAACCAAACAAACTCTTTTTCAGCTTTATAAGATTATAAAGTATAGAAATGATAATTTTTGAGTAAGTCTCAATAACTTTGACAGACTTCTTCTCATGAATTAATATCCCATAAGTTTACTCCCTTATTTATAAACGTTGGTACGGGCATGTGATGCGGAGGAATGAGGAAAATGTCTTCAGGAAAGTTTTGAGTATGAATATCTATAGATATAAGAATGTAGGGAAACTAAACAAACGATGGATGAACTGTGTGAAAGATGATATGGCAAAAAGGGTGTTAGTACTGAGTGCAACTAATAGAGAAGTATGGAAGAAAAAGACATGTTGCGCCGACCCCAAATAAATTGGGATAAATATAGAAGAATAATGATGATAGAGACATTTAAATGTCAAACATATAGTTGCGCAGACGCAGTGATAATATATCTTAGGACAACCCACACAACGTTATCTGATCCCAAACTAGGCAGAGCCTGTACTATGGCAATCAGACAACTGATAAACATACTTATATACTTCTAAATACATACATAGTATAGATAAATTACATACAGACACAGAACAAATGATTGTGCTCATCACACACAGATTTGTCCTGGGTGGGAATCGAACCCACGACCTCAGTCTTAGCAGTCAGGTTCACTAATCACTAGACTAACAGACCAGTTGAAAGATCTTTACTAAACGTTATCAAACGTAATATACTTAAATAAATGGGAGTTTGATGATTTTGTTGTTGCTATAAATTGTGATTTGTTTTGTTGCAGTGTCAAAGGAAGAAATCAAGGAAGTGGAGAATCCTAACGGAAACCCCAAGGCGATGAGATACACTACAATATCTAGGTATGTATCAGTATTTACTTTTATTTATATAAAGTATATCCGACCCCGTAATTTTCATAAACTTATTGTTGTTTGAAGATTAACCATAATCTTGCTTTTTAATAGTTAGATCACTTTTATCTGGAGCCACGAGTTACGAGACTAAAAAATAACAGCCATACGGGTCGATCAAATTAACCTGTGATTGCCGCGGTCGTTTCTTGGATAGATCCCCTACCGAGGCACGTAGCAAGCATGGTAAGCTGTTTGTCCCGGCTGTCATTTTGGATCGTCAAGGGTCGTCAGAAACCCGAAATTCTGACAGCAAGTCTTACCAACGGGTATCGTGTTAGCCAGTAACCGGTTTGTGGTGGTCAGATAGGCAGTGTCTCCATGTGAAATACTGGTATTCAGTTGCATTCGGTTAGACTTGAAGCTGACCCCAGCATAATTGAGAAAAGGTTAAGCAATTCATTTTACATGACTCATTCTAATTCCGATAAATCATCATCTGCACTTGTGATAAAAATATTTTAAAAATAGTTTATCTTTAGGCGCTATAATTGTATGGGAAATTTAATACTGTTTGATAAAATGTACTCTTTTTGTAATCATTTTTATTAAATAAATTATTATTATTTATTATTATAAGAAATAAGATAGTTGGACCAATTTGCAAACATCCATATTTATTCCTCAGAAAAATATATTTGAGCATTGAAAAAAAGGCGCTATAAGATGCCCTTAAGTAACCAAAACCGACCTCCTTTGACAACTTTCCAGTGTTTTTAACTAGATAAACATACAAAATAAACTCCAGATTAATCGAACAGCACAAAAAACAAATACCGCTTGTCCCCCATACGGGTTACCAACAAAAAAGTGAACACGACAGGAACTCATCAAGTCTTCAGAAGTAATTGACAACTGGTTGCAATAGGGACATGCCACAAAAGCTAGTCGCAGTCGCAACTATACTCCTTGGTAGTTAGAGTTATGACGTCAAAACTGGTTGCTGGGGCTAGAATAGCTTAGAAAGGAATTTAGGGTTCAGTGAGAAATATATAACAGATAACACTCATATTTTATTCATCATGGTTGATTTTGACTTCCATCTCTTATTTCGTAAGTATCTACCTACCTAAAATCAGATAGTCAATTTACTCAAACCATCGAAGTCCACCGCTGGACATAGGCCTGTCCCAAACTGCGCCAAAATACTCGGTCTTCTGCTTTCCGCACCCAGTTAGTCACATGTAGTGATGGTAAATTCCCGAGAATATTCTCGTTGCGAGAACTTTGCTGTTAAGTTCTCGAGAATATTCTTTTGGAAGGGAATTTACGAGAATTTAAAAATTGGATGACTGTATTGAATCGTTCTATTTTTGGAGTAATAGTTTTGAGTGCATTTGAACATCTTACGAAGTTTAGGTTAAAATAAACTACTCTACAACTTAAATTGTCAGTAAATTCTCCTGAGCGAGAACATTCCCGAGAATTTTTCCGAGAAAATTCCCATAAATTCTCTTGAATTTCGTTTGGTATAAATGTTAAATTAGGATTTCTGTATTAAAACAAACTTTGTGAGTAAAACTAAAACACCAGAAAGGTTTACGGTGTAAATAATTAAAAAATCACAATCCCAACAATTCTTGAAATAAAATTACTTATACTATTCGTTCATCGACAACAGTTGATCCATGTCATCTAAGTTGATATGGCCTGTTTCCGTAAAGATTACTGGCTCATCGTCTGCCTCTTCATCAAATGTGCTCTCTTCTGATTCTAAATTGTGTGTAGGCTCTTCTATTTCTCTTGTGGCAGATGAACTTGGTTGTGGTTCTTCGGACTCTTTGTTTATTGATTTTTGTTTATTTATGATTTTCCAACTGTGAGCAACCAGGCAAATTTTGCCTGCTATTTCGGTATTGAATGTATATTTGAAAATGTGGAAAAAGAGCATTCCACAGAAGCAGAATTTGCTGGAGCAGTCAACATTTTCAGGGCCATCACTCCTAATTCTATTTTAGGATATAATGTTTGCCACCACGCAACTGGCTTGACTTTTTTAACAATTTCCACTCCGAAATCTCATACAGTAACCTTTTTCGAGTAAAGTATAAAATAACAACAAAAGTAGTTGACTTTAGACCTCGAAATCAATATATATTGTATAAAAATTTAGCAATTTTACTTCCGACTTTAAATTCTCGTAAATTCTCTGTCAAAAAGAATATTGCAGAATATTCTCGATCCAAGAATATTCTCAGTGAGAGAATATTCTCTCGACCCATCACTAGTCACATGCCACCTTTTAAAGGTCATCGGTCAATCTAGCTGAGATCCGTCCCCACGCTACGCTTGCCGATACATAATCTCCACACCAGGATGCTTCTGCTGTACGAGCCATCGGCTATGGTAAAGTATGGCCAGCTCACTGCTACTTCAGTTTGCTTACTTTAAAAAGCCGTGTATCTTAGTAATACTATTTATTTTCTGAATTAATTACATTTCTGATTTTATCCTTCAAAGAAACTCCGAGCGTAGCTTGTTCCATAGCGCGTTGAGCGACCTTAAATACTTACCTAAAATATAATATATTCATAATTTTTAAATCTTGTTTTCAATAGTGCTTGAGAAAATAATTATGTCCCAAGATATTAATTGTAGTAAAGGTAAACGATATTTGTATTACGCTTAGTCGCTTACGTTCAAAATTAATTGTTTATCATTTCAAAATTTATCAAAGGAAACCTCAAGATTCCAACCGGCTCTTTTCTTAATTAAATCGAATTACAATCATGAAAAAATACGAGTATATCTTAATTATTTGTAATTTTCTCCCGTCAATCAATTACTCTTTACAAGAAAGTAAGAAAATATTACAAAAATCTGTTTTAACTTGTTAAAAAACAAAACATGTTTTTTACATTTTAATATAAATACTAATAAAGAAATATTAGATTACACTCTTAGATCCAAACCTAACCTGTGTCAAAATTTGACAGCGATTGTCGCAGAAACAAATTAGTTTTAGCTACGGAACCGTTGCTTTAATATAATGTTTAACTGACATCATATCATGATGTTTAGGGTTCCGTAATTTTGTTAGCGTTTTGGACCCTGGGTTGAAATTATGGGGACATTTACCTGGGTTAATTTAAGAGGGTTTTGGGGTAAATAGCAGGCAAACAGATCGATAAATCTGGAGCGTTAAGCTGTGCTTGACCCGGTAAGTTTATGGATGGGAAATACTTATTTGCGCGTAGAGAACCCTCGGACTGCTCAGCTAGGAGACCTAAATTTGATTCCTGGGTAGAGCAAAGTTTTATTAGGTTTACCCATTAATTTTATATTTTGTGAATGTGAGAACGATATACATAGGTCTTGTAGACTGTAGATTTGTAGATCATTTTCTATTGTAGTAAATACCAGGTGCTTGTTGATGGGCCTGCACTGTCCTCCCATACCTATTAAAATTGTAATGTGATACCATGGCAACAGCTAATTTTTTTTAAAACAGTAACCGGGGAGATTCTTACTGGCTCAACTCCATAGAAATCAACAAATTGGACACATGTACCTAGATTCTGACATTTAATAAGTGCCGATATAAGTTTATATGAAATAAAAATATATTAATTTTGATTTTGATGAAATTATGATTGTAGCACGCCCTTTAGTCCATGGGACTTATATTTCGGATGAAATGTGAGTATACTACATCTCTACCTACCTCTCCGTGAAAAATAGCCGCAATGGTTGTATTTAGAAATAACAAAAAGGTCTCAATAACAATTTCCAAATAACAACTTTCCATTTTATCCTTAATTTACGTGAAACCACCTCAGAAACAGTTCGAACAAACATCACGAGTTGTAACGACGTCAACTTTTCATGAAAATTGTTAAAATGTTGAAAAGTTTCAACGAGTGAGCGATGTAGGCTGAACAGAGTTATAACATGGCATACATACAAATTATATTCCGGTTTAAAAGTTATTTGAAACAAAACATGAGTAGATTTATAATCATTTATATAAAAATAATTGTTCATCAATTTGACTACCTGTGGTATGTTCCAAAATTATCTGAGAAAAAGGTAAAGAACTGGATCAGAAAATGTGTCTCTGGATACCCATTTGTAGTGCTACTGTGCTTTGATTTAATAATTTGAATCCATAAACCCAAAATTCTAATTATTTTAAATACATACAACCTACCCTTTCCCCAACTATTTTGGGGTTGCTTCCAGTCTTTTGATTTTCAAAATAATGTTATTTAAATAAAAATTGATCGAAAATGTGAAAAACCAGCTTAATTCAAATGAATCCCCTTCACGTGATTCTGTGACAAACAAACCAATTTTTCTTTCTTCTTCTTAATTAGTGGTTTTATTAAAAAATACCTGAAAGGATTTGTGTACACATTCGTCAAATACAGTAACAGATAGTACAGACGCCAACACATCAAGCTACTACAATCTGTCAGATTTCTTTGATAGATTTTCGACTTTATTTCTAGAGCATTAGGTTCAAGGTTCATTGGGAAAAATTGACAGTTTCGGGTAGCTTGACCTGGTGGCGTCTGTACCTACCAATATAAATGGTTAATAAATTCGAATGTGAAAATATATCAACAATTTAACGTAGTATGTCCATTTTATAACAAAAAAAGAAAATAACCCCTCCTCCTCTCGTCCTTCTAAAGGATGCCTGGAGGGATTTGGGGAAAGCCGTTGTTCAGAAGTGGGACAGCGCAGCCTTTTTTTTTTTGAAACCTTTAAGATATGCTTATCATATTGGTCGCCTTTTTACCTTTTTTGTGTGCGAGAAGTTTAAACAAAAACAAATAAATATGCGCTTGGATTTCTTAACATTCAACCCTAAAAGCCTTACAAACGGTTAGCTGACAATATCATAGTTACCGACAATACATAGTATACGACATAAGTACTCCATAAAATAATTAAAACTACTTAAAATTCAGTTCACCGAAAAAAGGACAACATTTTAATTTAAGATCAACAATGTGTGACATTTCACCTAGCATGTGAAATGATTTCGTGCTAGGCAAAATGTCACGTAGTTGAAAATTACTAAAATGCACCAAATGTATTACGGAGTCGGCTTCTCGGTGGCTTAGAGATACCGGGTTCCAATAGTGGGACAAGACATGTATATTGTGTGTGATTTGAGGGAAAAACGCTGGTTAAAACTAATTGTTGAAGATTTCATTTTACATAAATCTTCACGCTTATATTACCGAAGGGATGGGCAGAGGTAACCCTTTTTTGTTGGGATATTATCACATGACGTCTCCGTACCGTACCGTGTGGTTCCGGAGTACCGTGTGGTTCCGGACGTAAAGAATAGCACCACCCCATTTCTTTCCGTGGGTGTCGTAAGAGGCGACTAAGGGACTTACTAGAGAATGGGCAGCAGCGTTCTCTATGCATTTTACCATCATACTGCGATCGCCAACCCGCCTGCCAAGCGTGGCGATTATGGCAAATCCCCCCAAAAATTGTACCGGTCAAATTAGCGGTGAATGGGGGAGGCCCATGTCCAGCAGTGGACGTCTTGCGGCTGAAATGATGATGATGATGATGATGACGTCTCCCGCTCTGGGTGGAGTGGAAGGGCGTGTCAGACTTTTACTGACTAAAACCCACCCGTGTTCCTTCAGTTGCTCATATGCCAGGGTCACGGCAGAGGTAACACTCACAGTTCGCCAGTGATGTTTAAATCCAATGTAATATGGGCGAGTCTATTGCTATCAACCAGGCCCGAATCTCTGTATTCGGGCCTGGTTGAGAGCAGTTCACAGAGAGAGAGAGAAAGAGAAGGAGAAAGAGTTTCCTGGTTGTGAAGTTGTTCTTTCACATGGTCTCATAAATCCGCTTGAGTTCTGGGGTATCATTAGGAACACGTTGTATACCTTAAAATGCAAGGATCGTAAACAGTTGTTTCTGAGATTTTGTTTTCAAGTAAAAATGGTTTATAACCAGTTGCGAATGTACCTTTATCTACGTATAAAATTTCCTGAAAATGATTGAAAAATAGTAATAGTTTTGCTAAAATAATTAAAATAGGTCAGACACATTTCCTTAGTAGGAAGGTATGCAACTTTGTAGTTTTTGCCACACTTCTAAGCTTCGTCGTAACAAAGAAAGTTTTTCAGTTATTCCATTTACTTCCTTGAATTCTACTTAACCTAGTTTTTACTTCACCACAAACATTGTATTATCGACCTCGTTAATGCTTCACCACCCTGTGATTTAATATCACTTGTTCGGAAACCTCGTCATCGTCATCATTTCTGCTGAAAGACGTCCACTGCTGGACATAGGCCTCCCTCTATTGGGGAGATTTCCATAATCGCGGGGGTTGGCGATCGCAGTATGTTTGTAAAATGCTTAGAGAACGCTGCTGCCCATTGACTAGTAAATCCCTTAATCGCATTTAAGACAAGTTGCAAAAAAAAAACACTGAGCTGTCTTCCCTAGTGCTTCACTCCTCCTCCTGGTGCTTCATAGTTATGCTACGGCTACCGTGTCACAATAACGCGAACTACACTTGGCGCGTTCTCTGTTGTACAGCGAGACGACGAGCTGTATGCGAGAGGTAGGGCGCGAGTTCGCGTCACCGGGGCAATGTAGTCGTAGCAAGGAGAACACAATTCTCCCCACCCCAAAAATTCGTAACTACCCTCTATACAAAAAACTTAACGGAAAATATCCATTTCAGTCGTGACACACGATCGTGTCCGGTCATAAAATTTTTCATTTTATATCACAATATCATTCGTTTAATTTTTTGTCAAACGGTGAGTTGGCAGATAAGCCATCAATTTTTATATCTTTTTGAGCGCATTTTATTTGTATTGGTGGTAAGTAAATAAAAGAGCAAACACAGTTTTTTATTTGTTATTACAGGAGATTTTTAATGTTTTGGTTTTGTAAACATTTAGAGGTAGTTTTTTTATGGGAATCACAGGTCAGTGGCACAAGTGTAATTGTCAAACTCATTTACTACCAGTTTGAATCGTCCATTAATTATCATCACAATGTCATTTACTTAAATTGTTTGTAATTTAAAATAACGATAAGTGTAATGATGTAATTTAAAATAATGTGTCTTCTTTATAGAGTCATGACAGAATTTGGATTCGAGTTTGGCATCTTTAATGGCATCCATCAATATGTTCTATCAGTTCCTATAACAATTATAATTAATTGATAGGGGCGTCAAATGAAATAATAAATATAAATCGTTTGTTTATAAAAGGGGCACATTTATAAAATAACAATTAAAATAGTGTTGCTAATTTGCCTGATGTTAACAATGAGTATAAAGAAAAGTGACGCTGATTGAATAAGCCCTATGTCCGGCAATAGACGTTTCTCGACTGAATTCGCGATGATGATAAAGCAAGAACTAAAAAACTTAGGAAAAAAAAATACACCATGAATTTCTCTGACTGTCTACCTAAAGACAACCACAGGTCCATGGTAACTTGCCAGGGTCGCGGATTCGTTCGAAACAGTTACCGTGGCCCTGGCATATAGGCAACTGAAGGAATACGGGTGGGTTTTAAAAAGTCTGATACGTCATTCCACCGCACCCAGAGCGGAAGACGTCATTTGATGATTTCCCAGACAAAAAAACAAGTCCATGGCAACAACATTGACAATAAGGGAGTTTTTCGTGATTCAAAGTGTTACCACTGAAATACGGCTGACTATACTGTCAAGTAATATAATACGTAATAATAATGACATCATACTGCGATCACCAATCCACTTGGCAGGCTTGCCTTGCCAAGATCGCTCATTATAACTGACTATGAAGAGGTTATCGTCCGGCAATTGACATTAAACGAGGTAGTCAGCTATTTGTTATGCAATTTGTGTCTTTATGTGGTCTTTACATTAAGATCTAAATTGCAAAAAAAATTGCCATAACCCTGTATAAGTGAAAATATTAACCTGTATAAATCCTTAGTTCCCTGTGATGCCGGAGTTCCGTTTGTTGCCGGACGAAAAGAATAGCACCATATCTCCGCGTGGGTGTCGTAGAAGGCGACTAAGGGATTTACCAGAGAATGGGCAGCAGCGTTCTCTGAGCATTTTACCAACATAATGCGATCGCCAACTTACCTGCTAAGCGTAGCGATTATGGAAACCCCCCTTCCACCCAAGTATGGAGAGGCCATGAAATCCTTAAAGCAAGGTAAAGGGCACTTTTCATACAAAGAAGAAATGCTCATCAATAATAAAAAGATATTCTTTTGTAAAATTATTCTATGGTCATCATGAATCAGAGAAATTCACAAATGCCTTAATTGAAAGTCGCATTTTATTCCATAAATACTACCATAGAATACTAATCGCTCTTGTGACCTTCCTGTCGCTAAAAAATCAGGATAAAAGAAACTGTCAAAATGTTGAGCAAAATTCTTCAAACAAACAACTCCGAAAACAAAAGACAGTACAACTAATCCTATTCTCTTCAAACATGTGTACTACCATTAAAAGCGAGTCACAAAGTCTGCAATGAAATAAATTTCGCATTATTGCAGATTTAACCCGATATAACCGGATTAAACCGGATCCGGGACGTCGCGCAAGTGACAGCGAGGGAATTACGGGACACGTCCCGTCTGAAATTAAATGCGTGGCCACAATAGCTTGGTGTTTTACGGAAAATTTCTGTGAATGTGGTGGATATGTTGCAGTTTTAGTGCAGGACATATTTTGAATGTGGAACGTGGTCGCTCACAATATCCCTCATTAGAAAGCTGAAACTCACCCTATCAGAAATGGAGAGACCTGTAGGAGCACCAAGATAACCGACATAGCTCGAAGAACTGCCAAACTTAAATGACAGTGAGTGGACACATTGCTTACAGAACAGTTGGTCGGAGGACGTTGTGTCGGAGGAGTTTCGTCAAGATAGACCGATGACCTGGTGAAGGCCACAAGAATCCGCTGAATACGAGAATCACAGAACCGGTTGAAGTGGCGGTGCTTGGGGGAGACTTAAATCCTGCATTGGACGATTTCCGAGTGAATTGATGATGATGATGATTTTTTTACATTATTTTTTTCTAAGAAAAAACCGTAAAAATAATTTATCTTGTATCGTGGTCATGATTATAAACATCTACCTGGGACCCATAGCGTAAATTCTAGCTACTGTGCAAACTGTGACGTCGTAAGTTTGCTTAATAATCGTGTTGAAGTTCGTCGCGTTGAGCTCCTTAAGGTCTAAGTTGAGCTGCACGATTACAAATGCGTGCACTGACTAGACAGGTCCGCTCAATCAGTGTGGTTCTTTCCTCAAAATACCATTTCAGACACCAATTTCCATTATCTTCATATGATCTGACCAAGATTATGTCTGGATTTTAAAAGAGACTGTGACCTCTGATTTTCTTTTGGCCTTTCTTCTCAGAGTAGACAGATATGATACTTAGAATAATTATGATTAACGTGTAAAAGTGTTTATTTACAGAAATAAAATAATTTACCACTGCTTGTTAATAGCCGACACGTGATAAAACATGCTAGTCAATATTATTTTATTATCAAGAGGAAGTATTTTATGGTTATATAAATTACTGAACAATGTTAAGTATGTAATAATAAACGACAGTTAATTGCATATTTATTTTGGTCAAAGTTCGTCTTCATGTTCATCCAGCCTTCTAGCTAGAAAACATTTTGTTTGCCTATTTTTGTCTCTAAACATCATGATCAGCCTGTGACGTTCCCAATGCTGGGACACTAGCCTCCTCACTGTGGGAGGGCATTGACTGTAATCCACCACTTATGTACACTGCGTATGTACACTGCGTATTGTTAAATGGTGACATATATAGCAAGAGCGTAGTGTGAAGCTAGATAGGGACTATACTAGATAAGGTTTTAACCAGTGCGCAAATTTTAACAAATTAAACTTAAACGGGTTTTAATAACCATGCAATTTTTATTTTGATATATCTGAGTACAAAAAAATTAAGTTATCGTTAACGAAAGATGTTTATTTTGAAACTGGTTTTTATGGTAACTTGCGCGCGGCGCCGGCGGCGTGGCACCGAAGGTGAACGACCGAGCGTAGCTACTAGTACCTAACAGCTGTTCGATTGGTCAAAATTCTAAGAAATACGAAGTACCTACGCCAGCGCGGTGGCGAAGGTGAACGACCGAGCGTAGCTACTAGTACCTACCGGCTGTTCGATCGGACAACACTCTAAGAAGTTTGAAGTACCTACGCCGGCGCGAGGTTACTGACATATTACTATTTCGATATCATATTGCGAAATATGCAAGGTGTCCACAGTTTACTGATTTCGGATCGTCGGAATTTGTTTTTTATGTATTGAAAAAACAATTGAAATGTGTTCTATTACCGATACTGAACCACCAAAAAAATTTGCGCCCTGGTTAAAAAAAATCCTGCAAACATTGGTCTGGACTAAATATCTATTTCAAAACTCGTGCGGACGTCAATATTTCGGTTGAAATATTTAGAAGAATTGGGTATAAAAGGTACTTTTTAATTATTCAGGCAGAAACACGCTCTCATACATTAATGAACACTGACCTCTCTAAAGATCGCTAGATCGACCGGTCCTGAATATGAGCATCAGTGCATGTCATTGCGTCGAAAATAAAACCGTCTGTTTTTTAAAGCCCGACTTTTAATTCTCGAGGCTAATCAGAGTGTTGACGAATCAGTGCACACAAACCCGCCGCCATCCAAAGGAGAGGGTTTGCCACAGTCGCTACGCTTCGCAGGCGGGTTGGCGATCGCAGTATGGTGGTAAAATGCATAGAGAATGCTGTTGCCTATTCTCTAGTCACTTAGTCGCCTCTCTTGGGTGTCACCCACGGGAAGAAATGGGTTTTTTTTTTTCAGGATGGGAAATCATCAAATGACTTCTCCCGCTCTGGGCGGAGCGGGAGGGCGTGTCAGACTTTTACTGACTAAAACCCACCCGTGTTCCATCAGTTGCCCATGTGCCAGGGTCACGGTATCTCTTTCGAACAATCACGCGACCCCGACAGGCATCGGTCCTAGTAGATCCCTACACTGCTGCTGACATCTCTTAAAGGCGCGCGTGGAACACTACGCGCCGTCGACCCGAGCCTGGTCCTTACCGGGCGGCGAGTTACCCATTGCTCGCCACCCGCAAGCTCGCGCCTACGGTGGCCGGGAGTCCGCTACGGACTCCCGACGCCCGGGGCGTCTCCTCCTGAAGAAATGGGATGGTCGAATGGATGGACGTAACGTGTGTGTATGCCGTGTAATTTTATAAAAAAATGCAGATACATAACATATCTCTATCCTAAAAACTTAACAATTTCAGCCACACATCTGCCCTAGTTTTTCACCCATATCTTAAAACACCGGTGTTCTGAATCATATAGTATGCATAGCATATTTACTATATCATGAATCTGTACTAGAATCTAGCTAGGAGTCACGTTTTGTAATAACGGGTTCCGTATAGATATTTCACACCCATGTTTCATAAATAGAAATATGTGACTTACATGTATTGTAACTTACATATTTCTACAAGATTTTGGTTAAAACTTCCTTGAGAAAAGGCTTTGTTTGGGAATTTATTAAAAACTTACTCATATTTACAGTTGGCTTCAAACATACGAGTCAATGGTGGCCCAGCGGTAATGGCCTTGACTTACATGGTCATGGGTTCCAGTCCAAGCAGGAAGTTAACTTTGTGTAAATTATTTCATCACCACTACTCTTAAAACGGTGAAGGAAAACATTGTGAGGAATCCGGCTTGTCTTAGAATCTAAAAATTCGAATGTCATGTGACATCTGCCAACCCGCACTGGGTCGCGTGGTGGATTATGGCCCACTCCTTCTCACTGAGAGGAGGCCTGTGTCCCAACAGTGGGAACATTTTAAATGTTTATGCTGTACGAGTCAATAATCACTCAATAAATACTAATATTATTACACATATCTACAATCATTATAATAAATGAGGTTAAATTACATAAAACTAGACAAAATTAGATATACTTAGGCAAATATTTGATAGAATTACAGTAAAAATATTAACCGATACTATCTTCATTAACATCTCAAATATGTTTACACCCGTTATAGCTTCAGTTTTACGGAAAGGAGAAAGATTTTCCACGTTTATGTTGTTATTTTCTAAGACTCGCCTGCCGTTGCATATTATTACTCAGTATGCTATGGGGCTATTGCTCACATCTGTTGTAGAGTCGTTTACTTACAAGCGGACACATAATATACATAGATTCCTATACATAATATACATAGATTATATCTACATTAATATTAGTCTTTGGAAGATATTCAGTTCTTTTTAAGTTTTGAGAAGTTACTTATTGCAAATTTATTTCCGATACCGTAATCTATACTATCTTTACTTAATATTATAAAGCTGAAGAGTTTGTTTGTTTGTTTGATTGATTGAACGCGCTAATCTCAGGAACTACTGGTCCGAATTGAACATTTCTTTTTGTGTTGTGTAGCCTATTTATCGAGGAAGGCTATAGGCTATATAACATAACGTTATAACTATGAGGAGTGGAGCAGTAATGAAAAATGTTGCAAAAACGGGGAAAATCTTACGGGTAGGCGATTGGATGCGACGGGAAGGGTCGGGGAGCAAGAAATTTAAAGCGGACGAAGTCGCGGACAGAAGCTAGTTTCGATATAAACACTGTAATATTCTGATCTCTCTATGGTCAATATAAAAACTATGGTCGTAATTTTTACCCAATACCTTGTAGAAATATGTAACTTATAAAACATGTTACCTATGGTCAATATAAAACGGGTCAGAATGTTGGGCCACAAAAGGAAATTGCATGCAGCTTAGATAAAAATGTTAAGAATGATGCGTGGTGTTACACGAATGGATAGAATAAGAAATGAGTACATAAGGAGAATTCAGAAAGTGGCACTGATAGCTGAAAAGTTGTGTGGGAATCGGTTGTCTTGGAGGAATAAGTCATGGGGAAAGTATTGAGTATGAATAGGAGACCAAAAGACACGATGGATGGACTGTGTGAATTATGACATGGACAGAAAAGGATGACTACTGAGATGACAACTAATAGAGAAGTGTGGAAGAAAAATACATGTTGTGCCGATCCCAAATAAAGTGGGATACGGTCGATGGTCAAATTAAAACTGTCAGGCGACAATCTGACTATTTTATAAGTTCACTAGTAACATATATCCAGTATCGATCGTCGGCAATTTTCTTACCGGGTTCAGTTTCATCACCACTGCCCTCAAAACGGTGAAGGAAGGATAGAAACTGGCATTTTCTATAACCAAAACATTTGAAGATAACATTTTACCCTACTATGAAGAACATTTTACCAAAGATGATTACTAATAGTATTCTAAATTAATAGATAAGTGACCAAACTTCCCGCAGTTAATTAATTTCTGATTCAACTCAAAATCTCTGTGGGACTGTCCGCTTAATTGGTAGATTACAACATTTAGAACTATTAAGTGTGGTTACCATAGCGTAAAAGATCTCCCTTACCCTTTGCTTTATTATATTGAATTTGGTATCTACCTGTTTGTGTGATAAATCAGTAATGAGCTCGATTCCAAAGAAAGATTTAAGGGCATATTTTGTTTTTGAAAATATGTTATACAAATATATTTTAACAAATTATTCGACGGAAAATAAGTCACCGTGTTTAATTTATTCATCGGTTGGTAATAGACTTTTTACTGATAAGGGTAAAAAACATCATAAATAATGATTTTTAAAACATAAGTAGTCTACTCTTGTTTTGAAACCGAGTAATAAAAAAAATAAATACCGGTACATTATCTCACAATTTATCTCCCTATCTTATCTACGTGCAATTCTAAGCCTTATTCCCTTTGTTCACAGAGTACACTTCAAAGCGACAGCAGACGATGATTACGCCGACTTTACTTGCGAGGCAAGGCACGAAGCATTGCAACGAGATAGTCCTATGAGGAGCACTGTTCAGCTCAGCGTACTATGTAAGTGTTCTATATTTCTTTAGATAATAATTATTTATTATACATATCTCTAGTAATGAGACTAACTGAACGCTGCTGCCCATTCTCTAGACTGATGAGTACTAGAGAATGGGCAGCAGCGTTCTCTATGCATTTTACCACCATACTGCGATCGCCAACCCGCCTGCCAAGCGCGGCGATTATGGCAAAGCCCCCCAAAATTGGGGGAGGCCTAAGTCCAGCAGTGGACGTTTTACGGCTGAAAGATAATGATGATTATGCATATGCAGTGTCGTGCATTACTTTTATGTATAGGTAGACAGTAGGTAACCCGTTCTTGTCTAGGGAAACAAAAGTGAGTTTCTTTTAAAGTATGATCATTTAATTTCATTTCTAAATCATTTCGGGACACTTTAAAATGTGAAATTAAACTGAAAGACTTATGGTAATTTTCGAGGTAGGCATTGCTTATGTGCCTATATGCAATGCATGCCACTGGGTACCACTCTTGGGTATTTAACAAATCCAAGAACAAAGATTCACTGGGCCTCGTGTTAGATATTTCAACATCTACCTAGCGTGTTCCCAACTATGTTGGGGTCGGCTTCTAGTAAAACTGGATGCAAATCTGACTTCCACAACCTAGTTTTTTTTGTAATACGATACCCCTTGGAAAGACTGGTTGTCAGAGTTTTGCGCTTCTGATTACCCGTTACGACGGTCTAAGATCGATGAACTAAAGCCGGGACCCACAGATAACGTGCTTTTCAGGAACCCAGTGGGGTCTCGTTTTGTTATGGATAATATGGACCCATAAAGAAAGAAAGAAAAATATTTTATTCTGCACAAACAAAACGCACCACACCACGCACCATAAAAAAAAATGTTTATTTCAATTACAATAGGCATTTTGATACATATTATTGGAGATCACCTTTTAAGCAAGGAATTGCTTGTATTAGGAGACTCCGCACTTCCACTTGTCATTTTTATGCAATTGAAAATGTAGACAATGTAAACATGCAAGATTTGAAAATAAAGAACAAACTAACATAATAAGTTACAAATAAAATAATATAAAACAAAATAATATAAAAACAATAAATTTAAAAATATATATATATTCAAACAGCTCTGCAAATAAATGAACGTTAAGCGAAAAAAAGGCCGCATCGCGCGTGTGTGTGTGTATCATGTGTGAGTGTGTGAGTGAGTGTGGGTGTGAGTGTAAACTAGTGAAGTTGTGTGGTGTGTGAGTTATAATGAGTTCCAAGAATTGACTGCGAGCAAGCATAGTTTAATCTTCAATAGACTCGTGCTAATGGTAAATTTCATTATATTTCCTATAGGAATTATCAAGAAAACGAAACCCTGCTAAAAAAGGAGCGACTGCCTTTCTGGCCTTCATAACCAAGTATTATTTGGCTTAACCTAGATTTTTGTGAAGTCCAGATTTAAGGTCTGTTGATGGCTCACCTCCTAGCCGCTAAAGTGCTACAAATGACTTTTGTCCCTTTTTCGTATTGAGTGTTTTAACAAAATCATACGAAAAAATTACCCAAGGTCACTTGGTGCATTCAGCCAGCTAGACATGTTACTTTTAACATAATCGACTTACATTACACTTCTGCTCTACCTCTTTATGCATACAGGCACAGTTAAATTGAATAGCTCCGACAGCAAAATTAAAGTGACCATAACTTTTTTTTTTATGACAATTCGTAGGTCAACCTATTAGGTTGTCGGCTGCTTAACCGTACTTGCCTGTGGCTACCTTAATAAATGAAGGCCTCCAGCCAGGGCTTAAAAACTTAAAACTAGAGCGACTACTCGCTAAAGGCACTCCCTGTGGAGTACTGACCTCGGCTTAGAGCATTGCGGGTATAGAGCAGCAAGGGACGGGCTGGATCGGAATGATTATTTATTATTAAGGGCCAAATTTAAAGCTACAGTCTCAGAGACGCGGGCTGGCTCGAGCAAGGCTGTAGTACCACAAATAGTACTATTTTCTCAATTATTAGTATTATCCTTGAAAGATTGATTACAAATATTACATACCCCTCATTATCCTTTTCTATGTAATATTTTTTTATTTATTACATAGTAAACAAACAAACAAGTAATGAGGACAATCATAAAAGTATTACATCTCCCGCGTAGATGATATTTCAATCACAATTGCCTCAAATTGGGACGAGCTCTCCTGCTGTGAGACAGAATGAGCTAACTAACTGGAGTTTGTGTGTATAACTGTCTTTTCTAAGTATATATGAGGTAGTTACTGGGTTCGATTCCTCAATCGGGTATTTTCAAATAGTTATTTTTATAATTAATACTGAACATAAAAATACATGGAAGGATAGTTTCCCTGGAGGATTTAGATGTTCATAAAGAAGAAATTATGAAAAACTGTTTCACCATCACCATTTCTGCCGAAAGACGTCCATTGTAGGACATATGCCTTCCCCAATAAATGAAGGGGTTTGCCAAAGTCGCCACGCTTGGCAGGCGGCTTAGCGATCATAGTATGTTAAAATGCATAGAGAACGCTGCTGCCCATTCTCTAGTAAGCCCTTAGTCGCCTCATACGACACCCACGGGAAGGTCCTAGAGGAGGTAGGAGGAAGGAAATGAGATGGTACTTTTCTTTATGTCCGGCGCCAAACGGAACCAAAAATGAAAAAATAATTACTGAAGCATTTTTGTAAATCTATTCTTTACTTAAACTTTATTTTGGCCTCACTATAGGCTTCATGAAAACTATGTCAATCTCACTGTCTATTATTCTACAATATTACTCACATAATTCTATTTTACGGTAACGTTTAGGCGGCGCTTTAATTTAGTAGAACTTGATTTTATGCTATTTCATATGTGAATAAACGCACTATACAAACAAAGTCGGTACGGTACCTGTGTTTAATATTTTCAAACTCCCTACTGCAGCAGACAGGAAGAATACGGTACACCTTATAAGCAAAAACAAAGCGAAAGTTAAGCTTCTTACACACGAGTTCTATAAGCAAATTGTAGACGAAAGGTTTATTTTCACGACACGATACGACTACGAGACGTGGTAACATGAATTATTTAATGTTGCGTTCGAGTGAGATGGTGGTACCATCTATTGTTTGGGGTCCGTGAACTTGGGTGATAGATTGAACAATTTTAGCGAGTGTGTGGTAGAATATTGAGCCTGTTTTTGTCATTGTGAACCAGCTCGTCCCTTGCTGCCCTATATCAGCGATGCCCTAAGCCGAGGTCCGTACCCCACAACGGGTGCCCTTAGCGAGTAGTCGCTATAGTTTTATATGTTTTTATCCCTGGCTGCAGGCCTTAATTTATTAAAGTAGCAACAAGCACGCAGCTGACAACCTCATAGGTTGACCTGCGAGATGTCTTTCCGAAAAAAAGAGCTTATTTTTGAAATAAGAACTTAACAGAAATCAAAATACAATGAGGATCAATTCGACAAAAGGATATAGCAATTTTGAATACTACATCGAATACAACATAAATATCTGAGTCCATTTCTTTTTGAATCACTCAAATCCATCGAGAAATTACGAAGTTATTAAACTTTAAAAAAAGGGAGTTTTAAAACGCACGCCGCGCGCGCGAAACTGCTGATGACGTCACAAGGCTCGATCGCCCGCCACGCGCCGCACTGCTTTGTTATGATTTGCGGAGTTTAATCGTTGTTTCTTTTTTATTTATGTTTTATAGATATTGGTAGATAGGAAACATGGAAGTCGGATTTACCCAAGGCCCAGTCGGACAATCTCGCGAAGATTGATTCGTTTATGGTTGAATAGTAAAAAAAAAAAAAATATTCCAGTGCACAGGTAGGTACTACGTTTTAGAATGTTTTGATTTGGCAGGCAGGTACCTTTTTCGTGTTTCTACAATGTGTAGGCACCTCTCTACCTATTTTAAATAATATTTCTTACTAGCTTCTGCCCGCGACTTCGTCCGCGTAAAATTTCCTGCTCCTCCAACCCATCCCGTCGCATCGAATCGCCTGCCCGTGCGAGGTCTTTGTATGCGTGACGTTTTTCTTTGTGCTCGGCTCCTAAGGGTCTTTGCGTGATCTTATATAATATATAGTCTATAGCCTTCCTCGATAAATGGGCTATGCAACACTAAACGTACAACTCTTCAGCTTTTACTTGGGTGTGCTAAGCAAAGAATTTTTTGAGAGACCAAGGCGCGCGCAATGGACGTGTTTTATATGGAATTTTTCACATTTTCTTCGAAAAATTTTGACCTAAAGGTCGAGTTACCAGGTCATAAAATTCAAAAAAAAAAAAAATCTTCGAAAAATAAAAAAAAATATTACCCAGGTGTTGAAATTTATATGTGAGGGGGTTACAAAGGGGGTCGAAAATTTCATTATTTTTGCGATAGGAAACGCCATTTTCGAGATATAAGCAAAAGAAAAGGAAAACAAAAATACAGTACTGTTTTTGCACATGAAGGCGAGGCACGTGAAGGCAAGGCGTGAGGCGCGCGCAATGGACGTGTTTTATATGGAATGTTTCACTTTTACTTCGAAAAAAAAAATATTACCCACGTGTTGAGATTTATATGTAAGGGGGTTACAAAGGGGTTCGAAAATTTCATTATTTTTGCGATAGGAAACGCCATTTTCGAGATATAAGCAAAAGAAAAGGAAAACAAAAATACAGTACTGTTTAAAGCACGTGAAGGCGAGGCGTTCGTTGGTGTGAATTTTAGTTCATAACTACTAGTTTTAATCCACACCTTTTTTATCGCGATTAAAAATAGATTTAGTTAAAATAAATTATTATAGGTAAAATTTTTGAAATGCAGTATAAAGTACTTTTAGTTAAGGGGACATGAGGCGTCGCTCCTCATGAAAGTACACCACTTCTTTCTATTTTTTGGGTATTTTGGGACACAAAATAACAATTTGTCCGGTGTAGAAACACTTGTATTTTCGCATCGTGGCACGATACAATATTTTAAGAAGACAATTATTCGTTTAAATGTTCTGCGAGTCACGTAACTAAAGGCAGAAAGAACGTGCGCGGCGGTGCCGCGGACGCGAACGTGGAAAATGACGTCATCAACGAATTGTGCGTATTGGCGGGCGTTTTTGAAAATGCAAAATTAAAAACGCTCTAACTTCGTCATTTTTGGTCCAATTTTAATAATTCTTTCACTGAAATAATTGGTTTAGGTATGACTGTAATTCTACATATTTAACTAAAATCGTCGCTGATCCTCATTCCTTTTACAAAACTAACAAGGTAGTCTCTCGCTAAGTTGTCATTTCTGTAAAAAAGAAATTTTCTGCAATTGAAATAAAGATTAAAATGCTAAAACTAGCTCTCAACTCTAAGTTAGAATTAAAGTTAGATGGCGTTCTGTAATAAGATAATATTTATTTGTATGTTCTAATACAAAGAACTAGCAACGCAGCAGAACTAGAAACGCATCACTTTTTTAAGTAAGGGCAAATATCAGATTACTCTCTTCAGAAATAAGTTTTTCTGAAATTTTATCTTTGTTGTTACAAAATCAACCACAATAGTAATTTTATTAAGTTCTAAAGACGTAATAAAAATATTCAGAAGGTTCCTATTGCCATTACAAAGTCACGTCCTATCGATTTACAAACAGTTTTTTTCATGCATTCGCAAAATATGAATTTCATGACCCTTTGAAGGTAAACACGCCATGTATTCATAAAAATTCTATTCCAAACTTATAATGATAATAGATACATCAGTCATCCTGATCTCCTCTAAAAAAACACTTCCACATCGTCTCACAAATTCGCAACTCGCGTCGGTTTGTTTTCTCTCGACGACACGACTTCGACGGACATGAATTATTAATAAACGGTTCGATTGAGACCGCTAGTTCAACGTTTACATTCAAAGATGTTAGTAGGTAAAAGCGCCATCTAGTTGAGAGGGTTGGAATTATTGTTTGTTTATTATTTTGGAAGTCACCCGTCAAGGTTCTGCTTGACCGTAAACTATAAGGCAGTTTCGCAACAAGTTAACATTTTTTTACTATTTAAATGCAGATTAAAGAGTTTTACTGACAAGGTATTATTATGCTGTGGGTTCTGGAGTAGCGACCGCATATCGGAAAACGTAGAGTTGGGAGGTCTTTCACAAAATAGACCGATGACCGTGAAAGCCGAAGGAAACCGCTGGACGCGGAAAGCAGAGAACCGGTCGAAGTATTATAGCTTGGGGGAGGCCTATGTCTAGCAGTGGATGTCTTTCGGCTGAAATGATTATTTTGTAATACAATTTGCTTTTGTCCTGCACTGGGAAAAAAGAGGCTAAAAATAATGAATACCTAAAATACAAAGATGGTGGGACGAGCTGGATAAGTTCCATCAAAACCGGCAGGAGGACGCACAGGCTCGCGAAAGATGGAAGGAGAGGAGGGAGGCCGTTGCCCAGGAGTGGGACAGTGACGGCTAGCAAAAAAAAAATATAAATAAAATAATTTTGACTTAAAGAAAAATAAAAAAAAACCATAGTAAAATTCTGGTGAACTATGGTTGTTCTCAACGGACAAAACTTAGTTTAGCTGTAAACGCTACTTTATTTAACTATATAAGATTTTCTTATTACCTCGTTTCAGCCAAAAAAAATAAATTTATGTAATAATCGTCAACCTTAGATCCTACTTTAATGTATTCCCAAGGTGGTATATTTGCTAACATTTTTATCTTTAAAAAACAAAATTAAGTTAAAATCTTAACAACTCCATGTAACTCAAGCCGGCACATGCTTTCTTAATAGTTTCGACCCAAATTTACTCAGAATTTAAATAGAGGAAACTTGGCTAAAACGGAACAGAGAATGTAAGTTTTCTTCTGCTATTCCCCCAGCTTTAATTTCGAATTTTAGAACTGGAAATTGCGTTAGGAAATTCTTATTTCTTCATTGTGCAGCTCTAAGGAAAACAGACCGTCTGATTTACTATTTAAAGAACTATTTTGTGTCTTCTTTTGCTTTGCTTCGCTGTGAATTTTCTGAATTTTTAGCGGTATAACACTGAGGATATTGTTTCTTTCTGGTACATTTATTTCTTCTAACATTTTGTAATTGGTTGTTAATTTTATCTTTAGGTAAAGACTCCTTACCACTCATGATGCTGCAAAATAAATTACAATACAAACTGACAAGTCATTGCGTAACACACTAATAATTGCGATACTTTTCATTTTGGCAGTTCCACAACATCCATTAAGTCATTTACGTCGTCGAGCTGACGAATTTTTAAATCGTATGAAGCAATGGATTAGGAATTTCGTACAAAATCCTGCGGATTGCGAAAGAAAGAGTGCTATCCAATTGGGGATGCGGATTAGAAAGAAAATGTGCGGATAAACGCTACGCACTTACGCAAAATATATTCCGTCTCAAGTTTAAAACGCAAACCGAATCCACCAATATCTCGATCTCGAAATACTTTTTTAAAAACGTTATTTTTCTTTCAAAAGAAAACTCCTCGTTTCTCAAAGGCCTAAAAGCTACAATCGAAATTGATCAGTCTCGAAATTTTCGACTTCGAACGCAATTAATTCCCCCACCATCGAATAGCGATAAAGTCAATAGGGGGACATTGGGGAAAAGCAAACATTGCCAGTGCCGGTTTAAATGGAAAATTAATAATTCATGGCCCTAAGTCCGTGTCCGCCTCGGTAGCGTGTCGTTGCGTTAGAGTGGGCTGTTTGCTTTGCCCCGACCTACCCTGCAAAAATGTAATTTGTTGGAAAATTATGATTGGATTCTGTTTGTAGACTTTTTTTTATGTCGTCGCTGATTTTTGAAGTTGGAATGAATCAGGTAGTTTATTGACTTTTGGAGTAGTTGCCTAACAGTATGATTGGCTTTCAAATTGACAGATCAATAATATATTCATTACGTTATTTACATTGCTGGGTAGACAAATTGTTCAAACATATGTGGCAATGAATTAGCTTAAAATCATTCAAATTCTGATTAATACTGTGCTACGCAATTAAGGTGCAGATATAAAACAAACAAAATTACTCGTAAATGAATATTGTTTCACCTTGCCTTTGTTCTAAAGTCCGCAATTTATTGCAAAAGATAGAATTTGACTTTGAAGACAGAATGGTTCTTGCAATCTGTGGTATTTTTTTTTTTAGCATCAAATGATATATTTATTTATTTATTGTTTATTAAAACTATAGAATACCAATTAGGTACATATTAAGTTAATGAAATACCTAAATTAAAAACTAACATGGAACAGTGGAACTCCGCGCATACTTTCTCTCACAGAACACCAGACATATATATACGTATAATTTTATTCCATTCATCCACAAACACATCACATTCAGGGTTGGCAGTAAGAAGGGCATTTAGCATGTTTAGAGTGCGACAGATTGGTCACAGTTTTAGACACACACACACACTTGCGCAAAGAGATTGTGATGAAAAAGACCACCCTAAGTTACTACCAGCAATATAGTCTCTAAAAGTTGAAGACAAAGCCTTACGAATGATGAAACGCCATTGCTTCCAAAAAGCCATAATACCTACACTGGAAATAGTTATAAAATAATTTCTCTTAAGCAACTATGAGCTGAGGTCCTAAATACTAACAGCTTGATCGAAGGTTAAGCAAAGGTCGTCGAAGTCGGTACGTGGATGGGTGACCATCTATATCGTATTGAGACTACGCCATGCCTCGGATAGCACCATAAGCTGTTGATCCCGGCTAACATTTGATTTTTGTCAGGAGCCCGAAACTTTGGCCACCAGTGGTACAAAGGGTATCGTTATGCCCAGTAACTGGGTTGTGATTTTCTGAAGGTCAGATAGGCAGTTGCTCCTAATAAAATACTGGTAGGTATATAGAGCAGTGGTGGCCAAGTGGTAACGACCACGACTTACGAGGTCATGAGTTCGAACCCACGCAGGTACCACGTACCACTTAAGGTGTCTTCACACAGCGGGTGGGGCGCGGCGGGACGTGACGGTGACGCGACGCTGAATAGTTGTAATGTACTAGATATTACGGACGCCTTCACACAGAGCGCTTAGCGCGACGCGGCGTGGCGCGACGGTTTTGTGTGAAGGCGGCGCGTCGCCGTCACGTCCCGCCGCGCCCCACCCGCTGTGTGAAGACACCTTTACCTGACCCTGCTGAAGAGGTCCCTATATGTTCTCCTAGGGCGTCTCCTTCCGGCTTCTCCAGTCACATCTGACGTGTAAATACGTTTTGCTAGCTGCCCTACATTTTTTTACCGCACCGTTGCCATATCAGAGCAGTGATGACCCAGTGGCAACGGCTGCGCCTTACGAGTAGTAGATCGTGAGTTCAAACCCAAGCAGGCGCATTACTTTGTGTAAATTTTTTCATCACCATTGCTCTCAAAACGGTGAAGGAAAACATCGTGAGGAAACCGGCATGTCTTAGAACCAACAATTCAAAAACACGTGACATCTACCAACCTGCACTGGGCCCGCGTGGTGGATTATGGCCCACTCCCTCTCACGGAGAGGAGGCCTATGATCCAGCAGTGGGAACGTTATATGCTGTTGATGATTCAGCCAGGTCTTTGTCAGGTTGATGACGAAGCAGCTGTGATATTACTAAAGAGAATTTGCTTTAATTAACACTTTACTCTTACACAAAGTTCATGTATAATAATTATGTTATTAATATACATGGTGTTTCATTATGAGCTTGCTAAATTCCATCGAGTGCTTTGTTTTCTTTCCCCTATACTCAGCTTACATAGAGAAGGGATGGGTCAGTGAGGTTGTCGATATTTTAAATAAAGGTTTAAAATTAAGTCGACTATCTTAAAAGTCTGGAGGCTGCAAATTTTGAAACGAAATATTTGAATTAAAATTCAGTATTGAATGGAATTTTTGCATCGCAATCTTTTGTTCTTAGGACTTGAATAAGAAATATTGTCTTAGCATTAAATTAACAGGAATGTGTTTTCTTTGAATTGAAATATGCTTATCACTCAGATAGTTAAAATAAAATACCTATCTGCTTATAAAAAGCAAAAAGTATTTCTCAGTATTTTTAACAATCTCTGTATTCTTAGTCTAGTTTAGTCCTTTTGGTCCCTTTCAACTTCAGATCATCTATCTTTCGCATAAGTCGGTATCCATGGTGACATTTTATAAATCCCAAGAACGCCTCAAACTAAATAAAAATCTCTTTTTTTCTTACCGCAAATAACAAGATTTACTGAAACTCAGAATTAAATTTTGCAGCCGTGTATTTTATTTTCTCGAAGCAAGCCTTCTTAATTGATTGAATAAGGCGTTACTTTGCGGGAATCCCGTCTAAAATAATGGTGGTCGGAAATACTTTTTTCTGGGCTCTGGACAACGTTGGATTAATAAATCAAATAAGTTTGGATCGATAAAGGTCGGATCTAATCTTAGGGTTAAGGTTTTTGGCTTTTTCAAATCTTATTTCGAAGACTGATGGATGTAAAAAGTTTTGTTGCCAGACGTAGGAAATGGTGGCTGAGTCGAAAAGTTAATAAATCAAAGATGATGTGGATATCTGAGGTTTGAATATTCTTTTCAAGGACTTTGTGTCAAGTATATATTTTTTTTTACAAAAGAACTTCAATTATGATGTCAAAAACACGCACATTATGTTTATTTATTTAAGTAACATGGGAGACTTATAGCTGAAACAAACAGATCAAGGACAGTTTATTAGTCAGAAAGCTAATTACAGGTCTCCGCTTATAAGATGAATATCTTATATTTATGTTAACCGAAAAATGACACTATTACATACACGTCTTTGTAATACTTTTATTTTAGATACTTACTTTTTTTTTTTGCAAAAGTAGACCCTCCAGTACATTATTTAAATAATCCTTAAACTTTAATTTCTTATTCGATAAAATCACAAATATATTCAAAATATCGACAATACAAATAAAATGATTTCATCGACACCAGCTCACCTCTAAATCACACAAACGCTATAGGGGGTGAAGTATTTAACAAAACATAAAAAATAAAACATGAAATAATAAAAAATTAACAACATGCCCACAAAAACAAAGGCGTTTTAGACAAAGACAATACACAGTATAATTATAGACAGTAAAGTAAAATAGCCCGGAGCAATTCATGGAGAGGAAAATCCTCACCGTTGTACTAATTTTGTACAATAACAGTGCAGTTTTATGGATTTTAATTATATTTTTCGTATATTTCATTTTAATTAGAAAAGATTATTAAGGTGTAGGTTTTGGATGGTAAGGTATTTCTTTGAATAAAGGCTCGTTCAGACGAGCACGAAGCGACAGTCGCGCGTGAATCGGCGATTTATAACAATTTCTATGAAAACGCGCGTGACCGTTCACACAGGGGCTACCTATCGCGCCGCAACACGGTCATAGAAATTGTTCTACAGATATAAATCACCGAATCGCGCGCGACTGTCGCGTCGCGCTAGTCTTCACGAGCCTTATGGAAAGATCAAAAGATTATTACTCGCCTTTTTGTTGAGAATATTAATCTTTGATCACAGACAGATGATCTGAGAAAGTCAGGATGCGGATGGTTTAATTTTGCAAAGAAAAAGAAGCAATATCCTTTATTTTATTATGATTAGAAATCGGTACTTACGAGAGAATGGGTAGCAGCGTTCTCTATGCATTTTACCACTATACTGCGATTGCCAACCCACCTGCCAAGCGTGGGGATTTTGGTTAAGCCCCCCATATTGGGGGAGGCCTATGACCAGCGGTGGACATCTTACGGCTGAAATGCAATGATAAAGAATACGTACCCATCATGTAGCCAACAAGGGGACGGCACGACCTTGGGGAAACGGATTTGAATGAAATTTCGTGTAGTGGTAGTATACCATGTGGATACTACCACTGTAAAATATTTCCGTCCAATGCCCAGTAGGAGCTGCGAAAAACGCATACAAAGTTCAGCCCGCACTTGTATAAGTTACATTATATTCCGCTCGAGAGTACCGTGGCATAAGCGGTAATGCTCTAGACTCGTACTCCCGCCTATGCAGGTTCAAGTCTAGCTATTTGACTTTTATTTCCAGTATTCTTCTTATTTTTATTTTTAAAATTTTGTATTATATAAACTATACTAGCGGACCGTACAGACGTTGTCCTGTTTCCTAGAACTCGATAGCAGCGCCACCTACCGGGTCCAATAGTAAATCTAAACCATCCAGGGTGCCACACAAGCGCATACAAAAAAAATCATTCAAATCGGTCCAGCCGTTTAGGAGGAGTTCAGTGACATGCACGTACAGTAGAATTATATATATAAAGATAAATAATTTATTAAATAAACTTTATAAATTATTTATCATTTATATATATAAATATAAAAATTATAAGTCGGCACACCTATGTGCTCTAAACTATCGAGTGTAGCGCAAAATGTATACCTGATCTGGACAAAACAATAGAATAGGGTTGGGAAATTATATGAATATAAATAATTTATATAGTTTAATTAATACATTATTTATATAGTTTATATAATACAAAAATTTTTAAAAATAAGAAGAAAAATGGAAATAATAAGTCAACTATCTAGACTCGAACCTGCACAGGCGGAAGTACGAGTCAAGAGCATTACCGCTAACGCCACGGTACGCTCGAGCGGAATATTATATAATGTAACTTAGACAAGTGCGGGCTGAATTTTGTATGCATTTTTCTCAGCTCCTACTGGGCATTGGACGGAAATATTTTACAGTGGTAGTATCCACATGGTATACTACCACTACACGAAATTTCATTCAAATCCGTTTCCTTATAAGATTTTTTTTTTCAAAGCGTTAAAACAGCGTTTTGGGAAGGTTGTAATAAAACATATTGTATAATTTTCAAGATTCTTTAAATTTAAAGTTGCCATAAAAATAAAAACAAGGTTTGGATACGCATACAGTGCCCAAATCTCTGCTCTATTAACTTTTTAAACATTACTCTATTAATCTGCCTATTAACCTATTTATTAATCTGATTTTTTCCAATTATGTTGGGATCAGATTTCAGTTTAACCGGGTGCAGCTGAATTTAGTTAGGTACTAGGTAATACGACTTTTCCCGCTTTGGGTGGAGCGCGAGAGCGTGTCAGACCAATACATACTATAACCATACTGTGGGTAGTTTGTTTTGGAGTAACATATTTCTGGCTGTTTAAATAAAAGGTTCCAATGTCTGTCTCCTTTATTTTGTGGGTGAGAAATCATCAAATATGTCACCCGCTCTGGTTGGAGCGGAGGGGCGTGTCAGATTTCTACTGACTAAAACCCACCCGTGTTCCTTCAGTTGCCGCTGTGCCAGGGTCACGGTGTCTCTTTCGAACAATCTCGCGACCCTGGCAGATATTTGACCCCTCGGTGAAAGCACAAATGGGTTACGTCACCAAAAAAAGCGAGCTTCTACCCGTGACGATTGTCGATTGTCAAGGATCTACGAAATTTACTAGAAAATGTAGTCATACCAGAAACATACCGTACCGGAGAACTTTTACTTTCTTTTCCTTCTTCACACAACATCTTCAAATATGTACAAAGTTAGTAATACTCATGTTGTTTAATTTAAGACGCGTATGAACAGTTTTATCCGAATTATCATAAAAGTTAAACATACTGAATACGACTAAAGTTTTACAGCGTAACATTGTGTTTGGATGGATGTGTGTCACACCGACGCGAGCGTAATAATAATAGGAAGAATGTTTTTACTACACTGCAATGCAAAAAAATCTTATAATAGTATGCAGAGTCTATTAAATGAGCTGGCAGGAATTAAATATTTTACTCACCTGTTGTGTATCGATATCAAAAACTAATGAAATAAAAAAAAAACAACTTTGTTGAAAACTTTAAATGACGGTGACATGTACATAACGTAACCAAACGGCTGCTATATTATTATTTTGTGAAATCTTAATAAAAATATCTAAAATACACGAAAAATTGCTAAAAGAATAGTTCCGACGCGGTTCGCTGACCCATTACGTCCATTAACCGTCCATTGAAATCATCGAATGATGAACATTTTTTTTGTTTTCGTTAACGATACAGGTGGGTAAAATATTACAGGTAATTTAAATTGACTCTTTATGCGTTCTCACTGACTTTGTGTTGGCAATATCAGACTATAAAATTGAAGGTTTTGTTACGTTTTCCTTTACCACAGATAGTACCAATTTAAGTAGACTTATTTTTTAGAATGCTATTACTGCTAGGCGTAGATTTGCTTAGTTTTTTACTGAAATACAATTACAAAAATTTACAGTCAAACCATTCTAATAATCTTATTCTATTAATCTAAATGATGTTTCATTAAAAATCATACATATTATTTTATTAATACATCGTCGTTGATCTAATGTCAGCCACCTCTACAGCCCAGGTTTTGAACCTTCAACCTTTTAAACCTACAAGCTTATATCGTACGTATTGGCAATGCAAATAAGTGTTTTAACATTGGAATGAAACAATAACATAGAGCAAACCGATTTGCCTTCTATCGTGGCTCGAATAAGCTGGTTTACTTTACATTTTGTATTAAAATTTATGTATTTTATCTTTTCTTATATTTTACTAGTTTTAATTTGCGGCGATGCCTGTGGAAGTCTAGATATGGCCAGAAGTGTACGTGTTTTGGCTGAAATAACAATAATGATTGGTCATATTCTACGTTTTATTTTAAGAAAATATAAAATACCAGAGATTATTGTAACAAGAGACCGTAGTTTTGCTCATTATAATACCTCTGGATAATTTATTTATTTATACTTAAACTAGCTTTTGCCAGCGGCTTCGGCTGCGTGGAGGTCGGAAAATATGACGGGATAAAAAGTAGCCTATGTCCTTTCTCGGGCTCTAAACTATCTGAGTACCAAATTTCATTTAAATCGGTTCAGTAGTTTTAGCAAGAAAGCGAGACAGACAGACAGAGTAACTTTTGCATTTATAATATTAGTGTGGATAACACGGTACAATACCGATAATATTATTGAAAATGGAAAAAAAACAAGACTATACAATGCAGACAAGTGTGTCATAAAGAATTATTCGCTACTTACTAAAATAGAACAGTGGATACCCTCGCGTACTATTTCTCACTGAACATCAGACACACGCGCATAATTTTACTCCATTCGTCCGCAAAAACATCACTTTCAGAGACAACAATAGACAAATGAAGGGGGATGGTCCACGTAAGAACAGTAGAGTCTTTGAGCAGCAGAGATCTTTGTGCTTAATCAGCAAAGACTCAATTACCTACGTGTGTTGGTCGAGCTAAAGTGAACGACTGAATTTGTGTTAAGAGTATCTATAATGTTCGTAAAAATAAAACCCTCGAGACAAGCTGCCTATTTCAATGAATATTTTATTTTTACATTCAAAAATCAAAATCAAAAGTCATTTATTCAAACTAGGCTGAGAGTCAGCACTTTTTGAACGTCAAAGTTACACAAGACAGTCCCCCAAAACGCCCGTCCTTCGACACTTCCTAGTGCTTTAGCTGGGAAGAAGAAGTGGCGGAACAAACTCCCCAGCAGCACAGCTGTCTGTTAAGTTAGAAGAACAAGATTTTATACAATATTGTGTAAGTAATTAATATTATAAAACAAAACATACATTATTCACCATATGTCAGCTAGCACATGCCAATATATTGTCCATTCATCATATGTCAAGCCTTTTCTCAAATAGTTTGGGATCGGCTTTCAGTCCAGCATGATGCAGCTTTAAAAATACAAAAACAAGAATTAATCAAATTCAACATCGCATTTTTATCTCCTACGTTTCCTATAATTTACATCTCAACACTGCTCGCTTTCCGAGCAAGATTTAACGCAGAAACTCAATTAAAATTACGCTTCGGTGTGACAAGCGCCCTACAAGTAACAAATTCGTCGTTTCTCGGTACAATGCCCTCTTAATTACAAACGCTAGACTTGACATGCGTATTACTTGCGTACCGCGTACCGCGTACTACGCGGGATTTGCCATACGAATAGGGTTAGCGTATTGGATTGGGGAAGTTTTAAACGAATTAATACGATGTTGTGGAATTTTCATGGAAAGGTTCGGAAAGTTGGAGGATTATGGTGTTTGGCAGTTAAACGAATTTAAGAGTTTGAGAGTTGGAGTGTATAATTTTTCCTTCCAAAACTTTTTTGTTATTTAACCTCCGTTTCTGAAATTCTGATTATACTACATAGTAAAAAGAAACGATGGCTGGACTGTGTGAAAGATGATAATTGATGGAAAGGGGGTGACTACCGAGATCACGACTAATAGAGAAATGTAGAAGAAAAGGTCATGTTGCACCGACTTGAAAAATAATTGGGATACGGTCAGAAAAGCGATAGTGGTAGTTACAATTTTTCTGGCTTAAATTGACAGTGGGTGGTTGCTACATTTACTTTATTGTATTCATATTATATAATGTTTACTCAAATACCAAACTTCTTGTGAACGCAAACTGGATAATATGTACACAATTCTCAAATACACAAATAAACAGACTTGAAATAACGTATAGCCTAATTTAAATAGGTTAATGATTGTGAGTTTATCTATCATTAGCTGCGCCCCGCGGTTTCATCCGCATAAGTCTAGATCCCATGCAAATATCAGGATAAAAAGTTTTCTGTGCCCTTATCCAGGTCATGGTTTACCCATGTACCGAATTCCATTCAAATCCGTTTTGCCGTTTTAGCGTAAAAGAGTAATAAATAGACATACAATTTTTTTTCTTTTATCTGTACTAATATTATAAAGCTGAAGAGTTTGTTTATTTGTTTGGTTGAACGCGCTAATTTCAGGAACTACTGGTCCGAATTGAAAAATTATTTTTGTGTTGGGTAGCCTATTTATTGAGGAAGGCAATAGGCTATATATCATCACGCTACAATAAAAAGGAGTAAAGCAGCAATGAAAAATGGCCGAAAACTGGCAGGCAATTCGATGCGATGGGAAAGGTAGCAAAAATTTGACGCGGACGAAGTCGCGGGCAGAAGCTAGTAATACATATATCGAGCTACTATCTGCAACATCATTTGCAATCCAGAATTAAAAGTAGCCCATATCCTTACCCATCTTACGGTCTATTTGTATGCCAAATTTTATCCAAATTGGTTTAGCCGTTTAAGCGTGACAAACAAACAAACGTATTTTTGAATTTATAATATTGAATAGTTGGAAGTTAGGAATATGACTTATGATTAATAAAAATTACAATGCTTTCTTATTCCTAGCTAGACTTCAACAACCACCTACCTATTAACCCATTATTCTTTCCATCAAAACATCTGTTAGCAAAACATGGAACTTAATGTAACCCCTAGACAATGTACGGTCAAAGTAGTTAGAATTCTCACAAGGCTTCGAACAGTACCACCCCTACGTCTGAACTTAATTATTCTAAGGGGTACGGAATGGCACTGAGGGGTGCAGGGGAGGGGGGAGTGAATCTGAGACTCCATCTTTTAATTGTCACTTTGCTACATTCCGTTCGTGTACACATACAAGTAGCTTTTTCCCGTGAATACTGTAAACTTTTCATCCGCCGTTTGAATTTAGGTATAGAATTTAGAAAACTGATTTCTTAGATCGCTTCTACATTCTTTTGGGAATCAATGAAATTTTCATTTAAGTTTTTCGTGATTGACATTTTTCCGTGATTAGTGAGATTTCCACTGCAGGATAATTGCCTCTCCCAATTAAGGGAGCTTTGCCATAATCGCCACGCTTGGCAGGCGGGTAGGCAATCGCAGTTTGGTAATAAAATGGATAGAGAACGCTACTGCCCATTCTCTAGTAAGTCCCGTTGTTGCCTTTTACGATACCCACGAGAAGAAATAGGATGATGATATTGTTTACCTCTGGGACCACACGGAGAAGCTAAAGCTTAAATTAGATTAAGTTTTAATGTACCACATGAAAGATTGATTAAATGATAAAAATGCAAAAATAGCTAATTCATTGCACTAACTCAAACGATATTTCATGTTGTGCTTTAAAACTTAGAGAAATCCAGTACTTTAATTGTAAAACCACGTGCGTCAAATCAAGTACCTTGTCGACGAAATTACGTATACGGTGTCTTTAAGTTATAGGTTCAGTCTCATGCTGTATATGAAGACCTTTAACCTCTAAGTACCTGAGATACCACATTTGGTATAGACACAATGGTTTTTTAATTGTGTCTGTAATTACGGCATTCAATGGTTTAAAATGTTTAACAAGTCTTAATTTTGAGATTTTAAAAGTGTGCTTGACTGATGCATGGTTGACGTCTGTTGGGACAGGTCAGCTCAAGCAGTAATGGTTTTTTCTTCAAAAGGCCCTCCCAGACATTTTTTTTTTTTTTTTTTGGATGTGAAATCATCAAATGACTTCTCCCGCTCTGGGTGGAGCGGGAGGGCATGTCAGACTTTTACTGACTAAAACCCACCCGTGTTCCTTCAATTGCCCATGTGCCAGGGTCACGGTATCTATTTCGAACAATCACGCGACCCCGGCAGAACCCCCCTCCCAGACATGGCCCTGCATCTTTTGACTCCCATAAAATTGTAATAACATAATGTTTAGAGTTTAAAAAAGACCATGACCTCTGAGTTTATTGCATTTTTTCTTCGCAGAGATCCATCAGCTAGGAAATTCCGGCCCGTTCTAGTAAAAAATATTGACGTTGAAAAGTGTCTTAAAATATCTACTTACATTAACAGTTATTTCGTTTAATGATAAAAATACTTTGATATTTACACTGTAGTTTGATATTTATAGGGTCAAGGATGTAAAATCGTTTTTCTACTTCAGTAGCGCAAAGTTTGATTGACAGCCTTCTTTTTCCCAATTATCTTCCATCATTGTCTAACCCCCATTCAATCCAGATCAAATCGACCAAAAACGAAAGCAACACAGGGTCGTACACTAAACACGACCCATACACTATACAGGGCCCATCATAATATTATATACTCAATGGCTCATATCATATGAATTGACCCCCCAATCGAGAGACCGTATAAAACTATTCAAGCTTAAATATCGAGGGTTCCGTGATAAAAATAAATCGGTTTTAACCCTCATAGTGACTGGAGAAGGTAATAGTTATGCTGTAATAAGATATTTCGGCTTGAAAGTGGGTTTTGCTGTTTATGTCAACGGTTAGAAGCTTTTTGGGGGGTCGTTAGAGAGAAGTGTGGGATTATTTAAATTGAGGAACAGGTTTTTTAAGTGCAGAAGTGAGGTGATTTCGAAGTGCACATTATGCGTGCGTGTCTATTCAAATTAAAATATTTTATATCGATGGCAATAGTTTTATCACCAATCTCTAAATGGGGGAGTTTGTCACCCACTCACAGAATGGAGGTATAAGTTCCCCAGCAGATGGAACATTACGCTATATGCTTGTTTCTTTCTTCCATTATTGTTCGGTAGTTTATGGAAACCGAGAAAAGGTCTTAACAGAAACCGAAGAGGCGAACAACGTTTAGTGTTGAATACAATTAATGTTGTCTATTCACCGAATATAATGCCATGATTCAGTTCCACTGAGCTCTTCTAAAATACAATATTAATCATACCTTGCGAAGTCATTTATCAAAATTTAACCCAAAAATATGAACCCAGTCAGCGGGAAAATTTATATTTTTAAGACAAAATGATTTACAGTGTAATCGCACAAACAAATGATATGACCTCCAAAATGGGAACCGTTTTATTATTTTTCTTAAGGAACCCTTATTAATAATGTTACGGAACCCCGTTTTTGGGGTTAATGAACTTTCGTCGAAGGCAATTTTCCCGTACACTCGTTCGGAAAAGTGTTTCTTTGTGGTATAAAATCTTTTGAGTATTTTTTTTTTCTTTTGATCATTCTTACCATCTTTTGTTACGAAAAGGGATTTTTAAAACAAAAGAGTTGTATGCGTGGCATGTCAGTCGGGAAAAATGAAAGATGATAGCATTGAGTTTTTATATTATTGTTTCTCTTACTTTACCTGTTTCTTTTTAATGTTTTCTTGAATAAAATATTTCTTATTAATTTTTATCTTTTGTGCATTGTATTATTTAATGGCTTAAATACTTAGCAACAGGAATAACTTTAGTCTATTCGAACTGAAATACTGTTAGGACTTAACCTGTCAAAATTGTTAGCAAAAACTAAAATTGAAAACTAGTTCATTTAAAATTGAATGAAAACAATCAAGTCTTGATTTCTCTTTTGTTCCATTAAAATATAATTGTGGAAATACCTAGAAGTAAAGGCCAAACTAACTACATATTTTAATTGAGTTTTTCTTTCAGAAAATTCAGTATTCAAACGATTCTCGCAATTCGCGATTCTCATTTTTCGCATTCAATATTACGATTATTTAATACATTTTTAAATGGTGGTTAAATGATGTTGTTTTGTTTTACATATTTTTCTAAAAATACGTAGGTATGTTGGCTGAAAAACCTAAATTTATCTATAAAAATAAAATATCTTCTTTATACCTTTACGCTGATTTATCTTCACATAGTTCACTAGCTTCTTTCCTCGAGTTCGTTGGAGAGTTATTATAACAAAAAATACATCTTATGACTCTCAGCAAAAATTAAGCTTTCTGCCAATGAAATAATTTTAGAAATCGTTTTAGTATAATAATTATTAAATTACAAACATAATTATCAACAAGCAATTAAAACCTCTTGATTACTAGAGTAATATTTATTAATAAATGTATAACTTTTGCACTCGTCTGTACGTCATGACGTCAATCCCATTTTCTACATAAATCATTATCAGATATTTTGTTTACCAGTCTTATCGCAAAAAAACAAGTACATGGAATCAAGTTTTCTTGATAACTCCTATAATAAATATAATGAAACATATCGAGTACAACAATCGCACGGGTGGATCGAAAGTTAAGTTACGTTTGCCGCCAGTCAATACGTAATGGGTGACCATCCATTACAAAACGAGACCACTGTGCCTTGGAAAGCACGTCATCCATGGATCCAGGCTGTACTTCATAGATTTTTGACATTCGATACTGGTAGTCACAAGCCCGAAACTCTAACAACCAATCTTACAAAACGGGTGTCGTTTTACCACTGCCTTACCCTTCGGGAATCACAGGGGCGATATTATATAATGACTATAGATTTTTTGGACAGCAATATATATTTATCTGATCTTGAAATGTTCTTCCTCAGATCCACCCGGAGCTCCGTACATTGAAGGCTACGCTGAAGGTGAGACGGTACGTCGAGGACAGAGCCTGGAGCTGGTCTGCAGGAGTCGAGGTGGTAACCCACCAGCCCAGCTCATCTGGTACAAGAATGGGGAGCAGATCCGGATGGCTTATCGGTAAGTGGCTTATTTTCTCTTTAACCATAAAATTATTGATGTTTACAGATTTCTTAAAAAGTGATTAGAAGTTACATGAAGAGTATTTATTCAATCGAAACACTACATTGATTTGCCATTTGATAGTCATTTCATGCAACTGTCAAATAATGACAGATGTAATTCGATTATAAGGACAATTTAATTGGTTGTTTTAGTGGCGGATTAACCAGAAAACTAGTTCAGAGTTCACCAAAGCCCAACTCAATATATTTGCGTTTTTTTTAAGCAACCCTACATACTTTCATTCGTACTAAAAAGGCTTACAGCAAAAACCTCAAAAGACATTAAAATCTGTAGGACCTTTGGAAAGAATCTAATTACATGAAATGTAATTAGCGAACATTCTAATTAAAGCTAAGTTTAATTAGATATTTTTTGTAGAAAATGAATCTTAATTTTACGCTTGAAATTGGATTTCTTCTTTTATTTGAAATAGGGATAGTAATAGCCATCTTCTTGAAAATATATTAGATTCTATTAGTTTAGTTTATTCAACCGTTGTTCGTAATCGTAATTAGCATATATTCGGTTCACGGGTAGGGCAAAAAAGTATCAAAGTTTTTCATTTTTTCTTTCAAAAGAATCAGCATAGCCAGACAACGTCGCAACACTGCCAGCCTTTTGGGCAGTTGTCTTATTGACAACGAGGCGGACGAATTTTTTGATGCCCTCTAATTTCCTTCTTTGTTTAAAAGTCATAATTTCATCACAAACAAAAAACAAAAACATCCACTAACGGATATAGACCTCCCCTAATTTCGGGAGGTTCACCATAAGCGCCACGCTTGGCAGGCGGGTTGGCGATCGCAATACGGCAGTAAAATGCTTAGAGAACGCTGCTGCCCACTTTCTAGTAAGTCTCTTTGTCGCCTTTTACGACACTTACGGGAAGGAATGGGGAATCGAAATAATCCGTAGCCGTAATCCACAACACGCTCCCAGTGCGTTTTAGAAGATGCCACATGTCTTCGAATTTTAGGTTCTTTAGTGGTGTTGAAATGATTAACATAAAGTAAGCGCTCGTCTGGGTGCAAACGTACGTCCAAAAACTCGCTAAGACGCGGTCGTTACCACTGTGCCACTACTATTCCCGCTTAAAACTAGGTATAACGCAAATACCAAACCACAATTTCATATTTCAAAAATAAAAAGTTCTAGATCGACTTTAAAAAAATATTACGCGTCTATTTCAGATTTTTTTTTCACGGCATTTTCGGTACCTAACCGCGCAAAAGTGTGGCTTACATAAATATTTATATGAACGTACTGAAAATTTCAGCGACGCGAACATCCAACTTGCTTCCGTTGCCTGAAAAATCAATGTGCGAAGCTTTTCGAATGTCTTCGAGCGAAAAATGTATTGCTTATATTAGTTTTCAGCTGTGTTCGTGTGTAGCGAAAAGTCCTATATACAGTCTAACGCACAATCACTCTACGAAAATCAACCTTACTGCGTTCACATAAAGGTGCTGGCAATTTCAAATCGTTGCCATTAATTTGCGGTTAACTCTACCTGCCTGAAAGTTTTATATATCATCTTGCACGTAATAACAGCCTCACAGTTCGCCTGATCTGGTTTAGCTACGCTTGCTGCGGTGGGTCCGTAAATGGGAGACCATCTTTACATACCCTCCGTGCCTTGGAAAGCATGTCAAACCGCCAAAGTATACACAATACTTTTAACGTAACGTTTTTTTTGTTGTCTTGCTGTCAGTTTGTTCCCGCTAATCTCCGAAATTGCTGGACTGATTTTGACAGGACTTTCATTGACAGATAGTTGATGTTATGAGGAGTAGAAAAGCTACTTTTTATCCCGGTAACACGTTCTTGTAGGTCAATTTCCGAGATCCACGCGGGCGAAGCCGCGGGCAGCAGTTAGTTACAAATATACGTACGCACACAATCAAACACTAAAAAGAGTCTAGCGTAGTAGTAGTTACTTCGTCCATTTTGGTTAGTTTTTACAGTACAGCGGAAGCGTGAGTGTAATTTACGTAGTATAAATAAATTACCTACATTAATAAAAATAGAATTCGATCCCGTTAATGATTCTGAACAAACTATTTTCATAATGTGTAGTCATTCATTTACACATTGTATATTTTTGATGGAGTATGCGTATGGCTCGGATACATATTAGGTACTAGCTACTACCCGCGACTTCGTCCGTGTCAAATTACTTGCTCCCCCGACCCACCCCGTCACATCAACTCAAGGCGCCCGTGCGAGTACTTTATATGTATTTCTTTTTTGCTTGGCTCTAGGACCCTAACCTATGGGTGATGTTATATAGCCTTTAGCCTGCCTCGATAAATGGGCTATCCAAAACTACAACAATTTTTCAATTCGAGCTAGCAGTTCCTGAGATTAGTGCGTTCAAACAAACTCTTAGTCGTCAGTAAAAAAAACTCAATCAATATTTATTTTTAAAATATTCTTCGGTATTTTCTAATCGCTGAAAACCAGTCCTTTAACATTCCTGTTCAAAATAAAAAGCAGGAAACAACAAAAAAAAAATGTCATCGCGTTTTTTTCTTAAAATCTGCTGAATAACACCGCTTAGATTCCAATATAAAGTATACAATACCGAGGCAAACTGGCAAACTCAGCTTTTTGCCTATAAAAAGCCCCCCACCCCTATTTGGGGGATCGTATTAAGCTGGCAACAGATAGGGCGTATGTCCTCATGATTTATGTAAGCTGAAGCATAGTGATGGGACAGGCTTATCGATAAAATTGTAAATGGGCGGTTTTTTGCTACGAATTTACTTCATATTTTGCCTACATAAAAAGGATTCATCAAAAGTAGTATCGATAAATAAAATTGGTGGCAGTAAAAGCAAGGTTTTTGGGATTCGGATCACGTTTTGTTCATTTTATTTAGTGCTTTCTGGCATACTGTTATGCATGATTAGTTTTGCTATCTGATGTGTATCTTAATTCAACGTTTCCGATTTTGTACCGAAAAAAGTATCTTTCCTACGCCAGTTTCATATTGTCCGATCTTGATAAGAATGGCTTTTTTAACTTAACAATTTCTGTTTGACTTAGTCAGAGTTTACTTCTTCCCAACATTATTTCCTTGCTCATTACGCCTTAACATAAAATACATTTTCCGACAAGGAAAATGTTGCACAAAAGCTGAATCAACAAAAATCAATTACGTCGTTAAAACTATCGACAAGATCTTATCGATAAGTACACGTTGCTTGCACCCGTCACTTATAAAATTGTATTAAGACGTGCCTACAGGCGACGGAAACTGATTTATGGGCCTCACTAACTGCACTCGCTAGTGGTACGCCACATATCGATAAACAAATAAAAATACGGTGGTTTAAATTCAAATATCACTTCGTTTTCACGTGTTCAGCGAAATACGATTGACATAAATACAGGTCAAATGATTAAGGTAGTAGTTACGTTGTAGTTTTTGCTGTGTGTTTGCATTTTTGACAGCGAATAGTTAACTGTGGCGGCGAACGGTAATAAGCTCAATTATTGCTACTATTAAAGTAAGCTTGTTGCTACTATTGAAGTAGTAATATTTTTCCATCGAAAATACTACCCCATTCATACTCTTTATATTCCCAGTGAGCAGTGGTGGTAGTGGTAGCAGTCGCGTCTTACGAGTAGTAGGTCGTGAGTTCAAACCCTAGCAGGCGCTTTACTTTGTAAAAAATATTTCAGCACCACTGCTCTCAAAACGGCGAAGGAAAACATCGTGAGGAAACCGGCATGTCTTAGAACCAAAAAAACGAAGATATGTGACAACTACTAAACCGCACTGGACCCGCGTGGTGGATTATGGCCCAATACCTCGCCACCGAGCGGATGCCTGTGTCCCAGCCGTGTGAAGATTATAGGCCGTTCATGATATCTACAGTTGACAGTTTAAAAGTCTCTATCAATTTTTTTTTTGTTTTCTTGCTTGATTAGTGCAGTACCACAAGATTCCTGATAACTATCGATATTTTTGTAATACCAACTAAACTATCGACCTCGATATAAACCGGTGGCAACAGAAATATTTGCCAAATATAATTGGACTTGTAATACAGTGAAATCCGACTTAATGAGATCGTTGTGTAAACACATAAGTAAATATTCAGTAACAAACTATAATTGTATACTTCGTGCCATATTTGATAATAGGATAATTATGTTATTTTACATTAGTTGGTCATTGAAATGTTTTGTTGTTTAATTAGTAACTAGGTAATACTTTGAAAAGTATTTCTATTTACAATATATAATTAAATTTTGTATTTATATTTGGGATTTTTTCTGTTATTTTCTTCTTGTCTGTTTAAATGTACATAAATGGTAAAATAAATAGAATTTATTATTTTGATTGTTTTTAATATAGTGTTGTGCTGGTTTGACAACACACAAAGTAATTAAATATCACAAAATAACAAATGTTTGAAAAAAAAAATCTCCTTCAATCGGGTTCGCACGACTTACTCGAGATTTGACAATCGTAATAATCATGCCCCGGATGTTTTTAAAAATGGTGACTCATAGTCACTTTTTAGCACACGTACTTTGACAAAAGAATGGAAGAAAATATAACTGAGAGTTTGAATTATTTCTATTTAATAATTAAACAAAGCAAAAAACAACAGCTACATTCTGTTCAACGAAACCTGGCCTATTTTAGTTAAGATTCTAAGAAAAATCGCCTCCAAGCGATATAAACTTCATTTCAAAATTCTGCGTACTCGTATTCTGCTTAAAAAAGAATGACAGAATACATCAAATGAAAATAGATCTAAGAAACAAATTAAGACCACTTCTCGCTATACTCAAAAGACCTTTATAATTTTATTCTGACCAAGGCTCAAGTTTAGTAAATACCAGTTTATCTTTCAGATCTTTTCATGAAATATCTTAGCTGTATTTTATGATTTTGTGTTCCAACTGTGAGATAGTGAAAATGAATTATGTATTATTTCGTTTATTTAATTAAATTAGTTGTCTCACTTATACACTAGTAGATACCAACTGTGTTTACATTTAACTCTTCTGCTTGCCAGTCTCAAATAATAATAATATTATAGCTTAGGACAACTATCACACCGTTATCTGATCCCAAACTAGGCAGAGCCTGTACTATGGCAACCAGACAACTGATAAATATATTTCTAAAACAAACATATTGTAGATAAATTACTCCCAGACACAGAACAAATAATTGTGCTCATCACACAAACATTATTGTCCTGGGTAGGAATCGAACCCACAGCCTCAGTCTTAGCAGTCAGGGTCACTCACTAACCACTAGACCAACAGGCCAGTCAAAAGTCAAAGCATTTATCCACACTATCCACACTAATATTATAAATGCAAAAGTAACTCTGTCTGTCTGTCTGTCTCGCTTTTCTGCTAAAACTACTGAACCGATTTAAATACAATTTGATAGACCGATAGTTTAAAGCCTGATAAAGGACAGAGGCTACTTTTTATCCCGGTAGTATGTTCCCGTGGGATAATTTCCGACCTCCACGCGGGCGAAGCCGCTGGCAAAAGCTAGTATGAAATAATGTGTAGGTACTTTTTAATTGTCACTTAAAGGAGTCATCCAAAAAAAACCCCAGACATGTAATTTTCCATTATCTTGAGTTATTTTAAAAAAAACTAATTTGATTCAATTTTCTAGCTCACGATCAAATACCTACTTTATTCGTAGAATGTTAAAGTTTATTTAAAAAAATTACTTATTCAATCAAAATATCTAACAAAAATTCGTAGACACGATGATGGCACCCGTCTACATTTTTAAGTATTCAAGTGGGTATAACAAAGTAGAATAGTATATTAGCTATTAGATGTTCCCCCAGTTTCGTCTCTATATATTTTGTATTTTATTACACAAGTATCCAAAATGAAAGAAAGCCTTTGCTCATCTTCAGGTGCCTCTCAGGTAGAGGATACAATCCCGAGCATTTTTTTCAATCCCGGGATTACGGGATTTTTGAAACGTAATCCCGGGATCCCGGGCCTATCCCGGGATTAGACTATGTGGTTTCCAATTGGGCTAAAATGAAAAAACGACTTAAATAATTTAAAAAAAATCTGAAAAGATAAAGACAAAACAAAAAAAAACCTATTTTTTGCAAGAAATTAAAAAGACAACACAAAAGAAATATTTAAAATTTCGAAAATATAATCGCAGAAAAATATCAAAGCATCCAACCTTTGACTTCCAAGCCTGCTTCGTAGTTTATTGCCAACATAAGCAGCAGCTGAAAACACTCGCTCAGGTTCTACGCTGGTTGGAGGAATAGACAATACGTATATATGCAGTTTCTAAGTGATATCCACGAACTCCTCCATTTTTGAACAGGCTCATTTCACGTCTAATACTACAATATTTGCCAACCCCAATTCATTTTGAACTTGTACTTCAGGATCTGGGGATTCCATACTCTTGTTAATTTCCAGCTGTAACTTTTCCTTCAAGTCCCTTCTAAGTTCTACGCCAAACATATGTATAGTAGGACTATACCTGTTTAGTGTGTACTGTGTATCGTACGACGGCGTATCTAAGGGTTGTTTTTTGTCGTTATGTAATAAATGCTGTTCATATAATCTAGGCAAGGTTATTGTCAAGGCGCAACGGACTACGGAATACAAATTAGACTTGTTTGTATCAATCCCGAAAATCCCGGGATTAGCCAAGTACAGTCCCGGGATTTTCGGGGCCAGAAAACGGCCGGGATCCCGGGATCCCGAGATTCGGGATCCCGGGATTGTATCCTCTACTCTCAGGTCACCTATGAGTCAAATTCATATCAATTGGTTTGGTGGTATCTATACATGAAAAGGTCAAAAATATCTAGGAATTAAAGTAGCCTATCTACATCTTCAGGTCTCCGGCTAGATGTTTGTCAAAATTACGATCGGCTTATTGGTGTGAAAATTTAACGGACAATCATTTAGAGTTAATTTCACATGTATAACATTATTATAGCTAGCGTCTTCTTAAAGTATTATATGATTTGACCTTAATGAGTCTCAGCTTCATAAATCTTAGGTCTGTTGTACCTACACGTATGTTCAAAAATAATAACACGAAGCTTTACATGGCCATCTACTCAAACCGTTTATTCACAGAGCCCTCGTGAATTCCCATTTTATATTTGCAATCCGTAACAAGCACATTGTAATATCGAAATTCCTATAACATTACACAGCAAATTTAAACTTCAATATTTTCAACCGACCGGGAAAACAAATCGGGAGCCCGTCTAATACATTGAAAGCTTTGGAACGGAACAAATCAATTCTCTAATAACAATTGAATACTGAAAGTATTTCACAAACCTAACGGAAAATAGCCGTATCCGTTTTATCGATAATCAATCCCAACACTAGTGCTAAAAAGCGGCCCTATCTCGATAATATTTTACTTTCTCCCTTCACTTTTTACCTGACTTAAAGTGTAGTCTGTCGATTTATTTAGTCGGAAGAATTTATGAGAAAATTTTCTTTATTCATTTACCTTTTTAAAAGAAAAGCTGTTTATTTATTAGTTTCGTAGTAAATTCCGGATTTAAGGGAAGTACCTATCCGGAGTTTTTACAGGAAAACATTTTTTATTTTTACTTTGGAAAGGGGATAGGCAGTAGTAACTTCATTCACATATGTAGGGCTGGCAACCTTATATCGATATAAGAGGCCTATATTTCTCTAAGTACTATATTTCTCATAAAAGTACAGAGGTAGTAGATGGAACTACTATATTTTCGATGAAAAATTAAATAACTTTTCTATTTAAAATAAGTGTAAAACAGAACAGAGCCGTTATTGGTATTCTAAAATAAATCTGTTAAATAAAATTCGGGATAGTACTGTTTTTGAGCAAAAAAAATGTTGCTAAATCTACTGTTTGTAAACTGGTAACAAATGTTGCTCTGTAATAATTACTCTAAAATATTTTTTTAAATAGTAATAGTTGTTTTATTTCTATATCCAGCAACTTCAGCTTTTACTGAGCATATTTATAGTGATAAAAGATAATGGCAACATGAACGCAAAAGGCCAGTAATTATCTCATAAAAGCTGAATCAATGGTGTAAACTTTACACGGGTGAGTTTTAGTCAGAAAAAGTTATGATTTCCCACACCAAAAATATGGTGTAAACATTATTTAAAATATAATAACCTAGCCTAGTATGCGAGTTAGTAATTTCCAATCTAACTAGATGCACCTGATTTTACATGAAGCGACTACATATCTGACCTCTTCAACCCAGTTACTGAGAACTATGATACCCCTGGGTAAAACTGGTTGTCAGACATCTGTCGACCCGTATATCGACTCGTGTAGATCCATGAATGACAGCCGGGTCCAACGGCTTAACGTACTATCCGAGGCACATATAGGGTCTTGGTATGTATGTATAGGGTCTTGGTATGTATGTATAGGGTCTTGATATGTATGTAGATATAGGGTCTTGGTCACCCATCCACGGACCACTTTTTTGGCAGGTCAATGACCACTGTTAGTTTTATTTTACTTGAAGTATGATTTGAAAAACAAATGCTTTGTGAAGTTTTATTGTGTGTACCAATTATGTGCGTGAAGTTTACTAAAAAAAAAAACAAAATTTGAAACTGATATTTCAAGTGACTACCAAAAAAATCATCTAATGTATATATTTATTTTGTTTGAAATTGATTCCCACTCCCAGTTTATTGTCTCCAGTATTACAGCTAGTAGTAGACACATACACAAAGCTATAATACTGGAAGCAAAAAGGTTTAAACTTCAGCATTTATGCTTAGGTCCCCCTAGCGGGTTTACCTATATACCTACAATCCTCAAATACTTATAATATTATCATAGACGTAAGCAAGAACCTTTCTGGTTCTCAAAAAAGGTTATTTACTTCAAAAATTAGTATTCAACCCCCGTACATAAGGTAGTGTATACACATCATGTCTCCTCATATTTCTTTGCAAATATTGTCAGCGAAATTGTGACAGGATTTTATATTATCTACAGATTTGGCTAAGTTCATGAAAAACTTGTCTAGACGCGAAAGAAACGTGTTCAATCATGTGTACTCGCTTTATTTGGTACCTTTACGCTTTATGTTTTTGTTGGGTTTGCAGAAGAGTACCGAAAAGTCTGTATAGTGCGTGAATGTCACTTCAATTGTGGAGGAGCTTGTCCAGGGAATTGGAACTGATATCTATACAACATTATTTTTAGTATATGCGAAACCTGAATATAGTTTGTTCAGAATCAGTAACTGAATCGATTCCAATAATTTTTACACCATGTTATATTTTGTCCCAAAAATATTTAATTACGCTTAAAAGTTAGTATCCGCAATCATCTGTTTGCACACGGGTCACGAGTTCACGACAGGTCATAGCGTGGGCTAGGCGGCGTGTACGCACTGCTGCGGGGCGGCGACGGCGCTCCCCTCAGTCGCCCGAATACCATCGATCGATGCATACGTATCGCGAGCGCGCGACCGCCGTGAGCCCTGGCTAAAGTGTTTTGTTTAGATTTTAAAATTATCATGTCTCTCTCGTACTCAAACGTCCGTACACTCGCTGTTTGTGGTGGTGTGGCAGTGCGTCAGTGCTTATGAGAAAGACGGGCCCTTTTTTAACAGTTGCTTCAGTTTATTTGAGTGAATAGTGATTACGCCAATTATTGTAGATAGTGATGATTAACATTTTTAAACACGCAAAAATAGTCATGGGTACAAATTTATTATTTGTTTACAGCCTGCTGTGGTTCAGTAATGCGATGTTTAACAATTTTCATCCATTTTGAACTTTAAGTTGTTGACATAAGGTGCAACAAATGGCATTGATTACATTTTACCACTTACTACTGCATTTACGAATAAATTACATAATAATATCTACCTACACTTGACCATTACGACAGTCCAAAGCCTGCAAGCGTGATGGAAAATGTTTATCACCAACTAATACATAAACAATCACTGTGGCAAATTATTATCAATGAGTGAGAGTGAGAGCCGCGCGCGCGGCTGGCGTGGTGCCCTCCGGTAGGCTGCTTATGTTTTTGCGAGGACAATCAGGTACCGTAACAAGCTTATAACTTTGTGATTATTAATGATACAGTTTTGAAATTTTTTTCATAGATTCTTTACATAAAAATACTAGACCCGTGTTTCGGGTTTCGCATAAACAAAAACTAATGTTGTATAAATAACTAAAATTTAAGAGTCTATTTGTAATGTCAAAATAACAGCTTTTTACTAAATGTATATGATAGTTTATATGGGCCATATAACAAAAACAAAACAATATTTCCAAATGGTGTCTGTCCGTTTATTTGTTACGGCTTATCTCTGAAACGGTTTAAACGATTTTGATAGGCCTTTCACTGGCAGATAGCTGATGTCATATTGAGTAACATTACGAGCAGCATTTATACATAACTATTTCTGCCGCCTAGCAGAGCTGGTGTGTTCTGGTTTTGAAGATATGAGAGCCGATAGAATCACAGGCAATGAGACATTTCAACTTTGCCTCTAGCGTGAGAACGTCATTTCTGTAATTTTATCCTATTACTACTAGCCTTTTTGTGTTTTATGTTTGTTACTAAATCATGCAAATGGCTCACAGATAGTTTATAAATCATCATCAGACTACAGCAACCCACTGCTGAACATAGGCCTCTCCAATGGCACGCCATGCAGCTCAATTCTTTGCAACTCTCATCCAGCTGCTACCAGCCACTCTGCGAAGATCATCGCTCCACCTACCTTGAGGGCTTCCTATCTTATGTTTGCCAATTCCTGGACTCTACTCAAGAACACGTCTACGTCAATGGTTATTGGTGTGAGATAGTTTATAACCCGGATTAACAAATAGGATACTTAGAAAACCCGGTACGAAGGCACCCAAATGAACAAAACTACAGTAAACAAGAACTGACAAACTTGAAAAGATTTCAAAGAAACTTTTCTACAAAAACTTTCTTCACAGCATTAGAAAACCAATATACCCAAACTATTGGCCCCCTAAAACAACCCTTCCCTACCTCCACCCCCCATAACTTATAGCCTTATAGCCTATTCTAACCACAAGGCTAAGAGCAACGCAAAATACGACGCCATATTTCCTTGGAACGAAAACTCTTGAAAATTGTATGCATATTATTGGCGTTAATATAAGAAGCTTGGCACAAAGAGACGTGTGTAGAATATACAATGTTTACAGGGTATATTACGAAGCATGTTTTACTAAAAGGGTGTAAGCAGACGTTTTTAGGAATAATAATGTTGGGGTGTAATTGTAACAGTGTGAGGCGAAAGGCTTTTTTCTGAGAGGTACGGAACGAGCATTGATCATGTTGCTGCGGGGTGAGGACAGCCTTCTGTGACAGGCTTGAGTCACATAATTTTATCACAGTTTGGGCCGTGATAAAATGCATGATTCAATCCTATCACAGACGCCATGCTCGCCCCGCTGGTGTGTTAGTGATTTCTAACCTAGTTCAGCCGCTCTCAATATACAAAACCATACGTTACAGAAGTGGCTTTTTCGTAACAGTAGGTACACAACAATCCGAAATTGTGTAACTCAACCCTATCTTTGAGAGCTCACCAACACACACAATACCATCACTAAGACATTTGAGTAATTCAATACAGTTTCCACAGTCCCATAGGAGTTCGCAATAGAAAAGAAAATTTCGTGAATACAAAACATAAATAATATTATCCATATATAAACAAGGTACTAACGAATAATAATGTTTGTCCGTAGTGATGCGAATGTATCGACTATTGTTATTTGAATTTATTGGGTAAACAGAACGAATAGATTGGTTGAAAGAGGAAAGTATGTGTTCAATCTTTTTTATGTTTATTTTTTGGGTAGGTATGGTACGTTATGTGACACAAATATACAAATTGTTTTGACTGGAGAATGGGCAACAGCGTTCTCTATGCATTTTACCACCATACTGCGATCGCCAACCCACCTGCCAAGCGTGGCGGTTATAGCAAACCCACCTCCCTAAATTGGGAGAGGCATATGTCCAGCAGTGGACGTCTTTCGCTGGAAATGATGATGATGATGATGAATATAATTTGACATTGACAGACCATACTCCCAACACTGCACTCCGACCCATGATCATCATCTGCCGAACCTTTTCCCGACTATGTTGTGTTCAGCTTCCAGTCTTACCGGATGCAGCTGAATAGCATATTTTACAAGGAGCGAATGCCTATCTGACCTCCACAACCCAGTTACTGGGTAATACGATACCCCTTGGTAAGACTGGTTTTTAGACTTCTAAACACAGATTACTGGTGATGCTTAAAAAGCCGCTAAACTGAAAAGAGACTAGGCTGGCCACATCTGCCGTATATCCAATGAGCTGTGAGCCAAAATAACCACTACGTGGAGCCTTGACAGAGCCAGAAGTCGTCGTTGTAGAGCTCGTAGAAGATGGCGGGCTGAGCTGGAGAAAACTCGCGGCTAGTAGTTCACCTTAGCCCTGGATTGAAAAAGCTGGTAGTCATGGGGACAGGCGGTTACCCAGCAGTGGGATGATACAAACCAATAATAAAAGTAACAGTAACTAGATAGATTTTCATTCGTAGATCTTCGACAATCTTTACGAGTAGTGAGCAGCCTTATGTCTCATAGCTAGACTTTCCAAGGGATATCGTGCCACCCAGTAACTGGGTTGTGGAGGTCATACAGGCAGGCGCTCTATGTATAATGCTGTTATTAAGCTGCATCTGGTTAGATTGGAAGCTGACCCAACATATTTGGGAAATTTTTGACTACATTTTTTTTTTTAATTGCACGGTTGCCTTATTACATAATTCCTCAGCCTATTATTCATAGTCACACCTCAAATGCAAGGAACGCATTTCAACAGCATTTATTCTACATACATATACTAACGCTATATTTTTCAAATTAATTACTTAATAAACAACTGAATGCGAAACAAAATAATTCCAGATTCGTAGAATATTTGACTATGTTATAAATTGTTTTAATTGGACTTGGATACTAGATAATATAGGAGCGGGTTTAATGAGCACTAGTGTTTTCACTTTTTCGTCAAAATAATTAGTGAGAGATTTAATTCGATTTTTATTCCGCGATAGTTCGTAGTTTGACGTTACTTAATGATCTGAGGTACTTATAATTTGTATTAATAAACGCCTTGTTTTCCCGAAGGGTCAGGCAGAGCTGTACCTATAGGTAGTACACCCACATTTCGCCTGTTATGTTTAAGTCCCATGTAATAGGGGGCGAGCCTATTGCCATCAACCGGGCTCAAATCCAGACCCCGGGCTATAATGTATTAATAAAGTCTAAACTCATAAAATATTAAAGATAAAGACACATGTTTTGTGAAACTGTGTGCATTTGTTCGTGTTTGAAACATCATCATTTTAAGGTCAAAATTCTACCCATTACGTACGTGAAATATTATAAAATTGATTTGTATTATAAATTGCGTGCACTTCTTTTTTTCTAAAAGACTAATAATAAAACACATTATCAATAAGGTACCACTTTTTTTTAATCATTGCCATTTTATTGCTTAATATGTGGCGTAATATACTGTTAATTAATACAAAAAGTATTCATATAGCTTTGTAGAATGATGGTGATTACAATGCGTGGTAATCACCATCTGCCCGGTGACTGGTTATAGAACTTGGCGAGGCAGTCGCTCCTAGTAAAATAATGGTACTAACAATAAGATGCATTCATATTCTGTCCTTATAAATAGGGTGTTTATAGCCCAAAAACAGTGTATCCGTGCTCTTTGTGATGTGCCACCATTGACTTCATGTAAACCTCTTTTTAAAGATTTAAATATATTAACTGTTCCTAGTATGTACATATTTGAGTGCTGTAAATTTGTTAAAATGCACTCCGAATTATTTCAACGCCTTGGAGACACTGTTACGTTTAACACAAGATATCCTGACAGACTAAATATTCCTCAAATGAAAAGCCACTTATACCACAGAAGTTGTTTTCCAATGGTCATAAGGATATATAATAAATTACCCAAGTTATATAGAGAACTGCCAGTCAATCGCTTTAAAACAGTTTTATTTAAATGGCTTATAGAAAAATCATTCTATTCTGTGAATGAGTACCTAAACTATAAGGATTAACATTGACATTTATTGCTATTATAATTTGACAAATGATTGACTTTATTGTTCTTAATTTAATAACTATGATTTATGTTCGAATTTAATATCTTCATTTATTTAATTAATATTATCAATTACTTTGCATGCTAGTTTTAGCGAATTGTATTAGATACTGTAAAATAACCCGACCATCTGTAATGTACTACAATTATTGCAAAAATAAATTTCATTTCATTGCATCCGGTTAGACTGGGCAGCCTCCAGTCTACAAGCTGACCCCAACATAGTTGGGCAGATGATGATGTTAATGATGATTATATAGGTCTCTGAAATTATCTCATTTTTTTTTTGATATTCTGAAAATTAGCAAGGCTTTTGATACCCCTATGTCTTGTTCCCTTGCACCGAAACCATGTTGAGATACAAGTATGCGGACGACCTCTTGTGATTTGTGATGACTGAGGTCGTAACTAAATATCAACTTTTGGTTTCAACGAGGTTAAGCAACAGTTGCCAAGGTCAGTTTGTGGATGGGTGATCGTTTTTGCAGATTGCGTAATTTGTGAAGATAACGCTGCTACAATTCTTCCCGATGTAACATATAAGTAGTTATAACGTAATAAAACTGGTATTATCCTTACCAGGAACTAATAAAAATATTCCCTTTATGTGCAATGTAATATACCAGAGCTTACGGTATTGAAAATTCTTTTTAATCTTAAAACAACAATGTCTTGCAGCCCCATAAAGCAATATTTATTAAAGTCGAAAAGTTTCTTACGCCAAAATGTACTTTGTGCGTTCCTCGACATCGTAAAAGTGTCACAGCCCTATTGTTAGTTGGTACAACAGTATCGACTGTCGATAAATATTACGTGTTGCGCGTCACTACGCTAGTTATATTGAAAATATGTTTTTGGCCTTTTATTAGATGTTGGTCGTGGATCGTTGAACAACATTGTTTTTTTTATTGATTTTTTCACGGTTTTATTTTTGTGAAAGGTGTATTATACAAGTTGCAACAGAATAGATGCAAGTGCTAAAAGTAGTTTGTTTATAATTGACTACTGAATCGATTTCAGTCATTTTTAAAAACGGTTTTTTTTTAACAAAGTATGCGTTTTGCTATACCTACATATCGATTGACCCAAAAAAAATCAGTCTTGAGTCAAGGCAGTAAAACTAAATTTGTATGCAATCTACATGATTATCTTAATAAAAACATTGACCAAATATTTTTTAAACCGTTTCATTTAAGAAATGATAATTGTCATTTTATTATGCTTTTAACTCAAATCTCTAATTAAACTGTACGAGGTCTTACGTTCATTATTAACAAGTTGTATTTAACTTTTTTTATTCACGAAAGAAAATGCTAAATTCATAACTCCTCTATATCCTCACTAGGCGCTTAAAAACATCTCAATATTATTTCCCTGCCTCTAAAACTTACACTCATCTAAAAACACGGGCCATATTTCAAAAAATTCTTCAGTCCGTAATGAAATTTCAGAAGACCTCGCTGACTTGCCCCCAAGCCGGCCTTACGCCTCTCCTAATCTTGGACTATTTATCATTCCGTCGGCTCCTGTCTGGATGTCGTGATAGCTGAATTATCAGCTTATTTTGCATCTTATAGATTCCGTTTTTTTACTGTTTCTTGTTGATTTTAATCGGTTTTATTTTTTGTGTTTTATATATTTAAAAAGTCATCATGGTTGTCAGTAAAATTTATTTTTTTGACGATTTTATCATTTCAGTCAAAAGACTTCTATAGCTAGTCATAGCCTCCCTTCATTTGGGTTGGTTTGCCATCGCAGTATGGTGGTAAAATGCATAGAGAACGCTGCTGTCCATTCTCTAGTAAGTCCCTTAGTCGCCTTTTACGACAACTGCGGGTGGAAATGGGGTGGTACGTTTCTTTACGGCCGGGACCATACGGAATTATCCTATACTTGCCCTGTCCTATATTTATCTGATAGTTAATAGTTATCTATGTTTTGGGACGTGTAACCTAATTTTATCAAAGTACTTATTATTTCACATCTGCCTAGCCTGTGCTGTTAGTGGAATACCTCATCCTAGATAATTAAAATATGTACTATTTAAACCAAATTATTATTGCCATGACAACCATCAAATTGAAATAACAACAACCAATTATTAGAAATAATTGGTTGTTGTTATTTTGCTCAACAAAATCATAACAGAATCTATCTTGATATTTGAGCAGCCGATTTACCCGGTAGAGAATAATAAGTCTTTTGTAAAACATCTCCTAATCTCCGTATTTATGTAGTACTTACGTGACCTTTCACCTTTAAAGGTCAGGAAAAAATATCTAAATTAAGAAAAGATGAATCTTTTGTTATCAGCACAGGTGTATAAAATCCTTATTTAAATAAACGATAAATGATTATGGAATATTAGAAAATAATTATGGCAGAAAATTCTGAAAGCATCGTGAATGGTTTTCAATGTAAAGTTTGCAGGTTCGAAAGCTACAAGAATTCATGGGAATTTTTCAGATGTCTTTTTAAGTGTCATATACATATGTATGTATATTGCAAGATACCATCATTTTAGTCAATAAACTTCCACTGTTCGACATTTAGGCCTCTTCCCAAAAAATAAGCAGCCGAGGATGGATCGCTGACTATTGTGGCCGGTGTATGTAATTTTTTGGGGGGTTTGCCATGATAACCACGCTTGGCAGGCGGGTTGTCGATCGCAGTATGGTGGTTAAACGCATAGAGAACGCTCCTGCCGATTCTCTAGTAAGTCCCTTAGTCGCCTCATACAACACCCACGAGAAGAAATGGGATGGTGCTTTCTTTACATCCGGCACTATACAGAATACGACTTATTGGTCTAAAATCGTCCAAACGTAGCGAAAAACCATAGTCATCCTGGTCAGTGCTCTTATAGAAGTAACAAAAACAGGGTACAAAGTTCACTCATCCTATATATCAATGGGAAGATCCCAGCTGCCTAACGATTGATGTAGGATCGATGCTAGTTGCGCGGCAAACTCTGTTTGCGCGATGCAGGATTTGACGTGACGTCAGTGTAATGCGTAGTTTGCACGGGCGCTGTAGAAGTTGCTATAGTCTGTGCCGGATGTGAAAAAAATAAAAGTCTTTGACACCCGCCTTCTATTCAAATATTTCAAAACGATGCGATAAAAATATAAAAAAAGTGTCGCTAGCACGGTCAGAACAGTAATTTGAATACATTGGTAGCCAGGTGTCAACGACTTTTATTTTTTCCACATCCGGCACAGACTATACACTCTTTTGTTATCTGTATGAAATAAGTCTTTAGCTTTGCAGTGATACAGATAAGTCTACCTGCAGGCTGCCTGTCTGACCTCCCCAACCCAGAATGTCTACTTTCTAAGTACAAAATCCTTAGCTTTCTACTCGGCATTATTTATGGACATAAGTTTTGTAAGCCGGAGCTAAAAATGAAAGACAACACGATTTGATAGTTGTCTTTAAAAGCGTAAGGTTCATTTTGAAGTATCGAACTACTTTCGGATGGACCCATATTATCTTCGTTGACGTACTTAAAGAGTAGACGTGCTTACTATAGTCTGATATTTTTATTAGAAACACCCAACACTAAAACATAAGCATGACCACATATCACTTTATTTACGTCGCTCTGAGCTGAAATGTCACTTATATGACATAACTGTGCCTCTATGTACAATAGTTGGCATCCTTTGAGGCGCAGTATCGCGGTATTACGCCGAAAGTACTAAGATAATAGACTTTGAGATGACGTGTGCGTGTGGTACAAGTTACAAGAGAAATACTATTATAGTTGGTTTTGCTCAAAGATAAGTGGCCTGTGTCCCAGAATTGGGAAACTTAGAGGGTGATTTTGCTACGTTACATACTAGAATTAATGGTCCTGTGGCTAAGCAATAAAAACCGCATAGGTCCATCGATCAAATTAGGCTACGCTTACCGCGGTTGGATCTTTTTTTTTATGGGTGGGAAATCATCAAATAACTTCTCTTTACTGACTAAAACCCACCCGTGTTCCTTCAGTTGCCCATATGCCAGACCCACGGTATATCTTGCGAACAAATCTCACGACTCTGGCATGCATCGGTCCTAGCGGATCTCTTCAGGTGTTGATGTCATATCTTTGAGGCGCGCATGGAACCGAGGCTTACCGCGCAACCATCTTAAACATGGGTAACCATCTTTACATACCAATACCCGTCCATGCCGCGGAAAGCATGTAAAGCTGTTTTTTCGGCCTTCGCATTATTAACAGTAGTTTCGGGTCGTTAGAATCTCAAATGTCTGAGAACCAGTCACACCGAAAGCTATCTTATCACCCAGTTTTTGAATTGTGGAGATTAGAAAGGCAGTCGCTTCATGTATTCAGATACCTACATCCAATTATACTGAAAGTCGACCCCCCACATAAGCCGCATCATCGGTATTAAGGATAGAATGTTACTATGTCTAGCCCTTTAGATAATCTAAACGCTCGGAAGTTAGGTTACCTCCACAAAATGTTGTTGGCTTTGTATGTTAGTTATATTCCAAAAACAGTCTGCATTTGGACCCATGTACATACCAATAATTTTAACTACAAATAATACGTAGATATCCAACTTCTTTAAACGAACTACTTTTCAGTGAAACATCATGATAAAAAAAGATAGTCAGAGAAAATAAAAACAACATAATTATTACCTCCAGCCGGACCAAAACGATCAACAATTCAACGATCTCTCGATTCAAACTCACTTTAAAAAAGAAATCAAACCAAAAACTTCCCGAATAAAAAAAAAAACTCCGCTCTTATTACTTAACCCCCGCCTGCCGAGTTTAACATCAGCCATTTTCCTTTGTAACCCTACACCAGAGTCGATGTTGGAATACTCGAGAAACCGGGAAAACCATATCAGACGTAATCGCTTCTTATAGTTTTGATTTTCTTTGTGAGCCTGTCAGGCAAAGTCTAGGTGAGGTCTTGGACTGGGTTTCGAGCTGGAATATTTCTGTATTGTTGTTGGCTTAAAATTAACTTAGCTGTCTCCGTAATTGAGTGTATTTAAAGAGAAAAAAGGCAGACGTATTCATCGTCGTCATCATCATTTCAACCGAAAGACGTCCACTGTTGGACATACGCCTCCCCCAGTTTGGAGAAGGCATTTGCCATAATTGCCACGCTTGGCAGGTGGCTTGGCGATCGCAGTATGGTGATAAAATGCATAGAGAACGCTGCTGCTCATTCTCTAGTAAGTCCCATAGTCGCTGCTTACGACACCCACGGGAAGAAAGCGATGGTATTATTGTTAACGTCCGACACCATACGGAACAAGCATATTAGACAAAATAATTATACTGAATGACGAATTCCAATATTGGATTCCTTTTACTGTTTATCGCCCAGTGGTTGAAATTCGCCCATTATTCATTTAAAACTTAATGTATTTCTAATACATTAATTATTATATAAACAACAGGGTGCCAATTTTAATTTGAAAGTACAGAAGTTCTGTGTTGCAACATTTATTTAAATAGGGTTCTAAATACACCCTATTTTTGTTGATGAATGGCCTCGCTCTTGACCACGATCATGCCTGATGGAATGCGATAGATTAGGTCTACAATAAGACGAAAGAAACCTGAAAAGCCTTGTTCCATTCTTGCTGAACAGGACCTTATTGGGGCAGCCGTGAGGCACACTATAATGCTAGTTTTCGACATCATACCTTCCAAAAAGCAAATAAAAAGTATTTGATTTTTATTTTACTGTTTCCTGTTGCAAATTATGTGCCTAAATAATTCGGCTGTCCAATTTTAAAACCTAGTATTTGATTTTTGTTAAACGGGTGTTTTTGTATTTTTCGACTTTATAAGCTACCCTCCACATACTAGGCTAGCAAAAACTCCCAGGAATTGGTCAAATACGAAGTGACACAAACTCGGAAATCTAGTATCTAGAGCAAAAGTTAGTTCTACAGAAATAGTTTTTTGGTTCTCCTGAAAAAAATTAGTTTTATGCAGATACTGGGTTTTGATATTTCACAGCCGAAATGTATCATTCATTTATCATCTGTTCACTCAAATCAAAACCCATGTCACAGATATTCAAAAGCTTTTGATTAAAATTTCAAGCGATTTGGACCTCATAACCATACTCCTTACTAAGAACACAAGAACAAAATTACTCACAATACAAATTAGCAAACTATTACAGGCCTATAGTCAACTGTGACGGCTATTTCTAGCTCATTGCGGGTCACTAAAATGGCCATCGACTGACCCTCATGTAGCCTGTATATAATAGCCGTTGTTAACGACTGTCTATTGTCCATTGATGCTTTAGTTACTACTTAAATGGTCCTCTAGTTTGTTAATGAAGCAATGGGCAGGGAATTAGGCAATGATTGTTCAAATTTGGAATTGAACTTAAGCGTTATCATAGTTTTTTATGATTTGAAAGTTTGAATTTGCTAATTTCGTTGTGAAATACAATTCTTAGCACAATCAACGAAACCACATAGAACATTATAGCTTACTTTGTATCTACGTCCGCGGCTTTGCCCGTGGCCTAGCATTTTTCCATCTTTGTTATGGTCGGTTTCCAGTCTAACCGGAAACAGCGACTGCCTATCTGACCTCCACAATCCAGTTACTAGGTAATACGATACCCCTTGGTAAGACTGGTTGTCAGACTTTCGAGCTTCTTACGACCCGTAAAGGCTGTCAAAGATCCATAAATGACGGCAGGGACCAACGGCTTAACGTGCTTTCCGAGGCACGGAGGGTTCTTGGTATGTAAAGATGATTACCCATCCACGAACAGTCCGCGTGAAGCGTCGCTTAACCTGATCGATCAATCGATAAGTGTGGCTGTGTAATATCCTCATTATGAATCAATTTGCGTCCAAATACCTCCTACATTTTTACCAGGTATGGGACAAAGCAGATGAATTAACACGCAAAAAAATTTTGTTCCATCCTTTGACAATAACCTCCAAAAATGCTATTAACCACACGAAAAAGAAAATAAAAATAACCTTTCCAAAAATCCCCATGTGCCAATATTTAAAAAACAATCAACACAACTATACCCACTTCTTATCAACTTTGACACCCAAAAGTTGTCCCAAATACGTCACTTGATAAAAGTTTAGGACAACTCGAGACTCTCTCGACGTAACCTTGCCACGACGTAAAAACGGGAAGCGTCTTAACGATAGATTGATTAATGGATACCCGCATCTCGAGTGGAACGTGTGACTTTGGCGCGAGGTATCTTTTTGTATTTTTTGTGAAGCGTTATGGGGAAATAATAGTGTTTTAGAGGTTAATGCAGTAACGTTTTTGTTTTGGATAGATAGATAATTTTATGTTGTTATGGCTCATTAGTCTATTAGTTTTACTCGGTTGAATCGTCACTTTTAAATGCCCGCGAAATCGTCCATGTCAAATTTCTTGCTACTCCGACCCACCCAATCGCATCGAATCGCCTGTCCGTGCAAGGTCCTTGTGTTTGTGATTTTATAATATTATTTCAGCAGAGATTTGATTACCATTAAAAAGTTATAGTGAGCCAACCTTAAAAGATAGTATATCTTGAGGGCTGTTTTTTTTTAACGTTTTATGAGGAACGATTCCGTCATATATAATTGTTGCGTAACTTTAAGTGTTTACGTAGCGCACTCAACGAAAGCTCTCAAAAGAAATATTTTTTCCCGTTTTGTAACATGTTTCATTGATGCTCCCCTCCTATGGCTTGTAGCGTGATGTTATGAAGCTTATAACCTTCCTTGATAAATGGACTATCTAACACTGAAATAATTTTTCAATTCAAACCAGTACTTCCTGAGATTATCGCGTTTAACTAATCAAACAAACGAACAAACTCTTCAGCTTTATAATCTTTTTCTATGGAAGGTCACACAAAATTATTTTATTAGTGGGTGAATTGACTTCTGAATCTTTCTTCACTCTCATATAAAGATAGTACTTAAACGTGATAGGTACCTCCTTGAAATTTCAATTTCAATTCTTGTCCAATCGAATTGGCATACACTCACTCATTCACTTCAAAAAATGTCTGCGCTCTTGTTTATAGGTAAGTAAAGCAGTCTTTCCTTACATCTGTTTCCAAGATTTCCTTCTGTACACCAGGTGTTTCTGGCAACTTGAGTTCAAACGCTAAAGCCCTACACATTTCAAGTTCCATCCAGCTTCATAGTTCTTTACAGAAGAGTGTGCTTTCAGGAACCCACCCTGTAGTTCCAACAAGAAATATTTTGTTCTTTCCATTTTCTTCAAACGGTACTTACTTCAAACACTAAGAATAAACTTAGTGGAAAATACTGAGGTAAGTACCAATTTCTTATAAAAATTGTTTGAAGTCAACTTAAAAGCAAACATCATTTTTTCATGTTTTCTTGGCAGTTCTTCTCTAGCGTTTTCAAAAAACTTCAAAACAATACTTGTCTTTGTCACTTCAGATAAAAGAAAAACAAATTATAATTGCACAAGGAGGTCCTTATACAACTATAATTTGTTTTTGCCACGCGCCCACTGATTTTGGCGCGTATGGGCATTATCGCGGCCATCTTGTTTTTTCAATACAATGTTTACTAAATTCGGGAGCAGTTGTCAATGTCATCCGAGCTACATAAATTCTTGTAGCAGTTTATGCATTTTTTGAATGATCAATCAAAGGGGCAATTTTCGTAATTTTAAAAATGTTCACAGTCTGTCCTCAGTATTAATCTGTCAAAAATACCTCGAGTTCTCATAGATTTTTAACAAATTTTTGACATTTCATTAGATATCTCCGAGATGAGACTGCGACTAGATTTTAACGTCTTTAATTACGGGAATTGTTCTTCAGATGTTAGTCTCAATCTGTCAAAAATACTTCGAGTTCTCATAGGTTTTTGGCAAGACATTTGACTGTCGCCGAGATGAGACTGCGACTACATTTTTGACGTTTTTAATTACGAGAATTTCCCTTGAGCTCAAAAAGTAAAAGAATTTGAACGGCTACAATAAAGTCAGCCCCCAAAATGCTCATCACCAAGAGTCCCAAGAAGAATATCGTATTAAAAACTCAACAGAAGCCAACTCCATGTTACAAATAGTGCTGGCTCCACACTACTTACTTCCAAAAGAAACGTCCCATAAAGCCTAGACTCCAACGAATAAAAGGACATCTCACTGGATCTTAAAAAGATATATCTTTAGCAGTTAGCGCTTAAAACATTTACCGAGCTTCGAGATTAAGTTATAAATAACGCCTCGAAAAATTTAGAGAGAAATTTATAAAATGCAGCGGAATTTAGAAGCGGCAGCGCTTTTTGCTTTTTTTACACTTTTTCGCTTGGTTCGTTTTGTGCAAACCGATTATGGGCTGTAAAGTTCTTTGGGTTAAGCTAGTGTTTTTTTTAATCTAGTCTAGGCTAGAAGAAGAATAGCTTAAGATAATTGTTGGTCTTGGAGAAACGCGACTATTTTCATTCTTCCCGTTGGCGTCTTGGCAACTAAGAGATTTCTTTAGGTGGACAGAGTAGCATTGTCTTACGGTCTAGTTATAAGAACACTGTAATCACCAATCCAGTCGTTAGATGCGGTGATTTTATATAAGTATTCCAATTGAATTTACATTGTATGATATTTTCAGTACTTTCCAAAAGCCAGTTTTAGAAAACTAAGCATACATTTATTATATCCTAGCTTTAGCCTGCGGCTTCGCCCGCGCGTATTTAACCTTTTGAATGTCTTAAGTTACACAGTTCGACATAAGCAATTGTCTTTCTATTGTGTCTCTAATTACGGCCTTCGATGAGTTAAGAGATGATCCCACGGGAACGTACGGTCGAAATTAAATATATTGTTTGTGTTAGTCCAGGTTAAAAAGTATATGTGTGCCAAATGTCATACAATTCCGTTTAACCGTTTTTGCGTGATTGAGTAACAAGCATCCATATATATCCTCAAAAAAAAAAACTCACATTTATATTATAATACAGATAAGTAGGATATAATATAAGGATGACAATTAGGATATTAGGATAGTCGTATTCACATTATATAGCGCAAAAAAAAAAAATGTTAATCTAAAATTGCGATAAAATCCCAAATCGCTTACGCCTATAACTCGCACCACAAACTTCGGTACTTGCAACGTCTTCCACACGTTCACTTTGATTTATTTCAGTCATAATAACTAAAAGATATCTCAATGCGTTATATAAAGAGAGATTAAAAACAACGCCTTTCTTTGGCTGTACCATTGCTTTAATATATTCTGTTTAGGGTTCCGTACCCAAAGCGTAAACGTATTACTAAGACCCCGCTGTCCATCCGTCTGTCCGTCTCGCATCAGGTTGTATCTCATGAACCGTGATAGTTACACAGTTGAAATTTTCACAGATGATGTATTTCTGTTGCCGCTATAACAACAAATACTAAAAAACAGAATAAAATAAATATTTAAGGGGGCTACCATACCAAAAACGTGATTATTTTTTTGCGGTCTGCGTCTAATTTGCACTTGGCCGGTTTTTTTAGCTAAGATCTATTGAAAAAAAGAAAGTTTATACGTTTATTTGCGGTAAACATGACGCAGAAAAAGAGTAAACACAACAAAAATATAAAAAAAATAGGGAAAAAAATGCGTCACATGCACGCAAAACGGTCATCGCTCAGCATAATGCTGTGACCCTATATGAGACAGAGCCCCAGCGCTGGTTTTTAGCGACAGCCGGCGCTGACATGATGACGTTGAACGGAGCAGCAAACAATAAGTAAAAATTATTAGAAACACTAAATCTTAAATGTAATAAAATAAACATATTATTAAAAAGTGTCAACATTTCGTTGCGAACGCAACGTGACGCACGCGCCGCTGGATTTTATTTATCTGTGCAGTTTCAAATTATTAATTTATATTCGATTTTTAGGGTTCTATACCTCAAAAGAAAAAACGGAACCATTTTTTTTTTTTCAGGATGGGAAATCATCAAATGACTTCTCCCGCTCTGGGTGGAGCGGGAGGGCGTGTCAGACTTTTACTGACTAAAACCCACCCGTGTTCCATCAGTTGCCCATGTGCCAGAGTCACGGTATCTCTTTCGAACAATCACGCGACCCCGGCAGGCATCGGTCCTAGTAGACCCCTACACTGCTGCTGACATCTCTTTGAGGCGCGCATGGAACACTGCGCGCCGTCGACCCGAGCTTGGTCCTTACCGGGCGGCGAGCTACCTATTGCTCGCCACCCGCAAGCTCGCGCCTGCGGTGGCCGGGAGTCCGCAATCGACTCCCGACGCCCGGGGCGTCTCCTCCTGCGGCGGCTAGGGACATGAGGGCGCAGAGACTGCTACTCCCTCACGCGCCCCGCCTCCTCCTTCGCGAGCATTACTGCTTCGCAGAAGGAGGTGACGGCTTCCCATTCCCTCTCGCTCCGTACCATGGCTCGCACCAGGGCCGGACGCGAGAGGTCGCCGCCGCCGATCGCCTCTACGAGGACGCGGCGGTGCTCCGCCCAGGCAGGGCACACCTCCACCGTATGCTCCACCGTATCCTCCAGACGATCCTCGCAATGGAAACACCCGGACGTATCCTCCCGCTTTATCCTGAACAGGAACCCACCGAAGCACCCATGCCCGGTGAGAACCTGCGTCAGGCGGAAGGTGAGGACGCCGTGGCGCCTCTCTATCCACTCCTCAAAGAGGGGACTTACCGCCGCAATTGTGGCGTGCCCAAAACGGAACCCTTATAGGATCACTTTGTTGTCCGTCAGTCCGTCCATCCGTTTGTCTGTCTGTGAAAACTCTTTATCTCGAGAACGCGTTGAGGTATCGAGTTGAAATTAAAACTTTATACTCAGGTCTATAGTATCTTGCAGCTGTAAAAAAAAAACAACTTGCAAGTAATTTAAAAAAAAGATACAGACGTTTATGCTGCAATAAACGTATATTTCGACAATCTAAAGGAAATCAAAATTTATAGGTTGTTTCCCGTTGACCTAGAAATATGAAATTTGGCAAGAAATACCGTCTTATTCTAGAAGCATGTGAAAATCCGGCAAACTATACATTTATAATTAAATCATTAAAAATTAGGTCTTTATGAAAGGAACGGCGGTCCAAATTTTTACGGAATTCCCTCGGTGCGCGCGTCCGACTCGCACTTGCCCGGTTTTTTTTTTGTTGTGGCTCTCTTTCTTTGACCCTACTATGGCTTATAAGCCAGCAAAAGTTTATCAAAACCATGGACAAAAATAACAAAAGATCACAGAATCACCAAGTCATCTCCCAAGCTTTATATAAGCAAAACCAATTCTATTCATTAGAAGACCCATATCCAGCACTATATACCACGTTCCTGACGTATCAAGTTGATACGTAACGATTGCCACCTCTATTCCCAAAAGCTTAAGGTATCTTATCGCACACCCTTATCTAGGAGACAGTATCCACTTATTTGGTTTCAGAGTGATATAGGTGAAGCCTGTAACTGAAAACTTTGTAACAGGTAAACCCAATTTTGTTTTGTTCGACCTTGGTATTCAGGCTCAGATGTGGGTCGAAATGGGTTTTACATCGGCCATTGTATTTCAGTTTAGCAACAAGTTATTTTGCATTTAGGCTGTAGACTACAAAAGATCTATCACTTTAGTATTTTTTTTCAATTATAAATAACATCACTGACTGACGTACACTATAGCACCACCCCATGTCTTCCCGTGGGTGTCGTAAAATGCGACTAAGGGACTAACTAGAGAATGGACAGCAGCGTTCTCTATGCATTATACCACCATACTGTGATCGCCAACCCGCCTGCCAAGCGTGGTGATTATGGCAATGCTTCCCAGTTTCTTGGGGGAGGCCTATGTCCAGCAGTGGACGTTTTTCGAATAAAATGATAACATAACATCGTCATCATATTCCTAGCTATTTTCAAACTATATTGGGGTCAGCTCCCAGTCCAACCGGATACAACTGAATACCAGTATTTTACACAGAGAGACTGCTTATCAACCTCTAAAACCCAGTTGCTGAGTTAACACAATATCCATTAATAAGACTGGTGGTCAGATTTTCACGTTTCTGACAACCCATAACGACTGTCAAAGATCCACGGACAATAGCCGGGACCAACGGCTTAACTTACTTTCGAAGGCACGAAGGAGTCTTGGTAGTAAAGTAAAAATGGTTACCCATCCCCGTACCAACCGCGGCAAGAGTAGCTTAACCTGACCGAATAACCCTTGCGGCTGTTGTCACTTAGCCACAGCCCTCAATTATACACATGTCATCACGCTTTTATCTTTGTAGGGATAGACAGATGTGTACCTATAGTGCAACGTTCATACAACATACGAAGTCCAATGTAATAGGAGGCGAGTCTATTGCAATCAACCGGGATACCAGACTCCAGGCTGGTACTGTGAAATCCCTGACGGAAAAACTCGGAAGAATCTCATGATTTCCAGTGACCACAATGAGGCAGTCTTCTTATCCAACTCAATTATCAACAAAATTCTCTGAAAAAACTGTGCAAAAGTTTCAAAATTCTATAAACAATCCAAGAAGTCAGTAGTTTTATCTAGAACTGTTCTGAGCAATAATTGCTCTAGGTTTCTCTAATTGCTTCACTGTTTGTGATTGTCAGTAGTAAGTGGTTGGAACATTGTGTCTGAATGAGATATCTTTGTTGGAAACGATTGGCTGAATTCCTTTTGATACAAAAGACAGTTTAACTCAACTAGTTCCTACAATTGGTGTCTTTACCAAGCTAAATGGTAGAGCAGTAGTGGCCCAGTTGTAACGGTCACGACTTACAAGTTGTAGGTGGGTTTAAACCTAGACAAACGCTTAAATTTGCCGTAAATTATTTCATCACCACTGCTCTCAAAACGGTGAAGGAAAACATCGTGAGGAAACCGGCATGTCCTAGAACCAAAAATTCAAAGACTGTAACATCTAACAACGGGCACTGGTCGATTACGGCCAACTCCCTCTCACCAAGAAGAGGCTTGTGTCCCAGCAGTGGGAAATTGTTTGCCTGATTATATATGTTATGTATTTCAAGTCAAATAAGGTCATGCATATGACAGCAACGCCTTTCAAGCCTCATACCAAAATAGGGACAAAATAAACACAGTCGATTCAACTTCTCAACAAGAATCGGAAAAAATATAGGTCGGATCGGACCCTTTTTCGAAGTCCGTATTTTCATGGAAAAGAGCCGAATTACCGCACGGGTCGAAAATGTTTTGAATGTAAGGAACGGTATATTTAACTAGGGCTTTTTGAAGACGTGACTGTTATTGAGGACTCAATAGATAGTTTGATAAATAAATAGTGGGTACGCTGGATGTTTGGGTTCAGTTTTCAACCGACGAAAGGAAACGAAGGAGGTTCTCATGTCGACACGTACATTTTTTTTTATGACCACGCATAACTTTTTACAGAGTACCTAGTCTGATTTTGATCATATTTTTTTAAGTGGAAGGGGTATACCCTGAAGTTGGTCCCATATAAATTTGGAAAAAATTCTACCCTAAGGATAGGAAAACAGGGGATGATTGATTGTTTACTAACTGATGACCCCGTATAATTTTTTACAGAGTAGTACGATTTTGATTTAAAAAAAATTGTGTGCTATTTTTCGGTATGAAGTTGCCAAATTACTTCACTCGCTCTAGGTGGAGCGGGAGAGCGTGTCAGACTTTTACTGACTAAAACCCACCCGTGTTCCTTGAGTTACCTGTGCTAGAGCCACGGTTACTCTTTCGAACAAACCTTGCGACCCTGGCAGGCATCGGCCCTAGTAGACCCCTTTTTTCCGGTTTGGAAATCATCAAATGACTTCTTCCGCTCTGGGCGGAGCGGGAGGGCATGTCAGACTTTTACTGACTAAAACCCACCCGTGTTCCATCAGTTGCCCATGTGCCAGGGTCACGGTATCCCTTTCGAATAATCACGCGACCCCTAGTAGACCCCTTCAGTTACTGCTGACATCTCTTTGAGTTTTGTATGCTGCGGCACTGTTTTAAAAAGTTTTGTGCAATGGTACTGAGAATTTTATATTTTTCATAAATTTTCTAGAAATCGTAAAGGTGACTGTTTAAGCCTTAATATTGATACATGTTTTTTTCATAGAGCAACACGGACCACCGGCCGACCGGAGGGGAGACGCCATAGCGATTTTTCCCGATACAAAACTGTCTGTCATTTTTTGCGGGGGGAAATCTGCTCTACCCACACTTTCTCAAATTCTCACACAAAAATAATTGTCTGTTACTACGAAACTCACACATAAAAATTAAAACATACACTAACAATTTCACACACACATAGATACATTTTGTGTCGTAACAGTACAATGAGATGACGCAACTACACTGATAAGTTGCTTACAGCCGTGGTTGCAACTACTGTCGATACGCATTATCGATAAATTCAAGAACTCGGTTCGGAATATACGTTTAAAAAGTGATACAAAGATAGATATTATAATAAAGATTGACTTTATTTATTATGTACTACAACAATTATCATTTAACAAATAAAATTAAGGTTTACGTCATTTTAAAAACTAGATAGAATTGTATCTATCACTGGTTTTTAAAGTGGATTAGTTTTGTATAAATATGAATACATTTTTGTGGGTCTGCTTTTTGACTTGATTGACGAAGTACACGGAGATGTCAACGAATCAGGAATAGTGAGAGTGGCACAATGGCATCATAGATGATAGTCTGTGATTTGGTAGAGTGAATGATTTTTGATGACTCTGGAAAATTAGGTTTAAATCTGTTAATTTTTTAAGTTGAGAAATCTATGCTTCATTTCGCCACTATGACTAATGTGTAGTACATCAGGTAGACTGTACGCTGTTTTACCTTTTCCGTGATATAAAAAACTTCCGGGACAAATACAGTGTAGCGTTAGAGTTGGTTTGGTGCCCTCGACTAATCTCCTCCTATTGTTCGTAAAACACATGAAAGTCAGAGGTCTTGAAATGTTTTGAGTAAATGACACTATTTCTTGTGGGAATCCAGGTCCATGTATCCCTTTTTTTATTCTTTTTTTTTTTTCAGGATGGGAAATCATCAAATGACTTCTTCCGCTCTGGGCGGAGCGGGAGGGCGTGTCAGACTTTTACTGACTAAAACCCACCCGTGTTCCATCAGTTGCCCATGTGCCAGGGTCACGGTATCTCTTTCGAACAATCACGCAACCCCGGCAGTCCATGTATCCCTTAAATTTGGATCTTTAGGAAACCTGCAATAAATAAATTAAAAAAGAATTGTGTGGTTTTTATGAAACCACGATAAAAGTGAAACTTCTTTTCACATTATAGACATTTAACTAAAAATTTTCGGAATATGCAATAGCTTAATAAAAAGACTTAATTTAATGTTCATACGAAATAAGTTAAATAATAAATTCAAGCACTCAAAATTGAATTAAATCCATAAACAACACCATGCACCAGCGAGCGCCTTTCACTTTATCCCTAATTCGCGGCCGACCGTCATGCGACATGCAACACACAGACGAAAAGTGTGAGACGAAGTAAAAGTTTCACTTTAAAAAAAAATGGTTTAAGTTCACACGTAAGTAGTAAGTAATTTTAATAAAACGTGTTAACTCGTAAGTTTTGTAATATTTTTAATTTATTGAACCATGTACATTAATATACAGCTTACATTATAATATTTTAAATAAATCAGAAAACTTATTCTCAAAAATGTCTCTGTATGAATATAGACTCCTTTGCCAAATTTATCGATAACTATCCACTAACAAACCAGTAACAACACTATCGCTCGGTGACAGCGTCTACTCGGAAACAAACTCGGATCAGTCGCTCGACCGATCCGCATATTGTATGAGCCCTCATACAATATGCGGATCGGTCGAGCGACTGATGAACGGCCTGTGTTGGTAAACAAATCCGAAACAACACGACCGATAATATTGTAATTTTTAAGTTTTATGGAAGTAAATGGGAATAATGTGATTAAATATTAGTTACATATGAAAGGTAACGCTATCATATTGTAAATTTGACGTGGCAGATCTCTTTTTGCAGCAAAATACAGAACAATTCGTCATTTTTGTAGGACATCAATCTAGTCGCGCAACTAGACTTAGTCTACTGAGCAGTGCGGCTGCAACTAGTTTTGTTATACGCATAGGACCGCGTGGACTTGTACTATGACAGAGGGGAACGCCTGCGTATGGCTACTCCCCTCTGGTCCGTGTTGCTCTATGGTTTTTTTAGAACACTGAATTTTTAAAGAAGACATTTCACAAAAAAAACAAAATGTTTTTTACAAAACGACCTTTCATATTTATTAAAACAACTAAAGTTAAATAGTTAGGGCAGATAGTCTAAAACAGAGTGACGCTTTCAATTTTTTTTTTTTATCTTTTAAAGATAAAAACATAAAAGCTGTTACGCAATTCTTTTTAGATGACCAGCCATATAAAGGATGGTTTTTTGTTTGTTTTTATAAAAAGAAAGCGGATAAAATGCAGTTGCTGAATGAAACTTGGATTCGCGCCAATATTATCTTTATATTTCTTTCAAAGATGTTCGGTTTGACAATTGATCTAGCTACTTTTTGCTTTCAAGACTAAAATATTCATACTTTTATGTAAACTGTGAAGGTCATATTTATAAAGAAAATTTAATATCACGCTCTTATAAGTACCAAACAAGAACATATCTGAAAAACTTTGCCACTTTGATCTTAAGCCACTTTCCCCTAAAGCTGATCACTTACTATTGTTACAATGTATTGTCATAAGACCACGGCTTTCAGATAAGAATATTTTCTTGTTTCGTACTTTTTAGAGTGCGATTTTTCAGTAGTTACTACAATAGTTTCAGTAACTTACTTTTTATACTGATACTATGGGGTTAGTTTATATACCTACTAGCTTTTGCCTGCGACTTCGTCCGCGTCAAATTTTCGCTCTCTCCTTCCCGTCGCAACGAATCGCCTGCCAGTTTTAGTCCATTTTTCGTTTGCTGCTCCATTTCTTTTGAACCGTAGCGTGATGTTATATAGCATATAGCCTTTCTCGATAAATAGGCTACCCAACACAAAAATATTTTTTCAATTCGGACCACTAGTTCCTGAGATTAGCGCTTCGATAAACTCTTCAGCTTTATAATATTAAGTATAGATGTGCCTATGTAACGGAAACTTTGAACATGATTTTGTCTCCCTTTCGATTATGATGGGACTCCCTTTTTCGCACTTAGACCCTCATTCGGGCGGGTCCCGAATGAGGGTCTTTTTTATATTTATTTTATTCTGGCTAATAAAGCCAGTCTAGCTCCGCCTAAAAGCGCAGAAGCTTCCTGGGAGCATCAGAGGCTTTCCGAAGCGATCTCATTATTCCGTAGATTGGACTGCAGATTGGAGTCAGCATTTTTCGAATGACAAAATAACATAAGACAGTTTCCAAAATGCCCTTCCTTCACCACTTCTTAGTGCTTTAGTTGGGAAGAAGACAGTCCCCCGGCAAGTTGGGAAGAAAAACTGACGCAACAAACTCTTCAGCAGCTCAACTGTCTCTTCACTTAGAACAGCTTGATCATCATAATCAGCCTATATTGTTCTCACTGCTGGGACACAGGCCTCCTCCTGGTGACAGGGAGTGGGCCGTAATATACCACACGGGCCCAGTTCGGGTTCGTAGATGTCACATGTCTTCAAATTTTTGGTTCTAGGACATGCCGGTTTCCTTACGATGTTTCAAGAACTTGATAAAATATAATACTAATAGCTGACCCGGCGAACTTCGTACCTCCATATTTTATTTCTCTAATCGCAACTGAGGAAATAAAACCCTTCCGGTAAAATCGAATTAGCTAAATTGAAAATAAAACTGGATTACTCAATTGAAAAATTCATATTATCGTACAAAATGCGTGGGGTGCTTATTATAATTACTACAGGTATACTAAACTATCGTTAAAATATTTACAGCTATGAAAATCAAACCCCCCACGCTTTTAGTACAACAATATGAATTTTTAAATTGAGAACTCCAGTTTTATTTTTAAATTTTTAGTTCAGTTAGTTTCAAAAGCGTGTTTTTTAGTGTTTTCAAACTATAATTTATTAAATGTAGATTTTATTTTTCTTAACTTTAAGTATTCTTTATAAACAATGACTTATTTACAAAATACATGAAGAAAATAAAATAAAATGCAAGCAAAAATACTTACATGTGTATAAAGTTATGATTTTGCACTGATTAATACTTGCAGAGGTTATATACTTGGTAAATGCACAGGTATATTTACGTAGAGAGTGCCTAGTACTAAGATTAGCACTGAGATTTTACTGAGACTATCACTTTCCGGGAGATAGTATTAATTCACTCGTTTAAAAAGGAACTGAACTGCGGTGACACTCGGCGCCAGTATTTATACCTGAACCTTGAATTTCCCGAACGTTCTAGTTCGCATGCTTCGAGAAGAATCGATTAATAATTCCCTAACAAAAATATGCAATTTTTTTTTTTTTGTTATTAATGGTAATAATATTGTAACATAATACGCAGTATAATTATTAAAATATCAGTCACAAACCATTAAAATAATACAGTTATATCGTGAACATAAATAAATATTACGTGAAGTAAAGTAATAGAATTTATATTCTAAGAAACAGAACACAGCGCCATCTATTGGGTGTATTTGTAACCTAGATGTCAAACAATATTGAAGAATTTTATTGATGAATCAACGTACACCGCCATCTATGAGAACTTCATAAAACTATGTTTGGTTTTATGAAGTACTCATAGATGGCGGTAAATAAACACTTGCTTAAGAAACAATTAATTGATACATTTTATTCGTTTACATTCACGACATAAGCGAATAATTGAGATGATAACTATCCTATCCAGTAAGTTAGACCAAAATACGGGTACATGTGAAATTTGATTGAAATCGGTTCAGTAGTTTTGGAGTTTATTGGCAACATACATCGTGTCACAAGATTTTTATATATATAATAAAGATATAAGCGTCTGGCCGCGGCAGGGTCTTTGAAATTCCATTCCTAAGAGGGTCAAATGGGGGGTTAAATTTACCATATTAACCCCCCATTTGACCCTCTTAGGAATGGAATTTCAAAGACCCTTTCTTAATAGATACCTACTCCTCACAAAGAAATTTCATGTCTCTAGGACCAGCAGTTTAGGTTGTGCGTTGATATATCAGTCAGTCAGTCAGGACTTTGAATTTTATTCATATCGATTCGAAATATGCTTAGGCTATAACTAGGTCCTTTCATAACATACCCAACAGCACGGCATCACCGAAAAAAAAGGTCTCCAGTTTAGGTTTTCTAGAAGGTGCCATATTCAACCTTACGAAACGTCACCTAGCCTATAGTCAGCTGGCAATCAAGGCGCTTCCAACAATATGTCATTTGTCAAATTATAATAATTTAGACGTTATGAGGAAACTGATAAACATACATACATACCTGTCAAAATTGTATTTATACGTCGTTAACACGCAGTGAGTAGGCGTGTCGATCAATTCTCGTTTCTTCTCTGTTTGAGACGTGGCCTTTGTCCTGCAAGGTCAACTACAGGTCGATGTTATCAAAGGTCAAACACACAATTGATCAATAACTATTCCATTAATTATGATTCTACCTATTGTTTAAAACTCATAGTGTTGCTTGTGCTACCAAAGTCACTTTAAATGTATGTTATTGAGATCTTCAAACACCTAAATAATTATCAAAGGCTTGTTTTGACCGAGAGTTGACCTCAATGTAGATATTTCTATACGGCTGGACTAAAGATATTAACTTTTTTTTTAATGACATCTGGCTGGTCAACCTATGAGATTGTTTTAACCGGACTTGCCAATGGCCACCTTTATAAATTAAGGCCTCCAGCCAGAGCTTTAAAAACTTAAAGCTAGAGCGACTACACGCTTAGAGCACCCACTGTAGGGTACAGACCTCAGCTTAGGGCATCGCTGGTAGAAGGCAGCAAGGGACGGGCTGGATCGGAATGAAGAAGACGTTAACCTGTCTTGGAATATTTTTATTTGATTCCTGTTTTTTTTTTAATGACTCTCGTCTGCCTAATCGGCTGCAGCTGAATTCCAGTATTTTACTACAGCTACTAGACATTTGACCTCACAGCCCAGTCACTGGGTAATACGATAGCATGCTACTCATGATGCCCAAGGTACAGGCTGTGTCTAGTTTAAGACCAAAGCTACCTCCGCATTGTAATTTTAATGTTGCTTTCAAGGATTTTTCCTTTTTATACCTTACTCGATACGACTGGTTGTCAGTATTTCGGGCTTTAGACTATCTGTAATGAATGCGACTAGAGGTTCAAAAATATTAGTTGTGATAAGAATAATAATTTTAAAAAAATGCAGGCAAAACTCATATTCACCATCATCTTGCCAGCCAAAAGACGACCACTGCTGGACATAGGCCTCCCAAATTTTTGGGGGTTTGCTATAATCGCTACGCCTATCTGGCAGGTTGGCGATCGCAGTATGGTGGTAAAATGCATACCGAACGCTGCTGCCCATCCTCTAGTAAGTCCTTCAGTCGCCTCTTACGACACGCTGAGGAATAAATTGGATAGTGCTATTCTTTACGTCTGGCAACACACGGAACAAACAATAAAAACCAAAGTTACATTAAATTAAATTTCACAAAACTGCAACAAAGAATATGTCTAAAAACCAGAGACTAAAAATAATAAAGAGTCACAGAATTAAAATTAAAATTTCCAATTTTAAGGCTCACAGAATTAAAAATTTAAACAATAATACCTAATAACCAAAAATCCCACCAACATAAAATAGCATACCTTCCCAAATAATTATCACCTAATTAAACAATAATAATTAAGATTACTGAACAACAAAAAGCTAATTACAATCCCATGCACTTTTATGTAAAAAGTCTTGCACCAATAAATCTATTAGAATGCAGGGTCATGGTTCAGGGCGTTGCGGCGTGGGAACTGATAGGATCTTGTGAATGGGGCTCCTTGATTTAGTTTCAAGTGTTGTAAGTAGTATGTGGTGGGTACCGCTTTCTTTTGAAGACGGTTTGGGGTTTGGTGTTTGGTAGAAACTATTTTAATTGCAATTTTATTCTTCTTAATGTATCAAAGAGCTAAAAAACGCAAGATTACTATATTAATACGTGCTTCCTATTTCTTTCCATGGGTGTCGTATGAGGTGACTAAGGGACTTACTAGAGAAAGGGCAGCAGCGTTCTCTATGCATTTTACTACCATACTGCGATTGCCAATCCGTCTGCTAAGCGTGGCGACTATGGCATACCCCCCAAATTAGAGGAGGTCAAGTGTATTTCTGACAAAGTCTACATTGTCATCACATGACCATGGGAGTCCTATGTCCAGTGTATTTCTAACACAGTCTATATTGTCATGACCAAGATTATGTCCCCTCGCGTGTTTATGATGCACACGTGTGCATCATGTTATTTCAATGTCCAACTGTTTATGATACACCATGTGCATCATGTAAAATACATTTCAATTCCCGCTGTTTTTTTATTGAAAACATGCGAGAGGTTAAGACTGACCTCTGAGTTTGTTTCGGCCTTTATTCTTAGAGTAGGTAGTAAGATAGGAAACGCCGACCTCATCTAGTTTTTTAAATATGATTGACGTGTTCGATGTGCGTCATTTAACACATTTCAGGCAAGTACTAGAATTACATCTGTCAATACGATAATTGGAAATTATCTCACGGGAAGATACTACCGGGATAGCAAGTATCCTGTGTGCCACATTTCACCCATATCCGTCCAGCTTTCTAAACATATTAAGTAGGTTATTGATTAGGTAAAATGTAGCTAAAATGTCAAATAATTCGTTTGGATAATGTTGGATAATGTTAATTTTCCCAACAGCCACTGCTAAGATAATCATTGTTTTAGAGTATATAGAAAAAAAATGCCATTAAGGTTGATGAAAAAAAAAAATGATTATTATAAATCGCTACCTCCCATAACATAGACCACACACAGACTAATTAGCCCATGTGAATGCACGGGTGATTGGTAGCAGTCGTTGTCACAATTAGTACAGCAACCGGTTGCTGACAAGTGTTGGTGTCGCGACCCTTTGATTGTTGAACGGGATGTTAGATAATTTGTGTTAGTACCCTACAGTAGGAATTCGGAACGTTCGGAGTTAGGTAACAAAAGGTATTGGTGTGATAATCTGACATTATACTGAGCTGAGGCCCTTTTGGCATTATTAACATTGTTTTTTTGCTAGTTTCAAGGTTTTATTTTAAAATTAGCTTCTGCCCGCGACTTCGCCCGCGTCAAATTTTTGCTCTCCTGACCCTTCCCGTTGCATCGAATTGCCTGCCAGTTTTCGTCCATTTTTTGTTGCTGCATCGCTCCTTTTGATTGTAGCGTGATGTTATATAGCCTTCTCACTAAATGGACTACCCAACACAAAAATAATTTTTCAATTCGGTCTAGTAGTTCCTGAGATTAGCGCGTTCAACCAAACAAACAAACTCTTCAGCTTTATAATATTAGTATAGATGATATAATACCAATAAACGCAATTGTATTTCTTTCTTTCTTCTTTCAAATTAGAATTATCGTTTAGCATTTTAGTATTTTTTATTTAGTAGGGGCACTTTGGTGTGACGGTCTCATAAGGTGTGCAGGGCTAACATGGCCAGAGAAAGTACAAGACCGTGAGTTTCGGAAGAAGAAAGGGTAGGCTTTTGCCCAACAGTAGGACACAATATAAGCAAACAAAAAATAGGTATTTTTGTACTGCAGGTGCCCAGTCAAAAAGGGGCTCTATGACAACGAGTCGTCAACGAGATGACGACTAATAGAGAAGTATGTAGAAGTAAAAGAAATATTAAGCCGACCCCAACTGAACTGGGTTAAGTGTAAGAGAATAATTATTTAGGCACTCTTTGTACAAAACTGAACAAAAAAATATTTCGATATTAAAAGTAAACTTATTTTCAATAATTTTAAAACCTAGTTGAAAAAAGATACTTCGAGAAAACCTTAAGCTTTACTTTATTTAAATTATTTCATCACTACTGCTCATGAGTCCTAGAATCAAAAATTCGAAGACATGTGGGATCTACCAACTCGTATTTGGCCCACATTTCGTATTTGGGTCGTATTAGATCAAGGCCCACTCCCTCTCACCAAGAAGAAGCCTAGGTCCCGGCAGTGGGCTCATAATGATAGCCCACACATTAGTATTTCAAATACAAGCCTTACATCTAAAATTGCAGAAAAATAATTTTAGAAAATCGTGCTAAAACCACCAAACTTTAGTAATATTCTCCAAAAATCCATTTTAAATAGAAAAGGACGAGGCCCCACAAAACCCGCGTCCACCCACCAAAATGTAACCCTAAACTACTGTTGTTTGTAATAAAAACGATCTGTGGTCACCAAAGTATCCCACGGGATCGGGTTATGGATCTGTTCATGGGAAAATGGGTCTATGGTGTTAGGTACCATAACAAGAATGATGCGGTCTATTGGATGTTGTATGTTTTGTTCAATTTTGTATTGAATTAGTCAATGGTGAAATGAATTATTTAAGTAGTGACGATGGAACGGTTTTTTGAGGACGAAGTTCCGGGTTTAAAACGTGATATAAATGTCTTTTTTAGTGATGTCTATGTTTGCTAAAAGTTGTGTGGCGGTGCTCCATAGGAATCAACAAATTGGAACGGTGCACCTAGCTTCTAACACTTCATAGAGGTGGCCATGTAGGTTTATGTGAAATAAAAATATTTCATTTATTTGGATTATAATGGTCTAAACATTGCTGTATTGTGTGTGTCAAAAAAATTATTGCACTCATAAATTCCTACTTAAACAAAATCAAGAACGCGTAAAGATTCCAAAAATGATTGGATTTAAAATTCGTCACTCTAAGACAGTATTACTCAGTGGGTACTCCGAACGCTTTAAAATTTAAACATCCCAAGAATTCTGAAGAGGAAATTATTCATCTCGGGAGCGGGCGAAGTTTGAAACTGGGGTCGGCAGAGTTCGAGGTGCTTGAACAATATTTATAGAAAATAAAATATAGACTTCGGAAGGATGTGGTTAAGCGGTTTTTTGTAACTTTCGCTTTGTTTTTTAGTTTTGAATACCTCAGCGGAAAGTTTGAAAATTTCAAGATTCTGTTTTTTGCGCGGATTTTTTTGGTAAATATTTTAAGAGGCGGAAGTGGCAGGATTATGATTTTCCTTATTTTGTTTTTGTTTCGTACTAAGCTTCTGTTTGTGATATAATATAAAAACATTGACTGCATAACGTAAAGGATAGGAAGGCAGGGAATGCGTGTGATGTTTATTTTGTTGTTAGTATCTACCTACTTTGAAAACTTTTGTATTTTTTTTTGCGTCTATATGACCGATTTTAAAGAAGATTTAATTCAAGATTTCGCATATACAACGCAAAAAAAAATCGCAAATGTCATATTTTAAGTAAATTAATATCAGTCTCTTACTGTCCAATAATAGGGCAAACACCGCCAAATACAGAGAAAAAAAAACTCAAATCGTTTATCTATACTTAATATTATAAAGCTGAAGAGTTTGTTTGTTTGATTGAACGCGCTAATCTCAGGAACTACTGGTCCGAATTGAAGAATTCTTTTGTGTTGGCTAGCCTATTTATCGATAAAGGCTATAGGTTATATAACATCACGCTTCAATTAAGAGGAGCGGAGCAATAATTAAAAATGATGCGAAAACGGGGAAAATCGCACGGGTAGGCGATTCGACGCGACGGGAAGGGTCGGGGGAACAAGAAATTTAACGCGGACGAAGTCGCGGGTAGAAGCTAGTTTCAAATAAACCAATTATGTATAGGTACTTTTCGATTCAAGAGGTCAGCCAGTCAGAAAGACGAAACTAGTGATCCATTCCAAAGCCCTACTACGCTTTACCTATGGAGAAAAACGGGCCAGAAACTCCACAAACACTCTTTTAAAACAAAATAATATTAAGTATTATAATGAAAGTATACATAGAATAACGGTGTAAAAAGACATGCACATTAAAAGAGTCCGTAATAAAATAACAATTCAGAAATTAAAATAAGCCTAATGGCAGTTAGGAAAAGACCAGACCATACTGATGGAACCCGTTCACGAACATGATGTTTAGACCACTCGAACTTACTGCGTGTTGAGGATCGTTATCATTTCAGCCATAAGACGTATACTGCTGGACATAGATCGCCCCCAATTTGCCACGCATGGCAGGCGGGTTGGCGATCGCAGTATGGTGGTAAAATGCGTAGAGAACGCTGCTGCCCATTCTCTTATAATTAAGTATACGTTTTAGGATAATTTCTAGTAATATTAGGGTGAGGGCCAGACACTAAATTAAAGGCATTGAATTATATGCATGAACGAAATAATTACTCATTTGATGAAACATCTATCTACGATATATTATTCTGCAATCAAATTCGAAGTTAGTAATTAAACAGAAATTATTTGATTATTACAACGGCGCCGTTCACGCTAATTATTTCGAATTTGTATTAGTTGAGTTAAATATCAGTCGGCTGGTTTGCGATGATTATTGAATACTAGCTTTTGCCAGCGGGTTTGCTCGCGTAATATACAATATATAAGACTTCCTCTTGAATCACTCTTTCTATTAATGAAAACCCCATTAAAATCTGTTGCGCAGTGCGTACAGATGTCTGCCAGGGTCGCGAGATCTGTTCGAAAGAGTTGCCGTGGCCCTGGCATATGGGTAACTGATGGAACACGGGTTTTAGTCAGTAAAAGTCTGACATACTCTCCCGCTCCACCCAAGAGTGGGAGAGGACATTGGATGATTTCCTACCCACAAAAAAAAAACGTACAGACGTAGGAAGCGACTTAGTTTTTATACTATGTAAAGGTAATGAAGATTAGATATAGTTATTTGTATGAGGCAATTCTATAATAATAAATGATTTTATTTATAAGATTTAAGGAACAGTTGTGGCCCCGACTGACGAGTCGTGGGTCGTGAATTAGAATCCAGGTAGGCGGTTTTTTATGTGTTTGTAATTTAATCACCACTGCTCTCAAAACGGTGAAGGAAAACATCATGAGGATTTCCTTGATCCAAAAAATGTAAGAAATGTGACATCAGTGAAGATTTTTTGAAATCTGATGAGTAGTTTCGGAGATTGCCTCATACGTCCAAACTTACATTATTTACGTCTTGTTAAGCGTACGAATTCGTTAGCCTAGTATACAGGTATCATTTTCATGAGTTTGATTCCCGGCTCGAGAAAAGTGTTATTTGAGTTTGCTACAGATGTTTTAAGTCTCTTCCTGTAGTCTGAAATATATGCCCGGTTTTTGGTTATGGGGCATATTACATAAGTATGGAAAAATGTGGGTGTTATTAAGTACTGTCTATCCCTTTCGGAATTTAAACGTTATGGTACGTTTTATGAACTGTTCTTCAGTGTACGAAATATCTTAAAGTGCGGTTGTTAGCCCAAAAGCCACATTTTGTCATAGAAGGTCGTCGACTTCAGTCAATATTGATATGGCTTCACTAGGAAATTTACGTAATGCACACAATTATTGAAATATTTACCCAATTACCGATTCGATTAACCTTCACTTGTGGGGATTCCCAGCGATACTGTGATTACAAAAATTAATTCATTTGAATGAATAAAGCCTTTAATTAGCAATGATGTGATAAGACAACGGTGCAGTTTAAAAGAAGATGTATTTTTGCAATAATTTTTTTGTAACTGTAACCTTGTTGACATCAATTTTTTTTGCATTATTATGACACTTTTACTGTCATCCCCGCTCATATGCGTTCCCGCAGAAATGCGTGACGCACCGGGACGTAACTCTAGTAGTATAAGTCTAAGATCATAGAAACAGTGCTACCAGAATTGCGTCGCAAAGTCGCTTCAAGCAGAACCCATAACACTAAACTAAAATAAACCAAAAAAGAATGTCTAAAAACCATGAATATAATCCCTTGTTAAACTAAAAATGCAATTAAAAATTCAAAAGCGCGAACTCAAAAGGGGGGAAAGCGGAGATAAGCCAAACTTCCGGCCTGTGATATTGTTTTCCAAGTTGTTGGTACTCATTGTGAAGGTTTTCGATGCAAAGAAGATTATCCGGAATTAGCTTGTTTTGCTTCGCGTTGTTGATGTGAATGATAGTATATGCGGATGAAATGGTGTTAGTGAAGAGGGAGGTCCAATTATTTGGACCAACTCTTATGGTTAAGCTGAAAAGTCTTGTTATGTGTCACATTTAAACGTACGCAAATAAAGAAATAAATGTATTTTCATAAATAAATTTCTTTTTCGTTCCGTATGGTGTCGGATGTGGAGAATGTCGCCATCCTATTTCTTCCCGCGGGTGTCGTAAAAGGCGACTAAGGGATTTACCAGAGAATGGGCGGCAGCATTTCTCTACGCATTTTACCACCATACTAGGATCGCCAACCCCCTGCCAAGCGTAGTGATTATGGCAAGCGTAAGGAGTATGTATGTATCGAAGCTGGTGTCGTTTTGTAGTTATTACCTACCTATTATTATTTATTTATTTATACATATAGTCTTAATACAGGTTCATTCTAGTTTTGTACCATTAAACCATAAGTGGTTTGTATTGATACTCCATTCGCTATCATTAACAACACTGCTTAATCACTAATAGATAAATATACGTAAACAATGTGGGTACAACATCGAAAATATTTTACACGTAACTATTATATGATAGTCGTAAACATCTATTAGTAAGTACCTAATCTACGTGAGGCGGTTCATTACCACTCATTAGAAGACCGATCCTAGTCAAGGTCAATATTTTTATACAGGTTGCTTCACTTTTTATTTATTTTTAACAGTTTTTTTTTTATTTATTTATTTTTATTTTGATTAACTACGTTAAGTATTTAATATGCAGTTATAATAGTATTTTTTGTATTTTTGTTTATAGTTTTTCACGTTAATTTCCTTTTTTACGTATTTTGGTATTTCATTCATTATGGTGGGAATTAAAAATTTTACCGTTCGTCTGCCGTAATAGTTTGTAGCCTGAGGTACTGTTAGTTTATTTTGACTGATACTTCTAGTGATTATTTTATGTGATATAGGTATTTGGATGCTTTTGTTTTCAAATTGCTAGATTACGAGGGCCATTTTGAGTTTAGTTTTCACTGGCAAAATTTTACAATATTTAAATAGTTCGATGACGTTATCTTTATATTTGTCTTTAATTTTCCTTGGTACGATGAGTTTTAGTAGTCTTACTTGGAGGTTGGAAATTTTTTCAATATTAGTTTTAAATGTTCGCCCATAGCTCGTAAGTCCGTATGCTACAATCGATTCTACTAAAGCAATGTACATGTTTAGCAGTACTATGAACGGAACTTTAGGTTTTAGGATGTAGAATTTCGCCAGTATAGCTCGCAAATTATCACAGACTGAGTCCACGTGGTAACTCGATTATCCACGACTAATCCAAGGTAGGTGTGGTGCGTTACCTGATCAATTACCTCACATCGACACGTACCCGACAGAGTAGAATGAAGACAGCTGTGACTGTGTGCGACTATCTTAAAAGACGAAATCTGCTTTAGATGACTAGAGTGGACATGTACAATTTTGGTCTTACTAGCGTTGAGACCTCCATGGGCATAAGGTGTAAGTTTATGTATGGTATGCACATGTATTTGCAGATTTGAAAGGGATGAATTTCACTTATGTAGAAACCGATGCATAAGTGAAATTAATCTTTATTGGCAAGTAATTAGAGATGGTTTTTGAAGTCTATATACATATCAAAAACGGCTGTTACAAACTAGAATGAATGCGGCCGAAAACTACCCGTTCCTTCAAAGCAATATACCCCTTATGAGTTTAACACAAAGCAACCTGACGTCTCGTTCTTGACTATTTAAAGTGTATTACACTAGAAAGAGATGGATATAGGAACTTTATCTTCTCCTTGATCTACTCTATAACCGTGGGAAGACTGACGGACCATGAATTTCAATATTAATACAAGATTCTCTCTACCGGATAATGGTTTGTATCATAAAAAATCTATTATGGATTCCGTGTTCTTGGCATTATCCCAAGATGGCTGTTTGAGCTACCCTTAAAATGTTTTATCAATATTTTTGAATTTGTTTGTAGTGAAAATTGTAGTGGTGGAGGTTTTAGGAGTAAATTTGCTGTAAAGAGTGTTGACTGGAAGATAAAGGGTTTGGAGTTAAAATGTTTAGTTTTCTTAACCATCTTTATGTTAGATTTCTTTGTGAGCTCTCTAGATGCTGATGGTACCATAATGAATAACTTAAAGAAAGGATTATCAAATAACTTCTATAACTATTTCGATAAACGGTTCTACGTTTTATACATTTCTCTATCATATGACTTCGCTTGTCAGCTAATCTGACTCCTAATGGTTTTTCTGCCTTCTCAATATAATTCTATAATTGTATTTTATGTGCCATTAACTAATTAATATATTCATTTAAGCACAATATACACCGTGACATTTTACAAAGATTGTTCACTCAATGTATCCGACATAATATACCTCTAGGCGTGATTAAAAATTGTTACCGTTAATTAAGATAATAGGTACTAACAAAAACAAATAATGCATTAGAAGTATGAAACATCCTGTTAATAATGTTTACGTATCAGACGGTACAGAACATACCTACCCAGTGCATGAGTTGACTAGATCATTTTATCTCCATTTTCCATGAGACAAAATATCAATTTCAAACTACGTCATGCGTCATCATAATGAACAATATTTTAACACTAGAAGCGCGGAACATACCGACTGAAGTAAATTTGGATAAAAAAATATGTATATTGCAATTACGTGGTTGAAGTCTAGTATAAACAGTAAATCATCATATTTCATGAAAAGTCATAAAAAGTTACGATTATATGCATAATAAAATATTAATTAGAGCAGGAAGAAAATCGAAGTGGGTCAAATTTGGGACGCCCGCACTTCTAGTGTTAAGTATTCAAATGTTCTTTTTTTTCTCATTGATGTGTAATAGTCATTGGATACATGAAGTGGGCTGCCTTTGTAAGACGACTAAAATGACACGGTGTATATGATACATTTCTGTAAGTACGTTTGTAATTACAAACACTTTTACACGTCAATCATATTTTAAAACTAGATGAGGTCGCGTTTCCTATCTGACTACTCTGAAAAGTAAAACCGAAACAAACGCAGAAGTCAAAGTCTATTTCAAAGTCCAGACATAAACTCGATCAGATCATGTAAAGAGTATGTAGACTGGTTTCTGAAATGTTCTTTTGAGGAAATAATCACACAGATTGACTGGATTTGTTCAGAGCACGCATATGTATGCTATAATCTCTACAGTACTTTTAAAAACATCGCAATATTTTAACAAATTGTTTTAGATATTGGTAATAAGACTAACATTATTGAGAAATTACAAAACACCACGCCTGTAATCCTGGAAGGGTGAGCAGAGGTGTACTTATAGCACACTCACATTTCTTCAGTTACGTATAACTGAGTCATATATCCTGAGAGACTGATATATACCTATTATTATTAATAAACTGTGTATTATAGCAAAATAAACAAATATAGAAAAGATATTTACAAAGTCAAAGATAACACTGTTGTTCCTATTATAGCTGTAGAAATTCTCAAAGAGAATAACAATAATCTAATAATAGACAAGAATTCAGATACAACTAAATGAAGCTAACAAAGGTCGATTTGGAATTTAATCTGGAGATCTAAGGTTACTTTCCGAATGAGAATATTGTAGTCCAAATGGTTGTTTAGATAAACAAAGATAGACAAATGATAAATGCTTTAATTTAGCTGAAGTAAATAGAATCAATGAGTAGTTAAATAAGCCTTGAAGAAAATATTAAACAAAATAGTAATATCTACCTCTTTGAACTTAAAACTACTATTTTTGGCTTATTCATTTGATAAATTAGAAATGTATACCTAACTCGATATTATAATAGTTTTACCTATGTCTTCCTTTTTAATTGTAAGTTATCATTTTCTCCTTGACCTTTACGAAAAAAATGTATAAGAAATATTTAAATCTCGTCAACTATTGGAGCTCTTGTTCTATTACACTTACCTGAATGTCTAATTAAAGGTAGTAAGAATTGTAAATAGGTTTAAGGTTTTTAACAAATAAATATTACTATATTGTAAAATTCATCATTAATTGCAGAGCCTTTTTCAACTATGCCAGGGTTAGCTTCCATCTAGCAAATGCAGCAAAATATTTCAACCTGAAGAATGTATTAGATATAAACTTATCATGATAATACTTGACAATTTTACTAATTTAGTATGTTTTCTCTTGTTACAGAACTAGTGGAAGGATGTCAGAGAACGTTCTGTCTTTCAAGGCTGATGCGTCAGATAATAAGGCGCGGTACACCTGTGAAGCTAAGAATGTAATGATCAGCAACACTTTGAAGGCTGAGATAGACCTGACTGTGTTATGTGAGTACATATTTTTATATCTTCTTCTGCTATTGGGTTGGCAGGATGTGGTTAAATATCTTCATGAATAATGGTGGATTGCTTAATAGAAGAAGTAGCAAAAATTAATATCATGAATAGAGATGATAAATTGAGGTCATTGTAGGTTTACCTCTATACTTATACTACAATTGCTATATAAATACATAGGTTCGTTACTTAATCATATTGAGACAAAGCTTACAACAAAGCGCTACATCATAAAGATATTCAAAGTGAACTTAAACTTATAAGCTTACACAATATTTGTCAGAATCCAATAAGAGGTAGAGGCACCGATCGCATTTTGAATAGGAAAGCATCAAAGACCGAAATCCCTTTGGGAAATAAACAGGAACAACCTCAAAGCAATTAGATTGTATCACAAAGTAATAAATACAGAAAATGTACGAACAATAAGATTTTGAACTGAAAATTTCCGACATTTTGTAGTCTTGATATTTATTTTACTAAGTACTGGGATTATTTGGGGTAATGCTTTGTAATCAGCAGTTATTACGAGGAATTATGAAACTAGTATAATAATTTTAGACTGAAAATTGTGTATTTGTTTAGATATTTTCTTCTAGAGTTAGAATCTTTGAAGTGTTATTAAAGTTTCTTGAAATTAAATAGGATTTCCTTTAGAATAGAATGCTTTTACGGAGTGGTTAATTCTCAATATAATATCTAACAATATTAATTCAAAAGATAAATTCTTTTTTGTGACAAAAACAACTTTCCTTTGTTATTGCATTGACTAGTTGTTCAAAAAGTTATAAATTACGTAATTTGATTGCCTCAATATGTTACTAAAATCGTCTTTAAAAATCAGAAACCACTCCTCTGTTCATATTTTCTTCTACCATTTCCAAAACCCATTCTTATTTGTCTCAAACCAACAAAGCCTCGACCCATCTTAGCTCACCGCGTCTCGCAGCACTATCCCTCAATCTTCTCTTAATCCTACCGAAGGACTTCAATAACAAAACGAATAATATTCTGTAAGCAACCCCTGTCCATCCCCTTAGAGCAACAAATCCTTTGATAATGTAACTCTATCAGGTACAGGGTAGTCAAAAAGCGCAGTCATTTCGATTTCGCGTGGCCCAAGCGAAGAACGTTTTTTTTTATTGTTCTAATTATCGTAAATGAATCTGGTTGTATTTTTTTTGTATCATTTGCAATGGTTAAATCTAAAGCTACGGTATTTGGCTTTTATTAAGGATGACTTAGATTCGTGGATAGACCATAAAAATGCTAAATAATTATACCTACGTTAGATTTAATATTCCCATTGATTCCATTAGTTTCTCATTGGCTTAAGTCAATTATAGACGCTATTAATTCAAGTGATACATTATTACTTAGCGTCACGTATAAATAATGTTTTAAAGAGAATTAAATTAAAATAATAAGATTACTTTTTATGATTTTATTATTTAAAACTAATTCTGTTTAGAAAGGAGCATTATCAATTTACAATCTACGAGGATTTTTTAAATTTGAACTTTGTATTTGCCTCGCCAAATCTTCTTACTTGGCCCACATCTCAAACAAGTATCCCATAAGTCCCGTCTTATTGTTTATTTACAAAGAACAGGCAGGCAGTCAGTCAGGTGTAATCGTTCAACCGTGGAGGGCCCAGTTTTTTTCTGTATAAAACACATTTGCTTGACTTGTCAAAGACTTTTGAATTTAAAGATCGATTCAGAAATCTTTGGTTATAGGATGTCGCTGGCTTGGTAATAATAAATGATGGAAAAGGCTTTGTTTCTCATGATTCACAGACGAATGGGATAAATTTTGCTGATGAGAATGAGAATTTCTTTAATAATAAATACATTGGCTTTACAATAATTAATCACGAGGATTTTCATTGGTTTGGTCGTGAAACGTTGCAAATAGTAATGTTATTTCTTTTATACATTCAGTCTGGTCTATAGTCAGTACTTAAGAAAAGCCTAATGTATTAGGCTCTTAATTAAACCATGGTTATTAATAATACATAAGAACATAATATAAACTATAGTGTTGTCCATGTAAACATATTTTTTTCCCACTATATAGCACGTTCTCATTAAAACTACATGTTTTATACCTTTTTTACTTCTACATCGTGTTTTATATACCTGAAACATTTTTACTACGCATCACCATCCGTACTGACCAAAGTTTTGATACTCGACCTCAACATGATGAAATCCGCTGTCTAAACCCACGCAAATTTAGGGATTACTATCTGCTTATACCCAAACTAATTAGTGTTAATTGGCTTTTGCTTACCCTCTAAGAGATAAAGGCGTGAGTGATACTTAATTGACTTTTGGTGGCCTTGTTAAAGGGCTGTTAGTATCGTAATTGGCCGATACTCTAATGAATTAGTTGGGTTTATTTATATTCATTGGCTTATGTAAGCTATCTCTAGTAATATTAGAGTGAGTTTCTCCATCGTCATTATTATTTAATTGATCCTTAATAATACAATTTGACCTAGGTATTTCCTCGTCTACAAAGCTCTCATTATCCGTTTTATTACTATAAATGATAAGTTTCAGACGTATTTTTTGTTGCTTCGACTGTTTAAACATAACCATTTTGTTTATTTTAAACCCTGCTTGTAATGCCAAACTTATAGCAACGTTTGTTTTCCTTTTACCACTGTTAGCTGGAAGTTACTCGTATATTATTTAAGCTTCTAGAGGTTGGCAACCATTTTGGCTCCGCTAACTATGTAAAAACTAGAGAGACTTACCCAACATGCATTTTATATGAAACATGTTTAACAGTAAACACAATTTTAAAACATGCAGTTGTTAGAATAATTTGTTGTCGGCATCATAAAGGGGTATTGTCAAAGGATAAAAGCTAGAAATGATTACTAGAAAATATTCTAGCTTTAGACTTTATGCTTAGCTTTAGATCTAAAAGAGCTCCTAGATTATCTTATAAATTGTTTAGTATACTAGTAATCCTTGAAGAATTCTCTTATTGTATAAAGTATAAATATACTTTGTACTACTAGGAGTATGTAAGGATCGTAGCAGGTGGCGTTCTGTAGTTTCTGCCTACCCCCATGAGAGCTTACGTATGTATATATATAACTATTCCCAGCGATCAAATGAAATAGTTTTGAATTGTTTAACAGATTCATCAAATGATGAAAATGTTTACTCATCAATTATGTACCCACATCAAACAATTGTAATCGCCTCACGTTTCACCAACTCTACAAAACAGCTCAATGATACAAGCATAAATCACCAACTCCCACAGGGACATTCAAATTTATTTGACATTTATACGAAGAGGGCAAAGTTTTAATTTGTTCCGACTCCATTGACGCGCCCCAGAAGTTTGCCAAACATATTTTTACGTTAAACTCTTACTTCTATCGCTCGCATTTCGAAATGTACACTAAAATTGGAATTTTCTTTTTTGAAATGTTATATTTTTAAGTGGTTTGTACTGAAAAGGTCGCCTGTAACATTTGTTTTAACTTTTAGGCGCACTTATATGTAGTTTGTAAAAGGATTCTATTATTCATTGTTTTGCTGGGTCAAACTTAAGTATTTCGTTATTGGCTGAAACCACTTACACAGCAACAAACACTCTTTCTAGTTTGAATTAAATACGAAAGTAAAGTACCTATTAATTTATGACCCTAAATAATACTACTCTTAAATTATTTCCACTATTAAATAGTCTTTGTTACAGAAACCTCTCCATAACCTTTTCAATCTTGTATTTTAACAAAGACATCAGATACATAAAAAATGTATATATCATTCCATTATACTTAAACCTTCCATTAGAAATTCATCCATTTTCAACCACCGCAAAATTACACTTGAAATAAGAATGTAGCCACTTTCTGTGATCTAATTCTAGTTAGGTACTGTAGGTGTCCTGCCACCCTTGAGACAACCTTAGCCAACAATATACCTAACTAACTATAACATTATTAATTTGGCTCCTACATTTGAAGCTGACTTTTACTAATGTCGATTAAATTGCATACTTTGTTCTCACTTACGTGTTATCTGATTAATTCGTAAATTATGCAGCAGAAAATTAGAGAGTATCTACATCAAATGCTTATTTTTTTGGTCCAGTAATTTTAGGTTCGATGACATAAAGATGGTGAAGGTTGTACTAGATGTCACAGAAGAGACAGGATTAACTGAAGATTATGTTTAGGGCTGATTAAACAAATCTAGAAAAGTAGCCGTGGCAAACAATATAATGATTCAAATAGAATATAAACACATGACAGTTAATTTGTTTGTTAGCAGAGTAGGTAATTTCAATTCATGAAATTTCTAATTGCATAGTTTATGTTACAAATTGATGTTACGGACTGTTTATTTATTTCAAACAATTAAGCAAACAGAATATTTGCATTCATTAATTGTTTCTAACTATCTTTTGTCAGCGGCTTCACCCAAGTAGAAGTCGGAAATTATCAGATATTCGGATAAAAAGTATCTAATGTGTTAATCTAGATTGTAAACTATCTGTGTGCCCAATTTCACCCAAATCCGTTTTTGCGTGCATGAGCAACAAACATCCAAAGTACAAACTTTCAGATTCACATACTATTAGTAGAACTATGTGTTGACGTTAAATTAACTTTAATGCGACAACATTAATTTGACTCTAATTAAACAACATGAAAAAAGAATAAAATCATTTTTGCTCCTTCCAACAACCTTGCTCATAAAACTCAAATCAATCTTCTAAATAAATCAGATTTCTCCAGCGATTGATTTTACATAGGCTTTCGACTCACTACGCCAACGTGCAGGCTTTCAAAATGTAATATATTTCGCATGATACCGTGGTTACGGGGCTTAGAACGATATTAGTGATGCATTAAATTGCTATGCTTTAGAATTTGCCTATCTAATTTATTCAGTGACAGGCTCTGCTGTTAAAATTCAATGCATAATGTGATCTTTTGTAATTATACTAACTAAATCTTCACATTTTCATAAAACTAGTACTTAAGGCAGCTATTTCGGTGAAAACTTTGGTTTACAGTATTAAAATTCGTGTTTGTTTGGTTGTCTCTGTGAATCAGCCTATAGTAGTCCACTTTTGGGTCATTACTTTAATCATACTTTGCTTGTGGCTAAATAGTGTCAACCGCACAGGCCGATCAAAGGTCAAACTACGCTAGCCGCGGTTGGTTTGTTTGGTTTGAAGGACCATCCATAACATATCAAGACTTCTTCGTGGCTCGGAAAGCAAGTTAAGCCGTTAGTCCCAGCTGTTATTTGTATAATTTTGGCAGTCATTACGGGTAGTCAAAATCTGAAGAGACTGACATCTAGTCTTATCAAGGGGTATCGTATTACCCTGTAACTGGGAGCGACTGCTCCATCTATCTATACTTATAATATTATAAAGCTGAAGAGTTTGTTTGTTTGTTTGATTGAACGCGCTAATCTCAGGAACTACTGGTCCGAATTGAAAAATTATTTTTGTGTTGAGTAGCCTTTTTATCGAGAAAGGCTATAGGTTACATAACATTACGCTACAACCAAGAGGAACGGAGCAGTAATGAAAAATGTTGCAAAAACGGGGAAAATCGCACGGGTAGGCGATTCGACGCGACGGGAAGGGTCGGGGAACAAGAAATTTAACGCGGACGAAGTCGCGGGCAGAAGCTAGTGTAAAATAATGGTATTCCGCTGCATTCGGTTGCACTGGAAGCCAACCCCAACATAGTTGGGAAATGGCTAGGTAGATTGATTGGTTTATATTTTCTGATTTAAAATTTCCTACTTTTTCATTCATTTTATGGACCATTTCAATATAGGGCCTTTGAGTCATTAAAGGCTTCTCTTAATTTCCATATCATCCATATAATTTATTTGGCGTCGGACTTCTTCCAAACTTCTCTAACTCTAAATATCAATTTTTCTCTTTCAGTTGCCCCATCACACGTCACAATCTCCGGACCATCAGAAGCCAGAGTTGGCGATCCAGTACCTCTGACCTGCAGTACAGCACCATCGAACCCAGCCGCTGATATCAAATGGCTTGTACTAGGGAAGCATCATAAGGAAGCAAGTAACAGAACTATTATATCGCCTGAAGGTAAATGTGTATTATTTATTGAATTTTAGTAAACAATTAGAAATGAAAGAACTCCCTGTGAAAAGAGTTGTTTGTTGAAATTTCACGGTAACTATTTTGATCGCTAAGCTCTTTGTTTGATGCAATTGTTGGAATTGTGACTACATATAACCGCACTACACTTAACCGCTAATTAATTTTAAAGGGATTTTAATGTTCTTACTGAAAACAGAATAATAGAGAAAATGGAATGAAAAAGAATATGGAAAGATAAACACAGCCTGAGATTAAAATCGACATCAGTTGCGTATGAGTTTCTGAACGTAAAGCTGATGCATCTACCAATATGCAAATACTAATTTATAACTGACGTTTATCAATTTAAATTAGATACTCTACCTATTTGCCACTCTATCTCATAAAATGATTCCCATAGAGTTATATATGGGGTCGCAAGGACAGCAACTCGCAAACTGTAACCCTGAATTCAGCACATGATGACCTTCTTGCCGAGAAATTTATCACGGATGTAAATTTCTGCTGTTTTAAATGTATGTAGCAGTATTTTTTTATAAATTGATGATAACCTATAACACAGAAGGTGTCTGAATAAGATATTGAATCCATGGGAATAGATTGCACGTCTATGCCCTAGCTAGCCTGTAAAAAAGTTGGCGACGTACCTATCGTAGTTTGGCAATATCAAACGATCGCTGAGAAACATATGTTTAAGGACTGCAGTTAGTAGAACCTTGGCCTAGATATCGTGAATAAGACCTCGACTATACAACGACGAATAGATCGAATCGGCGAAGCTTAATCCGAGAAGACGATACAGCTATTGAAAATTTTAAACAGAAGGCCGTTCAAGGCAGTTTTCCTTTTAAGTATATGAAAATTTGGAGAAAATTATGAAGATCGTTAAAAAGTATTATGAATGATATAGTTTAGCAACCTTAAATTTTTTTTAAGAAAACAACATTATTTGAAACATATGAGCAGACCCACGACCTAAAACCTTTAATTCCAAGCTGATACCACCAGTATCAGCTTGGAATTAAAGGTTTTAGGTCGTGGGTTCAAACACAAGCAGGCGATTTATTGAACACAGCCAGGCACTTTATTTCACATTTATAATTTTACTGCTCTCAAAATGGTGAACAAAATATTTAATGAAATTTCAAAGAATCTTGGCCGAATTTTTAATCCAAACTCTGTGTCTACATTACATATGAACATAATTTAGGCTCTAAGATTAGGCAACAACACTGGTAGCCGATTCACTACCTAGTCTATGCTAGGTAACGTCACTCGTGGAACCTTTATGACGTACCACCTTTTGCAACTTCATAATTTTTATTTCTTCTCAGGTGGCTGGATCACGACTTCCAACATCACCGTGGTTGTGGAACCCAACAAGCGGTCCATCGTCGTCGTCTGTCATGGCATTAACGGACAACTTACTGAGAACGTTGTCGCTACCCATACCATCAATGTCTTATGTAAGTACTTTAATTTTTAATTTTATATCACTAATTTTATATCTATCTCTTAGAGCTGTTCGATTCCCAGGTTGGGCAAAGTATTATTGGGGTTACAGCAGGAATTCCTCAGAATGGATTCTGAATTTGTGCCTGGTTGATGGCAATAGGCTCGCCCCTAATTCTATCGGCCTTAAACATAATTTGCGAAATGTGGTTGTACTATAGGTACATCTCTGCTAAACCCTGTAAGGATTACGTTAAAGAGGCATGATGTTATGTTTAGGCATACTTTTCTATCACTATTTTAATATCTTTCTTGAAACGTGATGGAATTGACATTTATGTTACAATTTATTTATTTTTGGCTTTAGGGCTTTTTGGCTTTTTTATTTAAATGACATAACAATTAAACTTTACATTATGATTACGAAATTATTTTGATGAACTTTCAAAAAAATTGTATCGTTTAGAAAAAAATGTTTTCGAAAAAGAAATTGCAATATTTCTTTCTTCTTAACTTACCGCTGTCAAAAAAAGAATCTTGCAAAAAATGACAAGATATCAAAATGGTAGATTACTTTTACTATAAATATGTCCACCCTAATTTCTAGAAAATAGAGGGTTTAAGATAATATTGACATGTTCATTTTGCGATGAAGACATTTCAAAAGAAATTCAAATAAAGATAAAGGTATAAGGTAAAATTGAAATACGATGTTCAATTTATTTTTACTAATAAAACACTGATTATTCATTAACGGCACTGCTTTGAAATGAAAAGTATAGAAATAAAACCAACGTATTTAGTTGTAGTTTCAGAAATGATCAATACCAAAGCTCTAAAAAAAAGAAATCGTTTATTTCTGATCCCAAAACTCAAAATCACGTCATCAATACCAATAATACTTCCACTAACGTACCTACAACAGAAATCGAAAATTCCATTACCCTACAAAATATGATAATCCATGGCTTAAGTAAACACGAAGGATTTTCCATCAAATACCTATTTGATTAGAGAGCTGTCATGAACAGAATCGGGCCGAAGCATATTGATATTCACGAAAAATATATCGTGATATACCGTAAGGTTAACAAGATTTTCAGAAGTTCTAATACGAAATGTGTCAGCAACTTATTTATTTGATTCAAGTGCGCCATCTTTAAAAATATGGTTTGTTTTAAATTTGGAACTGTACGTAAGTTTGAATACTGAACGCTGTCATTTGTTTTGCTAATGACGACTATGAAGTTGCTATTAAAAAAGAGATGTTTTAAAATTGGAATCGACGATTGACACCAAACGCTGTTTTTTATTTTTTTGTTTTTCTTGGCTTGGTTCTGGACTACTGACAGAGCAGTATTATAGGTTACCTTACCAAGAAGTATTGTTTAACCTAGCAACTGGGTTATTGGTCAGATTGACAGTTGCTCCATATACAGTACTGGTTTTCAGCAGTATCTGAATAAACTGGCAAGCGATCTCAATATAGCTAAAAACAGGCTAGGCAGATTAAAAGTGTGATTGGCCGTATGGTTCATATCTGCCTTCAATATATGTAGTTGTCACCATCATCATCTGCCTAACCTTTTTTTCAGCTACGGGTTCAGCTAAGTACTAGTATTTTACATGGAAAGACTGAAAGTCTGACTTCAAGAATCAAGTTGTAGTTGTATTTCGTGTTATGAAACTTTATTTATCTTATTGATAAAAAGTTAAAATATTCCTTTGGATTTGTGTGTTTTAAAATTAATGATCTAGAGATCCATATTATTAAAAAAAAACTCCCGACACAATAACCTAATTTCCCTTTAAAAAGTAAAAAATAATAAAAAAAAACTCAATCTTAAAGTACCCGAAGTATGTATTAATAATTTAAAAAAAAATACGTCGCGTTGGGGGACCGCTCCAAACCTAGCAATTAATTTACAAATAGTCTATTACCTAACTAATTAAGAAAAGAAAACTTTTATAAAATTACTTCACAATATTGCATTTAGGATACCACCGTCAACGTCTGCCCTCGTGGAGCAGCCCTCGTTTTGCGTCGGGGGTTAAAAAGAGCCTTCTATAAAAAATAGAACATTAGGCCTTTATAATATAAAATTGGCTCACTGCATAGGATTTGACACATAAAATGGACAGCAGCGTCCTCCGATCAACTAATCACAACATACTGCAATTTTACTTCGCCCGCCAATCGATTATAGCAATTTCCTTTCACAATTTAAAAGCCAAAGTAAACTCATTACCTGCCTGTTTCTCCAACAAGTTACCGTCTAATTTTATATATATTAAACATTGAGTATTTCGTGGAATTACAACATGAAGTAAACTTGAAGAGCCAAGTAAAGAGAATAATTTATAACACAACTCCTCGACTACGGATTAACTGTCACTCCTTGAGCTATTACAAGCTCCTGGACTATTATAAACTGGAGTGGTAGAAGTGGTCGTAAGCTAGGACTTACCACGTTGTTACGGAATACTAGTTGTGAAATGTAAATGGAAATTGTCTTTGCAATATTTAATATGCTAGGAATTTAATAGTACATGTAGAAATTTGGCTGGGGCTGAGTACTAACTGCCGCAACAGTCAATCGATCAGGTTAAGGTATGCTTGCCGCGGTAATTCCGTGGATGGGTGACTCTTTTTACGTACCGAGATCCCTTCCGCGCCTCGGAAAGCATGGTATACCGTTGGACCCGGCTGTGTCAGTTGTTTCAAAAGCCTGAAAGTCAACCGATCTTACCAAGGAGTATCATATAACCCAGTAACTTGGAAGTCAGACAGACAGTCACTCCATTTTGAATACTGGTATTTAGGAGCATCCGGGAAGCTGACTCTGGCTATTTTAGTGCATTAAGATTCCGCAAACAATTTCCGAACATAGGTAAATACAAGGCCACGGATTCGGCAACGGTGTGTTTGTAGTGACAACAGTATGCTTAGATGACAAAAAGTCGAGAAGAAAGATTTGAGTGGTATCGTCAGAAGGGGATACAGGACACCGTTAAACGACGAATATAGTGACCTTTTTGGTGATGTTCTTTGAAAACGTGAGGTGAGTAGTACTCGCAACCGGCGTGCGTTTATGACCAAGATGTATGAACCTAAACGAGGAAAAGGGAGTGTGTGTTGGTCGTGAGACTTGTTCGAAAGAGGTACCGTGGCCTTGGCATTTGGGCAACTGAAGGAACACGGGTGAAACACAGTAAAAGTCTGACACGCCCTTCCGGTCCACCTTAGAGCGGGAGACGTTTGACGATTACCCACCCACCAAAAAAATGGAGTATGTAATTAATCGTAGCTGGTAGCGTTTTGTATTATCTGTTGTCTGCCAACCTCCATGGAAAGAAGCTATTAAATTATGTATTGGTATTTTCAAACATTCTATTTAAAGTTTGAATACACAACACCAGGCATTACCATAAAACTTTTCCCCCCATAACCGTTCCATCACCACCCCACAACACAACAATAATTACACCCCTATCCACATATTTTCCGCCATTTTTCACACACATAGTAACTTAATCAGGAGTCTATTTGACTTTATAATAACTCCGCCGACTCGAAACCCTTAGAAGACGTGACTTGAAAACATAGTGCTGCTCACATCGTGTTGTGGCGTTATCTAGCACCAACCTGTATATTATATACAGGGTACGAACGAAGGACATATTTTGGAGTAGTGTTGTGACTTTTAAATATTAAGTTTGAGAGCTTTTTTGTGGAGGAATAGTGTGCTCAGGATTTATGGCAACATCGTCAAAAAAGTTATACGCTTGTCTTAAATAATTATCTATACAAAGTTAAATCTATGTTGGGATCGGCTTCCAGTGTAACAAGCAGTATGTAGCAGCTAAGTACCAGTAGTTTTAATAGAGCGATAGCCTATTTGACCGACACAACCCAGTTATTTGGTAATACGATAACGCTCGATAAGACTGGTTGTCAGAATTTCGGGTTTCTGGCGATCCGTAACGACTGCAACCAGTCGGATGAATAAAAATCGTGTTACCCTGTAACTGGGGTTGCGAAGGTTATATAACTGAAGCCGGTTAGACTGGAAGCTGACTCCAACATGGTTGTGAAAAGGCTGGGCAGATGATCTCATTGAATATGCCTTTATTAGATTTTCAATCGTGTAATACACTACTGCCCATCCTATGAAACTTTACTATCTTACATCTACAAAACATTCACAAAATCATTAATTACTGTTCAGTAATCAACACTTAAAACGCTTTCACAAAAACGGAAACCCTTCACTGAAATAATTGGAAATATAACGCTCTACTTACTGCAGAAAACTGAAATATTTTGTAAAATGCAACAGCCAACATTTCAGCATTTCTTTTTCAGTGAATTTCGCCAATTCCTTTTGCCTAACACATGTACGAGTTTGAGGTTTTAAATTCTTTCAATATTTTGTAGCGTTCGGGCGGCCATGTCGGTTTTCCCGTTGAATGTTGAATTATTGCTGTTTAACTTAGTGCAATGCGCTTGATATTGAGGATTTTTGAATTATGGACTAAGATGTTTATTTGCTTTTAATTTTGTTTATTAGATGTTACTACTGACGGTCCGATTGTGAGGTTTGCTGGAAGTGTAAAAGATAATACAATTTTTTATCGACGGGAAAAGGAAGGTTCGCAATTCGTCTGTTTGTTTTAAACCGACTTCAAAAAAAGAAGAAGGTTCTCAATTCTATTGTTTTTTTTTGTTTTGTATTTTAAGTACATAGGGTATGCCTCAATAGGTGGTCCCATATCAGTGTTATTTACTTTGCTTAGGTGTTTTAGGCGTTAGCCCAGTTAATACGGTTTTAATCCACTTTGGATATCTGTACGACCTTCTACTGTTTCCTGTCTCTGTCACTCATATAGCGAGGAGTCGCATATACAATGACGTGTGGTAGAGAGGTACCATACCTAAAAAGTGAAAAATAACTAAAATGTTTGAATTTGGTGATTATAAAAGTAAAATTTTATCACCAAATTCAAAAGGTGCCAAAGACACCGACATCTGAATTTGAAGTTACTTTTTTATATAAAAAGTTCATACAAACGTTCGTATCATGATAAGACATCATTGAAATTAAAAGCGCTTTACGACCGCGATACTGGCTCAATAAGCCGAAAGTAATATTAGCCTGTTCATAGTCACCATTCCAATCAAAAACCACTAAAGCTCCAATTAAACTTTACCCGAAATCAAACTCAAAAATCCCTAACACGAAACATTTATTTCAGATAAACCAATTACAGGCACTTTTCAATTGTCAAGGTCACGGTCAATCCTGCCAAGGTCGCGGATTTTTTCGAAAGAGTTACCGTGACCCTGGCACATGCAACTGAAGGAACACGAGTAGGTTTTAGCCAGTAATAGTCTGACACGCCCTCAAGCTTCGCCCAGAGCGGGAGAAGTCTTTTGATGAGTAAGCGTGGAGCTTCTTGCCAGCTCTTCTCTATAGGAATCAACTAATTGGAACCATGCACCTAGTTTCTGACGTTTCATAAATGACCTTGTAGTTTTATGTGAAATAGAAATATGTTGAATGTTGATTTGATTTGATTTGATGATATGCCACCAAAAAATATTATATTGTAACAAAGAACACGCAAAAATTTCCAGATAGAATACTTTCAAAGTCATTTTGAAGGCAAAAAACCAAAAAAATATATCATAATCAAAATATCAAAAAAAAAAAAAAAAACAAAAAACAAAAACAGAACAAAATATCTTATCCAAAATGGCTTCCTACAGACGTTTCAAATAGATTAGTAGACAATTTTCATTAAAATCTCATTACAACCCCACTTAATTTTAAAACCATAAAAACTCCAATCAAAACTTGACCATGGGTATAGAACCTTCCACACAGAACAGCCCCTTCATCAGTTGTGGTCCAACCCTTACGCACTCGTGGTAACTAAGATTACCCTTTAAATCATTTCTAGTCGGGGGTAAGTCCCCTTAGTACCCCTTTGTGGTCAAGCTGGGGTGCTTTGTAAATCGTATGTGGTTGTAGGCGATCTTTGCTATAGACCTTGTGTCCTGAAAATGGTTTTAATTTGCTATTTTTAGAGATCTATAGGGTATACATCTATACTTTATTAATATTATAAAATTGAAGAGTTTGTTTGTTTGTTTGATTGAACGCTATAATCTCAGGAACTACTAGTCCGAATTGAAAAATTATTTTTGTGTTGGGTAGCCTATTTATCGAGGAAGGCTATAGGCTATATAACATCACGCTGCAACCAAGAGGAGCGGAGCAGTAATGAAAAATGTTGCGAAAACGGGGAAAATCGCATGGGTAGGCGATTCGATGCGACGGGAAGGGTCGGGGGAGCAAGAAATTTAACGCGGACGAAGTCGTGGGCAGAAGCTAGTTAACTATAAGGTTCTATCAGGAGTTGCGTAATCATGCCTCGTTGGTCGTGTGGTTGCAAGCGATACTGCTGACCATAAAGTCCTGAGTTCGATTACTAGACCGGACAAAGTGTTATTGGGTTTTTTATCTGGAATTTCTCAGTAGCAGCAGGATTTCTGCCCGGTTGATGGCAATAGGAAACGTGCTTTAAACGTGCTTTCCGTGACACGGTATGTAAAGACCACCCATCCACAAACTATCCTTGACAAGCATAACTTAACCATATCGATCGATACCTGTGGCTGTTATTACTGCCAAGAGCCCCCCGCTGTGTTACTAAATGAGGCAAAACCGGCTGAACGGATTGGGCTGAAATTGGCACCGAGACAGCTTATAACCTGGATCAACATAGGTATAAGATTTTTGATAAACTTTTTATCCCGTAATTTGTTCCCGTGGGTTAAATTCTGACTATAACGCGAGCCATGTCGCAGGCAAAAGCTAGTTATACATAAAATGATAAAACTATTGCTATATAAACAACGGACAAAACGTCCGGTCTGTGCGAATTATCATAATATTTGCGGAACCGGAAACGCAGCTGACGTCACGGCCGCTGCCGGCGTTTTGGGGTTCGGTAGGGAAATTGTGTAATCCATTGTGGTAGTTTTGGATACATACATAATATATTGGGGTTTTGGAAGGTGGGTGAGTATGATGAATTACTTTTGTTTCAGTTTTAACCGTTTACCTTCACGGTTAACTGTGCAAGCCGTGCTTTGGTATTGTTTGTATACAATATGAGTTGGCTGGGACATCAAAACTTTTTGTCGGTTATAAAAATTAAATAAGCTCTGCCATACATTTTAATCGCGTAGGTTTAACACTGGTCTAAGAAACAGCAGATTTATTTTAAACCTTCGAATAATTTTACACGCAGGCTGATTCTGAATCATGCACTTAATCCTCAATTATTAATAGATGTGCGTGGATCTCCATGATCTTTTGTTTTGCGGGTGGGAACTCATCAAAGGACGTCTTCTCTGGGCAGAGCGGGAAGGCGTGTCAGACTTTTACTGGCTAAAACCCACCCGTGTTTCTTCATTTGCCTATATGCTAAGGCCACGGTAACTCTTTCGAACAAATCTCGCGACCCTGGCAGCTCCCTACCACCGTGACCCTGAGTTTCGTAATGTTATTTCTACCTATTTTGACTGTTAGGAATTGACTACGATGTCGAAATAGCCATTTTAATGCGTTTATTCTTATTCTCATGTCCTGGCAAACAAAATTGGGTGCCCATATTGAGCCCCAATTGACAAATGGAATGTAAGAGTTGAAGATTCCTTTTAAAACGCATATTCAGCATATTTTGTTCTCACTGCTGGGATACAGGTCTCCTCACCGTGAGTGGGAGAGAGCCATAATCCACCATGCAGGCCCAGTGTGGTTTGGTGGATGTCACATGTCTTCGAATTTTCCCTTCTAGGACATGCCGGTTTCCTCACGATGTTTTCATTCACCATTTTGAGGGCAGAGGTGATGAAATAATTTACACAAAGTATCTCGAACCCACGAGCTATAACAGTAACTCATAAGTCACTGCACTTGTCCTTCTTATGGCATTATTACTGTGAAAAAACATAACACTAAACAGACAGAAGAATAAACCACTCACTTTTTTATTTTAAAATTTAAATTTAGCCTAATAAGAGGAAAAAATCAGTGTCGAGAACCAATCGATCTAAAATCTGGCTTACCCAACGGAACCCTAGACTTAAAATTCATTACACTCAGTATTTTTTCCGTCGGCCTAACGCGATAAACCCTAGGTCGGATTAAACAGCTTTTTTAACTGCTGGTGCTGTCTCTTTCTTTCTTACTCGTTTTTATTTACTGTCTCGTTCTAGCGGCGGATTTATGCCGTCGTTTTTTTGTGGTTTAAAGTTTTGCGTACCAGGTTTTTGCGGGATGGAGGAAATGGGGGACGTTGTGTGTGTGTTTCGTATAAAATTGGGAAAATGTAGTGTGATTTTTGCTAAGTATGTTTTGGATTATACACATAATTCTAAACTACGGACTCCGAGTTTCTGTTGTGAAGGACGGCCGCAAGCTTTAAATCATGTTTTAGACAAAATACTTGACTCCATTCAGTGCAGTGAACTATTAATAATATCAGCCTATAATGTTCCCACTGCTGGAATACAGTCGGCGGCCACACTAATCCACCACATGGACCCAGTGCGGGTTTGTAGATGTCACATGTCCTCAAAATTTCTTTCTAAATTCTAGGGCATGCTGGTCTCCTGACGATGTTTTTGTGATCCTGTCCCTCTTGGAATATTATAGTTTGATTAGGTAAACATTAATTGGCCAAATGTGGGTGTTTTATAGTTACACTTCTGTCATATCCTCCGCAGAAGACAGGAGTGTGGTTATCCTTAACACTTTAACAGCCATGGCAGGGCTAAAATCAAAAAAAGTCAATAAATGTACTTAATGTTATTTCACTTTAAATAGATTATTTATTCCAAAAATATGTCCGCCAGGCAGCTACGACATTACGACGATTATACAACGATTTTATATGTGTTGTCGGTCATATAGTCCGACAAGGCCTGAATTGAACAAAAAGTGTCGGACACATAGTCCGACATAGCAGCTAACGTGTTAAGTACTAGCAAAGATCCAAGATCTGTTTACCTAGCCTAAGTTGACATAGGGTCACTCATTCCCTAGGCAACTACCAAATAACATACCTTTTTGTCACATTTCCAAAAGCTGTTATTTTACGTTCGTCATTAACATACGCTAGTGTAGCTTTTGAATGTTTAATTCGGCGGCCATGTTGGATTTGAGGTCAGGTCACGACGTCAAATGAAATGGCTGCGTTTTTAGTGCGAATGAATAGACTCGCCTGGAGGTGTTTGGATGTTTAACAAGCTGATGCTGGCCTTGAGTTTTGTTAGATGAAAGGGTCATTTTATGTGGCGTGTTTTTAGGTTTATATTTACGTGTTTAGGGCCCTTATTGGTGATGTTCTACGTATATGGCCAAATGTGTGAACGTAAACGAAGCAAAAGGCTTACACATGTAAGGATCGTAGTAGATGGTGTTCTATAGTTTCTGCCTACCCCCATGGGAAGAAGGCTTGAGTTTTTTAATGTATGTATTGATACATGTATGTAATGATCCAACTTTACTGTTGACTGACTTTAGTGATGGCTTAAAAAAAAAAGTATTACCTTCAGTTGTACAAAAACACTTATCCAAATACTATGCAGCATTACAACTAAGGGAGTGAGTGTTTTCGATGAACTCTGGCACCCAATGTAAGATTTAACTTGTGTTTAGGGTGCCAGCGTCCTCGCCTTAAATATGAACACATATCAGTAGTTGTAAGACAAGCACAACATAAATATTAATATTAAGACTACTATTAAGACTACTAAGAGATGACAGTAATAAATATTGGGTTGGCCAGAAAGTCTTTATCGTTTTTATAGTTTTATTTTAATATATGTTGTACAAAATAAAAATGAAGATTAATCGACAATATATGCCCCATCATTATCTAGTACTTGTCGCCAACGTTCTGGTAGAGAATGGATCTCGTCCTTCCAAAATTTCTCGGACTGTGATGCGAAAAATTGTGTAAGGTTTGATTCGAGGTCTGCTCTTTCATCGAATTTTTAGTCCCTTAAGAAGTTCCCAAGAGAGCGGAAAAGATAATAATCGCTTGGAGCGAGGTCCGGTGAATATGGTGCATGAGGTAGAACTTCCCATCCCAGTTGTACAATTTGAAGCTGTGTCTTTTTTGCAATATGGGGGCGGGCGTTGTCATGTAACAACATTACTCTTTCAAGTTTTGGATGAATTTTTTCAATTTTTTCGGACAGTATTTTTATTTGTTCTGTGTAGACGTCTGCGGTAATCGTTGTATTATCAGGAAGAAGCTCCCAATGATATATCCCACGAACGCCCCACCATACACTGAGTAGTACCTTTTTCATGTGTATGTCGGTTTTCGGCTCTGGTTTTGGTTTTTCATGTCTGTCAACCCATTGACGCTTTCGGGTATGGTTCACATAAAGGCACCACTTCTCATCCCCAGTAATAATATTGTCCAGCCAATGAAAATGACGTTTTCTCGATAAAAGTTGTATGTAGCAGTTTACCCTTTGTTGACGATTGGTATCCGACAAATCACGAGGAACCCACTGACCTAACTTAGAAACTTTTCCAATGGCGTGAAGGGCGTTTTCAATGCTTGACTTAGAGCATCCTACCGTTAGTGCAAGAGAACGTGTTGTTTCGCATGGATTTGCTTCAATAAGAGAACGCACGAAGTCCAATTCCACTTCCGTTGGTCGGCCAGTCCTCAAGTTATCGTCGAGACTGTAATCACCCTTTCGAAACCGTTGGAACCAAACTCGACATGCAGACTCGGAGATTGTATTAGGTCCAATTGCATGCACTATATTTCGGTATGCTTCGGCTGCATTATGGCCCAACTCAAATTCATAAAGCACCGCGTGGCGCACATGTAATTCGATTTTCGGCATTTTTGTACTATGTGCCTTAAGCGATTTCAATAAAACACAACTAAAGTGCAGCTGGCATCGGCCCGCTTATATAGCTGTATTCGAAAACTTATAGAAGCTTCGAGATTTTTCTAAACAGTTCAAGTAAAATATCGACAAAGACTTTTTGGCCAACCCAATAGTAACAAAGATCTAACAGCATCTCCAATAGGTTAGCAAAGGCCTTACACTAGCCTTAGAGTGAACTTTTACTAAAATAGTAATTAGCAATAAAGAAAATTCTAACTTATACTCATTAATTGAGAAACAAAAAACACTCCATTAACTTAAATAAAACAAGGTTTCCAAGAATAAACACCTAATTAAAAAACATTGGAATTTCAAACGTTGTTGTATTGAGTGATCAGAACTTCTAACCCACCCTCCTTACTTAGTTCATTTCTAACTCATCTCTCAACAAAGCCGGAGCTACCCATTAACGGTATGAACGGCTTCCATTTTGACAGCATTCATTACGCTATTAACATTGTATAGCGGACACATTCTCTTCACTTATGTAGCAATGGATTAGCAATAAATATCCTTCAAAATGATTCAGATTTGTCTTACGCAAATAGGGTGCTAATCTTCATTTTGGGTAATTAAATCTACGTCTACATTACATTATGACCAGTATTTAGGACGAATAGTTGTAATTTAAATTAGTCCCCTCTAATTGTATAAAGGAATTCTAGAGATCAAAGGGAATACTGAGTTCCTTTCTCTGCTATATTAGTACAATTTATTATTTCTTTTGTAATGATGTCAAGTGAAAATACAGCTGAATTAATAATTACTTTGTTACTGGCGTCTTTCCAGATAGTGACTAGCACTATTTTTTGTAGTTATTCCTTTTATATTTTTAACTAATATTATGGGCCTATTCTTTCTCAAGGCCTACGTCTCAGCAGTGGAAAAATTATGGGCTGATTATATTATGTAACTAATAATAGGTTAAATTTAGAATTGTAGGGTAACGAAATGTGTAAAACGAATAGTACATTTTTTATTTCTGGTTGTATTATGATGATCCTTGTTAATTTCAAATACACTATAGCATAATTAGCCTCCTTACCTTCCTACCCCGGAATACAAGCCTTCTTTCAGTGAGAGAGCGTAGGGCGTAGTCCGCGATGCGGACTATGCCCTGGATATTTTTTTGACAGGCCTGTTGGTCTAGTGGTTAGTGAGTCTGACTGCTATGCCGGAGGTCGTGGGTTCGATTCCCACCCAGGACAAATGTTTGTGTGATGAGCACGATCATTTGTTCTGTGTCTGGGTGTAATTTATCTATAATATGTATGTATTTAGAAATATATAAGTATGTTTATCAGTTGTCTAGTACCCATACCACAAGCTCTGCTTAGCTTGGGACTAGATGGCGTTGTGTGATAGTTGTGGAATATTATATTATTATTATTTGACTAAACAAATATAATCCACCTTTCAAAATTAGCTTAAAAGCCAGGTCTTTCAAGCTCCGCCCCTTAAACAAACATGCCTATACAAATCTTGTGTCTCATTCAAACATATGCTGAACGTAGTGGCCAAGTTGTTATCTACCCTACATTAATCATTTCTTAAGGAGCTGGTGTAAGGGGATGGGGACAGCGGGTTTTGTTAATTGGAGGACTGAGATTTTTAAGTTGTATAGGGGGACTGCGGTTTTTAAATGTGTTGGTTTAAACAAAAAAATATTTTTAAGGTTTTAAAAAAAACTTGATAGAATACCTATTTTTAAAAAAATACTTGCTGCGCAATCGATCACAAATCCACAAAAAAAAAAAAATTGACAGTGCTTTATGTCCCCAAAAAGAATCCTACCTATTTTTCAACTCACTTAAGAAAGAAAAAGAAAGAAAGAAAATAAGTTTATTTGCGGCAAACATGACGCACAGTAAGACCAGAAACATACAAAAATAAAAAATAAGATGTGGTAAAATATGCGTCACATCCACGCAAAACGGCCATCATTCAGCATAATGATGTGACCCTATGCGAGACAGAGCCCCAGCGCTGGTGTTCAGTGACAGCCGGCGCTGACGTAATGACGTCGATCGGTGCAGCAAACAATCAGTACAATAAACAATCTAACAAACACCCCTCGGTTATTAAACTAAAAAAAATAAGTTATTTTACCCCGCCTCATCTATGTTTTTGACCCACTGTCCAACAGATTAGCAGAATGTATCAGTGGTCCAGTGGCCAGCACAAACTTGAGATGGGGCCAGGAAACAGATTTACGTATGCTGATAACGTTTATCTTATTATGAGAGTAATATTAGACATTTGGCACTAGTATAATCAGGGGACAAAATAGTATTAAAATCCAAGTGTTGATGTATAATAAAAAACACTGTTTATTTATACTAATATTATAAATCTGAAGAGTTTTTTTGTTAGGTTGAACGCTATAATCTCCGGAACTGCTTATTTGAATTGAAAAATTATTTTAGAGTTAGGTAGCCCATTTATCGAGAAAGACTATAGGCTATATAACATCACGCTACAATCAATAGCAGTGGAGCAGCATTGAAAAATGTTGCAAAAACGGGGAAAATGTATTATTTGAGTTTTCGTTCCATGCACACGGGGTCGAGAGAGCAAGAAATTTAACGCGGACGAAGTTGCGGTCAGAAGCTAGTTCATGATAAATTCCTGGGACAGTGCTATTTTAGAAACACACTTTGAATTTCGAATAACTCTTGCCCTTTTGTTTTATCATTTATTAAAGAGACATTTCGTACAACTTGTTTTATGAATGCGTGGGATAGTATCTAATAAGCCCAAAACAGTCTGAAAGTGGCACAGATAACTGAAAAGTTGTGTGGAAATTGGTTGTCGTGGTCATGTGATTTGGAGGAAGAAGGAAAATGTCGTGAGGAAAGTTTTGAGTATGAATGTAGAGTGATTATATGAGTAGAGAAACAACGGATGGACTGTGTGAATCATAATATGGATAAGAATTAGGACTACTGAGATGACGACTAATAGAGAAGTGTGTAAGAAAACGACATGTTGCGCCGACCCCAAATATATTAACAAGGAGAGTACCAAACTTGGGAATCACAGATTCAGTTGATTTTTATATATGTTGTAGAGTAGTCTCCCCTCAATAACTAGGTAAAATGGTAAGACGCACTTCGTCTTCATTTTCGAGAAAAATAAATTTAAATTTCAAGTCCACTCGACTCTTTTTTTTCCAAATTTATTTATTTATTTTTATAAATAATTTATTATTTTTATCAATAAATAATTCAGATGCTGAAGTTATTTAATATTAAATTTATTATATATCTGATATGTTTATATATTTTTTTTTGTCATATTTAAAGTATTTTTATTTTATTGTTAACAATAATAATATAATATTAAACATTTTAACTCTAAAAATACTCGTTATTATAATTGGGAATTTTTATCGTAAATAAATTTTGTTAGGTATATACATTTTCAGTTATTATACGCTCCTCCTGTGCAAGACCCCTCTCCCCCTAATTTTACCTGCTCCGACATCTACTACCTGGGGAAAGGGACGTACGTGTAAGAATACGATTCGCCAAAATTTGGGCTTGCCATGCGGCTGCTTTTAACTGCAGTCATTTGACTATGAGTTTTCATTAGTAAAAATGGTTTAGTACTCGACACATTTTTTTCCAAATTTATTCATTTATTTTTATTAATTTGTTGAGTCGAGTGGACATGAACTTTAAACTTCACTTTCATTTTTCTCGAAAATGAAGATGAAGTGCGTCTTACCATTTTACCTAGTTATTGAGGGGAGACTACTCTACAACATACATAAAAATCAACGGAATCTGTGATTCCCAAGTTTGATACGCTCCTTGTAAGATATACGTAGGAGAATTACGATGAACGATGTTCCTAACAAGCGTCCAAATATTTTTAAACCAGAAAAACAGCTAGCAACGATACTATGTAGTTCGAAAAAACTAAATCATTGACATTCAAAAGATGTTCTCAGGATGGTAAATGACCAAGACCTAAAAATAGATCTTATTCAAATCACATAAAGCTTCTCGCTTCAGACCTAAACTTAAGGCTAACATTTTTAGGCCACTGCCAAGGTGACGATGCAAAAAACCTTTTCACATGTTGTTTACTGACCCCCTTTCTTGGGGGACTGTGATAATACCCCCTTTTTGCCCCGTCTTGTATACATACAACGCTTTTTGTATACATTTGCGTTTTCATGCCGGATTGAATAGATGAGAGTTTTTGTTGCTATCTTATTTGATTATGGGGCGTATTATAAGTTGTGTTTAGGATTTGGGTAATTCAGTTTTTTTTTTTATAAAAATGGTAGTTAATATATTAAATTCTAACTAAAAATTAAAAAAATAACCACCTACCAAAAACACTACGAAGTGAAAAATAACTGTAATTTCGGAAGTCGGTGGTGTTGTATTTTTGCCACCGATTTCTGAAATCAGTTATTTTTCACTTTAAAGAGATGCTTTTTGGTTTTTGATTCAAAAGGATGAAACTAGTTGCCCCTCCCAAATTGTAGTAAGTACCAATGGAGAAGAACGAAAAAAAATTCCATGGACATTCTCTTCAATCAAAATTTGATACATTTCATCGATTATTTAAAAAATAGCTTTTCCATACATTTTGTCTGTATAGGTGTATTGCACTTTTCTGTGAAACAGCGTATTGTGTTGAATTTTTAGAATCATATTATGCTGAATTCATAGTTTTAATTTGCGCGTCGATGTCCCATGCCACCCTATATTAAATGTCCATATTTTTATTTTAAAAAAGCATTCGCAGTCTGAGTGAATATTCCGTAGCTCGCTTTTGACCACTAAATCACCTGGAAGTATTAAAAAATCAAAATGAATAGGTACCTATACGACGGAGTGAGTTCGATGAATGTCTGAATTTTGCAATATTATATATCTCGATTTATATGCTGAGCAAATTGTCAAATGGTTTAGAAATATCTTTTAATATAGGTACTTATTGAACTAGCTGTACCCATGGCTTTGAATACGTGTTTCGTTGAACCGGGATAAAAAGTAGCCTATGTTACTCCTTATAACATCAGCTATCAGCCATTGCAAGTCGCATCATAATCGTTCCAGCCGTTTCGGAGATTAGCCGGAACAGCCAGAATGTTTTTTTAACTGACTTCAAAATAGGAAGAGGTTCTCAATTCGACTGCTTTTTAGGGTTCCGTTGCCAAATGGCAAAAAACGGAACCATTATAGATTTGTCATGTCTGTCTGTCTGTCTGTCTGTCTGTCTGTCCGTCCGTCCGTCCGTATGTCACAGCCACTTTTCTCCGAAACTATAAGAGCTACGCTGTTGAAACTTGGTAAGTAGATGTATTCTGTGAACCACATTAAGATTTTTACACTTAAAGAGAAAAAAAAATTTTTTGGGGTTTCCCATACTTAGAACTGATACTCAAAAATTTTTTTTTCATCAAACACATACGTGTGGGGTATTTATGAATAGGTCTTCAAAAATGGTATTGAGGTTTCTAATATCATTTTTTTCTAAACTCAATAGTTTGCGCGAGAGACGCTTCCAAAGTGGTAAAATGTGTCCCCCCCCCCGTAACTTCTAAAATAAGAGAATGATAAAACTCAAAAAAATATATGATGTACATAACCATGTAAATTTCCACCGAAAATTGGTTTGAACGAGATCCAGTAAGATTTTTTTTTTAATACGTCATAAATCGTAAACCGTAATTTAACTTTCATTTAATCAACTCAAATATAAAAATTAAAAAAAAAAAGATTTAATTTCATAAGCGTAAACCTTATACATAAACCGTGGATACCTACAGGTTTGTACGGAACCCTCGGTGCGCGAGTCCGACTCGCACTTGGCTGGTTTTTTTATGTTTGTTACCTCTGAAATTTTGACTGAACCGATTTTGATGATTATTTTTTTATTTGAAAGCTGGTGCTTCCTATATAGTCCCATTTCAATTTCAATTCTGACAGTGGCATCCATGAGAAAACCAAACACTATTCCTATTTTGCCGATTTAGTGCGGGGTACCGTAACTAAAAAGTTAATAAAAATAAAAACTTTTCCTTAAAAACACTACAAAGTAAATAATAACTTTAATTTCGGAAGTCGGTGGCAAAAAACATAAATACAGATCCTAAGACGACCTCCGAGTCATTATGCCATAAATATTGTAATATAGGTACATACTTTCATATGCATTTATTAAAAAGCTATTTACATTAAAAACAGACACTTAAATTTTATTTACATAATTATACAGCTGAAAATGTAAATCCATGGTAGACTTTCATACGTTAATCCTGAAGTAAGCATAACTATAAATATAAGAATATTTCGTTCTTCAGTGGTAAAAGATTATCTAGTCAGCAGTTTAGCAGCTAATCTGACTTTCTAGGATAGTACCTATGCGCCAGAAGAACGTTTAATATCTGCCCCCAATCGTTAAGTCTCTATCAAACTAGACTTTAAATGAGACTGACCTCTGAGTGTGTTTCGCCCTTTGTTCTCAGAGTAGTCAGATATGAAACACCGACCTCATCCAGTTTTCAAAATATGATTGATGTGTAAAAGTGTTTGTACAAACCGACTTGCAAAAATAATATCATTTATCATTGAAGTAATGATAAAAACTCGCCCCTTCTTCCTATGGGGGTAGGGAAAATCTACAGAAAGCGACCTGCTAGGACTTTTGCCTCGTTTATGTTCATACATCTGGTGACACTCGCACGCCGCTAGCGAGTACTACGCACCTGACCTTTCTGAAGAACATCACCGATAAGGTCATTTTATTATACTAACGAATGGACCAAAACTTGGACAGTAGGCTACTCACTATCAATGTGCCTAGTAATTTCCCAACTATGTTGGGTTCGGCTTCCAGTCTTACCGGATACAGCTGAACACCAGTGTTTTACATGGAGCGACTGCCTATCTGACTTCCACAACCCAGTAACTGGGTAATAAGATACGCTTTGGTAAGACTGGTTGTCTGACTTTCGGACTTCTGTCGACCCATAATGACTGATAAAAATCGAATACCAGTATCGGTAGGTAAAAATGGTCACCCATCCAAGAACCAACCGAGGCAAGCGTAACTTAACCTACGATCAACCCTTGCAACTTTTATTATTTCACCCTGAGCACCTGCTGCTTGCAGCTACTTAGACACAAGCACAGCCACAAAAAAAAAGTATCTGTACTAGAAAAAATAATCTACTTGGATAATGAATCACTCTATTTAGTTAATTTTCCCTTATCAACAAACAGAGCTGAAAACATTCTAAATCTCCGTAAACACACACACACACACACATAAAAAAGCGAAATACATCATCTAATCTCAGCACTAAAAAACTCCATTACTTAAATTAAATCGTTGTGTGCGCAGCCTTATATGTAGGGTTGCCCCCGACCAGCACGTTTCCCTCATTAAAGTAATGAGACTGTGGACATCGCACGAATTAATTGCTCAACTGTTAGCTGCGGTGACATCCCTAGTCGCAAGTGTGGCTATAATTGTTGCAGGACAGCCCTGAAATTTTGCGTTTTAATGTACTTTGTTGTGTCATTCGCGTTTATGTTTTGCAGATAAAAATGCGTTGTATGGGTTTTTAAAAGCTGTTTTTTATAGATTTTTTTATGAAGCTACGAGTTGTAAAGTTTCGGGATAAAGTGTGCTGTAAGCTGTATTTAAATAAGTAGTATTGCAGTGGTTTGTTTTAATCCCATTTCGTGTTTAATACTTGCGGATTTTGGTAAATATTCTCTCACGTTCTTCAGTATAATATTCTCATATACATACTAACAGAAAGCCGATGGGGCCATCTGTTCTGAGAGCAAGGCACCTTGCCCACTGCCAGTTAAGTTTGATAATCCTTCGAACTATGTAGGTTGCCTTTTTTTTCGTTTTTGGGTGGGTCAAAATGACGTCTCCCGCGGGAGACTTATACTGACTAAAACCCACCTGTGTTCCTTCAGTTGCCTATGCTAAGGCCACGGTATCTTTTTCCTAAAATCCGCGACCCTGGCAGATGTCGGTTGCCTTGATTCTCCTATGGAAGACGTAGCATTGGAAGGCCTCCAACAAGATAGAGCGATGATCTCGTGAAAGACGCAGGAATACACTGGATGCGAGAAGCACATAACCGGTCGAAGTGGTGGTTCTCGGGGGAGGCTTATGTCTTTTGGCTGAAATGATGAGTTTAAACATTGCTTAGACTTAAGTAATGATAAACAACTGTTTGATCATACATTTTACGGTGAAATATTTAACTTTAAACGACGTTTGACGTTTTAACGATTAAACCAGGAATTCCTCCTACCTTACTTAAACCATTATTTGATTACACTGGTCAACAAAAAAACACTTTTTGTAAGTAACATGAAATGTTTTGTCTAATTATGGTTAGAACAAGAATAAGGACAATAGAAATAAAATTAAAATGTATCAAATACGAATAGTTTTTTTTGAAATTTGATTTAAAATTTCACTTTTATAGTCATTTGAGCGGTGATTGCCGAGAAAATTAAAAGACACAAAGATTCCGAGGCTGCTTTTTCTAAATCACTAAGCTTTTTTAAATATTTCATTTTTGTCAATTGCCTGATTTGAGGACCTACAAATATTTTTAAATAAGTTAAGTTGCTAATGGTGTCAAATTTCTTCGCTGAGTTTCAAAACTTATATCGCCACAATTGTAAAAGAACTTGTCAGGGTCATTTTTACACTTTCTTGACATTATTTAAGAATCATTTCATTCGAAAAACAGAAAATACGCTTTTCAAATAATAAATACTTTGAATGGGAAAACAAAACTTAAAAACGATTAATCTTTTATTTTCGGATAGTAGCTGTAACACAAAAACGAGACCTGATCCAATCAATATAAATATGGTGTTAGAATAAGGGAAGGTAGGTTATTCAAAATTAGTAAACACCTTTCTTGTTACAAATTTTGTTGACCGGTGTTATTACTAACAACTTTATACATATGAAATATTTATCAATATCAATGCTTAACCCATCCGTCATCATATCAACTGATTCTCTCGAGGATAACCCTGTTATCTCAATGATTAATGGTATCGATAACGTGACAGGGTAGCAGGTTTGATGCCCGATCGAAGTTGTGAAGACGGTTCGTGGGAATACGATGATTGTTTTAACATAATGCTTGTTATTTTTTATAGGATAAGCTGAGATGAAAGAATAATGATCTGATGGTAATTTAGTTCCGTTTGCTGTTGGACGAAAAGAATAGCACTATCACATTTCTTCCCGTGGGTGTCATTAAAGGCGACTAACGGATTTACTATAGAATGGGTAGCAGCGTTCACTGTACATTTTACCACCATACTGCGATCGCCAACCCGCCTGCCAAGCGTGGCAATTATGGCAAAACCCTCAAGTTAGGGGATTCTTGTGTCCAGCAGTGGACGTTTTTCGGCTGTTATGATGATGATGATGATGATGATTTAGTACCAACTTTTTGATGCAAAAGAGTGTCCATGTAGTTTCTGGTCCGTTCTTTTCCAAAGGACCCTACTACGCTTTGTATGCTACGTTCTCATTGTTTGCTGCACCGGTTGACGTCATTACGTCAGCGCCGGCTGTCTATGAAAACCAGCGCTGGGGCTCTGTCTCGCATAGGGTCACAGCATTATGCTGAGCGATGGCCGTTTTGCGTGGATGTGACGCATGTTGTCCCCCAACTCTTTCTTTTATTTTTGTTGTTTTTAGTCTTTTTTTTTCATGGTTACCGCAAATAAACGTATTTTCTTTCTTTGTTTGTTCTAATGGACAACTAGCTTCGTCTTTTTGACTGCTCGTATCCTTTTTTTTTTTTTTTTCAGGATGGGAAATCATCAAATGACTTCTCCCGCTCTGGGCGGAGCGGGAGGGCGTGTCAGACTTTTACTGACTAAAACCCACCCGTGTTCCATCAGTTGCCCATGTGCCAGGGTCACGGTATCTCTTTCGAACAATCACGCGACCCCGGCACTGCTCGTATCCTTGGCATTTCAAAAGTGCCTGTAATTGGTTTAATTGAAATAAATGCTTTGAGTTTGATTAGTGTGCATTATCAGTCTAGAAGTCTCAAGTACGACTGCTCAAGGTCTGGTCCTGGGTTCGAGGTACGGGTCGTTCAAAGTATTAATAGAGTTTCTCTTATTAAATGCTTCATAGAACACCGGTGTCGAAATTTACGATCGGATAGTGATAAAAGGCTTTCCCTGGTACAATCGTATATAATCAGCTTATAATTTTCTCATTGCTGCGACATAGGACTCCTCTCGTTGAGCCTGCCCCCTGCAAGCTATAATCCACCACGCTGGCCCAGTGCGGATTGGTAGATGTCACATGTCTTCGAATTTTTTGTTCTAGAACATGTTGGTTTCTTCACGATGTATTCTTTCGCCGTTTTAAAGACAGTGGTGATTTAAATGTACGCAAAGTAAAACGCTTGTCTGCGGGTTCGAACTTATGACCTATCATTTTAAATAGTGGCCGCTACCACTGGATCACCACTACATTTTATTGCAACGGACGTTTCCCTATTACAAGAAACTATAATATTTGTAATGGAATTTGCGTGTAACCGTCGTGGTAAATATACCTTAAGATCTAACTATTATTTTGAAGGGGCCTATTTCCAGCAGTGTACGTCTTTCAGCAGAAATAATTATGACGATGAACCAAAGAAACATCTCTGCCTACCCCTGCATCTCATACAGGCGTGAAGCCACGTTATAGAGCTAAGGAAACCGTACCTTCATACAAATCAGATTGTATATAAAATAGACCGAGAAACTAGGTTGAATAAAAATGGCGATATTACTTAGTAAAATCACGTTGCTTTAGATATTCAAGTCACAATATTGAAAGCATTAGTCGGTATTGAGGCAAATATACATAATAATATATATATATAACTATATATGTACATGTGGTGGAACGTGAGTTCTGTTGTGGTTGGAGTAGCTTTTATATTGAGTATTTACCAAAATGTTGACGGAATGCCGGACGTAAAGAAAAACACCATCCCATATCTTCTTCTGTTGTGAAGCAGAAGCATAATCTGCCTGTGCTATTCCCTTCTCTCGGTAAGAGGGAGTGGGCTGTAATCAACCAGATGCCCCGGGCGTCTGGAGTCCATCGCTGACTCCCGGCCAGCGTAGGTGCGAGCTTGCGGTCGGCGAGCAATGGCTAGCTCACCAACCGGTAAGGACCAGGCTCGGGTCGACGGCGCGTTGTGTTTCACGCGCGCCTCAAAGGGATTTCAGCAAAACTGAAGGGGTCCGCTAGGACCGATGCCTGCCAGGGTCGCGAGATTTGTTCGAAAGAGTTAGCGTGACCCTGGCATATAGGCAACTGAAGGAACACGGGTGGGTTTTAGTCAGTAAAAGTCTGACACACCCTTCCGCTCCACCCAGAGTGGGAGACATCATATGACTTTTCGACCTACAAAAAAAAACCTTAAGTGTAGATTTTACAGCTAAATCACTACTTAAAGTCACACTGTCTTGAAAAAATCAAAATAACTATAAGCAATCACATAAAAAAACAGACCATCAGTTTCCAATCACAAAAAATCATACGCTTTATGCGTATGATTTTTTGCGTATGACAAAACAACGGTCATGTCCTCACTTCCTCAATCCTATCTAATGGCATACATGTCCATACATGTCTGGTATATGTTTGTAAAAACATTGATCATACTGGAATGTCTACTTACGTTTTGTGAGACTTCTTGCTTATTTATTAACAGTTATATTGCGTTTATAATGATTTAACTTTGTAGAGTTATGTGCTAGGAAGTAATAGGATTGTGGATTAAGTGTGGGCAGCTTTAAGTTGGATTTGGAGGTTTTTTAGTACAATAAAAACATATTTGAATATTAGTAGATATGACGGAATTTTTAAGCTTTTTATTTCTTTTATTTCACTTCACACAATATAAGATACATCCAATACTATAGGAAATATCAACTGCGTCTTATCAAATTAATATCTAATGATCACAGAAATATTTTCCATGAATTTAAGAATCAAATTGTTCACGTCTTAAACCTTTTAACGCGATGAAATTTTCAGTGAATACCAGACTGCATTTTTATTATTTTCATAATAATTTCACAGGCTTAAACAATTTAGAATAATTTTGACAAATTACATTTTTACCGACGCCCTAATCCTTTTTATACGTGATCAAAATAATATCTTCAGAGAGAGTCACTGCATTTAATTTGCATGTTCAAAATTCAAGTCTCAGATAGAATATATTAAAAAAATTACCTTTTCAACTTAAGGGTCAAAAAACTTTGGAGACTGCAACACAGAATAAGTAATAGGTTCAGAAGGTCGACTCCGTATAGCGGGCGAAAACAGGCGTAAGCATGTGTGCGTGCGACAAGTACGTCGCGTGTCTGTGTGTATTGTTCCACCGCGCTCGGCGGCCTGTAGCGTTTTTTGAGTGCTGCGTACACGGATTAATCTAGACATTTCTTGTTGTTTTCGTTATTGTTATTATAGATATACTTTGTTTCTTTGTTGATTTACCAAGTTCTGCCTACGACTTCGTCCGCGTCAAATTTCTTGCTCCTAGGCCTTCCCCTTCGCATCGAATCGCCTATCCGTGTGAATGCTTCGTATTTCGTGAACTTTTTTCTATTCTTTTTTCTCGGCTCGTAAGGGCCCAGCGTGTTTTTTTTACAGCCAATAACCCTTTCTCGGTTAACGGGCTTTCTAAGATTAAAGTAATTTTTCAATTCAAACAAGTGCTTTTTGAGATTAGTGCGTTCAACCAAACAAACAAACAAATAAACTCTTCAGCTTTAAAATATTAGTATCTCAAACAAATGCCGGTCACTCGCTGTACGTGAAGCATGTCTTTGTATGAGTGCCTTCTGTAGACACTATTCTGTGTCTGAAATAGACTGAAAGTTGTCAATGTCACCTGTTTTATTCTGCCAGTTTTCTTGTTAATAAAGAGTATCGTGAAACAGCTTACGAGCAAGAGCAAATTAGGATCGCGAGTTTTTGTGAGTGGTTTGTAAACATACGGGAGGTGAAGTTTGAGAGGCAAAGATGCGGTTTGCAAGCGGTTTAATTTTATTTGCAAGTGTATTTTTGAAAATGCAGATGATTTGGGGATTTAACATTGGTAAAATCTCCAATATGGTGGATATTGATGGTGGTAGTGGATATTGATCCACCCATATTGTGACGGCATATTTAGCTTCAATCGAAACCCAAATGAGTGATATTCAAATCCTGGTGTATATTTTGAGGAAATTTGATGTAAGCGCTATGTAAAATACATAAACATGAAAGTATGAATAGAGAACAAAAAAACATGAAAGTACCGTGTGGTGCCGGACGTAAAGAATAACACCACCCCATTTCTTCCTGTGGGTGTCGTAAAAGGCGACTAAGGGACTTACTAGAGAATGGGCAGCAGCGTTCTCTATGCATTTTATAACCATACTGCGATCGCCAACCAGCCTGCCAAGCGTGGCGATTATGGCAAAGCCCCCCCCCCCAAATTGGGGGAGGCCTTGGTCCAGCAGTGGACGTCTTACGGCTGAAATAATGATGTAATAAAGGCAGAGTTAACGCTCTTTCCAGGCTACTTCAACACTGATTCGAGGATTTATTCAAATCCACTAATAAATGTAAATGTTAAATATGAAATGATACAATTTAGGAGTTACAATTATGAAGAAAACACTCTTTTCATGCTAATATTATACTTTTTCACATTCTAAAAACGACTGATCCGTATTAAATTTTGCCATTTAAAATGAGTTTTGAGCCCCACCTAGAAATAACAATATTATCATTTGTTATTTCTCAGTGTTGCCAAAGGATTTAATTGCCTGAGTTACACCGTGAAAATACATTTCAAAACAAAATTTTGTTATAATTTAAGTTCGATATTGAAATGTAAAACCTATATATTTTTTAAATAATTCAATGAAATCACGACAGAATGGTATTTTCCAGTATATTTCAATTCTATTTATCTATGATATAGAGAATTGAATGATATTATTTTCGTACCTTTTAATAACCCACACACCTCAATGAATACAATAGTTTTCTCAAGTTCTAATCGAAGGTCACGCAGAGTAAATCCAACCGGCCCTCCCCAACTTTCTTCCCGTGTATTCCAGCAAGGTTGTCGCATGAATCCTGATTGCAGTGCGCACGTGACGGGAATTTCACCGTAACCGTTATCTGATACGGCGAACGGTTATTTATTGGGTAAATCTTTAGTTATTTCGGCTGGTTACGTCCTTGGTTGAAGGTTTTCGGGTTCGGCTTAATTCGTATTAAGGATTTTTGGGTTTTTGTTTCGTCTTCTCTTTGTACATCTATTTTGTTTATACTGTTTGGGCCCAGTAGGTGGCCTTTTTTGTGAGTGGGAAATCATCAAATGACATCTCGAGAGTTTTACGTAATAAAACGCACCCGTGTTCCTTCAGTTGCCCATATGCCAGGGCCACGGTATCTCTTTGGAACAAATCTCGCGACCCTGGCAGACATTATTATAACAAGTCGTTATTCATGAATGTCTGTGTGACCGCGTTATTCTACAACGGATTTTGGTTTAGATTTCATTCCATCATTTAGAAAATGTATTCTGGAATTTATATTAATGTTACGTTTGCCATGGTTGGTCCGTGGACAAGTGAGCATTTATACATACTAAGACAAAGTCAAAAGTCAAAGTCAAAGTATTTATTAGTGTGATTTTTGGTGATACAGGTGGTCTCGAACGCCATAGAGCGAGATCGGTAGAATTGCCAGCTAAAAACGGTAAATGACAAAAAAAAGACAATCAAATTCGTTTATTTATTTAAAAAAACTTACAGACTAATTTATAACAATCATACTTAAGTAACGAAGTCAAAAAAAGTCGAAGTCGAAAAATCGGTAGGTTCGAGACCACTGTACAGTAGGTCTTATAGTAGTACTTAGGTAAGGTGAGCTCAAAAAACTACCCGTTAGCCCGGGCATACACTATTTAACAATATAATAGATTTAAATCGATTTTACATGCAAAATAACAGAGATTACAATTACATATAAAAAAAAAATACTAAGCATACATCCAATTTGAAATATAAATATTTGGAATACAATTAAAATGTCAAATTATTTAATTTTCATGCATAAATCCGTGTAATGTATTCAGCTATATTCGGTTGAACTGAAATATATTATAAACTAGCTGTACCCAGCCACGCTTCGTTGTGGCACGCCATTACTATTGCGGTTGTCAGCCGGTGTTTACCTCGCTTCCGGCAGATGGCGCGATCACTGTTACACAGCTGATCGTTAAAAAAAACAGTTTTTTCGCGGTCGCGGATATGTGACTGATACAAAAAATAGATAAAAACAATCCTTGTTGCGGTTTATATATAATGCAAAAATTTCAGCCCGATCGGTGCAAAACTTTTTGAGTTTTTGAAGCGTACACAAACTAACGTAACATTTATATAAATATAGATTATTCCGGAATTTATATTTATATTTTTTAACACCCTTGCTCGTAAAGCTGATGTAATTCCACCTGTTTTAAATATGTAAAGCGGGTCATAAAAAACGTGTGTGTTACCAAAGCAAATAGTTAAGTTATAGTCCATACAAATTCAATAACAGTATTATTTGCCATTACAAATATGGAACTGATCGCCGCCGCACAACTCCAGCTAGTGAGCAGCGCGCTGTTGCTATTCAAATTTCGAACTAATCGCCGCACGGTGCCAGTCAGTAGGCAGCGCTAGCGCGCTGTTAAAATGGCGGGAAAGCAACAGTGTGCATTCACAGATTGAGTTTATTTAAAATAATGTTTTTTTTTTCTGTTTCCTCGCAAATGTATTAAAAAACGTCGTACGATATACGTGCGTATTGGTTATAACATGCTCGGCTCAACTACGCCTTCGCCTTCGGCTCGGGCTGAAATTCCGCCTCGCATGTTATAACCATCATAACGCACTAATATCGTAATGTAGGTACTATTACGTATTTACATTTAATTAATTATCATTACATTTACATTTAATTAATTATCATGGTGTTTTGTCTCGTCGTTAAATCCGTGCGAAGCAAGAGACAGGGTAAATAAAAGGCAACGGTGTTTTGTTTTAGAAAAGTTTCGCTGAGATGAATAAACAACGTGCTTTGACTTAGATGTGTCTCTGTCTAGCACTTGTAGTTTGACAGTTGTACGACAGTGACAGGAATAATGCTAAGCAACGTTTATTGATCTTGCTTTAGACTAGTCTGGGAAAGAATCATTGATGATGCTGAAATAGACAGATAGGGCGTAAAAGTTCTGGAGTGGCGGCTGCGTACTGGAAGACGTAGCATTAGAAGGCTTCTCGCAAGATGGACCTATGACCTGGTGAAGGCAGCAGGAATACGCTGGATGCGGCAAGTACAGAAGCGATTGAAGTGGCGGTGCTTGGGCGAGGCCTATGTCCAGCAGTGGACATCTTTCGGCTGAAATGTGAATAATGATGATGACAAGTTTAGGAACTCATCATAATCATCATCATTTCAGCCAAAATACGTCCACTACTGGACATAAGTTTGGAGGAGTTTGCCAAAATTGTCACGCTTGGGAGGCGGGTTGGCAATAGCAGTATGGTGGTAAAATGCACAGAGAACGCTGCTGCCCATTCTCTAGTAAGTCTCTTAGCTAGCACCAACAATAAAATATTAAATGTGGTTTTGACATTTTCCTTTATTTTCAAGCCTTTCTTGCTCTAGCATAAAATTATATGGCACTGCAACAAAATGTTGACATTGTACACCATAGCTAGTTACCCACGCGGAAATGTTGCCATTTTCGTAAAACTAATAAACTCAGTGAAGCACACCGTATAATTACAATGTTATACAAACACGTACATGGTATCCAATTAGGGACATCCCTAAACTAGGGCTGTACCCATTATTTTAATCACCACTCCGTGACTAGACCCTTCCTTATAATTTATAATTGTAAGGGCAGTTACTGACTCGCGACAAAGTTGTCAAAATGAGTTTTTTTGCGTCATGACAAAAAAAAACCCTGTATTTACTCGTAGGTCGTTTTTAATTTTTTTTTTATTTGTATTTCGATATTTGCCTTAAAATTTTTGCCAAAATGTATTTCAGTATTCTGTTCGCAATTAGTCAGAATAAATAAAACGGTGATTGATGATTGCTATTTTTAAATAATTGTTCGTAAATGTGAAACATGAATTTTTTGATGCTCTATGATTTTTAATGCATGTTTGTAAATATTTTTGTCTTGTAAACATTGTTTTTAAGACTTAGCTTTTAAATTATATAAATATTTTGAGATAATAACAATGCAAAAATGTGGTGATTTTTTACCTAGTATTTGTTTGCATAGGTAATTTAATTAAGTTATACCATGGAAAACTGACAAAAGAATGCAAATTATGGAAAAAAAAAACTACGTAAAAGTCGCTCGACTAAGTCGCAAAATCTCAAGTGAACAACGAACTCCTTCTCACTCCCAGCCTGTCATTTCACACTGATAATTAATGATTATTAACTACATAATTAAGGCAAAGGAATGACAGGGCAATGAAAGAGATCCCCCTTTAATTGTGTTTTCGATCTTGGGGGTTAAGTTAAACGAACGAGGTCTGTGTTTTGATGGGTGACCACTCAAGCGGTAAGCCTTGGCCCTTTAATTTGTGTAATTTTAAAGGGAGGCTAATTTGTGGGTAATAGAGTAAAATAAGGATTATTTTAAATCGAAACCTGGTTTATTACGAGGATAGAGTTGTTCGCCCGATAAACTGTATTTTTTTAAACTGGCCAGTTGATATAATTGTATTGATTATGCTGTTTATACCATCGTAATATGAATGCTCATTCTTGACTATGGGGCACACGTAAAATAGTCTTTTTTGTTATTGCATTTAATTTAAATAAGTGTAACCTTTGTTGAAGATCCTAAATTAAGAATTAGCTAAGTTTTAGGGGGTAACCAATTTATACTTCTTCGAAAAAATCTTTAATATCACACAATTACTTTAGTTTAACTTATAGAATAACTTTTGCTGTTACAGAAAAGGCCATTCCACACTAACTTATTGCCTTTTACCTTAAAGAACTTAACTTGGAAATAATTTCTTTAACTTACCAAAGTTTAGCAAAAAGTATCTCGGCATAGAAAATGATGGACAACAGCTCTAACTTCTCTTTCTCTTGTTTCAGATCCTCCAACAGCACCCATGATCACTGGATACGTCCCCGGGACAACCCTCTCTGCTGGTACCGTTCAGAGGTTGTCGTGTATATCTTCAGGAGGCAACCCTTTGGCTACACTTACGTGGTTTAAGAATGATAAAAAGGTACGTTTTTCATTTGTTTGCGTACGAGTTTTTGGAGAAAAATCCTCACCGAAACAAAGTCTGAGGTCATGATTTCTCTTAAAGTCCACACATTATAAATTATTAGCACTTTATGTGAGTCTGACAATGTAGGTCAAGTCTGAAAGGGCTTTTTGAAGAAAACTACAACTTTGAGCTAACCTGTCCCAACAGACGGCATGTATATATCAGTCATCGTGTAGCTCAACCCTATTTTACAGAGCTCAACGACTCGGCTCGAGATACTGCCAGATCTGCAAGACACTTGCGTAGGTCATTTACAAAATACTCAAAACCACCAGACAGTTAAAAAGTTATGTATTCAAACTAACCTGAATGGTACTCACATTTACAGTCAGTCTCTTTGAGCTCTCTCTCTCTCCCTACATGGTTATTGTCATGATCGCTCAGTGCATGAAGATTCTAAGCCCTCCTGGCCATTTGGCGACCACAACCGCGATCATTTTCACTGCGACCACCATCTTACGCTTAATTGCTTTAAACAACGCATATACCGCGACCGTGGTCACGTAGACAATACGATAACGATTAACGATAGGTACTAAAATGATTAATGTATTTCATATCTAGGAGATGAAATTGTAATCTCTGTCCGTAACTTCACTGAGAACCCATAACCCTTTAGACCTGAATACAACAAAGCTGTTAAAGGTAATATAGGTACAGAACCCAAACGTTAATGTGTCATATCGATAGTTAGAAAGAGACTGTCACAAAGGTATGATTGACAGTGACACTACAACGTATCATCAGTCAGAAAGAACGAAGGGAAAAGTATTGATTAGGACTGAAATGTAAACATACAAAACAAAGAGATGGAAAAAGTGTAAATTCATTACGCGTTTTTAATACAGAGCCATCTAGTATACGTTTTTCAAAGCTCTCATAAAGTTGTCGCCATCTTTAATTTTCATTTTGAACTTTGAACCTCACTATTAGCTACTTGAAAACTATCTCAGAGAAAAGCAACCCGCTTAGAATTTTACACCAAAAACGAAGAAGTCTAGTATCATGGCCATAAGAATATCTCAGTATGATGCTATGACATATAACTATATGTACCATTTTACTATGCGCATACAATACCATGAAAGCTATGCCCATATAGCCCATAACAATATGGTAGTAGAGGAGAATATTTTAAACAAAAGAGATAGTTATTACAATTGATACAATTCATTCGAGTATCAATATCGAATCGTTCCAGTCCACTAAACTATTCTTAATAGTGAAACAATGAAAGCTTCCAAACCGTTCCGATATGGAAGTGTAATTATTTAGGTCCAAAAATATTAATATTGCAGAATGATAGAGCGAAGTGAATACCGATTGGTCTATTTCGTTTTATGATGAACTCAATGAGTATGTAAGTAGTAGTTGAAAGTAGCGCCGGTGGCCGAGAAGTTGTCATGGTTATTTGTATCTGAGGAGACATAGCTTTAAGTATGAATATGTTTGAGGATAAGATAAGGGGAAACCAATGGAACGATGGATGGAAAAAATAACCAGTGCGCAAAATGAAACCATGATTTTTTGTCAGTTTTCAAAAATAAAAACTGCTCTTTCAAAGTAAACTGTAATACCGACCCGGTAAAAATATATGGCAACAGTCAATTTTTTGTTTTATAACCATTACAAAGTTTCTGCTTAAGGGTTCTAGAATCATATATTGAATTAATGGTTACAGTTTGCGCGCTGCTTAAAATGTTATACTGTATGGATACATCATACTCAATGGTGTAACAAAAGATGACAAAAAGACAACGTCAAGTGGTAGCAGCGTCTTTCTGTCTAACATTATACAGCAGCGATCACCTATTCATCTGCCACGAAAATATTTTTACTGCGAAACTTCATTAGGAGCGTACAATTAGCAGTATCAAAACACTTACACATCTCTTCTATTTCAGATCCATTCAGTAACAAAAACGACTGAGCGTTCAGTGTCTGCGGACATCTCGATCCTGACGAACGTGACTGACAACCAGGCTCAGTACAGATGTGAGGCTACCAACAGCGCCACTGAGATACCGCTGTTTGAGACTGTCACACTGAATGTATATTGTAAGTAGCTTTAATTTCTTATCGAACTCTTCTTTCTTTGGGGCCGAAATTCGATCGCTTACTGGATGACGTAGCATTCGATGGTCTCTCACAAGGAGCTGAGGAGCTGGTGAAGGCCGCAGAAATCCGTTGGATGCGAAAAGCACCGAACTGGTTGAAGTGGCAGTGCTTGGGGGAGGCCTATATACAGCAGGGGACGTCTTTTGGTTGGAATTATGATATCTTACCCGTAAGGTTCTGCGAAGTGTATATCGTTATTCCCGGATAAGACAGAGAAGCAGCTATACAAAGCGAAAAGCACCATCATTTTTTCCAACGGAACAAAGAATGCCCTGACAATGTAACAGTCAAAAATGTATGGGACTGACATAGGCTACCGAAAAGCCTATGTCAATCCCGTTGAAAGTGGTTGTAGGAATACAAAACGCATGTCCAAGTCTTCTGGATTCCGAAACCTTCGCCCTACTTGCGTAATATACTTTCAATTGCAATCTGAAAAATAGGGTTGGCCAAATGACCACAGCCAATCAAATCACTGAATTAATTGAACAGGTCTTCCGAAATCAGGGGTTAATTGGTTCCCTAAATAGCAAATGAAATGACTGGAGAACTTACCGTAAGGGTGATGATACAAAATATATTATCTTAGCTCCTAACCATTCCAGAGAATCGTATGTAATGTTTATTTAGGACTGACTAAAGATTATAGCTGATTTTGTACTCCTACAAATTGGGTTTATGCTGTCATTGACTATCCTTGTAGTAGAAACTTCGCTAACCACGTAGGTAGTTTAAAGTTTTCAAATACGTACGTAAATCCTGTTATATATTTGAAATATATTGAATCAAATTCTATTTATTTGATGAATTTCCAAATGTTTTGTACCAAAACTGAGCTACTATTTTAATATTAGTACCAATAATAGTGGCACCTGAAAGCGTTTGTAGTAAATTAAGGTTGGTAATCTCAATTTAACGCGGACTTAGAAACGTTATTACGTACACACAAAAAACAGCCCAATTGCAAATCTTACCCCGTAAAGCCATCTATTTACATAAAAAATCTATTACTGAGCCTCAAATTAACTTTACTCGACTGATTGGGATAAAACTTTAGTAAGTTGTTGTGTGCCGTGCACAAGAGGAATTCTAACAAAAAAGAAAATATTAAGGCATTGCAATGAAGGTATTAGCTATGAGGAGGTAAAAATAGGAACAAAGATTAAGAATAGGATTATACAACACTAAATCTGTCAACATCTTTAAAATAACTTTCATTCAACAGTCGCCCCCGAAGCAGTGAAAGTGCGAGTAGAGCCTGAGGAACTCAAAGTGGGAATCGAAGCCACTCTCTTCTGCGATGCGGCCAGCAGTAACCCTCCTGCGACACTGTCTTGGTGGCGTGATGGAATACCAGTGCAAGGTGAGCAAGAAGATATACTAACCTGTTCTTTTATAGAGTTAAAATAACCCTTTTAATAATCATAAACCTGAACTGGTTCCAATTGTTGGGGTAAGTGCAACATGTCTTGTACATCTTTTAAAGCTAACGTAATTTTGGTTGTGAATGTTTTGTATTGATTTTTTCCATTAAGATAAATGTTTTCCTGTAATTTGAGTTTCTGAGTCTTTACTATTGAAGAGAAGAATAAGCTGTAAAAGTAACTTGTCAATTTGGCTTGACAAACAATATTACTCACAAATATTTAATGCGTGTAATGTGAAGTTCTCAGTCGCATTGATTAGACTGACTCCAACAATGCTAGCTAATGAGGATAATGTGCTATGGCTTAATTACAGAACCAGTTTTATCCTTAGCGTAATTCTTTAAATCCGTAAAAAAACACGTTCCTATTTAGTCACAGTGAAAACATGAGGAACCTTCATTCGTTTTGTTTTCGCTCTTATTACTGTCCCAAAGCGAATCTTCATTGACAATTTAACAAAGCAATACAGGACTCTGTTCACACTGTTTTACATGTAAATCCCTTGTCTGTACACATTCGTGATTTAGCCGTGCGTAGCAAATCGATTCCGCTACATGGCTGCGTCGGGCTAGTAAGTCATCAATATGTATCTAGTAGTAGACTTACTGGAATGGTCTGTCACGTTCTAGTATTTGTTTTTATGTCACTAAGTGTTTCCTTTTCGAAGGCTCCATCATAATGCTGGGCCAAATGTCTGAAGAAAAGGTGTCACTTAAAATAAGTCAAACGATTCATGATTTTAATAACCTGTATAACTATTTGTGTATAATGTGTATATGTGTATAGTCTTTAACAATTTTTAACTCCATCCATATCTTTTGCCGATGAAATTCACTCAAAAAATCTAGTAAAATCCCCAAATTCTGATCTTTTACAAGCCTTATTTTCGTTTCCGTATAAGTATAGTTACAAAGACGCGGCGGTTGGTTTTTGTATGAGCGAACATCTTTACATACCAAGATCCCTCCTTGCGTCAGAAAACCCGTTTCGCTTTGTTATTTGTGGGACTTTGACAATGTTTCGGGTTGTCAAAGTCTGTCAAACAGTCTTACGAAACGGTATCGTACTAACCAGTTACTGGATTGTAGAGGTTAGATAGATAGTCACTTCATGTAATGCTACATCTGGTCAGACTGGAACCCGACCTTAAAAATTCTTGAAAAAAGGTTTTAAGCAAATAATGCACTGGACCTTCAAATCTAACCTCGTCTTCTTTTCCAGGGCTTCCATCAAAGAAAACGAAAGGCCTCCACGGAGGAACCGTATCCACCATAGAACTGAAGCTGACAATCACCAAGGACCTCAACGGAGCTGTGTATACTTGTCAGGCCATGAACGAAGCATTACAGAGGAGTGTCCATGATGCACTGCCGCTTAAAGTTTTATGTAAGTATTAGAAGGAGTAAAAAAACCTTGACAACCGGTTTTACAAAAGTGTATTATAATACCCAGTAATTGGGTTGTGGAGGTCAGATAGGCAGTCGTTCCATGTAAAATACTAGTATTCAGCTGAATTTGGTTAGACTGGTATTGACTCCAACAAAGTTGGGAAAAGGTTTGATGATGATGATGATTAGAAAGAGTAAGACAATTTCAGGAGCAAAGTAGAACAGCAACGGGGGGAAAACAGAGAACATCAAAAATTCCTTTAAGGCTCTTGAAAACATAAATGCGAAAGTAGTGATCTAGAAATGGTAATGAATGCTTCGTATAGCTTCTTTTATCTAATCCTAGTTTCGGATATGCAAACTAAATTTTATGGTGAATCGAAAGTTAGTTTGGAGCTGTTTTGTCATTTCCTAAGATACAAATAAGCAACATAATCCGTTTCTTTTTAGGAATTTGTTCAGCAGTGGCACTTTAATAGGCTTAGTTAATGATTGGAACAGTTTTTATAAGATGTAACAAAACCAAATCAATCTTCTAGTTTATAAATTACAACTGACTGAGCTGAGCTATTATTTCCAGATGCGCCAATATTCGATGAGACAACACCCTACACGACAGTTGGAGTGGAGAATGAACCCCTGATCATAGTGTTACGAGCTGATGGTAATCCTGGGAGCATCACATATACCTGGACCAAGGATGGGCTGCCTATCACGCAGTCTTCTTACAGTACTGGCAGTAAGTAGTACAAACATATTCATGTTTTGTAAAAGATGTTACCTACTTTTAATCATGACGTGAAATTTACGGAAGGTGTTCCGGTAGTCCAAAGCTAGAACAGACTTTTCCTGATTTCGTTCAGTTCTATCATTACAACGTAATTTAGTTATTTTAAAGAAACCTCGTAGTTCTAGAAACTGTTTTCTTTAGACAGCTTATTCATGAGAAATTTTAGTTCAAAATAATAAGTTCTTGGAACTGAAAATGAAAATCCCTGCTAAAAAGAACAGACCTAAAAATTTATTTGGACACATAATTAAATGATGTTTCATAGTACAGAACTCAAACAGGTCTAATTAGAATTCCGTTTAATTAAATAAATGTTTCTTAGACCACTAATAGTGAATCTTTAGAAGGCTCATTTCTTTCACATGTTACCCAAAACGATATTGTTATCATTCTGTTGTAAAAAAAAAACACAAACAAATTCCTAGCATTGTTGTGCTACAGATCATTACCAAAACTATTGACTATTCACGATTAACACTAATTACTGATGTAACAGACAAACACGGAAATCAAATAATTTAATTCTAGCATACAATCGAGTGTATTTAGCTTTTAATCAAGCATCATTAACACAATTGATAGCCTATGAGAGTTTGTTTTGTGATTACCAATATTATTTATTAATCTAGAATAAAACCACTTTTAGTATTGTATTTAGTTAAAACAAATAGTTGTGGTCAATTATTATCGTCATTTCGTTTTCATCGATAAATGTGGTTGAAACGTCAATACAGTTTTGGTTTTACAAACAGTAATTTATGGATAACTCATAATTGGATACCGAAATTAGATCTGAAATGAAAAATCTCAATTCCCATTTCACTATTAAAAGGACAGCTGGCTTAATTAAAAATGGCGCAAAAGAAGATAAATAGAAAAACAAGCCACTTAATTACAAAGATGAAATATAAATAGATCTAACGAGAGTTAATATGATGAATGAGAGAATTAAGGTTACAACAGTTTAGGAATTGAACAAACGGCTATTTGGTCTAACATGTATGCATGCGGGCTATTGAGTTACATAACAATGAACTTAAAGGGCGTGAAAATATGGGGGAAATAATTAATTAAACAGTTCCTACAAAGTGGGATTATAATGTGGATTTAGTTTATGGTTACCATCAAATACCTGTATCTGACCAATAAATTATTATTTTGCATCTAAAACTCCAAACCATCTTTTAGCAAAACTGAGGAATCGAATAAGCAATTAAAATGCAAAACTGATTAGACTTGAATCCGACCTCAAGATAGTTGGGAAAGACTAAGCAGGTGATGATGATATGTTACAACTTTTAAAATGTTTCGTTTTTTTCCTCTAGATGACAGGATAATATCAGAAGGCAGTATGCTGAATATGACAAAGCTAACAAGACATGACGCAGGCATCTATACATGTGAAGCGGTGAACTCTCAAGGAGCAGCTGTGGCGAATATTAGCGTTTCTGTACATTGTAAGTATTTAATGTAAAGAATTGAAGAAAACCCTTTTACTGGTCTCATAATTAAGAGTGATAAATAATCTTAGATTAGCCAAAACCAATATTGCTTCCCAAAAACGACGCTCTATAAAGCAAAACATTTTCTTAAACCCATGTGCTGTATTTAAGACCGCGAATATATTATGATGGTAGTACCATCTTAATATATTCGCGAACTTGCGACTCGCGCTTTAAAGGGAATAATTGATGCTCAAATCACTTTTCTCCGATTTTCCATTACGAAATATCTTATAAACATATAATAAAACAGTAATCACTTACTGTACGTTGAATATTTTTGGAAAAAGTTATTGCTACGAGGTGTGGGAATACATGTGGATCTGATGCCGAAAATATAGTTCTTAGATTTTTTTTCCGTTTCTATGTTCATGGTGGAAATAACCTACATGGTGTTTATAACCTAAATTAACATACTAAAACTTTTAACTCCAAAGTATTATCCCGTTTGATATTTTTCCACACGCGGGCCAAGTCTTGGGCAAAAATTACTTCTAACTATAATATACCCTGCTAAAATTCCACCCAAAGCCTCTTACAAAATATGCTACGACACAGAAAATAACATTATATCGAACTTTTAATACAACTTTGACGTAACTAAGCTCTCTGTTGCTTCCATAATATAATGGCAGCTCCATAATGCCCTCCACATTAAACATAATAGCGTCACAAAGGGAATTGTTGATCAAGTATTGTCAGTAATATGCCGATCAAACTTGGAAAGGGTTAGCAATTGGGAACATTTTTGGAACCCCGTCTCTTAGTGAAAGCTTTTGCAGGTTAATTGCATCTTCTATAGTTAACTCGTTTAAGCGGTCTTCCTCTGCGGGAAATTGAATACTTTGTAGAAGTGGAACATTTTATGTAGTTTATTAAATTGTGAAGGAGAACTAGGTTTGTCCTGATTTAATATACCCTGTGGACGTCGGTACTAAGTTGTCCTTTGTGTCGATTTATTGTAGGAGTTGGGTTTATTTGAACATCTTTTGTTTCGTATTCTTGAGGGCATAATGATGAGTTATTATTTTGTTCATAAATCTTGTTGTGGAACAAATTGATTCCATACGGAGATTTCTGTCTCCAATCGAGGCCTTTGAGACATAAGTTCGTCTTATAAGTATTTTTCTTTATATTTTATTCATTTATTGAAGGAAAACAGGATAGGTTAATGTACCATATCAACCTGTAAGAAATGAATAAGACTAAATGATAATTTTATTGCAGATCCGGCGAGTATAAAATCGGTGTCACAGCTTGAAGTCCTGAGTCCTAATCAAGATACATCACTAACTTGCACAGCAAATGGTGAGTTGACTATATAAGGTGTATCTATTCATACACGAAATATTTTAAGAGGCACACCTGTAGGTGGTAAAGAAGCTTAGAAGCAAAAAGAAAAATTTAATCTAAGCGTTTTTGAATTTTCGTAATTATTATAATTTTTAAACTGCTTGAGACGTTTTGCATAAAACCTTTACTCCAAAATGTATGAATAGCCCGCCTGACGCTGCGAGGGCGGTGACCGGACGGCACGAGCATGGCCGTGGTGTCTCGGGCCGCGTAAAATAAGAAGGAGCCAGTATTTCTTATGTGCGTCAAATAATTTATAAATATTACATTTTGAAAAAAATACTTTTAGTTTTTTTTTTTAATGCTGTAGCTTCTTTACCACCTACAGGTGTACCTCTTAAAATATTTCGTGTATGAATAGATACACCTTATATATATATATATATATATCATTATTAGCTTTAGGGCTGTAGTCACTTTGAAGAAAACCAAGTGTATTGTATTAACATGCACTTATTTCAAGGTAACATTGAAAATATTACAGAAACCTTGCTAATGATTTTCTTATTTTGTATATAGTCATTGAAAAATTTAAAATCTAATACAATACAGCTTGTAGCAAAACGTACTTTATTACATGAAAGCAACTAAATTAATCACTAATGAAAACATTGCATAAAGAATTCACTTATTTCACGAACAGATACGGATCATATATCGTTTTTTTTTTCATAGTTTATCATTCTTATTGACAGCGACTCAACAAAAAAGCACCTTTCAACAATTCTTTCTTTCCAGGCAACCCGTTAACAGCCGACAACATACGCTGGGAGCGAAAAGATTACAAAATTAACCCCAACCAAGTATCATTCGAACCTCGAAATCTAACTAGTACTTTAGTCATAAAACAAGCGACCAGAGAAGATGTAGGGAACTTCCAATGTGTGGTAGACAACGGTATCGGAAGTGAATCAAGACAAGATGTTATGTTGGTGGTGAAATTTAAACCAGAACTGGATAGCTCTCCTAGTCTGATGAAATCGGCTTCTAATGTGGGACAGGTTGGAAGACTGACTTGCAAGTAAGTGATACTTAACTGCTAGGTACTAAAGGTCTAAAGGTTAGTGTGGTGCCGGACGTAAAGAATAGCACCTTCCTATTTCTTCCCGTGGGTTTCGTAAGAGGCGATTAAGAGACTTACTTGAGAATGGGCAGCAGCGTTCTCTATGCATTTTACAGCCATACTGCGATCGCCAACCCGCCTGCCAAGCATGGCAATTATGGCGATTAACCCTCCCAAATTGGGGGAGACCTGTTCAGCAGTAGCCGTCTTTCGGCTGTAATGATGACAAATTAATAAAGGTTTTAATAGGGCGTTTGAGCACGTTACTCAAACGTATGTCATGTGTGACTTTTTAAATAAAGATTTTTTTTAATGTACCTGATGTGAAAAGTCAAGAGGGAACTGACGTGGTTACGTTAGATCAGTTCCCTCACACCCACACCTCACGCCGTTCCCTCGAGACGACTTTTGAGCGTGGATGGTAAGTTCAAAGTGTTCTTGGATCTGGCAAAATTGTTATTAGATTTTCTATCAGAAATTTCTCTAGTCCGGTGTTATGCCCGGTTAGTGACAGAGGTTGCAAAAAGTTAAATTGAAAATGATAATATAATGTTCTTCAGAAGGGTCAAGTGCGTAGCACTAGTAACCGGCGTGCTTGTATGACCAGATGTATGTACTTAAACAAGGGAAAGGAGTATGTTACAATCGTAACAGGTGGTGTTCTTTAGTTTCTGCCTACCCCCATGGGGAAAAGGTGTGATATTATATATGTTAGTAATATAACAGTTGTGTTTCGAAACTATAAATTCGTATCTTCACTGTTGTTATCTGAAAAAACAAATAAAGACATACACGCGTAAAATAAATTGTTTTTTTTTTAGCACGTGACATTTTATCAATTTTGTTCCTCTTAATATGTAGGTACTTTATCGCTTTTTTACTATCAAATATGAAATAGAAATCATGCAAATTTTTTCGACATTAAATAAAATCTGCTTATCTTAAGAGGGAAAAGATTGTGAATATAAGGGACAGTAAGAAAGGTGGAGGGGGGATAAGACCGAGTTATTACGATCAAATAGGACGTGAACTGTCTTAGGGAAAGATATATGAATGGAACGGTTTCAACTAGCCAGATTTTTTGGTGTAAGTGTTCTTTATACTGTGTTATACGTACTTTTTTAACCCAGATTTAGATTTTGTAACCGCTATGACCAAAAAGTTAATGTTCATTGTCTTTTAATGACAAAGTACGATACAACTTTTAAAAACAAATGACAAAACGGCAACTGCTCAACTTCCAAGCGAGACGCCATGAATTGAAATCATTGCATTATTTTGTTATACTTATTAATGTTACTTCATTCATTGCTGACCATAGGCTTTCATTTGCTTTTGCCTTTAGAGGTATGAGGCATAAGATGTAAAGTTCCAACCTCCTCTACAGAAAAAGGTAGTCACTTCCGATTGGACGGGTGTTGTTGAATAGCGTTGTAGATGCCAATACATGCCAATCCCCACGCTCCTGTGATAGCCTCATGACGGTTTTACCTGCAGCATAATAGTCATCCAGGTTTTACTTGCAGCACAACAGTATTAGCTCAGTAGTTAATAGGCTCACTAGATTCAGACCAGATCACTAGTAATCTTCAGCGAGGTTAATACTGACTATCAGTACTCATCAATAATTAATTGCTCGTTAGAATTACGATTTAATTAACTAAGGATTATTCAGGCAGTTAGATTTAGCGCACCTGTGCCTGTGTTAAAGGATCAAAACGAATTAAAATGTAATTGATATGGTAATAACTTTGAGCTCAGATCGAGCTTTATTGCTGGTATTTAATAATGATGAATGTAATTTGTGCTCTATGTTGGTAATAGTGACAATTTCAACCTCATATCCAATTTAATACACACTTTTTGAAAGAGTCTTTTAGTCCTAAAACAGTTACAAAGTAGGGTAGTAGGTGCTTAAAATTTGTTTTTGAAAGTGCAAGAAACAGTCATAAACTGGGGCAGCACCCAGTTTATGACTGTTTCTTGCATCGTAGTTATGTTTACAGACACTTATCTCAGAAGCAGAATCACCAAGACATTAAACAACAATTTATAGACAATACAAATATTTTTGGCTTACGGAATCTGATAATTTCCAGCTCTTTATACTTATACAATTCTGTTCTGTCCAAGTTAAGAATATCAATTAAATCCATATGATATACATTCCATAACCATTATGAGACATTTAAATTTTCAGCATATAGCAAGCAATTCACTGTTAGATACAAAAAAACAATAACCCCGTATTTCTTCCAGATGTAAAGCAGCTCCCGCACCAAACTTCACCTGGTCTAAGAATGGAGCAAAGCTGCCCGTCAACACCTCTACCAAGTACTTCGCAGAGTACCACAAGCTGGATGCCGTTACCTACACTTCGGTGCTCCTCATCAGTGACGTCAGCTCCTCAGACTACGGCTCGTACGAGTGTGGAGCGAGGAACGATTTGGGATTCTCCACGACGTCAGTTAAGCTTGATATTACTAGTGCCCCAGGTAAGATCGAAAAACTGAATACTTTTTTTGATGTTACGATGTTCACTCTTAAAATATTTCAGAGGACCAATATGTTTTAATCTGTTATTTATTTATTTAAAAAGAAACTCAGCCACATCACATACATCTAACTTACACTTAATAATCTTAATAACTAAAGGACTAATGTACGAGTACATGACAATTACGGCGTACATAGCACTGATTAAAATATCTTGTTGCCTTGAAATACTAAAATAACTAAAAAAAATCCAAACTAAATAACATTGTTAATCATATTAACCAAGTAAAAGATCATCATTTTAACCTTAATAGAGATCACTTTCACGACTGCTTTGGTAATCTAAGTGTAACTGCGTAACGTAGAGACGAGATCAATTTTAATTTGGGCCAAACGACATTCGATTTTTGCATTACGGCAATCTCAGTAGCATTCCAGAGTTTGGTTTACTACCCAATTAATGATAATACTCCCGATCCTTAGGATTTCATCACTGATGAAAATGTAGCTGTACTATACAAAAATGTCCTTAAATAATTTAAAACGTTAAGTCTTGTATGGGAAATGTTTTTGTGAGATCAATCTTTTGTATCGGCAGTCTATCTATCTACATAAAATTATGTTCCAGTTTCATTTCCGAAATCTATGGAAAACGTGTTTTACAATATCTGACTCTTCAAGTACTCAAACAACAATACAATTCTTACAAAATCTAAAAATGCAGACTAAAATTTCTCAAAAAAATATGCATAGTTTCCTAATTCCATTTTCCTCTCGCTACAACGGTTCAGGTAGCCCCCAACCCATTAGGTAAAATAGGTGTTAGATTAACAAATGATTCTTTAATCATAATGATGATAATTTCACCATTCTTCTTTGTTCCAGATCAAGTGATATCACTGATGGTGACGAATGTGACCCATAACACCGTGACGTTACAATGGGTGCCCGGGTTCGATGGCGGACTGCAGTCTTGGTTCCGAATACGATACAGGCAAGTTTTTCTGAATTATACCACTGTGTGAAAATATTCATGTTTTCAGTACATTTTTCCATAAGATATCAAATACGAATGGTAGATTTCTCATCCTCGTTTTAATACCAGAATAATTGGTTAGTTTACTAACATTGAAACAAAATCTACCAAACCTATTAAAATTACCAAAACAACGCAATCATCAAACTACAGCCCAGAATTTTAACCAAAGCCATATTTACAGGAGAATCTTCGAAGAATCTTACAAATACGAAGACGTAGTACCTAGAAACGCCACAAAATTCACAATCGGTGGTCTAGAACGAAACACTGACTACGTATTCTCCGTCATGGCCATCAATAAAATTGGCCAAAGCAAATACAGACCTGACGACACCAAAGTCACTACACTAAGTAAGTTCACAATATAATTTGTATTTTAATTATTTTACTCCAAGTAGAAAAATAGGTAATAATAAATGCCTTATATGAGAAGATATTAAAGTGATATGAGTACACAGACGGGCCTTTGACACCCAGCAATGCGTAATGAATTCAAATTATATTTGAAATTGTCAAACATGTCTTGTGTCAAAATCCAAATTAATCGTGTCACCTACTATTAAACCTATCTAAAATAATAGTAAAGTGTTTTTGGGTTCAAATCCCAAAATTTATAAGTCTAGTTAAAGCAATTATTTTGAGGGGTTCCTCAAGGTACTATACTCGGCGAAATCAATAATAATAATCCAAACCAACTCTTTCCACGCTGCTCAGATATGATCCCTTCATCAATACAGTCTTCCTCTGAAGAATACAACTATAATGTACCAGGTGTATTCATAATAACTGGTACAATAGTAGGAACAGCGTTGATACTCCTAAATGTATTGCTGATCGGATTCTGTCTTCATAAAAGGACCAATAAGAGGATTCGAGGTTTGGGTTCGCTTTTGAATCGTTTTATATTGGATGTTAGTTTTAAGATTTTTGTTCTAATGATTTTGGTTCTGTGTCACTAGTTTTAATTCTACTCATTTCAATATTTTGCTAAGGTAGTTTAAATTTTCAGTAATTTCAAGTACTATAGTTTATTTTATCATCTTTAACTACAAAAATAATCTTAATATTCACCTATTCCAACTAAAATTATAAACAAACAAGTTCCCAGAGTTTCACGAAAAGCAATTCCCATTTCACACTGAAATATTTAAAACAAGAAACAAAAAATTGTGAGGCGAGGCATTACTTCAATGGTTGGTAGGTACCTCCATTAAAAGCATATCTACTGAAACGAAGGCTCTGAAGCTTTCAGTTACAAAGAGCGACCGTGAAAATTATATTAGAGTCAAGGGCGACATCAAAAGTTCACTCAAATACTACTTGTTCTTGAATTTTGTTACAGAGTGTATATTTTTCAGCTTGAAATGACGGTAGTATTACAGAAGATGAATTTTGTTGAGTACTCCTAAATAAAGTAGCAATGTTTTATTATTTTCCTGGCTTCTTGGCTTCTTGGTTCATGATACAAATAATTTAACTAATATAAAGATGATGATGAATATGAAGATGTTTAGACTAAATTGTTAAATATCTACTTGAAATATAGAATTGTTTCCCTCAGTTTTATTATATACTAGCTTCTGCCCGCGACTTCGTCAGCGTCAAATTTTTGATCCCCTGACCCTTCCCGTCGCATCGAATTTCCTGCCTGTTTTCGTTCATTTTTCGTTGCTGCTCCGCTCCTTTTGATCGTAGCGTGATGTTATATAACATTTAGCCATTCTCAATAAATAGGCAACCCAACTCAAAAAAAAATTCAAATCAGACCAGTAATTTCGGAGCCTATTCAATACAAACAAACAAACAAATCTTTCCTCTTAATAGTTTTCGTTGCTGCTCCGCTCCTTTTGATCGTAGCGTGATGTTATATAACATTTAGCCTTTCTCAATAAATAGGCAACCCAACTCAAAAAAAAAATTCAAATCAGACCAGTAATTTCGGAGCCTATTCAATACAAACAAACAAACAAATCTTTCCTCTTAATAGTTGAACGGGTTAAAAAAAAAGTATCTTATGTCCGTCTCCTGGTTCTAAGCTACCTCCCCACCAATTTTCAGCCAAATCGATTCAGCCGTTCTTGAGTTATAAATAGTGTAACTAACACAACTTTCTTTTATATATATAGATATATATAGACTAGCTTTTGCCAGCGGCTTCGCCCACGTGGAGGTCAGAAATTATCCCGCGGAAACATACTACCGGGATAAAAAGTAGCCTATGTCCTTTCCCAGGCTCTAAACTATCTGTGTACCAAATTTCATTTAAATCAGTTCAGTAGTTTTAGCAGGAAAGCGAGACAGACAGACAGAGTTACTTTCGCATTAATAATATTAATAATAAATAATAATATTAATAATATAGATATAATATTAATAATAAATAAATAATATAGTGTAGATGTGGATTCAGTGAAATCAAATTGGATCGTGACGTTTACATTACACTTCTTTTTAAGTTATAAGATTTTAATTTTTCACAAAATCATAATCAAAATATTTTATTTCCCATAAATCTACATGGGAACTTATGAAACGTCAGAAGCTAGGTTTACGGTTCCAGTTAGTTGAACCTAGGTCCTGTGGAGAAAGGCCAGAAAGAAACTCCATGGTTACTCTTTAAAAAAATAATTTGCTTTTAATTGGTTTCAAATTACAGAGTTAATAGGTATGAGAGAATATTGAGGTAGTTACAAAAACTATCTACAGATAGTAAACAAAAATTAAACAAATTTTTTTTAACGAAGCTAGTTGAAAGCACCACTTTTATATTTTATTACAAATGGAAACCCTACCAAAATTTATGTTTCGGAAACGATATTTTTTTCAATATTTACTGACACCGAACCAAAACTCATCGCATTTGTTTTTATTATTTTTTTATTTGCTAATTATTTTTATTTTCTCTTCTTTTTAAGCTTCTTCAGAAGTAGGCGAGCTGAATGTTGTGTCAACTGAATTCGTAGAAACAGCTGATGTGTCGAAATCTGTAGTTATTTACGTATCAATTACTGGAGTCGTATTAGTGTTGATAAACGCTGCCTTAGTTGCTTGTTTTGTTTTGAAAAGACGTTCTAGACGACTGAAAGGTAAGTTTTCTTTTGGCTTTTTACTTTAGTAGGTTCGAATTTGATGTTGCTTGTAGGTAGATATACTGTTGGAAATGTATCATCTCAATATGTTATATTTTTCATCATTGGTAGATTTTTTATATAAGTAATTTTATGTTTTGCCATAGTAAATAAACTCAATTGATTGATGTTTTCACTGGGGATGAGTAAACACTTGAAAAATATTTCTATATATTTTACATGTTTGTAATCCAATGACTGCTTCGTTGGTCTAGTGGTCGACCTCGCTACTGTTGAGTATGAGGTCCTGGGTTCGATTCCCAGGTCAAGCAATGTTATTGAGTTTTTCTATCTGGAATTTCTCAGTAGCAGTCAAGAGTCTGGATTTGTGCCCGGTTGATGGCAATAGACTCCCAAATGTGGGTGAACTATAGGTACACCTCTGCCCGACTCTTCGGGAAAGAAGACGTTATGTTATAAGCCTGAGTAAAATATTTATCAACGTGTTCAAAGCGTTGCGGTTATTACGTGACCTGTAAAGAAACAAAAATATTTCACTCGCTCCAGGCTTAGTCTGGTCCCTAAAGGACAAACTGTCTATAAATTCGAACATAATATTTTCAACAAAATTCTGCTTATTTAAAGTAATTAATTTGTCCTTGTTAGAACATAACCCTCCCAGAAAATTAATAACTTCATGTAACGTACTTGAATTTCTTGACAAATATTCAACTCGTTCTCAGGTTATTTTTAGGGTTATTTACATATAAAACAAATTAGCTGGAGTTAGGACAAAATTCTTTAAGATACTGGCAAATGAGTGCTTTCTGAGAGATATTTTAATCAGAAAGAAAATGGCTACTATTTTCCATATTAGAAATTAAATTCTTTGCGTGTAATCATACCGCTTCCATTAGCACTTTATCCACAAAGATATTAAACAATATGTTACTTTTCCAATATATCTTTGTATATAAAAAAAAATGAGACAAATGTAGTAAATGATTCAATCAAAACAAAAACGTTTTATGCAATTTCAATATCTGGACATTTCCCTTGAAGCAAAAGCAAGCTACAAAGTTTTCAATTACACCAATCATTGTTAATTAAATGAGCAGCAATTTCTATGTAATTATTGTTGTATTTGCTCGCATTATTTTCTTTAATTTTTCTCAACGTAATACATTTACTTTTATGAATTGAATTTCTTACGTTCTTTTTCTCTGGTTAGCCAAAATTATTACAGTATTTTTAGTTCATCATAATCAAAGTTTCAGAGACCATTAATGGTTTGAATCGGCTTTTGATTCATTTGATTCGGCTAATCTTTTTGCTTTTTGATTGGATACTATTTCTCTTTTGATTGCAGTCACAAGTTTATCCAGGTCAAAGTGACTAACAAATTCCATTTACCTTTATTTATATTATAGTTCATCTTTTTCACAAATTTCAGTCTTGTTGCCGTTATGATGTTAAACATAAGATTCAATTTGAAATAACTAATATGACTTCGTGAAATGGTGAAACTATATCAGAGTTCCCATTCAAAGTGATATTCTATCAGCAGTAACAATGATAAGGAAGACAACAATATTTTTGAAGTGAAAACTTCTTTAGCACCATTGTGATTTGAAAATCTATGAAACGAAAAAACGACAGTAAAAAGAGACAGGCACATAAATTCATAAGATTGAACGTGGGAGAAAATGAGATAGGAAACGTTACATACAGAGTGTCTTATTATTATCAATATTATAGTTTTCTTATGTTTTTTATTATTTTTCCAAAATTTTTGAAGGTTTCACTCCTACCACGTGTGAATTGCTCACATGTTTTTTTTCGGCTTTTCCTGCATAGTGGCATAAGCTACCGAAAAGCTTATGTCAATCCGTTCAAAGACTTTGTAGAAAAATGAAAAGCCTGACTTCTAAATGGAGGTTTTGTTGTGTATAATCTGTGATATCTCCGACAGTTGTAAATCAATTTCAAAAATGTTTAATGGGTAGGGTACATCTCAGGAGTGGTCCCACATACATTTTATTAACATTTCTTGGGCAGTTTTTGCATTAACTTCAATAATTTACGCTTAGTGTATATTTATGATTTCTTGTTACTGTCAAGTAGTGGTATAAGAATTTGTGTGGGGTACCACAACTAAAAAAATGATAAATACAAACTTTTCTACCCTAAAAAACCACTTCTCAAAAAAACAATCCGAAGTGAAAAGTAATTTTCATTTCAAAAGTCAGTGTCTTTGGATCTGTATTTAAGATTTTTGCTAGCGAATTCCGAAATTATAGTTATTTTTCACATTCTAGTGTAGTTTCTGAAAGTCGGTTGTATTATTTTCACTTCTTCACTAACTTTTCTAGGCTTAGTAGCTTCATTAAAATGTAAACTTACACTTTCTCATGTATGTAGTTATATCACTTTCTACAACATCTGTATCACATTTCACAGAACAAGCCGGCCAAGCGTCAAAATCAGCAACAATAGAGATGTACGCGCCATCTTCATACAACGACACTATGACTGGAGAGACCCTCAGTTCTGTGTCCGAGAAGTCAGAGACCTACTCCCAGGATGAGGGTCAGGATGAGAGACAGCCGCCACCAATACCTGAGGTGCCATCGATGCCAACGAGGCATATGTTAAGTCAGGTAGGGGGTTTTGGAAATTGTATTTATTTTTTTAATAATTTATATACACACAGTAAAATATAAAGTGATACGGCATAATCAACAAATGAGTACAAAGGTACTGCTTATTTCTTAAGAAATGTCTTCCAGCAGACCTGCAAAAGGAGATATGAAAAAGGAATATAGACAATAGTGTGTGAGACCAAGAAGAGAAAATATAAATATGTGAAGTCTTAAACTAAAATACACTTACGCGTATATTGCAAGAACTCATATAGATACACATATTTTATCAACTATTATGTACGTTAAGCCGTTGGCCTCAGCTTGGGGATCTTTTACAGTCCTTACGGGTCGTCAGAAGACCGATAGACGGACAAGTGGATACCATATAAGCTGGATAGATTATTTAATAAAACATTATTCCTTTCAAAACTAACCACCATTTTCTCCCCTACAGACAACAGACGCCTTCCTAATGGATGACCAGGGCCTCGTCATCCCTCCACCGCTAGACTACCCTCCTCCTAACTACGCGGTCTACGATGGAGACCACGCCAGGACTCTGCCGCATCCTCACAGACATAAGGATATCAGTGGGCACAGTACACTTGGAAGAAGTGCTGGTGAGTAGACGAATAGATGTCTTGTTCTTTTTTTACTTTTCAATTAGGTTTTTCACGAAAATTCTCTACACCATTTAGCGCCACTTAGGCAAGAGGTCTTTCACTTCGACAATTAATATAAAATAAGGGTGGTAATAAGGTTATTACATTAATTGAAGCCACGTATTCTACCGAGCTTATTCGTCTGTCAAGTAGTAGTGGCCCAGTGGTGACACCCTCGACTCACAATTGTAGGTCGAGGGTTCGAACTCAGGCAGGCGCTTTTCTTAGATAAAATGTCGATTTCATAATTCTATATGAAATCCGAATATGTTTTATTTAAGATTCTTTATTTCTGTAGTATAACGTTTTCATGTTTGTATATTTAAAGCTTACTATAAGAGTTTTTACATCAGTAATTTTTGGGTCAAAAACTGTAAAAGGTCGCTGGATGTTCTATGCGTCCAATACAATATTTTTTAGGATGCTGCTGCGACTGCCTCGTTTTGGCAGTGCCTCAAAAATATTTTCGGTGAAACAAACTGATGGACTTTATACCATCATTCGAAAAAAAACAGCCTCAATCGTGAGCTGAATAAAAGGCAGTCATAATAGCATCCCGAATGCTGTGGTGGTCGACACTTTCTCTGCCATAATAAAGCAATTTGTAAGAAGACTTATACCGTAGTGGCCATTTATCGATATGTCTATTTGTAGGGTAGTGTTCTCATTAATTTGTCTTTAGATAAAATTACTAAAAATAGTGTTTTAAGGAAATGTGATACTAAATATCTATGTATTTTAGTTGTTCGTAATATACTGATTTGATCATTTACTAGCTTCTGCCCGCGACTTCGTCCGCGTCAAATTTTTGCTCCCCTAACCCGTCCCGTCGCATCGCCTGCCAGTTTTCGTCAATTTTTCGATGCTGCTCTGCTCCTTTTGATTGTAGCGTGATGTTTATAACCTATAGCCTTCCTCAATAAACAGGCTACCCAAAACAAATAATTGTTCAATTCGGGCCAGTAGTTCCTGAGATTACCGCGTTCAACCAAACAAACATACAAACAAACAAACTCTTTAGTTTTATAATATTAGTATAGATATTCAGTTTCGGCATCAAAATATCATATTTCATACATAACTTTCTTTTATTTTGGTCATCAGGCAAGAATAACTACGTGCCGGCTCCAAGTCCAATGCCACCAATGGACGGCTCGTATTACAACATGGCGTCGGATAGATACCTGTCGTACCCGCCGCTGATTGGCGAATATTTGCAACAGGTAAGAGTTCTAGATTTGAAATTCAGAATTAATTTAAATATTGTAGTTTTCAGTTATTTTTTATAAGTGTCATGTTGTTTTCAAAGGACAATATGGTTGAGATAAACATAATCGAAAGTAAAGTAACTATTTACACACACCATAATATCATGCTTTGATTCCCATGATTGTATGGTAGAGGTCCGTTATAAAACTGTGGTTCTGATGTTAAAATCAACGAAGCAGGAATTTGGGAGAGGTAAATGTCCGGCTGTAATCATCTTGTTTTTTTTTTTCATTTCTGTTGCAATAAAAGTTATAACAACTAAGCAGACAGCTGTGCTGCTGGGGAGTTTGTTGCGCTACTTTTTTCAGCTAAAGCACTAGGAATTGGTGAAGAGAAAGCGTTAAGCGTTTTTTAGGGGACTATCTTATGTAATTATGCCGTTCGACTGCTGATTCTTAGCTTATTTTGAATAAAAACCTTTACATTTGATTCATGTCTTATGTGTGGCCAGAGCATGCCAAATGAATGCTTATACCGATATTCTACTTGAAAGAAGTTCATCAGCTCATACAGACAAATCAAAAAGTTTAGACAAAGCCCCTCAAATTCAATTTTAGACTAACACAAACTTATTTCATTGATTGATTTATCTTACCGTACATATAATATTTTTTTTCCAAATCTTCCGGTCATTCTTTTCCTGCATTTAAAACATAACATCACGTCTCGTTTCCCAGAAGGTTTGGGCAGAAGTATACTTACAGTACACCCACATGTCGCACAGATATGTTTAAATCCCATATCCTGGGCCAAAAAGGCGAGTCTTTTGCCCTCAACTGGGCAGAAATACGAACTCCGAGCTTCTAGAGACGAATCCAGATAGAAAAACCCCAATAACACTTTGCCAGACGTGGGAGTCCGGGAAATTCTGACCACGTTATTTCCGATTCTGACCGATTATAGTATTCTTTTGACGATACCATTAACAACGTCATCCTCCCTCAGCAACAAGGCCGTACGCCGACGCCGCCGGCGCAGTACGGCGGCGCGCTGCCCAAGCCGCACCTCATGAACGGCGCGCTGCCGCTGTCGGCCGGCTCGCCCGCGCACATGGCCAGCCCGCCGCACAGCTATGCGCTTGATGGTAAGTGTTTATGAAACTCGTATCATCATTTCAGCCGTAAGACGTCTACTGCTGGACTCAAGCCTGCCCCCAAAATGGGGGGCTTTGCCATAATCGCCACGCTTGGCAGGCGGGTTGGCGATCGTAGTATGGTCGTAAAATGCATAGAGAACGCTGCTGCCCATTCTCTAGTAGTAAGTACCTTAGTCGCCTTTTACGACACCCACGGGTAGAAATGGGGTGGTGTTATTCTTTACGTCCGGCACCACACGTCGTCGTCGTCGTCGTCGTCGTCGTCATCGTCTCGTCGTCTCGTATACTATATATTTAATGAGGATATTATTTGCTCACGGATTACACGGGTTGATGGTTCAGGTTAAGCTACGTTTACCGCGGTTGGTTCGTAGATGGGTGACCATTTTTACATACCAAGACCCTTCCGTGCTATGAAAAGCACACTAAGTTGGTCCCGGCTGTCTTTTGTAAATTTTAGGCAGTCGTTACGAGTCTTCAGAAGACTGACAACCAGTCTTACCAAGGGGTATCGTATTACCCAGTAACTGAGTTGTGGAGGTCAGACAGACAGTCGCTCCATGTAAAATACGGGAACACCCAAATACTCCGAAATATTTTATTCCGAATTTCGATGTTCCGATTTTCAAAATTCCGAATTTCATAATATCTAAGAATTATAATGTCCATTATTAAAAATCACGAAATTTATTTTACCGAAATTCGTAAATGCGATTTGTTAGTTTTCCGATTTTCATACGTCCGAAGAATCAAATGCTCGAAGGGTTCTCGGTCCGAAAAACGACATTCCGATTTTCAATGCTCCGAATAAACTAAAAGTCAACATGTTGTGCTACAAAATTTTGTGACAGAAACGAATCGCTGCAAAACCGACTTCACGCAGTCTTGTCTGCCCTACCCCTAGAGTGTAATTTAAACCCGCGTAGGCGCGGAGGGGTAGGGCGGCCCGCGAGCTGAGGAGCAGTTGGTTTGAAGGCCCGCCGCCGCGGCTGAGGTTGGCCGGCGCAGCCGGCCAGCAAGCCGAAGCTGCGGTGGTGAGCGTTAAGACCATCTGCGACGATAAGCCCGCTTGGGGCCGCCCAAACCCCGCAGCGCCGGAGCCGTGACAGAAACAATGCTTGCTGCATGCTTGCTTGCTTGCTGCTTGCATGTTGCATGCCTGCTTGCATGTGGCATGCCTGCTTGCATGTTGCATACTTGCTTACATGCTGCATGTCTGCTTGCACGCTACATGCCTGCTTGCATGCTGCATGCTTGCTTGCATGTTTTTTAATTCTACGTCCTTATACTAAACATAATATTATACTTCTCTCTGACGAGCAATTATACTATTCGGTTTTACAAGGCGTTTTTATTTCGGAATTGTATTAATCCGTATTTTAATAATCGGAATTCGTATTTTTGATGTTTCGAATTCTCATTAAGTCGGACTTTTTGTTATTCGATCTATTGAAATTCGGTATATTGAGAATAGTAATTATAAACGTTAGGAATATTGAAATTTAGTTTTTAGTTTTAATTAGGAATTATAAAAATAGAAGTAATGATAAGTCGGAGTTGTTATATTCGGAATTTTGAATCATTCGGAATTATGAAAATCGGTATTTTGAAACTCGTATTTGTGACTGTCGGAATAAACTTTTTCGTATTTATGTAGTGTACCCGTAAAATACTGGTAGTCAGCTGCATCTGGTTGGACTGAAAGTAGACCTTAACACAATTGGGAAAAGGATAGGCAGATGATGATGACTATTGGCTAAACAATATACCCAGGTTAGTTTCTTTGAGACGTTGAGCTGCTAGGATTTGAGTTGAGCTACACGATTATTATGATGAAAGAATAGCATTATCCCATCGCTTCCCGCTGGTATCGTAGAAGGTGACTAAGGGAATGGGTAGCAGCGTTCTCTATACATCTTACCACCATACTGCGATCGTCTACCCACCTACCAAGCGCAGCGATTATACCCCCCTCTTTTGGGGAGGCTTATGTACAGCAGTGGAGCGTCTTTCGGCTGAAATGATGATGATTAAATAAAATACTCAAAGTCAGTTTCTCAAAATCCTTGCGAGTCGTTGAGCTCCTAAGATTTGAGTTGAGCTACACGATTATTGACAAACACTGACTTGACAAGTCACCTCTCAAATCTGGGTGGCTTTTTACTTAACATCTCATCTCAGACATTAATATACATATTTCTTACTTTATCTGATCAAGATTATGTCTGGAGTTTAAGTCACAGTAACCTCTAACTTTGTAACATTTCAATGTTGTTCGATTATATTGCTGAATTTTTTCTTGAAAAAATTCAGCAATATAATCGAACAACATCCTATAGATAAAGTAATCTCTATAGTCGTAAACTCAGAACATTATCATTGTTGAAGAAAGTTCATTGTTAGAATTATTGTTAAAGAAACCCAAATTTCCAATTTTCCTCAGCAAAAATTCAATTCAATTATTCCAAAGAATCAATCCCTTCCAACTTTACAGAAATCAGTGTAACGTAGAACCAATTAGTTGTAAAAGAGCTCAGATACATTAAACAATAAAGAATTCTACCTTTAGACAGACAGTCGGCGGGGGGCACACTGAGGCGCCAGAGACTCGACAAGATGGCCGCCGTGCCGCCGCCTGACGTCACCGTGCTGCACCAGGGGAACTGCGGACAGGTGACACTTATGCTCTTTTATAATTGACAGAATTTACCTCTGAAACGGAGACAGTGCATAGAAATTTCGCGGTTCGAGCGAGATCCTGAGTTTAAATCATTCATCGTAGACGTAAACCTTATAGTACCAAGCATATTGCGACTGGCTGGTTAGTCTAGCTGTTAATGACCCTGACTGCTAAAACGGAGGCCGTGGGTTCGATTCCCACCCAGAACAAATCTTTGTGTAATGAGCACAGTTATTTGGCCTGTGTCTGGGTGTAATTTATTTATAATATGTATGTACATATTTAGAAGTATATAAGTATATTTATCAGTTATCTAGTTGCCATAGTTCAGGTTCTGCCTAGTTTCGAATCAGATAAGAGTGTGTTGGTTATCTTTACATATTATTACATTTGGTTCAGAAAGAGTAATTTGCACTCCTAGGTTGGTTTCTGTTCAAAGAATCATGGGAAATACTTGTCAAATTCACTTGAAACTGTAATTTTATGACAGCTTTAACTTAATATAATAAAAATACATTAAACATTATTAATTATTTATTTCTGTAGTTTGAAATTATTGAGGTATGCATATAAACAATAGTTTTCAAGAATATTCTTCTTAGCCCATTAAAAAACATTACATAACATTTCATCACGCCTTATTTTCCCGAAGGGTTGGGCAGAAGTTTATCTATAAAACACACACATTTCACCTGTTATGTTTAAGTCCCACGTAATATCGAGCAGGCCTATTGCCATCAATCGGGTTTAAATCCAAACTTCAGGCTGCTACTGAGAAATCTCAAATAGAAAAACCCTTTTCCCGATCTGGGAATCGAACCCAGGACCTCATGCACAAGGCATAAACAAAAACAAAAAGAAAACAAACACAAATACAAAAACTTAATTCACAACTCACCAACCCACAACCCAACCAACAGAATAAACTTTGCTAGAATATACCATTCCATCCTTTACTTTCCAATTTTCTTCACAGTATTTGTAATGCTTTCCCAAATCTTAGATCACTCAGTTTTTTCCATAAGAACAACTTCCTTTCCCAAAACCCTTTCAACCAAGCACAACACAACCCCTAACGACCTCTTATCTCAAACATCTACCATACAAATTGTAACAGATAGGTCTATCTTACGACCTAGAAACCTTAGAGGATAAATTGTTACAGATAGCTACCGGATGGCCCTTCGCCTGGTGGACAAAACGACCTATTGTAGCTACTGTTCGCTCTGAAGATGATACTGGATAGGATGTCTATCTAACGTATGCTATTTGATGAGGATTTATTATTGTGGCAAGTCCTTTAGACTTGAAGACTAAAATGGCAGTTTGATCATATATGACATATGTAAATATAGCATTTTCCCGCGACTTAGACCGCGTAAATGTCGGTTATCGCAAATGGAGTTGAAGTCACGAAATAAAAAGTAGCCTATGTCCTTTTTGGGGTTCAAACTTGCCCCGTACCATTTCATCAAAATCGGTTAAAGGGTTTAGTTGTGAAATCGTAGCAGACAGACAAAACCACTATCGCATTTATAATATTAGTATAGATTTGTGAGTTTTAATATTTTGTTGTTAATATTAGCAGATGAGACTTTCCGGCTTGGTATTGTAGTTCTAAGTTTACTGATTAGCCCCTTTTAACCATTTTATGAAGGCTGGGGTAAAACCAGCAAAAAAACCCGACTCAGCTACTACGAACCATTATTCTAGGAAATTTTACACGATTATTATTCTATAAAGTCCCTAGTTCTTGTGTAAAGGAGAGTAAACAGACGCCTGAAAACACACATAAAAGCCCAGTTCTGTTTATGAAAATTTACTAATAATAAACAATCGTTATACAAAGACACAAAATACCCAGAATTACTCCTATAAGCTCCTTTGATCCAATTGGCAGTACTTCGTCTCGCTTACAATACTTTTACATAACCAGTTAGGCATGAACGATCTCATAATTTAAGATTAATTAACAACAAATTCTCTCTTCATTGCCAAAGCTTTGAAATTCCAATCTCCACCAACTTTTCAATGGATTCGAAAATCCTAAACTTTTTGCTGAAACTTTGTCATTTTACGCTCAGAACGTAATTGTGTAAATGCCGTAAGAAAATACGTGATTCAATTTCTATTTGGGCTTAATTGAAATGGACTATTTAGTTGTGAGTTTTGTTATTTTCGATTTTGTATTGAAAGTGATTTGGGCTTTGGGGCTTATGAAATCTATCATATTTTTGATGAAGCTTGTGAAAAGTTGGGATTTAGAGAATATATCTATTTAACTTATCTTTAAGTCATTAAAATTGTACTTTTCTAACAGCAATTACACTGGAAAATCGAAAAATTTACTTATACATATAATAGGGATTAGGTATATTGATACTAATATTATAAAAGTCCGATCCGACCGATCACCATGAAACTTTGCACACATATTCTTGGAGGTATTAGAAGTAACATAGGATACTTTTTTTAACACATTCTTACTGCGGTAGTACGTCCTCTTGCGATAATTTCCGACATCCACGCGAGCGAAGCCGCGAGAAAAAGCTAGTTTAATATAATTTTACATTTTCTAACAGCCTTCTTTTGTTACAGCACCTAGTCCAAACTCCAGCGCCGAAGCAGCCCCAGTCCATCCTAAAGGACCCATCACGTCACAAATACGGCAATCAATACGGTAGCCCCATATCGTCGAGCACGCCGCAAAACTCCAATCAGATCCTCACAGTTCAGAACCTCACTTCTGACGTCCCACAATACGGGACCATCAAAAAAGAAAATAAAAAACAAAACGTCACAATTGATGAATCATTCAACAAAAGAAGTGAAACACACGTCGTTTAAAATGGCAAAATAAAAACACTAAAGTGACAAACTAAAAACGTCAAGTGACAAACATAAAGTATTAAGTGACAAATACAAAGTATTAAGTGACAAACGTAAAGTATGAAGTCGGCTATGAGTGTAAACTGTGAAGTGAAGTGTAAATAAATGGACTAGATGAAATTGTAGATAGACTTAAAATAATTGAATGTGATACATGAACGAACTCAAACGATTAGTGTCCATCGCGTAGATAGATATGACAACGTTGCCTAAATTAGAATTTGGGCTAGTCAGGTTGTATTAAAATGTTCGACTGACTTATCATATTGTAATAGGTAATACGTCCAAATGACATAGGCGAACAAAAAATATGACTTTTTTTCAATGTCCAATTGTAAAATCATTTTAGATAATACATTTAGATGGTAAATGTATGATATTCTTTTTAATTATTTTTTTTAAAGGCTGGATCTTGTGTTGTTCGACAATTTGGTGATTTATTGATTTGATTGAAATCGCTAGATTGTAAAGAAAATTAACTTAGATATTACTATAAAAGTGTAACTTTAAGAATAAAGTCACATTTGATGCGTATTCTTATTTTCTGACAGTTTTAATAAAACTGCGAAAATGACATGACTAAAATAACGAAAAGGGTTTTTTTTTTAGTTTGGTAGTTAAAACCCTCCACAAATTGTCGAACAAATTACTTAAATGCGAATCCAAATTTTTATTGATTCCATAAAAGGATCTCTCGTAATTAAGTTTTTAAGATAATTATGATTGTTATAAAAATACGATTTTTGAAAAAAACAAGAAATTATTAAATTGGGAGAAATTTTGAATTTTATCCTGTCATCGTTTTTTACTTAAAATTGTTCTCTATAAAATGTTAAACACATTTTTATTGTTAGAAATAGTTTTCGAAACTTAAAAAGTTGTTCCTGGCGAGTTTTTCTCATTCGTTTTGATATATTTTTTGTAAATTACAATTTGTACTTGCGTTTTGTTTTTGTACGCCTTAATTTTTTTCTGAATTTACGTTTTAAAATTTTTCAATTAAAAACTAAACTATTATAAAAGACCCCATTTACGTAATGTGTCAAATAATGAACGACTGTCATTTATAATCTGTAAATTGTAATTTTTTACAAAGAATAACTGTATCCATATTTACAGTTTTAATTATTATTTTGTAAATTTTTACTCGTAAGTTACTTTTTCTCTGCATTTTTACGATGTAAATAAGAAAAAATAATAATACTCAAAGCGCGAACTGACAATAAAAATAAGTTCAATTAATTTTACTTTATGTCCATCTTGATTCTATGTAAATAATATTTGTACCTAATTGTATTTTTTACATTAATAGCATTTCAGCCCCAAAATTTAATCGGTCATAATACACATGCCAAAGTTTTATTAATTTTAAACTTTAAGTTATTAAGATACTTAATTAATTTCTATTATATTTTCTTTATACATCGAAGTTGTAACAATTGCAATGATTTTCTTTAGAGTTTCGACTGACTGTCAATTCTTTTTCATAAGTTCTCCAAATTTGAGAGTCCATCCAATGACAAAATACGATTTTACATTTACAAAATAGTCTGTTGTTACATTTCGAATAAAATAAAAAACCTAATAATATTGTTTTTGTTTTATTTTAGTTCCTTTTATTTCCTTTATTTTCCTTTTTTTACATGATAATTCCAATTATTAAAACATATCAATCGAGAAAAAAAACTTTTTATTTTGTCTGTTTTTTTTTACAAAATGTAAAATGAACTGAAAATGTGCCAAAGCAGATATTTTTTTCGCGAGTAACTAACCATTTAGATAATAAATATTAGCTGGGTTGACGTCCTTCTACATTTAAGTAAATTTAGTAAAATATTAAAACCGTGCCTTATACTTTTATGCCATTTTGAGAATAAAATATCACTTTAAATATTGCCAATTTAGTATAAAGAATATAAAAATCGAACTTTTTAGTAATAAGTGCATTCTTTTCATTACATATTTCTTGAATGGTGATCATTACTACATCGAGGCTTTGCGTTTTAATCAATATTAATAAAAAAATAAGTGTAGATAAATTTATTTATTTTTATTTGACCCGATGTTTTTGTTTCCGTAATGAACGGCCTCTTGTATTTTATTTTTTTATTCCATTATATCGTTGCATATATTATTGTTGCTGTTTGTTTAATTAATTTTATTTTAAGAAATATGAGCTTGTCATCTAGCGTTAAGTGCTAATCGAATGTTCAAAACATATTGTCAATATGAATAAGATAATTAAAGTAATTAATTAATTAAACAAGTCAATGTTAAAACTTCGGTAATAATCGTCAGTTTAATAATTATGAAAAAGATGTGGTTATTCATTAAAATTATCTACGTCATTTATATTTCAATATTTTAATTTATTTTTCTCAATTTGGAACGGTTCCACATCTTTGAAAAAAAATGTATTTTCTAATAATTTTATAAATAAAATAAAATTATTATTAAACCTAAAGGTTTCGTCAACTTGTTTACCTCCAGAAAAAGGTTCTAATCATTTTATATATTTAAAAGCAAGTTGGTGAAACCGTATTTCAACTAACGATAACTTCATCTTCATTGTAAAATAAGCCCAATCGATAAATAAATAAGGTTGTAAATTGTTCAGTAATTCCAAAAAAAAATGTGACTTTGATATTACGTACTTACATAAAGCTCATTTGTGTAATCAGCATAAAATTGAATTAAAGCGTATATGTTAAAATAATCTTTTTATTACATACCCTTAACTGAAATGACATGCACCAAGTAGGACGAAGTAACCTTCACAAATGGGGGTTCATAGTCGGCTCTAACCTTTGGTATGTATGTGGCGTTTCTCCACAGACGATGCCCCATCTTGCACCGCATGTTATTTTTCTGTGGGTGGGGAATCGTCTAATGATGTTTCCAACTCTGGGCACAGCAGGAGGGCGTGTCAGACTTTTACTAAAACCCACCCGTGTTCCTTCAGTTGCCTATATGCCAGGGCCATGGTAACTCTTTCGAACAAATCTTGTGACCCTAGCGGTAGATCGGTATTTGCGTTGCTGAATTTTGTGTCATACTTATTTAGAAAACTATACATTTACATACATTTTTGCCATCAACACTCTAAAAGAATTGTGAAAAAAAAAAACGACGGGTTGCACTCCGGGAGTGCCGAGTGTGCATTTTTGATATTTTGGAATGGTTTTTTTTTGTTTATGGTTCAAATCTGTGGTCCAATTCAGAACATCTGCTTTAATATTTGTGTCTATAGCCTCGACTGTCTACGGTCTATAGTCTTACTGAATGTCAAGCATAACCATAGGTAATAAATTAATTTTATAGATATATAACCTATTTCATTTTAAAAATCTATGATCATATCGAGAATATTTGTCTTAAATATTATTTGTATTAGCGACGATAGGAATTTGGTTAGAAATATTTTTTGTGGTTTTATGGGGAGTGTCAAGTATGGCATTAGTAAGTTTCCCATACAAAACTTAGTATCGTGTGCAAACTGTAGAGGTTGTATGCCTCACGATTGTACAGGCTGGTTATAATTATGACATTTTGAACTGTCATAATTATATAAAAATAATAGGGAAAATTCTCAGCTGTCACCATCGCGCCGTAGAAAGAGAGGGGGATACTTCCTCTCCTACTCTCTGTCCGTTTTACGAATTTTCGATCAAGGTCAAGTGTCGACGCGAGTTTAACATTTTTTACCCATTACAAAAAAAGTGCACAACGCCGCTAAAGAAGTTTTCACTTCAAAATTTTGAATACACGGACTAATTCAAAATTTTACGATAAATAAATTAATGTATGTCAATCTAGTTTTGTGGACTCCAGTATATTCCTTTCTCTTCCCTTTCCTTTCACAGAAGAGGACTCAGTCTCAGCAGTGGGAACATTTTGGATGATTATGTATTTTTGACAAATGAATCAAACTTCATATATTATGACAATGAAAAAAACACACACTACACTTTCGTAGCACAGCGTTGCTACGCTGTAGCACGTTGCGCGCTACGTCGTAGCGTGGAGCTACGCGCGTAGACTGCTTAGAATGAAACTGTTAGAACGGTTTAGTTATATTATTATATCCATAGCCTTCTTTAAATAGTAATTACAAAGAAGAGCAGTTCTGATAGATAATGCACATGCCACACCATGTCCAAGTCTATTTATGCAAACAGGACACTAAGTGCAAAATCTAAAAGCTCGTATGCTTAAATTATGTTACCATAGTGAGAAATACATATAATATCAACCTGTCTAGCTTTATCCCAACTATGCTGGGTTCGGCATCCAGACTAGCCGGATGCAACATAGAGCGATTTATTATTTTACATAGAGCGGTTGCCTATCTGAACTCCTCCACCCACTTACTGGGTAATACAATAACCCTTGGTAAGACTGGTTGTCAAACGGGCCTATTGCCATCAACCGGGCACAAATTCAGATGGAAAAATCCAATAACACTTTGCCCGCCCTGGGAATCGAACCTAGGATCTCATGCTCCGCTAGCTACCACTAGACCAACGAGGCAGTCTGAAGAACAACACTAATTAAATCACTATTTGTCCTCTTAGGGTGTCCTTGGCATTTCCTCTCACATCAGCCTTGTAAATATATTTTGTTAGTCGCCTTTCATTCATCTTCTTAACATGACGAAACAATCTCAACTTTTTAACACATTGTACAGTGTTTAAATAATACAAAAGACAGACAGTGTTACACATAAAAAATCACACCTTTTTCCCATGGGGGTAGACAGAAACGACAAATCGCCATTTACGTATCCTCGTACGTTTTTCGTATCCTTACATACGTACAAAAAGTTTTTAAATAGAACTTGAACTTCCCCACTGTTATTCCCGCTTGTGAATTAATTTGCGTCAAAACTACATTTTTATTTGGAAGCGGTGCCATATTGCCGGTTTTGATTCAAATCAACAACAGAAAAGTAGAAAGGAAAACGGAATTCTTCCATCTATGTTACAATACTTTTATAATATCATACTATACTTTTATCAGTGTTATAGTACATCCCCGTGGGATAAATTTCACCCTCCACCCGGGTGAATCCACGTGCAATGGCTAATACTTATACGTTACTTATTATATTTAATATTAGAGTAGAGAAGAGAGCATATAGGTACATATTATTAGCCCATGGGTACCGGAAACAGGAATAGAGGCGCCAGGGACGGGGCTCCAGATAGAAGAACTTCTTAGCTATATGGCTTTCTGAATCAAGCCCTCAATCCAGCTTCCCGACGGAACCTCCTCAGATGGTTAGTGGAACCATTAGCTGATATCACTATCGGCACCATGATCGCTGATTGCCCATCATACACTGTTGATTTTCGGAACGAAGTTCCTTATCGCGCGTTACGAAAGGGGGCTAGACGGAAAAAATTAAGACCAAAAGTTGTAATGATACTTTTTGCTATAGTTGTAAGCCGTGCGGCGTGCGCGTGTTTCTCTGTCTGTCTCTCTCTCTCTCTCTCTCTCTCTCTCTCTCTCTCTCTCTCTCAAACGTTTCATCTTTCTATTTTGCATTAAACAGTGTGGTGTTGCGACAATTATTTTTGTTGAGTGTATACAGGTTTTTACAGCTTAAAAAAAAAAAAAAAAATTATTACAATTCGTTCACTAATTAATCGAAAGGAACTTCGTTCCATCCATGTGTCCCTTGACACCTCTCAAGTTTTTCTTTATTTATTTCTTTCAATCATTTCTTTTAAATATTCCTTACATCTAAACTAATATTATTAAATAGGAAAGATTTAATTTCTTGTATGTATGTTTATAATGGATAAACTCGAAAACTACTGAACCGATTTTTAAGAATTCTTTCACCTAAAGCTATATTATCACCAAGTAACATAGGCTATATTTTATTCCGAAATAATGCACATTTTATGTGAGACGAAGATGCGAGCGAAGTGCTAGTAGAAAATGTAATTATAAAAATTATAGCTATTGTCATTATTTAGCTTTCAACACCCGAATCTCGCACAAACAGGTAATCCTTCAAACAAACACTACATAAATCGCACGAAATACGTTTCAGGTCAGAATCTGAAAATGGAGAATTATAATTTCAGAAAGCCAAGGGAATTACTCGTGTTAATTCGGAAGTGTAAATCCGTGCCTAATATGCTAAATACAGGTCTACCGTCAAATGCAGATCTCTGTGTTGTGTGGTGCAAGGTATAAGCGATTAAAGGGAGCAAGTGAGACATATTTTATTATTCATCGTGTTTCTTACGTCTTGACAAACGATTGAGAAACGATTATTCGTGCCATATTTAAATTCAATGTTACATTATCTTTCAATACACAGCTAACAGACAGCTAGCAGCTAGCTAACAGTTTCTGCGACTCCTTAAAATAAAGGGGAAATTAGGTATATAATACCATGTTTTATTTATTTTGTGTATGGGAAATCATCATATGACGTCTACCGCTCTGAGTGGAGTGGATGGGCGTATCATACTTTTACTGACTACAACCCACCCGTGTTCTTTCAGTTGCCTATATGTCTTCTGCAATTCAGTCAATTTTAACATCTTTAGCGACACCCAAAAATACATGACATAACTGAGCATCTTTCAAGTTTTGACACAGTAATATATTAACCTCCTCAGCTGGTTAGATGCCAAACTGATATCTTAATCAATAAACTGAAAACTAAGACATGAAAACGGTGTCTAGGCACTAATTTAGGTAACGCTCTGTTCAGTTTAATCAGTGAAGAGTTAAAATTTTCAATCCATTATTTGCTGATGTAATAGATTACGTCGGAAATCTTTGGAAGGATTTTCAGCTTGGATGCGTAGGATGAATAATATCGAGACTATGGCGGCAGGCGTTTTTCATTCAGATTACTGATCTTGTTACTTTCATTATCTTGTATTTTAGTGTTCTTGATTGTTTCTTCTTTTAGTGTAATAAATTATAATTGAACTGAAGTATTTTCATACTTCTGCTTCAATGGATGATCCTTCATTTAACAATTATTGTCTAAACTAAATGAATATTATGAAGAGAATAGGATTGAACTTTGTTTGTTTTTTTTTACGGTTTTATTTATGGTAACACGGCAGAACAGATTTAAATGATATTAAAACATGGGTAGACAATAAGCTGGATGAAAATATATTAAACTTCCTAAATAGTTTTTTTTTAATTCGATATTCTGACGGGATCAAGTCTTATGTGAGTGAAATCACGGGGATCTGATAAACTATTGTCATAAATGTGTAACTTAGTTACTGATAATCTTATTGCTACAATCTATTTGTTGGTTTTCAAACTGAAACAGACTGTATGCGGAAGGGGTCTATCTTGCAGTGGTCTGCGGAAGACTGAATTAGTTGATTGAAAACATTTGTTTTCAATCAACTAATTAAACCGCTATACCACTATTTAACCGCTTAAGAGTTTCATCCAATTACCAGATAAGTTTACGGGACAATGGCCGAAGAGAACAATACACATAGGACATTACATGTTAAATAAAACAATTGTCTTGTATCAGAATCAGAATCTTTATTTGTAAACATAAGTAGAGTTACACAGTGTGTGAGACGTTACAACATTTACCTAGGTTCTCTATGTTTTGCCATTAGCCGTACAAATATTTTTTCAATTTGAATTAATAACTATGCAGTTAATGATTATTATTAATTATAGAAACAACTAGGGTAACAAATCCATATTTTATTCCAGAATGTCCACAATAAAATGTTAAGGAAGCACATAGAACCGATGCTAAATGTCAAAACATACCTTTATATAAGACTAGCTTTTGCCAGCGGCTTCGCCCGCGTGGAGGTCGGAAAATGTCCCGCGTGAACGTACTACCGCAATGAAAAGTAGCCTATATGTTAAATCCAGGTTAATTTTTTTTTTAGCTCGAAGGCGCATTTTCATCCGACTTGCTTCAAATTTATCGTCACTGCTCAACTCCTATGTGTCTTAGCGTTATGTTATATAGCCTATAACCTGCCCAGGAGTACCGACTACCATCATACCAAGTTTGGTTAAAATCCCTTCAGTAGTTTTTGACCCATGCGTGCACATACAGACAGACGGACAGACAGACAGACAGACAAAAAATTTACTGATTGCATTTTTGGCATCAGTATCGATCACCATTCATCCTCTAGTATTAATTTTGAATATATTTTCAATGTACAGAATTGACCTTTCTACAGTTTTATTATAAGTATAGATGTCAGAAAACAATTGACAAATGGTTTAAATGTCTAAAGAACGATCATGACTATGATTTATGCAGCAAGCAAAATGCTGCTTAACAGACAAAATATGTCATTACATGACGCGTCAACAAACGTGTGCTCAAAGGAGATTTTTTTTTAATCGCTTCCGCTCGTAACTTGCACCTCCGCCAGCAATACGTATGAGTTCAGTGCCATATTGATATGTTAATGGTAGCTACACGGAGCGATAGCGAGCGGAGCGCGCACCCACACCTCCCTGCTTGTTGTATAGCTCTATATGGATTGAGGTGAGTTTTATTAGGAAATCTTATCCTGGTAATCTACACAAATAAATAAAATTGAAGGGTCTGTTTTTAATAATAAAATAAAATAAAATAATCTCTAATAGGGAGGACAAAGACTGCTTTTTATTCCGGGATAATTTTCAATATGGACGCGGGCATAGCCGCGGGTCGTAGCAAGTATATACTATAAATGAAGCTACCTTGTTGGTCTAGTGATTGCAACCGCTACTACTGAGAATGAGGTCTTGAGTTCGATTTCCTGGTCAGACAAAGTGTAACTGGGTTATTCATGTTTGTATGCCGCATGGTAAAATATGGCCAAGCTTTGATACCAACTATTGTGTAAAACCCATATTTGCAAAATAAAATACTAGTATAATCTATTCAATTCTGGAATTTCTCAGTAGCAGTCCGGAGTCTGAACTTGTACCCGGTTAATGGGCTATCATCCAATCAAGACTCCGGGCTTGTACTGAGAAATTCCCGAATTGAATACAATAGACTAGTATTTTATTTTGCAAATATGGGTATTACACAATAGTTGTTATCAAAGCTTGGACATATTTTACCATGCGGCATACAAACATTTACATTATTTATATAACTTGTACTTATATTTTGAAAACCAGCTCAATTGAAAACATATCATTACCATTACAATTAGAAAAACCCAATCATATTTTGCCCGCCCTGGGATTTGAACCCAGGACCTCATGCTCAGCATTAGCACTTGCAATCAAAAGACCAACGAGGCGGTTCTATACAAACATTTTGAAAACAAAACACTGAACCATTTTAACGTCCCTGCTCCAGTCATTCCAGGAAAAAAAAAACACCAAAAACTCCTTCCTCACTAACTGAGCACAAACATCTAGGTCCCCATTTCACGTATTACTTATATTTGTAGCTGCATCGCCAACTTGCTTAAAAGCTAAATCCTGTAGTATATTAGGATTCTGTACGCGGTGAACCGCGACACACATCGACACCTGATGAATATTGAAAATTGTATGCTGAATTTTTCGCCTAGATTTAAGTGCCTAGTTTTTGAAGCTTGGATTTATTGTGAGGTGAAAATATGTTTTTTGGAATGTTGTACAGCCAGCGTCAACAATATTGGTACGAATAGACTGTTCAAAATGATCTAAACAACTATAAAAATTAAGTCAATGACACAAGTTATGTTTCAGAATGAAGATAGTACACGACCACTGTAATTCTGACTAGAACTATTATTATCCAATTGAGATTTTTTTTTAGTTTTAGAGAAGTTTAATTTTTTTGGTTGTTGAGATCATTTTAAAAACTCTGTTCGTCCCGATATTTTTCACCTAACTGTGGAAATTATTATATTACTTTGTATTAGGATGACGGCCTTGTGGCTAAGTAATAACAGCCGTACGGGTTGGTCATTCAGGTTAAGCTAAGCTTGCCGCGGTTGGCCGTGGATAGGTGACCATCTTTACATACCAATACTCTCCGTGCCTCGGAAAGCACGTTAAGCCGTTGGTACCGGCTGTCTTTCATAGATCTTAGACAGTCGTTACGGGTCGTCAGAAGCCCGAAATTCTTTCAAACAGTCTTACCAAGGGGTATCGTATTACCCAGTAACTGGGTTGTGGAGGTCAGATAGGCAGTCGGTCCATGTAAAATACTGGTACTCAGCTGCTTCCGGTTAGACTCGAAGCCGACTCCAACATAGTTGGATAAAGGCTAGGCAGATGATGAGTTTGTAGACTTTATTCAGGTCTTTAAAAAAGATCAACGACTTTTATAGAGGTCGACTAGAAAGCTAGAAGGATTATAACAAAGCATTCAGACATAGATAAATTCATACCAATTCATACCAATATTACATTGGCGAAAATACCAAAGTGTGTCTATCTGTAGATATATGACTGTTCCATTTTCACGCCTTAAATGATGAACCATTCATGAAATATGACACACAGATAGACTACCGTAGTGGACTTGCTGATCTAGTGTCGCAAGTACTGCCGTTGCTTTTGGGTCCAATTCCCGAGTCGGGCAAACTGTTTTTCAACCGACGAAAAAAAACGGAGGAGGTTCTCAATTCGACGCGTATATATATATATATTTTTTTTTATGTATGATCACGCATAACTTTTTACATAGTGGTTCGATTGTGACAATTCTTCTTCTATAGGAAAGGGTATACTCCCAAGGTGGTCCCATATAAATTTGAAAAACAAAATCGAACCCTAAGGGTTGGAAAACAGGGGATGATTGATTGTTCACTCACTGATTGTAACGTATAAACACGCATAACTTGTTACATAGTGGTCCGATTGTGACAATTCTTCTTCTATTGGAAAGAGTATACTCCCAAGGTGGTCTCATATGAATTTGGAAAACAAAATCGAACCCTAAGGGTTGGAAAACAGGGGATGATTGATTGTTCACTCACTGACACTCACAACTTTTTACATAGTGGTCCGATTGTGACAATTCCTCTTCTATTGGAAAGGGTATACTCCCAAGGTGGTCCCATATAAATTTGAAAAACAAAATCGAACCCTAAGGTTTGGAAAACAGGGGATGATTGCTTGTTCGCTCACTGATTGTAACGTATAAACACGCATAACTTTGTATAGAGTAGTCTGATTTTGATAATTCTTTTATTGTTAGATAGGGTATACCTTGCCAAGTATTATTAGTACATTAAAGCCACAAAAAATCATAAAATAAAAACTTTTTAACAAAAAATTAAACCGCCGAAAAACTGAAAAGCATAAAATAATAAACCTTAAAATTTTGAGTCGGCGCTGAAAAATCAATGAACAAGGAACACTCAAAGCGCCAACTCATAATTTTAAGGTTTATTATTTTATGCTTTTCAGTTTTTCGGCGGTTTAATTTTTTATTTATTAAGTTTGGATGACTTACAGCTAAAACAAACAGAATACAAAATAGTGTGTGAGACTGAAAACCAATTACAAGTCATCACTTATGGAAACAGATTGGAAAGAAAGAAAGAGTATGAATAGCCCAACACAGTTACCAAAAAAGAAGAGAAAGAAAAAAAATAGTATAACATTGAAGCTTGAACTAAATTCACATTATATACAAAATTAAAACCAGGACATACTAAATCTTAATTAAAAAGTCAAGGCTCAGGTACTTTCTCACCGAGGACACACTAGTTACGTAAGGGTCAAAATCATGCTGTTTGCACATACTATTGAAGTTGTTACTTGCGCGCACTATAAATGAATTTTGTTTGTAATTTGTAGAGATAAATGGGACACGCAACGGTGCGTTCCATCGCTTTGACTTTCTGGGAACCTTAAAATAAAAATTTGGATAGAATTTCCGAGTTATTAATAGAATTGTTGAAAATTTTTAATAATGTAATGCAGTCAGAGATTGCTCGCCGATTAATTAGGGGTAATGTTACTGGACTTTACTTTCAGTTGAATTCATGTAGAAATTAATGTGAGCAAACTATGCTTTAGCCTATGGCAAACCATGCAAGTGTCTGCTTCCAGTCAAAACGAAATACAGGATGGCGGGAACATCTGATTGGACTGGAAGCCAATCACAACATAGTTGGGAGAAGGTTAGGCAAATAGATGTACAATGTTACTATTTCAAATATATTTAAAAAAGAAAACAATAACAAACAAGAGCTAATTAGGATTTTCTATGTCATTTCAGGAAATAAACTTTCTAAAACTTTCTAAACTTTCTCTTTTATTGATTAACTAGCTTTTGCCAGCGGCTTCGCCCGCGTGGAGGTCGGAAATTATCCCGCGGGAACATACTACCGGGATAAAAAGTATGTCCTATGTCCTTTCTCAGGCTCTAAACTATCTGTGTACCAAATTTCATTTAAATCGGTTCAGTAGTTTTAGCAGGAAAGCGAGACAGACAGACAGACAGAGTTACTTTTGCATTTATAATATTAGTGTAGATAAAGTATATAAAGTAAATAAAGTAAAAGTAATAAGTATATAAGTAAATAAGTAATAAGTATATAAGTAATAAGTATATAAGTATATAAGTATGGAAGTATGGATAGTATGGATAGCTTTTGAAATTTCATTTAAATCGGTTCAGTAGTTTTAGCAGGAAAGCGAGACAGACAGACAGACAGAGTTACTTTTGCATTTATAATATTAAGTATGGAAGTATGGATATGGAAGAATGGATATGGAAGTATGGAAGTATGGATATAAGTAACAACATAGTACAATATATTAACTTAACCAAAACTATATATACACAAACTAAAATAAAGCATCGAAAAATTCATCCTCACCGCTGTCAACCGGTAACGTACTCAAGAGACTGGCGGCATTACCACGCTGTATAGCAATGCTTAGCCGTTGGCCAAAATAAAAACCAGCCCTTGGGTCACGAGAAGTGTCAACCAGCCGTTTAGATATTTCTTTAAAAAGGCCATGAGCACTCTGAACCCACGGCCCGAGGGTTTCAACCCCAAACGGCTCGAAAATATAATTACCAATAAGGTTGCTATACTTTCGCCGCTTGAGGTTTTCCGCAGCCGCAGCGGCAGTGCCAGCGCAACAAGCCGAGCTAGGAAGATGGGATGGCGCAAGAGTATCGACACACGTTACATCCCACACTAAAGGCCTTCCCACCTTCCAAGGAAACAAAGACATACCGTCCGGTCTCTTGCCATCGTCGCGTGCCAAGCCATTGGGTTCTAATACAGCTGGAACGCCGACGGTGACAAGAGCTCATCGGATGATGTCGTTAATGTTCGCGTGCCGCGCTAAGCGACCCGCACTTCGGCTACAAGACAGGCCGTGGTGTCCTAGACTGTTGACAACTTTGCCACAGTGGCAGCGATGAGGAGAACAACAAGGAGCTCTTAGTCTTAGAGAAGCAGCGAGGCGGAAAGTAGTGTCGTCGAGCAAAGTGCCTATGTTCGACGACGGTAGCGCATGAAGCCACAGACCCGATTCCCATTTAACCACAGCCAGCAGGCGCGCACGCTCCGCAGTAGTAGCAGACGAGTTCAGTAAATTGTCTTGTACAACTCTGCAGAGCGGCTCATCCCACCGTCTTTGGGAAAGTGGGTTATCGGGTAGATTTGAATTCGGGCAAGCGAGTTTCCAGGCATCCATAGCCTCGGTAAAGCAGGGCACATCAAAATTATTCAGTGTGGAAGCTAAGATTTTCCTGATTAATTTCTCAGTGCCGTGGACCGAGGATATGAAAGCCGGTAAACTAAAAAAATTTTGCGGACGCCAATGCCTCCCATACGAATGGGAAGAGTTGCTTGTGCCCAAGCTCGGTCGTCCAAGGCCACATTTAGTATTGAGGTTAGTGTGTGCCGGATAATTTGGTCCATTTTGTCTAAAAGGTGAGTGTGCTTCCATAAATGGGAAGCGCGTAGGAAATATGTTAATTTTGGGGCGAAACAGCAGTAACGAATTAAAGTGATGGCCGAATGCATGTTAATTTGGAACAGTCTTTCCGAAACGTCATTAAAATTTTGTATTTTTTCCTCAATAAAAGAGGAAAAGGAGTTCTCAAAGATTGGAGACCCAAGGAGACGAAGAGAGCTTTTTTCAATAATTTTTATTTCTGGAGCTATTGCGGTAAAATTTTGTAAGTGTCAGTTGTCTGTCAGTACTGTCCGTTATATAAAGTTCATATTTTGATAGGTTTAAACCAAGGCCAATGGAATGAAGTTCATGTTTTAAGGATGTTAGGTCATTTATAACTGTTTCTACATCGCCTCCCAAGGTTCCATCATCGAGATACCAAACATTAAATTTGGAATTTAGCTGTCGAATGATTGGGGGCCAGTGATTTTTAGTTTAGCCATTGGATGAATGGCTAAACTAAAAATCACTGGCCCGAGGGGGTCACCTTGTTGGCAGCCAACTGCAGATTCTAAAAGGTTGTCCCGATATAGTAATTTAGATGGGTGCCTGTAACATTGCCAAAGGAAACTATAGATTTGTGGTATTTCTTTTTTAGTTTCTGCCAGCAAGGTGTCCCTATTAACCGAATTGAAGGTGCTCTTTATGTCAACCTTCAGGATGACCTCTCCTTTGCCAGAATTTAGATAGGTCGACAAAGCGTGTACGGCAGCCTCGCAGCTCCCTTTAGAGCCATAACCTAGCTGCAGGGGCTGAAATTTTTTCGAAACCACCTCACCATAAAAACAGCAAATCTTGGCTGCCATACGACGGTAAGTAGTTCCCACGGCAATAGGACAAATGCCGCTATCCTTCTTACGCAGGGCGCATAAATTGGCCCCGTACAGGACGTCGATGACGGCCTCGTTCACCTTGCCGGAGAGCATAAGGTTAATCAGAGCCGTGAGCTCCTTCAAGAGCAACTCACCAGCTTCCCCGGCGCCTGAACAGACAAGGTCCTTTATGTGCTGAGGACTCAGACCGTCGAGGCCGCCAGCGGAGCCGCTCCGGAAGGAACAGACGGCTGCGATTAACTCTCGACCTGTAATTGTGAGGGAATTATTGTCCGGATCAGGGGGGTCGGGAAAAGAAAGGCCAACCGCTGGGGCAGGGTGTTTGCTCTCCAGAGCTGCGAGCGTTTCAGGAGAACACGGTGCCACCACATCACTACTGAACAGAATCCTGGCTGCTCCGCTAATGTCATCTTCCACTAACTTAGATTCCACCAAATGAGATATACCTCTTGAAGAGGTATATCTCTGTGTCGGTAATTTTGAATCCAAATTATGAGCCGAAATATTACAATTTTCTTTAATTTGTGCAGTTAATGTTTTTTTGTTTGCTAAATTCTTTTGTACATGTAAAACTCTGTAAGGGAAGGTGAGCAGCTGTTCCCAAGCACTTTGTGAGTTCTCCCGGGCGGCAAGACAAACGCAACCTGCTAAGTGTTGCGCCACAAGCGGTCTAGCCCCGCGGGGAACTCGCTTCAAAACTGGTACAGAATTTTTGAATTTAGAGAGGGTTTTCCAAAACGGGTTATCGGATGTAGTTGGTGTTGTAGGTGTTGATGTAAAGACAGGGTCTGAAGTGAGTGCATTGAATGGTTTGTGTACTTTTCCAATATGCACATTCAGAACCCGCTTACCTTTAAAAAACCGTGCCTGGGTACATAGCGGACATCTCTCCAGGATGTTCAGCGATGCTGAAGGTTGAACAGCGCTAATTACCACCACATCGCTGCTGCCACCAATCATTTACTACTTATTTTGCTTAATCTAAATAAAAATAATATATATAAAACAAATTAAATGAGTTAAAACACTAAATGTCTGTGTGACACCGATGACAACGTCGCCGGTGACGGGAGCGACACGACGCAGTCGCGCAGGTGGCCTAGGGCGCCGCGCCACCTATGCATTTTGGCGCAGCGCTGGCAACCGTTGCCGGGAGACATGCGAACTGGCGTCGCGTCATTGAACTTCCTGTTCATCCAAGGCCTCGAATTGTCGCACTTTGAAGAACAAAAGTCTATTTACAAAACGAGATTGACTGTTTATTTGGATGATTTATTATGGCATCATTGTGAAATACGTGACGGTCACTTATAATTATGTCATCGTTTTTTACTGTTCGGTTGCTATGGTGCTGTGCCTAAAGATGTGATATATCTAAAAAAAATAAACGTTTATTTTTTATTTTAGGAACGTATTTTAGATAAACTCTGGCTTATTATACCAAGCTAGGTAAAGCTAGGTTTCAATAGATATTTATTAGTTTATTTTCAAATATTATCACACTTGGTTGACACATTGACACTCACACACACCGAGCTTATTAAATCATAAATGATTTTATTTCTGTAAGTAGGTATAAACACCTTTACATGTCTAACATATTTTAAAAACTAGATGAGGTTGGCGTTTCCTATCTGCCTACTCTGAGAAGAAAGGCCGAAACAAACATAGAGGTCACCGTCTATTATAAGTCCACACACAATCTTGGTCGTATCATATGAAGACCAGGTAGATTGGTATCTGAAATGGTATTTTAAGGAAAGAACCTCACAGATTGAGTGGACCTACCCAGTCAGTGCACGCATTTGTAATCATGCAGTTTAACTCAGAACGCAGAACGAGAGTAACTCTTATCATGGTAAATAAACTTTTTAACAACAAATTAAACCGCCGAAAAAACTGAAAAGTATAAAATAATAAACCTTAAAATTATGAGTCGGCGCTTTGAGTGATCTTTGTTCATTGATTTTTCAGCGCCGACTCAAAATTTTAAGGTTTATTATTTTATACTTTTCAGTTTTTTCGGCGGTTTAATTTTTTGTTAAAAAGTTTTTATTTTATATTTTTTTGTGACTTTAATGTACTAATAATACTTACATGGCAAAGTATACCCTATCCAACAAAAAGAATTATCAAAATCGGACTACTCTGTATAAAGTTATGCGTGGTTATGCATAACGATCAGTGAGTGAACAATCAATCATCCCCTGTTTTTCGACCCTTAGGGCTCGATTTAGTTTTTCAAATTTATATGGGACCACCTTGGGAGTATACCCTTCCCAACAGAAGAAGAATTGTCACAATCGGACCACTATGTAAAAAGTTATGCGTGACCATACATAAAAAAAAAAAAAAAAATATACGCGTCGAATTAAGAACCTCCTCCGTTTTTTTTCGTCGGTTGAAAAGAGAGTTATTCAGCAAGGTTGGCAACATGTCTGCCCAGAATCTACCTAATGTACTTAAGTACTACAAGTTATTGTTACCAAAGTAAATGAGGATTCTATTTTTAGCCGCCACGACCCCGAAACGTCAAAGTTATCGTATTATCGCGTTTCTTCCACTTTTCTTATATTTACGGCAAACAAATCAAGATTTATATAAGATTTATCTCAGAACAACAAATAAGTCATTCGTGCCCCAATCTTTATTATGAAACTGTTTCCTTGTAGGGTAAGCAGTGTTCTGGATTGTACGGTGTTTCTCTGCTTGACAAATCACTTTTACCGGTCTTACTACACTTACTCAAGCTGGCACGATTTATACAAGATACAGTTTTGAACCAGCAAAACATTTCAGGAGGTTGTTATGAGACTCGTAAATAATCATATAACAATACGATACCAAGTCAATAATCAATAATACTTTTTATTTTAGATTTTTCAATTTTATTGTTTTTCAGAATAACTCTCTTAACAACCCTCGGGCTTTGGATCTATGGAAGAAATGTCGGTTGCGTTTTTTTGTGTGTGTGAAAGCGCAGTTTAAGGACACGTACAGACTGGCCGCGTTTTAAAAAAGGGAGTTCACACTTACCGATTTCCGTAAATAAGAATAAAATGAAAAAAATACCTGCCCATTTTATTGTTGATTCGGGTCGAGAATCACTACCATAATTACCTTCTGAAATGTTTTGCAGATCCATATCTGCACCTTGTATAAGACTATACTCTTATAGCTCATGGTGATACTTAACCTAAAAATTAACGCAAGACCTTATACATCGTAAGAGTAGGTATTGAGTTAAATTCAAAATACAAATTATAAATTTATTCATTTAAAATTTAGCCTTACTGCCTTGCCTCCGTGGTAGTTTCGGCAAAATACAAGCTCTAAAAGCTGAGAAAAAAAGAACAATACCAAAATTCTATTAGTCCAAGTAGTTTTATAAACGTGAAAGTTTGTATTTTTTTATGTTACTTAATCACGCAAAACAGTGACACGGATTTGAAGGAAATGAAATGAATTGCACCGATCCCAGCGTGGTTTGACCAGACTCGATTAATCGAATGAACCCCAAGATTTGCACTAGCCTTTGAAGCCTCATATTTCATGGTGCTACATGGGCCATTGCATATCAAGAAGTAGACCGGGGGGCGCTGTAATGGTAGGGAAGACGTGCCCATAGGATAGGAAAGGATTACGAGCCTACCGACTATGCAGCCTTAAGTAAGCATTGGACTAGTGGAGAGAAGGGTGATATTTGTCTATAGGAGGGCATCTTTTCACGTCGTCGCCGGCATGTTGATCCAGGTCGAGCTTCACCGATGCATCTTTTGGTGGGGTTAACCGTTTGCTTGGCTCAAGGCTTCGCTATGTTCCGTGTTGTTGTTTTTTTGGTCGTCTTCCGAGTTCTCACTGCTATCAGTTTCTAGTTTTTTGTAGATACACTAGCCGCTTTCTTGATCTTATTTCTGTCTCCAGCCGTGTCCCTCCAAACTGGATTTCCTTGTCGAAGTATTTCATGTCCTGTTTTAGGTTGTCATTCCATGTGTAAATAGGTCGTCCGACCTTTTTAGATTTGGCCCTGTGCTGCATTGCTGCATGTAACAGGTGTGGTTCAGAGCGTCTGAAAATGTGTGCCAGGTAGCACATCCTGTGGTTCTTGATGCGTTTTGTTATAGTTTTGCCGTCTAAGATTTGATGCATTTTCTTAAGTCTCGGTTTGTTCCTAGCATGTTTGATCAAGTCTCTCATGATAACTCTTTCATATCTTCTCAGTCTTGAACGGTTCGCCTTTGTGAGTGCTGATACTTTTAAGCCATATATCATACAAGGTACGATAATCATTCGATACATAAGTGTAGCTAGTTTCCAATCCATTTTTGAGTTCAATATGAATGGTAGTAATGATTTAGCGTTTCTCGTGGCCTGTTGGCATAGTTTTCTGATTGAGTTTTTTTTTGCTTAATGCGGACGTTATGTAAGTGCTAGGTATTTGATTTCATCTGCTGTTGGTATATTTATTCCGTTGAGAGTCACGTGGGTCGTTTTCTGTGTTTTTATGGGTTCCCTAATTATAATTTTTGTTTTTGTTTCGTTTATTTGAAGGCCTACACTATTGAGTAAGAGTTTTATGTGCTATAAGATGCGTTCTAGTCCTTCTAGCTCATCTGTAATGAGAATAAGGTCGTCCGCAAATGATAAGACTAGGGGAGGGAGATTTCGCGGCTTTGATCTAGTTTGATTACCTGAGTTTCCTCTTCGAGGGTTCTCAGAACTTCATCGATGACCAATGTAAAAAGGGACAGGGGGCAACCTTGTTTAACTCCCTTACCTTTGGTAATCCAGCTGCTTTGCTGGCCGCACCATTTGATGCATGTTCTTTCATTCAAGCATGCCGTTTTTATCCTGTTGGTCATCGATTTGTTGGTTCGTTGTAATAATATGTCTCTTAATGCCTCCAGGTCAATGTTGTCAAATGCTTTTTCTATGTCGAGGGCGAGAACGTACGTTCGTTTACCTGCACGCCATTCCTCGTCTAGAACCCTTTTGAGCGTAAAAATGTGGTCATCTGTTGATCTATTTTTTAAGAAAGCCGCTTGGTAACTGCCTAGTTCCGTTGTTATGTCGTCAAGTTTTTTAAGTAAGTACGTAGCATAAATTCTATAGCCCGTGTTGCAAATCGTTATGCGGCGATACTCGTTCATATCTTTAGGATTGTTTTTTTTTTTTTGAATTGGTACCTGTACGGTCTCGAGCCACGTGTCCGATACTGTGTTCTCTGACCAGGTTTTAATTATATGTTTAGTTACGGCTTCCTGTAATGGTTGGGGCATCGCTTTGTAAAGCTCGATTACTACTTGATCCATTCCGGGGGCCGTCCCGTTTCGCATTTTGTTGATGATTCCTATTATTTCGGCCACCGTCGGTTCTTCGCCTTTTGCTTCTGTTATCGGTTTTGTTATGTTTACCGTTGGTATGCGACGGCCCTCGGAGTTTTTAAGTATTTTCTCCCATTTGGACATCGATATGAACGCGGTACTTTTTCGGCGTTTCGTTTGCTGTTTGTTTTTCCTATAGAATGAATAGAGCATTTGCATGCGTTTTGAGGGGTGCGTTTTACCCAGTCCGGAGAAGCAGGCTCTGCATGTTTTTTGTTCCTCCAGATATGTAACCCTTTGAAGTATTGTCTGACATTCTATGACGCGATTATGCCTATTAGGGTTATCCGGTTGCCTGCTTTGTAGGCATTTGGCCTTTTGTACGTTAGCGAGGGCTATTCGATGGTCCCTTGAGTACATTGGCTGAAGCCTCAAAGTTTCCTGAGCAGCGGCTTTAAGTACATCCGTTATGGTATTGCAGGGTATTTCGGTGTTTTCAATTGTTGTGATTCCCATATTTGCTAGTTTTTTTGTGATGCAATCTTGATATTTTGTTTTGATGGCTGCTCTGTTGAGAGCGGCATAGTTGCATTGTTTGTAGTTGAAGTAATTGGGCTCCTTTGTTGTTTCCTTGGTGCTTTTGTCTTGCTTTAGTGTTTTATTTTTGTTTTTATTTACAATTAAGTTTGATTTTAGTAGTCCCCAGATTATTTTATGGTCGGAGATGCGACCAGTGACCCATTCACCTTTAATAGAGGGAAAAAGTTTTCCTGCTGCCTGTGGTGATGTGATCCAATTGCGATTTTTGAGTACCCTTCGACCAGGTTATTCTACATGATGTTCTAGCTTTTGTTGTTTCTATTTGATATTTTTCCCTGTTGGCTATATCCATTAATAGTTCGCCGTTGTGGTTGGAAAATCCATGGTGAAGGTTTTGTTGTATCAACCCTTTACGTTGGAAGGTTAATGTGTCTTGTCGACCTATATGGGCGTTGAAGTCGCCAAGTATTATGGGAGTACATTTCCTTGGTTTTTGTCTAATCAAGTTTAATAAGCCTGTGAATGATCTGGTTGCTTTTGCGGAACAGCTGTTGATGTGTGAGTTGATTATGTACAGAGGAGTTGGTTTGTCATTTCCCATGCCAACCTCAAGAGTAGCTGACATCACGTCGGTATCCTTTTTACTGTTGACTAATTCTATTTGGGCATTTTTTCTTAATAAAATTGCAAGGCCCCGGTGTGCGTTACCCGCAGTTCCTGAGAGGTACTTGTCATAGTATGCGGAGCTAAGTGTTCCTGCGTTCATCCCTGTTTCCTGTAGGTTAGCTATGTGAATGCCCCTGCGTGACAGTTCGGCGTCAATTTGATTTCTTTTTCCTGGTTTCGAGGCGCCGAATTGAACGTTCCAAATTGCTATGCGCAGGTCTGTGCAAGTGTACTTAATTGTGGTAGAGGTGGGGTTTATCAGATTCTGTATCCCGTGTCGTCCGCAATTACATCTGATAGCGGTGTAAGTGGTGTTGATTCTTGTTGTTCGCATGGTGTTAATGAGTTACCTACTTGGCTTTTTACGAGCAGCCTCATTTGTAGCTGGGGTTTCGTGGGTTTTTCTTGCTCTTCTCGTGTGTTGTACCTGTTACTAAACGGTTTGGTATGTCGTTGTGCTTTGACGCTGGTTAGACCTTGCGTTAGGATTATCCGGTTGTTATTGCATTGTTTGTCGTTTTTCAGGACCCAGCTATCATAGTGCCGGTTCATGAAGAGGATGTGTATGTTAGCGGGAGCTGGTTCGCCGGTCGGTGAATATACTTGTGTGTTTCTATTGTTTATGTGCACATGCACGTTCACGAAGTAGAATTCGGACGCGGCGATTGTTATATCTTCGCCACCCCAGAATGTTTAGTTAAATTGCGCAGTTATGTATTTTGTAATCCTTTGTTCCTGGGAAAGAATGCTGTTGGGGAGAAATTCTTGTATATTATTTAGAAGTGCTAGGTGAATTCTTACATCATGGCGATGTTCCAAGAGTATGCGGCGAGGTCTTGACGAACATTCCTATGATCAAATGTTAGGCCCATTAGGTAATTAATTTGGTGAGCAATCGCTCCAAACAGACAATTCCCGTCTTTTGAAATAGGTACAATTATGACCATTGTAAATGCTTTTGTTTGTGGGGCAATTCAAAGACACGTGCAAGTCGGAAGCTCAAGCTGGCTACACTTGTAGTGAGTCAATTTATGGGTTTGACCTTTTTTTTTGTTTCTTTTGTTTATCTGAGTAGCAAAATGTGCATTCAACTTAAAAATTGAGGGTCTGGCTCGCGTACCCTTTTTTTATTTTTATTTTTTTTGAACTTTTTGCCTCACGTGTAACCGATTCAAATCGGAGTGGCTGTAGGCCACTTAGCAAGCTTTTAGCAATTTAAAAATTCGTTACTTTGTTAGAATTATAGCATCTTTAGTTGTGGCGTCTTAGTAGGTATCGTATTCTGTTCTAGAATGATAGCGAGAAAAGGTCTGTTAAGTAGTTAGTGTGAACGCAATCCTTCACACAACGCTTGCTCGTGTGATGACGATATTGGGTTCCCGCGCGCGGCAAAACCAAGCCGGTCTTACGCAGTTTATTAAACAAAAATCCCTGAAATATTAGGAACGGGCTCACCGGGTTCATCAGGGGTCAGTCTTCTTCTGGCAGGCAGATTCTAATGCAGTCAGGAGCGCACAGTGACACTTTTGCTTGCTTGTTTTATACAAGGTGTAACGTAACTGAATGGACGCAAGTCTGCCGATTGAGCCAGAGAGAATTCAATCCTATCTCAAGGCAGTAGGGCTCAAATTCAAAAGCATAAAACAATGCTAGTGTACGCACACGATTTTTTTCCTCAATACTCTAATTCTATCAAAACTCTAATTAGGGTGTATGAGGCCCTTGCGTTAATTATGTTACACGTTGTATAGGCACCCGATTACAAGTTCCGACACAGAAGCACACACACAATAACTCGGTTCGATTTCGAAGTCAGGCGGGTAAAATACCACATCTGTTGCACGCGCGCAAACACGTCCGGCTGTGTCGAAGACTCAGCTTGAACCGCCACGCAAAACGGTGACACGGATATGTATAAAAATTGGCGAAGAGATAGTTTATTACAAACAAACATACAAAGACTACTGAGGACATAAATAGAGTGGTTGAATGGAGCCATAACAATAAACTGTACTTTAATGTAGCCAAATGTTCAGTGATGACGTTCTCTCGTGCACGTACCCCTATGTGCTACGAGTACAAGGTTGAAGAAACGCCCATGCAGCGAGTAACACAGGTCAGGGACTTAGGGGTGATTCTCTCTCCAGACCTTACTTTTCGCGAACATATTGTTAAGATCTGTAAGAAGGCCTACAGAAACTTGGGATTTGTACTGAGGCAGACACAGGGGTTCACCAACATTGCCACACTCAAGGTACTGTATGACGCTCTAGTCAGGAGTCATCTTGAACATAGTGCAGCAATTTGGGCTCCACATGAAGCGAAATACGGTGTCATGTTGGAGCGGGTCCAAAATAAATTTACAAGACACTTGTATTTTAAACTGTACGGGGTATACCCGTTCTACCCTCTAATGTACCCTACATTATTTGTGCTGGGAATGGTGGGGTATAATGAGCTCAGGGTGCGTCGGGCATTTAGTCTCGCCGCGTATGTAGTAAAGCTACTGCGTGGTGTAGCACACAACCCGGGAGTGCTGCGTCATCTGAAGCTGTGCGTGCTGGACCGATACGTGTGGCGGCGGCGGCGCCCACAACTACTAGCCGTGCCGGTAGCCAGGACCAACCTTCTGGCGAAAATCCCTCTCACACAAACCATACGCATAGTAAACGAAGTTCATGACAGAATAGACATATTTTCTTGCAGTTTGAGTGAATTCGCAAAAGTTCTTTTAAATGTAGTATGTTATGTTATGTAAAAATGTTTTGAGTTTATTTAGAAATAGTAGGTATTATTATATTTATAAAAGATAAAGCTAAGGTTTAATTGTTATGTGTTAGTTGTTAAGTTTTTTATGTATTTTAGACTATTGATGTAGGAAGGAAGGATATAAGAAGGAATAATATTGATGCACTATCGAATTAGTTTTAAGTCTGTTAAGATGGGGTTGTGAGGTTACCTCTCACAACTATCTTACATAAATAAATAAATGTGTTACAAAATATAAATATTATAAAAAGGAAGAATAATAAGGTAATCAGTAAAAATTTAGATGTAACACTATAACAATTGGGTGCAAACCTGTAATGATAGATGTAAGCTGGAAAATAAATAAATAAATAAATTACCATTATTGATATACACATTATACTTTTCGCCAAAATTGGGGGAAGCCTATGTCCAACAGATTAAATGTTTCTTTTAAAATTGTTTAAAATTAAAAACTAAGAACAAAACAAATAAGTACACAACAAACAACAACTTAACAAATAAGTTGTAGAGGCCTTCTATTAAGTATGGAGATACCCGTAGCAGAAGACCTCCTTCTTACATATTTATGTGAACAACATACAAAGCCTGTTAATTGATGCAATATTAAACAAAGTTGGTACAATAACAAAACTAAGACTACATAATTAAAAAAAATAATTAATAAGCAGTAAATATAATAAGCAATAGACGTCTTTTGGGTGAAATCATGATGATGATGAATTTTAATTCCGGTAGGACGTTCCTGTGGAATATCGAATAATTATCGACCTCCACGCTGGCCGCAGGCGAAAAGGTAGTATAAAAATATATTAAAAATTTGCCACTAAACTGATAGCTGTACTTACTGCCTAGGAGTTTAATCATTGGGCAGCCAGCCCCAGAAATGATAGACAAAGTTAGTGTATATCAAAAAGTCGTAAACTACGCATACAGAGTAATAAAACAGATAAAACCTTTGCCTTTTATACTACCCGCAAAATAAGAGGCAGCATACAGTATTAAAAGCTACGAAAAACTTTTGATCCCCAGCATAAAACATACGTAAAATATAAAATAAAAGAAGCTACCAATATTTATCATAATATTATTATTTTGAACCAATAAAATATGATTCCTGTCTGTGCGGGTTTCGCATCCAATAAACGCTGGGCATTCGGCTCGGCCCATTCCTCCCTACCTATCTGTGATGAAATACGGGGACGGTTAGCAGAAAAAAAATAATATGAAACATATTTTATTTGAAAAAAATATTGTTTTGTGTCATCCTTTTTTTGTGGGTGGGAAGTCATCAAATGACGTCTCCTGCTCTAGGGTGGAGCGAAAGGTCACCCGTGTTGCTTCAGTTATGTTAAAAAAACAATACAATCTAATTGAGAACCTCCTGCTTTTTTGAAGTCGGAAAAAAAAACGTGTAGTATTATGAGAACCAAACGTGTGTGCCAAATTTCAGCCCGATCAGTGTTTCTTTCAGGCACTACTCCGGGGGGGGGCTTTGCCCCCCCGGAGTAGCCTTACCGCCCCCCCGGGGCACTTGGAACTGTAGGTTGCCGCTCGCTTGCTTTCGGCCTAGATTTACGTATGTTCACGACGAATTTCCCGACAATTTGGCAAATTATTTAAACCTATAAAGCAAGTTGCGTTCCGCGGACCACGGGAAGTATACAGTAACATTTATCTACAGTCAGAACAGAACACATGTGGCGTGCAAGGCGAGTCGTGTCGGTCAGAATAGCAAAGCAGTAACCACAGCCTCCGTCGAAAGATCGTTTAGTACGATGAATAGAATACTGAATAAGGCAAGAAACAGAATGTTACCTGAAACTTTAATGCATTGTATGATGATTAGCATCGAGGGACTAGAGACTCCAAAAGAAGATTTTTTGGAAAAAGTTGTTGATTTGTATGCAAGAAAAAAGCCACAAAGAATAAGATTTTTGTAAAGAATAATATGTTACTTTGACAATTTTGGTTCAGATTAGTTGATCTTTTAGTTATTGTGTAGCCTGATAGCATTTTTAATTCATTAAAATATTAATATTAACTGAAATTAATTTTAAATATTACTTTGTTTTAATTATTTACTCCGCCCCCCCAGATCTCTTAATTGCCCCCCTGGAGAATTTTGCCTGAAAGAAACACTGAGCCCGATAGCTTCAGTGGAAGTGCGTGAAATATTGAATGCAAAATTCGAGGACATACAAGTAAAGTTTAACAAAAGCTTTTAATAATACGCGATCAGCACATAAACCTGACACAAAGAGGGCTCTCAGTGTAATTATTTTCTGTGGAATATTGACTCTGTCAGCTGTTGAACGCGATTTAGATGCGTTGGTCACGTTCAATTTCTTTACTGAAATTCGCACTTAGTATTTTCTTCAACGCTGTGAATGTTTTTCCATCGAATATTATGAAACAGTGAATGGAAAGCGTTTATTTGAATGCAAAGAAAATTAATATGGAAGCGTGGAAAGTATTTTAATGAAAGCGTCTCATCATTTCAGCCGAAAAACGTCCACTGCTAAACGTAGACCTTCTCCAAGCGGGGTTTACCGTAATTGCCACGGCTGGCAGGTGGGTTGGCCATCATAGTATGTGTTCGACGCCAAGCCAAGGGCTCACCATAGGATTTTAATAGCGCAGTGGAAGTTATGGTGAGCCCTTGGCTTGGCGTCGAACATTCTTCTCTTCCTTAAAATAAGGTTCATTGGATTGGAACCAATATTCTACCCCCCCCCCCCCCCCCCGGACGGGCCTTCCCGTCCGCTAATCACTTGGGAATCTTGACAAGGTTGCGTTTTATCAGTCCACTTGACGCGCTGCTAGAGGATGTGCAAATACTCCTAGCTCCAACGCCTCCAAAAACTCTGAGCGAGCTGCTGCACCAACTGAAACCGCGATAGCCAATTTTGGCCCACATCGACAAAAGGGTCCGCCGGCAGGGCGACAAGTGGCTGTCAAATCAAAAAATGGCCCGGGGTTAGGGCCTCCAAGTCGTTCAGGTCCGAAGACAGCGGGCACAATGGACGCGAGTTCAATACAGCTTCAATGCGGCAAAATACCGTAGCTAACTCCTTTCGCGGGTGAGAACGGTGTCTCCCAACAATTTGCGCCAAAGTCCCTTTGTCCGCTTTCACCGCAGCCTCAAAAATACCCTCCCATTTGGGGCAGGCTGGTGGGTCAAAACCATAACAAATAACAACAACAACCAAACAACAAAAACCAAACAACAACAACAACAACAATTTAACCAAATGGCCCTCCTTAGGCAACAAAAGGGGGTGACGGGCCCTATAAGGAAGGCTAGAGTGCTTTAACCGTCAACAACACGCAAAAGACCCGTATCGTCCAAAAAGGGGTTCAACTTTCTAACGGCTCCCGACAATTTCCAAAACTCTCGCTGCAGAATGGCCAACAGCGCATTGCAACAAAAATCTGGGTCAAACGGAGGGTCCTTCGTTCCAACAGCGAGCACCTTGAGCCCGGGCAAAGGACCCGACATCCTCCAAATCAAAGGCGTTTCAGAATTTTGAATCTGGGACACTCGGTTCGCAACAAAGACCTCCAAAGAGTGGACGGACGTCTTCAACCAACCCAAAACAATTTGACTGTCCGTCCAGGCGTAAGAAGCCCGAATGTCCACAGTTCCACCCAAAGTGTGAGCAACGTGGTTCAATAGACGCACAAGAAGCGTCGCCCCTGACAATTCTAACTTAGGGATGGTTAGTGCCGTCCGGAGGGAGGCCACCTTGCTCTTGGCCAAGAACAGTGACAAATTCACCTGACCTGTCGCGCAGACGGTGCGCAGACAAACAACAGCTGCATAACAGTGCGAAGACGCATCACAAACAAGGGTAGCAGTGTAGCTCCCAGGGGGGAGGATAGCGCAGGGTAACACGACCTCGTTGACTACAGGGAGTGCGGATACAAATTGGAGCCAATTTTCCAACAGGGTTTCCCGAATTGGCTTGTCCCAGCCAAGTCCCGCAGTCCAAAGGCGCTCAAGAAAACAATTTCGCCGAAAACAATACACAAAGAAAACAACAAAACAATAGACAAAAGGCAACCCTGGGCTCTCATATCCAAAATGGCATGGACCACAACAGAGTCCCCCGTGGGCCCCCAGACCTGACCGATGCCGTTGGCAACAAAACCGTGTCGATCTGAAGGGTACCTTAGCGGGGCAGGCGCCAATGTCCTAACAATGCCTGGGCGGCGACCGATCGCCGCACCCAGGCCCAATTCCCTCCCGACGAGGATGGAGGTCAAACCCCTCGCACGCGCGGCGTCCCGAGCCACGCGCCATCGCTGGAAGGGCACATCCCATCGGATGCCCGAATGGCGGGGGGCGTGACTTCAACCGGGGACGTTCCACCAATGGAGGGGAGGGAATGCGGTGCTGGTCTGGCCAGCGCTGCCTAGCAACAACTGCGTAATCGCCTTTACGCGGGGAGACCAAATGGCGGTGGCGCGGCTCCCGATCAACTTGCGCGGGGGGTGGATTGCGGCGCTCAAAATTGCGGGCCTCTCCCCGGTTCTGAACCGGCGAGCCAGAAGCCCGGTGACCAACTCCATGGTACCCCCCCCGTGCGCGAACCTTCATCAGAGGCTGGTCTGCCAGCGTGGTTCGCGTTAGCGCACAAAATGTCCAAATGGGACCCCCTACAAAATCTACAAGGTTGGGAGTTGGGGCAGTCCCGATGGAAGTGAGCCCCCAAACAAGAGAAGCACAGGCGGCGTGCATTGGCAATTCAGCGGCGGGCACTCACGTGCAATTTCAAAAAGGCCGCGCAAGTTGCCATGCCATGCCCCGTGTCCCTACAAAACTCACAAACAGCACGACTCTGGGTGCCAGCAAAACGAGTGGCGGGGCGACTATCAACATGCCCGCGAGCCCCAGTCCGTCCCTGGTCTCGTGGCCGGGAAGACGGCTGGCGTGACTCAGTGGCAACGCCAGAGTTGTCCACAAACCGACACTCATCCTCCAAAAATTGGACGAGGTCACCAAATGGGGGGAGATGTGTGACACTATCCCCACCATACTTTTGCTCGAAACGAGCCCTCAAATCAGCAGGAAGCCGTTGCATTACAACATGTACCAAAAAGTAAGACCAATGGTCCACCGGCAACTCCAATTGCTTTAAAGCGTTGGTCGCTGCCACCAACGGATTCAACAGGTCAGTACGCAATGCTGACAATCCAGTAATGACCGGTAACCCCAAAATCAATTCAATATGAACGTCAGCCAAACAACGTTTATTTTGGTACCGCCGGGTGAATAGTTCCAAAGCGGTAGGGTAGGCTGAGTCAGTCAACGACAGATGCTGTACCAAGGCTCGGGCCTCACCTTCCAGGACAGACAACAAATAGGCCAACTTTTGGGCGGGTTTGAGGTCCGAGCGAGCATCAACCAAACTTTCAAACAGGTTTTGGAAACCTAACCAATGGTCCAAGCGACCGTCAAAGTGTGGCAGTTTCAAAGTAGGCAGTCTACTCAATAGTCCGAGACCTGAAACAACCGAGGTCTCCGGCTTGACCTGGACTGGTGTCCGGCTCTGCAATATTTCCCGAGCACGTTGACCAATAACATCCCCCAGGTCCAAGATCTGGTCGTAGTCAGCAAGGACCTTATCACGTGCTTCCTGGTGCAGCACTTCCAGATCCACATCATAAATGAACTCGTTGTAGCGGGTGAGCAGAGCATCAACGTTGCCGAGTCTCACGTTCAACTGCTCGAACCGAGCAAGCGTGACCCCTTCAAGATCCGGGCGCTCAGCGGTCGCTGCAGCTGAAGTGAATCACCGCAGCTGTGTGGTCAATCCACTGATTACCTCTCTCACCGCTTTGTATGCCATTGCACAAACAAGCAATTCAAATAAACCAAATAATTAAATCATCAAATAACAAAGTTCAAACAATATAACCAGGGAAACCAAAGCAAACAATCAAACCGAACTCAAGACGACTACAAAATAATGGTTCCAATTTAATGAACAACAATAAACTTTTATTTTAATTCAAAACCAATGTCAACGTTCAAAAATTCAACTTCAAATTCAATTCAAATATTCAAATGTTAATTTCACAAACTACTTTATCAATGGTACAACAATAATAAACCTTTATTCCAATTTAAAACAATGTTAATGCTCAAAAATGCCAATTTCAAATATTAATTTTCACAAACAACCATGTCAATGGTACAAAACTCAATATTTTAATGTCTTCCAGACATTCAATACAACAGGTCAGACACAAAAGGGGGCTACAACAAGGGGCTGCAACATAGCCCAATCCAATCCACTTTATTAGCCCGGCTGACTTTGGCAACATCAGGTTACCCGTCTCAACAAATTTAAACAAATTAATACAATTATACAATCATAGTTAACAAATATTTACAGCGAATTACTATTTCCTTATAGAGACTGCCAAGTAATTAGCTTACTGTAAATTTCCAATTTTGTGGTTGTATGTCTACCAACCACGCTCTGCTACCAAGAATGTTCGACGCCAAGCCAAGGGCTCACCATAGGATTTTAATAGCGCAGTGGAAGTTATGGTGGGCCCTGGGTCAAGAGTGGCGTAGCGAACTTGTCCGCCGTGCGCGGAGCTTATCAATAATATATTCAAATACTCACCTCATGGTTGAGGAACACCTGCTCTGGAGCCTACCTGGATTTATGTATGTAAATGAGTATATATTGTATTGTGTAGTGACGTTATGAGTGGTATCCAGGACACCCGGCCGCTGCAATAGGCCAGAGATTTTCTCCAACATGCGGTTCCAATCACTATCACATTAACCTCAAAGTTTTCAACTAAACAAATATGTCCAAACTCAACCCGTATTATTTCGTCAAATTGGGGTTATTTACAATCAAACAATAGGATCACGACTAATTGTCCAACAAAACGATCGGTTTAAAGGGATTAATTTACAACTGGTCGCGAAATCCAAGAGGCGACGGCGCATTTTTTCAAAAACCAAAACCAAAGATGTCAAGTGTCAAAGTCAAACTGACAAGTGACAGTTCTCGCTTCGTTACACGCGCGTTCCGTTAGGCGCACTGATTAATCAAGTCAACGGGACGGAACAGTATGGTTGTAAAATGCCTAGAGAATGCTGCTGCCTATTCCCTAGTAAGTCCCTTAGTCGCCTCATACGATACTCACGGGAAGAAATGAGATGGTGCTATTCTATACGTCCGGCATCATACGTCTACTTAAATAATATCAGAAGTGGAAATCATGATAAAATATAACTTATAAAATTAAACAGCCAATTTTGCTTCAATTCTTGAGCCAAGTCAACGAATCACATGCAGTAGACGATCACTAATTGTCACAGCGGTAATGAAGAAGGATTTAGAGATTTTATTTTGCGGATTTAATACTTGTAGCTATAAGTAGTAGATTTTTATCAAGCGATTACAAATGATTTTGGTTTCGACCGTCGCACAAGGATTTTGCGGGAAGCTTGTAATGGCGTTTTGGCGGGTGATCGGACCAAACCACAGATGACTGAACGAATCCGTGCAACCATGAATCATCATTCGGTCACATGAACTGAATGATGAGTGAGTGAGTGCTATTAAGAGTCAATTTCTGATTGGGTGCAAATCAGCGCGATCAGCGACAAATACCTGTTTGATGCTTAAAGAAAGAAACCTTTCACTTAATCAAATGAAGATATTATTAACATCTCATTATTTATGCTGGTTTGAATGTATAATTCTTTCCTATGATCTAAATGCGTTGGAAAAATAATATTAATAATCAAACAGTAAAAAAATCGTCCGTATTTTTTTTTTTAATAGAAATTAATGTCATATCTTGATGTTTTTAAACTTATGAACACTACCGGAAATATTGCTTTTAAAACAGTAATTTTATATTATACTATACAGATTGGCAGGGACATCGAAACGAATACTGTTACTATGAATTCAGTACATGTACCCTAGCGTAAACCTACTTTGAATTTTTTAGTCGGTTGAAAATAATTTACTGTTTATTATATTATATTTTGACCGCGAAATTATTGGACTTTTTTATGAAATAGTAGATTGTTTTTGATAACCGACAAAAAAAAATCAGCTCATGCTCACAAACATTCATTGAATGTATGATAACATGTACGTCGTTATCCCTGTTCAAATAAAAATTTGCAAAAAAAAAACATTTTTTAACAAAAAGTATTCTGCTACTTTTTCTGCTGACGCGCCACAAAAGCTTAGTTTAGATTCCGTCACAAGTTCTTTATGTGAAACAATATGAGGTCCCCTGCTAAGGTCAGCCTTTTTACATTCCCTATATTTGCTATAAACGAAAATATTTTCAGACGATGCTTATTACAGACCTTTATTTGTGCTCACTGGTACCCGGTTTTCAGGCTATCTTTTCAGATTGTGGATAAGATGTGATATGTGGGCAAATTTTTAGTTTTGTCTTGTTTTTGTTTTAGATTTTGCGTGAATACAGTTTTGAATCTGACCACGATCAGGGGGTCCTAAAAGGCCGATTGGGCAGAATCAAAATAGGATAATTTAATGAATTGAATAAATGATAATTATTTAATCGTAATATAGTCACAAACTGACAATTTATAATATTATTTACGTAAACAGCACGCAATGCATCTGTTTGACAGTTTTGTATGGAGATTCGTAAAATGATCCAGAAACTTTGAATTGATTATTGGAGTTATAATGTCAAATAACAGAATCTCAAGGGAATTCAGGAAATGAATTGTTGTAGAAGAATTGCTTTCTGTGGCGTGTTTCGGCCCACAGAACTCTACACTACGTTCAAGAGCTGTCAGTTTCATATTTTTTGTAAAATATCGTCATTGCTTTGGAACGCGGTAAAGGTGCGCGGTAAGTTTTTTTGGTGAAATTCACCAATCAAACTTACTGCTCTCGCAGTAGATTGATAATAACTCTTAGGTCTAGTGGCTGTTAACGTATTTCTGATTATAGAGATAAGGTTCAAATTTGAGTGTCGGCGAAGTAATGTCAGGTTTTTCATTTGAAATTGGTTAATAGCAGTCTCTAAACTTGAACATAAATGAATACTGGCAGCGATCTCTTCCCTAAGTCAATTCATCATCATCATCATCATCATCACCATTTCAGCCATAAGACGTCCACTGCTGGACTTAGGCCAAAGTATATTAGGACAAGGAAATTAATTGCTAATTGGTTACCAACTTAAATATTTTCTGCATAATAACAACTGTAATTTTTGACTGATGTATGAAATTGCTGTCATTATTCATAATTCGCCTGCTTTTATCCCAATTTATTTGGGGTTGGGGCAGCATGTCTCTATCTTCCACGCTTTTCTATTAGTCGACATCTTGGTAGTCACCCACTTTCTATTCATATCAACAAGCACGTTAAGTCGTTAGTCCTGCGCCTGATATCTCTCCGGTCGTGTCGGATTGCCGTCCCATCGGACTATTAGAGTGAGTGCCCCTGTGTCTGCGCACACACGCCTGCACTATAATATCTCCCGCGCCGATGGCTAGTCTCCGTTCAGACTATATATCTTTTTCATTATTCCCACAAAATTCGGCTATAATACGGCAAATTGACGAAGTGTGTCAATTTAGTCAGCAATTTAATTCTAGGACTTAGTTGGAGGATGAGGTACTTGGACAGATGAACATTTAGAAAAATGAAAGAATGTATTTTTAAATAAATTTGTAAGCCCTTTGAAAATTACAGACGTGTTGTTTTAGGTGTTAATAACAAAATGAATGAATTGGAATAACCCGACACATTCAAAACAAATTAAAACCGGGAAATGAAAACGAAAGGTTTCCCTATTCACACCATAAAATAAAAATCCTCCGTAAATTATAATTACGCATCTTCAATACACGAACAGTCTCCTAATTTGACAGTGCTACTGATTGAAAGAGACTTTTCAAAATGGCGGCTTACAAAATGGCGCCGATGCTCCCCACTTCTCAAATAATTAATCCTAAGCGTTTAAACTCCATATAATTGAGAGGCCTTGAGGTTTTTCTATGAAGCTCGTTATGGGATATTGAAAGCATCATTGAAAATGCTATTTAAGGAAATTAATTGATTTGTAATGTCCTTGGCCGTAATTTTATCGAATTTCTTGAATGTTTGAGGTTGGAGGTAAGTATCTTCTGGCGCCTGCATGATTAGTTATTTTATTTCTGTAAGTAGGTTTGTACAAACAGGTGTAACGTCAATCGTATTTCAAAAACTAGATGAGGTTTGTGTATCCTATTTGACTACTCTGAGAAGAAGAAAGGTCGAAACAATCTCAGAGGTCATAGTCTCTTTTAAAGTCCAGACATTGTCTTGGTCAGATCATGTGAAGACCATAGACTGGTATCTGTAATGGTCTTTTGAGAAAAGATCTTTACAGGTAAAGTGGACCTGTCGTGGTAGTGCACGCATTCGTCTGCGTAATTTGCTGCGGGTCGGGTGAGCGGAAGAGATCTCCCCCTCCCTTTACGTAGCCTCCTTCTGCGACATGACTACTTCGTAGAAGCATACCACCGCGTCCCAAAACTCCGCGCTGCCGACCACGGTGGGCAGTGACAGGCCGCTGCCTACTCCTGAGGTGAGGGCACGGCGCGGCTCTTCCCAAGCGGCACACTCTGCCAGCGTATGCCACGCCGTATTCTCCCGACAGTCGACGCAGTGGTGACACGGGGCGTCCGGCTCCTTGTTTATTTACACTGCTACTTCCCGAAGTAACCTTGTCTCGACAGCACCATGCAACTCATGTTCTAGTTCAGGTCATATTCTATACGTGTGCCAAATTTCATTCAAATCCGTTGAAACGTTATGAAAAGGCAGTAGCAAAACGTTGTGGAACATTCCGTTTGTGTAAAGCAGTATACTATTTGGTTGTATACTTAGTTCTATAACTATTCCAAAACTAAACTGCTCATCCCCATAGCATATAATGTTCCCACTGCTGGGACACAGGCCTCCTCTCTGCGCGAGGGAGTCGGCACAAATAGAAAGAAAGAAAGACGCATAGAAAGACCAAAATTATATAAAAATAAAAAATAAGGCCACGCAGGCCGAGTCAGGGTTAGTAGATGACACATGTCTTAGAATTTTTGGTTCTAGATCATGCCGGCTTTCTCGCGATGTTTTCCTTCACTGTTTTGAGAGCAGTGGTGATCAAATCGAAAGTCGGCGCTGAAACCTCAAGGCTCCCACTGCTCCAGCTCATCCACAAACCAACAGTTAACCGTAATGTTTCATAAGTAGGTTATTTTAACAGCAACCGGCTCTATCGTTAACATACCAGGTTTAACTGTGTTTTTATACGGAGTAATTAAATTTTATGAGTTCCAACAGTATGAATGGGTACAGATAAACGTATGCCTCGGCTATTCATTTTATTACTGGAAAAGGTTGTTTTCAATTCAATAAAACCTTTTTTCTTCGGGAGTCGTAATTTCAGCGTTTGGTGTTAATTTGTACTTGGTAGGAATGTATTTTGACACATTAGTATTTGACCAGCTGCATCATGTTGGTCTAGATGCCGACTCCAACATATTTGGAAGAAAAGTTCGTTCAAAAACTAAAACCCTACTACTGATGTCATCATTTCAGCCAGAAGACGCCCAATGCTGGCCATAGGCCTCCCCAAAAAAGGGAAGCGTTTGCCATAATCGCCACGATTGGCAGACGGGTTGGCGATCGCAGTATGTTGGTGAAACGCATAGAGAACGCTGCTGCCCATTCTCTAGTAAATCCCTTAGTCTTACGACACCCACAGGAAGAAATGTGATGATGCAATTCTTTACGTCCGGCACCATACCATATATATCATGCTCTAAAAAGTATGAAGCAAGAAAATATTCTCATTTATAGTTCATATATTTATGTCGTCAAGAGGGCGCCAACTTCAATTTAATGTAGCGTCACATTATGTCTATAACCGGCAAACGATTACGACGCTTCCAACAAACCTACCTCATTTGTCAAATTATGGTTGGGAGTTTAGCAATTATTATGAGGTAACAAATAATTATCAATAATTAATCGATATCTATATACATACAGACATACAAATAATAAAATTGGAGTGTCTGTTTGTAATATTAAGATAACCACTTTTTACTAATTGTATATGGATGTATACGGTACATATACCAAAACAACATTTTTTACAATTTTTGTCTATCTGTCTGTCTGTTTGTTCCAGCTAATCTCTGAAAGGGCTGGACCGATTTTGATGGGACTTTCATTGCAGGTAGCTGATGTTACAAGGAGTAACTTAGGCTACTTTTATTAAAAAAAAAAAAAAAATACCTGCTTTAATTTCCGACATCCACGCGGGCGAAGCCGCGGGCAAAAGCTAGTAATAAATAATAATAATGATTAATTATAATGTAGGTATGTAGATATAAACATACATACCAATATACATCACCATCATCATCATCATTTCAGCCGAAAGACGTCCACTGCTGGACATAGGCCTCTCCCAAGCTCCGCCGCTTCGACCGGTTTTGTGCTTCCCGCATCCAGCGGATTCCTGCGGCCTTCACAAGGTCATCGGTCCACCTTGTAGAAGGCCTTCTAACTCTAGGTCTTCCCTCATTGAGATTTAAGTTTGGCAATTCTTCGGGCAACGTCGGTTATCTTGGTTCGCCTGCGGATCTCTTCATTTCTGATTCGATAATGAGCCTTATTAGAAGGCTGAAAGTCACCCAAAGTGCAATGAAGAGAGCTATACTTGGAGTTTCCCAACATGCTCGAATCAAAACACACATAAATACTGGTCAAAATCTTAACCCTTCTTTTTGTTTCGCCGTGGTCGGGTAATGGGGGATAATGGTAGGTGGTAAATGTTTATAGTAAAAGTTTTCTGCTTAAAATAATTCTTACCTCGTATATGTTTAAACGGTCAAATTTTCCCAATCAATCTTGAAACTTATAGCGATAAAGTTGAAAAAATGTTTATCAGAATTATTATGCAATTATATTATTATTATTTATATATTTATATTTTGTAAAAATGTGTCAATCCACCTAAAGATCACTGTCCTTCAAGATACAAGACTCTCCTAGTTTGAAGGGCAGGGGTCTTACTCAAATGTAATAGCTATACCAATCTACTGAGACTATACAATAAATGATTTATTTACTTACTTAGTATTAATGAAATTTGTCAGATTGTAGTAGCTTTTTGTGCTGGCGTCTGTAAATTAACTTAAATGGTCTGAGCATGTAAGAATAGGCTATTCTATACGAATCAATAAACAACAAAGGGGTTGTTCCAATTTCGTATCGTGTATGGTAGAAACATGTTCTATGCGGAAAAAGGCGAAATCTTCGTACTAATAACCTAGAGATTGTGAGTTGAGACAGTATACCTAAGATAGTAAATTATGCACAAATAAATACCGAGCGAGGTGACTACGCAAAAATGTTTTATGACCTATCTTTAAATATATAATTCTTTTGTATGTGTAATATTTCTAAACGGCTTAACCGATTATGAAATATTTTTTGTGTGTTTTTGGGTACCCCGGATGGTTGAGCAAGTCAGCCACGTCTGCTAGAAAGATTTTTAAATAAAAATAATCCGATTAACTATTTATTCCAATAAAAACATTTTACAAAGAGAAATTAAAGTACATTATTGCCTCTATCCTTAACACATTAAGCTCAATGCAACCAACACGATTAAAAAACAATTATTTCCGGTCATTTCCAAGAAAAGTTCAATGAGTTAACAAAGCGAGCACAGTCCGTCTTTATGCTCATTACATTAAATATGTTAAATGCTCGTCCAGAGAGCAGGGGCGACGATTGTGCTCAAGGTGGAAGTAAGTAACAGAATTAATTTGAACAGATACAGTCGGTTACTGTTGGATGGTGTTATAAGAGATGGAAGAAGCCAAGAAATTCATTTAAATAATTCACCATTTAAATAATGTTAGCCGTAGTATCATTACAGCTGAAAGATTTCCACTGCTGGACATAAACCTTAGATGGTAAAATGCATAGAGAACGCTGCTGCCCATTATCTAGTAAGTCCCTTAGTCAACTTCTACGACACCCACGGAAAGAAATGGGATGGTGCTACTCGTAGTAAGTTCTTTGATAAAGTGTTTTATATAAAAAAATATACTTCAATTATGTGCGTATTGTACCATCTAAACTAATATTATAAACGCAAAAGTAACTCTGTCTGTCTGTCTGTCTGTCTGTCTCGCTTTCCTGCTAAAACTACTGAACCGATTTAAATAAAATTTGGTACACAGATAGTTTAGAGCCTGAGAAAGGACATAGGCTACTTTTTATCCCGATCGTATGTTCCCGCGGGATAATTTCCGACCTCCACGCGGGCGAAGCCGCTGGCAAAAGCTAGTATTAAATAATTTTCTTATAGACAATGGGAAGCTGTTAACGTAATGACTGTTAAGATACGACAGACGAGCGCTTAGAGCCATTGTATACTGAAAAATGTTCATAACATACGGATTATTATTAAGTACATATTCAAAATACAGAAAAAAAATCTTGCGTCAAGATTTAGCATTGTGCCTACATACAGACTAACCGTTATCTACTCGTAGACGAACGTTTTTTAAGAAATACAAATAGGCCTTCTGGTCATAAACGGATGCAAGTACTATGCATTTTATCTTTCTGAAAGCCTTTACGAATCATCAGTGTTAATCCTTCTAGATAAGTTTCAACTATGAATGTGGATGGTTATAAAAGTAGAGGAAGATCTAAGTAAAGTTAGATGGTCTGTATGATGATAAGGCTAAAAAGGGGGTTCGCCAACGTCGAGGCCGGAAATTATCCCTGGAAAATATACTACCGGGATAAAATACTATGTGTTAATCCAGGTGATAATTTACCCGTGTGCCAAATATCAACAAAATACGTTTAGTAGTCTATGCTTGAAAGAGTAACAAACATCCATCCATCCTCACAAATGTTCACATTTATAATATTAGTAGGATTAAGACAGTTGCTACGCATACCGTCAACTATGGCCACTTTTTTTTTCATAAGTAACTTAACGTATATGAATGAGTAAAAGATGAATATGAATTAAATGATATCGCAATTACTAAACATCTTGTACAAATAGTCGAATTTTCTTCTTTTGTATCGCTTTGAAATTAAATGGCGGATTATTTCAAAGCGATACAAAAGAAGAAAATGAATGAGAATGTTTAGTAATTGATATATATTGAATTACTATACTCATGGGTAAAGTTGCTCAAAGAAAGTAAAGATGAACTGACTTGACCGTACCTCAAATAGTTAATTAGGATGTGTTGGTGAAGATATTTTTTGCGCCCTATCCTATAAAGAGACAACAATTAAAACTAATAAATAATTAAAATGTTACTTGTTTCATTAGGACATATTACATAACATCATCCATTTGAAAGCTCATCAAGCCTCGAGAAAATATCATTAACGTCAGTAGCGAGACGGAAAAGAGGCTTCTGCGCCATTTCTTAGTGCATCCCTGATCATAATTATTGATTCCCTTTTCCCATGCTTTGTTACTCATGTAATTAGAGGGGAGTACCTATTACAGTATGTCGTAGGTAGGTATTGACTTTTATTTTTATGATATCTAAAGAGTCGAATTATTTTTATTTTATTTTTTTTGACGAAATAGCACAGACGACATGACCGATATTCAATGAACATATAAAACCACTGTACAATATACAAAACTACAGACTTTTTTTATTACTTACTTCAAAAAAATTAGGTTCTAGGTACATTATATATTAATTTTAGTGTTAAATAAGGAATTGTAAAATATTTAAATTAAATAATATAAAAGGTTCTAAGTCAGGTTGAATTCTTCTATAGTTGACTGATCAAGTTCTGACTGATGAATTGAACATTATTTTTCACTTTGAAATGCTTTTTTTTTTTAAACATAACAAAAACAGGCCTGTGACAAATGGATGGACGGACAGTGGAGCCTTAGTAAAAGAATCCCTTTAGTTTGGAACGGTAAACTTAAATGAAAAAAAAAAAAACGATATGCATAAGTTCTCGAAACTGAAAAAAAAAGGTCACAAAAACAAGATCAATAGATCTTGTTTTTGTGACCTTTTTTCATAAAGAACAGTAGTGGCCCAGTGGTAACGGCCGCGACTGCCCAAAATTGTATGACGTAGGTTTAAACCCAGGCATGCGCTTTACTTTTGTAAATTATTTCATCAGAACTGCTCTCAAAATGGTGAAGGAAAATAACGTGAGGGAAGTGGTATGTCCTAGAACTAGAAAATCGAATATATGTGTCATCTACCAACTTGCACTGGACCCGCGAGGTGGATTACGGCCCACTCTCTCTCACCAAGAGGAAGCCTGTGTCCCAGCAGTGGGAACATTATAGGCTGGTGACCCATCCTACTTATTAAGTTACAAGATTTTTAATTTACGGCCCTGTTACGTTTACAGGCTTAAATTCCTGCCGGGGTCACGTGATTGTTCGAAAGAGATACCGTGACCCTGGCACATGGGCAACTGATGGAACACGGGTGGGTTTTAGTCATTAAAAGTCTGACACGCCCTCCCGCTCCGCCCAGAGCGGGAGAAGTCATTTGATGATTTCCCATTGTACGCTGCCAGGCTAGGCCTCCCAATACGATTTCAAGTGCGCAGTGGAAGAGTTATAATCGTGGGGCTCTAGAGACAAGAGTGGCTAGCGTACTGTCCGCCGTACGCGGAGCAGACAATCCAAGTACAAGGTACAATATACAAACAAAAGCTCTTACCTGGTGGTTGAAGGACACTGCTCTGGTGCCAACCTGGAGTTCTGTATGTAAGTGAGTGTATGTGTATCGTGTCGTGACGTTACGAGTATTCTTCAGGTTAGAATCCGCTTCAACAAGGCTTGGAGACAATCACAGCATGCGGTCTTCAAATCACTCGTCCCAACAGCGTCACACTTTGCTTAACCTTCAAACTATTTCAACCAAAGTACAAAGATACACCCGTTCTAGTTCTTCAAAAGGGGTTATTACACAAACAAACTCAGGATCATGACAAATTGTCCACAAACGGATCCATTTACAAGGGATTAATTTCAACAAACGCGTCGCGGAACTCAACAGGCGAACGGGGCCATTTTAGCGGCAAATCAAGAGAGCTGTCAAGTCAACGTCAAAAAATGACAAGTCAGATGTCACTTCGTTACACGCGCATTCCATTAGGCGCACAGATAATAAACGGTACGCAACATCTACCCCCCCCGGACGGGCCTTCCCGTCCGCTAATCACTTGGCAATCCCGACAAGGTTGCGTTTTATCAGTCCACCTGACGCGCTGCTGGAGGATGTGCAAATACTCCAAGCTCCAACGCTTCCAAAACTCTGAGCGGGCTGCTGCACCAACTGAAACCGCGATAGCCAATTTTGGCTCACATCGACAAAAGGGTGCTCCGGCAGGGCGGCAAGTGGCTGTCAAATCAAAAAATGGCCCGGGGTCAGGGCCTCCAAGACGTTCAGGTCCAAAGACAGCGGGCACAATGGACGCGAGTTCAACACAGCTTCAATGCGGCAAAATACCGTAGCTAACTCCTTAAAGGTGAGAACGGTGTCTCCCAACAATCTGCGCCAGAGTCCCTGTGCCGCTTTCACCGCGGCCTCAAAAATACCCCCCCAATGGGGGCAGGCTGGCGGGTCAAACAACAACAAACAACAAAAACAACCAAACAACAATAACAACCAAACAACAACAACAACAACAACAATTTAACCAAATGGCCCTCCTTAGGCAACAAAAGGGGGTGACGGGCCCCATAAGGAAGGCTAGAGTGCCTCAACCGTCAACAACCAAACAACAAAAGACCCGTATCGTCCAAAAAAGGGGTTCAACTTAATAACGGCTCCCGACAATATCCAAACTCTCGCTGCAGAATGGCCAACAGCGCATTGCAACCGGCATGCGAGTTCTTAATGTGACGATCAGTCACCAACAATTCAACAACAAAACAACAATTCAACAACAGAAAAACAATTCAACAATTTGTCGAGGGAGCCAAATCGACTCAACAAACTCAGGGTCCTTTGTTCCAACAGCGAGCACCTTGAGCCCGGGCAAAGGACCCGACATCAAGACTGGCAATCGAGGCCAATCATCCTCGGGATGAGTCAGCCAGTCTGGTCCCCACCATAGGGGGTAAGCAAACAAGCGGGGTGCTATGCACCCACGTGAGGCCACGTCACCTGGGTTCAAATCTCCAGGCAAGTGCCTCCAAATCAAAGGCGTATCAAATTTTTGAATCTGGGACACTCGGTACGCAACAAAGACCTCCAAAGAGTGGACGGACGTCTTCAACCAACACAAAACAATTTGACTGTCCGTCCAGGCGTAAGAAGCCCGAATGTCCACAGTTCCACCCAAAGTGTGAGCAACGTGGTTCACTAAACGTACAAGACGCGCCGCCCCTGACAATTCAACTTAGGGGTGGTCAGTGCCGTCCGGAGGGGGGCCACCTTGCTCTTGGCCAAGACCAGTGACAAATTCACCTGGCCTGTTGCGCAGACGGTGCGCAGACAAACAACAGCTGCATATCCGTGCGAAGACGCATCACAAACAATGGTAGCAGTGTAGCTCCCAGGGGGGAGGATAGCGCGGGGTAACACAACCTCGTTGACTGAAGGGAGTGCGGATACAAATTGGAGCCAATCTTCCAACCGGGTGTCCCGAATTGGCTCGTCCCAGTCAAGTCCCGCAGTCCAAAGGCGCTCAAGAAAACAATTTTGCCCAAAACAATACACAAAAGGCAACCCTGGGCTCCCATGTCCAAAATGACACGGACCACAACAGAGTCCCCCGTGGGCCCCCAGACCTGACCGATGCCGTTGGCAACAAAACCGTGTCGATCTGAGGGGTACCTTAGCGGGGCAAGCGCCAGGTTCCTAACAATGCCTGGGCGGCGACCAATCGCCGCACCCAGGCCCAAGTCTTTCCCGACGAGGATGGAATTCAAATTCCTCGTACGCGCGGTGTCCCGAGCCACGCGCCATCGCTGGAAGGGCATACCCCACCGGATGCCTGAATGGCGGGGGGCGTGACTCCAACCGGGGACGTTCCGCCAATGGAGGGGAGGGAAGGCGGTGCTGGTCTGGCCAGCGCTGCCCAGCAACAACTGCGTAATCACCTTTACGCGGGGAGACCAAATGGCGGTCGCGCGGCTCCCGATCAACTTGCGCGGGGGGTGGAGTGCGGTGCTCAAAATTGCGGGCCTCTCCCCGGTTCTGAACCGGCGAGGCAGAAGCCCGGTGACCAACTCCATGGTACCACCCCGTGCGCGAACCTTCATCAGAGGCTGGTCTGCCAGCGTGGTTCGCGTTAGCGCACAATATGTCCAAATGGGACCCCCCACAAATTCTACAAGGGCGGGGGTTGGGGCAGTCCCGATGGAAGTGAGCCCCCAAACAAGAGAAGTACATGCGGCGTGCATTGGCAATTCGGCGGCGGGCACTCACGTGCAACTTCAAAAAGGCCGCGCAAGTTGCCATGCCATGCCCCGTGTCCCTACAAACTCACAACCAGGACGACTCTGGGTGCCAGCAAAACGAGCGGCGGGGCGACCATCAACAGGCCCGCGAGCCCTAGTCCGTCCCTGGTCTCGTGGCCGGGAAGACGGCTGGCATGACTCAGTGGCAACGCCAGAGTTGTCCACAAACCGACACTCATCCTCCAAAAATTGGACGAGGTCACCAAATGGGGGGAGATGTGTAACACTATCCCCACCATACCTTTGCTCGAAATGAGCCCTCAAATCGGCAAGAAGCCGCAGCACAACATGCACCAAAGGGTAAGACCATTGGTCCACCGGCAAGTCCAATCGCTTTAAAGCGTTGGTCGCTACCACCAACGGGTTCAACAGGTCAGTACGCAATGCTGACAAACCAGTAATGACCGGTAACCCCAAAATCAATGCAATATGAACATCAGCCAAACAACGTTCATTTGGTACCGCTGGGTGAGTAGTCCCAAAGCGGTAGGGTAGGCTGAGGCAGTCAACGACAGATGCTGTACCAAGGCTCGGGCCTCACCTTCCAGGACAGACAACAAATAGGCCAACTTTAGGGCGGGTCTGAGGTCCGAGCGTGCATCAACCAAACTTGCAAACAGGTTGTGGAAACCGTACCAGTGGTCCCAGCGACCGTCAAGTGTGGCAGTTCCAAAGCAGGCAATCTACTCAATAGTCCGGGACCTGAAACAACCAAGGTCTCCGGCTTGACCTGGACAGGTGTCCGGCACTGCAATATTTCCATCTGTATGCCATTGCACAAACAAAACCATTCAAATAAACAAAACAATTAAATTATCAAATAACAAACTTCAATCAATAAATAACAAGGAAATCCAACGCAAACAATCAAATAAAATAAACCAAGCAAAAGGTAATTAAGTAACAAAGTTCAAACAATATATTACAAAATAACTACAATCAAACTACCAAACTGACTAATCAGCAACTCAAGAAATAACATTAAATTGTTTCAATTCAATTCAACAATAAACTTTTATTTTAATTCAAAATCAATATCAACGTTCAAAATTCTATATCATATTCAATTCAAATATTCAAATTCTAATCCAATTCCAAATGTTAAGTTCACAAACCACTGTGTCAAAGGTACAACAATAATAAACCTTTATTCCAACTCAAAACAATGGTAATACTCAAAAATGCCAATAATTTTTCAAATATTAATTTTCACAAATAACCATATCAATGGTACAAACTCAATACTTTAATGTCTTCCTGACATTCAATACAACACAGATCAGACACAAAAAGGGGCTACAACAAGGGGCTGCAACACAGCCCAATCCAATCCACTTTATTAGCCCGGCTGACCTTGGCAACATCAGGTTACCCGTCTCAATAAATTTAAACAAATTATTTCAAATACCAATTAATTACCATTAACAAACATTTACAGCGAATTACTACTTCCCTTATAGAGACTGCCAAGTAATTAGCCTACTGTAAATTACCAATTTGGTGGTTATGTCCTATAACCGCGCTCTGCATACCAAAATTTGTACGCTGCCAGGCTAGGCCTCCCAATACGATTTCAAGTGCGCAGTGGAAGAGTTATAATCGTGGGGCTCTAGAGACAAGAGTGGCTAGCGTACTGTCCGCCGTACGCGGAGCAGACAATCCAAGTACAAGGTACAATATACAAACAAAAGCTCTTACCTGGTGGTTGAAGGACACTGCTCTGGTGCCAACCTGGAGTTCTGTATGTAAGTGAGTGTATGTGTATCGTGTCGTGACGTTACGAGTATTCTTCAGGTTAGAATCCGCTTCAACAAGGCTTGGAGACAATCACAGCATGCGGTCTTCAAATCACTCGTCCCAACAGCGTCACACTTTGCTTAACCTTCAAACTATTTCAACCAAAGTACAAAGATACACCCGTTCTAGTTCTTCAAAAGGGGTTATTACACAAACAAACTCAGGATCATGACAAATTGTCCACAAACGGATCCATTTACAAGGGATTAATTTCAACAAACGCGTCGCGGAACTCAACAGGCGAACGGGGCCATTTTAGCGGCAAATCAAGAGAGCTGTCAAGTCAACGTCAAAAAATGACAAGTCAGATGTCACTTCGTTACACGCGCATTCCATTAGGCGCACAGATAATAAACGGTACGCAACACCCATCCTGAAAAAAAAACAGGTTTAAATTACGTTAGCTGGCTGTTAAATTCTAGAATAAAATGTTGAAGTACATCGAAACAAAACAATTAAAAATCAAATAGCCAACTTCCGATTTACGAATGTGTGTAGCGGTTTTCGCAAACTTTTTGATGAATGAAACGTGATTGCGACGTGCTTCACCAACACATAACATTTCACTGTAGGTAATCCCGGAATGGATAGGCAAAGATGTACCTATAGTAAACACACATTTTGCCAGTTATGTTTATAATCCAATGGACAAGCAACACTTTCTGAGGACGGCCCGTGGGTAGGTGATCATCGATTTCATACCAAAAAACCTTCTTACCTCTAAAAACCCACTAAGCCGTTGGTCCCGGCTGTCAATTGTAGATCTTTGACAGTCGTTACGGGCTGTCAGAAAGCCAAAACCCTAAAAAAATGGCCTTCCAAGGGGTATCGTGTTACCCAGTTACTGATCAAAGATCATTGGCCAACGACTTAACGTGCTGTCCGAGGCATGGAGGGATTTCGTTATGTATTGGATGGTCACCCATCCACGGATCAACCTCGGCAAGTGTTGCTCAACCTAGAAGATCGACCCATGTGGTTGTTATTATTTACCTTTAAAATTCAGCCGATAGACGTCCACTGCTGGACACGGGCCTCCCCCGATATGGGGGGTGTTTACCATAATCGCCACACTTGGCAGGCGGGTTGGCGATCGCAGTATGGTGGTAAAATGTATAGAGAACGCTGCTGCCCATTCTCTAGTAAGTCCCTTACGACACCCAGGGGAAGAAAGGGGATGGTGCTATTCTTTACGTCCGGCATCATAAAGAACAAACCTTAGCTTACTAATCTCGAAGTACCAGAGTATAACTCCAAGTACCGGTAAGTAGTAAGTATACAATAAATAAGCTATAATGGTGTTGTTTCAGAAAATTGGATATTATTTTAAAAAACCATTTCCTTGTAATGTGCAGTCGTTACAAAAACGACAATTTTGTTAATGTTTCTTTTTGTATTTCTGCTTATTGTAACATTATTTTCTTCCACATTTTGTGGACAGCTGAACTAAGAACTCCATATACACTGTGGCTTTCTTTGCTTAACTGGAGAGCACTGGTGGCCTAGTGATATCGGTCTCAACTTACGACTTATACAGGATAAGTTTTAAACCAGTGCGTATAACAAATTAAACTTAAACGAGTTATAATAACCATGCAATTTTTATTTTGATATATATCTGTACAAAAAAAATAGTTATCGGTAACGAAAGATGTTTATTTTGGAACTGGTTTTTATGGTAACTTGCGCGTGGCAGCGGCGAAGGTGAACGACCGAGCGTAGCTACAAGTAGGTATTTACCAGCTGTTCGATCGGTCAAAATTCTAAGAAGTTCAAAGTTCCTACGCCGGCGCGGCGGTGAAGGTAAACGACCGAGCGTAGCTACGAGTAGGTAATCGGCTGGTAGGTATCAGCTGTTTGGTCGTTCAAAATTCTAAGAAGTTCGAAGTACCTACTGCCGGCGCGCGGTTACTGACCTATTCCTATTGTCGATATCATATTAGGTACGAAATATGTAGGGTGTCAACAGTTTACTGATTTAAGTTCGGATAATTTAAAAAAAAAGTATGAAATAATAGTTGAAATGTGTTCTATTACTGATACTGAACCACCAAAAATTTGCGCACTGGTTAATTTTATTTCCTGTAGATTATGTAGCCCCGACTTAAGAGGGTTCGAACCGAAGCAGGCACTTTGTGTATTTCATTTCATCAGCACTGCTCTCAAATTGGCGAAGGCAAGGAAACGAAAACTTCGGAGATATGTTACATCTACAAACCCGCACTGGGCCCGCGTGGTGAATTCCAATCCACTCTCTCTCACTTCCACTCTCTCTCACTGAGAGAAGTTCTATGTTCCAACATTCAGTACATTATTGCATGCAGAAATTGGATAGGCTTTTGATCAAGACAATTAAGTATGTTGTTTTGAACACACAAGGAGGATGCTGTTGTCTTAGTTCCTACTTAATATCAATTTGCTAAAGAGCTTCAAACTGCATCATAATAAGCTGTATTTTAAGGCAGATTTAGACTAATCTATAACTTTTGTTTCTTTTGCCATACTGTTAAGGTTAATTTGTTTGCTGCAGGATTAAATGTCTGAAGTGCACCGGACTTCATAAGCATAGATTTATGTGAATATTCGTATTAGGAGGTGCTTATTTTTTCGGGCAACGGAACTTTTTAATAATTTAATAATATTTTTTAATAATTTATTTATTTAAGAAAGCCTACACAGATCCCTGATCTCTAAACTAGGGAGATCCCTGTATCTTACCTACTTACAGAAATAAAATCATTTATCATTTATCATTTATCATTTAGAGATCAGTATCCCTCGGCAGCAATGCCACAAGCCAATATTAGTTACATTCTAAATATTACAAATTAAAATAACATTCTCATATGCAGTTTTGTGTTTCTTTGACTGAGCATACGCCGTTTATCCGAGTGGGCCTTGTGGCTAAGTAATAACAGTGGCATGGGTGGGTGGGTGAGTGGTGGGTGGTGTATACACAATATACATACATACATAAACTCACGCCATTTTCCCATGGGGGTAGGCAAAAACTACGGAATGCTACAATCCTTACACACTCCTTTTGACTCGTTTAGGTTCATACATCTGGTCATGCAAACATGCTAGTTGCGAGTACTACGCACCTGACCTTTCTGAAGAACATCACCAATAAGGTAATTATTTGTCCTCCTAGGGCGTCCCCTCCCGGAGCTTTCTCTCACATCTGCCTTGTAAATGCAAAATAGCTTTCGTAAACCGTTCTTCAGTCATCCTCTCAACATGATTAAACCATCTAAGCATACTATTTTCAATGTTTGTCACTACATCTTCTTTTAAACCGCACGATCAGAGTCTCATTGCTAAGGAACAATCCAGCTTCATGCGACAAGGTGAAAGTATAGTAATATGTACTACCTCATTCCTGATGACGTCAAAAGAATAGCTACCCATAAAATCTGTAACTGTACTGGATAGGTAGTGATACATTTTATTTTTAAGTGTACTATTGCACCCGCTTACAATATCAGACCCAATGCGATATTATAGTACCCGCAAGATTATTTGTATGTTTGGTATAAATAAATAAATATTTATTATACTAAATTTTTTGACATGACCTCATTTTATTACTTGATAACTTTCTAATCAAAAAATAATTTTAGTAGTGACAAACATAGTTTTAAGACCTTTGTTACTTAAAATTATAGAAAAATAATTAGTCAGAAACAAATTAATTGAATTAGAGAATAACAAACGCATTATGTACCCAATGTAACCTCAAAAGGTGATCACAATTAAATACACGATCATGTTCAACGAAGCATTTGAACGAATTAAAAGAAACTATAAAACAAGGTACATTTTGGATAATTTGCATACTCTTTGGGACAAGGTGAGCTGGTGATATAGGGGCCTGTGTTTTGGACTTGAACGTTACATGGAAAGGTGACTGATAATGACTATTACTTTTTTTATTCACGCTTTTTTATTAGCTTAGTGTATATCAATCTCTCGACCATATTAGCCGTAGAACCAATTACAGTGTTGGTAGATGTGTTCTTGAGTGGAGACCGCGGATCGGCAAACGTAAGGTAGGACGCCCACTGAAGAGGTCTGTTAGGGACCGATGCCTGCCAGGGTCGCGAGATTGTTCGAAAGAGATACCGTGACGCTGGCACATGGGCAACTGTGGGTTTTAGTCAGTAACAGTCTGACGCACCCTCCCGCTCCGCCCAGAGCGGGAGAAGTCATTTGATGATTTCTTATCCAAAAGAAAAAAACGTAGGACGCTCACAAGCTAGGTGGAGCGACGATCTTCGCAGGGTGGCTGGTAGCAGCTGGATGAGAGTTGCCGAGAAGCAAGGTAAATAGCGTGCAGTTCTATGCGGGAGAGGCCTATGTCCAACCGTGAACGAGGCTGATGATGTTGTATCTCTAAATCTATGTAATGGAATCTTTGAACGCGATTATCACCCCCTTCACAACGTCGGATTAATTTGAAACTTCGCATACTAATCAAGGATCGATGACAATACAATATTTTTTATAAATTTGTGCCATTACTCTGGCTGGGATTACCAAGATAGCATAGAAAAAAAATTGAAAATAAAAAATAGTTTAAAAAAACACATTTTCATAAAAAAACCAAACTAAAATGAAGCAAATAATGGAAAAAAGCGTGGGGTGCTTCATATCAATTAAAAAAAACCTCAAAAAGCACACTTCTGTCGTATACAACGGAATTAAAGTTAATTTCAAAACTATTTAACGACGATGTAAACAAATGGATCAAGAAAAGTCCTTGGGATACCAATTTGTAGTGCCATTGACAATTTGAGTACCCTTATTTGATTTTTTTAATACTTACACAAGAATTTCAAATTTTAAATCGCTTCCTACCTATAAGATTTTTTAAATTCAGTAATTGCGGTTTAAAGCGATGAGATATTAAGTTTAAACCTTTTAAATACAGATGAATGTGTTACGTCTCGTACACGCCTTTTATGCCTAGAGAGTTTGATTTAGGTATTAAATTAAGTTCTGTTTACGTTTATAGGGTTTCGTACCTCAAAAGGAAAAATTTGTTGTCCATCCGTCTGTCTGTCTGTCAAGACCCTTTATCTCGGGAACGCGTATAGGTATCGAGTTGAAATTAAAACGATATACTCAAGTCAAAAGTCTCTTGTAGCTGTGAAAAACCAAATTTCTAAGTTACCGTGAAAAAAAGATACGGCCGTTTTTGCCGCTATAAAGTATATTTCGACACTCTCAACGTAAAGGGTACAAAATGTATAGGGTATTTCCTGTTGACCTAGACCCCTGAAATTTGGCAAGTAATACCGTCTTATACTACGGGTATAGGGAAAAACCTAAAAACTATACATTTGTGATTAAATCATGAAAAAATATATTTAAGTACCTAATTAAAAAATCATTTTTGATAATAATATTATTATTATGTACCTACAAATTTGTACGGAACCCTCGGTGAGCGAGTCTGACTCGCATTTGTCCGGTTTGTTATTATTTATTTCTGCTGGAGTATAGTTTTCAATGTTTAGCTGGTATATTGGCGTGTGCTAGCTGACATATGGCAAATAAATTAATTTAATTTTTTGTGTTTCGTAATGTTAATTACTTACTGTTGTAGGCGTAGAGTCAAGATCATTTTACTGAACAGACAGCTGTGCTGCTGTGGAGTTTGTTGTGATATCTACCAACCCACACAGGGCTCGTGTGGTAGATTACAGCCCACTCCCTCTCACAAAGAGGACGCTAGTGTTCCAGCTATGGGTATATTAAAGGCTGATTGATCATGATAAAGAAACCTACAATACTCATTGTAATATAGCTGTAAAAACTATTTTCCATTAATCACCATTCATCATCGCCATTTAAGTACTACACACATAACATCACGCCATGATTCCCTGAAGGGCTGGGCAGAGGTGTACTAATAGTACACCCACAGTCCACCATTTATGTTTAAGTCCTATGTATGTAATAGGTGGCGAGCGTATTGCCATCAACCAGGCACAAATCCAGACTCCGTGCTACTACTAAGAAATTCCAGATAGAAAATCCAGATAACACTTTGCCCGAGCTGGGAACCTAGGACCTAAGTCACCAGTAGCACTTACGACTACTAGACCCACGAAGCAGTCTTTTTTAAGCGACTTCAAAAAAGGAGGAGGTTATCAATTCGACTGTATGTTTTTTTTATGTTTGTTACCTCATAACGTTTGACTGGGTAAACCGATTTTGATGATTTTTTTTTTTATTTGATTGCTGGTGCTTTCCGAATGATCCCATTTTAATTTGGTTTAATTCGGACAATGGGGTCTATGTGAAAACAATATAAGTCTTAAATTTGCATTACGTATTTGCGCGACAAAAGAACGAATAACGCGATTAGGTTAGTGCGGAGTATCTACCACAACTAAAAAGTTAAAAAATAGAAAACTTTTTACAAAAACAAAAACAACCGACTTCCTTAAAAAACACTACAAAGTCAAATATAACTTTAATTTCGGAAGTCGGTGGCAAAAACCTTAAATACAGATCCTAAGACACCGACTTTCGAAATTAAAGTTATTTTTGACTTTGTAGTGTTTTTTAAGGAAGTCGGTTGTTTTTTTTTTTGTAAATTTTTTTTTAGTATTCATCACAATCATCATCATTTCAGCCAAAAAACGTCCACTTCTGGATATAGACCTCCCTCAAGCGGAGGGAGTTTGCCATTATATTGCAAACTCTATATTTATTTCGCGGACATTGGTGTGGCTTACACGTTTACCTAATCTATAACTTACTCTGTCACACTTAAATTGTAAATTCTAACTATTTAATGTCCCAATAAAGTAAAATAAATAAAAATTATTGCCACACTTGGCAGGCAGACAGGCGATTGTAGTATGGTGGTACAATGCATAGAGAACGCTGCGGCCTATTCTCTAGTAAGTCCCTTAGTCGCCTCTTACGACATCCACATGAACAAATAGGATGGTACAAATAGGATATTCTTTACGTCCGGCCCAACACGGAACATTGAAGAACTAGTGCTGTGAAATTCCAATTACTCAAATGTGATGTTGGTGAGTTTGTAACACGTAACTTTTCAGAAGCGTCTTGGGCGTCTGGCCTAAACATGACCACTAATTACTCATCCAATCTGAAACTACAACACAATATGCAGACCTAAACTTCTATGGCCCAGACACGTTAAATTAATTACATTATCAACTACAAATACGTATGTTTTCAGGGCCCCAGACAGGCAACGGCCGCCACGAAAGCCTGTGTCTAAAAGGGTCTCAAGCTGCGCCTGGGAAATTGCACGCTGCACCGAATGTACTCGGAAAATAATGTTTTCTTTTAAATTGTTAGGAATGAAAAGGTATTGTGTTTTTAGTGACCGCCTGTGTGAGTTGACTGAGGTTTTTAAAATGTTTTTATAGTTGTTAGACTCCTTTTTACTCGACTACAACGATGCACAAAAGCCGGTTATGATTTTCACTAGTAAATGTGTATGCTACTACTCCCTCATAACTTCTTATCATAATTTGACAAATTAGGTATCGTTAGAAGATTCTTGATTAACTGATGGTTTTAAGATACGTAACATACATAAAATAAAATTGAATGGTGCCCTCTAGAGGACGAAAAGAAGAAAATCCACATAAAATCACGATAGCCACCAAAACTTCAAATCAAAAGTTATTTATTCAAATTCGGCTGAGAATCAGCACTTTTCGAACATCAAAATTACATTAGACAGTCCTTCAAAACGGCCCGTCCTTCACCACTTCCTAGTGCTTTAGCTAGGAAGAGGAAATAGTGCAACAAACTTTCCAGTAGCACAACTGTCTGTTCAGTTAGAATAACATACATACAACATGTAACATAAATGACCAAAACTATTTTTTAAACTAACTGTAATTATTGAGAAAATGGTGTTGACTCAATTTGGAACGTTTGTTTTCTTGAAATGAGATTAGATTTTGCTTGGCTCTAAAAACCTGAGTCAACTCACACAGGCTGTCACTAAAAACACAATACCTTTTCATTCCTAACAATTTAAAAGAAAACATTATTTTCCGAGTACATTCGGTGCAGCGTGCAATTTCCCAGGCGCAGCTTGAGACCCTTTTAGACAAAGGCGTTCGTGGCGGCCGTTGCCTGTCTGGGGCCCTGAAAACATACGTATTTGTAGTTGATAATGTAATTAATTTAACGTGTCTGGGCCTTAGAAGTTTAGGTCTGCATATTGTGTTGTAGTTTCAGATTGGATGAGTAATTAGTGGTCATGTTTAGCAGCGGCGAGGTGTAAATTTTTGTAAAAGAGAAGCCGAAGCGAAGTCGGCTTTAACTTACTGACTCATCAATAAAGAATACTTACTATCATTCTAAAATTAATATAGGAATGTAATGAATTAAATACAATTAAATTGAACAGCTGAAAACCGAATAAAATATGCAATATTCCTCTAACTCGTTCTCGCTGACGCATTTTTCTATACCTGTCTCTGTCATAACCCGTTGTACAGCGGCTTGCTCTCATACATATCAAGCGGTGCCACGTGACCTAAAGTGACATCATTACGGCATCGCTGTTGTATGAATTTTTAGTTCCCGATTATGACGTTTTGGCGCCGGGTTAATTTAGAACATTTCTCTTTTGTTGTAATACAAAGCTATAAATAACCTTTTTTGTTGTTTGAATGTTATGGTGAATTAAATACCCGTAGTGTAACTATATTTATTGACAATAGTAGCCACTATTTACATACTATTGTATTTTTAATAGTGATAGAGTTACCAATGCGAATCCCCGAAGGCAAGCCGGTAGGAATCGTGTTATATGGTGCTTTCGCCACTGATGTTTAGGCCAGACGCCTAAGAAGCGTCTGAAAAGTTACGTGTTACAAACTCACCAACATCACATTTGAGTAATTGGAATTTCACAGCACTAGTTCTTCAATGTTCCGTGTTGGGCCGGACGTAAAGAATATCCTATTTGTACCATCCTATTTGTTCCTGTGGATGTCGTAAGAGGCGACTAAGGGACTTACTAGGGAATGGGCAGCAACGTTATCTATGCATTGTACCACCATACTGCGATCGCCAAACCGCCTGCCAAGCGTGGCGATTGTGGCAAAGCTCCTCAAATTGGAGGAACCTCTATGTTCGTTGACGACTTACGGCTGAAATGATAATGACAGTGACCTTGTATATGGAGACAAGCTCCAAAATCTCCAGTGATCTGCACGAGAACTCCATAGTTTTAATTAGTACATACTACATACATCGAAAGTCGCACGAGAGAACAATATCTCCAAATCAAAATTCAATTCCATCGCTATTAGAAACTACAAGCAAATAATACCGAAATCATAACACATCTGTAGTTCATTTATTCCCGATTGATTCCATTCAGAATAGTTTATAATTTAATATCGTAAACACTCGTAAAAGTACCATGTTCATTGTATTGCTATTTTAATAATTTCGTTGGGAGGTTTCTGACTCGTTCCGCGGCACAAATGTAGAGGAATTTTGTTGTGTTGCAGGTGTTGAAAGATTTTGGAGTTCCGACAGAAAAATAAATTTAATTATCACTAGTGATCGCCCATTGGTCGAAATTCGACCGTACTTCATTTGAATAGAAAAACAATATTAAATTTAAAAAAAATATATAATAATAAATATAAAAAAAATATATGGTTATATTTAAATTCAGTAACACTATACACAAATATTATTAAAGACAAATATTCTCAATATGATCACAGATTTTAAAAATGAAATAGGTTATATACCTATAAAATTAATTTATTAACTTTGGTTAAGACTATAGACACAAAATATTAAAGACAGATGTTCTCGATTGGACCACAGATTTGGACCATAAACAAAAGAATATCTATGCATGTGTGTATTAAATACACGGTAGTGAATAGTAGTGTGTGTTACGTGTTATTTAGTGAATATAACGTATTTTTACGCATAATTTAAAAAAATATTAGCATTCGTCACTTTTTCTCTGTATAAACTATAAGTGTGCTAAATTTCATACTCCTCCGTCCGCCCAATTTTCGTAAAAAGGGATCCAAAGTTTTCGCTTCACGTATTAATATAAAGATTATATATCAACAAGCCACACCAAATAAAGTTTTTTGTGCTAGGTAGGAATTTGCATTCATCATCTGCCTAAACTTTTCGTTTTCGTTAGGCTTTCTGTCTGCAGCTGAATATCAGTAGAACACACATAGAACGACTGCCTGTCAGTAACAACTGGGTGAGACGATACCCCTTGCTGAGACTGGCTCTCAGAATTTCGGGCATCTGATGACCTCTGACGAATGTCAGAGTGTCACAAACGACGCTGACACCAACAGCTTAACGTGCTTGCCGAGCACGGTGGGGTTTGGAAAGATGGTCACCCATCCACGGACTAAACAGGGCAAGCGTAGCTTAACCTGATTAATTAAATCATGCAGCTGTTATTACCGACAAGCCTCTTCGATACTAACTGTTTCCTACATACTACTACTACGATTTAATCCAAAACAATCCAAAGGAAATTGAAATATTTCATACATTTTATGTGTGTGTGTGTGTGTATGTGTGTGTGTGTATGTGTGTGTGTGTGTGTGCGTGTCTGTGTGTGCGTGTGAGTGATTGTGTGTGTATGTGTGTGTCATGAAGATTATACTCGTCTAACCCTGGGGTCCGTCCCCATACCTCTACTGCGCTTTCTAGTCAATTTGTCACAAACATTTGAACAAATTGTTTACCCAATTTAAACAAAAACTATTCTCAAATTCCCGTACCGAGTTACCCAGACAATTTAAGGGCCAATAATGTTTAACCGTTCGAAAAACGACAGGGCCCCGCGTTTAATCGTATGGAATATCAGTTAGCACTGCACTCGACCGGGGGTACGACGCGACCCCACTTGTAAGTAGCTCTTATGACTTATTGAACTACGATATTAGGGTTTTTGAGTAGTCTATAACTTTAGTTTTAGTGCCTATTTTGAGATGATTGAAGAATCTTTATAAAATTTTATTGGTTATTTGAGTGCCCATTTTCGTTTATTTTTCAAGTATCATTTTATTTCTATTGATTTAAACATAGTCCATCTTATTGCAAGAATAGTTTTTTCTTTAGATTCAGATTTCTGTCTATTTATAATTACTAAGTTCATAATATCAATCTGACAAATTAGTACCAAAGTATGTTGCCAGTTTTATTTAAATATCTATAGAGGGGTCACGCTGAAAGTTTTCAGAATAGGCCAATAATAAAAGCAGTCGATGAAAAAATATTTTAATTTCGAATTAGGAACTCTTTTGGAATCTGTAAATGTGTAATGAATTCATATGTCACATGTTATTTTACAAATTGGCGGCATTTTAAAAGTGTCTGTCACGTGTCAAAATGGATTTGACAAGAGAATATTTTCACTAAATGATTTTTTACGACATTCGTTGCGGTCTTACTCAACAACGATGTCATGACAGACTTTGATTTTATTTCATGGTGAAGAGCTATATTTGTCTATCGAAGGTATGGAGTTAGTGAGTCATCCTTTTGCAGTCCGATCTAGCCCCTTGTGACTTTTATTTAGGTCCAAAAATAAAAGATAAACTTAGAGAAATTCGTTTCATGAACCCTGTGGTTATCGTGGCTGCGTTTGAAAAAGGCGTGTAAGAGACCCTTAAAGAAGAGTGAGCACACACTAACTAAAAGTAAAAATTTCATTTCATTTTAATAATAATAATCACTTCAATAGATTGAAAACTAGTCTAGCAAAAAAACTCATAAATTCCACCCAATTAAATAGAAATTGTCCAATAAATTCATTCACAAAATCCTTTAATTCTTCAACAAAAATGTTCACATTTCAAAATATTCCTCCATAAATCGTAAGCAACAGAGGCTAGATATTGCCTAAATCTTCTACCTAAGAATCTATTTTCATCTAAAGTATTATATTATAAGATAGGAATATCGTTTGAGTGCACTTGAGGTCGATATAGCGACCAACGACCTCGGGATTCAATTTTATTGGGATATCGTAAGAACCGCTAAACGAATTGGTAAATATCCCTTCAGATTTCTTTTTGGTAATAAAGCTGAGATAGTGGCTAAGGATTGAGCAAAAATAATGAATTATTATTGTGAGTATCGTACCCATCTATAAGAGGGTGGGTGGATATCGTAAGAGGCGACTAAGGGACTTACTAGAGAATGGGCAGCAGCGTTCTCTACGCATTTTACCACCATAATGCGATCGCCAACTCGGCTGCCAAGCGTCGCGATTATGGCAAGCTTCCCACATTGGGGAGGCCTATGTCCAGCAGTGGACGTCTTTGGGCTGAAATGATGATGATGAACCATCTATAAGGGACATGTGGCTAAGTAATAATAGCCGCTTGGTCGATCAGATTAAGCTATGTCTGCCACTGTTGGTCCGATGGGTGAATGACCATCTATACCAGCCTTTCCCAAAGTGGGCGACAATGCCCCCTTTTGTGTAGAGTCTACACAACGCCCCCATTTTTTTCTGGGTCTCTTACCACCCCCCTTTAGGCCTGCAGCCCCCACAAAGGGGCATTATCGACCACTTTGGGAAAGGCTGATCTATACATACCAAGCCCCTCCGTGCCTCGGACAGCACGATAAGCTGGGTGTTATTTGTGAATATTGGGCTGTCGTTACGGGTCGTCAGATGGTCGAAAGTGTGATAACCAGTCGTATCAAGGTGTATCGTGTTAATTCGTGTTACACAGTTATAGGGTTGTGAAGGCCAGATAGGCAGTTACTCCATGTAAAATACTGGTTTTCAGATGCATCAGGTAAGACAAGAAATCGATCTCAACATAAATACAAGGTGCAGTTTTGGATCTGCAAAACATTTTAGGAGGTAATTATGTTAGTGATTCTCGACCCGAATCAACAATAAAATGGGCAGGTATTTTTTTTTTCATTTTATTCTTATTTACGGAAATCGGTAAGCGTGAACTCCCTTTTTTAAAACGCGGCCAGTCTGTACGTGTCCTTAAACTGCGCTTTCACACACAAACAAAATCAAAATCAATCAAAATCAAAAGTCATTTATTCAAACTAGGCTGAGAGTCAGCAGTTTTTGAACGTCAAAGTTACACAAGACAGTCCCCCCAAAACGCCCGCCCTTCGACACTTCCTAGTGCTTTAGCTGGGAAGAAGAAGTGGCGGAACAAACTCCCCAGCAGCACAGCTGTCTGTTAAGTTAGAAGAACTTGATTCTATACAATACTGCGTAAGTAATTAATATTATAAAACAAAACATACATTATTCACATATGTCAGCTAGCACACGCCAATATACCACCAACAAAACACTGAAAACTAAACTCAAGCTGAAATAAATAATAAAACAAAATCGTAAACAGAACTTAAAACGTAAATAAAGCCTCCAGGCATAAAGGGCGTGCCCGCTTACATATTCAACGATGCAAATTGATACATACAGCTAAGTTGAAGTTACAATAGTTAAACTAAGGACCTCCGGACCAAAATAAAATAACAGTTAATACAAGTAACAATAACAAAAACCATGGTCAGCAAGACGACCAGTCACCACAAGCAGCACCCGTTCACGAGCATAACGCAAAGGTCAGCTATTACCCCCCTCGCCATATTTGAGGCAAGGTGGTAACCCGACCCCCGACGCTACCGTAAGCAGTGACATCTAAGGGAGCATGACGAACTTGCTGCCGGTTGGTCAGGCAAGAATATTATGAACAGCTGACGAGGTCACTAGCTAACTACATGTTGCAATACAACTCATTTAAAATCATGGTAATGAGTAGATTATGTTCACAGTAAATGAGATTAAAATAAAATAAAAATAAATTAAAAAAACAGTTAAATAAAAAATAAACAATTATATGAACTACCCATATAAACTTTCGGTAGGAAAGCTAATTCTGGATTGAAAGAACATAAACATTGTCTTGAGTTAATCACAGCGACCAGCTATTCTTATCGTTTAAGTAGTCGTTGATAGAATAGTATGCCTTTGAACAAAGGTTGGATTTTACTTTAGCTTTAAACTCATTAAACTGCAAATCTAGCAAAGCAGAGGGAAGCTTGTTATAAAAGGTAATACCAAGACCAACAAAAGAATTATGAACCTTATGAAGCCGGTGAAAGGGGGCTCGTAGTTTGTCCTTATTTCTAGTATTAATATTACGAAAATCACTGTTTTTAGTGTACAAGTGTATATTTTGCCTAATATATAAGATGTTGGCGAAGATGAATTGTGATGCCACCGTAAGAATACCAATATCTTTAAACAAATCTCTCAGAGAAACTCTGGCACCTAGTTGGTAAATCGCTCGAACAGCTCGTTTTTGAAGAACAAAAATATTTTGAATGTCCGCGGCTTTGCCCCACAGCAGAATGCCGTAGGACATTATGCTATGAAAATAACTAAAATAGACTAATCGAGCTGTATCAACGTCCGTGTACTGTCTAACTTTCCTTACGGCGTAGGCGGCCGAACTGAGCCTTCCCGCTAGGCTCGATATATGTGATCCCCACTGAAGTTTGGCGTCTACTGTTATGCCCAGAAAAACTGCCGAGTTAACAGTTTCAAGCACCTCATTATTTCAAACGACATTGGGTCCCAGGTTCCTAACATTCGGTACGGCAAACTTTATACATTTCGTTTTCTTAGCATTAAGAACTAGGTTATTTGTAGTAAACCAATCCGTGGCCACTGAGAGCGCATTATTCACGTCCTCAAAATCTTTTCTATTCCTGTCTACTTTAAAGATAAGTGAGGTATCATCAGCAAATAGTACAATGTCACAGATATTCTTTAAATAGAATGGTAAGTCATTTATATACACTGAGAATAAGAAAGGACCCAGTATTGAGCCTTGAGGTACACCTAACTGAATTAGTAGCCCGGAAGATTTTACACCATTGATATCTACACATTGGTGCCTATTTTGTAAATAAGAACTTATGACATTGAGAGCTTCGTTTTAAACACTGTAATGACGCAGTTTACGCAAAAGTGTGTTATGGTGAACGCAATCAAAAGCTTTGGAGAGATCACAGAAAACTCCAATAGCATTTTGCGAGTTCTCCCATGCGTTGAAAATGTGTTTTAGCAGAGCAACACCCGCATCTGTTGTCGAACGACCTTTTGTAAAGCCATATTGCTCATTATGAAGGAGGCTATTTAAATTAAAATGTCTTAGTAACTGCTTGAGTATTAACTTTTCAAATATTTTACTAAATTCAGGTAAGATAGAAATGGGCCTAAAATTGCCAACGTTATTTTTATTACCTGTTTTAAATAATGGTTTGACTTTACTACTCTTCATGAGGTCAGGAAAAGATCCTGAATCAACACATTTATTAAAAGTTACAGCTAGATAGGGGGCTACGATGTCTATTATATTACCTAACAGTTTAATGGAGATGCCCTAGTAATCTCCAGTGTTTTTTGACTTAAGTGTCTTAAAAATATTAACCACGTCACGAGGCGTTACATGTTCAAAACTAAATAAGCGACTACATCTGGGCACACTACTATGCAAAAGGTTTTCAGCTTTAGACGGGGACGAATTTAAGGAGCAAGTCGTAGTTATAGGTATGTTGGCAAAAAACTCATTAAATGCCTCAGCTACGTCGGCAGCCTTATTTACCAATTTGTTGTTAATCATAATCTCTAGTTGTTTTTCCTGTTTAACCGATTTACCCGTTTCATTGTTAATAATTTTCCAAGTGGTTTTTATTTTATTACTGGATTTTTTTATGGTATCGCTTAAAAATTTAGATTTAGCGAAAGCACAGATTTTTTTAAATTATTTTGAATAATTTCTGACATACTCTAGAAAAGGAGTATCAAATATATATTTTTTTAAACCATATAACTCGTATAGTCTCGCTCTACTTTTATAAATACCTGGAGTAGCCCATTGGTTGAAGCTAACAGAGGTGCTATTAATGTCAATAGTTTTGGTCTTGAAAGTAGATTGGTATTCTTTTTGCACAATATCAAAAAGGGCTCCATAGATTTAATTAAGATTAACGTGTTCTACTATAGATGGTGTAATCCTATGAGCAATATTATTTTTAAATTTGTTGCAACGACTAACTGTATAGGGCCTGCATTCTATTTTATGCGGCTTTTTTTGTAATGGCAAAGGGAAGCTGGCTAATAATCCACAGTGGTCAGACGTTAAGTCACTTAACACTAACTTATTATTGGCATCACAATCACTAAATATATTATCAAGACAAGTCGAAGACGATGCTGTGATCCTAGTAGGTTCGAAAAACAAGTTTATTAAATTAAATGACTTAAACAGATTGAGTAGTCTAATACTTAAAGGAGTAAAACAAACGCAACCGACATTTCTTTCATAGATTTTTTGAAGAGGGTTATTACGAGAGTTATTCTGAAAAACAATAAAATTGAAAAATCTAAAATAAAAAGAATTATTGACTTGGCATCGTATTGTTATATTTACGAGTCTCATAACAACCTCTTGAAATATTTTGCAGGTTCAAAACTGCATTTTGTATAGTTGGAAAAAGTCTAGGGAGATGATGACGTATCTATGAAGCAAATATCGTAGACCATCTTCAATTCTTACAATTATAACTAGGCAGGCTATTGCTGAGGTCTCATTTCAGCCGAATGAAATCCACTGCTGGACACAGACTTTCCCCAATTTGGGGGGGGGGGGGGATTTGTTATAATCGCCTCGCTTGGCAGGCGGGTTGGCGATCGCAGTATGGTGGTAAAATGCATAAAGAACGCTGCTGCCCATTCTCTAATAAATCCTTTTAATCTTCACTTTCGTGCAATTCTTTATGTCCGACATCACACGGAACTCAGGAGTTCTCATCATTTCAGCCAAATGAAGTCCACAGCTGGACATAGGCCTCCCCCAATTAGAGGGGGTTAGCCGCAATCGCCACGCTTGGCAGGCGGGCTGACGATTGCAGTATGTAAGTTCTTATCTACGAGTATATATTAATACGTGAAGCAAAATCTTTGTACCCCTTTTTACGAAAATTACGCGGACAGACAAGTTTGAAATTTTTCAGTTAAAGTTTAGGTATATAAATAATTAGTAGTATAGAATTTCATATAATATTGGAAATATTTAAAATCATAAATGCTGAAATTCGGAAAACCAGTCGTTTTAAATTATTTTGCTAAAGAGAAACTATTCAGTGAGTCCACTCACAGAAGAGTAAATGCCTCTTCTTATAAAAAGTAGAATAGAGCATTATCATCACCGTTTCTGTAGGTTATGGGCACTCCGTATATTTATTGTATTTTTTAATCTTTTGCTATCGAATTACTGGTTTATTATCTATCTAGCCAATATTAATCACAACTAACTACCTAATTAGTTTAACTAAGTAAGTTAGCTGGTTTCTTTGACTGGACTGTATGTTTGTGTGATCCCAGACCATTATGACTAGGTTTCCTTGCGATGTATTCACATACATACGTCCCTCCATTTTCAGATAATCAAGAAACTACATAAAAATAACATTTAAAAATTAAAATTACACATTACTTCACTATAAACCTCAGAGCGACCTTCGTAGTTAGCACAAGAACGACACTAAATGATAAAAACGTGGACTAAAGAACTCGGTACGAAGTAAATACTCGAACACACCCATTACTCAGAAAAAAACACAATCCGAACATGTTGCCCGACAAAGAATGATCTCAAAGTTACGAAACGGATCCGATAACAGAAAGTCTATTCGGTACAACTCAGTCACACATCCTGCTTTGTCGAATAAAGGGTGATAGCTGAAGCTTTTTTTTTTGTGGGACATCTCGTAGTTAACCTGAAAGATTCTTACCTACTACTTAAACGGATGGTAACAGCTGAAGCGGCCGCAGCGTAATGTATGTACAAATAAATACACACATACATACGTACAAATAAATACATACATACATACCTACCTACATAAAATCATGCCTTTTCCCAGGTTTTGGGGGTAGGCAGAAACTACAGAACACCACCTGCTACGATACTTACATATTCTTTGCCTCGTTTAAGTTCATACATCTGGTCATACACACACGCCGTTTACTAGTGCTACGCACCTGACCCTTCTGAAGAACATCACCAATAAGGTCACTATATGTTATCCTAGAGCGTCCCCTTCCGGCAGGGCGTCCCCCTCCGGCGTGACCAATCACATCTGCCTTATAAATAACTTTTGTTAGCCGCCCTTCATTCATCCTCTCAACATGACCAAACCATCTAATTATACTCTTTTCAATTTTTGTGAAATAAATAGGTAATAGTTTAAAAGCCCCTGCACCGCATGATTTTTCAATTATTTTCTACTTTTTGGTTGCGTTTCTATGAAAGCGTGTTAAAAAAGGGAGTTAAAAAAATCTCTACAGTGTGAAAAATAAATGTAATTTCGGATGTCATTCGGGTGTCATTATAGCAGTAATGCATTTGAATTAAAGTTACTTTTACTTTGTTGTGTTTGTTTTTTAGGTCTATAGGTTTTTTTGCAAATGTTTTTCTTTTTAACATTTCAGTACGTATGTTACCTACTCCACACATATTCGTTAGCTTAAAATGTAAATAACAATATCAGAAAGGTTCGCAACGTTTTCAAGGTACACCTAATTGTATTAAATACGTATTATCGAAGCTAACGCAAAAACTATCCAAGCAAAGAAAATTAAGTTTGAATGGGAATTTTTAAAATCGGTCCGAAATTGACAATACCGATGTAATGATATTTCTTTTACATAAAAATATTCTAACATATAACAATTCGATAATTCATTCCTAATATATGAAAGAGATGCAAAACGATATTTGTAATGCGGTGCAAGTGCAACCAGCCTGTTATATGCGCTGCGCTTCACACAACAACCAACACTAAGTCTGTAATGAAATCTTGACCCTGCCTTTGAAGATTAAAGTACAAACAATACATAGCGTACAGGATGTTAGTTACAAGGGACTTAAATCCATTGTAGGTGAGAGAATATTGACATGAACTATGCACACAAATCCAGACTTCGGAAACTAACTGTGAAATGGTAAATGGAAAGTCCGAGTAACACTTTGCCTACCTGAGGCTTACACCGAATCCCCTACACAAATGAATTAAGATAAATAGATAGACGTCTCGAAACTGATTGCCTCGATGGTCAAGCGCTACTACTGAGTATGACGTCCTGGGTTTGACTCATAAGGCGGAAAAAGTGTTCTTGGGTTTACTATCAAGAATTTCACAGCAAACCAGCGCGCCCCTGCCAGGGTCGCGAGATTTGTTCGAAAGAGACACCGTGGCCCTGGCATATGGGCAACTGAAGGAACACGGGTGGGTTTTAGTCAGTAAAAGTCTGACACGCTCTGCCGCTCCGCCCAAAAGCGGGAGACGTCATTTGAAGATTTGCCACCCACAAAAAAAAAACCATTGCGCTGCCTATTACTGGAGCCTTAAACTTAAGTGGCGAAATGTAGGTATTACTTTAGGTATATAACCAGCCTATAATGTTACCATTGCTGGGACACAGGCCTCCTCAGTAAGAGAGAATGGGTTGTAATCCACCACACGGGCCTCGTTGCTGCATCTGCACTTTGCATTAAGTAGAGCACGTGAGCGACGCCACTAATCTCAACGAATATCAAAACACACTGAAACATATCGACGGTTAAAAGGTAATATAAGCGCTGTTTTGGTCGAAAATGACTTATGAATTCCATCCTACTTAAAATTATCTGCTTTTTTGAATGCGCTTACTCCCATGGCTCTATGATGTCTTTCCATTTTCACGATATGACAGCAAACAAAAAAATTATGTCCATTTTTCTACAATTCCAAACTTTAAACCGATATCTTGAACAATTTGGTTTTTGACGCTTATAGGGTATAAGCGTCAAAAACCGTTTACTCCGTTTAATTACGTTTTAACCGTCGATATCTTCAAACTTTTGGTTCTAGGACTTGCCGGTTTCCTCACGATGGTATCCTACACCATATTGAGAGAACCTGCATTACTTTATGACCAGCGGTTATGTAATAATTTACACAAAGATAAACAGATACCTGTCGAACCTACGATCTACAACTCGTAAGTTGCAGCCTTTACCACTGGGCCACCTCTGCTTAACTCTTTAGACATTACATGCGAGATGTTATGTGCAGAAGAACACAAGTTCTTATAACTCAGCAGTCAGATGTGCTGCTGGCGCCACTTCTTCCCAGCTAAAGCACTAGGAAGTGGTGAAAGGCAGGCGTTTCGGGGGACTGTCTTATGTAACTTTGACGTTCAAAAAGTGCTGACTCTCAGCCTAGTTTGCATAAAAGAATTTTTGATTTTGGACAATCATTTGTAGTAGTGTAGTATATTTTAAGTCATCGCAACAACAAATCTAAAGACAGTTTTCTCAGTAGACCAACTCCATGTCCAACTTACATATAAACAGTTTTACACGTCAATAATATTTTAAAACAAGATGAGGTAGGATGGAGGCATAAAAAAAGCTGTCCGAACCTTCTATTCTCCCTACCCACTGCTATCGAGGTCAACCATCCACCTTTATCTTTAAGAAACAAGTACTGAAAGCAAAGTTTCAGTTATCCCCCTTTGTCGGCTCGCAATATCCGGCCCACCAGCCCACAGGCCCACCGGAACTTCAATCAACAGTTTATTTTACCTTCTATGGCCATTTCCTGTTTATTATAGTTTCGTATTTGATAATATAATGGCCCTGATAGTATGCGGGTAGCCTCTGAGCCCGAAGTTAGGGCTTCAAGAGTCAAAGTTGGGATGATTTGAAGTGGGCTACAAGATCTTGGTCTAGGAAGTTTCATGTGGTCCTGATGTCCATTTGTCTTTCTGAGATGGGTGGCTTTTGACTAAAATATAATGAATTGTTTATTATTTATATAGGACTAGCTTTTGCCAGCGGCTTCGCCCGCGTGGAGGTCGGAAAATATCCCACGGAAACTTACTACCGGGATAAAAAGTAGCCTATGTGTTAATCCAGATTATAAACTAACTGTGTTCCAAATTTCATTCAAATCCATTCAGTAGTTTTTGCGTGAAAGAGTAACAAACATCCACACATCCATACATACAAACTTTCGCATTTATAATATTAGTAGGATATAGGAAACACGTTTATATATTAAATTATTTTAAAAAATGTTAGATGGGGTTGATATTTCCTAACTACCTCTAAGACAAAATGGCGAAACAAACTCGAGGGTCAAAGTCTCTTTAAGGTTTTATTTAAGTTTATTTATTTCAAAAATTTGCAACAATATCTCTTTAGCCTCATCTGCGATAAATAAAGAACTCATGTGTATTTCTTGCTTATAGAGAAGTAAAGGTTCTATGACGTCTGTAGGTATGTTTAAGATTTCTAATATGAAGATTTCTGCAATATACACAGGGTCTAAGTCTGAATTAAGCTACACGATTACTGACAATTGCTTGCTCTGACTGGACTGGTATACTCAAACCCGTGTGGTTCTTTCCTCAAAACACCACTGCAGGCACGAATCTATAATGTCTTCACATGATCTGACCAAGATTATGCCTGGACTTTAAAAGAGACTGTGAACTTTTGAGATTATTTCGGCTTTTCTTCTCAGAGGTATTTTTAAAATATGGCTGATATGTAAAAGTGTCCGTACAAACCGCAATAAAATCACTTATCAGTACCATAATGACCTTTGTTTTTTTAAATTCGAAACACGCTATTAATTTCTCCTGTGTCCTGGGAATCGATACAAACATAAAATGCAACGTACACAAACGAAAACTATTTGCTCCCTGCAGACAACGTTAGGTTAGCAACCAATTATACAAAAGCTATTGCTAACCGGTCGTAGTGATATCCGAATGCGATGAAATCTTAGAAATATTTTCCTTGCTTGCACATTGTACAGACGTACGACCATAAAGCTGAAGTATATTCAGTTACAATATCAGCCTCATTTAAGGTGGATGTGGTAAAGTAGTCCGCGACATTCAATTTTTCTTCCGTTTTTGCAATTTGCAGGTCAGTCAGGCCAACTTGTATGTAGATGAAAACTTGATTCGCAGTCATTACAAACATGGCTTTCATTTCAGCTGAAAGATATCCACTGCTGGACATAAGCCTCCCCCGAAACAGGGGAAGGAGGCGGTTGTTGTAATCGCTACGCTTGGCAGGCGGGCTGGCGATCGCAGCGCGATCGTAAAAGGCATAGAAAACGCTGCTTCCCATTCTCTAGCAAGTCCATTAGTCGCCTTTTATGACACCCACGCGAAATAGATGGTGATATTGTTTAAGTCACCATACGGAACGGCTTTGCAATAATAAAATCATTCATCATCAGACGTGACATCAAAAATGAACAAACTGTTATGCGTATGATATCTGCCTTTTTTTTTGTGGGAAGGAATACGGGTGTTCCTTCAGTTGCCCATATGCCAGGAACACGGTACCTCTTTCGAACTAATCTCGCGGCCCTGCCAGAAAACGTATGAATGTGTGCGTCAAGTTGCATACGTAGGCAGCCAACCATGTAAAGTCTAAACGCAAGTGAAGTTCAAGTGACAATTAAGTTATAACAAGTTAGCAACTCGAACTGTGGGGACCTCAGTACGTCAAACATCACACCTTGTCCTGACTTGAAGTTGTATCAAATTGGCTACGCTGTTTAGATAATATAAACGTACTCAAGTGTAAATATTTATTGATATTTGCTTTTTTAACCGACTTCAAAAAAATGAGAAGGTTATCAAATCGACTGTTTTTTTAATGTTTGTTACCTCATAACTTTTGACTAGGTGAACCGATTTTGATGATTATTTTTTTAATTGAAAACTGGTTCTTTCTGAATGGTCCCATTTAATTTGGTAACCCCGCGACGTAAGGACCTGTGGTTCATCTGCCTGTCCATTCATTTCACATGCATCTTCTCATAATAATGACAGGTAGCATAGAATGCCGCTGCCAGTAGGACGATTGTGATCAGGGTGAGGAGGATATTTGCGTGCTGATGCTGTAGCCTTGCTCGGTTGTCTTACTAGTTTTTCCATTACCAGCAGCCGTCTGCGCGAATTTCGTCTCTTTTTTCTTTTGGGTAAACTGGTACATGATTTACCGCACAAAACCATTTTTGTTTTTGTTATAATGTCCGAATTTATAATCACAATTTATTCATAGTTTTATTTTTATTTTATACTGTCCAAATTTCACTCGCAATATGACCTTGACTGGCAGGGTCGCCATGAAGTGTCGTGGTAAATGAAAGACATCTGCACTGGATAATGGTTCGATTTATTGTGTGTTCACATAGATTGAAAGTACACTTGCTTAATATATTGCTTACTTGACTAAACCTAAATATGGAGTGCTTACACATACATTCTTATTAATACTAAAGACACTTACATACACTACAGTTCCATTCGAAAAATGGGATCCATGTGAAAACCATATAAGTCTTAAATTTGCATTAAGTATTTGCGCGATAAATGAATGAATAACGCGATTAGATTAGTGCGGGGTATCTACCATAACTAAAAATTTATAAATTTACTAAAAAATAACCAACTTCCTAAAAAACAAACACTAAAAAGTGAAAAATAACTTTAATTTCGGAAGTCGGTGGCAAGAAAACCTTAATTACAGATCCTAAGACACCGACTTCCAAAATTAAAGTTATTTTTCACTTTGTAGTGTTTTTTTTTAGGAAGTCGTTTGTTATTTTTTTTGTTAAAAGTTTTTAACAGCCCTGTTTGTCTTGTGGTTGAAAGCGTGACTGCTCACAATAAAGTATAGGTTTTTTCTAAAAACAAAGAATGAGCGATTGACTCAGTCGTATCAACTTGGCTACCAACTTATCGTTTTTTAAAATCGCTTACACCAAGGCATTAACGATTGTCGAAAATAAGAATTCGATACGACTCGTTTGTAACTCGGCTAGACCTGGAGGTCTAGGAAAGTGGTATTGGGTTTTTCAATTAGGAATTTCTTAGTATCAGCACGAAGTTTAGGAGTTGGCGGTGTGATACCCCCATATGCCTTGGAAAGCACGTTAAGCTGTTGGTCACCTGATCTCTGTCTGGTCTTATCGGATTGCCATCCCAATCGCACTATGAGATTGAGGGAAGAGAGAGTGCGCACACACTTGTGCGCTATCATATCTCCCGCGCTAAAGGCTTGCCTCCGTTAAGATTGGACACCACAGCTGAAATATGGTCTTTTATGTCTCTAGCATTAGGAGCAGGATTTAAAGTTCACTCATCCTCGATATATGTTAGTTGCACAGTAACTGCCCAACTGCTTATATCTGGACGATGTATATATGTTAGTTGCACAGTAACTGCCCAACGGCTGATATCGGGACGATGTATATATTTTAGTTACACCGCCCAACGGCTGATATCGGGACGATGTATATATGTTAGTTGCACAGTAACTGCCCAACGGCTGATATCGGGACGATGTATATATGTTAGTTGCACAGTAACTGCCCAACGGCTGATATCAGGACGATGTATATATGTTAGTTGCACAGTAACTACTACTGTTCAGTTCACTACTTAAACCTTTTATACATGATTCACTTAGCCCTGTTAAAAGTAAGAATGATTCTCAATTAAAGCCCATTCTTTCTGACCCTAACTATGAATATACACCGTGACATTTTAATCGTCTTACAAAGGCAGCCCACTTCATGTATCCAATGACTACTACACATCCATAAGAAAAAAATTAACATTTGAATAACTGAAAAATAAAAATATTATTCACTATGATGACGCATGACGTAGTTTGAACTGATATTTTGTCTCATGGAAAATGGAGATGGAATGATCTAGTCGACTTGTGCGCTGGTAGGTATGTTCTGTACCGTCTGATACGTAAATATTATTTTCAGGATGTTTCATAATTCTAATGCATTATTTATTTTTCTTAGTATCTATTATCTTAATTTATGTTAACAATTTTTTAATCGCGCCTAGAGGTATATTATGTTGGTAACATTGAGTGGACATCCTTTGTAAGACGACTAAAATTTCACGGTGTATAGGTTCAATAGTTTTTGTCAACGGTTTCACTCGCGTATTATTACAAAATTAAATAAGCCTTTCTCTTGAATCAGTCTGTCTATTGATGAAAATTGCATTGAAATCCGTTGCGTAGTAAAAAGGTCTAAACGTACAGACGCGGGTGGCGAGTTTATATTATACTACATAAAGATTGGATACAAAAGCAAGGACATAACCGTTCAATATGTAATTTCAAATAGAATTCATAGAAAAAATATTCATATTATTTCTGTTCTGCCAACTTGGCACATGAACACAGTTGAAAGTTTTAGGCCGAAATGCAAACGAACCCGGGACATTTCGTAGTCAAAAATACATTTCTCTTACGTAAATAATGTTTTAATAATACTCTGTTGCGGTCAGCGCGAAAATATGCGGCGCGGTTAGTGCGGAAGAGGATTCTACTGTATTTTACCTTTATATTATACAAGATTATTTTTAGTATATGCGAAACCTGAATATAGTTTGTTCAGAATCAGTAACTGAATCGATTCCAATAATTTTTACACCATGTTATATTTTGTACCAAAAATATTTAATTACGCTTCCAAGTAGGACACCGAACGACAATACGTATATTTTAAAATTATCATGTCTTTCTCGTACTCAAACGTCCATTACACGGAGATGGTACGTACACTAGCTGTTTGTGGTGATCTGCATAAGTTTTTGCGTGGACAACCAGGTAACTTATCAAGCTTATAACTTTGTGATTATTAATGATACAGTTTTGAAATTTTTTTCATAGATTCTTTACATAAAAATACTAGACCCGTGTTTCGGGTTTCGCATAAACAAAAATTAATGTTGTATATATTTTTTAAATATTTTACCTAAAATTGACACGCGTCTTCAACACCAAGCCATTATCCAAACCAAAATGTTAGCTAACCCTTTTTTTGTTGGTGGGAAATCATCTAATGACGTCCTCCGCTCTGGGTGGAGCGGGAGTGCGTGTCAGACTTTTACTGACTAAAACTCACCCGTGTTCCTTCAGTTGTCTATGCCAGGGCCATGATAACTCTTTCGAACAAATCTCGCGACTCTGGCAGAGAACCTTCCACGAACAATTACAAAAAGACTACGCCTATCGAATGAAGTTTTTTTTTTTGTTCCATTAGTTTGCAATATCGTGGACTAGACCGGACATGTCTGACGCATGGCAGATGAGATATGGGCTAATAGAACCATCGATTCGTACCCACTAAAAACGCACGACCCCATCCCGGGAGGCCGAGACGAAAATAGATGCAGCTCTAGCAAGAGTCAAAAGGAGGCCTTTGCCCTGCAGTGAGACAAAATAGGCTAGTTAAATTAGATGTATCTTCTATACTTATACTTATCTATACTAATATTATAAAGCTGAAGAGTTTGTTTGTTGGTTTGATTGAACGCGCTAATCTCAGGAACTACTGGTCCGAATTGAAAAATTCTTTTTGTGTTTTGTAGCCTATTTATTGTAAAAGGCTATAGGCTATATAATATCACGCTACAACTAAGAGGGGAGGAGCAGTAATGAAAAATGTTGCAAAAACGGGGAAAAACGCACGGGTAGACAATTCGACGCGACGGGAAGGGTCGTGGGAACAAGAAAATTAACGCGGACGAAGTCGCGGGCACAAGCTAGTTACTTATATAATATTACTAGCTTTTGCCCGCGGCTTCACCCGCGTTGATGTCGGAAATTAACGCAGGAGGACGTACTACCGCGGTAAGAATGTGTTAATCCAGGTTATATACCTAGGTAATAGCTGTTACCCGCGACTTCGTCCGCGTGGTATTTAACAAAAAGTTTTTCATTCGTTTTTTTTTTTCGGGAGATCCTTTTTTCTCTAAAATAAAATTAGCCTAAGTTACCAGCCAGCCAGAAAGACCGACAGCGGACGCGTGCGGCGGCGTCGGTACTCCCGCTGGCGCGCGCGGCGTGCGAATATCGTTTTGCTTCGCATTTAATTATTCACAAAAAACGAAAAACACCTATTTTTTTATAATCTATATCGAAGTAAAAATACTTGATCTTTCAATCTGTGTAGTCCAAAAAAATTTGAAAATTGAATATCATGCCGAAAACACGTTTTCAATTTTAATTTACATTTTTCGAGGTTATGTAAAGAAAAATCATGAAAATAAATAATACCATTCGAAAGCTAAGGTAAAGACGCTTTAGAATGTATATGGTTGATATTTTTTTATTTATGTTTTGATGCCGAAACTACGCAGTCAAAATGTTGTGTTTAGCACTCGAGCGGGCCGCTTGCGGTGGCGCTGGGGCAGTTGAGACGAATCTCCCCATATGTACCGTGTATACATCCATATACACTTATCCACATATACACCATAGACACTCCAATTTTATTTATTTGTCTAGATAAAGCTGAAGAATTTGTTTATTTGGTTGAACGCGGCCTTACAAGTCCTAATTGAAAAATATATTTCTGTGTTGGGGGCTACCCAACACAAAAAAAAAAAAATATTGAGGAAGGCTATATAACGGGTTATATAACATCATGCTGCAACCAATAAGAGCGGAGCAGCAACGAAACATTGACGAAACTGGCACGCAATTCGATGCAACGGGAAAGGTCAGGTGAGCAATAATTTGATGCGGACGAAGTCGCAAGCAGAAGCTAGTGTTTACTAATATTTGAAGTATTTCTATGGGTGGTCGTGGAGAATGGCGAAGGCAAATATGAGGAAATCTGCATTGTGACTACCACCACTGGACCCGCGGGGTAGATAACTGTTGACCTTTCCTTGTCACAGACAGCGGCAGGCCGAGATGAAAATGGTTCGAGTTTGACTCCTACCGAAAGGACTGGCAAACTACAGAATTAAGTGGAAAAGGGCCCTTTACCAAACGATGAAGATAAACATCGTCAGGAAACTGACATGACTGCGAACCGAAAATTCGAAGACATGTGACTTCTAGCGCAGTGCCCGCGTGTTTGATAACGGGACAGCCTACTCCTAATCACAGAGCGGAGGCCTATGTCCTTGTAATGAGATTCTTGTAGGCTGACAATGCTGTGTCATGTTTGCCCGAAATAAGAAATAATAAAATTGTTTTTAAAATCCCTTTCCATACTATCAAACTAACCCCCAAACGCGGACATGTCATAAAATTCTCATTTGCGTGTTTCCCGCAGTCTAGAGCCTGTGATATTATCCACTGTTTCGTTGGCTCCTTAGTTTTTATCTCCCCCTCCCGCCCCCCTGTACCCGCCATTATGCTAATGATATTTTTATAAAATAATGCCTTTTGATTGAAGAGGGGTGTGTGCTTTCAAAGATTAGTTGACAACAGAGGTATGAACATTTACAGTCAATCAACATATTTGTGAAATCTATCTATCTATAAATTAGTACGTCAGGGAGGAACTTTTGGGCACGCCACAATTGCGGCGGTAAGTCCCCTCTTTGAGGAGTGGATAGAGAGGCGTCACGGCGTCCTCACCTTCCGCCTGACGCAGGTTCTCACCGGGCATGGGTGCTTCGGTGGGTTCCTGTTCAGGATAAAGCGGGAGGATACGTCCGGGTGTTTCCATTGCGAGGATCGTCTGGAGGACACGGTGGAGCATACGGTTGAGGTGTGCCCTGCCTGGGCGGGGCACCGCCGTGTCCTCGTGGAGGCGATCGGCGGCGGCGACCTCTCGCGTCCAGCCCTGGTGCGAGCCATGGTACGGAGCGAGAGGGAATGGGAAGCCGTCACCTCCTTCTGCGAAGCAGTAATGCTCGCGAAGGAGGAGGCGGGGCGCGTGAGGGAGTGGCAGTCTCTGCGCCCTCACGTCCCTAGCCACCGCAGGCGGAGACGCCCCGGGCGTCGGGAGTCAATAGCGGACGCCCGGCCACCGTAGGCGCGAGCTTGCGGGTGGCGAGCAATGGGTAGCTCGCCGCCCGGTAAGGACCAAGCTCGGGTCGACGGCGCGCAGTGTTCCACGCGCGCCTCAAAGAGATGTCAGCAGCAGTGTAGGGGTCTACTAGGACCGATGCCTGCCGGGGTCGCGTGATTGTTCGAAAGAGATACCGTGACCCTGCCACATGGGCAACTGATGGAACACGGGCGGGTTTTAGTCAGTAAAAGTCTGACACGCCCTCCCGCTCCGCCCAGAGCGGGAGAAGTCATTTGATGATTTCCCATCCTAAAAAAAAAAAGGGAGGAACTTTGTACCAACCCCTTTTTACGAAGATTACGCGGATGCAAGAGTAGGTATGAACTTTGGCACAGGTAAAGTTTATATAGAGAAGGAGTGTAGGAGGCTAATATTTAAATGAATGGTTGATTTTCGACCATTGGGAAATCAATGAATTATTATAACTAGTGATCGCCCATTGGTCGAAATTCGACCGTACTTCATTGGAATAGAAATACATTATTCAATGAAAAAAACATATATATTAATAAATATAAAAAAATATGGTTACATTTGACATTCAGTAACACTATAATAGACAAATAATATTAAAATTATATATTCTCGATATGATCATAGATTTAAAAAATTAAATAGGTTATATAATATATCTATAAAATTAATTTATTACCTATGGTTATACTTGACATTCAGTAATAGTTAGGGAGCTGGCGAGCAAAATTTCGATATGATCAGCACACAAGGCAGACGTTATTAATAGTGATAATTATACCACAAGAAACATCAAGGACCTCGTCTGCCACCATGGTGGCACTGCGTTGTAAATTTACAGCGTATCAACAATGTTTAAAAAAAAGGTGTGCTATATTATGCGCACACGTCTGCCTCTGGGGCTGATGATCACAGTCATCCTGGAAACAGAAAGAATCGAAAAGGCAGACATCCAGGGCTCTGACTTTTGTGGTATTCATTTTTTACATTTATTTTTATGATTAAAAAAACTCTATATGTAGTGCACACTTGGCAGATTTGAATTGTTCGATTAAAAACAATGAGAAGAAACACGAAAAAATAGTCTGCCAACATGTTGCCTCTGCGTTGCCTATTGACAGTGCTCCAAAAATTAAAAAAAAAGGTGTGCTATATTATGCGCACACGTCTACCTCTTGGACTGATGTTTGAATTCCTTATGAAAACCAAGAAAATCGATGAGGCAGACGTTCAGGCCTCTGGTATTCCAAAGGCAGACCATTTGATTTTTTTTTCAACCCGATGCTCACGCCAAACCAAGCAGGTATAAAAAATCTTCATAGTTCCTTTTGTAATGTCTCTCTTTTATTTGGGAATATGAGTGAGAGCGGTATAACTCAGTTCCGACCTTTTCCGTATTGTGAAACTAAATGTACAGAGCGTATATCTATATACAGCCTCCCCTTTTATTTTGCACGCTTTTCCTCTCTCTCGCTCTCATGCACTTTCACACGTCTTGGTTCAAAATCTACGTATTTTACACAAATAAAACGTGATTAAAAAAAGTTAAAGACTGTTCCTATCCAGATCTTAATCCTATTCAGACTACAATCAAGCATGCAATTAAAAAAAACTTTCTAATTAAAGTTCCAAGCGCATTTCGTTTCTGGTTGACATTAAAAAAAATATGATTGCATAGATTTCAGCTCCGGAAGTTTAATCGTTACCGTGAGTTTAGAGAATAATATTAAACAAAATTATAAGAATAAAACTATAAATAATAACAATAATCCTATGCAATACCCACTGTCTCTTGATTCCGTGAATTTCAAAAAGTTATACAGCTGAAAATCAGTGAGCAAAGAGTCTGCCACATGTTTTTTCGAATCCACAGCCATAGTAAATCGAATGGGCGTAATGAGAACCGCGTGCAAATGACTTAGCAGAGCTTTTTTTTGTAACATCTTTACAACTCCGTCCCATGATAATGCAGAGTCCTGAATGTCTGCCTCTTCGATTTTCTTCGTTTCCAAGATGATTGTGACCGTGAACTCTAGAGGCATACATGTACAAATGATTTAATACCCCGATTTTTTTAAGCAACTTCAATCCGCTGTAACGCAAAAACGCAGCGACATAGGACCTTAATTGATTGGACCAAATCGATTCGTAATGATTTAAACTGCAATCCACCTCGACATGAAAAATGTGCAAATCATATACCAAAATGCTCGCCAGCTCCCTAACTATAAGACTATAGACACAAAATGAAGACAGATATTGTCGATTGGACCATAAACAAAAGAATATCTATGCATGTGTGTATTAAATACACGGTAATGAATAGTAGTGTGTGTAACGTGTTATTTATTTAAAATAATATATTTTTACGCATAATCTTAAAAAAATATTAGCATTCGTCACTTCTTCTCTGTATAAACTATAAGTGTGCAAAATTTCATACTCCTTCGTCCGCCCAATTTTCGTAAAAAGGGATCCAAAGTTTTCGCTTCACGTATTAATATACGGAGTACCTATGGAGTAGGTAACGATCATAGCAGGTGGCGTTCTGTAGTTTCTGCCTACCCCCATGGGGAAACGGCATGAGTTTATCTATGTATGTATTAGGAATACCCAATCGATTTAGCAGTTCTTAGGTTTTATTTACAAAATCGAACTATGTTACAACATTAGAGGTCTGTTATACAGTATCCAGAGAGTTGCTACTTCGCAGATACATTAGAAAATTATTCAGAATTTTAATGAAATTATTTGCCACATAAGTGTACTGAAACTTATCTGCCATTGATTTAACAGATCAATATATCTGCTACTCTATTTATTTATTTTGCTTTGGGAAAACAAAAAAGTTACTCAAAACTTTTTAACAAATAATCCATAGTATCTAAAGTTAATACTGTAAATGTAACTCAAAACGTTATCCACGTATTACCTATTAAAATTTAATAAGAACTAAGAAATAAGAACTAAGAAGGCATCTTAGTTCTTATTAAATTTTAATAGGTAATACGTGGATAACGTTTTGAGTTACATTTACAGTATTGACTTTAGATACTATGGATTATTTGTTAAAAAGTTTTGAGTAACTTTTTTGTTTTTATAGATTATAAAATGAAAAACCGAAAAAGTGCGTATCGGACTACGTGTGATAAAGGGTAGTTCGGAAAAATTTATCCCAAGATATATCCAAAAATACATAAAATACCTACTAGCGTAATTAATATGTGTACTTATTCCAAATACATGCATAGCTAGCAAACTTTCATCTAGTACTGAGAGTCTCCGAGCGTTGTTATCTACAGAACCCAAAAAACCGGAACCTTTTCATGAAGTTTTTGTCCGTCCGTCGCAGTGGCTGATTACATTCATGTATTTTATAATCATCAATTTTATTCTCACAAAATAAATGTCAATTAAATGGATACTCTGAAATAAAAATATAGGCTTAAAGTCTCGTAGAGAACACAAACAGTTCACTTAAAATAAGAGATAATACGAAAAAAGAAAAAACAAAATATTAATATTAGGATTGTGTAATCTACCATGTGTGTCCAGTTCGGGTTGGTGGATAAATTGATAGAATTTTAGGTTCTATTAAACTCGGAGCGGTAGGGCATGTCAGAGTTTTACTGACTAACACCCACCCGTGTTCCTTCAGTTGCCCATGTGCCACGGTCACGGTATCTCTTTATTTATTTTATATATATTATGGCATCTCTTTGAGGCGCGCGTGGAACACTACGCGCCGTCGTCCCGAGCTTGGTCCTTACCGGGCGGCGAGCTACCCATTGCTCGCCACCCGCAAGCTCGCGCCTACGGTGGCCGGGAGTCCGCTATGGACTCCCGACGCCCGGGGCGTCTCCTCCTGCGGCGGCTAGGGACGTGAGGGCGCAGAGACTGCCACTCCCTCACGCGCCCCGCCTCCTCCTTCGCGAGCATTACTGCTTCGCAGAAGGAGGTGACGGCTTCCCATTCCCTCTCGCTCTGTACCATGGCTCGCACCAGGGCCGGACGCGAGAGGTCGCCGCCGCCGATCGCCTCCACGAGGACACGGCGGTTCTCCGCCCAGGCAGGGCAAACTTCCACCGTATGCTCCACCGTGTCCTCAACTCCAGTTCCCTTACGATGTTTTCTATCAACGTTTTGAGAGCAGTGTTGGTTAAATAATTTATATAAAGTAATGCGCTTGTCTGGGTGCGAACCTACGATCTTCAACTAGACCTAAGTCTCGGCCGTTATCACTGAGCCACTACTGCTCCATTTGTCAAATTGAAGTTTTAATAAATTCCAATATTGCTAAATGAAATTACAGGCGAAATATTGGTCTACTATGAGTTTACATCTGCCTAACTGTTCAGGGAATACAGCGTAATGTGAAATTATAAAATACTTGCTTTTGCCAGCAGCTTCGCCCGCGTGGAGGTCGGAAATTATCCCGCTGGAACATACTACCGGGATTAAAAAGTAGCCTATGTCCTTTCTCAGGCTCTAAACTATCTGTGTACCAAATTTCATTTAAATCGGTTCAGTAGTTTTAGCAGGAAAGCGAGACAGACAGACAGACAGAGTTACTTTTGCATTTATAATATTATTAGTGTGGATTAATTTCTGCAGTACGCTTACATTAACTACTTATTTCTATAATGCACCTTTTAGTAATGTAAAGAAGGTTTATATTGAGAAAACCAATGCATCTTCTTAGCACGCTCGTTCCATCAAAATGTCATCCATCGCTTTTCATAAGGCGTCAAAGAATAGGTCAAGAACAGCCCCCCCATTCAGCAATAAAAAGTCGTTAATCGAAGACGTAGAGAGGAATCTCTACTCAACTTTTTAGTATAATACCTATTGATATGAATATCGACACGAAGAAAAACAAGAGGAATATTATTTTATCTCAAAATAAATGGAAGAAAAAGTGCTTCTAATACTGCAAGATTCAATAGTATTTATACATTAGTACAATCTATACTTATAATAAAACTGTTCGGTGCAATAATTGCAACCGAACAGCTCAGCACTTTTGCCTGCATGCATTTCCATAAATGTGTGTATCGCAGCTATTACCAATTAGTACGTGTCCGACGACCAATCGCGTAACTCACATCAAACCATCTTAGTGCTAGTTTAGATTAGGTTCACCATTTCCTAATTGTAATTAATTGTATAAATCAATATAGCTTTTAAACCATATAATTTCGTACTATTGGCAACGTAGCCCTTTCCTTTTTACCCGCACTACGCATAGCACTGGGCCACCGTCTGGCGAAATATGTACTTATCGGTTCACTCTCACTTTGCTGACGGTCAGCAGTACTCTGCTTTCGCGCTTGCACTTCACTAGTCACTCTGGTTGCTTCCGATGTAGTCGCCACAGACTCCTGTCTATGGTGAGGCTCCGCCCGGCTAGTCGCAACATGCTAGCAGCATCTCACTCTTCTCCAGACCCAGACTGCTACTGCGCACAGGACAACTCCCAAGAGTATGTAGACGACGGTGTATTGGTGGATGTCATGCACTGATATGTCATCGATTTCAGCTTTGGTGGTTTTTAGTGATTCGATTTGTTCTCCGATAATAGACAGAGATTTATTCAGACTCATGTCCTCTGGTAATTCTGTTTCCGTTGGTATTTTAACGTTAACAATATGGTTAATCTGGTCGAGCTCTGGTACGAGCATATTTGGTAAAAAAATTAATTGGTTGGCTTGTTGTTGTAAAGAATATAGCGTGAAATCTTTACTTTTAACAAAGCATTTCTGTGTCATGCTAATGACCCCTGCTCGAGTCAGCTGATGAATGGTAACATGATCGTCGCATATGATTTTGATAGAATATGTGTCACAGCAAAAGTATAGGTACTGTGACGTTGAGTGTAATTCTACCCATCTGTTTTTGCACACTGTTCTTTCTGTTTTGCAACTTTTGTTTATTGCACTTGTTTTGCAAAAGTTTTCATCATTTTCCAAATTTAGGATAGGTTTGAAGAGCTCACACATGAAGGATTCTCCATGGTACAAACATGTGTCAAGTTCATGGATGGTTGGTACAAAATAAGCATCCTTTTTTAGGTTCACTGCGACGTATTCCGATATTGGTATTATGGTGGTCATAATGTAGTTGGTTTGCTGCGGAACTGGTATTATCCTGTACAGTTGAAAGCTTTCTCTCGCTATAAGCGGGAATGTAATTTCAAAAATGATATATTTTTCGGTGACCCGAGCCTTGGTTCTCAGTAGCTTATATATATGCTGAAGGTCTGTCTCTATGTTTTCTATTGGTAGACCTAAATCTTGAGGCATTTGCCCATAGATAATTTGTAGCTCTCGTTTGAGCTGTGTTGGTGTCAGTAGATGCAAGCTGATTTGACCATGGTAGATTTCGGTGATTGTATCTATCAAAGTATTCTGTATCTGTTTCAAGTTTTGCATCATATTAATGGTAGCTATCGAGACTAATGTGAAGTCCTGTTGTGTGGTCATCATATCGATTTCTAGTTGCACCTTCCGGTTAACTTTGTCTAAAGCATTTAAATGCTTATTTATGGTTTTGTGTTGTTTTGCTATTATATCTTCAGTTCTTTGAAGTATATTGTGCTCTGCTTCGACGATAGATGTCAAGTTCTTCCATAACTGACCTTGGTGTTTTTGATTACGGCGCACAAGTTCAATGTCCTGCCTGTATTTTTCTGCGAAACTTTCGTCTAATACTCCGAACAATGAGTTTGCAATTGAGCCGACCGCGTTGATAAGGCCGCGTTGTGTTCGTAAGTGCTCGCCGTAATGCTGGCTAAGCAACAGCTGGTTGTAGTATTGCAGTTCATTATGATCGTGACGTATTTGTAGAAGTATCATATGGCAGTGACTTGATTCCATGATTGTTTCACATGTTTTTCCCAGCTACGTTGCCAATAGTACGAAAAGAACGTGCGCTTACAGTTGAGGACTCGTTTGTGTAAAGAATTTATGTTTTTTAGAATAACCGTAATTTACACTTTTTCATTGTTTAACATTTATATCACTTTTACTCTTATTTATGTTTTTAAGGACAGCCGTAATTTAGACTTTTACCATTGTTTACAATTTTATAACAATTTTACGTTTGATTACCATTTAATTATTACTTTAGTTTCGTTTACCATTTGATAACACTTTTACTTTGTTTACCATTTAATTATTACTTTAGTGTCTTTTACCATTTGAATTGTATTATTATTTAACCAAGGTGATTTGATTGTGACTTTATTATTTTCTTATCTCGTCTTGTGCTCGGGAATATGTTCGGTGCAATAATTGCAACCGAACAGCTCAGCACTTTTGCCTGCATGCATTTCCATAAATGTGTGTATCGCAGCTATTACCAATTAGTACGTGTCCGACGACCAATCGCGTAACTCACATCAAACCATCTTAGTGCTAGTTTAGATTAGGTTCACCATTTCCTAATTGTAATTAATTGTATAAATCAATATAGCTTTTAAACCATATAATTTCGTATTATTAAATCGGCGGTCGTAAACCATAAACCAAACCACAACCAATCAACCAAATATCAACCAACTCAGAAGTTAGTGCTAAACCAAGCAGGCGCTAAATTCTACATGTTTCAGTGGTTTTGACATAACTCCATTTTTCTTTTGATATTATTTTGGTGAAATAGACATGGTCAAATTCAGCAAGTTCACAGCACCAGAACGTGCACTGGGCAACCGATAAGTACATATTTCGCCAGACGGTGGCCCAGTGCTATGCGTAGTGCGGGTAAAAAGGAAAGGGCTACGTTGCCAATAGTACGAAAAGAACGTGCGCTTACAGTTGAGGACTCGTTTGTGTAAAGAATTTATGTTTTTTAGAATAACCGTAATTTACACTTTTTCATTGTTTAACATTTATATCACTTTTACTCTTATTTATGTTTTTAAGGACAGCCGTAATTTAGACTTTTACCATTGTTTACAATTTTATAACAATTTTACGTTTGATTACCATTTAATTATTACTTTAGTTTCGTTTACCATTTGATAACACTTTTACTTTGTTTACCATTTAATTATTACTTTAGTGTCTTTTACCATTTGAATTGTATTATTATTTAACCAAGGTGATTTGATTGTGACTTTATTATTTTCTTATCTCGTCTTGTGCTCGGGAATATGTTCGGTGCAATAATTGCAACCGAACAGCTCAGCACTTTTGCCTGCATGCATTTCCATAAATGTGTGTATCGCAGCTATTACCAATTAGTACGTGTCCGACGACCAATCGCGTAACTCACATCAAACCATCTTAGTGCTAGTTTAGATTAGGTTCACCATTTCCTAATTGTAATTAATTGTATAAATCAATATAGCTTTTAAACCATATAATTTCGTATTATTAAATCGGCGGTCGTAAACCATAAACCAAACCACAACCAATCAACCAAATATCAACCAACTCAGAAGTTAGTGCTAAACCAAGCAGGCGCTAAATTCTACAAAAACTGTAGAGAGGTCAATTCTGTAAATGTAAATTAAATATACATTCAAAATTAATATTGGAGGATGAATGGTGATTGGTGGGGCTCCGACGGAAGGCGAATTAGGTACCTTCGACGCGGACCGAAAAACTGATGAACGCAAGTGTCTCGCCTAGGGCCAGGGGTGAGGGAATCGTGCACCTACCTCCTCGGGAAGCCGCTCGATCTGCCAGCAGAATCTGGGAGCTCCGGAGTCTTCGCAGTTCGGCTCACCACGTGTCGGCAAAGTCCAGAGGCACAACACAGCACTTCTGTTCAACCGTCGAAGCCACAAAATACACCACTAAAGAAACAGCGGGACTGCTATGAACTTATAATAGTCAAATTATATCGTTCTGCGATAAAAAGGTAAGCGAATAAAAATAAACAGCGGATATGCGATCACGATGGAATCCATATTTGGACTGTTATAATGTCTTTCTCGAGCGAGCCACAAAGAGGGCGACACTCGTCAAGGAGAAATTTGAGGTGCACGATATAATTGGCGGGAAAAGGACTAGCTTGACATTTTGCGTAATAGTTTAACAAAATAAAAATAGATGGCGCTAACACTGATAGATACTGATGCCAAAAATGTAATCAGTAAATTATTTGTCTGTCTGTCTGTCTGTATGTGCACGCTTGGGTTAAAAACTACTCAAGGGATTTTAACCAAACTTAGTACGATTGTAGTCCATACTCCTAGGCAGGTTATAAGCTATATAACATAACGTTAAGACACATAGGAGCTGAGCAGTGACGATAGCCGCGGGATATTTTCCGACCTCCACGCGGGCGAAGCCGCTGGCAAAAGCTAGTTTAAAATATTATAACATTATAGTTGGCTCAGTGTTGTGCCCGGTTGATGGCAATAGGCTTCACCCCTATTACATGGGACTTAAACATAACAGGCGCAATGTGGGTGTACTATAGGTACACCTCTGCTTAACCCTTCGGGGAAACAAGGCGTGATGTTATGTTATATAGTCGGCGTCAAGAGCAGTGGTGACCTAGTGGTATCGGCCCCGACTTACGAGATGTAGGTTGTCTGTTCGAACCCAGACAGACATGTTTCTTTGTGTAAATTATTTCATCGTCACTGATCTCAAACAGTGAAGAAAACAGCGTAAGAAAACCGGCTACGTCTTAGAAACAAAAATTTGAAGACATGTTATATCTACCAACCCGCAATGGGCCCACGTGGTGGGTTACGGCCCACTTCCTCTCACCGAGTGGGAACATTATAGACTAATTATGATAAATTTTATCGTAGATGGTTCCCTTTTTTTTTTTTTTTTCAGGATGGGAAATCATCAAATGACGCTCTGGGCGGAGCGGGAGGGCGTGTCAAACTTTTACTGACTAAAACCCACCCGTGTTCCATCAGTTGCCCATGTGCCAGGGTCACGGTATCTCTTTCGAACAATCACGCGACCCCGGCAGGCATCGGTCTTAGCAGACCCCTTCAGCACTGCTGACATCTCTTTGAGGCGCGCGTGGAACACTGCGCGCCGTCGACCCGAGCTTGGTCCTTACCGGGCGGCGAGCTACCCATTGCTCGCCACCCGCAAGCTCGCGCCTACGGTGGCCGGGAGTCCGCAATCGACTCCCGACGCCCGGGGCGTCTCCTCCTGCGGTGGCTAGGGACGTGAGGGCGCAGAGACTGCCACTCCCTCACACGCCCCGCCTCCTCCTTCGCGAGCATTACTGCTTCGCAGAAGGTCAAGGAGCACCCTTACTTAAGGATTTCCACTACCCCAAGTGTTAGAGCGAGACACAAAGCTTAATGACGTTGTATGTGTTTGTTCTTTTTACTGTCACTTTTTCGTTTCATAGACTTTCAAATCACAACGGTGCTAAAGAAGTTTTCACTTCAAAAATACACCATTTGTGAAAAGCAATCTGCCGCCTTTGCTGACAGAAACCTATCCGGTAGTACTGAAACAACCCTAAACTTCATAACCATTTAACCAACACCATAAAACACCCGTTAAACATCAACCCGTCACCACCGATAGACATCTTTAATCCCGCACACATTAATTTTTAATTTTAAAATTTTCAAAAGCCGGCCTGACCAATTAAAAACAAATTACTTGCTCCACTAAGAGAGCACTCCACGCCCGCATTTCCACGTGGAAATACGTTTGAACATGGAATTCCACGTTCTAATTTCAAAAGGAGGCGAATACGTTCATGAAATTCAAATTTTTGAATTCGTTTTCTATCGTTCTTTCTTTTATAAATCCCGGGATTAAACGATGTCAAACTGATAACGGAATTCTTTTTGCGGGATTGTACGATGTTAACATTTTGGTGATAAGGATGTAATTTGTGGTTTTAGGTAGAGATGTATGTTCTTGGGGTGGGACCGTGGGAGGAGACCCGTTTCTTTTTTGTGTATCGATTTAGTTAATTTTCTGTTTGGGATGTTTGGAGCTTTTCCTTGATTGTTAAAAGACGTTTAACAAAATTAGTCTCTTATTCGAGTACATCAAAGTTTAATTATGCGTTACGAGATTTTAATAACATTTACGCATAATAATAAAATAGTCAGGTAGATTTTTTGTCCATTTGTCTAGATGTATCTATGATTTGATTTGGCGTCAAAACGGCTGAGTGTATTTCTATGTTTGGCATACAGACAGTTTGTAACTTGGATTGACACATAGGGTAATTTTAATGTCGGTAGTACGGAACATATTGGGGATTGGGATTTTTCATGGGATTTTTCGACGCCCACGCGAGCAAAGTCGCGGGTGAAGCCTCGTTTTGTCTAGTAAGATCTTGCAAAGAGATAGTAGTAGATCAGAGAGCTTCTTTGAAAAAATATCTTGTGATATAGTTAAGTGTTTAATATGGTTGGAAAAATCGAGAGGCGGCTGTAACAAGTTAAGCTACGCTTGCCGAGGTTAGTCCGTAAATGGGTGATGAAATATAAAGATGGTTATTTCACACCGACCCTCCTCCGTACATCAGAAAGCAAAAGATCTTTGACAGTCGTTACGGGAGTCAGGAGCCCAAAAGTCTCACTAAAACCCCTTGGTAAGATATAACCAAGAGCTATAGTGTTACTCAGTAACTGGGTTATGGATTTCAAATGGGCAGTTACTCGATGGAAAAGAATAGTATTCAGCTGTATCCAGTTAGACTGGAAGCCGACCCCAACTCAATTGCGAAAAGGCAAGACAAATGTTGATGAGGAGTTGGGTAGAACATGCCAATATCTTTAAAGTCAGCAGTTTACCGGAAGATTGCATAAGAGAGAAATTACATAAGACACATACAGTAACAATGTCTTTTATTTTGACAGCAACATACATTGCGTTATTTACGTTCTTGAGCACACAAATATTTCGATCAAATGTAGCAATGGATGAGCACTATTCTTCTGAATGATTCCGATTGTGATTAAAAGTTTGTTACGCAATTACGGTGCTGTTTATATTGTATCAACTGACGGTATGGTCACTAAACTATTTAAAGTCATCGTTCTATTTCTGTCAGCTGTTTGAAGATGACAGAGATAGAAGATATTCGAAATATGTTTAGCGATAAACGCAAAATAAGCGTGGATAAGATTGGTTCTTGTTTGAGCACTACCTACACTGCGGGAAGATCTATACTTTTTTGACATGTTTAGAGAATACAGTTTCGCAATGTAATTGTATTCATTAAAAATCTCTTTTCAACATCATCTGCTTGTTTCTCGCGTCTAAGTTGGGGTTGTCTTCCAGTCTAACTGCTAACTAGCCACAATAAGTTAAAAAAAATATATTAAAATTAATAGACTAATTAGAAAATATCAGAAAACATTGAAATGCCAAAAGTTAATAAATTAAACACAAAACTTAGGCAAAAAAAAATTAAATTTAATACAAGGATTGAAGAAGTGTTATAGTGATTTGAAACTATGTAATACTTTGTATGATACTGACACTCAACACCTTCGGGATGAATTGTTTGTTAGGGAATTTACACTAAAGGATATCTTTAGTAAATATGAGGCTACTCAACAAGACCTGAGTAAGCGCATGCAGGAAGCCTGTGAGTTGGCAGACCGGGTCAAGTGCAATGCAGAGAGGTATGAGTCTCTGACAAATAACCTCTCTTTTAGCTGCACTTGCTTGACGGCACCTTAGCCTCAACTTGATACACCCACGCCCTCACCAACTCAGCCGGTAAATATCTGTATTACTGATGATAATAGCCATATTAACACAACTTATATTTTTTCTGACAAATTTGGTCAAGGTTATGGTAGCATAATTATTTAATCAGTGTTCACAACAATATGTAATTAATAATTGTTCACCCGGCGCCAGTATTAGCCAATTATTAAGTAAAATTAAATTGTCAAAAATAAACCCTGGTTCAACTGTAATATTATTATACTAGCTGACCCAGCGAACTTCGTATCGCCTCAGGTTCAATAAACGTTGTAATAACCCTACCAAGTTTGACAACCTGGTACGCGTTGGTGGTCTGGTAAGCGTTTTCTAGCTGACACTCATATGTTTGGTTAGCTCCTACCAAGTTAAAGCGTTATCTAGCTGACACTCCTTTGTTTGGTAAGCTCCTGCAAAGTTATGATAACCTGGTACGTCGTCGCCATAAAGCTAGCTGACACTCCTTTGTGTGGTAAGCTCCTGCAAAGTTATGATAACCTGGTACGTCGTCGCCATAAAGCTAGCTGACACTCCTTTGTTTGGTAAGCTCCTGCAAAGTTATGATAACCTGGTACGTCGTCGCCATAAAGCGTTTTCTACCTAACACATACCCAGAGGGTACAAATATATCGTCATTGCTCAGCTTCTATGTGTCTTAGCATTATGTTATATAGCCTATAACCTGCCCAGGAGTATGGACTACAATCGTACCAAGTTTGGTTAAAATCCCTTCAGTATTTTTTGACTTATGCGTGCACATACAGACAGACAGAATTGACCTCTCTACAGTTTTATTATAAGTATAGATGGGGATAGTTTAAATGTTAGGAAAAAAGAAATAATTCAATGTGTCCATTTGATGTTACTTCTCAATGAGACCAACAATTGTAAATTCATTTTCTGTGCCTTGCCTTATTCACGATACTCGTCTGATGAGCAAAACAGGCACATTTATTATTTAAATATGCTAATTTATAATAGGACTAGTTGTCATAGTGACGCTATTTTATTTTTTTGATTGTAATCAATTTATTACTGATTACAAACTGACAAATTATACTTTGTATTTGCCACCTAGTTGTAGGAGACAAATTGCTAATCTTTTAGCATACAATTTACACCGTAACACTGGTACCTGTAGCGTAACATCGATTACAGTTAGTAGTGGTACTAACGCCACTTTTGATACACCTAGTAGTTTAAACTGTTAGATGCGACAACGGGTAAGCCGCATGTGTTGAATGTTGTACATCAAAATATGCAGGGTCTGTCCGGCAAAGACCTAGAGTTCATAATATGCGTTTATCGTCCCCCCTCTGGGGATTTTATTTGTTTCGAATCGGTAATGGATGATTCACTCAATAAATGAAAATCAATTAATAAATGTATAATTTTATGTGGAGAGTTTAATATTAATATTTTAGATGTTACTCCAGATGTTATGTATTAGACTGCTCAATCTGTTTAGGTCTTTTAATTTAATAAACTTGTTCCTTGAGCCAACTAGGACGGCTCACGGCTTCTTCGTCGACTTGTCTCGATCATATATTTAGTGATTGTGATGCCAAAAATAAGTTAGTTTTAAGTGACTTAACGTCTGACCATTGTGGATTATTAGCCAGCTTCCCTTTGCCACTACTTAAAAAGCCGAATAAAATATTATGCAGGCCTTATACAGCTAGTCGTTGCAATAAATTTAAAAATAATATAGCTCATAGGATTACACCATCTAGAACGCAAGAATCCTAATGAAATCTATGGAGCCCTTTTTGATATTGTGCAAAAAGAATACGAATCTACTTTCAAGACCAAAAGTATTGACATTAATAGCACCTCTGTTAGCTTCAACCAATGGGCTGCTCCAGGAATTTATAAAAGTAGAGCAAGACTGTACGAGTTATATGGTTTGAAAAAATACAGATTTGATACTCCTTTTCTAGAGTATGTCAGTAATTATTCAAAATTATTTAAAAAGATCTGCGCTTTAGCTAAATCAAAGTTTTAAGCGATACCATAAAAAAAAAACCAATAAAAAAAATAAAAACCACTTGGAAAATTATTAATAATGAAACGGGTAAACCGGTTAAACAGGAAAAACAAATAGAGATTAATTGGTTAATGGAGCAGCCGACATAGCTGAGGCATTTATTGAGATTTTTGCCAACATACCTATAACTACGACCTGCTCCTTAAATCCGTCCCCGTCTAAAGCTGAAAACCTTTTGCATAGTAGTGTGCCCGGATGTAGTCGCTTATTTAGTTTCGAACATGTAACGCCTCGTGATGTGATTAATATTTTTAACACACTCAAGTAAAAAAACACTGGTGATTACTGGGGCATCTCTGTTAAACTGTTAAGTAATATAATAGATATCGTAGCCCCCTATCTAGCTGTAACTTTTAATATATGTGTTGATTTAGGATCTTTTCCTGACCTCATGAAGAGTAGTAAAGTAATACCATTATTTAAAACAGGTAATAAAAATAACGTTGACAGTTTTAGGCCCATTTCTATCTTACCTGCATTTAGTAAAATATTTGAAAAGTTAATACTCAAGCAGTTGCTAAGACATTTTAATTTAAATAGCCTCCTTCATAATGAGCAATATGGCTTTACAAAAGGTCGTTCGACAACAGATGCGGGTGTTGCTCAGCTGAAACATATTTTCAACGCATGGGAGAACTCGCAAAATGCTATCGGAGTTTTCTGTGATCTCTCCAAAGCTTTTGATTGCGTTCACCATGACACACTTTTGCGTAAACTACGTCATTACGGTGTTCAAAACGAAGCTCTCAGTGTTATAAGTTCTTATTTGCAAAATACTCACCAATGTGTAGATGTCAATGTTGTAAAATCTTCCGGGCTACTAAGTAGTTCAGTTAGGTGTAAGTACCTCAAGGCTCAATACTGGGTCGTTCTTATTCTTAGTGTATATTAATGACTTACCATTTTATTTAAAGAATATCTGTGACATTGTACTATTTGCTGATGATACCTCACTTACCTTTAAAGTAGACAGAAATAGACAAGATTTTGACGACGTAAATAGTGCGCTCTCAATGGCTACGGAATGGTTTACCACAAATAACCTAGTTCTCAATGCTAAGAAAACGAAATGTATAAAGTTCACCTTACCGAATGTTAGGAATCTGGGACCCAATGTCGTTTTAGATAATGAGGTGCTTGAAACTGTACACTCGGCAGTTTTTCTGGGCATAACAGTAGACGCCAAACTTCAGTGGGGATCACATATATCAAGCCTAGCGGGAAGGCTCAGTTCGGCCGCCTACGCCGTAAGGAAAGTTAGACAGTACACGGACGTTGATACAGCTCGATTAGTCTATTTTAGTTATTTTCATAGCATAATGTCCTACGGCATTCTGCTGTGGGGCAAAGCCGCGGACATTCAAAATATTTTTGTTCTTCAAAAACGAGCTGTTAGAGCGATTTACCAACTAGGTGCTAGAGTTTCTCTGAGAGATTTGTTTAAAGATATTACTATTCTTACGGTGGCATCACAATTCATCTTGGCCAACATCTTATATATTAGGCAAAATATACACCTGTACTCTAAAAACAGTGATATTCATAATATTAATACTAGAAATAAGGACAAACTACGTGCTCCCTTTCACCGGCTTCATAAGGTTCATAATTCTTTTGTTGGTCTTGGTATTACTTTTTATAACAAGCTTCCCCCTGCTTTACTAGATTTGCAGTTTAATGAGTTTAAAGCTAAAGTAAAATCCAACCTTTGTTCAAAGGCATATTATTCTATCAACGACTACTTAAAAGATAAGAATAGTTGGTCGCTGTGATTAACTCAAGACAATGTTTATGTTCTTTCAATCCAGAATTAGCTTTCCTACTGACAGTTTATATGGGTAGTTCGTATAATTGTTTTTTATCATTTATTTTTTTATTTAACAGATTTTGTTAATTTATTTTTATTTTCTTTTAATTTCATTCATTGTGGACATTATCTACTCATTACAATGATTTTAAATGAGTTGTATTGCAACATATAGTTAGCTAGCGACCTCGTCAGCTGTTGTGGCCTGTTAGTCTAGTGGTTAGTGACCCTGACTGCAAAGACTGAGGTCGTGGGTTCGATTCCCACCCAGGACAAATATTTCTGTGATGAGCACAATCATTTGTTCTGTGTCTGGGTGTAATTTATCTATAATATGTATGTATTGTATTTAGAAATATATAAGTATATTTATCAGTTGTCTGGTTACTATAGTACAGGCTCTGCCTAGTTTGGGGTCAGATAACAGTGTGTTGGTTGTCCTGAGATATTTATTTATTTTATTTTATTTATTTTATAATATTCTTGCCTGACCAACCGGCAGCAAGTTCGTCATGCTCCCTTAGATGTCACTGCTTGCGGTAGCGTCGGGGGTCGGGTTACCATCTTCCCTCAAATATGGCGAGGGGGTAATGGCTGACCTTTGCGTTATGCTCGTGAACAGGTGCTGCTTGTGGTGACTGGTCGTCTTGCTGACCATGGTTTTTGTTATTGTTATTTGTATTAACTGTTATTTTATTCTACTCCGGAGGTGCTAGTTTAACTATTGTAACTTCAACTTAGCTATATGCATCAATGTATGTATATGGATCATTTTGCATCGTTGAACATGTAAGCGGGCACGCCCTTTATGCCTGGAGGCTTTATTTAATATTTAAGTTCTGTTTACGTTTTTGTTTTATTATTTCAGCTTGACTTCAGTTTTCAATGTTTTTGTTGGTATATTGGCGTGTGCTAGCTGACATATGGCGAATAATGTATGTTTTGTTTTATAATATTAATTACTTACACAATATTGTATAGAATCAAGTTCTTCTAACTTAACAGACAGCTGTGCTGTTGGGGAGTTTGTTCCGCCACTTCTTCTTCCAACCGAAAGCCAAAGGAAGTGTCGAAGGGCAGGCGTTTTGGGGGGACTGTCTTTTGTAACTTTGACGTTCAAAAAGTGCTGACTTTCAGCCTAGTTTGAATAAATGACTTTTGATTTTGATTTTAACCGTTTAAATGATGACAACCTGGTACTTCAAAAGCATAACGCGTTTTGTAGCTGACACACAAAACGTATGATTATGTGTGATTTTTCTCGTATTTGTTCACTGTACTTTAACTTAATTTTTCTTGTGGTCCTAAAATACTATTAAAAATATTTACTATATTAATAGGTGGAATCTGGGACCACAATCCCGGTCCCGGCCCGCTTCCTCTCATAGAGAGCCATGTCCTCCCAACCACCCAACCTGCTATACCATTCTGTGAGCACCCCCAGTAGGGGTGAACAACACTAAATACAAACAAACCATCCCCATCCACAATACTAAAACCTTAAAATTATGAGTCGGCGCTTTGAGTGATCTTTGTTCATTGATTTTTCAGCGCAGCCAAAATGCAATATTTTACATGGAGGAACTGCCAGGAACTCCACAACCCAACAACATAGTAACACTTTACACCTTGGTAAGAAGACTGAACATTGTTCTATATTTAACAGCAAGTTCGTCCCATGTTTACACCCACATACGTCTCGATATCGTAAAAATTTAGAGATAAAAAGTTTACTATGTCTTAATCCAGATCATGGTCTAATCACGTGCCAAATTTCATCCAAATCCGTTCAGCCGTTTGAGGGTGAAAGCGTAAGAAACAAAAGCAAATAATTTATCTTTAAAATATTCTCTATAAGAATAAACCCTACTTGATTTTATCACACAATATAAACGTAAATTGTACTACGATAACCAACTACTTATAGCAAATACTCCGCTTCGTCATAACAACTCGATAACCATTCCAATGTCAAGAGTACTAGAGGGTTAATAAATGTCACTACACTTTTTTGTTTTGGCATGACATCTCGCAGGACAACCTTGGAGCTTGTCGGCAGCTTAACTGGACTTGCCTGTGGCTACTTTAATAAATTAAGGTCTCCAGCCAGAGCTTAAAAACTTAAAACTAGAGCGACTACTCTTCCTTTGTGGGGTACGGACCTCGGCTGAGGCCATCTCTGGCAGAGGGCAGCAAGGGACGGACTGAATCGGAATGAAAAGTAACTATAAGAAGCAGAATATATTTTTTATTAATGAACCCACAAACAAACACACATACATAAAGATAACTGTTGTCTTGGTATACATAAAGCAAACACATTTATAAACTCTTGGGGTGTAATTTGATTTCATAATTAACATGAATGACAGATTTTTTATTTTATTTTATTTCTTCAGGATAACAAATAATTGCGCAATAATGCTTAATATTAAGGTACAGATATTGACAAAACACTTAAGTAATAATGCAACCAGCATCGTTATCCACATAATAAATATACTTAAAAAAAAACAGTTTAAACAAGGTCCAAGCAAACTTAGCAAACAAATTGTGTATCATAGATTAACTATTGTGTCTTGTGAAATAACTTGTGACAAACTAGATGTGAGAAGATAATAATTAATGCTATGTGTCATTTAAAAAGGATTTTATGAATACATTTTTTTAACTGTGCGAATGACAAGGCAAATAAGTCAATATCAGCAAAATTACAGATATGAGTAAGAAAATATTAAATAAATATTATCAGTCCTACTTTATATTCTAAATATAAAAGTTTATATTTTTGAACGTTTTTTACTCAATCAGGCAAAAATCTGCCGGGGTCGCGTGATTGTTCGAAAGAGATACCGTGACCCTGGCACATGGGCAACTGATGCAACACGGGTGGGTTTTAGTCAGTAAAAGTCTGACACGCCCTCCCGCTCCGCCCAGAGCGGAAGAAGTCATTTGACGATTTCCCATCCTGAAAAAAAAAAAAAATCAGGCAAAAATAATTCCTTGGTATGTAAAGACCGTCACCCATCCACGGACCAACCGTGGCAAGCGTTGCTTAACCTGGTCAAACGAATCGTATGGCTGTTATTACTTAGCCACAAGTAAACGGAAACTACCGTTTTTAATTTTGACATTTTTATAATAGCTTTGCCCTCACAATGTTCATACAAGGTTTTATAGACCAGACCGTATTTCGGCCATGGTGGCCAATCTCAAATCAAATCAAATCAAACTATTTTTATGACACATAAATGCAAGGGCTCTTATGAAACGTCAGAAGGTAGGTGCACAATCTCAACGGAGATTAACCATCGGCGTCATCCCTCACTCTCATAGTCCGATGGGACGGCAATCCAACACGACCGGAGAGAGCAGGCGCAGTACCAACGGCTTAACGTGCTTTCCGAGGCACGTGAGTGACACAACTTACAAACTCCGGGCTGTTACTCAAAAATTCCTTTTGGGAAAACCCAATAACAATTTGCTCGACATGGGAAACGAACCCAGCAGCAAAACTGAAGGGGCCCGCTAGGACTGAAGCCTGCCAGGGTCGCTAGATTTGTTCGAAAGAGTTACTGTGAGCCTGGCATATAGGCAACTGAAGGGACACGGGTGGGTTGTATTCAGTAAAAGTCTGACACGCCCTCCCACTCCGCCCAGAGTGTCGGTGTCTTTTGTCGTCATTTGATGACTTCCCAGCCACAAAAAAAAGTATTCCACGCTGAGGTGTTGCGTTTGCAACCACAAGACCAGCAGGGCAGATAAGGTAGCAAAAAAAGTACAAAGGTGTTAAAAATAACTATGTTGGCGCACGAATTCATGTAATAAATATTTGAGTAACCGAAAAAGCTCTCGAATATAAATAATCTTTTTCTTGCGTAGTAAGGGATTTTACAACCTACTTTAAATAATTCACTCTTCTGAAGCATATGTTTTTTCAAGTATAACCTTGATTTATATAAAATATTCATTTTTAAAGTTATTGCTCTTTGCATGACTTGGGATTTAAGAGGCAGAAAAAGTTTTATTTTTTGTAAGACACGTATTTTACACTAGATATTTAAAAAAAAAATAAATAAATGGATATATTTTTAAAGCTGTAGTTTTAGGGTTGGGTGCGTTCTGTATGCATTTTACCACCTTACTACGTTCGCCAACCGCGAATGCCAAACATGGCAATTACGGCAAAGCACTCCAATTTGGGTGGCCTATGGACAGCAGTCGATCCTTAATCAACGGGACCCTATTACTGAACCTCCACGGTCCGTTCGTCCGTTCGTCTGTCTGTCAGCGGGCTTTACCTCATGATCCGTATTAGGTAGACAGTTGAAATTTTCACAGAATGTGTATTTCTGTTGCTCTTATATATACAATAAAAAAAACCGGCCAAGTGCGAGTCGGACTCGCGCACCGAGGGTTCCGTACAAACCTGTAAGTATCCTCGGTTTATGCATAAGGTTTATGTTTATGAAATTATTATTTTTTTAATTTTTACATTTAATTTGATTGAATGAGAGGTAAATTGCGCTTTACGATTTATGACGTATTGGTTAAGTACATCATATATTTTTTTTAGTTTTATCATTCTCTTATTTTAGAAGTTACGGGGGGGGGGGGCACATTTTACCACTTTGGAAGTGTCTCTCGCGCAAACTGTTCAGTTTAGAGAAAAATGATATTAGAAACCTCAATACCATTTTTGAAGACCTATTCATAGATACCCACACGTATGGGTTTGGTGAAAAAATGTTTTTTGAGATGCAGTTCTAAGTATGGGGAACCCAAAATGTATTGTTTTTTTTCTATTTTAGTGTAAAAATCTTAATGCGGTTCACACAATACATCTACTTACCAAGTTTCAACAGCATAGTTCTTATAGTTTCGGAGAAAAGTGGCTGTGACATACGGACGGACAGACAGACAGACAGACGGACAGATAGACATGATGAATCTACAAGGGTTCCGTTTTTTGCCATTTGGCAACGGAACCCTAAAAAAACACTACAAAGTGAAAAATAACTTTAATCTCGAAAGTCGGTGTCTTAGGATCTGTATTTAAGGTTTTTTTGCCACCGACTTCCGAAATTAAAGTTATTTTTGACTTTGTAGTGTTTTTTTTTTAAGAAAGCCGGTAGTTTTTTTTTTGTAAAAAATTTTATTTTTAACCTTTTAGTTATGGTAGATACCCCGCACTAATCTAATTGCGTTATTCGTTCATTTGTCGCGCAAAAACTTAATGCAAATTTAAGATTATATGGTTTACAGATAGACCCCATTGTCCGAATGAAACCAAATTAAAATGGAACCATTGGGGAAGCACCAGCTTTTAAATAAAAAAAAATCATCAAAATCAGTTCACCCAGTCAAAAGTTATGAGGTAACAAACATAAATTAAAAAAAAAACAGTTGAATTGATAACCTCCTCCTTTTTTTGAAGTCGGTTAAAAAATAACAAAAATAGAAACAAAGTAAAATATGATAAATGATAAATGACTTTATTTTTGCAAGTAGGTTTGTACAAACACTTTTACACGTCAATCATATTTTTTTAAACTAGATGAGGTCGGCGTTTCCTATCTGACTACTCTGAGAAGAAAGGCCGAAACAAACTCAGAGGTCACAGTCTCTTTTAAAGTCCAGACATAATTTGGTTAGATCATGTGAAGACCATGTGGATTGGTGTCTGAAGTGGTCTTTTAAGGAAAGAACCACACAGATTGAGTGGACCTGTCCAATCAGTGCGCGCATTTGTCAGTAATCATGCAACTCAACTCAGAACTTAAGGAGGTCAATGATTCGACGAACAATACCAAAGAAGGGACATTTGTGTAGGTCGCATAAATTACTCAAACTGCCAGACTGTGATAAAAAATAAATGAGAAGAAAAGGAACCTAGAAGAAAAAAATAAATAACACCCACTTAATCTTCACATTTACAATAATTAAAACAATATAATACTTTAAAAGTAAATATTAATGTTATTGTATAGGCAAAATTCATCAATGTCGATGTGTATATAAAATCAGGATAAATAAAAAGTTCTCCATACAAAAAAAATGTTTTTTTCGGCGTTTTTTGCATCGTTGTACGGGAACATACACACGGTTTATGTGCGAGTCTGACTCGCATTTGCCGGTTGTAAATGTACCCAGGTTGACGTTTGACAATGTGATATGAATACAACAGTTTTTATAGTTTTACAAATGATCAAACATCAACTTATATTTTTTTTAATTGGTTATAAAAAACGAAAATTGATGTTCTGTTTTTCAAAAACTGGTGAAACCTTTTTTTCCTCAATTATTATCCTTAAACCTAACGGACCTACTTACTCATTCGTTTGTTTTATTCAAGGCCATATTTCATCACAAAGGTCTAAAAAGGTCCTTGTTTAGCACTGGACATCTATAGCCTTTTATATTTCGTCTATTTTAGTGCCTATTCACACTATATTGCTGATAACAATTCGCTTTGCATACGGGTTTCTTTTTATATGATCGCGAATTTACGTTTTATTTTATTTTATTCAAAAGGAACAACAAACAGCTACAATATAAAATACAGATAGAAGATGAACACAAAACTAGACAATATTGCAGCCCACAACGCTGTTCACAGATTAACTAAAATATTTAACAGTGAAAATAATAATCACTAGGTTAACAAAAGCATTTTTTTTTGTGAATAATAAACTAACTATAAAATAAATCATAAACTAACTATAAAATTAACTACACGTAAAATGATTTTCATAGATATGAAAATCATTTCAGGATATAATAATTAAAAAAGGTCTTTAAGTATAAGACTTTTGAATATAAAGGGAGTACATGCAAATATATCTATATGTTCAAAAGTCTTATTGTAGGAATCGACCATTCTACGAACAGGCAAACGCAAGCCAGAGTTGGACTTGCAGGTGCCCACCGAGAACAATCTACCAGCTCGTACCTTTCTCCTGTGGACTGTCCTAGGAACCACATAACATAACATATTGGACAATTCAATACAGTCAAATTTATTGCTAACAATATTGTATAAATTCATGGCTTCTAAATACTTACGTCTGTTTTCAAGTGTTGTGAGCTGATACTTTGCACGCAGATCTTGATATGGCAAATAATATCCATAGCATCTATAATGCATGGCACGCAAGAATTTGTATTGAACACACTCAATCATTTCAACGTACTTTTTGTAGTATGGACTCCAGACGGACACGGCATAATCCAGTTGCGAGCGTACGAGAGATTTATACAAGCAGAGATAGGAAGAAGGCTTTTTAAAATCGACTGTGGATCGCATAACAAATCCGTATAGTTGATACGCCTTGTTAACAATATTTCCTATATGTAGGTCTAAGCAAAGCTTACAATCTAGAGTAACACCGAGATCACGAATAAAGTCCACTTTAAGTAGGGGGGCATTGCACAACGTGTATGTATAGTGTATTTTATTTTTATTTTTTGTAAAATTCAAGTAGTTGCATTTGAGTAAACTCAGGTGCAGTTTATTATCCTTGCAGTAACGGGATAGTCGGTCCAAATCTTGCTGCAGCAGAAGGCAATCATTTGTTTGTCGTATGGCTCTATATACCTTGAGGTCATCCGCATATAGTAAAAACTTGGTGTTACGAAAGCACTGGCCGATGTCATTTATATATAGAATAAGTAAGAGGGGACCAAGTATAGAGCCTTGTGGTACACCACAGGTCACCTGTGCGATGTTCGATTGATGACCATTGATTACAACCCTCTGACTGCGATTGGTGATATAAGAAGTGAACCATCTCAGAAGATTACCACGAATTCCGTTGAATGCTATTTTTTTTAGTAGTATTTCATGGTCTACCTTGTCAAAAGCTTTACAGAAGTCCGTGTACACCGCGTCAACCTGTACCCGGTTGTCAACACAATCGAACAGAAAGCTAGAGAACAATAAATTAGTATTTGTCGATCGCCGTTTAACGAAACCGTGCTGTTGTTTAATTATGATGTTGTGGAGTCCAGGATAAATTTCATTATGGACTAACCTAACTATGGTTTAGATAGGAAAGTGTAAGAAAATATACACTGATTTCTGGACATTCTGGTGTAGAAATTTTTGCTTTACCAGCATTGTTATTTCCACTATGAGACATTATTTGGAAATGACCAGGCCCGTGTCGACGGCGCGTAGTGTTCCACGCGCGCCTCAAAGAGATGTAAGCAAGAACTGAAGTGGTCCGCTAGGACCGATGCCTGCCAGGGTCGCGAGATTAGTTCGAAAGAGATACCGTGGCCCTGGCACATGGGTAACTGAAGGAACACGGGTGGGTTTTATTCAGTAAAAGTCTGACACGCCCATCCGCTCCACCCTGAGCGGGAGACGTCACTTGATGATTTCCCACCCACAAAAAAATGCATTATTTCATGAAGGGATGATTCCCTTATTATTAAAAAAAAAACAATACTAGACTAGCCTAGACTAGCCTTTTCCCAACTATGTTAGGATCGGCCAGTGGTCTCGAACGTCATAAAGCGAGATCGGAGAATTGCCAGTTAAAAACGGTATATTTGTACCCAAAATCGGTAAATGACATTTCCATGTGTACTGTGAAATCGTAGAATATTCGTTATATTTCGGTATTTCGGTAGAACAGAGCCCATATCGGTAGAAATACCGAAAAATCGGTAGGTTCGAGACCACTGGGATCGGCTTCCAGTGTAACCGGATGCCGCTAAAGTCTAACTGGATGTAGCTGAGTAGCTAGTATTTTACATGGAGCGACTGCTTATCTGCCATCCACAACCCAGCTACTGGGTAATACGATACCCCTTGGTAAGACTGGTTGTCAGACTTTCGGGCTTCTGACGACCCGTACGGACTGTCAAAGAGCCACAAATGACTGTCAAGACCAACGGCCTGACGTGCTTTTCGAGACGCGGAGGGGTCACCCATCTACTGACCTATCGCGGCAAGCGTAACTTAACCAGATCAATCAACCCATGCGGCTGTTATTACTTAGCCATGATCCCTTTTTTTTTGGATGGGAATTCATCAAATGACTTCTCCCGCTCTGGGTGGAGCGGGGCATGTCAGACTCTTACTGACTAAAACCCACCCATGTTCCTTCAGTTGCCCATGTGCCAGGGGCACGGTATCTCTTTCGAACAATCTCGCGACCCTGGCAGGCATCGGTCCTAGCAGACCCCTTCAGTTTTTGCTGACATCTCTTTGAGGCGCGCGTGGAACACTACGCGCCGTCGATCCGAGCTTGGTCCTACCGGGCGGCGAGCTACCCATTGCTCGCCGCCCGCAAACTCGCGCCTACGGTGGCCAGGAGTCGGCTATCGACTCCCAACGCCCAGGGCGAGCCATGATCCCCTCCCGTATTATTTTAAAATGGTCGCATTCTAATTTGTCTCAACCTATCAAAAATATCTCCAATATCTGCATAATTGACAGATTTTCGACATTGATTTTCTCAGAGATTGTCAAATGAATTTGGACCTATTATCTATACTAATATTATAAAGCTGAAGAGTTTGTTTGTTCGTTTGATTGAACGCGCTAATCTCAGGAACTACTGGTCCGAATTGAAAAATTCTAATAATATTATTAATATTCTAATTCTAAATTCTGTGTTGGGTAACTTATTTATCGAGGAAGGCTATAGGCTATATAACATTACGCTACAACTAAGAGGAGCGGAGCAGTAATGAAAAATGTTGCAAAAACGGGGAAAATCGCACGGGTAGGCGATTTGACGCTACGGGAAGGGTCGGGGAACAAGAAATTTAACGCAGACGAAGTCGCGGACAGAAGCTAGTTTAAAAAATATGAGAATTTCATTAATTTTCTAATCACCAAGGGTGCTTTGGACCCCAGAGCAGTTATGGCCTAGTGGCGAGCAGTGGTGGCCCAGTGGTATCGGCCCCGACTTACGAGCTATAGAGGTCGTGGGTTCGAACCCACGTAGGTGCTTTAACTTGTGTAAATAATATCATCACCACCGCTCTCAAAACGGTGAACGAAAACATCGTGGCGAAACCGGAAAGTCCTAGAAGCAAACATTTGAAGATATGTGTCATCTACCAACCCGCACTGGGCGCTCGTGGTAGGTTTTTTTTTGCAGGAGTTGGAAATCTTCATGGATACCCAGACTGTCTCACGTGTGACCCAGTCTGAGTAGTGCCGGACTCTTACCGGCTAAAATCACACTGCCTTTGCTCACTGTCCCTCTGACATGATCAGAGACCGTGTTCGTCGAGTGTTCTGATTATTGTCTTTTCACCTCGTGCTGGGTTACGGCCCACTCCCTCTTACCGAGAGGCCTGTTTCCCAGCTGTGGGCACGGTATAGGCTAATTTCTAACTAACTTGCTCGGATTACTTAGGACAACCAACACAACGGTATCTGATCCCAAACTAGGCACAGCCTGTACTATGGTAACCAGACAACTGATAAACATACTTATATTTCTAAATACACACATATTATAGATAAATTACACCCAGACACAGAAAAAATGATTGTGCTCATCACACGAAAATTTTTCCTGGGTGGGAATCGAACCCACGACCTCAGTCTTAGCAGTCAGGGTCACTAACCACTAGACTAACAGGATGGTCAAACTTAAATGATTGATGAAGTGCGCGACTTCGTCTCTGTTACTTTTACTGAACTGCATGTGTATTACGGGCGAACTGGAGACACTGGTTCTGATACATTTTCAACCAACGTCTCTTTCTGTCTTATATCTGTGAAGGACACCATCAAACCCAGGTAAAGTGCACCAATTGTATGTCAACCCCCCACTTATTTCTCCATTTACTTTAGTTTCACGGACATACTGTCAGCCGCACACTCAAGGTATATTTTGACATTCACAGCGCCCTAAGGTTACAGCAGTAAGGACGTTTTTTGCAGTTCACTGGCGTGTATTTGATAGTACTTTAGAGGACTCGGCCTAGTTTAGGTAGCAACGATTATAATGCGCCCCACGTACGTTAAAAGTATACCTTTTTTAAGGGTTAGTGTCACCTGTTTTTGTTATTTTATTTTGTTCAGGTTCTGAGATAATTTGAATGACTATCTTTAAGGGTTTATTGAAATAAATCGTGTAGGGTCGTAAAAATACTGATAGTTTGGCTCTATACTTTAAGTACGTGTGGTACTGGTGCAGAATAGCATCAACCCATTTCTTGACGTGTTTGTCGTAAAAGGCGACTGAGGGACTTACTAGAGAATGGGCAGCAGCGTTCACTATGCATTTTACCACCATACCTACTGCGCACGCAAACCCGCCTGCGAATCGTGGCTATTATGGCAAAGCTATTATCTATTAGCTATTATCTCCAAATTGTGGGAGACCTGGGTCCACGTCTTACTGCTGGAACGTTTATAATGGATACATTTAGTTCTCAACATTCTAAACGCGGAATCTTTAGATAAGGGTCATGATAAAATGTATTTTCATTTGAATTTTGTACATTCTTTATTTACGGTCACAGTCACATTAGCTTCAGATATTTTACACGACTATAGCAAAGAAAAAGGAGCGTTATGATTTTGATCGGTAGGTATGTATATTTGTGGGTATGGATCTCAAACTCTAATATATCCAAAATGTAGATCTCTATGGAGAAAACGAGCAAGAAACTCCAAGGCCACTCTTTTAAATCAAGATATTATTACAAAATCCTGGGTAGGTACATTATTCTCGTTGATTCTATAATGTGAAAACCATGATAACTAAATTGAACAAACATTTCTAAATATAAGACAAATATATTTTTTTTTGCCACCGACTTCCGAAATTAAAGTTATTTTTCACTTTGTAGTGTTTTTTTTTTTTGGAAGTAGGTTGTTATTTTTTTGTAAAAAGTTTTTAATTTTAACTTTTTAGTTATGGTAGATACCCCGCACTAATCTAATCGCGTTATTCGTTCATTTGTCGCCGCAAATAGTTAATGCAAATTTAAGACTTTATTATATAGTTTTCACATGGATCCCATTGTCCGAATGGAACCAAATTAAAATGGGACCATTCGGGAAGCACCAGCTTTCAAATAAAAAGAATCATCAAAATCGGTTTACCCAGTCGAAGTTATGACAGACATAAAAAAAAATACAGTCGAATTGATAACCTCCTCCTTTTTTTGAAGTCGGTTACAAATAAGCCCTGGGCGTTAAGAGATAGCCTTGTCTCAATCGACGGCGCCCGTTCACGAACAGGAAGCGTAGATCAGCACCATCCAGCTCCATCATTATACAACATTAGTTTTTGTTTATGCGAAACCCGAAACACGGGTCTAATATTTTTATGTAAAGAATCTATGAAAAAAATTTCAAAACTGTATCATTAATAATCACAAAGTTATAAGCTTGTTACGGTACCTGATTGTCCTCGCAAAAACATATGCAGCCTACCGGAGGGCACCACGCCAGCCGTGCGCGCGGCTCTCACTCTCACTCATTGATAATAATTTGCCACAGTGATTGTTTATGTATTAGTTGGTGATAAACATTTTCCATCACACTTGCAGGCTTTGGACTGTCGTAATGGTCAAGTGTAGGTAGATATTATTATGTACTTTATTCGTAAATGCAGTAGTAAGTGGTAAAATGTAATCAATGCTATTTGTTGCACCTTATGCCAACAACTTAAAGTTCAAAATGGATGAAGATTGTTAAACATCGCATTACTGAACCACAGCAGGCTGTAAACAAATAATAAATTTCTACGCTTGACCATGTTGGCGTGTTTAAAAATGTTAATCATCACTATTTACAATAATTGGCTTAATCACTATTTACATTGTCTTACTAATTAGGGGGAGTACCTCATTAGTACTCAAACAAAGGGAAGTAATTGTTCAAAATGTGCCCCTCTTTGTCGTATGCACAGACGGGCGCACTTACGCAGATTTCTATTTAATTTACGTAAAACGTAATGATTGTTTTTAACAGTCTGAAATGCACTTTCGATTTTGTTTATCAAGTCAATTTCACTTTGAGGCTCGGTTTGGTACACAATGTCTTTTACATGACCCCAAAGATAAAAATCTAAGGGAGTCAGATCTGGTGACCTCGGTGGCCACTGCACTGGTCCGCCGCGACCGATCCATTGTTCACCGTATTCTCGGTTGAGATATTCCCGCACTGGTCTTGAAAAGTGGGCGGGGGCTCCATCGTGCTGGTAGTAAATACCCTGACCGCCACGGTAAATGTCCAGGGGCAAATCGTCTAACATTTCTGTTAGGGTATTGGTTAAGAAATGTAAATAGGTTTCACAATTTAATCTCGGCAAGTAAACGGGTCCTATCACATAGTTGTTTATTATGCCGGCCCATACATTCACAGAAAATCGGTGCTGAAAAGAGTCTGCACGCGCTAGGTGCGGATTTTCATGAGCCCAGTGGTGGCTATTGTGAATATTGTACAATCCGCGACGCGTAAAAGTACACTCATCGGTCCACAGAATGTTGGCGTTACAATTATTCAGTAACCACCGGCAAAATGAAATCCGCTGTGTCTGGTCATTCTCGCACAGTTCTTGGGCACGACGGAAATGATAAGGATATTGTCCATCATCTCGCAACGTGCGCCAAGCGTAGGTCTGGCTGACGTTAAATAACCTGCCGGCCCTTGTTGTGCTGCTCTCAGGATTGTTGGCCATGTAGTCCAAAATTCCTTCTTGGACTGTGGTAGGTATGCGACTCACTCCTCTATCGACGGATGTCGGAGGCCGAAAGGTACCGTAGTCCCTACTTCTTTGTGTGGCGGCAAGCATAGTGTTCCACGAAACTCTAATGCCAAATTGCTCCTCGAACCGACGCACTGCCAGGGATACATTGTCACCACAAACAGCTAAAGTACGAACCATCTCCGTGTATTGGACGTTTGAGTATGAGAAAGACATTTTACACTATTTTAAAATCTAAACAAAACACTGCAACGGGCGCGCGCTCGCGAATCACGTATTGTCGCACAGAACGGACGCGTGCGTGACACATGCGCATCAATCCGTAGCAATCGGTCGACTGACAGGGGTTGTTTCACTCGGACGCCGCCACGCGCCGCCTCGCTTTGCGCCCGCGCCTCGTACCACCACTATGAACTCCCGTGACCTTTGTTGTGTGCGTATGATTGCGGAAATGTAGTTTGTGCAACTTGAAAGCGTAATTAAATATTTTTGGGACAAAATATAACATGGTGTAAAAATTATTGGAATCGATTCAGTTACTCATTCTGAACAAACTATATTCAGGTTTCGCATATACTAAAAATAACGTTGTATAAGGTGTATCTATTCATACACGAAATATTTTAAGAGGTACATCTGTAGGTGGTAAAGAAGCTATAGAAACGAAAAAAAAGATTTTTAAGAGTTTATTTTTTTAATTTAATATTTATGAATTATTTGATGCACATAAGAAATACTGGCTCCTTCTTATTTTTTACGGCCCAAGACACCGCGGCCATGCTCGTGCCGTCCGGTCATCGCCCTCGCAGCGTCAGGCGGGCCAATCATAGAATTTGGAGTAAAGGTTATATGCAAAACATCTCAAGTAGTTTTAAAATTATAATAATTACGAAAATTCAAAAACGCTTAGATAAAAAATTTATTTTTGCTTCTATAGCTTCTTTACCACCTACAGGTGTACCCCTTAAAATATTTCGTATATGAATAGATACACCTTATATACGTATGACTTAATTAAGTTCACCTGTTCCCTTATAACAAGTAAAATAGGTACTTATCTTAATTTGACATATAAGCGATCGTAGGAAGCGTCTTGATTTTCTGCTGGTTATAGGCTGAGCCATATTCTAATTCATATGGAGGACATCACCTGAAACTAAGGAACCAAATGATTTTTTTTTTTCTTTGGATAGGAAATCATCAAATGACTTCTCCCGCTCTGGGTGGAGCGGGAGGGCATGTCAGACTTTTACTGACTAAAACCCACCCGTGTTCCTTCAGTTGCCCTTGTGCCAGGGTCACGTATCTCTTTCGAACAATCTCGCGACCCTGGCAGGAAATGAAAGGGCTTAATCAACACATTTCACTAGATCGTCAAATCTGCTTAACCTTTTCCCAACTATGTTACGATCGGCATCCAGTTTAACCGGATGCAACTGAATTTCAGTATTTTACATGAAGCAACTGCCTATCTGACCTCCACAGCCCAATTACTGGGTAATACGATACCCCTTTGTAAGTAGGACTGGTTGGCAGATTTTCAGGTTTCTGATGCCCCGACAGGCTCACAAATGACAGCCGACACCAATAACGTGCTTTCCGAGGCACGGAGGGGTCTTGATATGTAGAAAAAGTCACCCATTCACGGACCAACCGCAACAAGCGTAGCTTAACCTGGTCGATCGATCCATACGGCTGTTATTACTGAGCCACAAGCCACTCTTACACGAACACATTTCACTAGATAACATATAATTTAAATAGAAAAGCAAGTTTAAATCTTAATGCGGTTACTGAAAAATCACTCTCTAAAAAGGTCGAGACAAGATAATATTCGCTTCTGAAACCCGTGGGCGTATGCCAGCTAAATAATCTATAATCTATCTATCTATCTTATTACTGACTATAACACCAACACTGTACCAATACTTATTGCAAATAAATGATTATGTTTATGATTATGATTATACTTTATATATATTTATATATAATATTATAAAGCTGAAGAGTTTGTTTGTTTGTTTGATTGAACGCGCTAATCTCAGGAACTACTGGTCCGAATTGAAAAAATCTTTTTGTGTTGGGTAGCCTATTTATCGAGAAAAGATAGGTTATATAACATTACGCTACAACTAAGAAGAGCGGAGCAGTAATGAAAAATGTTGCAAAAACGGGGAAAATTTATTCCTTTTGAGAGTTTCCGTTGCGTGCGCTGCGTAAACAGTTAAAGTAACACAAAAATCATGTATGACGGAATAGTTTCTATTAAAAAGTTCTAAAAAAAAGTCCGCAAGAGCATATGTCTATCTTTTAAGGTTGACTCACTATAACTCAAAAGGAGCGAGCAGCAACGAAAAATGGACGAAAACTTGCAGGCAAATCGATGCGACGGGAAGGGTCAGGGGAGCAAAAATTTGTCGCGGACGAAGTCGCGGGCAGAAGCTAGTACATTATAACAGTACTAAGCTATAATAAGCTTTAGGGCAAAATTGCATACGAGCACATGTTTTAGATGAGAATGTTTTTGCTTATAAATGAACTATCGTCCCTTACAGAATCTAGGTCAATATTACTCTAAAACTAAATACTCATACAGCAGTGCATACGCCAAGTAACAGCACAGAATAGAACAGAAGATCAACTTTAAAAAGGAGCGAAAACAAGCGGACCTACACCCGGCTACATATCTAGATATACATTTTCAGTTTAAGCTGAGCTCGCATTGTGTAGATTTTTCGTGCAATGAGAAGTCATCTTATACTGGAAATGTATAAGATGTGATAGCTTGATGTGTGGCTGGGCTTTCATATAGACATGTATATTTAGACGTAAAAATATAAGATTTTTCACGTATTAGATCTTCAGCGCACTGCTTAGCGCCTAGAGTTGAAATACGAGAGATACGAGATACGAGATCGAGACGAGATACGAGAGTTTATGTTATTTCGACGCACTGGAATACAGTCGGTTGGATTCTATTGGGTTGGCACATGAATAATGAGCGTTTGGTTAAAAGTTTTCTAGTTTTTTCAAGAAGAGTCTAGAACATTCTACGGTTGAGGGTATATAAACAGCGAGCAGCACTTGTTTATCTCAGTCATCGTTTTGAGCATCGAGGTGTAAACATCACATAAAAATGGACGATATCAAAACTCACGTTAGACATTGCTTGCTCTACGAATACCAGTCTGGCCATTCAGCGGCTGAAGCTGTGCGGAACATATGCCAACGTGTAGCTCCCGATGCCGTATCAGAGGCAACAGCAAAAAGATGGTTCCAGCGATTTCGTAGTGGCGACTACACACTGAGTGATCAGCCCAGGTCAGGTCGACCACTGGAAATGGACATCTATAAATTAAAGTCCTTAATTGAGAAAGATCCCAGGCTTACATCGCGTACTTTGGCTATACTTCTCGAAAGTTCTCACACCACAATAGAACGACATTTGCACGATTTGGGAAAAAGGTACAGATATGGTGTTTGGATACCACATCAGTTAACTCCATGTCAGCTTCAATATCGCACAGACATCTGTACACAACTTCTGTCTTTTCGCCGCACATTCAACTGATTAGACCACCTTCTTACTGGGAATGAAAAGTGGGTTCGGTACATTACGCATACCCGCAAGCGCCATAACGGCCAAACAGTACAGCGAAAATTATTGGAGTTTTCTTGGAAGATAATTGTTCATCCACCGTATTCGCCAGACTTGGCACCGACAGATTATTGTTTATTCAGGTCCCTAAGTAATGCACTTTCTGAAAAAATTCGATGATGAGGTCCACCTACGACAATTCTTAGACGAATTCTTTAAGTCAAAACCAAAACAGTTTTACACAGACGATATTCGTTCTTTGCCAGCGAGGTGGAGACGTGTTGTTGATTCCGACGGTGCTTATGTTATTGACAAATAAATAAGTTAAAAATACAGAATATGGTCTTTTCCATTTTGTCATAATCGCTCATTATTTATGTGCCAACCTAATAAATGTTCGGTTTAACACAAATTTCAGTGCGCGATAAATTACCGCCACGATATTCTACGTCCGTACAAAAGTGGTCTCAAACATTATGCCGGTCGCAATTTCGCTCACGCACTTGCTGTACGTAAAGATACACGTGCATGTGAGTAGATTTACATGTAAATTGTCTGGTTATTATTTTAATCGAATTTTTACGTTTATGTGTAACTATGAATAGTTTTAAGCACTATAACTACACATATTTTTTTAATAATAAACTGGAGCTGATTTATTTATTTATTCGGATAACATGAACAAATAAATAAATTAAAATTAAAAAAACGGGTGCAGGCATTTTCTAGCTGTCTGATCCTTGAGAAAAGTGTCGAAACAAGCATAGAGGTAGCTAATTTAATTTGGCTAAATATAGATTTAGCTTACATGGTACCTCACGTGTACGCCCAGCGACAAATCAAAGTGAAAGAACAGCGAAAAAAGAAGAAGAAAGTGAGCTGAAAATAAGCTGACTTCCCAATGTACGAAAAACTATACCATGCAAGCTCAGCGACAACTGTAAATGTATAGCTTGATATGTAGCCGTGTGTACGTTTCTGCTTTATGTATGGAGTTGATCTTCTGCAGTATTCTGTGGTTGTTGGTGCTATTAAAGTGACCCCGGGGCGGACATGTGCAGAATTTATTATGAGTGTGTGAATTACCCTGCCATGTCTTACTACCAGCGTGGCACCCTGTTCAAACATGGACATTGAAGGGTTACGCTTCCAAACAAACTTTGACGAGCTTGTGTATTTGCTTTGGGAATGAGAAAGGTAGGAATTTTAATTGGTAGAATGTAAAGAAACCACAATGTGTACCAAAAGAGTTTCGGTAACTGAATTACACAATTGCATTTGGTATTTTGGAGGTTACGTGGAACAGGGTGAAGTGTTTCAGTCAACGTCCACAGAAAAGGGAGAGTCCGCCGACCAGATGGGTGTCGTGTCTGATGGGCAACTGCCAGACGTTGTAGAATCTGTACTAATATTATAAAGCTGAAGAGTTTGTTTGAATGAATGCGCTAATCTCAGGAACTACTGGTCCGAATTGAAAAATTTTTGTGTTGGGTAGTCTATTTATCGAGGAAGGCTATAGGTTATATAACATCACGCTACAACTAAGAGGAGCGGAGCAGTAATGAGAAATGTTGCAAAAAAGGGGAAAATCGCACGTGTAGGCAATTCGATGCGACGGGTGGAACGGTGGAAGGGTCGGGGGAACAAGAAATTTAACGCGGGCGAAGACGCGGGCAGAAGCTAGTATATAAATATGCTAGTTGCGTGGTATACTCTAATTGCGCGATGCAGGATTTTACGTGACGTCAGTGTGATGCGTAGCTCGCATATGGAAGCTATTTTGACACTTCCGTGTTTAACATTCACCGTGTTATTGACGTCATACGAAGCAATGAATGAAGATTTTCTTCCAAAATCCTTCAAATTGTTTTTGAATGTATGTTACGCAATTAGGGTGCTCATCATTATCATCATTTCAGCCGAAATACGTCCACTGCTGGACATAGTCCTCCCCCAAGCACAGCCACTTCGACCAGTTCTGTGCTTCTCGCATGCAACGTATTCCTGCGGCCTTCTCCAGGTCATCGGTTCATCTTGTAGGAGGCCTTCCAACCCTACGTCGTCCGGTACGCGGTCGCCACTCCAGAACCTTCCGGCGCCATCGACCATCTGTTCTGCGAGCAATGTGCCCTGCCCACTGCCACTTAAGTTTGACAATTCTTCGGGCTATGTCGGTTAACCAGCGTTAGGCATTAGGGTGCTAATCTGTTGATAATCGCGGTCCATCAAAATTGGTTATTTTGAGCACAGAAGTCTTATTAACGAATGGCTCTCATTTTGGTAGTTTTACAACATTCTATTATACATATTAGACATATTATTATGAAGCAATGGAGAAGCTGTCCTGCAAACCGATTCAGATTGTGCGTAATAGTGTTTAACGTAAATAAGGTCAGAAATTGTACTTCATCTTAGTGAGATTTCAAGCAGTTTGCTGAGAATAGGATTTCAATTCCCGGGGTTCTTTTATGCCGCTTGGAGCATTTTCTAAGATAACGCTTTTCGAGTTTGCGTTCCGTTTCACTAAGATACACAATATTAACCATGAATTGTCAGTTATACTTCATACAATAAACAAAACTGTAATTTGTCTTGACTCCTAGCATCATTTCAGTCGAAAGACGTCCACTGGTGGACATAGGCCTCCCCCAAGCACCGCCACTTCGACCAGTTCTCAGCTTCTAGCATCCACCAAATACCTGCTGCCTTCACCGAGTCATCGGTCCACCTTCCAACGCTGCGTCTTCCAGTACGCGGTTGTCACTTCAGATCCTTTCGGCCCCATCGGCCATCTGCTCACATCTGAGAGCAATGTGCCCTGCCTGAATAATGAAAAAGTAATTAATTACTCGCATGTTCCCTTTGATTGCGTGTGTGAATTTTGAAATAAGAACATTAAATTAACTTGAAAATCCACACACACACAACAAAGAAAAGACACCAACTGAATTATTCAAAAAAAGAACATCTCCTTAATCCGCCATGCTAATGAAAAAAGCCGTTAATTTAAAATTCTTAGCGGCTAAAACAGGCCGGTATGTACATAAAAATCGTATTAAATCTCATCGAATATAGCTTGGAGTGTTAATTTGGTTCAAATTTATCGCAGGCCAATTGCAAATATATAAGGGTGGTCGGGGGTAGAAAAGTGTTCCTGATTTATGTGCCGCGGTCGTTTTAAAACGGTAGACCAGGAGTCTGGATTGGATTTGACATGTGTGAATAATAATTGTTTGATTTTTTTTTAGGAATATTGAGTATTATGTTGTTTATTTCACTCAGGTTGTTCAAATCCCATGGTATAGGGGCTTGTGAAGTTATAACAGCCACACGGGTGGAACGACCAAGTTAACCTACATTTGCCGCGTTTTTCTGTGGATGGATGGCCATTTTTACATATCAAGACTCCTATGTATCGTGCGTAAGCCGTTGATCCCGGCTGTAATTTGTGGATCTTTGACAGTCAAAATCAAACTGTTATTTCAAATAGGCACTTAAAAGGCACTTTTCGCCAAATTTTACAGTTATGGGTGGAATCAATAAAGCAGTCTGATCAAGCTAACTAACTGGGTCGTGGAGGTCAGATAGGTCGCTCCATGTAAAATACTGGCACTCAGCTGCATCCAGTATGACTGGAAGCCGACTTCAACAAAGTTGGTAAAAGGAGGGTTCTGATTTAATAGGGTTCATTGACTACCTCGTCGTTCTAATTTGTTCGATTCTAAGGTTAGGCAAAGTGTTAATGAACAATTCTTTTAAAAAATTCTGAGTAGCAGTCCGAAGTCTGCATATTTTATGCTCAGTTAATATCATTTCTATTGTGTACAAAGAAATACTTTTCTAGAAACTAGGTATAACTTTTACTAACAAACGCTTAGAAACTCGAAGATTTCCAAGAATTAATTTTCTCATTTATAACGGTTCTATGGCTGAGATAATTCTCATTAATTATAATATATTTATTTCATTCATATTTTTATAGTTATATATTCAGACTTAAAATCTAGCTCGTAGCTAAATAATAACAGCTGCAAAGGTTGATCAAAGGTTACGCTACGCTTGCTGCGGTTGGTTCGCGGATGGGTGACCACACATTATACAAGGAGGACCTTGTCCCAAAAAACGCATTCGTTACGGGTCGTCATAAGCATAAAAGTCTGACAACCAGTCCTACAAAAAAATAAATTTAAAATTTAAAAAACCCCTGACACAAACGCCTAATTTCCCTTTAAAAAGTAAAAAATAATAAAAAAAACTCAAAGTACCTAAGTAAGCAGTAATAATTCAAAAAAAAAATACGTCGCGTTTGGGGACCGGTCCAAACCTAACAATTTAATTACAAATAGTCTATTACCTAACTAAGCAACATACATTAATTTAAAAAAAAAATAAGAAAAGAAAACTTTTATAAAAATTACTTCAAAATATTGCATTTAGGATACAACCGTCAACGTCTGCCCTCGCGGAGCGGTCCCCCAACGCGACGTATTTTTTTTTTTTGAATTATTAATACTTACTTAAATAAAAGACTCAGCAAAAAAATTCAAACTAGAAATCAAACTGAAAACGCTCCGAGTAATTATAGGGATACAAACTTACCATAGCAATAAGCATGAAATGAAATGTTTCCGTTTAATTTCGTGTCGTTCCTAGACACGATCTGTTAATCGACGAACATTAACGTTAAGACGGAAAATCACTCGTACGTGTCCTATCAAACAATAATAGACTGAATAGTCAAGTAACACCAAGTTTCCTTTTCAGGAAAAATATACACACTTTTTTACTTGATAAGAAATTTATGCTATTTTTGGTCATGTCTGACTATTAGAGTAGTGGTGGCCCAGTGGTATCGGCCCCGACTTACGAGTTGAAGGTCGTGGGTACAAACCCAGGCAAGCGCTTTACTTTGAGTAAATTATTTCATCACCACAGCTCTCAAAACGGTGAAATACAACATCATGAGGAAAGCGGCATGTTCTAGAACGAAAAATTCGAGGGCATCTGATATCTACCAACCCGCACTGGGCCCGTGTGGTAGATTAGGGCCCACTCCCTCTCACTGAGTGGAGGCCTGTGTTCCAGCAGTGGGAACAATACAACATTAATTTTTGTTTATGCGAAACCCGAAACACGGGTGTAGTATTTTTGTGTAAAGAATCTATGAAAAAAATTTCAAAACTGTATCATTAATAATCACAAAGTTATAAGCTTGATAAGTTACCTGGTTGTCCACGCAAAAACATATGCAGATCACCACAAACAGCTAGTGTACGTACCATCTCCGTGTAATGGACGTTTGAATACGAGAAAGACATGATAATATTAAAATCGAAACAAAACAGCGCGGCCCGCGACTTGGAAGCGTAATTAAATATTTTTGGTACAAAATATAACATGGTGTAAAAATTACTGGAATCGATTCAGTTACTGATTCTGAACAAACTATATTCAGGTTTCGCATATACTAAAAATAATCTTGTATATACTGATAATGACGATGTCTGACTAAGATTAATTAAATGAATTAAGAAGTAAGGTATTATTTGCACAAGCACGGTGGGATTGTCATCGTCACATATTATGTGTACTTATAGAAATCCTTTAAATAAATAAGGCTTTTAGTTCCCCTGCTGCGAGAAAGTAACATTTAGCGAAATAAAGAAGCAGAAAGCTAGAAGTTTTTGCACCAAATTATGAATCAGTCTATCTAGATAAACAAAAAAAAAAAACGTCTACTGTAAAACAAATTACCCAAAACACATTCTCAGACCGTTCCACGCTCCCGACCTACGATTCCGGTCGATTCTAGAGCCGGTTACGACTGGCTTTATCCGGCTTGTCGCTTCTTTGGCTCAAAATGGCGGCATAATTCAGTCTACTTTGTGGCCCAACGGACGCCACAATTCGATTTTACTATTCTTAATGTAGAACTGTTTAACTTAGAATTAATGGGAAAATTAATGTGTTTTTTGTGTGATTAGATGATATACTGTGGTTTATACGTAAACTGAATGGTGAATATGAATCCTTGGGTGGAAGAGAGTGAGAGATAGTTTGTAAGCTCGTATAGCTTAAACCACTGAACCAATGAAAGGATAACTTTACACAATTTTATAGTCATGTTGACAAACAATACTTTCTATTGCATATCACCTTCATCATCATTTCAACCGTAAGACGTCCACTGCTGGACATAGGCCTCTCCCAATTTGGGGGGCCTATGCCATAATCACCCCGCTTGCCAGGCGGGTTGGCGATCGCAGTATAGTGGTAAAATGCATAGAAAACGCCGCTGCCCATTATCTAATAAGTCCCTAATTCGCCTCTTACGACACCCACGGGAAGAAATTGGATGTTGCGATTCTTTACGTTCGGCACAACACGAATCTATTGCGTTATAACATAAAAATAACTTAATCAGAATTACGTGAAATTATTAACTTTGTAATTTGTTTATTTCCTAGTAGTTTTTCAGTTTTGATGTAAAGTAATCCTTCGATGGGAAATAATTGAATGTTAGATGTTGTAAGTTTTAATTACTTTACGTTTGCTCTGCAAGAGGATTTCCCATGACACTTTTTAAAAGCGTAATTCATATGCCTATACTAACTATCATTTGCATAAAAATGAAACGCAATAATGCGAAAGGCGAAAGAAATTTAGGTAGACTCCCAGTCTAACCGCATGTGGCTGAATACATGTAGTAACTGCTTATCTGACTTCCAAATCTCAGTAATGCAGGAAATGACATCTCGCAAGTCGACCTAGGAGGTTTTGTCGGCTTTTTAACCGGACGGGCCTGTGGCTAACTCATTAAATAAAGGCCTCTAGCCAGGGCTTATAAACTTAAAACTAAGCGAGCGAGTAGCTAAGGGCACCCTCTGTGGGGTGCTCACCTCCATTGAGGACATCGCTGGAAGAGGGGAGCAAAGGATGGGTTGGATCGTAAAGAGCATTATTTGGCTTGAAAAAAGTTGGAGCGGACAATGATTGGGGCGGAACGACGGCGGTCTGTGTCGGTGTATTTTGAGCGTGCTGGTGAGCTTACTAATCTCCTGGAAGAGGGTTGTAGCGTCACCAGGAATACCTGAGCTATGCCTCGATTGGACAATACTACTAATGCGGCAGGAAGTGTAACGGACGGTTGCTGCAATCAAAGGATTGGAATGCCTTATAGCTGAGCCGAAGAAACGCTTGGAAAGGCGTTTTATGAAGTTCTGGATGCTATTCTGTTATTCTGAGATCTAGATGAAGATTCTCATTACGGACATTAAAAGGTGCATCCGTAACCTTTCTAAGGAAACGGTTTTCAAGGGTCTGCATTCTTGAAAACCGTTTCCTTGTCCGCCCTGGCACAGGGAACTGAACTAGCACGGGTGGGTTTTAGTCAGTAAAAGTCTGACACGCCCTCCCGCTCCACCCAGAGCGGGAGAAGTCATTTGATGATATCCCATCCGAAAAAAGAAAGGCCTGCATCCTACGGAGATGCGAGGGGCTTAGCGTGTGCAAGGCGACGCACACATAGGTAGATATGTCATGATATGACATGGGGTATTACTGCGGTGAAAATTTGCAATTTACACTTAAGGGACAATTTGCTGTGGGCGGTCAAGACGAAGCGGAATCTACTGAGAGCGAAGGTAGCGCGTGAACAATCCGTCATAATGTGCTCACCGTTAGTAAGATGGTGGTCAAGGATCATACCTAAGTATTTGGCTCGGTTCTCTCTACGGATCGGCTTACCATAAATAGTGATCGGACTGGGAATGCTAGGAGATATTCAGCGTGGTTTCGAGAAGAGAACCGCCTGATTCTTCTCACTCAGCGCGAAGATCTTGAAGATTTAAAATCAAGAATCGATTACAAAGAGTTGAATGCGTTCAGAGGACTTTCACAAAACGTCAAGTGTATGCCTTCGGTAAAACATATCCCCGATGTTCAATTGATGAATAAATACATTACATACATAAATGATTAATGATTTTATTTCTTTAAGAATATTGTTAAAATTAGGTGAGGTCTGTTTTTCCTATCTGACTGCTCTGAGAAGAAAAGCCGACACTAACTCAGACTACACAGTTTTTTTTTAAGTACAGACATAATCTTGGTTAGATCATGTAAAGGCGTAAGATGTAGATTGGTATGTAAAATGGTCTTTTGAGGAAAGACCCACACAGATTGAGTTGACCTGTTCAGTCAGTGTACACATTAGTCAATAATCGAGCAGCTCAACTTAGCTCAGTAACGGCTTGTTTTTTAAATTCAAGTATTTGAAGTTACAAACTTATTTATGTTTACAACATGTGAATGTCATTCAATTTCTACATCGTCATTCATCTTTTAGCGTTGTACCCACAACGATTGTCATAGATCAAAGAGTGACAACCGGACCGGGACCGACAACTTGTGGTAAATGCACTAAGGTTCCCCACGAACTTCAAATTTTATTACGGGTTTTGCAGGTCAATGTCAGGTTGTATTTTAATTATAAAACTTTTTAACAAAAAATTAAACCGCCGAAAAAACTGAAAAGCATAAAATAATAAACCTTAAAATTATGAGTCGGCGCTTTGAGTCATCTTTGTTCATTGATTTTTCTGCGCCGACTCAATATTTTAAGGTTTATTATTTTATGCTTTTCAGTTTTTTCGGCGGTTCAATTTTTTGTTAAAAAGTTTTTATTTTATAATTTTTTGGGACTTTAATGTACTAATAATACTTGGCAAGGTATACTCTATCCAACAAAAAAGAATTATCAAAATCGGACTACTCTGTATAAAGTTATGCGTGGTTATACATAACGATCAGTGAGTGAACAATCAATCATCCCCTGTTTTTCGACCCTTAGGGTTCGATTTTGTTTTTCAAATTTATATGGAACCACCTTGGGAGTATATTCTTTCCAATAGAAGAGGAATTGTCACAATCGGACGACTGTGTAAAAAGTTATGCGTGGTCATACATAAAAAAAAAATATACGCGTCGAATTGAGAACCTCCTCCGTTTTTTTTCGTCGGTTGAAAATAAAGGCCCCCATAAAAAGGCGCGACGCGACAGTGCGCCGCGAATCAGGGTAAACAATTTCAATGTAAGCTTCATGGAAATTGTTCTACAAGAGTCCCGTCGGGCGTGTCTGAAAAAACCTTAATATGAGTCGTGACCGTAACATGTATAGTAGTTCTGATTATTAACACTATTGTCCCGTGTGGTGCCGAACATAAAGAATAGCACTATCCCATTTCTCGTAACTAGAGAATGGGCAGCAGTGTTCTTTATGCATTTACTAACATACTGCGATCGCCAACTTGCCTGCCAAGCGTGGCGATTATGGTAAACCGTCTTCCCACCGTTTGGGGGAAGGCCTATGTCCAGCAGTGGACGTCTTTCAGCTGATATGATGATGAACATGATCCCTATACAGTTTAATAACACCTACCTTACGCTACATGTTACACAAATTTCAACCTTCCGCAGCTGGAATAAATGTGCTTTCGGCGACCCTTTTAAAAGGGTTTTCACAACGCCTTTGAACTGAAATTGTTTTCAAAAACATTGTAATAGCTGTTTAAACCAACAAACTCCTTTGACCATCCAACTAGGTGTAAATTACTTTCAAAAGAATTCCTCAGCCAAGGTCAAGTGGTCTCAAGATGTTTTACCAAAGAGTTTTTACTCGAAAATGTTCAAGTTTTTTTTATAAAGGCTACTTTTTGTTAAAAGGGAAAGAATCTCGGTGTAATGTGGTATGAAAAAGTCATTTTTGTTTACCCGGTTTTTTAGTTGTATAGGTACTAAGAGCTTTTAAGTTGGGTCCACCCTTTATGGCAGAATTTTTTTCGTCATAATATTATTTTGCATAACAGCGGATAGCATAAACTTCCTTTCGCAGAAAATCGTTAAAATCAAAATCAAAAGTCATTTATTCAAACTAGGCTGAGAGTCAGCACTTTTTGAACGTCAAAGTTACACAAGACAGTCCCCCCAAAACGCCCGCCCTTCGACACTTCCTAGTGCTTTAGCTGGGAAGAAGAAGTGGCGGAACAAACTCCCTAGAATTTCGCAGAATTCGTTTGGCATACACTCATTTATCATACATTCACAACGCATAATTTTATAAGTCAGAATCATCTTTAGGCATAAATATATCCATAATAATCAAAAGAGAGAACCATCATATCGCAGAAAGTTCGCAGTCATAATCGTCTCTTGGCATAATTTCATATCATTAAAAGGCAGACCTATCATATCTCAGAAATTTTATAGTTAGAATCATCTTTTGGCATACATTTCATATCCATAATAATTGAAACACTCATATATTACATTACAGAAAAATCATAGTTAGCACGCTGCATTCAGACATGCCAACAAGCATGCAGCATGCAAGTAAGCATGCAGCATGCAAGCAAGCATGCAGCATGCAACCAAGCATGCAGCATGCAAGCAAGCTCACAGCATGCAAGCGAGCATGCAACATGCAGTATGCAAGCAAGCTCACAGCATGCAGGCGAGCATGCAACATGCAGCATGCATGCTTTCTGTCACGGCTCCGGCGCTGCGAGGCTCCGGCGGTCCCACGCGGGCTCATCGTCGCAGATGGTTTTACGCTCAAATCACCTGCTCCTCAGCTCGCGGGCCGTCTCGCCCCTCCGCGCCTACGCGGGTTTAAATTACACTCTAGGGGTAGGGCAGAGAAGACTACGTGGAGTCGGTTCTGCAGCGATTCGTTTCTGTCAATAACTTTTGTAGCACAACATATACTGACTTTTTGAGACACTATTTTAATTTTAATTTAAGGTCAAAATGCAATATTATACAAATGACAATATGCCTAACAAAATTATTCAAAATGAAATCCTGCCATCTTCATAGTATGCCAAGTGAAATTATACCAAATAATCGTCGCACTAAATAAATGTTATGCTAAATGAAATTATACGAAATTTTAAGTCTGCCAAAGGTAATTATGCGAAATATAATTCTGCCATCTTAAAAGTATGCCAGCTTAAAGTCGGATATATAAACAGTCGGCCAAACAACGATTATGCTAAACATTTTTTATGCCTTACAAATATTCGTTTAAAGAAGATTTTGCCAGGTGTGTTATGCCAAATAAAATTCGGAGCATCAAGTTTCTGCCAGATAGAGGGAACCCTTTTAAGTTACTACGCGACTACGGCGTAGCAAAAGTATGGGTTATGATGTTGACCGGTATGTCTGTATTTATGCGTGTACGTTCATCTGTACCCTCAAAACTTTTAAACTACTTATATGTAGTGCCATTCGTGTACTTAGCGCATTTGTAACCAGCAAAAGTATAGCTCAAGCTTCATGGAACGCCGATCATGACAAGGTGGCCAGCAAAAGCAGAATAATGCCACGTTCCCAGGGTCGTAGACGTAGCTATCTATGCCTGTGGAGGCCTATCGCAGCCCGTTCCGAGCGTTCCCGTATAAGCAAGGCTAAAAGAAATGCACCCGTATATGCCACAATACGCTACGTCCGCGACAGGCCGTGGCGACACAGGCTTCATCGAATGCGACGGCTCCTCACAGCCACAGCACGGCACAGTATGTTAGTCTGGACTGACAGTGGCGCGGCGCGGTTTGTGTGAAAGTGGGCTTTGGGAAAGAGGCATAAAAGAACATGAGGGTCACTGGCTGGCCTTCGAAGAAAACTATATCCCGCAGTGGCTAATGACGATGAAGCTGCCTATACCTTGTTATTTTTTATGATCAACTGGACCATAGCCATATTTTTAAAACCACATTAATAATAATAAATAACAAAGTGAAATTATAATTATTTCAACAAGTAATAACACAACTTCAACGGAGCAGAAAATATAATTATTACTGTTTCGCTAGGTACGGTTGCGTATAAAATTGAGTAATGTTTTATATTTCGTAAGTACATGCGAGTGCAAAATTGTTTTTGTTTTATTTACTAGCTCTGGCCGCGGTGGCGAATTTTTTGAAATTTAAACGATCCTTTCTTTGTGAAAGAGAGCGAATAGAGAAGGAACACATGTGTCCTTTTCAAATCGTATTTGTTGTTCTAGCATGTGTAGGCGACGCATCACACATTCATACTTACCTGTAATGTGTACCTACTTAAGCTAATAAACTTATAACTAATCCTAAAACTATAACTTAAAGCTAAATAACCTAAATGTGTCTTAATACTAAATACTTACCTTGTATGTTGCCCATGCCTATATCATGTATTTATGTGTGGAACTATTGATGTTATCAATAAATTGAAATGCCCGCGCGAGCGTCCCGTTCGCGCCTGTGCTCATTCGGTCCGCGATTCGCTCCTACATTCAATCATTCGCGGAAAGGGTTGGCGCGCCATCGCGCCCCCTCGCCCCGGCGGTCAGACGTTAGATTCCAACACGCGCACACGCACTGCGACACAACGCGAAGGACGCTCGCCCGCCGTTTGTTTACCGATGAAAATCGTTGTTTCCGTTCATCCCCCGGCCTCCCAACACACCAGCGACCTACCTACGAACTCTATACTTTACAATCTGGTCCTTCTAACCGGATCTAGGCCGGGGACGCGAAATCGCAAACGGGAGTGAAAAGACAAAATGGCTACCGAGCCCGTGAAAAGTGTTAAAAGTGCAGTGACTCTGGCATCGTCTGCCTCAATCTCATGTCGCCTGAAACGCCAGCAATTGGAGCTGGCCGCCGCTGAAGCCAAGGCAGCAATTGATAAGGAGCTCATCGATAAAAAGCTAAAATGCGAGTTAGCTCTGATTGAAGACGAACGCGTGTCTCGAACTCACTCGAGAACCTCTGAGCTTGTGACTATTGATGAATGGCTGGACCATACGTTAGAGCCGCCGGCGACACGCGCCGCGGCAGCAATGTTGGAGCCGCCGGCGACGCCCGCCGCGGCAGCAAAGATGGCAGCGCCGACGGAGGCCGCGCCGGCACCGAATGAAAAACATGGCCGCGCACCCGCCTCCGCCGTTCCCGCTGATAGTATTCTCCAGCTAGCCTACGCACTCAGGGACTCCATGGACGCCTCGTCTGCCAGAAGAGAGGATAGGTTACTGACACGCCTGTCCACGCCACGTGAGCTACCTACTTTTTCCGGCGACTGCATAGAATGGTTGCACTTTAAAAGTGCATTCGAAGAGTCGTCCCATATTTGCAACTACACCGATTCCGAAAACTTGTGGCGACTGCGCCGAGCATTGAAAGGTGAAGCCAGGGAGGCGGTCACCGACCTACTCATCGGCAATACGTCACCAGCCGTCGTGATGGAAGCCTTAGAATTGAGGTTTGGGCAAGCTGATATTATTATTCAACATCTCTTGTCACAGATAAGGAAATTACCTCATTTACCTACCAATTATCATCACGAATTAATTAACTTTGCAACTAAAGTTAATAACTGCATAGCTACGTTGGACTCACTAAACCAACGAGACTATCTACGAAGCCCCGAGATTGCCGCTACCATAATATCGAAATTACCTAGCGTGCTACTCAGCCGGTGGACGGACTACGCCCACGATAAAGTCGTACATAACAACATACCTAAACTTGAACTACTTGGATTGTTCCTGAAAAGAGAAGCAAAGATGTTGTCTGTTGTTGGTGTACCACAGACACGGGATTACAGAAAACCCGACCCCGGGCCCCCCAGCCGTAAATACGACGAGAGACAGCGCCACTCCACGAGCCGACCAGTGTTTGCAACAACAGCCACGCCCGAGAGTAGAAGTAATAATAATAATACTTCGTGCCCGCTTTGTAAGAAACCTCACATTCTTACTGAGTGCCGTACCTTCAAACGCAAACTGAAGAGGGACAGATGGAGATTTGTAAGATCAGAAAATCTATGCTACTGCTGCCTGTTATCACGACACGGCCGTGACACGTGCCCGGCGCCCGTATGTGACATCGATAGCTGTGGGATGGCACACCATCCGCTTCTGCACTACAAAGCCAGCAACCCAAGGAGTGCGGTACCTGCGCCTACGTCACCATCACGCGACGAGACCGTGGCGCACGTCGCGACTACGGCCGCGACGACGCGCCCTCCCGCGCCCGCCGTTTCGGGCTCCGCTGCCGCGCTTGGCGCGCGCGCCCCGTCAGCCCCGACTTCAGCGGTTAGTGAAGTGATGCTAAAGGTAATAAAAGTGAATCTAAGTGGCCCCAAGGGCACCGTTAGTGCGTACGCGTTACTGGACGATGGCGCTTCTATTTCTATGATTGATAAGACTCTAGTTAACGAGCTAGGTTTAGAAACGTTACAATGTAGTCCGATTAAGTTCATAGATGCATTCGGCATCGAAATATTTCAGTCAGAAGTACCTAAAGTTTCTGTTAACATTTCTGGTTGTATGCAAAATGCTGAAAATTACAATGTAACCTTACGTCAAGTCGATAATTTGAATTTACCTAAACAAAATTTATCTTGCGTCAAACAATTGCAGTGTAATCATTTGTTAGGTATCAAAGATTATGTCTGTAGCGAATGTGTGGTGCCTCGTTTACTGATAGGGGAAGATAATTACTTTCTTTTAGCCCCCCTACAGATTCTGCATGGTAACAAGCAGGAACCGTATGCAACGAGATGCAGCTTAGGATGGTGCATTCATGGCTGCTATGATGGTCTCACTCACTCTCCCGTGAACGCGCACGCCTTCCATATCGCTCACTCGATGCATCCACAAGCGCAGCCGGAGCCGGAAGCTAGCTGTGACGTAAGTAAATTAAACGAATTGGTAAAAATGTCGTTCGAGCTTGACTCCATTGGAATTTCGACCGTACGTCGTGAGAATACGGCACATTTGAGAGCGGTAAAGATTTTGGACGAAACATCGCGAAACATCGGTGGTCAATGGGAAGTTGGTTTACCGTTTACTAAAGACCATCTTTCTCTCCCGGACACTTTTGATTATGCACATTCTAGATTAAAGGGTTTATTAAAGAAATTTCAGGCTGATGGTAAGTATGCTGAAAAATATTGTCAGGAAATGAAGCGGCTCTTCGACAACGCCTACGCGCGAGAACTAGAGGACAATGAACTTTCGCCGAGTCATACATGGTACCTGTCGCACTTTGGAGTCCAGAACCCGAACAAACCCGAAAAATTAAGGTTAGTGTTTGATTGTGCGGGAAAAGTTAAAGGTGTCTGTCTAAATGATTTTTTACTTACCGGCCCCGATTTGTATAATTCTTTACTAGGAATTATGTTACGTTTTCGTGAGCATAAAATTGCATTAATTGCCGACATTAAAGATTTCTTTGTTCAAATTAAAATTCGCCATGAAGATAAACATGTTTTTCGCTTTCTTTGGCAAGAGAGCCCGGATATGCCTTTGAAAAAATGTGTAATGGAAAGTTTACTTTTTGGCGCCACTTGTTCTCCTTTTGTCGCACAATACATTAAAAATAAAAATGCTCTTAAATACCAGGATATGTACCCCGAAGCCGTCGATGTTATCATCAAAGACCATTATATGGACGATTGTCTTCACTCATGTGAGGACGAAAGTCAGGCTATCCGATTAGTGCGCGAAGTAACCGACATACACAAATCAGGCGGATTTGAAATTACGCGCTGGTCGAGCAACAGCCGCTCGGTTCTCGACGCAATCCCGCCCGCCGCTCTAGCGCCTGCCGCCATTGAGCTCACACAAGGAGCTACGAATACGCATGAGCGCACGCTCGGTTTGATTTGGTATCCGAGCGATGACTGTTTTGGTTTTAAAATTGCGTTAGATAGAATACCTCCTACTATTTTAGATGGTTCCGAATCACCTACTAAAGCACAAATGTTAAGTATTTTAATGTCAGTGTATGATATTCACGGTTTCCTTTCTCCGTTTACAATAAAAGGTAAAATTATTTTCCAAAACGTTCATCGCAGCGGAGTCGATTGGAATTACCGCATCCATTCTGAGGAACATACTCTTTGGATAAGTTGGCTCGCCGACCTACGTCAGCTGTGTTCGCTTCGTATTCCACGGCACTATGGCAGCGCACACGAGTGGATTGATTGTTATACTGGCGAGCAGTGGTCATCGAACATTTCGGATTCGAACCAAAATGATATTGTTGACGTACAAATGCATGTTTTTTGCGACGCTTCATCAAAAGCGTATGCAGCGGTAGTATATTTTCGTTTTACACGTGCAGATGGCCGTGTACTAGTGTGTTTTGTAAGTAGTAAATGCAGGGTAAGCCCGTTACGACCCGTGTCTATTCCAAGGTTGGAGCTGCAGGGCGCGCTACTGGGAGCGCGGCTCGCCGCCGCGACGCAGCGCGAGCACAAAGATGTTCAGCCTGGGAAGAGGTATTACTGGACGGATTCCAGCACGGTCCTACAATGGATCCGCAGCGACCCACGTAATTATAAGCCTTATGTGGCTCACCGACTGGGTGAGATTGATGAGTTGACGAAGTCGTGTGAATGGCGACACGTCCCAACGGTACACAACGCGGCGGATATCGCCACGCGTGATGACGCGCCCCCGCTGGCGTACTCCAGTACCTGGTTCCAGGGTCCTACGTTTTTGAGGCTGCCAGAAGATCAGTGGCCTAAGGACCGTAAGTTTACCAAATTGCAGGAGGACGCCGAGTGTGAAGTACGGGCGGTAAATGTAGTTGTTGCAGACAGCTGTTCGTCACCGGTTTTGCCTGATGAAGGTAACATTTCTAATTGGATTACTCTTGTCCGTGCCACCGCTAGAGTTTTGTTGTTCATTAGAAAATGTCAGCGTAAGACCTGCGAGCTTGACATTGTTCTAATGAAGGAGGCAGAGGACCTACTGATTCGAAAATCACAATTAGACAGTTTTAATAAGGAAATGGCATGTTTGAAGCAGAACAAACAGCTGCCACCTAGCAGCCGCTTGCGTCAACTTACGCCGTACTTAGATGACGCAGGTATTTTACGTGTTCATGGTCGTATCGACTCCGTTGCAGGAGTCCCTGATGACGTACGGCGACCAGCTATTTTAGACGGACACCACAGGATTACCCGTTTGTTGGTGGAATACGCACACCGGCAAGCACTACATGGCGCGAACGAGCTGGTTGTGAATAATTTACGGCAGCGCTATTGGGTGCTGCGACTGCGGCCGACCGTCCGCAGCGTTGCGGCCCGTTGCTTGTTCTGCCGCCACAGACGCGCCGCGCCGCAGCCGCAGCGCATGGCGGACCTGCCGCCGGACCGGCTGCAACACAATAGACGTCCCTTTACGTACACAGGCGTTGACTTTTTTGGACCGCTGGAGGTAACCATCGGTCGCAGCAGACCTAAAAGGTATTGTATGCTCTTCACGTGTTTGACCATACGCGCGATACACATTGAGGTGACCGAGGACCTCACCACAGACTCCACCATTATGGCGCTTAGGCGAATGGCCGCTCGTCGTGGTATGCCCCAGGTAATAATATCGGACAATGGTACTAACCTGCGTGGCGCCGACACGGAGCTGAAGCGTAGCATGGCTGACCTACACCAGGAGGCAGTGCGCGAGGCTGGAGCCATACGTGGAGTAGAGTGGAAATTTATCCCCCCTGGCGCACCCGAGATGGGTGGTGCTTGGGAGCGCATGATCCGCACCGTCAAGTCGTCCCTAAAGGTAATCTTGAAGGAGCGTGCTCCGCATCCTGACACGTTGTTGACATTGATGGCTGAGGTTGAAGCACTGGTTAACAGTCGCCCCATAACGCACGTTTCTGACGACCCGTCCTACCCAGAGGCGCTCACGCCCAATCATTTTTTGATCGGCTCATCATCCGCTAGCCCACAGTTTGGTAAATATGATAATTCTGACTTATTACTTAGGAAGCGCTGGCGGGTGGCACAGCGACTGGCCGACATGTTTTGGTCACGTTGGGTAAAAGAATACCTACCTACTTTGATACCTCGTCAGAAATGGACGTCAGAGTCCGAGGGTTTACAGGTTGGCGATTACGTGGTGCTCGTCGAACCCAACTTGGAGCGCAGCTGCTGGCGACACGGAGTGGTGAGTGAGACCCATGCAGGGAGAGATGGCCGCGTCCGCGTTGTAGATGTGCGCACTCGCACTGGCTTGTTGCGTAGGCCTGTAACTCGCGTCGCTCTACTTACACCTAGGGTTAGTGATAGCGCTAACTAGTTAGCACTAAGGAGGCAGATTGTAGGCGACGCATCACACATTCATACTTACCTGTAATGTGTACCTACTTAAGCTAATAAACTTATAACTAATCCTAAAACTATAACTTAAAGCTAAATAACCTAAATGTGTCTTAATACTAAATACTTACCTTGTATGTTGCCCATGCCTATATCATGTATTTATGTGTGGAACTATTGATGTTATCAATAAATTGAAATGCCCGCGCGAGCGTCCCGTTCGCGCCTGTGCTCATTCGGTCCGCGATTCGCTCCTACATTCAATCATTCGCGGAAAGGGTTGGCGCGCCATCGCGCCCCCTCGCCCCGGCGGTCAGACGTTAGATTCCAACACGCGCACACGCACTGCGACACAACGCGAAGGACGCTCGCCCGCCGTTTGTTTACCGATGAAAATCGTTGTTTCCGTTCATCCCCCGGCCTCCCAACACACCAGCGACCTACCTACGAACTCTATACTTTACAGCATGCATGGCTTTATAAGCAATTGAGATAACTAAGAAGTGGATCAACGGTGACGGAAAACTTCTTAAAGATATCGGCACGTCCGAGGTAGAAACAAAAATACGGGGACATGGAACATACTCGAACCTGCATTAGACCCGTGTTGTGCATTAGGGACCAACACCTCTCACGGAGAGGAGACCTTTGTCCCAGCAGTGGACTCGTGTGGTTATAGTCTGATTATGCAAATTATGGAAGATGTGGCTAGATATGTTCAAAGATTACTAACACATCGATCATTCTCTGGGTGTAAACTTATGCAGCACTTGGCAGGCGTTCGGTATCCAGTCACATCTAAGATTCAATGTTGTGTTTATCTACACCAAATTAAACTCGTTTGGAAGTGTGTAAAAGTGTCGCGGCGAGTTTTTTTGTCTCACTTGTTTTTCAACCTACTGCTTACCATCGAGAGTTCAAAATCAATTAAGTTTTTCGACGTGCTGCCGGCGTAGCATGACCAATTCTATGTCTATTCTACCAAGAACAAAAAAGTTCCTTATGTATTTTAATACTGTAAAAATGTTTCTATCTTGCCAGAAAAATAGTCATCATACTTGACATTGTATTCTTGTCGACTGGAGAATAGAAACATCACTTCTTTTCAGTTTTACACAATTTTTCTACGATACAATCTATAATTTTGTCGTCTCTTCCGTTGACAAATTCCGTTTCTATGGCGGTCATGCTACGCGTGCTGGGATGCACTCTGTTGGATTCTCAAATTCTAAATGCGCTAGAGAACGCTGCTGCCCATTCTTGGTCGACTCTTACGACACCCACGGAAAGAAACGGGATGTTGCTATTCCTTACCTCCTGTACCACACGGTTTTTTAAACGTAAACCTTTTTAATTTTATACGACTCCCGTAACAAAACTCAACGATTTCATCGTCAACAGTACTCGAAAAAAACAATATGAAACAATCCAGTATTATTTTCGTGCAACTGAAGATTGATTCGTCGGTTTTTGATTGATATCATTTTTGTAATTGTTTATTTCGTTGTTATAAAATTTTTATTCGACGGTACTTGTAATGGCTTATATTTTGCGTTCATAGCAAAAATAGCGGCAGTTATTTATCACGTGCTGTCACTTTTAAAAGCTGTGTTTAAAAGAATGCTTCAGTAATTAATATGATCGATCGATGTTTTTTGCTGATATTTTAAGATCGAAATGGGTTTCATGACTGGAAAAAATTAAAGCTTTGTCATTAAAATGCTAATCGCTAATCTCGCACGTTTCTATTTGGTAATCCTCAATGTACCTAATTGATTAGAGATTTTTCTATTCAGCTTTAAAAAAAAAATACTATACAGAGAGGTAGAGACGTCGGTACACTTCGTGTTAGGAATTCAGTACATGATTCTGAACCCCTGCGAGGAGATTTTTTGTCGATATTAAAAGGCAGCGGCGTTCTCTATGCGTTTTACCACCATACTGCGATCGCCAACCCAAGCCAAGCCAAGCGTGGCGATTATGGCAAATCCCCCTCTTGGAGGAGGCTTACGCCCAGCAGCGGACGTCTTTTGGTTGAAAAGAGGATAATAATGACGTGGATAATAAGTACTGTCTCAAAAACGACTCAAGATTACAGCAACAACTCTATAATAGACTAACTTCTGCCCGCGACTTCGTCCGCGTTAAATTTCTTGTTCCCCTGACCTTTCCCGTCGCGTCGAATCGCTTACCTGTGCGACTTTCCCCGTTTTTGCAACATTTTTCATTACTGCTCCGCTGCTCTTGGTTGTAGCATGATGTTATATAGCCTATAGCTTTTCTCGATAAATAGGTTACCCAACACAAAAAGATTTTTTCAATTCGGACCAGTAGTTCCTGAGATCAGCGCGTTCAATCAAACAAACAAACTCTTCAGCTTTATAATATTACTAGCTTCTGCCCGCGACTTCGTCCGCGTTAAATTTCTTGTTCCTCCGACCCTTCCCGTCGCGTCGAATCGCTTACCCGTGCGATTTTCCCTGTTTTTGCAACATTTTTCATTACTGCTCCGCTCCTCTTAGTTGTAGCGTGATGTTATATAGCCTATAGCCTTTCTCGATAAATAGGCTATCCAACACAAAAAGAATTTTTCAATTCGGACCAGTAGTTTCTGAGATTAGCGCGTTCAATCAAACAAACAAACAAACAAACAAACAAACAAACTCTTCAGCTTTATAATATTAGTATAGATAGTATAGATACAGAAGCAGATATAGTCACTATATAATAGTTATTTAGTTCTACACACCTATACCTATACCTATACCTATACAATAACATTAATATTTACTTTTAAAGTATTATATTGTTTTAATTATTGTAAATGTGAAGATTAAGTGGGTGTTATTTTTTTTTTCTTCTAGGTTCCTTTTCTTCTCATTTATTTTTTATCACAGTCTGGCAGTTTGAGTAATTTATGCGACCTACACAAATGTCCCTTCTTTGGTATTGTTCGTCGAATCATTGACCTCCTTAAGTTCTGAGTTGAGCTGCATGATTACTGACAAATGCGTGCACTGATTGGACAGGTCCACTCAATCTGTGTGGTTCTTTCCTTAAAAGACCACTTCAGACCCCAATCCACATGGTCTTCACATGATCTAACCAAATTATGTCTGGACTTTAAAAGAGACTGTGACCTCTGAGTTTGTTTCGGCCTTTCTTCTCAGAGTAGTCAGATAGGAAACGCCGACCTCATCTAGTTTAAAAAAATATGATTGACGTGTAAAAGTGTTTGTACAAACCTACTTGCAAAAATAAAGTCATTTATCATTTATCATTTACACGCTGCAAGCAAAGGTTGGCATTCGTGTTGAAGATAACATTAAAAATAAACTAGCTTTACCTAGCTTTGCTCGCATGGAGGTCAGTAATTAGCCTACGGTAACACAGGCTACCAGTGTAAACTATAAATGTTCTAGCTCAGGGCATTGGCTGCCTGTGTGTCAAATGTCATAGTAATCCGTTCAGCCGTAACGGCGTGAAAAGGAAACAAATAGACTGGGTTTTGCGTTTATATGACTAAGTATTGATTACTTAAGTGTATAACCAAGCATAGTTTACAATTCATTTTAACATTTATAGAATACGAAAACAAAAACCTACCATAACAGAATTCCCGCTTGAATGAAAGCCAAAACTCTGCGAAAAACGTTTCCATCTCTAGTTATTCATCCAAGACATCTTACACGATATCTCAGCGGTAACTTGAAAGATACATTTCAACAAAATTCAAAGTGAAATTATAAAATTCACAGTCAAACTCTCGCTGGGACTGGGCGAAGCCCGTCGTTCCAGTTTCACTGTAGTTTGCGTCCCAACTCACGCGTGCTAAGGGTTCATTTTAGTAGTTTTTAACTAGCTTCCGACCCTGGCTTCAGCCACGTGTTATACCAATTAAACGTTGCCTATATCCTTCTCTAGACTTCAAAGTATGACATTGCAAATTTTCTCAAAATTCGGTCAAGCCATTTTAGAAATGAACTGGAACAAACAGAGAAACAGAGAGATATAGACATTATTTCAGTAATAAGTATCGTATATACCTACTTGCATTTAGTAACAAGCTGTTATTTTGATATTTCACACCGACACTTCATTTTTTTATTTGTATAGAGAACGCTATCTATTGCTGTATTGAGGAAGTACATTAATTGAGTATAGAGACATCTAGTGTAAAGATATTCGAATGTATTGATTCAAACAGAAATTGTTTTTTTTTTTAATTTTTGTCTAACTGTCATAAGGGACAATGCGTTTAAATTACATAACATAACATCATGCTTGTATTCCTTGAAGGATTAGGCAGAGGTACCTATATCTATAGTATCTACACCCACATAGTCTCATATAATAGCGAGCATGCCTACGAATATGCTGTGTTTTGTCTGACCAAATGGACAACAAAGAACCTCAAAAATAAAGCAATCTGTTTCACACAATGCATGTATTTACTTACTCCTCACAAACTTAGTGTAGGCATACACTAAGTTTGTGACACACAAACTTGCTGAAAAAGACTGTGGACTTAAAGTCTATTACATACCAACACTATAACCACATTCGTCCAGTAAATATTTACAACCGTTCGTGCCACAAAGGAAGGTTGAAAGCTCAACTCAAAACTATTTTAATTACAAATCTCACTGAATTGTGTGAGTTAGCCCCAACTAGCTTAGTTTAAATCAAAATTTTGCATATCTTATCCAATTTAAATTTTAAAATTCATACTTATTCATCTTCCTAAGTTGTGGCGTCTAACGTTTGCCTTTTGTGTTAAAGTATGTTAAACTTTAAACCTCAATTGAAAGGAATACCTGATAAAAAGTAGGTTTTCTTGCGGTGAAAAAAGAAGCCATAAAAAGTATATGAGCGAGGGAATTTTCAGGCATAAAATAAAATCAACGGGTTTTTATTTTATGCCTGAACTGTTGTAAATAAGTAACTTGTTATACGTGGTTAGGAGTAATAACTAGGCTTGTATTTACCTAGCCCAACAATGTATGACTTTGCTTCATTATTAACTAAATAAGACGTGATGTTGAAACTTAATGAGGTTTGTTAAATTTTGGGTACAACAAAGAATTCTATTCATCTTAGCTATTCAAAAATGTTACAAGGCCTGTGGGTGGAGAACTGAGTAACTAAACAACAAGGAGGGTGTTGTATTACAGTTTTCTCCCTAAATACTGTTTGTAAGAATAGTCATTTATACTGTGGTAAATCCTTTTGATTAATATATACAATCGCTTATTTAATTAGCTCGACAGTCCACAATATAATGATCTAGTAAACAGTATTCGATTAACTTGACAGGTCTGTGTCCACGTTACAAAAGTGGGGGAAGGCGCGCGAATTTTAAGTCAATACATGAACGTTAAACTTTTTTTAAATGACCCATTAAATTAATTAATTAACTATGGATCTCTTTAATTTTAATCCGAAAAAAATTTTAGTTGATTTGATTAAAAATAAACCTATTCATTATATTAATCATCAATGCTTTGTATTTAATTAAATTTCCTCGTATTTAATCATAACATAATATTTAAACGCAATATCATGTTTTGTCGAACTAAATAATTGCTGTTACTAGTTAAATTGCATACTAATCAAATAAAATCCACATTGCAATATCTTGATTGTATTTATGATTGCTTACATGTCAAAGGTACCGATTAAAAAAGTCCCATGCTGGGCGCCACTAAAAATCTACCCTCACTTAATTCAAAATTCAACCCTATTAACATTTTATCTTCACAAAACTTAAACTACTACGTCTCCTGAAGGTTGTAATTTAGTAGAAATACGTTTTTATTACAAAAGGTGAGAGTCCCTGCTTGGGCGCCAGTATTCATTTTTACTCTAATCTTACAGCATTCTTGAAGAAGTCAGATTTAAAAATTCATTACCGCTGAGATAAAACTGCGAGGTTTGGGGTCTCGTAGCTTTAGTTAAAAGTTAGTAGGTATACATCTTTCATTTCACAGAAAATATTTTTTGTATTTTTACGGTAGGTTAGGCAACCGTTAAAGTTGATGAAAGTGTTGGTGGGTGATGGAATAATGAATTAGGCTGAATTCTAAAACTGAGCTGAAAAAAAAGCTAATTAAGAACTAGTAACATAGTAACGGTACATTTAAAAGGACACATCATATAATTTATCAAACAATAAGCATTCAAAATTGTTCATTCCGTATTCCTAGATCGTTTATTCAGTATTTCTAGATTCGTATTGAAATATCATACTACCCATTTACCTACATAAACGTATGACTTTATGACACATTTTTTAGCAGTCCGGATGAAAATTGATTTAGTTAGGTTGCTCTTTTCTTATTAATTTCTACTGTTTTGATAACTAGAACTAAAAGTGAGAAATAAGGTTAGATCCGGTTGTTGCGTATGGTACCGGACCTAAAAAACAGCACCATCCCATTTCTTCCCGTGGGTATCTTAGAAGCGACTAAGGGAATTACTAGAGAATGCGCAGCAGCGTTCTCTGTGCATTTTACCACCATACTGTTATCGTCATCCCGGCAGCCAAGCGTGGCGATTATGGCCAATCCCCCCAAATTGGGAGAGGTCTATGTCCGGCAGTGGACTTCTTTCGGCTGAAAATGATGATGAAAATTAGATCGTTAGGTAGGTACCTATAGCTCTTATGGCCTTGATTTTATTGTAAGTAAACTCGTAATACTAAGTTTTATACAACTTAGGCTGAGAATTAGCCAGTCTAAAGCACTGGGAAGTGACGAAGGGTGGGCATTTATGGGGTGTTCTTTTATAAAGTTATGATGTTTCAAAATTGCTGATTCTCAAGGCTGTGAATGCACTCTCTCTTCCCTCACTTTCATAAAGTTAATCAAAAGTCATGCCTATAAATGACTTTTGATTAACTATGAAAGTGAGGGAAGAGAGAGTGCACCTGTGTAGGAGGACACATGCACTATTATTTTAAAAAAAAACACATATTCTTATAGCAATAAATCTGTTAACTGATAATTGCTATGTGTTTTGATTCCTTTATAACTACTTTTAAAATTGTAGAAACTAATAAAAATAAACAACAACAGCAACTTGCATTCGATACCTTTTTTGTAAAACATTCAGACACAGTGTAAAAATTGTAATGAATAAATAAAATACAATGAAAATCAAGAGAATGCGCAGCAGCGTTCTCTATGCATTTTACCACCATACTGCGATCGCCGACCCACCTGCCAGGCGTGGTGATTATGGCAAGCAAACCGGGGGGGTTACCCCCAATTTTTAAAAGCCTATGTCCAACAGTGGACGTCTTTCGGCTGAATGAGGATGATAATGAGTGTTTTTTTTCGACGCTCTTGTTAAACTCTATTAGGTTCTCAATAATATTATAATATTTTAGAAACATTGTATAATAATACCCTCCATATTCTCCCCAAAAACAATTCGATAATAATAGCCAAAAGTTAAACTACCATTGTATTTGTGGGGACACTTATATTGCACGACAATGTAATTCCAACATAATGACATAGCTACACAACCCAGTTCACAACAGCTTGAATTCACTTTATCTTCGGATATTTGGTCCGGAAATATGAAAATATAGGTAATGGGGTACTTGCATTTGCATTTACATGTATTGTCAAATAAAATGCATTTTGTTTTAGAATTTCGGGCTTGAACTAGGAATTAGTTGTCTTGAAAGTAAACAGTGGTAATAAAGACAAGCTTATTGTTATTAGTTTCTACAATTTTAAAAGTAGTTATAAAGGAATCAAAACACATAGCAATTATCAGTTAACAGATTTATTGCTATACCAATATGTGTTTTTTTTTTAATAATAGTGCACAAATGTGTCCTCCTACACAGGTGCACTCTCTCTTCCCTCACTTTCATAGTTAATCAAAAGTCATTTATAGGCATGACTTTTGATTAACTTTATGAAAGTGAGGGAAGAGAGAGTGCATTCTCAGCCTTGAGAATCAGCGATTTTGAAACATCATAACTTTATAAAAGAACACCCCATAAATGCCCGCCCTTCGTCACTTCCCAGTGCTTTAGACTGGCTAATTCTCAGCCTAAGTTGTATAAAACTTAGTAATACGAGTAAACTACAATAAAATCAAGGCCATAAGAGCTATAGGTACCTACCTAACGATCTAATTTTCATTATCATTTTCAGCCGAAAGAAGTCCACTGCCGGACAAATACCTCTCCCAATTTGGGGGGATTGGCCATAATCGCCACACTTGGCTGCCGGGATGACGATAACAGTATGGTGGTAAAATGCACAGAGAACGCTGCTGCGCATTCTCTAGTAATTCCCTTAGTCGCTTCTAAGATACCCACGGAAAGAAATGGGATGGTGCTGTTTTTTAGGTCCGGTAACATACGCAACAACCGGATCTAACCTTATTTCTCACTTTTAGTTCTAGTTATCAAAACAATAGTAGAAATAAGAAAAGACCAACCTAACTAAATCAATTTTCATCCGGACTGTTAAAAAATACGGAACATTGTACAAAAATATCAAAGCCAACACCACTATACCTAGAGATGTGTGCAGCACCTCTTAATTAATGTTTGAGCAGGGAACGGTGTAGTATTGGAACAGTATTCATTGTCACAGTGATTTTATACTCGTAACAGGTATTTTTTTTGTTCGATATAGTATTTATTCATGCGATATTTGATTGGTATTCGAATAAAAATGTAATGTAGTGAGTTTGTGTTTTGTTGTTTATTTGAGTCCCGACCCATCCACCCACTGGACTTTACCATTGGTGGGTGGACTGGTAATTCACGATTACCCCTCCACCCACTATGCTAGTGTGAACAAAAATTATGGATTAATTTAAAAATTCGCTAAATTAAAAAAAAAAGTTTTACTTCCATATTAATAAACACAAAATATTCCTCTTTAAAGAAAAATCAACCTTTGGTATTGAGTTAGGATTTAATTGAGTTTGAATTTGTTTTGAATATAAACTCTTTATGAAAAACCACTGGCCAAAGAAAACAAATATCACTTGAATGACTTCTGATGTCACACTAATCACTAATTTTTAATGCACTTCTCTGCAAGGAATTTGCTTTTGCTTGATACAGACAGACGGACAGCGGATGTTTGTATCAAGTTGTGTGATGTTTTGTTTTATAAAATAAATAAATAAAGCCTTTTATTCCATGCAATAGAACTAAAGTTTTACAATTACTTAACATTTAAATGATAGTGTTGCTTATGATAATTATAATTTTATTGTTTTTTTTTTTTTGTGTGATGATAGATAGATGTTTTGTTTTACTTGTAGTTAATTGTGTAGTTTTGGATGTTGGTTTTTTTAGTCTCAGCTATCGATCGATTCGTGGAGTTGGTTCGTGGATGGGTGACCACCTTTACATACTTAGACCCCTCCGTGCCTCGGAAAGCACGTTAAGCCGTTGGTCCCGGCTGTCATTTGTGGATCTTCGACATTACAAGTCGTCAGAAGCCCGGAAGCCTGACAACTAGTGTTATCAAGGGATATCGTATTATCAAGTAACTGGATTATGGAGGTCCGATAAGCAGTTGCTCCATGTAAAATACTAGCTATTCAGCTGCATCCAGTTAGACTCGAAGTTGTTACGTATCGTTATAATGAAAAGGATAAAGGCAGATCTATTACAATTTATTAAATGAAAATAAGAGTTGGGAAGTACAGCTAATATAAAAGACCCTGTCTGGCACGCACTCTTTGTTTTATGGTTCTGTCAGGCACGTAGTTGACCTTCGATGATCGGAAGTGGAGGTCCCAGGTGAATATTTAGCTGGATCCCCTGGGTTTGATGTTTTTCTTATCGGCTCCAAGAGTAGACTGGCTTCAGAATGGACTGACTTCAGAATGGACTGACTTCAGAATGGACTGACTTCAGAATGGACTGACTTCAGAGTGGAGTAGCTTCAAGAGTGCACTGGCTTCAGAGGAATGGTTTCAAGAGTAGACTGGCTTCAGAGAGTAGTCGCTTCAAGAGTAGACTGACTTCCAGAGTAGTGGCTTCAAGAGTAGACTGGCTTCCAGAGTGTGGAACCTCAGCGGTTCGAACGCCCGTTTTTATATCAAAGTCGTCTTCCCTTTCCAAACATTTTTCCAAAATATTAGTTTTCTTGTAGCCATCATCTCATCTGACAAGTGTAGTCGGCCAGGACATATCCATGAGTGCGTGTAGCTGGCCACATGAGTGCGTAAAGAATTTTATAAATATAATTTTAAGTTAAGTTATTTAGTAAACAATCGTAATAATTAATAAAATAAAATAGCTAGACATATTGATAAAAATAATTTAAATTATATAAATCAAAAAGTAGCCATTCATAGACTAAGCAGAAAAGTAACTGACAGTTGACAATTTGGCTTGTCACAACATGAAAATTTGAGTTAATATTTTATTTCAGCTATTTTTAAGTTAATAAATCGTATTTAGATCGATTTAAAATCAAAAGTCTAAATCAAAATCAAAAGTCATTTATTCAAACTAGGCTGAGAGTCAGCACTTTTTGAACGTCAAAGTTACAAAAGACAGTCCCCCCAAAACGCCCACCCTTCGACACTTCCTAGTGCTGTAGCTGGGAAGAAGAAGTGGCGGAACAAACTCCCCAGCAGCACAGCTGTCTGTTAAGTTAGAAGAACTTGATTCTATACAATATTGTGTAAGTAATTAATATTATAAAACAAAACATACATTATTCGCCATATGTCAGCTAGCACACGCCAATATACCAACAAAAAAATTTAAAACTAAAGTCAAGCTGAAATAATAAAACAAAAACGTAAACAAAACTTAAAAACTAAATAAAGCCTCCAGGCATAAAGGGCGTGCCCGCTTACACGTTCAACGATGCAAAATGATCCATATACATACATTGATGCATATAGCTAAGTTGAAGTTACAATAGTTAAACTAGCACCTCCGGAGTAGAATAAAATTACAGTTAATACAAATAACAATAACTAAAACCATGGTCAGCAAGACGATCAGTCACCACAAGCAGCACCCGTTCACGAGCATAACGCAAAGGTCAGCCATTACCCCCCTCGCCATATTTGAGGGAAGGTGGTAACCCGACCCCCGACGCTACCGCAAGCAGTGACGTCTAAGGGAGCATGACGAACTTGCTGCCGGTTGGTCAGGCAAGAATATTATGAACAGCTGACGAGGTCGCTAGCTAACTACATGTTGCAATACAACTCATTTAAAATAATTGTAATGAGTAGATTATCCTGCCAGGGTCGCGTGATTGTTCGAAAGAGATACCGTGACCCTGGCACATGGGCAACTGATAGAACACGGGTGGGTTTTAGTCAGTAAAAGTCTGACACGCCCTCCCGCTCCGCCCAGAGCGGGAGAAGTCATTTGATGATTTCCCATCCTGAAAAAAAAAAAAAAAAAAAAATGAGTAGATTATGTCCACAATAAATGAAATTAAAAGAAAATAAAAATAAATTAATAAATTAACAAAATCTGTTAAATAAAAAAATAAATAAAAAACAATTATATGAACTACCCATATAAACTGTCAGTAGGAAAGCTAATTCTGGATTGAAAGAACATAAACATTTGCTGAGTTTAGACATATAAACAAATAAAAATAAGTAAAGCATGAATAGTGTAAACATAGAAACAAATAAAAAGGATGATAAATAGGTATTAGGAATCATGAATTAAAGTCTGAGTATAGCATGAACACTATAGTTTATATACAAGTTTCAGAGAAAAACGAAAGAATAAAACTGTTTTCAGAGAATTATTCGTTTTAGCATTAATTTTGTATTAAGTATTCTTGATTTTCTCAGTATTTTATATTTCGCCTCCTGTTACATTTGATCCTGCCTATAACCCACACTTCGAAATGACAATACTCTCACTGAATATAATATATATCTAAGGTAAAGTAACGCTTGCCACAGTCGGTTCGTGGATGGGTGACATTTGGCAGTCATCACGGGTAATTACAAGCCCAAAAGTCTGACAGCCAGTTTTACCAGGGGGTGTAACTCAACTGGGTTGTGGAGGTTAGATTGGCAGTCAGTTTGGCAGTCAGAGTGGCAATCCGTTGCGTAGTTTTAAAGATCTAAACATACATAAGGACAGACAGAGGGAAACGACTTAGTTTTATACTATGTAGTGATGTCAAACATTACTTAAGTACATCTCATTTGTGAAAATCACTGTTATTTCCCTATTGTTACTTATAAATAACTGCTAAAATTAATAACACTCAGTTACTTCAGTGACAGAGTGTCGGACATTTGGGTAATCCGGCCTTAATCCGCGGAAAATAAGTCGTCGTTTAACATAATGGTGCAGTCGGGCCTCAATTTGACATAGCGGAAGGGCAGACATTTTATTGTTTTGGGGCTATTTTTGAATACGTAATGATAATAGTGGTAATATTTTATTGGTAACTCTTCCTTTCCATTCGTATCTACGTAATAAAAAAAGGTTTTTTTTACAAAATCACCCACCTTTTTCTATGATTTACCTTAAATTCGTCTAAGGCGACTACGGGGTTTACTAGAAAATGGGCAACAGCGTTCTCTATGCATTTTACCAACATACTGCGATCGCCAACCCTCCTGCCAAGCGTGGGGATTATGGCAAACCCACTCAACTATGGGGAGGCCATGTTTAATAGTGCACGTCTTTCAAATGATGGTGATGATACCTTAAATTTAGAGATAAAAAAATTATTAAAATGCTGTTGAAAAGAGTCACCACTAAAAAGTTTAAATTAACTAGCTGTACGGTTCTAAAGACACAGCACTTTGATAGACAGACAGAGCCACAGATGGTATAGACTTAGTAATAGTGTCTTATCCTGGTAGCCCTGGATACCTTTTGGCTGCGGAACTCTAAAAATACACAAATATAACTCCAAAAAAAATAGTAGAGAACATAATAGGACCGAGGCGGAAGAAGGTCTTACTTACATGAGATTTATAAATAAATAAATCCGAAAATATTATATCCTACTAGCTAGCTACTGCCCGCGTCTTCGTACGCGTCAATTTTTTGTTCCCCTGACTCTTCCCTTCGCATCGAATTGCCTGTCTGTTTTCTTTCATTTTTCGTTGCTGCTCCGCTCCTTTTGATTGTAGCATGATGTTATATAGCCTATAGCCTTCCTCAATACATAGGCTACCCAACACAAAGAAAATCAATTTTGACCAGTAGTTCCCGAGATTACCACATTCAACCAAACAAACAAACTCTTCAGGTTTATAATATTAAGTATAGAGAACATTCCTCAAAATGCAAGCATTAAACCGTAGTATTTAAAAGCTAGTGCATATGTGAGATCGCCATAAGTTAAGGCTGTCATGATATTTTACAGCCAGCGGGAGCCATTACTCAAACCGTTATAAAACGGAACCGAACAAAGCGCGCCATACTACTGACAATGGTGCTTTGGTACGCATAAATCACCGTGACGGGACTCTGAAAACTGGTATTTTTTGTAAACTTACTATAGCTGAGATTAAAAGTAAAACAATCGCGAAACCGACCCGTTGGTCTCGTGGTCGCAAGCGCGACTGTACTGGGTTCAATTCCTAGGTCGGGCAAGTGTTATTGAGTTTTCCATTACGAATTAATAATAATATCTTAGGACAACCAACACACCGTTATCTGATCCCAAACTAGACAGAGCCTGTACTATGGTAACCAGACAACTGATAAATATATCTACAATCTACTGGCAATACTGGCAGCCGGCCGTCAAAAATTTTGGTGTTAGAATTAAATTGTAAAATTAATATAATTTGCGCTTAAATATTTAAAAACGTGTTCAAAAACGATAGATATAGTGATAAATAATAAGGATTAATGTTTGTGAGTTAATTCGTTGCAAAATCAATGAAATATCAATTAATCAGTACCAGCTGTCATCCAACGGACGGATTTGAAATCACCACCTAACCCGGGGAGTATTTCTTTTAATTTAAGCTTATCCAACTAAAATCTTATTAGATCCCATTGCACCTTTTGCCCTTTAACGTTCATACTACTTGTAACAGTGATCTAAGTCGTAAATAACCTTTTATTTCTCCATAATGTGTTTGACATTAAGTTCATGCACTATTAGGATAAAATCACCTAAACAACGTTAAAGACCCCATAGAAATCACTGTTCAATATTACTAGACATACTTTTTTATGTTCAATTGCTGAATTAGAACCACCATAAGAAATTAATGTTAGAAACTGAATTGAACAATATAATAGTAATAGCTACCCCCAACCATTTTTTTATTTTTGCACATATAATAAAAAAATAGTTTTAGTCCTCTCACTTTTCGCTGTTGTTAATTATTATCTCTTTTTCATTCATAATTGAGATTTCACCCTTTTAATAGTATTATTCTTTTATTATATCTCTTTAAAATTTGAACTCCCGTCATTTACTATCCACTTCTCATCCCTCTCTCTTGTTCCTTTCACACACTTAGCTTTCTCTTCTCTCATTCCAGGGTGCCTCTAGGGTTGGTCTGTCAATATGTTGACCCGTAGAGCTGCATCCTTAGAGGAAAAACTGAGGGCTACGTTAAAGGAATTGGAATCTAGTAAAAAGCAGTGCAATCAGCTGATACAGGAAAGGGAAGACAGTGAGGTCGAAATTGAGTTCATTAATAACAAGAACACTGAGCTTAAGAATCAGTTGGCTGAACTACATGTGCAGCATTTGGACATACTTGACCAGCATCAACACCTTCGTCAGCTAGTGTCAAATTTCCAGCATTGTAGTGACACCCACGAACTGGCTTTGAGAAGGATTTCTGAACTGGAACTGGAATTAAGCAGAGCCCACAACTCAATAACCCATTTAGAAACTCTCAAAGCCGGTGAAGAGTCTGCGATCACCTGCAGTCTCTATGATGAGTTGGTTGGTAGCGGGTCCAAACCCATATGTGTTGAGCCAATTGTAACGATAGACTTAACTGATGATACATTTACTAAAAACAAATTGTTTACTAGTCACAATAAGTTAAAAAAATACATTAGAATTAATAGACTAATCAGAAAATATCAAAAATCATTGAAACGCCAAAAAGTAACTCAATTAAACACAAAACTTAGGAAAATAAATCTAAATTTAAAACAAGAATTAAAGAATTGTTATAGTGATTTACAGTTATGCAATACTTTGTATGATACGGACACTCAGCACCTTCGGGATGAATTGTTTGTTAGGGAATATGCTCTAAAGATTATCTTTAGTAAATATGAGGCTACTCAACAAGACCTGAGTAAGCGCATGCACGAAGCCTGTGAGTTGGCAGACCTGGTCAAGTACAATGCGGAGAGGTATGAGTCTCTGACAAATAACTTCTCCAGCTGTGCTTGCTCACAGACTCAACTTGATACACCCACACCCTCAGCAGCTCACCCTGTAGATTGCTGTATTGTTGATAATAATAGCATGATAAACACAACTTATATTTTTTCTGACAAATTTGGTCAAGGTTATGGTAGCATATTTAATCAGTGTTCACAACAGTATGTTATCAGTAATTGTTCACCCGGTGCCAGTATTAGCCAATTATTAAGTAAAATTAAATTGTCAAAAATAAACCCTGGTTCTACAGTAATATTATTATATGGGGATAGTTTAAATGTTAGAAAAAAAGAAATAATTCAATGTGTCCATTTGATGTTACATCTCAATGAGACCAATCACTGTAAATTTATTTTCTGTGCCTTGCCTTATTCTCAATACTTGTCTGAGGAGCAAAACAGGCACATTTATAATTTAAATATGTTAATTTATAATAGGACTAGTTGTCACAGTGACGCTATTTTATATTTTGATTGTAATCAATTTATGACTGATTACAAATTAACAAATTATACTATGTATTTGCCACCTAGTTGTAGGAGACAAATTGCTAATCTTTTAGCATACAATTTACACCGTGACACTGGTACTTGTAGGGTACCAGCGATTACTGTTAGTAGTGGTTCTAGCACCACTTCTGATACACCTAGTAGTTTAAACTATTAGGTGCGACAACAGGTAAGCCGCATATGTTGAATGTTGTTCATCAAAATATGCAGGGTTTGTCCGGCAAAGAACTAGAGTTAAGTTTATTTATAGAAAACCATGATGTTCAGGTATTATGTTTGACTGAACACTGGTTGAAAGAACATGAAATAGTGTTTATGAATGATGATTTTTTTACTGTGCAAAGTGCATTTGTGAGAAAAAGTGCTATACGCGGTGGATCATTAGTTCTTGTTTCAAACAAGTTGAAATGTAAACGACGTTTAGATTTAGTTAATCTTTCAATCGAGCGCACTATTGAGTTGTCTTGTGTTAAACTAGAGCGTTACGTCATAATATGCGTCTATCGTCCACCCTCTGGGGATTTTATTCATTTTGAGTCGGTCATGGAGGACTCACTCAACAAATTAAAATCAATTAATAAATGTATAATTTTATGTGGAGATTTTAATATTAATATTTTAGATGTTACTCCTTTAAGTATTAGACTACTCAATCTGTTTAAGTCATTTAATTTAATAAACTTGTTTTTCGAACCTACTAGGATCACAGCATCGTCTTCGACTTGTCTTGATAATATATTTGGTGATTGTGATGCCAATAATAAGTTAGTGTTAAGTGACTTAACGTCTGACCACTGTGGATTATTAGCCAGCTTCCCTTTGCCATTACAAAAAAAGCCGCATAAAATAGAATGCAGGCCCTATACAGTTAGTCGTTGCAACAAATTCAAAAATAATATTGCTCATAGGATTACACCATCTATAGTAGAACATGATAATCCTAATGAAATCTATGGAGCCCTTTTTGATATTGTGCAAAAAGAATACCAATCTACTTTCAAGACCAAAACTATTGACATTAATAGAACCTCTGTTAGCTTCAACCAATGGGCTACTCCAGGTATTTATAAAAGTAGAGCGAGACTATACGAGTTATATGGTTTAAAAAAATATATATTTGATACTCCTTTTCTAGAGTATGTCAGAAATTATTCAAAGTTATTTAAAAAAATCTGTGCTTTCGCTAAATCTAAATTTTTCAAGCGATACCATAAAAACATCCAGTAATAAAATAAAAACCACTTGGAAAATTATTAACAATGAAACTGGTAAATCGGTTAAACAGGAAAAACAACTAGAGATTATGATTAACAACAAATTGGTAAATAAGGCTGCCGACGTAGCTGAGGCATTTAATAAGTTTTTTGCCAACATACCTATAACTACGACTTGCTCTTTAAATTCGTCCCCGTCTAAAGCTGAAAACCTTTTGCATAGTAGTGTGCCCAGATGTAGTCGCTTATTTAGTTTTGAACATGTAACGCCTCGTGACGTGGTTAATATTTTTAAGACACTTAAGTCAAAAAACACTGGAGATTACTGGGGCATCTCCATTAAACTGTTAAGTAATATAATAGACATTGTAGCCCCCTATCTAGCTGTAACTTTTGATAAATGTGTTGATTCAGGATCTTTTCCTGACCTCATGAAGAGTAGTAAAGTCATACCATTATTTAAAACAGGTAATAAAAATAACGTTGGCAATTTTAGGCCCATTTCTATCTTACCTGCATTTAGTAAAATATTTGAAAAGTTAATACTCAAGCAGTTACTAAGACATTTTAATTTAAATAGCCTCCTTCATAATGAGCAATATGGCTTTACAAAAGGTCGTTCGACAACAGATGCGGGTGTTGCTCTGCTAAAACACATTTTCAACGCATGGGAGAACTCGCAAAATGCTATCGGAGTTTTCTGTGATCTCTCCAAAGCTTTTGATTGCGTTCACCATGACACACTTTTGCGTAAACTGCGTCATTACGGTGTTCAAAACGAAGCTCTCAATGTCATAAGTTCTTATTTGCAAAATAGGCACCAATGTGTAGATATCAATGGTGTAAAATCTTCCGGGCTACTAGTTAAGTTAGGTGTACCTCAAGGCTCAATACTGGGTCCTTTCTTATTCTTAGTGTATATAAATGACTTACCATTCTATTTAAAGAATATCTGTGACATTGTACTATTTGCTGATGATACCTCACTTATCTTTAAAGTAGACAGGAATAGAAAAGATTTTGATGACGTGAATAATGCGCTCTCAATGGCCACGGATTGGTTTACTATAAATAACCTAGTTCTTAATGCTAAGGAAACGAAATGTATAAAGTTCGCCTTACCGAATGTTAGGAACCTGGGACCCAATGTCGTTTTAAATAATGAGGTGCTTGAAACTGTTAACTCGGCAGTTTTTCTGGGCATAACAGTAGACGCCAAACTTCAGTGGGGATCACATATATCGAGCCTAGCGGGAAGGCTTAGTTCGGGCGCCTACGCCGTAAGGAAAGTTAGACAGTACACGGACGTTGATACAGCTCGACTAGTCTATTTTAGTTATTTTCATAGCATAATGTCCTACGGCATTCTGATGTGGGGCAAAGCCGCGGACATTCAAAATATTTTTGTTCTTCAAAAACGAGCTGTTCGAGCGATTTACCAACTAGGTGCTAGAGTTTCTCTGAGAGATTTGTTTAAAGATATTGGTATTCTTACGGTGGCATCACAATTCATCTTCGCCAACATCTTATATATTAGGCAAAATATACACTTGTACACTAAAAACAGTGATTTTCATAATATTAATACTAGAAATAAGGACAAACTACGAGCCCCCTTTCACCGGCTTCATAAGGTTCATAATTCTTTTGTTGGTCTTGGTATTACCTTTTATAACAAGCTTCCCTCTGCTTTGCTAGATTTGCAGTTTAATGAGTTTAAAGCTAAAGTAAAATCCAACCTTTGTTCAAAGGCATACTATTCTATCAACGACTACTTAAACGATAAGAATAGCTGGTCGCTGTGATTAACTCAAGACAATGTTTATGTTCTTTCAATCCAGAATTAGCTTTCCTACCGACAGTTTATATGGGTAGTTCATATAATTTTATTTTTTATTTAACTGATTTTTTTAAATTTATTTTTATTTTATTTTAATTTCATTTACTGTGGACATAATCTACTCATTACAATAATTTTAAATGAGTTGTATTGCAACATGTAGTTAGCTAGCGACCTCGTCAGCTGTTAATAATATTCTTGCCTGCCCAACCGGCAGCAAGTTCGTCTTGCTCCCTTAGATGTCACTGCTTGCGGTAGCGTCGGGGGTCGGGTTACCACCTTCCCTCAAATATGGCGAGGGGGGTAATGACTGACCTTTGCGTTATGCTCGTGAACGGGTGCTGCTTGTGGTGACTGGTCGTCTTGCTGACCATGGTTTTTGTTATTGTTACTTGTATTAACTTTTATTTTATTTTGGTCCGGAGGTCCTTAGTTTAACTATTGTAACTTCAACTTAGCTGTATGTATCAATTTGCATCGTTGAATATGTAAGCGGGCACGCCCTTTATGCCTGGAGGCTTTATTTACGTTTTAAGTTCTGTTTACGATTTTGTTTTATTTTGTTTTATTATTTATTTCAGCTTGAGTTTAGTTTTCAGTGTTTTGTTGGTGGTATATTGGCGTGTGCTAGCTGACATATGTGAATAATGTATGTTTTGTTTTATAATATTAATTACTTACACAGTATTGTATAGAATCAAGTTCTTCTAACTTAACAACAGCTGTGCTGCTGGGGAGTTTGTTCCGCCACTTCTTCTTCCCAGCTAAAGCACTAGGAAGTGTCGAAGGGCGGGCGTTTTGGGGGGACTGTCTTGTGTAACTTTGACGTTCAAAAAGTGCTGACTCTCAGCCTCGTTTGAATAAATGACTTTTGATTTTGATTTTGATACATATTTCGAAATACATACATCTATACTAATATTATAAAGCTGTTTGTTTGTTTGAACGCGCTAATCTCAGGAACTACTGGTCCGAATTGAAAATAATTTTTGTATTGGGTAGCTTATTTATTGAAGAAGCGCTATGCAATATCACGCTAGGAGGTTCGGGAGCAGAGTCCAAGCTACCGGCGGTCAGCTTTGACACTGTTCCGATACCGATGGGCTACTACATTTTTTTTTTTAAGTTTTTATACTTTTTCATATGTACTAATATTTAAAAACATAATTTATAAGTGTTTATAAATGTATAAAGGTTATAGATGTTAAAGTTAAAAGCATGTATGGATGTTTGTTACTCTTTCACGCCATAACTATGAATCGGTTTTGAATGAAATTTAGCACACAGATAGTTTAATCCAAATTTCATCCAAATCTGTTCTCTAATTTTACGTGAAAGAGTAACAAACGGCCATACATCTTCACAGAGTTTTACATTTATAATATTAGTAATATGCATTTAAAAAACCTTATTTACTAACAAAATAATCTATACTATATAATATTATAAAGCTGAAGTTTGTTTGTTTGTTTGATTGGACGCGCTAATCTCAGGAACTACCGGTCCGAATTGAAAAATTCTTTTTGTGTTGGGTAGCCTATTTATCGAGAAAAGCTATAGGCTATACAACATCACGCTACAACCAAGAGGAGCGGAACAGTAATGAAAAATGTTGCAAAAACGGGGAAAATCGCACGGGTAGGCGATTCGACGCGACGGAAAGGGTCGGGGGAAAAAGAAATTTAACGCGGAGGAAGTCGCGCGCAGAAGCTAGTTTACTAATAAAATAATCATCGATACAAGACTACATTTCAGATTGGTTACCACGAAACCTGTCCTTCAAGTGTAGTAAACAAAACACTTATAACTTCATCAAGTTACCAAGTAATCGATCAGTACTTTGCTTGATTTTATAGCTTCCCAAGTTACGCGGCTTAGAAAGGAAAACGCTTTGGTTAATGTAAACAGAGAAGTTAAGTTTTGGGGGTGTGAGGAAAATGTTCAGGATAAATTAACGATGGTAGTAGACCAGTGGTGGCTCTGTGGTAATGTCCACGACTTACGAGTTGCAGGTTGTAGATTAATTCCCAGACAGCTGTTTTACTTTGCATAAATTATTTAATCACCAATACTCTCAAACCGGTGGAACACAAGGTACACATCATCAGAAAACTGGCATGTTAAGCGCTGCGTGGTGGATTACGGCCCACTCTCTTTCACAAAGAGGGACCTATGTCCCAGCAGTGGGCAAATTATACATCGATTATATTATAGGTTAATGATAGGGGTTTTTTTTTGGATGGGAAATCATCAAATGACTTTTCCCGCTCTGGGCGGAGCGGGAGGGCATATCAGACTTTTACTGACTAAAACTCACCCGTGTTCCTTCAGTTGCCCATGTGCCAGGGTCACGGTATCTCTTTCGAACAATCTCGCGACCCTGGCAGATGATAGGGGTTGGTTAGGGATTTAATTCAATTATATTCATTTTAATTTTATTACATACATAGGTACAAACAATCACGCCTTTTTCCCATGGGGTAGACAGAAACCACGGAACGCCACCTGCTACGATCTCTACACACTCCTTTTGCCTCTTTAAGGTTCATACAATAAAATTGTAACAACTGTGATTGAAATAAATTATATTCATTCATTCATAGCATAGTATAGAAAATACTTGCATTTATAAAGTAAATCACGTTTCACAATGCATAATTGCAACATTCGAATCACACTGATGTCACGTAATAATCTGCCTGCATCGCGCAAGCAAAGTTTACATATACAACGTCCCGACATCAATTTACCTTCTAGCGATACCTTTAGCCGAGATCCATACCCCACAGGAGCCCTGGTTTGAGGTTGGAGATTAGAGGCCTTCATTTATTAAGGTAGCCATGAGCAAGTCCGAGGAGGTCCAAGGAGAGCCGTGGTGGCACAGTGGTAACGGCCCTGACTTACGAGTAGTAGGTCGTAAGTTCGAACCCAAGCAGGCGCTTTACTTCGTGTAAATAACATATTTTTAACACCACTGCTCTCAAAATGGTTAAGGAAAACATCGTGAGGAAACCGGCATGTCTTAGAACCAAAAATTCGAAGACATCTGACATCTACTAACCCGCACTGGGCCTATGTGGTGGATTATGGCCCACTCCACTTTCTCACCGAGAGTAGGCCTGTGTCCCAGCAGTGGGAACATTGAAGCCTGCTGATGAGCAAGTTCGGTTAAGCAGCCGGTAACAAGGTTGACATGAGACACGACATGGCCAAAAAAATAATCGGGCTGCCAAACAAACACAACACCCGTCTGATCCCGACCCGTCTGGTCCCGACTCGTCTAGTCGAAGGATGCCTTTTCTATAGAGGATGAGAGAACTCCACGCCCTGTTCCTGATGCCTTTAATACATCAATAATACATTAATAGCCGTTAAAACATACTCCTTTTGCTACTTCTACATATATGTTTATACATCTGGCCATACACGCAACGATTCACTAACATTTAAACATTTCTCCACCACAAATAGTGGATAATATTCCCCAATATTGTGTGACTCACAAAGCAGTAGTGTGTGAGTGTACGTCGCGAGTGCAACGTCGCGAACGGTTCGTGACATGTTGCTGGCTGTTTAGCTGCGGACGGTACTTTGTTTGTAGGGCTGACACTTTTCTAGACGATTTCTATCAAACTTATCTGAGAATACTCTGATGTAAGGCCGAAACAAGCTCAGTGGTCATAGTCTCTTTTAAAGTCATTATCATGGTCAGATCATGTGAAGACCACGTAAATTGGTGTTCGAAATGTCTTTTGAGGAAAGAACCACACAGATAGAATGGACCTGTCCAGTCAGTGCATGCATTTGTCAGTAATCCTGCAGCTCAGAGCTCAAGGATTCGACAAACTATACCAAAGAAAGAACATTTTGGTAGACCACATAAATTACTTAAACTGACAGTTAAAATTTTTGTCGTTTTTTTTGGTTGGTTTACCATTTCAATTTCGAATTTTACTGTTCCATATGACGTCACCATCATCACCATTCAGCCGAACGACGTCCACTGAGGGACAAATGCCTCCCCAAGGCTAATATAGCTACATAGCTAGCTAGCATACCTATGATATAGTTAAAATTCTTTGTAGGATATCTACTGCTGCCAACCCTGGTATAGTTAGTTTAAAGTTTGTCAAAAATACGCGCGACTCATGCCCGTCTGAATATCGAGAATTATTTGTATTTACTTGAGTTTGTTAGTGTTTTGGTTTTAAACCGTCGCGTCGCGACGACTCGACAGCTTGCATTCGGAAATATTGTTATGTTTCGTAAAAGTTAGTTCGAAATGGAGAGAATTCGCTGGTTGTTTTTTGTTTAGTGATGTTTATACTGAGAGAGTGGATTTTTTTCTAAAATAAATAGATAAGCAAGTAAATAAATTGACTGGCCTGTTAGTCTAGTGGTTAGTGACCCTGACTGCAAAGATTGAGGTCGTACGTTAGATTCCCACCCAGGACAAATCTTTGTGTGATGAGCACAATCATTTGTTCTGTGTCTGGGTGTAATTTATCTATAACTAGCTTTTGCCCGCGGCTTCGCCCGCGTAGTTGTCGGAAATTATCGCAAGAGGACGTATTACCGCGGTAAGAATGTATTAATCCATGTTATACATACATAAAATTAAGCCTTTTTCCCATGGGGGTAGGCAGTAACTACGGAACGCCACCTGCTACGATCCTTACATCATGTGTGTTTAATGTACTTAAAATAAAACTAATAGTATTCAGAGTAAGAAGACTGCAACATAGAGCTGGATTGAATTGAATATAAGTCTTCCTGATTTTTCTTAACGCTCCTATTCTACCTATATAAACACTCAGTTATTTACCAGACACCAAATTAAACATAGTTATAAGAATAGTACTTTGGCCAGTGGCTTTGCCCGTATAGCTGTCGGAAAATATCACCCGGGAAACTACTACCGGGATAAAATATCTATGGCATGCTATATATGGTAAGTATCCAGGATAACCAAAAATCCAAATTCATCCAAAAATCTAAACATCTAAACCATATTTCGCGGTCTCTTACTTGGAATAATACAATTAGCTTTATTTTGAGTACTTCGAACACACATGATGATATGCATTTACTATGAAGCCCAAGTAATATGAATTACAATCCTACTAATCAGCCATTTAAATAAATTAAAATCCTACTAATCCTGCACTACCCGACCGTAACCAAGCGAGATGGCCGGACGCGGATCGGCCCGCTAGCTGCTCTGCGGTCATTTTATTATAATCTCTGATATCTTCTAAAATATCCATTTTAATGATATGCTGTAAAAGGCAATTTTAATCTACATGAAATGCACAATATATCTAATGTATTTAATTGGATAAGAATTAATGCTGTATTGCTTAAAATCGCTTCGTAAATAAGCCATTATTTCTCATAAAAATTAAAGGATAAAAAATGGCTATTGTGGGTTATCTCTAAGAGATAGACATATACCATCGCGGACTTTTTTGTAGAACTTTGTAAGGTGTACAATACTGTAGTACATTATTTTGATCTATTTCGTAGGGTTCAGCCAGCGTTCGCAATGTAAGCGCAAAAAAATGAGTTTATTTATGACATCACATTAGAAACCCCTAAAATTATCAGTGTTTATTTACTATATTATACATGTTACATACATATAAACCTTTCTGTTGAATCACTCTATCTATTAAAAAAACCCGTATCAAAATCCGTTGCGTAGTTTCAAAGATATAAGCATACATAGGGACAGACAGACAGCGAAGTGACTTTATTTTATAATATGTAATGATAATGATGATATGTATGTATTTAGAAATATATATACTGGGTGACATTTTATAACGTCTTGAAAAAAAATGGGTGTAATAGGTGAACGGAGTAGAAGCCTTTGGCATAGAAATTTTTATTTTTTATATTTTTTAATAACATGTAATAAAATTGATCTAGCAATAAATACTACACATTTAAAGCAACATTTTCATACTAGAACAACAGAAACAGAAATTTGGAAAAAAAATAAAAAATAAAATCAATTAAAATCTTTCGAAACTCAAATCATATGCACCCTACTCAATGCGTGGCATGTATCAATGATTCCGTAGCGCGGTCTTACCCTTTGAAGCCGGCTGATAGGCGGCCTCATTGATCTTTCGCAGGCGCACGAGCCGTACATTCATCCCCATCCGTCCGCGTCCCGTGCTCATTTAGTCACCTACGATGAATCTGAAGGCCTTCCTGCGTTCTATTCTATTTACACAACACACCATATGAAGGTCGAGACGGTAAAAAATGTCATCCGGTATATTTAAGTAGTATATTTTAAGTATCAGTTGTCTGGTTACCATAGTACAGGCTCTGCCTAGCTTGGGATCAGATAGACAACAGTGTGTTGGTTGTCAAAAAAAAAAAGTATTTACTGCACTGTAATCCGGAAAGTATCTTTTTAGTTACAGCAGTTCTTCGTATTTATTACATTGCAGATTTCCATATGAAATGCGACGTTGCCCAGTCACCGTCAAGCAATCATTCATAAGATATGGCAACATCCAACATCTCAGTTTACCGATGATTCTGTGTCAATGACGCGAGCTTAGCTACAATACCTGAGCCAATCCGGTCAGTGCATTGGCGCCCGACCTAATCCCCTGTGTTACATTATAATCTAATAGTGTTGGTATTATGACGTGTAGTGTTACTCTTAATTGACCGATATATTATTGTTTCAAACACTGGATCTGGTAGGTTGAATCAACTAAAAATGTTACTCAAATTATTTATATATTAATATAAATATCTGGATGACCGAGCTTTGCTCGGTAGTTTTTGGTAAATTGTGTTTAAAATAATAAGTTTATGTTCAAGTTGATTATCGACAAAGTTGGTCATTGAAAACACGAACAAAACGACATTTTATAAAAATGAATCCTAGCTAGATCGATTTATCGCCCCCGAAAACCCCTGTATACTAAATTTCATGAAAATCGTTGGAGCCGTTACCGAGATTCAGATTATATATATATACAAGAATTGCTCGTTTAAAGGTATAAGATAAGAATAGAATATTATGAGCTGTTTGAGGACACATGTAGCCGAACTACGCATCACACTGACGTCACGCAAAATTCTGCATCGCGCAAGCAGAGCTTACCGTGCAACAAGCATATATACAACGTCCCGACTGCAATCGTCAGGCAGTTGGCCACCAGACACTACAACCGTTTTGGTCGTAGGATCTTGCCTTTTGCGGAGGTTGTGTGATCTTTACACACTGTTCCTCATACCTCTAAATCCTAAAATTAGAATTATTTGAGAATCACAAAAAGGCACATCTATATAAAGCTGAAGAGTTTGTTTGTTTGGTTGGTTGATCGCGCTAATCTCAGAAACTACTAGTCCGAATTGAAAAAATATTTTTGTGTTGGGTAGCCTATTTATTGAGGAAGGCTAGGGGCTATATATAACATCACGCTACAATCAAAATAAGTGGAGCAGCAACGAAAAATGGACGAAAACTGGCAGGCAATTCGCTGAAGGAAGGACGGGAAGGGTCAGGGGAGCAAAAATTTGACGCGGACGAAGTCGTGAGCAAAAGCTAGTTTATAATATCAGTGTCCATGAATGCTTTTAGGAAATCAAAATGTTTATTATTTAGAGTTCAATTAAATAAATGTGCACCTTTTTAGAATCACCACACATTAAATTAAGTAATAACCACCAGTTCTAATTTATTGTAGGACACGGCTGCGTGATGCCATTGCAATAATTGCCAATAGGCTTTGTGTAGAGTCATTTGTAAACGATATTGTATTAGTTCATTAAGACTGCGGCTATGGAACACGAGGAGCGGAAACTGTTCTGTCGATGATCGGCATGCGGCAGTTAAACGTTAGTAGTTCAATGTCGTCTTCATTTTATTGCTATTTCATACAAAAACATATACATAAACTCACGCCCACTTCGCATCGTCACCTGCTACGATCCTTAAATTTGTCTAGACAAAGAAGCCGAAAAGAGCTGGACTATAGCTGGAGCTGGCTATTTTTAAAACATATAACTGGGCGTAGGTGTGTGTTACGGGCGAGAAAAAAAAACTTTGAAGATGATTATTGATTTTTAGGTTATATTTGAACTTGCCAAATGAAACGTTGTATAATTTCTAGACAACAGTACGATTTCTAATGGTCAAGAGAGCTGCGCCACGCTACTGTGGCGCTCTCGTCGACTCGCACGGACGTCAGGCTAGACTGTCAAAGCGCGCCAACCTCTCACTGGCGATTCACGAAATGTTACAAAACGATGCAGTATATTGCCAGCTCATTTCATTCGACCCTGTCTGTATATGACGAATACTGACCACTGCCAGTCTTTCGACCAATAAGCCGACAATGCATCCGTTATCTTCAAAACCAAGGTAGGTATATCCTCTCTCATACGTTTATACTGTTAGGCAATAGATGGCGCTAGAACACTGTCGTGAAGTTGACAGTTACGAAGATAGCACCGAGCGGGAGGCGCACCTTGCTGGCATACAGCGAGACATTCATTTTCTTTCCTTGCGGACACCGACGGTTAACGGTACGGTTACGGTAACGTCTACCTACTGTTGTACTTCATTGTGTGTTTTTAATTAAATATCTTATTAATCTTTTACCTTGTATTTCTGAGCTCTTACAATACCAATCAACCTGGCTGAAGACTGCCTTGGGAGAATAATGCGCTGGCTTACCTCCAACCTTCTAACACTTAATTTAGAGAAAACAAATTAAGTAGCATTTAAAATAAGACAAAATAACAAACCACCTGATGAGTTTAGTATAATTTCACACACTTGTTTAGATAAAACACAAATCTGTTATTGTAAAACTATCACACCTTCCAGTGTTGTCAGATATTTAGGAGTTTAAATTGATGAGTACCTGAGATGGGATAAACAACTTGAGAAAGTAATGACTAGGTTGAGAAACATGATCTTTTTGTTCAAAACTCTCAGAAATTCTGCATCACAAGAACTTCTTATTAAAATCTACATGTAAATCAGTCATAAATTATTGCATTCCTGTGTGGGGTGGAGCCACAAAGACCAAATTCCTAGTCCTGGAGCGAGCCCAAAGAGCAGTTCTGAAAGTCATAAAAAGGAAGCCTTTTAGATACCCAAGTAGACAGTTGTACTCTGAATGTCAAGTGCTAACTATTCGACAGCTTTTTGTGCTCGCATCAGTTCTGAGAAAACATCGAACAGTTATCCCCCCTACTGATACTGGTAGACGCAGAAATCCAGCACCTTGTCCTAATGTCACACACAGCACAAAGTTTGCTAAACGGCAACATTATGTCTTAAGTTCCTTATTATATAACAAATTAAGCCAAGTCATGAAGCCAAGAATAAAGTAAAAATGTACTTACTACAATTGGACTACGATGACACTGAAAACTTAATAACCCTTTATGCATAATCCGATTTACCACACAAACACACTTTCCTCACTCACTACACCACACACAAACACACAAACACACACACACACACACACACACACACACACACACACACACACACACACACACACACGCGCGCGCGCACACACACGTACACTCCCCTCTCTTCACTTACAAACAATTTCTAATTCACCAATCATATTAACACACATACCCACATCCACTCTTTTTTTTATGTTTAAGCTCACCAACCAACACTTGCAATTTTTAATGGTACTCTGTCTATATAGTTGTGACACATAAACGTCCTCAGATGGGAAAAATGATAATAGCTGAACGCTATCCCCTGAGATACAGGTTCTCGCCTAGTTCAGGGGGTAGGGTCAATACTTTGTGCATCTTATTATAACCAGAACAAATAAAAGAATTGTAATAATTTTCATGTACTACTTAACTGTAATATGTGATGGTGAGAAATAAACTATTTTTATTTTATTTAACCCACCACATTCCCGCTCCGCGTCCCACACAGCCCATCCCTTCCTATTTGCTTCGCCTACATTAATGATGTGGTCTGCGATAGAATTATGTTCAGTGACCATTGGCGCACGCGCGGTGATTAGACGCGGCAATTTGATTGTCATGGGGTAAATGGGGCTGATGGAACAGGTAAGGGGGTTTACCGTTTAGAGTATTGGACAACAACGTAAGGCCAACCATTACGTATATGCGGGGTAGTTAGAAGTAGTAGAGAATGGCTTTCATATTGACTGTTCAACAACATTTATTGTGTTATGTATGTACAGTCAGCGCCAATAATATCGAGACAAGTGATCGAAACAACTGTAAAAATTAAATATTAACTCAATAACACAAGGAAATTTTCAGAATGAAGACAGTACACGACAACTGTCATTCTGAAAGGAACTATATCCAATTAAGGTAAAGTTTAATGTTTAAAGTTGTTGAGATCATTTTGAACAGTCTGTTCGTCTCGGTATTTTCAACGCTGATAGTTACGGTGTTGAGCCAACGAATTTTTCGAACATTTATAACGCAATAGATTAGCAATATCGTCCAAATGATTCAGTTTGTGATTAATAGCGTGTTACGCAATTAGGATGCAGGTCTAAAAGAAAGAAAGAAAAAAACATTTATCTACGCGTCTGGTTCTATACTAATAAGTTACGCTTCTTTTTTTACTGTACCTGTTATACTTCCCATTGACTTAAGGTAGAATAAAATAGTGAGACGAAATTTGGTATTTATATAGGTAAGTCTGTAAATGTCTTACTAATGTAACAAATTATTTTGTGCCAAAAGCTTAAACACAAGTATAAAATAATGATACCTATAGATACTAATAAAAGACCATATCAGACACCAATCCATATGGTATTCATATGATCTGACCAAAATTATGTCTGGCCTATAAAAGAGACTGTGGCCTCTGAGTTTGTTCCGACCTTTCTTCTCAGAGAAAACAGACAGGTAATGCCGACCTCATCTAGTTAAAAAATATGGTTGACATGTTAAAGTGTTTGTACAAACACTACTTACAGAAATCACTTATCATTTAATAATAAAGCTGAAGAGTTTGTTTGTTGATGTATTTGAACGCGCCAGTCTCGAAATTACAGTCGGATTTGAAATAATCTTTTTGCGTTTCACAGCTATATTCTTGAAGAAAACTCCAGGATACATAACGCTAGAACCCTTTAGCGTGGAGCCAAGTCAACCCGAGAAGGAAAAAGAGTCCAAAATGCAAAGCAAAAGCGAAGTAGGTGCGAGCAGGTGATGCGATGCGACGGGATGGCTAGGGGGAACAAGACCATTCATGTAGACGATGCCGCAAGCAGAAGCAAGTCAGAGGCTGAACTCAGGCGCGTGTTTTACTTTATGTAAATAGTTTCATCGGGATCCTGCCATTTTGCCGAAAAGATTTTGGCAAATTTTCATTACCCAAACAAATTTTAGCAACCTTTTTTTATACCAATGTAATATTTTGAATAATTTTAGTACGCACATTTTCATTTGGTCAAATGTTTACTTGGCGGATTGTTACCAAGGATAATGTCATTAAGGCTTTTGGTCTTTAATCAAATGATTTATTACAGCAAACAATATTAAGACAATAAACGTTTAGTCAAATGATTTGTTATGACAAAAAATATAAAGGCAAAAATAAGATTTTTTTGGGAATTGTATAATTAAAAATGCAATTTTATTTTAACATAGGTAATCATTTATTAACGCGAGTACAAAATAGCAAAGGGAACACCCAAATACTCCGAAATATTTTATTTCGATATTCCGATTTTCAAAAGTCCGAATTTCATAATACCTAAGAATTATAATGTCTATTATTAAAAATCACGAAATTTATTTTACCGAAAGTCGTAAATGCGATTTGTTAGTTTTCCGATTATCATACGTTCGAAGAATCAAATGCTCGAAGGGTTCTCGGTCCGAAAAACGACATTCCGATTTTCAATCCTCCGAATAAACTAAAAGTTAACAAGTTTTGCTACAAAATTTAGTGACAGAAACGAATCGCTGCAAAACCGACTTTACGCAGTCTTGTCTGCCCTACCCCTAGAGTGTAATTTAAACCCGCGTACGCGCGGAGGGGTGGGGCGGCCCGCGAGCTGAGGAGCAGGTGGTTTGAAGGCCCGCCGCCGCGGCTGAGGCTGGCCGGCACAGCCGGCCAGCAAGCCGAAGCCGCGGTGGTGAGCGTTAAGACCATCTGCGACGATAAGTACGCGTGGGGCCGCCCAAAGCCCGCAGCGCCGGAGCCGTGACAGAAACAATGCTTGCTGCAGCCTTGCTTGTTTGCTGCATGCTTGCTTGCTGCTTGCTTGCTTGCATGGATCATGCCTGCTTGCATGTTGCATGTCTGCTTGCATGTTGCATGCCTGCTTGTATGTTGCATGCTTGCTTGCATGCTGCATGTCTGCGTGCACGCTGCATGCCTGCTTCCATGCTGCATGCTTGCTTGCATGTTTTTTTAATTCTACCTTCTGATACTAAACATAATATTATACTTCTCTCTGACGAGCAATTATGTGTTTATTTGTCTTGCTATTCGGTTTTACAAGGCGTTTTTATTTCGGAATTGTATTAATCGGTATTTTACATACAACACAGTGATAGTGTTTTGCATGACTTACCCACATCGCGCGACATTTATGATTTACCATCTACCCACTTATTTACACATTGTAATTTAATTTGTATAATCTGTGCACTAACATATAGATGCAAAATTTTTGTCATTGGCTACGCAATCGACTAAACAGAAATGGTAAGTTTAAAATTGACGACACCAAATATTTGGCTTATTTAATTTTGCGTAAAATATGTTATACCAACTGAAATATTTGACTAGATAAAAAATGGTAAAAGTACTAGTTGGTGAACAAGTTATTGTTCAAACGTTCACTTGCCAAACATAGGTTTTCGTGACAATTATTTGTAAAGAGATTTTTTGGTAAGTAATAATTTGGCAAATGAAATTATGCGAAAATTTGTTTGGGAAGTGATAATTTGGCAATTTCTTTTCGGTAAAACAAGGGAGACACAGTTTCATCACCACTGCTCGTAAAATAGTGAATGAAAACACTGTGGGAAATCTGCACGTCCTTAGGAATAAATATTCGAAAACATGTGACATTTACCAACAATCACTGAGCCATCGGTAGATTACAGCCCACTTCTTCTCAAAAAGCGAAGGCCAGTGTCCCTGGGAACGTTATAGGCTGATTATGGTATTTTTTTGTTTTCAACCCTTTTTTATAATCATTACAGTCACGAGCAATAACATAGAAACGCCCTTAAAATTCAAATTTATGTAGCAACATTAAATCGCAAAAATAAGCATGCTAACTGTGGCCAAAAATTATGTACTTAAACATTATATCGTGTCAAAATTAACTACACATTTTCATCAAATTTTCGTTAACAATAGATTACCAAAAAATAATATTAACTTTTAGTTACGTAATTATGAATCCAAGGAAATTTCAAAAACATGTTTACAGTACAGTACAGTTTCGAAATTATGTAATTGTATTAATTTTGTAATTGTTTAATTACAAAACAGCAGTTTCAAGCAGCTTGAGCTCGGAAATAAGTCGCAATCAAATTGTGGAAATAACCTAACCTAATTGCCAAAATCAGAGTACATAAATAGTTATAGGACCTTATTGTATTATTTATTTTTAGATTTTTTTATCATTAATTTGCGTTATATGTAGATATTGTGTCGTAGTAAGGTAAATGTAGCCATCAGCGAGTGGCATGTTTTTATTTCCGTGTACCGTCCTAACACTATTGTGCTATTAGATTCCTACTATTTAACCGACAAAAAAAAAACACGGAGGAGGTTCTCAATTCGACGCGTACTTTTTTTTTGTTTTTTTTTTATATATGACCAAGCATAACTTTTTACGTAGTAGTAGTCCGATTGTGATAATTCTTTTTTTATTGGAAAGGGTAAAGGTACTCCAAAGGTGGCCCCATATAAATTTGGAAAAGAAAATTGAACCTTATGGATAGGAAAAAAGGGGATGATTGATTGTTCACTCACTGATTGTAATGTATGACCACGCATAACTTTTTACAGAGTAGTCCGATTTTGATAATTCTTTTTAATTGGATAGGGTATACCTTGTCAAGTTTTATCAGTAGATTTTTTTTGGGTGAGAAATCATCTAATGACGTCTCCCGCTCTAGGTTGGAGCGGAAGGGCGTGTCAGACTTTTGCTGACTAAAACCCACCCGTGTTTCTTTACTTGCCCATATGTCAGGGATACGGTAACTCTTTCCGAACAGATCTCGCGGCCCTAGCAGATTAGTAAATTATAGCTACAAAAAATAATAAAATAAAAGCTTAACAAAAAATTAAACCGCCGAAAAAACTGAAAAGCAAAAAATAATAAACCTTTCAGTCATTTTGAGTCGGCGTCAAACAATCAATGAAAAAAGATCACTCAAAGTCATTTTGAGTCAGCACGACTCAAAATGACTGAAAGCTTTATTATTTTTGCTTTTCAGTTTTTTCGGCGGTTTAACCCGTATTAAATTGTGATTTAAAATAAATTATTATACAACATGTCCAGTAATTAACGCACACCGTCTTAAGGGGTCATTGAACTCATCATTATGAACAACTTTTACTATGGGACCAAACCTGAAATCGCGAAAAAAAATCTGCTGTTTCATTCAAAAGTTCAATACTTACTCGATCAAAATGTATAATTTTGTAAGTTGTTTTGTAGGTTTTGTTTATTGCAGTAACCAACCCCTATTTATTTATAAAACTGTAATTATTACTGTTATAAACTTAACAAAAACAGGAAAAAGTAGGTAGGTATACACTTTCAATATCATTTTAATGTATCCATGACAATTCCTATAACACGTATACAACTGTATATATGTTATAGAAATTGTCATGGATAGTTAAAAATTACATTGGAAGTGTACATTTTTTACTGATTTTGTTTCGTTTATATTACTGTGAAACCAATGTATACCAAGTTTTGACACAGTTTGATGGTTTTAATGGATGAAGGATGGTAATTTAGAAAAAAAATATCGTACCTACACATATTTTTTTAATGTTAGAGGTTAAGATATTTTAGAAAATGTGACAATTTATATATATTATTGCTCGTGACTGTACATAGACACACTAAAAAAAATAGTCACTAGACGGGTTCCTTCAAAACGAATGCAAGCCTAAGCAAAATCCTTCTTCAATCTACGTACCACATTTAAAAATCCTTCAATGCGTATTTCCTCACAATCGGCGCCATCTTCTTTTTCATCGAGTACCAATTAACTGCACTGGCTGCAACTCTGCTTACCCTATGAATGCGTCGTCGATAATATTACGAGTTGAATGTGTCTGCGCGATACATTGACAATGCTTCTATACGATGAAACTGGGGTATTACGTGTGAGATACAAAGTTGATTGTCGGTGTGATGTTGCCCAGCTGTTGCGCCACTTTTTTTGATTTAACACACATTTTGTTTTTTTTTTTCTGCGCTGAGGGTTTCGTCTATAAAGTAAACTCATCATCTGCCTAGCCTTTTCCCAACTATGTTGGGGTCAGCTTCCAGTCTAACCGGGTGCAACTGAGTACCAGTATTTACTATGGAGCGACTGCCTATCTGACTTCCTCAACCCAGTTACTGGGTAATACGATAACCCTTGGTTAGACTGGTTGTCAGACTTTCGAGCTTCTAACGACCCGTAACTATAAATTAAACTGTAATTTTAAAAGGACATCTTATATTTTTAAGTATTAAAAGGTGCAAAGTCGACCTCGTAACTGCTTTAACACCCCATTAAATGTCACTTCCACGTCATAAAACATAATTTCAGCCGAAAGACGTCCACTGCTGGCCAGGCCTCCCCAATTTGGGTGATTTTCCATAATTGCTACGCATGGCAGGCGGGTTGGTGATCGCAGCATGGTGGTAAAATACATAGGGAACGCTGCTGCCCATTTTCTAAGAAGTCATCAAGTGGGTGTCCCAAGGGAAGAAATTGAATGGTGCTATATTTTACGTCCGGCACCAAACGGGTCATAAAAATATTTGTTTAAGTAACTATTCAAAAGTTTAAACCTTAGTAAAGTTTCAATTTAGTAGGAAATATAGTCGCAAAACACTTAAAAAGACTTGACTCTAAAAAGCAACTCTCCTAGAATCTCTTTGCTTAAAAGCAACCATTTTAAAGGTTCCTAATGGCACCGACTCTGCAATATAGGTAAAATGGTCTTAAAAGGGAGGAAAGTGGCATATCCTAGAACCTAAAATTCGAAGACATGTGACATCCACCACCTGCCCTGGGCCTGTATTGCGGCCCAGTCCTTGTCACAGTCTGTAGGCCTGTGTTCCAGCAGTAGAAACATTTTAGGTTGATTATGATTCATTGAATATTTTTCTAGCGTCTTATTATTACAAACAGCAAATTTGCGTGACTTCACTGCAAACAATTAGTTAACTCACTCGTTTCTCTCAACACACATACTCACCTCCTCACACATATACGAATCACACACAAACCCACTCTCATAAAACACACACACACAAGCGCTTGGATAATTATTGTTTTTCATCAACTTTTAATTTGTATATTTTGTACTTACCTTGATATGGAAGAGCGGAGTCTCCTAATACAGGCATTGTTTGCTTAAAAGGAGGCTCCAATCACTAACATGTTTATTTGAATATGGTTACGAAATAAACATTTTTTTTTAATTCACATCAACTCTCCAGCAACTGACACGTAATACCACCGCTCAGTGGTATATAATTATGTAGTTCGCTGTGTAGTTCCAGCATATCGCGATAACGAGGTGTCACGCTGTCTGGAGTGACACGCTCCATGTGCCTACTATTTGACGTGATGCACTGACTTTTAATTGATTGCAATGGAACCAATCACGTTATGATACATGGTTTTTAATTATTTGTTGGTATTTTACACTAATAAATTTATAGTTTAAAAACACTAGAAAAACATGCTTTTATAATTGCACGTAAAAACTAAAACCTTATCGTGGTCAAAGTTCATTACAAGACCTTTCTAACAAGTCCAAACACGGCTATGATACGATATTCTTTCATGGAATGCCAGTGCCTATCTTCCGGCTTCATCATCAGACCTTGAAACCAAATCGTGGTCAAAGTTTATTACAAAAGTTTTCTAACAAGTTCAAACACGGCTATGATACGATATTCCATCATGGAATGCCAGTGCCTATCTTCCGGCTTCATCATCAGACCTTGAAACCAAATCGTGGTCAAAGTTCATTACAAAACTTTTCTAACAAATTCTAACACAGCTATGATACGATGTTCCATCATAAAGTTTCAGTTCATATTTTCCGGTTCGATAGTAGGTACCATATTATTGTATTGTCATCAGAACTACATACAGCTGCCAATTTTCATGACGCTACGATCCTTGGAAGATGGTTAAATTAGTTATCTTAGATTCCATTACATAGTTAGTTACATACAGGTCGACCTAATAAAAGCGTGTTAAAATGATATTCTCTTGTCTGCTACAACTGCAATGCAAACTTTAAAAAACTTTCTTTCACGCTGGGTAGAATATTGCGTTCTGTATTCAGTGTGGTGCCGGACGTAAAGAATAGCAACATCCCATTTCTTCTCGTGGGTGTCGTAAGAAACGACTAAGGGACTTACTAGGGAATGAGCAGCAGCGTTCTTTTACCTTTTACCACCATACTACGATCGCCAACCCGCCTGCTAACCGTGGCGATTATAGCAAACCCTCCTAAATTGGGGGCGGCCTATGTACAGCAGTGGACGTCATTTGGCTGAAATGCTGATGATAGAACAATGCTTATTTTTAAATATAATAACAAGTTTATTTTAATAATAATTTAAAATTTTACAGATATCTTATAGGCTATATTTCCTTTTAACAAATGAATTTGACTAGCTTACTCTATCTTTGCCACTAACGCTAATACTATTGTCTCTTGCTCAAATTACCCATACTATGCTGTTGACTGCTATGATTATGAAGTTCCGGAATTGATCACCCTCAGTTGGACAAAACGTTATTAGGTTAGTAATTTAGACATTCTTAACAGCATACCGGTTAACTTGTGTCACGTTATTCGCTTCTCAGACTCGCTCTGTTGCATGGGACAAAAATATAACAGACGAAATGTGAGATCACAATACAGAATAAAATAAAATTAGCAATACTTAACCCACTTGTACGCAACACGTGGGTTAAGTATTGCGTGTGTTTAGTATATCAATATCAAAAAGTAATGGAATAAACAAAAGAATGTTTACAGAAATAACATATAATTTTATCATCATCTGCCTGTGTTTTCTCATCTATGATGGGTTCGACTTCGAGTCTAACTGGATGCAACAGTATTTTACATGGAGCGACGGCTTATCTGACCTCCACAACCCAATTACCGAGCAATACCCCCTGATTGCCAGACTTTCGGGCTTCTGATGACCCGAAACGACTGTCAAATGCCAGCAGAGACTAACGGCTTAACGTGCTTTCCGAGACACGAATGGGTCTTGGTATGTAAAGATGGTCACCTATCCACGTAGCAACCACGGCAAGCATAGCATAACCTGATCAATGGAGCCGTGTGGCTATTATAACTTAGTCACGAGAACGCCTAACATAATTGTTTCGTCCCGTGACAACAGACGGACCGACCAACCGACCGTACGACCGTTTGATTTGTTTAATCTGTACGCCTACGCATCATAACGTGTAACGGAGTGACAACTGTCACTTGTCAGTTTGATTTTGACACTCGGTTTTTGGTCTTTGAAAAGATGGACGGTCGTCGTATTTGCCTTGCGACTCTTGTTGAAATTAATCTTCTTGAATCGATCGTTTGTGGACAATTTGTCGTAATCCAATTGTTTTGTGTGTAAATAACCCCTTTTGACGAAATAGAACGGGTTTTAGTTTGGACCTTGATTGAAATAGTCTGATGTGATGGTGACTCATTGGGACCGCGTGCTGAGAGAATCTACAGCGTATTGTAGTGGCCTGGTATCCTGGAATACTTACAGCTTCACTACACAATACAATTTACACTCATTTACATACATAAATCCTACCTGGATATAAATCCAGGTAGGTTCCAGAACCAGTTTTCCTCAACCAGGTGAGTGATTGAATATTTGTATTAATCAGCTCCACGCACGGCGGACAGTTCGCTCCACTCTTGTAGCCAAGGCCCACCATCAAGTTTCCACTGCGCTAATTAAAATCCTATGGCCAGGGCCTTGGCCTGGCGTCGAACAATAATAATAGTTAAGGGCATATTTTTTTTTACTTTTTTAAACTGTTATTTAATTTCAATTTTTTAGTTCGCCTAGCTACAAAAGAACGTTTTTTTTTGTTTGCTATCCTGGTAACTCTGGCAAAGATAATGGCACATATTTATGAAATTATTGTATTGCCATCGGTCCTCGATAAGTCTACATAGTTTAAATGACATCTGACCAAATGTGAAGCTCATAAAAGCGTGTTAAAAATAAAATATCATGTACCATTTATTATAGACAGGCATGATACAAAGATCAATGAAAAAAATACATACGAAAGATATGCAATACCACGCATTTACCCATTCCACGCTAGTTTCTCTGTGTACCGTGACGCGCTATCACGGCGTGTCACGCTGTCCTGTTCAACACTTTTGACGTGTCTGATTGATTTTTAGCTTCGAATGCAGCGGGACAGGTATGGAGTGGCATTCTGTTATCTGTGATGTAGCCAGGTCACTGGGTGTCAGTTTGTTGTGGGTAGGTGCAACTGTTAAATTGATTTTTGTTTTTGTTTACGTCAGACTAGGTTAGGTTATAAAATAAATAATGGTTTACGTTAGTCTTGTATAACTAACTAACTATAACTAACTTATAAATAGGATAAGTTCTGCATAAAGCAAAATAAATGATTAGTAGAAAAGAATAGAATATATTTATGGTAAAACATGAGTATAGATCAAATAATATGTGCAAGGTTTTACAAATAACAGGTATAGGATAGGAACAGGTTTATGATATATAATAGCGGGAAGCGATGAATCAAACTACGATTCCGAGTGACAACTGCTTTATTTGCACATACCCACATATAACATTTATTAACATACCCTACACCTCCCCCTTTAAAACAATACTTAACTTACTTTAACACTGTATATCTATGTTAATACATATATGGGGGCACTTAATTTAGTTTACAAATAAACTACCTACGAAAGAATTGTGATCATTGTCCGCGCCATTAAACGTTTTAAGATGTAAGCCTATGATGCCTACCGATAATGTCGTTTACAATCATTTCGTTTGGCAATACGTAATTTGTAGTGCACCTTGTGGCGATGTGTTAACCGTGATCATAGTATTGTTTTGCAACATGTTTATACGAAATAATCACCACGTGCACTACCTTTACGCTATGTAGTTACCTTACGTTTTAATTTATCTTATCTCTAATATTACAAAAAATAATAAAACTTTTTCTCTTATTTCTAAACATGTGTATATTAAATTACTTGGCATATTTGCCTTGGTATAAGCATTTACGCCTCAGTTTAACACTTTCTTCATCAGAAATCGGAACTGGTTCTGTTGTTAAATTCTTGGCGCTGATAGCCGTATTAACGTCTAGTTGCTGTTGATTCTGACAAGATTCTTCTTCACATGATGGTGAAGTGTTCTTTAATTGGTTGTCCGGACTGGTTTCAGTTACATCAATCTCAGTTACGGACTTATCTGTGCTAGTCGTTAGGGAATGCCTAGAATGACGTTTTTTAAGTGGTAATAATTGATCGATGTGCCGCTTCCACTCGTGTCCATCAGACACACGTACTTTGTATGTGAGTGGATCGGTTCGTGCAAGCACAGTAGCTGCTGCCCATTTGTCAGCACGAGCACGGTAGTCCCGCGCCAGCACTGGCTCGCCAGGCTCAACGTGCCGCTCGGTGCCGGGCCGCGCGCGCCCCGCTCGCTCTGCAGACGATTCCACTGCACGCTCAGTGGACGGTTTCACAATGTCTAAACGACCTCGTAATCTCCTACCAAACATAGCTACCGCTGGTGCCACTCCGGTGGTGGCGTGCTCACAATTGCGGTATTGAAACAGAAATTTAGCGAGTTCAGCATCTACATCTTTGCCTTCATGTATTGCCTTTTTCATTGCCCGTTTGACCAATTTTACTGCATTTTCAGCTGCCCCGTTACCGGCTGGTCGATATGGACTTGTGATTGTATGCTTTATTAGGTTTTTATCTAAATAGTTGGTTCATTCAAACGAGTTAAATGGAGGTCCCCCATCACTAATTATATGTGAAGGAATTCCGAAACGGGCAAAAAGTTCTCTTAACTTATTTATAGTGGAGTTAGCATTAGTCCCTGACATCTTTTGAACTTCTATCCATTTACTGTGTGCATCTACTGTCACTAAATAATATTTACCTTGAAATATAGCAAAGTCAATGTTTAATCGTTGCCACGGTCGCGTGGGAAAAGCCCACGGATGCAACTGTGCACGCGCCGGCGCATCGCGCTGTTGTAGGCATGCACTGCACTCTCGACACAATGTTTCTATTTCATTGTCTAATTGAGGCCAGTAAACATAGTTTCGAGATAGATTTTTCATTTTGACAACCCCTAGGTGTCCCTCATGTAATTCCTGTAGAATTTGCTGCCTAAGTACCTTAGGAATGACCACTCTGTGATTGTATAATATACACTGTCTGTCGATAGTAAGGCTATCCTTTCGATAGAAATAAGGCTTCTCTTCACTTCGAGTAACTACTGCGGGCCAGCCATTTAAAATATAACTATAGATATTTTTAAGAATCTCATCTTCCTGTGTTTTGTTTGAAACGTCTTTTGCTCTAATAGGAATCGACTGTTCTACGTAATTAATATATGACACCGTATCCTGCCCCGTTTCCACTTTACGTTCATAAGGCAGTGGTAAGCGTGATAATGCGTCTACGTTATAATTATCTTTGGATTTTACAAACTCTATAGTAAAGTCATAGGCGGCTAGCTTCGTAGCGTATCTTTGCAATCTGCTTGCCGCAGTCTGCGGCAAACCGAACTTGGAACCAAAAATGAACGTCAAGGGTTTATGGTCTGTTTTAATTATAAATGCACGACCATAAAGATATTGATGGTGTTTTAAGACTCCACTAATTATTGCCAGCGCCTCTTTATCCAATTGACTATAACCGCGTTCTGCCGAATTTAACGTTCGCGATGCAAAACATATGGGGCGTTCCTCACCATTGGGGTATCTATGCGACAAGACACTACCAAGGCCGTAAGAACTACTATCCACAGCTAATACTAGTGGAAGTTCCGGGTTGTAATGAACTAACACTTTACTACTTGTTATTGCCTTTTTGACTTTGTTAAAGCTGTCGTCACAATCACACGACCAAATCCAGTCTGCATTTTTCCGCAACAGTTTGTGTAACGGATATAATATTGTACTTAGGTTGGAAATAAACTTTGCATAGTAGTTCACCATACCTAAAAAAGACTTCAGCTGCGTCACATCATTTGGCCTTGGTGCTTCCACGATTGCTTTAATTTTGTTCTCATCAGGATGCAAACCGTGTTTGTCAATAACAAACCCAACATAAGTAATACTATCCTGCATAAATACGCACTTATCTAATTTGATCCTTAAACCAACCTCACGCAAGCGACTTAATAATGCTTTTAAATTATTAATATGTTCACTACGGGACGACCCAGTACATGCTATATCGTCGATGAAGACAGCGACTCCTTTGAGTCCTTTAACCGTTTGTTCCATAAATTTCTGAAACTTTTCTGGAATACACGTAAGTCCAAATGGTGTGCGATTGTACACAAATGTTCCTATATGTGTCGTTATAGCGGTACATGCCTGAGATTCCTCCTCTAAAAATAATTGTTGATAGGCATGCGTGAGGTCAATTTTAGTAAACTGTTCACCCCCACTAAGCGCCGCGAACAGCTCCTCTATTCGTGGCAGAGGGTAAGGTTCGCGCATAAGTTTCGGGTTAACCGTGACCTTGTAGTCACCACAAATTCTTATGTCTCCATTTTTTTTAATTACTGGCACGATAGGCGTACCATAATCGGAATACTCAACTTTTCGAATCGTACCCTCAGCCTCGAGTCGTTCTAACTCCCGCTCGACGGGTTTACGTAACGCCAACGGTAACGGCCTAGCTTTGATAAACACTGGATTTTTATCTACCAATTTTAAGGCAATTTTGTTTATACATGTTCCAAGCCCAGAAGCAAATACAGTCGGAAATTCACGTTGTAGTAGTTCTACTAAATTATTTTCATTTAACTTCAATAAAAATTCATCAATATTAATCGTATTTATTTTTAATTTAGTAAGCCAGGACCGACCTAAAAGTGGTGGTCCACCATTTTTAACAATATACAATTTGAGATTTCCGACTGAATGTTCACCGATAACAACATGAACAGACACAAAACCGACCGGTTCTATTAGTGAGCCGACATAGGAATATAAAGAAATATCGTTGCTAATCATTGGTAAATCACAGAAGTTCTTATTATAATAATCTAAACTTATAACTGATAACTTACTTCCAGTGTCCAGTTCGAAACTTATCTGTCTGCCGTTCACTTGCGCCATAACCATGTACGGTTTATCGTTAACGCTGCACACACTTAAATTATAAAGATCACATTCTGATTCGTTATCACTATTTGCGAGGTAATTATTATTGCGTCGCGTTGAAGTGTCATGGCTCGACTCACCGCCTCGTCTTTTGTCCGATTTACACATTATTTTAATGTGACCTTTTTGGCCACATATATCGCACGAATAATTTTTAAACCGACATATCTCAGGACGATGGTTTCTGCCACACCTCCAACATGCCCGTGTTGAGCGCGATGTTGCCGCGCTCCCCTCACTAGACGAGTTGCCGCTGCTCGCAGTTCCGCGTTCGAGCGGCCGGCCCGCCCGCTTTGCCGTCGCCACTTGATGCACCGCCTCAAACGTTCGCGTGCCAACCGCTAATGCGTTCCCTGCGCCCGCGGCGTTTGAACCGCTGGTCTGCGAGTGTCGCTCGGCCGCTTCCAACGCCAATGCCAATTCGATGGCTTTTTTGTATGTAATCGATGGTTCCGCAAAAATGCGTGATCTCATGTCATCACTTGCCAAACCCGACACAAATTGATCGCGTAAATTTTCCTCCAGTGTAGTATTGAAATTACATGTACTTGCCAGGTGCTTGAGTGTTTGTAGATATTCACAGAGAGATTCGCCCGTATTTTGACGTCTTTGTCTAAAAACATGGCGTTCAGCAATTTCGGAGCGTTTTGGTTCAAGATGATCACCCACAATTTTTACTAATTCACGAAATGTTTTTTGTTCTGGATGATTAGGTGCACATAAATCACACATTAAGTCATAAGTCGCCGGTCCGACCAAAGTCACTAACGTTGCAACTTGTAACTCTGTTTTTATTTCATTTAAGGTTATGAATTGTTCTACGCGTCTGATATACGCCAGCCACTTTTTGGTTGATAGGTCAAATTCTTCAATTTTCCCGATAGGCATCTTGAAGTCCCACCCTTAAACGATGTAAACCACACGAATTTAATTGTTTTCCTCGTCGCCAGTTGTATTTATGATATATAATAGCGGGAAGCGATGAATCAAACTACGATTCCGAGTGACAACTGCTTTATTTGCACATACCCACATATAACATTTATTAACATACCCTACAGATGTTTTGCAAAATATGGCATACAACGCATCATATTTTTGGTTTAGAATAAACCATGAAAAAAAATGGAGTCTGCATAACATAACGTAATTAATTACTTAACTATTAATGACTTCATAGTTACGCTAATAAAAGAAGTATTGTTTGTACAGACTCTATATAATTAATGGGGGTTCCCTCTATCTGGCAGAAACTTGATGCTCCGAATTTTATTTGGCATAACAGACTTGGCATAATCTTATTTAAGCGAACATTTGTAAGGCATAAAAAATGTTTAGCATAATCATTGTTTGGCCGAATGTTTATATGCTCGACTTTACGCTGCCATACTTTTAAGATGGCAGAATTTTATTTCGCATAATTACCTTTGGCAGACTTAAAATTCCGCATAATTTTGTTTAGCATAACATTTATGTAGAGCAATGATTATTTGGCATAATTTCACTTGGCATACTATGAAGGTGGCAGAATTTCATTTAGAATAATTTTGCTAGGCATATTTTCATTTCTATTAAATTGCATTTTAACCTTAAATAAAATGAAATATTGTCTCAAAAAGTCAGTATATGTTGTGCTACAAAAATTATTGACAGAAACGAATCGCTGTAGAACCGACTTCACCTAGTCTTGTCTGCCCTACCCCTAGAGTGTAATTTAAGCCCGCGTAGGCGCGGAGGGGCGAGGCGGCCCGCGAGCTGAGGAGCAGGCAGCAAGCCGAAGCCGCGGAGGTGAGCGTAAAACCATCTGCGACGATGAGCTCGCGTGGGACCGTCGGAGCCCCGCAGCGCCGGAGCCGTGACAAAAACCATGCATGCTGCATGTTGCATGCTCGCCTGCATGCTTGGTTGCTTGCATGCTGTATGCTTGCTTGCATGCTGCATGCTTGTTTGCATGCTGCATGCTTGTTCGCATGCTGCATGCTTGTTTGCATGCTGCATGCTTGCTTGCATGCTGCATGCATGGTGTATGCTTGCTTGTATGAATGTCTGCATGTAGGGTTTTAACTGTATGCATAGTGTATGTTTGTTTGCATATTCGCATGCTTCTGATAAAGAAATAAAAACCACATATGTTGACAATCAAATGTTTTATTGAATATTCCTACATGCAGAATGTGTGAATGTGTGTTTCAATTATTATGGATATGAAATGTATGCCAAAAGATGATTCTAAGTTTAAAGTTTCTGAGATATGATAGTTCTGCCTTTTAATAACTATCGATATGAAATTATGCCAAGAGACGATTCTGACTGCGAACTTTCTGCGATATGATGGTTCTACTTTTTAATTATTATGGAATAAAATTTATGCCTAAAGATCATTCTGACTTATAAAATTATGCGTTGTGAATATATGATAAATTTCTGCGAAATGAAGTTTATGCCTTCCGCTGTTATGCAAAATAATATTATGACGAAAAAAATTCTGCCATAAAGGGTGGACCCATTAATGGGATTAAATATAATGATCACCATAAAATGCTTTGATACCCTTAGTTCTTTAACCAAAAATATATACTTGACACCAGAAAAATAAAGTCTAAAATTACAATAGTACTAGCTATTTTAGTCACGACTGCTCTTTAAATTGTATTCGAACACCAAATGTAGTAAATGATCACCAAATCATAACTTGTACGACAAAACTGTACTGCGACTCACAATAGTTCGAATGCACGCTTGTGCGATACACTCGAGTTCACATAGTACACTAGGTTAGGTTAGGTTAAAACTGTGACCTCCTATGCACGAGCCGAGCGAGCGAAGCGAGCGGTGCCGCGGCAGCGGCCGGCGAGTGCTAGAAACGACTAGATTCAGTGTGTCGCATAAGCGTGCATTCGAACTATGGTGAGTCGCAGTACAGTTTTGTCGCACAAGTGTTATTCACACACCCATTTGTCGAACTCACGTAGTACACTCTTAATAATTTCGTGTTCACTAACTATTTTTGGGAGTCAGTTTGCTTAAATAGGATAGCAAGATGTAAAAACTTTGGTTATAATTTTACATTGAAATGCTGTTTTAATTTTGGTGATCATTTACTACTTTTGGATTAACAATGATTTATTTGGAGTCAGTTTGCTTAAATAGGATAGCAAGATGTTAAAATTTTGGTTATAATTTTACATTAAAATGCGGGTTTAATTTTGGTGATCATTTACTAGTTTTGTCTGTTATATGTTACTATATCTGGTGGTAAGTTAAACATAAGCCATAATTAATTGCGGTCATTTAAAAATTTCGATTTGGTATAGTAATATTCGACTACGAGATATTTTTTTTAAGGTACAGTATTTTAAACAGAGTAGCAGGCATTTATTAAAATGTAAAAGGTTTTGAGATTCTATTATAAATAAAAGAACCATGTTTTCTATGAATGTCAAAAGCAAATGAACGGCAAACTAAACACTACCGGAACAGACAGAGTTCGGATGGTGACGTGTATCAAATGGTAGTAACGAATAATTTAATAGGATACTGCAAACACACCTAAAACTTCCAAAATATCAGTAGGTACTCAAATCAAAGTTTTCTGGCTAACACATCCATCAATCTTCTTCATAAATATTCGCCCTTTTACGACCACCTTCCAAAAGTTTAACCCACAACATTTCGGTTTCCAATATACAACATGAAAAGGCACTAAACTATAAGTAGCTAAACATCCTAGTACAACTTATAGACTGCCTAGAATCTGTAACTAATTAGTCTAAAAGTTAACTAAAGTACTTACCGAACGTCAAACGCAAACGCCGGCTTGGTACACACAGTCGAGTGGGCTTAAAGGTACTATAATTTACTGATATGTGTACAAGATTTCAGGAATTCAGCAAAAAAATTCTAGATGAGCGTAGAAATTTTTCTTCGTTAATAATCGACGAAAAATGTTTACGTAAGGGGTTCAGAATTCGAGCACTTCCGACGTTTGGCTCCCAGACTGGAGCGGGCTGGGGCTGCCTTAAAGCGGCTCCTGCCCAATCTGGGGGGTCCAAACGCCTCCTGCCGGAGGCTCTACACGGGGGTCGTGCGGTCCATGGCCCTCTACGGGGCACCGGTGTGGGCGGCCTCATTGAGGCTGCGCCCAGCGCGCCGGTTGAGTGCGGCCCAGAGGGTCATGGCCATCCGGTTAATCCGAGGATACCGCACGGTCTCCTGCGAGGCAGTGAGCCTCCTTGCCGGAGTGCCGCCATTGGATCTGGAGGCAAAGGTCCTCGCCCACATGTGGGAGTGGCGCGAGGAGGCGAAACGCCGGGGTGAAACTCCGCTGCCGCGACAAATCGCGGCACGGCGGACAGAGCTCCGGTGTGATATCATGGCAACATGGCGGGTACGATTGTCGCAACCCAGTGCTGGGCACGCCACGATTGCGGCGGTAAGTTCCCTCTTTGAGGAGTGGATAGAAAGGCGTCACGGCGTCCTCACCTTCCGCCTGACGCAGGTTCTCACCGGGCATGGGTGCTTCGGTGGGTTCCTGTTCAGGATAAAGCGGGAGGATACGTCCGGGTGTTTCCATTGCGTGGATCGTCTGGAGGCCCAGGCAGGGCACACCTCCACCGTATGCTCCACGCATACGGTGGAGGTGTGCCCTGCCTGGGCGGAGCACCGCCGTGTCCTCGTGGAGGCGATCGGCAGCGGTGACCTCTCGCGTCCGGCCCTGGTGCGAGCCATGGTACGGAGCGAGAGGGAATGGGAAGCCGTCACCTCCTTCTGCGAAGCAGTAATGCTCGCGAAGGAGGAGGCGGGGCGCGTGAGGGAGTGGCAGTCTCTGCGCCCTCACGTCCCTAGCCGCCGCAGGAGGAGACGCCCCGGGTGTCGGGATTCCATAGCGGACTCCCGGCCACCGTAGGCGCGAGCTTGCGGGTGGCGAGCAATGGGTAGCTCGCCGCCCGGTAAGGACCAAGCTCGGGTCGACGGCGCGTAGTGTTCCACGCGCGCCTCAAAGAGATGTCAGCAGCGCTGAAGGGGTCTTCTAGGACCGATGCCTGCCGGGGTCGCGTGATTGTTTGAAAGAGATACCGTGACCCTGGCACATGGGCAACTGAAGGAACACGGGTGGGTTTTAGTCAGTAAAAGTCTGACACGCCCTCCCGCTCCGCCCAGAGCGGGAGAAGTCATTTGATGATTTCCCATCCAGGGTCGTGGGATTTGTTTGAAAGAGATACCGTGGCCCTGGCATATGGGCCACCTAGAGCGGGAAACGTGATTTGATGATATCCTACCCAGAAAAAATAAATATAAAAAGGGTCACGAAAAACCCCGAAGGGATCACGTATTCATTCCATGGTTGCACCCTGCTACCCTTGTATTGATATCTCATAATAATCTTCCTGCCCTTGTCCCATGTCTCTTGGGGTTAGCGCAACCCCATTCTGCCTTTCTCTCCTGCCAACAGTCACACTATCAGCACATACTACCATTTATTTCATATCATTCCCCACACAATCTATCTTTTTGTGTTTTCCTCTGAAGAAGGAGAGGGTCCTTCCTCTGCCAACATTTATTTTCATCACTTTTTCAGTCGTTTCATCATTTCTTATCACATGCTTATGCCAAAACATAAAAACCATCTAAACTTCCAACGAAAATTGGTTTGAACAAGATCTAGTAAGTAGATTTTTTTTTAATACGTCATAAATTTTAAACCGCAATTTACCTTTCATTCAATCAACTCAAATATAAAAAAAAACATTTGATTTCAAAAACATAAACTTTATACATAAACCGTGAATATCTACAGGTTTGTACGGAACCCTCGGTGCGCGAGTCTGACTCGCACTTGGCCGGTTTTTTTGGTCTTTTTATCATTCTTCATCACATATCCATGCTCATGATTCCCTTTCAACTCTTCTATTAACATCCGTTGAGAGGTATAGAAGACACTTTTGAACAGCAATAAGAGCACCAAGTGCGTTTTGGACCACACACAATGAAGGTTTCCGTAATTGGGATGAATTTATCCCAAAAACAAACATAACTATAGTTGAAAAACATGTTCTCCTAAACATCGATATACGTCACGGTCAATTCTCCAACTGTGAAAATGTATCGTGCCACTACACATTGGCATCCACAAATACGTTTTCTAATCCATTTGTTTTCATCAGATACCTTTGTAACAGAATATAAACACATCATTCTGCTTGACAGTTTGCGGACAGCCTTACCTAATATCACGTAGGACGCAATATCTTACAATCTACGTCTACTAGTCTTCATGGCTCTCAGTTGACGCGTAGCCCGACAACTCGAGAGCCTTTCACCACTTCAGCATTCACTGTACTTTTCCGATATGCGGTGGCCATATTTTTTGATTTACTCAGTGCAAAATGAGAGCACCGGTGACCAAGTGGTATAGACTCTGTCGAGCACAGTCAAATATTACGAGAGAGGAAGCTTACATACTTACTAACTACAAAATAGTTTATAAATTACAAATTGGATTGACTTAGAAAAATGGTTGTGCATGCAAAAGTCGAGGGTTTTGGGTTTGATCTCCAATTTGCGCAATATATTAAGGAGATCTTCTTCTAGGAGTCAGTTGTTGTGCCCAGATAGTGGCCTAGGGGTTGAGACTTCTAATGTTAGAAGTCTGTCTTTTGATTATGAGAAGACCCATGCGGGTCTTCTCTTAAGTAAGAGTATACTAAACTAGAGTAAGTGTATACTGTACAGTTACCCAAAGAGATAAGTTACCAGGGTCGTCAGATATGGTTAAAGTTAGTAAGTGACCGATCGATGTTTTTGAATGAAATGAAATTTTATAAATAAACCGTTTGTTCGTTTGTTTTAATTAAACTGAATTTTATTCGAATCAGCCATCGGGTTCCTACTATTCTTCAACTATTTTCGACGACTCTGGATGTCTGTTTTAGTCACCATCTTCGCTTACTCCATTAGGAATTACCAGATTTTCTTTACTCTCCCCGCTCTCAATTCGTGGTTGCCCTACATAACATTTCCTATGGAAGCATCAATCAATTCTATAATGACGTCACAGAAAAACACGGTTAGAGGGTAGGTAATTTTTTTTATTACATCCTAATAAGTTTGTATTTAGTTACAGGATTTTTGAAGGACGGTTAAATTTTAGCCTTTGTGGCTTTTTCTAGATTTATTGATAAGCTTTATTTTGGAGAAGTTTTTACAACTGGTTGTAAGATATTTTGGTGTCATATTCTTTATCACCGAATTCAAATTTATTTGGCAAATAAGGTGTACCTATAGATTCCCGCCTTTATACGAATAGAGAACCACTGGTATAGGTACATAATAGTATTGCTAATATGCTGTATTGAAATTGCAAATAGATATAAAATGTTCTTCTTTCTTTTTGGTACACAAACGTTATTCAACTCTCAAATATATTGCAAACTACATAGTTATCTATTACTTTACTAGCTTTTGCCAGTGGCTTCGCCCGCGTGGACGTCGGAAATTATCCCGCGGGAACATACTACCGGGATAAAAAGCCTATATCCTTTCTCAGGTTCTAAACTATCTGTGTACCAAATTTCATTTAAATCGGTTCAGTAGTTTTAGCAGGAAAGGGAGACAGACAGACAGACAGACAGACCGACAGACAGACAGAGTTACTTTTGCATTTATAATATTAGTATGGGAGTATGGATGGATATATAATATATACATATATAAATATAAAATATATATATATATATATATATTTTTGTATTTACCACATTGATGAGCAGAACATGGCCAAGAACGGGCATTTCCCTTTTTACCAGATTTTCTTTACTCTCTCCGCTCTCAATTCGTGGTTGCCTTAGATAACATTTCCTATGGAAGCATCAATCTCAGTATATATATATATATATATATATAAATATATATAGTGTGGATGTGGATTTAGATGCATTTTTTTTTTAAAGATTTTTAAATGTGAGAATTACGGATTCCTTTATTACGTTATTATGATGCGCGTTGACTTGAAAAAAGTATGACATGCTCGAGGGCCGTCAGTTGAGACTGGTCATCTCGTAACAGGGCCAAGGCTAATTTTTAATCTCATATAGAAGCAACAAGGATATTGTACCCAGGAATTTGTAATATCTTGATTAAAAAGAGTGTTTTTAGAGTTTCTTGCACTTTCTTCTCCACAAACATCGACGCTTTGGAATGGCCAACTAGCTTCAACTTTCCGGCTAACTGACCCACTTTTTGACTATATAAAAGGACTAGCGACCCACCCCGGCTTCGCACGGGTGGACATTTCTTTTTTAAGCTCTCTGAAAAAAAAAAAATGTTTTGTATGTATGTTTTTATAGGTTTTTTATTCGTGTTACATTTCTTTGTTTCGTACCTGCTAACTCTTTTATTTTTGTTTTTAATTTTTCTTTTATTGAATGAAATTATTTTTAAGTATTTTTGAAAATAACTTTTGATAATGAGTATATAAATAGTTCCGAAATCAATTTTAATAAGTGCATTAATTCAGTAAATTTACTCGATTTGGCCGCGTCCACTGCGTAGAGAGCCGACTGCGTGAGTGAACCGCGTGGCAACCTGCTTCATAGATGTGCACCCCCCTCCCCTGCGGTTTCGCCGTGCGAGTCGTGCGACACCATCATTCATTTTAATACCAATTACAATTTTAAATTCGTAATATCTTTTGAATGGATTGTCCGATTGGAATAAAATAAAAAGTAATTTATAGCTATTGAAACAATCTTGCTCAATAAATAGTTTATTTGGATAAGGATTAGTATTTGACGATAATATGATCAATAAACATAGGCTAATAATTTTAATTACTTTTATTCTATGGAAAAGTGGTTATAATGGCTAAAATATAAATGTTTGGTTTATACTATTACGGACTTTTTTGTAGGCATTATTGAGTTCTACAACTTTTCTGTAGAAGTCAACCATACATCTCTAACCATTTAGGCAGCGTTCGCGAGAATCGTTAACGTACGGCAGTTTTTTCGACGCCTTACTCCACAATTTTCACTACCACGAAAAATCCTATCTATTTTCCGAGATAAAATATAGCCTATACGGATTCGGAAGAATCCCTCTAAGTAATGGTAAAAGAAATTTTGAAATCGGTCCAGTAAAAAATACAAAGGTTTCCTCTTTATAATATTAGTATAGATTATGAAAATGGTTTTATGATTGAAACAATATGAGTTAGGTCATCAATATCAAAAACTCAGAATAACACAGAATAGAACAAAAAGCTCGGACTCATAAGTTAGTAATGGTTCAGTGGTTTCAAGCGCTACTTACATGTGAGTATCTCCAGGTGACGGGATACATCTCAGAAAGACAATTTACATTCATTTCATCACCACTGCTGTCCACACGGTGAAAGAAACCATCGTGAGGAAACCGGCATGTCCTAGAACCAAAAATCCGAAGACATGTAACATCTACAACCACGCACTGGGCAGTGTGATATATTAAAGCCACACTTCTTCTCGAAGAGAGGAGACCTCTGTTCAGTCCTGAAAACAGTGGGAATACTACAGGTTGATTATATACCTACTCAAACTACCTAAAAGTTGCTCGACTTTCAAACTCAAATTAAAAGAATTTTTATTAAACCACCAAAAAAGTTTTGAAAATGTCAGAGCCGACGTATCTGCCATTTAAAACAACTTACAATTTATGAACATTTAATTTTATCAATTTTGCCATTTTTATCGATTTTATTATTATTTTATTCATTTATTATTTTATTATCTATTAATTATTATTAATAAAAATACATACTATTTAAATTTTATATTCAATCAGCCTTAATTTTTATACGTTAATTGTCTTTACACTAAGTAATTAAAAAAAAGAACCGCATGTAAATCCGTTCCCTAGTTAAAAAGAACACCGCAGTCAGTTCTTTGCCTTATATTTATAAATTTCTTATTTTAATGGTTATAAGCAGATATTAGTTTTTTTTTTAAAGGTTCATTAATCTCAAGACAACACACATTCACACTCATGTATGCCACAATATTATATGTTTTGTACTTTTTTAATTTATTATTACGAACACATACTTCCCTATGTATTTATTATTCTAGCGTATGGCACTCGTGGGTTGCAGCTGAAAATCAGCGTCAGGTGGTACACCCATCTGACATTATGCTGAGCTGAGGCCCTTTTGGCATTATTATCATTGTTTCTGTATTATTTTGTTTTTTAGTTTTAAGGTTTTACTTTAAAATGATATAGTGCCAATAAACGCAATTTTCTTTCTTTCTTTCTTCTTACTCAAATTCTCGCCACCACAAAGTCACAAAAACTCAACCCCCAACTTTACTAAAACAAAACACAGTAACTAATATATAAAACGGTAAAAAAATCTCCCCGAAGCCACTTACATGTCACCCGTAGATTGATGATGTCCACAGATTATGTTCACTAGTGAAATTAAAAAAGTTGCCCAAGTGTCTTCATCCCGTGACTTGGGAAGTTTTTGCCCAAAAATTCCGGATTTTCTTCCTCCCGTGATAAGATTGGCGAGTGGAAACTTTTGTGTAGGGGTCGTAGCAGGTGGGGTGAAAATGACATTGTAATAAGGGCGAAAGATAAATAAAAATGTCATTAGGATTTCTGCTTACCTCTCAACTATATCTATAGAAATATATAACAAGTGAAGTGTCTTTGCACAAATATGAATGTAATTGTGTGATGAATCTGAAATAAATTCTTCATTTATTTGTAATGCGACAGTTTTAGTACTCGTAAGTGCATACATAGTTGTTAAAAGAAAATATAGCCTATAACATGTCTGTAATTTTTTTAAATTATCATTGAAAATAAACATAATAAAAAATATTATTATTACAAAATTATCATTATACGAACGTTTAAAAATGTTTTTTTTTTTTTTGTTAACAGTACTGTACTGTTAACAAAAAAAAAACATTTTTAAATATTTTTTTGTCTGTGGTTATTGCGGCTAATTTTCGAAACGGTTCGACCGATGTTTAAGAGAGGTTCACTGACAGATAGCTGATATTCTAAAGGGTAACGGCAGAGCCGCGAGCCTCATCTAGATACAAATTAAAGCTTTATTTGCTGGGCGTCGGGAGTCGATAGCAGACTCCCGGCCACCGTAAGCGCGGGCTTGTGGGCGGCGAGCAACGGGTAGCTCGCCGCCCGGTAAGGACCAGAGGGGTAATTGCGGAACTTTTTATCGGTAGGAATTGGTTTAATATTCATAGTTAAACAACATTCATTGCGTTATTTACGTTGCTGAGTCACAATTTATTCGAACAAATGACGCAATGGTTTAGAAATAATCTTCAATCCCATTCAGATTCCGATAAATTGTGCGTTTCGCAATTAGGGTGCAGGCTCGTGTCGACGGCGCGTAGTGTTCCACGCGCGCCTCAAAGAGATGTCAGCAGTATTGAAGGGGTCTGCTAGGACCGATGCCTGCCAAGGTCGCGATATTTGTTCGAAAGAGACACCGTGGCCCTGGTACATGGGTAACTGAAGGAACACGGGTGGGTTTTAGTCAGTAAAACTCTGACACGCCCTCCCGCTCCGCCCAGAGTGGGACAAGTCATTTGATGCCATTTCCCATCCAAAAAAAGAAGCTTTATTTGCATAAGAAATTGAAAAAAAAAAGTGTTTATTTACAAACATGGTAAAACAATAGAAATAACCAGCCAGCACCGACTACTACCAATGAAGTACTTTCGTAAATTAAAATTCCAAGTACTTAAACAGGGTGGCAAGAATATCAACGCGCAAACTGTAACCATGAATTCAGCACATGTTTAGACTAGACGCCTAGCGTAGACAGTTTGTCGTTGGTTACCAAAAAAAAAAAGGTAGCTGTATGTTTGTTGGTAAATAAAAACCTCAATTGTCAAAGGAAAAACTTCTTTATGAAGATTTAAAATAGAATTTCGGTTTAAACAAATAATTTCATCAAAGCACTCAGTTCGAAAATAGTACTACAAAATGGCATCCACAGGTTTACTCATCCATAACATAACGTCTTGTTGACCAGAAGGGTTGGGCAGAAGTATACCTACCTAATACACCCACATTTCGCCAGTTATGTTGTAAATCCCATGTAATAGGGGGCGAGCCTATTGCCATCAACCGGGCACAAATCCAGACTGCTACTGAGAATTTCCAGATAGAAGAACCCAATAACACTTTACCCGACCTGGGAATCGAACCCAAGACATCATTCTCAGTAGGAGCATTTGCGGCCACTAGACAAACGAAGGCCGTCCTTTTGTTTACATTTTAATCAAATACTTTTGGAACAAAGCCGTTGGCCCCGGCTGTCATTTGTTTGTTGACTGGCCTGTTAGTCTAGTGGTTAGTGACCCTGATTGCTAAGACTGGGATCGTGGGTTCGATTCCCACCCAGGACAAATCTTTGTGTGATGAGCACAATCATTTTTTCTGTGTCTGGGTGTAATTTATCTATAATATATATATATGTATTTAGAAATATATAAGTACATTTATAAGTTGTCTGGTTACCATAATATAGGCTCTGCCTAGTTTGGGATCAGATAACGTTGTGTTGGTTGTCCTAAGATAAGATATTATATTATATTTGTGGATCTTTATCATTCGATACAGGTAATCAGAAGCCCAAAAGTCTGACAAGGCGTATCGTATTACCCAGTTACTGGGTTGTGGAGATCAGATAGGCAGTCGCTCCATGTAAAATACTGGTACTCAGCTGCATCCAGTTAGGCGGCCCCTAGACCTACAATAACATTGTACAATACATTTTATTGTACAATAAGATTGAGAGGCGCTTTGAATCCAAACGATCAATTATATTGCACGATAATACGAACTGCACAATGTTTTCGTGTTCAATCTGAGAATAGTATTAATACAGTTTACAACACAAAACTACACCACTTTGTGCCGTAAAATTCATCACAGTTCAGTTTTTGGAAAATATAACAAAAACCCAAGCGACGCGTCTGATTTCCCGCCAGAAATTCCCGTGTACTCCTCGTTCAACACAAAACACATACTAAAAATATTGCGCAATACTGACCCTACACGATGCAATGGAAAAATATGGTGCAATAAAAATTAAACATGCTCAAACTTTCATTCAATCATTGCACAATCTTCAATATTAACCCTATACGGTCAATAATATTGCACAATTCGTAATATTGCACAATTTAATTGATCGTTTAGGGGCCGCCTTAGACTGGAAAACGACCCTAACATATTTGGGAAAACGCCAGGCAGATGATGATGACTTTTCAACCGACGAAAAAAAACGGAGGAGGTTATCAATTCGAGGCGTATATATTTTTTTTTTATGTATGACCACGCATAACTTTTTATACAACATTATTTTTAGTATATGCGACCCCTGAATATAGTTTGTTCAGAATCAGTAACTGAATCGATTCCAATAATTTTTACACCATGTTATATTTTGTCCCAAAAATATTTAATTACGCTTAAAAGTTAGTATCCGCAATCATCTGTTTGCACACGGGTCACGAGTTCACGACAGGTCATAGCGCGGGCTAGGCGGCGTGTACGCAGCACTGCTGCGGGGTGGCGACGGCGCTCCCCTCAGTCGCCCGAATGCCATCGATCGATGCATACGTATCGCGAGCGCGCGACCGCCGTGAGCCCTGGCTAAAGTGTTTTGTTTAGATTTTAAAATTATCATGTCTCTCTCGTACTCAAACGTCCGTACACTCGCTGTTTGTGGTGGTGTGGCAGTGCGTCAGTGCTTATGAGAAAGACGGGCCCTTTTTTAACAGTTGCTTCAGTTTGTTTGAGTCAATAGTGATTACGCCAATTATTGTAGATAGTGATGATGATTATTTTTAAACACGCAAAAATAGTCAAGGGTACAAATTTATTATTTGTTTACAGCCTGCTGTGGTTCAGTAATGCGATGTTTAACAATTTTCATCCATTTTGAACTTTAAGTTGTTGACATAAGGTGCAACAAATGGCATTGATTACATTTTACCACTTACTACTGCATTTACGAATAAATTACATAATAATATCTACCTACACTTGACCATTACGACAGTCCAAAGCCTGCAAGCGTGATGGAAAATGTTTATCACCAACTAATACATAAACAATCACTGTGGCAAATTATTATCAATGAGTGAGAGTGAGAGCCGCGCGCGCGGCTGGCGTGGTGCCCTCCAGTAGGCTGCATATGTTTTTGCGAGGACAATCAGGTACCGTAACAAGCTTATAAATTTGTGATTATTAATGATACAGTTTTGAAATTTTTTTCATAGATTCTTTACATAAAAATACTAGACCCGTGTTTCGGGTTTCGCATAAACAAAAACTAATGTTGTATAGTGGTCCGATTGTGATAATTCTTCTTCTATTGGAAAGGGTATACTCTCAAGGTGGTCCCATATAAATTTGGAAAACAAAATCGAACCCTAAGGGTCGGAAAACAGGGGATGATTGATTGTTCACTCACTGATTGTAATGTATAACCACGCATAACTTTATACAGAGTAGTCCGATTTTGATAATTCTTTTTTTATTGGATAGGGTATACCTTGCCAAGTATTATAAGTACATTAAAGCTACAAAAAATTATCAAATAAAAACTTTTTATCAAAAAATTAAACCGCCGAAAAAACTGAAAAGCAAAAATTAATAAACCTTAAAACTTTGAGTCGGCGCGGCGCTGAAAAATCAATGAACAAAGATCATTCAAAGCGCCGACTCATAATTTTAAGGTTTATTACTTTTTGCTTTTCAGTTTTTTCGGCGGTTTAATTTTTTGCTAAAAAGTTTTTGAAACAAAGAATCTGTACTAATATAATATTATAAAGCTGAAGAGTTTGTTTTTTGTTTGTTTGGTGAAACGCGCTAATCTTAGGAACTACTGGTCCTAATTGAAAAAATATTTTTGTGTTGAGTAGCCTATTTATTGAGGAAGGCTATAGGTTATCTATCATCACGCTACAATCAAAAGGAGCGGAGCAGCAACGAAAAATGGACGAAAACTGGCAGACAATTCGATGCCACGGGAAGGATCAGGGAAGCAAAAATTTGACGCGGACGAAGTCGCGGGCAGAAGTTACTAAGTAACTACAATACTCCAAAAAGGAACTATTCGATGTAAACAGGGGTATTTTCATCACTATCCTCAGTGCAAGTTCTATTGCAGCTAAAGACGAAGGTATTCCTATTTCAGTGCCGTTTGAAATAAAGGTAGGATTTCTCTCTTCTTCGTATTTATGCTCCTATTACTAACTTTAACTATGCTTTGTGTAGTGATAGGTAAAGGTTTATGATTAAACTAGATTTTGAGTCCGGAGTTTGTTGCTGACCGGTTGATCGTAATCGGCTTGCCGCCAAGTATGTAGTAATATGGCAATATGAGGAACACGATGTAAATATCTCTAATTCTACATTGAATTTTTTTTTTATGCGAAAAACAAAAAACAAACGACTTCCAAATAAAACACTACAAACTGAAAACCAACTTTACTTTCGGAAGATGGTTACAAAAAATTAAAATACAGATGCAAAGTAACCGACTTCAAAAATTTAAGTTAATTTTCACTTTGTAGTGTTTTTTTGGTCGATTGTTTTTTCTTTAGCAAAAAAGTATTTTTCGTTAGTTAAATTAAAGCGTTAATAAGCGTTAATAATTAAAGCGCATTTAGTTTGCCAAGTTAAGTATATTTTCTACGTAATAACGAGTGGCACCTATTCCCATTAACCGCGCAGAAATTCAGACTATCGCCAAGAAATTCGAAATGAAATCACCCAATATCCCTTTGTTTGCTTCGGGAATTAATTCTTCACCACTCTCCGCCACCACTTCCTTCAGCACTTCCAACCACCACTAGACCAACGAAGGATATATAATTATTATTTACATTATTAATTATTTTATTTTACTGTTAATTATAATTTTAATTTAATTGTATTGATTTTAATTTTAATTGTATTAATTTTATTTTATTCATTTTAATTTAATTGTATTGATTTTAATTTTGATTGTATTTATTTTATTTTATTTTATTAATTGTAATTTAATTGTATTGATTTTAATTTTAATTGTATTAATTTTATTTGATTAATTTTAATTTAATTGTATTCATTTTAATTTTGATTTTATTATTTAATTAATTATTTTTAAATATATTTAATGTAATTAAATTGCAAAAATTATGATCCCGATGTTGGTTGAAATAAATTATATTAATTCATTCATAAAGGCTATATAATATCACGCTACAATTAAGAGTAGCGGAGCAGTAATGAAAAATATTGCAAAAACGGGGAAAATCGCACGGGTAGGCTATTCGACGCGACGGAAAGGGTCGGGGCTTCTCTCCTATTGCGGGTATGATGGAACAGATTTCTATAGAAATAAGCATCACCTCTGTAACAAGTTTCTTTTTTCCTTTGTTTATATGGATGTACATAAATGGTTAAATAAATAAATAACTCTTCAAATAAAGACACCACATAGAACTGTCCACTCATGACACAGACGAGTCACAATATGTCTACTGAGCTGTCACACTTCGCGTTCACAGTCACTTGCTCACGACGTCCATTTTAACTTGCGTTAAGGCCGGTGTTCCACCTTCGACGAGGAAGCGACGAGCGATCAACAGTTTTCTCGCTCGAGAAGGGTACCAAACATTTTAGAGCCCGTATAAATGATAAATGATTTTATGTCTGCAAGTAGGTTTGTAGAAACACTTTTAGACGTTAATTTTTTTAATCTAGATTTGGTGGGTTTTTTCTATCTGAATACTGTCAGAAGAATGGCCGAAACAAACTCAGAGGTCACTGTCTCTTTTCAAGTCCAGACATAATCTTCGGTAAAATAGACGAATATGTGTGTATCTTGAAGACTGTGGCTAATACGATCTCATCTTCGCTGTAGAGGTCCCTTGTTTATATCAGTCATATATCACCACATTTTATAATTTAAGTGGTTTGTTTAATTTTAATTTAGTTTTATTTTTGAATGTAATCAAAATCAAATCAAAAGTCATTTATTCAAACTAGGCTGAGAGTCAGCACTTTTTGAACGTCAAAGTTACACAAGACAGTCCCCCCAAAACGCCCGCCCTTCGACACTTCCTAGTGCTTTAGCTGGGAAGAAGAAGTGGCGGAACAAACTCCCCAGCAGTACAGGTGTCTGTTAAGTTAGAAGAACTTGATTCTATACAATATTGTGTAAGTAATTAATATTATAAAACAAAACATACATTATTCACCATATGTCAGCTAGCACAGGCCAATATACCACCAACAAAACATTGAAAACTAAACTCAAGCTGAAATAAATAATAAAACAAAATCGTAAACAGAACTTAAAACGTAAATAAAGCCTCCAGGCATAAAGGGCGTGCCCGCTTACATATTCAACGATGCAAAATGATACATAATTTTAGTTAAATTTGTTCATTTTAACTTTAATTTTTATTTAAATTTATATACTCTAACTTTAATTTGTTAACTTTAGTTAAAATTTTAATGTGTGTGATTTAAAAATAATTATTTAAAGTGTACCCCTATGTACCCTGGTATCCGAAATTAAAAGGGTTTTTGTTTTTAATTTATTTATTCATATATCACATCTGGTCGGTCAGTACGGACACGAAACTACTCACAGTTGTGCCACTTCCTCATCACGAGTTCTTCCCACACAAGTCGTGTTGATTTAAGCCTACGGTGAGGAAAACCTTCAGTGTCTTAAAAGAGTTAAGAAATCGCAGAACTGTACTCGATTCGTTGTGCTGAGTTCTTATGTTATTTGTAATCTGTGATTTTATTTTAAGCAGTGTATCGTACCTAGTACGTTTTTATTGCAGAAAACCCACCTTTAGCTGATATTTGAATCTAACGTAGTATATCCTGACGATCCTACACATATATTAACTGTTGATATCCGACTGATTATACCCTCGTTTGTCGCAGTAGTCTCGTCACCTTCACACACTCGCTGCTCGCCAACTCGTTTTAAGTTGCTAGCTCTACTCACTTTGTATTTATCGCCGGCGAGGTGGACCAGATGCCTTAACATGCTTTTAAACGGACGCACTATTTCTAGTTGTCATTTGTTGTGTTTCTTTATATAGCTCTTCGTTTGTAACTGATATTTTTGATTCCTTGGAACTAGTTAGAAGCGCTCTAAAAATATTGTATAGAGCGCTACTAACTGTCAGGATAAAATTAATAATGTTTTTGTTTTTAAATGTTGCTTTGATGGTTCCTGGCTCGGGATGACAACCGATCAGGTTAAGCTACATATGCCGTGGATGGGTGACCATTTTACATAATGAGAACCCTCCGTGCCTTGGGTAGCACGCTCAGCCATTAATTAGCCCAAGTCGTCATTTGTAGATCTTCTTTGACAGAAAGTATTACCAAGGGGTATCTTATTACCTAGTAACTGAGTTGTAGATGTTAGGTAGGCAGTCGCTTTACGAAAAATACTGGTATTTAGTTGCAACAATTTAAACTGGAAATCGACCCCAAAATTGTTGGAACCTGCCTGGGATCGCGAGATTGTTCGAAAGAGACACTTTGGCCCTGGTACATGGGTAACTGAAGGAACACGGGTGGGTTTTAGTCAGTAAAAGTCTGACACGCCCTCCCGCTCCACCCAGAGAGAAGTCATTTGATGATTTCCCACCCAAAAAAAAAACGTTGTTGGAAAAATGCTGAGCAGGTTGATTTCCTTTATCAAATACTTTTTTTTTATTTACCCAGGTGTTAATGAAAGAAAAATTGCTAAATACTATGTATTTTTAACAATTAGTATGCTTTCAGTGATGAAGTTAGAAGTAACTTACGATATATGATAGCATCTTAGAGAAACATGAAAAAATGATAAATCGTTCAAAGTAAGTCACGGTTTTCTGTGACTTAAGTAGTAGTTTTTATACAGAAACGTAACTTAAGCGCGGGTTAGGTTACAATCGTCATCTAGCCCAGAGGTTCAAAACTGATTTTTCTCTTAGACCACTCTCAATATTTTATTGGTTTCGGTGGACCTCTGCTTGTAAAATTTGAAACTAAAAATTTTTGCTCCCATATTTTTTCCGATTAGTTCACCATCTGCCTACATTGATATATTTTCTTCACGCCAACGTAGACCCCTGTCAAGTCTCTCATGGCTCACTGGGAGTCCAACCGGACCACTTTGGTAATCAATTATCTAGCTTTTCCCAATTAAGCTGGGGCCAGCTGCCAGTCTTACCGGATGGAACTGTATACCAGTATTTTGCACGGTTTAGGTCACACGTGCGATAAAATAATGTGATTTAAGTACTTCATTATTTTACACACGACTACATGTCAAGTTATACATTTCCAGTTTTAGCTGACCTCGCATTTTATAGGCTTTTCGTACAATGAGATGTCAGCTTATACTAGAAATGTATAGCGTGATGTGTGGCCATGCATACGTCGTGAAATTAGCTTCCGAACAAATTGAAAGTGCTAAACACGTGTAACTTAATTAAATTAAATAATTTATTCTCTTAGACATCAGAGATCCATTTTATGTTAGAAAGTTAGGTAAATAAATAAAACTTAAGAGCTATGTTATAGTCTGTGCTACATGTGAAAAAAATAAAAGTCGTTGACACCTGCCTACCAGTGCATTCAAATTACCGTTTTGACCGTGCTAGCGACACTTTCTTTACATTTTTTTCGTATCGTTTTGAAATATTTGAATACATTGGAAGGCGGGTTTCAACGACTTTTATTTTTTTCACATCTGGCACAGACTATAATAGTGTATAATTTAAAATAAATACTCATCATCAGCCGTCTATAATGTTCCCACTGCTGGGACACAGGCCTCCTCTCGGTGAAAGGAAGTGGGCCATAATCCATCACGCGGGCCCAGTGCGGGTTGGTAGATGTCACATGTCTCCGAATTTTTGGTTCTAAGACATGCCGGTTTCCTCACGATGTTTTCCTTCACCATTTGGAGAGCAGTAATGTTGAAATCATTTACACAAAGTAAAGCGCTTGCTTGGGTTCGGACTCACGACCTACTTACTCGTAAGTCGCGGCCGTTACCACTAGGCCACCACTGCTCCTACTTAACTAAATACTAAGCTCACAGAAAACCATTATTTACAAATATACACCAAGATAAAATTAATTACTCCTGCCCTGCACTAATGTACTATTAAGAAACAGATGAAAAATCAAGATTTTTCTTCCACGCTCCGATGGAACCAGTCACGACTGTGGTGGGGGGAGGTAGAGTCGCTAGCTAAAGCTAGTGAAGGTATAAAATTAAAAGTGTTCGCTCGGAGTGCCACGTCTCATTACCTTGTTCAGACGAGAATTAAACCGTTTCTGAGTTAATGAATGGCGCGTGACGCGTGCTAGTTGGGGTTTGGATGCGGTTGTTTAAGTCATTAGAAGAGTGAGGGAAGAGTGAGTACTCCTGTGTCTGCGCACGCACTTGAGCACTATAATATCTCCCGCGCCGATGGCTAGTCTCCGTTGAGATTGGCCGCCGTGGCCGAAATACGGTCTGGAGGACTATATGGAAGAGAATATAGTTTTCTTAAAGGTTTCTGATCAAAAGCGAACGTCATCGGTAGTTTATTTATTAAGCTCTTCAACAATGAGTATAGCTACACCATAACTGTACAATTGGTACACCAGAAACTTCAGTCTAAGCGCCTCATTACGAACACAAAATATACTGACGCATATTAATTATATAAAATAAAAAAAACAATAATAAAAAAAAATTTTAACAACAACACAACACATTAATACAACAACAACACACAACAACAACATATTAATTTATTAATTAACTGGCCTATTAGTCTAGTGGTTAGTGACCCTGACTGCAAAGACTGAGGTCGTGGGTTCGATTCCTACCCAGGACAAATCTTTGTGTGATGAGCACAGTCATTTGTTCTGTGTCTGGGTTTAATTTATCTTTAATATGTATGTATTTAGAAATATATAAGTATATTTATCAGTTGTCTGGTTACCATAGTACAGGCTCTGCCTAGTTTGGGATCAGATAACATTGTGTTGGTTGTCCTGAGATATTTATTATTTTATTATAATTATTAATTCTAGCTTCTGCCTGCGACTTCGACCCGTGAAGTTTCTTTTGCCCCCGACCCACTCCGTCGCATCCCTTCTTCTGCCCGTGCTGTAACTTACCTCGATCAGGTTAACCTACACTTGCCACGGTTGGTCCTTGGATGGGTGAACATCTTCACATACCAAGACCCCTCGTTATTGCTCCCGGCTGTTTTTCGTGGATCTTGGCAGTCGTTAGGTCGTCAAAAATCTGACAATAAATCTTACTAAGCGGTAAGATATTACCCAGTAACTGAGGCAGTCGCTCCATATGAATAGTTAGCTTTATCCGGTAAGACCGGAAGTTGACCTCAATATAGTTGGAAAAAAGCTAGGCAGATTAACTAAAATGTTAAAACATTTTCGGCATTTTCTAAGTATCATTTCCTACTTAGTTGGACTGTCAGATGGTCTGACAGATGAGCATACTCACTAAATTAGGGGCAGATATACGTATACATAATCCATACTTAGATGCATGAAGTTGGCCAGATTACTTTCGAACCATACGATGTTTACATAAACTTGCTATATCAATTATACTCGAAATATGATTACTCATCATAATCAACCTATATTATTCCCACTGCTGGGACACAGGCCTCCACTCGATGAGAAGGCGTGGGCCGTAATCCACCAAGCAGACCCAGTGCGGGTTGGTAGATGTCACATGACTTTGATTTTTTGGTTCTGGGACATGCCAGTTTCTTCGCGATATTTTCCTTCACCGTTTTGAGAGCAGTGGCGGTGAAATTATTTCCGCAAAGTAACACCTGCTTGGGTTTGTACCCACTAACTCCAACTCGTAAGTTGGGACCCAAGCAACTGGGCTACCACTGCTAAAAAAATATTACTATTTGCAGATAAATATTCGATATGCGATCAAACTCCTCCAAATATATTTCTTTAAATGAACGTATTCCACATGTCTTAAGAATAAAATATAACTGGTAGAACTCTAAAAACTTTGTCAACCATCTGCTGATCCCGTAAGTGATAAAAAGTATAATTTTATGACGTCATAGAACAAACCGTGCGCCTGATTATAAACCATATCGATCTCATGGTCGTAGGCCATAAAACGAATCATATGGGCAGAGTATGAATAAGACAAGGTAACTAGCTCATTGGCGATCGGAGTATGGTGGTAAAATGCATAGAGAACGCTGTTGCCCGCCTGCCAATCGTGGCGATTATGGCAAATCCCCCCAAACTGGGGGAGGCCTATGTCCAGCAGTGGACGCCTTTGTCGTTCAACTGAAATGATGATAATGACTACTTAGCTTATTGACATAGGGCTAGGCAGATGGTGATGTTGATGTATTGTATACCACAGTGAAGAAATTTGCAGCGTTTAGTAAAAAAAAACAAAGAGAAAACGTTTATATGCGGCAAACGTGACGATAATAAAGCACACTAAATAAAAAACAGGTTTTGGGGAAAATATGTCACATCCAATATTCAAGATAAATATTTAAAAAAATATGAAGCACTTGCATTCAAGAGGTTTAATTCATCGGTTACCTTAACCGTTGATTTGACAATGGTGAGAATTTAGCAAAAGCGATTTCTATGCTGTCAAAATTGACAATCGGTTGGAATGACAGCTAACTTCGAGCTCACTAAGAAGCTTGTCTTATTCATACGCTGTGTTATAAAATAAAGGTCGTAGAGTTTTTATGAAGAGTTCCTCTATAAACGTGGATTGAGTTCAGTGTTTCGATTGGAAAACATAAAATTGGAATGATGAGGGGTCTTGTGTTATGTCGTATGTTTTCTATTGTGAGCAGGGATGTTGAGTGGAATCGGTAAGAGATAAACTTCTTGGAACAATTTTTGTTCGGAAGCTACCAACATAGTCTGCGATTTTGTGTGAAGAGTGGTAATAGGATTAATTTAATTTAGTCATGGCTAATTTGCTGTATTAAATAAGTAAGAATTAATAAAGAAATAATATTCCTACCCCCAAGCAACCTTGATCTGATTTTATGTGTGTCTGACACTCATCTTCGAGTATCTCACACTCATGACACTCCGTTTTCGAGAGTCTGAGACTTGCTGTGCTACGTAAGATATAATTGTAAAATCAAAATTAGAAGTAATTTAGGCTGAGAATCAGAACTTTCTGAACGTCAAAATTACATAAGACGGTCTCCAAAACGCCCTCCCTTCACCACTTCTTATTGATTTAGCTGCGGACAAGAAATGGCGGAAAAAACTCCTCTGTATTCCAGCAACTACGCACACGCTACGTAGTGCTACGCCAGAACGCTACGCAACATTGCTACGCCATTATTGCTACACTATATCATGCTACGAGAAAATTAATCTTCCATAATTTTGCATATTTGTAATGCAAATCTTATTCGACTAAAAATGAACTGATGCATAGACTAGACTAAAGCTAGAACTAAATAAATATTTCTAACTTGCTTCTGCCCGCGACTTCGTCTGCGTAAAATTTTTCCTCCCGTGACCCTTCCCGTCGCATCGAATTGCCTGCCAGTTTTCGTCCATTTTCCGTTGTTGCTCCGCTCTTTTTGACTGTTTTATATGTTATATAGCCTTTCTCAATAAATAGGCTACCCAACACAAAAATAATTTTTCAATTCGGACCAGTAATTCCTTAGATTAGCGCGTTCAACCAAACAAACAAACTCTTCAGCTTTATAGTTTTAGTTTGCTTGATAGACATATGGCGACCCGCATTGAACTGCACGATGCGCAGTTTGGACTCAGACCAGGTCTCTCCACTGAAAGTGCCATATTGTCTCTCAAGCATACTGTACAGTATTATACGTCTAGGAAAACGCCTGTTAGTGCGTGTTTCCTGGACCTTTCCAAGGCGTTCGATCTGGTGTCGTACGACTTGCTGTGGCAAAAACTATCGAATGATACTTCTGTCGATAGAGAAGTTATAGCCATTCTACGGTTTTGGTATAACAATCAGACCAATTGTGTACGGTGGGCAGGCTCGTTGTCGGATGTGTATAGGCTGGAGTGCGGGGTGAGGCAGGGTGGCTTGACCTCCCCTCGGCTCTTCAATCTGTACATAAACAGGTTGATCGTCGAGCTCAGAAAGACCTATCAGGGTTGTTATGTAGATGGAGTATGCGTCAACAACATTAGTTATGCTGATGATATGGTCTTGCTGAGCCCGTCGATTAACGCAATGATAAACCTGCTCACGATATGTGAAAAGTATGCGGAGGCTCATGGGCTCAGGTACAATGTCAAGAAGAGTCAGGTACTAGTCTTTAAGGCGGGCACTAAAACATACCCCATTGTACCGCAGTTAAAACTGTGTGGAAGTTCCTTGGAGCAAGTGTCTTCCTTCAAGTATCTGGGCCACTGGGTTTCCGAAGTCATGAAAGACTGTCTGGATATTGAGCGTGAGCGCAGGGCGTTGGCTGTCCGCTGCAACATGTTGGCTCGCAGATTTGCCAAGTGTATGACTCAAGTAAAAGCTACACTGTTTACAGCGTATTGTCAGTCGTTTTATACGTGCAGTCTGTGGGTCAGCTACACGCAGAGGACATACAGCGCTCTGCGCGTTCAATACAATAATGCATTCAGGGTGTTGATGGGGTTGCCGCGCTACTGCAATGCTTCCAGCATGTTTGCAGAGGCGGGAATAGATGGTTTCCACGCCATCATGCGCAAGCGATGCGCCTCCATCATGCGCAGGGTACGCGCCAGCCCTAACAGCATCCTGAATGTTATAGCAGATAGGTGGGACAGCCCCATACTGGGACATTGGATACGCCTACATGCCACTGTGGCGTAATAATATTTTTAATTTAATTCATTGGTAGATATAAGTACTAACACTAGTTTTCAGTTCTTTGTATACTAACCAAATGGACTTTAAGGGTCTGAAATAAAAGTTTTTATTTTTTTTATAATATACATGTGCATGTCCTTTAACTTTGCCGCCTCCATTCTTCGTTCCTCCACAACCCTCATCAAGGGAATTCCATTGTATCACTTGTAATGGGCGCTCTGAAACGAAAAAAATAGACATAATCAACGTTAGACCAGAATATACGAAGGGAACTTAATTATTGGATAATATAATAAGATTTTAATTCAAACGACTGTTTCTTTGGAGTTTTAGGAAGGTAGCCCTAATTGCTTTTTTATATTCAAGGTTTTTAAGGGAAAGAGGATTAGCAGAGACCCGAATTAATTTGTAATTATGGAATGTATTATAAAGGCTTTTAGGAATGAAGTAACTTCAATCAGTTGCCAAATCTTTGTTTCCCATTGATTTTATTTCGTCGTAAATAAAATTTCGACTTAGTGGTAGTGTAAATTACGTTGATTTTAAAATGACTAAGAACTACTTAAGAAAACGTCATTTTATTTTAAATTGTTATGCATACTAAAGTCGGGTTTTAAAGTATTGTATTCATCCTACTAATTTTACAAATGTTTATTTTTGTTTATTTGGACGTTTCTTACTCAATCACACAAAAATGTCTGAATGAATTTGGATGAATTTTGGCGCAGAGATCGTTTATGGCTTGGGTATGTTTTATAGCTTTTTATTCTGGTAGTATGCTCCCATGAGAAAAAGTCTGATATCCGACATCATATTAATTTGTTCATACTTTGAAAATTTGAACGTATGTCTCATATCTTTCCCAAAGATTGAAAATACTGCTGAAAGTTTTTTAGATATTTAAATGATTTTCATCATCATCATTTCAGTCAATAGACGTCCACTGCTGGACATAGGCCTGCCCTGTGCACCGCTACTTCGACCGTTTCCGTGCCTCTCACATCCAGCGAATTCCTGCGGCCTTCACCAGGATATCGGTCCACCTTGTGGAAGGCCTTCTAACGCTACGTCTTCCAGTACTGGAAACTGATTCTGGAAATGATTTTAATGACACCTTTGATAAAACCTCTTCGTCATTTTCATTGTAGAAGCTATGCAACAAATTTTTCCTGGGAAATTTATAACCTTCCATTTCATCGCAGTCGGGTAAAAAGATACAACTATCTGTGCCCGTGGTTAGTGAGACGATTATACTCAGCTTTTGACGGCCACAAGCATTAAAACACACAGTTTTCTTGATTAGTTGTAAAAACTTCTTACTTTAGGAAAACTATACACTGAAAAAGGTTTTTATAAGCTGTAAAAAGAATTTTATCTGATTTCTTCGGTAATTCCAGTCGGTGTTTTTTATTGCAAAATATTAGGATACACACATCGTATTAAAATGTGGGCTTTGAAACAAGCGATTATTATCTTTCTTAACACGTTAACTGCCATGTCGGACTATGTGTCCGACACTTTTAGTTCCATTCAGGCCTTGTCGGACTATATGACTGACAACACATACCAAATCTGAACGTATCGTTGCTGCCTGGCGGCCATGTTTATTACTCTTTCAGCATATTAACCGGTCAATTACCGTAATTACAGACACAATTAAAAAAACCGGCCAAGTGCGAGTCTGCTGCTGTAGGTATTCTCGGTTTATGCATAAATTAAATGTTTTGTTTTTTAATTTTTATATTTGAGTTGATTGAATGAAGGGTAAATGGCTGTTTACGATTTATGAAGTATTAAAAAAAACTACTTACTGAACTCGTTCAAACCAATTGTCGGTGGAAATTTACATGGTTATGTACATCATATATTTTTTTTAGTTTTATCATTTTCTTACTTTAGAAGTTACGGGGGGGGACACATTTTACCACTTTGGAAGTGTCTCTCGCGCAAACTATTCAGTTTAGAAAAAAATGATATTAAAAACCTCAATACCATTTTTGAAGACCTATTCATAGATACCCCACACGTATTGGTATGATGAAAAAAAATTTTTTGAGCTTCAGTTCTAAGTATGGGGAACTCTAAAATTTATTGTGTTTTTTCTATTTTAGTGTGAAAATCTTAATGCGGTTTACAGAATACATCTACTTACCAAGTTTCAACAACATAGCTCTTATAGTTTCGGAGAAAAGTGGCTGCGACATACGGACGGACAGACAGACAGACATGAAGAATCTATAAGGGTTCCGTTTTTTGCCATTTGGCAGCGGAACCCTAAAAACGATTGTTTACATACCAAATGTGGTATCTCAGGGACTTAGAGGTTAAGTGTGTCGTAGAGCGCAAAAACCACTGTGTCTATATAACTTTTGTTTACATTTACTCTCATACACTTTTTGGAAAGTATGAAATCAAAATTAAAGTAAGGAATTAAATTATGAAAATAGGCTGTATATTATGTAATAAATCTGATATATGTATATGTATTTATGGCATAAATAAACGATTTAAAGTAAAATAACACTAAGTATTTTTTTGACTTTTTTTGATTTTCACCATGACAGTTAACGCGTTAATATATTTTTGTGGTTTGTGGTAAATATTTTTTAACTTTTATGGCACGATCTTGTTAAGTATGTATGTAAGAAAGGCTCTACAAAGCGATTTTTTTTTTACGACAATTATTTAAACATTTTTTTTCACTTACAATTAAGACGGAAGTTCGAAAAAATTTTTTTAGTTAACAATTGTTTAACTTGTTGAAAAATTAACTTTAAGTAAAATTTCCAACGGAAATAAATTATTTATAGTATTCAGAACACACCACAATTTTTTCAAATGTAAAAAAAAAATCAATTCCTTAAATAAATTAAATAATGTGCCGAACTCGCTTTTGATGCCACGCGCTCAACCTAAAAATGTCGCGTGCAGACCTATGAATAATGGAGATAGAGTTCCGGGAGTTAAGAGTTTTTTATTGGAAATTTCCTCTTTTTTCAGAATCTTTTTTTGAAATTTCTTACATATTAACAGTTTATGAAATACTAGCTTCTGCCCGCGACTTCGTCCGCGTCATATTTTTGCTCCCCTGACCCTTCCCGTCGCATCGATTTGCCTGCTAGTTTTCGTCCATTTTTCGTTGCAGCTTGCTCCTTTTGAGTTATAGTGAGTCAACCTTAAAAGATAGACATATGCTCTCGCGGACTTTTTTTAGAACTTTGTAAAAGGAACAATTCCGATATACATAATTTTTGCGTTACTTTAACCGTTTACGCAGCGCACGCAACGGAAACTCTCAAAAGGAATCAATTTTCCCCGGTTTTGCAACATTTTTCATTACTGCTCCGCTCCTCTTAGCCTATAGCCTCCCTCAATAAATAGGCTACCCAACACAAAAAGAATTTTTCAATTCGGACCAGTAGTTCTTGAGATTAGCGCGTTCAATCAAACAAACAAACTCTTCAGCTTTATAATATTATAATAGTATAGATTGGCCAAAATTTTTTTTTCATCTTTAATTGTTTATAACTTTTGCAATTTTTTATGTGTTAATACACGGTTTTGGCACATTTTTCTAGACGTCATTCCGGATCCAATGAGCTATCGCACATAATTTTAAGAGCAGTATCTCTATTTTGTACCATTTTCAACTTGTCGACTAGACTATACTTACACAGTGACCACCATGAGCACAGTGTGCGTTGTGGATTCGATCCCAAACAAGCGCTGTACTTTGCGGATAATACCATTTCTCGACCACTGCTCTCAAAACGGTGAAGAAAAACATCTTAGAACAGAGCGCATGTTCTAGAACCAAAATACCGAAGACATGCGACACGTGTTCCGTGTGGTGCCGTAAAGAATAGCACCATACAATTTCCTCCCGTGGGTGTACTAAAGAGGAAGTAGCAGCGTTCAACCCACCTACCAAGCGTGGCGATTATGGCAAACCCCACTCCCTCCCCCCCTCATTGGGAGAGGCGAACGCCCACCAGATGATATCTTTCGGTCGAAATGATGATGATGATGATGTGATAGCTAGCAACCGAGATACCGCACCCCTGGCATATGGGTAACTGAAGGAACACGGGTGAGTTTTAGTCAGTAAAAGTCTGACACGCCCTCGCGCTCCACCCAGAGTGGGAGAAGTCATGTGATATTTTCATATAAAATAAACAAAAACAGCTAAGACCTATGTTCCAGTAGTGCGAACATTATATGCTGATGCTGAAGTAACCGCCATCGCTACCTCTCCGCTCACCGCCCACTCAATGGCCGCTCCCTTATTATCGTTAAGCAAATGGTTATTGCCGTAAGAAGTACGTGCGAGGATAAAAAAACGTTGGTAGTCGGTATTACCCGTGAGTGCGCGCTACCATTCGCTTTCATGAATATAATTCTTTATTTGTTATCTTGTTTCATTGGATAACTGTAGAAATAAGGAGATAGGAAGGATATTCAGGTGGAATGAATTCATAATTACTTTGAAAGGCTTTGGCTTTTATCAGATAAAATTACAAACAACAAAGTAGGTTTGGATATTTTTAACCGGCTTCAAAAAAGGAGGAGGTTAATATTGTCTGTGCCTGGAACGACACAGTCATCTAATAATGACGATACCATGACGTCATAATTAGTAAAATTTCAAATAGAGCTGTTTCTTTACTATTAATAGTACCTAGTTTGTTTTCATTACTTTAATATTCTGAACGACTTAAACTTATCATGTCAATACATTTTGTGAGATCAGTATTTTAGGCTAGTATAGTCATCGGTACATATGTACATCCTAGTTTAAGGATATTATTGTTTAACACATTAGCACTGTACGAAATGCTGTCCAATTAAGAAATGATGAATTTATATTAAGTTATTATTAACACGTAAACATACTACACAACCGGTCAAAATCATAACCCTCCGTTTTGCTTCGCAGTAGTCAGTCAAAAATAAACACGGTTCACAATAATTGCTCACTAGTGATTGCAGGTAATTACATATTTTTGACACAGAGTCTTCCATCCACGTCAGACTTCCTATAAGGTCAAGAATTTCTAGGTTTTACTTTAGAACATATAGCTTTTTCTACCTCACCAACCCCCACCTAAATCCTCCACCGCTTTGGCTAGAACAGTCCATATACCCAAAAAAAAGACGAAACTAACAAGCCAACATTATAAACACATACTATACCTACATACAGTAGGGTAAAAGCCCCCGAAATCCTATTAAATGCGCGACGGCGCGGTATACCATACTTGAGTGGGTCCGCGGTCCAAATTGCATCTAAGCTATGCAACTATTTATGTGGTAGGAGGCATGAGATGTCGCGTGGTGCTGGTTTTACGGAATATTTATGTGACAGTGTTGGTGTAAGTGTTTTGTGTGGTGTATTTTGAGGAGCTGTGAGTCGGAAAGTGTAACTGAGGAACGGTAGAGAAATGGTTTTGAGTTGTATTTAAAGGAAAATTAAAATTGTTATTGAATAATCACCTTGAGCTTTACTTTATCTGCTTTTACTTTGACTGCTTTCAAAACGGTGAAGGAATATTATGTCATGACTCCGGGACCAACCACCGGTAGTCCCGGCGTGGTAGATTACGAAACGTTCTCACAGAGAAGAGGCCTGTTTTCCAAAAGTGGGAACATTATAGGCTGAGATTGCTGAATCAGGTGATTCAGCAATCTCAGCCTATAATGTGTATCTTTTAAAGAAGCGAAGCTCAATAGCTTCGTTTCTTTAAGGTGATTATGCAACTACAAATAGTTGCATAAAAAATATCGAGTAATAGTGTAAAGTAGGCATTAGGTATCTGTCTTTTTTTTTTGTTGTTTATACAAATGATTGACCCTGAGTTATGGGAAACATTTCATTTTGGAAAACAAAAAGAATAAAAAGGTTTTAATGACTTAAAAGATTTAACCGCTCCCTTTTATAACTTGTACCACACGGTAGGCTAGGGCGAGTGGTGTAATTATCGGCCTCACTACACAAATTGAATTAAAAGGCTATTTAGTTTTTATGTTACGTGCACTTTTGCGAGGTGAAAATAAATGCATGGCGCGATAACTGGGCTTAAGAGTAAGTTACGTTATGTGAAAATTTAAAAGAAAAATATGACAGATATTTAAAAAAATATCGGACGCACACCCATGAAAAGCAAACACACGCACACTAAAGGGTTCCGTATTTGGGATGAATTTATCCCAAAAAAAAATAATATTGCTAGAGTGGCTGCTGCAGGTGCGGAAAACTTCAAACGGCGAAAATATTCCAATCCCATTGGGAGTTATATTTTTGAGCCGTTTAGGGTTGAAACATTAGGGCCATTGAGTCCGAGTGCCCACTTGGTTTTTCGAGACATAGCCAAGCGGTTGGTCGACATTTTTTATGCCATGAATCAGCATCGCCATACAACGTGGCCATGCTGCCAACCTTTTGGGCACATTTCCCACTGACAGCAATGCGGACGAGTTTTTTGATACCCTGAGATTCTTTTCTCTCTGTTTTATATACTTGTACATATTAATCATATTATTTTATGTCTGTTAGCCTATTAAACATGTAAATATTGCACAATATACAATTTTTAACGCGATAAAACAGTATTCCTACACAACCATAAGTCTGCCGGGGTCGCGTGATTGTTCGAAAGAGATACCGTGACCCTGGCACATGGGCAACTGATGGAACACGGGTGGGTTTTAGTCAGTAAAAGTCTGACACGCCCTCCCGCTCCGCCCAGAGCGGGAGAAGTCATTTGATGATTTCCCATCCTGAAAAAAAAAAAAAACCATATAAATTTCCAGAGGCTTTTGTTACGAATTAAATAAAATAAAAACTAAAACAGTTTCTTGATTCGAAAACAACTAACAATACACAAACAAAACATGAAAATAATAACTCAGTTTGTTGACTAGAAAAGGCTTTTATTTGTCTTAAAAATACTCGTAAACCATCTGTGGCTCACGGCGACGCGTACATGTGGCTGCGTAGTTTTGTATTGTATGGTAGAAAATATCTTATAGAACGAGGCCAAACTTAACTTTTTCTGGGTATTAAACTTGAGGACCTGGTTAAGAATACAATAATTCATTCCATTTCTAAAATAACTGATGTCTCTCGGAAAGCCGCCACGTTTAAATGGAATTGGGCCGGACACAGCTGCCGTATGTCAGACGATCTATGAGATAAACATACGACTCCATGATCCCGCTTAATAGCAAAGGACATCGCGGCAGGCCCAGACGTAGATGGCGGGATGACCTGGACTCTTTCAATAAAGATTGGTCCTAGATGGCTACAAAAAAAAAAACTTAGCCGTAGCGATTGTTGAGAGTAACCAGTGTACATGGGACTTTTAAAGAAAGGGTGTGTCTTCAATATTATTTCTCCGTTTACTCCTTTAAAGTAAGGATACAAGCGTTATGTTATGTCCGCGGATGGGAGACTATCTCTAGATACTAAAACCCCTCAGTACTCCGGAATTCGAGCTTTCTTAAGTCTTTGACAGTCGTCAAAAGCCCGAAAGTCTGACAACCAGTTTTACCAAGGGATATTGTACTACCCAATAACTGTGGAGGTCAGATAGGCAGTCGCTCCATGTCTCGTATTCAGCTGCATTCGGTTAGACTGGTATCCGACCCTAACATACTTGGGAAAAGGCTAGGTAGAGATGATATCCCATCAAAAACATAAATGTGAAATGAGAGCCAAGTTCAATGGTCAGTCCTGACTTGGCTAGTTCTCATATACGAATTATTATGTTCGATGACTAGTTTCTACCAGCAAGCCAAATTTTCGGAATAATAAAATAAGAACCGACAAGTTACAGGTTTAAAACTTGCGAAGGCTATAATATAATTCCTATATGAAAACTAGCCAAGTCAGGACTGACCATTGAACTTGGCTCTCATTTCACATTTATGTTTTTGATGGGATATCATTACTTTTTGTACATAAATTATTAGTAGGTACTTATTTATAGCAAAATTAATACCAAAGGGTTTTTGTTATAAGTATAAGTGTTCCTAATAGAATCAATTAAGTGAAAAATTATAATAAAATGATACAAATTTACCAGTTTCTGATTTATTCCTTTGTATTCACCTAATTACCTATCTGCATGCCAAATTTTAACTTTCTAGGTCATCTGGAAGTGGGTCAGAGTTTTGATGAGGTCAGTCAGTGATAAAAATGACGATTTTTGGACGTTAATATCTAAATAACCGTTTGAGATATGTTTATGAAATTTGGAGCACATATGTATCTTGCAAGTTTCACTATACGAGCCAAATTTGACACGTTTATGTGAAATGATTGTTGAGTTATGAGAGGGTCAAAAGTGGCTCCAAATGGTTCGTGTAATATTACACACGGTGCTGCTCGCCAGTTCTGTTACTTGAACTTGGCTTGACACGCTGCCGCGTGTCTAGATAATACAGACAACTAGATGTTTTGGGTGGCGCCGGACGGTGTCCTATAAGAGTAGCACCATCCCGTTTCTTCCCGTGGGTGTCGTATTATGGCAACCCTTGCCTCCTTACCCCGTTAGGGGAGGCCTATGTCCAGCAGTGGACGTCTTCGGCTAAAGCGGCGGCTACCAGGGGCGGTTTTCTGTTCATTAAAATATGCTCAAAAAAAATATACACACTTCATCTAAGACAAGTTTGGTTCAAGTTGTTCTAAATAGTCTATAGGTACTAGCTCCGCTTTATGGTCTACCTTCCAAACAGCCTGTATAATTTAAATAATCAATTAACGAAATTATTCTCCACAATATTCACTCATAATAACTCTATGTTCTATTCCACTAGAAACGTCAGTGTCATGAAAACTAGAACAACACTTAGATAAGTATTTCACTAATTACCAAAACACTCAAGTATTCTTACTAATTAGTAACAGAACTAATTGGTACTAAGGTGGATTGGTCTTAGTAATTTTATTTATGCATTATTCTCTTTAATTACTGTTCTCTGAGTAGGGAAACGACTTTCCGTGGGTGTTGAATGAAAAATGTGGAAATTCTGGAAATATTACGCCTGTATACGAAGAGGTAGTAAAATAACTTTAATTTTGGAAGTCGGTGGTAAACAAAACGAAAAAACACAAAACCAAAGACGAAATAAAGTAATTTTCACTTTGTTGTGTTGTTTTTAGAGTATTGTTTTTTTTTTTTTGATAATTTTTATATATTAGTAAGATTTTTTGTAGCTTCCCGGAGTCAGGTTTGTATATCCGAAGGGTGGCTTGCTCCGCCATAATATGGGATTTAAATATAATAACTGGCAAAATCTGGTTGTACTAAAATCCCTGCCTGCTCCTTTCAGGACTACGGTGTAGTGCCTGCATCGCGGAATTGTTTGAAAGAGATACCGTGGCCCTGGCATAGGCATCTGAAAGAACACGGATAGGTTTTAGTCAGAAAATGTCTGATACGCCCTACCGCTCCACCCAGAGCGAGAGATATCATTAGATGATTTCCCACACAAAAAAAAGGACTACGGTTGCGTATTATGTTAAATAAATCATACAAGTAACATTTGTATCTCATATGGTAGTATCAAACTTGCATTAGTTTAAAGAAAAAGTTTTAATAATACGAGGAGGCCGGCCCAACACCTTCATAGACGTCTTGGGTCCTATGTTGTATAATATAGAGACAGCTTTTTCAATACTTAATCTTTCTTTTTTAAGAGCAGTGATGGTTCAGTGGTAACGGCCGCGACTTACGAGTAGTATGTCGTGAGTTCGAACCCAAGCAGGCGCTTTACTTTGTGTAAATTAATTTTATCAACACTGCTCTCAAAACGGTGAAGGTAAACATCGCGAGGACACCTAACAATTTGAAGACATGTGACATCTACCAACCCGCACTGGGCCCGCGTGGTAGATTATGGCCCACTCCCTCTCACCGAGAGGAGGCCTGTGTCCCAGCGGTGGGAACATTATAGGCTGCGGCTGATGATGAATCAGATATGGAAAAAATACATGTTGCGCCGATACCAAATAAATTGGGATACAAAAATACAAAATAGTTTACTTCTTTAACAAATACATGACACTGAAATTGTGATTGGAGCCTCCTTTTAAGCTAATAAAGCCTGTAGTAGAAGGCTCCGCTCTTCCATAACAAAAGAAATAATTAATACAAAAACATTTGTCTAGAATCTAAGTTTAATCATTGTGTGTGTGTGTATGTGTGTGTGTTTGTGTGTGTGTGTGTTTGGGTGTGTTTGTTAGTGTGTGTGTGTGTGTTTATGTGTGTATGTGTGTTATGTAACGTATTTTAAAAGCGCTTCTGTTTCCTCATAAGTAAGTTGTTTGATCCATTCAACTATTGACTTTTTGCAATCATAGTATTTCTTGTTATATACATATATTTCTTTATTTATTTTATTATATATTTGAGCCGACCGTGTATTATACTAAATGGATGCAAATGTGGTTTTTGTACAGGGAATTTGTGGGATCATCATCTGCCTGTCTTTTCTCAACTATGTTCGGGTCGGCTCCCAGTCTAAACGGATGCAGCTGAGTACCAGTATTTGGGATAAAAGCAAAGAAATGATGATATTGAAACAAATAGTACTTCTTATATACACTCAGTTGTCACATATTATTCTGTTTAATGCGGAAGCGACAGCGTAGTCTATGAAATTCAAATTTTCTAACATTTTTTGCAATTTGCAGGTTAGCAGGTACCATGTCGATTGCGGACTCCCGGCCACCGTAGGCGCGAGCTTGCGGGTGGCGAGCAATGGGTAGCTCGCCGCCCGGTAAGGACCAAGCTCGGGTCGACGGCGCGTAGTGTTCCACGCGCGCCTCAAAGAGATATCAGCAAAACTGAAGGGGTCTGCTAGGACCGATGCCTGCCGGGGTCGCGTGATTGTTCGAAAGAGATACCGTGACCCTGGCACATGGGCAATTGAAGGAACATGGGTGGGTTTTAGTCAGTAAAAGTCTGACATGCCCTCCCGCTCCGCCCAGAGCGGGATTTACCTTTTCACATAGAAAAAAAATCGTGAAGATAAAATCAATACAAGCTAAAGTTTTGGATCTGCAAAACATTTTATGAGGTAATTATGTTAGTGATTCTCGACCCGAATCAACAAATAAAATGAGCAGGTATTTTGTTTTTTTTTTTTTCATTTTATTCTTATTTACGGAAATCGGTAAGTGTGAACTCCCTTTTTTAAAACGCGGCCAGTCTGTACGTGTCCTTAAACTGCGCTCACACACACAAACAAACGTAACCGACATTTCATTCTTAGATTTTTTGAAGAGAATTATTAAGAGAGTTATTCTGAGAAACAATAAAATTAAAAAATCTAAAATAAAAAGTATTATTGATTATTGACTTGGTATCGTATTGTTATATGATTATTTTGAAAAGACACCTTTGCCCAGCTGTGGGATTACAATAGGCTGTTTTATTTCGTTTCACAAACCACCAAGATACAAAACACCAAGTAACAAAATATTCCTGTCTAAACTCACTTATGTAGGAATATTGGAACCTAACAGAACTCCGGACGTGACTCCAAGCCCTGCCAATGCACATTCAAATAGAAACGTTCAATACAACGTTCATGGAATAGACCAACAGACAAACAAACATATTTGCATACTGCATGTATGTAGATTGTTGGTACACTGTGGTGCCCGGGTATCAATAAGCTAGCCGGTCTATACAAGTGGGCGTCGCAAAAGGCAACTTCGTGTCGAAAATGACTGACAGACAACCTAATGTTTAAGTAACCTCTGTTTCTTACTAGTAGTAATAGTAAGTACCTAGGTGTGTTATGTATTTATTTGTTTGTATTTTTTTGTATGTTTCTTCAGTTCTTCAGTGCGTGCGTCTTTCTGTGCGTCATGTTTTCCGCAAATAAATTTATTTTCTGTCTATTTTCTTAGTAACAGCCCGGAGTCTGGGAGTTGGCGGTGTGATACTCCCTGCCTCGGAAAGCACGCTAAGCCGTTGGTCCTGCTCTTGATCTCTCTCCGGTCGAGTCGGATTGCCGTATCCTCGGAATGTGAGAGTGTGGGTAGAATGAGTCCTCCTTTATCTGCGCGCACACTCGTACGCCGTAATATCTCCCGCACCGATAGGCTGCCATGACCAAAATACTGTCTGGAGGACGATATATTATTATATTTTGTCGTAAGCGAGAGAAAAGCTGAAAACTCCGATGAGACAATCGTGTTACATTATTTTATATCACGAAGCGACACGTGCTTTAATTATGTTTACCTAGTGTTGAACTCTGTGAATTCGTGTGTAAAAGCACTCCTGCTCTCGATACCGTTGGAAACGGAATGTGTTTGTGCGGTGTGTAATGTGCTGACGCCTCGTCGCTATGCCTTGTTTCCTCAAAGTGTTGGGTAGAGGTTGGGTTGGTTGAGTGTTGGCCACATAACACAAATAGGCACATCACACACCACACCCACCCATGGCATACAACTCTAACGGATTAATTAATAAAATCTAATTATATAAGTCACTTGATAAAAATGCTAAGCATCTGTTATTAAAATTCATATTTCTCACGAAATCCGTCTCCACATTTCCACAGCCCACATTAGTTCTGCGAAGGTGGTTGAAAAAAGAATTAAATTCTCTTTTGTTCCCGCTTGTAAGTGCCACTCTGAAATATCACTCACTTCTGATATACGACGCTGAATCTGGGTTACTGAGCGAACCAGAGTGCTTTCAGTAGCTGTACAGTTAACTGAGGAATAATATCAGCATGAAACTGTCCCAGTGTAGAGCAAAAGCATATTTTACATGCGTTCGTGAAAACGTTGACTTATGTCTTCTTCAAATGTGGGTAGGCAGTAACTACAGAACTGCCATCTGTTACGATCCTGACGTATTTCTTTGCTTACGTTAATACAACTGGTCATACATGCACGCCGGTTGCGAGTACTACGCACCTGATCTTTCTGAAGAACATCACCAATAAAGTTGCTCTATGTCTTTTTAATGGTGGTGGCCCTGTGGTAATGGCCATGACATCCAACATGTTGATCGTAGCTTTGAAGCCTGGCAGGCGCTTTACCTTTTGTACTAGTGATTCTGATAAACTTTCATACGTAGTGCGGTCCAAGAGTTCTTAGCCTAACATAGAAGGACAGATAGAAATTAAACAAAACTAATATTATTTTTTAATATTTAATCTTCTTTTATTGCAACACATTTTTCAGAACGTCTGACTAATGCTTCTATGCTACTATAAAAATATGCTGAATCTTTACTATCAAAGTGGTCGTAAACAGTCTGTTTAATTTCTTCATCATTGTTAATTTTTTTCCGTTTCAAATCTGATTTTAATTTTGAAAAAAAAAAATATGCTGAGGGGGCCAGGTCAGGACTATAAGGGGGATGATTTATCTCTATGTAGCCACATCGCTTAACTGTAGACTTCGCAATCGCAGCAAAGTGGACTGGAAAATTGTCGTGAAGCAATCGGACACCTCGAGTTATTTTCCCCCGTCTTTTTCAACAATTTTCTGGCGTAACAGTCGTAGTAAGTCACTATAATAAGCTGCGTTTACAACTGTGTTACTTTCCTTGAAATCGATGAGAAGGATTCCCTCACAGTCCCAAAAAATTGTAGCCATGAGCTTCTTAACACTTCGGATGACCTTAGCTTTTTTTGGTGTCGGTTCTCCCTTTCTGTGCCATTCCATCGAGTCCCTTTTAGATATCGGATCGTACTAAAGAATCATAGTTTCATCGCCCGTCACAATCGATTGAATAACTGCTTCCTGGTCATCGCGGCAAAGCTCTAAAAATTCTTCACAACATTCAACACGTCGCTGCTTTTGGACTGCACTAAGAATCCGTGGCACCCACCTTGCTGTGATTTTTATCATGTGTAAATGCTTGTGAAGAATTCTAATAACACTTGTTTTTGAAAGTCCAGACTGTGCAGCAATTTTTTTTGTTTTTAATCTATGGTCACTCAGAACAATATCTTCCACAATTTGAATATTTTCTGGGGTCGTCACCGTGACAGGGCCTCCTTCACGTGGATCATCTTCCAATGATTCTCTACCCCAACGAAACAGCTTAGACCAGTTTTTTTTTATTACATACGAAGGGCAAGAGTCACCGTAAACGACAGTCAATCTTTCTTTTATTTGCGTTGGCGTTAGACCTTCTTTAGTTAAAAACTTTATAACAGCCAGATATTCAATTTTATACATTTTGTGAACATCACTCGACTGCATGTATGTAAATCGCTCTCAAAACTGGAGTACCAAATGGAACAAGTTGAAACTCAACACAGTGCATGTTGAGACTTGTACCTACTTTATGAAGGAAAAACCAAATTACGTTCTGTTCATTTTCTATGTGAGGCTAAGAACTCATGGACCGTACTACGTATAATTTGATTCAACAGTGTTATTGGTTAAACCGTTTTGATTTATTCATCCCGAACTCTAGCTTGTAACAATTTATTACTACGGACAATTAAACAATAAGACCTTATTCTATGATTCATCCAATAATATGTATATGACGGCAAATATCTGTGGAGAAAAAAAGGAATGAAGTCCAGTTTCTTATAAATTATGACGTTCCAATCAAAATATTTTATCTATACTTATAGTTAGGGAGCTGGCGAGCAAAATTTCGATATGATCAGCACACAAAGCAGACGTTATTAATAGTGATAATTATACCCTAAGAAACATCAAGGACCTCGTCTGCCACCATAGTAGCGCTGCGTTGTAAATTTACAGCGTTTCAAAAATGTTTTTAAAAAAGATGTGCTATATTATACGCACACGTCTGCCTCTGGGGCTGATGATCACAGTTATCCTGGCAACACAAAGAATCGAAAAGGCAGACATCCAGGGCTCTGACTTTTGTAGCATTCAATTTTTAAATTTATTTTTATGATTTATAGAACTGTATATGAATTGCACACTTGGCAGATTTGAATTTTTCGATTAAAAATAATGAGAAGAACCACGGAAAAATAGTCTGCCAATATGTTGCCTGTGCGTTGTCTATTGACAGTGCTCCAAAAATGTAAAAAAAGAAGGTGTGCTATATTATGCGCACACGTCTGCCTCTCGGACTGGTGTTTGAATTCCTTATGAAAACCAAGAAAATCGATGAGGCAGACGTTCAGGCCTCTGATATTCCAAAGGCAGACCATTTGATTTATTTTTTTCAACCCGACGACGCTCGCGCCAAACCAAGCAGGTATAAAATATCCCCATAGTTCCTTTCGTGGTGTCTCTTTTTTATTTCGGAATATGAGTGAGAACGGTATAACTCAGTTCCGACCTTTTCCGTATTGTGAAACTAAATGTATAGAGCGTATATCTATATACGGCCTATATCTGTATCTATATACGTATATCTATAAACAGTCTTGGTTCAAAATCTACGTATTTTACATTATTTATGTAAAATACGTAGATTTTGAACCAAGACGGTTTTAAATTTTGTCTTTTTTTTAAATAAAATGTGATTAAAAAAGTTAAAGACTGTTCCTATCCAGATCCTAACCCTATTCAGATAACATTCAAGCATGCAATTGAAAAAAAATACTTTTTAATTAAAGTTCCAAGCGCATTGAGAAAAAATATGATTGCATTGATTTCAGCTCCAGAAGTTTAATCGTTACCGTGAGTTTAGAGGGTAATATTAAACAAACTTATAAGAATTAAACTATAAAGAATAATAATAATCCCATGCAATACCCGCGGTCCCTTGATTCTGTGAATTTCAAACAGTTATACAGCTGAAAATCACTGAGAAAAGTGTCTGCCACATGTTTTTTCGAATCCACAGAATCATAGTGAATCGAATGGGCGCAATGAGAACCGCGTGCAAATGACTTAGTAGAGCTTTTTTTTTAAACATTTTTACAACTCCGTCCTATGATAATGCAGAGTCCTGAATGTCTGCCTCTTCGATTATCTTCGTTTCGAAGATGATTGTGACCATGAACTCCAGAGGCATACATGTGCAAATGATTTAATACCCCGATTTTTTTAAGCAACTTCAATCCGCTGTAACTCGAAAACGCAGCGACATAGCACCTTAATTGATTGGACCAAATCAATTCGTAATGATTTAAACTGCAACCCACCTCGACGTGAAACGTGTGCAAATCATATACCGAAATGCTCGCCAGCTCACTAGCTATTATATACTTATAATATTATAAAGCTGAAGATTTTATTTGTTTGTTTGATTGAACGCGCTAATCTCAGGAAGTACTAGTCGGAATTAAAAAAATATTTATGTGTTGGGAAGCCCATTTATTGAGAAAGGCTATAGGTTATATAACATCACGCTACGATCAAAAGGAGCGGAGCAGAAACGAAAAATGGACGAAAAATGCGACGGGAAGGGGAAAATTTGACGCGGACGAAGTCGCGGGCAGAAGCTAGTTTCATATAAACTTACATCGGCATTATGAATCGTCAGAAACTAGGATGTGATCATTTATGGAAGGCATATATAAGTGTCAGCATAGATATCTGACATCGCAGGAACACCACAATTATCTGGCGAAGCAAGCGGTGCTTAAATATTATATGGGATGCTGCATCGCCTTCAAATGACAGTAGCCACTTTTGTCTAATATTGATCTGCCGTACATAGCTTCTTCTATGTTCGCTGAGGCACGTACCGACTGCTTCAGTGCTGTACGTCGTAAGAAGTCGACGTCGCTGCTAAACAGACTCCGTGGCAGCCCCAACAGCATTCTACGAGCTATAGCCGGGAGACAAGACAGCCCGTTGGTGACGTCGCTTGTCACCTGTACACTGTCTGTGTTATTAGTTAAGTACTAACATAGGTTATGTCTATTGTTACATCAAATAAATCTATCTATACTATAATATTATAAAGCTGAAGAGTTTGTTTGTTTGATTGATTGAACGCGCTAATCTCAGGAACTACTGGTCTGAATTGTAAAAATCATTTTGTGTTGGGTAGCCTATTTATCGAGGAAGGTTATAGGGTATATAATATCACGCTACAACCAAGAGGAGCAGAGTAGTAATGAAAAATGTTGCAAAAACGGGGAATATCGCATGGGTGGGCGATTCGACGCGACGGGAAGTATCGGGAGAGTAAGAAATTTAACGCGGACGAAGTCGCGGGCAGAAGCTAGTACTTTATAATATTATAAAGCTGGAGAGTTTGTTTGTTTGTTTGATTGAACGCGCTCATCTCAGGAACTCCTGGTCCGAATTGAAAAAATATTTTTGTGTTGGGTAGCCTATTTATTGAGAAAAGCTATAGGCTATATAACATCACGCTACAATCAAGAGGAGTGGAGCAGTAATGAAAAATGTTGCAAAAACGGGGAAAATCGCACGGGTAGGCGATTCGACGCGACGCGAAGGGTCGGGGGAATAAGAAATTTAACGCGGACGAAGTCGCGGGCAGAAACTAGTAAATATATAAATATATAGCATAATTAGCCTATGTGTCCCCACTGCAGCGACACAGGCCTACTCTTTTTGAAAGAAAGTGAGCTGTAATCCACGACACGGGCCCAGTACGGACTTATAGATGTCACATGTCTTCAAATTTTTGATTCTAGAACATGCTAGTTTCTTCACGATGTTTCCCTTCACCATTAATACGTAACATTACACTCCAAAAACATACTAGCTTGCAATACCAAGCTCTGTCTACATCAGAAACGTGGCGATACATAAATACATGCTAATAAACTGCGCATAATAAGGAAATGTACTCGCAGACAAGACTTAACGACACGTCCTCGTCAAATATAACCGTATTATGTCTGTAATAAAATGTTCATAAAAGCATGTAGGTTTCGTTGTTTTAATAGAATAGGATGATAGGGGGTCAAATACACTACAGTGTTGGTAGACTGGTTGGTACTAGGCAAGACTGGTGAAATACCTTGATTAAAACGAGCCTGGGCGCTTATTCCGGTCCAGTGAACCATCCCTTACTGCCTTCTACCAGCAATGCCCTAAGCCGAAGCCCGTGACCTACAGGACACTCTAGTTTTAAGTTTGTAAGCCCTGGCCGAAGGCCTTAATTTATTAAGATAGCCACAGGCAAGTCCGGCTAAGCAGGCGACATGTCATTCCCAAAAAAAAAAGAAAAGAGACTGGGCGATGGCAATGTGATAATTTATTGATGCTATCAATAATTTCCCACCCGTTTATTTATTTTTCGTCGATGGTCCTAGTTTATCATTTGTGACCTCGAGTTGTAACTCAGGTCGTAACAGCTATGTAAACATAATTCTGCATTGCATATGTAAGCTGTCACGCCCTTTATGCCAGGAGGCTTTTGTTTTGGTATTCTGCGACATTTAATATTTTTCGCGTGAGTATAGTTTTGATATTATTTGTTGTTATATTGGGTTGGCTAGCTGACATAATCATACATATATAGACATAATTATTTTTTGACAATTTGATAGACTTGATCGTGAAGTCAATCTTTTAAAAAACCCAAAAAAGTTGGGTTTCGTTTTGGTTGAGCAGATTCAGATGAGGTTATATTTTTAGAATCGTTCAAAACTAAATTAAATCCATTGTTATGGCGATTACGTTGAAAAGATTCGCGCGTTACTTTTATTTTAGTCAAAGTATCTCTCGAAAAGGTTCCGGAAGGGTTGTACCGTGTCTTTGTTTACTTTAATTGAAATAGGGAAGAGGGTGCTAAGTAAATAAATAAGGTCGATTGATTAAAAGTAATCAATGAGGCTTTGAAGACGAAGTAAACAAACAGATTATACCATCTGAAGGAAATGCTATGATGTACCCTTTTGGTCACAAATATTTGAATGATTTTACTGCCTTCCACTTTGGGGGATATAGGCGTAATGTTGTGTGTAGTTTATATGGTAGTCCGAAAATTTTAAGCCAAGCATTTCCAGTTTTTGATGACCTGGTATTCTATAAGTTTTCGTATAGTGAGAAGTCAGCATGTGAAATAAAATAAAATTCATTTAATTCACATAACTTAGATCTATATAGTACAAATTAACACATCAAAAAATTAACAATAAAATCAATCAAATTACTAGCTTAACAAAGATTCTCCATAGCGGCGAAGAGATCCTATCAGTAAGTCTTCAGAATTCCGTTGCAGCTGCCACGCATTCTGCAGATCAGAGGGGTAATTGCGAAACTTTTTATCGGTAGGTTTTGGTTTAATATTTATAGTTAAACAACATTCATTGCGTTATTAACGTTGCTGAGCCGACAATTTATTCGAACAAATGACGCAATGGTTTATAAATAATCTTCAATCCCATTCAGATTCTGATAAATTGTGCGTTTCGCAATTAGGGTGCAGGGATACCGTTTTTTTGCGGATGATGGCATGAAAACCATCAGTGCGATATAGCGCAAACAACCCCGATGCACCTCAGAAGCGACGCAGCCCCAACATCATCCTGAAGATGTTAAATTGGATGCGCAGGGCATCTAGCGATCTTTTGGTGTGACTGACCCACGGATTTCCCGTATAAAAGCTTAAAACTTATATAGGCAATGAAATGTATAGCTTGATTTATATCGTCGCACGTACCACCAATACTTATATTATTATTCAAGTTTGATTTTTACAGCCATTTTTAACGGTCTTATTGTTCCAAGGAGGCTTGTGGCTAAGAAATAAGAGCTACATGGGTCGATTCATTACATTAGAGCCACGCTTGCCGCGGTTGGTTCGAGGATGGGTGGTATTTACACGATACCAAGGCTCGTGCAGGCCCACGCAGGCTTGACGTGCTTTCCGTGCCTCGAAAAGCACGTCAAGCCGATGGTCCTGGCAATCATTTGTTGATCTTTGACAATCGTTACGGGTCATCAGAAGCCCGAAAATCCGACGACCAGTCTTACCAAGGGGTATCCTGGTACCCAGTAACTGAGTTGTGGAGATCAGATAGACAGTCACTCCATTAAAAATACTGGTATTAAGCGAAAAGGCAGACGTTGAGTCGAATTTCTAATTAAACTTTTTAAATGCGGAAATTTGCTGTCAAACTTTTTTCTGCCAATGGTAAATGTGGTAATAATAATGTCTATAATAATATCTTAGGACAACCAGCACAACTTTATCTGATCCCAAACTAGGCAGAGCCTGTACTATGGTAACCAAACAATTATTAAAATGATAAATATACTGATAAATTTACTTATATCTTATCTTATACTTTTAAACGAGCAATTCTTGTATATATGTATATATATACAATATGTAACAAAAACCCTGTCCGATCCAATATAGGCGTAATCTTCGTTCAACATACGTACTAGAAAAAATGATATATAAATCTATCTAAAAAAAAACAAAAGGTAATTGATTTTTTTATTTTTATAATCCATGCGAAATATAACAGTGAATATGGGAAATTTTCATAAGTTAACAACACTCCACCCGCCGGCAAAATCTTGATATTTTTACCTATTTTTATTTCAAAGGCCACCGCCCTACAGTACCGCGTTGTAGGCACTCGTTCGACTCTTTGATGATGCCGACTGGTTGCCTACCGGCGCGCTACTTGTTGGCCAATGGCCAGTCTTTCGTGTAGATAGCTTTTGATCGGACGTCTGTCTGTACGTATCACGTGCCGCTATCGTTTCGCGAAAAATGTCGTATTCCAATCAGCCATTCCACTGGATTTTTATTTATGGGGTCATGTTAAACAAATTGTTTATAAAAGAGAGTGCGATTCGGAAATCGAAGTCAGATCTCGAATTGTGGCAGAATCTAAGTGTGGCAGCTTTCGACTCACTTAAATCGGACACAAATTCGCTGCAAAGAGTACGTGCAAATTTAGTGAAAAGGTGTCGAATGTGTATCAGTGTTGGAGGTGGACATGTGGAGTACGATCGCCGAAGTATGCAACAACAAGAGAACTGAAACCTGCAGTCGGTAAGTACTTTGCCCAAAGGACATCATATTAAAAAAAGCCCTTATCAGGGCTACATTTAATTCAATAAATTGTTTCTTAATAAACATGATTAGGTCTCAGGATCACTATGCCTACAAAACAATATCAGCTGATACCTACGCGTCGGCATAAGGTATGACGTAGCGTAATTTTTTTTCGTTATAAGTTTGTTTGGCGGCACGCGACAAAGCAGGTTCATGACAAAGGCGGCGGCTTCTTTGACACAAAACTGTACATAGTAACACGTGAACTTTGTGAGCGATCAGTGTTGCCTTTGATTCGTTTTTATTTTTTATTTTTATTTAATTATATTCACAAGGGAAAAATAATAATCTCAAATCCATTAATTGGTTACGTAATAATGTACGCAGTACGATGCCGAATAATACCCTTAAGGATCGAACAGGGTTTTTGTAACATGCTGTATAATCTGAATCTCGGAAACAGCTCCAACGATTTTCATGAAATTTAGTATAAAGTATAAATTTAGTATAAACCCCCTGGGGTTTCGGGGGCGATAAATCGATCTAGCTAGGATTCATTTTTATAAAATGTCGTTTTATTCGTGTTTTTAATGATCAACTTTATCGATAATCAACTTGAACATAAACTTTTTATTTTAAACACAATTTACCAAAAAATACCGAGCAATGCTCGGTCATCCAGATATTATATTTTTAAATACGTACATATTATAGATAAATTATACCCAGACACAGAACAAATGATTGAGTTCATCACACAAACATTTGTCCTGGGTGGGAATCGAACCCACGACCTCAGTCTTAGCAGTCAGTCACTAACCACTAAACTAACAGGCCAGTCATAGGTAATATACTCACCCGCTAAAACTTACGAATTATGATGTTTCCGTACTACACATCTCTGCCGACCCCATCTTAATTCAGTCGTGATATTAAAGCTTATCATAATGCACATCAGGTCCTCCTTAAACACGTTTTCATTAGAGAGCGGCTCGTAAAGAACTCTTTGATGTTCACTTGTTCGTCTATGTATGTCGATGTATGACGGAGCTGCGGGTAAGCTTTGATGGTTTATTAGCTTATTAGAATACTTTAAGGCCACGGTTTATAATTTAGTCTATGTATTATATCTGAACATCATTTCAGCCGAAATAACGTCACTGCTGGACATAAGCCTGCCCCAATTTGGGGGATTTGCCATAATCGCCACGCTTGGCAGGCGGGTTGGCGATCGCAGTTTGATGGTAAAATGCATAGACAATGCTGCTGTTTATTCTCTAGTAAATTCGTTACTCACCCTATACGACAACCACGGGAAGAAATGAGGTGATGGTCTTCTTAACCTCCGGCACTACACGAACGTAAAGAATAGCACACATTGCACAGATTACAGTCAAATACCCACTCAATACAACTCGACCAATGGCAAGGTGTAAATAAAATCACAATTATGCTTGATAAATAAAACGTGAAGCCCGTTTAAAGTGTTTAGAATGTAAAATGTGGTCCCCGCTGTCATTTGAGGATTTTAGACAGTCGTTACGTGTCGTCAGTAGCCCGAAACTCTGACAACCAGTGTTACCAAGAAATATCATATTACTCAGTAACTGGGGTATAGAGGTCAGTTAGACAGTCGCTTCATGTACAATACTGGTGTATTCGGTTAGACTGGAAGCCGACTCCATCATAGTTGGGAAAAGGTTAGGCAGATGATGATGAATTAAAAAAATGTCAAGTTTTATGGTTTTATCACAAGGCGTAGAAATGCGATCAGCCCAATCCCAAGTTTTATTCTCTTCTAAATAATTAAACAATATATAATACATATCGACGCTGGAAAGCGATTTTGTCGTATCTCGAAAAATGGGTTTTTCTTTTTATTGCATTTTTAAATTCAGAAAAAAATACTGCGTCGGACAGTCTGACCCATGTTTTCCTAGGAGGTTTTTTTTTTATGATACGACGTGGACTTTTTCTTAACTTTTTTAAGAAAACATACTTCAAAATGCTGTAAGTACCATAAAATCAACTATTTTACAACAACAAATAGATACGACAAAATAGTAATAAGTATTTTTTTCCGATGTCAAGATACACTGTCCTTGTTTATATACTATGAAACATTTACAGCATTATGTGTACGTCCCAAATAATAATTTATTGAGATACAGCAATTTCGCCGCCTCAATATTTTATTCCAGCTAGAGATACTACAATTCTATCGCTCGGGTTTTGAATGTGTTTTAGACTTACTACGTTTCATTCTACACATTTATGATAAATATTATCCATAAATCATTTATAATAGAGTTGAAATTTGAGTACAATTTAAATTACGCTAAAGAAACCTGCCCCCGTCCCCGTGTCTTCCCCTGGATACGACGTTTCCCGATTGTATTGCAATCGATGTGCGAGCGCACAAGCAAGAACACGAGTTCGTCGTCTACGATATTCGGGCGTGTTTTACGTGTACAACTCAAGTGAATCCTACGTAAGTAATCTTATTTAGCCATTTTATTTACTTTATCTATTTATACTTATTATGTTCGGCTGTAGGTATGTATTTTTTTATGTTTGTTCACCGATTTCTCAATCAATTGTGGCCCGATTTCGGTTTCTTTTTGTTTTAAAAATTATACTCCAGAATAGATTCTATAGAAAGTTGGTCGTGATCTGATAATGAAATACGTCTTATTAATTATCTGTAAACTTAATAAATCCAATTATTATAAATTCCTGGTCGACCGAGCTCAGCTCGGGTGAGTAAATGAGTGTCATTGAGACCATAAAAAACGAGCGAGACTTACCGTAGTGGCATAATGATGTTACATCTGACATCTCCCCTTTTTTTAGATGTTAAAATAATCAAATAAGTCTTCCTGTCCTGGATGAAGCGAATGGACTGTACTGACTACAATTCAAAGTGTTCCAACAATTGTCCTTTGCGTTCCAGGGTCGCGGTTACCTGTTTAGACTGTCCCGCGACCCCGGCAGGCGTGCGACCTTCTGTGGCAGCCGTCAGATTGTTGACAGCTCCTTTTCGTGGAACACAACGCGCCCGCTAAGTCGACCCTGGGTTGGTCCGTGGTTGGACGGCGAACTACCCATTATACCCTCTTGCATGCCCTAGCATGGCCTCAATGAATGCAGTTCGCGAGAGTTCGCCGCTGAAATCTCACCTTAGCTTTGACATTAGTTATGACTTTCATGTTTGTGTTGCTCACGGTGGTTTTTGTGTTTTTTGTTTGCTCAATTTTCTTATGTTATTTTAATTTTACTTTTCAGGTACTTATTAATTTATCATCGTGAAACTGAATAGTTTATAATATATAAAGATGGCAAAACGTCGACAGTGGAAAGATGAGTTGAAACCACAGCGAGACACTTGCGAAGACGATGAAAAGAAGAAGCGTAAGATTGAGATCATCAGTGACATTACCTATAAATATGGAAAACCAGTCCGATCGGAGAGGTACCTTAGTGAAGCCGCAGGTAGGAGTTCCGAATATTATTTACCAGATCAGTCTTCATTTCCGACGACTCCTCATCACTCAAAATCAGCAGCAGCAGCTGGAGTTGTTAAAGATCTCACACCTACTTTTCGCAAACCAAAATATTACATTTCTGAGACGAAGCGGATAATTGAAAACATTCCTTCGACGCATTTTATAACTCAAAGTAATAATAATACAACACAGTTTTCTGAAAGTGCCATTAAAAATGATGATGTTAATGAAAGTGACTTGGAAAATATAGCCCAGATCGTTCAGCCTATCTTGACCCCAACCCCAAGTACAATAGCTGAGATTGAAATGAATGATAACTTACAGAATCGTTATGAAGTTTTAGTAACTTGTGAATCTGATCATAGTTTGGAAAGTCCAAAAATGTCTCAGAATCTTAAAACACATACAGTAAAAGAGTCTAATATTACTGATTCTTGTATTTCTCATAATGACGGAGCAGAAAATAATAAATGTGAGATTCTTCATAATAACAACCAATCCATTGAAAATCATACACGTGTAAATTCAGTACAAGTTGTACTTGAATCAAATAACAACCTCCTTGATACTCAGAAATATCTAAGTGGAGTTAATGTTACTTCTGAAGTAAATATGAACCTACTTCAAATTGACCAGAACTATCCAAACCAAAATTTTACTGATATAAATAATAAACCTCTTATTGTTGCCCAGTTATCGCCTAATCTAATCAAAACATTTCCTGTAACAAATGTCAGCCCTGTTGTTGATGCACAACTATCACCAAATAGAATCAGAGTAGTGCCTGAAACAGATCGCAGCCCTTTGCTTGATGCTGATTTGTCACCAAATCTAATCGGAGAAGTTCCTGTAACATATGGCAACCCGCCTGATGACGTTTTAAAATCCAACTACAGTGACGAACCATCATCCCAAGATAGTAAATATAATCGGAAATGTAAAAAAAAACTGAACTTTGACAAAATCTATCTAGATTTTATAGAAGAAGAAGATGCTGATACGTTATTGTTGAACGAAGCATTTCCATCAGAAGATTCTAGTGCATCATATAGCACAGGTGAAACATCTGATGATTCGACATCGAGCAAAAAAGGAAGAAAAAAAACAAAAAAGCTAAAAAAGAAATCGAAATGTAAGAATAGTAAAAAGACTGGGAAAAAAAATAACAGTAATAACGCTGAAACAAAGGAAGAAAATACTGAACAAGTTTTAAAAACCAGACCAAAAAAAAAGCAGGAAATTAAAAATGATAACAAAATAAAACGAATTTTAGGACAATCCTTTATCAATGAAAAAGGAGAATCTGTTCCATCTAAAACTATGAAACCTAACCCTTGTAAAGATGTTATTTGTAAACGGAATTGTGGAGAAATAACCGAAGAAAGACGCCAACAGCTTTTTACTTATTACTGGAACCTGGGTAGCTCACAACGCCAGAAAGACTGGATCTCACAATGTGCTATAAAAAAAGATGTCAAGTGTTATACGACAGATAAAGGCGAATCATCAAGAAGAAATTTCTCTTACGCATATTATATAAATGAAGGCGATGGAAGGAGACAAGTGTGTCAAAATTTTTTAATAAACACGCTTGATATAACGCAAAGGCTTCTGTTGTACACACTAAACAATGCAGTCGAGGGATTTGCAAAATTAGACGAAAGAAAAAAAAACGGCGGTGGTAATAAAACTAAAGAAGAAGTAATAAGTCATGCGAAACAATTTATAACATCTTTACCTCTTGTACCCTCGCATTACTGCAGAAAAGATTCGGCTCGCCTTTACTTACCTGATGATTTTAAAAATATTTCTAATTTGTATCGCATTTATTCAAAAAACTGTGCCGATAATGGTGTTAACAAAATGTCTTTCAAAGTTTTTTCAAATTGGTTAAAGACCAATTACAATATAGGATTTCATGTCCCTAAAAAAGACAAATGTATGACATGTATGATTCAGACTTATGATGTCAAAAATGAAGAAGAACTCTTGAACTTTGAAAACCACTTGAGAGAAAAAAATGAGTCCTATAAAAGATTTAAATGCCACCAGAAACTTAATGCTAAAGATCCAAGTGTAATATGTGCAAGTTTTGATATGCAAAAGGTCCTAAATACACCACACGGTGAAAATATGGCCCTGTATTACTCAAGGAAAATAGCCGTATATAATATGACAATTTATGAAAGCAACACACAGGTAGGCTACTGCAATGTGTGGACCGAGGTTGACGCTCATCGCGGAGCCAATGAAATTTCTACTTGCATCTTTAAATACCTTCAAAAGTTAGATGAACGTCAAAATGTTAAAAGGGTACTGCTGTATTCAGATTCATGTTATGGTCAGAACAAAAATAAAACGATGTTGTGTATGTTAAGATATTTTCTATCAATATCTAAAAACATAGACGTAATTCAAATGAATTACTTGATACCTGGACACACTTTTATGCCTGTAGACAGCATGCACGCCACTATTGAACGTGCTGTAAAAAAGACTACTATATGGGCACCGTCTCATTGGCCGATGGCTATCGAGATGGCGCGTAAAAATCCTGCTCCATATATAGTGTCTGTTTTGGAAGGTAAAGACTTTATGGGGTTTGAAGACATTTTGAACAGCACCTTTAAGAAGCATCAAAAGTTACAGATTTCTAAATTATGTATTGCAACATTCAAAAAGTCAAACCCTGACAAAATGATTATTAAATATTCTATGCTACCAGATGCTAAAGCTACAGAGGTCATATTATGTAGTCTGAATGGTTCCAAACCAAAATATGGCCTATATTCTGCAAAACTACCAGTATCATTGCAAAAATACAACGACTTAAAAAAACTCGTCGACAAGAGCGTAATACCCAGGACATACGCCAATGAATTTTTATGTCTAAAACGCGACAAAAAAGTAAAAGATGCTTTAAATGAGTCTGATCAAGAAGATGAAAATCAGTGAAGGCTGCAGCAAACTGAAATTACTTGCGTTATGTAATTCTATTGGTATTTTATTAACTTTAATTTTTTTTTCGAATTGATTGTTTTATTTTGTTTTTCATGTAGGTCTAAGAAACTTGTGCCTAAGAAATTCATAATTATGTTATTTTAATTTTGTTATATTTGTTAGATATTTCTTCCAAAATATCGCTTAGGATATTTTATTTAGTTGTAAATGTCGCCCTCAGTAAATTTCATTGGTTTTTAATTTTGAGACTGATTACATTTTTATTTAAATTCGTTATAATTATTACTAGGGCAAACATTAATTACTCAATAACATTGTTTAAATAAACATACAGCATTTAATTAAACATAATAATTTGTTTTAATTGTATTTAACACAAAATGCAAGACCTACTTCTAAAAAGAATGTGAAGTACAACGAAATACGAGGACTCACAAATTTACTTCATATTACATACATCATAATCGTTGTCTAAAATTTTAAAGCTATTTTGTTGTGCCTTACATAACAACTACCAAGATACAGCAATATTGATGATTCAAATTGAAATACCAATTGCTGTAACTCGCTAAAACTCATGTTATACCAACTTTAGAATACTATCTTTAGTATCATCTAATAAATTTCATTATAAGAAATATGTGTTCCAAAAATTACCTCTCGGTTTCAGCTAGTTTACGAGTTATGAATTTTTTAAATAGTTTTTTGGCTCTGGTGTAAAGTTCCACTTTTCGAGATACTACAAGATTGCTTTCTTGCGTCGATATTATTACTACTCGACTTTTGACTGGCCTGTTAGTCTAGTGGTTAGTGACCCTGACTGCTAAGACTGAGGTCGTGGGTTCGATTCACACCCAGGACAAATCTATGTGTGATGAACACAATCATTTGTTCTGTATTTGAGTGTAATATATCTATAATATGTATGTATTTAGAAATGTATAAGTATATTTATCAGTTGTCTGGTTGCCATAGTACAGGCTCTGCCTAGTTTGGGATCAGATAACGGTGTGTTGGTTGTCCTAGGGTATTATTAGGTACTAAGTCTGATTTTAATATACCAGTAGCGGCATCTACACCACCACATGCAAACTACGCATCACACTGACGTCACGCAAAATCCTACATCGCGCAAGCAGAGTTTACCGCGCAACTAGCAAATATACAATGTCCCGACATAAAACGTCGGGCAGTTGCCCACCAGACACGACTGATCCTCCCCTATCTACGTACATAAAGTGAGCTTTATACTTCCTCATACCTACTATCACCTATTAAATCGTTTTCGTTACCGTCCAACCTACTGAAAAACCTAGGTAAATAGATATCCTACCCAAGTAGGCCGCAGCAAGGACAAGCTCTACAAGTGAGGGTTCATGGACGGCTCAGACCTCCGGTGTGTATGCGGCATCACTCCACAGACAATGACTCCCATCCCATCTTGCACAGCATGAACTGTCACCTGCACACATGAGGACCTAAACCCGAATTTTGGACCAGTTCAATTTTAAGAAGAAAAATCGTGTCATGGGCACGTTTCAAACATCGATGGGAAGTTTGATGTAAAAGTGGCCCATTGTCCCATGAATGAGTTGCCTACTCTGTGGAAGCCAGTGCGATATACAGCAAAATAGTGTTTATGCCTGGTTTTTTATTGTTGTGACCTTATTGGTGATGTTCTTCAGAAGGGTCAGATGCGTAGTACTCACAATCAGCGTGTGACTAGATGTATGAACTTAAACGAGGCAACAGGATTATGTAAGGATCATAGGGTGATGTTAGGTGGCGTTTTGTAGGTTTTACTCGCCCTCATGGGAAGAAGGCGCTAGTTACAACTGAATTTCCTGATTATTTTTGTCTTTACTATAATTCAGTGATGCTTAAAAAAAAAGTGCAGCATTGGTCATTATTACTATAAGCAATAAGACTACCTTTTCCCAATGGAAGAAAAGCGTGAGGTATGTTATGCTGTTGTCTTTAAAACCATGTGATTTTTTTTTTATCAAAGCTCTGTTATATTATACACTAAATACAAGAATATAAAGTAAAAACAATATACTGTCGATGGCTATAAGAGTAGAGGGAGACTATAGAAACGATGGGTGAACTGTGTGAATTATGATATGGATAGAAAGGGGGTGGTTACTGAAAAGACGACTAATAGAGAAGTGTTAAAGAATAAAAACGTTTTAATAAAAAATTAAACCGCCGAAAAAACTGAAAAGCAAAAAATAATAAACCTTAAATCTTTGTTCATTGATTTTTCAGCGCCGACTCAAAATTTTAAGGTTTATTATTTTTTGCTTTTCAGTTTTTTCGGCGGTTTAATTTTTTATTAAAAAGTTTACATTTTATACTTTTTGTGGCTTTAATGTAATTATAATACTTGTCAAGGTATACCCTATCCAATAAAAAAAGAATTATCAAAATCGGACTACTCTGTATAAAGTTATGCGTGGTTATACATTACAATCGGTGAGTGAACAATCAATCATCCCCTGTTTTCCGACCCTTAGCGCTCGATTTCATTTTTCAAATTTATATGAGACCACCTTGGGAGTATACCCTTTCCAATAAAAAAGAATTATCACAATCGGACTACTATGTAAAAAGATATGCGTAGTCATATATAAAAAAAAAAAACAAAAAAAAAATATACGCATCGAATTGATAACCTCCTCCGTTTTTTTTCGTCGGTTGAAAAGACATGTTGTGCCGACCCCAAATAAATTGAAATAAGGGTTAGAGAATGATGACAAGGTGACAATATACAAACAAAAACATTATGTAGTATTGAAGATACTAACAAAATACATTTATCAACTTTACAAAACGTTCACCACCAATAGACACGCCTCGCTAATAAAACTACAGTGAACGAATTATTTTCTGCCAACTTGTCTGCCACTAAGTTTTTGAGTTGCCATGTTACATATTTCTCCCCATATTTAGGGAAAATTTTAATTAATTCTGACGAACCTATTGTAAGCTGACATTCTTAAAGTAGTATGTTTAATAATATGATGTTTGTTATAGTCTTCTTAGGCGTCAAATTTTCCGTCAAAGCTGTTACTGTATCTTACGGATATACTTATTGACTGTGCAGTATTATGATTAGAAAGACATAGGTGTAAGACCTTTGGCAGATTTAATGTTGCTCATTAGGTGATCTAAACAAGAATTTGGTCGATTGCCTACTGCGATCAAATAACTGTATACGTTTAAATCGAATCCGTGCATGCGCGAACATTTCGGAACCTGCATTAACGGCCCGCGCCACGCGCTATCTCTAACCCACGCGTTTTATTATTATTACCAATTTAGTTATCAAGTTAGTAAACAATTGTAAATTTAGGCTGCTGTACCGTGTCACCGGTAGATCACCGCCGGACAAGTATCCGGAGGCAGAGATTGAACTGGGGAATTTATCCAATAATCCGGTTTTGCGATTGTGGAGGTCAGATGGGCAGTCGCTCCATCTAAAATACTGGTACTCAGTTACCGGTTAGACTGGGAGCCAACCCCAACATAGCTGAGGAAAGGCTAGGCAGATGATGATGATGATGATGATATCTGGATTTTCGATTATCCGAACGCCTGACACCAACAATTAGTCCGGTTAATCGAGTCTCTACTGCAATAATAATACCAACCTAATATTGTCCCACTGCTGGGCATGGCTTTTCTTACAAAGAAGAATATTAATCACCCCACACTTGCTAAAGAGAGGTTGGTGATTTCCAACTTAGCCAGACTAGCTTCTGCCCGCAACTTCGTCCGCGTTAAATATCTTGCTCCCCAGACCCTCCCCGTCGCATCGAATCGCCTGCCCCTGTGTGGTCTTCGTATTCGTGACTTTTTCTTTTTGCTCACCTCCTATTAATCGTAGCGTGATGTTATATAACTTATAACTTTCCACGATAAATGGGCTACCCAACATTAAAAAAAAAACAATTCGAACCAGTAGTTCCTGAGATTATCGCGTTCAACCAATAAACAGACTCTTCAGCTTTATAATATTAGTATACAAATAATAATTATACCTGTTATGCCTATTAATTCCCACTGCTGGTCAAAGGCCTCTTTGCACACAGAGAAGCCACACACATTAATCACCACGCTTGCTAAAGACGGGTTGGTGACTTCCGACTTAAAATAAAATTTGATGTAAACTGAGTTCTTTAAAATGAAAAAATCAATCAATGAAATCATTTTAGGGGAAATTCCAACTCGTTGTTGGCAGCCCAGCTAACTCAGAGCCCGCTAACTACATAATCCGGGATGTTAGTTAGTTAGTTGTTATAATTCGATGCGATCGGTACATTCGGTCCTCAGCGCTCGCGGATTACTATTTATTGCTCTTCTTGTTATTTGCTACGTGAGGACTTGGTTTTAGGGGTCAGTTCTACAAGAAAATTTTATTTTAAGGTTAAAATGATGTCCATAGAAGAGGTATCAAAATTTTTTTTGTTGAGATTTGGTGATTAGATATGAAAAATATCTATTTATTATCATCTGTGAGCCATTTCCCAGCTACGCTGTAGTGTATTTTACATGGAGCAGCTGTATATCAAGTTAAGAATAATTAAATAAGTAATAAATTAATTAATTAATGACGTCAACAATCTATCCGTTCAAGACAAGGAAGTTTGGCAATAATTCCTTCTACACATGTGGCTTCACTGTTACCTCATTAACGGGATAGTCATGTAAATATCTATTAACTGCTCCCAAATGACGTACATGTAATTTTTTTATTAATTTAATTTTTTTCTTACATACTTCTTTGACCCAATCTACTCAATATTTGAGAATGAATATCTACAATTGTAATTTGAACTCTTTAATTATGAAATACTACTACTTTTACTATACCTTTAATCTAACGGTAGCCATTTTTAAACCTGTATTTTGTTAAACTAAATAAACAACGTTGTGCCCACGATACGGGCTGTGCCTATTTTAGGGCCAAGAATAGTGTAATTTAGAATGTGGACAAAACAATGTTTACATTAACTTCACCCAATTTAAATACCTCGGTCATGTGGTCACGGATTCTCTCACAGATGACCAGGATATAGATAGGGAGCGCAGGGCGTTGGCAGCCCGATGTAATATGCTTGCCCGCAGGTTTGCGCGGTGCTCTGACGACGTAAAATTGACGCTCTTCAGAGCCAACTGCCAGTCGTTTTACTCGTGCAGCTTGTGGGTTAGGTATACGCAGAAGGCTTAAAACGCTCTACGTGTGCAGTATAATAATGCGCTGCGGATATTGCTGGGGCTGCCTCGGTTTTGCAGTGCATCGGACATGTTTGCGGATTTGCGAATAGATGATTTTCATGCCATTATGTACAAACGGTGTGCATTGATGTTGCGACGACTCAGGGGTAGCCCTAACAGTATAGTAGTGACACTGGCGGACAAGGTTGATGGACCATTCATCAGGCTCTGGAGTGGCAGGCATGTGCGTGCACATGTTCATGTAGCCAATTAATGTATTATTATTGTATTTTTGAATTATTGTGTTTACTAACATAGGCTAAGTTCTTACTAACACTCTATGGATCTCTGGTCTGAAATAAAATTTTGAATTTTACCTATTTCATTGAAAAGACACAGACCAGACACTCATTTTACCCGCAAAATCAGATTTCTCGCATATAGGTACCTAAAACCTATCACCAAAATAAGGACCCACCACATTAAAAATGTAAACCTATTAACCATACTGATGTATAAAAATAAAGGAGAAATAAAAATTCATTTTGCGTACTAATGAAGTTTCAAAGCCTTGCAATTAGCGACTGAGTTATTTTGCGGAAAAACGCAATTAAGGATGGGCGGGAGGCCGAAGGCCGAATGGCACGAAATATGTAGATAAGAACAGAAGGCTGGTTAGCAACGAGCGAAAACAGGTGCTCGCAAACACTGACGTAGTTTACGTCTGTTCCAAAAGTGTTTGATAAAAGTGTGAACATATGTGTTTAATAATTGTTCAGTTTAAATTCCTACGATAACTAGCTAAAAGGAATACGTAACACATTCGTCTTTATTTAGAACGTTTGTAATGGTTTGGAATCGTTTGTGATCTTAACATTTTTTTATACAATCACTATTTGAATAAAATGATTAAATTATTAGCTTTTGCCAGTGGCTGTTGCCGCGTGGAGTTCTAGGATGATTTACATCCTACATAATCCAGGACATAATCTATTTGCGTGTCAAATTTCATCCAACTCCATTCAGCCGTTTTTCGTGACTGAGTAACTAAAACAGTGAGGTTATAAATCAATCACAATTATTTTCAATCGAAAAACACCTTTAAGGTTATTATTTTGGGTCTGAGTACTCAAATAATCAAAAGATAGCACTAAATTTGTAAGCGGAACTACAAATTGTCATCTCCAAGTTCATTTTCCGATTCATTTATTTACATTTCCTTAGGTATTTTTGGAATAAACCATACGTACGGCGATCTCAAAAAATGCCGGTCGCGGGTATTCATGCACTTGCAGTACGTAAAGCGTATTTATATGTGCGTGCATTTTCGCTCGTTGTATTGTGTCAACCTTCTGCAACTGTCTATTTTGTGCAAATGGTTTGTCCCCCTATCGTTCGTCGCCTATTGTTACGCTGGTGAAAGGAACTAATCGAGTGCTAAGATAGCACGTGGACTTGGCTCCATTTTGTTCTGTTATATGGTTTCTGGTACGAGTCTATAGATCTGTATTTATGTTATTGTAAATGGAGCAATAACAGTGACACATACCGTTTCTTTTGTTTTATAAATTGCAAACCATCCAGCAAACTTTTTTTTTTAAATTTTGTGATTAATTTCGGAGCTAAATATTTGTCTAGGGATTGATTCCTGTTTTGATCATTTGGGAATTGAGCTAGTAACTACTGCTACAATAGTTTTAAATTCTAAAAAACTAGGTGTATAGTTGGATGCATTTACAGACAAAAATATCCTTATTACAATTATTACAATAAATATGGGATCATAGCGTGAGTTTATGTTTGTGTATGTGTGCAAATATTTTTTTTATTAATAACCTACACTGGCTCACTGCTGAGCAAAAACCTGCCCCGAAATCTTCCAGGCATCCTGTTCTGGAGCCACCTTTATCGCACCCTTGCAATACGTGTCTAGGTGGATTTGCCACCTCTTCCCTTCGTCCATGTTCAGACACTGACGTGACCCACCCAGTCTCATTTCAGCCTGACAGCCTTTTTGCCTACGTCTGAGATCCCAGTTTTAGAAGGCAATTTGATATTTCGTATTCTGTCAGTTTGTTTAACGCCTAAAATACTGCACCGCATTGCTCGATGGCAAACTCTAAATCGGAACTTTACTACTCGGCGAGTGAAATCAGTGTCTCAGCATCGTAGGTGGGAACGGGCAGGATAAACATTTACATATTGATGACTTATCAGTATCACTTCAGATAAATCAGTAGACTGCCATCCAATAGTAATTGTTATATAAACTTATAAGTATATCATACAGATGAGCTGTACGGCAACCCGTTGATTTACAAATAAACTAATGGTATTACGCGTAAAAGTTTGGAAAGCCACATGTTGAATGTTGGCGTAATGCGGTTACGGCGAGATGTATCGCTATCATCTGATTTGATTCAATTTAAGGATAACTTTTTAAACTAACTACATTGTATAAAGGTCAATTAGAATTTGACTATAATTAGAATTGCTATGATTTGGTGGTTTCATACTATATAGATTGGCAAACAGGCTTTATCGGCATTATCTGTTTTTTTTTTTAAGTTATTGACTTTTTGTCTACCTTTCATGTACACACGGCTACACATCAACCTGTATGTTTCAAGTTTTAGCTGATCTCACATTGTAGGTGCACATTTTTCGTACAAAGTAAAGTCAGCTTATACTGGAAATGCGTGGCTTGATTTGTGGCCTTGCATACCAGTAATTCAATCTCTTTCGCATAACAATACTTAAAACACCTGGCCCACCCTTAAGCTAACCGTGTTGACAGTGTAACCTTCGAAGGGTGGCAAGAACATCGATGAACAAGTTGTAACATAATGATTCAGAATTCCCCTCTGTGAATTTTACGATTATTTAAAAAAATACTGTCCTATATATTTTTTTTTTTTTTGTTTACATACACTTTTCTTAGAAACAGCTCTTTTTCACGAAACAGCATACAAAGTTTTAGAAACAACCGTCTCTTTTAATCATTGTCATCATTTCAGGCGAAAGACGTCCTCTGCTGGACATAGGCCTCCGCCAAGCACCGCAACTTCAACCGGTTCTGTGCTTCTCGCAACCAGAGGATTCCTGCGGCTTTCATCAAGTCATCGGTCCACCTTTTGGGAGGCCATCCAACACCAGGCCTTCCAGTACGCGGTCGCGGATTTTGATTACCGGCGAAAAATATCAACGCTAGGGGATCAAGAATCATTTGCTAATTTCATGGTTAAACTTTGCGCGTCGAAGAACTGGCTACCCACTTGTCTATTGCCGCAAAATAATCTTTTGTCATGTGGCCAAAATCAGAACTAATGCCACCATTTTTCTTTAAACACAATTCTTGAGACAATTTCACAAATGTTTAGCAACAACGACCCAATGCAATGCCATCCAGGCGCTAAAAGAACCTTGTGCCAATCTATACACATCTCCAAAACTACGAAAAAAAATTAACAACGGTTTTTTTGTAGTGAGGACGAAGGCCGATAGCCGAACATACCCCAACACTAGTGACCTTATTATTCCAGTGAACGGCGGACTCTCGCCTCGTGTTATTTATTTCTAAGTTCTTCACGTTTTTTGACAGAAATTATAAATATGCTGGTTTTGTTTTGATTATGAAATATATATTCATGATTTTTGGTTCGAAAAGTTAATGGATGGAGTATTATAATGACGCCTGAAGGCTGATTGGTGATTTGGTATAAAATTACCTACTTTGTTTTCGTTATTCTAGAATTTCCTTCGCAGGAAAGGAAGCCCGTAAATATTATGTTCAAAGAAATAGGTTCCATAATTAGCTAAGATTTGTTTGTTATTTACTGTTATTACGACTAGTACAAGCATTGAGATTTCTTTATTATTATGTTTGGTTAATATAAATGTAATAAACAGCCTGAAGTATGGTGAACCTGCTACAAAATATGTGTAGTTTAGACGAAATAAGCGGGCACACAGGCAGACAAAAAGCGACTTTATTCAAGCGTATTTATACACTTGGTTACCACAAGTAAGGCGCGCGTCGCTTCGTGAGATAAAAATACTGTGTTTAAAGATCATGTAGATTGATGTCTGAAATGGTATTTTGAAGAAAGAACCTTTTTAGTGTCGGTACCTGTCCAAACAGTGCACGCATTTATCAGATACTTAATAAAATGTTGTTAATTTGAACTTAAACGAGGCAAAGAGAATATGTAACGATCGTAGCAGTTTGCGTTCTGTAGTTTCTACCTACCCCCATGGGAAAAAGTCATGCCTTTTTTGTAAGTTTGTTAATTTATAAATCCAAATAATTACGCTATATAAAACGACTTTGACTTTTATTCATATTTCCTTGTACCGGTAGCTTATAAAGAACTATTGGTATCTGCTAGTTGTAGACGATCATTGAATCAACTCAGCCTATCGCAGTCCACTCACCCAGGCTGTGCGGACAACACCATGTCCTCTGCCTTCCGCATCCAGTTCGTGCCAGGCATTTTCTTATGGTTTTCGCTCCATCTAGCTGAGGGGCGTCCCACGCTACGCTTGCCGATACACGGTGTCCAACTTACGACCCGTCTACTCCACTGGCCATCGGTCCTTCGACAAACATGGCCAGCCCACTGCCACTTTAATTTGCTTAGTCTGCGAGTTTTGTCGGTAACTCCGGTTGTTTTCTGCGTAAATTCATACCTGATTTTATCTGTCGAAGAAACTCCGAGCATATCGACCTTGAATTTGTGGACCAGCCCGACTGTCGATATGCACGTTTCCACCCCGTACTACTCGTTGAGTTGATCATTAAACTTCAGTATTTTAGAAGATAAATACTATCCTAACTAAGGCCATATTTTGACAACCCACAAACTAAATTCCTTAAAAAGAAAACTTGCGACACTTAAATTCCAAAAACATGCAAATTCGCCCCATAAAATTAGTTGGATCATCGTTTCTTTTACAAACCGTCCTTGCAAAGCCGTGATATACATACATAGCCCATAATTTATCAATATTTAAGCATATTCGATACATTATCTTCGACCATAAAATTCGGGGGTCCTCTGCGCATAGAAATTGTCCGTTTAATATAAAATTATTGCTGTACTGGCCTACCCTTAATCAGTATTGTACGGTAAGCAGGAACAGGAGTCTAAATAATGTGCTATGCTTGCAAAAATATTGAGTTGAAATCAGAAATGTGAGTTTTTTTCGTTTGAAAACTTTTGTTGCCTTCCGATTTCTTGTGTATTGTAAATGTGCTCACAGCTGAAATCCCCTGCTTATCATTTTGCATTTTAAAAAGCAGTTCTTTTAAGTTTTTCCTGTATCGTAAATCATAAACACATTTCAGGGAAATTAATTATCAAATTGATTACCTTCCTGTTTAAATTGTCCGTAAATATTCGGGACAATTCCGTGTTCACCACGTAAACTAAAATAAAGGTATTACTATCTCATACTATTCATCTTTCATATTTACGATCATTACTCAAAGGCAAGTATACGAATTCTCTCTCTTGTTAGAAAATAAAAGTTTTAAAGATTTGATTAACTGTCACAATTTTGTTGTTTCATTGCGAAAATTGTGAGAAAGCCTGCACCCTAATTGCAAAAGGCACTATCTATTAGAATCTGAATCGGATTGAAGATTATTTCTAAGCCATTGCGTCTTTTTTTCGAATAAATTGTTGGCTCAGCAACGTTAATAACGCAATGAATGTTGTTCAACTATCAACATGAAACTAATTCCTACTGATAGCAAGTTGAATTACCCCTCTGTTCTTATAATACGTATTTAGTTACAAGTAGGTACTCAATCTGTGACCGTTTGTATAAGTGCATCAATCTATCTCTTTTCTTAAGACTGTTATCGTTTGTGTGCAGTGCTAAGTATTTAATACAGAGAAGAAAGGAAAATTAATACTGATGTCCTGCTGCATCTGGTTAGACAGGAAGCTGACTTTGAAGTAGTTGAGAAAAGATAGGCAGGTTGATTGATTGAAAAAAGTATTATTTAAGCCAATATTATTACACTAGCTAAGTGTGTGTACTTATTGCAAATTTCAAACTTTTAAAACAAGTAAAACTGATTTAGATTTCTGCTACATCTATACAAATTAAACTATGGTGCCGATTCCCTTATTCACAAACTAAACTAAATTTAAGTTCAGTGCATCTTTTTCTTTCTATTTCATTAAGAAAAGGACAGAAGATAAATGTTAGTTTAGTCCTGTCAAATTAATCAGCGCTTGACGTAATTTGACGTAATTTTAGTAGGCAAGTTTTTAATCACGTCTAAACTTGTATGGAGTAGTGACAGGCGCTGATTAATTTGACAGGACTAAACTAAAAAAAATCTTTTGTCCTCTTCTTAATGAAATACAAAGAAAAGGATGCACTGAACTTAAATTTAGTTTAGTTTGTGAACAAGGGAATCGGTACCTATGTGTTTGTAGTGTCCAAAGAACTGATTTTTACTAAATGCATATAATACAAATACCATGATATTAAAAAACATAGTTTTAAGATTTCACTATGCGGTAGGTATTTAAAAAAAACTGTCTGTTTGTTTCGGCTAATCTTCGAAACGACTGGACTGATTTTAACGAGACTTTCATTAGCAGATAGCTGATGTTATAAAAGGAGTGACATAACGTTTGTTGTCCCGGGAGCACGTCTCGTGAGATAATATTAGGCAAACACATGGGCGAAGCCGCGGGATGTACCAAGTCATATTTATAAATATCATTACTAAGCAAAATGTTGTCTCCTGCAAAAATATCGAAGTCACATGAAATTCGATTCTACAAACAACAAATGAATTATCGTAAACTTCGAAATCAGAATCGAATTTCTCACAATTTCTTCCTAATTCAGTTGTATAACATGACACCATATATAATTCAGGAAAAACGCGTAATATAAAAGCATTACCTTTAAATATATATCACTTACGCCACATAAATAACTGCCAGACATATTTACATCCCCTCTGAGGGATGAAAAAGCCGAATTAGGAAAACATGAGAACAATCATGTTATCAAAATAAAAGGCATCATGGGCCTGTCAGCAAAAAAGCAATTTTAATCTGCCTAACGTTGGAAGACTCTTTATACTATGCGATATATGTGGGTTTTAGGTTTTCTAAACTAATATGATAACAAGAAAAGTTTTGATTTTTGCAGGTAAGCACTGCTAAAATGTGAAAAATATAAAGAGGATAAATAAAATAAAAAATATATGTTCTTCCATAAAAACTCTACAAACTGTAAAATAACTTACATTTCGGAAGTCGTTGGAAAATATAGAAAAGTGTGCTTTTTTGAAGTTGCATTATTAGTTGGAAATTACTTTTAATTGTTGTTGTTAGACTACTCACTCTCTCTCTACAAACTATACATTTTCTTTTTTCATAAACTTAAAAATACTCCAGTAGGATGTTATCGTGCACTGGGATTTCAACTCCCGGTATCAAACCGGTGCTTTTTCGGTGCACTCAGTTGGACTTAGAGTGCATCCGCACTGTTAAATTTTTCATTCTCGGCGGTGATGCGGTGAAGATCAAGTGCGCAAAGTTACCCCACTACGATATTTTTCCATCCGTGAGAACTAAACAGTACAAGCAGTGGTGGCTGTAGCAAGACGGTTAAAGAAAAACACCATATTTACACCACTTTATAATTTCGACAAAACAAAAATAATAAAAATACAGCACTAATATAAAAAAAAATATAAAAAACAAGTAAATGGTTAACCGCAGATGAGGCTATAAAATATTTGGTTTTTGTTTAAAAAGAGGGACGAGTCAAACTTAGCGGTTAAACAGATATAACGCAAATTATCTTCGCGCACGACCTATCCCTAATACGATTGCAATCGATTAAAAAAGTAGGCCTATGCACGTCGATTTATAGGTCATCAACATAACCGAAAACAAAGTTATCACTAGTTGAAGTAAATTCAAAATTGACAATCATATCCGTAAGACGCTGGTTTTCAGAAGCTGCATTTGTGAGACCAAATGGCATTCTGACGAATTCGAATAAACCACGTTGAGGTACTATAAAGGCGGTTTTCTCACAACTCTCCTTATCGGCAAGGGGGATCTGCCAAAATGCGCTTCTAAAATCAAGCGAACTCATATACCTTGCACCGCGATGGTTATCAAGGATATCGTGAATACGGGGAAGAGGATGAGAATCCCTGATAGTAACGATATTCAACTTCCTACTGTCAACGCAGAAACGAACAGAACCATCCTTCTTAGTAACCATTACCACTGGACTGGCCCAAGGAGAACGAGAGGGACGAATGACACCCATCTCCAACATCTTATCGATTTCCTCATTGAGAATTTTTAGTTTAACAGGAGAAAGAGGGTAAAATCGTTGTCTAATAGGTGGTCCTGTTGTGTTTATTTTGTATGATAGCCAAGTAGTCTTACCAAGGCCAATTTTATCAGACGAAATATCTTCAAACTCATCAATGACCTTTTGTAGGCTTAGTTCTTGATCAGGTGAAAGAATTTTACGAGGATGAATGTAACGATGTTCATTTCTGTTGCACCAGATACGTCTGCTGAGGTACAAACTACCAACCGTGCCAAAAAACAGAAAAAGAATAAAATAAAAAATATTTTCCCTAAAGTGCCTGCCGCTACAGGGCCTGTTGTCTCGAAGGTAAACGCAACCAACGCCGAGCTGCTCACGTCGGAATCGATAGAACTGATTAGTGAGAATGTCTGCACATCTCCTGCAGACAACCGCATTTCTCCTGCCGACAACTGCACTACTCAATTCGACGACCACACTAACAATCAAAGCTGGACAGAAGTGAAGCGCATGAAATTCCGGAAAGTTGCTTCATTATGCGGCATCGCTGGGCCCAACATTACTAGCCTAAGAGCTGTCGAACCACGCAAACATCTACACTTGTGGAATATGGAGTCCAGCGCTGACGAAATTCGTGACTATCTGCATCAACTCTCTCCCACTGGTTCGTGCACGGTTGAAGAGCTGCGGGCTAGGGGAAGTTACAAGTCTTACAAGATTGGTGTTCCCGTTATTTACTACGAAAAATGCTATTCTACAGATGTATGGCCAGTGAATGCCAGAGTGAATACTTGGATTACGTACGAAAACCCAAGACATTTTCGGAACCATGAGTCACCCGATAAGGCCCAACCAGCTCGCCAGACATTTCGTGCCCAAGCAGCCTTATAATAAAATCAAAAGTTTTAGCGTGTTATACCAAAATGTCCGTGGTCTCAAAACCAAACTTTCGACGTGGAGGGCGAACTTATTACAGCTAGAGCATAATCTGATCGCTGTGACAGAGAGCTTTTTCGATGGATCTATTGAAGACGGAGAACTTGCAAATGAGGATTGGAATGTGTTGCGACGCGACAGGGGCACACCGTGTGGTGGAGTCATGCTCGCTGCGCGTGCACCTATTGTGCTGCGCCGCCGCCGCGATCTTGAAACGGACGTTGGTGAGGACTTGTGGGCTGATTTTACATGGTGCGGCCGAACTGTTCACGTATGTGTTGTGTATATTAAACCTAGTGCAAGCGATGACGTGTACATGAAATGGTTTTGTAAAGTAGAAGAATTTATAAATAATTTAAAAGGTCTTGTGATAATATTAGGTGACTTAAATTTAACACTATTTAAATTTAAGTCACCTAGACTTAAATTTAAATAGTGTGTCGTTAAATACTAAGAATTATTATTGTTATTTTGTATCATATTGTAGTCTGAATGAGATGAACGCTGTGGAGAATTTGTATGGAGGTATGTTAGATGTTGTCTTGGTCCAAGAGAACATTAGTGCACGACAGACAGTCGTAACCGCTACCGAGGGAATTGTACCTCTGGATGCATATCACCTGGCACTACACATTGAAGTAAGAGTTGATGTAGGTCAAAATTCAAACTCAATTGAACCAAGCAATATAGACGGTACCAAGGATTGGAATTTCAGAAAATGCGATTACGAACAGCTTTATTTATTACTCTCCAACGAGAATACTTGGGAAAACGTTTTGGAATCCAATGATGTACAGACAGCTACTCATAAATTCTACAACATTATTTACAATGCTTTTCATATTTGCATGCCTAAAAAATGCAGAAGGAAATCAACGGATAAACGATATCCTGTATGGTTTAATAATGATATCATCCGAGATCTAAGGCTCAAGCTAAAGCATCATAAAAACTGGAAACGCACCAACTGTGATAGCGCGTATTTGTTATTTTCTGACCTCAGGGAAAGATTAAAGATCACTATTGCAAATGCCTATTCGTCGTACATGAGATATATAGAGAACAAAATTAAAGCTACTCCCCGTGAGTTCTGGTCACACATTTCCAGCCTAAGATCCAAAGGTGGTTTTGAGCCTAACATTAAATACAGAGGTATAACTTTTTCAGGAGTCAAAGCAGCAGATGCGTTTGCTGAGTTTTTCTCTAATGTATTTTTACCTGAAGTCCCGTTGCTTAATGCTGACCATATTAGTGCAAATGACCCTACCACTGACAGCAATTACATTAACATACCTCCCTTGTGTCCTACAAACATTGTCAAAGGCATAAATAAACTAAAACCTAACAGTTCCATTGGCCCTGATAACATTCCCCCCTTTATTATTAAGTGCTCAAAAATTTTCAGTGATCCTCTTTGTCACATTTTCAATTTAGCCTTGCAGACTGGTTCATATCCCTCTCAGTGGAAAGTTTCTAGAGTAATTCCTATTCCTAAAACCCACAATAAAAGTTCTGTTGAAGATTACCGCCCTATCGCAATTTTATCTTCCCCGGCGAAGGTCTTTGAGAACATCCTCCATAATGCCATACACGAGCAAGTGAATAAATATTTATGTAACGAGCAGCACAGTTTTAGAAGCAAGAGGTCAGTTGACACGAATCTCCTGACACTTGTCGAATATATCTCCTCCAGCTTGGACCGCGGGCGTCAGGTGGACGTACTTTATTTTGACTTCCGGAAGGCGTTTGATAGGGTTAACAACGACATGCTGCTGATCAAACTTAGTAAAATGGGTTTCGCACCATCTCTCCTCCGTTTCTTTGCAGACTACTTACGTGATCGTCAGCAATTCGTTAGGCTCGGTATGTATGAATCAAGCACCTACCACACGCGCTCCGGAGTAAGTCAGGGCTCAATTTTGGGACCTTTATTATTTTTAATCATGGTTAATGATCTTCCCCAAGTTCTCCTTCATGCAAGGTGTCTATTGTATGCTGATGACTTGAAACTGTACCTCGAAATAAACTCCGAGCGTGACTGTTCAGCACTGCAGCAAGACATAGATGCGATATACAAGTGGAGCTTAGACAATAAGATGGAATTTAATCCTTCAAAATGCTGTGCAATGACATTCGGTCGAAAACGGCACCCAATTAATTATGAATACTATTTTAACAACAATACCATAATGAAAACAATGGCTGCGCTTAATGATCTCTTGGACACTAATCCAACAAACAATCTGTTTGCGAACGAATAGACGAAGTTTTTATCGGCATGTCAGAAGTACTGCGAGAGAGATGTATGAAAATGGTGTTAACGTTATCTTTATTTTTTCGTTATTTTGTCTTATTTTGTGCACGTGTTACCTACAGTGTCTTTAATTTCTGTAATTGGCTGTAAACCGTTTTAATTAAAGAAATAAATAAAATAAATAAACGAATCTCTTCAACGGAAGAAACCTGAGGAGGAGGAGAAAGAGTATCGGAAGGAAGGAACATATTACCTTTGATGTTTTTGTTAAATGCTCGGCTAAAAACGGAAGTTAAACCAAACTTGTTCCAGAATTCAATACCTAAGATTACAGAAGAAGACATAGAACGTGCTACTAAAAACTCGTGTACAGAGGTTGTACCATTAAACCTAACTGGAAGATAAATAGTCCCCAAAATGTCGATAGACGAATTATTAGCAGAAATAACACGAGGACATGAGTCATTTGTGTTCAGTGAGATACCTAGTTGCTGAGTTAAACGATCACTAATAAGGGATATTTGTGCACCAGAGTCAAGGAGAGCTTTAACAACCTGGTTACACAATAAAATCTCGCGATAAAAGGGCGGTTATCAGACGAATCGGACGCTATCACCGGTGACACTGTACGGAGCAATGCGTGTCGCCGGTGGTCTAAACATTTTTTGGATTGCATTTTGGGCAATCACGAGTTATAATACCAGGGGTGCGACACTAAGCATAGCATACCAGGAAAATTTGGACAAGTACGATAGGGGTGCCCGGTTTTATTGCATTTTGGGCATTGTTGTGTGCTGGTAACGCTTGAAACAAATAGAGAGGCCATCTGAAGAAATGTCAAAGAAAAATTGTGATCCCATGACTCAGTAACGCCATCTAGCATAGTATAGCAAAATTAGAACGGCTATGAAAAACATTTTTGTACAAAATTTTACTCTCCAGCATCAGTATCGCCATCTAGCTTTGAATAGCAAATATTCAAATACAAAAACTTGATTAAAGCTGAATTTCATCAATTCTCTATCGATATAATATATCGATAATATTGAAAAGTAACTACATTTTTTTTCACATTTGAAAGATACCAAACAATTTGGAATGATTACTAGATTCAATGTTTACAAGTTATTTATTTATAAAAATCTTTTTACAGACTAATTACTAAATTATCATTATTATGGGCACTGTCAAGTGAAAAAAAAAATAAGATTGACGTGTAAAAGTTTTTAGACGCGTCAACGTCTAAAAACTTTTACACCTCAATCTTATTCTTTTTTGTAAATTACATGAGGTCAGCGTTTCCTAACTGACTACTCTGAGAATAAATGCCGAAACAAACTCAGAAAAGAGTCTGTGACCTCACAGACTCTTTCACCGATCACTAATGATAAGTGATAAATTAAAATTAAGGCAAAAGTTAACAAAAATGATTTTATTTGATGGGACCTAAGTCCCATGACTTTCGAAAAAGGTCCCATCAAATAAAATCAGTTTTGTTAACTTTTAAAAGGCCGAAAATAGTCGAGCAGACAGATATCAAAAGTCAAGTGAGTAGTGGGAATTATAGGCAATGTTCTAGTTTACCATACATACATAAAGAACGACTACGAAAAATGTATAAACTTCTCTTGTAGTACAAGGTACCGATCCTTTTTTTAAATTTGATCGACCCGTCTTTCCATAGTAAATGTCTCCGCTTTTAAAATGCTTGGAACATAATTTTGACGAAGCAGATGGAAGCCAATTTACTTCTCTACGATCTTTTTGAACAAACTGTATCCACTTTTCACGTTCAACTTTATTTACATTCGGAAACCTAAAATAACTGAAACCAATTTTACGTACGCACATATACAAACAGATAAGAATAGCAAAATACATGTGCATACAAAAGTAATGCTTATTTCTAAAAAAAATATCTTCCAGCATACCTCTGATAGAAGACAAGATAAAAAGATGTAGTCAGGGTGTGTAAAAGTAAAAGAGAAAATAAAAAAAAAACAGTTCACTTAAAAAAATAAACCAAATAATATGAGAATAATACTTACATAGGTACATAAAAACGTACATAATATATACATACAGAGTTCTAAAATAAATATCTACGTGAGCAAACAGCACTATTGTTGCTAAATTGATATTAAAATTACATAAATAAGTTCAGTTTTGAATTTTACTAACCTAATTAAATATTATCGATAACAAAGTTGATAAACATCATAACATCTCTGCAAGGCAGTAGTAAAGCTACTCAGCAATAGAGGGCGTTTATTACAAAATTATTGTATGTTCTAGAACCATCCATGAATATTATTTAATTAAATTACTGAAAAATATTTACGAAAACAAACCGAAGTTAGGTCCAGACGTTTTACCATAGCGTGATTTGCAATATCGTAAAGCGCAACTCGGCATATTTATTCAAGAAATGTTTTTCTTTTCTTGTTAAACGGACACAAATGCGTGTTGACATGCAGACATGCCATCCTAGACTAAACGCCATATGACCACTAGGACACAAGTATTGGATTACGCGTTTGTTCGTTATGTCCCGTCTATATAATTTAATGTCTTTGCTTGAAACGGATTTAGTAGGTTTGGTTGATTTTGTCAAAAAACTTTCGAAATGAGAAACTGTATCGACAAGTTCATCCACGTTTTTAAACTTGTGAATCGATAGACATGGAAAATATTTATTGTGCATATTATGAATAATTATTTCTAATAAATCATCTTTACTGATCGGTTTGCGCAAGGAATCGTTCAGTCGAGAGATCTTCCTAGTAAAATCTCTAACAGATTGATCAGGCGTTTGTTCAAGAGTTCTAACCTGTTGCTGAGTTTTGAACTCGAAATCTATAGGTCCAAATGATTTTAAAAAGTTCTGTTTTAATTCAGGATAAGACATATCAGGTCGGCGAATTGACCTGTAATGAAGTGTCGCTACATTTTGTAGCGAGACGGTTAAAGAAAAACACCATATTCACACCACTTTATAATTTGGACAAAACAAAAATAATAAAAATACAGCAGTAATATAAAAAAATATAAAAAACAAGTATATGGTTAACTGCAGATGAGGCTATAAAATATTTGGTTTTTGTTTAAAAAGAGGGACGAGTCAAACTTAGCGGTTAAACAGATATAACGGAAATTATCTTCGCGCACGACCTATCCCTAATACGATTGCAATCGATTAAAAAAATAGGCCTATGCACGTCGACTTATAGGTTCCTTTTTTATAACGAACACCTAGTTGAATCGTGAAATACACGTTACATCAGGATGCGTAAAATAGAAAATTAATAATAGATAATCTATTACAGAAAAATAGAAAAAATAGGTAATGTTAAAAGGTTCCTTATAACCAGCCGCGCGTAACTATCCAGAAGGACACTGTCAGTGCTGCGTGCAGCGACGGCAGCAAGCAGCCGTCTATGAAGGCGTCAGGCTCTGCGTCGGTGGCAAATGTCCGCAACACGCCGCTGACCTCAGTTTAATCCGACGGCTGATAGCCCGTCGGGGGGAAAAGCCGAAATTCGGCTTGTATGGTCGTCGTCTAAAGACAAATAAACAGAACGATCAGACCAAGGTTACAAGCAGAATCTTCGATATAGCTAGCGAGAATCGCTGGTTGAACAGATTAGAATAGTAAAGGGCAAAGAAAAGACGTAATACGTACCAGTTGAATGGAAGAGTTGTACACAGAACTTTATCGATACGAGCAATTTTAAAAGTAGCACCAGATAGACACACGTAGGTTTAGTTATAAATTTTAGGGCTAAAATTGATAATTTAAACTTAGGGGTTCCGAAAATAAAAATAATGATGTGAAACGTTCGGCTCCCATCTGCAGTCTGCCAGTTGACAAGAAAAAATTTTGGCGAAAGATTTTACAGGATCGAAATTTGAAATAGAACAAAAAATATAAATGCCAGTGTTTCAAAAAAAAGGTTGATTTAGAAACCAAAAAGTTTCCTCCGCAGCGAATTTACGCTGCATGGCCCAATGGTAAGGGCCGATGCTTACGAGTGAGTTCGAACCCAAGCAGGCGCTTTACTTTCTGAAAATTATTGCATCACCACTGCTTTCAAAACGGTGACGGAAAACATAGTGAGGAAACCGGCATGTCTTAGAACCAAAAACTCGAAGACATGTGACATCTACCAACCCTCACTGGGCCCGCGTGGTGTATTGTGGACCGTTCCCTCTCACCGAGAGGAGGCCTGTGTCCCAGCAGTGGGAACATTATAGGCTGCTGATGGTGGTTTGTTTTTTATTTTATTTTTAACCGACTTCAAAAAGGAGGAGGTTATTTAACCGACTTCAAAAAGGAGGAGGTTATCAATTCGGATGTTTATATTTTTTTTTATATGTATGCTCGGCCATAACTCCGTCATATATAAACGGATTTGCAAAATTCTTATTTTGTTCGAAAGGGGTTTATTTCGAAATGGTCACATATAAGTTTCATATAGATCTGATGATGACTTCCGGAGACAGACACCGGAACGCTTTAAAAAATGACAGCAAATCAACCGCGATTTCTGCTATTGCATAAATATGCATTGTTTGTTTGGAATTAGTGCAGGGTAGATACAATAACTAAAAATGTAAAAATAAAAACTTTTTTACAAAAAAAAAACAACCGACTTCCTTAAAAACACTACAAAGTGAATAATAACTTTAATTTCGGAAGTCGGTGGCAAAAACCTTAAATAAAACATCCTAAGACACCGACTTCCGAAATTAAAGTTATTATTCACTTTGTAGTGTTTTTAAGGAAGTTGGTTGTTTTTTTTTTTTTGTAAAAAAGTTTTTTGTATTGCTGATGGTGAACTGAACTTAATTCACTTGTTACTACACTAGCCAATCGTAATCGTACCACAGTCGTATCGTGATCGTTCCTTGTAAAAGCTCTCCCATACTTCATTCACGTCTGTCTTACCGCTACCCAATGGATATAGGTCTTATTTGTATGGAAACAAAGTGCGGATTTGATACTTTTTGACCCTCATAAGTCATGTCATCAGGGATTACTTAGGGTGTTATAAAATCTAGGAATTTCCGAGACATTGGACTAGTAGGTCTTAAGGTTCTACATTTCATCATTATGCTCCTGCTCTTATCCCAATATATTTGTGGTCGGCGCAACGTGTCTTTTTCTTCCACACTTCTCTATTAGTCGTCATCTCGGTAGTCACCCCCTTTCTATCCATATCATCATTCACGCAGTCCATCCATCATTTCTTTGGTCTCCCTCTACTCTTATAGCCATCGACATTCATACTCAAAACTTTTTGTACTATCGGAAAAATTAAGATAGCATGACATCACGTTCATCCAAATATCACCACTTTTTTTTTGTTTGAAAATCATCAAATGACTTGTCGACGGCGTGTCAGACTTTTACTGACTAAAACCCACCCGTGTTCCTTCAGTTACCCATATGTCAGGGCCACGGTATCTCGTTTGAACAATCTCGCAACCCTGACAGAAATATCGCCACTTGAGTTTAGGTTCCATATATTAGGGGCGAGCTTATTGCCATCATTCGGACAAAAATCTAGACTTCTGGTCTGGTTTTGTGTTCTCAGTAGAAATCAAAAAACCGAAAACACTTTTTCTGACCTTGGAATCGAACCCAGGATCTATGCTCTGCACTAGCACTTGCGACCACTGGATAATATTGTACAACTTTTTTATACTTGAATACTGGGTTTTTGGCTACCTTGTGCGGGTGCATTTTTAGTTAATATTTTATTGTTCATATTGTGCGTTTTGTTTGTGCAGAACAAAACATTTTTATTTTCTTTTATTCTTTCTTTCACTATAGGTACCAACGACAAAAATGATAAAATCAAGTTGTCAAATTTCACCACCACTTCCATATTTCAGTATTATACTTTTTTTTATTTACCTTCGGAACCGGTGAAAGACATAGTTCTGAAGACTCAGTTAGAAAATAACCTGCTTTAAATAAAATATTCTGATAGCAGAAAGACCATTGTTCTACTGGTTTTCTTCTAAAATATTCGTATTCTGAATCGAATCAAATTAAATTAGAGTCTTGAGAACAAGCGTCTATAAAAAGGAGGTTTCAAATATATGATCATTTCAGCCGTAAGACATCCCACTGCTGAACACAGACTTCCCCCAATTTGGGTCGGGTGGCAGAAGTCGGGCACCACATGGTAGTTGTGGAAAGTATTGAGTACATTTTTAAAACTGTTAAAGGTAGTCTTTTACACTCAATTCCGTCCCATTAGCGTCCATCAATACATCGGATACCTGTGTAGTGTTGGGGTGGTATAGATAGAAGCAGGGATTTTCTATCAATATAAAAAAAAAAACGACGGGTTGCACTCCGGGAGTGCCGGCAGAAGTGAAAACTTGAATATTAACGTTGTGCATTTTGATATTTTGGAATGGTTAGGGAATAGTTTTGCACGAATTGCTTTAATTATCAGTATAAAAGTACTATCATTTATGTGGTAGAATACAATATTTATTTATTGCGCTATCGTACACAAACATTACAATTTATATTACATTAAAAAGTTTATCTATTAATAATTTCGTCAAGCAGTTCGGTAGACTCGATCGAAACCTAATCTTAATAATAAAATTATATTAATTAATAAATGAAAATTAATTAAACCTAACCTAACCTGAATAATAAAATGAAATTATATTAATTATGAAATGAAAATTAATTAAATTTTCATCTAGTATATTTATAAAGTACTCACTCATTTTCTTTCGCTATTTCTTCGTCACTTTTTTCATGAATAGATGCACTTTGTTCAATTACCATGTTATAGAAACGTGCTCGAACGGGATAAAATGTATCCTATGTCCGTCTCCTGGTTCTAAGCTACCTCCCCACCAATTTTCAGACAAATCGGTTCAGCCGTTCTTGCGTTATAAATAGTGTAACTAACACAACTTTCTTTTATATATATAGATAGATACATGGTCCAATGTAATGAACTGGTAATACTTTACTCACGTTTTGAGTTTCGATATCGACAACGAATTAACCGAACGAAAAAAAAAGTTTTTGATGTCATCATTCGATTGGCGATGGTCAATCGCGATTTTACTCTTTTACTGGTTTTGAGGATAATTTTTTGTCACGATGTAATTAATTATTCATATGCAAATGACGCTTTAAACTGGACAGCAAATTTTATGTTACAATAAAATGCCAAAGCACAGGCTGACTTTGAAACTGTGTTCAAAATGTCACCCGAAGTTTGTGTGTTGACTTGTTATTAATTTAGATGACTTTTGATCACCTAACCCTGTAAACGAAGCACGAATGGCTGCAAGTACAAAACTACGATCCGGGTGCCTAATGTGCATCGGTAAAAATGACAAACTTTTATGCCCTCTTTTAAAGGGGTTGACTTTTCAAGAATCCTTTTTTAATTTTTGTGATGTGAGACTCTACATTTATTGGTTTTAGCTACACGTTTTCCAGTAAAACATAAGCATAATCAGTCTATAATATTCCCACTGCTGGGACACAGATTCCTCGCTGGCAAGCCATGTACGGGCTGGTAGATGTCATGACGTGTGTTTTTATTCTAGGACATGCCGGTTCCCTCTCGATGTTTTCCTTCACCGTTTTTGAGAGCAGTGGTTATCAATCAAAAGTCATTTATTCAAAGCACTTCTTGAACATCAAAGTTACATAAGACAGTCCCCCCCAAAACGCCAACCCTTCGACACTTCCTAGTGCTTTAGCTGGGAAGAAGACCATGCTGGTTTCCTCACGATGTTTTCCTTCACCGCTTTGAGAGCAGTGGTGATGAAATAATTTATACAAAGTAATGCACCTGCTTAGGGTTTGAATTCACGACGTACTACTCATAAGTCGCGGCCGTTACCACTGAGCCAGCACTGCTCACTTATGTTTAGGTACCAGGTATTAGGGGCGAGCTCATTGCCATCAATCGGATAAAAATCTAGACTGGAGTCTGGATTTGTGTTCTCAGTAGAAAAAAAATGAAAACACTTTAAACAATAAACATTCCAAGGTCAGATACCTTGGAATAGAACCCAGGATCTATGCTCTGCACTAGCACTTGCGACCACTGGATAATATTGTACAACTTTTTTATACTTGAATACTGGGCTTTTGGCTGCCTTGTGCGGGTGTATTTTTTTTAACTGTTTTATTTTTCATCTTGTGCGATTCGTTTGTGCAGAACAAACCATTTTAGCGACCGTACAGCGTCATCAATTGCAATGTAAGCATTCTTTATACTTACTTACTTACATTTACGTACAGGTGACATGGGCAAAGTCCAGTCGTTCCGAGAGCCCCACTCGGGTCAGTGTTATCGTGTCGCGAGTTAACTGTATGTAATAATCAAGTACCATTTTTTTTTTTTTTTTTTTTTTCAGGATGTGAAATCATCAAATGACTTCTCCCGCTCTGGGCGGAGCGGGAGGGCGTGTCAGACTTTTACTGACTAAAACCCACCCGTGTTCCATCAGTTGCCCATGTGCCAGGGTCACGGTATCTCTTTCGAACAATCACGCGACCCCGGCAGGCATCGGTCCTAGTAGACCCCTACACTGCTGCTGACATCTCTTTGAGGCGCGCGTGGAACACTGCGCGCCGTCGACCCGAGCCTGGTCCTTACCGGGCGGCGAGCTACCCATTGCTCGCCACCCGCAAGCTCGCGCCTACGGTGGCCGGGAGTCCGCAATCGACTCCCGACGCCCGGGGCGTCTCCTCCTGCGGCGGCTAGGGGCGTGAGGGCGCAGAGACTGCCACTCCCTCACGCGCCCCGCCTCCTCCTTCGCGAGCATTACTGCTTCGCAGAAGGAGGTGACGGCTTCCCATTCCCTCTCGCTCCGTACCATGGCTCGCACCAGGGCCGGACGCGAGAGGTCGCCGCCGCCAATCGCCTCTACGAGGACACGGCGGTGCTCCGCCCAGGCAGGGCACACCTCCACCGTATGCTCCACCGTGTCCTCCAGACGATCCTCGCAATGGAAACACCCGGACGTATCCTCCCGCTTTATCCTGAACAGGAACCCACCGAAGCACCCATGCCCGGTGAGAACCTGCGTCAGGCGGAAGGTGAGGACGCCGTGACGCCTCTCTATCCACTCCTCAAAGAGGGGACTTACCGCCGCAATTGTGGCGTGCCCAATAATCAAGTACCATTGTGTAACTATTGGTGATTGAATAAAACTACAAGTGAACTCTTGGTCTATGTATTCACTTACTCATCCTGCCATACAAGGACTCCCACAGTAACCACATTAGTGACCCCGACGTAATATATTCCAACGACGACGACGACGTGATTATTTCGTTTTATTATTCTTCCATATTTCATTATTATACTTTTTTTTATTTACCTTCGGAATCAGTGAAAGACATTTCTGAAGAATCAGTTACAAAATAACCTGCTTTAAATAAAATATTCTGATAGCAGAATGACTCTTGATCTACCGGTTTTATCTTAAAATATTCGTATTCTGAATCGAATCAAATTAAATTAGAGTCTTGAAACTAAGCGTCTAAAAAAGCGTTTTCAAATCTATCATCATTTCAGCCCAATAACCCCCACAGGGGATTTTGCCATAATCACAACGCTTGGCAGGCGAGTTGGAAATCGCAGTATGGTGGTAAAGTGCATAGAGAACGCTACTGCCCATTCTCTAGTAAGTAAAAAAGAATGACAGAAAATACGTTTATTTACGGCAAACATGACGCACAGTAAGACCAGAAACATACAGAAATAAAAAATAAGGTGTGGGAAAATATGCGTCACATCCACGCAAAACGGCCATCACTCAGCATAATGCTGTGACCCTATGCGAGACAGAGCCCCAGCGCTGGTTTAAGTCTCTTAGTTGCTACGTGTTAAAGGTAGCCTTTTACACCCAATTTTCCAATCTCTTCCCACTAAAGACCGCGACCACCAGCAAGCCGTCCCATTAGCGTCCATCAAAGAGAACCTCCTCTCTACCTGCTGCTCTGCTGACCCCAACACTAACCGTGTTGACTGGCGTGGATAGATGGTGATCATTTGTACGTACTACGGCGGATACCTGTATAGTGATGGGGTGTTATAGATAGAAGTTTGCTTTTTTATCGATATTAAAAGTAAAAAAATCGTAGATATACTAACTTTTGCCAGCAGCTTCGCCCGCATATTATACATAGTATTTTTTTCGTGGAACGTAGATTTCTTTTCCGAAAACCAAAACTTAACAGTCCTTTGGTTGCCTTAATAAAAACGTCACTGTCATTTAAAGTTTTAAAATAAGCAGGAATGTTGAAAACAAAATCTCTTCGCTTTTTTATTTCATTTTTTTTCTAATCGATACCTAAAACTGGTTAAAATATTGCCAGCCAAATTAATTTGACCCTTTATATATACATACAAATTACAGATATTTTATCTCTAATTTCTATATATTTATATAAAGAGTTAAATATTAACCATCAAAAACATAAATGTGAAATGAGAGCCAAGTTCAATGGTCAGTCCTGACTTGGCTAGTTCTCATATACGAATTATTATGTTCGATGGCTAGTTTCTACCAGCAAGCCAAATTTTCGGAATAATAAAATAAGAACCGACAAGTAACAGGTTTAAAACTTGCGAAGGCTATAATATAATTCCTATATGAAAACTAGCCAAGTCAGGACTGACCATTGAACTTGGCTCTCATTTCACATTTATGTTTTTGATGGGATATCATTACTTTTTGTACATAAATTATTAGTAGGTACTTATTTATAGCAAAATTAATACCAAAGGGTTTTTGTTATAAGTATAAGTGTTCCTAATAGAATCAATTAAGTGAAAAATTATAATAAAATGATACAAATTTACCAGTTTCTGATTTATTCCTTTGTATTCACCTAATTACCTATCTGCATGCCAAATTTTAACTTTCTAGGTCATCTGGAAGTGGGTCAGAGTTTTGATCTATAGGTCAGTCAGTGATAAAAATGACGATTTTTGGACGTTAATATCTAAATAACCGTTTGAGATATGTTTATGAAATTTGGAGCACATATGTATCTTGCAAGTTTCACTATACGAGCCAAATTTGACACGTTTATGTGAAATGATTGTTGAGTTATGAGAGGGTCAAAAGTGGCTCCAAATGGTTCGTGTAATATTACACACGGTGCTGCTCGCCAGTTCTGTTACTTGAACTTGGCTTGACACGCTGCCGCGTGTCTAGATCTAGATATCTACAAGCCGGGTGCCAAATAATATTTCGTATGGGAAACACTGACGACCTTCATTGCAAACTTTCATGTCCCATTTAAGAGGGTTGACTTTTTAAGAATAAAACATTTTTGATTCTAGGTCAGGCCGGATTCCTCACGGAAATTTCGTTCACCGCTTGAAATCAGTGGTGATAAAATAATTTACACATAGTACAGCAGTGCTTGTCTGGATTTGAACCTACTACCTTTTTTTTCATATGGAATTCCTCATGGATGTCCTTCACCCTGGGGTAGGTGGAGGGGTCTGTCAGACTTCTAATAACTAAAACCACACGATGTTCTGCTGCTACCTTTAGCCGGGGTGCTGGAGTGCTTGCGCATTTCGTCATGCTCTCCCGGCTAGGTGTTGGCCCGCATGAGTACACGGTCGTCTCTTCCAAACAGTTACATCATACACACACTCACCACATATACACACTCATCATATACACACACTCATCACATACACACACTCATCACATACACAAACTCCTCACATACCTACACACTCTTCACATACACAAACTCATCACATACACACTAACACTCATCACATACTCGTACATACACTCATCACATGCACACACTTTTATGGTTACCTTTTAGTCTGTAGTTTTAGTGTTGCTTTTTTTTACTGTAATTTCATATTCTATGTATAAGTATAGTATAAGTAATGTCGAAAGAGACTGGATCCTGCGACACAGGGCATCTTAGTGCGGGATCCAGTGTCACACCTGAATATTGTAAACTTTTATGAACCAATAAACAAAACTAAACTAAACATGCGAATCCCGTCACCCTAACGGCCAGGATAGGCCGCAGTTCCTTCAAAGAGAGGCGCGCGGAACACGGCGCGCCGCCGTCATGGGCCTTTCTCTGTTCAGGCAACAAAATCCCCAAGTCTCTTGCCTGCAGGCCTCACCCTAAGGTGACCGGAGCTCGTTTCGCGCCCTCCGTCACGCGGTTACCCTTCTGCAGATTAGAAGGGAGGTTGTGAGGTTATGTCCTCCCTCTCCCTTTCCGCCGCTTCCTTCGCAACCATCACCTTCTCGCAAAAGGAAGCGACGGCGTCCCACGCGCTCTCACTCCCGACCATGTACTTGAACCATGTCCGGAAGCGAGATTGTATCCACAGCACAAACCGCCATGACGAGGTCATGGCACTGCACTGCCCAAGCAGGGCATTCCTCAAAGGTTTGAACCTACTATCTACAACAGCCATGACTTACGAGTTTGAAACTACTACTTACAACTTGTAAGTCACGGCTGTTACCACTAGGTCACCACAGTCCGTCAATAATAACAAGATTTAACTTTTTTTTTATTCGCCTACATCCACACACCGTATCAGCATTCACAAATAAGCCCATCCCTCCACTACCCTTTCATCGACATCGCACCCCGTAATCACTCACAACACTAAACTAGACAAAGAGCCGGCGATTTGTTTCTCAAAATGTTTTTTTCTTGATTCCCCGTAGGAGAGGGTCTATACCTCTTATTGCAACGAGATTTATATTCTCCAGCGCCATTTTATTGGACAATGAGGATCGGAAGGAAAATTGTAATATTACGAACAGGTGAAAAGGAGTCTAGGTAGAGAGCAGAACGATAATTGTCGTATTTTTCAGGACGTTCGTATTTAAATCTTAGTTCGAATATTTAAACCTCGAGTTCGCTTACACTTTCGACAAGTTTTGACATTGATTACTTCTGAGATGAGATCTCGACTTTGAACTTTGTTGAAGTATGAGAATTTGCCTTCATCAATATAGAGGCAAATAGCTTCTACTTTCATATTCCTGCGTTTACACTAAGATATAAAGTAAAGTATGCATTCCACATGTTTGTGTGTTTTACACCAGAGACTCTGTCTCAATCTGTCAAAAATACTTCGAGTTCCCATACATTTTTAACATTTGATTGTCGCCGAGGTGGAACTACAACTAGATTTTGAACGTTTTTAGTTACGATAATTGCGCCTCTGAAACATGTTCTAAAGACTAGTTGTGAACAAAACCTGACAAAAAGGTGATCAAAATTGTTTTCTCTATTTTTGCCTATAGGAATTAGTACCGTCTCAGAAATATGGCAGCACGTGCTTTTACGATAAAGCTTGGAATTTTGGAGATAAATAAATTTACCTAATATAAAACAAGATATATAAAGTATGTGGTATTCTCAGTGAAAACATAAAAGTGATCCGTAAACAGGCTCAAAATAGTTAACATGTCCTATTAAAGTTAACTAGTGATCGCCCATTGGTCGAAATTCGACCGTACTTCAATTGAATAGAAATACATTATTAAATGTTACAATGGTACATTGTATTGTATTTGACATTCAGTAACACTATAGACAAATTGTTGACGCTGTACTACTGTGGAGAGGGTTCGCTGGCGGGTTGGTGATGGCCAGGACCAGGACGTAGGTGTAATGAGTAAAGAATACTTCTTCAGGGCTCTCTTCTTTATTTTCTTAATACTTCTTAACTGCTGCATATGAAATGAATTATCACAGAAATTTGCTCTGTTTTTATAGAATTTTCCCAATTATTTTTAACTAGCTTCTGCCCGCGACTTCGTACGCGGATCCTGTTGCTTATACCAGCGACAACGGGGTCGTCAAAATCGAAGATCTGAAACGTCTGATGTAGAATTCTAAGGCCCGGGGACGGGAAAACAACGGGATGAGCGAGACGATTGGACTCGTTGCAGATCTTTCATTTTTGTATGTCAATAGGAAATGCCCATCAGACTAAACAACTTTTGCTAAGACATCATTCCTTAATATGTTATTAAGAGTTTTACTTAAGAGTTCCACAACAGGTGTTCCAGATCTTCAAATTTATTCTCACAGCAGAAAATGCTCTTCACGTGAAATATGTTTTGCTATGGCACCATTTTTATATCTCTTATACTTACTTTAGCTGGTCTGTTGCGGTCTGCATCAGGTGTTCATTTTCCAAAATAAATTATGTATAGCCTATATGTTGCCACGTTCACGATCAGCGGACAGTCGCGCATCATGTTCCACACTTGTCTCTAGAGACCTAGCAGCAGATGCGTAGATACGCTGAGAACTCAAGCGCAATTCTCTATCAGTGAACGTCTCCGACTCGAGAGACAATGCGTGACGTTCACGATCAGCGGACAGTTGCGCATCATGTTCCGCACTTGTCTCTAGAGACCTAGCAGCAGATGCGTAGATACGCTGAGAACTCAAGCGCAATTCTCTATCAGTGAACGTCTCCGACTCGAGAGACAATGCGTGACGTTCACGATCAGCGGACAGTCGCGCATCATGTTCCGCACTTGTCTCTAGAGACCTAGCAGCAGATGTGTAGATACGCTGAGAACTCAAGCGCAATTCTTTATCCGTAAACGTCTCCGACTCGCGAGACAATGCATGACGTTCACGATCAGCCGACAGTCGCGCATCATATTCTTCACTGGTCTCTAGAGACCTGGATGTAGATGCATAAATACGCTGAGAACGCAAGCGAGCTTCGCGATCCGAAGATGTTTCTACGGAGCGAGTTGCAGCTTGATGTTCTCGAACAGCATCAAGTCTATCCTGACGCTCTTCGGTAGATTCTTGGGATCTTATGATCCTCAATCTTTTAGCTCCTTTGGAACGTTGGGAAAGATTTGACCTCTTTCTAGGCATGGTTACAGTTTTATTCTGAAGATACCTGATCAATTAAAATCTAAGTGACTGCTCATCTGCGTTACCGGGTAGGCTACCGTGTCACGAAGATAAATAGAAAAGGAAATTAAACACTCAAACAACATAAGCCCGAAGGCATATTTCTTCGATAAAATAAAATAAAATGGGAGTTTTAGCCACTAGAGTCAAATTTTCAATGATTCATAGAATTTTCATTGAAAATCAGTCCTAAACTGTTACCGCCTTCACCGCGTGGAGGTACTCCCACCTTATGTTATTTTATAATAATACAGTGAAATTAGTGGTAGCTTTGATTTTCACATCAGGTGTTCCAGATCTTCAAATTTTATACGACAACCGAGAATGCTCATCAAGCTGAACAACTCTTGCTAAGACGTCATTCCTACATATGTTATAGTGTAGCTGGGCTGTTGGAGTTCCACATCAGCTGTTCCAGATCTTCAAATTTTATACGACAACAGAGAATGCTCATCAAGCTGAACAATTCTTGCTAAGACGTCATTCCTATGTATGTTTATAGTGTAGCTGGGGTCTTGGAGTTCCACATCAGCTGTTCCAGATCTTCAAATTTTATACGACAACAGAGAGTGCTCATCAGGTTGAACAACTCTTGCTAAGACGTCATTCCTATATATGTTATAGTGTAGATGGGCTCTTGGAGTTCCACATCAGCTGTTCCAGATCTTCAAATTTTATACGACAACAGAGAGTGCTCATCAGGCTGAACAACTCTTGCTAAGACGTCATTCCTATATATGTTATAGTGTAGCTGGGCTGTTGGAGTTCCACATCAGGTGTTCCAGATCTTCAAATTTATTATCTTAGCAGAAAATGCTCATCACGTGAAACAATTTTTGCTATGGTACCATTTTTGTATCTCTTATAGTTTAGCTGGTCTGTTGCGGTTCTGCATCAGGTGTTCAAGTTTCCAAGATAAAGCCTATATGTTGCCCAGACTTAATACCTATACAGCAAAAAAAAAAAACATTCATTTCCGTCCAGTAGTTCCGAAGATTAGCGTGTACAAACAAACAGACAAACAGTGTTCGGTACCGTTTATTATCTGTGCGCCTAACGGAATGCGCGTGTAACAGAGTGAGAACTGACTTGTCAATTTGACGTTGACACTTGACAGCTCTCTTGTTAATTGGCCGCTAAAATAGCCCCGTCGCCGTGTTGAGTTCCGCGACGCTTCTTGTAAAGGGACGGCGGTCCACATTGCGCCTGCGACCCTGTTGTAAAGTAATCCCTTAATCCCTGAGAACCGGTCGTTTTGTGGACAATCTGTCATGACCCGATGGTTAAGTGTTAGTGACGCTATTGGGGAACGAGTGATTTGAAGACCGCATGCTGTGATTGCCTCCAGCCGGGTTGAAGCGGAATCTAACCTGAAGAATACTCGTAACGTCACGACACGATACACATACACTCACTTACATACAGAACTCCAGGTTGGCACCAGAGCAGTGTCCTTCAACCACCAGGTAAGTGCTTTTGTTGTATTGTAAGTGTTTGATTTGATTGTCTGCTCCGCGTACGGCGGACAGTACGCTAGCCACTCTTGTCTCTAGAGCCCCACGATTATAACTCTTCCACTGCGCACTTGAAATCGTATTGGGAGGCCTAGCCTGGCAGCGTACATTTTGGTATGCAGAGGCGTGGTTTTAACCTACAAAACCACCAAATTGGTAATTTTACAGTAGGCTTATTACTTGGCAGTCTCTATAAGGGAAGTAGTAATTCGCTGTAAATATTTGTTAACGGTAATTAATTGTTTGTTTGAAATAATTTGTAAATTTGTTGAGTTGAGTAACTCATATTGACGGGGTCAGCCGGTTGCATATGCTAATAGTGTTGAATGAATTGGGCTATGTTACAACCCCTTGTTTGTGTCTGACCTCTGTTGAATGTCAGGAAGACATTGAAATATTGAGTTTTGTACCATTGATATGGTTGTTTGTGAAAATTAATATTTGAAATTGGCATTTTTGAGTATTACCATTGTTTTAAATTGGAATAAAGGTTCATTATTGTTGTACCATTAACAAGTGGTTTGTGAACTTAACATTTGGAATTGGATAGAATTTGAATATTTGAATTGAATATCATGTTGACAATTTTGAACTTTGATATTGGGTTTGAATTAAAATAAAAGTTTATTGTTGAATTGAATTGAAACTAATATATTGTTATTCTTGAGTTGCTGATTAGTCAGTTTGGTAGTTTGATTGTTTGCTTGTAGTTATTTTGTATTTATTGATTGAACTTTGTTATTTGATAATTTAATTGTATTGTTTGTGCAATGGCACACAAAGCGGTGAGAGAGGCAATCAGTGGATTGACCACACAGCTACGGTGGTTCACTTCAGCTGCAGCAACCGCTGAGCGCCCGGATCTTGAAGCGGTCACTCTGGCTCGGTTCGAGCAGTTGAACGTGAGACTCGGCAACGTTGATGCTCTCCTTACCCGCTTCAACGAGTACATTCGTGATGTGGCTCTGGAAGTGCTGGATCAGGCAGCACGTGACAAGGTCCTTGCTGACTACGACCAGATCTTGGACCTGGGGGATGTCATTGGTCAACGTGCTCGGGAAATATTGGAGAGCCGGACACCTGTCCAGGTCAAACCGGAGACCTCGGTTGTTTCAGGTCCCGGACTATTGAGTAGACTGCCTACTTTGGAACTGCCACATTTTGACGGTCGTCTGGACCACTGGTTAAGTTTCCAAAACCTGTTTGAAAGTTTGGTTGATGCACGCTCGGACCTCAGACCCGCCCAAAAGTTGGCCTATTTGTTGTCTGTCCTGGAAGGTGAGGCCCGAGCCTTGGTGCAGCATCTGTCTTTGACTGACTCAGCCTACCCTACCGCTGTGGAACTACTCACCCGGCGGTACCAAAATAAACGTTGTTTGGCTGACGTTCATATTGGATTGATTTTGGGGTTACCGGTCATTACTGGATTGTCAGCATTGCGTACTGACCTGTTGAACCCGTTGGTGGCAGCGACCAACGCTTTAAAGCAATTGGACTTGCCGGTAGACCAATGGTCTTACCTTTTGGTGCACGTTGTGCTGCAACGGCTTCCTGCCGATTTGAGGGCTCGTTTCGAGCAAAAGTATGGTGGAGATAGTGTCACACATCTCCCCCCATTTGATGACCTCGTCCAATTTTTGGAGGATGAGTGTCGGTTTGTGGACAACTCTGGCGTTGCCACTGAGTCAGGCCAGCCGTCTTCCCGGAATCGGCAGGCAGACCAGGGACGGACTAGGGCTCGCGGGCCTGTTGATGGTCGCTCCGCCGCTCGTTTTGCTGGCACCCAGAGTCGTCCTGGTTGTGAGTTTTGTAGGGACACGGGGCATGGCATGGCAACTTGCGCGGCCTTTTTGAAGTTGCACATGAGTGCCCGCCGCCGAATTGCCAAAGCACGCCGCATGTGCTTCTCTTGTTTGGGGGCTCACTTCCATAGGGACTGCCCCAACCCCCGCCCTTGTAGAATTTGTAGGGGGTCCCATTTGGACATTTTGTGCGCTAACGCGAACCACGCTGGCAGACCAGCCTCTGATGAAGGTTCGCACACGGGGGGGTACCATGGAGTTGGTCACCGGGCTTCTGCCTCGCCGGTTCAGAACCAGGGAGAGGCCCGCAATTTTGAGCGCCGCACTCCACCCCCCGCGCAAGTTGATCGGGAGCCGCGCGACAGCCATTTGGTCTCCCCGCGTAAAGGCGATTACGCAATTGTTGCTAGGCACCGCTGGCCAGACCAGCACCGCCTTCCCTCCCCTCCATTGGCGGAACGTCCCCGGTTGGAGTCACGCCCCCCGCCATTCGGGCATCCGGTGGGATATGCCCTTCCAGCGATGGCGCGTGGCTCGGGACACCGCGCGTTCGAGGAATTTGAATTGCATCCTCGTCGGGAAAGACTTGGGTCTGGGTGCGGCGATCGGTCGCCGCCCAGGCATTGTTAGGACATTGGCGCCTGCCCCGCTAAGGTACCCCTCAGATCGACACGGTTTTGTTGCCAACGGCATCGGTCAGGTCTGGGGGCCCACGGGGGACTCTGTTGTGGTCCGTGTCATTATGGACATGGGAGCCCAGGGTTGCCTTTTGTCTATTTTTTTGTTGTTTGTTTGTATTGTTTTGGGCAAAATTGTTTTCTTGAGCGCCTTTGGACTGCGGGACTTGGCTGGGACGAGCCAATTCGGGAAACCCTGTTGGAAGATTGGCTCCAATTTGTATCCGCACTCCCTGCAGTCAACGAGGTCGTGTTACCCCGCGCTATCCTCCCCCCTGGGAGCTACACTGCTACCATTGTTTGTGATGCGTCTTCGCACGGTTATGCAGCTGTTGTTTGTCTGCGCACCGTCTGCGCAACAGGCCAGGTGAATTTGTCACTGGTCTTGGTCAAGAGCAAGGTGGCCCCCCTCCGGACGGCACTGACCATCCCTAAGTTGAATTGTCAGGGGCGGCGCGTCTTGTGCGTCTATTGAACCACGTTGCTCACACTTTGGGTGGAACTGTGGACATTCGGGCTTCTTACGCCTGGATGGACAGTCAAATTGGTTTGTGTTGGTTGAAGACGTCCGTCCACTCTTTGGAGGTCTTTGTTGCGTACCGAGTGTCCCAGATTCAAAATTTTGATACGCCTTTGATTTGGAGGCACTTGCCTGGAGATTTGAACCCAGGCGCCGTGGCCTCACGTGGGTGCATGGCACCCCGCTTGTTTGCTTGCCCCCTATGGTGGGGTCCAGACTGGCTGACTCACCCCGAGGATGATTGGCCTCGATCGCCAGTCTTGATGTCGGGTCCTTTGCCCGGGCTCAAGGTGCTCGTTGTTGGAACAAAGGACCCTGAGTTTTGTTGAGTCGATAAAGCTCCCTCGACAAATTGTTGAATTGTTGTTTTTTGTTGTTGATCATTAAGAACTCGCATGCCGGTTGCAATGCGCTGTTGGCCATTCTGCAGCGAGAGTTTTGGATATTGTCGGGAGCCGTTATTAAGTTGAACCCCCTTTTGGACGATACGGGTCTTTTGTTGTTTTCGGTTGTTGATGGTTGAGGCACTTAGCCTTCCTTATGGGGCCCGTCACCCCCTTTTGTTGCCTAAGGAGGGCCATTTGGTTGTTGTTGTTGTTGTTTGGTTGTTTTGTTGTTTGTTATTGTTTTGACCCGCCAGCCTGCCCCCATTGGGGGGGTATTTTGAGGCCGCGGTGAAGGCGGTTAGGGACTCTGGCGCAGACTGTTGGGAGACACCGTTCTCACCTTTAAGGAGTTAGCTACGGTATTTTGCCGCATTGAAGCTGTATTGAACTCGCGTCCATTGTGCCCGCTGTCTTCGGACCCGAACGACTTGGAGGCCCTAACCCCGGCCATTTTTTGATTTGACAGCCACTTGTCGCCCTGCCGGAGCACCCTTTTGTCGATGTGAGCCAAAATTGGCCATCGCGGTTTCAGTTGGTGCAGCAGCTCGCTCAGAGTTTTTGGAAGCGTTGGAGCTTGGAGTATTTGCACATCCTCCAGCAGCGCGTCAGGTGGACTGATAAAGCGCAACCTTGTTGGGATTGCCAAGTGATTAGCGGACGGGAAGGCCCGTCCAGGGGGGGGGTAGATGTTCGGTACCGTTTATTATCTGTGCGCCTAACGGAATGCGCGTGTAACAGAGTGAGAACTGACTTGTCAATTTGACGTTGACACTTGACAGCTCTCTTGTTAATTGGCCGCTAAAATAGCCCCGTCACCGTGTTGAGTTCCGCGACGCTTCTTGTAAAGGGACGGCGGTTCACATTGCGCCTGCGACCCTGTTGTAAAGTAATCCCTTAATCCCTGAGAACCGGTCATTTTGTGGACAATCTGTCATGACCCGATGGTTAAGTGTTAGTGACGCTATTGGGGAACGAGTGATTTGAAGACCGCATGCTGTGATTGCCTCCAGCCGGGTTGAAGCGGAATCTAACCTGAAGAATACTCGTAACGTCACGACACGATACACATACACTCACTTACATACATAACTCCAGGTTGGCACCAGATCAGTGTCCTTCAACCACCAGGTAAGTGCTTTTGTTGTATTGTAAGTGTTTGATTTGATTGTCTGCTCCGCGTACGGCGGACAGTACGCTAGCCACTCTTGTCTCTAGAGCCCCACGATTATAACTCTTCCACTGCGCACTTGAAATCGTATTGGGAGGCCTAGCCTGGCAGCGTACAAACAGACAGACTTTTTTTTTTGTTTCGTGCTCTATTACTGTTTCTACACCCCCTCAATGATTATTTTTTTAATATATTCAATGTACAAACACAGTTTTTTTACTGTTTTATTATATGTATAGATTAATTATGACAGTTCAAAATGTCATAATTGTCATTGTCATTGTCATTTGTCATTGTGTTTTTGTACAATCGTGAGGCATACAACCTCTACAGTTTGCACACTACACTAAGTTTTGTATGGGAAACTTACTAAAGCTATACTTGACACTCCCCATAAAACCACAAAAAATATTTATTAAAAATCTAAACTAAATTCCTATCGTCGCTAATACAAATAATATTAAAGATAAATATTCTCGATATGATCATAGATTTTAAAAATGAAATAGGTTAAATACCTATAAAATTAATTTATTACCTATGGTTATGATTGACATTCAGTAAGGGGGCGTCCATTAATTACGTGAGGTGTTCAAGGGGGGACGGGATCAAGCTAAATCTTTCCAAATCTCACTTAGGGGGGAGGGGGAGGTCTTGGCAAATATCTCGTAATTATTTTTCTCGCAGAAAACGGTGTAAAATTGCGTGACAAATTATTTCTACAATAAAATATGGCCAAATCTGAAACAATAGTACACTGTTAAAAAAAATAACTTGACTCAAGAGCCAAAATCTTGAACCGAGAATACCATTTTGAAGAAATTGATTTTCTTGAGTGAAGAGAATAAATTTTTGAGTTAAGAAATTATTCTTGGTCTAAGAAAATTCTCAATAATCCAACACGTTTACAGCCCAAATAGAAGTTTTGAAGAATCTCAAGTGAGATTAGGGGAGATGGAGGGGGTTTAGTCAAACACTATGAGGTCCGTGTATCAACTAGTAAGAACTAACTTTAATGTTCAACGGTTCGGTTTATATACATAATATGTACGTGATGTCCTTCTACTTATTCGATGACATATCTATCTTAACTTAAACTACATATGTGCTGATGTACATGTATGTGATGCACGTGTATGATGTACGTGACACCACACCACATCACCCTTCTTAGAGAAAAAAAAAACTAAGTTACATTGTTTTTTTTTCCCCATTACACGAAAACTTACATTCTAACTTTTACAATACAACTTCGTTCTATTTTTATGAACTACGTCTACTTTATTCTTATATTTAATCTTAACATTTGGTGACTCATCCTTAACAACCTCAAATGGTCCATTATAAATACGTTCCAATTTATTTCCTATCTCGTTTTTTACTAATATCAAATCACCTTCTTTATAAGTTACAGAATTGAGATTCTTATCATAACAATCTTTCCTTACTAATTTACTTGCTATTAAATTTTCTTTCGCATCATTCTGAGCCCTTTGTAACCTGTACTTAAATTCTAAAGGATAATCATCAAAATTATACAAAGGTTCAACACTATCACCTTTAAGACTACTTGGTAACCTACAAACTTTACCATAAACCAACTCATAAGGAGTATATTTTGTCACAGTATTAACTGTTGTGTTATATGAAAAACACCAATACGGTATCCACGAACTCCACGACGATGGATTGTTATCCGTTTGTATTCTTAAATATGCTCCTAAAGTTTTATGAACATTCTCCAAAGATCCTATACTCTCATGATGATATGATGTTGATAGGATTTTATTGATATTTAAAATATTACATAGCTTAACCATCACTTTTGAAATGAACTCAGAACCCCTATCTGAAGCAATTGTTCCTGGTATTCCATATCTCAAAACAAAATTCTCTGCTAAAGCTTTTGCTACTTCATCTGCGGACTTATTCTGTAACGGATAAGCCTCGACAGATTTCGTTAGCTCACATTGTAGAGTCAATATGTAAACATTACCTCTTTCATCCCTATCAAGTGGACCTACTATATCTAAATAAATCTTCTCAAAAGATGAAGATGCAGTTGTTGTAATTGTCATTGATTCTCTAACATGTTTCGAAAACTTTTGTTTCTTACACTTATCACATTTACCAACGTATTCCACTACGTCTTTCTCAATAGACGGCCAATAATAATATTTCTTTATATTATTTACCATCCTGCGTATCCCCGAATGACCACTCGTAGGTAAAATATGAAAATCATTCAAAATGACTTTCTTCTCATCTTTGTCTTCTATTCTCCGCACACTCTTCACTATGCATATCTTAAAATCTCCACATATCGAATTACTATTCTCTTTCAACCACTTGGCCATTTCTGTAATAAATTCAACGTTATAACGATTTTTCAAAACAACAACCTCTTTTATGCCATTTCCTATGCAAAAAGTTACTATGTCTTTCGGCAACTCGTCTCGCGATGATGCTGATAAAGATTCATAGTCTATATAAATACTCGAGTTTCCTGGCATATACATTGTTTTGCGCGACTTTGAAAATATTTCCCTACCAGTAGTGTTACGTAACATTTTCTTCCATTCACCGAAACATATTTCAATATCATTTCCTTGTTTCCTAAGAACTTCTACGATTCTAGGGTGATCAGTCCTAGACCCCACAGAACTCCTATCACAATCATTCCGAACCTACATTATCCACTAGAAAATTAACCCAATTAACACTATTACATGCTAACACATGTTGAACCTCGAAAAAACTGCGTCTCATTCACTTCCCCGTCTTCATGCTTCCGCGACATTGACATTGTGCCTGAGTCAGCATCAGCCCGCACATGTTCTAAACATGCTACGCGCTGCCGACCTTGCTGAGTCTGCCGTCCACGATGCGCATTATTGCTACGTCCGCGCATCCCACCATTATGCCAGACACGCTCATTTTTATACGTAAGCCCAACACTCCTTTGTTGCACGTGCCTATTCTCTATCACATGCCGCCTATAGCCATTTCCACGGCCCCTATTTCCCGCAGAAAACCCACGCTGATACGCCATGACTTGCCCCGACGAAGCATAATTTTCGTCTTCCGCTACTCTAATAGCATCCTTCAAACAAGTCAAATGTCGTGCCGTAACATTCGCTTATCTTCCTATCAAAATTTTCACCCTTCCGTCTACTAGGACCTAATTTAACGATAGACTCCCTTAACGACTTAAGTTGAAGTAATATTGTTGCTAATTCTACTTCCATTTAAAAACAATATAGTCTCTAAACCGGTAAATCATCACGATCACTTGCCGGCACACGTCACTACACTCGAGTTAAAATATCGCAGACACTTACTTCCGCTGTTCCACGCGCTCCTGGTTAGGCCATCTGTACCGCCTTCTGCACCTCTCGCTGCTGGACCTTCTCTTCTACCCAACCTTGGTGGCACCTCTTGTACATCCGGAGTGCTACGCCAGCTATCACCACCGCCAAACACACGGCGATGAACAACAGTATAGCGCTCATCGTTGTCAGCTGTTCCTGCGTCACCGTCGCGGCATTTGCACCACCCGATGCCGTCTGGGCGATTATCACTTCTTCCTTCGATGACGTCGTACCCATGGCTTGGAACTATTGGCTCCGAACTGCCTGAAGTAACTTACTCCGAGCCTTCGATCAAGCTACTAGAACGCCATCCAGTCGACTGGCAGGGTCGCCATGCGATGTGAGGGGGGAGGGAGTTGAGGAAAATCTTTCGATATCTCACCAAGGGGGGAGGGGGGTCGAAAAATTCTCTAAAATGCCTCACGTAATTAATAGGCTCCCCCTAAGACTATAGACACAAAATAATAATGACAGATGGTCTCGATTGGACTACAGATTTGGACCATAAACAAAAGAACCTTGCATGTGTGTATTAAATACACGGTAATGAACAGTAGTGTGTGTAACGTGTTATTTATTGAAAATAATGTATTTTTACGCATAATTTAAAAAAAATATTAGCATTCGTCACTTCTTCTCTGTATAAACTATAAGTGTGCGAAATTTCATACTCCTCCGTCCGCCCAATTTTCGTAAAAAGGGATCCAAAGTTTTCGCTTCACGTATTAATATATAGAAGATAACAACATTTGATTGCACTTTCCATTCGAATGCGTACAAACTGCTTACTCTGAAAACAAAATGTCTCGCCTGAATATTCAAAAGGTTACAGAGATAAGTCAGGTAACATAGTAAGTCATACGTAATAAGGAGCGAACCAATAACTGGGTTGGGTTGGGTTAACCAATAGCAATCAATATCTCCTCCGGACACAGTGCATACTCAACCCAGGTGTCCCCAAGCTGAAGCAGTAATGCTCGCAAAGGAGGAGGCGGGGCGCGTGAGGGAGTGGCAGTCTCTGCGCCCTCACGTCCCTAGCCGCCGCAGGAGGAGACGCCTCGGGCGTCGGTAGTCAAAAGCGGACTCCCGACCACCGTAGGCGCGAGCTTGCGGGCGGCGAGCAATGGGTAGCTCGCCGCCCGGTAAGGACCAGGCTCGGGTCGACGGCGCGTAGTGTTCCACGCGCGCCTCAAAGAGATGTCAGCAGCACTGAAGGGGTCTGCTAGGACCGATGCCTGCCGGGGTCGCGAGATTGTTCTAAAGAGATACCGTAACCCTGGCACATCGGCAACTGAAGGAACACGGGTGGGTTTTAGTCAGTAAAAGTCTGACATGCCCACCAGCTCTGCCCAGAGCGGGAGAAGTCATTTGATGATTTCCCATCCAAAAAAAAAGCTAGCAAGCTCACTCTCCAAATGATTGTTGAAGTTATTTTGGACAGGTGTCTAACCAACCACATCATCATCATCATTTCAGCCGAAATACGTCCACTGCTGGACCGAGGCCACCCCCAATTTAGGAGGGTTTGTCATAATCACCGCGTTTGACAGGCGGGTTGGCGATCGCAGTATTGTAGTAAAATGCATAGATAACGCTGCTTACCATTCTTTAGTAAGTCCCTTAGTCGCTTCTTACGACATCCACGGGAAGAAATGGGGTGGTGCTATTCTTTACGTCTGGCACCGCAAGGAACACCACAACAAAGAGGTTACTTTAACAACGAACTCAATGTCTGAACAAAATTAATCTGCCAAGCCTATTCCCAACGATGTCAGGTTTTTCTCTTTTTTTTTTGTGGGTGGGAAATCATCAAGATGTCTCCCGCTCTTGGGTGGAGCGGAAGAGCGTGTCAGATTTTTACTGATTAAAACCCCGCCCCGTGTTCATTCAGTTGCCCATATGCCAGGGTCACGGTATCTCTTTCGAACAAATCTCACGACCCTGGTAGTCTCTCGACCCTGGCAGACTATGTTGGGGTTGGTTTCAAGTTTAACCGGATACAGTTGAATACCAGTATTTTACATGGAGTAACTGCCTATCCAACCTCCATAATCCAGTTACTGGGTAGCACGACACCTTTCGGCTAAATTATAAACAAAATTATCTACATACAGACACACCATTATTGTATCCTTTACTAGAAAAACTTTGAAGTAAGATTAAGTCGTAGTAAGATTATATCTCAGTATATTTATGAAAATCTGCTGTATGCACATAAAAATATTAATCTCTTTAAAAGATACAGTGATATCCATAATGTCAATACTAGAAACAAACAAAAATTTGTTGTTCCTAAGACCAGGCTCAAGAAAATAGGTGGCTCGTTTAGATGCCAATGTATTCGTTTTTATAATAAACTTCCTAGCCTCATTCAAGAACTAAGCCTCAATAAATTCAAATCTTTTATAAAGCGTAAATTATGTCAGAAAGCCTATTATACTGTTAAAGACTATATTGAGGATAAAACGGCCTGGGATTGAACTGCCCCAATAAATCTACACTGAATGTTGTTTTATTATTATTATTTTGCTATTTTTTACTCTTTTTTTTACTATTTCACATGACATGAATATTAATTGTATGAATATTACTTTGATTATTGAGAATTTGAGGACTATGTGGGTCACTGTGTCACTTTTGACTATGGTCTGGCAGTTTGAGTAGTTAGTGGCAATATCTGTGTGGTTCTTTCATCAAAAGACCATTTCAGACACCGATCTACATGGTCATCAAATGATGTGACCAACAAAATTATATCCGTTTCTTTTTTTTTATTTATATATACACATTGACATTGATAATTTTTTATATATACAATGACATGAATATTTACTTTGTAAAGTATCGTATTGTTTTAATTATTGTGAATGTGAAGACTATGTGGGTATTTTTTTAAATCTTTTTTTTCTTTCGTTCTCAGTAATCACGATCTGGCAGTTTGAGTAATTTATGTGGCCTACCCAAATGTCCTTTCTTTGGTACTGTTTGTCAAAGCGTTGGGCTCCTTATTTTCCGAGTTGAGCTAAACGATTAGTGACAAATGCTTGCACTGACTGGACAGGTCCACTCAATCTGTGTGGTTCTTTCTTCAAAAGACCATTTCAGACACCGATCTACATGGTCATCAAATGATCTGACCAACAAAATTATATACGTTTCTTTTTTTTTTATATACACATTGACATTGATAATTTTTTATATATACAATGACATGAATATTTACTTTGTAAAGTATCGTATTTTTTAATTATTGTGAATGTGAAGACTATGTGGGTCTTTTTTTAATTTTGTTTTCTTTCGTTCTTAGTAATCATGATCTGGCAGTTTGAGTAATTTATGTGGCCTACCCAAATGTCCTTTCTTTGGTACTGTTCGTCAAAGCGTTGGGCTCCTTATCTTCCGAGTTGAGCTAAACGATTAGTGACAAATGCTTGCACTGACTGGACAGGTCCACTCAATCTGTGTGGTTCTTTCTTCAAAAGACCATTTCAGTCACCAATCTACATGATCTTCACATGATGTGAACAAGATTATGTCTGGACTTTAAAAGAGACTGTGACCTCTGAGTTTGTTTCGGCCTTTCTTCTCAGAGTAGTCAGTTAGGAAACGCCGAACTCATCTAGTTTAAAAAAATATCATTGACATGTAAAAGTGTTTGTACAAACCTACTTACAGAAATAAAATCATTTATCATTTATCATAGCTAAGAACTCTCGATTAATTCACCTTTCAAACAGTACAAAAAAAACCAAATCGATTCAGCCGTTTAGGAGCTACGATGTAACAGACAGACACACAGAAACACACGTTAAACTTATAACACCCCCTGTTTCCGTCGAAGGATAAAATTGAGAAACTTCAGAAGTAACTTATTCTTCTCAAAGTATTCAGATTGGAAACGCCGACCTTATCTAGCTTTAAAAAATATTATTGATTGACGTGTAAAAGTGTTTGTACAAACCTACTTACAGAAATCAAATCATTTATCATTTAGAGAGTGAACTAACCCAATAGTCAACAACAATAGTGTATTCTTAGACGAGGTGGGTCCTATTACCCGAGCCACAAATCATAGTCTTCCTGTCAAGTAACAATCAATTATTTAAAATGAAACTACCCGCCTATACAGTAACGAAACAAAAGTTTTGAAAGAACAAGCTATTTCACTTAGAGGGCGCTAGTGTACCACGGCACGAGTATAATTGAAATGGGTTCCGTACGAATATTGAAATGGTCTTGAAATATTTATTTCGTTGTAGAGAATGGACTAGTTTTGTGCTATGAGTACGGTTGTGGCTTGTTTTAACGTGAAGGGTTTCAGGGTAGGTTGTAAGGGTGGTTGTCGTGGAATAGTGGCGACTTTCGGTAAATAGGTGTTCTGCTAGAGATATGAGGAAGAGGTACATCATAACATAACTGATAAGAAATATTGTTACTTACACATTTGAGTCATTTGTAACTTGTATCTTTAAATATAAATAAATTATAAATATATATTACTTCAGTCAAATCCGAAGTTAATATATGCACGAAATACAATTGTTATTTAAAACTTACGTTTTTAATACCAAAATAATCCCCATTCCAACCAAATTAATTAAAAATAAACCTTATTATAAATAATATTTCAGGATAACTCCTTTAAACGTGAAGTGAGAATGTTTTTTTCTCTCGTCTACCCCATGATCTGGGATGACACCCATGGGATAACTGAGAAAAGAAAAGCGTTTAAAATTAAATCAAAAGTCATTTATTCGAAATAAGCTGTGAGTCAGCACTTTTTAAACGTCAAAGTTACATAAGACAGTCCCCCCAAAACGCCCGCTCTTCACCACTTCCTAGTGCTTAAGCTGGGAAGAAGAAGTGGTGCAACAAACTCCCCAGCAGTTGTCGTTGGATCATCAACTCCGCCTATATATATGTAGTGTTTTTTTTAAGGAAGTCAGTTGTTATTTTTTTGTAAAAAGTTTTTATTTTTCACTTTTTAGTTATGGTAGATACTGCGCACTAATCTAATCGCGTTATTCGTTCATTTGTCGCGCAAATACTTAATGCACATTTTAGACTTATATGGTTTTCACATGGACCCCATTGTCCGAATGGAACCAAATTAAAATGGGACCATTCGGGAAGCACCAGCTTTCAAATAAAGAATCATCAAAATCGGTTCACCCAGTTAAAAGTTATGAGGTAACAAACATAAAAAAAAAATACAGTCGAGTTGATAACCTCCTCCTTTTTTTGAAGTCGGTTAAAAATATGAGCAATCATTATCATAATTATTTAATTACATAATTATGCCCTACATTATAAATATAATGCAAATTACAAAACCCTCCACGAGACTCATTCTGTCAAGTCCTCCAAACTATAGCATTTATCCACCTAAACATTGTCTAAATTGCAATATCGCTTTCAGCTTTTACAATGGCATTGTCTATCTGTATGCACTGAGCTATATTGCTCTATAAAGCCACAATTTGAATTGTAATGTGCAAGCGGTCAAAATGACTGCTCGCTGCGGTGGCACCGAGTGGACCCCAACGAATACCAACACGAATTTGATATAGGATCGTTTAAGCTATTTACTTTTTGGTGGAGAAATGGTAGTGATAGTGAGAGCTTACAATTAATATTAATCAATCTATCGCAGCCCACTGCTGGACATAGGCCTCTCCCAGGCTGAGAGAACACCCTGTCCTCCACCTTCCGCATGCAGTCTGTCCAAGCTATATTCTTAAGGGTCGTCGGTCCATCTAGCTGGGAGGCGTCCTACGCTATGCTTGCCGATACGTGGTCTCCACTCCAGGACTCGTCTGCTCCATTGGCCATTGGTCCTTCAACAGACATATCTAGCCTGCTGCCACTTTGCTTACTTACTCTACTTATCATTTTGCATTTTGCATTTAGCATTTTCTGTAAGTCTTTGGCTCTAGGTAGGACTTGCTGGTACAATGTGTGACAGTGAAAAGCGATAACGTAGTAGACTGCTACTTCTTAAATCAATCTAGAATATATAAATAGATACCTAAATCACCACTCATTTCAGCCGAAAGATGTCCAATGTCGGATTCGAGGATTAACCTCTTACTCAAAATCACCATTAAGATTACAAAATGGCTATGAATGATAGGCTGAGGAATGATGTGATAAGACAACGGTGTGGTTTAAAAGAAGGCTAGTGACAAACATTTAAAAAAATATGCTTAGATAGTTTTGCTATGTGGAGAGAACGAATGAAGGACAGTTTACAAAAGGTATTTACAAGGCAGCTGTGAGTGGAAACACCGGGAGGGGGACATATAGTGACCTTATTGGTGATGTTCCTTAGAAAGGTCAGGAGCGTAGAAGTTGCAACCGGCGTGTGTGTATAACCAGTTGTATGAACCTAAACGAGGCAAAAGGAGTGTGTAGAGATCGTAGCAGGTGGTGTTCCGTAGTTTCTGCCTACCCCCATGAGAAAAAGGAGTGAGTTTATGTATGTATGTATTACAAAATATGTGGTTATTGTGGTTTTTAGGGTTCCGTTGCCAAATGGCAAAAAACGGAACCCTTATAGATTCGTCATGTCTGTCTGTCTGTCTGTCGGTCTGTCTGTCTGTCTGTCTGTCTGTCCGTGTATGTCACAGCCACTTTTCTCCGAAACTATAAGAGATATGTTGTTGAAACTTGGTAAGTAGATGTATTCTGTATACCGCATTAAGATTTTTACACAACAATAGAAAAAAAACAATAAATTTTGGGGTTCCCCATACATAGAACTGAAACTCAAAAAAAAAATTTTCATCAAACCCATACGTGTAGGGTATTTATGAATAGGTCTTCAAAAATGGTATTGAGGTTTCTAACATCATTTCTTTCTAATCTGAATAGTTTGCGCGAGAGACACTTCCAAAGTGGTAAAATGTGTGTCCCCCCCCCCCCGTAACTTCTAAAGTAAGAGAATGATAAAACTAAAAAAAATATATGATGTACATAACCATGTAAACTTCCAACGAAAATTGGTTTGAACGAAATCCAGTAAGTAGTTTTTTTTTAATACGTCATAAATCGTAAATCGCAATTTACCTTCCATTCAATCAACTCAAATATAAAAATAAAAAAAAACATTTAATTTCATAAACATAAACCTTACGCATAAACCGAGGATACCTACAGGTTTGTACGGAACCCTCGGTGCGCGAGTCCGACTCGCACTTGGCCGGTTTTTTTTATCTGTGACAAGGTCCTAAGTAATTCATTAAGTTGGAATGGTAATAATTTCTTTTCCACCAATTCCATCGACCATCACGGACCAGTGTGTACACGCTTCCCACCACATCTCAGGTGCGGCCAGACATGTAAACAGAGTTCTTAATTAACGCCGGCAAAGAGTGGGGAGTTTATGTGAATCATGACTGATAGCCGGCATGTGCGCATTGCGTAGAACGGGACGGGCGGTGGAGACGGCTTGCCCAGACATTTATTTACACAAATGATTAATGATTTTATTTCTGTTAGTAGGTTTTATACGTCAATCATTTTTAAAATTAGATGACGTCGACTTTCTTATCTGACTACTCTGAGAAAAAAAGACGAAATAAACGCGGTATAAACAACCATTATTGCACTCACATACAATCAAACAGAAAGCAAATAACTGGAAAGACCCCTAACGATTCTTGTTATTAGAAAGAGATGAACATATAATATTTAACTAAGTCTTCTTATTCCTAAATTTTTTTCTTTATGCTCGGCCCCTAAGGGTCTTACCGTGATGTTATATAGTTTATAGCCTTCCTCGATAAATGGACTATCTAACACTAAACGTTCTGAAAAAAATCCTGAGATTTGTACGTTCAACTAAAGAAACTCTTCAGCTTCATAATATTTAGATTTGATTACAAGAAAAAATGTTATAGTGAGCCAACCTTTAAAGATAGACACACGCTTTTCCGGATTCTTTTAGGACTTTTTATGAGAAACAATTCCATCATAATATGATTATTGCTTTACTTAACCCGTCTAATCAGCGCACTTCACGAAAGTTCTCAAAAGGACTACATTTTCATATTTGCAACACTTTTCATTGATTTTCAAAATCCTTCAAAATTATTCAGAATCTCTATCAAGCTTACAAGTGGGCGGTGGGTTCAAACCCAATCAGGCGCTTTTTTTTTGTGCAAATTTCTACACCATTGCTCTCAAAAACGCTGAAGGAAAACATCGTGAGGAAACCGGCATATCCTAGAACCAAAAATTCGAAAACGTGTGACATCTACCAACCCGCACTGGACCTGCTTGGTGGATTACAACCCACTCTTTATCGAAGAGGAGAGAAGAGGCTCGTGTCCCAGCAGTGGGAACGTTATGGTATAAAAAATACAAGTGGTTCCATTACAAGAGCGGAAGAATTTGGGGATTACATAAAAAAAAAAGAATACCGTTTATTTGACACAGTTCGTAAAACACAAAATAAAGTACACGGCTGCGCCAAAAAGGTTCATTTCAGCATTAATGTCAGACAGATGCTGTCTGACGCTGGTTTTCTAATGAATCTATAGGGACAAGTGACGAGGAGTACACAACAGTTTCAATATACAGTATTTAATACTTATAAATAAATAAACTAACCATTAATCATATTTACTCACAAATAAAAAACAAAACGAAACGGGGGTGTACGTTATTTATAGTAGGTATAAGTAAATGACTTGCCAAAAAAGATAAGTTCGTCGTGTGTTTTGTTCGCTGACGATGTTTTATTATTATTTAAAACGCCCGCGAATGTTGACCATTTAGCTATTTTAAAAACATTCACAGAAACTGAACAATGGTTAAACGACCATAACTTAGAAATAAATTCATCTAAGACTAAAATATGTCAATTCAGAATTTACCAAAGAGCCCCAATAAACCTAAAATTACTAACGCAGAAAATAAAATTAGAAGAGATAAATGAATTTACACTTTTTTGTCCCAATTTATTTATGCGTTAGGCAAATTGAAATGTAACACGAACTATAAAACAGCCATTTCTGCCTATTATGCGTATGCCTACTCCTGGCTCAGTTACGGTACTGTGCGGAGAAAGTAAGCAAAAGAAATGTAACAGAATTTTAATGAACATTGGTCCACGAGAAAGTTGTAGGTCACACTTTATTAAACAACACATTTTAACACTACCAGCAATATATATACTGCAAAGTTGTATATTCGTTAGACAAAATAGGCACCTCTTCAAATCTAATATCGAAATAAATGAAAACTATAACCGACGGAACAAAAATAGATTAATACTACCCATCACAAGCTTAAAAGTTATTGGGAAGAGCCCATACACAAGACTAGCTCGCATTTACAATAGGCTACCGGAAAGCTTAAAATCCCTATCAAATGACGCAATATTCGCGAAACAGTTGAAATCTCTGTTAATAAAGAAAGGCTACTATACCGTTGAGGAATTAAAAACTGACAAATTGTGAATCGATCGACCTTTTAATTATATGCTTGACGTAAATGTGAAATGATAATTGACTATGCTATATTACTCTCATAACTAAAATGTATGACCAGATGTAAACGATTTATTTTATAATGAAATTATATAAATTATTGACTAATGTTTAATATTGTGTATTCAATTTTAATAATTAGAATCAATTTAATAGTGTGTAATCTAATAATTTAATTTAATTCAATAATGTCATCATTTCATTTAATTCAATTCAGTTAACACTTTGATAAGTACCTAACTAAAATTTGCAGTGTTACAGGGTACATGTCTTAATACTGTCATGAAATTTTAATGCATGCCTACTAATGAGTATTTAACATGTTAGCAAATAAATAAACGAAGACAACAGAAACTAAAGCAAAACCAAGACCTTACCTAACCATGACCTTAGATCTGGTGATATAAAAAAAAACTTTACTTATTTTCCATCCTTTCGACTCCATTGCCATCGCAGTTCTATCTCATTACGACGCTGTAATAACCCGGGGTGTGCAGTACGTAATTTGTGTCTTTTGATATTATGTACACACTTTGTTAATGTCTACCACACACGTATGTCGGACGCTTCCTTGCGGGGTAAGCAGGGCTTTAGGTTTCCTGAATATTACGTTCTTATGTCACAGGTTTATTACCTAGTTTAATTAAGAACGTTCGTCCAGCGCGGGCTGGCAACGTCGCATTTCAAGTGGCTTTTCGTGATTATGTTATTAAGTTTAATTTAAACTACTACCCCAATTTTTTTTTTCAGCCAGGCATCGTTGGAATTTTTGGGTCATACGCTTTTTTCAGTTGTGTTCGTAATTTGTGATAAAAATCGATATATCATGTTTTCTTTTTTGACAAATTATTTTCTATTTGCAGTACTTATTACGATTCAATGTTTACATTTGAGCATAAATGCTAAAAATAATTACAATTACAAACGACGTATTTGGCTGAAAAGAAATAGTACCTATGTACTTTAGTTAAACTTTACATAGTAAACAAAGTAGCTTTTGGTGTTTGTGCGCTTAAAATCTTCTAAACTACGCAACTGATTTTAATGCGGATTTCGTCAATAGACAGAGTGATTCAAGAGGAAGATTTAAGTATATGTAAAATACGCGGACAAAGCCACTGGCAAAAGCTAATATTTAATCAAAATAATTACGAAAAGTTATTAGTAATTATTTTTCTTAAATAATAGTTATTAGGAATGCAACGTTACCAGCCCGCGCTTAATAAATCCTCTTAAACTGCAACAGTAGTTGACAAGATAGCATGAAGAATAACAGGGGCTCCAGGAACTTATAATTGTGGCACCGGTCAATTTAAATTAACGCTAAGAAGGATTCTATCGTGGAACTTATACAAACATACATACCACATACTCGTACCTATCATATCACAAATAAATAAAATTGAAGTGTCTGTTTGTAATATCAAAATAACAGCTTTTTACTAAATACATACTCGTAGGAGTAAAAAAAAATGTACAAGCATCTAAATATGTATTTGGTTGTCTCTTTGTTCCGGCTTATCTCCAAAACGGCTAAACCAATTTTGATGGGACTTTCACTGACTGATAGCTTATTTTATAAGGAGTTACAAAGGATTTTGGTCTCGTTACGTCACCCACACGGACGAAGCCGCGGTCACAGCTAGAATGTTCGATATTTAATGTTTTGGATATATTTGTTTCGAAACGATAGAAAACTTACCTAACTATCCACTACACACTACACTACACTTTAGATCCAAAACTTTCAAAATATACCTATCTTCTATAATTTTTTACATTCCGTTTGGTACCGTAAAAGGCGACTAAGGGACTTACTAGAGAATGGGCAGCAGCGTTCTCTATGCATTTAACCACCATACTGCGATCGCCAACCCGCCTGTCACGCGTGGCGACTATGGACAAACTCCCTTTTTTTAAAGACGCCTATTTCCAGCATTCAGGACGTCTTTCGGCTAAAGTGAAATACCTATCATTTTCAGCCTTCACAAAGTAATACAGTGAAAAGCTCATCAGCATAATAAACAGAGGACATTGTACAAAATGATCAGGATCCAGTCACCGAACTCTAACGAACAAATATTTGTGTGACGTCATTGCACCTTTGTTGCCAAGTACCGACAACAGAACAGGTTGGATAGTGATTGTAAAGTTTAATTTGTTTTGTTTTGTTGAGTTGTGATGCTGAATATTGTTGGTTTTACTTCGTTATGACCGGGTATTAGTCTCATTGTTATACTATGAGTAGAAAGTCGATTTAAATTATATTGTTTTGGAATGTAATTCCTTAACGCGATTTGCGATAGCAGGTTGACTGTTAGAGATCGTCTTATAAGGAAAAAATATTATGCCCCTCCATTCGACTTATTACATACGAATGTTTCTGGGTGTACGGAATTTTGTTTCTGACACGTTTATTTTTACTTACTAAACGTTTTATAGTAGCTGGTGGCCACAACTTAGTCCGCGAGAATCATAATCATAAACTGCCTATACTTTCCCACTGCTGCGACACAGGCCTCCTCTCGGTAAGAGGGAGTAATCCAGGCCATAATCGACTACACGGGCCCAGCGCGGTTTGGTAACTGCCTATCTGGGTTGAATGGACTAGCACTGCTCGGATTTGTGCCAGGTTGATGGGAATAAGCTCGCCCCCAAGGGACGTAAACATAAATGGCAAAATGTAGGTATACCATATCTATACCTATATCCAAACCTCCGAGGAAACTGGGCGTGATTTTTATGTAAATAAATAATAACAAAAAATCTGGAATCTGTAATATAGACATCTTTTTTTTTTGGTTTGAAGTAATCAAATGACGTCTCGTTCTGGGTGGAGTGGAAGGGCGTGTCAGACTTTTAATAACTAAAACCCACTCGTGTGCTTTCAGTTATCTGTCCCAGGGCCACCGTAACTCTTTCGAACATTTGCGAGTCTACATAATAATATTTATATGATTTTTTTTTCATATTTTTAATTTAATTGAAGTATCTATATACGTTAATTTAAATATTTCTAATTCTTTCTTGATATCTTACTACATCTTTTGTTGGAGATCCGTAGTAAATAAACTTTCATTCAATATAAACCTTATTTAAAAAACTCAAGACTATGTTGCTGTCGCTACAACCATTTTTGATAGAGTTGCAATCGCAAACTGCACACTTCTCTTCATCGAGTATAGAATTGTTACAAATCATAAACGATGCTCCTCGTGTAGACAGGAAATTAGTTTTATAGGAAAATAGCTTTTGGAGGTATGAGGAACAGGGTGTAGTTCACTCAACCTCCGTATTGCAGAAAGGATCCTCCGAGCAGACGGGTGTTGTGTCTGGTGGGCAAATGCCCGATGTTTTTTTTTATGACATCTCGCACGTCAACCTATGAAGTTGTCGGCTGCTTAACCAGACTTGCCTGTGGCTACCTTAATAAATTAAGACCTCCAGCCAGGGCTAATAAACTTGAAAACTAAAATCCCTACTCGCTAAGGGCACCCCCTGTGGGGTACGGACCTTAGCTTAGGGCATCGCTGGTAAAGGGCAGCAAGAGATGGGCTGGATCTGAATGTTTATTATTTAGGGACGAGTTTAAAGCTACAGGCTTAGCTACGGCGCGGGCTGGCACCTCGTCGAGCAAGCGTCGGGGGGGGGACTCGACGATTGATGTCGGGACGTTGTATGATAGTTGCGCGGTAAACTCTGCTTGCGCGATGCAGAACTTTTACGTGACGTCAGTGTGATGCTTTTTTTTGGATGGGAAATCATCAAATGACTTCTCCCGCTCTGGGCGGAGCAGGAGGGCGTGTCAGACTTTTACTGACTAAAACCCCACCCGTGTTCCATCAGTTGCCCATGTGCCGGGGTCACGGTATCTCTTTCGAACAATCACGCGACCCCGGCAGGCATCGGTCCTATCAGAACCCTTCAGTTTTGCTGACATCTCTTTGAGGCGCACGGGGAACACTACGCGCCATCGACCCGAGCTTGGTCCTTACCGGGTGGCGAGCTACCCATTGCTCGCCGCCCGCAAGCTCGCGCCTACGGTGGCCGGGAGTCCGCTATCGACTCCCGACGCCCGGGGCGTCTCCTCCTGCGGCGGCTAAGGACGTGAGGGCGCAGAGACTGCCTCTCCCTCACGCACCCCGCCTCCTCCTTCGCGAGCATTACTACTTCGCAGAAAGAGGTGACGGCTTCCCATTCCCTCTCGCTCCGTACCATGGCTCGCACCAGGGCCGGACGCGAGAGGTCGCCGCCGCCGATCGCCTCCACGAAGACACGGCGGGGTGCTCCGCCCAGGCAGGGCAAACTTCCACTGTATGCTCCACCATGTCCTCTAGACGATCCTCACAATGGAAACACCCGGGCGTATCCTCCCGCTTTATCCTGAACAGGAACCCACCGAAGCACCCATGCCCGGTGAGAACCTGCGTCAGGTGGAAGGTGAGGACGCCGTGGCGCCTCTCTATCCACTCCTCAAAGAGGGGACTTACCGCCGCAATTGTGGCGTGCCCTGCGCTGGGTTGCGACAATCGTACCCGCCATGTCGCCATGAGATCACACCGGAGCTCTGTCCGCCGTGCCGCGATTTGTCGCCGCAGCGGAGTTTCGCCCCGGCGTTTCGCCTCCTCGCGCCACTCCCACATGTACGCGAGGACCTTTGCCTCCAGATCCCATGGCGGCGTCAGTGTGATGCTTAGTTCGCACGTGGCGATGTAGATATCGCTACATGCTAAACACTACTATAAGGTCCTTTTGTCATTCCTATGACGTCAGCAGGCGCTATTGCTAGACATGTTCCCCATCTCATTTGTTTCCGTGGGTGTCGTAAGAGACGACTAAGAGACATACTAGAGAATGGGCAGCAGCGTTCTCTATGCAATTTACCACTACACGGCGATCGCCAACCCACCTGCCAGGCGTGGCGATTATAGCAAACCCCCCAAAATTGGGAGAGGCCTATGTCCTGCAGTGGGCGGCGTTTGGATGAAATGATGATGATGATGATGATTTAAAACCGGTCAAGGGTGAGTCGAATATGCGCAGGAACAGCTTCGTACCACCGTAAAATAGTTCATCATCTGCCTTGCCTTGTTGTGTCGGCTTCCAGTCTAACCGGATGCAGCTGAATACCAGTGTTTTACATGGAGAGACTGCCTATCTGACCTCCGCAACCCAGTTACTGGATATTGACATAACCCTTGGTAAGACTAGTTGACCGAATATTGGGCTTCTGTCGACCCGTACAAACAGCTTAACGGGACACCCATCCACAGACCAACCGCGGATAGCGTAGCTTAACCTGATCGATCCACTCATGCGACTGTTATTATTGCTTTATTATTTTTATTATCACTTTACAATATTTAAAACTAGTTATTAAATAAATACAAAATCACATTCATTGTATAGGGAACCCTTTTAATTTTTAACTTCATTTTTAACTAGCTTTTGCCAGCGGCTTCGCCCGCGTGGAGGTCGGAAATTATGCCGCGGGAACATACTACCGGGATAAAAAGTAGCCTATGTCCTTTCTCAGGCTCTAAATTATCTGTGTACCAAATTTCATTTAAATCGGTTCAGTAGTTTTAGCAGGATAGCGAGACAGACAGACAGATAGACCGACAGACAGACAGAGTTACTTTTGCATTTATAATATTAACATTAAATATTATATTATATTATTAAATGATTGATTATTAATATTAAATTATTAATTATTAAATTATTAAATGATTAATTATTAAATTATTAATATTATTATATATAGAGTATATAGTATGGAGTATGGATTATCTTAATAGCGGCAATAGAAATACACACTCTGTGAACATTTCAACTGTCTGCCTCTTTTCCAGTACTCAAAGCCGCTAGAATTATAGTTAATTAGAGATAGATTAGTTGATTAGATTATTAAGGGTTTTTTTTCTGGATGGGAAATCATCAAATGACTTCTCCCGCTCTGGGCGGAGCGGGAGGGCGTGTCAGACTTTTACTGACTAAAACCCACCCGTGTTCCTTCAGTTGCCCATGTGCCAGGGTCACGGTATCTCTTTCGAACAATCACGCAACCCCGGCAGGAGATTATTATTAAGAGTTAAGTGTAAATTATAAGTTTTGCATGTACTCGTAACAAAGGTTTACTATGAGGGCGGCACGTTTATTTTTTTTCTGGATGGGAAATCATCAAATGACTTCTCCCGCTCTGGGCGGAGCGGGAGGGCGTGTCAGACTTTTACTGACTAAAACCCTCCCGTGTTCCTTCAGTTGCCCATATGCCAGGGCTACGGTAACTCTTTCGAACGAATCTCGTGACTCTAGCAGGCATCGGTCCTAGCAGACCCCTTCAGTATTACTGACATCTCTTTGAGGCGCGCGTGGAACACTACGCGCCATCAACCCGAGCCTGGTCCTTACCGGGCGGCGAGCTACCCATTGCTCGCCGCCCGCAAGCTCGCGCTTACGGTGGCCGGAAATCCGCTATTGACGCCCGACGCCCGGGGCGTATCCTCCTGCGGCGGCTAGGGACGTGAGGGCGCAGAGACTGCCACTTCCTCACGCGCCCCGCCTCTTCCTTCGGGAGCATTACTACTTCGCAGAAGGAGGTGATGGCTTCCCATACCCTCTCGCTCCATACCATGGCTCGCACCAGGGCCGGACGCGAGAGGTCACCGCCGCCGATCACCTCCACGAGGACACGGCGGTGATCCGCCCAGGCAGGGCACAGCTCCACCGTATGCTCCACCGTGTCCTCCAGATATTCTCGGAATAGAAACGCCCGGGCGTTTCTTCCCGCTTTATCCTGAACAGGAACCCACCAAAGCGGGTGCTTTGCACGGCAAAGCACGTGCCTCACCAGGCACGGGTGTGCCTGGTGAGGACCTGCGTCAGGTGGAAGGTGAGGACGCCGTAGCGCCTCTCAATCCACTCCTCAAAGAGGGGACTTATCGCCGCAATTGTGGCGTGCTCAATTGGCGGCACGTTCACTATGTTTCCCTTGTTACTAAATAGAGATAGAAAAATACTGTCTATATATTAATTACTGTTCATGAGATACAGAGCGGAGACTTAATAGGGTTCCGTTGGCATCCGTTGGGTACGGAACCCTAAAAACAAGATGACGGGTCAGTTGTGATTTAGGACAAGAGATCCTTGTGAAGATGTAAACACGATAACCTGTTGTTCTGTCTACCCGATGGAGCTTTAAAGCATGAAGATATAAAGCAACAATTTATTTATTTATCTTCAAGTGGTTTGGTCCAATTTCTGAGACCGCAATTCTGGAGATCCTCAGGATTGTAGTGAGTTTATATTAGGCTGAACCAAGCAAACACATCCATTGTATTTTTTTAGTCTTATATCTTTATTGGGGGTTATGATATCCATTAATGTGTTAATTAAATGTAAGATCCTTCGCAATTTATTACACGCTGCCATCGGTCTGGCAGTTGTTGCACTCCAGTCATAGACTTTGATTCATTAAGTTCCGCCACGGCTAATTTCAATGTTTTTTGAAAATGATCCCAGCTATTGTAGTGTGTCCCTCTTAGCTTCCTCTTCAGTCAGTTGAACTCCAACGGCCAAATATCTGGTAAATAGGGTGGGTGATACCAAGTCAAAATTCCCTGCATCTGCAGGAATTCCGTAAGGCCCGAGCTTTATGGGGTTTTGCGTTGTCATGTAACAGTACTGGCGTAATGAAATCCTTTCCATCAAGCCATGGCTGTATATGCCTCTCAAGGAACTGTTTATAATTTTTGGAATTGACAGACTCATTTTCAGGCAGCAACTCCCAGAAGGCTATGCCGTCCCAGTCCATACTCATAATCAACATCCTCTTGTTACCGTGCGTCGGCTGGCGGCTCGTTGACAGCACTGGCTCCCCTTTTGCTAGCCACACGCGGGACTGCTCACGATCCGGTTCCATGTAGAGGGTGACCCAAGTTTCGTCAACAGCTATACTTCTGGAAAGCATTGTTTGTCCTTCTTATATCGCTCTAAGTTTGCCTGACATGCCAACACCCTATGTTCCTTTTGCGCTTCTGTCAGTTCATGAGGTACCTACCCACTTTCCGAGAACTTTCTTCATTTTCAAGTCATGTTTGACAATCCTTTGGATTGTTGATTTTGGGACGTCCGATAGATTGGCAAGAGCCCTTAGACTCCAGTGTATCGACTCATTAAATGCATTTTTAATTTTGATGATTCTATCTTCTTTTATAGCCAAAGACGTATGGTTACCACCACGATGCTCACCGACGTCAGCTTCGCCACTTCTAATTTTTCGCATCCATTCTTTTATAGTGCTTCTTGCTGACTGCTTTCGTAATATTAGAATGAGTAATGCCTACAGACCAGTACCACAAACAAGCAAATTTGAGTAAAACTCATTGCTCATAACCACTTATTGAATTAATTATTTGTTCCTTTATAGACATTTTGCAAAAATGCGAACCAGACACAGAGATTTAACTTAGAGTCCAGCGATTCTATTGACACCAGTCACGTTACAACCAGTCCAAAAATGAACAAGAAACGACACGTCAAAAATGGATGGCTTTGCTTGGGACAACCTAATAATTTTTGGAATATGTTTGTGTTTTGTATCTTGTAGACTAATCTAAATATCACGCCTACCCTGAAGGGTTTGCCAGAAGTCTAGGTAGACCAACATTTTGCTAACTAAATAATGTTGCGTGTGGAGGCTATTTTAAGAGAAAACGCTGAGGTCAATTCATTTCTGCCATAAGAAAATCTATATCTATAGATCTATTCATACATACAAACGTACAAATAACTAAAATTGAGGTATCTGTTCGTTTTATCAAAATAATAGCTTCTTATTGAATGCATATTATTCCCTTTATTCATCTTAACAAACTTATAAATTATATTTTTAAATATTACAATATAAAATAAAATAAAACATTTAAAAATATAGCATATTATTATTATTAAACTTTAATTCAGATGAAATAATCCATATTTGTGTTAGTAAATGCTTAAGAACTAGGTTAGTAAAGTACAAAAAAATAAAATATGAAAGCTTATTATTTGCTTAGAACAAAAAACATTATTTTAGTTTTGTCTGTCTGTCTGTTTCCGCAGGCTTTCTCAGACAGATAGCTGATGTTATAAGGAGTGATAACGCTACTTTTTGTCCCAGTAGCACGTTCCTGTGGAACAATTTCCAACATCAACGCGTGTGAAGCCATAGGCAGGAGCATAAAAAATAGAAAAATTGCCCAGGAGATAAAGCCAACAAGCCCTTCATCTAGAGGGGCTCGGGGCTAACAAACAGCCGCACAAGTCGATAGAAGTTAAGAAATGCTTGCTATAACTAGTCCAAGTAAACCAGTCTTACTAGGGGGTACAAAGTAACTGGGTTATGAAGATTAAACAGGCAGTGAAGATTAAACATGCAAATGAATACCAGTTTTTTACGCTCCACGTAAAAAACTGGTATTCATTTGCATCCGGTTAAACTAGAAGCTGACTCTAATACAGTTGCGAAAAGTCAGGCAGATAATGATGATTAGGCCTGGTTGGATAAATAAGTAAGATATAATCAAAGGTAAACCTTAATTTCTGACCATAAATCTGAGAAACTAAAGACAATTGCCTCCTCTATTAGCAAGGATGTGTTAATACGGCCCATACATCACATTCCTAATTCTATTGTACACGTTAAATGATACGGAAAGAATTAGACGAGCTTAGAAATGATGAGTGGGCGGCTTTATCATAGGATTAGTGATTGTTTGTTGTTTTTTGGTACCGTCTTTCGAGTTTTTTGCCAACTAGTAAAAAGAGATGAGAGATTAAAAGATTATTAGAAGAGAAATACATTTTTTTTAATAAAGTATATTGTCTCTGTCGAACTACAAAGCAGTTTGTTCGTTACGTTGGTTTTCTATGGAAGCGTGTTTTTTAGTTTTTTTAAACTATTATCTCACACTAGCTTCTGCCCGCGACTTCGTCCGCGTCAAATTTTTGCTCCCCTGACCCTTCCCGTCGCATAGATTTGCCTGCTAGTTTTCGTCTACTTTTCGTTGCTGCTCGCTCTTTTTGAGTTATAGTGAGTCAACATTAAAAGATAGACATATGCTCTCGCGGAGTTTTTTTTAGAACTTTTTAAGAGGAACAATTGTAAAATACATGATTTTTGCGTTACTTTAACCGTTTACGCAGCGCACGCAACGGAAACTCTCAAAAGGAATAAATTTTCCCCGTTTTTGCAACATTTTTTATTACTGCTCCGCTCCTCTTAGTTGTAGCGTGATGTTATATAGCCTATAGCCTTTCACGATAAATAGGCTACCCAAAACAAAAAAAAAATTCAATTCGGACCAGTAGTTCCTGAGATTAGCGCGTTCAATCAATCAAACAAACAAACAAACTCCTCAGCTTTATAATATTATTATTAATTATTATTATTATTATTATAAAGTAATAAAGTATAGATTAAGTATAGATTATTTAGTTCGGCTAGCTACAAAAGAGTGTTTTAGGGTGCTGTACCCAAACGGTAAAACGAGACCCTATTACTAAGACTCCGCTGACCGTCCGTCCCAAAGACTATATAACCACCCACTCGTCTGTCACCACGCTGCATCTCATGAACCGTGATAGTTAGACGGTTGAAATTTTCACAGATGATGTATTTCTGTTGCCGCTGTAACAAAAATACTAAAAAACAAAATATAATAAATATTTAAAGGGGCTCCCGTACAACAAACGTGATGTTTTTTGCCGTTTATATAAATAATGGTACGGAACCATTCGTGCGCGAGTCCGACTCGCACTTGACAGGTTTTTTGTATTTTTTTTTGTTGCTATCCTGATAACCCTGGCAAGGACAACGGCAAAAATGTATGAAATTATTGTATTGTCATCATTCCTCGATAAGTCTACAGAGTTTAAATGAAATCTGACCGTTTGAAGTGAGTTTGACCCACTTCAAGCGATCAGATTTAATTTAAACTGTCAAGTCCAAAGGAGTCGGTTACAAACATAGTTACATACTGGTGAAACTAATAAAAGTGTGTTAAAAGGAGGAAATTCTCAATTCGACCGTAATTAATCCTACTATGGATTCTAGCAGATGTCGTTCAGTAGTTTATGCCTACCAGTGGCGAAGGCACCATATAACACGATTCCTACCGGCTTGCCATCGGGGATTCGCATTGGTAACTCTATCACTATTAAAAATACAATAGTATGTAAATAGTGGCTACTATTGTCAATAAATATAGTAACACTACGGGTATTTAATTCACCATAACATTCAAACAACAAAAAAGGTTATTTATACCTTTGTATTACAACAAAAGAGAAATGTTCTAAATTAACCCGGCGCCAAAACGTCATAATCGGGAACTAAAAATTCATACAACAGCGGTCCCGTAATGATGTCACTTTAGGTCACGTGGCACCGCTTGATATGTACGAGAGCAAGCCGCTGTACAACGGGTTATGACAGAGACAGGTATAGAAAAATGCGTCAGCGAGAACGAGATAGAGGAATATTGCATATTTTATTCGGTTTTCAGCTGTTCAATTTAATTGTATTTAATTCATTACATTCCTATATTAATTTTAGAATGATAGTAAGTATTCTTTATTGATGAGTCAGTAAGTTAAGGCCGACTTCGCTTCGGCTTCTCTTTTAGAAAAATTTACGCCTCGCCGCTGATGCCTACCTTCATGGTAAGATGGTGTTAGTTTATGTACCTATGTATATAGATATGTCAAAAGAGGACAAATCCTTTTTCATTTATGCTCCAAAATAAACGATTATTTATTTCGGGTATGTCTGTATTTTCCCACAGGTATTTGTTTGGTTTGAACCATATTTACGGGCAAAACCAAGTACATGGAGCATGTGGTGTGGTGTGTAACATGTTATTATTAATATTCGACTGTTATTGCATGCAACGGCATGGCTTATTCATTACAGCTGCATGATATATGTCAGCTTAAGTTACGCTTGCCAGCCTTGCTGGTCAGTGGACAGGTGACCATCTTGACATGCCAAAACCCCACCGTACCTCGGAAAGCACGTTAAGCCGATGATCGCAGCTGTCATTCTTGGATCTTTGGCAGTCGTTATGGGTCATCAGAAGCCGGAAATTCTGGCAACCAGTCTTAGCAGGGGCTGTTATGTTACCCAGTATCTCGGTTGTAGAGACCAGATCTGCAGTCGCTCCATGGAAAATACTTCCTGCATCCGGTTAGACTGCAAGCCGGCCCCAACATAATTGTGAAAGGCTGATGATGATGAATTTAAGCACGCAGGTACCAATTGAGTTACATACTTTTTGAGCAAATGATCATTAAATCATCAATGCAGCCGAAAGACGTTCACTGTTGGAAATAGGCCTTAATTTCGGGGGTGTTTGCGATAATCGTCACGATTGGCAGGCAGGTTGGCGATCGCAGTATGGTGCTAAAATGCATAGAGAACGCTGCTGTCCATTCTCTAGTAAGTCGCTTAGTCACCTTTTACGACACCCACGGGAAAAATCGGAATGGTGCTATTAATTGCGTCCGATACCACACGGACTAAAAACACTGCAAATGGTACCTTCATGCTATTAAAATACCTAATTTCACAATACAAATGGTTTTGGCAGCAATACCTAATAAGGCTTCATAATGAGTTTCTTAGAAAAACTCGCCTGCTCAGCAACGTGAATAACGCAAAAAATGTCGAATTGTGAGCATATTATGCAATAACCCCGCAATACGTCTACCAATACCACAAATAAGAAAAAGATTCAAAACCAAAATTCATTTCAATTTTAAATCCACGTACCAATACCACAAATTAAAAAGCTGGTCAAAAGCAAGTCGGACTCACGCACCGAGGGTTCCTTACCATTATAAATACTAGAAGACCCTTCCCGAAGACCCGACCCTTCCCGTCGCGTCGAATCGCCTACCCGTGCGATTTTCCCCATTTTTGCAACATTTTTGATTACTGCTCCGCTCTTCTTGGTTGTAGCTCAATGTTATATAGCTTACTAGCTTCGCCCGCGTGGAGGTCGGAAATTATCCCGCGGGAACATACTACCGGGATAAAAAGTAGCCAGTAGTTGTAGCAGGAAAGCGAGACAGACAGACAGACAGACAGAGTTACTTTTGCATTTATAATATTAGTATGGAAGTATGGATTGCATTTCTCGATAAATGGGCTACCCAACACAAAAAGATTTTTTCAATTCGGACCAGTAGTTCCTGAGATTAGCGCGTTCAATCAAACAAACATACAAACAAACAAACTCTTCAGCTTTATAAAATTATAAATAAAAATAATAATAAAGTATAGATTTTATATTATTGCATACAGTATAGCAGCTTTAGGTCAGCGCTATCTTTTGGCCAGTAGTAGAACTAATGTATTATTTGTTGATGACTTCTGAAAAAGTATAATTTCGGATTTTTCGCTATGCAAACTTTGGAGCTACGGGGGAAACAGTTTTTTTTTTAAAGATTTTTCGAAAAAAGTCAAATACTTTACACCATAAAAAAAGAAATATGTTTGAGAATGTGTAACTAGCGTTCTTTCATAAGATACCCCACATGCTCTACTACGAATTTTTAAGTTCAGGCGCCGCGCCGCGCCGTTGCAATAAAATATATTAATATTTTTATTTCTTTCTTATTTGCAGAATAGTTGGGCAAACGTCATCTAAAACTATTCAAACAAGTTGATAGCATTAGGAGTTCTCTAGATATTCAGCTGTGACAGACAGGCTGAGTCTCACCATAATGGTTACTTTTTACCATTTTGGTACAGAACCCTAAATAAGATATTGTGGAGGTCGTAACATTCCTAAAAAACTGCGTAATCCAACAATCCTATTACATTCTGATTAAATTTTACGTATCATGAGTTCTACGTTTCATCAAAAGGATTCAGGTTAGAAGGACTTCTAAGTACATGACCTAAAAACACTCTTTGAAGGACAGACAGCGGTGTATTATATAACGTGTAACTGAACTGATGCACGTCGTTAAAGGACTTCTGTCAGGGTCGCGAAATTTGTTCGAAAGAGATACCGTGGCCCTAGCACATGGGCAACTGAAGGAACACGGGTGGGTTTTATTAAGTAAAAGTCTGACATGCCCTCCCACTCCACCCAAGAGCGGGAGACGTCATGTGATGGGTTCCCACCCAAAAAAAAATCGCTTAAGAACTTTGTTCAAAATCGTTTACTGAATCGATTTCTGTAATTAGGGTTCCGTTGCCAAATGGCAAAAAATGGGACCCCGCATAGATTCGTCATGCCTGTCTGTCTGTCTGTCTATCCGTCCGTATGTCACAGCCACTTTTCTCCGAAACTATGCGAGCTATGCTGTTGAAACTTGGTAAGTAGATGTATTCTGTGAACCGCATTAAGATATTCACACTAAAATAGAAAAAAAAGCGATAAGTTTTGGGTTTCCCCATACATAGAACTGAAAATCAAAAAAAAATTTTTCATCAAACCCATAGGTATCTATGAATAGGTCTTCAAAAATGGTATTGAGGTTTCCAATATCATGTTTTTCTAAACTGAATAGTTTGCGCGAGAGACACTTCCAAAGTGGTAAAATGTGTGTCCCCTAAAACTAAAAAAAAATATATGATGTACATTACCATGTAAACTTCCAACAAAAATTGCTTTGAACGAGATCTAGTAAGTAGTTTTTTTTTACCTTTCATTCAATCAACTCAAATATAAAAATTAAAAAAAAAACATTTAATTTCATAAACATAAACCTTATGCATAAACCGTGAATATCTACAGGTTTGTACGGAACCCTCGGTGCGCGAGTCCGACTCGCACTTGGCCGATCTTTTAAATATAGATTTACATTATATTTACGTGACGTTTTATGGCAAAAATTATTAAAGCTACGTAAATTACAGTCACACTTCCACTCAACTGCCTAGCTTTTTCCCAACTATGTTACGGTCAGCTTCCTGTCTTATCAGATGCAGCTGAGTACTACATGAAGTGATTGCCTATCTGACCTCTCATCATCATCATTTCAGCCGTAAGACAACCACTGCTGGATATAGCCCTCCCCGTATCTGAGAGGTTTTGCCATAATAGCCACGCTTTACAGGGGATATGGTGATAAAATGCATAGCGAACGCTGCTGCACATTCTCTAGTAAGTAGTCCCTCAGTCACTTTTTATGACAAAAACGGGTAGAAATGGGATAGTGGTATTCTTTATATTCGGCTTCACTTGGAACGTAATACAGTAACTGGAAAATTTTGGAAGAGAAAGAAGCAGTCGACGATTGACACAGTGTTTGAATTCGAAAAGATAGTTTTATATATGAACTAGCTGACCCAGCGAACTTCGTACCGCCTCAGAATCAATAAAACCTATGTTAGGTGAGCTCCTACCAAGTTATGCCAACCTGGTACTTCGAAGACATAAAGCGTTTTCTAGCTATCACACACCCATGTTAGGTGAGCTCCTACCAAGTTATGCCAACCTGGTACTTCGAAGACATAAAGCGTTTTCTAGCTATCACACACCCATGTTAGGTGAGCTCCTACCAAGTTATGCCAACCAGGTACTTCGAAGACATAAAGCGTTTTCTAGCTATCACACACCCATGTTAGGTGAGCTCCTACCAAGTTATGACAACCTAGTACTTCGAAGACCTATTAATAAGGAACTTTTTTTGGATGATTTTTTACACCTTGGGTCCGAAAAACCCAAATATCTTACGGACCCCTATTTTTAAAAATAAAATATAATAATTCAGATAATGTAGCTTTCTAATGGTGAAAGAATTTTTAAAATCGGTCGAGTGGTTATTGAGTTTATCCATTACAAACAAACAAACAAACAAAAATACAAACTTTTCCTCTTTATAATATTATTAGTATAGATTTATGGATTGCAATAGGAGTAAGGAAACACTAAGGAAACAATGGATGGATTGTGTATAAGAAGATATGGTATTCTTTACGTCCGGCAACACACGGAACCATCTGACCTCTACAACCCAGTAACTGAGTTATTGCGATACCCCTTGGTAAGACTGATGGTCAGACTTTCGGACTTCTGACGACCCGTAACGACTGTCAAAGATGCCAAATGACAGCCGGGGCCAATGGCTTAGCGTACTTTCCGAAGCACGGAGGGGTTTTGGTAAGTAAAGATGACCCATCCACGGAACAACCGCGGCAAGGGTAGCTTAACGCAACCGAGGGTATTACTACGTAGCTATAAGCTCCTCCACAGCCATAATTCCAATGTAAAGTCGATACAAACCAAAATAAACGAAGTACCTACTACGCTAGACCCTTATACGAGTGCCACTATTTTGTAATGTGACCACATTTTCCCCCATAATTAGGACAACTATTATGAAATGTTTTATACATAATAGTAAAAGTTCACGGTATGTACCTATTATGATTATAACATAATACTCTAATTGGGGTATCTGGTGGTGCGTGTTAATTTCGGAGCATGTTGTCTATATACTTTTATCAAACACCCTCATTTCGCTAGTTATGTTTAAGTCCCATGTAACAGGAGCGAGCATATTGCCATTAACCCAGCACAAATCTCAAACTCATCATAATCAGCCTATATTGTTCCCACTGCTGGGACACAGGCCTCCTCTCGGCGAAAAGGAGAGGGCTGTAATCTACCACGCGGGCCCAGTATGGGTTGGTAGGTATCACATGTCTTCAAATTTTTGATTCAAGGATATTCCGGTTTCCTCACAATGTTTTCCATCACCGGTTTATGACTAGTGGTGATAAAACTATTTACATAAATTAAAGCGCCTGTCTAGGTTCGACCTACGACCTACATCTCGTAAGTCAGGGCGGATACCATTGGGCCACTACTGCTCACACTGTCAAACTCTAAGCTAAATCAAATCAAGCAAGTAATATCATAGTATTGCTCAGACAGCTCCGCTGTCACCTGCTGCTGACTACTACCCCTTGCACCAACATGAGTTATTGTTCTACCTTTTCTGCTGACACGGCAGAAGACTAAAAACCTACAAGAACATAACAAAAATATAATCATCAACATTTCAACCGAAAGACGTCCACTGCTGGATATAGGCCTCCCCCAATTTGGGACGACTTACCATAATCGCCACGCTTGACGAGCGGATTGGCGATTGCAGTATGGTGGTAAAATGCTTAGAGAACGCTTCTGCACATTCTCTAGTAAGTTCGTTAGTCGCCTTTTAGGACACCCACGGGAAGAAATGGGAAAAAAGAACTTGCCCCATTTTAAAACCAGAGCAAACTATCATGTGAAACTATTGAAAAATGTTTCAAGACGGGAAGCAAGCCGAACGAAAACGGTTTTAATCAGTATTACAGCTTGGAGAGCAAATCTAATTTCGGGAACCGACAAGCGACTTCCACAAAATGCGGTTTGCCGAGCAAACGGGTTGGGGATGGGCGAATGTCGATACATACATGTCGATGTTCATGGTATCAGTACGGTCTATGTTTTTCCTAGATTTTTTTGCAGGCATCGACCCTAGCAGACTCTTTCAATTTAGCTGACGTCTGTGTGTAGATAATGATCATTTTCTGCCTAGCCTGTTCCCAACTATGTTGGGGTCTACTATCAGTCCAACCGCATGCAGCTGAGTTCCAATATTTTAGATGGAGCGATTGCCTATCAGAGCTCCTCAACCCATCAGTTACTGAGTAATACGATACCCCTTGTAAAGACTGGTTATCAGTCTTTCAGGCTAGACACCCTTATCTACATAATACCGCTCGTCTTTGTATGTAAATATGATCCCATCCACGGACAAACCGCGGCAAGCGTTGCTAAACCTCACTAACGACCCATGCGGCTGTCATTACTTAGCCATAAGCCCCAATGTGTTGATAAAGATACTAAGTAGATATTACATAAACTGTTATGTAATATAGCTTTATCCATTACAATACCAAAGACACTGGTCTTTGGTATTGTAATGGATAAAGCTTCTTGTATGAGGTTTTACCCAGATATTACTTACGGTTTCTATTCACAAATTTATCAGGAAGATTGTAGAGTTACGATTTCCATTATGTTGTCACTGCCAGTCAGAAGCCCAAAAAACAAAACTGCAACATAAGTCAAGTGAAATATACAATCATTTTAACAATTTGGAAGAAAAAATTCAACTGTGCAAATCATTTAAATTCAGACGCGTCTTAACATTCTCGAACTTAAATGTCCAAAAAAGGCGTCAGTGATAAAATACTGGATTTTTATACCAGTTCTAACAAAAACATTACTACTTCCCAAGTCAAATCGAATCACGTCCATTTCTGCCCATAATAATAAATGTCTACGCAAAAGTCATGATCTGCCTATCCTTTCCCCAACTATATTGGGGTTGATTTCCAGTCTAATCGGATGCAGCTGAAAACCAGTACTTTACATAGAGCGAAGGCCTATCTGACCTCCACAACTCAATTACGTATTGGGTAATACAATACCCCTTGGTAAGACTGGTTGTCAGATTTTCGGGATTCTAACGTCGGTCAAAGATCCACACACAGCACACGCTAACATGCTTTCCGAGGCACGGAAGAGTATTGATATGTAAAGTTGGTCACCCATCTATGAACTAACCGCGGCAAGCGTAGCATAGCTTCATCAAGAAAAATAAAACAATGATCTTTTCTTCTTATCAATCGATCCATGTGACTGCCACTACTTAGCCACAAGCCGCTACTCAAAAGTATTCAATAAAATAATACCAAGTTCTCGAAATCTATCGATACTCGCCCAACCCTACAACAAAGTAAAGAGAAGCATCTAACATGGAACGTCGGCAGGAATCTGACTTGTCAACATAATATAAAGGCTAAGACCGGCCGCATTCACCAGCTAATTCTATTAGGCCTATCATACATTGCTGGACATAGGCCACTCATCAAGTTAAATGTTTGCTGGCGTGAAGTTTCTGTGCAGGAGCGAGTTTGGAATTTGATTTTAATTATCATGTTAGCTATGAAAGCCTCTCGTGTTGATATGATCTTTTATGAGAGTCGGGAAGAGTTGAAGATGCCTATTTCAGCTTATTTATACAAAGTGGCAGACAAATCATGAATTCAGCACATGACACTAGACCGACGGAATTTTTCTGTGCCACCCCGCTAACGCAGAAAATTGTAGATGTTTATTTTTTTGTTTTTTAGCCCATAATATCCCACTGCTGGGCCAAGGCCTCTCCCAACACCATCCAGGAATTCTTTTCCCGAACCAACTCCAACCAGCCCTCGTGGTATGCGTCCAGGTCCTCTCGCCACCGCTTTTTGGGCCGACCGCGGCAGCGTCGTCGTCATCTTGAGGCACCCATTCTGTAGTGACTCTTGCCCAGCGGTCATCCTACATGCGTACGATGTTACCCGCCCAATCCCATTTGAGCCTGGTAGCCTTCTTGCCTACGTCTGTTATAACCGTTCTGGAACGCAGCGTGGTATGGCAAAACTTCAAGGCCGAACTTATGTGACTTGGTGAGCAACCACGTCTTAGCACCGTAGATTAAGACTAAATGGTCATCTGTTATAAAAAATAAAATCTGCTGTTTACAGTAATGATGATATCTATGCTAATATTATAAAGCTGAAGAGTTTGTTTGTTTGTTTGATTGATGGAACGCGCTAATCTCAGGAACTACTGGTCCTAATTGAAAAACTCTTTTTGTGATGGGTAGCCTATTTATCGAGGAAGGCTATAGGCTATATAACATTACGCTACAACTAAGAGGAGCGGAGCAGTAATGAAAAATGTTGCAAAAACGGGGAAAATCGCACGGGTAGGCGATTCGACGCGACGAGAACAAGAAATTTAACGCAGACGAAGTCGCGGGCAGAAGCTAGTTAGTACATAAAGTTATTAAAAAAATATCTACCATGCATTTTGAACGTACAAATATTGCACTTTTGTATTCATACAAAAGTCATCATTATTGTACCTATCTTTACTAATATTATAAAGCTGAAGAGTTTGTTTGTGTGTTTGTTTGTTTGTTTGATTGAACGCGCTAATCACAGGAACTACTGGTCCGAATTGAAAAATTCTTTTTGTGTTGAGTAGCCTATTTATCGAGGGAGGCTATAGGCTATATAACATCACGCTACAACTAAGAGGAGCGGAGCAGTAATGAAAAATGTTGCAAAAACGGGGATAATTTATTCCTTTTGAGAGTTTCCGTTGCGTGCGCTGCGTAAACGGTTAAAGTAACGCAAAAATCATGTATGACGAAATTGTTCCTTTTAAAAAGTTCTAAAAAAAAATCCGCGAGAGCATATGTCTATCTTTTAAGGTTGACTCACTATAACTCAAAAGGAGCGAGCAGCAACGAAAAATGGACGAAAACTAGCAGGCAAATCGATGCGACGGGAAGGGTCAGGAGAGCAAAAATTTGACGCGGACGAAGTCGCGGGCAGAAGCTAGTGTTAAATAAATGAATAAATGACTCATGACTCACTAAATCGATAGTGTTATGGTGTGATATAAATTATACAGGGTGGGTGGTATAATTTTTTTCTACATTGCATAGCGTACCTAGCCGGATACAGTTCGCGCGACCCATATAAATAAATATTATATGTGGCAAGCACCTCTAAACTTCGTTTTAGAACTGTCAGCGTTTCCACAATAATGACACCCGGCCTCTGTGTCAAAACGATGCGTCAGTCCAAAAGTGAAAAATGATTATTGTAAAGTGTCATGAATAGACGTTAAATGACTTCACTAGCTTCGTAACTAAATGGAACAGTTAATCAGGCATTACAGACATTTTTATAAAACCAAATATCAGACTATCGTTCAAGATACTACATTTTACCAACGTAAGGGATAGGATTTTTTACATACTGCGCTCCCACGGGGAGATAGTGCAGTTCTGTGGGACTCCAACCCCCGGTGTCCACCTTGGCCGTATACATATATAGGAACACGGGCACGCGTAAGCTCTCATCCGCGAAACTGCCGCAGTTGTCCGTCACCGGACCTACCTCGGAGGGGTACCACCATCAACGGTGCACCAGAACACATAATACGCCCTGGCCACCCCAAGGACCAAATAGCACATGGGTGCCCGATGACTCCGAATAGGTATGCGACGGGTCAGGTCTGTGGCCCCGCAGCCTACTTGTTGGCCGCTACGTCGTCGGCTTGTCGGCAAAATCCCTGACGAGCGGCTCCTCCTCGGGTTCCTCTTCGCTTCACCGTAGGTGACTAAGCCACAGCTACTGAGCCCACCCACCCACCGGGAGGAACCAACCTATCCTACCATGTCTCCACTTTAAGCAGGATTACCAGTACTCTAATTGGCTCTTCATTACACTAATAAGGGTTTGTGTATGTTTGTTGATCGAATAATCTGCTCCGAACCATGTCGTGTGGTCTTTAACTCGTAATCCTTGCCAACTGATCTCTGTGTAGTATGTTACAATATTACTAATTTTACTACGTTAGTTACGGTAAATTGTAAGATTTACTTGTATTGTTTGTTTGCTGCACCGTTCGACGTCATTACGTCAGCGCCGGCTGTCACTGAAAACCAGCGCTGGGGCTCTGTCTCGCATAGGGTCACAGCATTATGCTGAGCGATGGCCGTGTTGCGTGGATGTGACGCAAGTTTTCCCCCAGCTTTTTTAATATTTTTGTTGTGTTCTGTCTTTTTTTTTTGGATGGGAAATCATCTAATGACTTCTCCCGCCTCGGGCGGAGCGGGAGGGCGTGTCAGACTATTACTGACTAAAACCCACCCGTGTTCCATCAGTTGCCCATGTGCCAGGGTCACGGTATCTCTTTCGAACAATCACGCGACCCCGGCAGGCATCGATCGTAGCAGACCCCTACACTGCTGCTGACATTTCTTTGAGGCGCGCGTGGAACACTACGCGCCGTCGACCCGAGCTTGGTCCTTACCGGGCGTCGAGCTACCCATTGCTCGCCGCTCGCAAGCTCGCGCCTACGGTGGCCGGGAGTCCGCTATCGATGTTGTGTTCTGTCTTTGCGTCATATTTACGGCAAATAAACGTATTTTCTTTCTTTCTATTTATTCATCATCATCATCTGCCTAGGCTTTTCCCAACTAGGTTGGTGTCAGCTTCCAGTCTGACCGCATGCAGCTGAGTACCAGTATTTTACATCGAGCAACTGCCTAACTTATCTCCACAACCCAGTTACTGGGTGATACGATATCCCTTACTAAGACTGGTAGTCAGACTTTTGACAGACTTTCGGGCTTCTGACACCTGTAACGACTATCAAAGATCTACTAATGATAGCTGAAACCAACGGCTTAACATGCTATCCGAGGCACGGAAGGGTCTTGCTACTTAAAAAAGGGTCAGCCATCTATCTTAATCTGACCAAGCCCCGTGCGGCTGTTATTACTTAGCCACAGCAGAATACATAATTTAATTTTTTGCTAATTTTTTCCCGCGAAATTATACTTTAGGAAAATATTACCGGTAAAATCAACAATGACGTGAAGCAAACTCAAGTGAAAAACTTCACGATCCAAAACCGAAACATCTGGCGAAGAATGACGAAGAGAGTCGACCCCAAATGAAGTGGTATAAGGCTGGGCAAAGAGAGAGAGAACGTATTTTCGGTGAAAAACTCCAAAATTAGTTCTCTTCGTATGCCCGACATCTAAATTCTTTTGAAAGATTACAGACAGACAGAGTAACTTTCGCAATTATAATAATAATCATCATCACCATCATTTACCTAGCCTTTTCCCTCAAACTCAAAGCTTACCCCAACATAATTTGTTGGGGTAAGCTTTGAGTCTATCCGGGTGCAGCTGAATAGAAGTATGTTAGATGAATCGACTGTCTATCTGACCTCCACAAATCGGTTTCTGGGTAATACAATACCCATTGCCTTAGCAACACTTGTGGTCAGACTTTCGGGCTTCTAACGACTGTCCAAGATCCACAAATGACGATTGAAACCAACGTCTTAATGTGCTGACCGACGCACGAAGGGGTCTTGATATTTAAATATGGTGACCCATCCACTAACCAACCGCGGCAAGGGTAGCATAACCTTATCGACCGACCCGATCGTCACAACCCTTCGCAATTATAGTATTTGTATATTTACAGCCCTACACAGAAACAAACAAACCGACGTAACAATGTCCTCAAAAACATGAAACATTGATTCGCAATTTGCTAAAAGTGTACAGTGCGGTTCTATGCATAAATATCCATATATTTTACATGTTAGCATGCATGTATGCTATGTATGTATGCATGTCTGTTCGTGTGTTCGTGTGTAGTGCACTGAGGGTGCAAAATGCATATATTAAAGTTCGTCCTTGAGTTTATATGCCAAGCTTGTTTCACGCGCGGAGGTATTCTGGATATGTTGAGGTGGAAGTTTTCATTTTGATGAAATGTTTGGTGTTTGGTAGGTGTTATTATTTTGTAATTTTAAAATGATATGAAACGGCTAGTTTCACAGGTAAGTCTACCTGTGAAACTAGCCGTTTCATATCATTTTTGAGCAAGTATAAATTATTAGGATAGAGTTTAGAGACAGCGAAAACTAGCAAGTTAGCTTTATAGATATAATTATGGTGTTACATAGTAGAGTGGGTCTCATTTTTAAGTACAAGTTGTACCATGGGTAAAAAAAATTATCTTAGTTCTACTCGGCCATTAGATCTACAGCCAATAAAATATGATAATTTTATAAAAGTGGTCCGATTGATAGAACCACCGAAAAGAAAAATACCTGTGGTCCTACTAGTAGAACTACGCGGTTGATCCACGGGCAATAAACCTCATAAACATTCCATTTCTTCCATGTGTGTCGTATAAGGCGACTAAGGGACTTACTAGAGAATAGGCAGCGTTCTCTATGCATTTTACCACCATACTGCGATCACCAACCCGCCTGCCAAGCATGGCAATTATGGCCAAGACCCCCATAGCGACTTGATAGCCTCATTTTCCGCAATTTTCCGGCCGACCGCAAATATTATTCGATCACATCCGAATCCGATCACATACACATCCGTAGTTCGTAAATTAAAATCACAATTGTATACCAAAATAAAATATACAGTTAAAAAGGTGAAATAAATGAGATTTTTTTTTAATATTAATTTTGAGGGTAGATGTTAGCTATGTTCGTTCTGGGTACTACAGTACCCCTTGGCGCTCTACAGGATAGGAGGCCTATGCCCAATAGTGAATGTCTTACGGCTGAAATAATGATGATGATGATGACGGTATAGTTATTTTATGTAATTACGATTATATTAGTTGAAATTAAACTCGTACAGCCGTTACATATGTTCAAAATACTCGTAAAAAATATTACTTGTCGTTGTGATCTTGTTCTTGTACTTAACTATAACTATCTATGTCTTCGTTCACTTTCGTTCCTTATATATTTAATACGTATGAATTTAAGTTTTAATTAGGACGTGTACTATATCTGTGTATTTTAGTAGGTATATTGCATAATTATTATTCGCACCACCGACAACCCCATTTTATTAACCGATGAAAAAAACCGGAGGGGGTTCTCAATTCGACGCGTATTATATATTTTTTTATGACCACGCATAACTTTTTACATAGTAGTTTGATTGTGATAATTCTTTTTTATTGGAGGGAGTATACTCCGAAAGTGGTCCCATATAAATTTGGAAAATAAAATCGAACCCTAAGGGTCGGAAAACAGGGGATGATTGATTGTTCACTCACTGATTGTAATACACAACCATACATAACCTTATACAGAGTAGTTCGATTTTGATAATTCTTTTTTCATTGGATAGGGTATAATCAAAAAATTATAAAATAAAAACTTTTTAACAAAAAATTAAACCGCCGAAAAAAAATTTACGTACATTTTTTTGTCCAGGCTAATCACTGTCCATTCCAAGGTTGCCATGAAGAGACTGAGAGAAAGCGATAAGTGTACGATAAGGTAGGTATATTAAAATAAAATATAGTTATAGTAATCAGACCACGGCTTGACAGATATTATCAGATCACAAGAAATGAATAACCTCTACTTCACCCCTCCATCTCCCAGAATAGGATTGTTTGAAAGGATTTGTCTGGGCTTAAAGTTCTACCGTAAGCGTTCATAGGTGAGCGGCTTATATCTCCGCTTGTATACCTTTTTTATCCCGCAGTACCTACAAGCTGTGCCAAGTTTTCCCTATACAGGTTTAAGAAGGCTTATATTGTTTATTGGTGTAAAATTAGCTGTTTTTTTAATACTTTATCCTTATATATCCTTGCTAAATTTATAATGTTGATTGTTTTTGTTCAACTATTTGGAAAAAAAAACATTTAAAGACCACATGAAAGGAAACCACGTGAAGATTCAGAATTGCTACGGTTTTATTTATTTATTTGGGGATCCCTAACAAAGGATACACAATATATACAATAAAAAAGTTATTTTACTTGAGCTCTTTCAATTACAAGAGACCATAGCATGCACATAGTTATAAATAGACATGAAAACGCTTAAAAAAATAGAAAAACTGACGAATGATGAAAATAAATGATAAGAGTGTGGAGCAAGTGAATAAGTTCGCTTATTTGGGGAGTACGTTCACAAGCGATGGAAAGATTGATAAAGATATGAAAAGGAGAGTAAAGTTAGAAATACAACAAGCCGACGCCAACATCCTGAGGAAAATAAGTTCTATGAATGCATTAATTCCAAAACCTGTGAAAAAGTGCGATGTAAAGGCTAGTCGGGCGCAAAAAGATCAATCTAAAATTGTAAACATTCCAATCTGATCTGATTGATCAGATCGGAAATGTGAGTAAATTTTTAACTTTTTAGTTATGGTAAATACCCCGCACTAATCTAATCGCGTTATCCGTTCATTTGTCGCGCAAATACTTACTTAATGCATTTTCACATGGATCCCATTGTTCGAATTGAACCAAATTCAAATGGGACGATTTGGGAAGCACCAACTTTCAAATAAAAAAGAATCATCAAATCGGTTCACCCAGTTAAAAGTTATGAGGTAACAAACATAAAAATAACAAAAAAAAAAAATACAGACGAATTGATAACCTCCTCCTTTTTTTGAAGTCGGTTAAAAAAGTAAAATTGTTCAATTTCAACGATGCCGTACACACCCCGCTACAGATTGGTAAAACATAACATGACATGTAATACATATGAGCCACGCAACCATATGCAATGCAACATGAAATGTAACACAATATATAATCAGCCTATAATAGTCCCACTGCTGGGAAACAAGCCCCTTACCTGTGGACATGGAGTGGGCCGTAAACTATCACACAGAACCCAGTGCGGGTTGGTAGATGTATTCGTGTTCTGTTCTAGGACATGCCGATTTCCTCGTCACCGTTTTGAGAGCAGTTTTGATGAATTAATTATTCAAAGTAAAGCGCTTGTCTAGTTTCAAACTTACGACCTTCATCAGCAGCCTATAATGTTCCCACTGCTGGGACTTAGGCCTCTTCTCAGAAAGACGGAGTGGGCCCAGTGCGAATTGGTAGATGTCACATGACTTCGAATTTTTGGTTCTAAAACATGCCGGTTTCCTTACGATGTTTTTCTTTACCGTGTTGAGAGCAGTGGCGATGAGATAATTTACACAAAGTAAAGCGCCTGCTTATAGAGTAGTCATCTTTTAAGATTTCCTTGAGTGACCAAAATTTCTTCCACGTTATATTTACTCTTCTTTCAATTTCGTCTTCGTTGTTTGTTTTAATAAACGATACTTGTTTACCTAGGTAGCTGTCGACATATTCTATTGTGTTTTCTCGTACGAAGAAAATTATAATAGATACATGCATACTGCCGTGCCTGCTGTACAGTTGCCAATCTTGGGTATACACGGCAAGAGCCAAACAAAAGATCGAAACAACACAAAGAGCCATGGAGAGAAGTATAATGAACATAAGGAAAATACACAAAATCAGAAGTGAAGCCATTCGACAAAAAACAAAGGTAACGGACGCCCTCACGCAAGCTCTAAAACTGAAATGGCAATGGGCTGGCCACGTATCACGTTACAAAGACGGTAGATGGACAGCTAAAACTACAGAGTGGAAAGGGCCAGAAGGAAAACGAAGAGTAGGTAGACCGAAGAAAAGGTGGGCTGACGACCTCACTGACACAGCAGGAAACGATTGGCAGAATATTGCAAGGGACAGGGACAAATGGAAGGAACTGGAGGGAGGCCTTCACCCGTGGAAGGGCCCATACCTCAAAATAATAATAATAATAGTGACCTCTTTGGGGAAACCGAAGGTTTTGTCTGTGCAATTATGGACGAAGTTATGATGACGAACAATTACCGGAGATTTATTGTGAAAGACGGCACGGTTGACATCTCTCGGGCATGTCACCGTCCAGGAGAATCAATTAGGCACATAATCTCCGGGTGTTCTCGTCTAGCTAACGAAGAATACTTGCATAGACACAACCTAGTAGCCAGGATTATCCATCAGCAACTTGCTCTTAAATACAGCCTTGTGGAATCGGAAGTGCCGTACTACAGGTATGTTCCCGACCCAGTTCTCGATAATGGAAATATCACATTGTACTGGGATCGAACCATCATCACTGACAGGACTATTGTCGCAAATAAGCCTGATATAGTGGTGGTGGATCGAGTAGAGCGGCGCACAATGATTGTTGACATAACGGTTCCGCATGACGAGAACCTCGTGAAAGCCGAGAAAGATAAACAGATCAAGTATCTTGACTTGGCTCGCGAGGTTGTCGACATGTGGGATGTGGATTCAGCGATCATTGTGCCGATAGTCGTCACAGCCAATGGGTTGATAGCCAAGAGCCTCGACCAACATCTAAGGAGGCTCTCGTTAGGCAGCTGGGTCAAGGACTTGATTCAGAAAGCGGTTCTTCTGGACACGGCTCGCATCGTCAGGAGGTTCCTCTCTCTGGAGCCTTGACCGCCGGTAACTTGGACCCTGTTCCCGATACCGGTGGGCTACTATTTTTTATATTTTTAAATGTTTTTTTATTTTATATTCTAATATTTAAAAATATAATTTATAAGTTTGTTAAAATGAATAAAGGATAATAATAACTTAGATTATAAGAAGATTTATAACCACACACAAATTAGATTTAGATTAGATTTATAACGATATTTTTAATGGTAATGGGAAATAAAGGTATTTTTAATTTATATTTTTATTTTATTTAAAGCGCCTGCTTGAGTTCGAACCCACGATATAAAACTCGTAAGTCGGGGCTGTTACCAACGGCCACCACTACTAAACACAATAACAATGCAAATATGTTTCAATGTACGTAAAAATTTATGTTCAATCACCAATCTGTACCGACTTCCACAGATTTCCCACTTCACTTTTATTTTAAATCCCGCCAAAACATGTTTCTGGTCACAACTCTGCAGTTACAACATGTTGGAGTAACAACATGTTGGAGTTATGAACACAAAAATACGGCGCGGCGACTGTCGAGTTAGTCAGTTTAGCAACACGTGTCCCCGCATAACTATATGTGTGTGGATGTACGAGTGCTGGATGTGGTCAGAAGGAACTAGCACCTTAGTTTCAGTAAGTAAGATAAAGCATTAAATTGCTAACTTAATAAAGAGACGAATGGAAACAAGTTAGCGTTATTTGAGGTGAAAATGTGTCTGTTTTATACAATTATATGCGATATAGTTGTAGAAAATTGCGATTTGCGTCTCAATAACCAGATTGTAAAACTAGCTCGTGGCCAACTGGACGAAAAGTAGAAATTGCCTACACGAACTCTTCGTGTAGAAAATTTCTACTTTTCGCCATTTGCAACACCAGAAGCGCTTTAGGCTTGTAACCTATTGTATTCGAAGAGGATTCTCTTAAAAATGTCGGCCCTAGTTTACATACACAACAATTATTGAATCGTTAATTAATTCTGCACTCAATTGTAATACGTCAATCTTGCTATTGATAATTCCTTTCTTCATATGATCGAGATATTTTTCTGGTCATCAACGTAGGTAACGCAATTTATGTTGTTGAACTGCCAATATAAAAGCAATTCGTAATGTTTGTGGGCTTCACAATTACCGCTTTCGCTGCTTACGCTTCGGTTATCAATTAACGTAAGTTCCTTTTACGTACCGGTGGTTCTCAAATATTTATATCGTCTCCTGCTTCATCATCATCATCATTTCAGCTGAAAGACGTCCACTGCTGGACAAAGGCCTCCCCCAAGCTCCGCCACTTCAACCGGTTTTGTGCTTCCTACATCCAGCGGATTCCTGCGGCCTTCACAAGGTCATCGGTCCTCCTTGTTGGAGGCCTTCCAACTCTACGTCTTCTTGTCGTCTTCGCTGCGGCCCATTCTCTAGTAATTTCCTTAGTCGCTTCTTACGATACTCACGGAAAGAAATGGGATGGTGCTATTGTTTACGTCTGGCACCACACGGAACACCTACTGTCGGTTGTCAAATATTTCTATATTCTTAGTTAGGAATATAATTTAATCCAACTCCTCCTTCTTATCTTATGTCTCACTTCCAATATTTATGTTCTTCTCACACTAAGAACCTGCGTTCTTCTAACAATCTTCTTCTACTTTGTCCTTCTCATTCTTCTGACTATCTGACTTTGTTCATTCTTCCTTTCATATTCAGTCCATTCTTCTTTTGAATGCGCTTCCTCTCGATATCAGGACGGCCACCAGTCGGTTTGCATTTAAGCGGAAATTGCAGAGTTATTTTCATAACAAATAGCGTAGAGTCATCACAAAACTTCTTCTCTACCTTGAATTTGTATCTGTAGATTTTAGCAAATATGTATGTGTATAATTAGTTTATAACCAATTTTTGTACTAGTGTTTCTCTATTATTTTTAATTGTTATAATGTTATAGATTTTTAATTATTGTTCCTCTCAACCATAGCACCTGCCATGTAATCTCTTCACCACCCTTGATTGACTGGTAGAGAATGCCTAAGGTATTAAGTCCGCCTTTGTACCTTTTTTGTGTGCGAGAAGTTTAAATAAATAAATAAATAATTTGAACAAAAATATATTAAATGTAAGGCACATCCAGCAACTCCAAGTCCACGCACCATATAATAATGGATAAACAATAATTTAAATATTATCTGTGTTTACGTTCGCTTAAACGAGGTTTAAAGCGGCTCTTACATAAATATCCCTGTGTCCCAAGAGCATGAAATGTGACCTTTCTTTCAGGCGTGGGTTGTTGGTTTACGTAGCCGCTGTTTGGTATTCAGGTTTCGGGTTGAAAACCTGAAAATGGGAGGATTTTAATGGCACCATGTATTTTTGAGAGCAATGGTATCGGCCCGGCCCCGACTTACGAGGTCGCGAGTTCGAACCCAGGCAGGCGCTTCACTTTGTGTAAATTATTTCATCGCCACTGCTCTCAAAACGGTGAAGGAAAACATCGTGAGGAAACCGGCATGTGTTACAACCAAAAAAGTCAAAGACATGTGACATCTACCAACCCGCACTGGGCCCGCGAGGTAGATTACGACCCGCTCCCTCTCACCGAGAGGAAGTCTGTGTCCAACAGTGGGAACAATATTGGCTGATTATGATGATCTATTTTTGAACTAAGATCACCATTGAATGATGATAATGATAGTGGGTACCGATAACCTGATGGTGACCACAAGATATGTCCAGCAGAGGTCCACTGTATGTCTGAAATGGCCTGAAAGGCCTCTCCAACACCTTCACAGCGTTGACAAAATCGCTACGCTTCTCAGGCGGGTTCGCGACCGCAGAATGTTGGTAAAATACACAGAACGTCCCTTAGTAGCCTTTTACACACACGGGTAGAAATGGGATGGTGCTATTCTTAACGTCCGTCACCACACAAAAAATCGAATGAATGTTATTACTTTATTGCATAAAACTCGATGCGCCCACAAATAATTTATTTTCGTGTGAATCGCGTACAGAAAATAATAAATTATTAAAAAATGTCAGTTCACCCGTTCCAGGGGAGTAAATTCATGCGTATTGCCTAATAACCCTTGAGTCTATTTTAAATTGTCTTTATACATACAAACTCCCGGTACATGGTAGGTGCCCTAACTTAACTTACTTAGTATGTATAAGTGAAAGCACGTGATAAGTGCGAGAGTGTCGGGTTTGGTCGGTAGCCAAACGCTTAATAGAGATCTATGGACGTCGATGAGCTAAAGATCGAGTTATCTCAGCTATGTGGGTAGAGGAATCCGGGCTGAATATTATTTTATAAAGTTTAGTATCTTCAAAAGGCCACCAGCCATTTTTTTTTTTTTTTGGATGGGAATTCATCAAATGACTTCTCCTGCTCTGGGCGGAGCGGGGCGTGTCAGATTTTTACTGACTAAAACCCACCCGTGTTCCTTCAGTTGCCTATGTGCCAGGATCACGGTGTCTCTTTCGAACAATCTCGCAGGTACCACCCTGGCAGGCATCGGTCCTAGCAGACCCTCTTAGTTCTGCTGACATCTCAAGGTCACCAGCCTTGTGTGTTGATATTTACCCAGTGAGTCGGTTCAGGTCTGATAAGGCAGTCTATCAACACAAAAAACCGTTCAAAATTAGCGATTACGAAGACTTGTTTTTTGAATGTAAAATGCTGCCAGTTCAGGAGAGGGTAGTGTTGTCTTTAGCTGTAGATCAACATGGTAGTGATACATTTAAAAATAACATTATACGCACAAGATCCCAAAGAAACAATAGTGTAAAAAGATTTATGGTGCCCACGTATAATAATTATTATGGTCAAAGGTGTAGACATTTTCTAGTTCCCACAATTTTTAATAGCCTTCCAGACGATATTAACAGCTGTACCTCAAAAACCGTTTTTAAAAGTAAAATTAGTAAGTACCTTTTAGATATTTTTTTCCAAAGCCTCACTGTAAATAATAGTTGAAAAATTTACGAATTTTATGTCTCTGTTTATTGTTGTTTATGTTTTATATGTTTAAATGAAAAGGTGTTAATATAGTATTATTACAAAAATTTGAAAAAAGGAGCTACATCTGCCAACAAACTGCCTTGCAGTTTGGCAGAAGTAATATATTTTATAAAAACAACCTAACATTGTGAATAAACACTTTTTCATTTTTTTTTTTTTTACATATAAGGTTGTCACTGCTGACATCGGCCTCTTCTTTTCGAGACGTATTGGCATTTCGTCTACCACACGGGCCCAGTGGGCGCTGGTAAATGCCACATATCTTCTTTAGAGTTCTAAGACATGCCGGTTTCCTCACGATGTTTTCCTTCACCGTTTATAGAGCAGTGGTGGTGAAATTATAAAAAAAAAAAACGCCTCACTGGGTTCGAATTCGACATAAGTCAGAGCCGTTACCACTGGATCATCAGTGTTCTGGCTATGGCTGGCTAGGACGGGCAGTCGCTCCACGTAAAATACTTACTGTTTCAGCTGCATATAATTATGAATGAATAAATGAATGATATATTTATTTGCAAGAATATAGGTAGCTTCCATAAGTTCTTAAGATCTAAAGATGAGTTTCACTATATTCGGCATAACAGCCGTGCAAATGTTTACACGTTTAGACATGAGTAGGTAATAACATAAAATCCTACTCATATTTTTAATGCAAAATTTTGTATGTATGGATGTATGGATGTGTGGATGTTTGTTACTCTTTCACGCAAAAACTATAAAACGGATTTGGATGAAATTTGGAACACAGTTCGTTTATAACCTGGATTAACACATAGGCTACTTTTTATCCCAGTAGTACTTTCCCGCGGGATATTTTCCGACCTCCACGCGGGCGAAGCCGCTGGCAAATAGTACTAATAATAATTTCATAACTTTTTCGATTATAATGTAATTCATAAAATTAAATACAATTCTATTCATTTAAAAAAATACTTTATAAATATTAAAATAGCGAGCAATAATAATGATGTCATCTCAATAAAAATAGCAAGATTTATGAAAATTTTCAATTATACAAGTAATGCCAATATGTAGATGTCATAACAATTATATTAATAAGTTTTACACTTTATACTCAAAATATACATCGACGGAATAAAAACATCTCTCACACAAGCCTTATAGCTTTCTATGAAATTCCAAATCTGTAGCACTTTTAAATTCTTCAGCTAAGTGGTTGTATTTTTCACCGCCATGGTATAACAATTTTTGTTGCATAGTTTTAGTCTACTACGCGGGAATACTAGTGGCTTTTGTACTATTTTCCTCTTTGACAATTAGACTGGAAGCTGATCCCAAACAGCTTTTCTCTACAGCTATATAATGTTCTATGTTGAATGGTGTTGATATCAATGACGGATGAAGCAACAATGGTAATATTTGCGTCATCCTCATCCAGTAAGAAGAAGTGAATCCAATACTATGTGTGGTCGTCCGTCGGTATAATTCCAACCAGCCCACCTCCCTCCAGAAGTTTACTAAATCTCCTGGTCTTTTGAGAATCTCCGTGTAAGATTTGGGTGACCCGAGGGTTTCTGTCCTAATCTGGGCGACGCCTATGTATTTGAAATGTACATGCGCAACGGTTTCTTTAACGGACAGTCCTTATGCAAGCCCTGCATAAGGGTATCGTTATACTACATTAATGTTGCTTAAACTAATATTAAAACCAACTCAAAATAATATAAACAGGTAAAGTTGAGTTTGTATGTAGGGGAGCAAACTTCGAAATTACTGATCCGATTGTGATAAAATTCATCACTAATGGGAAGCTACGGTATTGGCGAATATCTTAAGATATATTTTATGATAAAACAAGCAATTGTATTTAGATGAAGTCATGGGAAGAAGCTAGTCGAAACCAAATAAGCAATATTTCATTGCAATTTTTTTTTTTAATTTATTCCTGACCATGGATACATGTCCTTCAGTCGTACCTCATTGCAACACCATGGAAGGTTGCCAGGTGTTGCGTAAAGCAGCCATTAATTCTAAAATCCCAGTTTACACCACACTTTCATAGATGGCGTTAAAGTAATCAACCAACACATCGCAGTACGCTCATAAAGAAATAGATGGTATTAGTGTAACAAATGGATTATTTTTCAACTTTCGAAATTAACGGTTGTGGGAATTGGATTCAATAGAATAAGTAAGATGATTTTAGCAATAGAGTAAAAGTAATGGAACTATATTTGGGCTTTGATGCGTGATTGACTCTCGCAAACAAAGTGGTATTTGGCAGATTCGTCATCATCATCATCATTTCAGCCGAAAAACGTCCACTGTGGGACATAGGCCTCCCCCGATTTAGGAAATTTTACCATAATCGCCACGCTTGGCTGGCGGGTTGGCGATCGCAGTATAGTGAGAAAATGCATAGAGGATGCACCTGTCCATTCTCTAGTAAGTCCTTTAGTCGCCTCTTACGACACCCACGGAAAGAATTGGGATGGTGCTATTCTTTACGTCCGGCATCACACGGAACACATAAGTGTGACTTTAATTATGGTTTAACTCAGTCTGCAGAATGCTGAGTTTGCCAAAAGGTGTCTTTAATACTAGACAGACTAAGATGACTAGGCTTTGTGCTTTTGAACGACATCACCAAATTACTACTCTACAATAAGTATACTAAAACTCAAAGGGAACGCCTAGTCGACGCCGACGATAGTGCGGGACTCTGTTGGGCCCTACCCTAACTTAGAATTGGTATTTGAGCATCGGATTCATAAAAGTGCTTGAAACCGGCGCATTAGCGTCAATACAATGCACAGCTAACTGTACCAAAGAAAAAAATCAATAACGTTCAATTAACTGAAAATAGAAATTCATAATCTAATCAAACACTAAACAGAATCGTCAGCTTGAAATTATGAAAACCCCTTCCGTGGAGGGGTTGAAAGAGGTATATCCCAACATCATCAGATAAGATTGAACAACACCCGTAAAAAGATACTACTAAACCCCGTTACAAAACATAATTAACCCTTTCACCCCCCAGATTTCACCCCCTTTCAACCCCTCAGAACTTTGGAACCACCCTCTAATTTATTAAAGGAACATTTCGCAATATCCGTTGTGTACCGGAAGTTGGGACATCAAAAACAAAATGCGTTGATCAATCTTTCGATTCTATTCTTGTCTTTGTTTGCGCACTTCCTTGTTCATGGTTCCGTAGAAATTAGGAATTGTTGAGTTAATTCTGTTTAATTTGATTTTGATTACATTTTAAGTAGCAGGAATTCTTCCATCTGGTTTCTAAAAGATTGCTTATTTAATTAACTGTCTAGTTTTATTTCAGCTGTCAACATGATATGATGAGGCAGTATAATTAAGCATACCCAGTCTATAATGTTCCCACTGCTTTTACACAGGCCCTCCTCTCAGTGAGACAGAGTAAGCCATAATCCACCACGCGGGCCCAATTTGGGTTGATGGATTTCACATATCTTCGAATGTTCGCGACTGGTAGATGCTGGTTTGGGACTGTTGGTCTTGTCGTTTCGGTTCGTCAGAAGCTGGAAAGTCTGACAACCAGTCTTACCAAGAGGTATCGTGTTAGTCAATAAATTGGTTGTGGATGTCAGATAGGCAGTCGCTCCAAGTAAAATTTTGGCATGCAGGTGCATTTGGTTGGACTGGAAGCCGACCGCAAAATAGTTGGGAAAAGTCTAGGCAATTGTTGTTTTTTTTTTTGGGAGTGACATCTCGCAGGTCAACCTATGAGGTTTTCGGCTGCTTAACCGGACTTGTCTGTGGCTATCTTAATAAATTAAGACCCCTAACTAGGGTTAAAAACTTACAATTAGAGCGACTACTCGCTAAGGGCACCCCCTGCGAGATACGGACCTCGGCTTAGGGAATCGGTGGTAGAGGGCAGCAAGGGACGGCCTGGATCAGAATGATTATTATTTGGAGACGAATCTAATGCTACAAGCTCAGTGGCGCGGGCTGGCTCGAGTAAGGGTCGGGGTAGAATTATGATGTTTTACAAACCAAGACCTTTTATTTTAAAAGTTAACTAGAGAAGGATGATCTAATAATATTTTGGCTATGAAAGTGTGACAATGTTCATGGGAAAAAACGAATAACAAGTACATTGTTTAAATTAAACTATCACGACCAAAGGTTTGATAACATCGTAATTTTACGTACCTATGTGTTACTCTTAGGTAATGTTATGTTGGTACAATGTACTTTGAAAACATTGTAGGTGAAAGTGAATTATTTTAAAAGAGTAACCGTGGAGTTTCTTTCCGGCTCTTCTCCATAGGAAACGACTAATTGGAACCGTGATTCTGACGTTTCATCAGTGCCCTTGTAAGTTTATGTGAAATAAAATATTTCGACTTTGGTACAAAGTTTAGTTAGTTCTGTTTTTCAGTGTTTACCAATAATTTAGTTCGCTTTAGGGGTTCTGGTCTAGCAACATAACTGTAACCGTTTATACATTTATTACGTTTTGTTTTTCTTAGTGTAAATCTTAGAATATAATTTACATATAAGCAAAACTGTACATATTTTTAAGCCTTTTATTTTTGAATAAATATTGTATTATGTTATACAAGCCGCGCGCGCGCGCCGCATGGGTTTTCCAAACATCAAAAATAAAAATAAAATAGAACTTATTGATTTTCTAATGATTTATGTATGCTTTTTCAATGTTTCTAGCCTGTTCTCAAAATTGCACGTCTCCCAGTAACTAAACAAGGGCACCTTGGTGAAATAGGTTAGGTTAGGTTATTATGGACATTATTTGAGGCTCACAAAGAAGCAGACTTATAATTTTTGACTGTCGATTCAAATTTTTAGACAAATGAAAAGGGTTAAACAGAGGTGTGTCTATAAGCACACCTATATTTCGCCAGTTATTCACACCTTTTACAATGGATTTTAGCATTAACTCACAGTACCCTAAACCCAGTATTAAATAACTGACTCCTCTCTATTGATAAAACTAGGTTATTGAGTCAAAGTGCGTCGTGACAGACAATCGTGACCCGACTTACTTCCGCTTGTATACAAAGCGAAATGAGAAAATATTGGAGTCTTCTAGATAAAGATTCGACAAGATATTGATAATTATTAGTGGTTATGTGATGATTGGCATTAGAATCATGATTGCATAGCACATGTACGAGCACTATGTACCAACAACAAAGATACCATTTACTAGGTATTTCTTTCATTGACTTGAATCTGCCTTGGCTGCTAAGAGTATGTCATGCTCACTCAAATGTCTCGTAGGTGGTGGAGTCATTATCACCATAATCAGCAGCCTATAATGTTCCCACTGGGGAGTGAGTCAGTGTGAGTGGGCCATAATCCACCACGCGGGCCCAGTGCGGGTTGGTAGATGTCACATGTCTTCGAATTTTTGGTTCTAAGACATGCCGGTTTCCTCACGATGTTTTCCTTCACCGTTTTGAGAGCAGTGGTGATGAATTAATTTACACAAAGTAAAGCGCCCGCTTGGGTTCGAACTCCTGACCTACTATTCGTAAGTCGCGACCGTTACCACTACGCCATATCTGCTCTGGTAGTGGAGTATGGTTAGATGATTAAGTTCCCTTCAAAATGGGAAGCTGAATGGTGCTGATCCATACGTCATGTTTGTGAACGGGCGCCGTCTCAGTAGCAACTGGTCATCTCTTATTTTCAGAATAATTTAAAAAAAAACATCATTATCATCTACTTAACAGTATTGGGGTCAGCTTTCAGTCTAACTGGATGCAGCTGATTACCAGTGTTTTATAGAAGCGACTGCCTATCCTAACTGGGGAACGTGATACCCCTTGCTAAGGGTAGTTGTCTTGACTTTAAGGTTTCTGACGACCCGTAACGACAGTCAAACTTCCACGAATGACATCCGGTTTAACGTGCTTTCCGAGACGCGGAGAGGTCTGTAGATATTCATCATCACAATCATCTACATTTCAGCCATAAGACGACATAGGCCTCTCCCAAGCTCCGCCACTTCAACCGGTGGACCGATGAAGATAAAGGTAATACAAAATGTCTGACCAATAATGGTCATTAAATAATTAGGAACCGGGTTAATTAGTAAACACTGAGAAGATTCGCAATTTGTACATACCAAAATAAACTCACGCTCTTTTCCCGTGGGTGTAGACAGAAATTACATAACGATACCTACTAAGATCCTTACATACCTCAAATAAAAAAATACCTCCTTTTGCTTGGTTTACGTTCACATTATTTTTTCATACACACACGCCGGTTGCGAGTACTACGCACCTGACCTTTCTGAAGAACATTGTTGCATATTTTTTTTCTGAATTAACCGAAATGTGTGTGTTGACGTGTGACAGTGACGACCTATAGAACTGTAACGTAGTCGCTCACAATGGGCCTTATTAGAAAGCTTATAACCACCCAATGGGCGATGGAGAGGGCTATGCTTGGAGTTACCTCACGCGATCGAACCAGAACAGATAGTCGATGGGGCCGAAAGGATCTGAAGTGGCGGCCGCATACCGGAAGACGTACAGTTGGAAGACTTCCAACAAGGTGGTCCGATGACTTCGTGAAGGCCGCAGAAATCCGCTGGATGGGGATAGCACAAAACCGGTCGAAGTGGCGGAGCTTGGGAGAGGTCTATAGTATATCCAGAATTGGACGTGTTTCGGTTGAAATGATGAACCGAAATATTAATAACTTTTTAATAAGATAAGACAGTATTAATTTTATTACATGCCTTAAAAAGCCTACAGCATCAGCATCCCATCTCATTGTGCTAATACTGCAGATAGGCACTTGGTACTCTGTCAAACTAAGTTTCGGACTTTCGGCCACAAAGTCAGAACGAACAATGGTCCGCCATGCGATGCGATAAGGTTCCAACTTATAAGGAACTTTACTTTCTATAGTTTAGGAGCTCGGCCGCTGGAGTTGTTAGTTATGTGTTTGTGGTGTGAGGGCGAGAGAGGTCAAGTAAAATGTAATTGAAATGGGTAATAATATTTTTTTTTGCTTTTTTTATAGTAATAATGTTTTTCAATGTATACGGAGAACTGTAGTGTTAAATCGAGATTAATTTCGCAAGTTTAAAAAGACAGATGATCTATACTAATATTATGAAGCTGAAGAGTTTGTTTGTTTGTTTGGTTGAACGCGGTAATCTCAAGAACTACTGGTCCAAATTGAAAAAATATGTTTGTGTTGGGTAGCCTCTTTATTGAGGAAGGTTTAGGCTATATAACATCACGCTACAATAAAAGGAACAGAGCAGCAACTGATGCGACAGGAAGGGTCAAGAAGCAAAAATTTGACGCGGACGAAGTCGCGGGCAGAATCTAGGATAATATAAACTGAATATATTTCTATACAGCATATGTAAATACACTGTCATTATGTGGCTAAACAGAGCAGTAAATTGATACAAACTTCCACCCTATTACCTAAGTCAAAATTTTGCAGTTTTTCAACAATATTTTCAATATTTATATTTTAAAACTGTAGTTTCAATGCATGAATATGTAACACTGTAAACAAAAAACCTTCACACTTTATTTTTATTGGGATATAAAATAATAAACGTATGCTATTTTTATAGCAGTAAAAATATTACATAAAACATAAAAGTTTTTACCAAAATCATTGTAGCAAGTCGATACGATTTTTTAAATAAAAGTAACATGTTTGTAGTGTTTAGTTTTTCTTAATTAATTACTGTGAGTGGCATTTGAAGAAACATGATAAAATAAATTCCGTTTTGTGCTTAATTCTCTCAAGATTTTAAGTAAGTCTGTAAGTATAATTACATACGTGCTTAATCAATCAATCAGTAAACATTAATTTCAGCAAAAACATATTTAAACACTCACTATTTAAAAACACACATCTTAAAAACACACATTTTAAAAACAACCAATAGACATCAACATAAGAATAAACAGTAACATAATACGTTCTACCACTAACAATATTATATTTTATGTATTGAAATAACTCATTAAACTAATACTAATTGCATCTCTTTCATTAAAAAAATTATGTAATTAAGCAGTGAATATTAATAAATACCACCCGTATTTATTAATATTCACTTTTCGTTTACTGCATAATAATAGTGCTAAGTAGAAAATGAGATAACTTCGTGCCATCTAGCTATCTCCCGGCCTACATTTGAGCCACGCTTTAGTCATAAATAACAGTGAACGCTGCGCTACCGTCATTTTCCTACTAACAAGGCTCCTTCACACTTGTATTACATTATTAAATAATTAATTATTGCCTTTTATTATTATTAATTCGGTACTAATAAATTTTTTTTGTAATTCGATTTAAGATCAACGTTCTGTTTGCATCTTTGACTTATAACTTTTTGATAAATTTCATTGGTATTTTCTTTGTTTTAAATATTGTGTTTAAATATTTATTAAGTCAAAGGTTTTTTTTTTTTCAATTAGAAGCGTCATATTGTTTACATAATTTTTCATGTGTTTTGTAAGTGTTTGTGACATGTGATAAGAAAAGACTTGTTTTCCTGCGAGTCCTTCTATACGTTTAATTGGTAAGTTTATTTTTTATTTTTAGTGGAAACAATTTGGTGATCAAAATAGAGGGGGAAAACGCTAACCGTGTTTTTTTTTTGGGAATTACTTTTCGCACATCAATCTATGAGGTTGTAGGCTGCTTTACCAGACTTGCCTGTGGCTACCTTAATAAATTAAGGCCTCCAGCCAGGGATCAAAAACGTAAAACTAGATCAACTGCTCGCTAATGGCACCCTCTGTAGGGTACAGACCTTGGCTTAGGGCATCGCTGGTAGAGGGCAGCAAGAGACTGGCTGCATCGGAATGAATACGGACGATAAAATGCTTTGGAGTAAAAAAAAAACAATTCATAAAATTCTAATAAAAGCAAATTAAGTCAACCATATCTATTTACCTACCTTTATTTCGGGAGGCATCTGACTATTCAGAGTAATCTTCGTTCATATACGCCTCCAAATTGATTAACCAACATATTGACAAACTCTCATAATTATGATTTAAACGGATTGTATTTGGAAATTCTTTTTGCACGTAAATAAACAACCTAAATAGGCATTACTAAGAAAGTCTAATCAAAGGATCTTTATTCATTACTGTATCTAGCATATTTTAGCTCTGCGTAACCGTAGAAAATGTCTGAGAAATTAAATCCACCTTGGTACAGGTATTTTTTATAAAATTGAATTTTAAAAAAAATTACATAACTCATATTGCCCGTCGTGAAATGAAGAGGTTTTCTTTACCATTACAATAGTATTTTTTAGGTATTATTTATTTTCAAATACTTTCTAGAATCATCTCCCTATCTCCTGGGCTAGGTATGAACCACGCATTGCTAATAAATAATACTGAACACTGCAGCGCCGCCGCCGTCACTTCTCTGCTAACCCGACCGCTTTACACTAGTACCTACCCTCTTATTCTATCTTTTTATTCTAGTAGCGAAAAGTGAGTATGTTTTTGTATTTAAATACTTTGTGGTGAGAGGTGAGTTTTTTGTTTTGTTTTTTGTTTTGGAATCAGTGTTATAGTAGGTTCAGTCTCAAAAGATCCATTGGCTAGATCCATGATGGATCTGGGGTATCGTAATTACCTAGTTACTGTATTGTGGAGTTTAGAAAGACGGTGCGTAATAAGCCTATAATGTTCCCAGTGCTAGTAAAGCCCCTCTTTATGGAAGGCCGTTACCACTAGGCCACCATAGCTCTTTGCAAGACAGTGGTTTCGTGTAAAATACTGTCATTCAGCTGCTAATGGTTTGGTCGGAAGCCAACCCCAACATAGTTGGGAAAATCCTAGCAATACCCCTTTGTAAGGCTTGTTGTCAGACTTGGTCTTCTGACTAACCATAACGACTGCCAAAGATCTACGAAGGCCAAACGTGACCAACGGTTTAACATGTTTTCTGAAACAAGCTTGGGTATCCACGAATCACCTACTGCAGGAGTAGCTTAACCCATGACCAACGAGATACCGTGACCTTGGCACATGGGCAATTGAAGGAACACGGGTGGGTTTTAGTCAGTAAAAGTCTGACATGCCCTCCCGCTCCGCCCAGAGCGGGAGAAGTCATTTGATGATTTCCCATCCAAAAAAAAAAAAAAAAAAAAAAAAAAAAAAAAAAAAAAAACCCATGGCCAACCCGTGTGACTGTTATTAGTTACCCACGAGCTTCTCTTCTCTTTATCTACTGACCGTATATACTTAGACCGAAAAACGTTGATTTACTTGCCTTACAGGTTTTGAATACGCTACCCAGCTTTTGCAAACACGCCTCGTTCACCTTTGTACTACCGCAGCTACATATGTGTGTACCAAACAAAACAATTGCACCCTTGAGGCCTATACAGCATGTTTGTTTTACGATATACGCAGGATGTTCACTCAGCTCATAAATATTGTAGAATACCAGCTATATTACGAGTTTAGCTTTTTGAACGGTTTTGGATGGTATGCCGAATTATCATGCAAGCGTTTTAAAGGTAATAGGTATTATTTGGTGAAAATTAACAGCAGCCTCTAATAGCGATGTAAATCGGTTATGCTGTAATCACCAGTGGCAGCCAACTAGTAGTCAAAGTTGTGCACTATAATATCTCCCGCATCGGAGGCTCGTCTCTGTTGAGATTGGCCGCCATGGCCGAAATACGGTCTGGAGGACTACATATAGGTACCAGCACGCGTAGCATAACCACTATAGAAAGAACTTTGTCTATTCTTGGTAGAATAGAGATAGAATTGTCATGCTACGCCAGGCCAGCATAAAACTGTACAAATCTTTCTACAATCTTTAATCTGTCTTTAATCTTTCTACAATCTGTCTATTCTTCCGTCGACAAAACCCATTTCTACGGTGGTCATGTTAGGCATGCAGGTCAAAATAAGCAGAACTGGACCCAATTAATGCTAAGGTTTAAAACACAAGCACCCATCTTTCATTCTTAACAGCCATTTAAGAACAACTCCCTGATCTCCACTTTTAAATTTAGATCCACATTTATTTGTAGTAAATTTCGATTGGCTAAAAAGGATGGTTTAGACTTGTTTATTTAACACCAAAAACCACGTGGCTTATTAAACCAACTTTGTTGTGGTGGACTTTTAGTGTGATCAGGTGCGGTTTGGTATCAGTGTTTTACATAGAGCTTTGTAGTGTGTTCCAAAACTATCTGATGATAATGTAAACAAATGGATAAGAAAATTTATCGGTGAATGTCAATTTGTAGCCATCATTACAGCCGAAAAACATCCACTGTCAGACTATGACGGCCTCATCCGAAGGTGGATGTTTTCGTAATCGCCATGCTAGGCAGGTGAGTTGGCGATCGCAGTGTGGTAGTAAAATGCATAGAGAACGCTGCTGCCCATTCTCCGGTAAGTCCTTTAGTCGCCTTTTACGACACCCACTGGAATAAATGGGGTGGCGCTATTCTTTATGTCTGGCACCACATGGAGCAAGAAATATGGCTTCTTAGAATTATATAAATCATCAGTACAGTACCACCCTCCATGACCTCATCTGACTATACCATTTCCTAGCTGTTATTGCTACCTTTCCGATTCATATGCGTGTTTCCGGCACCAACTCACAACAAGTCAACTAACTGGATAACTTATTCTGCCGAATTAAATCTCTAATCCCTTTTCTAATGGATATCTCATATAGACAATAATATTTCGAAGTGTCCATACATACATACATACATACATAAACTCACGCCTTTTTCCCATAGGCGTAGGCACAAACTGAGGAACGCCATCTGCTACGATCCTTACAATTTTTTGCCGCGTTTAGGTTCAGACAACTGGCCATACACACACTCCGGTTGCGACTACAACGCTCCTGCCCTTTCTGAAGAACATTACCAATAAGGTAATTTGTGTCCTCTTAGGGCGTCCTCTCCCGGTGTCACCACTGACATCTGCCTTATAATTACCTTTTTAGGGTTCCGTTGCCAAATGGCAAAAAACGGAACCCTTATAGATTCGTCATGTCTGTCTGTCTGTCTGTCTGTCTGTCTGTCCGTCCGTCCGTATGTCACAGCCATTTTATTCCGAAACTATAAGAGCTATGCTGTTGAAACTTGGTAAGTAGATTAACCGCATTAAGATTTTCACACTAAAGTAGAAAAAAAACAATAAATTTTGGGGTTCCCCATACATAGAACTGAAACTCAAAAATGATTTTTTTCATCAAACCCATACGTGTGGGGTATCTATGAATAGGTCTTTAAAAATGGTAATGAGGTTTCTAATATCATTTTTTTCTAAACTGAATAGTTTGCGCGAGAGACACTTCCAAAAACGGAACCCTTATAGATTCGTCATGTCTGTCTGTCTGTCTGTCTGTCTGTCTGTCTGTCTGTCCGTCCGTCCGTATGTCACAGCCATTTTATTCCGAAACTATAAGAGCTATGCTGTTGAAACTTGGTAAGTAGATGTATTCTGTGAACCGCATTAAGATTTTCACACTAAAATAGAAAAAAAAAACCATAAATTTTGGGGTTCCCCATACATAGAACTGAAACTCAAAAATGTTTTTTTTCATCAAACCCATACGTGTGGGGTATCTATGAATAGGTCTTTAAAAATGGTAATGAGGTTTCTAATATCATTTTTTTCTAAACTGAATAGTTTGCGCGAGAGACACTTCCAAAGTGGTAAATGTGTGTCCCCCCCCCCCCCCCGTAACTTCTAAAATAAGAGAATGATAAAACTAAAAAAAAATATATGATGTACATTACCATGTAAACTACCACCGAAAATTGGTTTGAACGAGATCGAGTGAGTAGTTTTTTTTAAAACGTCATAAATCGTAAACCGCAATTTACCTTACATTCAATCAACTAAAATATAAAAATTAAAAAAAAAAAATATTTTTAAACCGAGAATACCCACAGGTTTGTACGGAACCCTCGGTGCGCGAGTCCGACTCGCACTTGGCCGGTTTTTTTTAAGCAGTCCTTCATTCAGCCTTTCAACATGACCCAACCATCTAAGCATTGGCCCGCAAGGAGTCGCTGGAGACTCTGAACAGGGACCCATGGGGACGGCCTTACAAGGCCGTCCGGGAGAAACTCCGCCCATGGGCTCCTCCGCTGACTCAGAGTCTCCGGCCCCAACTCGTAGAGGGTGTGGTGAGCGCTCGAGGGGAACATAGTCCCCCACCAATGGCTCCGCCTTCTGCGGTGCCCGACGCTGCGGACCACACTACCGATGACGACGAAAACGCTCCAGAGGTGACCGGGGTAGAGTTGAGAGTGGCGGTACGTCGGCTAAATACCAAAAATACTGCCCCAGGACCCGACGGCTTGCCTGGCAAAGCCTGGGTCCTGGCCATAGAGGCTCTCGGGCCTCGACTCAGGGGGCTCCTAAGCTTATGTTTGGAGAGGGGCCAGTTCCCACTTCGTTGGAAGACGGGGAAACTGGTCCTCATTAAGAAGCCTGGGCGCCCAGCGGACTCTCCGTCCGCTTACCGGCCCATCGTGCTGCTCGACGAGGTGGGCAAGCTCTTTGAAAGAGTAATTGCAGACCGCCTCGTTGGGTGGCTGGTTCGGGAGGGGCCGGATTTGGCGGACAGCCAGTTCGGTTTCCGCAAGGGGCGCTCTACGGTGGACGCCATCATGCGCGTGCGAGCCCTCACGACGGGGGATGCAGTGGCCCGGGGTGGGGTCGTCTTGGCGGTGTCTCTAGACATCGCCAACGCCTTTAATACCCTGCCCTGGAGTTGCATTAGGGAGGCATTCCGGTATCACCGGATGCCGACCTACCTCTGTCGCGTAGTCGAGGCTTACTTGACGGATAGAGCCGTCATCTACCACGGTCACCAGGGAGGATCTACATCTTTTAAACCACACTGTCTTATCACATCATTCCTCAGCTAATCATACAGAAGTGTCCATCTAAGCAATCATAAGCTAAGCCTAAATATAATCCCTGTCAATAATTACTTTGACCCAATCAATCCAAAACAATGCTTAGCTATCTTGATTCAGCGCGGCGTGTGACCGCGTCACAAATCCGCCATATTGCCGTTGTCATGGCAACCGATTGTTTCCCGCGCGCCGTGCGAACTGCCGCCATTTACATGCGTCGCCATTGTGATTTTTGATGAATGAAAGAAATATAGGTGTGGTTTTTTGCAAGATGATAGATGAAAGGGTTATTTAGTTGCTGACGGATGATCATAAACCTTTTATCTGACAGCAGAGAGGAATGTTTGTGGGCAGGTAGGTATTTATGTGTCACCATCTGCCTAGCCTTTTCCCAACTATGTTGGGATCGGCTTCCAGTCTAACCGGCAGCTGAGTAGATACGAGTATTTACATGGAGCGACTGCCTATCTGACCTCCACAAGCCAGTTACTGGGTAATACGGTACCCTTGGTAAGACTGATTGTCAAATTTTCGGGCTTCTAACGATCCGAAATGACTGGCAAGATCTACGAAAGACAGGCGGAACCAACAACCTAACGTGCTTTCCGAGGAAAGGAAGAATCTTGCTATGTAAAGTTGGTCACCCATCCACGGACCAACCGCGGCAAGCGTAGCTTACCTTGAACGATCAACCCGTGCCACTGTTATTACTTAGCCACAAGCCCTTTTATTTTTGTGGGTGTGAAATCATCAAATAACGTCTCCCGCTCTTGGGTGAAGCGGAAGTCAGACTTTTACTGAGTAAAACCCACCCGTGTTCCTTCAGTTGCCCATGTGCCAGGGTCATGGTTTCTCTTTCGAACAAATCTCGCGACCCTGACAGGCCGCAAGCCCTTAGGGAACTTTTTATGTTTGTCATATTAAATGTTATAGGTACCTATGCCTTATAGTTATTTTTTCTTCATCACTTTAATTATGATAAAATTAAATTTAAATTTAGCCTGTAAAGTCTTTCGTTTCAGTTTTTTTTACTACGAATTTGCTTGTTCATGACTTCGATCACAACGAATGCAAAGTGATTGATAAGGACTGTGATGGAACGAGCGTGACCGTACTCAGGAGATGCCTGTTCGCTCATAGTTTGAAGGCAGTTTTTAACTTTTTCTAAAACAGAGATGTCTTGAACTGCTCTCCACTCTTCCTCCCTATTTGGATGCGATTACCCGATTTTATAAAATTTTATTTGAGTTTTCTTTCACGTTAGTTGAAGATCCAAACAATGCTACAAAGACGCATTGGTCACAATGCCGTTCGATTAAAAAAAAAATCAAAACACACCCTCTATGAACCTCGCCTCAGAAATGGTTCATAAACTTATTTTGTGGAAACAAAGTTAAACAACAATTTGCAAGTTCGAACTACCAAACAATGGCCCAAAGACACATTAAAGAAATGCCCTTCGAATATTTAAAATATCCAAACCACAATTTCTATGAACCTAAAAATGGTTTACAAACTTATTTTACAGAAAAACAACAACTTGCAATTTCAAACTACCACAATACTGAAGCAAGACCACATCCTTAATTCTCGCTTTTTCTTCACAAATCATTTTCAAAATACAACTCCTATTAGAGTTGTGAAAGAGGATTCAAGATTTATTAAGTGCTTATTGCTCGTTTAAAAGTTGAAACAAAACTGCTTTTAGGACTTACGGACGGAAGCTAGTACTGTATACACTAAATTATCACAATGCCTTGAATTTTGTTCTATAAATTCGATACGGGAAGCACAGAACTGGTCTAACTGGTGGTGTTTGGTGTAGGCTTATGTCCAGCAGTGGTCTTTTTTTTACTAAAATTATGATGATGATTGGAAAAATAGGAGGGAGGAGGTCTTCTAGTCGACGCGAATTTTCTTTTTTGTGTGTATCCATAAGTAAATACTTATTTAGATTGCTTTGTCAAATCAAGAGTAGCGACTTAGCGATTTAGTCTTCACCTTAGAGTACTCATTCTATGCTCTTCCCTGTTTTGCGTCAAAACTATCGTATAATGAAAGAAGATTGCGAGGGTTGAATGTCTTGCCAATTTCGCCATTATAATAATATTTAAGTTGTGGGTAACGTCAACTTGACGTTGACTATAATTGTCTGGTGGTTTTGAGTATTTTGTTTATGGCCTACGCAAATGTTCTGCACATCTGGCAGCGTACTGTAACGGGTCGTTGAGCTTCCTAAAATAGGGTTGAGCTACATTATGGCTAATACATGCCGTCTATTGGGACAGGTCAGCTCTAAGCTGTAATGGCTTTTTCTTCAAAAGGTCCTTCCAGACATAGCCCAGCATTTTATACTTACATAAAATTCTGAAAACGTGAAGTTTCTCATATCGTAGTGATTGTTTGTTTTTGTTGTACTAAACGTAACAACTACTTTACCTAAGTACTTCAGATTTCATCAGAGACTTAATGACTATCAGAAACTAAGAGTTACACTGAAGTTAGTTCTGGGCATTCTCAGCTTACCCATTTTCTCAACAATGTTGGGGCCGTTTTCCAGTATTACCAGATGCAACTGAATACCAGTATTTTCCATGGAGCGACTGCCTGTTTGACCTTCACAACCCAGTTACTGGGTAATACGATACCCCTTGACAAGACTAGTTTGTCAAAGTTTTGGGCTTCTGATGACCCGTAACGTGTCAAAAATACACAAATTATATCCGGGACCAACGGGTTAAGCCGTTGGTCCCGGATGTAATTTGTGTATTTTTGTTCTTTCCCGTGCTTTCTGAGGCACGGAGGGGTCTTTTTATGTAAAGATGGTCGCCCATCCCAACTTGTTATTACTTAACCACAAAGCCTATCAAGGCATTCATTCATTAATTATTTTCTTTGACAGACATCTTTAAAAAAGTTCCATCATACTCTTAAAATACTTACAACATCCACATATAATAGACCTATAACCTAACAAATCTTAATCAGAAGATCCCACAACGCTAATAAATCCATACGGTTCTAAGAATGAAAAGAAAACATGCCATAAGAGATATGATCACATCAAGTAAGCGGTGGGAAGTAGGTAACTGTTACAGCTATACGATGAGCTAACGAACAAACCTAGCTAATTAGAAGAACCGCGTTGTTTTATGCAATGGGGAATAATGGAGATACACTCATCGAAAATGAAAATGATTAGAGCCTTTATGAACGCTGCCTCTCTTCAAATACGAAAGATTGATTAAATACGGTGCGATAAAACTGAAAGTAAGAGCAAAGGTTTAAAAAAAAATTACAACCGACTTCCTAAAAAAAAACACAACAAAGTGAAAAATAACTTTAATTTTAGAAGTCGGTGTCTTAGGATCTGTAATTAAGGTTTTTTGCCTCCGACTTCCGAAATTAAAGTTATTTTTCACATTGTAGTTTTTTTTTTAGGAAGTTGGTTGTTATTTTTTTTGTAAAAAGTTTTTATTTTCAACTTTAGTTATAGTAGATACCCTGCACTAATCTAATCGCGTTATTCCATCATTTGTCGCACAAATACTTAATGCAAATTTAAGACTTATATGGTTTTCACATGGGTCCCATCGTCCGAATAGAACCAAATTAAAATGAGACCATTCGAAAAGCCCCAGCTTTCAAATAAAAATACAATCATTAAAATCGGTTCACCCAGTTAAAAGTTAAGGGGTAACAAACATAAAAAAAATACAGTCGAATTGATAACCTCCTCCTTTTTTTGAAGTCGGTTAAAAAACGAAGGCCTTGGAATATTAAACCATCACCACCACTCACAACTGTTACCAAAACCGGCATGTCCTAGAACCAAAAGTTCGAAAACAAGTGACATCTTCATAGTCGCACGGAATTTTTGGTGCTAAGACATATTAAGTTTCTTCATGATGTTTTCCTTCACCGTTTTGAGAGCAGTGGTGGTGGAATAATTTACACAAACTAAAGCGGCTTGGGTTCGAACCTGCGACCTACGTCTCGTAAGTCGCGGCCGTTACCACTGGGCCACCACTGTTCTACCCCATGTTACAATTACCCCGCACGTTAAAGGAAGTGAGTTAAGTGTAAAAAATCAATAACAAGCTACGAAACTGAATGAAATCGGTTTAAAATAGAATAGTTCGCTTTAAATTAAACGCAGTCATTTGTTTGTAGCCTCATTTTAGAAGGAAAACCTTTCATTCGTAACATATGGATTATTTAAACCCTCATTAGGATAGGGTGTTGATTACTGAAACCCAAGTGAAGCCGGTCTATTCCGTAAAAGTAACATTATGTTTGGAGGTAAGCTCACTGTACCTCCGTAGAAAAGAGAGGATCTACCGCTGCTAGCTGCTAGCTGCGCGGTAAACTCTGCTTGCACGATGCAGGGATTGTGTAGATGCCGCAACAATCTCACCATGAAAACTTAAGTGGGGTGAGAACCATCTCATGCTAGGGATTGACCACTTTGACAGCTCTATGTTCTATGATAGATGTTTTTTTTCCGCACTTAATCCTTTCGCCGTCGTTGGTTATTCCAACCAGCCCACCTCCTTCAAGAACTTAAAATCTCCTTATCTGTAAGAACTTTACTTCGAAATCTCACTTCAAGATCGGCGGATCAGTAACCCAAGCAACTTGAGCCGGGCGGCGAGCTACCCATTGCTCGGCGCCCGCAATCTCGCGCCTACGGTGGCCGGGAGTCTGTTATTGACTCCCGACGCCCGGGGCGTCTCCTCCTGCGGCGGCTAGGGACGTGAGGGCGCAGAGACTGGTAAGGACCAGGCTCAGGTCGACGGCGCATAGTGTTCCACGCGCGCCTCAAAGAGATGTCAGCAGCACTGAATGGGGCCTGCTAGGACCAATGCCTGCCAGGGTCGCGAGCGCTCCGCCCAGATATGATATTCCACGATAGGGATTATGACTGTTTTTTTTTTCGAAGCCTTCGCGCCAGAAAATTCGTATAACTTCCCCCTTTTTTCTCCGTTTTTTTTAGAAATGACCTCTCATGGTATTTTTCAAAAAGAGTATTCATTAATATTTATTTTATAGTAAATACCCTGTTATATCATTTAGATTCTAGTCTCACTGAAATACCATATATTTATACCTCTGCCTTTATTTTTCTTTCTTCATGTAATGTTATTATATTTCCACTACCGCTTTTGGTACGGTACAAGAACACATTCTGGGAAAACCGGCAGCTCCTAATAAAAAAATGTAAGACAAGTAAAATCTATTAAACCGCACTGCGGATTATGGCCTACTCCCTCTCAAAAACAGGGGGCCTGTGTCCCATCACTGGTAAAATTATTAATGTTGACAATGCTATGCTTATGCTACCTGTTTCTCTCATTGCCTCTACTGTTCCTTCTTTATATTGTTACTAGCTTTTGCCAGCGGCTTCACCAGTGTATCTATCTATACTTATATAATATTACTAGCTTCTGCCCGCGACTTCGTCCGCGTCAAATTTTTGCTCCCCTGACCCTTCCCGTCGCATCGATTTGCCTGCTAGTTTTCGTCCATTTTTCGTTGCTGCTCGCTCCTTTTGAGTTATAGTGAGTCAACCTTGAAAGATAGACATATGCTCTCGCGGATTTTTTTTTAGAAATTTTTAAGAGGAACAATTCCGTCATACATTATTTTTGCGTTACTTTAACCGTTTACGCAGCGCACGCAACGGAAACTCTTAAAAGGAATAAATTTTCCCCGTTTTTGCAACATTTTTCATTACTGCTCCGCTCCTCTTAGTTGTAGCGTGATGTTATATAGCCTATAGCCTCCCACGATAAATAGGCTACCCAACACAAAAAGAATTTTTCAGTTCGGACCCGTAGTTCCTGAGATTAGCGCGTTCAATCAAACAAACAAACAAACAAACAAACAAACAAACAAACAAACTCTTCAGCTTTATAATATTAGTATAGATAAAGCTGAAGAGTTTGTTTGTTTGATTGATTGAACGCGCTAATCTCAGTAACTACTAGTCCGAATTGAAAAATTCTTTTTGTGTTGGGTAGCCTATTTATCGAGGAAGGCTATAAGCTATATAACATCACGCTACAACTAAGGAGAGCGGAGCCGTAATGAAAAATGTTGCAAAAACGGGGAAAATCACACGGGTAGGCGATTCGACGCGAAGGGAAGGATCGGGGGAACAAGAAATTTTACGCGGACGAAGTCGCGGGTATATATAAAACTTCCTTTAATCTTTATCAACCGGTCTTTTGATAAAAATCGCATTAAAATCCATTGCGTAGTATAAAAGATCTAATTGTACAGACGCGGGAAGCTAGTTCACTATAAATAATTTACTCGTAATAAAGAAAAGATGATTAGACTACTCTGTAGATTATGAATGATCGTTAACTAAAGTCTTATTAGTTTAATTTAACTCACTTTCACACGCCCCACAGTGGAACGAATGTATGGGAGCGGTTGGACGTAGACATGTCCGAAAAAAAAGAGTAAAATTATGCCAAACTAATGATGCCATCTTATTCGATTACTTAATGCCTTCATAACTTGTGGTGATGAATTTCTTCATAACTCCCATATTTCGGGAGTAATTTGAGAAAATGTGAAATTTTACTATGAAAATGAGTGTATCGAGCTCTCTCCCTCCTGATTCCGGGCTTGTTTCAAGTAGCGGTCTCTAATATCATAATGCTAATACTAAGAGCTATATTTAATACTAAGACACATAGTGCGCCAAATGTGCACTTTCTGGGATAAAGAGTGATGTTTATTTTATAACACAATTTTTTTATTTTTTGTTTATTTTGTTGATTAAAACCGTTTTTCTAAAGGTTTACCTTATTACAATAACATTTCTGAGCAGCCAATTAGAGAAGATATAAGCTAATTAGGATATATAATTAGGGACTTAAGGTTTACATATAAAACTGATGCACTAATGATTACTGATAAGAACATTGCTATTATTTAATTACTAAATGGCTCTTAATACACTAATTTAGCATGCATCATTTACTAATTATCACAATAACTAATTACCTTGCAATATTTAACAAAGGATACCTGGGATACCTGGATTTTATATAAATAGGTCACTATTAGTAACTTTAAAATCAGTGTTGATTTACACCTCGTTGTATCCAAGCTAATCTCGCAATGTATTTTCCAAATTTTAATACAAATCTTGATATTCACGTTGCTTTATGCGCACGCGCACATAAAGATTTACGCGACTTTAACTATTTGTTCAGTGTTTTAAAAGATAACAGTTGTGTTCAGTTATGTGAAAGTGCTGAAACAAGTTTAAAAGACTGGTGTCGTCGATTTTGCTACCGCATTTATGCAAAATGGACACAGTCTGGAAGAAGCACAGATAAGTTTCGGAAGAAACATGAGATTTGGCTACAGGCTGCAATTCAATGGCCGGAATTACAGAATGAAAATATGGAACCTTCTACAGAAAATATAAGTGACGTCATCGAGCCCATAATTTCTCCTGCTAAATCTGATGCTTCAACTTGTACACATCCTAGTCCTCGTAAATCTTTTGAGGACCTTAGTAACCGGCAAAAAAGAAGACGCACTGAAGATAGTCTTTCATGCAGCAGTAGCAGCGCTGAAATTATGTTTTCGGCCAAAAGGGCGCTTCAAAAGGCAGGACAAAGCGATACAGCTTATGTTATGAAATACTTGACGGAGAATCCAGAAGAGGCCTCAAAAATCAAAGCCTTCATTGAAGGTAAATCAATTCAGGTACGGGAAATATCCCCTTTGAAGGCATTGGCTCTTTATGTATCGATGAACTTATCGAAATGGCGCTATAACACTCTTCGGGATTTCAACACTCAAGAAGGAGCTCTTCAATACCCGAGTTACTACATGTTGGTTAAAGAAAAAATTAAGTGCTATCCGGCCAAAGAAGATCTCACAGTTACAGAGAGCTCTGCAAAAATCAAATTACAAGCCTTGATGGATTTAACCTCAAGAAGACTTATTAGGTCGTTAGAAACCCCTGTTGATCCCAATCAACAGCTCGTATTGACCAGCAAATGGGGTTTTGACGGATCATCTAGCCAAAGCATTTATCATCAAAGGACGAGTGAAGATGAGCAAATCGATCTTGCTAGTAATTTTATGATTAGTCTTGTACCACTGCGGCTCGTCTCAAAAGGTGTAACAATTTGGGAAAACGAGCGACCATCTTTCACTTCATTTTGCCGGCCAATATTGTTTAAGTTTATAAAGGAAACCAAAGAAAATGTGCAGAGAGAGATGGCTGAAATCGAAGCAGAGATTGAAGCCTTAACTCCATCCACCATCACTGATGGAATTAGTGTCAAACACCAACTGCTGTTGACAATGATTGATGGTAAAATTCATTCCATTATATCCAATACAGCAGCTTCAGTGTGTGACATATGCAAGGCTTGTCCTAAAGAAATGAATAATTTAGAGTTAATCAAAGATAAACACGCAAACGAGGACATGTATAAATATAGCTTAAGCACCCTTCACGCTTGGATTCGCTCAATGGAATGCTTATTACACATTTCCTACAAATTAGACATAAAATCATGGCAAGTAAGGGGTGATATAGCAAAAAGGCAAGTTGATGACAGGAAGAAAAGAGTTCAAGAGGCTGTAAGAAGAGAAACGGGCTTACTTCTCGATGTTGTGAAACAAGGCAGTGGATCCACCAACAATGGCAACTCGGCAAGGAGATTTTTTGAAAACTACACTAAATCTGCTGAACTGACCGGAATAGATGCTATGCTTTTAAGAAAAATCTGTGTGATCTTGCAGTGTATTTCATCAGGAGAGAAGATCAACGTAACTAAATTCCGAGAGTTCTGCTTTGATACTGCTAAGCTTTACGTGGAGTTATACCCATGGTATTATATGCCTTCTTCACTTCATAAAATTTTAATGCATGGGCCAGACATAGTTCAGAACATGTCAATTGTGCCCATTGGTTTTCTATCCGAAGAGGCATCTGAGGCTAGAAATAAAGATTTTAGAAAATATAGAGAGGGGCATTCTCGAAAGCATAGCAGTATCTCATGCAATGAAGATATTATGCACAATCTTTTACTGTCTTCTGATCCACTTGTTACAAGTATCCGTCCAAAAGGAAATAAGTTTGTAAAAAAATCTTCTTTTAAGGAATTTTATGAGCTTACGGATTCTGAGAAAAGTGATATCGAATTTGTTAACATAAATGATTTAGCGGACATCGATTCTGAATTTGAATTAATTGATGATGATGATGATGACGAAGATAATTAAATGATGTTATTGTTTTAAAATGTGTAACTTAGTAAATTAGAGCTTACATCTTAATTATTTATTGTACTTTTAATGAAACTAGGTAATTTATTATCAACTTACTTAAAAGTCATACTCTCATCAGTTCTTGTGAATATTTTTGTTAATATATATTTCTGTATATATATAATATATTTATAGACCTCTTAATAAGTCTGTCTGCGGTTTAAAGTAAATACAAATGGGGAAAAAACGTTTTTTTTTTTTAAATTTTCATTTCCTTTTATCCCAGAAAGTGCACATTTGGCGCACTATGTGTCTTAGTATTAAATATAGCTCTTAGTAATAGCATTACGATATTAGAGACCGCTACTTGAAACAAGCCCGGAATCAGGAGGGAGAGAGCTCGATACACTCATTTTCATAGTAAAATTTCACATTTTCTCAAATTACTCCCGAAATTCACCACAACACCACAATCCACAACCACCACAACCACCATCACCACAATTTATGAAGGCATTAAGTAATCGAATAAGATGGCATCATTAGTTTGTCATAATTTTACTCTTATTTTTCGGACATGTCTACGTCCAACCGCTCCCATACATTCGTTCCACTGTGCGCCCTAATCGCAACTTGATTAGTTTATCACGCATAACGTAATCTATTCACTAACTCAGTTATAAAAACTTGCCAACTAACCGAACAATGATAGTTAACTATGTGAAAATTAGAACGTTGTCCGTTGTGCAAGTTTGATACCATTAACAATCCAAATTAGTGTTATTCAATTAACTCGCTTTTATTAGTTTAGTATGTATCTATGTATATAAGGTGTATCTATTCATACACGAAATATTTTAAGAGGTACACCTGTAGGTGGTAAAGAAGCTATAGAAGCAAAAATATTTTTTTTATCTAAGCGTTTTTGAATTTTCGTAATTATTATAATTTTAAAACTACTTGAGACGTTTTGCATAAAACCTTTACTCCAAATTCTATGAATAGCCCGCCTGACGCTGCGAGGGCGGCGACCGGACGGCACGAGCATGGCCGCGGTGTCACGGGTCGTAAAAAATAAGAAGGAGCCAGTATTTCTTATGTGCGTCAAATAAATATTAAATTTTGAAAAAAATACATTCAGAAGACATTTTTTTTCGTTGCTGTAGCTTCTTTACCAACTACAGGTGTACCTCTTAAAATATTTCGTGTATGAATAGATACACCTTATATATGTGACTATGTAACGCATTCTTTGAACGTGATTTTCACCCTTCAAAACGTCGGATAAATTTGAAACTTTGCACACTTATCAATGACCGATGACAATACAATAATTTAATAAATTTGTGCCATTATCCTGGCCAAGATCAACAGGATAGCAAAAAAAATTGCATGAAAACCCGCTTTTGTAGCTAGCGGAACTAAAAAAGATATAAATAATAGTTTAAAAAACTAAAAAAAAACATGCTTTTATAGAAAACCAAACTAAAAAGTTGAAAAAAAAAGAAAACAAAAACCGTGGGGTGCTTTTTGAGGTATTTTTAATTGATATCACGAACCCCACGTTTTTTCGGAGTTAGCAGAAGCTGTATTCATACATTTTGCTCGCATCTTGAATTACTTTAATTGAAGATTTTCAATAGGTTTGAGCAAACACTTTTACACATCAATCATATTTTTAAACTAGTTGAATGACTACTCTGAGGAGGGCCGAAACAAAACAACGAAACGAAGGTCACAGTCTCTTTTAAAGTCCAAACTTAATCTTGGTCACATTATGTGAAGTCCAAACAAAAGCGTACAATCACGAAAAAAAAATTCTAAATGTATTTTTTTCAAAATTTAATATTTATAAATTATTTGACGCACATAAGAAATACTGGCTCCTTCTTATTTTTTACGGCCCGAAACACTGCGGCCATGCTCGTGCCGTCCGGTCGCCACCCTCGCAGTGTCAGGAGGGCCATTCAAAGAATTTGGAGTAAAGGTTTTATGCAAAACGTCTCAAGCAGTTTTAAAATTATAATAATTACGAAAATTTTAAAACGCTTAGATAAAAAAAAATATTTTTGCTTCTATAGCTTTCTTACCACCTACAGGTGTACCTCTTAAAATATTTCGTGTATGAATAGATACACCTTATATAGGTATAGATGCGCGATGATTGATATCGTTGAGGACGTTGTATATAGGTATAGATACGCGATGATTGATATCGTTGAAGACGTTGTATATAGGTATAGATGCGCGATGATTGATATCGTTGAGGACGTTGTATATAGGTATAGATGCGCGATTATTGATATCGTTGAGGACGTTGTATATAGGTATAGATGCGCGATGATTGATATCGTTGAGGACGTTGTATATAGGTATAGATACGCGATGATTGATATCGTTGAGGACGTTGTATATAGGTATAGATGCGCGATGATTGATATCGTTGAGAACGTTGTATATAGTATAAATACGCGATGATTGATATCGTTGAAGACGCTGTATATAGGTATAGATGCGCGATGATTGATATCGTTGAGGACGTTGTATATAGGTATAGATGCGCGATGAACTTCGCTTACGCGATGCAGGATTTTGCGTGACATCAGTGTGATGCGTAGTACGCATTTGGATTTACGCGTTGTTGATGCCACATGGGTCATGTGGCATCATCATCTAGACGAAAATTACAATAAGCAGCTTTAATATAAATTCTATTCTCCCCTTTCAGATATCCACATAAGACTGCGCCATGTTCTTCCTCCTGCTCCTCATTCTGCCAGAAGTGAGGACCCAGGCTCCTGTGCAGCCCAACTACTCGCCCAGACCATATCAACTGCCGTTCAATGCAGTCCAGTTTGTGCAACATAAGCAAGCCAAGTAAGTGCTCTATGTTATTATGTAGTGTATAAACTGGCGCGTCAAATTTTTATCCTCCCGACCCTTTTCGTCGCATCGAATTACTTGCCAGTTTTCGTCCATTTTTCGTTGCTGCGCCGCTCCATTTGATCGTCGCGTAATGTTATATAACTTATAGCCTTTCTCAATAAATAGGCTACCCAACACAAAAAGATTTTTTCAATTTGGACCAGTAGTTCCTGAGATTAGCGCGTTCAACCAAACAAACAAACTTCAGCTTTATAATATTAATATCTGGATGACCGAGCTTTGCTCGGTATTTTTTGGTAAATTGTGTTTAAAATAATAAGTTTATGTTCAAGTTGATTATCGATAAAGTTGATCATTGAAAACACGAATAAAACGACATTTCATAAAAATGAATCCTAGCTAGATCGATTTATCGCCCCCGAAACCCTCTGTATACTAAATTTCATGAAAAGCGTTGGAGCCGTTTCCGAGATTCAGATTATATATATACAAGAATTGCTCGTTTAAAGATATAAGATATAGTATAGAAGATTTTACCTGTGAAGGCTACTTCCAAATAGGGGGTTTACTATGTAAAGGTTTCTTCAGGTTTTTGCTTTATTACTGGTAAAGACACAAGGGTCTTACTTTTAACCAATCATTGTCCGTAAATTATAGAAAACGCCCATTAGACAAGTTTTGTTATCAAAGCATGCCATATTTCGGCCCTGCATTGTTAAACTCCCAATAATATAATGTTTTGACTTTAAAAGAGACCATAACCTCTGAGCTTGTTTGAGCATTTCTTCTCAGGGGGTCAGTCAGTTAGGAAACAGCTAGCTAACAAAAATTGCCATGTAAAAGTTTTTTTTTAAATATCTACTTCCATAAATTAGCTATTCTTTTCATTTCATTCCATTTCTAAAATAATTTTCGACAGGATTGTCATGAATTTTTCGGAAGCTTGTGTGTTGTGATTTCATTTCTCTAAGTAAGTTTGTACAAACACATTTACACGTCAATTAAATTAATTTTAAACCATATGAGGTTGATGTTTCCTATCTGGCTACTCTGAGAAGAAAGGCCGAAACAAACTCAGAGGTCACAGTCTCTTTTGAAGTCCAGACGAAATTCTCAGTAACTTAGAATTTACATAACACCTACTAGCAAAATGTACGTATACATCGGCTGATTATAATGTTCAGAATATTATTGAACAAGTTTAAAAACCCTATTAAGAAAGTGATGCTTTGACCTCTGTGTTCTCACAGCACAAAACAGTGTTTAGATAGATAGCTACCACAGTCTACAGTTTATCTATCTATTTTCCCACCGAATGTATAAAAACTAGCACTGCTATTGTTCTAACACTTTGCCTACAAAGGGCCTGTCTAGATTGTTACCTTGATAAGATGTTTACATAACATCATGCCTATTATGCCTCTAAGAAATAGGCAACTATTACCTATACTTAGTACGGGCGAGTCTATAGTTACTCATCGGGAAAAATAATACCAGTATGGTCACTAATCAGGGAACATAATACAATTATGGTCACTATTTAGGGAACATAATACAAGTGTGGTCACTTATAAGGGAACATAATCCCAGTATGGTCACACACGAATCACAGTTCGGACCAATGGCTTAACGTGTTTTCTGTGGCACGTAGGGGTCTTGGTAAGTAGTGATGGTCACCCATCCACGGACCAACCACGGCATTTCTAGGTTAACCCAATCGATCGACCCGTGCGGGTATTAATATTACCTACAAGCCCATAACCTAACTTTATAAATATACCCCAGCTATTTAACATTTGACACTCGGCTTCAGCACCCAACGAACTCCAATCTGAAACAACCGTTTCGCTTTCCTAATCGTAGGATTTAGTAATGGATACCTCGTCCTTTGAAAATACTTCGAAGGTTTATTTTACCTTTTAACGGGTCCAAAAAAATAAAGGGTTTCTTTGCTAAGCTTTTAAGAATTACAAGGATATCGGTTTGTCCAATTATTATCTGGAAGAAATAGAAATGAGACGACAATCTTTGCCTGATTCTTAAATTTTATTTTTGGTGCAATGTTGGTATACGTTTCTGTTTGCCGCTTCGAGATATAAAGGAGGAATCTGCTGCAGTGGCGATGAAAGAATTTACATCACGAAAAGCACCTGTCTGGATTCGAACTAACGACCTAAACTCACAAGTTCTTAAACATCGTGCATTGTTGCAAAATTGGGCTAAGGTGCCACACAAATAACTCCGAGATTTTTCATTAATTTTACACACTTTTCCACAAATGAAAGGAATTATAACAGCGAGCAACCATAAGAAGTCGTTAGCGTTAACTCGCCAAGTTTAAATCGAACAGTTAAAGCCATCGGTTTCAAACAGATAGCTGCAGTATTGATTTTACATTAGTCTGCAATTATTTTCTTGTAGTTATCTCCTGGCAATAGGTTGTGATGTTACGGGAGAAAAGTCGAGGCAATTAGTAGTTATGTTCGAATATTTCTTTGCGTCCTTATTCATATTTCGCTAGTTCGCCGTGTAGTAATTAGATACATAAACTCAACATTGATGAAAGGATTAGTAATTATCATAATCAGCCTTTACCGTTCCCACTGCTGGGATACAGGCCTCCTCTCGTTAAGAGGGAATGAGCTCGCGGGCCCAGTGCGGGTTAGTAGATTTGACATGTCTTCGAATTTTTGGTTCTAGGCCATGCCGGTTTCCTCATGATGTTTTCGGTCACGGTTTTTAGAGCAGTGGTAATAAAATGATTTTCTCAAAGTAAAGCGCCGCCTGGATTCAAACCCACGACCGTATAACTCATAAATCGAAACTGATACCACGGCGCCACCACTGCTCTATTAATACTAATTAACAGGTTACAAATCCACAGTCCTAGTTGCAACTGAGAATTTTAATTTGAAAACTGTGGATAACACTTTACCTGACCTAGGGTTCGAACTTGAAGCCAACACTCAGTGGTGCTTGCGACCACTTGATAATCGAAGCTAACAACTGCACGTAAATAACGAAAAACAAATCGTTAAGGACATGTGGACCCCATCACAGGATGTGTAATAATAAAAAATAAGGTCTTTGTGAAAAACTTAAGCCCTGTCGACCGTTAAGGGGCGTATTTGAAGTTTGATAATTACATGCTTTTAATTTGCTCTCTAAGGTCGGTGACACATAGGCATGTTTCAAAAGTTTTTAGACGTCAATAGTAAGCGGCTAATTGAACCTTCAATAAATATAAAGAAGACACTCAACAACACTGCCGGGGTCGCGAGATTGTTCGAAACTGGCACATGGGCAACTGAAGGAACATGGGTTGGAGGGTTTTAGTCAGTAAAAGTCTGACATGCTCTCCCGCTCCGCCCAGAGCGGGAGAAGTCATTTGATGATTTCCCATACAAAAAAAAAAACACTCAACAACAAGCCTTTTTAAGTATCCGTACCCAAAGGGTAAAACGGGACCCTATTACTAAGACTCCGCTGTCCGTCCGTCCGTCCGACCGTCTGTCCGTCTGTCACCAGGCTGTGTCTCATGAACCGTGAAAGTTAGAGAGTTGAAATTTTCACAGATGATGTATTTCTGTTATAAAAAAAATTGGTTGCCTGTAAAGTCGGTATACGGGCGAAAGTTTTACGTGACAACGACTTTGAGTGGTAAAATAATTTTAATGTGAATATTCATTCGTATAGTAGGAAGAAGGATGAAATAATAGTAACAATTTAAAACATTTATTTGCATTTATTTGCATGCCTTTCACTTTTTATGTCTGTCTCTCTCGCTCTTAGGCGGGCTAACCATGCCCGAGTGGAAGGGACGCGTGCCTCTCACTCGCTCTCATTGTGAGCGCATAACGTGAGCGGAGCGTAACGCAGTTTCTTGAAGTGTCACCCGGCAAACCAATTTATAAGACGTTGTCACGTCAAAACAAATACTAAAAAACAGAATAAAACAAATATTTAATGGGGGCCCATACGACAAACGTGATTTTTTGCCCATAATGGTACGGTATAATCGTGCGTGAGTCCGACTCGCACGTGGCCGGTTTTTTTTTTTTGTTTCTGGACCTCAGGAACCCAAAAATTCTATAACCCTTCATTCTTCCTGCTAATCCCTTACAACGAACAACACTTTATATTCTAAGGGTCCGAGTGTTACTGGACGTAAAGAATAACACCATCCCATTTCTTACCATGGGTGTCGTAAGAGACAACTAAGGGACTTACTAGAGACTGGGCAGCAGCGTTCTCTATGCATTTTACCAACATACTGCGATCACTAACCCGCCTACCAAGCGTGGCTTTCATGACAAACACCTCCCTTTTTGTCCTTGGGTCGTGAGTTCAAACCCAAGCAGGCGCATTACCACAGAATATATATTAGTACCTTACGGGCATTACTTTGTGTGAATTATTTCATCGCCACTGCTCTCAAAACGGTGAAGGAAAACATCGTGAGGAAACCGGCATGTCCTAGAACCAAAAATTCGAAGACACGTGACATCTACCAACCCGCACTGGGCCCGCGTGGTGGATTATGGCCCACTCCCTCTCACCGAGAGGAGGCCAGTGTCCCAACAGTGGGAACATTATAGGCTGATGATGAGTACACTTCTTTCTGCTGAAATAATGATGATGATGATGATGATGATGATAAATATATGCCTTAAGTATATGTGCTAAATTTATTTATTTTCTTTGTTTTCCAGAAAAGGCCCCATACTGTTCCCGAACGACGCCCCACCACCGCCACCAACCCCACTCATCGTGACGTCCCGACCACTCAGCGAGTCCATAGCCAGGAGTGAGCTGAACCCCAATAACAGCCTTGCAGCCCAGTCCCAGTACCACCAGGTCACCTACAGACCTAACTACTTGGCCAGGGGAAAGAACTATGAACCATATAGTTATGCCCTGGTTACTGTTGCCCCACCGGCTTTTGGTTATGAGTCTGCAAGGACGATCCAGGGCAGAAAAGAGAATTTTTATAATGATTACGAGGTAAGTTCTAACGGGTTTACTCTTATTTCAGGTTATTTTGCATACTTCCTACTAATATTATAAAACTGGATGTGTGTGAGAATGGATGAATGTATGTATGTTACTCTTTCAAGCAAAAACTTCTGAACGAATTTGGATGAAATTTAACACACAGATAGTTTATAGCCTGGGTTACGACAAACGGGACTTATTATTTCGGTAGTATATTCCCGCGGGATAATACCCAACCTGCACGCGGGCGAAGCCATTGATAAAAACTATTACAAACATAAACACACTTCTTCTACCCACGGAAGACACACATACAAACACACACATACTCCTTTTCCCTCGTCTACGTTCATACATCTAGTCATAAACGTACGCTCGTTGCGAGTACTACGCACCTGACCTTTCTGATGAACATCACCGATAAAGTCACGTTTTATATTTCAGGTTAATTGCGGCAAAAATTTAAGTGTTATATTTAATTTTACTGGATTATTTGCGATGCAACAGTTCCCTGTCATCTTGGCCCGTCTTCCACATCTCCTATACTGCTAACGATAGTGATAGGGGCCAAGAAATACTGCAGTGTACAGCGAAATAAATTACTTAATCCTTTCAAAAAAGGATTCTCAAATTGCGTCTTAAAATCGTAATTAGAAGTATGTGACCAAGCAGTGGTGGCCCAGTGGTAAAGGCCTGAACTCGCGAGTTGTAGGTCGTGGGTTCGGACCCAGGCAGGCGCTTAACTTAGTGTAAATAATATTCTCTACATTGCTCTTAAAGCGGTGAATGAAAACATCGTGAGGAAATCGGCATGTTTTAGAACCAAACATTCGGAGATATGTGAAATCTACCAACCCGCACTGGGCCCGCGTTCATTACCTTCAAGTGTAATTTTCGCTATATTTTTGAGCGGTTAGAAATCGGTTGGAGGATTAGAACCCGGCCAAAAAAATCCGATGTAATACACCATCTTTCCAAACAACTAGTTAGGCAGACCACTTCCGGAGAGTATAAACCTAGACTTAAAAGGTATAAAATCATTGAGATGCTATTTAATCTAATAGAATAATGAGCCTATAACATTCCTACTGCTGGGACACAGGCCTCCTCTTGAGTGAGTGGGCTATAACCCACCACACGGACCTAGTGCAGATTGAAGGAGGTCAATGATCTTCCAATGTTTGGTTCTAGTACATGCCGGTTTCCTCACGATGTTTTCCTTCACCGTTTTGAGAGCAGTGGTAATGATAAACTTATTTACACGAAGTAAAGCGCCTCTTGTAAGTTGCGGCTGTTACCTCCTGGGCCACCACTTTCATTTATTTTTTTTGTTACTATCTTTCATTCTTCTGATATCGTCAGAATAGTCTACAGAATATTTTCCATTCAATAATGTCTGAGAACAGTCCAGTAAGCATTTGGGCCGCCTCACATTTGCTTGTTCTTTTCTTTCGGTGACTCGCCAACTTTTCTTAGTAGACCTAGCCCCGTGTCGAGCCAGAAGAAACGCGATTGTCTAGAGAATTTCTTTTGAGGAATACCAATAAAATAACTGACATAATTTCTGAACGTAGACTGGTAGAAGTGCGTAGTAGACCTTTTGCCAGAAAATCAAGAAACGGACTGATACTGAGAAATTACACATGCATAAACTCACCCAAAGTTGTCGACATAGCTCACAGAATTAGCAAGCTGAAGTGGCAATGGGCCGGCCACATTAGCCGTAGAACCGATGACCGTTGGGGTAGACGTGTTCTTGAGTAGAGACCACGAATCGGCAAACGTAAGGTAGGACGCCCTCAGGCTAGGTGGAGCGACGATCTTAGCAGGGTGGCTGGTAGCAGCTTGGTGAGAGTTGCTGACAATCGAGCTGAATGGCGTGCAATTGGAGAGGCCTGTGTCCAGCAGTGGACTGCTATTGGCTGATGATGATGAAACTCACAGGAGCGCAATACTGACTCAGTGGTAATGGTCCCGACTCAGGAGTTGTAGGTCGTCAGTGGCGCTTTGAAGGCTTGTGCCGACTAGCGCGACGCGACATCGCTCGCGATTCGACGATTTATATCCGTAGAACAATTTCTATTACCGTGTCGCGGCACGACAGGCCGCCCCTGTGTGAGGTATCGCGCGCGTGTTCATATCAATTGTCTAATTGTTGCCGCGTCACACGTCTGCACGAGCCTTTACTTTGTGTAAATAATTTCATCACCATTTACTCGAAACGGTGAAAAAAAAAAACATCGTGAGGAAACCGGCATGTACTATAAAAATTGAAGACATGTGATAACCACCAACCCGCATTAGGGCCCGCGTGATGTATTACAGCCCACTCTCTCTCACAGAGTGGAGGCCTGTGTCCCAACAGTGGGAATATTATAGGCTGATTATGATATGAAACGATATTATTATGAAACGCACGCGTTCTTCTCAAGGGGATAGGCAGAAACTATAGAACGCCACCTGCTACGATCCTTGCATACTCAGGTACGTTCGTATAACCCGTTAACTTTCAAAGCAAGAGGATCTTCTGGGCACCCAGCAATAGACCTCATCCATCGCTGTCCACCAAGCGATACTGAAGTGAAAAGCTGGCCAACCATCCTGCAATAACAAAAAGATTTTCGCAGCACTACTAGTATTTCATTGACGGTTCGTACCAGGCGTGGTCCGAGAGGGGGATCCTAGGGGGTCATGACCCCCCCCAAAGTCAGCCATGGTGCCGAGACTCTGAACGATTTGCCTGAAAAACCCAATAATACTTCCGACCTGAGAATCGAACCCGGGACCTCATGCTCATCAGTAGCGCTTTCGACTACTAGACCAACGAGTAGATGTACCTTCCTAAAAATATTCTTCAGTACTCATGGTGACCCCCCCCCCCCCCCCCCCAAATCATAGGCTGCGACCGCGCCTGGTTCGTACACGACGGAACCAATCACAAACTTAGTATTATCAGAAACTTTTGATGGAATGACATCCGAAAACACCCTAACCAATAAACGTCGACCTTATATGAGACCGACCTAACGAGATGACCTGATCGCTTAGGACTAGTTCAAGGTGGGGCGGGAAAAGATTTCCTGAAAGAATTTGGAGAAGACCTTTGCCCAGCAGTATAGTATAAGCAAATACAAAATATTTGTCTTTCCTTTTTTATTATAATAATGTCCAGCTTAAGTACGGTCATCAAAAGAGACAAATTTCTAGAATAGTCAACCGATAGATGTTTTCGAATAAAATTTAATGTAAGGAATAGAAAACGAACAGCTCATTTATAAAATTAAATTTCGTACGACAACATCCATCGATTTCTTACTAAACTTCAACTATGTATATCCGACGACCCCATCTGATTTGGTGACTACAATAGTCAGATAAATGGTGCCTGTCAAGGATTACAAATATGCAAACTTCTGGTCTGGTCAGATATTTAATTTGTTTTATTTCTAATCTGAAATATTGCAATAGACCTTATTTCATTTTTTTTTTTCATTATTATCAGAAACGTTTGATGGATTTTGTACATCCAAGAAATCACGAAGGACAACCTATTCAACACAAAGGATTTAAACAGGTTTAATATATCTTTATGCCCTATATTTTTAATGCCCTTGTGAAGGCTGCAAAAATCTACACGATGCCGAAAAAGCACAGGACCAGTTGGCATGGCGACGCTTTGGGGAGGCCTAATGTCCTGCAATGGACATCTTCCATCTGAATGACGAATTATCAGAAAAGAAGTATTACCTAAATAGTACACTTTCCTTTTTTATAATAAAAATCTCTAGCTTCAAATGGACTCACGACACAGGGAATCCTAGTGTGGCTTATTATAATCTGTTCTTTGTTTTTTCTAATAATGTACTGTTTTAAATGAACTGAATAAATTTTTTATTTATTTATTTAAATAAATAAGCTTATGTGAAGTCAAGGATTTACAACAAGCTTATGGCATCAGCTAAAATTCGAACTCCAGGCCTCTATCAGGCCATATAAATTCCTAATCGAAAAGTACAGCAACATTTTGCTCAACTGGTAAAGCAGAACCTAGGACCCCATGCCCAGCACTGGCGGCAAAGTTAAAGAGCAGTCAAAATCTATTAATCTAAAGAACGAAAATAATGATATTATTTAAACATTAGCCTAATAAAGGTACAATAGTGAAGAAACTCAATAAAGACGACAAGGAGAAAAAACTAAAATTGTTACATACATCACAAAAGAACAAAAATACTCCGAATAATGACAATGTTGGCAATGATTATGAAAATGAATTCAATGAAGAAGACAATAACTTTGATTTTGATTTCAATAAACTGCATGTGAGTTTCTTAAGTTATTAAATAAAAGTAATATAGGTAGTCAAATACAGAAAGAGATAGAGCAGTAGTGGCTCGGTGGTAATGACCGACACTTAGTCATGGGTTCGAACCCTGGTAGGCGCTTTACTTTGGGTAAATTCATCACCACAGCTCTCAAAACGGTGGAGGAAACCGGCATGTCCTAGAACCAAAAATAAGAAGACTATGTCCACCAGCCCGCACGGGACCTCCATGGTGGTTTATAGTCCTACCTCTCTCAAAGAGAAGAGAGACAGAGGTGAAACGCCTTTGTCCCAGCAGTGGGAACATTTGTAGGCTGTTTATGCTAATCTACGCTACCGAACTGTTTGATGTATCGATACGGTCTTGTTCCGGTATTAAAAAAAAGCAATAGATTATCTAGTTGAAACAAAGTTAAAAGTAGACAAGGACGAAGACTGGAATCTAACCACAACATACTTGAGAAAAAGCTGCGCAGTGGTGATGACAGTGCATCCCCAATGGCAATAAACGACAGCATGGCAGACTCCTAAGATCCTGCTTTTTAGAGATTGGTCCTAAAGGAAATAGGAATGAGAGGTCTGTGTCTTGTAGTGGGGTGCTAAAGACTCAAATAGATGTAGATGCATAACAAAAAGACAACAAAATATCGGAACACGAGTTTAACAAAAATCCTAACAGTAATCCCTTTTCTTTTTATATAAGACCATCGGAGGAAAAGACATAGAATCGAACAGCTCTGAATACCTAGAATACTATCCCGACAGCAAAAAAGTACAAAGAAGACAGTTTGAACGGTTTATTAATGACAGAGATATTCAAATAAGACCGTTACACAGTTTTGATAAGGACTCAAATGGCGATGCATGGCATCGGCTCAGTGATCATGAGACAAACCGAGCTTCAGGTAGTTTCAAAGAAACGGAAGAAATAGAGCAAATTATAGGATTATCCACGCGCCGCAGTGCGATGCTAGGTATAAAATATCAAGGCAATGATCAAAACTTCAAGAGTATTGCGAAGATTTATCGTACTTCTGGTAGAAATGGAGGGAGAGAGAAGAAACCTTCTTACAACTCAGGCAGAGGGGCAAAGTCGCAGGTTTTTGGCTAAATATTCTATATCCTACCGTGCCATATATTTTCTCTTTCTTTAATTTCATCACAGACACCATTTTCTCCTTTAAGATGGAATCATTAATCAAATGATCATCATCATTGCCACATTACTTTCTTTTCAAACCTTAATTTTCATTAAAAACACTTTAATTTTTTGCGTGGGAAATCGTTAAATGACCTCTCCCGCCTTCGCGAAGCTGAAGGGCGTGTCAGACTTTTTCTGACTAAAACCCACCCGTGTTTCTTCAGTTGCCTGTGCCAGGGCCACGGTAATTCTTTGGATTAAATCAGTGATCCAGGCAGGCATCGGCCTCAGCGGACCCCTTCTCAACATTTTGGTCGACCCGAAAATTTAACCCAGGACGCACCGAATCATTGCGTAAGACGCTTTTAATGACAATCTGAAGAACATTTCTATGTCATTGCTTCATTTAGTTCAAAATTCGTCTCCTCAACAACATAAATAGTGGAGTAAATATTTTTGGATTGTCAAAAAGAATGGCATAGCCTATGCATATGTTACACGCAATTACTTCGAATCAATCATGTGCCTAAAGACACAGGAAGAGTCAAGTATTTTTATACGCTCACTATTTCTACGGCATCAACTGCTCAGCTTTTGACAAGTATGGTGGGGTGCAGCTGAGTACCAGTATTTTTCATGGAGCGACTGCCTATCTGACCTCCACAACCCAGTTATTGGACAATACGATGACCTTGGTAAGACTGGTTGTCAGACGTTCGGGCTTCTAATGACCCGTAACGACTATCAAAGATCTTATAATGACAGCTCACTATTAATACAGCGTGTATCAGACATGTGTAGTCATATTAAAAGACGGGATGAAGACCATTATACTCAACAACTTTCTTCATGGCGTCAATCAGGTTAAGCTACGGTTGCCGCGGTTTGTCCGTGGATGGGTGAGCATCTTTACATACTAAGACCCCTCCGTGCCTCGGAAAACATGTTAGGCCGTTGGTCCCGGCTATCATGTGTGGATCTTTGGCAGTTGTTCCGGGTTGTTGAGGTCAGATAGGCAGCTGCTCCATGTAAAAACAGGTATTCAACTACATCCGGATTGACTTGATGCCGACCCCAACACAGTTTGGAAAAGGCTAGGCAGATAATGATTTATTTTTCAGAATATTTTGGTTACATTGTCTTTAAAGTTAATAATATTCGGGCATTTCCTGCGTACAATTATATTTTCAGGGTTATCCTCGCCAGGATCGCGGAATTGTTTGAAAGAGTTACCGTGGCCCTGGCACAGGCAACTGAAGGAACACGAGTGGGTTTTAGTCAGTAAAAGTCTGACACGTCCTCGCGCTCCACCCAGAGCGGGAGAAGACATTTGATGATTTCCCAACCAAAAAAAAAGGATCATCCTTATATTTGATACACGCATTTCTGAATAATACCCTCTAAAATAAAAATTCGCTAGTGTCATGGCCGCCAAACAAAATGAATCCGTGATATTATTTTTTCTCTATTCACTGGCATAAGGCCGGTGATTGATTATGGCCGCTATTGTAGCTGTGGACAAGAACAGGTGTGCTTGTTTATCCCTGGATCACATTGAGGATCATTGTAAACGTTTGCTAGCTCCTGGTTATCGATGATTAATCTGTAGTAGTTCTGTTTATGTTTGTTTTCGATTGCGTTATGATTACTTTTCGCTGTATGCGCTATAGAAATAGCTATAATAGCAATAGTTCCTGACTAGTGCTATTATTAACGCTACTGAAATTTAAGAAGGATCCAACAAAAGTTGTCAAATATAACCAAATATAAAGAAACTTATAGCTTTTATAAAAATCGTAAAATAGTCCTATAAATGTTAGAAAAAATAGAGAGAAAGTAAGAAAAGTATTTATTGGGACTCACACTGGAATCTCACAAACTAAAATAAAAACACTAATAATCATCATTTTCCTAAATGATGCTTTATCCCTTATCCCAATTTATTTGAGGTCGGCGCAACACGCCTGTTTCTTCCATATTTTTTTTAAGAGTCATCTCAGTAGCCCCTTTCTATGCATATCATAATTCACACAGCCCATCCATCGTTTCTTTGGTCTCTCTCTACTCTTATAGCCATAGCCAAACATGAAACACACAACATAGTAACATAACAAAATATAAAAAAAAAAGTTAAATTAAAATAAAAACCCAAAGTACAGTACGAAGCCAAAAGGTCGTCATTAGTCCGTTTTGTATTAAATCGTTGTCTAAACGTTTCCTTAATGAAATTATATTTTCATTGTGTAACTTGTTTTATTTACTAAAAAATACTAACACCTTTTTTGTGTGTCTTACTGACAACCCTACTAATGCTACCTTAGCGAAAATGTATGCACGAAAGTCTGAAATAAAAAGATAAATAATTCTTTTTATGTTTTGATTACTGTCAAAACTTCTTAAAAAAACTTTTAAAGATACAAAAGTGTCTGCATAACTATCCAATAACGCTGAAAAGAGACATACGTTTAGCACGGTTGGAGATAAAATATTATTATAGTAGTAATCAATTATGCTTTATTTTTACAGCTACGTGTAGCAAAACCACTATACGAGTTCGGCAACCTTCAAAAACAACAGAATACAGCTCCGAAGGTCGAACATTATAAATATAAGGTTAGTATTGTTTTTTCTAGCAAATTCCTCGTTTTTGAAAACTGATTTAAGCTAGAATTTGTAAATCAACGAGCGAATTTCAATGCAAATTCTTAAAAGGAAAATTTTATAATAACAGGTATTATATTAGTGGCTGAACTGCTACCGAAAGGTCTGGCCAGCTCTAACAGAAGACAGAATGGTGTGGAAAAGGGAAGCCTTTGCTCTGCAGTTGGGCAACACAGGCTAGTCAGATATATAAACTAAGGGGGGATTGTAGCTAAGTAATAACAGCCGCACGGATCAATCGATCATGTTTAACTACGCTTGACGTGTTTGTTTTGTAGATGGGTGACAAGACAATCTTTACATATCAAGGCCTCTCTGTGCCTCGAAAAGAACGTTCAGCCGTTGGTTCTGGGTTGTGAAAGACAGATAGGCAGTTGATATATATAAAATTCTGGTATTCAGCTGCATCCGGTTAAACTAGAAGCCGACTCTAACATAGTTGGTAAAAGGCTAAGGAGATGATGATATGGATAGCTTATATTTTAGTTTTGTATAAGATCCATCTCCAGACTTATGTTTTAATAAACCGGTTTTTATTCTATTTTAGGAGTCTCCTGAGCAGTATTATAGCAAAAACAATGGGGATGACCATGATTACAGCAAAGAAAATAATAAAGTAAGTTCTATTTGAGAGAATTTTGAAACACTGTAGCTTTACCTTTAATCTTTTACCGGCAACACTATCACATTTAATTTAAACTAAAAAAAAAAGGTAAACACATTAAACAAGCTAGCACCAAAATAATATGTAACGTTATGCAAAATTGCATTAAAAGAGAGGAAGGAGTCATAATAATTTAATAAAAGATATTCCTCCTCGAGTTAATATTTTCGTGTTGTATTCCAACAGGGTGACGACTATGCCTTCTCCTACACAGTAAAGGACCACAAAACTGGTGATGACTTCTCTCACTCCCAAAAGAGTAAAGGATCAGCTACCAATGGGGAGTACAGAGTTCTGCTGCCCGACGGGAGAATGCAGATAGTTTCCTACACCGCTGACGAAAACGGATATAAAGCTGATGTCAGATATGATGAACATCATAACCAGGATCATGGTATCGATTTTAGAAACGGCATAGATAAACAAATTCAAAATAATGAAGTTCCAAACGCATATAAACATGATTATGTTCAGAATGAACATGTAGACCATCAAGATTCTTTTGAAAATGAAGAAATTTTACAACGTCCGCTGAGTCCAATTCCAACATCTTACAAAAGTATTCTTCCCAATAATTATGAAAAGAAACATTATACAAACGATTATCGAAACAAAAATTATAATTTCCAATATAACAATGTGTATCCAACTAAAAGTGCTTATGTAGACACTACAGGAGCTAATATCGATGATCGTACCTTCGATGGTTTATCAGATAACAATAACGATTACTTAGAAAATTATAACACGCAACTTGAAGGTAAGGAAAAAGGAGACAGAGTTAAAGACGATTACAACTTCTCCGAGGAAGGTGATTATTCAAAAGAAATTGTGGATTATTCTTCAGATATAGACCAGGCATACCAACCTCATAAAAGTAAATACTCTGCGTTTCAAAATAACCAAAATACGCGAGTACAAACACAATTAAGACCATCTTATGATGAGTTAAAAGATCTTTTTGTGGGCAATGTGAATAGCCGTCGAAATGGTGCATTGCCGGTAGTATCTACTGTTAGACCAGTATATGCTGTGACACCGGAAAATGTTGTTGCTATTACTCCAAAAAAGCCCATAAGTCTGTATACTAATATTCAGAATATTGTATCCGCAACACCAACATCATTCTTATTTTCAACCCCATCGCCTTCGACTCCCAGAAGTTATTTATTATCAACCATCGCTAATTTGAAACACCAAATAAGTTTAGCCAATAAGCCAGTTTTGTCAGATCACTATATTAATAAAATTAATAAATATTTGTCGTATACAGACCCAAGCAAAATAAACAAATAAGTTATGTATGACTCGATTTATAGTTAAAAATAATGTATATAAGGTGTATCTATTCATACACGAAATATTTTAAGAGGTACACCTGTAGGTGGTAAAGAAGCTACCGCAAAGAAAAATTTTTTTTTCTAAATGTTTTTTTCAAAATGTATATTTATAAATTATTTGACGCACATAAGAAATACTGGCTCCTTCTTATTTTTTATGGCCCGAGGCACCGCGGCCATGCTCGTTCCGTTCGGTCGCTGCCCTCGCAGCGTCAGGCGGGCATTCATAGAATTTGGAGTAAAGGTTTTATGCATAACGTCTCAAGCAATTTTAAAATTATAATAATTACGAAAATTCAAAAACGCTTACATAAAAATGTTCTTTTTGCTTCTATAGTTTCTCTACCACCTACAGGTGTACCTCTTAAAATATTTCGTGTATGAATAGATACACCTTATATTTTAGAATTGTTAAAATGCAAATATGAATACATGAAAGTGATTATTTCGACTTTTAAGCATTTTTCTCCTTTATGTGCTATAATATTATCGAGTCAACGTATACTGAACTTAGTTATCAATGACTTAAAACATTTATTGATCTCTTATTCGACCGTTGGTAACACTTTTATATAACTTTAAGCTGAACTAAAAACACGTTCTCTCGGCTATTATAGCACATATTTTTGTTATTATGATAGTTTGTAATTAGTTTTTAAGATGTATTTGATGTAGTATAATTTATTTTTGTATATTAAAATTCCAGTTCAAGTTTATTGGCCGTTTTCATTTTTGTCTCTTTATTTCTCTAAGCAGCCATTTTGACTGTATAATTCACTGCACTTTGTTGTATAATCATCTTTGTAAATACAAACACAGAAGGTAAAGGCTTGTAGAACATTAACTCAGCTCATACCTGACATTACGACGGACCTTAACAAACATAGGGTAGGCAGTTAAATAAGCGCTCGTTCATCAGTCAGCAGACAACTTCGAAGTTGTAGTACAATATGCCTAATAACGGAAATATTTTGGAGGTTGGTGCATACAGGCGGTTGGAATGGCGAGTGAACGCTAGTGAAATTTAGTAAAAAGGGATTTTCTATTCCTCCGTTTTACAAGATTACTAGTATTACAGCAGTGTGATTTAAATGAATAAATCGAAGAGGAAACGCAAAGAAATGTAAAATAACTTAATACGTAAATCGCTACATCAATCAGGAAGAAAGTTGAAGGCCATCAAAACGACTGGACATATTTTCAACAACTAACCATCTTTATCAGCCGCCAGGGTCAAATGGAATTGGGCAGGTAACATCAGCCGTATGCAGAATGAGAATGATCGGACATAGACCTCTATACAATGGGTGCCTTAAGACAGATAACGCCACCGCGGTTGGCCCAGAAAGCGATGGCGAGACGACCTGGACGCGTATTCGACGTGATGTGGTAAAAGAGTTCTTGGGAGGCTTTTTTCTTTCGTATGGGAAATCATCAAATGAATTCTCCCGCTCTGGGCGGAGCGGGAGGGCGAGTGAGACTTTTACTGACTAAAACCCACCCGTGTTCCTTCAGTTGCCCATGTGCCAGGGTCACAGTATCTCTTTCGAACAATCTCGCAATCCTGGCAGGCATCGGTCCTAGCAGACCCCTTCAGTATTGCTGATATCTCTTTGAGGCGCGCGTGGAACACTATGCGCCGTCGACCCGAGCCTGGTCCTTACCAAGCGGCGAGCTACCCATTGCTCGCCACCTGCAAGCTCGCGCGCGCGGTGGCCAGGAGTCCGCTATCAACTCCCGACGCCCGGGGCGTCTCCTCCTGTGGCGGCTAGGGACGTGAGGGCGCAGAGACTGCAACTCCCTCACACGCCCGGCCTCCTCCTTCGCTAGCATTACTGCTTCGCAGAAGGAGGTGCGGTTTCCCATGCCCTCCATACCATGGCTCGCACCAGGGCCGGACGCGAGAGGTCGCTGCCGCCGATCGGCTCCACGAGGACACGGCGGTGCTCCGCCCAGGCAGGGCACACTTCCACCGTATACTCCACCGTGTCCTCTAGACGATTCTCACAATGGAAACATCCGGGCGTATCCTCCCGCTTTATCCTGAACAGGAACCCACCGAAGCAACCAAGCCCGGTGAGAACCTGCGTCAGGCGGAAAGTGAGGACGCCGTGACGCCTCTCTATCCACTCCTCAAAGAGGAGACTTACCGCCGCAATTGTGGCGTGCCCATTGGGAGGCCTTGCCCAGTAGTGGGAAAATACGGGCTAAAAAAAAAGGCTTGCCCGATTATGCTTCCCAGCCTTGTACAATAAACCGCGTCGAAATCTATCGCTGCGTTTCAGAACGATGACACCTCAGAAATAAACATAACACAGGCAAGGGCTGCTGTACTTAAATTGGCATCCCAAAGCCCGGCAAACCAAAGGCGTAGCCCTCGAGCTACCGTCCCATCAATTTGCTCAATGTACTCGGCAAAATCTACGAGAGGCTTATTTATAAGCATCTCAGAGATTACCTATGCGTGTGCAGTCTTTGCACACGCGAAACCCCATCACGTCCATAGGATGCAGACCCTCCAGGCCGTTTTCTCCGTAACGCCACAGGTTCGCCTTGGTACGTTCGGAATGCTAATTTCCACCTCGATCTTAAAATTCTGACTATCCACCAATTCATGAAACCATCTCGAAGCGTTTCTTCGATAGGGCCGCAACCCACCGCAACCCCCTGGTTGTCGCGGCGGCCAACTATATCCCCTCCCGCATCAGTGAAACCCGCCGTCCGCGGCATGTACTAACCGATCCTGATGACCCCATTACTCTCCTCCAGGAGAGCAATAGGGCCACCGGTACTTTACTTAAACCGAAACGTCCATCATACCGACCTCGCCGCCGAGGTCCGTCGTCGCGACACTCCCGACTAGCGAATAGTCCCCCCCAACCCTTGCACGAGCCAGCCCGCGTCGCTGAGCCTTAAGTCTTAAATTCGTTCCCAAATAATGACCACTCAGATCCAGCCTGAACATTTTTTGGAGTATGAATGTGGATTTAAGAGAAGCAGAAGACAAAAGTAACGATGAATGGCTGTGTAAGATGATACGGCTAGAAAGACGGTGACTACCGACATGATGACGATCGAACGAATGAAGATGTATGGAAGGAAACAACGTGATTTCACATAAAGATATGTGATGGCCCACAAAAAAATATTAAGGGGCGTTAAAACACAAGATGTTGGAGGCCATGTCTTGTCCTCGAATCTTGAGATTAGGAACCCGTTGAATATGTCTTTCAATAAATTCACTGTTCCTCTGATCGCAATATTAGATCTCATCCAGATAAACGCTGAACTCATTTGTCCAAAATTTACGACAATAGACAGTCAAATATGGCTACGACCATCTGTCAAAAATACCTTGTCCCTATTGAAAAACCCTAAACATACATTCCAAATTATAATAAAAATAAACTCAAATAAAGTATTTGCAAAACACGTTTTCAGTTCTCCCAAACCGTGAGTCCCAAAGGTGAAATTACCTCAAGGCTACGTTCTGGGTTCAAGTTAGATAACTGTTGAGTTAACGATGTTACGGTAATTTCAACTTATATTCCTATGTTCAAGTTACGAAGTTACTGTGTGCTTGTTTAGAGGAAGATAGAGTTACTGCTTCAAAATAATAACGAGTTTCAGACCTCACTTTATAAGTTTTAAGAGTTTAAAAGAGGGGTTGACGTAAGTTTTTGGTCTGTATTTTCATTAATCTTATTAAGTTCTATAATATATTTTGAGAATAAGTAAACTAGGAGTTAAATTAACGGATCGTGTTCGAAACACCAATCGTGTCCCGTGGGTGTCATAGAAAATGACTTACTAGAGAATGGCATCATCGTTCTCTGTGCATTTTACCACCATACTGTGATCGCCAACCCGCCTGTCAAGCGTGGTAATTAGGTATGGCAATAGTATTTTACCTAAATACCCGTATTTGACGTATGTATATTGATTGAAGCTGAAGTTGTAATCGAAGAGCGGATGTGAAACTCTAATTTGTTGATAATCTATACTTTTATAGTATAATATTATATATTATATCTATATTATCTATACTATATTACTATTTATTACTATATCTATACTAATACTAATACTAATATACTAATTTTTTTTTTTTTTTTATATTATAAAGCTGAAGAGTTTGTTTGTTTGATTGAACGCGCTAATCTCAAGAACTACTGGTCCGAATTGAAAAAATCTTTTTTGTTGAGTAGCCTATTTATTGAGGAAGGCTATAGGTTATATAACATCACGCTACAACTAACAGGAGCGGAGCAGTAATGAAAAATGTTGCAAAAACGGGGAAAATCGGACGGGTTGGCAATTCGACGCGACGGGAAGGGTCGGGGGAACAAGAAATGTAACGCAGACGAAGTCGCGGGTAGAAGCTATTATTAATATTATAAAGCTGAAGAGTTTGTTTGTTTGTTTGTTTGTTTATTTGTTTGTTTGTTTGATTGAACGCTCTAATCTCAGGAACTACTGGTCCGAATTGAAAAATTCTTTTTGTGTTGGATAGCCGTTTTATTGAGGGAGGCTATATAACATTACGCTAAAACTAAGAAGAGCGGAGCAGTAATGAAAAATGTTGCAAAAACGGGGAAAATTTATTCCTTTTGAGAGTTTCCGTTGCGTGCGCTGCGTAAACGATTAAAGTAACGCAAAAGACATGTATGACGGAATTGTTCCTTTTAAAAAGTTCTAAAAAAAAGTCCGCGAGAGCATATGTCTATCTTTTAACTTGACTCACTATAACTCAAAAGGAGCGAGCAGCAACGAAAAATGGACGAAAACTGGCAGGCAAATCGATGCGACGGGAAGGGTCAGGTGAGCAAAAATTTGACGCGGACGAAGTCGCGGGCAGAAGCTAGTTAATATTATAAAGCTAAAGAATTTGTTTGTTTGATTGATTGAACGCGCTAATCTCAGGAACTACTGGTCGGAATTGAAAAATTCTTTTTGTGTTGGGTAGCCCATTTATTGAGGAAGGTTATAGGTTATATAATATCACGCTACAAAAAATTGACGAAAACTGGCAGGCAATTCGATGCGACGGTACGGGAAGGGGAGCGAAAATTCGACGCGGACGAAGTCGCAGGCAGAAGCTAGACCTACTATAATAATATTATTGTATAAATGCGAAAGTTTGTATGTATGGATGTATGGATGTGTGGATGTTTGTTACTCTTTCACGCAAAAACTCCTGCACGGATTTGGATGAAATTTGGAATATAGTTAGTTTATACCCTAGATTAATACATAGGCTACTTTTTATCCCGGTAGTACGTTCCCGCGGGATATTTTCCGACCACCACGCGGGCGAAGCCGCTGGCAAAAGCTAGTCATCTTTAAATGTAATAACGTTAGAATTAGGTAATTACACTATTCAGCACAATCATTTAACTAATGAAACTACAAAGGACATAAAAAAACTAATGACTTAAAATCTAGTTCGTGTCCCGCGACAGTTGACAAGCAAGAAAGAGAAAACGCTATGAGTAGCGTTCTAGATAGAAAGAAAGATAGAAAAAGTATTTATTGGAACACGCACAGAAACTAAACTTAAAACAATACTTGATAAAATAAAAATAAAATTATAAACAAAAGGAAAACAAAATAACAATATAAAACAAAGTCCTGTGCGCGGCCAAAGGACCCCAACCTATCATGATGCTGCAGCATTTAAAAATAAGTGTCGCAGCACTGGAATTCTGATAGAAGGATCGTCACAGTGTTGTCAATTAAAAAGGTACTTGGATCCTGACTAACTTACAAAAACTTATTTAAACTGACGTAATACAGGCGATGCCACATTATCTAAGGTGCGTTCACAAATGCTTTATACGTGACGCCACAAGTCCTTTATGAAACGTTACATACTAAACGTAACTTAAATACGTTACGTTTGCTCCTCGCGTTCGCGCTAGACACACAGGTCTCTTAAAATTTCATCGTAACCTCAAAAACTCTAACCACTAAAGATAAAATACTCCTCAATTGACTCAATGCTCTCGCCAATACGGTTGGAAAGAAACTCCTCAAACTTTTAAGGAAGCATTTGAGTCGGTACACTCCTTGAATTTAAAACAGAGCCTGGCATTCTGCTGGGCCAGCAAAGAGTAAGCTTGAACATAAGAGTAGCAAGTATACGGAAAGATAACGCTGCGGTCTATACCTAGCCGATTATTGACAACGATTCTTGTAGGGATGTGATACTTGATCGATGAGGTTATTAATTATGATGTCGATGTTTTTTTGATGGATTAAAATGGTCTTATATAATTGTTGTTTTTTTTTCAATAAAGCTTTATTGTGAGAAGAGTACGTTTACCACATCTATGGTACAACGAATACAGCTCGCTTTTTATTGCCACGTATTGCGACTAAATAGTATAAGTAATTAGGTAGTAGAAAGTAGGTATGGCCCGAATTATCATTTGTCTATTACCTATTATTACTTAAAATTACATAACCAATTTTAAGTAAATTCAATCTGTAATGATCAATTTAAATACCTATATACAAATGTAGTGACAGTGTAGGACAAGCTTCTGCCCGCGACTTCGTTCGCGTGTCATTTTGGCCCCCGACCCACCGCGTTGTCTCCCATCGCCTGGCCGCGACATTACTTCGTAAAAACTAAGCATTCTTTCTGACTTTTTTTCGATTGGTAGTTCAACAAACGCACTCACGAACTTACAAACTTCACCTCCTTATAATATTAAACATAGTTTAGATAACTCATGAACACGCAAGTGGGCCTTAATCCGACAAAAATGGCATGATTTCCCGAGTCGAAAACTTAAAACTTAGTATGTTACAGAATTATTTTATCTTCAGGTGTCTACTACACAGTAAAGTTTGTCGAAAAACTCGATAAAAGAATTTCCAAACAACATCGCTACAAAACTCCCATCCCTAAAATTAAAACCACACCTTCAACGATATCTTAACCCAAAATCAGAGTCACGTTCGTTATCGATGGAAATTATCGATAATTGGCGCATCACTAGGCCAGTAGTGCATGCCTCGTTCGGCTGAGTCGGGCCTGGCGCGATGCCAAAGATGCGCTCTAAGACTACCTTACATGGTAACACTGGAGAAAAAAAGGAAATAATTATTAGGAGTATGTATGTATTCCCATGTTTTGGTAAAGGAATTTTTTTCGTCATTTGAATTTTGTTGGTAAAAGGGTTGTAACAATTTTTCGTGCTGTCTTTGGCATAAATATAATAACGAAATTTTGCAGAGCTTTCATTATTAATCATAATTTATTTTTATTTCTATCGGTTAGTTCTATTTTTACACGCTTTATATTAGCTTCACTTGTAGGTTTGTTTGTAACCGACTCCTTATAGCGCGATTTTGACCCACTTTAAACGATCAGATTTCATTCAAACTTGGCACACCTGTCAAAGACCGATGACAATGCAATAATTTCATAAAAAGTGCCACTATCCTTTCTAGGGTTACCAGGACAGCAAAAAAACTGTCTTCTAAAACTACGCTGACATACGTCACAAACTACGTCGACATACAGTCCGCGACAAAAGTATAACCCACCCCCATGAAATTGTAAAATTCAATATAAATTTAGAGTAATATTGATGCAATATAAATACACAGAATTTAGGAATTGGTAACTATATTTTGCAATACATTTATTATTTGTTGAATAAATTCTTGACCAAATACAGATAATATTGAGTTTTACGGTGCGACAAAAGTATAACCCATGAAAGCATGTGTCAACCAAGTGTGATAATATTTGAAAATAAACTAATAAATATATGTTGAAACCTGGCTTTGCCTAGCTTGGTATAATAAGCCAGAGTTTATCTAAAATACGTTCCTAAAATAAAAAATAAACGTATTTTTGAGATATTGGATATATTACATCTTTAGGCACAGCACCATAGCAACCGAACAGTAAAAAAACTATGACATAAGTGACCGTCACGTTTTTCACAATAATGCCATAATAAATCGTCCAAATAAACAGTCAATCTCGTTTTGTAAATAGACTTTTGTTCTTCAAAGTGCGACAATTCGAGGCCTTGGATGAACAGGAAGTTCAATGACGCGACGCCAGTTCGCATGTCTCCCGGCAACGGTTGGCAGCGCTGTGCCAAAATGCATAGGTGGCGCGGCGCCCTAGGCCGCCTGCGCGACTGCGTCGCGTCGCTCCCGTCACCGGTGACGTTGTCATCGGTGTCACACAGACATTTTGTGTTTTTACTCATTTAATTTGTTTTATATATATTATTTTTATTTAGATTTAAGCAAAATAAGTAGTAAATGATTGGTGGCAGCAGCGATGTGGTGGTAATTAGCGCTGGTCAACCTTCAGCATCGCTGAACATCCTGGAGAGATGTCCGCTATGTACCCAGGCACGGTTTTTTAAAGGTAAGCGGGGTCTGAATGTGCATATTGGAAAAGTTCACAAACCACCTAATGCACTCACTTCAGACCCTGTCTTTACATCAACACCTACAACACCAACTACATCCGATGACCCGTTTTGGAAAACCCTCTCTAAATTCAAAAATTCTGTACCAGTTTTGAAGCGAGTTCCCCGCGGGGCTAGACCGCTTGTGGCGCAACACTTAGCAGGTTGCGTTCGTCTTGCCGTCCGGGAGAACTCACAAAGTGCTTGGGAACAGCTGCTCACCTTCCCTTACAGAATTTTACATGTACAAAAGAATTTGGCAAACAAAAAAACATTAACTGCACAAATTAAAGAAAATTGTAATATTTCGGCTCACAATTTGGATTCAAAATTACCGACACAGAGATATACCTCTTCAAGAGGTATATCTCATTTGGTGGAATCTAAGTTAGCGGAAGGTGACATTAGCGGAGCAGCCAGGATTCTGTTCAGTAGTGATGTGGTGGCACCGTGTTCTCCTGAAACGTTCGCAGCTCTGGACAGCAAACACCCTGCCCCAGCGGTTGGCCTTTCTTTTCCCGACCCCCCTGATCCGGACAATAATTCACTCACCATTACAGGTCGAGAGTTAATCGCAGCCGTCTGTTCCTTCCGGAGCGGCTCCGCTGGCGGCCTCGATGGTCTGAGTCCTCAGCACATAAAGGACCTTATCTGTTCAGGCGCCGGGGAAGCTGGTGAGTTGCTCTTGAAGGAGCTCACGGCTCTGATTAACCTTATGCTCTCCGGCAAGGTGAACGAGGCCGTTATCGACGTCCTGTATGGGGCCAATTTATGCGCCTTGCGTAAGAAGGATGGCGGCATTCGTCCCATTGCCGTGGGAACTACTTACCGTCGTATGGCAGCCAAGATTTGCTGTAAATTTTATGGTGAGGTGGTTTCGAAAAAAATTCAGCCCCTGCAGCTAGGTTATGGCTCTAAAGGGGGCTGCAAGGCTGCCGTACACGCTTTGTCGACCTATCTAAATTATGGCAAAGGAGAGGTCATCCTGAAGGTTGACATAACGAACGCCTTCAATTCGGTTAATAGGGACACCTTGCTGGCAGAAACTAAAAAAGAAATACCACAAATCTATAGTTTCCTTTGGCAATGTTACAGACACTCATCTAAATTACTATATCGGGACAACCTTTTAGAATCTGCAGTTGGCTGCCAACAAGGTGACCCCCTCGGGCCAGTGATTTTTAGTTTAGCCATTCACCCAATCATTCGACAGCTAAATTCTAAATTTAATGTTTGGTATCTCGATGATGGAACCTTGGGAGGCGATGTGGAAATAGTTATAAATGACCTAACTTTCTTAAAACATGAACTTCATTCCATTGGCCTTGATTTAAACCTATCAAAATGTGAACTTTATATAACGGACAGTACTGACAGACAACTGACACTTACAAAATTTAACGCAATAGCTCCAGAAATAAAAATTATTGAAAAAAGCTCTCTTCGTCTCCTTGGGTCTCCAATCTTTGAGAACTCCTTTCCCTCTTTTATTGAGGAAAAAATACAAAATTTTAATGACGTTTCGGAGAGACTGTTCCAAATTAACATGCATTCGGCCATCACTTTAATTCGTTACTGCTGTTTCGCCCCAAAATTAACATATTTCCTACGCGCTTCCCATTTATGGAAGCACACTCACCTTTTAGACAGAATGGACCAAATTATCCGGCACACACTAACCTCAATACTAAATGTGGCCTTGGACGACCGAGCTTGGGCACAAGCAAGTCTTCCCATTCGTATGGGAGGCATTCAATCAATCAACTCAGCCTATCGCAGTCCACTGCTGGACATAGGCCTCTCCCATATTGCGCCACAACACCCTGTCCTCCGCCTTCCGCATTGGCGTCCGCAAAATTTCCAGTCTTAGTTTACCGGCTTTCATATCCTCGGTCCACGGCACTGAGAAATTAATCAGGAAAATCTTAGCTTCCACACTGAATAATTTTGATGTGCCCTTCTTTACCGAAGCTATGGATGCCTGGAAACTCGCTTGCCCGAATTCAAATCTACCCGATAACCCACTTTCCCAAAGACAGTGGGATGAGCCGCTCTGCAGAGTTGTGCAAGACAATTTACTGAGCTCGTCTGCTACTACTGCGGAGCGTGCGCGCCTGCTGGCTGTGGTTAAATGGGAATCGGGTATGTGGCTTCATGCGCTACCGTCGTCGAACATAGGCACTTTGCTCGACGACACTACTTTCCGCCTCGCTGCTTCTCTAAGACTAGGAACTCCTTGTTGTTCTCCTCATCGCTGCCACTGTGGCGAAGTTGTCAACATCTAGGACACCACGGCCTGTCTTGTAGCCGAAGTGCGGGTCGCTTAGCGCGGCATGCGAACATTAACGACATCATCCGACGAGCTCTTGTCACCGTCGGCGTTCCAGCTGTATTAGAACCCAATGGCTTGGCACGCGACGATGGCAAGAGACCGGACGGCATGTCTTTGTTTCCTTGGAAGGTGGGAAGGCCTTTAGTGTAGGATACAACGTGTGTCGATACTCTTGCGCCATCCCATCTTCCTAGCTCGGCTTGCTGCGCTGGCGCTGCCGCTGCGGCTGCGGAAAACCTCAAGCGGCGAAAGTATAGCAACCTTATTGGTAATTATATTTTCGAGCCGTTTGGGGTTGAAACTCTCGGGCCGTGGGGTCAGAGTGCTCATGGCCTCTTTAAAGAAATATCTAAACGGCTGATTGACACTTCTCGTGACCCAAGGGCTGGTTTTTATTTTGGCCAACGGCTAAGCATTGCTATACAGCGTGGTAATGCCGCCAGTCTCTTGGGTACGTTACCGGTCGACAGCGATGAGGATGAATTTTTCGATGCTTTATTTTAGGTTGTGTATATATAGTTTTGGTTAAGTTAATATATTGTATTATGTTGTTATTTATATTAAAACAAAAAAACCCAGGTATATCAAAATATAAATAAAACTCATGAGAAATATAAGAAGTAGCAATTATTTATTCAATTCAATATTTAGTAGATCCCCCACTTTTACTTATAACTTCAATCATTCGATCTGGTAAACTATCGTATAGCTTTTTGATTTCGTCTTGATTTATATTTTGCCATTCGTCAATTATTGTCTTCTTCAACTCTTCAGTTGTGGTAAATTGCCTTGATCCTCGATAGACAGCTCGTGATAGATTTCCCCAACAATTTTCTACAATGTTCAAATCAGGAGAACAGGCTGGCCATTCGAGAACTTGAATATTTTTTTCACTAAAATATTTTTTAACTATTTTAGCACGGTGAATACCGGCATTATCTTGTTGAAATACAAAACCAAGACCAGCAATGCGAGTTGCATGAGAAGTAATTTGTTCATTTATTAAGTCAATGTACTGTTTACTAGTCATTATACAGTCATTGTACAGAACTTGATTTCCATTTTTCCTAAGTATCCAATTCCTGACCATATCATTACACCACCACCCCCGGCTTGCCGTCGACTCAAAATACATTTTTCTTTTCTTAAATCGTGAAAATAGTAATTAAAACCATCTGGCCCATCTAAATTAAACTTCTTTTCATCCGTGAAACTAACTTTTCTCCATTTTTTCTTCCATTGAACATGATCTTTAGCAAATTTTAATCTATCCAATTTATGTTTATCAGATAAAAGCGGTTTTCTTTGTAACTTCTTACGTTTTAGGTATCGACATTCATGAATTATACGTTGAACTTTTCTTAAATTAGTATTAACACCAGCTTCCACTGCAATTTGTCTTGCTGTAAGAGCGGAATTGGATGCAACTCGCAGAATTGATTTTCTTTCACGTGGTGTTGTTACTCTTGGTCGACCAGTCCTCTTTCTTTTGCCATAACTTTCGGGATCTTTTAAAAAATTTCGCACAACACGATTACTTCTATTGATAAATTTTGCAATTCTAGCCTTAGACCAATTTTCAGAGTACAATTTCTTAATTAAATTAATATCACTTTCGTTTAAATGTTTTCCACGCGGCATTTTGTATTAAAAACAAATGGATATTGATTCAAACAATTTTCTATTACGTAATAATTTAGTACAAACACAACGCACAACCAAACATGTATGGACACGTCTGACTCGCGGAGCTGCTCAATATAATGTGAGTCATGGGTTATACTTTTGACGCGCTGTCAAACAAACAATGTCGTCGCTATTTAAAGAAACAAGTTGGAACGTAATTATACATATACTATTTTACTATAAACTAAAAAAGGATGTCAGTGCTGTAGTAATTTATCAATGTAAATATAGTTGTTTATCTTTTGTCGCGGACTGTACGTCTCAAAATTCGAAACACCCTAAAATATAGATAATAAATAATAGTTTAACCAAACCATAGAAAACCTAACTAAAAAGTAGAAAATAATGGACGCTTTTTTCCATTATTTTTTACTTTTTAGTTTGGTTTTCTATGGAAGCGTGTTTTTTAGTTTTTTAAACTATTTTATTACTGTAATAAATTGGTTTTAACAAGCACTACTGTCTAGCCTTTTACCCAAATATTTTAGGGTCAGCTTACAGTCTAACCGAATGCAACTGAATGCCAGTATTTTACATGGAGTGGCTGCCAATATCACCTCTTCAACCCTCTAACTGGCCAACGGTGATATTACCTCTTGGTAACACTGGTTGTCGGACTTCAGCTTCTGTCTAAACGTAACGACTGTCGCTTTCCGAGGCACGGAGGGGTTTTTTTTTTGGATGGTAAATCATCAAATGAGGTCTCCCGCTTTGGGTGGAGCGGAAGGGCGTGTCAGACTTTTACCGACTAAAACCCACCCGTGTTCCTTCAGTTGCCCATATGCTAGGACCACGGCACCTCTTTCGAACTAATCTCGCACCCTGGCAGGACGGAGGGGTCTCGATAATTATGTAATCGAAGGTCACCCATCCACAAACTGATCGTAACAAGCGTTGCTTAACCTTCGATCGATCCGTGTGGTTGATATTATTAAGCCATGAGATCCGTATTTGTTGTTTTAACAAATACTTCAAAAAATATTTTTTTTAACTATTTATGGAATGTACCGTGTGGTGCCGGACGTAAAGAATAGCACCACCCCATTTCTTCCCGTGGATGTCGCAAAAGGTGACTAAGGGACTTACTAGAGAATGGGCAGCAGCATTCTCTAAGTAATTACCACCATCCTGCGATGATCAAGCCTGGTGATTATAGCCACACCCCTCTTGAGGGAGGCCTATGTCCAACAGTGGACGTTTTTACGCTGAAATAATGATGAAATGTGGATGACGACGACGAAGCGATGAAGTTTAAAAGTCGATAGGTACGAAAGGGGATGAATACTGAGCTAACAGTTGAAAAAAAGATGGATGAACAAAGACACACATAATATCGACTTCAGTAATTAATTAGTGAGATAAGGACGGATGACAACGGCCGAGCTTTTATCGTCAGTAATTGCTATCAAAGTTGTACCTAGGTATGTCAATTAGTTATATTACAGTACCTACATCATACAGTTACTAATATTTACTTCAGAGATGGACAACCTTTAGTATTTGAAGTAATTTATTTAGATAGTGGTCATGAAGAAAGTAATTTTATAGAAAACTAGCTTCTGCCCGCGACTTCGTCCGCGTTAAATTTCTTGTTCCCCCGACCCTTCCCGTCGCGTCGAATCACCTACCCGTGCGATTTTTCATTACTGCTCCCTCTTGTTAGCTGTAGCGTGATGTTATATAGCCTTCCTCAATAAATAATCTACCCAACACAAAAATATTTTTTCAATTCAGATCAGAAGTTCCTGAGTTTAGCGCGTTCAATCAAACAAACAAACACTTCAGCTTTATAATATTATTATTAGTACATTAGTAATATTAGTATTTAGTATAGATTAGTACATGTTATTAGATTAGTAGATGTTATTAGATCATGGTTGAGGTTTACCATTGCCTACCTAAACAGGTCAAAATAAATTAGATTTTCTTGGTGAATTCTGAATAGCCATGAGGCTTTGAGGCTTTTCAGAATTAAGCACGAAAATCTAATTTATTTGAGGCTTTTATTTGTTGACGTTTTGAGGCTTGTTCGAAAAGATACCGTGGCCCTGGCATATGGGCAACTGAAGGAACTTTTAGTCAATAAAAGTCTGACACGTCCTTCCGCTCCACCCAACAGCGGGAAACGTCATTTGATGATTTTCCACCCACAAAAAAAGACTTTGCGGCTTTCAGTGAAAGATTTATTGAAATCGGATTAGTGGTTTCAAAAAACTTTACTTCTTTCTTATATTACTAGCTTTTGCCATCAGCTTTGCTCGTGTATTAAACATATAAACCTTCATCTTGTATCACTCTGTTCTTGACACTGTCTTTTAATGAAAACCGCATTAAAATCCGTTGCAAAGTTTAAAAGTTCCAAGCGTACAGACATGAAATGCCACTTTGTTTTATACTATGTAAAGAAAAGATAATATATGTTAAGATGATTGTGGATCAAATTAATACATCTTTCCTATATCGTTTCAAGCGAAAATAACATATAAAATTCAATTGTCAGGTCGAACACATTTTTTTCTAATACGTAGGTATATCGCATTAAACGAGAATCGAACTCTATACTCTGAGCTTTATCGATCGATGCTAGGATCGATGCTGCCAGGGTCGCGTGATTGTTCGAAAGAGATACTGTGGCCCCTGCACATGGGCAACTGATGGAACACGGGTGGGTTTTAGTCAGTAAAAGTCTGACACGCCCTCCGGCTCCGCCCAGAGCGGGAGAAGTCACGTGATGATTTCCCATCCAGAAAAAAAAAAATCTTCTGACCAAACGACCCTTGATACTTTGGTGCTAGATTTTGTTCAGTATCTGATATGATTGCTGAGATATTGAAAAAAAAATACAAGTTCCTGTAAAAATATTGCAATTTTGCTTACATTTACCGGCGCAGCAAGTCGCAATGTCTAGTTTTGTTACGAAATTACAAGGAATAACGAAAAAGGTCGGATAATAGTGACACTGGCTAGCAGATGATCTTCAGAGGTCTAATGTTCTGCAACTTGAACGAAGCAATGCTATATTGCGACACAATCTTGATGATGTTAAAGCTGCTGAGCCGCAAATACGATGACCACTTCTGGTAAAAGCTACCCTGCACCGATATACTCACAAGCTGAAAAGCAAACCTCATAAATGTGAGCCTCATTCTTTTGAGTTATCATCATCATCATCATCATCTCAGCCGAAAGACATCTATAGCTAGACATAGGGCTCCCCCAATTTGGGTAGGGTATCCCATACATGTTACGCTTGGCAGGTGGGTTGGCGATCGCAGAATGGAGGCAAAATGCATAGAGAACGCTGCTGCCCATTCTCTAGTAAGTCCCCTAGTCGCCTCTTACGAAACCCACGGGAAGAAAGGGGAAGGTGCTATTCTTTACGTCTGGCACCACACGGACGCATAAGAGTTATTACTGCTGTAATTACATTGCATAACAAACATAAAATATTTATTAAAACTCCCGCGACCATCAAAAGGTTTGCAATCCCTGCGCTCATGAATGAACCATTACTTAATTACCATTAATGCAATTAAGTTTCTACTATTTACACGAATTACGGGCCTCATTTAACAATTATGATATTAATTAATTATAATATACCAGCAGAACAAACACTTCAATCGTAGTGCTTCCGTTATGGTAAAATTATTGACAAAAATATACATCGTAATGGCTGCCTGCCGGGGTCGCGTGATTGTTCGAAAGAGATACCGTGGCTTCGGCACATGGGCAACTAAAGGAACACGGGTGGGTTTTAGTCAGTAAAAGTCTGACACGCCCTCCCGCTCCGCCCAGAGCAGGAGAAGTCATTTGATGATGTACCATCCTGAAAAAAAAAATCGGCTGACTGCCTTATGTTATTTAGATATTCAAAAAGTGCTAGCTGTTCGTCTAGTTCGAAAAATGATTTTTGATTTTGATTTCGCCGAAACCCTTCAAGCAACACACGCAATTTTACAAAAAGCCCTTCATCAACTCAGCTTACTGTAGTCCTGGCCACTGCTGAACATAGGCCTCTCGTAGGCCACGCCACAACTCCATATCTTTCATCTTCCGCATTTAGTTTGTCCCCGCCAACTTCAATCGGTCTCCAGCATGAAGCTCTACTTCTACAAAATTCTAGAATACACTACTTATAGTTCGTTTTATTGAAATCCAGAGACGAATCTGACATTTCAAGTATTTTGCTTATGCTTATAAACTGAGTATAGGAGTTTAACATCCATCATGATGATCATATATCAGCCGATAAACGTACATTGCTGGACATAAGCCTCCCCCAATTCGCGGGGTATTGCCATAATTGTCACGCTTGGCATGCGGGTTGGCGATCGCAGAATGGAGGTAAAATGCATAGAGAACGCTGCTGCCCATTCTCTAGTAAGTCCCCTAGTCGCCTTTTACGAAATCCATGGGAAGAAAGGGGACGGTGCTATTCTTTACGTCTGGCACCACACGGAAGGAAACAAGTTAGACATTACACCTGTCCAATTAGTATGTGCTATAAAAAATAACGAACTGTAGTAACGTTTAAATAAAGTAGAAAATGCACTTATTACTTTGGTCAAAAAACTCGGTTGACTGTTGAATTTGTATAAAACAAACACTTATTTTAACAATGAAAGAGAACGTCCGCGATTCAGTTCATTTCTTAAATGGGAAAGCACAATAACTGTTACTTGAGGATTGTAAAAAAAACATGTAGAAGTATCACTCGGTAATTGAAATAGTCACATCCTGTGCAGTCAGACTCACGACCATCTCGTTGACTGGCAAGTCTACACTATTGTTATGAGCTGGGGTTCGGGATAAATTAATTTAAACCAATTGAACCAAAATTGCACAAAAACGGTTTAATAAACTAATCACAAATACCGCAGTAATTAGAAACGTCAAATAGAATCACTTGCTTGAATCGTATTCGATCGCATTCGTAACCGAACTGTCTCTCCAGTCCAACAATCCGCTATTTATATGCGTCGTAGAACATTCTCGTAAAATCGCAACTTTTTGCTAAATAAACTTCAGAGTTAGCGGAGAAGCTTCCAGATAGTAGGACAGAAACCGGTCTATTTCCGCTATTCGATATTAGATGGCGGTAGCGTCTACGTATAATTTTTCGTGTAGTACTTGCTACTTGATAACAGATGGCGTTAGCGTGTCGTTTCTAATCTTTTCGATCTACGTAATACTGCTCACTCCTTAGATGGAGTTAGCATGTCGTTTCTAGACTCTACGATCTACGTAGTCAGATAGGAAACGCCGACCTAATCTAGTTTTAAAAAATATGATTGACGTGTAAAAGTGTTTGTACAAACCTACTTGCAAAAATAAAGTCATTTATCATTTTATCATTTATTTATCATTTATCATTTACGTAACACTATTTTTTATGCTGACGATTTTGTTTGTTTATACGCGCTAATTTCAGGAACAGCCGGTCGAGTTGGAGAAAAAAAATTAAGAAAATTTTAGGAGGGCTATATGCTATTTAACATCACACCTGGAGCCTTAGCCGCCCAGGAAAGAGAAAGAACGCTAAGTGAAATCGAAGTGATAGCGTGGACAGGCAATGCGATGCGACGGAGTATCAGAGGAGCAAGAAATTTTACGAGGAAGAAGTCGCGGGCTTAGCTGTTTTTTAATATTCTAGTTTATAGTAGTTAGATATTCTACGACAAAAATAGTAACGTTTTAAATTAGCCTTGAACAGAATTGGCCTTCTGATCTATGCCGTAAAAATCTCGTCGACGTCAGCTGTCAAGTTTTTTTTTTGTGGGTGGGAATTCATTAAATGACCTCTCCCGCTCTGGGTGGAGGAGGGCGTGTCAGACTTTTACTGACTAAAACCCACCCGTATTCCTTCAGTAGCCCATATGTCAGGGCCACGGTAACTCTTTCGAACAGATCTCGCGACCCTGGCAGGTGAGCTGTCAAATTTAAAGTGAGATTTTATAGTATTAACTGGCATTCACTCTGTTACCGTGACAGATAATTTTCTAAAATGGCTGACTTAATATACTGAATCTGCGACTCAGATCATGTTACATCTTTATCTTGTGCGAAATTGAACGTCTTCACTATTTTCCGCACAGTGGCATGCATTACTGGAATTAGTACTTTTGTTTTATTATATTAAAGCTAATTATTATTGCTGGCAAATGTTTGCATACTGTAGGCAGTGTCGAAATTTAATGGTGATTAAGGTCGTCCTACTTCTGCCCAAAGTGTGGTAAAAGAAATACAGAATGTAACTCTGGGAGTATTAATGAGAGGGTTGGTGTTGTGATGTAAGTAATGTAATAATGGCCTGTCGATCAAGGTTTCTGGCATTTGAAATAGTACAGTGCACAATAGAAGGCTGCTTCGGTCATAGTGTAGTTACTAAATATCTTTTGTGTTGTCTCGTGTAGCTCAACCATATTTTAGAGACCTCAACGACCCGCCACAAGTCGCTACCAGATCTGCAGGACTTTGCATAGGCCGTATACAAAATACTCAAAACTGCCAGGATAAAGAAATGTTTTCAATCAAGCCTAAATGGTACTCATATTCATCGACATGAGACTTCACAAGAGTTTTACATTTCCAATTCCGGAGTTCCAAACACTTAATCCCTGAAGCTTCAGAGGCAACGTTGTGTAAAAAAAGTTCCAAGAAATTCTACGACTTGCATTACTTTATGTACCCACACATAAAGTAATGCAAGTCGTAGAATTTCTTGGAACTCGTAACCTGGTCCTTAACAATCAGGTCAAGGACCTCCAAACCACCATTACATTCTAGGTACTGTAGGTATATAATATATCTTTATTTCCATTCAGATCAGAGCGCGGAAAATTATAGCCTGCGGATTTAAAAGTACTAAACTGGAGTTAGGTATTCAAGGGATCCGTTTTATGGATACTATCCGGTATTACTTTACTTTCAACGAGTTTCCCATTCGGTCATAAAGAACTAGGACCTTCTTCTTTCTTTTTGTTTTCAGGTTTTTAGTCAATAATATCACGAGTGTATTTGCTGAAGTGATCGGCAGGAGTGTGCAGGTATACGCAACGTTATTTACAACCGGTTCTGTGCTTCTCGCATCCAGCGGAATCCTGCGACCTTCACCAGAACATTGATTCACCTCGAGGGAAGCCTTCCAACGCTACAACTTCCAGATACTTTTGGCCTCATCGGCCATCTGTTTTGCAAGCAAGGTCCCCCTGCCCACTGGCACTTAAGTTTGGATATGTCGGATACCTTGGTTTTCATTCGGATTTCTTTATCTCTGATTCGATCGCGTATAGAAGCTCCTTTGTAAGAAACATGTTTCTACTTAATAGGGGAGGCCTATTGCCACCCATCACGATGTCCGTGTGTTGACGAATAGCACCACCCCAATTCTTCCCGTGGGTGTTGTAAAAGACGAGTTATTAGAGAATGCAGCGTTCTCTATCTGAGTACTCTGAGAAGCAAGGCCGAAACAAACTCAGAGGTTACAGTCTCTTTTAAAGTCCAGACATAATCTTGGTCAGATCATGTGAAGACCATGTGGATTGATGTCTGAAATGGTCTTTTGAGGAAAGAACCACACAGATTGAGTGGACTTGTCCAATCTGTGCCCGCATTTATCAGTAATCATGCACTCAATGGTCCGCTTCACGAATGTACGAGAAGAGCTGCAGTACGAGAGGAATGAGGACGGATTGTGAAGCTCGCTACCACACCCAATGTGCCGACCACGACCACGCTGTCAAGAGTGTAACGACGATGAAGAAGAATGCAGCTCAACTCAGAACTTAAGGAGCTCAACGATTTGACGAAAAATATCAAAGAAAGGACAATTGGCAGTTGCCTTGTATTGCTGGCACATCGGCCCATCTACGGCGGATATACGATCTCGGGCCAAGTTCAAGCGGTCTGACTGAAATACGAGAAAGTTCGGTGGTCGGGTTGACGACGTTTCGTTGACGCCCGTGAAGTGGACACACGGCCATATTAAATGTATGTATCGCAACTTCGACGCCCCGTCATCTCGTTCTCAGTGACGTTCCGATGACGGTGGCGGTGGACCAAGGCCCTCAAAATGTTAAACTCTGCGTGAATTTCATGACGTTTGATAATATTATGTAGATATGACACATACAAAAACAATATTTTGACGTATAAAAGCGCAATACATTAACTATACTATGCTTGACTACCGAAAAAGTTAAAAGTTAGTTTATTCGAAAACTAATGTTCAATTCATGTTATACAACTCAGCTCTTAAATTTGAATAAATAGCAATTTGCACATTGTATAAAAAAATGAAAATAATGTCCAATTATTTAGCAGTATTTATTTTACCCTCCCGGGCCGGCTTTAGGGCCGCTACTGAGATTAAAATTAATACTGTTTTTAACCGACTTCAAAAAAAGGAGGAGGTTATCAATTCGTCTGTATTTTTTTTTTTTTTATTTTTTTTTTTTATGTTTGTTACCTCATAACTTTTGACTGGGTGAACCGATTTCGATGATTCTTTTTTAGTTTGAAAGCTGGTGCTTCCCGAATGGTCCCATTTAAATTTGATTTCATTCGGACAACGGGGTCCATGTGAAAACCATATAAGTCTTAAATTTACATTAAGTATTTGCGCGACAAATGAACGAATACCGTATGTTTGTTACCTCATAACTTTTGACTGGGTGAACCGATTTTGATGATTCTTTTTTTATTTGGAAGCTGGTACTTTTCAAATGGTCCCATTTTAATTTGGTTTTATTTGGACAATGACGTCCATGTGAAAACCATATAAGTCTTAAATTTCATTACGTATTTGCGCGACAAATGTACGCATAACGCGATTAGATTAGTGCGGAGTATCTACCACAACTAAAAAGTTAAAAAATAAAAACTTTTTACAAAAAAAACAACCGACTTCCTTAAAAAAAAACACTACAAAGTCAAAAATAACTTTAATTTCGGAAGTCGGTGGCAAAAACCTTAAATACAGAGCCTAAGACACCGACTTTCGAAATTAAAGTTATTTTTGACTTTGTAGTGTTTTTTTTTAAGGAAGTCGGTTGTTTTTTTTGTAAAAAGTTTTTTTATTTCGACATTCGTTTTGAGTCTGGATTTGTGCCGGTTTGATGGCAATAAGCTCGCCCCATTTACCTGGTACTGAACCATAACTGGCGAAAATGCCTTTACTATAGGTACACCTCTGCCTAATCTCTCTTTACGCTATAAGGGAATTTAATAAAGCAAGAAAGAAACTATGTTTATTTGCGGTAAACTCATCTTCTTTATACGGGTGGTTTTGTTGTTGTAATGTCAATGAGTGCACTTTCTTTCTTTACCAAGCTGTCCGAAGAAAAGTAATTCCTTCGACCATTCACTTTAAAATATAGTGAGTAAATGTTGGTTATACCTAGTTCTTAGAAATCCGTATTATGCTAGACATTGAGCAAGGAAACTTAAATACTGCCTATATTTTTTTTGTTTTGTTTTTCTTCCATTAACCTTAAGAAAGTCCCATGTATTACACAGTTACTGGTTTGTGGAGATGAAATAGGCAGTCTTTCCATGTAAAATACTGGTATTTATCTACATCCGATTAGACTGGAAGCCGACCCGAACATGTTGGGGATCGTCGTCCGAATACGCGAACGTTGCAATCAATGAGAGCCAAGTTATTGCGACGAGCGATATCAGGACACGGTCTTATTGTTCAGCTTGTAGTACTTATCGAAACAAAAAATGTTATCTAAACCTGTAATTTTGTCCAGTAACTTGTGGATCCACCCACAAAATACTGAAAAATACCAACAACAGAGTAAAAAAACATCCCATTTTCCGATGAAACTTTTAAGTATTTAATAAGCTGTTCTGTGTAAAACAAAAACAGTGTTCTTTAATAAGGTTGTCGATAAGCTCGATAGTGAAGGGCAAAAGTAGACGATTCCAAAGCGACGACGCTCCCGCTATAGACGCATCGATGATGAGAGTGCTAGGGATGGAACCATGTCGATGTTTTTGGAGAGAAATTGCTGGAATATCGATATAGATGTTTCTGTTTGGTAGGGTTTTATTTATCGTTTAAAATAAGTAGGCAGGTACGTAATATTGGGCATTGCTTAGTTGCTAAGTCAATCTTTGATTAGCGTTTTCTTTTTACTTTTTATAAATAATAATAAAACAACAAAAAATATTTATTCCTTTGAACGAAATGTCGTCAAAATTTCATTGAAAGGAATCGATTACTTAATCATTTTTCTAATATTTTTTTTATTATTATTGCGAGTAGGTTAACAGTTGTATAGCTAAACCTAAAATTTTTGACATTTAGTGCAATTCCTGCATCATAATTAGGTAATGTTATTAAGTACAGTCCTTGTCGAATACATTTAACAGAAATCAATTAATTTGAACGACAACTATTGGCTTAGTTTACTGGTTTACATTTTAACAAAAATAGTAAGGTGAGTGGGGGTAAGATGAAAAACGGGGTAAGATAAAAGTTGTCCATAACGCCAGATTAAGTGCAGTTTTTGCAGTGACGGCAACATTGTTAAGACTGCCATTTTGTTACGTCGCACATCTCAGTCAGCGTTTGCCGCTTTGAGTGGATGGATGTGTGTAAAGCGCAGAAGTCCTGCGCAGTGACTTTTATGTAAGTTAATCGAGTTTTTCAATCTTACCCCGTGTCCGTTACTTCACTTACGTGGTCGATACGTAGGGATTTTAGTAACTATTTCGATCTTTCCCCATCATCTTTTCATCTACCGTTCTACCAGACTTCAAATGCAACACTGCTCATCTAATCAAAAATCCGTTCGATCTTACCCCCACTCACCTTAGCATAAAATTATTAATACAAATGCTATTCATAAAAGCACGAACAATTCAAAATGGCGCTTACAAAAATGGTTCCCGCCATCCACATCCCAGCCACACGATGAACATAACCATGTTAACCAATCCAAAAACAATTACGTCTCAATTATCCATCGATATGTCCCACCTCTATTCGCCGGGGAAAACACTACAAATAAGCGAGCGCAGACGGGCGCAGTTTGCATAATTGCCGCGTCGGGTGGCACCTCTAGTTAGGGTTGATACCTAACCGAACTAAATGTAGTATGTGAGTAGTTGGAAAATTTTGACGTGATGTCATTAAAAGTGTCTGGTTTCTGAGATAGTTTTGCGATGTCTCTATTTTTAAGCAATAGAGGATTTTGTTTTATCGAGTTTTGTCGGTGAACGCGATTAAGTACGTATTTCTCGTGGCTGTTTATACATAAAAAGATTCAAAGTTCTGGATAAAAGTAGAAGTTTTCGCACTAAAAAGATTACTACTGTCTGAACAAATCAAATCAAAAGTCATTTATTCAAACTAGGCTGAGATTCAGCGCTTTTCGAAAGTTAAAATTACACAAGACTCCCTAAAACGACCGCCCTTCACCAATTTCTAGTGCTTTAGCTGGCAATAAGAGGCGCAACAAACTCCCCAAAAGCACACCTGTCTGTTTACTTAGATAAACTTGATTTCATATAATATAACATTACGAGGCATAGAACATTTAATTTAATTGTTTGCATTTGTCAGCTAGCCATGCCATACATACACCAAAAATATACCACAAAATAAAATTAAACCTAAGTATACTCATGCAATTTTTTTTTTTTGAGCATAGCATAATACCAAATTAAAAGCCTTCAGGATTAAAGGGAGTGACAGCTTACATATGCAATGCTGAATTATATGAAAATAGCTGTTGCAACCCAAGTTGGATAAACTTGGTCCATCGACGTAAAATAAATAAAAAGGTAGGTAACTCTTAATAACAATAATTTACAACATCATGGTCAGCAAGACGAACAGTCACCACAAGCAGAATTATTATGCAATACGGGATTAATAAAAGAGTTTTTCTGTGTATCCATTTCGAAGTAGAAGTTACAAAATAAAATAATTGAAATTCTACAGGTTGACAACCCTACTTCACAGGGGGGTGACTTTTAACTCTTTTGTTTTCGGAGCATCTATTAATTTAACTACTTACACTACCTACTAAAATTGTTTTCATTACCCTGTAAAACAAGTCAATAAATGTATTGAAATATAATGTAAAAATCTTACATCTTTAAACGAACAATTCTTGTATACCTATATATATATAATCTGAATCTCGGAAACGGTTCCAACGATTTTCATGAAATTTAGTATGCAAGGGGATTCGGGGGCGATAAATCGATCTAGCCAGGATTCATTTTTATTAAATGTCGTTTTATTCGTGTTTTCAATGACCAACTTTATCGATAATCAACTTGCACATAGACTTATTATTTTAAACGCAATTTACCAAAAAATACCGAGCAAAGCTCGGTCAACCAGATATTATTTAATTAAATGCTTTAACTCAGAGAGGTCTGTGTCCCAGCAGTGAGAACATTATTGGCTGAATATACTTTGGAGAAGAAAACTAAGATCGAGCCCCTCAAATGACGCAAAGGGTTGGGGACGCTCAAAGATGACTGGTTTCCGCGAAATGCTGCCCAAGGGCAGTGGATTTAACGGAGTCACTGATCGACAATGGTACCGATTCCCTTGTTCACAAACTAAACTAAATTTAAGTTCAGTGCATCTTTTTCTTTGTATTTCATTAAGAAGAGGACAAAAGAAAAATTTTAGTTTAGTCGGCTAGTGTTGGGATTTTATCCGGATAAATACTCAAAATGGATAAAAACTCGATAAATATCCGTTTTTACTGAGTATTTATCCAAAACAGCGGATAAATACTATTCTATGTTTTTGTAACGTAAGTTTTGTCATTTTACTAACAAAGGGATTAAAATTAATGAAAAATAGACTATGCAGATTGGTATCGTACCTTTTTAATATTTTAACAAATACAAAACGCTGATATTGACAATAATTTCATTCAATTATGAATACAGTTAGTCAATCACTGTCAAAGTTAGATAAAATTATACATTTGTTAATTGGTTTTTCACATACATACATGAACTCATGCCTTTCTCCCATGGGGATAGGCAGAAACTATTTAAGTAACGCTTAAATCATTGTAATAATAAAAAACTACCTCGTAAAAGTCGAGAAAGATTAACAAATCAAATATCTTGACTTGGCTCGCGAGATTGTCGACATTGTAGGATGTGGATTCAGCGAGCAATGTGCAGTTTTGAGACCAGTGGCGATGTAATTATTTACCACAAGTAAAGCGCCTGCCTGAGTGTGAACCCACAACCTACAAGTTGTAAGTCGGGGCTGATACCACCGGGACACCACTGCTATCGCCAATATGAAAGGCATGTTAGACTTTTACTGACTAAAACCCACCTGTGTTCCTTTAGTTGCCTGTGCCAGGGTACCTCTTTTAAACAGATCCGCAACCCTGGCAGGCATCGGTCCTCGCGGACCCCTTCAATATGTAATGACATCTCTTAGAGGCGTGCGTGGAACACAATGCGCCGTTGATACGGGCCTGTTCTTTACCGTGGCGAGCAATGGGTGGCTTGCCGCCCGCAAACCCATGCCCACGTTGGCCGAGAGTTCACAATGAACTCCCGACGCCCGGGGCGTCTCCTCCTACGGTGGCTAGGGACATGAGGGCGCACAGATTGCCTCTCCCTAACGCACTCCACCTCCTCCTTCGCGAGCCTTACTTCTTCGCAGAAGTAGGTGACAGCTTCTTATGCCCTCTTGCTCCATAACATGGCCTGCACCAGGGCCGGACGCGAGAGATCGCCGCCGCCAACCGCCTCTACGAGGATACGGCGTTGCTCCGCCCAAGCAGGGCAAACCTCCACTCTATGCTCCACCGTATCTTTCAGGCGATCTACACTGTGGTAATATTTACTGAAACCTGCTTTTAGATTTTCTCAAATCCAATGACTCATTATCAGTATCTGTCTATAAATATAACCCATTTTGTGTTGATTTCATATCCTTAAATATTATAAACACTAGAAGGGCATTGCATTTGTTGGACTCTTGTTGAAAGACAGGTTATTTTATGGATTCAATAACAGATATGCATTGATATACCTAATCCCAAAAGTTATCATCAAGCAAAGCTGCTTGTAGCATTTGACTTGACGATATATTTTTCTTTTGCGTACGCTGTGAGAGCGGCTTTTCTATTTTTCATACTCGTGTGTGTGTGTGTGTGTGTGTGATCAAGTGATCGTAGATAGCTGCCCTATCTTGTGTAGCATGGCAGGTTTAACTTTTCTCCCGTTACCTTTTGTTTTACAACTTGTTGTAGCTTCGATCGTGGTTTTTGGGTTTAGTTCTTGTGATTTTTTGACTGTCTTATAAATCGATGAACACTGTCTGCACGCACGGAAAAGCATGACTCACATCATCGCATGTCACGTTCCGCCTGAACCGAGCGTGTAAGCGAGAGCGCGAAACAAGCGATAGAGAGGCACGATTGGCCTTAGCGTTCGACTTGTGAAATCTATCTCTCTTCCACTCCATCGGCCAATACGTCCGAGTAAAAGAGACTTAGACATTATCACGTAAAATTATCATCCGTATACCGACTTTACAGACAGCCAATTGTTTTTTATTAAAGATTTTATCATATCTGCATAGTTTATAAATTTTTGAAACTACCGCATTTCAGTGCACCATGAGCCAGCAAATTACTAGTGTGTGCTGCGCAGTTTAAAGGCTCAACACCTTTAACTAATTGAAAAGCCCTTTGCATGTTTATAACGTTGGCAAACAACAACAACAAACTTGTCTTCGCCGCATTTTTCTTGACTTTTAGAAGCTCTGCACAGAGATAATAAATTATGTGGCTATTCTCTACACTTTCAACAAAGAAAGATTCTAATTTGTATCTAAAGAGCATGCTCTATTAGAGACGTTTGGGCTTCTGACACAATTACAGCCCTGGCAATTGACATTAGAACTAAATAATGTAATAACGTAGTATTTTGAAAAGCCTAAATAACAATAAAAGTCATTAACATTTTAAAATAATCATCCGATGCGCAAAAAAGATATTTATCCATCATTTTGAGTATTTATCCGATAAAAATGAGTAAAATCGAGTATTTATCCGTTTCGGATAAAAACTCGAGTATTTATCCTCCGAGTATTTATCCACTGCCCATCACACTCCTGTCAAATTAATCAGCGCCTGTCACTACCCTATACAAGTTTAGACGTGATTAAAAACTTGCCTAATAAAATTACGTCAAGCGCAAATAGAAAGAAAAAGATGCACTGAACTTAAATTTAGTTTAGTTTGTGAATAAGGGAATCGGCACCAATAACTTCTATTTTTCCTTAAAAATTTATTAGTAATAGGTACCTACAGTAAGATCAAAGGCGATAGGATCCTACATAATAATCCACATAACAACTTTGTACAATATTCTGACAAATAAATGCTTTCTTTCTTTCTTTCTTCTTTCTTATAATATCAGAAGCGGGACTAGACATTCCGGGAAAACGGAAAAAAATGCGATTTCCATTTTTCTCATCCAATTGTAGAAGTAGGAAATTCGTGTGGATTTAAAATAATCATCGTCTGCATACCGTTGTTCCATGTTACTTGTGATAGTGCAACATGCTTTCTTCTTCCAGTATCCCCTGGTCAATCGTCACGCTATTCTTCACTCTCTTCTCTTTCACATCGTTCCTCACAGAATCCATCTATATTTGCCATGGTCTTCTCCCTCTTCATCCATCAATATATCGTCTATTGTTCTGACTCCTATACATTTAGTTTTCCACTTTACAAATAAACGGATTTATACATAAATGCAGGCAATTCTCTCAAAGTACTCTCAATTTTCAATTTATACCAGAATTTACTGAAACATAATATCAAACACTTGATTTTCTCCCTCAGTTGAAACAAGCCAGTCGATCGTCGAATACCCGTTTTATTCGCATTTGTTGTAGCCAATTATTTTCAAAACAACCGAGATCACGGAAGTGGGGGGGTGGAGGATTTAATTGACTTCCGACGTCATAGCTCCTGTTTTATTGGCACAACCTCTTGTCTGCGGTTTTCCTCAATTATTTTTCTTTACTGATTATTTTATTCTCATAATAAGATACGGAATGTTTAGGTACACACTTAAGTCCCTTCCAGCGGCAGCCTACGATATATGGCAGCTGAAATAAGATTAAATTGTTTCTTGCCAGTGGAAGACGTATGTAGGTGGTATTAAGCTAGGCCTAAGCAGCGAAACTGGGGCTGTGTCGTCGCTCGAACAGTCAGGCCCAAAGAGGTTGCACGCAGTATTTCATGCGGGCCTTTCTGGGAGGACGTGCTTTCGTAGAATCGGCCGCACTTGGTGATGGGGCCCGCTAGGCATGGTGGGCTGATACCAGTGCAGGAGTGTGGCGCGTGTACAAGTATTTCCCGGGCCCCCGACTTATTAAAGTAAAAGCCACGGTGGGATTTTTATCAGTAGGAATCCGACATAACCTTTCGGTTTCCCAGGCAAAGAATCCATAAGGATTCCCCATGGAAAAAAATAGGATTAAGCTACTTTTGTTTCCTGTAAAAAGGATCTATAGCCTATTCTAATTATTATTCATGAATCCGCTGGATAAACTCTAAACTATTTTTTTTTTAAACTGGCTTACTAATCTTATTTTCATGCAAGGATATATAATGAACGTTGTTATAAGAAATATTATCGAGGCACAATCCTTGACCTCAACATATTCTAAACTTTTTGAACGAATCAATAAACCTCAATATTTTAATGAGCTAACATGAAATCTGTCAAAGCAATGTTATGTCAAATAATTGTAAACAAAACTAACCATGCGGTGTTTATTTTACGACAAAAGAGGGAATAGAACTTCACAGACTAGTGTTTGTTACTTATACGGTGTTTAAGATACATAAAAATAGTGGAAAAATGAATAACTTTCAACAAAGTCCAATGAAACTTTATATTCAAGATGTATTTCGCGCCAAAAACACAGAAAACAGATACATTTACGAATTATTCGGACTGACATTCAAGAATATCGCGATACATGGCGTCATTACGTCTATTTACAATACAACAAGCAACACAACGAATATGGAGCTCTCCGACGCTACGGGATCAGTGCAAATTTACTATGATAGTACAAAAAGTAATATAAATACATCACCGGCCATTTTGAAAGATTTATATTATGGTTTTTCCAGAGCGACGATATCAGGCAATGACAACGTTAACATTATGTCTACTCTCTTGGACCGAATAGCAAAAAATCCATTAAACTTTACAGAAGGGGATTATTTAAATGTTATTGGAGATATTTTTCTGGATGATAAAAGTGTAAGGATGGTCTCAGCATACGAATGCTTGAAAACATCGGTAGAAAGAGATATTGTGTGGATGGAAGAACTAAGATATTTGTATGAAAAGTTTTATATCCAGAATAAGTGATATTTAAATAAATCAGAGTTTTTAGTATACCATGATTTTCTGTTCTCCCATTTTTCCTCTCTAAAAATAATTAGAACGTAAATGCTGCGTGCAACGAAACGCAGACTATATTGGGAGTTCAACCACGAACTTGTGTCTCTTATCAGCTACAACATGCCATAAAAATATCAACCTTACTGTAACAGTTGAAAGGTTAATATTATTTACAGTTTTATTTTGGGATTAAAAAAATACTTTGTTGGACCTATCTGTCATATTGTCTGACGGACGTCAAGTACGTCAATCGGACTTTTGTAGTTTAGTTGAACTTCTTAAATTCATTTTCGAAGTTTTATTACGAGATTTAGCTACAAAATACGTAAGTGTTACTTTTAATGTTTATTTATTGCCTCATTTTACAAAAATCGTACAACTTGTTACAGAAATCAAAGGTCGGTGTTTTAGGTTAGATTCTAATTTGTGTACTAAGTAAATATATGGTTTTTTCTTTATTAGAACGATGGCCCAGGAAGGAATTTCGCCGCAAGAGATCGAGGCTCTCTGCCAGACCCCTGATCCATCTACCAGGGCAAGTATTCTTATAAACTTTAGTTTTTTTTTTGGTAATGTTATCATAATGACAAGTGGAGTTATTGCTGATAATAAATACTTGATGGATAGATAATTCTGATTTATTACGCTATTTTTACACTAATATCACATTGATCGTTATTTACTTAAGAAAAAACATCCGACAAATATATCTGATAAATCTAAATAAGTATATAAAAATCAATGCCACTTTTCGTTGTAATTTTATAACTCAAGAACTGGCTCATCTATCCAAACCAAATGTTTCGGCTTTGTTCGGACTATTTAGTAGACGGTAAGTTTGCATAAAATTGGTCGAGCAGGTCTTCATTTATCACATTTTTTGTAACAAATGAATTCAATAAATGGCGGATCATTTTGTTACTGGGGATTTTGCTGTTAAATTGAAACTTTTTTCAGTGTTGACAGTATTAGCATGTTGTTATGTGATTCATTTCTGTCATTTCATTTTGGATGTGCTTCGATTAAAGCAAATTGTCAGCGATAATTATTGGTTTGTGTTTATACTTTTAAATATACTGAGAGACGAAAACTGGTAGGCAATTAGATGCAATGGGAAAGGTTAGGGGAGCAAAAATTTGATGCGGACGAAGTAGCGGGCAGAAGCTAGTACTCTTTAAAAATTTATAGTCTTGTTAAATATTCTATGTAGCCTTCACACTTAAATACTAAAGAAAGTTTTCTAAACTACAAGTTGCTAGCAAGGTCAACCATACCCACTTTAATGCCCCACCACACAGATATCACACAAAATATGATTTCCTTGGCTTGTATAAAATACTTGTAATTTTATTTACAACCAAAAAATTGGCCATGTAGAATTGTTATTTATGCTCTAGAGACCCTTATTAATAAATGCAGAGTAAAGTTATGCCGTGTTAAGTTACCGTGTGGTTCCAGACGTAAAGAATAGCACCACCCCATTTCTTCCCGTGGGTGTCGTAAGAGGCGACTAAGGGACTTACTAGAGAATGGGCAGCAGCGTTCTCTATGCATTTTACCACCATACTGCGATCGCCAACCCGCCTGCCAAGCGTGGCGATTATGGCAAATCCCTCCAAAAATTGTGCAAAGAGCATGAGGACTTGCATAAGAAAAAAGAAGCCTATATGATGATGAAAATTATGCCAAACTTAAACCTCTGAAATGAATGCGAAATCTGTAATATTGGTTTTTTCTTTACCTTGCATTTATAAATAAAGGGTAATTAGGTGTTGTAATAGGAAACCAAGAAGGCAACATTACCCAGTGCTGGGCACGCCACAATTGCGGCGGTAAGTCCCCTCTTTGAGGAGTGGATAGAGACGCCTCTCTATCCACCTGCGTCAGGCGGAAGGTGAGGACGCCGTGACGCCTCACGGCGTCCTCACCTTCCGCCTGACGCAGGTTCTCACCGGGCATGGGTGCTTCGGTGGGTTCCTGTTCAGAATAAAGCGGGAGGATACGTCCGGGTGTTTCCATTGCGAGGATCGTCTGGAGGACACGGTGGAGCATACGGTGGAGGTGTGCCCTGCCTGGGCGGAGCACCGCCGTGTCCTCGTGGAGGCGATCGGCGGCGGCGACCTCTCGCGTCCGGCCCTGGTACGAGCCATGGTACGGAGCGAGAGGGAATGGGAAGCCGTCACCTCCTTCAGCGAAGCAGTAATGCTCGCGAAGGAGGAGGCGGGGCGCGTGAGGGAATGGCAGTCTCTGCGCCCTCACGTCCCTAGCCGCCGCAGGAGGAGACGCCCCGGGCGTCGGGAGTCGATTGCGGACTCCCGGCCACCGTAGGCGCGAGCTTGCGGGTGGCGAGCAATGGGTAGCTCGCCGCCCGGTAGCGTATTTACAAAGGCTATACTATTTTAGTCACGAGCCAGACTCTAATGAATGAGCTTTTGTGTATGCATATTACTCAACAATACCTAGTCCATCTCAGTAAAAAAATTGACTCAAATAGACTAGCTTTTTGTTTTAATATTTTCAAAGAAAATGCACTGACAAAATCTAGTTCTATATAATACATATCACTCGAATAGCTAAGGTTTTGGCGAGATATTTTTAAATTTATACTCGCAACAAGTGTGTAGTGTTGTTTACCTAATAAAAGTACTTCTCGTTTGTTAATTCGTTTTATTTTTGTTTATCAAACACATAATAGGAATAACAGTTGCCATGTAACTATCAACCTTTAATTGAAGCTTATCTATTTGATTAATATGTATTCAAAATTAATATGTATGTAACTGATTGCCACCTGCGCTAAGAAAGGTTGACGGAGCCCCGCTTCGCGGGCCTCCTATTTCTGGGTGGTTTAAAAAAAAATAACCACGAAGGCTAAGGCGGGAGCTCCGCTCCGCTTCGCTCCCGCCTTAGCCTTCTAACCTAACCTATCGGGGTACTCTGAGTCGGGGTATTAACCATGGATGAGATTTCGTCCACGCGTGACTGAAATGGTACTAGATTTTGTCCGTGCATTTTCTTTGAAAATATCAAAACAAAAGCTAGTCTATTTGAGTCATTCTTTTAACTGAGATAGACTAGGTATTGTCGAGTAATATTCAAAAACAAAAGCTCACTGATTAGAGTCTGACTCGTGACTAAAATAGTATAGCCTTTGTAAATTTGCCGCCCGGTAAGGACCAAGCTCGGGTCGACGGCGCGTAGTGTTCCACGCGCGCCTCAAAGAGATGTCAGCAGCAGTGTAGGGGTCTACTAGGACCGATGCCTGCCGGGGTCGCGTGATTGTTCGAAAGAGATACCGTGACCCTGGCACATGGGCAACTGATGGAACACGGGTGGGTTTTAGTCAGTAAAAGTCTGACACGCCCTCCCGCTCCGCCCAGAGCGGGAGAAGTCATTTGATGATTTCCCATCCTGGAATTAAAAAAAAAAAAAAAAGTATAAGAAGGCAACATTAGTCCTACTACAAATTGCAATTTAAAATCTATTGGCTAAGTTTTACATAATTCCCTTAAAACCAGATCATATTGTAGTTATTACAAGCAGAAGATGCAACCTGTGTGAACAGTTTTCAAAATCCCTAATATTACTACTACTACTATAAATTACTACTACTACGGATGAATGGATGTTTATTACTCTTTCACGCAAAAACTACTAAACATATTTCGATGAAACTTGGCACATAGGTAGTTTATAACCTCGATTAACACATAGGGCACTTTTATCCCAGTAGTACTTTCCCGTGGGTTTATTTCCGACATCCATGCGGGTGAAGCTGCTGGCAAAAACTAGTATTACCTGAACAAAGGTATTTCATTACATCTTTTCATAACATCCTGTCATATAAAATTCCACATGAGTTTCATTTATAACTCAATACTAAGTATTTATGTTCAAACCATTATGTTGTAATAATTACTTCATTCATTCTTATCGGTGACCTATGACTTGAACATTGTGTAACAATCAAATATTAATCAGTGCCTACTGCCTATAACACATGATTAAATTTATGATTATTGGTATGATACATAGAACTTGTATTGATTCTATATATCAAAGCCTTAGTTCACAATTGCACTAAATACAAAATTGACAATTTTGAGGCGAGTTTGTTAAAGTTTTTTAAAGTTTAGACAAGAACAGTACAAAAACAGAGTAAAATAACAAAACAAATATGCATCTATTCATAAGACTATTCCTTTAACTTCATCATAATATCTCAATATTGTAATGTATATTTAGTGTTTGTCATTAAAAAAGCGAAAATTGAAAATTTTGTAGTTAGTGCAATTGTGAAATATATTGGGATGTATTGTTTTTTATAGACTCCATAGTTTTTAAAATTAGAACTTGTCATTATCATCGCAAAATAATTATAAAATGTGAATCAAAACAGATCACAAGCAACATTTTTTGAGCGATTCGTTATGAAAAATTTAAACCAATTTTATTTTTCCTTTCATACTTACTTGCATCCTGAAATTACATTAAGTGGTTGGTCCCAGCTGTCATTCATGGTCTTTGTTATTTAGAGTTGTCAGAGCCCAAAACTTTGACAGCCAGTGGGTAAACAAAGGGTATTGTCTTACCTAATAACTGATAGGCAGTCACTCAATGTAAAATACTGGGTATTGAGCTGCATCTGGTTAGACTGGAAGCCGACCCAAATATAGTTGTGAAAAGGCTAGACAGATTCATTGACTTCCTTACTGAATCTTGTTAATCACGGTGCATTTTGACACACAGAAATTTGTACCACAGAGCCCGCATAGCCAACTTCTTACTCAAAACACCAGCTAAACCTCATACTATCTCAGCAGTTCAGCTTTACTAATAACTCCTTTAACACTTTTCCAGGACTTCATGTTTCAACAAACAATGTACCGGATAAAGGACCCTCGCAAGTCCATTCCTTTCTACACCGGAGTCTTGGGCATGACATTACTGAAGCAGCTACACTTCCCCGAGATGAAATTCTCATTGTTCTTCATGGGCTATGAGAATGCTGGAGAGATACCCTCAGATGAGGCCACAAGGACTGCTTGGGCGATGACCAGGAAGGCCACATTGGAGTTGACTTAGTGAGTAAAGTTTGAATATGGTTCTTATAAATCTGTATTATGGTAGACAGCAAGGAAACCTAAATACTGCCTGTACAATTTTTTAGTTTTTGAACAATGAACCTTAAGAATTTCCCCCAGTTACTGGTTTGTGGAGGTGAGACGGACGGTCGCTCCATGTAAAATACTGGTATTCATCGGTATCCGTTTAGACTGGATGCCGACCCGAACATGTTGGGGATCGTCGCGCGAATGCGCGAACGTTGCAATCAATGAGAGCCAAGTTATTGCGTCGATCGCCCAGCACGGTCTTATTGTTCAGCTTGTAGAACCGAAAAAAAAAAATACAAATTGTTTAATTTTCCAGCAACTGGGGCACAGAGAGTGACGACTCGAGCTACCACAACGGTAACTCAGACCCGCGCGGATTCGGACATATTGGAATACTCGTGAAGAATGTGGATGAGGCTTGTGCCAGGTATGTAACACATAATCATTATGTAATTATTTGGAGTTAAGTATGGCATTTCTATTTTCGTCCAGCCTATTTTTACCCGACTACGGCAAAGCAAAAAGGATGGTTATAATTTTGACCAGTATGTATGTATGCATGCTCTCTGTTCACTATATTTACTTACTATAAATTAAAGTATGAGGTGTTGTTGGAAGCGTCTGGTACTTCCGCTGGCTATGGGCTATGACGTCACATAAATATGGCGCCCTCTAGAGGACATAAAGCAGTAATTTTGTTGGGAACTGAGTATCTGCGACCGGAGTAGGTAACTTGACAGACAGAAAACTTCTAAACAAAGCGCAGCATTACAGAACCTAGAAGCTTTGCCAATGTGGTTCTACTCATTCAGGACCACAAAGATTACAGAACTGCATACATTTTCTGGTTTAACTGTACCATGTCATCATCATTTCAGCCAAATGACGTCCACTGCTGGACACTGCCTCCCCCAATTGGTGAGTTTTGCCATAATCGCCAAACCAGGCGGGCGGTTTAGCGATGTAGGCTGGTAAAATGCATAGAGAGTGCTGCTGCCCATTCTGTAGTAAGTCCCTTAGTCACATGTTATAACACCCACGGGAAGAAATGGGATGGTGCTATTCTTTACATCCAGCACCACACAGAACACTGTACCATGTACCATTTTTACATAATATCTCTTGTAAACCCGTAACCCTAACATTCCAGGTTCGAGCAACAAGGCGTCAAGTTCATCAAACGCCCCAACGACGGCAAGATGAAGGGTCTGGCCTTCATCCAGGACCCTGATGGCTACTGGATAGAGATCTTTACCAGCAACGTTGTCTAACCCGGTTCTATTATATATAAGTTTTAGTACAGTGTCAGGTGAAAATATCTCAGAGGCAATTCTCGTAATTTTTAAGAACGTTTACAGTCTGATATTAGTCTCAATCTGTCAAAAAAACCTCGAGTTTCCCTGTCAAATGTTGACAATTTCTCAAAAATCTAAATTTTTGTCATTTGATTGTCGCCGAGGTGAAACTGCGACTAGGCTTTGAACGGTTTTAATTACAAGAATTGGCATTCAGGTAGAAAAACCATTAAACTGAACCAGATGGGGTAGGTAGAGCTGTTTAAAGCAGTGTCAAATTCAATTAACACTAGAAGCGCTAATAAATATGTATATTGCGATTACGTGGTTGAAGTCTCGTATAAATAATAAATATAATAATCGTCATACTTCATGAAAAGTCATAAAAAGTTACGATTATATGCATAATAATATATTAATTAGAGCAGGAAGAACATCGAAATGGGTCAAATTTGGGACGCCCGCACTTCTAGTGTTAATAGGCGAAACTTCGCAAATGTGATGAATTCTTCATCGGCCTATAGCAGTCCACTGCTGGACATAGGCTCTTCTAATCGCACACCTTTTCACTAACTAAGTCAATGTTGTGACGACAAATACTAAAAAATTTGAAGTCAACTGATATTTCACACGCTATGTCATAAGACCCTTGCAAAAGAGGGTAAAAGTATTGCCAACTAAGCCTCAATTCAGAATGCTACTACGACGTTTTCATTGAACAAATATTTAATAACATTTTACTTGACCCATGGATCTAATCAGCAATCTTGTTTTCTAGCTAATAACGTTTTACTTGATCCATGGGATCTAATCAGCAATCTTGCTTGCTTGCTAATAACATTTTACTTGATCCGTGGATCTAATCAGCAATCTTGTTATCTAAGGTTGAACTTTTAATCCTATTCACTAACTTGACAGTTCAATGCAAAATAATGATACCATTCTAAAACGAATAGTGTCGGGGTAGTGAACGATTTCGCATAAAGAATGAATGATAAAAATGTTTTAAATTAAATAAAACTTTAAAAATCGTTTTTAGGTGTGGATTATAAGAATAATTAATAATTTTTGATAACAGTTATTTCCTTTTTTATTTTCTTCTGATAGAAACAAAACTAAATAGAAAAATCATTTCATTTTGCTTATTTTTTTACTAAAGTCATTTTATTTCCTCTGACAGTTATAGACTACATATATATCGATATAGTACACATCTTGTTCTAAGACAAGTTATTAAATTTAAATTACAAAGTTTGCATGTAAGTACAAGTTCATTCAATTTCATTCATTCTTGCACCACCTCACTATCTTTTTTTTTTTCAAAACCTGGTATCCCTCTAATTGTCAAGTTAGTGAATAGGATTAAAAGTCGAACCTTAGCTAATAACATTTTACTTGATCCGTGGATCTAATCAGTAATCTTGTTTGCTAGCTAATAACGTTTTACTTGATCCATGGGATCTAATCACCAATCTTGCTTGCTTGCTAATAACATTTTACTTGATCCGTGGATATAATCAGCAATCTTGTTTTCTAACTAATAACATTTTTCAATCTTGTTTGCTAGCTAGTAACATTTTACTGGATCCGTGGATCTAATCAGCAATCTTGTTTTCTAGCTAATAACATTTTACTTGATCCGTGGATCTAATCAGCAATCTTGTTTTCTAGCTAATAACATTTAACTTGATCCGTGGATCAATCAGCAATCTTGTTTTCTAGTCTTAAGAACACCAACGAGAATTGAAGTCAATCGAAATCTAAAAGTTGAAATGGAGCATGTAGGAGTTTACGTTAAGAAATATTCATAGACATAGAATAATGTGCTCTAGAGGTGTTCGAGAGCATATTGTTGTGTTTTGTGTTAAAATTATGTTTCAACATTACTCATCAGCTGCATTTTCAGATTTCTATTGCATACAACTTATATGAATAATATTTTAATGGTTACTCTATGTTAAAATTCGTTTTTTTGGTGGATAGAAAATGTAGACAGGAATGGGACGCCCTAGGAGAACATGTAGTGACCATATTGGTGATGTTCCTTAGAAAACTCAGGTGCGTAGACGCGTAGTACTGGTAACCGGCGTGCGTGTATGACCAGATGTATGAACAGAAACGAAGCAAAAACAATATGTAAGGATCGTAGCAGGTAGCGTTCTGTAGTCTGCCTACCCCCATGGCGAAAAGGCATGAGCTTATGTTTGAATGTAGACAAAAGTTGTTGTTTTGTATCGAAGACTTTTTCGAGCCTACACTGTACCAAAATGATTTTTTTAAGAAAATGTAATATACCATCTGTGTATGAAATTGATTATTAATAGCCCACTGTTGGGCAAACACCTGCAATATATTACATACTATCGTGATGGATATCTTTTTTAACAATGAAACATATTATTGAAATATCCTATTCCTGGGCAAACGACTTAGCCCTGGTTTGCACAGGCGATTTTTTTGCGCGATCATTTTTAGTTCACTGTGGTTTCAACTCTGTATTGAGTGAAGCATTAAGAATCCGCTTACCAGGCAGTCAAGAAAATACTTTGTTAAATTATGAACTCTCGGTGATCAGTTTAAGGTTGCAAATTGAGTTCGTGAAAAAAAATCGCCCTTGCCCACCTAGGCTTATAGTATCTAAGTAAATGATATTTGAAATAACTGTATGATTCGCCGTCGTCTGACAGTTGCGGTCATCAAACGTGTGAGCAGGACGAAGAATATTTAATACGAGAAAACTCTGTAAGTGACTATGGTGTCATCTCGCTCCCTCTTTTTATGACCGCGTCTGCGGTGAACTTAAGCATTTATTGCAATACTAAAATTTAATTATTTTGTAATCGAAAGTTATGTAAAAGCCATAAAATGCTAGATTTAGAATTTTACTATTTCCAATTCTAATCTAAAAAAATGTTGTTGAACAAAAATACTTTTTGAATTGGTTTGGAATAATATTGGTTGCATTGGGCAACGTTGAGCAATTGTGATTAATAATTATAAGTATAATTTTGTATTTATTCGTTATTCTTGTGTATTGGTTCTTACGTGCAATTTTATTAATTGAATATATTATTATAAATGATGTTATTTACACATTGGTATTTTATTATTTCTATTTCTTTTTTTCAACCGATCGTGCTTTTTATAGAGAGCAGTGGTGCCCGGTGGTAACAGTCGCGACTTACGAGTAGTAGGTCGTGAGTTCAAACCCAAGCAGGCGCTTGGCTTTGTGTAAATTATTTCACCACCCCTGTTCTCAAAACGGTATAGGATTTTTTAGAGAAAGTTTTAGCCGATTTTACGAAAAAAAAAATTTTGTTGTTTCATAGAAAAATCCAATACCTACGGGGCCAAAATGTATGGAACAGCTGATTTTTTTTTTTTGTATAACCGGCGATAATTTTCTACGCTGGGGGTCTAGAATGATATGCTGAATTCATGGTTACAGTTTGCGCACTGGATAAAAACAGCCTGTATATCTACTTAAAAATACGTTATTATAATACTTACATACCTAATTTGAACATATTTGCTATCAATAAGTATAGCAGAAATAATGCATTATTGAAACGAGCTGGACTATTTTAATGGTCAATAATAAAATAAAACCATAGAAGATAATTTGGCGACACGTGCCGATTCAGCCAATTGTAAATATTGGTTTGCGTTATGGCCAATATTGGTCAAATGTAGGCATACCTTGCCTTGGTACGAAGTAAATGTGTGTTAAATGCATCCATGGAATTCGAAGTATGGCCAACGTTGACAGTAAAATGTCTTAGAAACACTTAGTAGTGATTTTTAGGGTTCCGTACCTCAAACGGAAAAACGGAACCTTTATGGGATCACTTTGTTATTCGTCCGTCGTGTCTGTATGTCAAGACCCTTTATCTCAGGAACGCGTGGAGGTATCAAATTGAAACGATATACTCACGTCTAGTGTCTTGAAGCTGTGAAATAACCAAACTTCTAAGTTAACGTGAAAAAAAGATACGGCCGTTTATGCTGCAAAAAACGTATATTTAGACACTCTCAAGGTAATCAAAATGTATAGTGTATTTCCCGTTGACCTAGAACTATGAAATTTTACTAGTAATACCATCCTATACTACAAGTATAGGGAAAAATCTGGAAACAATACATTTGTAATTAAATCGTAAAAAACAGGGTCGGAACCGTCGGTGGGCGAGACCGACTCTCACTTGTCCGTTTTTTTTAAGCAGTTTCTTGCTTATTAGGAAGTACTTTCCATATCACAAAGGACCCGATAAGCAAGCGGAAAGTCACCCAACGGGTAATTAATGGAGAGAGCTATGCTTGGAATTCCCCTACGCGAACAAATAAAAAATGAAGAGATCCGTAGGGAATGAACGTAGGTAATTGATATAGCCCGAAGAATTGTCAAACTTAAGTGGCAGTGGGCAGGGCACATTGCTCGCAAAACAGATGGGGTCGAAAGGTGCTGGAGTAGCGTCCAAGTTCTAGAAGACGGGTTGGCCTCCCACGAGGTAGACTGATGACCTGGTGAAGGCCTCAGAAATCCGGTGGTTGCGGGAAACAGAGCAGGTCGAGGTGGCAGTGCTTAGGGGGGGCCTTTGGCCAGCAGTACGTTTGTCGGCTGAAATGAAGATGGCTTTTCACATCTGAAACTATTTCATTTTATGCTATTAGTAGGCCTGATTGTCTGGTGTAGGTGCGCGCAAAATTTACTAATCTCCGGTTTCTGAACACATGGTGAAATTATAATGACTAGTGATCGCCCATTGGTCGAAATTCGACCGTACTTCATTTGAATAGAAATACATTATTAAATGAAAAAAAATATATAATAATAAATATAAAAAAAATATTTTGGTTATATTTGACATTCAGTAACACTATAGACAAATTGTTGACGCTGTACTACTGTGGAGAGGGTTCGCTGGCGGGATGGTGATGGCTAGGACCAGGCTGTAGGTGTAATGAGTAAAGAATACTTTTTCAGGACTCTCTTCTTTATTTTCTTAATACTTCTTAACTGCTGGATATGGAATGAATTATCACAGAAAGCTCTGTTTTTATAGAATTATCCATGAATTATCCCTATTATTTTTAATTAATTACGACAGTTCAAAATGTAATAATTTTAACCAGCAACAATGTACAATCTATGACCAGCCTGTACAATCGTGAGGCATACAACCTCTACAGTTTGCACACGACACTAAGTTATGTATGGGAAACTTACTAATGCCATACTTGACACTCCCCATAAAACCACAGTTTTGGACCATAAACAAAAGAATATCTATGCATGTGTGTATTAAATACACGGTAATGAATTGTGTGTAACGTGTTATTTATTGAAATAATGTATTTTTACGCATTTAAAAAAAATATTAGCATTCGTCACTTCTTCTCTGTATAAACTATAAGTGTGCGAAATTTCATACTCCTCCGTCCGCCCAATTTCCGTAAAAAGGGATCCAAAGTTTTCGCTTCACGTATTAATATATAGATTTATCTGTTGTCAAATAACATTTCATTTGCTGTGATTGCCTTTTATTATTTTGGTAAATCAATGATCTACAAGGTCAAAGGGTGGGTGAGGGTTTTTTTACTGGTTGGAATGTTATCAAAGGACGTCTCCCGCTCTGGGTTGAGTGGAAGGACTTGTCAGACTTTTACTGACTAAGACTCACCCGTGTTCCTTCAGTTGCCTATGTCAGGGCTACTGTAAATCTTTCGAACAAATATGCGACCTTGGCAGGGTGGGTGAGGATCTAGATTTATGCTTTTACGGTTGCACCACTACATGCCTTGCTTTCCTTTGCTCTTTAGTAGAGATGCAGGCCTACCCTGTGATCTTCAGAGCCAGCAGAGTGGCAGGGTCTTGAGGGAGAACGCTACAGTCGTCTAGATAGAATCTCATGGCAAGTCTGGCGGATGGACCTTCCCGAGGTTGCCACCCTGTTCATGTTCCAAATAAATGGACGTAACAAAAACTACCAGACACCATCATATTCCTTCCCTATTTCCCCAAGCCCCATTCTTCCCCGTCTCTTGCCCTGCTTCCCCAAATTTCGCAGTCTCACCCCACTCCATCCTACCAACATCCTCGTTCCTTCCAACCCCACCTCTCCTACTTCCAGTCCTAACCGCGACCCCTTTGCGATTCGGTGGTGGCAGGCTCGACTGTCACTAAAATCGGCTGATGGCGAGTAGGAGTAATCAGTGAACTGTGCTAGAACCAGCACAGTTGAGCGCCGTGATCGGCGATGAAGCGAGTGGCTCTGTTTATCATGTACCCATTAACCAACACGCCCCCTTTGGTCTGGATTTCAAGCAAAACGGCCAGCCATTATTAGCCAGGGGTAGAGAAATGGCTGCAGTGTCACGTCAGACGGCCACAGGCAAGGTGCGTGAGGTCCGCGGTGGTTGTCCTCGGATGACTGAAGCGTGAGGTAAAGGTCATGCTAATAGTGTAGGGTGGTTCAGCTCGTTGGGGGCCAACGCGATCGAGCACGCGATGTCGCACTATAAACCAGCCTTGCGCCCCTCCTGCCAAGGTCGCGGATTTATTCGAAAGAGTTAGCGTGGCCCTGGCTCAGGCAACTGAAGGAACACGGGTAGGTTTTAGTCAGTAAAAGTTTGACACGCCCTGCCGCTCCGCCCAGAGCGGGAGACGTCATTTGATGATTACCAGCCCAGAAAAAAAGCCTTTTGCCCCTATATCTCTCTGGTAGTCCTAACAATCGATTTTTTATAGTGAGACGTTCCCAGGTGCGGACTCCGTGGAGTGTGGGAGCAAGAGATATGAGATTTAAATCATATTTATCAGAAGTAGTAGTGCATTATAAACATGGGATTTGTTTGTTTGGGTGTTAGTAAATTTTTGTGTTAATCATCATTTTGAAAACCGGGTCTTCGTGGTCAATAAGGGAGGCTCTTTTATGTAGGTATGTTTATATCATATATCATACACGTTCACAACTAGTTCTTATATAGTAATAATGATGACGGCACAAATTATTTTAGAATTCGTAACGCCAATTTATCGCATTTTCAAGATTTTCGCAGATCATTAAAGATGTGTAGGTATACTGGTCAAAGAGTAAGTCAAATGATATATAGAAGTTCTCACCTCATTTTTCTGAATATTTCTTTTGTTAGTTACGATTTCTTTTTGTGGGTGGGAAATCATCAAATGACTTCTCCCGCTCTGGGCGGAGCGGGAAAGCGTGCAGACTTTTACTGACTAAAACCCACCCGTGTTCCTTCAGTTGCCCATATGCCAGGGCCACGGTAACTCTTTCGAACAAATCTTGCGACCCTAGCAGGTTTATTAGTTTAACTTCTCTGCCTAACTTTTCCAACTATGTTGAGGTCTCAAACTCGTACCTAGAATTTATTGCAATTAATCCATTTACACTTTTGAATTGTCAAAAAGTCATTTACCTAGTAAGAAGTTGAAGCTCCTTGCTAATTCCAAAACGATCTCTTTGGAGAAGAACGGACAAGAAAGTCTCAGGACACTCTTTTAAATGAAGATATGAAAATATAAGATTAAAAATAAGCCCTGGAAGTTAGGAGATGACCCGTTTAAACCGTCGGCGCCCGTTCACGAACATGACGCGTGGATCAGCAACATCCAGGTCAGCCATTTTGTAGGGTCGGCTTCCAGTAAGTATAACTGAATGCAGCTGAATGCCAGTATTTTACACTAGCTTCTGCCCGCGACTTCGTCTGCGTCAAATTTTTGCTCCCCTGACCCTTCCCGTCGCATCGATTTGCCTGCTAGTTTTCGTCCATTTTTCGTTGCTGCTCGCTCCTTTTGAGTTATAGTGAGTCAACCTTTAAATATAGACATATGCTCTCGCGGACTTTTTTTTAGAACTTTTTCAAAGGAGCAATTCCGTCATACATGATTTTTGAGTTACTTTAACCGTTTACGCAGCGCACGCAACGGAAACTCTCAAAAGGAATAAATTTTCCCCGTTTTTGCAACATTTTTCATTACTGCTCCACTCCTCTTAGTTGTAGCGTGATGTTATATAGCCTATAACCTCCCTCGATCAATAGGCTACCCAACACAAAAAGAATTTTTCAATTCGAACCAGTAGTTCCTGAGATCAGCGCGTTCAATCAAACAAACAAACAAACAAACAAACTCTTCAACTTTATAATATTAGTATAGATAAACCTACATGGGCACTTATGAAACGTCAGAAGCTAGGTGCACGGTTCTTATTTGTTGATTCATATGGAGAAGGGCCGGCAAGAAACTCCATGGTTACTCTTTGCAAAAATCTTTATGTTATTGTACAAAAGCTTGGCAAAATACTTTTACCCGGCTGCCCCAGAAGAAGGTTACCTACCTACTTACCTTTTTTTGTGTATGTTAGAACGTTGCAGGCCTTGTAGACTGTACACAATTTTCTATTTTATTAAGTACCTGGTACTTGTTGACAGTCCTTCACTGTTCTCCTATACCTATGTTCTATGTTCTATGTTATGGGGTTTTGGTTTCCGCACTTAATCCTTTGAGTGGACCATTGTGCGTGGGCCATGGCGGCCGTCGGTATTACTCCAACCAGCCCACCTCCCTCCAGAATTTTATAATGTCTCCTGGTCTACTAAGAACGTCCGTGTAAGATTTGGGTGTCCCGAGGGTATCTGTCCTAATCTGGGTGACGCCTGTACATTCGAAGAGTACATGCGCAACGGTTTCCTCAGCTTCCATGCACGCCCTGCACAGGGGGCTGTCCGTTATGCCTATTGTGTAAAAGTGTTTGTTTAGCGGGCAGTGTCCTGTGATGGAGCCCGTCATCAGACGCAGACCATCCCTGTCCAGGCGTAGCAGACGTCTGGTTAGCCTGCCATCCGGGGATGGCATAGCTTCCCTGGACTGCCTGCAGCCTGGTGCCGAGGTCCACCAGCTCTCCGATTGTGTGTGGGTAAATTCCTGCAGCCACCTGCGTCGCTGGTTGAAGGGGATGGGCACGATGGGCTCGGGGCCGCAGACTGACGCGCTGGATGCCTTTCTGGCCAGTTCGTCAGCAGCATCATTGCCTAGTGATCCACTGTGTCCTTTTATCCATTGCAGTGTCACTTTGTTGCGATTAGAAACTGTTACCCGTTTTAATGCATTATGAGATTCTAGTGTCTTAAATCTTAAATCTTATCTTATCTTATTTAGTGTAAGGCTCGAGGTTATGTATTGTTTGGCTAGGGATTGGAGGACTGAGGCGCTGTCGGAGAGTATACGTATATGGGTATCCGTAACTCTTCTGGCTTCTATGGCATACGCCGCCTGTATGATGCCCACGCATTCCGCCTGGTAGACGGTGTTGAGCATTCCCAGTGGGTTGGATATTTTTATGTTTAGGTCGTGTGAGAAAACTCCGACTCCGGTTCCAGAGGAGGTCTTTGAGCCATCAGTGTAGACTCTTAGCTCCTCCGGGCTCGTTTTGTTCTTCTGTGAGTATAACGTCGTAGTGCTTTTGAAAGAAGTGTAGTTTTGGGGTTTTATCGCAGGGTGATGCCATCATTGGTTGTCGCTTGATCGTATCGTCCCTAATGCGTGAGTGCTTGACCCTCGAGTCATTGCTTAGGGTCCCTGCTATGTTCAGTCTTAGGGCAGCCAGGGCAGCCTCCTCCCGCACGATCAGGTGTAGAGGTGGTAGCCCAAGCATTACCTGTAGGGCAGCGGTGGGTGTAGTCCTCATGCAGCTAGTGATGGCTACACAAGCGAACCGCTGCACCTTTTCAAGGTCTTTTTGGGCTGTGCTCAGGTCTGTTCTGGGCCACCAGACTATTGAGCCGTATGTAATAATTGGTCGAATAACTGTGGTGTATAGCCAGTGGGTGACTTTGGGGCTGATTCCCCAATTCCTGCCAAGCATTCTCTTGCACTGCCACAGGGCTATGCTGGCTTTTGTAGTAATGTAGTTGGTGTGCTTTGCCCAATTCAGCTGTTTGTCCAAAAATATGCCCAGGTATTTGGTTTCAGTTGATAGGCTGAGGGTGGTGCCAAACAGTCGTGGCAGTTCGAGTTTCACGAGTTTTCTCTTTTTTGTAAAGAGGATCATCTCGGTTTTTGTGGGGTTTACTGATAGTTGGTGTTTATTGCACCAGTCCTCTACTATTTTCAGGGCTTGGCGCATGAGGTGGCATAGGGTGTTTTCATGGGTGCCATTTATTATTATGGTTACATCATCGGCGTATCCTACGGTGAAGTAACCTTTATTGTTGAGTGTTTTGATGAGGCTGTCTACGACCAGGTTCCATAGAAGTGGCGAGAGGACGCCCCCTTGCGGGCAGCCCTTCGCCACTACCGCCCTTGTAGTGTCGTTCACAGTAACTTGTACAGCTCTCAATTTGAGCATGTTGGTGATCCACCCGCTCAAGGTCGGGTTTATGTTGTGTCTGTCGAGAGCCGTGCTGATACTATTGAACATAGTTTTGTCGAAAGCGCCTTCTATGTCAATGAAAACCGTCAGTGCTGAGTAGGGCTTTCAATACCGGTATTCCGGGATCCCGTAATACCGGGATCCCGGATTTTATTTGGCCTTTTTTAATACCGGTATTGACGCCTCAATACCGTGATTACGGTATTACAGACATAGTTTGTACGACCCTGAATCTTTCTTCACTAACGATGACAATACCTTCACAAAACCTCATCATCATCATCATTTCAGCCGAAAGACGTTTACTGCTGGACATAGGACTCCTAAGAGCAGTGGTGGCCCAGTGGTAACAGCCGCGACTTACGAGTAGTAGGTCGTGAGTTCAAACCCAAGCAGGCGCATTACTTTGTGTAAATTATTTCATCGCCCCTGCTCTCAAAACGGTGAAGGAAACATCGTGAGGAAACCGGCATATCTTAGAACCAAAAATTCGAAGACGTGTGACATCTACCAACCCGCACTGGGCCCGCGTGGTGGATTATGGCCCACTCCCTCTCACCGAGAGGAGGCCTGTGTCCCAGCAGTGGGAACATTATAGGCTGATGATGATGATGATGATAGGTCTCCCCCAATTTGAGGTGGGTTAGTGATCGCTGTATTGTGATAAAATGCTAAGAAAACACTGCAAAAAACCCACATAAATATTATTACGAACTGGGATTCGGGATAAATTAATTAAAACCAATATTACCAAAATATACAAAAATGAACTTAACGATCTACGTGACCATATGAAAGACAAGATATTATCGTAAATTTACTTGCACGTTTAAGATATAATAATGAAACACAAAACGCTAAAAGAGACAGTGACAGATCAAGAATATGATAATAATATGATGATAGAAGAACCTTCAACTTCACTGAATACAAGCTGTGAAAATGAAGACAGGTCCTTACAGGAGAAATTAGAGAGGGATAAATACGAATTGTGATTTTAAATCATAAGAGAGATGAGTTTCTTCGTAACTGCTGGGGGTAGTCGGGAGATATTTCTATGGGCATCTAACAGTATTTACTGTCTGTGGTACCTAGAAGAGTTGTAGCCAAGGAACTTAAATCCAACCTGGAATGCGCACAGGCTGCCAATACGCGGTCCGAGCGAGATAGCTTCGCGAGAGCCTTCTGTCCCTTTCATTAGGGTGACCAAGCAATATGATGTAGGTAGATACTAATACAGTGTGATTGGAAGATGGGTGCAAAGCTTTAAGGTGAAGATAGTATAGACAATTTAGAACCATTTAAGCCATGGTTGTCTTAGACGAAGTCTTACCAAATTTTTTTAACCAAATTTTTAAGATATTTTTCAGAAATTCTCAAAATTTAATGTAAACTGCATAATTATGGCCAAATTGAATGATAAATGAATTAATTTCTTATTTATTTAATTAAAGTAAGTGTAAGCAACCAAGCAAAACATGTTTTAGGCTTCTGTGTCATTAGAATTTTTTTTTACAAATATTTAAAGCTCAGAAAAAATAAAAAATTGTACAATACGTCTTTTAAAACTTATTTAAAAAAAAAACGGAGGGTGCTTTTTTTGTTCAAACCTTTTTGAAGACATGCTTGGTAATCGTTCTTTCTTTTGAGGTATCATTTATGCGGATATCTTACAAATTATTGAAATTAGGACCTACAAACCAATTCGAGGGAGAAATTTTAAATTTTAGGCAGTTTAACAAAACACAAAATTTTTGCTTAAAAGAATACTTTATGTGCTCGAAATGATAACATTGTTCAATTCTAAGAATTTTTGGCACATGCAGGAACCAATTGAGGGGAACCCATTGAGGGGATTCTCTAAACAATGGCCACCAAGCGCGGTGCGACGGCATTTCCAGGTAGAACGCCCAATGAATAGCAAAAAGCGATAAGAGTTGGTTTTTGCAGCAAAATGGTCTTAGTTACTGAGGCAACAAAGTCGTTTTTCTTTAGTCAGGGTCAGTCGGTCTGTGATGAAGCCGTTACATCTTTTACTTATTAGTCAAACTACTGCCCTTGTGAGTGGACGTCGTCGTGTTGATTCACAATTTACCGTGTTCAGTTGTAGCCCTTTGCGTTCCTGCACGTGTTGTTTGCGTTAGTTTTGAACTTTTTTGTTTCACCGTGTCCAGTCGTAGCCTCGCGCTCCTGCACGTGTTGATTTTTGACTTAATTGTGTTGAGTTGACATTTAGTGCGCTCCTACGCCGTTTTTCTTAATTGTTAAGTGACTATGGCTACTTTTTCCAATCAAGAATATGCGGATATCGTATTTATGTACGGTAGAGCAGACGGCAATGGATCTTTGGCGCGACGGATGTATCAAGAGCGCTATCCGAATCGCAGGATACCGAATGTCCGAGTGTTTTACAACACGTTTCGTCGTCTTGCTCAAGATGGGTTTCACCGCGTGGAACCTGGAGTCAACCCGGGCAGACACGAAACTGCCGTCGACGAAGACATTTTAGCAGCATTTCAAGCGGATCCTAAAACCAGTACTAGAGCAGTAGCTCGAAATTTAAACATTTCTCAATGGAAGGTGTGGCATACAACGCACCAAAATGATAAGTATCCATTCCATGGCAGGAGTGTGCAAGGTCTAGTAGAGCAAGATCCTCAAAGAAGAATTCAGTTCTGCCGTTTCCTCCTCAACAGAGACATCGAAGATGCGTGGTTTCTGAAATCAATCTTGTGGACGGATGAAAGTAAATTTTCAAGGGAAGGTATTACAAACTTTCACAATATCCATGAATGGGCCGACGCAGACAACAATCCACATTTTAAGAAGCAGGTGTCATTTCAGATGAAATTCTCTGTGAATGTATGGGCTGGAATAATTGGCAGAACATTGATTGGCCCCCACTTTTTGCCTGACCCATTGAATGGCGAAAATTATTTGCAATTTCTGGGAATTGATTTACCACTGCTGGTAGAGGAATCAGGTGTCCCGATCTTCGAAAGAGATCGAACAGTCATCTTTCAGCAAGACGGCTGTCCAGCGCATTGGACTTTAAATGTAAGGGAACACCTCAACAATTGCTTTCCTGATAGCTGGATCGGCAGGGATGGACCCATCCCTTGGCCCACTCGCTCCCCAGATCTGACCCCGTTGGACTTTTTCGTGTGGGGCCGGGCCAAGGAACTGGTGTATAACAACATAGAAATCAACACTAGAGAAGAATTGATACAAAGAATAAATTCAGCGTTTGAGACAACGAAGCAGGAGATGATGTTGAAAATAACGACTACAGAAGTTAGAAGACGGGGCCGTGCTTGTATTAGAAATCACCGCCGTCATTTTGAACATGAAAAATAAATAATTTTAATTCAAATGTTGTTTTAATTAGTCTGCCTAAAATATAATAAAAAATTTCTCCCTCAAATTGGTCTGTAGGCCCTAATTTCAATAATTTGTAAGATATCCGCATAAATGATACCTCAAAAGAAAGAGCGATTATCAAGCATGTCTTCAAAAAGGTTTGAACAAAAAAAGCACCCTCCGTTTTTTTTTTAATAAGGTTTAAAAGACATATTGTACAATTTTTTTATTTTTTCTGAGCTTTAAATGTCTGTAAAAAAATGTCTAATGACACAGAAGCCTAAAACATGTTTTGCTTGATTGCTTACACATTACTTTAATTAAATAAATAAAAAATGAATTCATTTATCATTCAATTTGGCCATAATTATGCAGTTTACATTAAATTTTGAGAATTTCCGAAAAAAAACTTAAAAATTTGGTTAAAAATATTTGGTAAGACTTCGTCTAAGACAACTATGGCTTAAATGGTTCTGAATTGTCTGTACTATCTTCGCCTTAAAGCTTTGCACCCATCTTCCAATCACCCTGTATAACAGGATATAATATATTAACCAATAATTTGATTTAAAAAAAAAATAGCACGCAAAACGCAAAACGCAGTAAACATAAACGCAACGCATAAACTCTGCTATCGAGTATTATTGTATGACCTGGAATATCTGGCGCGCTGGGCAAATAACCATTTTGTTTAGTATTAATTGTCATAAAAATCTAACAGACGTCGTTTTTAAGAAAAATGGTTGGGACACTTTTTATTGGGCAAATGCGTCAATGGACTCTACCCGTAAATAATCTTATAATTTCGTTCATTATGGGCACCCTACTTCAAGAAAGGGACACAGGGCTCTCGCAACGCTTTCTCTCTCGGACCGAATTTCTCTTTGACCAAGTGATTGTCTGTAATAGAACTTAGTGACATATACATAAGGTTTATTTTTATAATGGTGTCAAATTGACAATGCACATTCCAGGGGTCGGGTTTAAGTTCCTTGGTTGTAGCAGAGCGTAGTTTTACGTCAGTAGGCTAAATATATATCAGACTGAGAAATTTTCTATCTAATTTGCGATCACACATTTTAAAGAAAACGTCTTAAATTCAGAAAATTTTACTAAAGTTTGATTTATTTTGTTACTGGTTTAGTTGATAATGATATCTAAGTTGATTTTGTTTTTTCCGTGTGGTGCCGGACGTTAAGGATAGCACCATCCCATTTTCTTCAAGGGTGTCATAAGAGGCGAAAAAAGGACTTACTAGAGAATAGGCAGCAGCGTTCTCTATGCATTTTACCACTATATTACGATCGCTACCCCGCCTGGCAAGCGTAGCGATTATGGCAATCCCCGCTAAATTGGGGGAGGCCTATGTCAAACAGTGGACGTCTTTCGACTGAAATCATGAATGATAATGTTGATATTGACATGTGACATTTTTCTTTACACCGTCTATGTAAAATGCCTTCCTGCAAAAAGCAAGTTTAAGTTTTGAATACGTTCCTAATTCCTAGTCCTACCTGAATAATCAACCTATATACCAAATTTTTATATATGCTATGTATAAAACATATTTATTGTATAATTTTCAATAAATAAGAACACTAAAGACTGATCTGAAAATAAAAACACGTATTTTAATGATTTTATGAATGTCCTATTAGAACTTCCTTCAATACCGGTATTGATACCGTGATCACGGTATTGACATTTCCAATACCGGTATTGATACCGGTATTGGAAACATCCGGTATTTGAAAGCCCTAGTGCTGAGCATTTGTGGTCCACTGCGCATTCAATTTTAGAGACCACGCTATGTAGCGCAGACTCTGTTGATCTGCCCGTGGAGTACGCGTGCTGTTGTTTGTGAAGGGGTTTTACTCGGAGAGGTCCGTCTCGGATATGTCTATCGCAGAGTCTCTCGAGGGTTTTTAGAAGGAAGGATGTGAGACTTATAGGCCTATAGGCCTTTGGTTGTGTATAGTCGGGTTTGCCTGGCTTGGGTATGAAAATAACTTTCACTTCGCGCCACGCTAGGGGTATGTATCTGAGTGCAATGCAGGTCCGGTAGATCTCCACCAAGCATGGTATCAGGTGGTCAGCTCCCCACTGTAGGAGGGCTAGAAAAATGCCATCCAGCCCTGCAGATTTGTAGGGCTGAAAGGTGTCAATGGCCCACTTTATCCTTTCTTCTGTTACCATACTTTGTGCCCTGGACCAATCTAGGTTTGTTGGGGTCCATTCTGGTTCAGCTTCCCACGTCCTGACCTCTTGGAGGTTACAGCCGGGGAAGTGGGTTTCCAGGAGAACCTTACTGGTTTCGTGGTCACTTAGTGTGTATGAATTGTCGGGTTTTTTGAGCGCACCAAGGGTTCGATCCTGATCAGTCGAGAGGATTTTTCTTACCCTTGCGGCTTCGTTGTTGGTTTCGATGGATTCGCAGAATTTCCGCCATGCTGCCCTTCTGGCAGTTCTGATCTGCTTTTTGTATGTGTATTGGGTTTCTTTGTATTGCTCCCAGTCGTCCGGGAGCCTTGTGTTTTTGGCCCTGTTGAATTGTTTGCGTAGTGTATCTCTGAGTTTACTAAGGTTGGCGTTCCACCAGGGATTTCTCTCGCTGTTGTTTCGTGGCGCCCTTAGTTTGCAGCATGCATGGTATGCTTCGATTAGGTATTCGGATAGTTTTCTGACGGTGTATTCTAGTTGTTCGGGGGTTTTTACTGTTACTCGTGATAGATGTCTAGCTAGTAGGGAGCCCAGGAGGCGTTTGTACTCGGGCACATTAGTGCGCCGCGGGTTACGTTTCGGTACGGGTTCCCTAGTGTGGGTAGTTAGTGTAAATCGGATTCTTCTGTGGTCGGAACAGGATGGTTCATCCGAGACGTGCCAGTTTGTGATGAGGTTTGTCGCGTTTTCTGTAGCAAGCGTCAGGTCAATGATTGTTTGTCCTCGGACTGTGACCCAAGTTGGTTCAGAGCCTCGGTTAACAATGTTAAGGTTAGTAGAGAATAAATAGGTGGATAGTACCTCTCCTCTAGAGTTCGGCGAGTCGCTACCCCAGAGCGGGTGGTGGGCGTTGGAGTCAGTGCAGATGATCAGGTCCAGTTTGGCACGTTCGCAGTGCTGCACTAGGTCGGCCATCTCCTTTGGCGGGCAGTTAGCGTCCTCGCCTGGCATATATACCGAGGCTAGTACGACGTCTGGAACGTTACCATCGGTCTGGAGCCTGACTGCTGTCAGGTCTCTGGAACAGAATTGAGTGAGTGGTGTGGTAGGGATTTCTTTGGGTATGTAGGCGCAGGTTCGTGGTTTATCTGCGCCGTGTGTGTTGAGAATTAGCTTACCTCCGATGTTACTGAGGCCGCAGATTCTGTTGTTCCTGATCCACGGCTCTTGGATCAGTGCGATGGTTCGGGGCTTAACCTCCAGAGCTCTGCGTAAGTTGGCCGTGGCAGTTTGGCTGTGTTGGAGGTTGGTCTGGATGACATGTATGGGTGTTGACGGTGGTGGGGTGGAGTTAGTCTGAGCCGCATCCATCGGAAAGACTTTCCCCTACTTCCACCCTGAGCTGGTCTTCGTGTAGGTCACCCGGCGACGAGGCGAGTAATCGTTCGTTCCAGCCGGGCGATGAGGGCGGTAAGGTGTCGCTGTCGTCCTCCATTGCTGCTCGGGCCATGACCTGCTCGAGTTGGGCAATGTTGGTGTCAGTCGTCTGTGTCTGTGTCAGTGGTTGTGCGGTTGTCACGTCAGTGCTGTCGGTCTTGGTGACAGAGGGTAGGGTCGTGGGCCAAAAGCGCACGTATATCGACCCAAGGAGGTACGATATCCGTCGCTCCCGGGCTAGGACCCTGTCAACTTCCTCCGGTGGTACACCTAGGGTCAGATACGTCCCGTAGTTGTCGCCACCGACGGTAGTTGCTCTGTACAATGACCACCTGGCAATGTCGTACCAAGTATTCTGACGGATCAGAATACTCTGGAGCCTGGCCACGTTACCTTTGTAACGAGGGACGAAGAGCGAGACTCGGACACGGGTGGGCACGTCGGACTGTTTCAGTACGGTCAGTGTCAAGTCAGTGTCAGGGAGTCTGATTTTGGGTGCGGCTTGTGTCAGCCAGGTCAGGGCATTTTCGTCCTCGCACCACATCTGCACGGTGCCTTCCGCTACCCGTGGGTACCCACGGAAGGCCGGGAGTGGTGTTGTCGGGTCGGTGTCTATTAGAAAGTCTTCTAGGGCCGTTTTTATGTGCTCGGCCTCTTCCTTAGTCAGGTCTCTGGAGGGGGGAGGGAAGTAGATCGCTACGGCCAGCCTCGCAGGAATATTCTTCGTGGCTCGCGCGTAGGTTCTCTGCTCCCCCTGAGCAGAGTGGACCCTCACACGCTTGGCGTCCCCTTGGAGCGTGCTCGGTGAAGCCGTATCGTCCGGGCGTCCTCTTTTCACCGGCCCTGTACCGCTTGGTCCAGGCTGCCCCCTCCTCGTCCTAGGTCCGGTTTGGTCGTGGGTCTTGTCGGAGTTCAGGGGTCGTCTGGCGACCCTGGCAGATCCCGCCGCGTGCGGAGGCTGTTCGCGCTGGGTTTCCCCCGCGCGGACTTGCCCTCGCCCGCTTTGATGCGCGTCCGGCCGCGTTTCGCTCGGGGTTACCCCTGTGCGGACTGACGGCCGATCGCGTGGCTCTGCACCTGGCCGCGTTTCGCTCGGGGTTTCCCCTGTGCGGACTGACGGCTGGTCGTGTGGCTCCGCGTCCGGCCGTGTTTCGCTCGGGGTTTCCCCTGTGCGGCCCGACGGCTGGTCGCGTGGCTCCGCGTCCGGACGCTTTTCGCTCGGGGTTTCCCCTGTGCGGACCGACGTCTGGTCGCGTACTGCCTGTGCCTTTGCCTTTTTTCTTTCTCGGGGTGTGACTTTTCCGCGCTTGTGCAGCAGGCGTACTCCATCACCCGAGAAAGTTTTAGAGCTGCCAGGCTCGCCATCCTTCCCCGTCCCTCTTTGTCTGTGTCGGTCTATGTCGTTGTCTGGGTTAGTCACGCTATTCCGCACGATGCTCTGTTGCCAGAGGCTCGCGGGAGGCGCATATTGCGTCGTGGGGTTTGGCGCGTGGGTTGCAGCCGTGGGGTTTGGCGCGTGGGTCGCAGCCGTGGGTGTGGTTATTGGCGCGTTTGTCGCAGCCGATGTCGAGGGTCTGGGCGCGTTTATCGCTGCCTGTGAGAATGGCGCTGAGTCAGCAGCCGAGTGCGCTGAAGAGCGCGGTAAAAAGTTGCAGTCGGTTGCCCCCCCCCAGAATACGATGGGGGCTGACCGCCGTGGCGGTGTGGGATTCCCCGGCTTGGCCGGAACCCACCTGGGTAAATTCTTTTTCCTGCTGCATTTTTTTTTTTGGGGATTGGGGGTGGGCTTTTTTGGAGTAAAGGTTACCCCTCCTCTGGGACCGATGGGATATGAGGATGGAAGGGAGGAGCTTTGTGGGACGGAATGGGTTCGTTGGGGTCACCCTAGGTCTGGGATCTGGCCTAGGGGTTTCGGATTGACGGGATAGCTGGAAAAGGAGGGATGGTTTGGTTGGATGGCGGTACACGGGGGAGATGGTCATTGGTTACCCTATGCCTGGGATTTTGGCCTTCGGGAACATCTCTTGTCCGGGATCTCTTTCAAGATGCCCCGAGTGCAGGATCTTCCGCAAGACGGTCGATCCCCCAGCCGGGGTTGGGCTATCCGCAACCTGCCCACCCGCTCGGTTGCAGGAGAAGAAGTGCCTGGCAGTCTGGGTTGCCCCACCGCGGATGTACGTATACATCCGCGTTGGTGCAATCCAGCTAGCCCCGAGTCTCCTATACCTATTAACACTGTGATTTGGAACCATTGCAAAAGCCAATTATAGCAAACCAATCACAATCGCGCCCGATGCGAGCGACCCGCGGTTGCTTACCGCCTCGGTACAGAGACGAATAGCAGTCTCCTGTCTCTTTCCCTCGCCGGACTATTGCAAGCGACTAGCATGTCACTGCGCGGTAGTCCGCTGCCCGCACGCTTACCGCGTAGACGCGTATGTCGCCATGCGTCTACGTCGTGCCGCCCGCCATTGTTGTACCGCGAAAGACCATATTATTTAGGGTTTTCGTTCCCCAATGTTTATGTGTTTGTGTAAACTATGGTGTTTCTTGTTATTTCCAATAAACGTTAAAAAACTAGAAGGTGGTTTCCGTTCTACGTGTTTCCCTGAGATAACCTCCCTCATACAATTATTTTTAACCCCCGACGCAAAAAGAGGGGTGAGGGGTTTGACGTGTCTGTCTGTCTGTCTGTCTGTCTGTGGCATCATAGCTCCCGAACGGATGATGCGATTTCAATAAAAAAAAAAATGTATTAAAGGTGACTTATCTGCAAGTGTTCTTAGATATGTTTGATGAAAATCGGTTGGGCCGTTTAAAAGTTGTGGGGGGGAAAGTGGGGAAGAGTAACCGAATGTCAGCAAATATACTCGAGTGGGGTCTCAAATGAAAGCGCACTGGAAGAGAATATTGAGCAATTAATCGAAAGTGTTCTTAGCTTCGTTTGATTCTACATTATATTAAGTATATACCTATAAAAAGTACAAAATAAAAAATTAAATTTAAAATTTAAAAATCCCCCGACACAAAAACCTAATTTCCCTTTAAAAAGTAAAAAAATAATAAAAAATAACTCAATCTTAAAGTACCTAAGAATGTATTAATAATTCAAAAAAAAAAAAACGTCGCGTTGGGGGACCGCTCCGCGAGTGCAGACGTCGTTGACTGCTTAGTTAGGTAATAAGACTATTGGTAATTAAATTGTTAGGTTTGAAGCGGTCCCCCAACGCAGCGTATTTTTTTTTTGAATTATTAATACATTCTTAGGTACTTTAAGATTGAGTTATTTTTTATTACTTTTTTACTTTTTAAAGGGAAATTAGGTTTTTGTGTCGGGGGTTTTTTAAATTTTTTATTTAATTTTTTTTAAGAGTAACCGTGGAGTTTCTTGCCGGCTCTTCTCCATAGAAATAAACAATTTGGAACTGTGCACCTAGCTTCTGACGTTTTATAAATCCTTGTAGTTTTATGTGAAAAAATATATTTTGAATTGATTTCGTTTCAATCAATCAATCAATCAATCTTTATTTGTGAACACAGGTATTACAATAAAGTTCTTAGGTATACATTTTATGTCGTGTTTGGATATAAACTGCCGCATCTGTAATCTTTAGCCTTTATCAGGCCACGCTCCACATGATTTGTCTACATTATATATTTTTCTAATAAATATGCCACACTCCATCGCAGTACGATCGTGTGAGAAGCTAGATCCCAGTAATGTACGATAGTTAAGTGCATTATGAAGAAAATATTAACTTTATGCATTAACTTGTTACTTCTCATAATATCGGTAAGTCAATTAAATTCTATCTCTAATTCTTATTAATAAAAATCAGAGCCCGAAAATCTGAATCAAAATCAAAAATCATTTATTCAAACTAGGCTGAGAGTCAGCACTTTTTAGGGTTCCGTTGCCAAATGGCAAAAAACGGAACCCTTATAGATTCGTCATGTCTGTCTGTCTGTCTGTCGGTCTGTCTGTCTGTCTGTCTGTCTGTCTGTCTGTCCGTGTATGTCACAGCCACTTTTCTCCGAAACTATAAGAGATATGTTGTTGAAACTTGGTAAGTAGATGTATTCTGTATACCGCATTTAGATTTTTACACAACAATAGAAAAAAAACAATAAATTTTGGGGTTCCCCATACATAGAACTGAAACTCAAAAAATTTTTTTTCATCAAACCCATACGTGTAGGGTATCTATGAATAGGTCTTCAAAAATGGTATTGAGGTTTCTAACATCATTTCTTTCTAAACTGAATAGTTTGCGCGAGAGACACTTCCAAAGTGGTAAAATGTGTGTCCCCCCCCCCCCCGTAACTTCTAAAGTAAGAGAATGATAAAACTAAAAAAAATATATGATGTACATAACCATGTAAACTTCCAACGAAAATTGGTTTGAACGAAATCCAGTAAGTAGTTTTTTTTTAATACGTCATAAATCGTAAATCGCAATTTACCTTCCATTCAATCAACTCAAATATAAAAAAAAAAAAAAATAATTTCATAAACATAAACCTTACGCATAAACCGAGGATACCTACAGGTTTGTACGGAACCCTCGGTGCGCGAGTCCGACTCGCACTTGGCCGGTTTTTGAACATCAAAGTGACACACGACAGTCCCCCCAAAACGCCCGCCCTTCGACACTTCCTAGTGCTTTAGCTGGGAAGAAGAAGTGACGGAACAAATAGAATCGAAAGAATACCTTGTATTACCAAGGTGTATAGTGTTACCCAGTGGGTGTTTCCGTGGAAGTCATATATCTAGGCAATCGGTTCATATAAAAGATATCTACGTTTTCAGCTGCATCTGGTTGTAATGAAAAGCGACCCAACATTTGTTGGGAAAAGGTTTGGAAGATAATGACTTACAACGATACTTGCGCTATCCTGCACTGGGCCTGCAGGGTGGATTACGCACTCACATCTCATAGAGAGGAGGCCTATATCCCAGCAGTGGGAATGTTATAGACTGATTAAACTAAGTACTTACTGGGTTAGCTAGAAAAGGGTAGTCTGTAGGACACTTGCGCGAATATGTAAACCGAGCGAAATTGGTCTTTAGATGGAGTATTGTTTTAGTATTTTCTTTAAAATCCACTCAGTCGGTATTTAGACTACCCTTACTCTAAGAGCTTGGTGAACATAAAGATGGCGCTTATAATTTTAGTTAACATTGGTGTAAACACAATTCGATAATAAGATGAATACTTCAGAGTAGCACGCGAAATTCACTATACGCACAATGAGGATCAGCGACGATTTTAGTTAAATATGTAGAATTACAGTCATACCTAAACCAATTATTTCAGTGAAAGAATTATTAAAATTGGACCAAAAATTACGAAGTTAGAGCGGTTTTAATTTTGCATTTTCAAAAACGCTCGCCAATACGCACAATTCGTTGATGACGTCATTTTCCACGTTCGCGTCCGCGGCACCGCCGCGCACGTTCTTTCTGCCTTTAGTTACGTGACTCACAGAACATTTAAACGAATAATGTCTTCTTAAAATATTGTATCGTGCCACGATACGAAAATACAAGTGTTGCTACACCGGACAAATTGTTATTTTGTGTCCCAAAATACCCAAAAAATAGAAAGAAGTGGTGTACTTTCATGAGGAGCGACGCCCCATGTCCCCTTAACTAAAAATACTTTATACTGCATTTAAAAAATTTTGACTATAATAATTTATTTTAACTAAATCTATTTTTAATCGCGATTAAAAAGGTGTGGATTAAAACTAGTAGTTATGAACTAAAATTCACACCAACGAACGCCTCGCCTTCACGTGCAAAAACAGTACTGTATTTTTGTTTTCCTTTTCTTTTGCTCATATCTCGAAAATGGCGTTTCCTATCGCAAAAATAATGAAATTTTCGACCCCCTTTACAACCCCTAACACATAAATCTCAACACGTGGGTAATATTTTTTTTATTTTTCGAAGAAAAAGAAAAATTCCATATAAAACACGTCCATTGCGCGCGCTTTGGCCTCAAAAAAAGTCATTGCGTAGCACAGCCAAGTAAAAGCTGAAGAGTTAAGTACGTTTAGTGTTGCATATTGTACCGTGTGGTGCCGGACGTAAAGAATAACACCACCCCATGCTTCCCGTGGGTGTCGTAAAAGGCGACTAAGGGACTTATTAGAGAATGGGCAGCAGCGTTCTCTATGCATTTTACCACCATACTGCGATCGCCAACCCGCCTGCCAAGCGTGGCGATTATGGCAAAGCCCCCCAAATTGGGGGAGGCCTAAGTCCAGCAGTGGACGTCTTACGGCTGAAATGAAATGATGAGTGTCGCATAGCCCATTTATCGAGGAAGGCTATAGACTATATATTATACTAGCTTCTGCCCGCGACTTCGTCCGCGTCAAATTTTTGCTCCCCTGACCCTTCCCGTCGCATCGATTTGCCTGCTAGTTTTCGTCCATTTTTCGTTGCTGATCGCTCCTTTTGAGTTATAGTGAGTCAACCTTAAAAGATAGACATATGCTCTCGCGGACTTTTTTTTAGAAAATTTTAAAAGGAACAATTCCGTGATACATGATTTTTGCGTTACTTTAACCGTTTACGCAGCGCACGCAACGGAAACTCTCAAAAGGAATAATTTTTCCCCGTTTTTGCAACATTTTTCATTACTGCTCCGCTGTTCTTAGTTGTAGCGTGACGTTATATAGCCTATAGCCTCCCTCGATAAATAGGCTACCCAACACAAAAATAATTTTTGAATTCGGACCAGTAGTTCCTGAGATTAGCGCGTTCAATCAAACAAACAAACAAACAAACAAACAAACAAACTCTTCAGCTTTATAATATTAAGTATAGATAAGGTCACGCAAAGACCCTTAGGAGCCGAGCACAAAGAAAAACGTCACGCATACAAAGACCTCGCACGGGCAGGCGATTCGATGCGACGGGATGGGTTGGGGAGCAGGAAATTTTACGTGGACGAAGTCGCGGGCAGAAGCTAGTAAGAAATATTATTTAAGATAGGTAGAGAGGTGCATACACATTGTAGAAACACGAAAAAGTTACCTACCTACCTGCCAAATCAAAACATTCTAAAACGTAGTACTTACCTACCTGTGTACTGGAATAAATTGTTTTTTTTTTTACTTTTCAACCATAAACGAATCAATCTTCGCAAGATTGTCCGACTGGGCCCTGGGTAAATCCGACTTCCATGTTTCCTATCTACCAATATCATAAAACATAAATAAACAAGAAACAACGATTAAACTCCGCAAATCATAACAAAGCAGTGCGGCGCGTGGCGGGCGATCGAGCCTCGTGACGTCATCAGCAGTTTCGCGCGCGGCGTGCGTTTTGAAACTCCCTTTTTTTAAAGTTTAATAACTTCGTAATTTCTCGATGGATTTGAGTGATTCAAAAAGAAATGAACTCAGATATTTATATTGTATTCGATGTAGTATTCAAAATTGCTATATCGTTTTGTCGAATTGATCCTCATTCACCTATAAATCATTGAGCAAAGATTTTCTCTACGCACGACAGTCACTTTTTAAATTGCCGCCAATTTGTAAAACAAATGACATGAATACCTAACAATAAGAATAACAATAAGAATATATCCCTATTTCAAATAAGAGTTCTTCATTCGAAATTCATATACATTTTTCATCGGCTGCTTTTCTTACTGGCCTATTTTAAAACGTTTAGTAAAACCCCCGTATATTAATAAAAACAAGATTCGTGACCGTAACAAATATGGCTTAAAATATCATTATCCTCTTCAATACAACCCACACTAACAAGGAAACATTCTCAGGTGTCCCTCTCCGATTTTGATGCCGCTGAAATATGTTATTCTACGTTTAATTCTAAGAGACATGTATTTTTTTCTATCGGCGGAAAAATATTTTTAGGGGGTAAAATGGACCGTCAAAGTTGACCCTCTCAGGACTAGTTTTTTTCAGGTTTCATTTACTTAAAGTCGATATTTTCGTAAACGACCAAGTGGGTCATAAACTACACGAAAAACTTATAGAAATATATTATTAGGTTGTCCAAATATAAATCCGCCATTATTCAGAAAACTTTATTATAAATTTTATTTTTAAATTGACAACTACTTTTCATTAATGTATTGATCGTCGCTATCCACAACTTATTGCCAACGATTTGCCAGTGTGAGAATCCCGCGCTCGTAGAAGGCTTTCGGTTTTTCGTCAAAAAATTTTGTCAGGTCACATTTTAGTTGGTGTTCGTCATCTTTTTTTTTTTCTTGTAAGTAATTAGATAAAGCCCTGAATAGGTGGTAATCGGTTGGCGCAATGTCTGGCGAATAAAAGGGATGTGCAATAATGGTCCATCCAAGTTCCTGTATTTTCTCACGAGTTTTCTTGCAAATGTGTGCTCTTGCATTGTCGTCATGCAAAAATTAAATTCTATCCTGTTTTCCTTTCAGATTTTTAGATACTTGGTCAAGCTGGTCACAGTAGATATCCGCAGTAACTGTAGTATTAGGTGGTTAAAGTTCCCAGTATATTATTCCCCTAATTCCCCACCAGACGCACGGCATAACCTTTTTTTGGTGACTGTCTTGTTTCGGTGTTGGTACTGCCTTCTGACCGACGCTAAGCCACTGACGCTTGCGGGTATGATTTTATATAGAAGACACATTTCTCGTCGCCGGTATTTGCATGCATATGTCGACTCGCTGTTGTTGTTGAGAAGGAGTTAACGACTTAACTGCGGCACCCACATTCCATATTTCCAGGTTTTATTAAGTTTGTGGAGATAATTATCAATTGTCCCATGGGAGCACTGAAGACGCTCTGCCAGTTCACGCACCGTAGATCTTGGTTCATCTTTAATTATTTTTTTTAGAACGTCGATATCAATTGCTGGTGGTCTTCTAGGGTGGGGCTCGTCGCCGAAGTTAAAGTTACCCTTTTTTTTTTTCAGGATGGGAAATCATCAAATGACTTCTCCCGTTGTGGGCGGAGCGGGAGGGCGTGTCAGACTTTTACTGACTAAAACCCACCCGTGTTCCATCAGTTGCCCATGTGCCAGGGTCACGGTATCTCTTTCGAACAATCACGCGACCCCGGCAGGCATCGGTCCTAGTAGACCCCTACACTGCTGCTGATATCTCTTTGAGGCGCGCGTGGAACACTGCGCGCCGTCGACCCGAGCTTGGTCCTTACCGGGCGGCGAGCTACCCATTGCTCGCCACCCGCAAGCTCGCGCCTACGGTGGCCGGGAGTCCGCTATTGACTCCCGACGCCCGGGGCGTCTCCTCCTGCGGCGGCTAGGGACGTGAGGGCGCAGAGACTGCCACTCCCTCACGCGCCCCGCCTCCTCCTTCGCGAGCATTACTGCTTCGCAGAAGGAGGTGAAGGCTTCCCATTCCCTCTCGCTCCGTACCATGGCTCGCACCAGGGCCGGACGCGAGAGGTCGCCGCCGCCGATCGCCTCCACGAGGACACGGCGATGCTCCGCCCAGGCACACCTCCACCGTATGCTCCACCGTGTCCTCCAGACGATTCTCGCAATGGAAACACCCGGAGAGAGAGGGGACTTACCGCCGCAATTGTGGCGTGCCCAGCACTAGGTTGCGACAATCGTACCCGCCATGTCGCCATGAGATCACACCGGAGCTCTGTCCGCCGTGCCGTGATTTGTCGCGGCAGCGGAGTTTCGCCCCGGCGTTTCGCCTCCTCACGCCATTCCCGCATGTGCGCGAGGACCTTTGCCTCCAGAAGTTAAAGTTACCCTCACGAAACTTCTGGAACCATCGTTTTGCTGTGTCGTAACAGAGGACATTCTCTCCCATCGAACTACAAATATTTTGCACGGCTTCCGTCGCTTTGTGACCCAGACGAAACTCATGAAGTAGAAGTAGCCTGAGTTCTCTTCAAGAAATATCCATTTTTGTCGATCGTCCGAATCGTATCGTTATTGTTTGAATGTCGAGGTCGCGCGAGCCTGCTCTTCTTATATAGCCGAACTATGGACGTTTCCAGAACCCTTTTACGATTTCGTGAAATTGTAAATAAGATTTATATTTGGACAACCCGTATTCATTATTTTTTTATGCTCTTTCGATTGCCGTTGGTCCTATGAAAAAATAATCAAAAGTTTTTTTGTATTTAATTTTTATGCATTTTAATGAAAATAAAAATAATTAAAAATTAATATTTGAAATCGCGTTTGTATACGTTTTTCATAGTTTTTCGTGTAGTTTATGACCCACTTGGTCGTTTGAGAAAATAGCGAGTACGTGGGACACTCAGAAAGTTTGCGAAAATAAAAAGAAGTATTCTATAGGTAAACATTTTTTTATTCAATCTTTTCAAAATACTTTCCACTAGCCTCTATGCAAAGTTTCATGCGTCTGAACCAGTTTTCGAAACACTTTTTCCAGTCCGCCGCAGACACATCGTTTACAGCCTGCTCGAACGATGACAGCGCATCTTCCGGCGACGAAAATTGTATCCCTTTGAGCTGATTTTTAATTTTTGGGAATAAAAAGAAGTCACACGGTGCTAAGTCAGGGCTGTAAGGAGGGTGGGGTGACCCAGAAGTTTGACCGGCGTGCTGTCCAAGAAGTCCCTCGTTTTGAGCGCGGTGTGCGTGGGCGCATTGTCGTAGTGGAGCAGTAGCCCGCGGAGCCCTATGTTTGGTCGCTTGTTGCTCACAACAGAGAAAACTTCTGCCAAGCATTTGAGCGATAACAATGTGTCGTGGGGTACTAGAAATAAGGAACAGACCGCAAAATATACCACAGAGTGTCATAAACGCTTAAGGTTAATTAACTTTCCTACCGAGTGTATAAATTGTGCTGATTTGTACTGTAATGACCCCTATCACCATCGTATTCTTGATATGATGTACTCCGACATTGTGTCCGCCCTTCGTGCTGCGTCCTTGGCAAGTCGAGAGAGCCGTATGAGGAGTGGGAGTGGGCCGCGCATAGTGGGTTGGAATAAACACGTCAGCGAGGCTCACCGGAAGGCTAGAATTAAGTTTACGGAGTGGGTATCGTGCGGTAAACCTAACGTTGGCCTTATGTACGACGAAATGTGTGCCAGCAGAAAAGTTTTTAAATCACACTTAAAATGGTGTCAAGATCATCAGTCCCAGATTAAAATGGACAGTCTTGCAGAAAAGCACGCGAAAGGTGATTTTCGAGGCTTTTGGAAAAACACTAATAAGGTTAACCCCAAACCTGGACTTCCGGTGAGTGTCGAGGGGGTGAGCGATTGTAAAGGCATTGCTGATATCTTTAAGACTCAATTTTCTATACAGTCACCTTTGGGTCCAGTGTGTGAGGTTTACAATGGTAAGTCACCTGAAGGGATAGTAGGGGTGAGGTTTAGTGCCAAAGAGGTAGCAGTAACCCTTAAGAGTATGACAAAAGGCAAGAGTCCAGGTCATGATTCTCTATCCACTGAACACCTGGTTCACGCTGGCTCACATATAAACAGGGTTTTAGCAATGTTCTACTCACTGTGTGTGAGCCACTCTTATCTTCCTCCGGATCTCATGAGAACTGTGGTTGTGCCTATAGTAAAAGATAAAACTGGTGACTTAGCTGATAAAAGTAACTATAGGCCTATCTCTCTAGCTACAGTTACAGCGAAAGTTTTAGACGGTTTGCTTAATACACAGTTAAGTAAATATTTATCTCTGCACGATAATCAGTTTGGATTTAGACCACAATTATCAACGGAAAGTGCCATACTGTGTCTTAAGCATACCGTCAAGTACTATAATGACCGTAAAACACCGGTATACGCGTGTTTTATGGACTTATCCAGGGCCTTTGATTTGGTGGCGTATGACCTCCTGTGGGAAAAACTTAAGGGTATCAACCTACCACCAGAACTTGTGACCATCTTCAAGTATTGGTATACGCACCAAGTCAACAGCGTCAAATGGTCGGGGGCAATGTCGGAGCCATATCGATTACAATGCGGTGTGAGACAGGGCGGACTGACCTCACCCTCGTTATTCAACCTTTATATGGACGCGCTGATCGTCGCGCTCAGTAGCCAGCACGTCGGCTGTCATGTAGATGACGTATGTGTCAACAATTTAAGCTATGCCGACGACATGGTTTTGCTGAGCGCGTCGATTTGTGGCCTGAGGAGGTTGATAGCGACATGTGAGGACTACGCTGTTAAACATGGACTTGTTTATAATATTAAGAAAAGTCAGTACATGGTCTTTGAGGCGGGTGATGCTATATGCCCCGACTATGTACCACCTATATGTCTAAATAGAGTACCCTTAGACAGGGTCAACCAGTTTAAATACCTAGGGCATATAGTCACAGCTGACCTCAGGGATCATGCTGACTTGGAACGGGAGCGGAGGGCTTTATCCAAAAGAGCTAATATGTTGGCCCGCAGGTTCGCGCGTTGTTCGGTTGACGTGAAAATAACTCTTTTCCGAACATATTGCACGTCCCTGTACACCTGCAGCCTGTGGGCAAATTACACACAGAAAAGCTATAACACCCTCCGCATTCAATTTAATAACGCCTTCAGAGCGGTTTTGGGGCTGCCTCGCTACTGTAGCGCTTCAGGTATGTTCGCGTGGGCGCGCACGGACTGTTTCCATGCGACCATGCGGAAGCGCTGTGCGTCTCTAGTGCGCAGAGTGCAGGCCAGCTCCAACGCCGTTCTGAGTATGCTAGCAAATAGGCTGGACTGTCCTTATGTGCGACACTGCTGTGACAGACAAGTTACATATAGTGTCGTACGTAAGAGACTAATGTAATAAGTTGATTATGAATTTTATTAATGTATTTAGTATGTGTTGATGTTATGTTAATATTATATTTGCTCGTTTGTATTTATTTATGTGTGACATTGTATTTATAATTTAAATGTGGTTTTCTACTATGGGTTATGTTACCTGCAATAAACGAATTTTATTTTTTTTTATTTTATTTATTTGGTAGTATACCATTCACGTTTTCCTCCGTAACAGCCGTCAAAAGGTGACCACTTCTTTCTTCATCCCCCAAAGTTAGTCGACCACGTTTGAATTCGTTATACCCATGTTATACCAATACACAGTTGCCTTGGAAGGGCCTTCATCCATGAATGCAATTTGAACTCTATCGTATGATTCGTCCGGTTTCAGGCGACACTTGAAATCGTAAAAAATCATAGCGCGAAAATGTTCCCGGCGCAAATCCATTTTCCAATGAGACACGATAATTTTAATTAGCTCGCAAAAAATGTGGAGGGAAATTTTGAAATTGTAACTTACCTATTTTTACTTATAAATAATCAATATCTGGTTGACCGAGCTTTGCTCGGTATTTTTTGGTAAATTGTGTTTAAAATACCTAATAAGTTTATGTTCAAGTTGATTATCGATAAAGTTGGTCATTGAAAACACGAATAAAACGACATTTTATAAAAAATGAATCCTAGCTAGATCGATTTATCGCCCCCGAAACCCCCTGTATACTAAATTTCATTAAAATCGTTGGAGCCGTTTCCGAGATTCAGATTATATACATATATGTATATATTTACAAGACTTGCTCGTTTAAAGATATAAGATTATTTTTATAATAGTTCATAACTGGCCAGTCTCTCATGCAAAAACAACTTTTCTCGCATTACTTTCTGAGTGGCCTGGTATATGAAACCTGAAAAACTCGTACTGAGAGAGTCAACTTTGACGGTCCATTTTAACCCCTAAAAATGTTTTCCCGCCGATAAAAAAAATACGAGTCTCTTACAATTCAGAAAATTTGAATTTCGCGGGCTATTGAAACTGTTTAGTTCCGAAGCGTCTCCGATTGGACCCGACACACGAACCTCCATCGGCTCGGTACTGGGTCCTATTGGACACCAAAATGTCGACGTATGCAAGACACCCTAAATTGATGATGATCCATCATATTTAATGACTGTGCGTTCATTTAAAGAATTAGATAAAAAGCTCAAAATAAAAATATGTCGACAGCATTTTTCGTGTAACTTCATTAATATACCTTTATAAAATCCATGTTCTGTAATTTTTTCTTCTTAAATTTCGATCAGTTACGAAGAATCACAAACTAATTACATGAAAGTTTAACTAAAAGTCTTGAAGGCATTCTTCTTCTTAGCAAATAAATGGCTAAAGGTCAAACATCGCTGGCCCCGGGCAATAAAGCGGTAATATCAAAAATCGATTTTTACAGGAGAAATAAAAGAAGCTAATTTGTTTATAGTGCAGCGTTCAGTGATTTAAAATAGGCGTCAAAATGTCAATGAAAGCTAATTTTATTACCAGTTTAACCTTTTAAAAATAATTGTAATAAATAATAAATAAATAAAATTAGTTTAATTCAAGTCACATGACTCATATTCAGACAATATAAATAAATACATTCTAAAAGGATACAGACAGGATAACAAACACAGACAAAAAGAAAAAAGAACACTTACAACATAGAAACATGTTTGCTGCTAATGGTATAAATATTTAATGAAATAATTGAAAAAATGTATAATACAAATTATAGACGATATTGTTTCAATTGCAACATCATTAATGACTTTATAAGCACACCGACCACTGAGATTCAGGTCTGTAAGAATATATATAATACGACGTATTTTTCACTTTAGATCTCGAGCGTACCAGCCGATTACCACCTTCTTCAGGGAAATTTATAGCCAAAGCTAGCTGTATTATCCACAAATCGCTATTTTAGAATCCTATCAATGAATCATATTTTTATGTAACCATTGTAACAGACCGACTTTATAATTTGATTTATTTTTTGTTTTAGTTGTTAGAGAATTTTTCGTGCAATAAATAATAATAAACATTTATTTCAAACCAAATTATCCAAAAAAAAGCTGTTAAAATAAAGCTGTTATTGTCATTTATTCTAAAGAAATATTAATTTAAAAAAAAATGAAAAAAATAAGAGTGATAGACTGGTACTCAGAGAAGCCAAAAATCAAATATTTGTCATTAAAAAGGGCGTAACCGGCGTTTACCGGTATATTGCCCGAGGACAGCGACATCTTTGGCCCAAAATTCTCAAAGAGGCAGTCATAGCTATAGGCAGGATAGGCAATTAATATGTACATTATTAATTATTTATAGGAAGCCTTTTTAAAGTCTGCTTAAAATAAGTATTAAAACATTGCTCTTATAAAAAGTTATACCTGATGATTAATTAAAAAAATATAAACAAAGAGTTTTTATTCAGTTTATATCATGTTTCTATTCTTATTTTTCAAACCTCGATTTTACTGCGAATTGATTGACTTAATATATTTGCTTCAAACTTATCGCTTAAAATAGCTGCATTAATATACGAGTACTTTTCTTAATTAATTAGAATGCTAAAAGTTTCTTAAAGTATTTCGTAACATCCTGTCGAGTCAAAATTTCGCCGTCAAGATTGGTTAAAAAAATATACGCGTCAACACGAGAACCATGGTCTCATTGTTTTTGATGATCAAATTTTTTTTTTTGCCAATTGTATTGACTTTATTTTTACTCGTTTTTGCTATGTGACTTTCATAAGATAACTGATTGCACACAATAAAAGTAGGATTTCCCTCAACAAACACAAAACATCATAAATATTTAAATCTTCTTCACAGGATGCAGTCCCTGTAAAGCTAATAGCAGGCGACCGCAGCGTAGTAAAGAAAGATGGCGCCACTCACACCATATCCAAATATTACGTAGTACCAAACGATTTCGACCCAAACAATGTAACCAATAGCACGGAAATATCTGAAACTACGTTTCATGTGAATCATAGCATTTATTCTAAAAGTATGGATTCTGACACTGCTAGCAAACTCACACAAACCACAGTCACTGAAAGAAGAGCCGAAGCGGCAAACAACCACACCAATGAAAATAATGCTGGTGTTAACAATGATGAAGTAAACTCAAGTTCAGGTCAGACAGATGTTCAAGTTGACGTTGCTACTCAAGCTGATGATAAAACTGCTGAAATAACGGTAAGTTTAAAAAAATATATAAATATTTCTAGCCATTAAGTTATTAATTTCATTGATATTATTGTGTGTGGAACTGTGGATCATCTCGTCATTAATACATAATAAATCGTATTAGGTTTGAAATAAAATTTCTTTCAGAGGAGTTAAACCAACGCACTAATGAACATTTTAAACAAAGGTAAATATACCTACTAGGATATGAGGTGTATTGCACGAAGATATGGGCATCCCAGTAATGTTTATTTATCACCGGAAACACAAATGAGTCTTTCAATTCTTCAGGTTTTTAGTCAATCTTTTCTCTATGTTTATTTCGCGTTCTGGATGCAGTCCACTTCAGTAAAATTCTTTAGATCGTGATATATTTATTCTTTGCAGGAAACAGTAAACACACAACAAAGCTTGGGCCCTGATGAATTAGGTAATCTTAAAGTTGAACCTATTACTAGTTCTAGTAACATAAATATTACCGTCACTGTCAATGAAGTTAATTCGTATAATTCAAGCGAAAAATTGCATAACGAAACGTCATTAGTTGTAGAAAATACAACACAAATTTTCGAAGGAGATGTTGCAGATGAACTTGATGATTTGATCCTTACAAAGTTTAATAGTGCAGTGGAGGATAGCTCCGTTCAAAATCTAGAAAGTTTTTGGAAATTAATAACATTAAATAAAGATAAAATATGGGATGATGATGAATTGTTGGCAAAAATGAAAAAACTATCTCAGTTACTTAATATTTTTACAAAATTGTATGAAGCTGAACAACGGCAAAAACCAGTTGAACCGATGATTGATTATATAATTGATATTCTTCAAAAATCTTTCGTCGAAAAAAGTAATGTGAATGAATCCCAATCTCAAACAAATGTTTCAGGAGACTATGAGGAAAAATATTTGAGAAAATGTGCTCTAGAACGCTCTATACCTCAGTGGGATTCAAATGGTACTAATCTTTCAGAAACCGAGAGCTTGGAGGCAAGCGACAAATTAGAAGTAAAAAACTTAGACTTACAAAGAAGACAAAGAGGTGATTCAGACGAGACAGATGATTCGGGCAACACATCTTATGATCCTGGTTCAAAACAAGTGACAGTTAGTAACCAACCCACAAATATTCTACGAAGTCAATTAGTAAGCGTATCAGACGGGTATAGTGTTCGTTCTTCGAAACTAACGCCGACTCTCAATCACATCACACATGAAAACAAGGTTCAAGAAGATCCTAAACCAAACCAAACAAATCTTGATTCGGCAATAATAGACAAAACTCTAAATTATCAGTCATTGACCACTAAATCAAGAATGACTGATCTGCCGTGGCATATTGAAGATAAAACGACTAATCACCTTCCGTGGCAAATCGAAGATAAAGCAACTAATCATCAGCCATTGATTATAGAACATAGAACTGATAATATCTTACCCTGGGCCATTGAAGATAGAGGAAGTAAAAATGCATCCTGGAAAATTGTAAATAGAGCAGATCCTAACTGGATTATTGAAAATAAAATAGGCCATTCACCAGTAATATTGTATGAATCTAGAGAACCTAGTGTCATTACACGTGACGGTAATATCCTATCACATCCAAATCAGCCTATAACTAGCAAAGTCCACAGTGTTAAACATGGAGGCAAAAAACCATATCATGTATATACATATGTCATAAACCCATCAACATCTTTATATAAGATACCAAACTCAGGCAATGTAGTCCAACTTGAGTCTAGACAACCTAATGCTAATTTTAAAACGAAATCGTATGGTCTGTCCACTTCCCAAGGTGGAAAAGAAATTGTGTATACTAATGACCTGTCACCCAGCTATTATGAATCACAACTCATTTTATCAAAATCGAACGATGATAGTAATCAAGCAAGTAATTCCCTATTGAAAGATTCGAATGCAGCCACCAATGATGTTAACCCTGATATTGAGTATAAGGAACCTAATCCCAACATCAGTTTAAATCTTATCCAAAAAACAAATTTGCATCCTGTTTCTAAGTCTTCTTTGTACTCTGAACATACAAATTCACCGGATGAATATGATGAACTCGTACATAGCGGACAAACTCACCAGCATCCAACTTTGATTTCTTCATCAGCTTCCTCTAATTCAGATTATATAAATTTACCGGATGACTATAATGAACCGAGTCCTGTTTATGGTGAACATATAGATGAGCACCCCGGTTTGATTTCAACTTCTTCATCTAGTTCTGCATATACAAATTTACTAAATGAATATGAGGAACCTGTGAATGTCGTGCAACCTCACCAGCATCCAACCATGATTTCATCATCAACTTTCTCTAATTCGGAACTTATAAATTTACCGGATGACTATGATGAACCTGTTTATGGTGAAAATATAGATAAGCATCCCGGTTTGATTTCGGCTTCTTCATCTAGTTCAGCATATGCAAAACTGAATGAATATGAAGACCCTTTGAATGTCGTACAAACTCACCAGCATCGAGGTTTAATTTCTTCAGCAGCTTCATCTAATTCGGAATATACAAATTTACCGGATGACTATAATAAACAGAGTATTGTTTATGGTGAACATAAAGATAAGCACCCTGGTTTGATTTCGACTTTTGCATCTAATTCTGTTCACACAAATTTATTGAATGAATATGAAGAACCTGTGAATGTCGTACAAACTCACCAGCATCCAACTATGATTTCTTCATCAGCTTCATCTAATTCGGAATATATAAATTTACCGGATGACTATGATGAACTGAGTCCTGTTCATGGTGAATATATAGATAAACATCCCGGTTTGATTTCGACTTCTTCATCTAGTTCTGCATATACAAATTTAGCGGATGAATATGATGAACATGTTAATATTATAAAAGCTCACCAGCATGCAGGTTTGATATCTTCATCAGCTTCATCTAATTCGGAATATACAAATTTACCGAATGACTATGATGAACCGAGTCCTGTAAATGGTGAGCAAATCGATAAGCATCCCGGTTTGATTTCGGCTTCTTCATCTAGTTCTGCATATATAAATTTACTGAATGAATATGAGGAGCCAGTGAATGTCGTAGAAACTCACCAGCATCCACGTTGGATTTCTTCAGCAGCTTCATCAAATTCTGAATATAAAAATATAGCGAATGAGTATGCTGAAGCAAACCCTGTTTACGTTGGACAATCAAATAAGCATCCTAGTTTCATTTCTAAGGCTTCAAGTGATTCCGAATATACCGTTCAATCAAATGATTATAATCATCCAACACCTGATTATGAAGAAGACTCACAATCAGTACACCAAATACAGCCAAGTCTTATCGCGCATCTGCACGGGAACCAACCAACAGGACACAATTATCTTAAACACTTGAAACTGAAATTAGCTCCAACCTATCGGCTGTTTACATTAGACAATTTATTGAAACTGCATGATGTAGTTATCAAAACAATAGAAATTAATGGTGATGAGCCTGATGTCTACGACAACAAAGCATTGATGAATTTGAAGCAAATTATAAATATAGTACTGATATTAGCAGAACATTTAGAGGAACCTGACGGTAGCATTGAATGGTATGAAAAGATATTCAGTAATACGCAGAAAAATCGACACCCATTGGAAATGTACGGTTACAATTTAATCCGACAAAGATGGTTGCATGAACTTATGTTAGTTCTTTACAATAATGACTTTAATTTCAATATTCTCCAAAACCCCAGAACATTTTCGTTTTTGGGAACATGGCAATTCCCAAAATATGTTCTGAATTACATGGAAACAGAAGAGCTTTTGCAACAAAATTTTGATTCTCCAGAAGATTTCGATAAAATCATCAGTTCGCAATATGGTTTACAAGATAAGTTTGCCACCCATACATATGATGATGTGTTGGAAGAAGTACCGGAAAGTCTAGAAAACTATGTAACTAAAACCGTTATTGATAGTTATAAAACTCCCCATGCTGGCATAGTTGTAAGCATAGCTGGAGTTGAAGCTGAGCCTGATGCAAATGCTATAATACACATCCTAAAAAAATATTTGCATAACAAAAGTTTTATTGAAAAACAAGAGAATATTATCATCCGTGACAATAAGGTCGACATGCTAAGGCAAATTATATTGTTTTTAAGAGAGAAAGGGTATGATGCTATTACTATAGCAGATTTGGTTCGTAAACTATATGCTGCGGTTTATTCAACTGAAGGAAAGGGATGTCATACACATCACAAAAATTTTACTAAAAATATGTATGATGTTATTTTACCCGTTTTGAGAAGATCGGGACGGTAAGGTATCGTTTTATCAATATATAAATACCTTTAAAATATCTATCTTTTTAATTTGTTATTGCCTATAGTTTATATGTTTCACAAATGACCTTTATTTACACATTTTTATGGAAATTAATTATATGATCTATTGTATTTAATTGTGTTTTATAAAACTCTTGTATTAAGACAGCGGCAGCGTTTTCGGAAATTGCATAAAAAAAACAATATTTTTTTTTGTTTGTTTATTTAGATAATTAATTTCTTAATACTCGTATTTATTCGTATAATTATATTAATTATAAGTTTCAAATATTGTATTAGTATTTAGTATCTTATATAAAATACCGATATTTTAAATTATATTTATCTCTAAATATCCATGTCGACATGAACTATGTATTATAAATATATATAAATGTATTTTTTTAATTTATTTACGTTTATAGCATAGATTTTTGAAAAATATGCATGTCTTTCAATTTTTAAATAAATATTATTGTAAACTGATATGTTTCATTTGACAGGACGACATCATTTAAATTAGGGTCCGATTCCTTTGTTTGATCATGGTTTTCGTCATTTTTCATTAAATTTTGTAAAAAGTTTCGTTAGCTTTTCTAGTGCTTTAGGGTTATAACACAGAGAATGATTCCGTTTAAGATTTTTAAGTTTGTCAAAGCCTATAAAATAACTATTTTAAAATCTTTTGTTTTAAGAGTAGCATCAAGTTCAAAATTGCGGGTTTTATATACCAATGTTATGAGCAACACTTACAGCAAAACTTGGATTTAAAGCGGAATCAATGAACCATAAAATATTTTCAGAAGAATGAAGAATGTGAGTGCCTAACATTTGTAGCTCTCTTCACTCTCCTACTCTTCTGTTCCCGACAGGGTCCACAATGATCATGACTTTGTAAAAGCCACTACCTTATTTCATATTCTGGACTACAATAAATATTATTGAGTATTATATTTATTCATTCGCTATCTCAATGCTGTCCCACAAATAAATGAAATAAATACTACTTTTACTGCACACTGTCCAATAAATAAAACGGACATTTAGGATATAATTATAAACGTAGTATACTAGAAACAGTTTCGTCTTGGAAATGTTGAATATATATACTATACGCCGATACGTCACGGATTCAAATCAAATCAAATTTATTTCGGATTAAAAATATCTATAGGATCTTGTTGATTCATAAATCATCTGAAAAATTCTAAACTGTTTAAAGATCAATTTAAAGAAAGAGCGAATGAAGGCCAACCTTAATGCCATGCATAATGTGATCAAGATTATGCGTAACCTACCCCTCTTTATAAGTGAACTATAATAACTTAAGTGGGACCTGTGACAGACAGAATAGAATTACTGGACTGGATTCGATGGGAACCATACACAAGAAGTTGTATACACAAACTACAAAACGGATAGAGAGAGATTGAAGTCTCACTTTTTCGGTAAGTCTGTTTCTTTCGATTATTTTGGTCACAATAATTTTTACCGTTGTTAATTCTTTCCAGTAGTTTTAAATCTATGTTTTAAACCAAGTTTTTAAGCCCTTTTATAGTTGACTTTGTATGAAGTGTACAAAGTAATCTAATCCCACGCGTAATAAAATGAGTTCTGAATCCACTAAGAATGTTTACATATTCTTAGCCACTGTTGATCCTGTGTCTGCAATAAACGGGAATTCGTACTTTCACCATTTCTGTGAGTGCGGCAAGTCACACAAAAGCCCCTTTAAAACTTCTTGTATTGTATTAATTCTATTGAACTCATATTACTCCCATAGCAACATCGGTTATGACTAGGGCATGCAATTCCGGAATTCCAGAATTCCGTAACTCCGGAATTCCGGATCAATTTTACTGATTTTTCAGTTCCGGAATTGACAGGAGTAATTCCGGAATTCCGATATTTATATTTAACTAGCTTCCCGCTCATGCTTTGCCTGGGTGCAATTCCTTTTTCGACTTCTTTCAATTTTCTTTATAACGGACCTTGTCCTGACAATACGAACACAACAAAAAAAAAGCCATGTAGGTGCAGTCGTTCTGAAGCGATGTCCTTACGTGTGAAATAACTATAACAGTTAGACATATGCTGTATGACTTTGCGCCTTCTTATGAGGCCCATTGTGAGCGACCACGTCTCAGTGCCATATGTCATCACTGGCAACACACACTGGTCAAAGACTTTTGTCTTGAGACACTGCGGTAAGTGGGACGAGAAGATTTTGCGTAGCTTCCCGAACGCTGCCCAGCCGAGTCGTATTTGACGATTGACCGCTTTCTCGAAGTTGGACCTAGATAGGTAAGAGGAACTAGGATAGGTAGTTAGATAACTGGGCAGTCTGTGCTAGGTACACATATTCGTCCACAACTTCGAGTGTAGCGCCTCCGATCTTCATTGGAGTGGGTATCACATCAGCATTAGACATAACCTTTGTCTTGTCCATGTTCATCCTAAGACCCACTCTTTCGGAAGCTCTACTGAGGTCATCGAGCATTGTACTGAGGTCCTCCATAGTCTCAGCCATGACTACTATATCGTCGGCAAATCAAAGGTGAGTGATGTACTCGCCATTGATGTTGATGCCAGCCCCTTTCCAGTCCAGAACCTTGAAGACATCCTCCAGTGCAGCACAATGGGCCTCATAAGAAGGCTCAAAGTCACCCAAAGAGCAATGGAGAGGGCTATGCTTGGAGTTTCCCTACGCGATCGAATCAGAAATGAAGAGATCCATAGGAAAACCGAAGTAACCGACATAACCCGAAGAATCGCCAAACTTAAGTGGCAGTAGGCAGGGCACATTGCTCGCAGAACAGATGGCGATGGGGCCCGAAAGGTTCTGTAGTGGCGACCGCGTACCGGAAGACGTAGAGTTGGAAGGCGTCCCACAAGGTGGACTGATAACCTTGTGAAGGCCGCAGGAATACGTTGAATGCGAGAAGCACAGAACAGGTCGAAGTGGCGGTCCTTGGGGGAGGCCTTTGTTCAGCAGTGGACGTCTTTCGGCTGAAATGATGATCATGATGATATGCTGTGAGCTGTCGCGACACTTTTTGTAGATAATGATGTATTCTGCAAAGCAGTAGTACATTATTTTGTTTTATCATCAATAGTTTTCGCAGCGCATGCGATGTAAGAAAATTTTTAGGTAATTCATTTATACTTCGGTTTACCTTATTGGAGTTTTAGTGAGGAACCCTACTGTTTTTTTTTAAATAAAATATAGCCTTTGTCACTCACTTCTACTAGTTAGGGAGGTGGCAAGCAAAATTTCGATATGATCAGCACACAAGGCAGACGTTATTAATAGTGATAATTATACCCTAAGAAACATCAAGGACCTCGACCGCCACCATAGTGACGTTGCGTTGTAAATTTACAGCGTTTCAAAAATGTTTAAAAAAAGGTGTGCTATATCATCCTGGAAACACAAAGAATCGAAAAGGCAGACATACAGGGCTCTGACTTTTGTAGTATTCAATTTTTTAATTTATTTTTATGATTTAAAAAACTGTATATAAAGTGCACACTTGGCAGATTTGAATTGTTCGATTAAAAACAATGAGAAGAACCACGGAAAAATAGTCTGCCAATATGTTGCCTCTGCGTTGTCTATTGACAGTGCTCCAACATGTAAAAAAAAGAAGGTATGCTATATTATGCGCACACGTCTGCCTCTTGGACAGACGTTTGAATTACTTATGAAAACCAAGAAAACCGATGATGCAGACGTTCAGGCCTCTGATATTCCAAAGGCAGACCATTTGATGTACTTTTTTCAACCCGACGCTCGCGCCAAACCAAGCAGGTATAAAATATCCCCATAGATCCTTTCGTGGTGTCTCTCTTTTCTTTGGGAATATGAGTGAGAACGGTATAACTCAGTTCCGACCTTTTCCGTATTGTGAAACTAAATGTATAGAGCGTATATCTATATACAGCTTATATCTATATTTATATACGTATTTTACACAAATAAAACGTGATTTAAAAAGTTAAAGACTGTTCCTATCTAGATCCTAATCCTATTCAGATTACATTCAAGCATGCAATTTAAAAAAAATACTTTCTAATTAGAGTTCCAAGCGCATTTCGTTTCTGCTTGGCATTGAGAAAAAATATGATTGCATAGATTTCAGCTCCAGAAGTTTAATCGTTACCGTGAGTTTAGAGGATAATATTAAACAAAATTATAAGAATAAAACTATAAACAATAACAAAAATCCCATGCAATACTCGCTGTCCCTTGATTCCGTAAATTTCAAACAGTTATACAGCTGAAAATCAGTGAGTTTTTGACATTTTTGCAACTCCGTCGCATGATAATGCAGAATCCTGAATGTCTGCCTCTTCGATTTTCTTCGTTTCCAAGATGATTGTGACCATGTACTCCAGAGGCATACATGTGCAAATGATTTAATACCCCGATTTTTTTAAGCAACTTCAATCCGCTGTAACGCGAAAACGCAGCGACATAGAACCTTAATTGATTAGACCAAATCGATTCGTAATGATTTAAACTGCAATCCACCTCGACGTGAAACGTGTGCAAATCATATACCGAAATGCTCGCCACCTCCCTAACTATACTGGTGAAGGAATTTTTAAAATTCGATCAGCAATTTTTGAGTTTAGTCAATACAAACAAAAATACAAATCTTTCCTTTTTATAATATTAGTATAGATTATTTTCTTCTGACGCCGCAATTTAAATCAAACGTCTGTGGAATATTCCACAAACTGTTTAGAGTATATTTTTTATGTTTTTGTTACTGTTTAATTACATTATTTTATATTATGTTAGGTTATAAACCTTGTTGACTTTACTATTGTGAGAATGTTTAATTAGAGTAATAAGGATAAAATATGGCCAATATGTTTAATTTGTACCTCAAAATTATTGAGAGACTGATTTATTATAAATTTTGATTGATTTGAAACAATTTTGAAAAATTGTGAGACACTGAAACAATTAGAAAGAAAACGAAAGAAAAAAACACAAAAAAGAAAAAGGTACCTTTCCGGAATTAGCTCTCTAGTATCGGATCTCAGTTCCGGAATTAAGAACCTTCCGATATTGCACGCCCTAGTTGTGACCCCCATGTCACCACCTGATAGGACTAGCAACTCCATATAATTCAGTGTTGCCATTTTTACGACTCCTCTGATTGGTTACCACATTTTAGCAGCTCCTTCAATAAAACATTTACTATTTCCAATAAAAAACATTGTCAAAATGTAATTGATTCCAATACTCGTTGCTTCAATAAAATACATATTAGGAAATATTAATAGATTCATGTTAAAATTTATTACAATGCTACAAATTTGTGATTGGTCATGCAATTATTATAATAGAGTAATAAATACATTAACTACATAATATATCAATCAACGTATTATTAAACCAATGCAATTGCATTAAATCAATAGTTAAAAGAAATTAACATTTACAGTTTCTGAATTCTTGTTGAAAAATGCTTTATAAAAAGTAGTGTGTCACACTGAAAGTTTTCAGAAAGTAAAATACACATCTACAGCTTTCCAAAGAGTTCTTAAAATTTGCATAGGCTGCTAGACTTGCCGAAATGAGACCAAATTATAAAACTTTCAAATCTGTATAAAACATCATAAGTTCTAAGTAAAGCTTTTAACTCTGTTGACATTGATGTCCAACTGTTCATACTATGCTTTCTCAACATATTTTCAACCAACAATGTCTTTAGTTTTGTTAAAAAAATGTTTGTAGCTAGTTGTCTTTACCATAATATTGGCTGCAAAATGTTCATCTTCATGGGCGTACCCAGGTTTTGGGCCAGGGGGGGGCAAATCAGATTTTTTATAAGCAGTTAGTCTAATAAATAAACATAAATTAAAATAGGTATTTTTTTTCATTCTTTAAATATTTAAAAGCTATTTTAAAAGTAACTTTCGAGGGTCTTCAGCAAAACGATTTATGACGTATTTCGTGAAAGAATCGCCCATAGCATTAACCAAATTTTCTATGTACACTGAGCAAACAAAGCCCATTTAATCTATTTCGAGCATGGTCGATCGAAGCTACGTTTTTACGCGTCTGAGTGTGCTGAATGTCCTTTCAATTGTAGTGGTGGATTAAGGCATTTACAGTAAAATTTCTAGAGCTGTCTTCACCTTCAGATAATAGGATTCTGCTACTCCGTTATGAACTCTGTTATTCCAATACTTTCAAAGTTCTGCTGCTGCTTATTCATCCAAAAAGTACGTCATAGCGTGGCTTCAGATGTTTTCCTTACTAATACATAAAATGTTGATACTTCCTCCATACAATTTTATAATTTTGGAACTGTAATTTTAATTGTCTGAGCAGGGTGCAACAATGAAAGAGTAAATGCTGGTGAATGGTCTTCGCCGAATCTTGCCTCTGAAAATGATAACGAACATTTTCAGAGGCAAGATTAATAAGGCAATAATTTCGAAATAGGGCACGCATAACAAGCGACGAAAATAATCGCTAAGAGGCTCGCTACAGTAGGCAGCTGGTTAAATTGCCCTCTGTTGGCGGCTTGCTGTCTTAGGTCAGTGCAGCTCAAGGTTCAAAGCTGCAGCAATTTCTTCAGCTGATTTGATTAAATTTTCACTCTTTTCTTAGGCGGAACGCCTGTGTTCTGCAACTGCAGTGGTTATGGTTTGTATATGTTCTGCATATTTTATTATGTCCACCGTTTTAGACGTGGGCACGCCACTATTGCAGCGGTAAGTCCCCTCTTTGAGGAGTGGCTAGAGAGGCGCCACGGCGTCCTCACCTTCCGCCTTGTGCAGATTCTCACTGGACACGGCTGTTTCGGGAGATTCCTGTTCCGACTAAAGCGGGAGGAAACTCCCGGGTATTATCACTGCGTGGATCGCCTGGAGGATACGGTGGAGGTGTACACCACCGTGTCCTCGTGGAGGCGATCGGCATAGGCGATCTCTCGCATCCGGCCCTGGTGCAGGCTATGCGAGCGCGAGCCATGGTACGGAGCGAGAGGGCATGGGAAACCGTCACCTCTCTCTGCGAAGCACTAATGCTCGTGAAAGCGGAGGCAGAGCGCGTGAGGGAGAGGCAGTCTCTGCGCCCTCACGCCCCTTGCCACCGCAGGAGGAGACGCCCCGGGCGTCGGGAGTCAATTGCGGACTCCCGGCCACCGTAGGCGCGGGCTTGCGGGCTGGGACCTGTATTTTTTTTTTGTAACCGATATCTCTGCCATTAGTAGACCGATAAAAACAAAAACTTTTTTGAACACGCTTTTATTAGCTTCACACGTATGTTAGTATGTGCCTATGTAACGGAAAATTTGAACATGATTTTGACCGCCTTTAAAACGTCGTCGGATTAATTCGAAATTTGGCATACTTATCAAGAACCGATGACAATACAATAATTTTGTAAATTTGTGCCATTATCCTTGCGGGGGGTTACTAGGATAGCTAAAAAACTATCATCAAAACCTACGCCGAAATACGTCAAAAAATTCGAAAACTGCACTGACATTCATGACAAAATTCGAAACACCCTAAAAATAGAAAATAAATAATACTTTAAAAAAACTAAAAGGCACGTTTCTTTCAAGACAATAAAATTTATATGGGGCCCTGAAGAACCTATCCATTGATATAATAGTTAAAAAAAAAACTAAAAAACACGCTTCCGTAGAAAACCAAACTAAATAATGGAAAAAAGCGTGGGTTGCTTTTTGAGGTATTTTTAATTGATAATAGTTTTTTTTAACTATTATTTTAATGGATAGCTTCTTCAGGGGTGGTCACATAAAATGTTATTGACTTTGCTTCAATAGTTTTTGCGTTAGCTTCGATATACGTATTTAATCCACTTTGTTCAGCGTGATGATATTGTAATACTTCCTGTCACTGCTAATAACTTGGCTAAAAATGGTATACCTATGAATTATTGCAGAGTAGATAAAAAAAAATCGTTTTTGCAAAAACAAAAATACAACCAACTTCCAAAAAAATCTAGAAAGTGAAAAATTTGTTACTTTAATTTCGGAAGGCAGTGGCAAAAAAACAAAAAACTTATTTTTGCTTGCAGTGCTGTTAGCGAGTAGGTAGATCGGGCGCACCGCACGATTTTTAAAAGTTGTATATTGTACTAGCTTCTGCCCGCGACTTCGTTCGCGTCAAATTTTTGCTCTCCTGACCTTTCCCGTCGCATCGATTTGCCTGCTAGTTTTCGTCCATTTTTCGTTGCTGCTCGCTCCTTTTGAGTTATAGTGAGTCAACCTTAAAAGATAGATATATGCTTTTGCGGACTTTTTTTTAGAACTTTTTAAAAGGAACAACTCCATCATACATGATTTTTGCGTTAATTTAACCGTTTACGCAGCGCACGCAACGGAAACCCTCAAAAGGAATAAATTTCCCCCGTTTTTGAAATATTTTTCATTACTGCTCCGCTCCTCTTAGTTGTAGCGTGATGTTATATAGCCTATAGCCTCCCTCGATAAATAGGCTACCCAACACAAAAAGAATTTTTCAATTCGGACCAGTTCCTGAGATTAGCGCGTTCAATCAAACAAACAAACAAACAAACAAACTCTTCAGCTTTATAATATTAGTATAGATTACAAATAATATAGTTGTTTGTTTTATGTTATTTTTCTTAATTTTTATCGACAAAAGTAGAAAGTTAGTAGGGACGTTCACAAACTCCAGGGGGGGGGCAGCTGCCCCCCTCTGCCCCCCCCTGGGTACGCCCATGTTCATCTTCATTCAGTAGTTATTAAGGGCAAGTTTATTATTATCCTAAGGTGTACCGCAGGGTAGCATCTTAGGTCGAAGTGAATTGTATTTATAATTTAAAACAATTCAGTTTTTTTGTAGTGAGGCATAACAGTCAAATCTATTCGAGAACTTATGTTATTTGTCTTTGAACTTTTAATAAAAGTATCTTTTCGATTGATTACAGATGTGAAAATGAGACTTTTCATAGAAATCATGGACGAGTTCTTGTAGGTAAGTTGAATTTTTATCTTCTTAGAGCTCTGTTTTACATAGATCAAAACTGCGAATTTCATATCAGTCACATGAAGATCACGGCTATAGCTCCTAAGATATAAAGTCATATTTTTAAATAAAAGAATTTCCTTTTTCTCATTTCCCGTATACTTTAAATAAAGTAGGTAGGTGTAGGCATGGTAAGTGTTAATTAAAACAACTTCACTTCGAAAATTGAAAATCGTATAAGTTAGATTATGATCGATCAATTTTTAATACAGTGTGTGGCAGATTGCGGCAATGTCGAGACGTTAATTGAAAATATACGCAGTTTCTACTAGTTGATTATGCACCCTTAGTTCCACAAGTACCGCCATCATAAAAATATAAAATACGACCATTTCTAAATAACGGCATGGCCTATTGACTAACAAACAGAATCAGAAATCGGAACATATAAAACACTACTTCTCGTAATTTGGCAAATCATTGAAAACACAACATTATATATTCTAAAATAGCATTCAATCGTGTACTATATGCAAAACAGGTCGTCGATATTATACACAACAGAATTGCGTTTAATCATTCAATTATTGTTTTCGATTTCATGGTATATAATGTGACATGTCAATCAATTATATACTGTGTATATTTCAATATATTTTGCAGACGCTACTAGAGGTTCCGATACGCCATAATGATTTTGCGCCTAGTGTATAGTTTTTTTCTCTTTAGTTTAGTAACGGGAAATCAGCGGGTAAGTTTTTTTTATTATTTATAAAAAATGAAAAGTGCGACGGTCGTTACCCCTAAGCGGTATGGCTCTTGACGGCAAAGGTCAACCTTGAACTTACTTTCAAGTTTCTATACAAAGCATACAAAACTCCTCCGATATATGGTGACTTACTGTCACTGTCAGCAGGAGTCATATCGTTTTAGATATAACGGAAAGGAGCACTATCGTTTTCAGGCATATTACGATGGACATCACCGCTCGCGCGAGAATCAAGCTACTCACATTCTAGATAATCTTTCATTTCGAAGCAGATATTGTGGATACGTCATTTACAGGCTTCTCAGGACGAGCACTGACGCATTACTCGTTTTCAAATCATTAATTTTAACCAGGCATTGTGGATTCTTAAATACAAGCTCCTTAAGACGAGCAATTATGCTATATGTTAAGTTGAGCTTACCTTATTTGCTTAGCCTGCATTCCTTTCTAACTTTTGGAAATATTGAATTTTCATGCTTATCATTTAAATCAGTGCCTCTGTCGAACTCAAATCACTGCTAAGCTTACTAAAAAGACATTTAGGAGTAACTGTATTTGGTTTAGGAGGCCCATGAGTTTAGGACCAACTAGCTATATTTTATCACGCTTGGCAGACATTAATCGCAGTATGATGTTTAAACTTAATAATATTTTTGTCATCATACAGTGGTATATGTTAAACTTCCATATGATGGATGGCAACCCATTATTTGCCTTCAAATCTGTAGAACAGAAATCTCAATCTCTAAGTTTTTCGTCATTTTCGACCTTAAATACATATTTAAGGTCTAAAATGACGAAAAACTAGTGATTTCGTTGGTCTCGTGGTCGTAAGTTCGTCTGCTGAACGTAGAGTCCTGAGTTCGATTCCCAGGTCGGGCACAGCGTTATTGGGTTTTCCATTCACGTTAATCCGTTGGTCCTACGCCTGTTCTCTCTCCATTCATGTCGGATTGTGAGTGAGGGAGCAGTGAGTGTCCCTGTGTCTGCGCACACGCTTGGGCACTATAATATATCCCGCGCCGTTGGCTAATTCCTGTTGAGTCTAGCCGCCATGGCTGAAATATGGTCTGGAGGACTATATATACTACATGAAATTGATAAAATAGTTATTAATACAAATGTTAGGCAGAACAGACTCCTAAATTAATTATAATTTGAAGTTGGAAGACTCAACGCAGACGACCAGAAGGGGTGATTGTCAAAACGAGATTTGTGTGTGCCAAGATCAGGTGGATTTAAGAACAGACTTGCCTCCCGCATCATCATTACATTCGATTCATACTCAAGTGTTGTCAAAAATTACCCAAACACCACTTAAAGTGGTAGAGGTAAGCAGCTTTGTCACGTACATACAACACGTATTTCATTCATCTCACTGCTTTACTTCTAAAAACTTGAGGCCGTATTTTGAGAAGCCACCCTTTCAAATGGGAATATACCTTATACCATCCCTTTTTGGAACGGTGGCATCCTGTGACATCTTTTTCTTGCACTTTTCAATTGTGGTTTTAACTAGTCAAAATGCGGCTCCTCGCTTGGGAATCACCATCATCTGAATCGCCATTGACCGTCGCCCTTACTGAACAATGGCTTTCACTATCAACATGCTTTCCAACATCATTGTTTCCAGGGTAAGTTTTGCTGAACGTAATATCTACATTGTATGGACTAACATGAAAATAAGTTTGCCTATTTCCAAAATATTGAGCACATTGTGATGTAAGTGTAATCGCATTCAGTAGATGAAGTGGTAAGCAAACCTCTAAGCCGTATTAAAACCAGAAATTTTGGTTTGTTCGAAAATAAACCATTTACTGGGTGAAATATGAAAGTCAAGTTTTCAGGGGTAGATTTTACTTTTGCTCCGGTAAACGACTAGAAAATATGTTTAAGAAATCAACCCAACCAAAAATTTTCTCTTTTAATTTTTGGTTGGGTTGATTTTTTGTTTTTTTTTTATTACCAATTTCTTAGTAGTAGCACGGAGTCCGAATGTGTGCCCGGTTGATGAGAATAGGTTTGCCCTCCTATTGAATATAAGTGGCAAGATATGGGTGTAGCTACGCCCAACTCCCTACCCCCGCCCAACTCGAGACGTGTTACTATGTTATAAATTATCCTATTTCTTCGGTTTAGAAACTTAAAACTTAACAGAAATATTGATTAAATAAAAATATTTTATTTCAGAAAAACCATTTGGTTAGTATACATACACATGACTTAGAAACTAGATATAGTACTTACATGCACTAGAGAATTAACACGAAGCATAAAGAGCGAAATTATATATTTACTAAAACTCCAATTTAATGGGGGTGGAGGGGCAAGGACGAGATCTGCACAGACGAAGTTGAAGGCGAAATGCTAGTTCCGTTGTATTCGGATGATCCTGTTTAAAATAACGTTTATTTGTTTTGTTCTTCGAATACCGTCTTGCAAGGCTAGCTACGGTTTCCTACACTAAGTACTGATGGCCGCCACATAACGGGCGCAGTGAACGTCTATTCATTCATCATCATATTAGCCGAAAAATTTAACCTTTACAATTTTTTTTGGGGTGTTTGCTACAATTTACACGCTTGGCAGGCGGGTTGGCGATCGCATTATGGTGATAAAATGCATAGAGAACGCTGCTACCCATTCTCTAGTAAGTCCCTTATTCACATTTCACAACACCCACGGAAATAAATTCTAATTAATTACATGAGGCATGTAAGGGGAGGGGGTTACCAAAGCTGAATCTCACCCAATCTCACGTTGGATACAGAGGTGATCACGGTAAAAAATACGTAATAAATGTTTTTTTTTCGCAGGAAACTATGTAAAATTGTAAGAAAACCTGGTTAAATTAAGTTACAAATGCTTTTCCGCTAAGATAAAAAAAAAAATACGAAATTTTTTAATTGATAAAGCATTCTACACGATCCAAGATTTCCTGAATTGTTGACCATTTATTAGTTCCACTGTATTTTGACATGTATAAGTATTGACCATGTATTAGATTCACCGTATTTGACATGCATTAGTATTGACCATGTGATAGTTTCACTGTACTTTTACATTTATAATAATTTACCATCTATAATAATTCCAATTTTTTATGCCAATATCTACATAATTATTGTATGCCTATAAGGCAGGATATATTGATACTTTAATATATTGTTAAGACCTGTAACTTACATATGCCCACAATAAAGATACTTTGACTTTGAAGATATGGCTAAATCTTGCAAAATAATATCTTTCGTCTGTCGTAATCGTGGCTATACGAACGCCACAAAGTAGCACAATAGCGCCTCGATTGTTAAGCCACCATCGGCCAGCTAAGCCAGTCAAACGCAACGCATAAACCCAACGCAAATAAGCACACATTTAAGTATTGACACTAAAAATAGGGTGTACTATGTGAGTTCGACAAATGAATGTGCGAATAACACATGTGCGACAAAACTGTACTGCGACTCACCATAGTTCGAATGCACGCTTGTGCGACACACTCGAGCTCACATAGTACACTAGGTTAGGTTAGGTTAGTGTAAAACTGTGACTTCTTACGCACGAGCCGAGCGAGTGAAGCGAGCGGTGCCGCGGCAGCGGCCGGCGAGTGCTTGAAACGACTAGATTCAGTGTGTCGCACAAGCGTGCATTCGAACTATGGTGAGTCGCAGTACAGTTTTGTCGCACAAGTGTTATTCGCTCATCCATTTGTCGAGCTTACGTAGTACACTCCTAAAAACATGCATTAAAAAAAAATCTTATTTAAATGGGGGAGGGGGCGGGGTCAAGTCAAATCTCACGACATCTCACCATTTGGAAAATCGCCGAAACTGCCTCACGTAATTAATTGACACGATAGAGAGCGTTTTTGACACCGTTAAGGGGCGGTATCAAAAACGCTCTCTATGAAAACACACCCACCTACTTTCATAAACAAAGTTTCACTGACGTCGTTCGACGGTAAATAATACAGGTTATGTGGCGGCCAGTCTTAGGTAACCCTGGCTTCATAGGTGCATCTGCACCTGAGTATTTTGAAGATTTCAATCCATTGTGGATTTTGCTGCCATGATATTTTCTCATGACAATATTTTGTATGTCTCAGTCAGCATGTTTCGAACGCATCGTCAGAGTTGATAATAAGTTTGATGATTTTTTTTTAAGTTTTCTGGTATCTACAAGCTACGACCAAATTCTGAATCTCCATTGTGTGCTACCATATCCTCATAGGTACAGCTTCATTCTTCTTATTCAATGAAGCTTACCTACTCCTTAGCACAAGATGTATCATCCAATCTATCATCTATTGAAACAGTTATTAAAAATAGTAACATATTGTCATGCATAATTTTGTTTGCTAAGATTTTCTTAATTTTTAATCTACTTTCATTGTCCCACTGCTGGGTGCCTTTACCCATCATAGTTTTCCCATTTTCTTATGCTATGCCACCTCTAGCTAAGCGGTCGGGAACTAACCCAAGTCATCATGCCAGCGTTTCTTGGGCCTGTCCCAGTGACGAGAGCCGCCTTCAGGCACCCATTGTAAGACGATCCTGCCCCATCTATCTTAATGCAATCAGATTTTATTTAGTCATATTCACGTTTTAACCACGTGATATTTGTATACAACTAACGGGTGTCCTTTGAACTTTAAATCTATTGAAGACTTGAGACATTGAAGATATTTAACATCGAAAACAGTGAATTCACTTTAGCACAAACTCGTGGTGCCATTTCACAAAGAAAGCATGGAAATCAACCGGCAACCGTCTCGAATTGACCGTGAATATTGCACATTGGCACTACATATATTTTAATCGTTTCCATTTCCCCATATATAATCATGCTCCTTTTTAAAGTTATGTAATAAGTGCGTAAGTAGGTCATGATGTAACCTTTAACTGTATTGTTGTTGCCACGAAACAATAGATTTGCGTTAGCGGGAACATGCATCGTTCGATAAGTTTTGACAAATCATAATAATTCGTAACTTTCTCCGGATTCTCACACATATCCAAAGCTCATAATTATGTGATACAACGTGAGACCGTATCGTTATCAAGGCTGATTTAAGTTTTAAATTCTTGGATCTACCTATTGGTGGAGAGTTGCAGTTTTTTGTTAGATTTCGACATCATCATCTTCTCAGCCGAAAGACTTCCACTGCTGGACATAAGCTTCTCCTAAGCACCGCCTCTTCAACTGATTCTGTGCTTCCCGCATCCGATTCCTGTTGCCTTCACCAAGTCATCGCTCCTCTTTGTGGGAGACCTTCCAACGCTACGTCTTCCGGTTCCAATACCAAGAGTTACGATTCTGTGTCTATTTGATTATGGTCCTATTTTACAGGCAGTTTAATCGAAAACTTTCTACGCAGAACAAACATGCATGCTAAGTAAAAAGAACGCAGAAAAGTTCGTTCAGGTGGTGGACCAAGTAAAAAAAAAACTCAGTAAACATTTCGTCGTGCTTTCAGGGTCATTATGGCTATCCGGCACATGGCATGATTAGCGCAAACCCCGTGCATTCGATCAATCCTCAGTCCCGTTTAGAAACTAAGAGCTTCGACGTGGAATATGTGTCTGATGAAGGTCCAAGTTTTCAGGTAAGTTTCGTTCAATATGAAGTCAGGTTTAATTTTAGTTCATTCTCAGGAAACATCAATGGGCTCAGATTCAACCTTTTTGAAGGTGGTATGTTCTTTTCAAAGGCTAGCTGTCCATTCTGGCGGAGCAAGTGAGAGAGGAAGAAGTGTAAGCCGTTTCAACGATAAGAGAAAATAAAGACTGCTACGTTGATGTAGTGGGCGCAAGCGCTATTATGATCCTTGGTTCGATTCCCATGTCGAGCAACGTGTTAATGTATTTTCCATCAGGAATTTCTCATTAGCAGCCCGGAGTTTGAATGTGTGCCCGGTTGATGACATAAGGATCGCCCTTTATTTTATTGGATTTAAACATAACTGGCTAAATGTGTATGTACTGTACGTAGGTACACCTCTGTCTAACCCACTGGGGAAACCCAACATGATTTTGTAGAAAGAATAATCAAAACATTGTTCTTATAGGTACCACGACCCGTCCAGTATGTTGAGGAAGATACAGAATATACAGAAAAAACTATATGCTTTACACCCTCAATGGTGCATAAAATGATTAAAGCAGCACTTGAGTACGTAAGCCAAATGCCTTCAGATATAAATAACATTATAGAAAAACTCGATCAAGAATTAAACAGAATATCAGATCATGAAACTATTGGGGAAAACGCTGTTAAGAAACCGCTGTACCCATTAGATTCTAAAAAAATATTCCAAATGCTGGATAAACCAAGATCTGAGGCGAGAACTAATTTAATATTGAAATATGAACTCCCTAGCGTGAAGGAGCCTCATTGCAGAGAAGCTCTAGAGAAGTTGATTGAAATAGCATATACTGCATATATGGAATTAGAAGAACATCCACAATGTCGGGATTATTTATATAATTTCGCCGCCCACCAACCAGAAGACCGTCCTACAGGTCATCTTGATCGTAGACCAGACCTTAAATCCTTGATAGCTTCAATATTGGACCAGGTAGACAAACATAAACCGAATCTACATATTACTCCGGAAAATGATCGTTACGGTGACCTACCCACGTTCCCGATAGGAGTTAAATATCCCCCTGAAAATAATATTCCACAAATTCATGAACATAATATTCCTCAGAAGTCTCAAATTCATGAGTATAACATTCATAAATATAGCATGCCCGAAGGTCCAGAACACAATGTACCTCAAATTAAAGAGTATAACATTAATGAATATAATGTCCCACAATCTCAGGAAATCATTAAATCTGAATTTATCCTGCCCAAAATTCATAAATTTAGTAGTATTAATCAAAATCATGAATATAATGTGCCTCAAGTTAATGAATTTACAATAACACAAAGTCATGAATATAATGTTCCGGAAGTTCCCGAATACAGTGTAAATCACGAATATAACGTGCCTAAGGTTCATGAATATAGTATAACTCAAAATCACGAATATAACGTACCCAAGGTTCGTGAATATAGTATAACTCAAAATCAAGAACATAACGTACCTAAGGTTCATGAATATAGTATAACTCAAAATCAAGAATATAACGTACCTAAGGTTCATGAATATAGTATAACTCAAAATCAAGAATATAACGTACCTAAGGTTCATGAGTATCATATAACTCAAAGTCATGAATATACTATGCCACAAATCCAGGACATTATAATTCCACAAATCCAATCAATTGAGATGCCAGAAATTCACGAAACGATACACGAGACCATAGAAGAGGTTATACCAATGCAACCAGAAGAAACTATCAATATTCTGATAAAACTTTTGCAAAAAAGCGATCAAAACGACAATGGAAACTTGATTGATCGTCTCATGAATATTGTGGACGAAAACCAAAATAATTTCCACCCGAGGATTTTCAAACTCCTCTTAACTCTTTTAAGTACTCATCAACAGAATAACATTCCCAGGTTCAATGATATATTCATGATGCTGCTCGATTCCCAAAAAAATCGAGATTGGCCATGGAGTGACAGAGTCACAGAGCATTTGTTGTCTCACTTGACACCAGATCATACCGGCAATCTAGATTCCAGAATAGTCGAAATCATACTGAACTTGTATAAAAACCGACCGAATGAAAAACATATGGAATATATACTATCTCTATTGAGACCATTTAAAGAAGGAAACCTGGATTCTCACATAGGTGATAAAATACTTAAGTTGATACATTTACGTCAAAATAACTTGCTGCATCCAGAGTATGTAGAGATATTATTAAAACTTCTGAAACCAAACCAAAATAATCCTATAGACGTCGACATCGTCGATAATTTATCCAGATGGAATGAAATGGGAATCACTCCAAACCAATTAAATGGGATATTTGCACTTTTGAAACCACATGTAAATGGGCATACGGATCGTAGACCTATTGATATTATACATTTCTTGTTGACCAAAAGTAGGCAATTGAATCCTAAGCATTTAGATTTCATACTGTCGTTCTTGTATCCTGAAAATGGAATCTTAGATAACAGACGAATTGATATTATAGACTTCTTATTGAACAACGTGTCGCGGTATCCTAAACATGCAAATATTCTTCTGAATTTGCTGCAGGAGAATGCACCTGGTGTCTTAAATTCGAGTTTTTTGGATATTTTGCTTTTCCTAAACAATAATGGGTTATTGACTCCAGAACTTATAGAAAGCCTAATTAATCTTTTGACTAACGAGGTCACTGGACAACTAGAAGACAACCAAGTGAAGAGCTTGTTCTTACAATTAGCACCATTCAAACAGTCTAATCCAAAACTTGTGGTGGACGTATCAAGTATTTTGAATCAAAACGGATTGCATGGTAACATAGTTGAATGGCTTGAGACAACAGACAGTACTTTAGGTTTACCGAATCGAGATTCTAAACCTCCCAATTTAAAACTTGTACAAGATACCGCCAATGAGTACCGTACTCCCAATGGTGGATACCAAGCAGTGGATGCTGGACAACAAGCTCCTGACCACGACTTCATGTCGATTTTGAAGTGGCTAGACAGCCAAGGACTTTTGACTCAAGACCAAGGATCTAATACCGATTTAGTAAACAAAATCCTGAACATTTTAGAAGTGGGTCAACGTGAATTAGGTGTCGTTGAACTAACGTACATGCTGAAACATGAGAAGCCACTTATTTACCAACCTGTATATTACGTGAAATATAGACTCCCTATCTTGAGTTTTATATCGAACATGAAGTCGTTGTTACTTGAGAACCCCAATTTGAATGCCGATCCCATGAAACTGTTACAAGAACTGATAGTAATTTCTAACGTGACAGAAGTTTCCCCAAACCTTCAAGGTTATCCTAAAGAAGAAATATTGAAACTGACTTTCAATGATGGAGATTTAGTGCAAGCAAAAATACTGGACGAGCAAAACTTGAGTTTAAATGATCAGATTACTTACGTTCACGGTCTGAACTCGGACATTTCGCCTGAAGAAATATTGCAGCTGAATAGAATGAACGAAGCAAAATACTTCCCGAATGTATTAGAAGTTAAAGGGGTCCACCCTGACCAACTAACTATTAAGGAGGTAGATAAGTTTATTGATGTCCCGCCGGTACATTATAGGCACATCGAAATGAAACCAGGAGTAGCGCATCAAACGAAAACGATACATCAGTCGTATATTGCAAGGGCGAATCAGAACCAGGATCCCATTCAAAACAACAATGCTCAAATCAGGCCTCAGAAGTAGAAGAAGTCAAACTTTTGTTTTTATTAAAAAATAAACTTTAAGACAAAATGCGTAGTTTTTTTTTTAGGGTAGTTAGAAGCAGCAAAGTTCTAGCTTCCTCAATTATACCTAAGTGCTTTCGGGATAAATTAAGTAATTTGTTATACTGAGCCTAGAGTGTGCGTGTTGCAACTAATGGTGTGGAAATTTAGAACCACCAATTGAACCAATTTTATTATTTTATCCTTATTGTGTGGGTAACACAACCGCGCAGTCCATCAACGGATGCTGATCATCCTTCCAAAGAGCAGACATGGTCGATCTGCCAGGGTCGCGAGATTGTTCCAACGAGATACCGTGGCCCTGGCATATGGGCAACTGAAGGAACACGGGTGGGTAATAGTCAGTAAAAGTCTGACTCGCCCTCCCGCTCCGCCCAGAGTAGGAGAAGTCATTTGATGATTTCCCATCAAAAAAATAAAATAAAAATGACATGGTTGACCAGACAAGATAAAATATCTTCATCTGTATGTCTACAAGTCGCATTGATCCAATGATTGATTGGGTTGTGGAGAAGAGGACTTAGCTCCTACTAAAATATTTAGATTTTTACGTCTGGATCTACATGGAAACTGACCCAATGAATGAGTGGCAGGTAGGTACGGCTGAAAAACAATTATGTAGGTGCATTTATGTAGCTATATGATTATTTTAAGGAAAATAACTTTGGATATTATTAAATAATAAATTAAGATTATGCATACATTTTTGTTTTATTGGTTTTTCCCAGTAAATAGTTATCTACGTGTACTTAAAGGAAATAACGTACCTAGCTTTATGTAGACGTGGTGGTTAGGCATGATGATCAGAAAGATTGGATGCCATTGCCTTAATTCTTACTTTTATTGCCGAACATAGATCAATTAAATGAAAACACTTGCTCCCTGCGGCATCTATCGCGAAGAGTAGGAAGTAGAGAACGATGAATAGTGAGAGAATTAGAGACGAAACAAAAACATGAAAGCAAAAATAAAAAAGAATTGTATAGCGGATGGTCGTATAGTCTCTGGTCGCAGAGGCAAAGGCGTTCCACCCCGGCGTTATTCGCCAGGCTAAGTATCGCGTTTCCGAACGCGCCCATAGACATTTTTTTTTTTTTTTTTGGTTCTTTTCGTCCCTCTTTGGGACAGGCAAAGGGAGCTGAGCCCATACAGCCAAGTCTGATTTAGTTTTCTTTTTCTTCCAATTCTTCTTTTTTTTTCTTTCTTGTCTTTCTATAATATAATCAAGGCCGAAACCATGTCTTCTTTATTCAATGTCTTCAATATCCAATAGTCAGGCCGAAACCAAGTCTTATTTTTATCAATGTCTTCAATAACCAATAGTTAGGCGTAAGCCAAGTCTTCTTTTAATATATTCAAGTTCAGTACCTTTTGTTAGACCGGAGGCGAGTCTTCTTTCATGTTTTATTTAATATTATCTCAATATCTCAATATCATATAATTTTATGTCAAAAGTGTAGTAGTTGTCAAATTCAAATTTCATCAACAGTTGATACAATAAAATCGTAAATTGGTAAAAAACAATCTTTTTTCGTCAAAAGTTGCTGAAGCGAGCGCGGGATATCTTCAGCATTTTCATAAATACCTAGCAGGCGATCAACTAAAATGATCCTTTGAAGAGCAAAATTAGGACAATCAAATACAATGTGATCCAATGTTTGTATAGCAGAATTACAATAATCACAATTTGGGGAAGACAGAATGCCAATTCTAAACAGATGTGCATTAAATCGACAGTGACCTAGCCGTAGACGACAAATCGTTGTATAAAACTTTCTGTTCCGATAGATATTTCCTCCTGTAAACCAAGGAGGAGAAATCTTTGTTTTAATTTCAGCTAGCCACTTTCCTTTGGTTTCAACTACATGCTGCCAGAAATTGTGAAATTCACGTGCCAGTTTTGATTTGAAATAAGTCAACGCATCTGAATTTGGAATGGGCTTATGCAAAATTGGACATTCCTGATGATGATTAACAATGAATTTAGCCAGGTAATCAACTTGTTCATTTCCAACTACCCCGATATGTGAAGGAGTCCAGAAAAGGACGATATCTTTGAACTTATGTAAATTATTGTATTTTTCTCTGATATTATAAATTATGTAACTTGTTTTTGCATTACAACTGGGATTTTCTAGTGCTCTCAATACACTCATACTATCAGTGATAATGATCCATTTATTTTCTTGCCTAGTCTCAATATACTCTAAAGCACTGAGTATTGCCATAGCCTCTGCTGTATACACAGTTGCTACTGAAGACAACCTATTTCCAAACCCACTTCGAGCCTGAACGTCATAAATAGCCATAGATACAGCATTATCATTTTTTGAGCCATCTGTGTACAATTGATTGTAACCATTCCATTCCTCAAGCATTCTGTAAACATCCTCTTTAAACTTCAAAGATTCATTAATTACTATTTTAAATGGACAATACTTTGATTCATAGGAATATAAATAACAAGGCCAAATGGAGCTAGAAAAATAATTTTGATTAGAACAATCTTTTAAAATTTCAGATAAACCTTGTACTAGAAAAGGGGGATTGATCCCATTAATAGCCTTCTTTAACTGCAATAGAAGAGGATGATCACTGATAGAAGAAATCTTAATGAAGAATTTTGTTCTGAGGTAATTGAATCTAATTATCAATGGAGGCAAACTACATTCGACTTGCATTGACACTATAGGCGTTGAACACATAGCTCCCAAAATAATACGTAAGCATCTATTTTGCACTTTTTCTAGTTTTTCTACTAGTTTTTGTACACCACTATAGCAAAAAAATGCATATTCGAAGTGACTTCTTACTAAGGACTTATATAAAATCAGTAATGTCCCTGGATCAGCACCCCAATAAGTGCCAGCGAGAGATTTCAAAATATTGCAAGCTTTTAATGCTCTGTTTGCTAAGTAATCAACATACACATTCCATTTAAAATTACTGAGAAAAGTAACACCTAAAAATTTTATGGAACTATCCACTAACATAAGGCTATTATTGTAATAAATTTTAATACTAGGAGAACCAACAACATTTTTGGAAAAGACAACAACCTTACTTTTCTCATAGCTGACCTCCAAACTGAGACTTTCAAAATAATGTCCCAATTTTTCCAAGCTAGCATTGAGTTTTGTTTCAATGCTGTTAAGGTTTTCTCCTGAACAATACACAACCAAATCATCAGCAAATTGTAAATTACAGACATCACTACCCAGCACATTATTTAATCTAGCAATATATAAAATAAATAATAGAGGACTTAATATTCCTCCTTGAGAAACTCCTCTATAAGAATACCTAGGTCCTATTAATTGATTATTGACTTTTACATACAATTTACGTTCATTTAAAAACTCAAAAATCCAACTTACTATTTTTTCAGGAACATTTAGTGAAAGGAGAATGGATGACAATGTACTTAAATTTACATTATTAAAAGCACCAACAATATCGAAGAAAACAGATCCCAACATTTTATGCTCGACAAGAGCACTGTGTATATCCAGAGATAAATGACTAAGACTTTCCCGAGCAGAACGACCACATCGAAAGCCAAATTGATTGTAAGGTAGTAGACTATTACTTTCAATGTAAAATATCAAACGTTGTTTTAGAAGCTGTTCAAATATTTTACCAACACACGAACTTAGAGTAATAGGACGATATGAGTCAGCGCTGTTAGGGTCTTTACCCTGTTTCAGGATAGGTATTAAACAATCTGTTTTCCATTCCTCAGGAATAATAGAACAATGCCAAAGTGAATTCAAAATATTTAAAAATATAGACAAACTGTGTGAATTTAATAATTTTAACATTTTGTATGAGAGCCAATCTAAGCCACATGCCGAATCTCTTCTTGATCTTAAAGCAGATTTTAGCTCTTCAATAGAAAAAGTTTCCACCATGAAATTATTTGTGCAATTTTGTAAGTTATTGTGACTGACTGTGTAAAAATTCTGAACTGAATCAGGAGTATACTTATGCAGAAATTGAGAGATCCATTCATAACTAGAAAACAAACTGCTATTTGTAGAAACATTTTTTAACTTCCTCATTTTTGCCCAAACTTGACTCATTGGAGTGAGTCTATTAATAGAATGACAAAACTCTAACCAACATGCACGACGCTCCTGTCGTAGGATACGTTTTTTTCGGGCTTGCATATGTTTGAAACTTATAAAATTGTCTAGACAAGGATTTGATTTAAATAAGATGTATGCTTGCTTACAATCTTGTACAGCTCTAGTGCACTTCTCGTTCCACCAAGGGAGTCGAAGCTTCCTCCTAGATCTGCGAGAGTCGCAAGTGGTATTGTTTTTATTAAAACTGATTACTGACATCTGAACTGCTTGTAGAATTATTGAACAAAAATTATTATATGTATCAATATGACTCGAGTTATTATACTGAAAACTTTCCATCATGTCATTTACAATCTTTTTATAAATAGACCAATCAACTAATTTCAGATTACAATGAAGAGGAATATTTGAAACATTAGAAGGATCCACATCATTAGCAGTATCTATAACATATTTTGTAATGGTAGGCAAATGATAGCTGCCTATAGAATCCTGATAAACCTGCCATTCACAAGACAAAGCCAAGGAAGAAGAAACCATAGTTAAATCAAGACCATTTGGTCTCCATAGATGAGACCCTACAGTAGTTGGCTGATCATCATTTAAGAGTATCAAGTCATTTTCATCCATGGAATTCATTATAGCTCTGCCACGAGAGTCGTCACTACAACAACCCCAAAAAGTGTGATGGGCATTAAAGTCCCCAGCAATTATCAATGGTTTAGGTATACTATTTATTAGTGAATCAAATTTGTTCTTTTCAAAAGTAGGACTGCAATTTCCAGGACTGTAAAAACTAACTACTGAAATGTATTTGTTATTAATTTTAATTTTAATTGCAATATTTTGAATAGAATCGTCAAAATATGTGTCTAATAATCTAAATTCAATGCCATTACGTATAAATATAGCAACACCATTGTGATCATTACCACAATCATTCCTAACTGTGGTATAGCCACGAATGTTGTATTGTATGTGTGGTTTTAACCATGTTTCTGAAACTAAAGCTAAATGTATGTCATTATTATAGAGAAACTGCTGAAACTGTAGTTTATTACTTAGCAAACTTTGTGCATTCCACTGAGCAATATTTAAAATTTTGTTAGTGAATTTTATATTATAATATTTTTACCTTTAATAGTCTCTCTAATAGCAGATGTTATAGTTTGTGTACAAATACTTTCATTTTGTGTTTTATTTAACTTAATCAAGTTAACAATAGATTCTGTCAACAAACTTAATGCTGTGCTATTAGACAACATCAAGTTTATAATATCTGTCGAATGTTCCGATTTGTTCAGTGATGGGAAATTAGCTTTATTAAATAAGTCCGAAAAAGGGGTTTTCGATGTATTTCTGCTTTCAGCAATCTTTCTTTTCTTAATGGGACATTGGCCAGATATGGATAAATGATTACCTTTGCAATGAACACATACAGCTTTTTCAGCAGGTACAGAGCACTCCTTGAAGGAATGACCCTCAGTACATACTGAGCATCTTTGCGAATTTTTACAAAATTTGGCTAAATGCCCAAAACGTAAGCAACGGAAACACTGCTTGACTGGTGGAATATAGGGCAGTACTGAAAGCCGCCACATCTTAATATGAACGTAATCTGGTAAAGATGTAGATGAAGCAAAAGTAATAACTACAGTTTGGGTAGGCTGTAGTTCAGATGAGCTACCTACTCTAACTTTTTTCATTATTCTTCTAACGCTTATAATTTTTTTTGAACTTGATATTTCCTTAAAAATTTTTTTGTTTGACATATCCGTAGGTACTGACGTGATAACTCCAGACAATTCTGTCGTTCCAGCCGGAATCGACGCTTTGATCGACTGTTCTTTCAGAAAAGTAACATTGTCCAAGAATGAATTGGCTAAATTCGGGCGATCGAAAACTACGCCGATTTTGTATCTGTTAATTTTTTTCAAGTACTTAATCCCTTTAACAAATCTAGTGAAGCATCCACTCAGGTACATCATATCTCTTTGGCCTATTGGTTGTTCTTCATTTGTGCTCTCAATAAATACAATAAAGTCATACCCAGCTACGGCATCCTCAGGGTACCTGCGACTGTAGTCTGTAACCCTATACGGGGCATACTTCTCTGTAGCCTTTTCTTCCGCAGTGCAGGAGTCGACGTAGTCAGACTCACTTGTCTCCGAAGATGAATCCGGAGGACCAGTAACAATTTCTTGACCAGGATCTTGTTTGGGTTTTTTTCTTTTCTTAGGCATCTTAAATCTTGTTTTATAAACTAAGTTAGTAGAATAAAAACAGGAAAATATGTACAAACTAAATTAAAATTAAAGTAAAATTACAAGAAGTAAAAAAAGACCGCCTATTATTTCAAGGTTCCCGCGCTTTTTTTGGCAAGCAGAGATCTCGAACTATCGCGCCCATAGACACTAGAGTTTGTCTAGGGTCGTCTTATCTAGGTGGCCACGGTCACTTCAAGGACAAGGTTTACTGATCAGTGATTGGTCAGTTTGAATTGTGTTAGAATATTGTAAGAACCAATGATGTAAAAGATGTAGCATAAGAAAGAGTAGTTTAAGAAAGCAAATGGCGCGCTTGTATGATCTTTTCAATAAAAGTTTTATCGTGTAACAAAGCTCTTTAACTGAACCTGACCCACCCCGACTACAATTGGCTTTAAGAGCCCTCTCACAAAATTTGAACGCTCGAGTTTAGGTAAAAGACGGCAATCTTATGTATGTGTGCGTAGCTATCCACACATGCACAATACAAACAGTGTAACGCGAGTATCGAGCCAGTCTAAACAATCTTGATCCGTTAGAATTATAATGCGGTATTTAGATATTTATGAAAATACTTATTTTTATTTATCCAGTCTAATAAAGATTTCTAGACTAATAAAAAAAATACAACTATATGTTATGTAAAGTATACAATAAAAATAAAAATTTAAAACAATTACATATTGGTGCCGATTCTGTTGTACACCGAACTAAACTAACAAAACTATCTCTAAAATTGCTTACTTTTAGCTATGAGAATTTTTACGCTATTCTGCAAGAAATAATCTCTTTTAAAAATTATTTTGACACGACTAAAATCAAATTTGACAATCGCGACTCAACGTGGTATTTTTAGGGTTCCGTTGCCAAACGGCAAAAACGGAACCCTTATAGATTCGTCATGTCTGTCTGTCTATCTGTCTGTCTGTCCGTATGTCACAGCCATTTTTCTCCGAAACTATAAGAGCATGCTGTTGAAACTTGGTAAGAAGATGTATTCTGTGAACTGCATTAAGATTTTCACACTAAAATAGAAAAAAAAAATACATTTTTGGGTTCCCCATACTTAGAACTGAAACTCAAAAAAAAAAAAATCATCAGACCCATACGTGTTGGGTATCTATGAATAGGTCTTCAAAAATGATATTGAGGTTTCTAATATATTTTTTTTTCTAAACTAAATAGTTTGCGCGAGAAACACTTCCAAAGTGGTGAAATGTGTGTCCTCCCTCCCGTAACTTCTAAAATAAGAGAATGATAAAACTAAAAAAAATATATGATGTACATTACCATGTAAACTTCCACCAAAAATTGGTTTGAACGAGATCTAGTAAGTAGTTTTTTTTTTAATACGTCATAAATCGTAAACCGCAATTTACCTTTCATTCAATCAACTCAAATATAAAAATAAAAAATAAAAAACATTTAATTTCATAAACATAAACCTTATGCATAAACCGAGAATACATACAGGTTTGTACGGAAACCTCGGTGCGCGAGTCCGACTCGCACTTGGCCGGTTTTTTTCTTTTGGCTTCGCAACTTAGTACTTGTGCGCTAATCAGCTTGTGTGTTTTATATGGAATTTTTCATTTTTGTTTGAAAAATAAAAAAAAATATTACCCACGTGTTGAGATTTATATGTGTGGAATTTTATAAAGGGGGACGAAAATTTCATTATTTTTGCGATAGGACACGCCATTTTCGAGATATAAGCAAAAGAAAAAAAAATACAGTAAGTACTGTTTTTGCACGTGAGGCGAGGCGTTGCCGTTGGTGTCAATTTTTGTTCATGACCACTAGTTTTACTCCACATCTTTTTAATCGCGATTAAAAATAGTCAGATTTAGTTAAAATAAATTATTTTAGTCAAAATTTTTCTGCAATCTATTAAAATAATGCTTTACTTGATAATTAACGAAACTCTTATACAAAAAAAAAAAAAAATGCGAATAGTAGCAAAATTGTAGTCGTAGTATATTTTTGCGTTCACCATACGAGTACCCGTAAACTGAGACGCGGGAAAAAGTGGCACAGGTCTTTCCCTGTTGGGCGCTTGCGCCGTACTAAACGCTGCCCGCTTGTGCATCGTAATTTATTCTAATTTAGAGTGATTTCAAAAACGATATTATGTCTAATTGAATAAACAGATTTAAATAAAACTTGAGAATTCGATTTGTTATAGAGCATACTTTATATTGACATGAATTTTTTAATGTAATTATGCTTTATTCTAACCAAAAAAACGCGATGAACTTGCGAATAAATCGTAAAAATTGCCATAAGACTTAATTTTTTTACTAATTAATGTTATTAAAAATCAATATTCTTGTACTGAATGTAACAACTAGAATGTCTGTTGTTTTGTGTATTTTTTTACTCAAATTTCTACATATTAATGATAGAAATAGTCTGAAATTGACCCTGCGCTGATTTTTAAGAAAACTAGTTGTGGGATATTAATTACTGTTAATTGTTCTACTAAAAGTGACAAAACAAAAGATTGATCTATTTTTTACATGTATTCGTCAATGCCAGAGTATTTATAACATTTATAATGATGAGATGAGAGGTAAATAAGGCGACTAAAATCTTAGATATTCGCGCAAAAATGTAAAATGGCTCTTAAGATAATGAGCCGAATGTAAAAAGTCAAATGTCTATTTTTCCAAAAACCCAGCTCGATAAACGTCAAATAGTAAACTTTCTATAGGATTTCCATTACCCTAAGTGTTAGAGAGAGACACAAAACATAATGACGTTGTTATGTGTCTGTCTCTTTTTACGGTCGCTTTTTCGTTTCATAGACTTTCAAAATCACAACTTCGGTGCTAGAGAAGTTTTCACTTCAAAAAGATTTTTGAACGCAACTTTTTTTGTCACTGTGACAACTTATTGATTATTTTGGCGGAGCGCGTTCCGGTAAATCTTTTTCAACATTTTACGCACTAGTAATCTGCTACTTCGCTTTTTCACACAAGTCTGACAAAGAACGAGCTATTTTGAATGTTTCTTAGTGCAGTATTATCAGATACCTGAAACACATTAGAATCAATGAATCTATCGTGAATTTATTGAAATGGAGGACACTCCATGAATTTCATAACGTAAATAAGTAGTAAAACGATGTAAATACGTGTCAATTACTGATAAAATTGAGTAGACAGTGTTATATTTTCATTATAAAGATGTTGGGGCAAAGACCGAGATTCATTAAGCCAGGTAATTCGCTTTTTATAATAGGTTACTATAGTACACCGCATATGCGTATATCTCTTTTAGGGAGAGTCTGGAAGCTGCTGAAACGTTTTAAGGCGTCAACTCGGGATACATTCTTTCAGTACGTATAGTTTAGCTTGCATTCCAAGTAGTATTATATTGTTAAATTCGTTATCCGGGCCTGTTTCACCGGTATTTTTATTACTTCTATTGACGACGTCCTACTGGCACGTTCTGAATATTTACTGCTGTCTTTTCTTATATCAGTGACTAGCTTCTGCTCGCAACTTCGTCCGCGTCAAAGTTTTGCTCCCCTGACCCTTCCCGTCGCATCGATTTGCCTGATAGGTTTCGTCCATTTTTCTTTGCTGCTCGCTCCTTTTGAGTTATAGTGAGTCAACCTTAAAAGATAGCCATATGCTCTCGCGGACTTTTTTTTAGAACTTTTTAAAAGGAACAATTCCGTCATACATGATTTTTGCGTTACTTTAACCGTTTATGCAGCGCACGCAACGGAAACTCTCAATAAGAATAAATTTTCCCCGTTTTTGCAACATTTTTCATTCAACAAGAAGAATCTCCTCTTGGCACTCCATTCCACCAACCAAATAGGCTTGTGTAGTTCCATAAGCCTATTTGGTTGGTTACCAAACAAAAAAAAAATGCATGACTCCATTCTGGATCATTGTAATGGTGATAAATTATATTTATTTTGTAAATTGGTAAAATAAGACTGTTACACTTAATTTCTTTGGTATGACTTTAACATCCATGATTTAAAGGGGGGAATAGGAGTGTTGTAGGACCCCTCCTTTGAAATAAAAACTGCAGAATACCACTATTTAGCTTTTGGATTTTCTTGTATTAACTTTGGATTAAAATGGCAGGATGCACTCAAAAGGTGTTGCAATGCTTTAAATAAACCACAAAGGCAAAGGTGGGAGCTTTGCACCCGCCCTTATCTTCTAACCAATCTGCCCCAGAGATTAAAAAAACCGGCCAAGTGCGAGTCGGACTCGCGCACCGAGGGTTCCGTACAAACCTATAGGCATTCTCGGTTTAAAAATAAATGTGTTTTTTTAATTTTTATATTTCAGTTGATTGAATGTAAGGTAAATTGCGGTTTACGATTTATGACTTTTTAAAAAAAAACTACTCACTCGGTCTCGTTCAAACCAATTTTCGGTGATAGTTTACATGGTAATGTACATCATATATTTTTTTTTAGTTTTATCATTCTCTTATTTTAGAAGTTACGGGGGGGGACGACGACACATTTTACCACTTTGGAAGTGTCTCTCGCGCAAACTATTCAGTTTAGAAAAAAATGATATTAGAAACCTCATTACCATTTTTGAAGACCTATTCATAGATACCCCACACGTATGGGTTTGATGAAAAAAAAGTTTTTGAGTTTCAGTTCTATGTATGGGGAACCCCAAAATTTATTGTTTTTTTTTTTCTATTTTAGTGTGAAAATCTTAATGCGGTTCACAGAATACATCTACTTACCAAATTTCAACAGCATAGCTCTTATAGTTTCGGAAAAAAGTGGCTGTGACATATGGACGGACAGACAGACAGACACACAGACAGATAGACGGACATGACGAATCTATAAGGGTTCCGTTTTTTGCCATTTGGCAACGGAACCCTAAAAAGGGCAGATAATTTAACAGAAAATAAACGAAATGTTAATTAAACATTTATTTAACACTTATACTATAGAAATTATTCAGAATGATTTATGTAAGTACAGACGCCAACACATCAAGCTACTACAATCTGTCAGATTTCTTTGATAGATTTTCGACTTTATTTCTAGAGCATTAGGTTCAAGGTTCATTGGGCAAAATTGACAGTTTCGGGTAGCTTGACCTGGTGGCGTCTGTACCTATACTTCTTAACTAATATTATAAAGCTGAATAGTTTGTTTGGTTGAATGCGCTTATCTCAGGACCTACTGATTTGAATTGAAAACATCTTTTAGTGTAAGGGTGGTGCTCGTTAGGGCTACCTTTTTATCAAGGTAGGCTCTATAATATTACGCTCCTATGGGAAACATGTATTCCTTTTGTGAGCTTTTTTTGCATGCACTGTATAAACGGTTAAAGTAAAGCAGCAATCAAGTACAAGGGAATTGTACCTCTTACAAAGTTCTAAAAAAAATTTTTGCCATGGCATATATCTCTTTAGGTCGACTCACTATAACATCTCAGGAACATTTTTCGACAAAGGCTACTGACTAATATTACGCTAAGACCCTCAGAGGCCCAGCAAAAATAAAAAGTCACGAATACAAAGATCTTGCATGGACAGTTGGGTCAATGCGACAGGTGTGTCAGGAGAGCATGAAATTCGACACGGATGAAGTTGCGGACAGAAGCTAGTTAATAATAAAACAATATTTGTATTAACATTCTTTTAATCAATTTCATATAATACATATTCAATTACTTTTAATAATTCTTCAAATAGGTCTTTATGAAATATCCTTATTTTTCTCCTTCATAAATACTCTAAAACCCAATCTTTAAAATTTTATTCATATTGAGCTTTATTAAATTAATTAAGCTTTTAAATTTTGCCAGTGGTTTTCAATGCGCTGGGTGTATGTCCTGTTTGGAGCCACAAATTTATTCATGGGTCACTGTGGTTAACTTTTTTGTGTATGTCATGTTGAGGAAGACAGTCATATGCTCTCCAGACATCTGTATATATGCCTTCTTCTTCTGTATTTTCATTATCAGGACACACTTCCAGCCGTAAATCATCACTACTGTCTTCAATCGTGCCCAACACACAGTGACCCTAAATATGTCTTCCTCTATTATATTCTCTTCTTCCAAATTTTGATTCATCAAGTTGAACAATTTTTCCTGGACCACCAATCTTGGGCGTCTTGGCATTCCGATTTGTATGCATTTATTGTCTCTCGGCAAACCAATCAGTACTTGTAGACAGTATGGGTTATCCACTCGGGCTGTCTCTACTTGTACTTGGAGGTAGTACTTTTGGCTAAACCTGTACACTATTTGGAATACCAAAACAAAAGGCAGCTGATCATTTTCAAACCAAGTGCCATGTGACTCCATTTTGTTCTGGCAATTGAGCAATTGCCAGAACAGAATGAGCATTCTGCAACAGAAGAAGCTCATCTGCCCAGTTCTACCAGAATGGTTCAGTACCATGGGTCATCTGTGATATCCACACATTTTTATGTTCATCACCATCAGCCATCTGAATACACAATGGTGTTACCTATATGCAGTCTTGTTGATATTTTAATTATATTCCAGTGGGACCTGAAACAATCCAAACATACATAAGAACTGTACTAGTTTTATCTGCGAACTTTTTTTTGAAGAAGTATGTAGGCAAAAAAATTAATCGACTACCAACCTTATTTCTTCCGCACGATATTGGATGTCAGACGACCCAAAAGCACGAGGTTCTGCAGCAGTCGCACTGCCCTCAGACCACATCGGTGGCGGCGGTGGCATGGGAACAATTAGCTTCAGGTTTCGACGACTATCTCACATGTGGCTCACTAGAGTCTTAATACATGCGCAAAAGAAGGGCCTGAAGAAGAGGTCACAACAAGTGGCTCATTTGAGTCCATCACTTGCACTACACTCGATTCTTCATACGATGGCTATGGGCTATGATGGTAGCCGAACGTTGTTTTACAGAGTACGAAAACGCTCTCAACTTCTAGAGACACAAATAATGACTCAGTCAGTCAGTCCTTACTGTCCTTAGATGACTGACAGACTAGAGATGAGGCGTATATACTAGAATAGGTACAGGGAATAGGTATGTAAAGTGACTAGGTTGCACCTATTCCAACTTTTAAAATACTAGATCCACCTAGTCTCACTGTGCCTACGCAGTACACAGCACACGCGCCGCGGTCCGCGCGAATTGAAGTACCGACTACGCGGCGAAGCGAGATAGCAGCATAGTCATAGCTCATTCATATTTGACAAAATCATTTGTGTGTCAGTCACTTGAATTTGAACCCTAATTCAATGGCATAAAAGTAACATTACACGCACTGTGTTGTGCTAAAATATATACTGTCCTTTTTTAACTACACTATTCCGCGGTCCTTCCATCCTTGTCTGTCGGACTAGTCTCGGAGACTCGATACTAGTCCGGAATAGGAGTATTTTATAGAATAGGTACTTTGACAATACTCGATACTAATGAAGACTATGATGATGCAGTCTAGTATCAAATACGGACTCATGCGAATGTGATCTCGCTAGACTCGACGTCGCAAACACGTACTATCGGACTTATTTAGTGATCGGTTTTTGTAACGAAATTTTGATAAATCGTTAAGAACTCATATCTATTTTTATTGTGACATTAATTAATTTGTTTATTGGAACGAAGTTCCTTATGGCGCGTTGCGAAAGGGGGCTAGACGGAATTAAGAGAAAAAGATGTAACGACACTTTTTAACTGACTTAGGGCCGATTTTTCAATCCTCAGATGAACAGACGGATAGGGTTTATTCAATAGATAGTAAAAAACTGTGTTGTTCAATCGTCAAATAGGCTTTATTGGTCGAATAATTCCCTTAACGGAGGAATAAATCTATTTAGCTCTTTGACGGCCAGATAACCACTTGTTCCATTGATAAACGACGTTGGCGTTACCAAACTTGAGGTTAGTTTTCGTGTTTAAAAAGTGTACTTTATGAAAATGGATGTTTGCGGTAGTATTGACGAAATAGCAATTGAGGATGAAGTCATAATTAATAAATATAAGTATATGAATGAAAATAAAGAAAGAATATGAGAGAAAAGAAAGAATTTCAAGACCGAGTGTCGAACACTTTAAAGTGTGGGATTCATCTTTGCTTTCTATGATTATTTTAATACAATTAAATATCACGGAAATACAAATAAAAATACCACACAAACAAAAAAACAACGTCTCAACGTAAAAAAGGGACATCTGGCTGCCGCACATTGTTTTTATAAAATTGACAGTAAACAATGAAATAGCCCGTCCCGTTCTAACATTCGTTTATTTTGTATATTTGTTTCACCTCCCTGAAGTTAGCGTATTCACAGATGTGATATTCGGTCAGGTAGTTATTCCTAAATAAAATAACGATTGAAAAACTGACAACCACTTATCCGAGGAACAAAGAGTCTAATAACTTTATTCTTTAGGTAGCTATTGGTTCTTTTATCTGAGGATTGAAAAATCGGCCCTTAAAAAAAAGGAGGTGGTTTCTCAATTCGACTGTATATATTTTGTTTTGGAACGTAGGAGAGAGAGAGAGAGAGAGGGAGAGAGAAGGAGAGGGAGAGAGAGAGAGGGAGAGAGAGAGGGAGAGAGGAGAGGGAGAGACAGGGAGAGAGAGAGCGAGAGAAGGAGAGAGAGAGAGAGAGAGAGAGGAGAGGGAGAGAGAGAGGGAGAGAGAGAGAGGGAGAGAGAGAGAGGGAGAGAGAGGAGAGGGAGAGAGAGAGAGCGAGAGAAGGAGAGAGAGAGAGATAATAAGTGTATACAGGTTTTTTGTACATAATAAATAATTTATAAAAAACAATCATGAATCCTGGAAAGGAACTTCGTTCCATCCGGGTGTCCCTTGACACCTCTCAAGTCTTGTTTTAAAAAATGGCTCCTAAAAAAAAAAGTGTCGCTTGTGATCATTTTACGGACAAAGGCCAACATGTTTTAATTTTACGTTGATAGTCCTAAGCCTGCGGAAATTATGAAGGTACAATTTATTACTGCTGACGTACGAATCTACGCGTATCGGTGGTACGCAAAGACTAAGCATCTATAAAGTATGCGTATTTCATGGACTAGGTGGACTAGGTGGAATAGGTATTTGGATCTAGTATTTGTACGGACTTGGACTAGGTGCACTTAGTACAAAATTTACCTAGTACGACCCATCTCTATGACAGACTATACTATGTCAATGTCAAATAACAGTGACAATACAAAGGCCGCGTTCCGTATTACACTAACATCGATTTGAGCGTGCCGTTCCGAATTAGCGTGAGCGCGAAAACGATGTCCCGTGAATCGTCACCGATGATGTCCTGACGTGTGCCATCTTGTGATAACGGCGACAGGCATGGTCAAGATGTCAAAATTGACAAAATATATACCCCTGATTAAGTTTTGTTTTCCTGTAAACTATTCATCTCCCATCTTAAAACTTTAAGTGCAGGCTTCTAATAATATGATCTTTCTGTAAACGAAATATACGCCCACAACTCGACGGACTATTATAGTCCACTCCCTTTCCGAAGGGAGGCCTACATCCCAGCAGTGGGAACATTATAGGCTGATTATGCTAATATGATGAGATCAAATAAACAAATATCACCTTGAAATGATGATACCCTAGCCATATTTTCTGCTGTTTATTCAATATGTTCAGTAGCCTACTTACCGCCTGGCTACAGCCCAGAGCGGCGCGGCGTGAGGCGCGGCAAGCGGTGAGCGGCGAAAACAAATGGTAGAAAACCTATGAAATATGCCACAGCTACCGGCGACGGGGACAGCGGCGCGAACTGCGGCGTGGCGAGCGGCGCGCGGCACGCGGTGGCGACGCGCGGCGCGGTGTGCGAGTGAAACAAATGTACTAGCGAGTATGGAGGTGGCCACAGCTCAGAGCGGCGCGCGCGGCGGCATCGGTGGACGCATTCAGGCATCGCGCAACCGAAACAAATAATTTTGTTTTTATCGCGCGTTGAGCTTATAAAAATAATGGATACGGAACAATTTATAAGTGAAATACTGAGTAGACCAGCAATGTGGATGTCAAAACATCCACATCATAAATTTAGGCATGTTATAAAAAAAAATGTGGGACGAAATAAAACAAAAATTTCCTGGTAGTAGTGGTAAGTATATGTATATCTACATCGGTACCTTAAAGTTACAAACAGCTGTTCTAGAGGTGAAACAATTTTCTTAAAATAAACTTTAGTTTTCAAGTCTTCATGTATGTATCCAAGTATATAATCAAAAGTTTCTATGCTTGCCCACGTATATTCAAACAAATTACAAAGATAGTTCCAATATTCATAATAAAGAGAGTGAAATTCCACTTTTGATAGGGGCATTTTTATTGTTTAGCCGTTCTCTAAATACGTCCACCGCTGACGCCGCCGCGGTCGCCGCGGTCTAGCTGTGGCATACCACCGCTCGCCGCGCCGCTCGCCGCGCCGCCAGCCGCACCGCGCCTCGCACCGCCAGAGACTGTGGCCAGGCCGTTACTCCTTAAAGTTTTCTGACATCAGATAATATTATTTGTCTTTCTATAAAACATTATCCAGGATAGTAACTCACTAGTGTAGGATAGGGTCTGGCCTTTCTCTCATCTCAAAAAAGTTGTTGTAAGACCGCCCTTTGTGTGTCTCCATATACTTATTATTATAGAAAACTAGCTTTTGCCCGCGGCTTCGCCCGCGTAGTTGTCGGAAATTATCGCAAGAGGACGTATTACCGCGGTAAGAATGTATTAATCCATGTTATACATACATAAAATTACTCCTTTTTCCCATGGGGGTAGGCAGAAACTACGGAACGCCACCTGCTACGATCCTTACATATCATGTGTGTTTGATGTACTTAAAATAAAACTATAGTATTCAGAGTAAGAAGACTGCGACATAGGGCTGGATTGAATTGAATATAAGTCTTCCTGATTTTTCTTAACGCTCCTATTCTACCTATATAAACACTCAGTTATTTACCAGACACCAAATTAAACATAGTTATAAGAATAGTACTTTGGCCAGTGGCTTTGCCCGTATAGCTGTCGGAAAATATCACCCGGGAAACTACTACCGGGATAAAATATCTATGGTATGCTATATATGGTAAGTATCCAGGATAACCAAAAATCCAAATTCATCCAAAAATCTAAACATCTAAGCCATATTTCGCGGTCTCTTACTTGGAATAATACAATTAGCTTTATTTTGAGTACTTCGAACACACATGATGATATGCATTTACTATGAAGCCCAAGTAATATGAATTACAATCCTACTAATCAGCCATTTAAATAAATTAAAATCCTACTAATCCTGCACTACCCGACCGTAACCAAGCGAGATGGCCGGACACGGATCGGCCCGCTGGCCGCTCTGCGGTTATTTTATTATAATCTCTGATATCTTCTAAAATATCCATTTTAATGATATGCTGTAAAAGGCAATTTTGATCTACATGAAATGCACAATATATCTAATGTATTTAATTGGATAAGAATTAATGCTGTATTGCTTAAAATCGCTTCGTAAATAAGCCATTATTTCTCATAAAAATTAAAGGATAAAAAATGGCTATTGTGGGTTATCTCTAAGAGATAGACATATACCATTGTAGACTTTTTTGTAGAACTTTGTAAGGTGTACAATACTGTAGTACATTATTTTGATCTATTTCGTAGGGTTCAGCCAGCGTTCGCAATGTAAGCGCAAAAAAATGAGTTTATTTATGACATCACATTAGAAACCTCTAAAATTATCAGTGTTTATTTACTATATTATACATGTTACATACATGTAAACCTTTCTGTTGAATCACTCTATCTATTAAAAAAACCCGTATCAAAATCCGTTGCGTAGTTTTAAAGATATAAGCATACATAGGGACAGACAGACAGCGAAGTGACTTTATTTTATAATATGTAATGATAATGTCTACTTTTGTTTCTGTTACTAGCTGCGCCCAGTGGTTTCACCCACATAAGTTTTGTTCCCGTGGGAACATTTAGATAAAAAAATATCTTGTGTCCAAACTCAGGTCCTGCATGTCGATTCTGTAAAAATCTCACCGTGAAAAGGTGCGTAGAGTGAGCTGTCAGTGTCATCCCAGTGCTGCTAGGGATGGACCAAACATAATATTTACAATCATAATCGAGATTTTGGTAATATGTTTTACTAGCTTCTGCCCGCGACTTCGTCCGCGTCAAATTTTTGCTCCCCTTACCCTTCCCGTCGCATCGATTTGCCTGCTAGTTTTCGTCCATTTTCGCTCCTTGAGTTATAGTGAGTCAACCTTAAAAGATAGACATATGCTCTTGGGACTTTTTTTTTGAACTTTTTAAAAATAACAATCCCGTCATACATGATTTTTGCGTTACTTTAACCGTTTACGCAGCGCACGCAACGGAAACTCTCAGAAGGAATAAATTTTCCCCGTTTTTGCAACATTTTTCATTACTGTTCCGCTCCTCTGAGGTGTAGCGTGATGTTATATAGCCTATAGCCTCCCTCGATAAATAGGCTACCTAACACAAAAAGAATTTTTCAATTCGGACCGGATTCGATTCGGAGATTAGCGCGTTCAATCAAACAAACAAACTCTTCAGCTTTATAATATTAGTATAGATAATTAGTTGACCCAGCGAACTTCGTATCGCCTCAGATTCAATAAATGTTGTTATAAACGTACCAAGTTTGACAACCTGGTACGCGGTGGTGATCTGGTAAGCGTTTTCTAGCTGACACTCATATGTTAGGTTAGCTCCTACCCAGTTATGATGACCTGGTACTTCGAAGGCATAAAGCGTTTTCTAGCTGACACTCCTTTGTTTGGTAAGCTCCTGTCAAGTTATGATAACCTGGTACTTCGAAGGCAACGTTTTTGTCATAGTACCACGTTTTATAGTGACTTGTATTCTCTTTGACGTTTTATGTGACGTCTCACGGGAACGCGGTCGTAAAAAGGGGAAAAAAAAAAAAAAAAAAAACGGGATAAAAAGTATCCTATGTCCTTCTCCTGGCTCTAAACTACCTCCCTGCCAATTTTCAGCTAAATCGGTTCAGCCGTTCTTGAGTTATAAGTGAAGTAACTAACACGACTTTCTTTTATATATATAGATGATAATTCTATTGATCATTTTATGAGGATTTTAAAGCTGGTATTTTATTTAACATTAATACTGGTTCAGGAAGTTTTCAAATAAATAGCAAAACATAAATACAGACAGAAACTGTTGTTCGTGCGTGTCGCAAACTTGTGCGTCAGGCAATAAAGGGCTAGTCGAAGAAAAAATAGAAAAAAAAAAACAACAATTCGCTATTTCATTTGAAAAACTTCCCAAAACAGTAGTATTGTTTAGACACTATGCTAGCTTGGCAAAAGAATTAGCATAAAATATTATCAAAATCACGATTATGATTGTAAATATAATACTTGGTCATCCCTATCATCAGGTGGAATGACACTCATAGCTCACTCCACGCTCACTTCACCCGGTGAGATGGTTACAGAATAGCACTGCTGTTCTACCCATGCGCTTAATTTCATCCAAATCTGTTCTGTGGTTTTAAGGCTCGTGCAGACTAGTGCGACGCGACGGTCGCACGCTCTTCGGCGATTTATATCCGTAGAACAATTTCTATGACCGTGTCGCGACACGACAGGTCGCCCATGCCTATGTGAAGTGTGGCGCGCGTTTTCATAGAAATTGTTCTACCGTCGTCGCGTCGCGCTAGTCAGAATAACAATATACATTGTCTTGATTTTTTTTTTTTGATTATATGGTATGCCTGACATGCCTTTTTTTGTGGGTGGGAAATTTTCAAATGATGTCTCCCGCTCTGGGCGGAGCGGGAGGGCGTGTCAGACTTATTGGCTAAAACCCATCCGTGTTCCTTCAGTTGCCTATATGCCAGGGTCACGGTAACTCTTTCGAACAAATCTCGCGACCTTGTCTCTCTCGTGACCCTGTCTCTCTCGTGACCCTGACTTTTATTTATAAAATTGACTAACTACTTTAATTCTGTTGCAGGAGAAGAAACCCTCTACCCAACGAGAAACAAAGATGGCGTCATTGAAACACTGGTAAACCCTAACGTAGACTCTGCATTATCCATAGACAGTGATTCCCGTACCTCATTTGTTTACAACCGGTATCACCATTTACCGTTTGAGACTCAACGGCAGAAGTTACCAGTGTTTCAGTATCGTAATCATATCTTGTATCTGTTGGAGCGGTATCAAACGTTGGTGCTGATTGGGGAGACCGGATGCGGGAAGTCTACGCAGGTGCCTCAGGTAAGTGATTGTAAAAAGAAAATATTATTTGTCTTTGTCCCCTAGTAAAGTAACTTTAAGAGTGGTCAACCTGTCATAATTATCATAAAACACTTGTACGTGATTATGGCGTTGTAATCAATTTTTCTCCAGGTATTTTGAAGACACAGGTATCATTTGGTTTATATCTGGGTTTATGTTTGATTTACAAAAATGTTTTTTATAAATCAACTCTTTTGTGCAAATTTTATCTGAACTTTGACGGTTTATAATGTACTCATACATTGAAAAAGTAACGAAAACATCTCTATAGCAACCTCGCACTTGTGATGAAGATTCTAAAACATCTATATCCACAAACTTTTTTTTTTGTGAAATCTCTGCGCGTCAATTTTCGTTCGATGTTAGTGCGTTCTTACTTGCTTACATTGCGTTGGATGAAACAACATGCTTTTCAATAATGCTCACATTGACGATAGACGGACCGGGTAGGGCTCTCTTAAGGTTGAAGCTTCAGAGTAGCTGTAGATAGGTTTCACTTTATTTGACAACGACATTCCTAATAAGTTTCAGTATACAGCGAATTATTTAAATCATTGACAGTTATTTATAATCTATGTATTTATCATTACGTTTTAAGAACTGGTAAGGTTTTGTATTCAAGATTGATAGGCAACCTAGGCTTCAAACGACCTGTAACGACTGTCATAGATCCAAGAATGACTGCCGGAATTAACGCTTAACGTTTTCCCGAAGCACGAAGAGGTCTGTATGTTTATAGATGGTCATTGATTGGCGGACCGAACGCGTCAAACGTAGCTTAAAACCTGATCGATGACCCTTTGCGGCTGTTATTACATAGCTACTAGCCGCTCCTACTACTGTACTGTTAGCAATTATTCATTTCTAAGAATTAGGTATAGTACTTATATTAGGCGTTATCTTTTCTTTCTTCGATTTTATGTTCATACCAGCCAGTCAGCAAGGTTGGTTTAGTAGTGAGGCTGTAAATCAACAGTGCGCCTGACATAGGCACCTAATGCGCGAGACTAATCCGCGCACTTAAAATGTTCATACTTTTTTTTGTAATTTGCAGGTCCATTGTCAGACTGACTTTTACATGGAAACGTAAATTAATGTTATTATATGACTTTCAAGGGTTGTATTGATGATTTTAATTATTATAATTTTGTAAATACAATCGCGTTACGATCGCAAATCATATTTTCTTCAACATACAACCTAACAATGAACTGCAAACAAAATTTAACTTCGGTGTCTACTTAAGCGCATCTTTCTTAAGAACAAAAGACGATTCTTATTCATAAGTATGCCTAGCACACCAAGAGATTAACTTTTATTAAGCTGACGTCAACTGCTGAACTTAGGCATTGCTTTAGATTAGACGGTCATTTACCATTGCTTTAACTACCGGCTGTCTTTGTATAATTGAGGTGGAAGTACCTACTCATGAATATAAACAGCTTTCACTAAGGGACCAACTCAAAATTATAAATCTGTGTCCTAGTAGAGCGCGGCGTTCGGCGAACCTAAATGCCTCGTCACGCTGGTAAGGAGCGCGTCTTGGTTTTTCGAGGCAAATAATGATCGCATGGAATAGTCAATTACAGTCAAGTTATTTAATCCAAGTAGGCCACGTTTGAACAATAATATTTACGGCAACATAGAATTGATTCTAGATGCCAATTAAACGCTCATTTAAAGGTAGTTTCGTGATTAGAAGAATGAGATAGAAACTCCACAGTTAAATACCTACTCTTTAAAAATGTTAAAAAAAAATTAATACATCATTAATACAAATCTAATATCATTCAGTGACAGAAAACGTACAGCATATACTGCTGGGTCTAGAAGCATACAATTTTGCACAACAATTCCTAAAAGGAATAATGTAAGTGCACTAAGGAATGATTTACGAACAGGGGATTTAGAGTTTGTATTAAACTTCGTAATTTTTGCCGATGACAAATGCCATTGGGCACACGGCTTGAAAATTATACGATACTAATTTCACGTACCCATTGCTGGGCACAGACTTCTCTTATGTTTTGCTAATCCACACGTTCTTGTACCAGAATCATCCGCCCGTCTCGCCGCCGAACGACAAACATCTCGACTTCCAGTCCTTGCACGCCACTATGTCGGTGCCTTTTCTGTGTTTTTGATTAAGTAATTAGTTAATGACAGATGAATGAAATAAATATGTTTATAGATAAATGTTCAGGATGCTCACGTATTTAGGTACAAATATTGCAACTTTCTTTCTCTTCTTTCTTCAACCGTGGACGATTTTTCCTAACGAGTGACAAATGTTCGCGAGATTGCCGCTCGTAGTCGGACGCTGATCGCTTTTATTAGGACACGGTCTAAACCAATCTTTATAAGAGCCCTCTTAAAAGGATAACAAATATAAATTGGTAGCAGCCATAGAGTTGTCAATATATTCGGTGTCGATACCGCATTTTTTTAATAACAAGAAAGTGATAAGGTAGGGCACGTGATCCAACTCGTTTATGGTCTTTAATTAAGAAAAAAACAATTATTTTTAAATAAAGGTTATCGTTATTGGTAAAGGTACCACAGTAATTGGCATTTACTTGTTTCCCTCACAGAGGGTCTTGTGGCTAAGTTATGACAACCGAACGAGTCAATTGATCAGGTTAAGCTAAGCTTGCTGCGGTTGGTCCGTGGATGGGTGACATACCGAGACCCCTACGTGCATCGGAAAGCACGTTAAGCCGTTAGTCTCGGCTGACTTTCGTAGATCTTAAACAGTTGTTACCGGTCGTCAGTAGTCAGAAAGTCTGACAACCAGTCTTACCACGGGGTATCGTATTATCCAGTAACTGGGTTGTGGAGGTCAGATAGGCAGTCGCTCCATGTAAAATACTGGTACTCAGCTGCATCCGGTTTGACTGGAAGCTGACCCCAACGTGTTGGGAAAAGGCTAGGCAGATCATGATGATGGCAATAGACTCGCGACTTAATAGGTCCAAAAAAGAACATCCAAATTTCGTCAGTTATGTTTACTTAAAGTAAACATAACTGACGAAATTTGTATGTTCTTTAGGTTCTTATGCCTCTGAGAGAAAAATCACGATGCTGGTTTCTGAATGTGTAATTATGTAACAAAGCTAGACAGCTCATTATATGAGTCAATAATGAGTAAACTACGCATAAATTATTAATTGTAATTAGTTGGGTCATTTTATAGTCCACGTGTCAGATAGTCTGGCGGACTCGAACATATCTTCAAGTCTTATCATCCTCTTACCCTATCTATACTTACTCATTTATTTGGGGTCGGCGCAGCACAAATTCTTCTTCTACACATCTCAATGAGCTGAGCTTACATCTACATTTCTTAGCTGTCATCCTACTATCCTACTAATATTATAAATGCGACAGTTTGTGAGTATGGATGTATGGATGTTTGTTACTCTTTCACGCAAAAACTACTAAATGGATTTGGATGAAATTTAGAATACAGATAGTTTATTACCTGGATTAACACATAGGATACTTTTTATCCTGGTAGTACGTTCCTGCGGGATGATTCCGACTACGACGCGGGCGAAGCCGCTGGCAAAAGCTAGTCTTTTATAAAATCCATCCACCGATATGCATAGGTAATCGCTGCGATGTTTGAACCCGCGCGGCCGCGCATCTATGTACGGTGACTCTGATGAACAACGTGTGCCTAAGTCAATCCATACTAATATTATAAACTAGCTTCTGCCCGCGACTTCGTCCGCGTCAAATTTTTGCTCCCCTGACCCTTCCCGTCGCATCGATTTGCCTGCTAGTTTTCGTCCATTTTTCGTTGCTGCTCGCTCCTTTTGAGTTATAGTGAGTCAACCTTACAAGATAGACATATGCTCTCGCGGACTTTTTTTTAGAACTTTTTAAGAGGAACAATTCCGTCATACATAATTTTTGCGTTACTTTAACCGTTTACGCAGCGCACGCAACGGAAACTCTCAAAAGGAATAACAATTCCCCGTTTTTACAACATTTTTCATTACTGCTCCGCTCCTTTTAGCTGTAGCGTGATGTTATATAGCCTATAGCCTCCCTCAATAAATAGGCTACCCAAAACAAAAATAATTTTTCAATTCGGACCAGTAGTTTCTGAGATTAGCGCGTTCAATCAAACAAACAAACAAACAAACAAACTCTTCAGCTTTATAATATTAACTAGCTTCTGCCCGCGACTTCGTCCGCGTCAAATTTTTGCTCCCCTGACCCTTCCCGTCGCATCGATTTGCCTGCTAGTTTTCGTCCATTTTTCGTTGCTGCTCGCTCCTTTTGAGTTATAGTGAGTCAACCTTAAAAGATAGACATATGCTCTCGCGGACTTTTTTTTAGAACTTTTTAAGAGGAACAATTCCGTCATACATTATTTTTGCGTTACTTTAACCGTTTACGCAGCGCACGCAACGGAAACTCTTAAAAGGAATAAATTTTCCCCGTTTTTGCAACATTTTTCATTACTGCTCTGCTCCTCTTAGTTGTAGCGTGATGTTATATAGCCTATAGCCTCCCACGATAAATAGGCTACCCAACACAAAAAGAATTTTTCGATTGGACCAGTAGTTCCTGAGATTAGCGCGTTCAATCAAACAAACAAACAAACAAACTCTTCAGCTTTATAATATTATATATAAATATATATAGCTTCTGCCCGCGACTTCGTCCGCGTCAAATTTTTGCTCCCCTGACCCTTCCCGTCGCATCGATTTGCCTGCTAGTTTTTGTCCATTTTTCGTTGCTGCTCGCTCCTTTTGAGTTAAAGTGAGTCAACCTTAAAAGATAGACATATGCTCTCGCGGACTTTTTTTTTAGAACTTTTTAAAAGAAACAATTCCGTCATACATGATTTTTGCGTTGCTTTAACCGTTTACGCAGCGCACGCAACGGAAACTCTCAAAAGGAATAAATTTTCCCCGTTTTGGCAACATTTTTCATTACTGCTCCGCTCCTCTTAGTTGTAGCGTGATGTTATATAGCCTATAGCCTCCCACGATAAATAGGCTACCCAACACAAAAAAATTTTTCAATTCGGACCAGTAGTTCCTGAGATTAGCGCGTTCAATCAAACAAACAAACAAACTCTTCAGCTTTATAATATTAGTATAGATTATATATTATATATAGTATATACATATAGTATAGATGGGAAAGTGTGTGTGTCTGTTTGTCCGTCTTTCACGGGAAAACGGAGCGACGAATTTACGTGATTTTTTAAGTGGAGAGAGTTGAAGGGATGGAGAGTGATATAGGCTATTTTTTGTCTCATTCTACCCCCCACTTAAATGGGGGGTAGAACGCGCTAATCTCAGGAACTACTGATTCGAATTGAAAAAATATTTTTGTGTTGGGTAGCCTATTTATTGAGGAAGGCTATATAACATCACGCTAAGATCAAAAGGAGCCGAGCAGCAACGAAAAATAGACAAAAACTGGTAGGCAATTCGATGCGACGGAAAGGGTCAAGGGAGCAAAAATTTGACGCGGACGAAGTTACGGGCAGAAGGTAGTTAAGAATAAAAATAAGCATGATCAGCTTGTAAAGCTCCGACTACTGAGACACAGCTCCCTCTCTGCGGGCTCTAGCCATCACGTGGTCCTAGGGTGTGTTGCTGGATGTCACATGTTTTCGAATTTACCGTTCTAGAATTTCCAAAACGGTATAGGAAAACATCGTGAGGAAACCCTCACGATGTTTTCCTATACCGTTTTGGAAATTATTTACACAAAGTAAAGTAGTAACGGCCGGACTTGGGAGTTGTAGTTCGTGGATTCGAACCCAGACAGGCACTTAACTTTTGTGTAAACGGTTTCATCACCACTGCTCTCAAAACATCGCGAGCAAACCGCCATGTTTTAGAACCAAAAATTCGAAGCCATGGACGTCTGTCTACCAATCCGCACTGGGCTTGCGTGGTAGATTATAGCCCACTCCCTCTCACAGAAAGTAGGCCTGTTCCAGCAGTGGGAACATTATACGATGATGATGATTATGCTAAGTATAAGTCTGGGTTCGAACCTACGCCCTAAGTCGCTACCGTTTCCACTAAGCAGCACTGCCTTCTTGCTGTCCTACTTCTAACTACAGGGCGAAGGCCCTTTTGTCGGAAATCATCTGAGGGCGTGTCAGACTTTTACTGACTAAAACCCACCCGTGTTCCTTCAGTTGGCCACGACCCAGGGCCACGGTGTCTCTTTCGAACAAATCTCGCGACCCTGGCAGGCATCGGTCCTAGCAGACTCCTTCAGTACTTCTGACATCTCTATGAGGCGCGCGTCGAACACTACGCGCCGTCGACACGGGTCTAGTCCTTACCGGGCGGCGAGCTACCCATTGCTCGCCGCCCGCAAGCCCGCCCCCACGGTGGCCGGGAGTCCGCTGTTGACTCCCGACGCCCGCCCGGGGCGACTCCTGCGGCGGCTAGGGACGTGAGGGCGCAGAGACTGCCACTCCCTCACGCGCGCCGCCTTCTCCTTCGCGAGCATTATTGCTTCGCAAAAGGAGGTGACGGCTTCCCATGCCCTCTCGCTCCGTACCATGGCTCGTACCAGGACCGCCGCCGCCGATCGCCTCCACGAGGACACGGCGGTGCTCCGCCCAGGCAGAGCACACCTCCACCGTATGCTACATCGTGTCCTCAATCCAGACGATCCTCACACCCATACTTACCTTTGGACGAGAGATCAATGGCTTAGAAAACAAAGTAGGAATCCCATTTAGAAAATTGTAAAACGGTTACACATTACAATGTTATGTTATAGAATTTAAAACTTAAAAAAAGGAGTTTAAATGAAAAAACCAACAAGATGGGACTATAGAAATTTAGCTTTTGTCAACGATTGGGGATATCAGCATATTTTCCCGCAATTGCCCCTAGAACTTAATGACATTGATAACGGTTGCTAGAGTAGAATTAGGCCTAATAATAATTCTGGCAAAACAAGTTGAACATCAGGCGATACGATCGTACGACAATTATTTAATAATATTTTTTTAAAAAACAGGCTAAGTTCGTAGCGGATCACGCACAGTGCAAGGTTCCGTGGTCGAGAATATGATATTATAGAACACAAATAAGGACACAAAACTTCCAAATTCAAAATAATTTTTTTTCACATATTTTGACGGTTCATTGCCCCATGTAGGTTTGATAATAAAAAAATAATGTGCACTTATGAAACGCCCGAAGCTAGGTGCGCGTTTTATTTTCTTTAAATTTCTTTACTTATTCCGTTGTTTAGTGGTGCACAGAATACGCCTTATTTACGATTTTCATTGATACTTACGTGTATTGTGAATTCTCTGTATGTTAGCATCGTAGCCGGTGGCATTCTGTAACTTCTGTGTCTCTACGTAAAATGTCTGCGTGACATCCGGAGTCGGACAGACAGGACCAGACGGATAACAAAATTTAAAGGGTTGCGTTTTGCCATTTGGCTACGGAACCCTAAAAAATTAAGAGGTATCTAAGCGAATCGAACGATAAACTAGTTATTGTAATAATAATTTCTTAAGCGTGTTCTTGTAAGTCGTAACGTAATACACACGGACGTAATAAAATCGCAGCGGGACTTGATCACGCACTGGAATATCAGTTTTCCGTGTTGAACCCAGCGTTCAAAATCCAACAGAGTGCAGCGCGAGTGAGTCTCAGCACGTCGAAAAAAAAACAATGATTGATTTTCAACTTTACGGCGCTAAGCAGTGCCTTGATGATCTAGTGCGCAATTAAATCCCGCCTTAATGTTATTATGACTGTGGTAAACAGTATTTTTATCTCATGAAGTGACACGTGGTTTACTTGTGGTAACTAAGTGTACAAACGCGCTGTGAAAGTGTGCGTGAAGAAGAGTTGCGTCAGCACATAGCACACACTTTCAACTTCGCCATTGTCTCGGATGGTATTGGTTACACACATTCAAAGTGATTTACAGTAGGGACACGTGGTAAACGTAAGTAAAGCGCGCGCCACTGAGTGACATAAAACACTACTATTCTGAAGTTGGGGCACGATTATGAAAATACGAATGTACATACACTCACACCTTCCAATGGGGGTAGGCAGAAACTAGAGAACGCCATCTACTACGATCCTTACATACTTCTTTTGCATCTTTACGTTCATACATCTGGTCATACACAAACGCCTGTAGCGAGTACTATGCACCATTACTTTTCTGAAGAATATCACCAATAAGGTCACTACACTACATGTACTACTAGGGTTCCCCTTCCGGCGCTTTCAAGTTCCACTCAAATCTGCCAATTCAAATTCTTTCAATTCACCCAAATAACTGGGTAGGGGCATGTGCTTTACCTGTGGACGTTTTCCAAAATTTGAAACAAAAGTATTTTTTTTAAAAAAACTTCACATTTTAATAATGAAATTATTTATTGTAGGTACGGCTTATTAATTAGTCAACTCTTAATAATTATCAGTCTCAAATGCGAAAGCAAAAACAATTATTGAGAAAAAATAAAATATTCAAAAACTCTTATTTTGTCCCTAGGTACAACGTTAAAATGTACCTATGGACAGTACAAATGTACTTGTGGACGGTAATGTACCTATGGACAAGCATTAACATTGCAACAAATTTAAAAAAAAAAACAATTAGTTCTTCTAAAAACTATAGAGACTCTTCAAAACATAGAAACTAATAACAATTGTATTGTTTTTGGAACAACAATACTCATTGTATAAATCTTTGGCACAATCATCGGTATCATCAGAATCACTATCATCGTCTAACTTGTAACACCTTAGGCAAACAAAGTTACACTCATCATCAGAGTCGAAATTGTCCTTGTGTGATTTTGGTACACATTTTTGATGATACCGTCCTTCACACATAGAACAAGTTAGCATATTTTTCTTATTCTCATATTTTCTACATTCTACACACATGACAAATGCTATTTGCAGGTCTTCGAGAACGTTTATTTTTTTGTTCGAAGGTATGGTAATATTTCTGGAACTAGGGCCGGGTTTGAAAGTCAGTTCGATTGGCGCAGGTTTTTTCTTTGGTGCTTTCTTTTTTTCTTTTCTTTCCTGAACTTTTTTCTTCTTTTCGGACTTTATTATAGCTTCATTTCGGATAGCTAATTTCTCCGGCGTGTCAGTGAGAATTCTGGTTTTGCCTCGTTTCCTTCCACGTTGACATGACTTTCTCGGCGGCGCCTTTGGAAAAGGACGTAAAGATTCTAACGTTGAAGAAGTAGCAGCGTTTTGAGGTTTTGAATTTTGTTCCAAAAATAAGTCACGACATTGATCTTGGTAATCATTTTGTGTACAATCAACAGGTATCAAAACTTCTGATTTAGTTTTTTCTCCAAGAATATGTTGTTCCAAAGAGGAACCAATATCTTCTACAAGTGATTCTTGCTCCAAACATGTAACTGTGGTATCGACAACAGATTTCTGTGGACGATCAGTGAGAAATGAACACAAAAAATCTTCATCTGTGAATATGTCCCTGTTAAACGGACATATGCCAGTAACTTCAAATCCTTTGATTATATTTTTTGGAGTGAATGAGAGAGAGTATGCTTCTCCTATGATTTCAGCAATATCATAAATGGTGATAGATCTCCCTGGGTGATTCATCATCCACCTATCAGCGGCCTTATTGTACTGGGACTTAAACGGTCCAAACACACATCTATCCAAAGCTTGTAAATTGTCGGAGGTATGGGGAGGCAGAGTTAAAAGAATTATACCGTTGTCTGAGGCTTTGTCAATGATTTCAATTGAAATGTGGGTTTCATGGTTATCCATTGTAAGTAAAACTGGATGTTCTTTTGTAGGTTTCGCAAAGGCGATAAAATGATCTAAATATTGTCTAAAAATCTGTTCAGTGGACCATCCAGATTGATTGGCCGCTCCAACAGAACCTGGAGGCGCACCTTTAAGCATATTGTCTTTAAAAAATACTCTAGGAAAAATTATCATAGGAGGTACTGAGTTTCCTACTGCATTTATGCAGGCAATCATAGTGTTATTTATCCCCCTTTCTCCAGAAGTTAATTTTCCTAACTGCTTAATTTTTTTCGGTGCTAGCACTTTTCTTGGTTTATGTACTGTCGATATCCCGGTCTCGTCAACATTGTATATAGATTCAGGTGGAAAATTATACCTTTTCAGCACTTTTTCGAGATTATCAAAAAATTTGGAAACATTTGCCCTATTAAAACTGGTAGCTCTGGCTAAACTAGTTGCTTCAGGTTTTCGTAGGGACAGTTCTGGAAAACGTTGTCGATAACATCTAAGCCACCCTATATCAGCCATTTTGTATTGATGCCAGCTATCAGGAGTATTTTCTTTATTTTTTGCCACAGAAAACTGGTAGGCAAGTTCCCGGACTTGCCTAGAATCTAAACCCATATGCATGTATGCTGCCTTTTCTAAATATTCGCGTAACAGAATCTCCTCATGCTCTTGAAATACCTTTTTAACGTCATTCTTCAAAAGTTCTATAGAATTTTCATTGAGATTATTATCTTTATTGAGTTGAAAATATTTAAAAATTGTAGATTTTGGTATTTTATATTTTTCCGCCACCTTACGAACTGAGCGTCCACTTTTGACCTCTTTAACTGCTTCGGAGAGAGTGTCTGGAAAAAATTTTGTCCCGCTTCACTCCGGTTTTACTACGTGGCACTGAAAAAATACAAATTTAATGTAACTATATGTATATCTAATTAATGTCCACAAGTACAACCAATATTATGTACCTATGGACAGTCCACAGGTACATTCATTCTCCCGTCCACAGGTACAAATATTAAGACATAACCTAGAAAGGATTGAATCTTTCTAAAGAGCATTAATAGAGTCGCAGAATGATCCTTATATCAATGTGAAACATTAAATTCTGTAATGCATCTACAGTCACACTTCTAGGTTAAGTTGTCTTGCAGAAAATCACTTTGAAAATATGCAAAAAAACTTACTTTTCGAAATAAAAATCTTCAACAGCATATAACAACAGATTTGTCACTGACAGCACAGTGACAGTTAGTCAGTGTTGCCATTCTTCAAAAAAGGTTTACGGATGCGTTCAAATGATGAATTTACGTCTTTTCGTTTTTGAAATATTGACATTGTCCATAGGTAAAGCCGTCCATAGGTACAACACTTGACCCTACAAATAGCTCTGAAATCCTTGATACTTTTGTAATATTACCCTGTGGACTATAGACGATTTTTCATCATTATCATCAACACCACTGGAGACCTTGTTCCACCCATTGCAGACTATAAGCCTCAACTCACATTAGGTGAGTTTCTTTTCGACCATCGACGTTAAGGCTCCCGGAAACAGGTGCGACGCAACTTTCGTAGAACAATTTCTGTGAAAACTTAATGTAAACTGTTCTACACGAGTCGCGTCGCGCCTGACTGAAGATGCCTTTAAGCATCGGCCGATTCGCCCTTCAAGAGCCAATAGGAGCGCCCGAAATTCACATCATGGCCTCTGGTCTGTCGCTTTGACTCCCATGAAATTAGGACAATACTTAACCGACCTCTATTTTTAGCTTGCCCCCACAGAGCGCTAATGTAATCATAATTAAAAATATTTTAAACTACGCACCAAATGGTATTTTAATGAAAGCGTGATGGCTATTAGTTAATCTATAAGTATTTAGGTAAGTACACTAGACACGCACATGCGGCCTTTAAAAATACCTTTATAAGTACCACTAGTTTCAGCCCGCGACTTCGTCCGCGTTAAATTGCTTGCTGTTTCGCATCAAATCATCGGTTCGTGTGAGTTTTTCGTATTCTTTTTTCTGTACGCTCAGCTCCTTAGGAGCAGTCTTATCGTGATGTTATATAGCCTAGAGCCTTCCTCTATAAATGGGCTATCCAACACTAAAATATTTTTTCAATTTGAACTAGTAGTTCCTGAGATATCCCGTTTAACCAAACAAACAAACTCTTAAGCTTTACAATATAGATTGGTTCCCCTGAATTCAGAAAAGGCCTCCGCAGATAGGCACGACGCGACGATGCGCCGATACTTTACTAGAATATTTTCTATGAAAATATAATGGAAGTTGTTCTACCACAATTACGTTGCACAATCGCGTCGCGCCTATCTGTGGGTGCCCTAAGTCGATATACATGAACGTAACAATAAATTCGTCTTAGACGGCAAACTAAGTTAGCCGTATGGTGCCGGAGGTAAAGAATAGCACCATCTCATTTCTGCCCGTGGGTGTCATTAGAGGCGACTAAAAGACTTGCTAGAGAATGGGCAGCAGCGTTATCTATGCATTTTGCCATGTTACTGCGATCGCCAACCCTCCCGCTAAGCGTGGCGATTATGGCGAAGCCCCCCAAATTGTGGGCGGCCTATGTCTAGCTGTGGACGTATTATGGCTGGGATGATGATGAAGTTAGCTACGTACCCACGCAAGAGCTAAAATCGAACTCGGTTTTTTGACGCGCTTAGACTCACTCGCTGCACTATGTTGGATTCTCAATGTTCGGTTCAACACGGAGAGTTGAAATTCCAAAAATTGCGCGATTATTTTCTGCGCAATTATATTACGTTCGTGTGTATGTCGACTAACTGTGTCACCCACAAAAAAAAAACGTGATCATTCTGTTACTGACAAAAGTTAGTGCTAATTTAACGCCCATGCATATTTGACCAAAAGTAAAATATTAGACCTTTATTTAGCTATTTTAACGTTTATTTAGCGGTATACCTCTACCTAAAAGAAACTCGTTTGAATGAACTCGCTAAATATCGTTTTGTGTCATTTGACATAACTTTTGGCGGGAAACAGCGCCACGTTCGTTTGGAAACATTGACCGTGCTTCTCCCGCATTCAATTAGTGTTGCAAGAATATAGAATATTTCTCTGATTGCGGCAAAATAAAAAAAAATTACGTGTTGATGTTGACAAACATTTTCACATCTTATTTGAAACTAGCGGCTGCCTGCGGCTTCGCCCGTGTGGCTGTCGGAAATTATCTCATAGGAGCGTGATACCAGAACGAAAAACTATATGTCCCTCTTTATAGCATTAAGCTATCTGCTAGCGAAGGTACCATCAAAATCGGTCCAGCCGTTTCGGAAATAAGCCGGACCGAACAGACAAACATTCGATAGAAATATTTTTTTTTTAAGTTCCATAAGAACTTACAAACAGACACTTACATTATATTCATTTGTATCAAAAGGTTCTAAGAAATACTTGATGTGACCACGATTATGTCTGGACTTTAAAAGAGACTGAATGGCCTTTGAGTTTGTTTAGGCCTTTCTTCTCAGAGTAGTTGGAAAACGCCGACCTCACTAGTTTAAAAAAAATATGATTGACGTGTAAAAGTGTTTGTACAAACCTACTTCCAGAAATAAAATTAATGTATAATTTATCATTAGAAGTTTTTACTATTATTTATTTTTTCTGCGGAGTTTTTAACTACTAAAAACTCGATTTCTCATAAAAATGGTTTGCTTGATTCATTCAACCAATTTCATGATTGTAGGTAATTATTTTGCATGCAATTTTATGTAATCTTTCTTTCTCAAACGAATGTTTCTTACGCGATACGATAACATAGTTACGGCGAAAAGTTACATCACATTGTTTAACAAACGCAGACTACAAAAATATAATATCGAATTGCATCAGCCATTTCATCTCAGCTGCTGACAAATACGTCAAAAAAATATACAAAGGAATTTGTAAACCGGGCCTGGCTACCCCGAGGCCGTGTCCCTCCCGCATTCGCTTCGCTATTTCACTTTAGTCGAACGTGGCGTCTTGTTGTGAACGCATGTCGCCCCTTTGTTCAGCGGGACGCGAACTGGTCGATCAACGATAAAAATAAATATGATTATGCATTGATGAAACAAACTGTTAAACAAAGACAGAGTGGTTAAACACTGTTATGGTAATAAACTACCAACTTGTAAGTTACAACGGGACTGTTTTGATAACATACGAACGTAGAACAATTGTGTGTGCATCGATTTTACCGAGAAAAAATAAAACTTTGGGATTGAAGTGTTCTCAAAAGTGATTAGTGAGGTCCTTAAAGAGACTTAGCTACTATGACAAGTGTAAACAGTGCTTTTAGTAGAAAGTTAAACCGATTTCAATACGAGTTTGTTGTGGTTATAAAATCGTGAAGTTTGTGCGATTATTTTTGGAATTACGTGCGTGGGTTTGCGTTGCCCACGCCGGTATTAAATACTGTTGTTTGACTCAGTTCATGTAATCTTGAAGAAGCCCTTCGTGTTTTGATTAATAGACTGTAACAGCAAAAATGATGTGGCCCTCATCTCAAGCTAGTAAAATACTGACATGTCTACTTCTAGTCATTGTTTTGTATTGCATTTGTATGGACACGTTCTTATTTCTACGGATACAGGACTATAAAATAGATTTTTTCGACGTAGAACCTAATGTCACTCAAGAAACTTCTACGATAAAAGAATGGAGAAAACTGCCGAATTATGAAGAAGTAACGTGGGTTCCTTGTACCATTAACCCGTTATGTCATCCTACGGTGAAAGCACTAATGGTGGACCATATCAATCACTATATTTATGGGCCTTTGTGTGCGATCGTGGATGTAGGTCTAGGTATTTCTGAGAACATGCTCCTCATAACACCGAACATGATATCGGTCTTCCATGTTTTTATTGCACTTCTTGGCGCGAAACTGTTGACGTGCCCGAATTTGGCGGCGAGGAGAGTAGCCATAATTCTGTTCCAAATTCGAATGTTTTTGGATGACCTGGATGGCCATGTAGCAAGAGAGAGAAAGCATATTAAAGGAGAGAGGTCAGACGTTGGAACTTTGGGCTACTGGGTCGACGGGTTTTGTGATTTACTTGGCGTGATTGCGATGATGATTGGGATAACTTTGTACTTGCGGAACAACCCTCCGAGACGTGGCTATAGAAACACGCCTGTGAGCACTCTTCCCTACCATCAGTTGAAAGAAATAAACTCAACAGAAGACATAGAAAAGGACCATAATGCGGACAATGGGATTTCCTACAAAACTAAAGTGACTTTCCAGAAGATAGCTCAAGTGATTGGTCTGTTTTCGGGACAAATGTTGCTATCATCTTTAGCTTGGAACAGGTACATAGACATCTATCAAGATCTACTAGAAAACTACTATTGTACTGAATACGATGTGTTTAGACGGGAAATTATGTTTAAATCTGGTAAGTTCTTCTTCGCGTCTGCCATTTGGAGGATAATGAATCCTCATAGTTACCTCCATGTACTGTCTTTGGCAGTGTTTTGTGATAAAACCTGGTGGTTCTTGAAAACTGTACATTATATTGGATATTTAGGTTTAGTGGTCGCTGTGGGTACTTCAGAATACCTTATTGAGAACATAAGAGCTTATGTGTTAAATGGTGTCGATGGGCGATGATTATTCCCTTGAAATTGGTAAAAATATTATGAAAAATTTTACTTATAACTGCTAAGGTGCTCTGTTAAATATATCTTTGGATATTTGAAATGAATCTAAAAATAGTTGTTTCTTCCAAATTTTATTAGGTTAGTCTCCGCTTTCGACATTCGTAAAAAAAGAGGTTCAAGGAAGTAATATGACCCTCATTAGTTAAAGCTCCGAATTCCGATTATTTCGTGGGTAAAATTAGAGTGGAGATCAAAATAGATGCTTTGGTTCCGAACCAGTTGCGCTCTGCTTTGTTTATGGCACTGCGGTTTCATTGTTTATAATGTGTCTACGGTTTTTTATAGAACCGTGGAAGTGGGTTGGGTGTTTCGAATCGTGAAAGTGGGACAATAAAACTGATTTGAATTTAGAACGATACATTCGTTTATTGTTTTGATAAAATGGCGGAGCTTTCGATTTTTGAATAATCAATTAATGAATAAAATAAAATACCTATTAAGTTCAAATAATTATGTTGGTATTGTCACGATCTTCATTTATAAGCTGTCTCTGATTGGCTAAAATTAATCACCGAATTGTATTGACAAATGTCGTGCGTTTAATTATCAATTAACTCTTCAAAATAAAATCCCAATAAGTACCTACTACTTTTCAACCGACGAAAAAAAACGGAGGAGGTTATCAATTCGACGCGTATATTTTTTTTTTTTTTTTTTATGTATGACCACGCATAACTTTTTACATAGTGGTCCGATTGCGACAATTCTTCTTCTATTGGAAAGGGTATACTTCCAAGGTGGTCCCATATAAATTTGGAAAACAAAATCGAACCCTAAGGGTCGGAAAACAGGGGATGATTGATTGTTCACTCACTGATTGTAATGTATAAACACGCATAACTTTATACAGAGTAGTCCGATTTTGATAATTCTTTTTGTGTTGGATAGGGTATACTTTGCCAAGTATTATTAGTAAATTAAAGCCACGAAAAAATATAAAATAAAATCTTTTTAACAAAAAATTAAACCGCCGAAAAACTGAAAAGCATAAAATAATAAACCTTAAAATTTTGAGTCGGCGCTGAAAAATCAATGAACAAGGATCACTCAAAGCGCCGACTCATAATTTTAAGGTTTATTATTTTATGCTTTTCAGTTTTTCGGCGGTTTAATTTTTTGTTAAAAAGTTTTTTAAATGTTGTCTTTAGGAATTCTAACTCCACAATTAAATTGATAAAAGTAGGTATCTCTCACTAATAAATCTTATTTACTTAATCCATTTTAAATAACTTGTAGTGCGTACAAGTAGGCTACATACCTATCAAGCTATGCATTTCCAGTATAAACTGATCTCACATTATAAAGGATTTCCGGAAATTAGAGGCCAGCTTAAACTGGAAATAGCTTGATAGCTTGATATGTAGCCGTTTGTACTATCGGAAGCTAGATTTTTATTATTTTTAACCCATCAAGAAGTAGCCGTCTTGAAGTAATCTCTCTCCAAATTGTCGCAGATAAATTCTAAACTAATGACTTACACGAACGCAAACTTTCAGAATAAAATATACACTTAAACGTCGAAGTACTAGAAACGTTTCAGTTATAGCTAGGTACCTATTTAACTTAATCCAAACAAAGTTGGCATTATATCATTGTTTATATTCTTAGCATAATTTGAATCCTGCCAGGGTCGCAAGATTTGTTTTGAAAGAGTTACTGTGGCCCTGGCATATAGGCAACTGAAAGAACACAGGTGGGTTTTAGTCAGTAAAAGTCTTGACACGCCCTCCCGCTCCGCCCAGAGCGGGAGACGTCATTTGATAATTTCCCATCCAGAAAAAGAAGCTCTAAGCAGTCCGATGAATATGCAGTGCGAAATAATCCCGCCAAGTTGTTAGATCCGTTGAACATCGATTTACCGACTGTGAAAGAATGTAGGGAGACCCTTTTGCTAATAAAAGGAAAGATATGTGCGGGGCTAAAAATGCTCCAGTACCGCGGGTAGTCGGTAACTGGTATTCGGACAGGACCCGCTGTGGTCCCACAAACACAGCTAAGGAGATAAAATAAAAATAATTAACGATAAAATATAATAAAAATACACAAATAAATAAAAACCGTGTTTCTTATATGTAATTAACTAGCTTCTGCCCGCGACTTCGTCAGAGTAAAATTTTTGCTCCCCTGACCCTTCCCGTCGCGTAGAATTGCCTGCCAGTTTTCGTTCGATTTTCGTTGCTGCTCCGCTCCTTTTAATGGTAGCGTGATGTTATATATCTATATAGCCTATAGCCTTTCTCAATAAATAAGCTACCCATCACAAAAACAATTTTTCAACTCGCACCAGTAGTTCCTGAGATTACCGTGTTCAACAACCAAACAAACAAACTCTTCAGTTTAATAATATTTGTAGGTATATATTATTATCCATAGGGACACTTGTGCCTAACCCATCGGGGAATACAGGCGTGATGTTATGTTTATTATTATTATTATTTAAAAACGCATAAATGGTTTGAAACCGTCAAAACCTGAACTATTGATACAGCGTATGCTCCTTATCGTATACTTCTTGGACCGCATAACGGCAGGTCAATTAGTCGAAGAAATAAAAACATTTCCAGTTCAGGTGCCGAACACAAAACCACGCTCAGTAGCCATGTTTGCGCGCACTATACCATTCAGACAGTTGCGTGCGAGCGTCATTTTCAACCACAATAATGAAGTCGAAAGTTCAACAAAGTGCATAAACATGAAGATTTTCCCGCACATTCATTATGTGAATCTTTATTGTTAGATGATACAATGAATAGGAATCTATATAAAAGTATACAACACACAGTAAAACGCTTTGATAAACTTTAATAGAAAACGTTAAATATTTATGAACACGTTCGTCGTTCAAGTATCAATAAGAAGTGTTATGGTGCACTTAATAAAAGCATTGCCACTAGCTTTTAGATTCATCATAATCAGCCTTTAGTGTGCCCACTGCTGGGAAACAGGCCTCATCTCGGTGAGAGTGAGTGAGCCGTAATCCACCACGCGGGCCCAGTGCGGGTCACATGTTTTCGAATTTATCGTTCTAGGACATGCCGGTTTCATCACGATGTTTTCCTTCACCGTTTTGAGAGCAGTGGTGATGAAATTATTCACACAAAGTAAAGTGCGAACCCACGACCTACAAGTCGTAAGTCAGAGCCGATAACCACTGGGCCACCACCGCTTTCAGATTCTGACCTTACAACTATTCTAACCTTAAATATCGTTATCATCTTTATAATATTTTTTGTTATTGTTAGTCAAAAGATTGGCCTCACGTTTCGAATAACTAACAATCTGGACAAAAACCCCTTATTTTTGTCACAAAGATTTTTGATTTTCCCCGAATACGGTAAGGGTTTTGACCGCTATGTATGTTTGTTCATCTGTTATCATAATTTGACTAACGACGTATCCTTGGAAGCGTCTTGAACGTCCGCTGGTTATAGACACAAAGAATCACGGTCTAAAAAGTCGGACACAAAAAAAATTGAATAAAGACATGTAAAAAAATTGTCAGGGTATAGCTCTTAATTTCTGCCTGAAGTATTTTTATATTTCCAAGAGTGTGATTTTTCATTAGCCATTATTGAATTTATATTTTTTTTATTCATCCAGAAACGGATATAACCATAATCTCGTTCAATCCTACTTCCTGGGATTACAGTCTTACAAATAAAGTCTTAAGACTACAATAGGGCTATTAAGTTTTTTAGAGCGTAAACTTTTCACTTCCAGCGAATTAATGGGGCATGTCCTTTGTGATCTGTTCGTTGAAATGAATATTTTAGTATATTTCCTTGCGAAAAATAGGAGCTTTGTAGCTATGAGAGAGCTATGATCTTTCACAGTCTTCTTTGTTTTTACTCCGTGTAAACAAAGAAGACAGTGAAAGATGATATGGCATGATTCAGGGTAAATGCTTAAACGGGCAATAAATTTAAGGTTTGGGAAGAAAGGGTACGCTGCACCGCATTATCATAATCAACTTATATCGTTCCCACTGCTGCGACACAGGCCTCCGCTGTGAGAAGGCCGCTGCGCCGAATTGGGATAAATTTTGATAGCGACAGGAAAATTACGATGATAAATAGACTGATGGGACGTGAACTCATGCCAAGCATTCCTTCTTCTTTCGTGTAGAGAGTAGCTTGTCTTGAGAAGATTGCACAGATATGCAGATCCTAGCAGACTTAACACCTGAGTACATATTTCGTTGGTGTTTTCTTCAAAGCATCCAAGATATTGGATGACGAAGCGCGATATCATCCCATGCATTCCTTCATGTTGCGGGTAGCCTCTTGATTAGAGTATCTTGAATAGATTACGCAGTTAAAAAACTTGCTAGCAGAGCTATCAGAAGGAAATCACCCAAGACATTCGTGTAGGCGCTGTCTATTTTTCGTCCCAAAATACTTTTACAGCCGCAATCCATTAGACCTTCATTAGTTGATACTTCTCTAAGTACCTCATAATCGTGTCTACTTTAATGTGAATGTAATTACGTCGGCAGTTGTCTCTTTTGACATGTTCCCAGAATTTATGGTTTTAATCACTGTGTTCCATCTGTATCGATTGGTCCATTAAAATCGTATTAGCTTGTATATGCCCGTCACTATTGGTTCGATTTGATTGCATTGTCTGTATGTATACGTGCTATTTAGAACGGTGAATATTCTCAATGCAAATGCTTGGTTTTTGGAAGTCTCAATATATCCTTTTGTAATGTCTTCCGGCTAATAACATTGGTTGATGTTTTGACGTCAGAGCTGGTCCTTCTAACTGCAAGCTGCTAGCCCCTATCTTAATAATATTTAAGCTAGCTGGTTCGTATACCCTGTGGCAGGGTTCTTGTTTATACGTTTGACAATGGTGGAAGAACCTTGGAAGATCGTTCAATGACTTATTGAAATCTTTGTACGTTCATTAAGATTTCGATACGCGTCGACAAACCAAATATACGTTTAAGAATTCACAATAGCATGGATTTTTTAAACTGGTCAACTGCGCATCGCATTGTTGTGTTGCATACAAATATTTTGCACGTCTGTTAATTTTCAGTACTGACGATTTTGTTTATGTGTTAGAGCGAAACAAAGTTCTAACAGTGTCTATTTTTGTGGTTGGCTCACACTCCAAATTTACTGGATAAAATATGATGCTTCTAAAGTCTAAAAGAGTTACGTCTTCCTGTTTGTATGAAAGCAATTGTAGACTAAAAAGAGTGGCCTGATAAATTGAAATAGACTTTTTGTTATTTTTATCATTACCATCGTTTCAGCCTAAATACGTCCACAGTTGGATAGATAAGCATTAGCTTGTCGACAGGTTCTGTGCTTTTTGCATCCAGCTGTTCCTTTAGTTGAACATTTTCAATTCTCAAAATATCAACTGTATTCGAAATCATAGTGTATTGGAATCTACTAATTTGCTCGATTTTATCAACCTTTTGTAAAATATTACAATTAATGAATTTCCTCCTTTTCGCTTGATTTTCGTGGTTAAATCAGTTTTAGATTCTCCTTAGTTTCTTAAATATTTAATTGAGTTCTTTAAAATCATTTATTTGTATTTGTCGTGTCCGCCAGTTTGTATTGTATATACGTAAACTGCTGTGTTTAAATTACTGGCTGTAGATTCAGATGGCATTCACCTAGGTCTGTTATGTTAATTGGGACATTTGTAAGCTTATGTCGTAATGTTTTGTTCCACGTTGATGCTAAAGGTGCTTTTAGCAAGCATTCGTGGAAGATTGACAGTCAAATTTTAAGTAGCTTTCAAAGGGCAAATGCGTAATGATGTACCCTCCGATTTTCCCTACCCTTGTCTTGTTTCATAGGGAGAAATGACCTGCTTCGCTCAATTTTAACGCAAAATAGTAAAAAAGTGTTTTCCTCCAAAAACTGTGGGATGTCCATAAAAATAATCATAACGTAGTCTTATCAACTTCCTATATTTAAATAATTATGCACTTAAACTATTAACATCTGCAATTTTGACAAAGTAGCTTCAGGTTCTTTTGCAGATCCCAAAATGTTGATAGGGCAACAGATTTGTTGCAGCTACTTAATCGTCTTCGACTTTAAGTACCACAAAGTTTGATAGGGTAACAGTTTTGTTGTAGCAACTCAATCTTCTTCGTTAACTAACTTTGTGACTAGTAATACAGAAGCACGTCAAGCTGTATTTTGTCCTTTAATTTCCCTGAAAGGGTAATTAAGTAGGTGGTCGTTAATTTGACCCTGAGCCCTCATGTCACCCTATTGGCCAGTTTGTTGTCTATGAGAACCTACTTTAGATTATTCTCAACAGGCTCGCTCGTGCTGATAAGTTTTGCTCTTATGGATCTATGACAGCCTACGTCATGTATGGACTTGAAGCTGAAGTATTTGTTATACTCGTGTAAGAGGACAGATGAAGAAACATAAAAATATATAGTTTATAGGCCGATTTCCTTGAAAGCGCGGAAGGATGTCTCGCTAACGTCAAAGGTTTATTGTATTTCTTTGAAACTACGAGTAAATAAAGTAAACCTCTTAGGGCGAATTTCACCAAACTTTTATATGAACCTAGAATAAGTCATATCCAGAGAATAAATTTTGAATTTTTGACAGTTTATTCGTAGTGAAACTGTCAAACGTCGATTTAATTCTCAGGATAAAAGATATCTGACGCTGGTAAAATCTGCCCTTAGTTGGAGACACTCTTTGCTTTTGTGTAATTACTTGATAATGGGATTATCAGGCTCAAAATTAAAAACACTAAAACAGACGAAATTCCAAATGATTGTTGTTTGGAAGTCCGAAATTTTACTGACGTGGAGTGACGGGGGTAAGTCAGTATGTCAATCCCTTTGTTTTCTACCAAGATCTCATAGTACTAAGAAGAAATCCGCAAAACAATGTGCAAAAAACCGGCCAAGTGCGAGTCGGACTCGCGCACCGAGGGTTCCGCACAAACCTGTAAGTATCCTCGGTTTATGCATAAGTTTTATGTTTATGAAATTAAATGGGTTTTTTTAATTTTTATATTTAAGTTGATTGAAAGAAAGGTAAATTGTGGTTTACGATTTATCACGTATTAAAAAAAAATACTTACTGGATCTCGTTCAAACCAATTTTCGGTGGAAGTTTACATGGTTATGTACATCATATATTTTTTTTAGTTTCATCATTCTCTTATTTTAGAAGTTACGGGGGGGGGACAGTACTTACCACTTTGGAAGTGTCTCTCGCGCAAACTATTCAGTTTAGAGAAAAATGATATTAGAAACCTCAATACCATTTTTGAAGACCTATTCATAGATACCCCACACGTATGGGTTTGATGAAAAAATGTTTTTTGAGTTTCAGTTCTAAGTATGGGGAACCCCAAAATGTATTGTTTTTTTTTCTATTTTAGTGTAAAAATCTTAATGCGGTTCACACAATACATCTGCTTACCAAGTTTCAACAGCATAGCTCTTATAGTTTCGGAGAAAAATGGCTGTGACATACGGACGGACAGACAGACAGACAGACAGACAGACGGACGGACAGACAGACAGACATGACGAATCTATAAGGGTTCCGTTTTTTTGCCATTTGGTAACGGAACCCTAAAAACATCAACAATGTTTTTCCAGTAACCACAGTTATCGCGTTCTCCAAAAGATTACAAACACAAACATTTGCATTCCAACAGTACTGAACTCAAAACATTGGTTCTGTTTGTTACCTTAAGTCATTTTCATCTGCAAATCAATAAAGCGAAACGGTCACGCATAGGATACGAAAATGTAACGGGTAACAGGAAAAATATCAATGAATATGCTGTTTTATGATAGCAGTTCTATATTCGTACTTTTGGTTCTGCGAGTCGTTTTATGATGATGTTATGTCTATAATGGTTCCGAAGGGTCTTTGACCGGACGTAAGAATTGAGGGATTCTAGGCAAGATAGATTCACTGGTCAGTAAGTCTGACTTTATCGCCTATAATCCTTTAGCGGTTTTCTGTTGAATTTTAGCGTTCCATATTGCACACTACTCAGCTTGATCCAAGACCACTCTTATTCAACGCTGTCTGCCTTTTGTTTCATTTCCCTGTCTATACTCTGTATCACCACCGAGGAGCACTAGGTGATGTGAAAACAGCCGCACGAAACGATCGAACAGGCTAAGCTACACTTGCCGAGGCCGGTCTGTCGATAGACCATCTTTATACACCCCTCCTCCCAGCCGTTGGTCTCGGGTGTCGTTTTTGGATCCTTGATAGTCGGCACAGTATCACGTGACCCAGTAACCGGGTTGTGGAGGTCAGATAGGCAGCATGTCATGTCAAATCTTATACCTTTAAACGAGCAATTCTTGTATATCTATACTAATATTATAAAGCTGAAGAGTTTGTTTGTTTGTTTGATTGAACGCTCTAATCTCAGGAACTACTGGTTCGAATTGAAAAATTCTTTTTGTGTTGAATAGCCTATTTATCGAGGGAGGCTATAGGCTATATAACATCACGCTACAACTAAGAGGAGCGGAGCAGTAATGAAAAATGTTGCAAAAACGGGGAAAATTTATTCCTTTTGAGAGTTTCCGTTGCGTGCGCTGCGTAAATGGTTAAAGTAACGCAAAAATTATGTATGACGGAATTGTTCCTTTTAAAAAGTTCTAAAAAAAAGTCCGCGAGAGCATATGTCTATCTTTTAAGGTTGACTCACTATAACTCAAAAGGAGCGAGCAACGAAAAGTGGACGAAAACTAGCAGGCAAATCGATGCGACGGGAAGGGTCAGGGGAGCAAAAATTTGACGCGGACGAAGTCACGGGCAGAAGCTAGTATATATATAATCTGAATCTCGGAAACGGCTCCAACGATTTTCATGAAATTTAGTATACAGAGGGTTTCGGGGGCGATAAATCGATCTAGCTAGGATTCATTTTTATAAAATGTCGTTTTATTTGTGTTTTCAATTACCTACCAACTTTATCGATAATCAACTTGAACATAAACTTATTATTTTAAACACAATTTGCCAAAAAATACCGAGCAAAGCTCGGTCAACCAGATATTAAAATAATTAATTAACCACCTTGACTTGTGCCATCCAAGGTCCCGAACTTACTCCAATTTAATAATAGCTTCATTGAGATTTACAATAAAAACCAACGTGGGATGTAGCCTCGTTCTTGTGATGAAGTAATAACGGTTAGATATCGATCAATGTTGAATTGTCGCATGGTCTTCATGGCCGTTCGAGGATTTTTTGTGGAAACTGGTTAAGATCTGCTTTTTTTGACGTCGCTTTCAAATTCGCAAGTAGGGCTTTTTTCCAGTAACAAATAACAGGTGGCACAAATACGAATCCTCTGACAAGGTTCTGGACAGTAAACTTACCACCTCCTTACTTACACGGTATAGTCACAAGGATTTAGCATGGGCTATTGTCATAATGTTTTTCCCAGGACGAGAGGATAATCATTTCAAAATAAGAGACAGTTAATCAAGGGGTTATTGAAAATCCCTAGATCATCCATATAAGATCTAAAATTCGGATTTGAGAGTCCTCCGAAGATCAGGCTCTAACATTTTATGTTATCGTCGCAATCGATAGAGATGTTTTCGTGTCTAGTCTATATCGTAGGGATATAAAATAGACACGCTATTTGAAAACATCTCATCACATTGAAGCGTCTCATTGGCTGATAGTTTGTAGGGCTTCTCCCAATAAAAAGGTGGTAAGGTTTCAAGATAAGCTCCACGGATTAACTTTACAATTCTGTTTTATGTAAGTGTTGATAATATCCTCTAGGATTGAATCGAAATAAAATAAAGTCATCAACAGCATATTATATTGTAGTCGTAAAAACATTTATGAGTTTTTTATGCATATATTTTGCTATGGAACAATAAGATTGTTGTAAGAATAGTTTTCCCTCGTTTTTAAAAGTAGGTCCTTGTTCTTTTCATAATAATGAAATGAGACAGCACTAACCTTACGTTCGTAAAGAGGCGTTTATGAGCCTATTATCAAACGTCAATGTTGCTATCTAAAGCTGTATTTCCTTAAAGAGAGTTGTATCTGAGTCATTCTCGTTAGTCGTAGTGATCCTATGTGGGATGTCTGCCTTCAGATCTTTGGGATCTGAGTCCTGTTTATTAAAACTCCTATAAAATCGTACTTTTTGTTATGTATTTCTCCAGTAATTCCTTCATGGCACATGATTATTACCACCTTACTGTTTTGGATTTCTTCAGCAGTTTCATCATCCTTCGTATTGGCAACACAAGGAACATAGTAATACAGTCTGTCCAGTGATTGATTATTTAAATATCATCATTAATATATAATAAAGTTATATTCTTCAATTATTATTTTTACGGCTATCATCTTTTTTCTTTCACAAAAATGGAGTCGGCTAACTGATTGCACAAGTTTGTTCAATACTTTCCTCTTAAGATACGTTGACAATTCCAAGTATTATCGAGCATTGGCACCACTTATAGCGAAGTTATGTTTCCTTATGATCTTCAGCAAAAAGTTCCCAAGTGCAATTGAAGTATTTTCCTGCCTCGAATAGGGTCAGTCTTTACTACTTCTAAGATTTCACGGTAAGATTTTTGCAAAATAGATGTGTATGTTTAGTTCTCTCGTGACAATATAAGTCACGAGGCAAAACTTTATTTGCAAATAATGATTTGGTGTACTATTGTTGCTGTTATCGGCGAATTAGACCTGCCTTCTATTGGTACAATTGATCATTAGTACTAATATTGGTATGAGGGATAGCCGATCGGTGTGTGCCGAAAGCACTTTCGTATCGTCACGCGTAGGCACTTTTATTGCAGCCTCACCGGGTAGGGCTGACTTGGTATTGCACTGTAAATTGCCATAAATATTTTTACTACATCCAAGTTACTTCACTTAACCAGCGCAGGAAGTAGAAATTGAAACCTTTTTTATTGCTTGGTAACGGTATTAGCTATAAAAGTTATGTTGTATGTATTTTTATTTTTCCGGGTTTGGTACGTGTTTGCATATTTCATGAACATCTAAGGTAAAAGGCGGAACTGATAATGATCAGTTTTATAGTTTCTTTTGAATAGATATCTGGGGATTCTATTTTAACTGTTTATTGCATTTTTAAATGAGTAACGACGTTTTATATTAATCCTTTGTGCGCAGGACAATAGGCATCCCTTTTGACCTTGTCAATGAATGTTATAGGCAGAGGAACACAAATTAAAGATGAAAACAATGTTTCGGCTTTGCGGACGGTCTGGTTATTAAATATCTCATTAGGTTACTATCTCACAAGATGCTTCACACAGATACAAGTTACCTGAATTACAAATATCTCGCCAAGCGTAAAACTTAATTGACACAAAAAAAAATGTAATTAAAAGCCACCAAACCATTTCATTCAGCCATTCTCAGGACAAGTTTTTCGACAGGACATTATCTCACAAGGTTTTCAAGACCTCAACATTCCCAAGTGCCATTTAAAATAACAACGGCTACAAAATAACAATCCATTCCAACTGGGTTAATTTCTATGTTATACGAGTTGGCGCCTAGAACCTTGTTTAAATCGACCTATACAGTTGTTATTTGAGCCGGGTTTCCAAATGCCTCGAATTCTCTCCTGCCAAAATCCGTTGGAACGTTGCCAGGTTACGTTACTTTTATCGTCTTATCGACCCTGACTTGACCAATGCTTCATAATTTTGAGACTTAATCTGTTACGTCAGTGAATAAGTTTGGCAGCCTTTTTTGGGACGTCGTGTTTTACTCTTTTGCTAATGGCACGCGCTGATAGGCTGCCGGTAACAATTCGTGTTCCATTTTCCATTGCTTTATGTAGATTAAGATTTCGGTTTTGAGCCAATCATAACAGTTATTTTCCGATGCCTATCTCACACTCTCATCTTGATTCTCGCCTCTCTCATATTCTGCTTTTCTCATATTTTAATTGTAGACGCATCAAAGAATTCATCTGGAGATTGTCCATCAATCTTGTGTTAGTCATACTTAGCTTATAATTTGGTCTAATTGCTAGGATTGTGACCCGAGACCATTTTAGCGACATATGTCATCGATTTAATAGACAGGAGCATTTTTTAGACCTCTAGAATTTGGGGCAACTGCCTCCATTTAGAAGTGATGAGTAATACAGATATTGCCACTCGAGTTAAAAAAAAGACAAGTCAAGAGTTTGTCAGTATTAAAACTTTAAATCCATGCAAAGTTGTAGATTGCGATGATTCATACTTTTTTGTTTGCAAGTTATGTCATAGTTCTTATCTCGTTAATATGGTTTTGTCCAAAGCCTTGAGTCACAGTTATGCCTTCTGAATAACCAAGATTAGATCCTGCCATTTATTTTTCTTCATCTTTCCAAGACATTAACACTTATTACAATATTTTTCTTTTCTGAATCAGTTTATTTTGCCATGACGTGTAATACCTGGACAAAAATAATTTGGTTTAGATCAATAACTCACTTTGGTATTTAAATAACTTCTTGGCCTTGGTCTAAGAAATGTTTTGTTAGTTACTACTCTCACGTGATTTAACAAGCCTAGCTTCTCGTGCATGAGTTTTATCGTCTTTACTTTCAAAGTTTTGTCGATTTTATATAAACCAACTTAAACGGATCTCGTTGGTCTGTTCGTAAACTTAGAAGTGTGACTTTGGAGCAAGGATTCCTTAAGTTGGGCTAATTGGTACTTATTGAGAGTATTCTGTTAGAAATTCATCAGCATTTGCTCGAAGTTGCGACTTGTGGCCGGGTAACTCCATAAGACTCGTCCCCTATTCCATGGTACTTAAATATAACTGTAATCTTTGAGTGTAGTGAACTTGTGGTAACGGCCCCCACTTAAGAGGATCATGGTTCCAACCCAGGAAGCAGAGAAGGTGCTTTACTTTTTGTAAATTATTTCATCACCACTCATAAAAGTGAAGCTGGTAACTCGTAAGTCGCGTTCGTTACCACTGGCTACCATTGCTCTGGGCATTGTAATACTTTGTGTCAATTATTTCATCCCACCACTGCTCCCAAAACGGCGAAGGAAAACATCGTGACATCTACCAACCCGTACTGGGCCCGCGTGATAGATTACAACTCTTCCTCTCGAAGAGACACGGCTTGTGTACCAACATTATAGACTGATTATGCTATGAAACATAACTGGCGTTGTGAGTGTACTATACACTTCTGCCTAATGGCCTACCCCTTTGGGGAATGCAGGCGTCATGTTAAATGATGTTGGATTCCGTTACTTACCTTTTAATACTAGGGTTGTGCACTATTGATGTTTCAGGTTATTTTAAATTGATACGCAATGCACGCACGCAACCCTATATCACTGGCCTGCAGACCTTCGTAAAGCCGATTTAAATAATTGCTCTTATTTCAACTTATAGAAAAAAATACGTATAAATTCTTGTTAGAGAAAAAGCAGCCCTGGGTACTCTCACATTGGTAAAAAATGTGGCTTTTAAAATTATATAGCGTACTAGCTTCAGCCCCCGGCTTTGCCCGCGTTGATGTCGATTCACCATTTCAACCAGCACCCCACCCACCCTCACCTTGGCAACCTCTTAGGAATGTAATTTCAAAAACCCTTTCTTAGTGGATTGTTTGCTGTAGGGGATTAATAATATTAGTTAAATTTTTCAAACTTTCAATTGCCTATATAATTCTGGAGTTGTAGATTCGCACACACACAAATTAACTTTGTGCGAATCACTTAAGAAAATAATAAACTTTTTAGTTTAAAAATGTCGATTCGCCCGTTTCGGTCGAGCAAATTCATACGAATCGAATAATAAGCCAAATATGTAAAATAAAAACAAAACTTGCTTTTCGCGACTATTTCTATAACAGTTGAGTAACAGACCAGAGTAGTAGATATATAAGGTGTATCTATTCATACACGAAATATTTTAAGAGGTACACCTGTAGGTGGTAAAGAAGTTATAGAAGCAAAAAGAAAATTTTTATCAAGCGTTATTGAATTTTCGTAATTATTATTATTTTAAAACTGCTTGAGACGTTTTGCATAAAACCTTTACTCCAAATTCTATGAATGGCCCGCCTGACGCTGCGAGGTTGGCGACCGGACGGCACGAGCATGGCCGCGGTGTCTCGGGCCGTAAAAAATAAGACGGAGCCAGTATTTCTTATGTGCGTCAAATAATTTATAAATATTAAATGTTGAAAAAAATGCATTTAGAAATTTTTTTTTTTCGTTCCTGTAGCTTCTTTACCACCTACAGGTGTACCTCTTAAAATATTTCGTGTATGAATAGATACACCTTATAATAAGACAATAGGCACTGCAGTATCACTAGCCGCGGTTGGTCCGTGAATGGGTGGCCATCTTTACATACCAAGACACCTCCGTCCCATGGAAAGCACGTTAAGCCATTGGTCTCGGCTGTTATTCGTGGATCTTTGACAGTCGTTACGGGTCATCAGAACCTACCCAGTATTACCCAGTACCTGGGTTTTGGAGGTAATACAGCGCAGCATCTGCTATCGGTTAGACTGAAAGCTAACCGCAACGTAGTTGGAAAGGCTAGGCAGATGAGACACTGCAGTATTATTTGAGACATCTTATTTGGATATATGTATTTATTACCTAATCAATTCGTAGAGGTACTTTTTTAACAATTTGAAAGGTTGAGAATGTCACTGAAAAGCTATGCATAAATGATTTTAGTTTTAAAGTCAAAGCATTTATTTCAATTATAATACCATTCAAAAGCAATTTTAAATTCTCAAGCAGTGTGCCATTTTAGAAGTTAGTAAAGTCAAAGCATTTATTTCAGTTAGCCTATTAAAAAGCACTTTTAGATTCTAAAGAAGTCTGCCATTCAGACAATGCAAACTTCTAATGGTAAATATTAGGTAGTTTAACATTCATTGGAACTTTGCTACAGAGGATCAATACCGCACAACCCTTACTTATTCCAATACCGTGTTTCGTTGAAAATGCTTTAATAACGTTGTATGCGACACCAGACTGACACCAATCGATATGTGCCTCATTGTTGGAATTGATCCAGTAATTTACACGGCATTTGTGAGCTTGGAAAATTATATGGTCGGTCGGGTTGAAACGGACCCAACGAGTCGAGAAGGTTTTGTTGCTTATAATATTGTATTTTTTCTTTTAAATTGATGAGGAGGTTAGAGGACTTGTGTATCAAAACGGTCACGGAAAACATCGTGAGGAAACCGGCATGTCCTAAAACAAAACATTCACCTGCATTGGGCTCGTGTGGTGGAATACTGGCGACTCGCTCACAACAAGAGGGAGGCCTGAATCCCAGCAGTAGGATCAATAAAGGCTGATTATGAGAGGACTTATGTTCAATAGGAGACACAGAGTTCGAGTTCCCTATCCATCGTTCACCTGTCAGTATCCTAATTTATTTGGGGGCGCACAACATGGCTTTTGTCTGTAATAATCCTTTATTAGTCGTCATCTCGGTAGTCGCTTCTTTTCTAGTCATATCATGTTTCACTCAGTCCATCCATCGTTTCTTTCGTCACCCCTTTCTCTTATAGACTGCCAGATACAAACGCCTAATTTTGACAAAGCACTCAGTTATGAGATAGAACACAAATTGAAGAGGGTAGAAATAAAACATAAGTATCCCAATCGCAATTGATACTATATGGAGTGTCTGGTGTATAATTACTATCAGAAGTAGGAGCAAAATAAACGGTGATAGCTGTCGCTAAAAATGTGTTGGTAGAAGAAAAAGTTGTTCTAAGCCAACATTGAGCCTCCATTCGCACGGACGTAAAATATCGCGCACTGCATTTTTAACTCTTGGTGTTGAGCCCAGCATTCAGAATCCAACAGAGCGCAACCCAGGGCGTCAAAAAGCACTGTTCGCTTTTCAACTTTTGGTTCTAAACACACTTTTCTACCAGCCACTTGCCTTCAACCAACTCCCATTTCTCACAAAGCAGTTGAGAATTTTTAATGATCTTGAACTTAAAACGATATCTAGATTGAAACCTGTCTAAAGCTAGTTTGTTGCGCCTAATGAGGCCACTTCTGACATTTTGGACCGTGGCCTTCAGAATGTCACGCGTTTGGTTGTGAGTTGCTTCAAGCATAATTATTTAGAGAACCTTCGTGTGTTGGGTTAGGTGAAAGGTCGTATATTGATATATTTTTTTTCTTCTATTAATGGCATTCTTGCTAAGTAATAAAACCCGCACGGGTCGATCGATCTGGTTAAGCTTCGCTTGCCGTGGTTGGTCTGGATGGCCATCTTTACATACCAAGTCCCCTCCGTGCTTCAGAAGGAACCGATAAGCCGTAGGACCCGAGTGTCTATTGTGGATCTTTGACAGTCGCTACGGGTCGTCAGAAGACTGAAAGTGACAACTAGTCATACCAAGGGGTTTTGTATTACTCAGTAACTAGATTGTGGAGTCAGGTAGGGGCGCTCGTAAAATACTGGTATTCAGGTGCATCTGGCTGGACAGGAAGCCGACCCCGACATAGTTGGGGAATGGCTAGGCAGATGATGATGTGGTATTTTTTCATAACAGATATGTGTTGCTTGGAATGCTGTTGTATTGCATTGTTTTTTCTTCCCAACCCTTTATTAGGCAGCGCTGAGAGGTAGGTCAAAATATTTTTTTGAGTTCCTAATGACTGCGGTATGCCCTACTTTGTGAAGGTGTATTTGAAACATATTCTCATTTTCAACCGACGAAAAAAAAAACGGAGGAGGTTATCAATTCGACGCGTATAAATATTTATTTTTTATTTTTTTATGTATGAACACGTTTTTACATAGTAGTCCGATTGTGATAATTCTTTTTTTTATTGGAAAGGGTATACTCCCAAGGTGGTCCCATATAAATTTGGAAAACAAAATCGAACCCTAAGGGTCGGAAAACAGGGGATGATTGATTGTTCACTCACTGATTCTAATGTATAACCACGCATAACTTTATACCGAGTAGTCTGATTTTGATTATTATTTTTTTATTGGATAGGGTATACCTTGCCAAGTATTACAATATAAGTACATTAAAGCCACAAAAAATAATAAAATAAAAACTTTTTAACAAAAAATTAAACCGCCGACTCATAATTTTAATGTTTATTTTTTTTTTGCTTTTCAGTTTTTTCGGCGGTTTAATTTTTTGTTAAAAAGTTTTTGAAAAGCATTATGACTGCAACATTTATGTTTCTAATTACAGCCCTCAAAACCTCCAGCTTTCATCGTTTCCTATCGTATAAACGATTGGAACACCAAACGCGTTACAGAATCCCCAGCAATCTTCATGCTTCCGATACAAAACAACGTAAATAATAAAAATACTACATCCTCCTTACTACAACATTCCAAGCGAGCCTTGCAACTCCCAGAGGGAATACCCTCACTAAAGTACCGTTATCTTACGCATAACTTGTGAGTAATGCTTTTTTTTTGTTTGTCTTTATGAGATTAGCTTTGAGTGGCTGTGAGTGGTTTTACCTACTACTTGGCGCGCAATACAGTATTAGTGCATTATTTTGAGTTAGAAAAGTTTGGAATGTTTTAGCGTAGTCACTTTGTCCTTGTCTCTTCCCTTTCCGCAGGGTCGGCTTTCTTAATCTTTCGGCGCCGTTCTCTTCGGTGGTATGCATCGTCATCTATAAGGCCAAGGTTTTGCATGTTCTTCCGGTATCAGTCATCCAGTTAGTTTGCGGTTTACCCCTTTCTCTCCTTTTCTTATCCATGGAAAGGGACTTTTTCACGATATGGTCATCAGGTTTACTCATAATATGTTCGAATATTTTGGCCTAGTGAGCTTAGGAAATCAAAACAATGCATAACAAAGATTGATTATATCGGCCTTATCGCTATGCTGGACATAGCTCTTCTTGTGTTGTGGAGCGATCCTTAGTACCTAATTTGCTTCCTCACCATCGTTTCTAAAAACCTATCGTAAACAAGAATATATTTTACGCCTATTGCCAATTTGATCTTTACTTCATCATGTTTGTGGCTTCGACGAAAAAAAGTTTGAGAAAAACTGCCAAAGCAAAAAGAAGATGAAAGAAATAACTAATCAGTATGCACCATAAATAACATTTCTGTCAAAATAAAAACTCGTCTGCCAGGCCTCAATCGATGACGCAATAAACCTGAACTATTGCCTAGACTGAACCTTAAATAACTTTCATACAAATTCAGACTCCGCCATCTGCGTCTTACAGTTAATTTTTGCTTGTATTCCAAGAGTTTTCTAGCTAGTATTTGTCAGCAATTTTCGCAGAAAGTCATCTTGACATGACTGTATAGTTCATGGTATTTGTACGATTTCTGTCAATATTCTTTCAGAATATTGACATTGACAGTTCTTGAACGCAATTTAGAAGTGCTGCGTTGCTGATTGCGTTCAATATCATTAGTGTAGTGGACGAATGGGATGTGATCAACACCCTTACTCGCCCTGGGACTTCTCCCACGTTTTTGACGTGCTTCCCTACTTACCTAATTGCGCTGGTAGTACACGTCACCACGCACCCCTGAATGCGTAATGAACGGTACGGTCGACCAAGACCTCGGGAGACTAAACGTTTTGACTGAATTCTGAGAGAAACGAAATAAAACACTTTTCTTCTAGTACTTCTTGTCCATAGATATAGAGCTACTTGCACCCACTTGCCCAGAGGGGGTCAAATTTTTGACATTTTTGAACTATTGAGATCTTTACTAATTTAAAAATGCTTTTTAACTTACAAAATCATTGTCAGGGTGCACTCCGATACTACTTGCGCCTAGATGTTTAGATTTCGTCGCCGACAATTAGTGAAATCCACACTAAAGGTGTCGTATACCCGGTTACTCAGTTTTGGAGGTCAGATAGATAGTCTCTCTACGTAAAATACTGGTTCTCAGCGGTTAAACATAGGAAAAGCCTAGGCAAATTATAAGACGATGATTCAGCCTTTCACCAATGCCATGCCACCATGCCAATCAACTGCTGGAGATAAGCCTCTCTCCACCTAATTCTCCACCGTCCGCATCAAATCTGTCCTAGCTTTTAAGGTCGGCTTTATGATTTACCATTGATTGAATGCTAAAGAATGGGCAGCAGCGTTCTTTATGCACTATATCACCATACTACGATCGCCAACCCGCCTGCCAAGCGTGGCGATTATGGCAAATCCCTCCCAAATTGGGGGAGGCTTATGTCCAGCAGTGGACGTCATACGGCTGAAATGATGAATGCTAGTTGTAGGAGTGAACTGACAAACAAGTTTAAAAAAATAATGATCTTGGTCTATGCACTGTAGTGGGGTCAAAACCTGTTTTTTATTTGTGGTGCCAAGTGGTACCAGCAGCATCTTTTGTATGTGTTCAGACTTCGTAATTACTGAATTTTAAGTACTTGCGAATTGCGATAAATTTAGTTAAATGTCAGTTTTTTTTTCATATAAGGAAAAAAGATGAACAATATAGGCAGCAAATGTATTTTTTTTCCCGACTGTGTTGGAACCAAAAGGAATGTAATGTTTTTAATGAAATTAATAAATGTTATAACAGTGTTACCGAAGGGGAAAATGCTGCACTAGAACCACTAACCGAAACATAAAATTTTAGGATCATGAAAATACCAAATATTGACAATAATATCCCGATTTAAAAGTCAAATGCTTTCATACGCTTATCATTAAATTAAACAAAACTACAGCTATATTAGTGTATTGACCATATCAAATCCAATTGTTCCAACTACCTAACAAACTTATCAAATATTTACATTGCAGTCTTTCCTAATGTAAACAATTTTATCACTCTAATATAAAATATTGCCACAGTATATTGAAGTAAGCAGTATTACATCTCGGCAGTGTCCTTGAAATATGTCCCTACGGCCTCTCGGTAGATAAACATGACCTAAGGTTGACCACTGACTGTGTATCTTGGGTTGTTAAAGTTACGAAAAATGTTATAATGGGATAGCATTCCTTTTAAGCCCTTGCGATTTGTATGTCTTGTAATTAAAACATTTTTCACAAATCCAATAGCTTGTGCATCAGCCAAGGCCCCTAGGTAGGATAGGTCTCATTTGGGTTCTAAAATAAATTACTCTCTATAGAAAACTTACATACAAAGGCCTATAAAATAAATATTATCTAAATCATCATCATCAATTCAGCCGTAAGACGTCCACTGCTGGACATAGGCCTCCCCCTATTTGGGAGGCTTTGCCATAATCGCCACGCTTGGCAAGCGGGTTGGCGATCGCAGTATGATGGTAAAATGCATAGAGAACGCTGCTGCCCATTCTCTAGTAAATCCCTTAGTCGCCTTTTACGACACCCACGGGGAGAAATGGGGTGATGCTATTCTTTATGTCCAGCACCACACGGGGCAATCTCACGCGCGTGAAACTGGGAGTAGAAGCTAGTCTAGGTGTAATTATTTTGTTCCTTCATTCGAACATCGGGTTGCATGGATAAAGATATGGTCGCTATGCTGCAATAAAATAGAAATACCCACATAAAATAAATAAATAAAAACTAAGAAAATATTGTTATTTTAATTAGTCAAAGGCTTTTATTTAACTTCAATTGTATGTCTTGGCATTTTGCAGTCAATAATTCACCAACTTCCACTAAAGCTATTGGATTAACATTTGGCAGTCACGTTTGATCTTGTGATGTTCGATGCACGATAAAATCTTAATTTTCCAAAAAAAAAAAAATGTTTATTTTAGTAATTAAAAAACAAAACTATTTCTGGTTTCTATATTGATAAATTCAAACAGACATACAATGAACAATACAATCGACCTTATTGCCATATTTCAAGTAAATAAATATGCGGGAGGCGTACGCGCGTCTTTTGAATACTGATAGACACCGAGATTTCGAAGTATGTATGAAGACGTAATACTACTGACTTTATTGTACTGTGATATTGCACAGAAATAAAATGTTTTCTGATAACTGCGCTCGCGGCTGGTGTCTGGCCGGAAGCTGCGATCAAGGACACTGGTTGAGGCCAATCTATTGAAGCTTTATGTTGCTTACAAAATGTTTTCTTAATTTTAACGTTACTTAAAGTGACGAGACGTTTTATAAACACCTAAAAATAATGGTTAAGTAGTCGTTATTACTTAATATTACTTCAACTTTAAGCTATCTACTAAGTTACAATTATGAGGTAATCTTTGAAGGAAAAAACTAATCTTTTCATGGATCTCACATAGTTTCTTTGTTCATGCATGACACAATTCTCATTAATAGTTATTAACAAGTAATGAGAGCTGGATATTTAATGCAACTGTCATACTAAAATTAATAAAATAAAAATATATTCACAGAATTGTATTGTTAAATAGAAACAGTATTGGGGATTTTATATGGAAAAGTTAATAATAAACTGTGACATAGGTTTTTTTCTCACAACGGCAACAATGGTTACAACACCAGCATAGTACGCATGTGTAGTTTTGATACTGCGAATGTGAACCATTAATTACAATACTTATTTTGAGACTTAGAACTCTGTGAGAACTTATGTCAACCTTATGGGATGTCCAGACTTAACTAAGGCTAATGGAACATTAAGATGCTGCTATAAAAATCAAAATCAGTTATTCAAACTAGGCTGAATTAGTACTTTTTAACGTCAAAATTGTACGTTACAGTCCCCCGAAACGTCTGTTTTAGCTTGGAAGTAGAAGTCGTACAAGAAACTCTCCAAAAACACAGCTGTCTATTCAGTTAAAATAACTTGAGAGAAGTATCGTTTAAGACAATTTAAGGGTAATTAAAATTAAACTTACATAATGGAATTTGCCGTTTGTCACACAGTTAAACTAGAAGATTAGAGATTCCTGGGAGATAAAAAAAGAAAACGGGAACAAAAATTAACCCAGGCAGGGATTAACCTTATAAGCATGTATGTAGAACAAGAAAAGCTGCGTTCTAAGTTTAGACTCGTAAATATTCAGAATTCCGAAGCCCAAAACAGTCTACCTTGAGAAATCGGTTCTTAGTCTCAAACCTTATAATCAGGTATGTAGAACAAAAAAGCTGCGTTCTTAGTTTAATCTCCAGACTCATAAATATTCAGGATTCGGAAGCCCAAAACATCTCATGCTAGGAACCTGGTCAAGAACCATTGCCCCACATTTCAGTAAACGTCCTTCAGCGTCCATAATTGCATTTCGTGATGAAACGAAACATTCTACTATGTAAGTCACTGGCGTGCTACCAACACGTGTCAATACAGTAAATAGATTTATATGTACTTCGATTGTGGAAATAAGGGACACGTGGCGAAGGCGATTCTATTTCATGCTTCACTGTGTCGAAAATTACCATTTATGAATGGAAACTATATCAACACTGCCTAGTTCGTTGGTCATGAGTTCGACAAAGTGTTATTGGGTTTCTCCATCAGAAATTATTCGGTAGCAGCCGGGAGTCGTTGATGCCAATAGGCTCATCCTCTGCTACACGAAACTTAAACATAACTGGCGAAATGTGTACCGTAGGGACACCTCTGCCTAACATTATGGGAATACCGATGAGATGATATGAAATTGATATCTATCTATGACTGTTTCTTTGGAGTCAAAAGCAAAGTGTCCTTAACTGTCCTTTTTATACAGTCATTTCCCACATCTTTAGCTCTTTAGAAACTTGGTTTGCCACACCGACCTTAAATAACAGTAGAAACTGTACTTGACTCAAAAAAGGACGTGTTTAATTCAACAAATGCGTGTGAAATGTCTATATTTGCTGACACGTGTATGCTATTTGCAACACTACAGTCTGTAATTTAAAAAAAGACACATGTCCCTTAATTCTATAGTCGGAGGTTTTATTCATAATGTCGCTTGGTCACATTGCGTGTTGAAGTATTATAGTATAAGACTAATGATATGGTAGACGAGAATGTGTATAATCATATTATCATACAAACGCCATGGACGTAGCAATCAACTGTCAAACAAATCTGCGATTGAATGGGTGTTGTCAATTCAAACAATTCTGAAAGAATCGTGTTTTCACTTTGTTAACTTCCACAAAATGGAGTGTGTATTTAACAAAAATGTTAAACAGCCCAGAAGAATGTAAAGTTATATTAATTAATTAAAAGTTATATTCAATCATGTTAGAAATCGTAGAACTCGTTCGTATGAGACCATTGTATAAAGACCTTGTGGTCAAAATTCTTGGTGACACCATATTTTAGTCTTAAATCTTTGGTTTAGAGGAAATGCTCACATCGTGAAGTCAAGCCTTAGAAAGGAGATAGAACAGCTCCCTAATTGCGTAACAATTTATCAATTAAAATATAAATTCATTGCAACATAATGTTCGAAAAAATTCGAAAATTTTTACTGTTAGTGTACTATGCAATAACCCATCTGCTTGAAAGTCCTTTGAATAAAGACCACTAAATCTTAATTTATAAGGTCACATGGTTAAGGTCCATAAGATCCCAAGCGTTTGTATGAATATGAGTTAATTATTTCTAAGTGATTAAAGATGCCTTGTGATAGGGACTCGTTGTGCCAACTGTTCTGGCAAATAGAATACAAATGTAATCGCTAGATTTTCGACTGATTTCGGTGTAAGAGAAGTTGTTGGTTGCGATATTGTAAATATTTGCCACTATAATACAAAGTACATTTTGTATGTCAAATGTTGATGTATTTTTGTAAGGGTAGTTTTAGATTTGCGTAAATGGTGCTCTGTTTCCCGTAGCAGTGTGTCGTTTGCTTTGAGAACATGGTGTCGATTAGCAACAAACTTTTAAGGCTCATTTTCCTTTGAAATTTAAGAATTTTCTTGAACGGTATCAAAAACTAAGTAATAAAAACTTATTTGAAATGGATTCCGAATCCAATTTCGTCTTGAACTATAAATCACAGGTTCTGAGAAAAAATGGAGCTGGCAAAAGCTTTTGAAAAGAGAATTTCATCTGGATGACGTCACCAGCCGCCATTGTAAAATGTTTAATTCTTTTATCCTCTTTTATTTTAACGTTTACTAAGTTTTTGTTTTAGGCTCTAATTTCTAAGGGATTTAAGTGGCTATTGTTAAGGCAATCTTGAGGCTGTCCATATTGTAGGTTGAGCACTTCAGAGATTTCTTTTGAAAAGTTGGGGGAGTAAGAATAATAATACTCTTAAATATTTTGAATCTGTTGAAAGGATTAATTCCGGTAATTACAACATAATTGAGATAATTTATATCAGTTAAGTCACTACAGATTTTTAACTCTACTGCCAAGGAAAAGGGTTATTAAAGAATTATGTTTTTCTAAAATATAAAAACTTAATTGTGTCTTAAAGTTTGTTGCTAATTCAAATTGAAGTATTTATAAAAGCCATCATATCCTAAATGTCAGTCATATTATTGTAATTAATTGTTTATATCTGTGATTATTTTGTTAAAATGCGGGTAGCATACTTACATTTAGTTACTTTTAAGGTGAAAATGTTTATTTATATTGTTGTGTGTGAGATATTTTAGGTGACAACTGAAATGTGCCTGCAAACATTGTTTAGTTATAGAGTTTATTGTACTATCTCGTCGACAAACTGAGAATAAATACGTCGTGTTAAGAACTTTCGTTTTTTTTTCTTTATTTTCCTTATCTAATATGAAATGAAATGTTTATTTATTGTTGCGTCCTGTTCGATTAGTTACTTTATGCGCCTACGTTTCTAAACGTGTAACAGAATGACATCTGACTTGTCAGTTTGACTTTGACACTTGACACTTCTCTTGATTTGGCGCTTGAAAGCGCACGTCGCCGTGTTGAATCTCGCGATCTTTTGTAAATTAATCCCTTAGAACCGGTCGTTTTGGTGGACAAAAGGTCATGACCCAATTGTATTGAGTGTTAATAACCCCAGTTTGGTGAAATAATACGGGTTGAATTTGGATATTTCTTGACATTGAAGAACTTTGGAGGTTAAGTGTTTGAACCGCATGTTGGAGTAAATCTCTGGCGAGTTGCAGCGGCCTGGTGTCCTGGATACCACTTACACGATACATATACACTCACTTACATACATAACTCCAGGTAGGCACCAGAGCTGTGTCCTTCAACCACCAGGTAAGTTCTTTTGTTGTATTGTAGGTGAGTTATTTGAATTATATTGTCTGCTCCGCGTACGGCGGACTAGTTTCGCTAGCCACTTCTTGACCCAGGGCCCACGATTATCACGCTTCCACATAATAATTGAAATCCTATGGTCGGGGCTCTGGTCTGGCAGTGAACATTTATGTATGTAGATTTTACAAGACATACATGTTAATGTTTTAAAAACTTGAAGGCGCCGGCATTTCCTAGCTGACTGTTCCCTGAGAGGAAACGCCGGAACAAACGCAGAGATCCTCGTCTCTTTTATAGTGCAAACATTATATTATTCGAATTTTATGAGAGTCTAACAAAGCAGGGCCATGTCTGGAAGAGCCTTTTGAAGAAAGAGACATTAAAGCTTTAAGTTCACTTGTCCCAACAGACGTCATGTATGTATCAGTCAACGTGTCCCTATTTTAGGAAGCCCAAGGACTCGTCACAGGACGCTACCAGATCTGCAGGACACCCAGATCATGTTGCAACCGTGTGCCAAATTTCATTCAAATACGTTCAGCCATATTAGCGTACAAGCGTAACAAACAAAGTCACTTACGCATTTATAATATTAATTAGGATGTTTATTACTATCGTTAGGATATAAATACGGGATAAATATAGCATTTGCATCATGGATTCATGATGGCTAACGATGAATCAGTGCAAAAAATAACTTTGACATGATTTGAAGTTGACTCTAAATTGTAATTATTTTACAACCTATAGTAGTTTTACAGTAACTAAGCATCGTATCGTTTTGAATCCTATTAATATTATATGTACAAGGAAAAGTTTAGATGTTTGTTATTTAATCACGCCAAAACAGCGGAAGGGATTTGGTTGCAATTTGACACATATAGTTTACTAGCTTCTGCCCGTGACTTCGTCCGCGTTAAATTTCGTGTTCCCCCGACCCTTCCGTGACTTACAAATAAATTATTCTTAGTGGGTGACGATAGTTGCCAACCCTAGTTGTTCCTAACTTTTAGTTGCATTTACGGCACTACTCAGGATAACCGTGTCTAATTCTTTGCCAGAACAGTCCTTACCACGGACAATAAAATGACTGAAGTTCAAAATGGCCACCACTACCCTACTAATAACTAGGCATGATCCTAATTAGAGATAGCTAGACGACATTTATCAGCTTGTTCCTAAAAAAGTCCTCGCAAGTTACAAGTAAGTATGTAAAGCATTCTCACAAGATTTAAGCACAAAAATCGCTAAAAGCAGTTTGTCCTGGAATGCTGATGGATACGAGTATGTACCCATTTAGGGGGGCGACTGGATGACTATAGTTGCCAACCCTAGTTGTTCCCGACTTTTAGTTGCATTTTACGAGACTATCCAGAATAACCGTGTCTAATTCTTTGCCAGAGGAGTCCACGGACATTATATATTATTGAAGTTCAAAATGCATATAAATATAATACCGGTATAACGTGTGCGTTACGATTGCTCCGCCAGATTATCCAAATAGATTTTTTTTTAGCCAAAACTTTTGTCGAAATTTGTCAAAATCGAATGGCACAAACCAAAAATTTGTCAAAGTAGAAATAAAGAAGATAAAAGGTTTTTAAGTTGGCCGCGCGAACGTAACGTGGAGGATTGCGCGGCCATGGAGATCTCAGCAACTACTTGGGCTAGAGATCTAATTCTTTTTGTCAATTGAAGACTGAATTTGTCAAAAATTGTCGAAAAAAGAATTACATGCTCTAGATTAATATTTTACGAAATATTCACCTTGGAAGTTATGGCCGCGCAATCGTGCACTTGTCGTTTCTTTGTTGTTGATTATTTCTTTAATCTTAAGATTTTATGCCGTAAAACTGTTACAAGAAGGAAGGTCTTAATTTTTCAAAACTAACTAAAGCAATAAATAATACTAAAGTTTAATTAAACAGAAGATATCAGTCCAAACCAAAAAAGTCGTGGCCGCGCAATCGTAACGCTACTTTGAACGCTGATATCTCATTACTACCTGCTAGGAGTTCCGTATGAACATCCATTTATACGGCATATTACTCTCATTAGAATGACATATCAATTTACCCTCAGAACAGTTTCCGACGAGAGTAATCTCAAAAAATATTTCATCTCGTACAATGTTCGAGTAGGGTAACCATAATTTCGATTTGATATCGACTATTGTTCCAAGGATTGGAGGAATATATTCAATGGCACCTAACAATTTATATTTTTTTAATATAATATTTTGAGGTATGCCATGTAACAACATCATTTGTGTGCCATTTAAATCAAATGTTACTATTTTTGATAAGGTATAAGTAAATGCAACTAATTCATTGCAGTTTCTGCAACGTTTATTCTCCCATTCATAAATAATAATAGCATCTTCCAGGTTGCTAATTGTGGAAATGTTTATCATATCCAAATTTAACGGTAGAAATACGATAACCGATATAGTTGCGACTGTAACTAGGGCTTTCAAATACCGGATGTTTCCAATACCGGTATTGAAGGAATTTCTAATAAGACATTAATATAACCATTAAAATAAGTGTTTTTATTTTCAGATCAGTCTTTAGTGTTCTTATTTATTGAAAATTATACAAAAAAAATATGTTTTATTACGTATAAAACATATTTGTATGTATAAATAAAAATTTGGTATATAAATTGATTATTCAGGTAGGACTAGGAATTAGGGACGTATACTTAAACTTGCTTTTTTGCAGGGAGACATTTTACATAGACGTTGTAAAGTACAATATTGTAAAAAAATCATCATCATCATCATCATTTCAGCCGTAAAACGTCCACTGCTGGACATGACCTCCCCCAATTTGGGGGGCTTTGCCATAATCGCCACGCTTGGCAGGCGGATTGGCGATCGCAGTATGGTGGTAAAATGCATAGAGAACGCTGCTGCCCATTCTCTAGTAAGTCCCGTAGTCGCCTTTTACGACACCAGTGGGAAGAAATGGGGTGATGCTATTCTTTACGTCCGGCACCACTCGGTACAAAAAATTTAACAAAAAAATTTAAATTTAAAAAAATATTAACTCTTAATTAATATCTAAATGTCACATCTCAAAATCAACATTATCATACATAATTTCAGCCGTACGGCGTCCACTATTTGACATAGACCTCCCCCAATTTGGCGGGGATTGCCATAATCGCTACGCTTGACAGGCGGGTTGGCGATCGTAGTATAGTGGTAAAATGCATAGAGAACGCTGCTGCCCATTCTCTAGTAAGTCCCTTTTTCGCCTCTTATGACACCCATGGACGAAAATGGAATGGTACTATTCTTAACGTCCGGCATCACACGGAAAAAACAAAATCAACAAAGGTAGATCATTATTTGTAGAAATATTCGTGTAGCTTGGTTAGCCAGCAGTCATATTTGGTGTTCACTAAAGCAACATTCTTATAAGTGTGCAATAAAAAAACAATTAAACCAGTAACACACACTCAGAGAGAAATTTAAAGAAATCAATGTAATGACTGTGCCTTCACAGTATATTTTTGAAAATCTTTTATATGCCCATAAGAATATTAAATTGTTTAAAAAATACAGTGATATCCATAGTATAAATACTAGGAACAAACACAAATTTGTTGTACCTTCAACAAGGCTCAAGAAAATAGGTGGCTCATTCAGATGTCAATGTATACGCTTTTATAATAAACTTCCTAGCCATGTTCAAGATCTAAGTCTCAATAAATTTAAATCATTCATTAAAAACGTAAGTTGTGCCAGAAAGCCTTTTACACTGTTAAAGATTATATTGAGGACAAAAAAGCTTGGGATTAAGCTGCTCCAATTTGTATTTTTAAAATATTAATGTGTTGAATTATATTTTTTATTTTTTTATTATTAATTACTTTCCTTTTTTTATTTTTTATTAATTATTTGTTGGGAATATACACTTTGACATTTTGATTATTGCTTAACTATGACATGAATATATACTCTGAGGAGTATACTATTATTATTATTTTAATAATTTTGAATGTGAGGACTATGTAGATGTTTGTTTTTTTTTATACTTACTCATTTCATTTTAATGATAATCTGGCAGTTTGAGTACTTAATGCGGCCTACCAAAATGTCCTTTCTTTGGTATTGTTCGTCGAATCGTTGTGCTCCTTATGTTCTGAGTTGAGCTGAAAGATTACTGACAAATGCGTGCATTGACTGGACAGGTCTACTCAATCTGTATGGTTCTTTCCTCAAAAGACCATTTCAGACACCTCCATGTACATGATCCTCAAATTATCAGACAGCGACTATCTCCTGATTTTATATACACATTGACATTGATGAATTTTACCTATACAATAACATTAATATTTACTTTTAATGTATTATATTGTTTTAATTATTGTAAATGTGAAGATTAAGTGGGTGTTATTTTTTTTTTATTCTAGGTTCCTTTTCTTCTCATTTATTTTTTATCACAGTCTGGCAGTTTGAGTTATTTATGCGACCTACACAAATGCTCCTTCTTTGGTATTGTTCGTCGAATCATTGACCTCCTTAAGTTCTGAGTTGAGCTGCATGATTACTGACAAATGCGTGCACTGATTGGACAGGTCCACTCAATCTGTGTGGTTCTTTCCTTAAAAGACCACTTCAGACACCAATCCACATGGTCTTCACATGATCTAACCAAATTATGTCTGGACTTTAACCCTTAAAGTCGCAATTTTTTTATTTCATGTAAAATAAATAAATGTTGTTAGTTATAACAATAAAAACACAATAAAATATTGAAAAAAATATTTATTGAAAAAAGGTATTCTTTTTCGCAAAAAAACATTGTGTTGTTTAAAAACTACAATGCGCGTTCAGTAGGGAACACGAAGTATGGCAACCAACAGAAAGAAATTATCTATTTTTTATTCATTGTGGTATTTAAAAAAACAGCTTTTTGATTTTGTGTCACATAAAGAAACCCCACATTTCATACATTTTCTATAAGTGAATCCAGAACAACCGGGGTATTTACACCTTTCTTGCTTTTCAGTCCAAACAGCCCAATGTGATATTTGATCCATTCGGATATCTTTAGATGGCGCCGCTTGAACCTGGCCTTTACGTCTTTTCTGCTCAATTTCAGTCTGTAAAGTAGAACTTGCTGGTCGACCACGTTTTCCACCGTTATTTATAGGAATACCAACCCGACAAAGTGAATCTGCTAATTCTAGCCTAAACTCACATAGATTTAGGAGTTTGGATGAAGTCACATCATTTTGTCTTCCGACTTTTTTATATATCAGCCAAGCATTTACGACAGAAACATCTAAAAGATGATAAAATAGTCTCATAGTCCACTTTCGACTCTTTATTCTAATATGATAACGTCCGATAAAAGAATCTAACAAGTCTACTCCCCCCATGTGCATATTGTATTCTCTAATTGCTTTTGGACAGGAAATAGCAACTCTTTCTTTCTTTTGTTTGTCGAACCGAGTTACAGACGTTGCAGGTTCTGCTCCCACATATGTGGAAATCAAATTTACAGCTTTATTATCTTTCCAAACAATGGCACTGACATCTACACCATCAACATTAGCTACATTTTCCTCGTAAAATCCTCTAGGCACTTTTTTCTTCATGATTTCTTTTTTGTCTGGAAGTTTACAATTACGAAGACGATTAGTGCGTACCGTTCCCAGAGAATAAATACCTTCTTTCGCTAAATATGTCACAAGCTGTAATGACGTGTAGAAATTGTCAAAATATATTATATGGTTGACTCTTCGAGGTACCATGCGGGATAGTCTTATAACAGTGTTTGAAGCCTCTCCCAAGTCTGGTTCATTTGATGAAGCCACATCAGTTTTGCCACGACCAGTATAAATTTCAAATCTATGGGCATAACCATATATACTACATATAAGGAAGAGCTTGATACCCCACTTGTGTGGCTTATTTGGCATGTACTGCTTCATGTAATGACTCATCTTTGTCGAGCACATTTGCTCATCAATAGACAGTCTCTGCTCCATGGGTATCAAGCCAAATCGTTCGTTGAGAGAATCTACAAGAGGTCTAACAAGGTAAAGCTTATCATAATCAGAATGTGTATTGGGTAAATTTTTATCTTTGTTATTGAAATGAATTATGGAACACATTTTCTCAAATTTCTTTGAAGGCATTGTATTTTTTATGAGATCATAGCCAAATTTGTTATTCCAGTACAGTTTTTTATTTGGATAATGGATTACAGAGTTATATATCAGAATACCCATAAATTTGTAAAGGTCATTTTCATCTATGTGTTCAGGATTTGATACTTGCTTCTGAGTAGAATATAAATTACTTTCCTCAACAATCTTTGTCACGAGTGAATGTCGGAATACGAAACGAAAAAATTCTAAAGGGGACTGACATTCTAGCACGTCAGAGGGCATTTGAGTATTTCCCTTGAATACAAGATCCTCATCACTGGTAATAAGATTCCTTTTTCGCCATATAAGAGGTCTTGATTGACTACGTCCACTAATAGAAGTGTTACCCTGAGTTTCGTCACTAATGAGGGGGGGATCGGAAATTTCGTCGTCACCAATAAGTAAAGCGGGGTCTTCATCATTTTGATCTTCAGACGTAACAGGAAAAACAAGGCTTTCTCCAACAATTTCATTGTTTTCTTCCTCAAGGATGGCGTCTTCAAGGTCTTGTTGAATTTCCCGCGCAGACCGGTAATAGTTTACTTCATCTTCAGCTTCAGAGTCTGAAGAATCTAAACCGTCTTCAGAGTCGTCCCAATTATGCAAAAAATCACTTATCTCTTTTTGCGATAAGCCAGCCATACTGTAAAAAATAAAAATTCGTTTTACTCTTCCAGTCATACTTTACATCTTGCGCGGAAGGCGCAATGTTGTTTTTACACAACACAAAAATAAATAACTTTTTAATACAATTTAATTTTTCGATTATATTATTTCTAAACTAAAACCGCAAAACAAACATTTAGACTACAATAATCAAAAATAATATTGAACTTACCTCGAAAATTAAAACTTTTATTCACAATATAATTTGCACAAAAACCTTCACACTTTTTCTTTACCCGCCAAAATTTTGACAGCCGAAAAAAAGTAATAAAAAAATATAAAATTATCAAAGGTGCCAGTCGTAATAAATATTTAGAGGTTCAAGGTACTAGTATTTATGGTTAAATCGATAATAGGTAATTTAATAGGTATGTAATATCGATTAAAATATTGCGTAGTTTAGAAACTACATTGCGACTTTAAGGGTTAAAAGAGACTGTGACCTCTGAGTTTGTTTCGGCCTTTCTTCTCAGAGTAGTCAGATAAGAAACGCCGACCTCATCTAGTTTAAAAAAATATGATTGACGTGTAAAAGTGTTTGTACAAACCTACTTGCAAAAATAAAGTCATTTATCATTTATCATTAACAAAATAAATCAAGTTTTAGTAAAATTTTCTGAATTTAAGACGTTTTTTTTTAAAGTGTGATCGCAACGAGCGCTCTTAATGTTGAATTACATAGCGAATTTCTCAGCCTGTTACATAAATAGCCTACTGACATAAAAACACGCTCTGCTACAATTCTTCTAGGTATCACATACAGTAAAAACAGTTAGATGCCTATACAAATATCTCCCGACCACCCTCAGCAGTTTCGAAGAAACTAATCTCTACTCTATGATTTAAAATTACAATTCGTATTTATCCCTCTCTAATTTCTCCTGTATGGACCTGTCTTCATTTTCACAGCTTGTATTCAGTGAATTAGAAGGTTCTTCTATCGTCATAATATTGTCATATTCCTGATCAGTCGCTGTCTCTTTGAGCGTTTCGTGTGTCACATTATTATATCTTAAACATGCAAGAAAATTTACGATAACATCTAGTATTTGATACTGTTACGTAGATCGTAAAGTTCGTTTTTGTGTATTTTGGTAATACTGGTTTTAATTAATTTATCCCGAACCCCAGTTCATAACAATATTTATGTGGGTTTTTTGTCTAGAGAATGAGCAGCAGCGTTCTCTTAGCATTTTATCTCCATACAGCGATCACCAACCCGCCTCAAATTGGGGAGACCTATGTCCAGCAGTAGACGTCTTTCGGCTGTAATGATGATGATGATGAGGTTTTGTGAAGGTATTGTCATCGTTAGTGAAGAAAGTTTCAGGGCCGTACAAATTATGTCTGTAATACCGTAATCACGGTATTGAGGAGTCAATACCGGTATTAAAAAAGGGCAAAATAAAATCCGGGATCACGGTATTACGGGATCCCGGAATACCGGTATTGAAAGCCCTAACTGTAACGCTGCATTTTTTATGAACACATTGTAAATGACATTATTTTTAGCGCTGGTTCCATTGGTAATTGTTACAATAGTACGTGCCTGAATTCTGACACATCAGAGAGAATACACTTATCAATAAATATATCTAATTTTTGAAACATACAAGTTTTTATTTAATAGTAATTAATTTTGCAGAATGTTCAATATAATTGCTCGTCCCCAGTTATAGGTATTCCCAAATCAAATCGAAATTATGGTTACCCTACTCGAACATTGTACGAGATGAAATAATTTTTGAGATTACTCTCGTTGGAAACTGTTCTGAGGATAAACGATATGTCATTCTAATGAGAGTAATATGCCGTATAAATGGATGTTCATACGGAACTCCTAGCAGTTATAGGTAATGAGATATTAGCGTTCAAAGTAGCGTTACGATTGCGCGGCCACGACTTTTTCGTTTTGAACTGATATCTTCTGTTTAATTAAACTTTAGTATTATTTATTGCTTTAGTTAGTTTCGATAAATTAAGACCTTCCTTCTTGTAACAGTTTTACGGCATAAAATCTTAAGATTAAAGAAATAATCAACAACAAAGAAACGACAAGTGCACGATTGCGCGGCCATAACTTCCAAGATGAATATTTCGTAAAATATTAATCTAGAGCATGTAATTCTTTTTTCGACAATTTTTGACAAATTCAGTCTTCAATTGACAAAAAGAATTAGATCTCTAGCCCAAGTAGTTGCTGAGATCTCCATGGCCGCGCAATCCTCCACGTTACGTTCGCGCGGCCAACTTAAAACCCTTATAACTTCTTTATTTCTACTTTGACAAATTTTTGGTTTGTGCCATTCGATTTTGACAAATTTCGACAAAAGTTTTGGCTAAAAAAAAATCTATTTGGATAATCTGGCGGAGCAATCGTAACGCACACGGTATAACAGGACTATGTAAACTCAAAACTTAAGCATTGCCTACTTAGTTTTCAGCCAATTAAATGGCTTTAATTTACTTTTAAGTAACGCATAAAATAGATACGCCAGGCTAGCCTGCGAAATTCAGATTTTCTTCAGGTTTTTTTTGCAATTTGCAGGTCATCGCCAGCCTGTATGCTGAACAATATATTCATAATACAATCTATTAAATGTTTTTTATATTTAAAATTCCCATTAAATGGTATTTTTTTCATGCAATATTCATGCAAATAAAGACATTTATCATTAAAGGTAAGTGCTTCATCACATGCACGGATAATATTAATCATATGTCAATGACCGTGGTTTAATTTAATAGATCCAAATTTGGTACTCCAAGAAGAGGATTGTCTCGGATTTCAGCCTGAAACCACAGTCAAAAAGATTACTCTTTAACTTAAAGGCCGAAACAAACTCAGAGGTTAGTGTCTTTTGAAGTCCAGACATAATCTTGGTCAGAATAAGTGGACACATTTATTGATGTCTGAAATGGTTTTCTGACGAAAACACCACACAGACTAAGTGGACCTGTCCAGTCTTTGAAAGCATTTGTTAAATATCATGCAGGTCAAATCAAAAGTTTAGGAGCTCAACGATCCGACGAACAATACCAAAGAAAGGAAATTTGGGTAGGCCGTATAAATGCCTCTATACCGCCAGACCATGATCAAGATTAATACTGAGTATAAAAAACAATGACACACGAGTCTTCACATTCACAACAGATAATACTTTACAAAGTAAATATTTATTTTCACAAATGTTTAATAGCGGCGTTCCAGTAAATAACATCCTGTAAATAATTGCACTGCACTTCATTTTGATAGCACTATTTGCTCTGATGACCAACCACCCTAATTGCTTAACACACGATCAGTCAAAATATGAATCATTTTGAAGGATGTTGGTTATTCATTGCTTCGTATGTTCAAAACATTTGTCTACTTTACAACGTTAATAACGCAATGGATGTGTTTGGACTGTCAAAATGAAAGCCATTGCTGATGTCAGTGTTTTACGCAATTACCCTGCTGATGGAGACCACAGTAATCCACTAGGTCGAGACGGTCGAAGTGGCGGAGTTAAGGGGAGGCTCTATGTCCAGCAGTGAACGTCATCATCAGCATCTTTGTGTTATCCCGGTTCCATCCTTTCGGAGTCCGAGGTCTACTTTCCTGATTGTAGCCTACTTCGGACGGTCTTCCGCACCCCTTATGATGAGTCTGTTGGAACGCAAGTCTTTCGTCCAGCAGTGGACGTGTTCCGGCTGAAATAATAATCATGATGGATATGCTCTAACCGGTGGTGGGTGGGTTGGTCACTGATTGCGCCTCTGTGATTAGTGGGGTATCACGTACAGGAAAATCAGGGGACTTTACCGACTTTTAATGACGGTTAGGATTTTTTTATTCCCGGCGTATCATCTGAAACTGCACATTGTGCAAGGGGGTTTTCATATAATCCCATTTATGTTTTCATGAAATATGTATTCATGCAATGGGATTGAACTTAGACTTTTCTGGTCGCGAATCATACTATAATGAACATACATCCTGCCACTGAATTAGCAGTAATTGCAAAAACGTAACAATATTTGAATTTCACGAGCTAGTTTGACACATCCACTTTAAGGGAAAGAGCTAAAAGGCGACCTCGAAAAGTAAAAGACTAATCAAAGGCTAACTGCTGATGATGATAGCATTGTGCTGACAGTACCCACACTTCGATATCTATTGTTACCGATACTCACCACCCACAAGTGCATTGCAATACTGTTATCAACATGAAGTGCATTGCTCTGTAATGTGGAGCAATAACACAGGAAAATCATAGTATACACAAACCTACCTACATCCTACTGTGCATTACACAATGAGAAAGCCATTGTCCTAGCTGGCAGGTCGGCGCTATGGGCCACGCGGCCTCGGTTTCGATGGCAAAACCAACAAACCACTTCACAGGGAAGAGAAACTAAGCGGGTAGTCTCATCCTAAGCTTGTGGTTTTGACACGTTGGTTGTTATATTGACAAAACAACGGACTTTCATGGCTGCCGTTGTCTGCGAAGCTCACGGAATAGTTCGAAAGAGTTACCGTGGCTCTGCCAGGCAACTGAAGGAATACGGGTGGGTTTTAATCAGTAAAAGTCTGACACGCCCTTCCGCTCCACCCAGAGCGGGTAATGTCATTTGATGATTTTCCACCGACAAAATGAAGGGCAGCAGTTGTCGTCTTTGCAGCTACTATAGGACGACCGGTGACGTAATCAAAATGGAATCTGCCAACACTCATAATAATGTACTTGGTCCTCCACCTTAAGTTCCACACTGTTCCAATTCGCCAAATATTTACGGGAGATGCACTGTAAATGACAGTACGGTAATTAACTTGACGGCTACTTATTAAAAATGACCGCTTTCTTTTAGCATCGACTAACGAATGCCCTACAATGCATTTTTATTTTCAACTGTGGCATCTTTACTTTCCATAAGCAACTTTACCCATAAGTACTTCCCTTAAATATGTCTCAGTTCCTAAACATCTGACGCCGTGATTTAATATCAAAGCAATACCTACAAAAGTAGCAAACTCGACTATTTGTCCAAAATTTTTAGTAATTGCTATATAATTACACGCTTAATATTAGCTTCACTTGTATGTTTATTTGTATGTTGTTTGTTTGTAACCGACTCCTTATAGCGCGATTTTGACCCACTTTAAACAACCAGATTTCATTCAAACTTTGCACACCTGTCAAAGACCGATGACAATGCAATAATTTCATAAATTTGTGCCATTATCCTTACCAGGGTTACCAGCAAAAAACTGTGTTCTAAAACTACGCTGACATACGGTCACAAACTACGCTGACATACGTCTCAAAATTCGAAACACCCTAAAAAATAGAAAATTAATAATAGTTTAAAAAAACGCTTCCATAGAAAACCAAACTAAAAAGGTGCCTGATCAATAAAAAAAAAATACCTTAAAAAGCACCCCACGCTTTTTTTCCATTATTTTCTACTTTTTAGTTTGGTTTTCTATGGAAGCGTTTTTTTAGTTTTTTTTTTTAACCAGTCAATTACCGTAATTACAGACAATTAAAAACATTGTGTCTATACCAAATGTGGTATCTCAGGGACTTAGAGGTTAAACTATTATTTTCATTCATATTCAATTTTTACTAATGGGTAAAGTTGCTTTTCGAATGTAAAGAGGCCACAGTTGACGGTACAGATATGACCCATCTACTGCTAAAGACATAATATTGCCATGAATGCACTAACGGCTGCACTGTTACACGAGTAGGTAGTGCGTTCCACACTTAACCGTTACCACATCCGGCTGATAAGCTGCTGGCTATAACACGTTATAATTATTTTGTTATACGTAGGTAGTAAGAAATGGAAAAGTAAAAATGTGTGCCAATTTGAAAACCATAAGGCTTGTCGCTAAGTAATAACAGCCGCACGGGTTGATCGTTCAGGTTAAGCTACACTGGCCGCGGTTGGTCCGTGGATGGGTGACCATCTTTAGGTACATACCAAGACCCGTGCTTCGGAAAGCACGTTAAGCCGTTGGTCCCGGCTGACTTTCGTAGATTTAAAACAGTCGTTACGGGTCGTCAGAAGCCCAAAAATCTAACAACCAGTCTAACCACGGGGTATCGTATTTCCCAGTAATGGGGTTGTGGAGGTCAGATAGGCAGTCGCTCCATGTAATATACTGGTACTCAGCTGCATCCGGTTGGCCTGGAAGCCGACCCCAATGTAGTTGGGAAAAGGCTAAGCAGATTATGATAATTAGGGTTCCGTTGCCAAATGGCAAAAAACGGAACCCTTATAGATTCGTCATGTCTGTCTGTCTGTCTGTCTGTCTGTCCGTCCGTCCGTATGTCACAGCCACTTTTCTCCAAAACTACAAGAGCTATGCTGTTGAAACTTGGTAAGTAGATGTATTCTGTGAACCGCATTAAGATTTTCATACAAAAATAGAAAAAAAACAATAAATCGTGGGGTTCCCCATACATAGAACTGAAACTCAAAAATGGTTTTTTTCATCTAACCCATACGTGTGGGGTATCTATGAATAGGTCTTCAAAAATGGTATTGAGGTTTCTAATATCATTTTTTTCTAAACTGAATAGTTTGCGTGACACTTCCAAAGTGGTAAAATGTGTGTCCCCCCCTCGTAACTTCTAAATTAAGAGAATGATAAAACTAAAAAAAATGTATGATGTACATTACCATGTAAACTACCACCGAAAATTGGTTTGAACGAAATCTAGTAAGTCGTTTTTTTTTTAAAACGTCATAAATCGTAAACCGCAATTTACCTTTCATTTAATCAACAGAAATATAAAAATTAAAAAAAAAACATTTATTTTCATAAATGTACGCTGCCAGACTAGGCCCACATAAGGTTTTAAATGCGCAGTGGAAGTGTGACAACCTTGGGGCTCTAGAGACAAGAGTGGCTAGCGTACTGTCCGCCGTACGCGGAGCAGACAATATAAGAGAACAATTGCAAATAAATTAACTACACTAAAACGAACAAAGGAACTCACCTTCCAGGACGACGACCGCCTGCTTCTTGGGATTACCTGGATCTTTGTATGTAAGTGAGTGTGTATGTACCGTGTTGTGACTTGTAAGTGGGTTTTCCAGAACCAGGCCGCTGCCACTCGCCAGAGATTCACTCCAACATGCGGTTCAAACACTTAACCTTAAAGTTCTTTAATATCAAGAAACTAAACCCGTATTCCTTCACCAAAAGGGGTTATTGTAACACTAAATCATTAGGTCATGACGTATTGTCCGCAAAACGACCGATTTTCAAGGATTGATTTACAAAAAACTCGTGGAAGCAAAAATCTGTCCGACGCTCTCAAAGACCAAACTAAAAAGGAGGGAAAAAGAAGTGACAAGTGTCAAAATCAAACTTGACGAGTCAGATGTCATTCCGTTCGGGCGGCGCGTTCCGAAAGCGCATAGAGTAACAAAGGTTCGTTCCGAAACATCTACCCCCCCCGGACGGGCCTTCCCGTCCGCTAATCAATTGGCAATCTTGACAAGGTTGCGACCGCTCTCTTCACGACCGATCCGTCCACCAAAACTTCTGCAAAACGAGGAACCCCGTCAGTGCCAGCCACCAGATTGAGAATGCGCCCCCGGCGCCAATACAACGGCTTAAGGTTGGCATCCTTAATCAGGACGAGGTCTCCAATTTTGGGCGGATGCGTTTTATCAGTCCACTTGACGCGCTGCTGGAGGATGTGCAAATACTCCAAGCTCCAACGCTTCCAAAAACTCTGAGCGAGCTGCTGCACCAACTGAAACCGCGATAGCCGATTTTGGCTCACATCGACAAGAGGGTACTCGGGCAGGGCGACAAGTGGCTGTCCAATCAAAAAATGGCCCGGGGTCAGGGCCTCCAAGTCGTTCGGGTCCGAAGACAGCGGGCACAATGGACGCGAGTTCAGTGCAGCTTCAATGCGGCAAAATACCGTAGCTAACTCCTCAAAGGTGAGAACGGTGTCTCCTAACGATCTGCGCCAGAGTCCCTTTGCCGCTTTCACCGCGGCTTCAAAAATACCCCCCCAATGGGGGCAGGCTGGCGGGTCAAACAACCAAGTGACCCCTCGGCGGGCTAATTTGTTACCAATGTCAACCTGGTTCTCAGCAAGGAAGGCGTATACCTCCTTCAAATAGTTACTTGTACCCTTGTAGTTAGTACCGCAATCAGACCTGATCAAAGTAGGTAACCCACGGCGAGACACAAATCTATCCAAGGTCGCCACAAATGCCTCCGTCGAGAGGGAGGTTACCAACTCCAAGTGCACTGCCTTAGTTGACAGGCAGACAAACACACACAAATAAGCCTTAACAATTTTACTATTCCGAAGAGGAGACGTCTTCACCAAAAAGGGACCAGCAAAGTCCGTTCCGACGCCTGCAAAGGGTCTCGCCTCATTAACACGATCAGCCGGCAAGTCTCCCATCATTGGCTGCATAGTAGAGGCCTTAGTCCGGTAGCACGGCAAACAACGGAAGACGATGCTACGAATAGTACGACGGGCCGACAATATCCAAAACTCTCGCTGCAGAATGGCCAACAGCGCATTGCAACCGGCATGCGAGTTCTTAATGTGACGATCAGTCACCAACAATTTAACCAAATGGCCCTCCTTAGGCAACAAAAGGGGGTGACGGGCCCCATAAGGAAGGCTAGAGTGCCTCAACCGTCCCCCAACACGCAAGAGACCCGTATCGTCCAAAAAGGGGTTCAATTTACTAATGGCTCCCGACAATTTAGCCTTACCAGACTTCAAAATTTCAATCTCCTTCTCAAAGTGTGCAGCCTGCACGGAGCGGACCCAAAGGAGGAGTGATTCCTGTCGCTCCTGAGGAGAGAGAACCAGAGACAGGCGTTTGTTCCCGGAGTTCCTAGAATTATGACCAAAACGCCTGATCCACGAGGTAACGTTCAACAATTTGTCGAGGGAGCTGTATCGATTCAACAAAAATTCAGGGTCAAACGGAGGGTCCTTCGTTCCAACAGCGAGCACCTTGAGCCCGGGCAAAGGACCCGACATCAAGACTGGCGTTCGAGGCCAATCATCCTCGGGGTGAGTCAGCCAGTCTGGTCCCCACCATAGGGGGTGAGCAATCAGGCGGGGTGCCATGCACCCACGTGAGGCCACGTCGCCCGGGTTCAAATCTCCAGGCACGTGCCTCCAAATCAAAGGCGTTTCAGAATTTTGAATCTGGGACACTCGGTTCGCAACAAAGACCTCCAAAGAGTGGACGGACGTCTTCAACCAACACAAAACAATTTGACTGTCCGTCCAGGCGTAAGAAGCCCGAATGTCCACAGTTCCACCCAAAGTGTGAGCAACGTGGTTCAATAGACGCACAAGAAGCGCCGCCCCTGACAATTCTAATTTAGGGATGGTCAGTGCCGTCCGGAGGGGGGCCACCTTGCTCTTGGCCATGACCAGTGACAACTTCACCTGGCCTGTCGCGCTGACGGTGCGCAGATAAACAACAGCTGCATAACCGTGCGAAGATGCATCACAAAACCCATGAAGGGTAGCAGTGTAGCTCCCAGGGGGGAGGATAGCGCGGGGTAACACGACCTCGTTGACTGCAGGGAGTGCGGATACAAATTGGAGCCAATCTTCCAACAGGGTTTCCCGAAGTGGCTCGTCCCAACCAAGTCCCGCAGTCCAAAGGCGCTGAAGAAAACATTTCGCCCAAAACAATACCGGGCATATCCAACCATTCGGGTCAAAGGTCCTCGCGACAGTAGACAACACCAGTCGTTTAGTCCAAGTGTGAGGTGACTCCAAGTCGACATCGTATGTGAAGATGTCTTGGACTGGTCGGTACTGAACGCCGAGAACTGGTATCATAGCAGGGTTGTCAACATTTTCAAACAAAAGCGGGTCCTGCCTATGATCCTCCGGCAAACCTTCCAATAGCGCTGGCGAGTTGGACACCCATTTACGCAACTCATAGCCAGCGGAAGCCAAAATACCAATCAATTCGTCACGCAACAGAACAGCTTCCCCAACTGTGGGAGCTCCAGTACAAACGTCGTCAACATACAAGTCCGTTTTCAAGATGGCGGACGCACGAGGGAACTTCAAACGCTCTCGGTCCGCGAGCTCCCAAAGGGAACGAATAGCAACAAAAGGGCTCGATCGGAGGCCGTACGTATTCGTATTGAGCTCATACACAATCATGGGATCCTGGGGATTCTCTCGCCACAGGATCAACTGATAACGTCGGTCATCCTTGTGAATAACCGTTTGGCGGAACATCATTTTGATGTCGGCCACAAAAACTACCTGATGACGACGGAAGGAGGTAATGACGTCACAAAGATCCCTCAACAATTTGGGGCCTGGATGCAAGCAATCATTCAAGGAGACACCAGACGAAGTCCGCGCAGACCCATCAAACACCGTGCGCAGCTTACCGGTGGATGGCTTGAGGACCGCGTGATGCGGCAGGAAATAATACTCACTTGAGCGCCAATCCAAATTTGACACCGACATGTGTCCCAAATCTGCGTATTCCCGCATGAAATCCAAATATTTCTGCCGCAGCACTGGGTCCCTGCTCATGCGGCGCTCCATTGCCAACAATCTCTTCTCGGCCGTAGGTCTGGATTCGCCGAGAGGTGGTCGCACCGCAACAAAAGGCAACCTGGTCACAAGCCGGCCGGAATGGAGTCGACCTGTGTTGTTCTGGTAGAACAACTCGCACTCCTCGTGTTCCGGGTTCAAACGGGCTACCTGAGGGGGCTCTTCAACCTCCCAAAACCTCTGAACGGCGTCAGAGAGGGCGGAGCCAGATGACAACCCAAAATCAGGTTCAGGTGTAGGGAGGTCCCACAACGCTGGTCCCATCACCGCAAAGCCAAAGATGGTCGAGACAGCCACCAAACCGCGTGGCTGCAGAACCTTTATATCACCCAAAAGTATTCTCCCTAGTACATCGGAACCCAACAACAAATGCGCTGTCCTAGGGGAATCAAACCGGGGGTCAGCCAATTCCAGGCCTGACGTCAACCGGACGATTTCTGAAGACAGCTGACATGGTGGATGACTACCCAAAATATTCGTCAGAACAACGGCCGAAGCAACAATTTTAGGTGCCATACAATTCAGAGGAGTGACCTCAAACCAAGCCAGTCCCTTGGACGTGACCTCTGTTTCGCCCACTCCCCTAATTTTGCGTGAAAAGTCACGCACATCAAGGCCCACCTGTCCCGCTAAAGAAGATGACAAAAGGCAACCCTGGGCTCCCGTGTCCAAAATGGCACGGACCACAACAGAATTCCCCGTGGGCCCCCAGACCCTGACCGATGCCGTTGGCAACAAAACCGTTTCGATCTGAGGGGGTTCCTTAGCGGGGCAGGCGCCAATGTCCTAACAATGCCTGGGTGGCGACCGATCGCCGCACCCAGGCTCAAGTCTTTCCCGACGAGGATAAAGATCAAATTCCTCGTCCGCGCGGTGTCCCGAGCCACGCGCCATCGCTGGAAGGGCATATCCCACCGGATGCCTGAATGGCGGGGGGCGTGACTCCAACCGGGGACGTTCCGCCAAAGGAGGGGAGGGAAGGCGGTGCTGGTCTGGCCAGCGCTGCCTAGCAACAGCTACGTAACTACTTTTACGTGGGGAGACCAAATGGCGATCGCGCGGCTCCCGATCAACTTGCGCGGGGGGTGGAGTGCGGCGCTCAAAATTGCGGGCCTCTCCCCGGTTCTGAACCGGCGAGGCAGAAGCCCGGTGACCAACTCCATGGTGCCCCCTCGTACGCGAACCTTCAACAGAGGCTGGTCTGCCAGCGTGGTTCGCGTTAGCGCACAATATGTCCAAATGGGACCCCCTACAAATTCCACAAGGGCGGGGATTGGGGCAGTCCCGATGGAAGTGAACCCCCAAACATGAGAAGCACAGACGGCGTGCACTGGCAACTCGGCGGCGGGCACTCACGTGCAATTTCAAAAAGGCCGGGCAAGTTGCCATGCCATGCCCCGTGTCCTTACAGAACTCACAACCAGGACGACTCTGGGTGGCAGCAAAACGAGCGGCGGGGCGACCATCAACAGGCCCGCGAGCCCTAGTCCGTCCCTGGTCTCGTGGCCGGGAAGACGGTTGGCGTGACTCGGTGGCAACGCTAGAGTTGTCCATAAACCGACACTCATCCTCTAAAAATTTGACGAGGTCACCAAATGGGGGGAGGTGTGTGACACTATCCCCACCATACTTCTGCTCGAAACGAGCCCTCAAATCAGCTGGAAGACGTTGCAGCACCACATGTACCAAAAGGTAAGACCAATGGTCCACCGGCAACTCCAATCGCTTTAAAGCGTTGGTCGCTGCCACCAACGGGTTCAACAGGTCAGTACGCAATGCTGATAATCTTGTAATGACCGGTAACCCCAAAATCTGTTTGATGTGAACATCAGCCAAACAACGCTTGTTTTGATACCGCCGGGTGAGTAACTCCACAGCGGTAGGGTAGGCTGAGTCAGTCAAAGACAGATGCTGCACCAAGGCTCGGGCCTCACCTTCCAGGACAGACAACAAATAGGCCAACTTTTGGGCGGGTCTGAGGTCCGAGCGTGCATCAACCAAACTTTCAAACAGGTTTTGGAAACTTAACCACTGGTCCAAGCTACCGTTAAAGTGTGGCAGTTCCAAGGTAGGCAGTCTACTCAATAGTCCGGGACCTGAAACAACCGAGGTCTCCGGTTTGACCTGGACAGGTGTCCGGCTCCCCAATATTTCCCGAGCACGTTGACCAATGACATCCCCCAGGTCCAAGATCTGGTCGTAGTCAGCAAGGACCTTGTCACGTGCTGCCTGATCCAGCACTTCCAGAGCCACATCACAAATGTACTCGTTGTAGCGGGTGAGCAGAGCATCAACGTTGCCGAGTCTCAAGTTCAACTGCTCGAACCGAGCAAGCGTGATCCCTTCGAGATCCTGGCGCTCAGCAGTCGCTGCAGCTGAAGTGAACCACCGTAGCTGTGTGGTCAATCCACTGATTGCCTCTCTCACCGCTTTGTGTGCCATTGCACAGACAATACAATTCAATATACCAAACAAAATAATTAAGTAACAAAGTTCAAACAATAATTTCCAAAATACCTACAAGCAAACAATCAAACTACCAAACTGACTAATCAGCAACTCAAGAAATAACAAAATATTGGTTTCAATTCAATGAACAAAAATAAAGTTTTGTTTTAATTCAAACCAATGTCAACGGTACAACAATAATAAACCTTTCTTCCAACTTTCAATGTTAATGCTCAATAATGCCAATCAACACTGTAAGTATATAACCAGGCTGACTATGGTAACTTCAGTTTACCCGACAACATGAGTTACTCGACTCAATAAATTTAAACAAATTATTTCTAATAACAATTAATCACCATTAACAAACATTTACAGCGAATTACTACTTCCCTTATAGAGACTGCCAAGTAATTAGCCTACTGTAAATTACCAATTTGGTGGTTTTGTAGGTTAAAACCACGCCTCTGCTACCAAAATGTACGCTGCCAGACTAGGCCCACATAAGGTTTTAAATGCGCAGTGGAAGTGTGACAACCTTGGGGCTCTAGAGACAAGAGTGGCTAGCGTACTGTCCGCCGTACGCGGAGCAGACAATATAAGAGAACAATTGCAAATAAATTAACTACACTAAAACGAACAAAGGAACTCACCTTCCAGGACGACGACCGCCTGCTTCTTGGGATTACCTGGATCTTTGTATGTAAGTGAGTGTGTATGTACCGTGTTGTGACTTGTAAGTGGGTTTTCCAGAACCAGGCCGCTGCCACTCGCCAGAGATTCACTCCAACATGCGGTTCAAACACTTAACCTTAAAGTTCTTTAATATCAAGAAACTAAACCCGTATTCCTTCACCAAAAGGGGTTATTGTAACACTAAATCATTAGGTCATGACGTATTGTCCGCAAAACGACCGATTTTCAAGGATTGATTTACAAAAAACTCGTGGAAGCAAAAATCTGTCCGACGCTCTCAAAGACCAAACTAAAAAGGAGGGAAAAAGAAGTGACAAGTGTCAAAATCAAACTTGACGAGTCAGATGTCATTCCGTTCGGGCGGCGCGTTCCGAAAGCGCATAGAGTAACAAAGGTTCGTTCCGAAACAATAAACATGAATCTTCTGCATAAACCGAGAATACCTACAGGTTTGTACGGAACCCTTTGTGCGCGAGTCCGACTCGCACTTGGCCGGTTTTTTTTATAAGGATTAGTGAAGTCTATGCTTTGCCTAAATAGCTAACTTAAATTCTTTCCAATGATACAGCCCTATTTCTTCACCAGTTTTTAGCATCTGGCCCATGTTATGTCACAGATCGTTTTTTTATTTTTATTCTTTAAGCATTGACGATTTACGTGCAGTCACGAACGAGTGGCGCGTAACAATGAAATATCAATACTAACCCATTTCAAATAAAGAACACACCTAAACAAGAAAAAAATATTGCCATGAACTCATGACTCGACCTCAATTTCTACCTTGAACGCAATAAAAAGGTCATCGGTAGAAAAAGTGACGGGACCGAAAAAGGGAGGAAAATGTGACTAATTAATAATTATGCTGTTGACATGGTAACATAGACCATAAGGGATTAAAAATAAAGTTGTGTATTGGTCGGGGTGTTTTGTTTTTAGGGTTCCGTACCTAAACCGATACAACGGAACCCTATAACTAACGCTCCCCTGCTGTCCGTCGTTATTGTGAGTTACGATAAAAATAATTTCAAGATTTCTTGATATTTATGAAAGCGGCAGTAAAGGACACAAAATTGGCTGTTTGGTCCGGCTAATATCTGACCGGTTTTAATGGATTACGGAGTAACAGGCAGGAGTAGGGTTACTTTTGTCCTGTACGTATCCATGCGGGCGAAGCCGCACCAGTAGTATTATCAGACGATTGTACCTAAGCACCCTAATGCATTATGAATTTATGATTGATTAAATTAGTATTGTTCATGAAATGATTACAGATAAACTATACGGTTTGCTTTTCATCACGCTATGTCAATAGTAGGCAAGGGTATAAATTGACGTGACGAAGTAGTAGGGTGTGACCATTTGTCCACCGTCACGTCGACGGGACGTCAACAAAAGCAAGATGGCGGCTATACGGATACATACATTTAATCCACGTTAAAACCGACGTAAAAATAAAGATAGAAAGAAAGAAAAATGTGTTTATTGGCATTATATCATTAAAATAAAACTTAAAACTATAAAAAAGGAGAAAACAAAACAATGATACTTATGTCAAAAGGGCCTCAGCTCAGCATAATGTCAGATGACAACGCAAGGTGTGCCATCTGACGCTGATTTTCAGCTGCAACTAGGGTTGCCACCCGTACTTTATAATAAAGTATTGTACGTTATTTCACATAATTGTACTTTATACTTTATGATAACAATAAAGTACATGAAAATACTTTATTTCGCAAGGTTTTGCAGAACTATCAACTGCACAAAAATGGCTGCAAGTATTAAATTTAATAAGAGCGATGAAGTTTATAAACTTGTTTAAGTATAGTCATTTCTTTTTCATTGTCTACTCCCGACACGTCAGCATTCACAGAAAAAGTTTTTACTGTGATAATTACCAAATGGCGAGACGAGAGAAACAAAACATCTCGGAATTTGATAAAAGAGGAGTTTCAAAAATATGGTACAACTGGTAAAAATATGACTTTAAAATATAACTTCATGGTAGGGTCTGTTGATGAACTACATTTAAAAGTTTATACTCTCTAATTTAATAAAATTACTATTTCTCTTAAATTAAAATACTATTTCAGGAAAAAAATAGGCATTATGATATTAAGGTGTTGATTAGGTGTCAGTTTTGTTACCACAAATAAGGTCAAATATAAAAAAAAAAAACTATGATGAATTCTGCCACTCCAATGATTTTTTTGGATAAATACAGTTATTTTGTATTGCTAGATGAATCAATAAGGAAAATAAAGTATTCAAATACTTAAAAAATACTACTTTTTTACGGTTTTGTTACCATAAGTTCCAAAACAACATGTTTTTTTCATGCTATCGATGTAAAATGGGCAAAAAATACCAACGAAACTACCAAAAAACGCCAATCATTCATTACTTTGAACCAAAACCCAAAATACTTGTAAAAGTGTAGTAAGTTATGAGGAAATCCGCTAAACTCTTTAAAAAATTTGGGGACACAATTGTAAAGCACGGTTCACATAACCTCAAGGCAAATGAAACATTGCAATTAGTTTAAAAAGGAATCATTTATTACTTAAAAATATACTTTGTTCTAAATTAACATGTAGGAGATCCGTAAGTACTTACTTCTAATTTCTCAACATTGATTATAAACTCGGTCTTCTTTGGACGTTTTTATAAAGGACCGACGCAATCTTCACATTTGTGTCATTTATTGAAGAGTTCCATTATCGATCTCTGAAGATCTTCAGCGGATCTTCAGCAATTTTAAATAACACTACATCGGGAAAGCATTCTTTAAAAAAAAAACATTAAAATCGGTCCCCAAATGGCGAAAACATAGCTGGAAATTAATTAACTAACAGTTGAATTTGGGGCAATCCTTTTTATTGACGTCAGTTAAAAAAATCTTAACAAGAGTATTCAAACTTTTCACTTCTTAAAGAGAATAATCATCTCAGATTCAAATGCCATGTCTGCCAAGCTTTATGCTATCGATTTTGTTACTTTGTCGGTCAGTCTATATGTTACAGTACTTTTTTAGTAACAAAACTGAAGTAACACAATGTCAATTCAAAAAAATATATTAGCAGCCCAGTTTCTCAGTAAGTTAAACAGCATACACCAAGTTATTCATTTAAAACATAGTATTTCTTTAGAAAATACATTCATGTAAAAAATGTGTGGTAAAGTTGTGATTGTAATATAACAAACCTGGACACGATTTTCTCTCCAGTCCAGCCAGCCGCATAAACTCACTCACATCACCGAAAAAATGACACTAAGGTTTTTTTATTTAATTACCGATTTAATGTAAGCCATATGGGTGATCTTTGCGAAACATAAAATTATTTTGGTAGCATATTTTTAAAGATAATGAGATAACAAAACCGACATGTCCAGAAGTAAAAATTTTCGGGGACAACATTTAGGCGCGATTTTAAATAGATTACAGTTATTTTAAGCTAAAATAACCTATCATGTCAAGGTGTCTAAGAAAAAATTCAGTAATATTCAATCTAAAATGTTACAGTACACTGGGGACATACGAAAATTAAAGGCTCCGGCTTAGTAAATATTTTTACATAAATTCAATTTTCATTTAATCATATCAAATTTAAACTAAAACCCAAGTACAAAAGTTGAATAACCAGATAAGTATCAAGTCAACTTATAATAATGCTCCGAATTTCGGTAAAAAAATATGAACTTGAGGGACATGCTAAAATGACCATTGTACCATTTTTTTGAAACTCCTCAAAAATGAATTACTTATTTACTTTAAATTAAATATAGATTGTAAAGTTGCTGTGCGTTGTTTAGTAGAGATACTAATTTGATACAAACTGCAAAAAGCAATATTTTTTTAAATATAATAATAAAGAAGAATAAATCGTACTTTATTTTTATACTATGTACTTTTTTCTTACCTATAATAAACCAATGTACTTTATTTGCAAGAAAAAAAGGTGGCAACCCTAGTTGCAACCCACGAGTGCCATACGCAAGACTAATAAATACATAGAGTGTGTCCGTAATAATAAATGAAGAAAGTCAAAAATCAAATCAGTTATTGTGCCGTACATGTGTGTGAAATATCGCGCAAACTCATCGTCTGAACGGTCTGAGTAGCTTGTTCCCAAGACTAGACTAGAATTTCTGGTTTCTATCCAACCTTAACAACTGTTTGAAGTATCCTCGAATGAAGGCCGGGACATGGGGGGGAGAGGGGGGGGGGAGGCATGCCAAAGATTTAACTGCCATAATAATATGACTTTTCTTGAACACAGGTCCCAGTTTCATTGATAAGTGGGAGTAGATCTTTTTACTAACCAGTAATTCCAATTGAAAGCTAAGGAAATGCGACGTTATCGTATTTCACATAAGGGTGTTTTACATACATAATCGTGACGTCGAATTATTTTGTATGAGAAATTAAAACGAAAAAAGAAAAGCGAAAGCCAGTTGATTCTTTGACATGGCCTCATGCATAGCCAAGAGTTATGGTATCAAAAGCAACACCTTGTACTTTTTTGGTGACTGTACTAAGTTGTTTTACTGTTCATTAATATACTGGGGTAATAAGGGCCCTCTTAGTTTCGTGACCTACTGAGCACAATACATCGTAGTTCACTGTTCCTCATTGTGATCACATTATCTACATATTCACTGACAATTCACATATATATCATCAATGGATCAATACACAGTGACATGATACTATTTCTGACCCTAAGGTCACCGACGCGGCGTATTGCTGATAGAAATTATTTGATATTTATTGTTATTCGTCCATTAATAATACACGAGACACTGATTGACTGTGGAATAAAATACAATAATAATTAATTATTAGATCTGCTGTCTAAAAGGATTGTGGCTAAGTAATAACAGCCGCACGGATCGATCGATCGGGTTAAGCTACGCTCGCGGTTGGTTCGTTGATGGGTAACATCTTTACATACCAATAACCCTCCGTGTCTAGGAAAGCACGCTAAGCCGTTGGTCCTAGATGTCATTTATGGATCTTTGACACTCGTTACGCGTCATCAGAAGCCCCAAATGTCTAACAACCAGTCTTACCAAGGATTATCGTATTACCCAGTAACTAGGTTGTGGAGGTGAGATAGGTCGCTCCATGTAAAATATTGTTATTCAGCTGTATCCGGTTAGACTGAAAGCCGACTCGACATAGTTGGGAAAGGGCTAGGCAGATGATGTGACCTGCACGCGTAGCATGACTACCGTAGAAATGGGTTTTGTCGACGGAAGAATAGACAAAATTACAGATCGTAGAAAGATTAAAGATAGAATTAAAGATTGTAGAAAGATTTATACCGTTTTATGCTGGCGTAGCATGACAATTCTATCTCTATTCTACCAAGAATAGACAAAGTTCTTTCTATGGTGGTCATGCTACGCGTGCTGCTGTCTTGTATGGGTCAGAATGTTGGGTCACAAAAGGGGTGAATGAAAGGCAATTGCATGCAGCTGAGATGAGAATGTTAAGAGGGATGTGTGGTGTTACACGAATGGATAGAATAAGAAATGAGATAGAGACATAAGAGGAAGTCTGAAAGTGACACCAATAACTGAAAAGTTGTGTGGAAATTGGTTGTCATGTTATGGGCACGTGGTACGGAGGAGTGAAGAAAGTTTTACGATGAATGTCGATGGTTATAGGAGTAGAAGACGATCAAAGAAACGATGGATGAACTTTGTGAATGAGGATATAGTAAGAAAGAGGGTCTACCGAGATGAAGACTTATAAGAAGTGTGATAGAAAAAATACATGTTGCGCCGACCACAAAAAACTGCAAACTAACGTTTATACTCGTATTTTAACAAACGAGGTGTCTTTGGAAACGTCAAGTTGTTGCTTAGGTCTATAAGCTATACGATGTCACAGAAGTCCAACATGGTGGCTTCTAGCGGATAAAAGTGATACCGAAAAAAAATATTTACGGTATATTTTCCAACCCCAAAATAATTGCAATGAAATAATGATTAGTTGACATAACGAGTCACTTCGGACTTTTAATTTGTCTTTTTGCGATGTCTTCTTTATACCTTTCAGTTGGCGTTTTTATCGTTGTTGGGTTTAGTTATCAACGTTTATTTTTGTTGATTGACAAGACTACCATCAGCTCTATCTATAGGTACCTACCCCACTACCTACCAACCAGCAACCTAACCACTTCTTTATACCAATGCAGCAATGCAGACGGACAGGATTTTCTTGCCATATCAGGCTGAGAGCGCACAGCTAAATATAAATCTAGGCTCCAGACTAGCATCCTCCATATTTAGTAACTGGTTTGTCATTAACCCATGATATAAATCGTACTTAAGACGGCTAGAAACCACGTTTACAAATGGTTTTGCCACAGTGTTACTATTTATCACTTACTAGCTGCTGCCTGTGACTTCGTCCGCGTGAAATTTCTTGTAAAACATAAAATATGACCTGTGACCCTCAGCACTCCTGGAGCTTCCCATTTGTGAAAGAATTTTCGATATCTGATCAGTAGATGCTTCGATCAATAATAGCACTAGATAAAGGATCAGGAACAAAAATAAGGCGCTCAAGTGGCCACGTTTGCACACACTTACACATTTATGTTTCTTACTATGAAATATAGAAAAACGTTTCATAATAATAACAACTTCAGTTTATTATAATCCTTAACACTCAAACATAAAGCATAATTACGATTGCAAAATATTCATATTTAAGTCCTTTTGTCATCGGAGAAAGGTAAAGAGCAATAAATTTAAAATGTCCCTTAAAAATTAAAAGTCATTTTGATATAAGTACAAAATTTATTTATTGTAAACTGAAACTTAAAGTCTAAGCAATATGGTTAAAAACAATGTGTTGACAATTTCGTGCTTACTCTTTTTTGGAACTAGACGTAGTTCTTGGTATTACATTTCAATGCTGAGAACACAGTACTTATTGAAAGACGTAGAGTTGAAGAATATAATTTTTTAGGTGAAAAGGTACGTTTTGATGGTGGCAAACATTTTTAATCGATTTAAAAAAGTAGTAGGACTAAAACAGTATAATAGTTATTTTATTTAATTAAGTGCGGGTTAAATCAATGTGATCCACCCGTATAAGCAATGGGTGCGTCTACTTTTATGTACCAGTATTTAGAAGTAAAATTTGTATTAAATCAAATTATTTTTTCATTTAAATTAAAGTTCAAATATGAATTTTTATAAGGTTTGTATATTTCTTCTCCTCTTTCTTTCGCTACAATAGATACCCATTCTGCACAGCGAAATGGCTCGCTAGGAAATCTACAAACATAAATAAAATATAAAATTACAATACTACTTCATGCATTCTCTGTTCCAGAACAGACAATGTTTGTTACAATAGTTGGTGCGTTGTCGCAAACATTGGTCAAACAATCATAATATGTATTTGCTAAATGATTTATATTTACTATTTGATTGTTTTTATTTTATGAAAAACACTTAAAGATTTAAACTTATGGAAAAAAAGATATTCCTTCCAAAAACTTGGTGCTACAGTGGTAATTTACACAATTTTTGAACGCGTGCTGCGGCATTTACGTCTTAACGTTGGCTATCATTGGACCAAACTAATTTCAAATAGAGCACAAAAATATTTGTGCTCTTATTTTTCGGGCCGTTTTTGAAGCACTCATCGGGAATCTAGTACATTTTTGATCGAAGGATAAATGTAAAAAAAAAAACATTTCGGTACTTTTGTGAGGTTTTCATTCCCTGTTAGGGTAGTCAATTGAAATAACAGTTTATAAAATCCTTTTATTTTGTTCTAAGTTCACAGACGTGATTAGTATCGAAGTATAAACACGATAAAACAAAAGAAAACTGATTTTCTCAACTCATACTTTAAGTAACAACACTACCAGCGGTCGACGACCTAAAAAATAAACCCTCTGTTATTTTTTACTTTATTTTGTCGTGTTTAGATGTCGATATTTCGATAACCATCACGTCTGCAAAGTTTCTCTAACTACATTGTTTTGACCTTGTATAAATAGGTATAGATTATAATATTAACAAAGACTACTACTAAGTAGAATTCGGCTCGAAGGACCATATTACCTACTGATAAAAGTGCAGAACTTTAATCACTAAAACGTCACACACCACCTTATCATCATTTCAGCCCAAAGACGTCGACTTTTAGACGTAGGCCGCCCCCGATTTGGGGGGGTTTGCGATGCTAAGTCTTGGTAGTCTTGGCTTCTGACGACCCGTAACGACTGTCAAAGCTGTACAAATAACATTTGGGCCCAATGCTTTAACATGGCTACGGAAGCACGGAGGAGTCTCGACATTTTATGGATTTGTGGCAAGTTTATCTTATCATCTCGTGCAGCTGTTATTATTAAGCCAAGAGATTCTTCGAACTTGACAAAGGCGTATTTACTCTAAAAAACATGAATTCTAATCTGCGCAAGATTTACCAATTAATAACAACCTCTATTGTCTGTAATTGGGATGCAGTCTTCTAATTGGATGAATTTTTATCGCTATGCGGCGTCAGATGTTTTGGCGGACGTAATTTGAGAACTTGCCTCTGATATGCTAGTTGGATTGTTTTATTCAACGACTCGTATTTTGATTAAATCGTTTTAGCGGTTAAAAAATTGGTTAAGATATCTCCAAGGTCTGTGACAATGTATCAGCGTTGTTTTTCAGAAATCATTTCTGGGTTATTGAAACTTTCGTCAAGAAACTTAGGCTTCTCTGAAAAGGGGGGTTGCCATAATCGCCATCGATCGCAGTATGGTGTTAAATGCATAGAGAACGCTGCTGCCTATTTTCTACTAAGTCCCTTAGTCGCTTTTTACGACACTCACGTCACGGGAAGAAAAGACGGTGCTATTCTTTACGTCCGGGACGATTCGGAACACAGAACGGAACTTATGTCCTTTATTTGATTTTTCTACTCATCACCCTAGACAAACATAACTCAAAACAATTTTTGCCATTGGGAGCTCTAACAAAAAACCGGCCAAGTGCGAGTCGGACTCGCGCACCGAGGGTTCCGCACAAACCTGTAAGTATCCTCGGTTTATGCAAAAGGTTTATGTTTATGAAATTAAATGATTTTTATATTTAAGTTGATTGAATGAAAAGTAAATTGCGGTTTCCGATTTATGACATATTAAAAAAAAAACTATTTACTGGATCTCGTTCACACCAATTTTCGGTGGAAGTTTACATGGTTATGTACATCATATATATTTTTCAGTTTTATCATTCTCTTATTTTAGAAGTTACGGGGGGGGGGTAGAGGTGTGCGCCGATTTCATTTTGATCGGCGGCGGCGTGATGCCAAAATTTAGACGGCGGCGGCGGCGTAACCGGCGTGAAATCGGCGTCAGGACTTTTGATTTAGACTTCAGAGAGGAGAAAAGTAATTCAGATTCTGTTACCTTTTATTTTTAGAAAAAACAGCATGTTACATTAATAATACACTTATTATCACTTATTAATCAAAATCTTTGCACGAATTGTAATTATCATGTATAAATATAATTGCTTGCTTGCTTGCTTGCTTTTTTTTTGTTTTTTGCCATTTGGCAACGGAACCCTAAAAACGATCGATGGACTGTGTGAAAGATAATATGGCGAGATGAAGACTAATGGAGAAGTACGGATGAAAAAGATATGTTGCTCCTATCTCGAATAAATTGGGACAAGGGCCAGAAGCCGGGCTAAGTGCTATTGTGTTTTCTATCTGGAATTCCACAGTAGTAGCACGGAGTCTGGATTTGTGCCTGGTTGTTGGGAATAGGCTCGCCCCCTACTACGTGGGACTTAAACATAACAGGCAAAATATGGGTGTACTGAAGATACACCTCTACCTTCGAGGAAACAAGGCGTGGTGTTACCTCATCAATATCAGTCCAGAATCTTAGCAATGATGTTCGCAACACATTATCTTTAGACGATCTCTCAACTCCAACCTCATGTATTCGAAGCCTTTTACCCCATCCAGTCTTGAGCTTGTAATCTATAATCTTTTCTTTGTCACAAACCACTACACAAATAAGTACACTTGAAACAAAGCTGTCTCCAACTTGATTAAGTTGCACTTCGTAGTGACAGGCTGCCAGCTTTTCCGTATCTCTTAACCAGTAGATAAACGGCTTGGCAACGCGCCAGAACCTACCCAAAGAAAAAGGTTAGGAAGATTGTGTTAAAGTAACAATGGAGCCATTCTATAAGACATCTACTGAATTAAAGTTATTGCTGTCTCTGTCTTGCAGATGAAATATGGAAGAGATGAACCTAGTTTTTGGCATGATTTACGAGACATCAGGCCTGGTTGTCTGTGCTCGTTTCTGCTCTATGTGGAAATATCTTTGTTTTTTTGTAGGACATTTTTAGGCCGATATTACAATTAGCAGTTGTAGTAGCCTCAACTTTTAAGTTGTAGGTCATGGGTTTGAACCCAGAGAGACGTCTAACTACTTTTGTGTAAATAATTTCATCACCAAAAACGATTTCAAAACGGTGAGGAAAAACTTCGCGACCGGCATGACCGGTATTCAAATTCGAATACATGTGACATCTGCTTACCCGCATTGGGTTCTTGTGTCTCAGCAGTGGGAACTTGGCTTGGTTATCCAATAAATTAATGTTAGAATAATTTCGTTCTTGTAAATAAAATATTAAAGAGTTCGATATAGTTTACTTGTAAAGCTTAGCTATTATCCACGATTTCTTTGCAATGTACGTTCGGTCTATATGAAGATATCTTTAGATATTATCAGGCGGGTATTAAAGTTTTATACTGCGTATTCCGTGGTATCTTTCAAGGCTGTCTAGAAACTTTAATTCAGCCTTAGTTGCCAACTATACTTTCATCTCTTTCTTGTTTTAGCTTCAAATATGGGACAGCAAAACTTTTACCTTGGTTAGTCACCGTACAATGAACGAACAAGCCGCGACCAGAAAGTTAGTTTCCGTGTGGACTAGAAAATAGAGAATAAATCAACATTACGTTGAAAGGTATCTGACAGGAGAAACCGCCCCCTTTTCCCATAGGCATTGTAAAGCCGAGTAAGGGATCGTGTCGAGAGAAACTACAGCGTCCTTACCAGCAGGATACAGGGCGGCAGTGTATCTTCACAACTTAGGGGACAACATATTGCGCTCAAGTATGCTATAGAAGTATGTTTTACCTTACTTATAAAATTTCGACACCTATTCGACGGAGATTCCACTGTAAATGTTAATCCGGACATGCGTAACTCATCGTAGTTTGCATAGCTCGTAAATAATAGCTCGTAATAAGTGTTGAAAAATAAAACGGGGCGGGGCGACCCCTGCTAGAACAAAGTTATTTATGCTTTTTCGAATACGACGTTACATTCACAGTTGAACTCTAAACGTTACGTCGTTTACTCTATCTTTAAAGTACTCGAAACTTTATTTTGGCCTCACTAGCTTCAAAATTCTCAACACCCATGATGAAAACATGTTGACCTTACTATCAGTTCCAGAACCCTCGTAAACCGTGAAAACGACACCCATGATGTAAAAAATTGAAAATTTTCGCTACCGGCAGCTTGTATGTTAAAAAAAATCGTATGGGGGCAACGTAGGTATTTCTAAAATTTAATTACTTCAGCAAACTGCATAAAAGAACTTTGTTCCAAAAAATCCATCGTGACTTCGCTTTGTTTATCGAAAGTGAATGAAACACGTTGACGTATAAGTAAGTTCTTGTTATCGATAATTCACTACGCTAGTCTGGGCCCTCCTTTTACTACTGCAAGCAAAAGTATAATTTCGACAGTTCATTGACATCATACTGTTTCCTCTAGGGATAACCGTGACGGACATTTAGACAACACAAACCCATTGGCACGCCTCAATCAATTAATTAATTAAATAATGCCGCATACAAATTAACACGGTGATAAAAACTTCAGTAATTACTAATTGAGGTCATGGCCAGCAGATGGCGTTGTGAATGTAGAGTATGCTTGTATGTTCTGCATGCATTAGGTTTAGGTTTAAAGAAACTTTATTCTGAATAAAAACATAACCTGTCGCTTACTTGAGAACAATAACTATTACTTAAATTAATACTAATTAATATTACCTAATGGTTCGGATGTAGATCCGTCACAAACGAATTAAAAACTACACGAAACCCGACCCACCCGCATTCATTTTTCAAGTAATGTCTGGTTTGCGATTAGATATTGGCTAAGCTGAGTTTTTAATACATTGAGAGAGTGTAGGTTTCTTATGCGTGAGGGTAACTTATTGTATAGCTGTGCTCCTTCAAATGTAAGCATTTTTTGCCATAGTTGGTCCTGGTTTTTGGTAAAACTAATAGACTTGCTCGTCGTGTGCTTCGTTGGCTAACTTGTCTATGTTGCGTAAGTGTGCATTAAAAGCATGCATGACTTTACAAGTGACGCCACTTTAGTAGTTACGGTGTATCCTGTGCAGTCAATTCCGTCGTCAACCTTGCTGGTTACCTAAACTTTTTATTACGGTTATTTCTTAGTCATCATAATCAATGTCTATAATGTTCATACTGCTGGGAATCAGGCCTTTTCTCTGTAATAGGGAGTGGCACATAGTCCACCTGGCGTTAGTGAGGGTTGGTTGATGTCACATGTCTTCGATTCTTTTGTTTCTAAGACATGTCGGTATCCTCACGGTGTTTTTCATCTCCGTTTTGAGAGCAGTGGTGATGTAATTAAACACAGCTAAGGTTGAACTTTTAATCCTATTCACTAACTTGACAGTTCAATGATACCATAAAATAATGATACCATTCTAAAACGAATAGTGTCGGGGTAGTGAATGATTTCGCATAAAGAATGAATGATAAAAATGTTTTAAATTAAATAAAACTTTAAAAATCGTTTTTAGGTGTGGATTATAAGAATATTTAATAATTTTTAATAATAGTTATTTCCTCTTTTATTTTCTTCTGATAGAAACAAAACTAAATATAAAAATCATGTCATTTTGCTTATTTTTTTACTATAGTCATTTTATTTCCTGTGACAGCCATAGACTACATAATATATCGATATAGTACACATCTTGTTTTAAAACAAGTTATTAAATTACAAAGTTTGCATGTAAGTACATTATTTCAAGTCCATTCAATTTCATTCATTCTTGCACCACCTCACTATCTTTTTTTTTGTCAAAACCTGGTATCCCTCCAATTGTCAAGTTAGTGAATAGGATTAAAAGTCCAACCTTAGGAAAAAGCCTGCTTGGGTTCGAAATGACGATTTAAAACTCGTAAGTTGAGGCCGGTACCACTGGGCCTTCATTGCTTTCTGGTATTTCTTTCATCTTTATCATCATTTTAGCTGAAACACGTCCACTGCTGGACATAGGCTGCCCCCAATTTGGGGGGTTTGTCATAATCGTCACGCTTGGCAGGCGGGTTGGTGATCGCAGTATGGTGGTAAAATGCATAGAGAACGCTGCTGCACATTCTCTAGTAAGTCCCTTAGTCGCCTCTTACGACACTCACGTGAAGCAACAGCATAATATTCGACCTCAACGCGGGCGAAGCCGCTGGCAAAAGCTAGTTACTAATATAAATGTCTAGCTTGTTATCTTGATTGTCATCTTTACGCTTTCTTTCGGCTGAAATTGTAGCTTATCCGACTAAAATCAATTTCTTTCTTATTAAAATGTTTTGATGACTATCTATACTATATATCTATACTAATATTATAAAGCTGAAGAGTTTGTTTGTTTGTTTGATTGAACGCTCTAATCTCAGGAACTACTGGTCCGAATTGAAAAATTCTTTTTGTGTTGGGTAGCCTATTTACTGAGGGAGGCTATAGGCTATATAACATCACGCTACAACTAAGAGGAGCGGAGCAGTAATGAAAAATGTTGCAAAAACGGGGAAAATTTATTCCTTTTGAGAGTTTCCGTTGCGTGCGCTGCGTATACGGTTAAAGTAACGCAAAAATCATGTATGACGGAATTGTTCCTTTTAAAAAGTTCTAAAAAAAAGTCCGCGAGAGCATATGTCTATCTTTTAAGGTTGACTCGCTATAACTCAAAAGAAGCGAGCAGCAACGAAAAATGGACGAAAACTAGCAGGCAAATCGATGCGACGGGAAGGGTCAGGGGTCAGGGGAGCAAAAATTTGACGCGGACGAAGTCGCGGGCAGAAGCTAGTAACTACATATGAACACGCTTGCACTGTGTATTCATTAAAGTACAAAATATACAAATTGACATTGAAGAGTCCCAGAATTGTCCGTATTTATGCAAAATGGAACCACACGCCAAAATTAGTTTTTTACTTTTTTTTAAGAATACTAAATTTAAAAGTGGTCTATCTATGTTTTTGTAAATCCTTTGATATCTCAGAAGTGCGTGTTTGCTGGGTGGTTCATTTTTGAATAAATACGGACACTCTTAAATTAGTAGATATTCTTCAAAAAAAGTAAGTACCTAAATTTGTCGTGTGGTTCCATTTTGCATAAATACGGACAATTGCGAGATGCTGTGCGTTGCGCACACTGCTCACACATCGAAGGTATTTCACCAGACGGCATAACACCCTGCCAGGATCGCGGATTTGTTCAAACAACGGCAACGCAAAGTACACGCGTGGGATTTAGTCAGTAAAAGTCTGACACGCCCTACCGCTCCCCACAGAGTGGGAGACGTCATTTGATGATTTGCCACACAGAGAAAAAAGACGGTATAACATGGCTAAACAGACACCTTTCGAGCGAAAAGTTTATCAAAAACAATGGCAACTACCACAATGTTAAAGTTTATCTACTGTTAATATACGCAGTATCTATAGGCTTAGCATAATAAGCCTATAAATGTTCCCACTGCTGGGACCCAGGACTCCGCTTTATGAGACGAAGTGGGCTATAATCTACCACGCGGGCGGGCCCACTGCGTGTTGGTAGATGTCACAATATGTCTTCGAGTTTTTTATTCTAAGACATTCCGGTTCATTCACGATGTTTTCCCTCATCGTTTTGAGAACAGTGGTGATGAGATTAAATACACGAAGTGCCTGCCTGGGCTCGAACTCACAACCTACAACTCAAAAGTCAAGGCAGATACTACTGCGCCCGCGCTGCTCTCTAAATATACTCAAAATATAAAATCCTGAACAATTTCTTTTTCCCACATAGATACCTAAAGTCTATATTGTTGCCTGCCGGGGTCGCGTGATTGTTCGAAAGAGATACCGTGACCCTGGCACATGGGCAACTGATGGAACACGGGTGGGTTTTAGTCAGTAAAAGTCTGACACGCCCTCCCGCTCCGCCCAGAGCGGGAGAAGTCATTTGATGATTTCCCATCCTGAAAAAAAAAAAAAAAAGTCTATATTGTTTCATAACCCCAAAAAATGTGAATATAAAACTGCCGATGCCAGGTTACCGGAAAATAAACAAATCTATTGGAAGTCAGCCAACTTCTAAACCATCAAATAGATTGGTTTCATGAAAAAACTCGAAACGCGGCCATGAGAACGTCTGGTTAGGAAATAGCGGTGGGCTACAGATATTTTTGGCATATTAAACAATATTAAACGGAGTTATTGGTGCCGATTCTGTTGTCACAAAATTCTCTAAACTAAACTAAAAATCACTAAAATTTGGTTTATTCCTGTCAAACGACGATTTCCTATTCTGAAATAGACTAAAGTGACACAACTTAACTATAATTTAGTTTGACAGCACTAAGATTGCACTGAGTTATTAGTTTAGTGAAAATGTCAATTTTGCTATTCTGAGTTTGCCGGTTTTCACCAAAAATTTTGACTATAATAATTTATTTTAACTAAATCTGACTATTTTTTAAGCGCGATTAAAAAGGTGTGGAATAAAACTAGTGGTCATGAACTAAAATTCTCAACAACGCCTTGCCTTCACGTGCAAAAACAGTTCTGTATTTTTTATTTTCTTTTTGCTTATATCTTGAAAATGGCGTGTCCTATCGCAAAAATAATGAAATTTTCGACCCCCTTAGTATACCCCGGAACATTTAAATATCAACACGTGGGTAACATTTTTTTTATATTTTTCAAACAAAAGTGAAAAATTCCATATAAAACACGTCCAGGCTGCACAATAGCACGCGCCTTCGTCTCTGAAAAAATTCATTCTACGCAATGCACACACAAGTAAACGTTGCGAAAACAAAAGAAAAAAAAATACCACGCTGAGTCGCGATTGTCAAATTCGATTTTAGTCGTGTCAAAATAGTTTTTTAATTTAGAGATTTTTCCTTGCAGAATAGCGTTACAATTCTCATAGCCAAAAGTAAGGAATTTTAGAGATAGTTTAGTTAGTTTAGTTCGTGTACAACAGAATCGGCACCATTATCTCATTTCCTGCTACAAATTTAGCTCCCGAGTTTATCCAGTGGCCTGGATTTAGTCTACTTATATGTACAACGTTCTCTATGCATTTTACCACCATACTGCGATCGCCAACCCGCCTGTCAAGCGTGGCGATTATGGCAAAGCCCCCCAAATTGGGGGAGGCCTAAGTCCAGCAGTGGACGTCTTACGGCTGAAATGATGATGATGATGATGATATGTACAGACGGCACATCAAGGTACCCGAAACTGTCAAATTTTCCCAATACATTTTGAACCTAATGCTTTAGCGATAAAGTTGAAAATCTATCAAAGAAATTTGACAGATTGTAGTAGCTTTATGTGCTGGCGTCTGCAACACGATGGGCAGCAGCGTTCTCTATACATCTTACCACAACACTGCGATAGCCAACCCGCCTGTCATTATGGTGGTGATTATGGCCTTTTGGTAAGGCTTATGTCCAGCAGGTTACAGTTCACTCCCTCTCACCGAGGGGAGACCTGTGTCCCAGCAGTGGGTACATTGTTTGCTGATAATGTTTACGTGAATATACTATATTAATTATACTAGTTGAAAGACTTTCGGACTTCAGCATTCGTCAAACCTGTGGAAAACACTATTTCACCCTTATAAAGACTGGCTATCACATTTTTGTACTGCTTTTGTCTACCTTTCCTCGGTTTTTGAAAACCTCGGCCATTTCATTACTTAACACATTACATCACTTCAGCATTTTCCGAATGTTTAGGCACAGGTGTACACCCACAATCGCCAGTTATACTCATTTCTTTTATTTTTTCTGGAATTACATCTCGCAGGTCAGGCCGGCAGGCCTATGAGGTTGTGGGTCTTTTAACCGGACTTGCCTGTGGCTACCTTAATACATTAAGGCCTTCAGCTTCAATAATCTTAAAACTTAAAACTAGAGCGACTACTCGCTAAGGGCGGCACCTTCTGTGGGGTACGTACCTCGGCTTAGGACATCGCTGGTAGAGATCGGCAAAGGCTGGATCGGAATTACAGTTATGCTAATTTTTTCTTATTCTTCATCATCATCATCTCATCATCATCTCCTGCCCTTATCCCAATTTATTTGGGGTCGGCGCAACATGTGTTTTTCTTCCACACTTTAGGGAAGTGTCGAAGATTAGTCGTCATCTCAGTAGTCACCCCCGTTCTGTCCAATCATAATTTACACAGTCCATTCGTCGTTTCTTTGGTCTCTCTCTACTCTTATAGCCATCGACATTTATATTTTTCATATTATTTTCATTGTTTCTTATTGTATTTAATAATTTCTTGTTATTTAAAACCCTTTCTTTCATCTTTCCAGTACCTGCACGAGATAGGCCACAAAGTGTGCGTGACGCAGCCCCGCGTCGCCGCAGCCGTGTCGCTGGCGAGCCGCGTGGCGGAGGAGCGGGGCGAGGCTATCGGCGAGCAAGTGGGCTATGCTGCTGCTAATACCAGCTGTAGGGGTATTGGCACTGGAATTGTTGTAAGTACCAAGACAAAAATCCTGTATATAAAATTAAAAGTCCTGAATGACTGACTGATATATCAACGCACAGCGTAAACCGCTGGTCGTAGAGCTAGAGACGTGAAATTTGAGGGGTGTGTTTTTCGTGAAGAGTAGGTATCCACTAAGAAAGGGTTTTTTGAAATTCCTAAGAGTTTGAAATGGTGAATTTTTCGACATCTACGCGGGCGAAGTCGCGGGTAGAAGCTAGTCATGTGTAAATTTGGTTAAGAGTTCTGTTCCCATAATGACAATCGTTACGTAAGTAATGGTGATGATTCTATTCCGCACCAGCTAAACTTAATTTGGGCTATTGCTGTATTTTTCTTTCTAATGAAACAAAAACAGACGGAAATAAATTAGAATAGACTTTAGTCAAACTAAGATTGTTTCTGATGCAACTATGACGAACTAAACTCATCATCATCATGTTTAAATAACGCTAAATTCAAGGCACTCGAGACGTAATTTAGTTTGACAGTATTAAAGCGTTTTTTTTTTTGGTGTAAAATCATCTAATTACCGCTCCCGCTCTGGGCGGAGCGGGAGGGAGTGTCAGACTTTTACTGACTAATAAAACCCACCCGTATTCTTTCAGTAGCCCATATGTCAGGGCCACGGTAACTCTATCGAACAGATCTCGCGACCCTGGCAGGGCTTAAGTGTCACTTGTCTTTTTTTTTCGTGGTGTGCTAGTAAGAGATAGCAATACTTTTAGTTTAGGTGGTTGACAAAGAAATCGGCACTATTGTCTATTAACTTTAAAGTAGCATTAGCAGAGAGTAGTAACTAAATATAATATAGGTACCTTAATTAGTAAATATAAGTTATCCCAGGACGATTGGGTCGAAAGGTTCTGCACGCGTAGCATGACCACCATAGAAAGAACTTTGTATATTCTTGGTAAAATAGAGATAGAATTGTCATACTACGCCAGCATAAAACCGTACAGATCTTTCTACAATCTTTAATTCTGTCTTTAATCTTTCTACAATCTGTAATTTCGTCTATTCTTCCGTCGACAAAACCCATTTCTACGGTGGTCATGCTACGCATGCCGGAGTGGCGACCGCATATTAGATGACGTAGCGTTGGAAGGCCTTCCATCATCAGTAACTGTTATGTGGAGGTCAGATATGCAGCCCTTCCATGTAAAATACTGCTATTCAGCTACATCTGGTTAAACTGAAAGCACACCCCAACATGTTTCAAGTAAAGTAGATAAATTTTTGTAAACAAAAAACACATGTAAGGAAAAACGGTAGTATTTGCGTACAAGTAAATTTAGATATCCTGTAGGGACCTCAATTTTCTTGTAAATCTGTAGAGATTATGATCGAATTTTATACAGCTGGTAGGTATTACTTCATAGTATTCCCCAGTTACACACGACCAGTGTCTTCCGCTTGATTCTAAACTCGATAGAAACTCATTGTTTTGGTATGGAATTACAGTATTTTTCTGTAGGTAATATTTATCCAAGCTTGCATATCCACCTAAGTTTATTGTTTTTTATCCTTCCTTTACAAGCTGCATTGCAAATTTATTGCATTGCATCAGTTGTATTATCCTTAAGGCCACTTTAAAACTAGATATTGGACTAATGACTCACTCAGTAATGAATTGATTTCTGTAAGTAGGTTTGTTAAGCGGTTTATTGTCCGCGTGGTGCTGTACGTGAACAATAGCATTCTACCCGTGGTTGTCGTAAGAGGCGATTAAGGGAATTACTAGAGAATTAGCAGCACCGTTCTCTATGTATTTTCCCACCATACTGCGATCGCCAACTCGCCTGCCAAGCGTGGCGATTACGTCAAGCCCCCCCAAATTGGAGCAAGCCTGTGTCCAGCTGTGGACGTGTTTGGACTGAAATGATGATGATAATAAACGCATCTAAAGGTATGTATAACATAAATAATGATATGTTTCAGTTCATGACGGAAGGCGTCTTGTTACGAGAGATGTTCGCATCGCCATTATTGATGCAGTATTCCTGCATAGTTCTTGATGAGGTCTGTATTTTATACTGTAGTATGTAAAATAAAAATACTTCATACTTTTTTTGACCTTGTATACACGGCCACAGGTCAAGCAATACATTTCCAGTTTTAGCTGACCTCGCATTTTATAGGCTTTTCGTACAATGAGATGTCAGCTTATACTGGAAATATATAGGTTGATGTTTGGCCGTGCGTACAAATTGGTTGTATCCAATATTTTTCCTAATGAACTGTTTCTCTTTTGCAAAAATTGAAAGAATAATCCATAAAAGGTTTTTTTTTAAATAATTACGATTTTTATTAGAGTAACAATACATATTTGTTTTAAATTTTAGGTCCATGAAAGAACACAGATGACAGACGTGTTGATGGGACTCCTCAAGAAAATTATAAAGGTAAAACTAAGTTTAAAAACTGGCATTTCTTTACAAATATCCAGGACGAAAGTAGCCTATGTGCATCTAGACAGATATATGTATATCCCACGCAACCTACTGTCACAAGACCGGTTTCCTAATCTGCAATTCAGTGTCAATTAAATTTTAGAAAAAAGGTGGAATGAGTTCTTTTTTGTTTTGGTTTATTTCATTACTTTTTTATATTGACTAGTGGTCGCCCAGTGGTCGACATTCGACCATAAATCTATTATGAATATCCATTAAAACTAAATAAAAAAATAATATGGTTATATTTGACATTCAGTGACACTATAGACAAATATTATCGATATGATCATAGATTTAAAAAATGAAATAGGTTATATATCTATAAAAATAATTTATTACCTATGGTTATACTTGACATTCAGTAAGACTATAGACACAACATATAAAAGACAGATATTCTCGATTGGACCACAGATTTCAACAATAAACTTTGTAAAAAAGGGGTGCATAGTTTTCTCTTCGCGTATTAATATATAGTATATATTATTTTAATATATTATATTGTATATCTACAAATTGTCGTAAATCAATTTATTATCCATAATTATATTTGACATTCAGTAAGGCTATAGACAAATAATACCAAAAACAAATACAGACTCGATTTGACCATAGAATTTCAAATAAACAAAAGAATATCTATGCATGTGTGTATTAAATACACGGTAATGAATAGTAGTGTGTGTAACGTGTTATTTATTGAAAATAATGTATTTTTACGCATAATTTTAAAAAAATATTAGGATTCGTCACTTCTCTGTATACTATAAGTGTGCGAAATTTCATACTCCTCCGTCCGCCCAATTTTCGTAAAAAGGGATCAAAAGTTTTCGCTTCACGTATTAATATATAGATACCCAACACGTGGTTAAAGTATGGCCAGCTAATATAATGTAACCCTTTTTCCAGAAACGCAAGAACCTCAAACTAGTAGTATCATCAGCGACCATGGACGCGGAGTTTCTGCGAGACTTCTTCAACCTGACAGAGAGGACGTCGGCCAAGCCTAGCACGTCGACTATAATGTCCATGCAAGGGAGGACGCATCCTATTGATGTGTTCTATAGTGAAGGTAAAGGGGGGGATGAGGGGGGACTTGGAAGGGACACTTTTATTGTAATTTGAAAACGTAATAAAAGCCAATTATTTTTCAAAATAATCAAAAGAGTAACCGTGGAGTTTTTTGCCGGCTCTTCACCATAGGAAACGATCAATTGGAACTAGCTTTTAACGTTTTATAAGTGTCCATGTAGATTTATGTGAAATGAAAAATTTTGCTTTTCTGATATGTTGGCAAAAGTTCACAGAGGAAATGGGTGGCGTCCAAAGGATGCAAATAAATTATTCTTTATAAAATCACACTTTCAACTACCGGTGGCAGGGCGTTGACCCTAGTCAACTGTTTACGTAAAATTATGATTATAGAAGTCGTGATTTTTTTTCTTTCAAAGTACGTAACTTCATGCCTGTAATCACCTAAGAGTTTGGCAGAGGTTACCCATAGTACACCCACATTTTGCCAGTTGATTTTTGTTATTGTACTTAAGTTATATGGCGTGTTCAGTTCCCCAACCTCCGAATATGTCCTTTTCAATATCATTATACTATAACGTATATTTTTTTACCGACGAAAAAATGGAGGTGGTTCTCTAGACAGCGCATTTTTTTTTTGTGTGACCTGGCGTATCATTTTGCTGAGTAGATCGATTTGATAATCCTTATTTATTTGTTTTGTTTTTTTTTGGATTGGAAGTATCCTATTCCTAGTCCTACTAATATTATACATTTGAAAGGGTTTGAGGATGTATGGATTTTGTTACTCGTTCTCACAAAACCTGTGTAAATAACAGTGACGGAATGATTCGGCGCACATATAGATTAACACATACGGTACTCTTTACCCCTGTAGTACGTACCCTTTTTAGGGTTCCGTTGCCAAATGGCAAAAAACGGAACCCTTATAGATTCGTCATGTCTGTCTGTCTGTCTGTCTGTCTGTCTGTCTGTCTGTCTGTCTGTCTGTCTGTCTGTCTGTCTGTCCGTGTATGTCACAGCCATTTTTTTCCGAAACTATAAGAGCTATGTTGTTGAAACTTGGTAAGTAGATGTATTCTGTAAACCGCATTAAGATTTTCACACAAAAATAGAAAAAAAAACAATAAATTTTGGGGTTCCCCATACATAGAACTGAAACTCAAAAAAATTTTTTTCATCGTACCCATACGTGTGGGGTATCTATGGATAGGTCTTTAAAAATGATATTGAGGTTTCTAATATCATTTTTTTCTAAACTGTATAGTTTGCGCGAGAGACACTCCCAAAGTGGTAAAATGTGTGTCCCCCCCCCGTAACTTCTAAAATAAGAGAATGATAAAACTAAAAAAAATATATGATGTACATTGCTATATAAACTTCCAACGAAAATTAGTTTGAACAAGATCTAGTAAGTAGTTTTTTTTTATACGTCATAAATCGTAAACCGCAATTTACCTTTCATTCAATCAACTCAAATATAAAAATTAAAAAAATAGGATTTAATTTCATAAACACAAGCCTTATGCATAAACCGTGAATACCTACAGGTTTGTACGGAACCCTCGGTGCGCGAGTCCGACTCGCACTTGGCCGGTTTTTTTTTTGGATGGGAAATCATCAAATGACTTCTCCCGCTCTGGGCGGAGCGGGAGGGCGTGTCAGACTTTTACTGACTAAAACCCACCCGTGTTCCATCAGTTGCCCATGTGCCAGGGTCACGGTATCTCTTTCGAACAATCACGCGACCCCGGCAGGCATCGGTCCTAGTAGACCCCTACACTGCTGCTGACATCTCTTTGAGGCGCGCGTGGAACACTGCGCGCCGTCGACCCGAGCTTGGTCCTTACCGGGCGGCGAGCTACCCATTGCTCGCCAACCGCAAGCTCGCGCCTACGGTGGCCGGGAGTCCGCAATCGACTCCCGACGCCCGGGGCGTCTCCTCCTGCGGCGGCTAGGGACGTGAGGGCGTAGAGACTGCCACTCCCTCACGCGCCCCGCCTCCTCCTTCGCGAGCATTACTGCTTCGCAGAAGGAGGTGACGGCTTCCCATTCCCTCTCGCTCCGTACCATGGCTCGCACCAGGGCCGGACGCGAGAGGTCGCCGCCGCCGATCGCCTCCACGAGGACACGGCGGTGCTCCGCCCAGGCAGGGCACACCTCCACCGTATGCTCCACCGTGTCCTCCAGACGATCCTCGCAATGGAAACACCCGGACGTATCCTCCCGCTTTATCCTGAACAGGAACCCACCGAAGCACCCATGCCCGGTGAGAACCTGCGTCAGGCGGAAGGTGAGGACGCCGTGGCGCCTCTCTATCCACTCCTCAAAGAGGGGACTTACCGCCGCAATTGTGGCGTGCCCAGTAGTAGGTACCCTTGGGTTAATTTCCAAACCCAAAGGCAAAAGCTAGTACCCCATACATCGTCACCATTATCCACCCTCAAGGGGATAATTTTGCCACTACACCTGCAGTTAATGGTGGAATTTGTTTTTGCTTTTGTATCTAATTATGTTTAAACTTATGTCTACTAGTCACTATATCTTCTTTTACACCACACCGTTCTCTTATCACATCATAGTGACAAAAATTGAAAAAAGTATGCTTAGATGGTTTGGTCATGTTGAGAGGATGAATGAAGGACGACTCACAAAAGGTATTTACAAGGCACATGTGAGTGGAAACACCGGGAGGGGACGCCCTAGGAGGACATATAGTGACCTTATTGGTGATGTTCTTCAGAAAGGTCAGGTGCGTAGTACTCGCAACCGGCGTGTGTGTATGACCAATTGTATGAACCTTAAAGAGGCAAAAGAAGTGTGTAGAGATCGTAGCAGGTGGCGTTCCGTGGTTTCTGCCTACCCCCATGGGAAAAAGGCGTGATTGTATGTATGTATGTATGTATTATGTCTACTAGCGCCTTCTGTTGATTACTTTGGGAATTAAGTTTATCGTAATAGAAATTAACTAAGTTTTCTTATATTCTCAGAGCCTGTGCCGGACTACGTGAAGGCTACAGTGGAGACGGTGATCAAAATACACGAGAACGAACCTTTTGGTGATATACTGGCGTTTCTGACGTCACAAGTAAGTTTCATGTACGAATAAATATGCATTATATAGCTATTCTAAATATTAATATAGCATATTGATAATTACAATAGCTTGATAATACATAATACAGTTAATAATACATCCATGGGTCCTTTGATGCATGTGGTACCGGACGTTAAGAATAGCACCACTCTATTTCTTCCTGTGGGTGTCGTTAGAGGCGACTAAGGGACTTACTAGAGAATGGGCAGCAGCGTTCTCTTTGCATTTTACCACCATACTGCGATCGCCAACCCACCTGCCAACCGTGGCGATTATGGCAAAACCCCCCAAATTGGGGGACGCTTATGTCCAGCAATGGACGACTTTTGGCTGGATTGATGATGATGACCATAAACCCTTTAGTGGGATTAATCAGGCACTCAGGCACTTGTTGTCTAGCATTTTTGCTAAACTGAACCTTTTTAGCGCAGCCGTGGGCACACTTAAATACTAGTTTATAATATCGCACTTCACACTTTTTGTTTTTTGTTAATTTATGTATTTTTACAGTATTATTTTGTGTGCCTTTGTGTTTGTGCTAAATAATTGTATTTTCTTTCTTCTTTCTTTCTTAATTGTTATGTCCGAAAGTGTGTCCATCACAGCGGGCCCTATCGGTATACCAGTACTGTGATAGTAGTTTTTTACAAATATCGCAGCATTATGCTGAGAAGGGTCAGATACGTAGTAATGGTAACCGACGCGCGTGTATGCCCAGATGTATGAACGTAAACGAGGCAAAAGGAATATGTAAGGCATTCTGTAGTGGGTATCTGGCTACCCCCATGGTAAAAAGTCGTGAGTTGCGGCTTCGCCCGCGTGGATGTTGAAAAATTCACCATTTCAACCCCCCATTTCACCCTCTTAGGGATGGAATTTTATGAAACCCTTTCTTAGTGGATACGGACTCTTCACAAAGAACACACCCTACAAAGGGTTTAGCCGGATAAATATGACGAGTCTGCCCCCAAATAGAAACCTGTATCGAAACTTATGTTTTAATATCGACTTGATGAGTAAACACAATTTATGTAAGTTTTGCGATCGGCTTTCGCTTTGACCTTGAGATACGAGAAAAAATAATCGTACGCATGACTTTTTTTCAAAATAATATATCTCAAAAACTGATTGAGCTAGAGGAATGAAACCAATGCGAGGCTTTAGGTTACATTACAGAGTATATAATATATATATTTTTTTAATGTTTAGAATAACTTTTTACATAAAAAAATAAATAAATAAGTAAATCATAATTTCTTTTTTTGTGTTCTCTAAAACTTACAATCACGAAAATAATATATGTTATGTTCCTTTATATGTACCTACTATAACTCATAAAAATTGCGTAAAAAAAAATTGGTGCAACACTTCGAAAAAAAATAAAATGTGATTCGCGCCTCATAGTACCCTTGTACTATAAGGCCCACGTCACAATTTTTTTTCGAAGTATTGCACTAACTTGTTTCAGAATATAGATAACTAGCTTTTGCCCGCGACTTCGTCCGCGTAAATGTCGGTTATCGCGGACGCAGACGAAGTCGCGGAATAAAAAGTAGCCTATGTCCTTTCGCAAGCTCTAAACTATCTGTGTACCAAATTTCATTTAAATCGGTTCAGTAGTTTTAGCAGGAAAGCGAGACAGGTAGACAGACAGACAGAGTTACTTTTGCATTTATAATATTAGTGTGGATAGTGTGGATTATGTTTAAGAGGTAGAATAAAAGGTTAAAAAAGAAAAGAAAAACATACAGTGCTCAATAATAGGTCTTCACCTATGAAAATGCCGTTTTATATGAAAAAAATTAAACGAATATTTTTCATGTATTTTTTATATGTATTAATCGAAATAATCACCCATGCAATCAATGCATCTTTGCCAACGAAGTGGCAGTTTATTGATGCCCTTCTTAAAAAAATCAGCTGGACGGGAGGCAACAAATTCTTCAAAGGCATTTTGTACTGCCTCTCGGGTATTGAATTTTTTCCCGCCAAGAAGTTATCCAAATTCTGGAAAAAGTAGTAGTCTGTAGGCGCAAGGTCTGGTGAGTAGGGCGAATGACGGAGAGCTTCCAACCCCAGTTCTTGCAACTTGGAGACCATCTGCTGTGCAGTATGAGGTCGCGCGTTGTCGTGCAGGAGCAGCGGAGACAAGCGATTGACCAATGGTGGTTGGAGATGTGCCAGCTTCTCCATCATTGAGTTCAGTTCTTCACAATACACATCTGCAGTAATGCTCACCCCCGATTGGTAAGAAGCTGTGATGAATCACACCGGCGCTAGACCACCAAACAGTGACCATCACTTTTCTAGGGGTAAGTTTTCGTTTAGGGCATTGTTTAGGTGCTGAACCAGGATCCAACCAACTTGCTGAGCGCTTGCGGTTATCAAACAGAATCCATTTCTCATCGCAGGTAACAATGCGGTTCAAAATTCCTTCATTTGTGTCTGTTGAGCAGTGCAAGGCACGTCTCGACACGTACTTCGCGCTGGCGATCATTGAGTTCGTGGGGCACCCATTTGTCAAGCTTTTTTACCTTGCCAATTTGACGCAAATGGACCAATATTGTTTTGACGCTAACGTCGAAAGCTGCTGCTAATTCAGCCGTAGATTGTGTATCATCAGCTTCCACAATCGCCTTTAATTCGTCATTGTCGACCAAAGTCTTCGGACGACCGCGAGGTTCATTTTTCTGGTCGACATTTCCAGAACGGAATCGAGCAAACCAATAACAGGTGGTGCGTTGGTTTGTAGTGTTAGCTCCGTAAACGTCGTTGATGTTGCGTGCCGCTTGTGCCGCGTTGCTGCCACGACGGTACTCATATTCCATAATTACTCGAATTTTTAACGTATCCATGATGACGAAAAAGATTGAAATGCGATGAAAATGTAACACTAATCAATAAACAAATGACTACTTTTGGAAAAAGAGTTCCATGTTTTTAAAATAAAATTGATTTGAAATTAGAATTCTTAGACAAACAAAAAATATTTTGATTTGAAATGGCCAGTACTGCAGAACGGCAATTTCATAGGTAAAGACCTAATAATTATCGCCACTTATATTGTTGGGAGGGGGGGGGGGGGGGGGGGTTGGGGTTCGCTGTCATCTGGAAACTTGAATGGGGGACGTGGAGCCAGAAGTTTGAGAAACCCTGTAATAGACGATCGAAATAATCTTTCAGTACAATATGTGAAATCAGCACCTAATATTTTTAAAGCAGAAGTAAAATCAAGACATAAAAGGAAACTCCATCGTATTTACATTCATTATATTTCCGTCGGTAATTATTTAGACAGTGTTCTCCGTTATTGCTGTGATTGCCCCAATGGCAACCATACAGTGGGATGCTGTTCACATACAGCAGCTATTATTTATTATCTGTCATGTGGACGATATTTGTCCAAAATTGTGCGTCCTGCTGAGATTCTAACTAAATTATTTGACGACTCAAAATGTTCCAGTAGTAATTAATCGCAACAGTGATGATGATTAAATTTTTTATTTCTGGTATTTTGATTAACACTAAAAGTAATAAAAGTGGCGATAATTATAAATATTGAGCACTGTATGTTTTTTTCTTTTCTTTTTTAACCTTTTATTCCACCTCTTGAACATAATTATCTATATTCTGAAACAAGTTAGTTAGGCAGATGTGAGTGGAAACACCGGGAGGGGACGCCCTAGGAGGACATATAGTGACCTTATTGGTGATGTTGTTCAGAAAGGTCAGGTGCGTAGTACTCGCAACCGGCGTGTGTGTATGACCAATTGTATGAACCTTAAAGAGGCAAAAGGAGTGTGTAGAGATCGTAGCAGGTGGCGTTCCGTGGTTTCTGCCTACCCCCATGGGAAAAAGGCGTGATTGTATGTATGTAAGTTAGTTCAATACTACGAAAAATAATTGTGATGTGGGCCTTATAATACAAGGGTACTATGAGGCGTGAATCACATTTTATTTTTTTTCGAAGTGTTGCACCAATTTTTTTCTTACGCAATTTTTATGAGTAATAGTACATTAAAAGGAGCATAACATATATTATTTTCGTGATTGTAAGTTTTAGAGAACACAAAAAATGAAATTGTGATTTACTTATTTATTTATTTTTTTATGTAAAAGGCTATTCTAAAAATTAAAAAAAATATATATGATATACTCTGTAATGTAACCTAAGGCCTCGCATTGGTTTCATTTCTCTAGCTTAATTACTTTTTAAGATATACTTTTTAGAAAAATAGTCATGCGTACGATTATTTTTTTCTCGTATCTCAAGGTCAAAGCGAAAGCCGATCGCAAAACTTGCATAAATTGTGTTTACTCATCAAGTCGATAATAAAACATAATTTTCGATACAGGTTTCTATTTGAGGGCAGACTCGTCATACTTATCCGGCTAAACCCTTTCACGTCACTACGACCACCGGTTTAGAGTGTGCGTTGATATATCAATTAGTCAGTCAGTAGTCACTCAGGACTTTGAATTTTATAAATGTAAGGTGTATCTATTCATACACGAAATATTTTAAGGGGTACACCTGTAGGTGGTAAAGAAGCTATACAGACTGTAAGGGTAAACACCGTTGTCACTTAACCCATGGGTAATTTGACTTAAATATAAAATAACAGAGCGAGTTAAAAAAAATAAAAAAAATATTTTCCTAAAAAGGCTTAGAACGGATTTTATCCCAGACCACCCGCAAATTCATGGATATGCGCATCAGTGACGTAATCACTACAACGATCGCCAGCCGTCCCGTCCACACAACACATAAATACACATTACCTGTGATGTAACTTTCCCATCATACTTATCTTGGCTTAGGACAGCCACAAATTGGTATTGCGTGACGAGTCTAAATGTAAATTTGATTCGAAATGACTTTGGATTCTAAATGATTTGAAAACATTTTGTTTTTAATAAAACAAACCATTGGGTAGGTACTTTTGGCGTATTTAAAAAGTGAATCACAATTTTATGTACCGTTTAATTAAAAATTAAATTAAATTTACACTGACTGAATAAAATATCAACACTTACCGACCTACATTAACCTCAACACGTGTTCAAAATGGGTTCCCCGTCCAACATTCTGTTGTTATCGAGGTTATTGATAAGCCACTGCGAAAATACCATCCGTGGTATGCGATCGTTATCATTTAGTTCTTGGACCGGCTGAATTGATATGGATGTTGACGATCGATGAGGAGAGTATTATTGTCCATAGTGTCCAGTGGGAAACATTGAAAATTGAACCGCCGGCACAGTGAACTGGCCGTAGGTACGTTGCGCGCCGCCAACATCGTTTCACGGTTTGGCACAGGTTGTCCAGGGAACAATTCTGCGTACATCCTACTCGCCCCGTTCAGATTATTACCCGCAATGGCGTAAAGCCGAGCCATTTCGGTGCACTGTTCATTTGTGTAAGACATTGTAACACACTCAATTCACGCGCGAGAAATGAGCGACGGACGCTAAGACGCGGCGTTACGTGCGATCGCTAGCGAGACTGCCAGCTGACTGACTGCGCACAGTGGAACGAATGTATGGGAGCGGTTGGACGTAGACATGTCCGAAAAAAAAGAGTAAAATTATGCCAAACTAATGATGCCATCTTATTCGATTACTTAATGCCTTCATAACTTGTGGTGATGAATTTCTTCATAACTCCCATATTTCGGGAGTAATTTGAGAAAATGTGAAATTTTACTATGAAAATGAGTGTATCGAGCTCTCTCCCTCCTGATTCCGGGCTTGTTTCAAGTAGCGGTCTCTAATATCATAATGCTAATACTAAGAGCTATATTTAATACTAAGACACATAGTGCGCCAAATGTGCACTTTCTGGGATAAAGAGTGATGTTTATTTTATAACACAATTTTTTTATTTTTTGTTTATTTTGTTGATTAAAACCGTTTTTCTAAAGGTTTACCTTATTACAATAACATTTCTGAGCAGCCAATTAGAGAAGATATAAGCTAATTAGGATATATAATTAGGGACTTAAGGTTTACATATAAAACTGATGCACTAATGATTACTGATAAGAACATTGCTATTATTTAATTACTAAATGGCTCTTAATACACTAATTTAGCATGCATCATTTACTAATTATCACAATAACTAATTACCTTGCAATATTTAACAAAGGATACCTGGGATACCTGGATTTTATATAAATAGGTCACTATTAGTAACTTTAAAATCAGTGTTGATTTACACCTCGTTGTATCCAAGCTAATCTCGCAATGTATTTTCCAAATTTTAATACAAATCTTGATATTCACGTTGCTTTATGCGCACGCGCACATAAAGATTTACGCGACTTTAACTATTTGTTCAGTGTTTTAAAAGATAACAGTTGTGTTCAGTTATGTGAAAGTGCTGAAACAAGTTTAAAAGACTGGTGTCGTCGATTTTGCTACCGCATTTATGCAAAATGGACACAGTCTGGAAGAAGCACAGATAAGTTTCGGAAGAAACATGAGATTTGGCTACAGGCTGCAATTCAATGGCCGGAATTACAGAATGAAAATATGGAACCTTCTACAGAAAATATAAGTGACGTCATCGAGCCCATAATTTCTCCTGCTAAATCTGATGCTTCAACTTGTACACATCCTAGTCCTCGTAAATCTTTTGAGGACCTTAGTAACCGGCAAAAAAGAAGACGCACTGAAGATAGTCTTTCATGCAGCAGTAGCAGCGCTGAAATTATGTTTTCGGCCGAAAGGGCGCTTCAAAAGGCAGGACAAAGCGATACAGCTTATGTTATGAAATACTTGACGGAGAATCCAGAAGAGGCCTCAAAAATCAAAGCCTTCATTGAAGGTAAATCAATTCAGGTACGGGAAATATCCCCTTTGAAGGCATTGGCTCTTTATGTATCGATGAACTTATCGAAATGGCGCTATAACACTCTTCGGGATTTCAACACTCAAGAAGGAGCTCTTCAATACCCGAGTTACTACATGTTGGTTAAAGAAAAAATTAAGTGCTATCCGGCCAAAGAAGATCTCACAGTTACAGAGAGCTCTGCAAAAATCAAATTACAAGCCTTGATGGATTTAACCTCAAGAAGACTTATTAGGTCGTTAGAAACCCCTGTTGATCCCAATCAACAGCTCGTATTGACCAGCAAATGGGGTTTTGACGGATCATCTAGCCAAAGCATTTATCATCAAAGGACGAGTGAAGATGAGCAAATCGATCTTGCTAGTAATTTTATGATTAGTCTTGTACCACTGCGGCTCGTCTCAAAAGGTGTAACAATTTGGGAAAACGAGCGACCATCTTCCACTTCATTTTGCCGGCCAATATTGTTTAAGTTTATAAAGGAAACCAAAGAAAATGTGCAGAGAGAGATGGCTGAAATCGAAGCAGAGATTGAAGCCTTAACTCCATCCACCATCACTGATGGAATTAGTGTCAAACACCACTGCTGTTGACAATGATTGATGGTAAAATTCATTCCATTATATCCAATACAGCAGCTTCAGTGTGTGACATATGCAAGGCTTGTCCTAAAGAAATGAATAATTTAGAGTTAATCAAAGATAAACACGCAAACGAGGACATGTATAAATATAGCTTAAGCACCCTTCACGCTTGGATTCGCTCAATGGAATGCTTATTACACATTTCCTACAAATTAGACATAAAATCATGGAAAGTAAGGGGTGATATAGCAAAAAGGCAAGTTGATGACAGGAAGAAAAGAGTTCAAGAGGCTGTAAGAAGAGAAACGGGCTTACTTCTCGATGTTGTGAAACAAGGCAGTGGATCCACCAACAATGGCAACTCGGCAAGGAGATTTTTTGAAAACTACACTAAATCTGCTGAACTGACCGGAATAGATGCTATGCTTTTAAGAAAAATCTGTGTGATCTTGCAGTGTATTTCATCAGGAGAGAAGATCAACGTAACTAAATTCCGAGAGTTCTGCTTTGATACTGCTAAGCTTTACGTGGAGTTATACCCATGGTATTATATGCCTTCTTCACTTCATAAAATTTTAATGCATGGGCCAGACATAGTTCAGAACATGTCAATTGTGCCCATTGGTTTTCTATCCGAAGAGGCATCTGAGGCTAGAAATAAAGATTTTAGAAAATATAGAGAGGGGCATTCTCGAAAGCATAGCAGTATCTCATGCAATGAAGATATTATGCACAATCTTTTACTGTCTTCTGATCCACTTGTTACAAGTATCCGTCCAAAAGGAAATAAGTTTGTAAAAAAATCTTCTTTTAAGGAATTTTATGAGCTTACGGATTCTGAGAAAAGTGATATCGAATTTGTTAACATAAATGATTTAGCGGACATCGATTCTGAATTTGAATTAATTGATGATGATGATGATGACGAAGATAATTAAATGATGTTATTGTTTTAAAATGTGTAACTTAGTAAATTAGAGCTTACATCTTAATTATTTATTGTACTTTTAATGAAACTAGGTAATTTATTATCAACTTACTTAAAAGTCATACTCTCATCAGTTCTTGTGAATATTTTTGTTAATATATATTTCTGTATATATATAATATATTTATAGACCTCTTAATAAGTCTGTCTGCGGTTTAAAGTAAATACAAATGGGGAAAAAACGTTTTTTTTTTTAAATTTTCATTTCCTTTTATCCCAGAAAGTGCACATTTGGCGCACTATGTGTCTTAGTATTAAATATAGCTCTTAGTAATAGCATTACGATATTAGAGACCGCTACTTGAAACAAGCCCGGAATCAGGAGGGAGAGAGCTCGATACACTCATTTTCATAGTAAAATTTCACATTTTCTCAAATTACTCCCGAAATATGGGAGTTATGAAGAAATTCATCACGACAATTTATGAAGGCATTAAGTAATCGAATAAGATGGCATCATTAGTTTGTCATAATTTTACTCTTATTTTTCGGACATGTCTACGTCCAACCGCTCCCATACATTCGTTCCACTGTGCTGCGGGGTCGCGACCCGTGTCGGCGTCGCGTCTTGCAACGCGGTGTGGTTCCCGAAGTTTGTTGCCCTCGCGCATAGGGTGAAATATTCTTGTGGAAAAATGCAGATTTTCTTTAAAAAAAAAGTTGTTTTTTTTTCATTGATTTTACGTTCTATTAACGAAACCAAATCACTGGTTTCAAGGATAACGGTGTTTACACTAACACCCAGTAGAAGCAAAAAGAAAAAAAAATCTATACGTTTTTGAATTTTCGTAATTTTTATAATTTTAAAACTACATGAGACGTTTTGCATAAAACCTTTACTCCAAATTCTATGAATGGCCCGCCTGACGCTGCGAGGGCGGCGACCGGACGGTACGAGCATGCCGCGGTGTCTCGGGTCGTAAAAAATAAGAAGGAGCACAATATTTCTTATGTGCGTCAAATAATTTATAAATATTAAATTTAAAAAAAAACCCTTAGAAAAATTTTTTTTTCGTTGCTATAGGTTCTTTACCACATACAGGTGTACCTCTTAAAATATTTCGTTTTGACCTCGCACAGGTCATCCTCTTTTATATTTTTATCTTCATTACTAAAAAAACCTTTTCTATTTACAGGAAGAAATTCTAACCGCCCTGGAAACCCTCCGAGCCTACGCGGACGTGAACAACGACACAAACAGGACTCGAACCCACTTCCCGAGCGGTATCAAGGCCGCCAACTTGCTCCCTGTACCTATGTACGGGAGTTTACCTCACTACAAACAGATCAAGGTGTTTCAGAGGACTGAGGACAATGTGAGGAAGATTGTGTTAGCCACGAACGTGGCTGAGACTAGTGTTACTATACCGGGGGTTGTTTATGGTGAGTTAAATCTTGTTTATGGTTAGCTGGAAATCTATACTAATATTATATTATAAAGCTGAAGAGTTTGTTTAATTGTTTGATTGAACGCGCTAATCTCAGGAACTACTTCGAATTGAAAAATTCTTTTTGTGTTGGGTAGCCTGTTTATCGAGGAAAGCTATAGGCTATATAACGTCACGCTATAACTAAGAGGAGCGGAGCAGTAATGAAAAATGTTGCAAAAACGGGGAAAATCGCACGGGTAAGCGATTCGACGCGATGGGAAGGGTCGGGGGAACACGAAATTTAACGCGGACGAAGTCGCGGGCAGAAGCTAGTACTTTATAAAACTACTACTACTAAAAAAAGATTAAATCAATGTAAAGTTTCTTTTTCAACCAAGCACTGCGTTTAGTGTTGTATAGTCTACTTATCGGGGAAGGCTATAGACTATAACATCACGCCAGGACCCTTAGGAGCCGAGTAAAAGAAAAAAAAAACATCACGAATACGAAGAAATCGCACGACCGTTAAAAGCCGTTTTCTGACCGATGAAATTGATTTAATGCAAAATCGTTACTTTTACAAACATTACTTTAAAAAAAGAAATAAATGTACAATTACCTACTGTATTATTAAATATTTAAACATAAAAACAAATTCTGATCACATATATTTTTAGCCTTACTTTGATATTTGATATGAATATTATGATATTATAACGCCACTGGTGCATAATACACAATGTATTCCGCCTCTGGTGCATAATACATAAACCTTCTGGAAGAAATTAATATGTCGAGTTTTAGTTTACGTCTTGTTTTCGTTTTGAATCTCGCCCAAATACAAACTTCATTGGATTTTTTGTAATAACTGTCAAATATTATAAGCTCGTACGTGTAATTAAACGTTGTTCTTCAAAAATCAGTTTTAAACTCTCTAAATACAATAGTCGATTGCAAAAAGTATTTTAAATCGATGAGTCTCAAGAATCGGATTTTAAAGTAACCGATTTTTTTTTCTCCTCGCTAACACAAAGTATTTTGATAGCTGTCATATCGGACTTCTTAGATTGTCACCACAATACTTATAAGTAACGACGTGACGATACTATGTAAATGAATAATGGAATAATGATGGAAAACGGAATAATGAAATAATGATAGAAAACGGTCCATTTATAACGTCACTAGCTTTTGCCAGTGGCTTTGCCCGCGTCGTGGTCGGAATCATCCCGCGGGAACGTACTACCGGGATAAAAAACCTATGTGTTAATCCGGGTTATAAACTAACTGTGTTCCAAATCTCATCCAAACCCGTTCAGTAGTTTTTGCGTGAAAGGGTAACAAACATCCACACATCCATACATCCATACATACAAACTTTCACATTTATAATATTAGTAGGATTAATACGTCTTCTTATGCCTCTATCCTTGCCTAAATAAATCTAACATATATTTTATTATAATCTTGCAGTAATAGACAGCGGTTTCCACAAGCTGCCTTTCTTCGACCCTTCCGTCGGCGTAGAAAGTTTTACAGTGACTTGTATCTCTAAGAACAACGCGACACAACGAGCGGGCCGGGCGGGCAGGACTAGTCGCGGGAAGTGTTATAGGTAAGTTATACAACATTAATTTTTATTTATGCGAAACCCGAAACACGGGTCTAGTATTTTTATGTAAAGAACATATGAAAAAATTTCAAAACTGTATCATTAATAATCACAAAGTTATAAGTTTGATAAGTTACCTGGTTGTCCACGCAAAAACATATGCAGATCACCACAAACAGCTAGTGTACGTACCATCTCCGTGTAATGGACGTTTGAATACGAGAAAGACATGATAATTTTAAATTCGAAACAAAACACTAAGGCCCGCGACTTGGAAGCGTAATTAAATATTTTTGGTACAAAATATAACATGGTGTAAAAATTATTGGAATCGATTCAGTTACTGATTCTGAACAAACTATATTCAGGTTTCGCATATACTAAAAATAATCTTGTATATTTAGATGTTTTGGTAAAATAGGGTTGAGCAACACGATGGTTCCGTATGGTGCCGGAGTTCCGGATGGTGCCAGACGTTTCTTCAAAAGGCCTTTCCAGACATGGCGCTGCATTGTTAGAATCACAAAAAAATCTAATAATATAATGTTTGTACTTTAAAAGAGTGAGGTGAGTTGAGTTTGTGTTGGCATTTCTTCTCAGGGAACATTCAGCCAGGAAATGCCGGCGCCATCTAGTTTTAAAAATATTAACCTATTCTTGTAAAGGCACCAGGGTTCCGCTGGATGCGAGAGGCATAGAACCGGCCATAGTGGTGGAGCTTGAGGGAGGTCTTTGTCCAGCTGTGGACGTCTTTCGGCTGTAATGATGATGAGTAGGGTATGTTCGAAAAGTATGTGATGAAAATGTAAACAAATGAATCAGAAAACGTATTTGTGGCTACCAATGTGACCTTGAACACTGCACGATTAGTGACAAATGCGTGCACTGACTAGACAGGTCCACTCAATCTGTTTGGTTCTTTCTTCAAAAGACCATTTCAGTCACCAATCTACATGTTCTTCACATGATCTGGCCAAGATTATGTCTGGACTTTAAAAGAGACTGTGACCTCTGAGTTTGTTTCGACCTTTCTTTTCAGAGTAGTCAGATAGGAAACGCCGACTTCGCCTAGTTTAAAAAAAAAAATATTGACATGTAAAAGTGTCTGGACCTCATAGTCATCATGTTTTTGGCCAAAAGAAGTCCTCTGGGCATAGTCCTCCCATAATTCAATGGTTTTGCCATAATCGCCACGCTTGGCAGGCGGATTGGCGATCGCAGCATGGTGTTAAAATGCATAGAAAACGCTGCTGTCCATTCTCTAGTAAGTCCTTTAGTCGCCTCTTACGACACCCACAGGAAGAAATGGGATGGTGCTATTCTTTACGTCCGGCACTAGTACCAACCTACTTACATAAATAAAATCATTTATCATTGTTTTTTTGTTTCAGGCTATACACAGAAGCGGAGTATGAGAAACTGCCACCTTCAGTGCCGCCTGAGATGTGCAGGAGTGATCTGTCTGGGATGTTGTTGCAACTGAAAGCCTTGGGTATACATAACTTGCTAAGGTAGGTATTTAACGTTTTTGTAAATCAGATAATAACCCAGATAAAAATTTGGCTTGTCTTCGTCCGTTGCGTTGATACGATAAAAACACAAGTTTTGACAAACAAAATTCTCCCTTCGTTCTTGTCACATGTGGTCATGATTGTGTTAAAAAAATTCACATTTTTTGCAATTAAATAATACTTTTTAAGTATATATTTGAACTACTTTTCGATTGACTAATTGAGACGCCAGCGCCACGAGACGGTAAAGCAGTGGACACGTTTAGACAATGTCTCGCGTTCCGTATAGTTACGACGTGTTTTGAACTGCAAACAGTTTTTCTATTGCGCATTAACCAATATTTCCAATATATAGTACCACAGCAGACAAAATATGACTCATGATAATGAAGTAGACGTGCCATCTCCGACATATATATGACCACTGCAAAAACTGATATTCTTCAGAAAGATCAGAAAGAAGCGTGCGTGTATGACCAGATGTATGAACATAAACGAGGCAAGAGAAGTATGTAAGAGGTATGTTCGTAGCAGGGGGCGTTTTGTACTTTCTGCCTACCCCGTTGGAAAAAAACGTGAGTTTGTGTATGTATGTGCAAAAAAATAATAGTCGCACGGAAAGTATCACTTTTTTTCCGTATTGGCATAATTGAAACTACGCTAACATACCATTCGAATATTTATATTTCCAGATTCACATTCCCAACTCCCCCGCCAGCTAAGAGCATCCTGTCGGGGCTAGAGACACTCTACGCTTTGAACATCATCGACAAACTGGGAGATTTGACGTCTATAGGAGAAATAATGGCAGAGTTGCCACTCAAACCTATGTGTGCGGCCATGCTGTGTAATAGTGGTTAGTAAATAAAGTATACTGATTAAATATAGTCTATAATCGGTCAACTGTAGAAGTAATAATAGCTTAAGGGTTGATTGAAATGGTTAAGCAACACATGCCAAGGGTGTTCCGTGGATGGGTGACCATATTTACATACCAACACCCCTCCGTTTTTTTCTGTGATTATAATTTTGAACTGGAATATTCCCTGTGTGCTTCACAGTTTCACACATGCTTCAGAGTTTCTCTTTAACCAGTTTTTATTGTTTTGTTTTGGAAATCATCAAATGACGTCTCCCCCTCTGGGTGGAGTGGAAGGCCGTGTCAGACTTTTACTGACTAAAACCCACCCGTGTTCCTTTAGTTGCCTATATGCCAAGGTCACGGTAACTCTATCGAACAAATCGCGCGACCTTAGCAAACCCCTCTGTGCCACGGAAAACACGTTAAGCTGTTGGTCTCGACTGTCATTTGTGGATCTTTGACAGTCGTTATGGGTCGTCAGAAGTTCGATAATCTGATAATCAGTCTTAGTTAAGGGTATCATGTTACACAGTAAATGGGTTGTGGAGGTCAGATAGGCAGTTGCTTCTTGTAAAATACTGGTATTTAGCTGCATCCGGTTAGACTGGAAGCCCCCTCCAACATTTGGGAAAAGGTTAGGCAGATGATGAATCAGTAAACAGCAGGGTATAGACTTCGACAATATTAGCCGTAGAATACCAATAATACTCAATTTGTTTCTGTCTCCAGGTGAATGGGGTTGCATAGACGAAGCTCTGTCAATAGCCGCCATGTTACAAGTGGACAACGTGTTCCTTAAGCCCAGCGGTGGACAAGAGAGTGTTAATGCTAAGATTAGTCGGAGGAATAATTTCGAGGTAAGTTCTTCATTATTATTACGATACAGGTACTTTGTCGCGTTAGAAACAATAAGTAGCGCTCTCTCTGTTGTACATCGAGTTGTTGAACTATGTGTGAAAGAGTGCGCTACTTGCAGTTCGCGATAACGGAAATGCATTTTACCATCATACTGCGATCGCCAACCCGCTTGCCAAGCGTGGCGATTATGGCAAACTCCCCCTTTTGGGGAGGCCGTTTTTGTGGGTGGTTTTTTGTCATCAAATGACGTCTCCAGCTCTCAGTCGTAGGCGAAGCGGGAGGGCTTGTTAGACTTTTACTGACTAAAACCCACCCGAGTTATTCCAGTTGCTTATATGCCAGGGCCACGGTAACTCTTCGGAACAAATCTCGCGACCCTGACAGGGGGGAGGCCTTTGTCCAGCAGTGGACGTCTGTCGGCTGAAATGATAATAATGATAATGGCTATAGCGTCCAAGCATATTTAATAGAATACATATTTCTATGTTTCAGGTAGCAGAAGGCGACATAATAATGTATTTAAATATAATGGATGCGTTCCTAAAACTAAAGACTTCCTCGGATGAGAAGAAAAATACGAAAGTCTGCAAACAATGGTGCCAGAAATATTATATTAACTATAAGGTTATGGAAAAGGTAAGACATTCGTTACTGTTTAAAAATACATAATAGCCTAAAGAGGTTTTTTGTAATTTAATTTTATACTAGCTTTAGCCAGCAGCTTCGCTGGCGTTGAGGGCAAAAATTATAGCGAGAAACGTAGTACTCAATATTTAACATTTTCTATGTGTAAATCCAAGTTGTGTGCCAAATTTCATCCAAATTCGTTCAGCTGTTTTTGCGTGATTGAATCACAAAAATCTAAACATAAACTTTCACATTGATAATATTTGAAGGATCTCCAATCTAGGCCACAAAGCCTGTTTATTCAGCTACTAAAGTGTGTTTATTTTGTCTCATAAAGAAATGAAGGTTCTGTTGTTATCTGTGAAATATCTAAAAATGATTTATCACTGTTTTCAGGCTTGTGAAGTTCGAGATAGCTTAGAAAAGCTAATTAAAGGGAAATTCCAAATGGAAGACAAAGTATTTGACGGCATAGATTTAGGTCCAGGTAATTATAAAACATAAAAATAAGAACATCTAAGACATTTTATTTGCAAGATCTTAGAGTGGCTAACTGCATGTCTGCCAGTTCTCATTTGTCTGCAATTATTATGATTGAATCAATATTTGTATGAATACTGTGGAATCAAAGGGGTTTCTACCCCTAAAAATTGGATTCCGGAAAAGTAAAAAAACACGGGTTCAATATTTTTTTGTGTTATATCGATGTGCAAAGTTTCATTCTGATCGGTGGGTGACAGTTGGGTAAGGTTACGTGTCAGTACTAACCAAACCACACTCATAATTTCATCACAAGTTAAAATGTTTACCGCCCAACGAAGTGGGCACGGGTCAGCTAGTTTATATATAAAAATAATGCATGCTTGTGATCAATACACACTTGTTCGGTTTGGCACAAAGGCTATCCGAGTCAATTTCAACATTAATATTAGATATTGGCTACCCGTCTCTGACAATTAAGGAAGCTCAAGGAAGTTTGTAAGAGTATTAAAAATACACTTCTTTATATTTTGTTAAATGCATACAATACAATTATAATCAGCTTAAAATGTAGTCACTGCTGCGACACAAGCCTGTTGTTAGTGAGAGCGAGTGAGCCATAATCCACCACGACGGCTCTGTGCGGGTTTGTAGATGTTCTAGGACATGCCAGTTTCCTCACGATGTTTTCCTTCACTGTTTTGAGAGCAGTACTCATGAAATTACATAGACAAATAAAGCGCCTGTCTAGTTTCGACCCATAACTCACAAGTCGGGTCAATTGAATTGTTCCAGGTAAAACAGAACGCATAATGAAATGCGTTCTGTCCGGGTACTTCCCTCAGGCCGCGTACTTAAATACAAGCTCAACGTATAGCGGCATACGAGGGGCCACACTACACATCAGTCCTGATAGCTGTCTGTTTAGAGTACAACAACCTAAGTGGTAAATATATCTTATAGTATTTTTTACTTTTACCCACGGATATTCCTTTGAAAACCGTGCATTTTCAGGGATAACCGCCAAAGTGACTTTTGTCCCTTTTTCGTATTGACCGTTTTAACAAATCATCAATGTAACAACAGGAATCGAACGTTACGCTTGTTCTTATCTGGCGCTGGTTGATCTACCCCACTGGGTTCGATTCATAACCATTGTAGAGAAATACAATATAAAATACGAAAAATCGACAAGGGTCACTTGGTATATTCAACCGGATAACCGGTTGTCACGGTATGGAAACGTGATGCGGAGGAATAAGGAAAATGTCGTGAGGAAAGCATTGAGTATGAATGTCGATGGCTATAAGAGTAGAGGGAGACCAAAGAATCGATGGATGGACCGTGTGAATTATGATATGGATAGAAAGGGGGTGACTATTGAGATGACGACTAATAGAGAAGTGTGGAAGAAAAAATCCGGCCAAGTGCGAGTCGGACTCGCGCACCGAGGGTTCCGTACAAACCTGTAGGTATCCTCGGTTTATGCATAAGGTTTATGTTTATGAAATTAAATGTTTTTTTAATTTTTATATTTGAGTTGATTGAATTAAAGGTAAATTGCGATTTTTGGTTTATGACGTATTAAAAAAAAAACCACTTACTGGATCTCGTTCAAACCAATTTTCGGTAGAAGTTTATATAGTTATGTACATCATATATTTTTTTAGATTTATCATTCTCTTATTTTAGAAGTTACGGGGGGGGGGGGGGGACACATTTTACCACTTTGAAAGTGTCTCTCGCACAAACTATTCAGTTTAGAAAAAAATGATATTAGAAACCTCAATACCATTTTTGAAGACCAATTCATAGGTACACGTATGGGTTTGATGAAAAAATTTTTTTTGAGTTTCAGTTCTAAGTATGGGGAACCCCAAAACTTATTGTTCTTTTTCTATTTTACTGTGAAAATCTTAATGCGGTTCACAGAATACATCTGCTTACCAAGTTTCAACGGCATTGCTCCTATAGTTTCGGAGAAAAGTGGCTTTGACATACGGACGGATAGACAGGCAGACGGACAGACAGACATGACAAATCTATAAGGGTTCCGTTTTTTGCCATTTGGCAACGGAACCCTAAAAAAGACATGTTGCGCCGACCACCAATTAATTGGGATAATGGTAGGAGAAATATGATGATGATGATGAACCGTAACCTTTGTCAATCTCAGTACCGTACCTAAACCAGATTGAGTAATTTATGCGGCCTCTACCCAAATGTTTTTTCTTTGGCATTGTTCGTCAAATCGTTGATTTCCTCAAGTTCCGAATTAAGCTGCATGATTAGTGACAAATGCTTGCACTGACTGGACAGGTCCACTCAATCTGTGTGGTTCTTTCCTCAAAAGACCATTTTAGTCACCATTCTACATGGTCTTCACACGATGTGACCAAGATTATGTCTGGATTTGAAAAGAGACTGTTACCTCTGAGTTTGTTTCGGCCTTTCTTCTCAGAGTAGTCACATAGGAAACGCCGACTTCATCTAGTTTAAAAAAAATATTATTGATACGTAAAAGTGATTGTACCCCCCGTCTACTTCTTAATATGCAATGGCCTAAGTAGCACCGTGAAACATGAGGCTTCATGGGCAAACCTCGGGATTAATTCGATTAATCGAGTCTGGTCAAACCACTCGGTGCATTTCATTTCGTAGACAAGAATATATTGCCTGATGATTTAGTACCTACCGAATTAGGGTTATAACAGGGGAAAATTTATAACATTTGTTTAAAAATAAATTTAGATTCTATTTTTACAGCGATTTACCTAAATCTATTACTTGAAAAATGCCTTTTCTGCTCTCCAGGGTAATGTTCGCGAGTGTACAAAGCACAGGAGACAAGACGTACATGCGGGAGATGATGACCATAGACCAAACATGGCTACTGGAACTGGCGCCGCATTACTATAAGCAGACGTAATCATTAAATTAACTACTGTACGAAGGGGGGGAGGGGGGGCCTTCGACGCGCAAACTGTAATCATGAATTCAGCATATGATTCCAGACCGCATTTAGCAAAGATTTTTTTCAGTTATCATAAAACAAATCTGCCGTTCATAGGAAATTGTAGTAGCTACGAGATCAAAATGTATGGAACAGATTTTTTTTAAATCGTCTAATAATTTCAAAGGGGGGTGTAGAATCATTTACTAAATCAATGGTTATATGATTGCGCGTCGGTGTCTGCCACATAGCAAGGATTTTTGGAGTCTAAAGGATATACCATTCTTTTATTGGTCTATACATGCTAAAATGTCAAAAGATCTAGAAATTAATGTTAGTTAGGTTAGGTTACGATATAAGAAATGTTTAGGTCTAAACCCACGCTATGAGTGTTTTTGTATGGTCTGGGAATTTGACTATAAGCTATTTTTGGATTTATTAAGGAGACGATTGACTTGCAACGCTTAACGGTAATCCATGAATCGCCAAGTTGAATGTATCGCCGATTTGTTAACAAGTTCGCCTCGAATGATACATTACAAAGAGACATTGCAAGTCAGTGCTTGCCTTTATCATTTACATGATGGAACTGAACATGGAAGTGCTTTGTTGGTCTAGTGCACGCAAGGGTTCGTGCAGAAGACGTGTGCCTGACTGTTGCTCGTTCCTTGCGAGTACGTTCTGAACGTATTCGTAAGGAAGGAAAGGAAGGGCAGGCGTTGGGCCGGTGCATCCCGGACACGGCTAACTCTCCATGTAGGTGAGAGTATTGATTGTACTCGGTAGGCTTCACGCTCCTGGGTCGGTCCATCTGACCGACCGATTAACCACGCGACCTGCCCTCTGTAAACAGAGAGGAGTGGTCGACACTCCTCTCTGTTTACAGAGGGCAGGTCACGTGGTGAGAGGGCGGCGCGCGTCGTGCACTCACACTGCCTACGAGCTAGCAGCGGAGGACCTGATCCTCCTCACTGCACCCGTCCACATCGTAATCCGTGAAGAGATCATGGTCATGTTTTATGACTCGGAACGGGACGAGGATCTCGGCTTAACCGCCCGGATCGCGAGGAAGATAACCTCTATAAAAAATTCCTCTAATACCAAGTTTTGGTGTGTGGCGAGGGTATGAATGGCTGAGGAGTAGTGTCGTCTGTAACTGTTTAGTTATACGTGGCGCATCAGTCGCGAGCGCACCCCCAGCCAGGGTACCAGTGGACCCCCTGGTTGGGTTACAAATTTACACTTACCTAGGGACAGGGGGTAACCCTAAGTGGACGTTTTACATCCCCCATACTCGTGGGACTTATATGGATTCCAAACTAAAAAAAAATCGAAAGAAAATTCCGAAAAAAAAGATGTTGGTCGAGCGAACGGGTGTGGGTGCGATGTCGGACAACGTGTCCGACACGACGAGCGTGCCGAGCGTTAGGTCGCGTGAGGGACAGGGGACGCGTCACCGGAAGCGTGAGCCACGCTCCTCTAGCGGGGGCAGCGGGTCGGACAGCGTGTCGGACAGTGGGGGGAGGGACTGGGGTTCCACAGTGCGCCCGCACGGGGACGAGCCACAGCGAGCTGGCGGGGGCGGCGTGGGCGGCGGGGGGGGCGGGGCCGTGGAGGCATTCAGGCGCAAAGTTATGGACGGCGTGGATGTCATCCACTGGGTAGTCAATGAATCGAACCTGAATGATACAGACAAGTGCGCCCTTAGGGAGGTGGCTGACTGTTTTTTGGAGTCGACTGAGGTCCTCTCAAATCGTACTAGCTCGGAAGTGAAGGCGATACTCTGGGAGGAGAATCGCCAACTCCGATCCGAGCTGGAGGACCTCAAGCGGCAGGCGGCCGCTTTGCGGGCCGCGCCGCCCGCCGGGACATCGCGGGGACCAGCACTGGCTCCACCGCCGGCGCCATCGGCCACACGAGAACTTACAGATGCACAGGTCGAGAAGATCGAACGCATGTGCATGATATATTACAAGGAGATGTTTGGGACTCGACTGGAGGCAATTGAGGAAAGGCTCCTAGCCGAAACCCTCCGCCCACCGCTCGCTGCGGACAGGCAGAGGGTTTCGGCCGAGAGAAGCTTTCCTTCAATTGACTCCAATGGAGCCCCAAGCACAAACCCCGCGGCGGAGGTGAGAAACGCCGCGGAGTCCGCGTCCACTTCTCAGATGGCCGCTTTCCCGACGACTCCCCCGGCGATTACGCCCGAACCTACCACGGAGGCATATCCGGAGGCGGCGCCCCCAGCTCCCGCTGGAGCACCGGCACCTGCGAAGAAGACCCAGCGACCACCTAGTACGAAAGCCCCACGTTCCGCGGCTGTGGTAATAACACTGCAACCCGGAGCCGCAGAAAGAGGCGTTTCCTACGAGGCGATCCTAACGGAGGCGAAAACCAAGATCGCATTATCTGACTTTGGCATACCGACCGGCATCAGGCTGAGGCGGCAGCCGGCACTTACGGGGGCGCAACTGCTAGAGGTTTCGGGTTTCTCTTGCAACAAAAAGGCGGACATCCTGGCCGCCAAACTTAGAGAGGTCCTCAACTTGGAGGACGTTCGGGTGTCCAGGCCTATGAAGACCGCTGAGTTGCGCGTTCACGGGTTGGACGTGTCGACGACGACGGCTGAAGTAGTGGCGGCCATCGCCACAGCCGGGGGATGTCCGCCTGACGACGTGCGGACGGGCGACATCCGCACTGACGCTTCCGGGCGCGGTGGGATCTGGGTGCGTTGCCCGGTGACGGCGGCCATTAAGATCGCCGACGCTAGGCGTCTGTTGGTGAGGGGGGTTGCAGCGAGGGTCAAACTGCTACATCCCAGGGCTGTGCGGTGCTACCGGTGCCTGGACATGGGGCATGTCCGGGCACAATGTACTGCAGAAATAGACCGCAGCGGGCAATGCTATCGCTGCGGTCAGGCCGGCCACAAGGCTGCACAGTGCTCCGCGGCGCCACACTGCAGTCTCTGTACATCTGCAGGATGGCCCGCTGGACACATAGCGGGTGGCACGGCCTGTGGTTCTGCTTCCAGGGACCCTTCAACCCTTAACTAATATTAATCACGCTCCGAAAGCTCAGGATGATCGCTGCCTGCCTCGTCTGCCTCTTGTGCAGGGAGGGGCTTGACCTGGCCGAGCCAGTTTCAGCATGGGCGCTCCATCGTCCACGCTAAATCGCGGGTGAGAGTCCTGGCGGAGGAAGCAGTGTCCCGGGGCGGGGTGATGTTGACGGTGTCCTTGGATATATCCAACGCTTTCAACACCCTGGCTTGGAGCTGTATTCAGGAGGCAATGCGGTACCATCGGGTGTCTCCCTACCTCCGCCGCTTCGTTGGGGCTTATCTGGCGGAAGGATGTGTCACCCCCATGGGACGTGATGGCGGAACCCAGCGCCGTATGTCGTGCGGTGTTCCACAGGGCTCGGTCGTGGGCCCGCTCCTGTGGAACATCGGGTACCATTGGCACCCGGGCCCGTAATAACAAGGTGGGGTACTTGAATAGAGGCAGCTATGTAATAGCCCTACTAATATTATTTAATGTGAATGTAAGGTTTTTTCGTTACGCTAATTATTACAAAATAAATTCAATATTCAAATAAAAAATACTTCTCTATAATAATTAGCAAAAAAAAATTCACTACCTTCTAGCTTTGCAGTTTCTGCTTCATCGTCTTCCTCACTTTCACAATTGCGAGTCGCTTCCTATTCTTTTGTCTGCTTGTCGACATTATCCTCTGTATCTTCACAATTTTGTGATCCTTCATTTTCGGAGTCGTTATCTTATGTAGTTATCTTATGTTACGTTTTCATGTTGAATACATTTCTACAGCATTTTCTCATTTAAAACTCTCTCAAATACTCAATAAGAATATTATATTTAAGAGAAAAAAAATCTAAACACTTTTTATTTCACCAAAATACTACTACTAAAATGTAAATGGTTACCCGGGTACCCCGGGTGCCAAACGACATTGGTAAGTTTGGGTATGAGCCTAAGGGTTAATTTAATTTAAGGCTTCTAGCCAAGGCTTATATAAACTTAAACACAGAACAAAGAATACAGAGAAGTGCCCCTACACTGGCTAAGCACGGGAACCAGTGTCGCCAAACTCACACATTTGCATATAAAATTCTCCATTACACACATAAAAAACAGTGATATGATTGGCTACAAATTACAAACGCAACTTTTACAAATCATCTTCTTATTGCTTTCAAAAATTGTGTCTTATTGCAACTAATGAAAGTTGTTATTATTTGACATGACACAAACAATAAAGACGTTTTTCGTCTAAAAACTTTAAATAGACAAGTTTACAACGAGTTCAGCAACTCAACGCTAGATGGCGCTGTAACCAATTCATTCTATTCAGAACGCTAGCTCCTTTGAAATAGATGTCATATTCATATGCACTTGTAATCTCTTGTGGTAAGTACAAAAAAAAAGTTAGAGATGTAGACATATATCGATATATTAATATTGATGTTACGTAATTTATTCGGGTGAGCAATGTACTAATTTGTTAACATCATACAAATGCTTAATAACGAAAAAGGTTGATTATCGTTAAAATATCAATTTTAAAGAGATATTTGTATGTTTGTATGTAGGGGGGTAATATTATTTTCATACAATTAAGTACGCGGGCGAAGCTGCTGACAGAAGCTAACGATAACAGATGGTGCTAAAAATATTTACTGACCTTGAAATAACACTTATTTATTTAATATTTGCCATTTTGATAGTCGAATATTAATATATTTTGTCGTGATAGCTTTCATTAAGACAGTAATATGATTAGACGTAGGAAAATCCCCTAATTGGTTATAGCTTATGTTTTGGAATATTGATGACCCAATAAACTGGTGCATTATTTGAGCCATGATATAATCTATATTAAATATATGACCGTCTTATAAAAATATTTCGGATGTCTGACATAACTTAATCACAGATTCTGATGGGCATAATAACCCCCTCTAGCCTTACCTATAATAAATCTATGTAATTACCTATTGATTTGTTTTCTGTTACTAAAGCACTAACGCAAATATCACACTTATGTTATCAACTGTCTTATTATTTAACCAGCTATGTGAGCTATTGATTCCTTATTAAAATCAGACAAAACTATCGATACCGACCTACTTTACGGATGTGTCACATCCCTAATCGAGTAGCGTCGAAGTTACTAGAATTTAGTTTGTGATTGTCCAGATGACGACCAAATGCATTTAGACTTTGTTTCAATAAATATAAGGTTGTTTATAGTTTGCACTGAAGTCATAACATGTGGTATTGTAATTAAAATCAATTATATTAAAAATTAACAAAGTTTAGCAGTTACCAATGATACGATACACCTCTACAAGATAAATTTTTTTTTCAGCTTTCGTTTTTGCAGGTCAAAACCGCACAACAAGGCATAATTTGTAATCATAATCATAATCGTTTATTTGCTAAGATAGTAGGTACATAAAATAAGATGGTTACAAAATTGTGATCCTGGTACTATCTACCTTAAATTAGGCATGCAAATATTGACAAACAATTTTAAATAATATCATATAGAAACATGTCAGTAAAATTATAAATGTCAAGAAAAAATTAAAAATAATTATAAAATAGAACAGTTTTAACCAAGCAATGTCCAATAATAAATACCATGTCATCAATTAAATCTAAAGAGTATTGTCAATTAAAAAATCATTTACAGAATAATAACATTTATCAAGTAATAGGGCTGTCAGTTTCTTTTTAAATATATGGATTGGATCATTTTTTATAATATCGGGTATTCTGTTGTATATAGTGGGGCCCATGCCGAACACACTTTTCTTAAGTAGAGCTGTATTGTAGCTAACGTTTTGCAATAAGTTCCTATATTGGCTTCTGACAGGCCCTTTTCTTGTTTCTGACACTGTTAGAAAGTAATTTTTATTTTTCCTTACAAACATAGGCATTTCTAAAATGTATAATGACGGAAATGTTAAAACTTTTAGGGACTTAAACATAGGTACAACTGTCTGTCATTTTCAGGCCACACATTGCCCTTATACAACGTTTCTGTGCCTTAAAAACCTGTTAATATTTTATAATTGTGTAATATTTCGCGTATTTCTGAGACATGCAATCGCGACAAGTATCTGACGGTGAATAAGCTAAATGTTGCGCATCTGCGCTTAATGTTGACACGCGCGCGATGTGTGAGGGGCACTTCCTCTAGTTTTCTTTATTCCGTGGGCACCCCCCTGTGGGGTACGAACCTCGGCTTACGGAGTCGCTGGTAGAGGCCAGCAAGAGACAGGCTGGATCTGTGCGACAAACGGTGCCCGCATATGTATCGTAATTTATTATATTTAAGAGTGATTTTAATAACGTTATTGTGTCTAATTAAATAAAGCAATTTGAATAAAACTTCGAATTCTATTTTTGGCAAGAATGTTTAAATGTAATTACGCTTAATTTAAACCCAAAAAATGCGATATAATTGCGAATAAATCGTAAAAAATGTCCTAAGACGAATTTTTTTTACGAATTAATGTTATTAAAAATCAATATTTTAGTACAATTTGTGCCAACAAGAATTTATGACAGTCTGATGTTTTGTGTATTTTTTAGACAAATTATACATATTAATTATAGAACCGCATCGTTGGTCTAGTGGTAGCAAGCGCTCCTGCTGAGCATGAGATCCTGGGTTCGATTCCCATTTCGGGCAAAGTGTTATTGAGTTTTTCCATCTGGAATTTCTCTGTAGCAGCCCGAAGTTTGGATTAGTGCCTGGTGGATGGCAATAGGCTCGCCCCCTATCACACATGGGACTTAAACATAAGTGGCGAAATGTGTGTGTACTAAAAGATATACCTCTGCCTAACCCGTCGGGGAAACAAGGCGTGATGTTATGTTATGTTATGTAATTATAGAAATAGGAGTCAGAAATTGACTCTACGATCATCTTTCAGAAAACTAGTGGTGGGAGATTAATTACTACAAAGTAAACAAATAAGCTTTTGTAAATGTGTTACATGAAGTGTCAATACGAAGGATTAATCAATTTTTTACATGTATTCATCAATGCCAAAGTATTTACTAAGATGGTAAATTAGCGACTAAAATCTTAAATGTTCGCACAAAAACGTGAAATGGCTCTTAATAAATGAACAAATATGCTATTAACTTAGATAAGACCTCCGAAGATGCCCGAGGATCGTCGAAGACACATGATTCATAACTCAGGCTGGACTGGAACATAGTTTTGTGATAGTTATAAGTCTTCTCAAAATTATGTTCCAGCCGATCCTGGTATGAATGTTCAACATAACACTGCCCTCGTTGTTATAATTACAGTAAGTCGTGTTACTGATGTTATGCCTTTTTTACAGTACTGTGATTCTTAAATCGAGTCCGACATGGAATATTCTTTATAATCAACGCAAATAATCTGCTATAATCATTAAGATACACCAATTTAAAAATGTTGAAACAAAAGTGCGATTTCCCCCTTTTTTGACTTACTGTAATTACAAAAACAGGGGCAGAACAGTCGTCCACCGATGGATTGCTAGTAAGTATATAAAATGTTTGCAATAACACTTTTTAGAAAAAAATCGTTCACAGCAGCCCGGAGTCTTCTGATAAGATCTATGGCCATAGGCTCGCCCCCTATTACATGGGACTTAAGAGCGTGCGTCCAATTTAGCGCAAGTCAAAATTTGCAAGATGTATCGAATAGCATAATCACTGCAGCACATTACTGTAGTACAGACGTCAGCACATCAAGCTGCGCGAATCTGACAAATTCTGCCAATCAACCTTGAACCTTAGCTTTAGCGATAAACTTGAAAATCTATTAAAGGAATTTGACACATTTATCATAGAAATCCAATAATTTAGGTTCCTTTTTTGTAGTCCAAAATACATCGTCTCTGGTAATTTTTGTGGTCTTCGCAGCGAATTCTGGTCCCGCCCACACCAGAAACAAATATTTTTGCTGAGGGAAAATAATAATTTTGTCGACTACAATTTCTGAAAATCTTCACATTGTTCGCAATTTAATTTCTTAACTATGTAGCCGAAAACAAAAATCCTTTTGACTAACAATTTTCCATAGGATCTTAGCAGTCGGTAAAAAAAATATTTTTGTTTTTGTGAGTAATTTCCTATATTTTTAGCTTCGAAATTGACACTGAAATTCAAATCAAGAAAACCTCTTTTCAGTTATCTTGATGATATTCACAACCACTTTATTAATCGAAGAAAGTATCTAACTAACAACACAAACAATAACATTTGCTAAAATTATTAGTAATTGATATATTTGTGAGACAAGTGGTTTATGGAGAATCTGGTTTGAAAGTCACGTTTTTTAGCCAAACAGCGCACGCACCTCGTATACGCTCTTAAATATAACTTGCGAAATGTGGGTGTACTATAGGTACATCTCTGCCCAATCCTTCGGGGAAACAATGCGTGATGTTATGTTTGTGTTACGTTCGTTGTTTACGTTTTCGAGATTGCCCGGTGGTTAAGACCACCTCTCGAGTGTCCGTTTCGACTGCTCGGACATAGTGTCGTAGAAGAAAAACGACTACCTACGTCAACATTTCGAAAGGAATTTCGTCGTTGCGACTTTAAGACCTCTTATGTGTCACTTTTGGCAAATTCACTTTTTTGATGCTGTTTTTCTTTTTTTACTATCATACTACTTTTAATTTCAACTAACAATAGCAAAATAAAAAGCCGGAAATCATATGGCTGATACCTATATTTTTTTTGTAGTTGGTTTCACTATACATATTTTTTTCAGTAGACGGTTTTCGATTTTCACATAAAGTTGAATTTGACACATAAGAGGTCTTATTGTCGCAACGACGATTTGTAAAACAGTAACAGTGAAAGTAGCAAATTCGTAGATCCAATATTCAGAAAGTTATAAAGGTTTAACCATGGCCGCGCGGTCGGCACATGTAGAACCGCGCGGCCACGCAGAGCTTAGTAGAGGTCTCATTCGTTTGCTAACCACTGATACGATTTCGTAGAAAATGTAGACGGTATGAATAAAGCTCTAATGTCCTATAATGCAATTTAGAAGAAGGGTTTAGATCTGGCAAGTACCAATTTGACTTTTCAATTCATATGTTCTTGGACATTACCGACAGCGGTGTATGTTGTTAGGATTTTGGAATAAAAGCCTTGATTCTTTTATTATAGCACTGTATAATATTCTGATTTTAGGAGAAATGCTTTTACGACACACAATGGTTCACACAGAAAATTCGCCATAATAAATTTGTTCGGTCACTACTTCACTAGGGATGCTACCACACTCAAAATACTAAAAGCTAGGGATGTGCTATGACTGAGTTCCTATCTTAAGTTATTACAAACCAAATATTTTATTGTTTCTAACACTTCCCCTCAATAAAATATTTTCAAGCTAAACCAGCATTTTTACTTACAGAAATTACTCAACTGTCTTACCCTTAACTGTATGCATCCCCTTAACAATATGACCTACCTATATGTATCGAACAATTTATCCCTTAATCTCATAAACAATATCCCTCCTAAAGCTTTGGTAAATATGTCTGCAAGTTGGTCACTGGTATTCACATATTTTAACTCTATAATTTTCTTTTCTAATTTCTCTTTAATGAATGACTGCTTAATCTCCAAATGTTTTACCCTAGAGTTACCAGTGGCCATCTGTGCCATTTTGATAGTAGACTGGTTGTCCTCATACACAATTATGTTTACCCGAAACCCAAATGTTAACATAATGGACTTCAACCAACAAGCCTCACTAGTGGCTAAGCACAAAGCTATATATTCAGCTTCAGTTGAAGACAGTGCAACTGTTGCCTGTTTCCTTGAATACCAAATTACTGAACAACCAAACACTTTAAAAATACACCCTGATGTAGATTTTCTATCATTACAACCACCCCAGTCACTATCAACATAGCTTACAACATCATTGTTACAATCTCTATAGTATATCAAACACAAATCTAAAGTTCCATTTACATACCTCAATACATTTAACAATAATTTATACAAAAGCTCAGATGCACAACTCTGATAACGACTCAAGATATTAACTACTGCACAGATATCTGGCCTAGTGCCCATAGCTGCATACATCAAGCTCCCTATTAGTCTTCTACATTTACTCTCTATTTCTACACTTTCTGACTTATCTCTCTTTAGGACATGAAAATTATAATTTTTATCAATTGGTAACTTTAATATCTTACAATCCAACATATTATATTGTGACAACAGTTTTCTCAAATACTCACTTTGTGATATAACAGTATTCCCCTTATTTAAGTCTTGTTTGACATCAATGCCCAAGAATTTACTAATTGCTCCTAACTCTTTCATTTTAAAAGTTTTACACAAAATATCTCTCAAGTTACACATTTCTTCTACATTATTACCAAAATAGAGAATGTCATCTACATATAATAACAAAAAAACTTTCTTATCACCTTCACATTTTGAATACAAACAATAATCCTTATCTGACTGCTTATAGTCCATAGATAACATAACATTATTAAAAGTATTATTCCAATACTTTGGAGACCTCTTTAAACCATAAATAGATTTATTAAGTCTAACATAGGTACTTAGTATCTGTACCCTCTGGTAAAATTAAATACAATTCCTCATCAAGTTTTGCATTTAAAAAGGCTCCACATACATCCATTTGTTTTATTCCTAACCCTAACTTAGTAGCTACACATACAAAAATTCTAAATGTATTAAGCCTTGCCACAGGGGCATACAAATCATCATTAAAATTTTGCTCAAAGCCTCTTGCTACTAATCTGGCCTTGTAACAATCATCTTTCTTCTTTAAAACCCATTTTGAGCTAATTACTTCTTTTCCTTCTGGTATTGTATCTATCTCTGTCCATGTCTTATTTTCACTTAGTTGATTTAGCTCTCTTTTGATAGCTTCTTTCCAGTTTTCAGCATCTGCTGATGTCATTGCTTCCTTGTAATCTTTTGGTTCAGCAAAATACAGATAGTAATCTTCAAGATGCTTTGGCTTAACCTTTCTTCTGTTCCTTCTATCTAGGTACTGATTTTCTTCTGTATCTGCCTGTTCTTGTCTATCTTCCTGTGTTATTTCTGGTCTCGCTTCAGACATCATTTCTTGAGTATCATCCTGTTCTTCTCCATTTCCTTGGTTCTGTACTGTATCTATGTCATAGAACTCATCTTCACTATTATCATGTAGCACCTCTTCTGTATTGTTTTCCATAGATATATCCAGTAAGATCACATCTTCATTTTCCTCTATTTTCTTAATATCTGGCTCCTTCTGGCTTCTCTTATCTAGAAATACTATGTCCCTCTTGGTATGGACCTCCTTTCTATCCTCATAGTATACTCTAAATCCTTTAGAATCATTATAACCTACAAATATTGCTTTTTCTCCCTTGACATCCCATTTTAGTCGCTTCTCCTTAGGAATGTGAACATATACATTATCTCCAAATACTCCACATAGACTCTGAACATCAAACTTGCGTTTGTGAAATGTCTCATAGGGTGTTTGGCCTTCCACTCTGCTCTTTGAAGTTCTATTCAGAACATACACTGTGGTGTTCACGGCCTCAGCCCATAACTGTTTAGACATCTTACCTTTCAGCATAGATCTTGCTGCCTCTACGATAGTGCGCATATCCCTCTCTGCTTTACCATTTTGTTGGGGTGTAAAAGGCACTGTGGTCTGATGGTATACTCCCCTTTCCTGTACAAATTCTCGCATTTCCTTGTTGACAAACTCGCCACCGTTGTCAGTACGAATCACTTTCACTTTATTTCCCGTCTGTCTCTCAGCCCAGTTGACAAACCTCTTTATCTGCAAAACTGTCTCACTTTTCTTTTTCAAGAAGTAGATTACCCGGTAGTTGCTGTAGTCATCTTTTATTAGCAGAAAATATCTCGAACCTCCAATACTATCCACTTCCATTGGACCACACACATCAGCATGCACCATCTCAAGGGATTCTTTGGTGTGCTGCTCACTTCTAGTAAATGGAAGTCTGTGCATTTTACCTTCTAGACATGACTCACATTTGAAATTGTCGCCTGTGTACTCAATATTGTTTTTATTGAGAATTTGCTTTACATATTCTACATTTTGGTGACAAAGTCTCTCATGCCACTCAGATAGTGCTGCCACCGCCGCTACATTCACATGTATATTATTTGACACCTCTAAAACATAATAGTTCCCTTCACGATTGCCTAACGCACATAGCTTGCTGTCTTTATAAAATAAACACTGTTGGTCAGTTATTGTAACCTTATAACCTTTCTTTGTAGCACTGTTTACAGAGAACAAATTGATTTTCATTTGTGGCACATGTAACACATTGTTTAATGTTGATTTCACATATGAGTCACCATTAAACACATTCAGTTCAATATCACCAACACCAACAACAGGTAAGCGACGTCCATCACCAACAATAACATAACTCTCTGATGTTGACAGTGACAGATAGTTTGTGAACAAAGAGTGTTGACCTGTCAAATGTTCACTTGCCCCACTATCTATTATCCACTTTTTATCATTGTTTATAAAGTCACTTCCAGTTGTCATTGCAGTCACTATGATGAATGCATTTCCCTTAGATTTTTCATGTTTTCCTTGTTGCCCTTCATTCCTATGTCTTGGACAGTCGACTTTTAGATGTCCTATGCTTCCACACAAGAAACATTTCCGCTTTTCTTCACTTTTACTTCTACACTCTGTAGATATGTGTCCCAATTTTCCACACTTATAACATTTTCTAACATAACCTTGACTTTTCTTTTTAGAATACAATGCTATGCTTTCTTTTTCTTCCATAACTTTGTTTTTCACTTTTAGCCTTTCTTCCTCGACAAGCAAACGAGCCACCATATCATCATAGTTTTGTTTGCTGGTCTCCACCGATTCCCATGCCGATATAAAGTGACTATATTTCTCTGGCAGAGATAATAATACCTTGGTCATAATAAATTTATCCGACACCTCTTCTCCTGCCTGCTTCAGTTGGCAAATCATCTCCTGGAGTTTGGATAAATAGACAGATAAATCTCCTTCCTCAAACTTGTATTGTAGGAATTTTTGTTGCAACATCATTGTACTTGTTGCAGACCTTGATTCATAGACACTGTGCAATTTCTGCCACATATCAGCTGCAGATTCACACGTTAGAATATGCACCATTGCCGCCTCACTCATCCTGGTGACAATAATAGTTTGGGCCTTTGCATCCTTTGCAATCCAGCCTGCATCATTGCTTTCCGGCTTTATGTCCGTACCTTTCACCACTGAATATAAGTCTAAACCTTTCAGCGTGACTGTCACCTGGAATTTCCATACATTCCAGTTTTTTTGACCTTCCAATTTGATGGCCGAATTGGACGCCAATGCCATTGTGTGATGATCCATTTTTCCGGTCCTCCGCGTAAGCCTGCTGCCTGATGTCGTGCTATTTTGCACCCCACACGACCTCCTTCAGACGCTGCTATTGACAACAACTCAATAACCGAGTTTTGTCTCGCTGACCACACCCGCCACGTTCACGTTGATGTGCCGGCCGGTGATTTTTTGTTATATCAAAAGGTACTCCCGCAATCTTCACCTAAACCAGATTATTAAGCGCTGGGCCCATAACCTGTTAGGATTTTGGAATAAAAGCCTTGATTCTTTTATTATAGCACTGTATAATATTCTGATTTTAGGAGAAATGCTTTTACGACACACAATGGTTCACACAGAAAATTCGCCATAATAAATTTGTTCGGTCACTACTTCACTAGGGATGCTACCACACTCAAAATACTAAAAGCTAGGGATGTGCTATGACTGAGTTCCTATCTTAAGTTATTACAAACCAAATATTTTATTGTTTCTAACATATGTTTGTTTATTTTTCTCACTTCTCATCATTTTCAACAGTCTGTCAATTCATATTGTTTGACCCCGACTTATAAGATTTGATTATTTTAATATTTGTTCTTTGTTCTAATTGTGATGATTTCTTTTCAGAATTTTAATAAGATTGTAGCAAAACGTATATACATAAGTACATTCACAGTGTTAATGTTCAATCAAAGATAATGGTCTGTGTAAAATTATTAGTAAGTTAGTATTATTATGTATAGTAGTATTGGTAGTTGTTGTATTGTATAATATTGTTTTCTTACAGGCTTGATAGCATAATTTATTAAGTTCTTTTCACTGCATATTTTCTGCGTTTGTATGTAAGATTGTTTTAATGTGATATTATTATAGACTGGCCTGTTAGTCTAGTGGTTAGTGACCCTAACTCCTAAGACTGAGGTCGTGGGTTCGATTCCCACCCAGGACAAATCTTTGTGTGATGAGCACGATCATTTGTTCTGTGTCTGGGTGTTATTTATCTATAATATGTATGTATTTAGAAATATGTAAGTATGTTTATCAGTTTGGGATCAGATAACGTTGTGTTGGTTGTCCTAAGATATTTATTTATATTTCTCAATGTAACGGAAACCATCGATCAACTGACTGTACAGCGCCATCTATTCCAGAACAATAGAATTACGCGGTTCAATTAATCAATGTTTGTTGCCATTTAAGCCGGAAGATGTCGCTAGTTGTAGTTTTCAAGGGAATTAATTTATATAAGTTACATCGCAAAGTTCTGGTTCTACAATAAAATTTATTTTTCTTTCTTCAATAAACTAGTATTTTTACAATACATTAATTCTATTTTTTTTTCATCCTAAGAAAATCCTAAAACTTAACATTTTAGAAAATAGCATTAATTACTTCATCATTTCAGCCGAACGTCCACTGCTGGACCTCCTCCAATTTGGGGGGGTTTGCCATAACTTCGCAGGCGGATTGGCGATCGCCGTAAGATGCTAAAATGCATAGAGGACGCTGCTGCCCTTTCTCAAATCCCTGGATTTACTGAGAGATCCGCCTGTAGTCGTTTCTTACGACACTCACGGGAAGAAATGGGGTGGTGCTATTGTTTACGTCCGGCACTACACGGACGGACAGAAATTTACAGGATGATTTAGAATTATTGGTCATTTTAATATTGAACTAACTTGCCTGATGGTTTCACCCGTGTTATGTCGAAAAATATCTCAAAGTAACGTACTACCGGGATTAAAGATCCCCATGTAATAGGGCAGGCTATAACCTGTCTGTGTGCCGAATTTCATCCCAGTTCGTTAAGCAAACTGACGAATAATTATTCTAAAAACTATATTTTCGTCATTCGTCTCATTTCCACACCTCGTAGGTAGCAATTAACTACTTCTCTTTCGAATATATTAATTGAACTTACAGTTTGGACTTCGATATCCATTCTTTCTGTTTTTCTTAATTTTAAGAACTGCTTAGCGTGTCGATAGCAATCTAAATAGAGTTAACCCTAGAAATTGACTACGAGTTTAGCATTTTCAGTAGCGTCTATCAAATCTTGTAGCGTGCAAACCGCAGGACACGCTGGACAAGATATCAAGTGCCGCATTGTTTGGGGGACGGCACCACATTAAAGCTCATGGCACATTATACCGGCACCGCAACGGCACCGCTCCAAACCAGGAATTAACTTGTCATTCAATTTAGAGCATTAAATCGTGTGTAGTAAAATATATTTTATAATGTCAATATAAAAAAGCCAACGGCGGGCAGTCAGCGCGCTTGCCGCTACCATACAACTCGACTCGCTGCCCGCGTGCTGCAAGCGAGTGGACCATGAGTTTACAGCGCGCCGACCGCATGCTTACTACGCGCCGACTCCGAGTCACCAGCGAAATGAGCGCCGTCGCCTGCGCACCACCGTCGCCTCACGCGCCTCGCTGCATCCTCCCTCTAGTCTCGAATCAGATTTAAGACAGTCCTAGGCGTGTTCAATGATAAATGCCATATAACAATTGTGTTCGCGGTGACAGCAAGCTTGCACCTCGCGTCCAGCGCGCGGACTGCGAGGTTGCACCTCGCGGCCGTCGCGTAGTTAGCGCGCTGGCAGTTAGCCGTAGCTACGGTCCCTACGCGTAGGGGAGACCGAGGAGGGTTGTGGCAATTTTTACTTAAAAGAATATATCTCAATAAAAAAACATACCACGATTATGAACTCTTTGCTTCAATGTAGCTCAATTCATACTCTTTTGAAAACAGTCATCAGAATCAATAAAAGTTATAAGGTTTCTGAGAAAATCCACAAAATCTTAAACTACTCCCTTTGTCACAAATCTCCTAACACCGAGGTAAGTTGTGACAGGCACCAAGGTAAGTTGTGACAGCTGTAAATCTAGAATATATTTGAAAGAAACAATAATTTTATAGGAATTATAAACAAAAAAACACTATTTTTTTGCATAAAAGTACTTTAATTATCATTTAGCATAATTGTAGGAACTACAGTAACATGAAACATTAAAGTAACAAGTATAAAATATTTTGTAAGTAATTATGGCATCATTATGAGATCAGTCATTTAAAAGTCAATCAAAAATCTTAATCTGATTAGATTAAGATTTTTCGTCTGTCATAATTGTTTATCAGATTTGATAAACAATTATGACAGACGTATTGCAGCTCGCCCCCAGTGCAATCTTCGTGAGACCAGCCTTTGCATTCTAGGCACTGAACCCACTTCTCATTTGATCTGCTACTGCCATAGGATTCAAGGCAGCACAAGCAAAACCAATCATTTTCTGCATCTTCTTCGGCGTCACCTGCAGTTTTCTTGCAGGTTTTCTTCTTGTTTTTTTTTTTGGTTTATTGTTATCTTCGCTTAAAACTCGGTTATTCACACTTTTTTTACTTTTTGTTGGCTTCTATAGCAGCTACTTTGTCTTTGGTGGGTGTAATCAGTAAGCACAACTGATTTTATTTTACGTCTATTGGGTTGGTTCCTTTTTCGTGGTGGAGTTTTCGGCAACGGCCTTACTGATTCTAGCGAGAACACTTCAGAAGTGGCAAGTGGAGCTGTAGATGTAGAGGCTTAGTACAGACCAAGCCAAGCAGAATCAGTAAGGGTTCTTACTCTTATTGCAGTTATATCCACAGACCATCGTCTCATCGTTTTCAATTGGCCTGATAGTTGGATTTGGTGAAACAACTCTTGCTTCATTGTTTTCCATATTGGCCGTAGTTTCTTGAACACTTGAAGATAGCTCTGGTTCTGGATTGGGCAAAATACGATTAGTGACATGGTTAGGCAGGAAATCAGCTTCTCTAAAGATTCTCCATAGATGGAGTCACATCAGTTGCATTATCTTGAAAAGCCTGTTTCTTCTTAATATATCTATGCAAAGACATGTTATTCATATTATAAGAGGATGCGGCATTTCGAAGACTTTGACCTCTTAAAGTAACTTCTTCAAAGGGCAGTACATAAATATCAGTACCAGTATTTCGTGTATAATTGTTAGGCATTCTGAAACAAAAAATAGGAAATTCGGCATGCAACACCAAACCACATGCCCAAAAAAGTTCCTGACAAAAATGCAATTTTTAGATAGACTTTGATTGCCGAATACATTTTATGACAAACTTAGGTTGCAAGAATTTACTAAAATAAACGAACATACATGTAAACAGAAAAAGAACATTGCAAAAAGCAAGTAAAATAAGCAAACTAGAAAGTAAACTTAAATAGGAGAGTTGTGACAGCGTGTCACAACTCTCCTAGGTACCAAAAATCACGACCTTGTCAGAATAATAATTCGTAATTTCGAAACAAAATGCAAACACAGCAAGACAATGCCACACTTTGAAACTTCAAAAACCACACAATATAAGCAAAAATAGAATAACCACGTGAATGAAATATGTCACGATATAAATACAATCAAAATGTTGATAAAAAACTTACTTTTCGTGTTTTTGTCCATGCAGACGTCGCGTCGTACTCACGCAACCGCTTGTCGTGCATCCCTGGCGCGTACTGCGTCAAGTAGCGTGTCTCTAAAGAAATAATCGTGCGCTATTGCCAGCTCGCTAACGGTCATAGGTTCCGAGAAATTGACTTTGTCACAACTCTCCTCTGTCACAACTCACCTCGGTCTCCCCTAGCCTAAATTCGAGGAGACGCCGTGCTGCACCTGTGCAGTTGTGGTGCCGGTTACCACCACCACCACCACCACCACCACCTTTACACTCCTGGGCGTAGTCATCTGTAAATCTCCACCGCCACACAGCAGGTGGAGGACTATCTGACATTTTAAAGTTAGTTAGCGGTAAATTCTCACCGTGGGCTTACATTTTGACCTTCTTATCGGCAACAGCGCCTCCGAAAACGATACGTATGACGGAAAATTTTGCAAATGATCGCGGTCGCTAACTTTGATTTCATTTCGACCCCATCGACCCTACATCATATATGACCCGATATCTTTATGCCAAATTCAAATAGACATTACAAAAAAAAATATTTTTTATTTTTTCATGCATAAAAATAGATTTATAAGGGAGACTTAGTTCCTATATTTAATGCACTCCATATTTCCAGTAGAACAAAATAGATCTTTTTCCAATTTTAAAAATAAAATCGTCTACAGGGGAACTGTAGACGATTTTATTTTTCGGCTGCACAGGTTAGAATATCTATACTAATATTATAAAGAGGTAACATTTGTTTGTAAGTTTGTAAGTTTGTATGTAGGGGGTAATCTCCGGAAGTAATGAACCAATTTTAAAAATTGTTTCACTGGTAGAAAGCTACATTATTCGTGAGTGCTATAAATTATAAAGATATCATGCATACCTATTAGCTGAACTATCTCAATTTTTGTCTAGCTAGGCGGAATAAAATTGCTCTTACAACAAAGTTATTTGCATGCGCTGCCTTAACAGTTGTATATAATTCAAAACAATGTATGGCAAACTGGTCCGCTTTGAATAGTTCTACAAAAGAGTCCGCGACACCTTATTTCTATCTTTTATATTTTAGCAGATATAGTAGCTTTTATGTGTTGAAAAAAGTATTTTTCGACGTACTTACCTTTGGACGTTTTTTTAAACAACAAAATATTAAACCTTATCGAAAAAAATATTATCATGATCACAAAAACATCATAGATACGATTTGCCCTAAACAGTATGTCAATTGGATAAATAATTTCGAAGATAATATAAAATTACTAAATCGCAAAATGCCGCTGTCCATTCACGAACCGCATTAGAACATGCTTTGTACGGACGTTTTATCCATTTACCCATAGATTGCAATGTGGAATTGCGTCATTTTTCTGAATCACGGTGTTAAGATTTTTCGCGGATTAATGACCCTCTCCGGTTATTATTTAACTTTCGTCGTTAGGTAGGTGAGTTGTACGCAGTTGGTTGGATGTTGTTGGTCTTTAAAAGTGTTTTGGTTGTTGTCTTGGGCACGCCACAATTGCGGCGGTAAGTCCCCTCTTTGAGGAGTGGATAGAGAGGCGCCACGGCATCCTCACCTTCCGCCTGACGCAGGTTCTTACCGGGTGCTTCGGTGGGTTCCTGTTTAGGATAAAGCGGGAGGAAACGCCTGGGTGTTTCCATTGTGAGGATCGTCTAGAGGACACGGTGGAGCATACGGTGGAAGTGTGTCCTGCCTGGGCGGAGCACCGCCGTGTTCTCGTGGAGGCGATCGGTGGCGGCAACCTCTCGCGTCCGGCTTTGGTGCGAGCCATGGTACGGAGCGAGAGCGAATGGGAAGCCGTCACCTCCTTTTAGGGAAGCAGTAATGCTCGCAACGGAGGAGGTGGGGCGCGTGAGGGAGTGGCAGTCTCTACGCCCTCACGTCCCAAGCCGCCGCAGGAGGAGACGCCCCGGGCGTCGGGAGTCGATAGCTGACTCCCGGCCACCGTAGGTAGGCACGAGCTTGCGGGCGGCGAGCAATGGGTAGCTCGCCCGGTAAGGATCAAGCTCGGGTCGACGGCGCGTAGTGTTCCACGCGTACCTCAAATACATGTCAGCAAGACTGAAGGGGTCTGCTAGGACCGATGCCTGCTAGGGTCGCGAGATTGTACGAAAGAGATACCGTGACCCTGGCACATGGGCAATTGAAGGAACACGGGTGGGTTTTAGTCAGTAAAAGTCTGACAAAGTCTGCCCGTCCACTCCGCCCAGAGCGGGAGAAGTCATTTGATGATTTCCCATCCAAAAAAAAAAAGGTAGCATGTCTCAACAACAAAGGATAGGAAGACTAGCGCTGAGCGCTCGCAGAGGCTTGCTAGCCAAAGCGCGAGAACATCGCAGGCACGTGTTCGGGAATCTAGCGCTGAACGTGCGCAGCGTCTTTCTGATATAAGGCAGCATGTCTCATATGCAATAAAAACAAAACCCTCATTTTGGCAGTCAGGAAATAACTCATAGCACTCAGTACTAACCGAACCACACTCATAATTTCATCACAAGTTAAAATGTTTACCGCCCAACGAAGTGGGCACGGGTCAGCTAATTCAATAATATTTTTAGAGGCAGAAGGGAAAGAGCTACTACTTATCACACGTAATGAGGGGAGCAGTCAAGTGGTGCCCAATAATAAATAATATAACATTTATTTCAGGTTACAATGACCCATAGACATACCTTACTAACTAACATATATAATATGTATTAAGTATACAAAACTTGTGTTAGTAAATGTACCTTAAACTATGTTAGTTGCACTTCACGTAACTAGCTTGTCCGTGAGCTGTCCTGTGGCACGTGTCCGCGGAAGCGACGGAACACCACGTCCTGTGGCCAAAAGTCTTCGTCCAAGACGACGGGCAGATAACAATTTGGTACACGCACCACAAACGCCTTGAAGTTGACGTTGCGGTGTGACTCTAGTAACTGCACCCTCGGCATGTAATTCGTCTTCTGGCGTACGTACTCCACAACGTCTTCCGCCTTCGCGGTGTAGTGTAGGCGGGAAATGTGGATTCGGTTCAGCAGCGGGCAAACTGACATTGGACTTCGCAGTAGCTTTCCCGCAACGGTTTCTGTTCTTTCGTGAACGGTGCTTCCTCCTTTGCTCCGTTACGAAACCCTCATCCTCTGGTTTCATAGTTGGAGCCCCTGGGGCACTCGCGGTGACGTTAGTGAAACCCGTTATGAGGGCGACTTACGAGTTTTAGGAATGGGTTCGAACCCAGGCAGACCCGTTACTTTGTGTAATTTATTTCATCATCACTGCCCTCCAAAACGGTGTAGGAAAAGCTGTGAAATGTCTTAAAACTAAAATCACCAAGCCATGTGACCATACCAACCCGCTATGGGCCCGCGCGGTGGATTATGGCTCACTTCCTCACATTCAGGGTACTTGTGTCTCAGGGATGGAAACGTTATTGGCTGATTAAGCTTATGTAGCTTAGCCAACTAAATTGATGTCGGTTTCTAGCTGATTACCAGTATTTTGCAATAAGCGATTCCCTATCTGACCTCCACAACACAGTTACTGGGTAACACGATACCCCGTGGTAAGACTAGGTGTCACACTTGCGGGCCTTTGACTACCTGTTTCGATTGTCATCTCATTGTCATTATTTCAGTCATAAGACGTCCACAACGGGAAATAGGCCTCCTTCAATTTGGGAGCCTTTGCCTTAAGCGCCGCGCTTGGCAGGCGGATTGGCGATCGCAGTATGGTAGTAAAATGAATAGAGAACGCTACTGCCCATTCTCTAGTAAATCACTGACCTTTTACGACACCCTTGGGAAGAATTGAGATGATGCTATTCTTGACGTCTCGCACCACACGGGCAAATATGTATGAATAAATATTATCTATGATAGTCTGCCATTTTGTAGACTGGCTAGGTATATTGACCGTATAAGTAGTTAGACCGTGTTATAAGCTCTATTTTAAATTACCTTTGTTGTTTATACCTAGATACCTATTAATCATGAATTGATACGTTCAGGAGCGCACGTAGAAACTGATAAAGTACTGACAAACGTGAAAGACCTCAACTTAAAAATAACAGGGTAACATACACATATGTACCTATAATATATCATCAAATCAACCTCTAACCCTAAGACTAATAAAAACACTCCTACAAAATAATATAATTATGAAACTAATTATAGAAACAAAATATATCTAAACTAGCTACTGCCCGCGACTTCGTCCGCGTCAAATTTTCGCTCCCCTGACCCTTCCTGTCGCTGCGTCTTCGCATCGAATTGCCTGCCAGTTTTCGAACATTTTTCGTTGCTGCTCCGCTACTTTTGATCGTAGCATGATGTTATATAGTCTCTAACCGACCTCAATAAATTCCTGAGATTATCGCGTTCAACCAAACAAACAAACGAACTTTTCAACTTTATAATATTATGTATAGATGAACTTATTAATTTTAATGACATGTTGACTAAACTGTGTCCGCGTGATAATTTAGAGTTCAAGTGTTCGAAAACAAGAAAAAATAATAAAGTTGCTAAAAATGGAATTCCTTGTTTTTGTAAAATACCTGATTAAAATGTTAAATAATCAGCGTGCTGTTGTTTTTATTTTTTTTCGTAAGGGACATCGACCAAAAATTATGTAGGTGGATCGGGTCAGGTTTAGTTTCCGAAAACTTCCAGTCGACCCCCGACAAGTAGTTAGGGAGCTAGCGAGCAAAATTTCGATATGATCAGCACACAAGGCAGACGTTATTAATAGTGATAATTATACCCTAAGAAACATCAAGGACCTCGTCTGCCACCAAGGTGGCGCTGCGTTGTAAATTTACAGCGTTTCAAAAATGTTTAAAAAATAGGTGTGCTATATTATGCGCGCACGTCTGCCGCTGGGGCTGATGATCACAGTCATCCTGAAAACACAAAGAATCGAAAAGGCAGACATCCAGGGCTCTGACTTTTGTAGTATTCAATTTTTTAATCTATTTTTATGATTTAAAAAATGTATATGAAGTGCACACTTGGCAGATTTGAATTGTTCGATTAAAAACAATAAGAAGAACCACGGAAAAATAGTCTGCCAACATGTTGCCTCTGTGTTGTCAATTGACAGTGCTCCAAAAATGTAAAAAAAAGAAGGTATGCTATATTATGCGCACACGTCTGCCTCTTGGACTGATGTTTGAATTACTTATGAAAACCAAGAAAATCGACAAGGCAGACGTTCAGGCCTCTGATATTCCAAAGGCAGACCTTTGATTTACTTTTTTCAACCCGACGCTCGTGCCAAACCAAGTAGGTATAAATATCCCCATAGATCCTTTCGTGGTGTCTCTCTTTTATTTGGGAATATGAGTGAGAACGGTATAACTCAGTTCCGACTTTTTCCGTATTGTGAAACTAAATGTATAGAGCGTATATACAGCCTATATATATATATATACATATACGTATTTTACACAAATAAAACGTGATTAAAAAGTTAAAGACTTTTTCTATCCAGATCCTAATCCTATTCAGATTACATTCAAGCACGCAATTAAAAAAAAAAACTTTCTAATTAGAGTTCCAAGCGCATTTCGTTTCTGGTTGGCATTGAGAAAAAATATGATTGCATAGATTTCAGCTCCAGAAGTTTAATCGTTACCGTGAGTTTAGAGGATAATGTTAAACAAACTTATAAGAATAAAACTATAAAGAATAACAATAATCCCATGCAATACCCGCTGTCCCTTGATTCTGTGAATTTCAAACAGTTATACAGCTGAAAATCAGTGAGCAAAGTGTCAGCCACATGTTTTTTCGAATCCACAGAGTCATAGTGAATCGAATGGGCGCAATGAGAACCGCGTGCAAATGACTTAGTAGAGCTTTTTTTTTACATTTTTACAACTCCGTCCCATGATAATGCAGAGTCCTGAATGTCTGCCTCTTCGATTTTCTTCATTTCCAAGATGATTGTGACCATGAACTCCAGAGGCATACATGTGCAAATGATTTAATACCCCGATTTTTTTAAGCAACTTCAATCCGCTGTCACGCGAAAACGCAGCGATATAGGACCTTAATTGATTAGACCAAATCAAATCGTAATGATTTAAACTGCAATCCACCTCGACGTGAAACGTGTGCAAATTATATACCGAAATGCTCGCCAGCTCCCTAGCTAAAGATCACTGTGATATCGAAAGATTTGTTAGGGGCTGCAACCCAAAAGCAACCTTATTAAAACGTAAGAAAAGATAATTTTGATTTTAACAGTGTAAGAACCCGACTACTGAAACATCTTGCCTTAAAAACATAAAACAAGAAAATATTCTCATTAGTTTACACCGACCGAGATTGAATTGTCATGTAGAAGAATAAAAGAAGTGATATTAGTAGGTAACAAAATCTACTAGACATGACCTACTTTATGTGAAACCTTATTGAAAGAAGTGATTTTTCACCACTCCGTTTAAGCTGTTAATTTAATCTGTTTCTAATTTAAGTAATCAATCAATGACTGGCGTATCTACCTAGATAAGATATTTACCATGAAAGAAAACCTTGCCGAGTGCATGACTGTGAATTTAAAGATTATCTGAATATAGGTACACGAGTTCTGGGATTAGCACAGTTGATATTAATATCACTGTTATCGATAATGCCAGATTATGCGATTTTGCTACTTGCGTAGACTTGTCTGAGGACACAACGGCTATTAGGGCTCGAACACACCGAACATGGATTGCCACCAGGCGGCAATCGGGAATCAAATACTCAGTTGGTATTTTATTTCCCCCACCTCATATCGCTGTACACTGCGGCGTAGATCCTCAATCCCCTTCATCACTCTCAGTCTTACTGCCGCGATGAGGAGGGTAGCAGTAACATTTTTGTGATTTTATTAGTATATTGCACGCCATTCAGCTCGATTCTCGGCAACTATTATCTAGCTGCTAGCACCACCCTGCGAAGATCATCGCTCCAGCTAGCCAGAGGGCGTCCTATCTTACGTTTGCCGATTCGCGGTCTCTACTCAAGAACACGTCTACCCCAACGGTCATCGGTTCGACGGCTAATGTGGTCGGCCCATTGCCACTTCAGCTTGCTAATTCTGTGAGCTATGTACCTATCTATTAGTACATAAGTTATATTATTAGGGACATAGAACAAAATGTCGGTTTAATTTTTTTTATTCTCATAAAGAACAAAACAGTTCACTTACAATATGAGATATAAAATAGAGCATCCAGTTTTAAAATAACATAATGACTCCGTGAGTCGACAAAAGGTAAATGTTCTCCATCGTAGTTGCTTTTACTCACTTATTATTATTAATCATAAAAACGTACATAGTCTAAATTCGTATCACAGATAACAAAAGCTAGTCATTAGTCACTGATAATCACATTATATAAGTACAATATCTTATCAATAAAATCATCATAATCATTCATCATTTTAGTCGTAAATCATTTACTGCTGGACATAGGCCTCCCCAATTTGGGGGTTAGCGATCGCAGTATGGTGATAAAATGCATGGAGAACGCTGCTGCCCATTCTCTAGTAAGTCCCTTAGTCGCCTCTTATGACAAACACTAGAAGAAATGGGATGGTAGGTACTATTCTTTACGTCCGGTACCACCCGGAACTCCGGCATCACACGGAACATCAATTAAATCACCTGATCCTATAATTTCTACATCCTCATCTGCCTAGCTTTGTCTCAACCATATTGGGATCAGATTCTAGTCTAACCGGATGCAGCTGAATATAATCTATAGAAAATATTTAACATCTAGTCACCACCCGATGGAAACTGGGAATTTTATTCCCGATTACCACTTAGGCTGACCCCACATTAGGCGTGCGCGATCCTCGGGCGTGTGAGCAGCGCGAGCGCCGCGCGATCGCGGCGCGCACGCGGCGCTCGAGTCGCGTTCTTACCCCTTCGCCCGCTACAATACTCAATACTCAATACTTTATTGCATTCCACAATGTATATGCTTAGGTGGTAAAACATTTTATTTAGAAACAATTGTGGACCCTGTCGGGCACAGCAAAGGAAAATACAGTAGGTAGAGAGGAGGACCTATTGATTATCTTATAATGTAACTTATTCTAAAATAGTAATTAAAAATAGATGAAATACATGCTTTGGACTTTTCTAAACTAATTTCAGGGATTTATCATTTAAAAATTCGTTGTCGCTATAATAAATTAAAAAAGCTGCTGTTAAGCAGCAGCTTTTTTAATTTATTAGTAAATAGATGGCTTTTTTCTCTGTCCTTATGGATTCTGGTAACTTGTTGTATATTGCTACTGTTTCGGTCAGTCACATGGTGGGCAGTGTTGTGTTGACACACGTTAAAAATAGAGTCACGAGTGAAATTAATATCGAAAGCTTTATCCTAGAAATACAGAATCGTCCTGCGATATGGGACATGACTAAAAAGGAGTATAGTGATCGTATTGCAAAAAAAAGGTGTGGGAAGAAATCAGCACTTTATTTATAAAAGACTAGCTTCTGCCCGCGACTTCTTCTGCGTAAATGTCGTTTATCGCGGAAGCAGACAAAGTCACGGAATAAAAAGTAGCCTATGTCCTTTCTCAGGCTCTAAACTATCTGAGTACCAAATTTCATTTAAATCGGTTCAGTAGTTTTAGCAGGAAAGCGAGACAGGCAGACAGACAGACAGAGTTACTTTGCATTTATAATATTAGTGTGGATAGTGTGGATTTTGAAACAAAAATTGTCAAAATTGTGACTGACTTGACTGAAGGGGGTTAAACGCCAAGGCGAGCGCCGCGTGCGCGCCGCGAGCGCGCCGCAGGGCAGCTAAACGCGACGCTCACGCGCGCGCGGCGCTCGCGCTACTCACACGCCCGAGGATCGCGCACGCCTAATGTGGGGGTGGCCTTAGTGGTTACCCAAGTGGGGGTCCACTGGGAATATTCGGAACACACGTACCACTAGTTTTGAGTACCTACTTATTTCGAGTAATTTATTGGCGGTTTTGAATCGGTCACATCTCTGCTACACAAAGCTCACAGCTCCTCTCTGCTTTGGTGGAAATAACCTGCCAGCTACGCAGCATATATCCTCTCCGCTTTGGTGGATACCGGGCCTAAGGCACGTTGTAGGTGCGTAATCGTTATCTAAGGCGCGTTTGAGTGCAATAATCGTCTGACACTTTCGTCTACGAGTGTCGCAAAAAATCCTGCCTTTGAGACAGGCCTCCTCTCGTTGAGAGAGTGTGAGCTGTTATCGACCACGCGAGCCCAGTGCGATTTCGTGGATGGCACATGTCTTCGAATTTTCGGTTCTAGGAGTTGGTGATTTTCTCATGATGTTTTTTCTTCTCCGTTTTGAGAGTATTGGTGATGAAATAATTTACACCAAGTCAAGCGCTTGTGTGGGTGCATCACTAGTTCGAACGCACGTCCACGACTGGGCCACCACTGCTCACCGCAATGAACTCTCCTTTACTTTAACAAATTCCCACAATAACAATTATGAATATAATGAAAGAAAATACGTATTCATTTATTTAGCACAGACTTAGGCACCCATTAGGCAGGTACACCACAGAAAAACAAAATAAAAAAGTTGAATTTAAAATTTAAAAAACCCCTGATCAAAAAATCTTGTAAAAACTAAAAAAAAATGCGCATTGACCCTTTCAAGTTAAATAATAAGTTGTAAGTAATATTTTGATCAAAAGATCGTCGTTGGTTCGAAACGGCTGAACCGATTCTGATAAAACAGTCTACCACCGCTAGAAAGCCAGCACCCAAATTTGGTTAACCCGTTTAAGAGCTACGGTGCCACAGACAGACACATATAGCGGTCAAACTAATAACACTGCTTTATTTGCATCGAGGGTTAAAGTAATAAAATAAAAAGTGTAAGGTTTTTTTTTGGATGGGAAATCATCAAATGACGTCTCCCGCTCTTGGGCGAAGCGGGAGGGCGTGTCAGACTTTTACTGACTAAAACCCACCCGTGTTCCTTCAGTTGCCCATGGCCCAGGGTTACGGTGTCTCTTGCGAACAATCTCGCGACCCTGGCAGAAAAGTGTAAGGTTAGATATTAGAAACAAGCATTATAGTGTGCCTCACAACCGCGCCAAAAAGTCCCAGTTCAGTCAAAATGCCAGACAACTAGTACTTGACACGTGTGAGTGCTGAATAGCGAATCCATCCAAACATGACAGGTAAATCCCAAATTACACTGGTCAACAAGGTTTTTGCCCAATGATAATGAGTTGTAATATCATGAAGTACGCAGCAACTACCCACCAACCATATACGTTTCGCAGCTGCTCGCTCGAATTTTTAAGATTATGCTCATGGAGTGCACGTTGAAATTTGTATTCGCTGCGCGCGACCACAAACATGACCTTGCTTGTTCAATGCAATAAACCATCTAATGAGTGTGATATACAAATACAAACTAACAGAGCACTTTGATTGAACATGTTTATTGTTATATCTGTAGCTAAAAAATGGTCAAAATCGTGTATAAAGTGAATTTTACCTGTTTTAATTTCATTTTCTATACCTATTTGTTTTCATTTAAGTATATCGATTTGTATCAAAGTATTTCATCAATATAATGCCTCGTTGTTGTTTAAGTAATCCAGACAATTACTGTTACGTGTGCGGTAATTTTACTACGAAAGGGAAGAATGAAATATTAACTCCTATTTCTCTTAACCGCGAAAGAGATGCTTTTCAATAACGTAAAGAAAAGTTCGCAAAAAAATTCAGATGCAAAATTATAGGAAGGGATTTTTATTGAACCTCAAACACGAGGGTTGATTAAGGACAATACATTTAACAGTCAATGAAATAAAAAAGAGAGTAAGGCTTAGAAATTTATAATACAAGTTTTTACTAATTTCATCAGAAATGTGAGAGCTCAAAACTATAAAAAACTTCTGAAAGATATGATTGAAGCCTTGCACGCTATTGGCTGTAAAATGTCCCTCTAAATACATATTTTGAAATCACGTTTAGATTTTTTACCTCAAAATATGGGAGTCGTTAGCGATGAGCATGGTGAGAGTTTCCACTAGGAAATAGCGGGCATGGAACGGCGATATCAAAGAAAGTGGAGTCTTACTTTGCTAGCAGATTATTGTTGGATGTTAAGAAAAGAAGCTGTAGATCTCATTTAAAAAAGAAAAAGTAGTTTAACTGTACACTTTTAAAATTATTAAAATTTATTCATGTAAATATTTTTTTTTTACTGGGTGCTAAGTTTTATATTGATATCCACAAAAAACCCGAGCTAACCAAGACGTAAAACTAGTATCACTGTGAATGCTTTTTAATGCTCTTTTAAAATCAGTTCAACTTCTTTCAGGGGCTTACAAAAGTAGGTTTTTTGTTGACCAGTGTTATTACATTACAAAGTCTCGATCACATGACAGGTGATATCACCAAGATAATTACAATATTTTTAACGAACAAAATAGCGAGTGTATGATAAGGAAGACCGGCAAAGTCCGTCTGTCGATCTCCGGGTGCAAATTCTTAACCTTATGATATTGACTTATTGGGTCGTATCTTAGAGGAAGTCAACATTATTATCTTGATGGTCGATAATTTGGAGACAACATCATTAAAATAACATCACACCCGTATTCCTCGAAGCGGCAGTTTCAGTCTCATGAAGGTGCGCGAGTTCCATAGGTCGCTGGTTCACATCCGGCTCGAAGGACCAAATATACGTCCTAACTAAAGGTTTGCTAATGAAACTAAAAGCGGACTGTATACACTTATATTCTGATTCTAAAAAGACAGTAAATGTTGATATGAACTTTGAATAAGTATGCACGCGAGTCGTTGACCAAGTTCGGTGATGGAGTGAAGGTGCGGGCGGCGGCGGTCAGCCCGCTGCCGCGTTGTCGTTCCGCGCTGCGCCCTCCGCGCTTCCCCTGGCCCGGACTATGATTCACGTCTTATTTGCGTGAACACTATTGCCATTATCATTTCAGCCGGAAGGCATCCACTGTTTGATATGGGCTAGCACCGTCATATCGACCGGTTCTGTGCGTCTCGCATTCAGCGGATTCCGACGGCCTTCATCAGGTCATCGGTTCACCGTGTGGGGGGCCTTCCTGTTGCCATTAACTGAGCATGAATCCGGACCTCTGATTACTTTTGAGAGTTTCTTATTGAAAACGAAATGAAAATCATCAACTGCTTAGAGTTTTCCCAACTGTGTTAAAGTCGGCGTCCAGTCCTACTAGATGCTGAATACCAGTTTTCACATTGAGCGACTGACTATTTGACCTCCACAACCCAGTTACTGGGTAATGCGATAAACCCTTTGTTATGAATGGTAGTCAGACTTTCGCCTTCTGCGACCCGTAACGACTCAAAGATCTAAAAATGAAGTCGGGATCAACTGCTTAACTTGCTTTCAAAAGCACGGATGGATCCTGGTTTGTAAAGATGATCATGAATCCACGGACTTACCGCGGCACCGTTGTTGACAACCTCAACGAACAACCCGAAAACGCAATGACAATGTTTTTATTTTAATTTAATAAAACTTTGATAAAACGTTTCTAAAACTAAAACTTTAAACTAAACTCAATTCTCTGAAATTGTAACAGTAAAATCAAAAGTGTACCGTGTGGTGCCGGACGTAAAGAATAACATCACCCCATTTCTTCCCGTGGGTGTCGTAAAAGGCGACTAAGGGACTTACTAGAGAATGGGCAGCAGCGTTCTCTATACATTTTACCACCATACTGCGATCGCCAACCCGCCTGCCAAGCCTGGCGATTATGGCAAAGCCCCCCAAATTGGGGGAGGCCTAATTCCAGCAGTGGACGTCTTACGGCTGAAATGATGAACTATATAACTTTACGACATTGTGTCTTAGGGGACCGGACTGCTTCTCCTTAACACAGGTTTTCATAACCTAGCTAGGCGAGCAGTGCTCACCCACACGTCTCTATAAATAGTACTTATTTATTTTGTAAAACTGTATTTCTAACGTGTACCATATTCCTTTGTTTTGTGTAAATAAATAAATGTCCTAAACATTGTAAAAGTGGGGGCAAAAAACAAAATTACAAAACCTAAGTAACCGAATTCTGAAATTAAAATTATTGTTCACTTTATTGCGTACCCACTTTTTGGAAGTCAAATAATTCAATAATCACTTTAGTGTCATTGCATTATTTATTATAGCTAAAAATAACATTCCTACCGTCTACGTGTGAATCACGGCATGATTAAAATAATTTAAACGATGACATTATAATGTTTACGATTCACGTTGTTTACCTTATTACTGCTAGACAAAATAGGGAGATTAGTTGAATGTATCTACATCATCATGGTAAATATCGTGCTGTACAGGGGGCAGATACAGAAGTGCAAACTGCAACGATGCATTCAGCACATGATTCTAGACAAAAAACAATAGTCATTTATTCAAACTATGCTGAGAGTCACTTTTTGAACTTCAAAATCAATTGAATATTATTGTTGGATCGTAGTTTAATTAAATCGATATGCCTTCAATTTTACTACTTTATTATTCTTCCTTTTCGACCATCTAAAATATTGGTTATTCTTTTTAACCGATCAAAAAAACGGAGGAGGTTCTCAATTCGACATATTTCGATATATTTTTTTGTTTTTTTTTTTATGTATGACCACGCATAACTTTTTACATAGTAGTACGATTGTGATAATTCTTTTTTAAAGGGTATACTCCGAAGGTGGTCCCATATAAATTTTGAAAACAAAATCGAACGCTAAGGGTCGAAAAATAGGGGATGTTTGATTGTTCACTCACTGATTGTAATGTTTAACAACGCATAACTTTATACAGTGTAGTCCTATTTTGATAATTCTTTTTTTATTGGATACGGTATACCTTGCCAAGTATTATTAGCACATTAAAACCTCAAAAAACGATAAAATAAAAAGTTTTTGTCACTGCAAGTTCATAATGCATTTTTATATGAAACAGCATATGTGTTTTAAATGTGACGAAATATTTTAAATGTCGGTCGTAGGTTCAAACCCAGACAGGCGCTTAACTTTGTGTAAATAATTTTATCACCTCTTCTCAAAACAAAATCTTAACACTAAGTAAATATTTTTATTATAAGCGAAATGAGTACTTTCAATTTCAAAACCATTCGAATTGCGTTATGTATAACTCTGCCGGTTCAAGCTAGGCCCACGGGTGTTGTGTGTGACGGAATTCGGAACACGCCTGTGTTCATGTTCACAGACGCGCTTCCTAGGTTGACGCAGGAAATATGCAATGTCAACCAAACATATATATAACGAATAACATACTTGAAGGCCAAGATTACATGATAAGTGAATGACAGACAGTAATTATATCAACGCCGTCTAGCAAGATTACGAGAAACTCAGACGATTTGTAAACAATCGTAATATTCAAATGGTAACTATAAAATGGCTGACTATTGTATGTCTATCGCTTAACTATGCAGGATAATCTTCCAACTAGCGTATTTAAGTTCTTAGTCGTTTCTTTATTTAGAATTTATCTGAGATTAGAGCAAAATTGAGAATGACAAAGCGAAAGGCGACTGTCATTATTAACTTTACAAAGGACTCGAGTCCTCGAGTCGTAATTTTAAAGACTCGACTCAATTATGCAAGACTCAGTGTGCTCAAAAGGCTCGGAGTTTAGAGTCAAGCCGAGCCCGAGTCATTCTCGAGTCTAAAAAAAGGACTCGAGTTTTAAAAAGGACTCGAGTCTTAAAAACTACTCGAGTTTTAAAATGAACTCGAGTCTTATAACTCATCATTCGCAAAAACTCGAATAACTTGCCAGATTGTTTTTACGCAAAGTTACATCATAACCACTAATTTGAATTTATTGCCTTCTTTTGAGTCTTTTCGAATGATGAGATACAAGTTTAATCTTCATGCTCCGAGTTTTTCTTTAAGACTCGGGTTCATTTTAAGACTCGAGTCCTTTTTAAGACTCGAGCCCTTTTTAAGACTCGAGTCTTTTTTAAGAATTGAGTCCTTTTTAATTCTCGAGTGCTTATCTGTAGACTCCGAGTCTTTTGAGTACACTGAGTCTTGCATAATTGAGTCGAGTCTTAAAATTAGGACTCGAAGACTCGAGTCCTTTGCAACTCTATTATTAAGAGGGGTGGCATAATCTGCCCATCATGTTTCATTCCTGGGACACAAGCTTCCTCTATGTTCTATGTTATGGAGTTTTGGTTTCCGCACTTAGTCCTTTGAGTGGACCATTGTGCGTGGGCCATGGCGGCCGTCGGTATTTACTCCAACCAGCCCACCTCCCTCCAGAAGTTGGTCATGTCTCCTGGTCCACAAGCCTCTACTCTTAGAGAGGGGCTGTGATTATCACGGGCCCAGTGCAGGTTGGTAGAGGCACACGTCTTCATATTCTAGGACATGCCGGTTTCCTCACGATGTTTTCCTTCACCGTTTTAAGAGCAGTGGCGATGACATAATTTACACAAAGTAATGCGCCTGCTTGGGTTTGAACTCACGACCTACTACTCGTAAGTCACGGCCTTTACTACTGGGCCACCTTGTTCAGTATTGCCATACAACGTGGTAATGCCGCCAGTCTCTTGGGTACATTACCAGTCGAAAGCGATGCGGTTGTCATTTTCGACGCTATATTTTAATTTGTAAATAGTTTTAGTTTATTTAGGTTAAAATTTAGTTTTTTTTTAAATTAATTTAAATTTGTAATAAATTGAAATAATAAAATTTCCTTTTGTTTAAATATAACATTTTCACATAAAGTTATAAATATTACTAAAAAGTTAAGGTCCGCATGAAAAGAACACACGCTTGACGAATAAATGAAATGAAATGAAATTTATTTTTGCAAGAATTGTAGTACATTACAGATGGTCGGGTTATTTTACAGTATCTAATACAATTCGCTAAACCTAGCATGCAAAGTAATTAATAATATTAATTAAATAAATGAAGATACTAAATTCGATCAAAAATCATGGTTATTAAATTAAGAATAATAAAGTCAATCATTTGTCAAATTATAATACCAATAAATGTCAATGTTAATCCTTATAGTTTAGGTACTCATTCACAGAATAGATTGATTTTTCTATAAGCCATTTGAATAAAACTGTTTTAAAGCGATTGACTGGCAGTTCTCTATATAACTTGGGTAATTTATTATATATCCTTATGACCATTGGAAAACAACGTCCTTGATATAAGTGGCTTCTCATTTGAGGAATAATTAATCTGTCAGGATATCTTGTGTTAAACATAACAGTGTCTCCCAGACGTTGAAATAATTCGGAGTGCATTTTAGCAAATTTACAGCACTCAAATATGCACATACTAGGAACAGCTGTTAATATAATTTAAATCTTTAAAAAAAGGGTTCCCTCCGATGTACACGGCTACATATCAAGGTACACATTTGCAATTTTAGCTGAGCCTACATTGTATACATTTTTTGAACCATGAGAAGTCAGCTTATACTGCAGATGTATAGCTTGATTTGTCGCCGTGCGTACCGAACTACTTTCTGGTATCGCACTTTACACTTTTTATTAGATATCCCTTTTTAGGGTTCCGTTGCCAAATGGCAAAAAACGGAACCCTTATAGATTCGTCATGTCTGTCTGTCTGTCTGTCTGTCTGTCTGTCCGTCCGTATGTCACAGCCATTTTATTCCGAAACTATAAGAGCTATGCTGTTGAAACTTGGTAAGTAGGTGTATTCTGTGAACCGCATTAAGATTTTCACACTAAAATAGAAAAAAAACAATAAATTTTGGGGTTCCCCATACGTAGAACTGAAACTCAAAAATGTTTTTTTTCATCAAACCCATACGTGTGGGGTATCTATGAATAGGTCTTCAAAAATGGTATGAGGTTTCTATTATCATTTTTTTCTAAACTGAATAGTTTGCGCGAGAGACACTTCCAAAGTGGTAAAATGTGTGTCCCCCCCCCCCCCCCGTAACTTCTAAAATAAGAGAATGACAAAACTAAAAAAAATATATGATGTACATTACCATGCAAACTACCAACGAAAATTGGTTTGAACGAGATCGAGTGAGTAGTTTTTTTTTAAAACGTCATAAATCGTAAACCGCAATTTACCTTACATTCAATCAACTGAAATATAAAAATTAAAAAATATATATATTTTTAAACCGAAAATACCTACAGGTTTGTACGGAACCCTCGGTGCGCGAGTCCGACTCGCACTTGGCCGGTTTTTTTTGCTGTATTATATTGTCACTTTTAGTCTGTGCTAAATAAATATATTCTCCTTCTTTTCTTTTGGATGTTCCCGTATTTTCGCTGTCGGACTTTCATATTACCGAATGCCATTTGATGACCTCTGGCACAGATATTAGTCTAGTCTGGTGTTAGATGATACTGTGTGAAAGTTGTAGCCTTTATACCATCGATAAGCTAAGAAGAACAGAGTTTATGTCATTGTTAAGTAACTATATTTAGATTTGAACCGGTATTGTCTCCTATCTCTTCGTGATTCGTGGAAACAACCAGAACATAATAAAACAGGTGCGCTTGACCCGCAGTCTGTGACATGTTTGTAGTTATTGTTGTTGATAGCCTGTAAACAACGTGTTAATAATAAATTAACTACGGTTAATTGCACTGATAAACAGCTATTTATGGAGGGAATGTGTATTTGTGATGTTTGTTCTGCTATTTTTAGGTCTAGGGCTGGGTTAGACTAAAAGTACCCAGTGCTTAATGTTTTGCTGTATAAGTATCTACTTTTCGAAAGTTTGCTTAAAGTCTAAACTGAATATCATATTTACGAATCATAATCCAAAATATATTGAAGGGATCGATACTCCATTACTTCATAATTCTTCTGCATAACACTCAAGAAAATTTAACTACTAGGTTTGGGAGATTTTGGGTTTGATCTCCTGGCCAGAGCGGTAATTACGTAATACGCTGTCAGTGGGAATCGCTTTCACTTTGACACATCTGTAACATATCTACATGGTGTTGATTACGTTGCTATGCAGACTATTTTTTCGAAAGTATGAAAGAGTGGATTAGTAATAGAGTCATGTGGGGTAAACGTACGCGGCGAATAAGTGTCCACAGTGAATATTGTGCGTATGCCACGGATGACAGCAGGTTGAGACCTGTCGCGTTTAGATCGCATTTGACCACCGAACTAGAGGACTGCGTCACAGGTTTGCCGCACAATGCTATGATATTGCTTTTGCACGGATTTGTTATTTATTTCTTTGAAATTGATTTGCATGCTAAATACATATTATTAGTCTGATTGAATAACAAAGTAACTAGGAACAGGAGAAATTAATCAATATTTTGTGTGAATCTACGTATTTTGACTAAGGTAAGTCATACTTCAAAATTTTATTATTTTTATTTGCTTTGATGGGATGGGGTAAGTGTCCGGGGGTAAATGTCCGCAGTAATTAAAATGCATATACTTACCCCGTCATATTTTTATTTTTTGGCATCTAGAATGAAAATGCAAATATATAAGGAAATGTCCTGACTGGAAAGTCTGTACACAAGAGCAGATTGATGAAGCCAAAAAGTTGATGGAAGAGGGAAAATCGAAACGAAAAGCCGCAGGAATTGTTGGAATCGATGAGAGTACTTTGAGAAAACGTCTGAAACTAAAGCTACGCAAAGGATACATTCCAGTGACCCTGAATGCTGAAGCTACGTTACCTACAGTAGCAGCTTTTTATGTGTTCTGTCGATTATATATAAGTCACTTGGTATTGGTTACTAGTTCTATCAGGATGCTGTGCCATCCATTTATCAGCTTCAATTGCGTACTGATTTTTTAGACGACTGTAAATGGCCCTATCCAAGGGTTGTATTTTGTGACTACCTTGAGATGGTAATGTAAGTACAACGATGTTTTTCTCCCTGAAATACGCTTGCAGATTATTGTGGCTTGAATGATTGTCAATAATCAGTAGCATAGAATTATTCACAGTTGGTGAAGTGCGGTGGAAGTGTACCAACCACTGTAAATATAAGTCCGCGTTGATGAATCCGGAATCAGATGTCATGCCAATGCTACCAGCTGGAGCTCCATCCATATGTTCACCCTTCATTCTTTTTCGAGGGAAATAAATGCAGGCGGAACATAATTTCCAGTTGCACCTACCGACTACAGAAAAAAAAACATCTTCAGAAAAAGATTACTACTGTCCGTTATGTCGAGGAAAGTACTGAGGAATGGATTGAGTGTTCAATTTGTAAGTCCTGGTGGCACCACGACTCCTGTACCAGTTACGAGGAGGGCAAATTCACATGTAATCATTGTGCAATATCAAATTAAATTTACGTGTGTCCACTTTGTTGGCGTTGCGTACACTTCACCGAAGGCGTGCGGACACTTTCCCACCGATGCGGGTAAAAAGCCGCATTTCCCTTGTTAACTAAATAATTAAGTAAAAAAACAATTATTGTTAGAATTGAAATTGTATGTTTTATTTCCCTTCACAAATGTTTATAACATTAGAATAAAAGGTTTATTCTTTTCAATTAACAAATTCTTTTATTCTGGAAGCAGTTAACTAAAAAATGCGTACGTTTACCCCACATGACTCTAAGCTAGAAATGTTTCAGATCCTGATTATTAGTGTGTTACGTAATTACGGTGCTGGTCAAGCGAAATTTTGCTACGTTTTTCTATTAAATAGCTCATTCTTAGAAGCAGTTAGTATTCGTAATTTTTATTGGTCTTACATATAGTCACCTAACAGGTAAAATGTAGGTGTTTGCTGCCTACTACACGCCTTGTCTACCTCTTTGAAGATAACAAAAGAGTTGTTACAGATAATTTGTGCCTATACGAGGTACGTTAATGTGGTACCTACAGATTAAAAATGCTCTTTACCTACCATACACCATATAATTTACAGATATAAATGTAGAAATTTTATATATCGTGGAACAATGGGCAGTTTTTTCGCGTTCTTTTAAAGAATACCTTTGGTTGGATTAAAAAGAGGACGGAAATACATTAGTGCAGGTAGTATGTGGTGTACCATTTACATTTACAATAAATACATACAGAAAAGTATCAATCAACTCAATATCAACTCACCCTATCGCAGTCCGCTGCTGCATATAGGCTTTTCCTATGATGCGCCACAATACCCTGTCTTCTGCCTGCCGCATCCAGTCTGTTCCAGCCACCTTTTTGAGGTCGTCGTCAGAAAGTATATACCTACTAATCTTTTTGTATATTATTTCTTCTGTAAGTCTGAACCAGGTGTTTTACAGCCTATAGTATATGAGGCTTTAGAACTAGGTTATAGACACATTGATACAGCATTTAATTACAACAATGAAGAAGCGATTGGCAACGCAATAAATAAATGGATTAATGATAAAAAAGGCGTCAGATCTGATTTGTTTATTACAACCAAGGTATGTCTTAACAATTTTTTTTTCCTGACAAACTGACAATAACAACAATTGGTGTACTTACTCAATAGTTAAAAAAAAAAACACTGTTTATTTCAGCTTCCACATGTAGGCAACAGGGCGTCTGACGTCGAGAAATTTCTAGATTTACAACTGAAACGTTTGCAAACTTCGTATGTGGACTTGTACCTCATCACTAATCTAATCGACTGACCAATTTTGATGATATTTTTTTAGTGTACTTTTTTAATGGGTCCCTTGAAGGTTTAGATTTACAATTGGACCCGGTAAGTGGCGCTGCGATTCCATAATCGTATTGCGTAGTAAAAGGGTATATCCAGTTCCGGTTTTCCGATTACCTCAGATATATAATAAGTGTGTCCTGAAGGAACTTGAAATGGCCTTTAAGGCATTAAACAAATACAGGACAGGATTAAACAAAATGGGTACTGTAGAGCTGTAGGTAATTCGATAACTACTAGCGGACGTTCTTGCGACGTTCGACAAAAACGTGAGCTGACGATGATGTGATACCTACATAATTAGCTACAAATCTATCAAAGTTTACTTAATTATTTGGTGTGAATCATGACGAAATAACCGTTAATTATTTCTTCAAAATTATTGTTAAATTCACGTCTTCCACGAACTTTGATCAAGAAGCACATGCCCAATTAGGTGCTCATGATTAATATAGTTAATTGAGTATTTGCGCAATAAGTTACATTGTTTAAGTAGGTAGAGGATAAATATTTGATTCATGAATCTGCCTGTCGATATGTAATTCACCTATTTTAAGGCAAAAGCCTCTTCTCTAATATAGAAAGAAGGAGTGCCTATTGGAGTACTTATTCAGAAGACCGAAGAGCCTGCCTCTCTGCTTGGCGTTTGCGAACCACGAAAAAGCTTTCGATTCGGTCGAGATTAGGTCTCGACCGAATCGAAAGCTGTACTGGAGTCTCTTCAACGGAGCCAGATCGACTACAGCGAAGTGAAATCACCACTATGTCAGTTCGACTTCAGGACCAAACCTAGCAACCTATCCCTCTGTAGGTCGTAGGTTTTAGTCTACAACCGCGTACCTTAAGATGCAGAGTTGGTGGCCTCACATAAGATGGACCGATAACCTTGTGAAGGCCGTAGGAATCCGCTGGATGCGGGAAGCACAGAATCTGTCGAAATGGCGGATCTTGTGGGAGGCTTATGTCCAGTAGTGGACGTCTTAGGCCTAGAAAAAATTATGATAACATTGTAGTCTGCGTCATTGTTATACCTATATTTTTTTAATAAGATTTATGTACTAGCTTTTTCCAGCGGCTTCGCCCGTTTGGAGGTCGGAAATTATCCCCCGGAAACATACTACCAAGATAAAAGTTCCCTATGTGTTACTCCAGGTTATAAACTATCTGTGTGCCAAATTTCATTTAAATCGGATCAGTAGTTTTTGCGTGAAAGAGGAACAAACATCCATACATCTATACATCCATACAAACAAACTTTCGGGTAGTATATTAGTAGGAAGTAGGATAAGATTTTACTTATTTTTGAATAAATATTTATTTATTTATTAATCTAGTGGTCGGAACCGATACTCCTATCTGTGAGGAGGTCCTGGGTTCGATTCCAAAGTCGGGCAAAGCCTTATTGGGGTTAGAAGTAGGGGGAAACATCTGGAATTTTTTGTAAATCGGAGTCTGCATTTGTACCCGGCAATAATTTCTCCCTATTACATGGCACTTAAACATAATTGGTGAAATATAAGTACACCTCTGCCTAACCCTTCAGAAAATATAGGCGTGATGTTATGTTTGTACATTACACACCGAAAGAGAGGGTCACACAAATATGACCTGAGACAAGGATGGGGTGGTTGTCTCCGAACATCATAACACTATTGAGACGTCATTCGTGAATGTACCAAATAGGTAGGTAGATTTCCTACTACAAAAAAAAAACAATGTCATCCAATTATAGTGTTTATATTAAACAATTCCGGGTGACTAATAAAGGCATTATGCGCGCAATTTGTTAATTATGCGCTTTTTAATTAATAACTAATTATAATGTCAGTCGTAGAGATAAACTCCAAGCACGACTATAATTCGTGTTTGGTAAAACAAAAAGATTATAATGAAAACATTCATTGTTTTTATTTCTCTTTGCTTGACCTATCTCTGTGCAGTAAAATAAACTTGGTACCTATTTGTTTATCATTCCAGTAATTGGGGAGTTCAACCGGATGTAGTTGTGACTTATTTTCTCAAGGTTGCTCGCTTTATAAAATCAAAATTAAAAGTCATTTATTCAAACTAGGCTGAGAGTCAGCACATTTTGAACGCCAAATTTATGTAAGATAGTCCCTCAAAACACCCGCCCTTTAACACACCCTAGTGCTTTAGCTGGGAAGAAGAAGTGGTGCAACAAACAGTCCAGCAAAAGTCAGTTTAGTTAAGTTAGAAGAACTTGATTCTATACAATAGTAAGTAATTTACATTACGGAACACAAAACATAAAATAAAATTATTTGCCATATGTCAGCTTGGCACACGCCAGTATACCAACAAAAATTACCGCTCAAGCAGAAATAAATAATGAAAAACACGAACTTAAACAGAACTTTAACCCTGAATAAAAGCCTTCAGGTTTTTCGGGCGTGCCCGCTTATAATATTGGACTACAGAGTTAACATATGTCCCTACATACTATAGTCCTCTAGACCGCATTTCGGTCATGGTTAGGGTTGCCACCTTTTTTTCATGCAATTAAAGTAATTTGGTTATTATAGGTAAGAAAAAAAGTACATGGTATAAAAATAAAGTCCGATTTATTTTTCTTTGTTATTATATTTCAAATTATTTTTTTTTATTGCTTTTTGCAGTTGCATCAAATAAATTTCAAGTTGCAAAAAGTATTTACGATTAATCTTTTCAAAATCCCAAAGAAATCAAATCTTGCAAATAAAGTAATTTTCGTGTACTTTATTTTTCTCATAAAGTATAGAGTATATTTATGTGAAATAACGTACAATACTTTATTATAAAGTACGGGTGGCAACCCTAGTCATGGTGGCCAATCTCAGCGGAGACTTAACGACGACCGACGCCGGAGATATTATAATGCACAAGTGTGTGCGCAGACATAGGGGCGCTCACTGTTCCCTCACTCTCATAGTCGGATGGGATAGCATTCTGACACGACCGTATCAGAAGCAGAACCAACGGCTTTCCTGAGCACAGGGGTACGACACCGTCGACTTCAAAACCCCGGGCTGTTATTGAAAAGAAAAACCCAATAACATTCTACTCGATGTCGGAATCGAACCCTAGCTCAGTAGTTGCACTTGCGGCCACAACATCAACGGCGCTCTCAACTCATGCTTTCTTCTATGGGTGTAGACCCATCACGTAGTGGCCAACCATCCACGGACTGGCCCTGGCAAGCGTGGGCTAACCTGTTTAATCGACCTGAGCGGCTGTTACTACGTAACCAAGAGTCCATGTATAAATAAGTTATTTATAGTTACAAAGTCAGAACCGGTGCTACGGTCTAGTATAATATATCCAGTAATAGATTGTTATTACCTACTACTAGGTGTTTGACCGTCTGTCTGTCAATCTGTCTGGGTGTAAACGACTGCCTATCAGCCACGAGGTCCATGGCAATGGGTTCAAGAATCTCAGATTTATTTATTTATGTGCTTACTTGACTTTAAGTTTATCGGCACATCTATGGATTGGTAATATACGACGGAAAGTTCGAGATTTGTCTCCATTTTATTACGTAACTATTATTTTGTTGTCATTTTTCTAGATATCGCCCAGCGGTTGGTCGAGAGCAGTGGCGGCCCAGTGGTAACGGCCGCGACTTACGAGTGAGTGGGCCATTATCCACCACGTGGACACAATGCGGGTCGGTAGACGTCACATGGGCCTGTGGCGCAGCCGTGACGCGCACAATATTACTTTGAGTTTATATTTTGTGTTCTTGCGTGAATGGTGTGGACCAGAACTCAGATCCAAAAAACTTCCGTTTCTTTTTAAATGTCTTCGACTTATTGGTTCCAGGTTATGCAAAGATTATTTCCTGCACTGTTTTGAGAGCAGTGGTGAGGAAAAAAGAACACACAGTAAAGACCGCTCTGGGTTCTTCTAATTCACGACCTCCACAGCTCTTAAGTCGAGGTCAATACCACTGGGCTGCCACTGCTCATCACAATTAAATAATGACATTCAAACAATCATTGTTGGAATAACTAGTGAAATATAATGTTGGAACCATCTAAATATAGTTGAATGTATTTATCCCTTTACTGAGAGATTGTTTAAGAAATTCTGTAAGAGAATGCCTGCACCCAAAATGCGTAACATTTTATATTAATCAGAATTTGAATTATTTTGAAGGTTATTTGTCTTCATTCTTTCATATGTTCGTTAAGAAAAAATCATGCTTTGAAACGTATACAACGCCATGCATGTTGCGGGTTTGGTAAAATGAAAGCGATTCCTACTGATACAATATTATGCAATTACCGAAGAGGATTTTATTTGACCTTCATCAGAGACTTGGAATAGACTATATGTTTACCAACGTTTGCGCAAGGGGTCCACCCTTTATGGCAGAATTTTTTTCGTCATAATATTATTTTGCATAACAGCGGATGGCATAAACTTCATTTCACAGAAAATCGTTTGGCATACACTCATTTATCATACATTCACAACGCATAATTTTATAAGTCAGAATCATCTTTAGGCATAAATTTTATTCCATAATAATTAAAAAGTAGAACCATCATATCGCAGAAATTTCGCAGTCAGAATCGTCTCTTGGCATAATTTCATATCGATAGTTATTAAAAGGCAGAACTATCATATCTCAGAAACTTTAAACTTAGAATCATCTTTTGGCATACATTTCATATCGAAGAAGCATGCAGCATGCAAACAAGCATGCAGCATGCAAACAAGCATGCAGCATGCAAGCAAGCATACAGCATGCAAGCAACCAAGCATGCAGCATGCAAGCAAGCATGCAGCAAGCAAGCATGCAAGCAAGCATGCAGCAAGCAAGCATGCAGCATGCAAGCAAGCTTACAGCATGCAGGCGAGCACGCAACATGCAGCATGCATGGTTTCTGTCACGGCTCCGGCGCTGCGAGGCTCCGGCGGTCCCACGCAAGCTCATCGTCGCAGATGGTTTTACGCTCACCACCGCAGCTTCGGCTTGCTGGCCGGCTTCGCCGGCCAGCCTCAGCTGCGGCGGCGCGCATCAAAATCACCTGCTCCTCAGCTCGCGGGCCGCCTCGCCCCTCCGCGCCTACGCGGGTTTAAATTACACTCTAGGGGTAGGGCAGAGAAGACTACGTGGAGTCGGTTCTGCAGCGATTCGTTTCTGTCAATAACTTTTGTAGCACAACATATACTGACTTTTTGAGACACTATTTTAATTTTATTTAAGGTCAAAATGCAATTTTATACAAATGACAATATGCCTAACAAAATTATTCAAAATGAAATTCTGCCATCTTCATAGTATGCCAAGTGAAATTATACAAAATAATCGTCGCACAAAATAAATGTTATGCTAAACGAAATTATGCGAAATTTTAAGTCTGCCAAAGTTAATTATGCGAAATATAATTCTGCCATCTTAAAAGTATGCCAGCGTAAAGTCGGACATATAAACAGTCGGCCAAACAACGATTATGCTAAACATTTTTTATGCCTTACAAATATTCGTTTAAAGAAAATTATGCCAAGTGTGTTATGCCAAATAAAATTCGGAGCATCAAGTTTCTGCCAGATAGAGGGAACCCTTGCGCAAGTTATTTTAGTTCCCTGTAACGTGCAAGCCTATCAAAACTTGTTTGTGGTTCTCTGATAAATAATAATTTGTAACCTAGTTGTAGATAATATTTTAAGTAACTCAACTTATCCCAACCTATGGTTCCTATACTGTATTACCTGGATGATATACTGTATTACCTGGATGATATACTGTATTACCTGGATGATATACTGTTTTTCTACTTCACATCATGGTAGTCACCCCCTTTCTATCTATATCATCTTTCACACAGTCCATCCATCGTTTCTTTGGTCCCACTAATTAAAAGCATGCCTTACTTAGGTAGACTTAGAAGGAAATCTGTAATAAAACCTACTCAATGAAGGCTTTATATTTCTGGTCATTTCGTCATAAGTATTATTTGGCAAAAAGATAAAAGAATCACGCGTTATGCTAAAATAACGCACGATATTGCCTCACCGGTATTATTATCTTTTCGTTACTTAAGAGCCCTCTTACAAAATTTGATCGCTCGAGTTTAGGTAAAAGACGGCAATCTTATGTATGTGTGCGTAGCTTTCCACACATGCACAATACAAACAGTGTAACACGAGTGTCGAGCCGGTCTAAACAATCTTGATCCGTTAGAATTATAATGCGGTATTTAGATATTTATGAAAATACTTATTTTATTTATCCAGTCTAATAAAGATTTCTAGACTAATAAAAAAAATACAACTATATGTTATGTAAAGTATACAATAAAAATAAAAAATTAAAACAATTACATATTGGTGCCGATTCTGTTGTACACCGAACTAAACTAACAAAACTATCTCTAAAATTGCTTACTATTAGCTATGAGAATTGTTACGCTATTCTGCAAGAAATAATCTATTTTAAAAATTATTTTGACACGACTAAAATCAAATTTGACAATCGCGACTCAACGTGGTATTTTAGGGTTCCGTTGCCCAATGGCAAAAACGGAACCCTTATAGATTCGTCATGTCTGTCTGTCTGTCTGTCCGTATGTCACAGCCACTTTTCTCCGAAACTATAAGAGCATGCTGTTGAAACTTGGTAAGAAGATGTATTCTGTGAACTGCATTGAGATTTTTACACTAAAATAGAAAAAAAAAACAATAAATTTTTGGGTTCCCCATACTTAGAACTGAAACTCAAAAAAAAATTTTCATCAAACCCATACGTGTGGGGTAAAATGGTATTGAGGTTTCTAATATATTTTTTTTCTAAACTGAATAGTTTGCGCGAGAAACACTTCCAAAGTGGTGAAATGTGTGTCCTCCCCCCCGTAACTTCTAAAATAAGAGAATGATAAAACTAAAAAAAATATATGATGTACATTACCATGTAAACTTCCACCAAAAATTGGTTTGAACGAGATCTAGTAAGTATTTTTTTTTAATACGTCATAAATCGTAAACCGCAATTTACATTTCATTCAATCAACTCAAATATAAAAATTAAAAAAAAAACATTTAATTTCATAAACATAAACCTTATGCATAAACCGAGAATACATACAGGTTTGTACGGAAACCTCGGTGCGCGAGTCCGACTCGCACTTGGCCGGTTTTTTTTCTTTTGGCTAGGCAACTTAGTACTTGTGCGCTACGCAATGAATTTGCTGAGATACGAAGGCGCACGCAAGGGGGCATCCTGGACGTGTTTTATATAGAATTTTTCATTTTTGTTTGAAAAATAAAAAAAAATATTACCCACGTGTTGAGATTATATGTGTGGGGTGGGGTATAAAGGGGGTCGAAAATGTCATTATTTTTGCGATAGGACACGCCATTTTCGAGATATAAGCAAAAGAAAAAAAAAATACAGTACTGTTTTTGCACGTGAGGCGAGGCGTTGCCGTTGGTGTGAATTTTTGTTCATGACCACTAGTTTTATTCCACACCTTTGTTAATCGCGATTAAAAATAGTCAGATTTAGTTAAAATAAATTATTTTAGTCAAAATTCTTCTACAATCTATTAAAATAATGCTCTACTTGATAATTAACGAAACTCTTATTCAAAAAAAAAAAAAAAATGCGAAGAGTAGCAAAATGTTGTAGTCGTAGTATATTTTTGCCTTCACGATACGAGTACCCGTAAACTGAGACGCGGGAAAAATTGACACAGGTCCTTCCCCGTTGGGCGCTTGCGCCGTACTAAACGCTGCCCGCTTGTGCATCGTAATTTATTCTAATTTAGAGTGATTTCAAAAACGATATAATGTCTAATTAAATAAACAGATTTAAATAAAACTTGCGAATTCGATTTGTTATGGAGCATACTTTATATTGACATGAATTTTTAAATGTAATTATGCTTTATTCAAACCGAAAAAACGCGATAAACTTGCGAATAAATCGTAAAAATTGCCATAAGACTTTATTTTTTTTACTAATTAATGTTATTAAAAATCAATATTCTTGTACTAAATGTAACAACTAGATTATATGTCTGTTGTTTTGTGTATTTTTTTTTACTCAAATTTCTACATATTAATGATAGAAATAGGAGTCTGAAATTGACCCTGCGCTGATTTGTACGAAAACTAGTTGTGGGAGATTAATTACTACAAAGTAAACAAATAAGTTTTTATAAATGTTCTACTAAAAGTGACAAAACAAAAGATTGATCTATTTTTTACATGTATTCGTCAATGCCAGAGTATTTATAATGATGAGATGAGAGGTAAATAAGGCGACTAAAATCTTAGATATTCGCGCAAAAATGTAAAATGGCTCTTAACCGGACTCGAATCGTTGCGTGTTGAGTCGTTAGTTGCTAAGGAGGCTATCGCTTTTTGACGTTAATAACGAAAAATCAAGGTTGTTTGTCGTTACGTGATACTTACGATAAAAATTGTACGATAAAATATGTATAATCTCTCATTTAAATTAAAAAAAAAAAAAATCTACAATACTTTGCAACATACAATTTATTTTAATTTTATTTGCTTGTCTAGCTTGGTCACTTGTCCAACGGTATGGCGATAACTCAAGATGAATAAGAATGCGATAGGTCCCAGGAACAAATTGTTAGCCACGGATGCCTTTCCAGTGAAAGGAAAAAATCTACAAGACCGTTATAAGGTCTGTCGTACTGTATACATCGGAATGCTGGATCTTGAAAAAGACAACTGAAAAAAGATTGCATCCAGTGGAGATGAGAATGTTGCACTTACATGTGAGCACTTTTAACCTCAGGTGTTCGCTGACAACTTAGGCGTTCTGCATCTTTAACCCGTGATCCAGCCAAAATGTTCATGTAGTAGGGGTCAACTGGGACCGATGCCTGCCGGGGTTGCGTGATTGTTCGAAAGAGATACCGTGACCCTGGCACATGGGCAACTGATGGAACACGGGTGGGTTTTAGTCAGTAAAAGTCTGACACGTCCTGCCGCTCCGCCCAGAGCGGGAGAAGTCATTTGATGATTTCCCATCTTGGAAAAAAAAATGTTCATGTATAAAGACACCGGTGAATAATCCAAAAATAACAGATTAGAGGTCAGATGCGGGTATGCCACGTCTTGCGCAGGCTAACCCGTCGGTGAGGCGTTGTAGGAGGACTAAGGTTAGGTAGACTTAGGTATAGTCAGGCTCTCAAAAATCCAACGCTAACTAAAAAGGCCCAGTGAAAGGTGATATGTGTGCCTTTTTACAACTTGGGGATCAAACTATGAACTCAATAGTTGCGACCCCAAACACAGACTACTAAGTTAAATATGGACGAGTAATTACTGGGTTAGCTTCTTTCTTTAAATGTTTCTTTATCGTACTTTTTTCAGCTTTATAATACTCGTATAGTTTTTTTTCGTCCATCATAATTTTATCATAATAATATGAAAAACTTAAGATTTAAATTAATTAAAAAACAAAATTGTAATCTAAATGAACTAAAATTATTTACAAATTAGCATCGAAAAAGTCTCTTTGGTACATTACCAGTCGATAACGATGCGGATGAATTTTTCAATGCTATATTTTAATTTGAAAGTAGATTTAAATAATTTAATTTATCTTACTGATTTATTTATCATATTCGAGAGTTACACCCAATTAATGTAGATATCTGTACCTACAGAAAAAACAACAAAACAATAAGATTAACCCAAATCGTACCTAACTATTGTTTACTGGGACAATAACCAGCCATTTAACCGGAGGTTAACGCCAGGTTAACGGCATCAAACCTAATTCAAGGGTAATGTCGGACTGAACTACATTCCTTATCTAACAAGAAAATAACAGGCCAGTTAAAAGTAGTACGGTTTAGAAAGCTTATAGGCTTGAAATTATTATAATTATTTGTATAATTATAAAATAAAGGAGGATAAATAATCATAAGGCATCAAACAGTTCGTCCACATAGCTAGCAACAGGAAAAGTGTCCGAAAGGCTGACAGTCGTGCCACGTTGGTGATGAAATAATTTGCATAAAGCACCTGTCAGGGTTCGAACTTACGATCTATAACTTGTAAGTCGCGACTAATCCCTTTGGCCCACCATGGCTCTCATGTCATTTGCCAAGTTGTACGGTAATGCTGGTTTGGTGGGCAGAAAATATATATTCGGCTGGCTTCTGTCCGCGACTCCGCTTCAAATTTTTGCTCAAATCGTTTAGAGCTAACAGATAATTGTAACTATCAAAATAATAAACAAATAATTTGCAATAAAATAATATTGCGACTATAAACTGAGATGTAAGCTATCCTATCTTTCAAGTTGGATCAAACTGCACACGGTGTGCAAATTTTATTAAAATTGGTTAAGTAGTTTAGGTGTCCATCCCGGACAAACAACGGGACTCGTAATTTATATATATTAAGATAATTTAGTTAAAATCGAAAGAGAAGTAAAATTAAAAGAATATAATCAAAGTAGTCTAGTCGCTATTATGTGACACGCTGACAAACAATGTATCGAAAGATTTATGTCAATTCAGACGATGTGTAAAAATAGCAATGCTTATCGACTTTTATCGTTGACCAAGTACAATATCAGTGGGTTTTCTCTTAAACTACACGGTCATGTCTCATGGACAGACTTTCGTCATTCGGTGACATGGTCCAAGGTTCTCAAACTAAACAATGACGAGTGTTGTATGATAATAGCGTGGTACAAATAAAACGGTTGACTATCACATGTGTCATTGTAAGGCTTAGCACGAACTGCGAAACACTGGTAGCTTTAATGTACCCACGACTGGGACACAGGTCTTCTCTTTTCGAGATAAGTGGGCTGTAAATTACCACGAGGGCCCGGTGTGGTTGGTAGACGTCACATTTCTTCAAATTTTTGTTTAAGGGCACGATGGTGGATGGTTTCTTCACGATGTTTTCCATCACCGTTTTGAGAGCAGTGGTCATGAAATTATTTACAAAGTAAAGTGCTTGCATGGGTGGGAACGAACGACCTACTAGTTAGGGTCATTACCCTAGGCCACCACTTCACCCAGGCGGTCTTATACCGCCAAAAAAAGGTAAGTTTTCTTTGTATGGTAAATAAAAGTTGCTCAAAGCAAAGCGTACATTACAGCTGTAAGCCCAAGCTGTGCAGGGCAACACATTCATGCAAAAAATGCGGCGCGGCTGACGTGTTTTATGCGTTCGTTTATAAAAAAAAAACAATACGTACGTACGCATTGTAATACGTTGTGTTGTAGCCTGTAGCCCGCTCCACTCTGCGCCAGACTTAATGTTTCTGCTATTTTGAATTGCTGGAAATTTCGTTACTGGCAAAGTTGTATGATTTTTATACCTATAAGATTGTTTTTAGGAATCTAGTAGTAGTACATTTAACATTTATATGATCTCGGAAGGGTGGGCTTGGAATTTGTAACTCGTAACTTCGACAATGTGTTACAGGTTTATTATTAAGTAGAATAGTGGTGCAATTAATCATCATCATCATTTCAGCCAGAAGACGTCCATTGCTGAACATTGAGGGAGTCCAAGCACCGCCACTTCGACCGGTTCTGTGCTTCTCACATCCAGCGGATTCCTGCGTTCTTTGTGACCTCGGTCATTGATTTATCTTGTGGGAGGCCTTCCAACTCTACGTCTTCCGGAACGCGGTCGCCACTCCAGAACCTTTCGGCCCCATCGGCCATCTGTTCTGCGAGCAATGTGCCCTAGTCACTGCCACTTAAGTTTGGCCATTCTTCAGGCTATGTTGGATCTCTTCATTTCAGATTCGATCGAGCAGAGAAACTCCAAGCATAGCTCTCTCTATTGCTCTTTGGGTGACGTTTAGTCTTCGGGCAGACAGGTCTGCTACGTTTGCGACCACCTGGACCCACAAGGTAGGCAAGGATTAGGTACCGAATCACGAATTCAGATCAGAGGGCTAATTGCGTGACTTGCTATCAGTAGGAATTGGTTTTATATTGATAGTTAAACAACATTCATTGCGTTATTTACGTTGCTGAGCCGACAATTTATTCGAACAAATGACGCAATGGTTTAGAAATAATCTTCAATCCGATTCAGATTCTGATAAATAGTGCGTTTCGCAATTAGGCTGCTGATCATTACATAATGTCTAAAATGATAAATGCTTAAGTACCCATTTGCGCAAACTCTAGTTCACATACATTTTATGAATTCTATAAAAATGTTCTTCGGGCTATGTTGGGTCTCTTCATTTCAGATTCGATCGCCTAGAGAAACTCGAAGCATAGCTCTCTCTACTGCCCTTTGGGTGACTTTTAGTCTTCTTGCTGTGTGCCATAGCAGTGTTGCAATTCGCTCTCCGATATTATGTTACTACAACAAGTTTGTGGAAATAGAACTTTACCCCCTAAGTCCCTGAGATACCACATTTGGTATAGACACAATGGTTTTTTAATTGTAACTGTAATTACGGCATTCAATGGGTTAAGTTAATTCCCAATCATGAATGGCTTTCTATAAGTACACTCGAGAGCAATGAATCCGGGTCACTTAAAGAATCCTAAAAATCTCGGAAACTAAAAATGCTAGGTTAATGCAATAAATTGTATTTAATAGACAATGTAATACTCCTTAAATGAAGGTATTAAAACTTCTTAGTTATTGTAAAGTTATATCATAAAAAAATCAAATTTGAAAAAGGGCCACTTTCGAAGATGGAACTACGAAATTACAGCATTTGGTTTTGCTTTTGTTTGTAATCTGTCATTTATGTGGGTACATAAACCATGTTGATAGTGCTCTATATTCATTATTCAAGCTGAAATTATGTCGCTTACGCCTGAAGAATGCACCAGAATACTTACAATGCTGGAAACCGGCCGGAGTCAGCGCGATACAGCCTGGACTGTCGGTGTGTCGCTGTCAACAGTACAAAGAGTTCTCCGACGTTACGAAGAAACTGGTTCTAACCTACGCAGCCAAGGAACGGGCAGAACCAGGTGTACCACAGCACGAGAAGACCGATACTTGGTGAACACCATGCTTCGAAATCGCTTTCTCACAGGAACTGAACTCACAAATCAGTTTCGACGCCTCGGAGGAAGTAACCCAAGTGCATGGACAGTAAGACGTCGGCTTGCTGAATCTAACTTAAAACCCCTTAGACCTGCAAACGGCCCTAAACTGGAGCGTGGGCATCGTATTTCAAGAGTAAGATATGCCCAGAGCCACGTAAATTGGAGTATTGAAGATTGGTCAAAAGTTATGTTCTCCGACGAATCAAAATTTATGCTCTACAAGCACGATGGAAGACACAGAGTGTATCGAAGACCAGGGGAAAGGTTCAAGCAAGCATGCATCGAAGAAAAAGTAGCCTACGGTGGTGGGTCTGTACTTGTATGGGCCGGAATTTCTTCTGAAAGTCGCACAGAGCTGGTGATCATAGAAAACGGCTCTTTAACTAGCGTAAGATATGTGGAAGAAATCCTCAATGATCACGTTGGTACATTTATGGTCAATTTAGGTGAGGATGCTATATTTATGCATGACAATGCCCGACCTCATACAGGTAGGATTGTGAATGACTACCTTCAAGAGATGAACATTACTCGTATGGAGTGGCCAGCACGCAGCCCGGATATCAACCCGATCGAGCATGCTTGGGACGAGCTAGGCAGATGCGTAAAACAACGAAACCCTCCCCCAATCACGCTTCGTGAGCTCAAAATTGCTCTCACAGAGGAATGGGAGAATATTCCCCAAAATCGTATAAGGAACTTGGTGTACAGCATGCCAAACCGCGTAAACGCAGTAATGGAAGCACGAGGAGGCAATACGAAGTATTAAAATTCAAGAAAATCGTAATAAAGTTCAAAAATTTCATGTTTCCTATTTTTGTTTTAAGGAGAGATCAGCAGTTTTTTTCTTTATGTAATTTTGTGTTAATAAAATGTATGGTGACTCATATTTTTTTTACTTTCATTTAAGGAGTATTACATTGTCTATTAAATACAATTTATTGCATTAACCTATCATTTTTAGTTTCCGAGATTTTTAACATTCTTTAAGTGACCCGGATTCATTGCTCTCGAGTGTAGTTACTTATAAGTTCACAAACTAGCAATTTTCTTCAGTGTCAGTGATTTTAAACATGTTTCTTGCTACATTCTAGGTAGCTTTTTGATTACATTCTATAAGAATCGATGATAATTATTCCGTGTGGTGCCAAATGTAAAGAATAGCACCATCTCATTTCTTTCCGTGGGTGCCGTAAGAGGCGACTAAGGGACTTACTAGAGAATGGGCAACAGCGTTCTCTATGCATTTTACCACCATACTGCGATCGCCAACCAGCCTGCCAAGCGTGAAGATTTTGACAAACTCCTCCAAATTGGGGGAGACAGTACGTGCTCAGCCTTATGTCTACATTTTCCTAATGTCTAGCGATGATTGTGGGCGTGCCAATGACGATATAGGCTAGCTTACCGCCTGTGTGATAATACCGTGATTCTTTGATGTTATCACTTTTATCAACTGTGAATATCAGCTGATCTATCTAGTACAGGTGTGCGTCTTTTGTGATGTGACAGCTGATCATCAGGTGATTGCTATGTTAGTAGGTATCAATTATGTCATGGAGATTGCGAGCAAGAACATTGCATATATTTTAAGATGTTAAGTTTATAAAATGGGGCATTTCACGTCAAGCGGACAGGGAAAAAAAGTGAGGTTCTGAAATTTGTTCATATTAGGTCCAGTTATACTTCTACTACATATAAATACGGACGCAATTTATTTTTTACATATGATGTGTGTTCGCTGCCAGGCTAGACCCCCTACAATTGCATTTCAATAGCGCAGTGGAAGTTATGATGGTGGTGTCCAGGAGACAAGAAGTGGCTAGCGAAACTAGTCCGCCGTACGCGGAGCAGACAATACAAGTACAATTCAAAGCAATAGGTACAATATACGAACAAAAGAACTTACCTGTGGTAGAAGAACACCTGCTCTGGTGCCTACCTGGAGTTATGTATGTAAGTGAGTGTATATGTATCGTGTAGTGACATTGTAAATGGGTTTTCCAGGATACAAGCCGCAACAATGAGGCTGGAGGCAATCACAGCATTCGGTTTCCAATAGCGTCACTTTGCTTAACCTTCAAACTATTTCAACAAGATATATCCAAAACTCAACCCGTGTTATTACACCAAATTGGGGTTATTTACAATCAAAGGGGTGTAAGGGGGGGCAAACAACATCCGGACTCCCCAAATGTCAACCTCACCTGCACGCGGTACACCCTGCCACTGACAGACGAGGCGCTGGCGACCGGCTGATGGCGGTATAACCATCCAAGAAGCCAACCTAAATCCTCCAGAGCGATGGCGGGCAGCAGCGTCATCGCTGCGAAAGGATTGGCTCTGCGGTCACCAACCCGCATGCCCAGCGTGGTGACTACGGGCATTATTCCTCCCAAATGAAAAAGGTGCAAAAACAACGGCCCCCAGTTCCCGGTGGTCCCGCTATTCCTGGTCAAGGTAGCGGTCATGGTAACGGCGGGACGGGGGGTGCGAAGAATCTCCGGGTTACGGCAGGCTACCAACGACGACTACATCTGGCTACGTATAATGGACGTTCGATGAGGCTGGACCATCACCTTGCCGAACTTGAGGTAGAGTTAGGGCGCATTAACTGGCATATACTAGGGTTATCCGAAGTCCGAAGACAGGGGGAGGATACGGTAACTCTGGAGTCAGGCCACCTACTCTACTTCCGCGAAGGTGATCAGCTCTCCCAAGGCGGTGTCGGCTTCCTGGTCAACAAGGAACTCACTAGCAGCGTTGTAGAAATCAGTAGTGTGTCGACACGGGTAGCGTACCTTGTACTAAAACTCACGGACAGGTACTACCTGAAAGTGATACAGGTATATGCGCCGACTTCGACATGCTCTGACGACATAGCTGAGGCCACGTACGAGGATGTTCCCAAGGCAATGCATAGTACAACTAAGGCCCACTACAACGTTGTTATGGGGGACTTCAATGCCAAAGTGGGATTACAGGAACGCGGCGAATCGAAAGTCGGACCGTTCGGTGTGGGGCGCCGAAATCACAGGGGGCAAATGCTGGTCAACTTTTTAGAGTCACAGGGGCTCTTTTTGATGAATTCATTCTTCGAAAAGAAACCCCAAAGGAAGTGGACCTGGCAGAGCCCCGATAACGTAACAAAGAACGAGATAGACTTCATCATGACGGATAAAAAGCACATATTTAGAGATGTCTCTGTGATCAGTAGGTTTAATACCGGAAGCGATCACAGACTTGTCCGAGGCACTCTAAATATCAATTTCCGAGCTGAGAGAATCTGCATGATGAGGCCTACCCTCCAACCTACGCAGCTCCAAGCCACGCTAGGGTCCGAAAAGTTCCAACTGGAACTTCAAAATCGATTCGCCCTACTGGAAACCACTGGTACTGTTGACGAGAAGGCCGACGAGGTGGTCAAAGCACTGCGCGACATGTCCCGCAGACTTTTCCCGTCGCAACGGAAAAGTAAGGTGTCCAAACTTTCCTCGGAGACTCTCGGACTTATGAGGGAAAGACGAGAGTTGCCATCCACGCAGCCGTCTTCGTCAGATAAGAGGGCCTTAAACTTAAAGATAAGGAAGCTGACGCGACGCGACCTTCGGTGCGCCAACACCCGCGACATTGAAATCGCGATTGAGCAAAATCGAGGGTCGAAAGTGTTCGCTCAGCAACTAGGGAGGTCCCATCTGACGAAACTTAAAACTGAGGATGGCAAAATCGTTACTTTAAAGTCCGAGATACTTGAGGAAGTCGAGAATTTTTATGGGCACCTATACTCAGCGCGGACGGTGAAACCAGCAGGACATAGTGCAGATGACCATCGAGCCGAATTAACGCGCCACTACACGGAGGACATCCCAGATGTCGACCAGTGCGAGATTAGGGCGGCTCTCGAGCAGCTTAAGAACAACAAGGCATCTGGGGATGACGGAATCACGACAGAGCTCCTTAAAGCGGGCGGGGCTCCAGTCTTGAGAGAGCTCGCGAGTCTCTTCAACTCCGTCATCCAAGAGGGTACAACGCCCGAAGCGTGGAGCAGAGGTGCGGTGGTTCTGTTCTTCAAAAAAGGTGACAAAACCTTGCTGAAGAACTATAGACCCATCTCTAATTTCGAAACTGTACTGTAAACATGTTTATGAAATTTCCTTGGATTCATAATTACGTAACTAAAAGTTAATATTATTTTTGGTAATCTATTGTTAACGAAAATTTGATAAAAATGTGTAGTTAATTTTGACACGATATAATGTTTACACAATTTTTGGGCACAGTTAGCATGCTTATTTTTGCGATTTAATGTTGCTACATAAATTTGAATTTTAAGGACGTTTCTATGTTATTGCTCGTGACTGTACATGTAGGAGTAAGTATGCTGTTAGGCGCTTGTTTATGTCGGTTTATATGCGAATTATGGAATTAAAACGCGACACTATTAACATTTATCATCCTGTTTATGTTTGTTGGAGCTCTAAAAATAATAAAGGGTAGTTATTATAAAATAAAATAATATCTAGACATTGATAAAAGCATTTGAATTGCTACAAATATTAGTAGGAAGAAGTAAAAGATAATTTATCTTTAGCTTATCAAAAAGTTTACTCTTACCAAAAAATACTACACAAACAGCTTCTTGAACAAGCTATATATGTGTCTTAAATTATATAGGTATATAACCGACGGTGCCTCTCAACATTTTAAAAATAGATTTAATTTTGTGAATTTATTTTATTATAAACATGATTTTAATACGAATGCAGAAATACATTTTCACGCAACGTTTCATGGAAAGGGGCCATATGATGATCTTCGGGGGAACCTCAAACGTTAAGTCTACAATTACCTGCAAGTAGATCAATCCTTTCACCAATGCCATTATATGACCGGGCAAAATCATCTTTAAAACAAACAGCGATTTACTACTGTTCCAAAGATGATATTAATCGTGAAAGGATTTTTTTTGCAACCATGGTTTAATTCTGCAATAACCATTCCAGGAACTAAAAAGTTGTATACCTTCATTCCAACAACGGAAGGTCTCCTTGTAAAAAGAACCAGTTGCATAGATTCTCAAAGTAAAATTGAAAAAATTATAAAATAAAATTGTATTGAATTTGTTTTTACGTTTTTTCATTACAGTTATCATTTAACTTCACAGCAGTTTTGAGTAGTAGTCGTTGCAGTTCCGGAGATTACCCCTATCTATCTAAACTAACAAACAAACATTATTTACCGAATTATCTTTTACTTCTTCTCACTAATATTTGTAACTATTCAAATGTTTTTTTATCAATGGCTTGATATTCTTTTATTTTTTAATAACTACCCTTAATTATTGTTAGAGCTTCAGCAAAGATAAATAGGATGATAAATGTTAATAGTGTCGCGTTTTAATTCCATAATTCGCATATTAACCGACATAAACAAGCGCCTTTTTTTTTTTTTTTTTTTTTTTTTTCAGGATGGGAAATCATCAAATGACTTCTCCCGCTCTGGGCGGAGCGGGAGGGCGTGTCAGACTTTTACTGACTAAAACCCACCCGTGTTCCATCAGTTGCCCATGTGCCAGGGTCACGGTATCTCTTTCGAACAATCACGCGACCCCGGCAGGCATCGGTCCTAGTAGACCCCTACACTGCTGCTGACATCTCTTTGAGGCGCGTGTGGAACACTGCGCGCCGTCGACCCGAGCTTGGTCCTTACCGGGCGGCGAGCTACCCATTGCTCGCCACCCGCAAGCTCGCGCCTACGGTGGCCGGGAGTCCGCTATTGACTCCCGACGCCCGGGGCGTCTCCTCCTGCGGCGGCTAGGGACGTGAGGGCGCAGAGACTGCCACTCCCTCACGCGCCCCGCCTCCTCCTTCGCGAGCATTACTGCTTCGCAGAAGGAGGTGACGGCTTCCCATTCCCTCTCGCTCCGTACCATGGCTCGCACCAGGGCCGGACGCGAGAGGTCGCCGCCGCCGATCGCCTCCACGAGGACACGGCGGTGCCCCGCCCAGGCAGGGCACACCTCCACCGTATGCTCCACCGTGTCCTCCAGACGATCCTCGCAATGGAAACACCCGGACGTATCCTCCCGCTTTATCCTGAACAGGAACCCACCGAAGCACCCATGCCCGGTGAGAACCTGCGTCAGGCGGAAGGTGAGGACGCCGTGGCGCCTCTCTATCCAAAAGAGGTAACAGCATACTTACTGCTCTATGTACATACATTAATTTACCTATATCCTTAACTAATGCAGATCTCATTTCAAAACTTTTCGCGTATTATTTAGATACTCAAAGCTATATTTTGAAACAAGAAAATTAAAAAAAAATCGTTGAAGTTTCCTAAATTTTGTTTTGAAATGTTTACTTCCGGTTTAGACACGTAAAAATTATTTTTTTGTAATTTGATTACTTTATTAAAAAGATCAGACAAATTTCTATACAAATCGCGTAGTTTGAAAATTTATTGTAATTGTTTTCAATACGAAAAAATTCTTCAAAAAAATCGTAATTTCGATTTAGACAATTCTTTCGGAGCCCATAACTAGACAAATACACATCATATATAAAAAATAAATTGTGTCCGTATTTATATGTACTAGAAGTATAACTGGACCTAATATGAACAAATTTCAGGACCTCACTTTTTTTTCCCTGTCCGCTTGACGTGAAATGCCCCAAATGTGGCGTTCCGCGCGTAAAGGTAGGGAGGTATTGAGTTAAGGCCGGATGTAGAATCTAGAAGAGTCCCTTTATTATGCTGATTACAAAAACAATTGTTTTCCTAATACTTGTTTGTAACAGACATCCAAAGTTAAAATTCTGAAAAAACTAGTTTCAGGAAAATGGAGTTTGAAATTTAAGGTTACAAAAAAACAATGTTGTACTCGTTTTTTTTACATAGATTACACATTTACACATTATATGCATCAATGTATGATGATAATAATGTATAGGTACTTAATCCTACTAATATAATACATTACCCACGTGTTGGGTACCTATTTAGAAAACTAGTGGAACAAAAAAGGATATAGGATACTTGTTATCCCGGTAGTACGTTCCCGCGTGATAGTTTCAAAATCTAGTTGAAGAAAATTTTTGAGTAAAAGGAAAGTTTCCGAAGAAGGAATACAGGTTGGAAAAGTCACTGACGTGCCTGTTACAATGGATTCAGATGATTCTAAACTTTGCGTTGAAATATATCGTTGGTTATTAAAAGCAAAATTAGCTCTTCCATACATCTTTACCGCGTAAGTATTGCATTTTACTATGATACAGCAGATTTTTAATATCAACTAGCTTCTGCCCGCGACTTCGTCCGCGTCAAATTTTTGCTTGCTCCCCTGACCCTTCTCGTCGCATCAAATTGCCTGCCAGTTTTCGTCCAGTTTTCGTTGCTACTCCGCTCTTTTTGATCGTCGCGTGATATTATACAGCCTTTAGCCTTCTTCGATAAGCTACCCAACATAAAATTATTTTTCAATTCGGACCAGTAGTTCCTGAGATTACCTCGTTCAATCAATCAAACAAATAAACTTTTCAGCTTTGTAATATTAAGTAAAGATATCCGACGTAAAATTTATATATGTATAGTCAATTGAAGACGCTGGTGTTTATTAGTAAACTGCTGAATTCGTATGATATTAATTAAACGATTATTTCAGAGCAGTGACTTGAAAGTATTTTTATCGACATTGAGGTTTAACAGAATAACACGTGCTTTTGTTTTGATAGCGACATTGTAACACTACTTTGTCATTCACCTATTGTAGTATCAGCAAGGGATGCCATGGGAATGGTTTGGTGCTTTCAAAAAATATAGCAATACATGATAATTATTGGAACAAATTTCCTTATCGCGCGTTGCGAAAGGGGGCTAGACGGAAAAAATTAAGACCAAAAGTTGTAACGACACTTTTTGCTATAGTTGTAAGCCGTGCGGCGTGCGCGTGTTTCTCTGTCTGTCTCTCTCTCTCTCTCTCTCTCTCATAGAAAGCAAGCCAGTTATTTTCGTTTCGTCTTTCTATTTCGCATTGAACAGTGTGGTGTCGCGACGATTTTTTTTTGTTGAGTGTATACAGGTTTTTTGTACATAATAAATAATAAAAAATAATAACAAAATGAATCCTGACAGTGTTTCTGCACAAGTTCCGGATATTGTTGATGGAGTTAGGTAAGTAGAGATTTTATACAGACAGTTAAAGCAGCAGCAGCAGCTGCAGCGGGAGTTTTTTTATATGCTTATGTATATGTAAACCTAAAACGAATGCAGAAAGAAGAAAAAACATTATGAAGCGCAGAAATTAAAGAAACAAGAAAGTAAAAAAATACCAAAAACTGTTAAATTAATCGAAAATAAAAAGAACTTCTTTCCATCCGGGTGTCCCTTGACACCTGTCAAGTTTTATGTTTCATCATCGTCATCATCATCATCAGCTTATAGCAGTCCACTGCGGGACATAGGCCTTTCCAATTTCTCGCTATTCAGCTCGATTTTCGGCAACTCTCATCCAGCTGCCACCCTGCGAAGATCGTCGCTCCACCTAGCCTGAGGGCGTCCTACCTTACGTTTGCCAATTTGTGGTCTCCACTCAAGAACATGTCTACTGCCAACTGTTATCGGTTATTATGATTCAGGCATGTTTTTTTTTCCTTAATATTTACTGGTCTTAAATATTAACCCCGTCTTTATCATTTTGGTATAGTGTACCAAAATGTTTTGTAGGGATTGCAGTCAGAAGCTGTGCTCTTCACTGTTGCTTTGGTAAGAAGGTATCTGTGTCGCATCAGAAGGGAGCCGGACGCTCAGTGCCACCCCCACTGAGTCTGGAGGACACCGCGCCGCATACGCTGACCGAGTGTGTCCCATGGGATGAACCGTACCTTAGCCTCATTTTGGAAGTGGGGAGAGGCTGTAGACCGTAGTTCATTAAATGGTCTGCAGCACAGTCCTGGGACACGGTGGAATCCTTCCACGAAACTGTTTTCTTGCAGAAGGAAGCTGCAGAAAGGGAAAGAGAGATCAAAAGCGCTCTGCCGCCGGGCAGCAGGCGCACTGGGCGTCGGCGGAAGGCAAATAATGCCCTCATCCAGCCTCCTAAACGGGTCCAGAGGTGACATACTTGGAAACATTCGCTCCTCCCCCCCATTTTACAGTACCTTGGTACCGTAAAATGCGATTACCGATTACGATTGCGATTGATACCGCAAGATTGCGGTGCGTAGAGTTCCACGCGCGCCTCTCTAAGACGTAACGGGGGAGTACGGCACCTCAGTCCCTCCTTTAGGACGTGGCCCGCACAGCTCGGGCCATCACCACACCGGAGTAGTAGAAGACGCTAGCGCATGCGCACCCGCAGCCCCCGACCTAGTTGTGGGAGGGAACACAATGGTGGTTTTAGCCAGTAAGAGTCTGACAGCTTTTCTGACAGCTTTCAGACTCCTTTGCCCACGCCAGAGCGGAGCACATCTAAGGGGAGTTCGAGCCCGACATAAAAAGTATCTATCACAAGCCCGATTGCTTAAGTATAGTAGGTTTGATACCAGGGTCAGGTATACTATTGTCAAGTAGTATACCCGACAATAGTTATTGTATCAGCATTAGTCTACCTCCCAACTGGTGACAAGCGTATTAACGAAATGCTGGTGAATCCACAAATTCACCCCGGTTATCCCTTAAGGAAACAGTATAGGGTGAGATTTTCTCACATGTCAGTCCTGTACATCTTCTTACTCGAAGTCACGCTAGCTGACTTAGTGATAACCGAGTGATAAGCAAATGATCCGTTACGATACGAACACGCCCATTCGCGTATGTTACGATAATAATACGCTTACATGTCATAGTGGCGAGACAATGAATTAGTATTTACTATTATTTACGATTCTGTACTATCATTTATATTATTGGAATCGTGCATGTATTTCGAAACGGTGACAACAGAGGTGAGGTAGGGACTTCACCTCTGTTTTCACCGTCTCGAAAGTAGAGAAAGGAGGGTAGATACAGGCGTATCTACCCTCCTTTCTCTACTTTTGTCAAACTCCCATGTAATAAGAGAAGATCCTCTTGCTTTTAACTAGACACAAATTCAGATTATTAAGGGATTTAATTCGTTGGAACAAAAGTTGTGTTGAGATGAAAGAGGAACTGAACGAGGTAAGGTCAAGGAGAATGTGCTTGTCTCCTTAATCTAATGTTAATTTAAATAATAAATTATTTTATTTCTGTAAGTAAGTCTGTACAAATTCTTTTACATGTCCATCATATTTTAAAACTGGATGAGGTCGACGTTTCCTAACCGAGTAACTGGAGGAGAAAGGTCGAAACAAACTCAAAGGTCTCTTTTAAAGTACAGACTTATTATTGGTCAGATCATGTGAAGACAATGTGGACTGATGTCTGAACTGGCCTTTTGAGTAAAGAACTACACAGGTTGGAGCTGTCCAGTCAGTGCACGTATTTGTTAGTAACCATGCAGCTCATTCAAAATTTTGGCTATAACGTAGTCAGAAATATCATACAGGGCAAGTTATTATTAAATTTAAGGTGCTTATCACATTTATTATTTGACTGCAACACAACAACAATGTTGCAGCAACAATGCTAACTTTTAACTGACAGACAGCTAAAAATCATTGCGTTTTAAACATTAGAATATAAAAGTATAAAACATTCAAAATATAAAATAGTAGCCCACTGGTATTTGGAACAGGGTCCAAGCTACTGGCAGTCAGGGCTTCCAAGAGAGAAACCTTCTAACAATGCGAGCCGTGTCCAGAAGTACTGCTTTCAGAATCAAGCACTTGATCCAACTGCCCAACGAGAGCCTCCTTTTTTTTTTAATGGGATTTCATCACATGACTTCTCCCGCTCTGGGCGGAGCGGGAGGGCGTGTCAGACTTTTAGTGACTCAAACTCAACCGTGTTCCTTTAGTTGCCCACATGCTAGGGCCTCGGTAACTCTTTCAAACGAATCTCGCGACCCTGGCAGTACGAGAGCCTCCTCAGATGATGGTCGAGGCTCTTGGCTATTAAGCCATTGGCTGTGACGACTATCGGCACAATGATCGCTGAGTCCACGTCCCACATGTCGAAAAACTCACGACTCAGGTGAAGATAATTGTTTGGTTTAATGGAAATGTAAGACAAATTAATAGGCAGGTATAATTTATTATTTAGGTATAAGAAAAATGACACGAAACTGCACTCAAAAACGATAAGTATTAAAATTATATTTTTATCACGATTCTAATATCAAAGTTCAGTTATGGACGGACTTTTAGGATATCACGATGTGATATAACTAATATATTTATCCACTTATCAGTAGGTAGATATATCCGACTTCTTCGTTATCAAAAACGTGTGAAAATGTAAGAAAAGCATCAAGCCTGTATTCTTAAAGGTTTTAGCAGAAAACAATTTCGCCAGTAATGTTTCAGTCCCATGAAATAGGAGGTAAAAGCTTTTCCGTTTATCCAAACTCTGGTCTGCTACTCAGAATTTCCTGAAAAACCTTGTAAAACTTTAGTCAAACTGGGTATCGAACTCAGAATCCCCACGGTTAGTAGATAGCGTTTGTAACCACTAGCTAGACCGTCATCTGTCTAGCCTGAGCACATGTTGGGGTCGGCGTACAGTTTACCCGGATGAAACTGAATACCGGTTATTTACCTATATACGGGTATTATACATGGAGCGACTGCGCCTGCGACCCGTAACAAATTATCATTCATCCACAAATGATAGCCAGGAACAACGGCTTAACCTGCTTTCCGAAGCACGGAGGAGTATGGAAAGATGTCACTGCATGATGACCAACCGCAGTAAGTGTAGCTTAACCTGATCGATCGATAAATCGCCAAGGGTTTTTTTTTTCTTGATGGGAAATCATCAAATGACTTCTCCCGCTCTGGGCGGAGCGGGGTTCGTGTCAGACTTTTACTGACTAAAACCCACCCGTGTTCCATCAGTTGCCCGTGTGCCGGGGTCACGGTATCTCGCTTGAACAATCTCGCGACCCCGGCATCGGTCCTAGTAGACCCCTTCACTGCTACTGACATCTCTTTGAGGCGCGCGTGGAACACTACGCGCCGTCGACCCGAGACTGGTCCTTACCGGGTGGCGAGCTACCCATTGCTCGTTATCCGCAAGCTCGCGCCTACGGTGGCCGGGAGTCCGCTATCGACTCCCGACGCCCGGGGCGTCTCCTCCTGCGGCGGCTAGGGACGTGAGGTCGCAGAGACTGCCACTGCCTCACGCGCCCCGCCTCCTCCTTCGCGAGCATTACTGCTTCGCAGAAGGAGGTGACGGCTTCCCATGCCCTCTCGCTCCGTACCATGGCTCGTACCAGGGACGGACGCGAGAGGTCGCCACCGCCGATCGCCTCCAATCGCCAAAGGTTTACGATCGCTGCATGGTGGTGAAATACATAACGCTGCTGCCCATTCTCTCGTAAGTCCTCATGGGATGAAATGGGGCTGTAAATAAAGATAGGCAACTAATGAATTTAAAACGGACTTATCTAAGTAATTATTAGGCTTTCTACTTTATCTAGTTGTCAAGCAATTTTGTTTATTTGGACGTATTTAGATATTCATTAACACCTGCATATTAAAAGATTGCAGGTGTATGATTGTTTCAATAAGGAAGTTGAGGTTGTAGGTTTTTACTGAAAGATAATTCTCAGTAGGTAGGTATGTGTCAAGGCGGGATTTGTACGGGTACTGGAGCTTCATTCAACTCACTGCCTAGCGTCCGAGAGTTGGAAATGGCACAGTATTTGACTGGCCTGTTAGTCTAGTGGTTAGTGACCCTGACTGCTAAGACTGAGGTCGTGGGTTCGATTCCCACCCAGGACAAATCTTTGTGTGATGAGCACAATCATTTGTTCTGTATGGGTGTTATTTATCCATAATATGTATTTAGAAATATATAAGTATATTTATCAGTTGTCTGGTTGCCATAGTACAGGCTCTGCCTAGTTTGGGATCAGATAGCGGTGTGTTGGTTGTCCTAAGATATTTTTTTTTTTTTTCAAGGTGCGATGCTATTCACGCTGTTGCATTCTCAATATTCGGTTCAACACTGAGTGCTAAAAATCCAGTTCGCGATTTTTAACGTCCTTTCGAATGTTGTCTAACATTTTAATCTTGTTACAAGTTTAATTTTTTAGTTGCAGCTAATATTACAAGATAATGATCACATTATCTTTTTGATATTTATTCTTTTTTTATGTAAAATTTGGGTATTCTTCGAAACGCACCAATCAAGTGCACTAATAATCTAGACAAATAAATAAAATTGGAGTGTCTGTATGTAATATTAAGACAACCACTTTTTACTAAGTGTATAATTATGGATGTATAAACGGTACATATACCAGAACAACATTTTTTACAATTTTTGCCTGTCTGTCTGTCTGTTTGTTCCGGCTAATCTCTGAAATGGCTGGACTGATTTTGACGGGACTTTCACTGGCAGATAGCTGATATTACAATGAGTAACTTGAGCTACTTTTATTTTAGAAAAAATCTTTTATTTTAGAAAAATTCTTTTATTTTAGAAAAATTACTGTGTTAATTTCCGACATCCACGCTGGCGAAGCCGCGGGCAAAAGCTAGTTTAAAATACAAATATTATACTTTTATACAACGTGTTGATTTGCATCCTAGTCAAATTCAAGGACGTAATTATGCTAATGATTCTCGACCCAAATCAATAATAAAATGGGTGGGTATTTTTTCCTGTTTACTGAAATCCGTAAGTGTGAACCAGCCATATTTAAAGGCGGCGCGTCTGTTACTAGCCCTATAACCGCGCTTTCACACACAAACAAATGCAAATATTCATACACAGCGCATACGCAACGATCATTGATAAATTCGTAGGTAATGCGCGGGCACTCCCCAGCGCACGCGCCTTGCCACGCTCCCGCGGGCGGCGCCCCGCCCCCGAACCAACAGTGTGATTGATGTCGCCGCAGCGTGCTCGCGTGCGCTTTGCTAATTCCGCGTCATTCGATACAAAATGCAAGATGACGGACAATTACTCTAATGTCGATTTGGTGGAGATGGTCCGCCTGTATGCCATCAGTGGAGACAGCCTACGTGGAGCCATCCGGATGTTCACGGAAATGTTTCCCGATCGAGAACCCCCATCACAGAGCGTCATGCTGGCTGCAACACAGAGACTGCGGGATTATCGGCAGTTTGGCATGCTCAAGCTCGCGGCAGCGTAGGCCTGTCTGTCGCCTTGCAGGTAGACATCCTGGAATACTTCCAGCGAGAACCACGGGCAAGCACACGGGAGGCTGGTCGACGCTTTGGAGTACACCACACCACAGTGTGGCGTCTACTGAAGCGTGAACTGCAGCACTCGTTCCACTACCGCAAGGCACAAGACATTCACCCAGCTGATAATGCCGTGCGGATTACATTTTGTCGCTGGTTGCTGGAACACCAAGACGCCAACATTCTGTGGACGGACGAGTGTTTATTTACTCGAGTTGGCGTTTACAATGTTCATAACGAACATTGGTGGGCTCACCGCGACCATAACCCGTAAAAACGAATGTGTTAGTTTTACGTAAGCTGAAGGAAAACCAGCTACGTCGTGCTCGATTGTGCCAAGAGTGTGATGGTGGCAACTTTGAACAATACCTCCGGGTCACATAGTAGGTAATTTATTTATTTGTACATTTTGTAAATACGTTGTTAGCTTAATCAATTTTATTTGTGTAAATAAGTTGATTTCAAATTTTTAACGAAGCCAATAATACCTAAAAGTCGAAATTATCACCACTTACTAACATTTAACTAGCAAATCTTTAAAAAATATTTTACTTAGTAGGTAGATCGGGGTAGGTATTATTGACGGTCCTAAGCCCGTTAAGTAGGAAGGAAAATTTCAAATCAACCAATTTAATCCACAAATAAAAACAAAATCACTACGAAAAGTTTAGGCTGAACGATAGCAATAAAGCAAAACTTAAATTTTATTAATCAGCTGATCCTGTATCCTGTATCCTGTCTCTAATCTCGAGCAGGCTAGACTGTCCGTACGTGAATCGCTGCTGCGCCATTTCCCATGGAATGGTACAGTCGCGGTGACGCGTCGGACAGTGCTGCCGCTATGTATGTAAGAATGTATTATTTAGTTACTTTAGCTACTAACATAGGATAAGTATACTAACAATTGAGTCATTGTTACTTGAAATAAAATTTGAATAATAATAGCAGGTCAGTGAACTTTTTATGGCATCTAGTATACTAGTCTACTGTCATTAGTAAGATTCCGTATTATACTGATGCTTAAAATGAATTAATTATCAAACGAAATTTATGACAATAATGTAGGTGATTTTCGAAATAAAATTAGGTGAAATTACTAAACTAAACTACCAGTCGGTCGCTAAGGTCATTTCTCGGTCGCGCACGAGTAAGACGTCGAAATTCACGCACACAGCTGCTTGTCGCTGTGTGCGTAGACTGCGTAGTCAGGTGATTCTCTTTCATTTGTATTGAATTAAGATTTTAATTCTGAAAAACTGTTAAATTTCAACACCAAAAAAAATCAGCGCTTATTAGTTATTGCCCGCTACTGTACTTTCAATTGATTATTTATGTCTTTTATGACAATCACCTGAAATTTGACAAGGATGCAAAACAACAGCTTGTATATCACCTACCCGACAGGGCCGGATTTAGAGGTCTGGAGGCCCTGGGGCACCAAAGGAGTTGAGGCCCCTAATAATTTTCCAAATTGATGAATCAATTTTTTGAATTGTAGTGTTTCAATAATTTATTACAAGACAAATTAAATTTTATTAAGAAACATTTGTGGGTATAGTAAAGTACAAGAATTATATGAAACTAAACTATCGCGTTAAGGAATGAAACCTTGCGAGCCTTTTTCTACGAGAAATCGTCGATGATTTCGCTGAAATCCAGGTCCCGAAGTAGATCACTTTCAATGCTTAGTAAGGATAGCTTTAATAGGCGATTTTGTTTCATCGTAGTTCGTTTCTTTTTTAATTCTCATTGTGGGGGCCCCTCACTTGTGGAGGCCCCGGGGCTGTAGCCCCGGCTGCCCTCCCCTAAATCCGGCCCTGCTACCCGATATTATCAAATTATATGACATGTAGACTTAACCTGAAATACCTAATTCGGTATAACCCTGGGGCTAGCCAGGCAATAATATTGACTTAATTTCAATATAACCCGCTGTTCAATAATGTGGTTGTTAAAACTTAGGCATTTATAATAATATGAGAAAATGTTCAAAGGTCCAATTGTTTGTTATTAACTCGCAAAAGGCGTGAAAAGTAGCTATTCTACTTTTGGCGCCTTCGACGGGAGGAATTCTTCTCCTACGCAATAAAAGTGTCTTTGGCTTGGGCGAGCATTAATCACTCGTAGCACTCAGCTGCCAGGTTTGGTCACGTGAAATGTAATTACGAATACTGAAATATTACGTGAAACTTACAATAGCATTAAGAAAATATCATCAATACTATCGGTGGTCCTCACAATTTTCTTCCGATAACCTCAATTACAAAATTGACCCCAGAACCGGTGTCTTAAACTAATTAAGATCTTGAAATATTAATCGTTATTGCCACATGTGACTGTGAATGCACAAAGTAATACGCACAATTGCCATACTACTGTCTAGTTTTGTTTTTGTTTTGTGTCGGCACGAGCCATAGGCACGAACGAGCATGACATCTGCCTAACCTTATCCCAACTATGTTGCGGTCGGCTTCCAGTCTAACCGGATGCAGCTGAAAATCAGTATTTTACATGGAGCGACACATTATCTGAACTTCACAACTTTATGCCCTTTGGTAAGACTGGTTGTCACAATTTCGAGTTTCTGACGACCCGTAACGACTGTCTAAGATCTACGATAGACAGCCGGGACCGACGGCTTAACGTGCTTTCCGAGGCATTAAGTGGTCTTAGTATGTAAATATGGCCACCCATCCATGAATCTAACACAGCAAGCGTGCATTAACTAGTGCTGCAACGGACTCGAGTCCACGAGTCGTAATTTTAAAGACTCGACTCAATTGAGTCCAGTCTAAAGTTTTTTTTAAATATATAATTATATATATAAAAAGAAACTTTTATTTCAGACCCTTAAAGTCCATTTGGTTAGTATACTAAAGAACTTAAAACTAGTGTTAGTAAAACAAGACTACGCAAGACGATGCAAGACTCAGTGTGCTCAAAAGGCTCGGAGTCTAGAGTCAAGCCGAGCCCGAGTCATTTAACAGCTACTCGAGTCTTAAAAAGGACTAGGGTCTTAGAAAAAGACTCGAGTCTTAAAATGAATAAGAGTCTATGAATAACTCGTCAGAATTTTTTTGTACGCATAATTACATCATAACCACTCATTTGAGCTTATCACCTTCTATTTTAGTCTCATCTTCATGCTCCGAGTTTTTTTTAAACTCGAGTTCATTTTAAGACTCGAGTCCTTCTTAAGACACGAGCCCACTTTAAGATTCGAGTCCGTTTTAAGACCCGGGTCCTTTTTAAGACTCGAGTGCTTGACTCTAGACTTCGAGCCTTTTGAGTCTTGCATAATTGAGTCGAGTCTTTAAAAATTACGACTCGAGGACTCGACTCCTTTTTAACACTAGCATTAACCGGATCTATTGTACCGTGTGGCTTTTATTACTTACCCACAAGCATCATAATCGCATGTCAATCAAATATTTAATATTAGCCAATCAGGATGGTTTGAAGAGAGGCGCGCCACATAGTGTGTATGAGATAAACGATTTTTTTGTGTTGTAATGTATCGTATGTTGCCGGACTTAAGAATAGCAACATCACATTTTTTTCGCGTGGGTGTCGTATGTACTAAGGGACTTACTAGAGAATGTTTAACAGCGTTCTCTATGCATTTTACCATCATATTGCGATCGGCAAGCGCCGGCGATTATGACAAACCCCCCAAATTGGAGGAGGCCTTAGCCCAGCAGTGGGCGTCTGTCAGCTGAAATGATGGTGATGATAATAAACTTATTTCCGGAATTTTTGCCATCTTGTCGTTTTTTCATCTCTAAAGATAAATAAGCACTTGGGTCTACAATTATGTAATTGCGTAATATATAAAATGGTAATCAGTGTGATCCTCTGTGGCCGGACCACAGTTTAGTACTCAGATGCTATAGTTCGAAATAAATCCTACCTAAAGTCTACTTTCATCGGAATATATACATATTTTTAGTACCTCAAGAGATATCTTTTTAATGAACTATTTATGTGGTCCGGCCGCCAGGTAGTGCTCTCTGGCGGCGCCACCTCAAATTAAATAGAGTATAATGAACTATTAATAAATCAATATCCCGAAAAAAACTACCTAAAGAGTACCTTGCATACGACAAATATGGTCCAATAAACCCCTTTAGTTAAGGAGTTACTGGTCGTAGGGTGTGGTCCGGCTGGAAGGTATACTCTGCAGCAAGTCAATTTTGCAATATTTAATATTAGCTATCCATAAATCAATTTATATAATAGTACCTTTTCTCTACTCTTCGTTGATATTTTTTTCTCTCAAGAAACTATTCATTTTGATTAATTAATCTTCAAAGTATGTGGCGCGGCTAAGGAGGATTACTTTCATCAAATATAACGAAATATTCTTTATTTCTTTATGCCATCGAAAACTGCATAATAAGTACTTCATAAAATGACCTGGACTTCATGTATAAACTTTTATTTTTATTACCAACAATGATTATGACAAAGGTGCACTTTTTGGTTTTTGTTTACCTATCTACCTAAGAATAGGTAGTTAATTTGACGAAGTGAAAATTTTGGTTTAAAATAAACAATAAGTATAGAAATAACAAATATATAATAAAATAAATAAATAATTGCGGCGGTAAGTCCCCTCTTTGAAGAGTGTATAGAGAGGCGCCACGGCGTCCTCACCTTCCGCCTGACGCAGGTTCTCACCGGGCATGGGTGCTTTGGTGGGTTCCTGTTCAGGATAAAGCGGGAGGAAACGCCCAGGTGTTTCTATTGCGAGGATCGTCTAGAGGACACGGTGGAGCATACGGTGGAGGTGTGCCCTGCCTAGGCGGAGGACCGCCGTGTCCTCGTGGAGGCGATCGGCGGCGGTGACCTCTCGCGTCCGGCTTTGGTGCGAGCCATGGTACAGAGCGAGAGGGCATAGGAAGCCGTCACCTCCTTCTGCGAAGCAGTAATGCTCGCGAAGGAGGAGGCGGGACGCGTGAGGGAGTGGCGGTCTCTGCGCCCTCATGTCCCTAGCCGCCGCAGAAGGAGACGCCCCGGGCGTCGGGAGTCGATCGCAGACTCCCGGCCACCGTAGGCGCGGGCTTGCGGGCGGCGAGCAATGGGTAGCTGGCCGCCCGGTAAGGACCCCAGGCCCGTGTCGACGGCGCGTAGTGTTCCACCTCGCCTCAAAGAGATGTCAGCAGCACTGAAGGGGTCTGCTAGGACCGATGCCTGCCAGGGTCGCGAGATTGTTCAAACGAGATACCGTGGCCCTGGCATATGGGTAACTGAAGGAACACGGGTGGGTTTTAGTCAGTATAAGTCTGACACACCCTCCCACTCTGCCCAGAGCGGGAGAAGTCAATTGATAATTTCTCACGCAAAAAAGGCCTTGCATTTTAATGTTGGAAAATAAATTCAAAAATCCTTTAATAGTTTATTTACTATGGATCAATAACATACATAAAGAAAACTAGCCTAACTAACTAAAATAAAAATAACAAAATTATATATTAACTTAACCAAAACTATACACAAACTAAAATAAAGCATCGAGAAATTCATCCTCACCGCTTTCGACCGGCAATGTACAGACGCCAACACATCAAGCTACTACAATCTGTCAGATTTCTTTGATAGATTTTCGACTTTATTTCTAGAGCATTAGGTTCAAGGTTCATTGGGAAAAATTGACAGTTTCGGGTAGCTTGACCTGGTGGCGTCTGTACAGACGCCAGCAGGTCAAGCTACCCCAATCTGTCAAATTTTACCAATTGAAAATTAACCTTGTACTATTGTGTATAAAGTTGAAAATCTATTAAAGAAATTTGACAGATTGAGGTAAGTTGATGTGCTGGCGTCTGTACCCAAGAGACTGGCGGCATTACCACGCTGTATAGCAATGCTTAGCCGCTGGCCAAAATAAAAACCAGCCCTTGGGTCACGAGAAGTGTCAAAATCATTAAAATCCTTTATTTGTAATACTGATGACTATATTTTTAATACACGATTTTGGTACACTCTTTTTCTCATTATAATTTCTTGTTTAAAGGGTAAAATGCTTAAATTCAATCTATTTACTTTAGTTTATTATATAAAAAACTTTTCCGTCATTTACAATACCTTGTATTAACAATTGTTAATATTTGATTATGAAAATATATTTGTTATTCCTATACTTATTGTTTATTTTAAACCAAAATTTTCACTTCGTCAAATTAACTACCTATTCTTAGGTAGATAGGTAAACAAAAACCAAAAAGTGCACCTTTATCATGATCATTGTTGGTAATAAAAATAAAAGTTTATACATGAAGTCCAGGTCTTTTTATAAAGTACTTATTATGCAGTTTTCGATGGCATAAAGAAATAAAGAATATTTCGTTATATTTGCTGAAAGTAATCCTCCCTAGCCGCGCCACATACTTTGAAGATTAATTAATCAAAATGAATAGTTTCTTAAGAGAAAAAGGTATCAACGAAGAGTAGAGAAAGGGTACTATTATATAAATTGATTTATGGATAGTTAATATTAAATATTGCAAAATTGACTTGCTGCGGAGTATACCTTCCAGCCGGACCACACCCTACGACCAGTAACTCCTTAACTAAAGGGGTTTATTGGACCATATTTGTCGTATGCAAGGTACTCTTTAGGTAGTTTTTTTCGGGATATTGATATATTAATAGTTCATTATACTCTATTTAATTTGAGATGGCGCGGCCAGAGAGCACTGCCTGGCGGCCGGACCACATAAATAGTTAATTAAAAAGATATCTCTTGAGGTACTAAAAATATGTATATATTCCGATGAAAGTAGACTTTAGGTAGGATTTATTTCGAACTATAGCATCTGAGTACTATACTGTGGTTCGGCCACAGAGGAACACACTGATACCACAGAATTACTATGCTTAAAGTCACTAACTTACTTGGCAAAAGCCTCCTTCTATTGTATTCATACGTCAAATGGCAAAACAAATTAAAACTACAATATAACAATTGTGACATCTTGCACACTCTTGTAACCTATGTTGACGAATGAAAACTACTGATTGATTAATTGAATGGATTTCAAAATGATAAGCATTGTGATCGCTTTATTTCCCCGGAGGCCTTTGAGGAAATAAATGTGATGTTATTTAATACATAATGTTAGTATCTACAAGTAAAAATATTAGGTAATTTTTGCAATCTTAATTGCAAAATGCTGTATTTAGTCACATCATTCGTTCATTGGACCATCTGATGATGTGGTTGAGTAATATTCAGCACGGCATCTGACCTCCACACGAGACCCACGTGCCTCGATAACCTAAGGTTAGGTAGATTAGCCAGAATTTTGGAAAATATAAAAGTAGTCATCATGTTATAGAATTTGCGTGTTCCGGTAGCAATTACCAATACCACGAGCCCCTAAGTGATATTGACGTAGTTAGACAAAGTGGTTAGGTTTGTTCGAATCTGAGAACTGAGGGTTCCGTATAACGTAGATAAGATTTTGATAAGCAAATTAAGTGATAATATAATAAGTTTCTTATTTTATGATATCTGTGTACCGTGTGGTGTTAGACGTAAAGAATATCACCATTTGTTCCCGTGGGTATCGTAAGACTAAGGGACTTACTAGAAAATGGGCAGCAGCGTTCTCTATACATTTTAGCACCATACCGCGATCGCCAACCCGCCTGCCAAGCGTGGCGATTATGACAAACCCCCCAAATTGGGGGAGGCCTTTGTTCAGCAGTGGACGCTTTTCATCTGAAATAATGATGATGAGGTACTAATAGGAAATTGTGATAGTAGTTGTAACTGAGTTACATTAGTAAAAGATTTTTGATGTCAGACGATGGTTTTGTATGACAGTACTAATCTTCATTGTAGAGTAAAGGCGAGAGTCGAAAAAAGACGAAAATTTCATAAAAATCAAATTATCGACGGCAAAAATAATAAGTTAAGGCAAATTTGGTCCTTAAGATTTCAAAGACATTGTGATTTTATCAAGTTCGAGACTTGAACTTATTTGTTGCTTGAAGTACCTCCGATTTTGGGGGTTAATACCCCGTTCGCATGGCAATAAACAGATTGAAATAAAAACAAAATAGTCATAGTAGATAATTCCCTAAAAATATATTATATTTTTATCGGACAAAGCTAAAAACTCTCGCATACAGATAGCGGAACAATCAACCTCAATAAACAAAATCACAAGACTTTAATCAACAAAAACAAAGTCCAGCGTTTATCTGTCACCTGTGCTCAGGTTACATCATGACTCAATAGCTTAGATAAATACTGGGCATAAACACTAGAAGGGCATAAATATTAGAGGGCATAAATATTAAAGGGGCATAAATACATGGTAGCTTAAATACTGAAGGAGCATACATTCTAGAGGGCATAATTACGAAATAGATCTTATTCGAATGTCGGTGACATGGGGACGTTGTTAGTAAATTCGAATGATTTAGAGTTAACAAGATAGAAGTGACTAGAGTAATGGCGGCCATAGTCCCTGTTTCAATCTGTCTTAAATTAAGTTTTGACCTGTAATTCTCGCTGAGATGACATTGCGATAAGATTTTTTACGTAATTGACCTTCTGATACTAACTATACAAAGTTAATTAATACAAATTAAAAATAATTTACATACTGCCAGGATGATCTTTAGACTAATGACAAGATATTTGAAATATGTAAAGATTGGTGCGCGCTGTAGCGTTATGCATGGCACTGAAAGTTAGCGACACGCCCATAGTCGCCAAAGATAATTTATGTTTCACAAGAAATAGGTAAAAGTTTCCTGCACAAAGCTAGAAGCATTATTAAAATCTTTTAATAAGTCCACACTGCTTCTGAACTCCAAAATTGTTTGATGAAGCTACACATGTTTGTCCAGGTTTTAAATCCTCTTGTTAGTTTTTTAAGAAGACCATACATACGAAGAAAAGCAATATTTGTGATTGACCTCCATTTTGGACTTTATGATATTCATGGAAATATTTTGAGGCCAGCACATATTCCATATGCCATATTATCGGCACTGAAGACCAACTGATGTTATATGAACATTATTTTTCAGTAGCGTTTTCAAATTCCGATAAGGGCCCCTAAAAATTAATTATCTATATCACAGCTATAGCACGCGCCGTCGCGATGTTTCCGTACTATAAAACATACAAACTTATATAAATATACGATTTAGTCAAGAAACACCGTTTGCACTTATCATTTTGCTTAAAACCTCGCCGCTAACCGCACCTCCTATTATACCAACACGAGAAAAAGAATCGTTTAAAAATAAATCAGTTTTCCATTCCGATAATTATTTTGCGGATTATTTTTTGGCGTAGGTACCTGGCTCGTTTGGAATTTAAATTTCGAGAACCTAGTATTTTTTTTGGAACGAAGTATTTTGTGTATTGTGTTTCCGGATTTTGGAATAATGGCAGTTAAAGTGATGTCGGTGAGTTGAATTTTTTGTACTTTGTTATTATTTAAGTTTTGAAAATATATTTTTTTTGTAGGTGCTTAATTTTTCAACATTGATCACTTTTCTTTCTTGATTCGGACTACTTTTGGAATATTTAAAGTTGAACTATCGGTGTTCCAACTTTGTATAATAAATGTTTAATCAATTTCATACCAGCAGTCCACTTGAAACTTAATTTTAGTGTCAAGAGGTACGTACTTTTCATCAGTAGATACTTAATTTATTTAATAACTAAGCAATGGATCAACGTATCCAATCCATATATAGGATATGGATTGGATACGTTGATCCATTGCTTGGTTTTTCTGTAAATTAATCATCAGTGTTTATTTATAGTAATTATAATGTAGGTCTTCAAAAGTTGAGTATACTCAATGATCATTTGAACCGAATATTTGTCAATCTGACTTGTAACACGACCCAAATTAACCATGATATTTATACATATATCACGCTTAGACATAGTGGTAAAGTCTAATGATAAAAAGTGGTATCTTACTTAACTAGTTACCATGCTGTGTTCAGACTGGCTGTTGGTGATGTTCATAATAACAGAATGTTTTTATCTTAATCCAAACAGCATTGTTTTCGTCTGTGCTATTTTAGATACCTACCTCTTTTGAGGTTCTTTACATCGAAAACATAAACAAACGCTTTTGTTTTGGAGGAAAGTTTTGAATAGTATTATTATTTTCGATTTTCAAAAAAGGAACGTTCTAAATTCAAACATTGCTTAGAAAGGCTTAGTTACACGATCTGTCAAACAAATCATTTATTTGAATATGAGTAAAATTTGAATAGTATTATTATTTTCGATTTCCAAAAAAGAACGTTCTAATTTCAAACTTTGTTTGGAAAGGCTTAGTTACACGATCTCAACAATCAAATCATTTATTTGATTTGAATTTGGATTTATTAATTCCACAAGGTGATACATACTAACAATAGTTCTTTATACCATAATTATAATATCCTACCTGAATAGAGGTGGGCAAATATTTATGAAAATTAAAATATTCCGAATATGAATCATTTATGAATAATATTTAATGTAATGCCTCGTGTCTGAAAAAGTATTTTTTTTACAAAGCATATTGATATGAATTTTCCCTCGAAATATACTGCTTGATGTTCTATTATTATTGCCAAACATGGTGACTTGAGAGTATTGAATTCCCAGTATCTGGGTAACGGATGTTGGATAGGCATTCATTCCATGCCTGTATCGTGGAGCATGGATGAAGACTGGAAGCCGACTCTAGCTGTTAGGAAATGGCTAAACAGATGATCATGATGGTAAATTTTATTCTGTGCAGAATTAACAATGGCATTACTCTCAAAGCTACAAAATTAAGGTGCTTTTAACTATGTGAAAACCACTTTGCCTTTGTAGCACCTACAAAAAAATCCTGAAAATTGTACGTAACGTCATTGTGGTCGGCTAGGAAATTGCTTTATAAAGTTACTAGGTATAATAATCATCACAACGCCTACTGATCATGAATTAATATATCTATTCTTGTTTGTACAGACGCTACCAGGTCAAGCTACCCGAAACTATCAATTTTTCCCAATGAACCTTGAACCTAATGCTCTAGAAATAAAGTCGAAAATCTATCAAAGAAATCTGACAGATTGTAGTAGCTTGATGTGTTGGCGTCTGTACTTAGAGCATTAATTTTTCTACGTTTCATCATATTCATCAGCAGCCTATTATGATGCCACTGCTGGGACACATGCCTCCTCCCTGTGAGAGGGAGTGGGTCCACGCGGGTTTGTAGATGTCACATGTCTTCGAATTTGTGTGTGTCTACGTGTCACTAGACATAAAATAGCCTTGAAACATTCAGTTGTCTATATTATAAAAATGAATCCCTATTTCCCTTGGTCACGCCATCACATGTGAACGGCTGGACCGATTTCACTTATTTTTTTTTTGTTGTGTTTGTTATTGTCAGGAGAAGGTTCTTAAGGCGAGGTTGCAGTACTTTTTAACTTTTTCAAACCTCTGTAAATCGTGCAAAATGACAATATTCCGTAAAAACAAAAGATAAAGATAACACTAAATCACTATTTTAAACGTGTGCCCTGAAGAGATTCCATCATCAAACCATGCAAAATTTATACCAAAAGATAGGGCTTATTGTTTTTAAGGGTTTGGTGAGAACACATTTTATAATTTCCTTATATTTTTTTTCTACGAAACAAATTTACACGAAATCTAGCAGTGCAAGCGCTCGTAACGACCAGCCAGTGCACGCCGAGACATCTTCGAGGTTGGACGCACGCCGTTTGTTCCACAGACTTCCCCCCTCGATTGCGCTTTGTAATAGATAAACAATTTAATAAAAACTTGTGTTGGTTTGTAACAAAAATGGGTAATAAAAAGAATAAAAGGATATACAGAAAGTTGAAAACTAAGGTACCTATATCGAAAATTCGTACTTGACTCGTACCTACGTAATTTCTAATAATTTACTGTAAATAAATAATTAAGTAGATAATCTACTTATTTACGGTAAATAATTTCGTTTGATAACGTTCAGTTCCAAACATTATTTACCTACAATCATTGCTTAGACGCGCCACAATATAAAAAAAGTACAGTAGGTAAAGATTTACTGAACAGATTGAATTTGTTCAAACTATTTTTATGGTTGCTCAATAACTTTAAATATCGTATAGTAAAATAATTGATATTAAAAAATCGAGGTAATTATACCGAGATTTTTCAAAATCAATTATTATACTATACGATATAATATAAATAAACGTCGTTTCACGTCATTAAAATTATCTAACGACGTAAAATGTATCAGATTACATGAAGTTTATTTTGCAGCGCTTCAATGGGAACAAAAAAGCCATGGGTAGTTGTCATTCCTTAGATAAATTTGAATGCAATATGCGAAAGTCCCACATAAGTTCTTTAACGTTATTACTAGTGGTTCGCCTAGAACTGAGACCTCACAATGCATGTTCCGATTTTTCCATCTTTGCATAGTTACTAAAAGTGTATGACGTCAAAAAACAAAACATAATTTACACATGTACAAAAACATTACAACAGTTACAGTTTCAATTAATCTTCGTTTTGTTTGAGGAGTGGTTGAGTCAAATACAATTTTTAAGTTTGAATCTGAGCATAATCGGTCGCAGGGGTAACGATCTAAGAGGGGATCGAAAAAATGAATATAAGAAAGTATAATGTTCGAGTGAGTCAAAAGAAAGACCTTCATTTGTAATAAGTTAACGAAGTAATCAACGAAATACATTTGCAACTTCCAGCGCCATCTAGTCACATGGTCTCTGTTCAGAACGAACTACTAGTCACAGTGAGTTCACCATAATTTAATAGATACATTCTCTCGTACTATGTTATGTATTATAAGTAAATAACGAAATTATCTGTATTTTGATATATTTTAAATGAACAAGGAAATATTCCACATACGATATTGCATAATATAGTCCCAGACATTAAAGTTTCCCATACACTTTCTGTGACTATGTGTTGTGATGCGTTTCTTTAGTAGGTTGTTTTCTAATAAAGTTATCGTTATTATAATAGACCAGCCAACCTACCCCAATTCGCAAGGGTTATTCTCGGTAATATATCCCAAATAATCATAAATATTTCTCTAAACATTCCTCTTGGAATAATCGATTGAATGGTAAAAATTCGAATAAAATCTGTTTGAGATTTACATTATTATGTATTTTGTGTATAATACTTTATAATTATCGATTTATTATAGAAGCCACTAAATTTAAGCAAATAAAATTATTATATTAGGTACTGCCATTTTTTTCAGCGATCTGAGTTTTTAATAGTTTTGATATATTAAATTCGCTTGTTTTAGGACCGATTGAGACGATTCTTTGTTTGTTGAGGTAAAGAATAACAACGCAGATGAAAAAAGTGCTTGTAGGCGAACTATAGACGCGAATTATTTCTTACGTCAATTGCAAGAGAAACTATAGCACAACGCGTTGTTTGAATGTAAAAAAGGCATTTTAAAATAATGGGCGAAAGAAAATTTGGGCTCATGGCAAAATTCAAGCTCCAATCCAACATGTGCCAAGAAATTGTGTCAGTTAGTTCAGAAAATGTTGCTGATACTGAAGAGAAAAAGTCTTTGGACTCAAACATAGAGGCTACGACTGGCACCATAGCTACAGGCATCGGGCATTCCTAGTTCGAAAAACTGTTTTTTGCAATCGACATTCCCATTTTCTCCACCCATGCGCTACAAACAAAGTTTAAGAAATTAATAAAAGAAGAATCACAAAAAAAAATCTCTAACGTCAATTTAAAGGAACCCAGTATACTTTACCTTCTGCATTTACGCTGCATTGTGGCATGTTCAAACGCTTGCATCGGCTAGCTGCCGGGCGCTCGCTCGCTGCGTCTATACGCTCGATACATACCTATTATGCGGGGGGTGAGGAAGCGTTTTCATGCCTACACACCGCACTACAAGAGGGCCTTAAGAAAGAAAAAAAATTAAAAAATTGCGCGGAAAATGAGAAAATTTAAGAACAGTTAAAGTAACCTAACATGGGTGTTTGATAGCTAGAAAATGTCTTCGAAGTAACAGGTTAGCATAACTTGGTAGGAACTCAACTAACATGGGCTTTATGTCTTCGAAGTACCAGGTTGGCATAACTTGGTAAGAGCTCACCTAACATGGGTGTGTGGTAGCTAGAAAACGCTTTATGCCTTCAAAGTACCAGTTTGTCATAACTTGGTCTAACATGGGTATATGGTACTTGGTGCTCTTTGCTTTGCTTTGGTGGGATCTGATAAGTTAACACAACATTTATTGATTCTGAGGCGGTCCGAAGTTCGCTGGGTCAGCTATCTACTCTATCTACACTATCTACATCTACACTATCTACACTAATATTATAAATGCAAAAGTAACTCTGTCTGTCTGTCGGTCTGTCTGTCTGTCTGTCTGTCTGTCTGTCTCGCTTTCCTGCTAAAACTACTGAACCGATTTAAATGAAATTTGGTACACAGATAGTTTAGAGCGTGAGAAAGGATATAGGCTACTTTTTATCCCGGTAGTACGTTCCCGCGGGATAATTTCCGACCTCCACGCAGGCGAAGCCGCTGGCAAAAGCTAGTATGTTATAATTGACTGAAAAGAACGCATTTAAGTATATAAGTAACTCCGCAATAACCTGCACAGATATTCTGCTCACCCCTAGCGATAAAACGTAATTATTTTAATTGGCATTCGTACAATTATAATTAAAATGAGTCATTTGAGAGAAATGTTAGTAACCTGTGTTTTATCACGTATTTCACCTTTGAACCAGCACGTGGTCTCTGCATTACCAATTAGTGATGTACAAAGTGGGCGGTACTTCGGCGGGGCGTGGCGGTGGGCGGGTTTTTTTTTCACAGTTTTCTATGAGAATGTGTAGGTTATACCGGCGTGGGCGCAAGTCTGATTGCTGAGGCTCCGCCCCACTTTGTTTACCTAGGTACCTAGACCACGCCTTATAGCCGAAGCTGGTTTATAGGTATTTATATACCTGTTATTTTTATCAGTGGCACATGGTATTTTAAGTAAATACCTAGTATCTATACCTAATGTTAATTTAATAAAATTATTAATACTTAAATATTTTTTGTTACCTAACATAAAATAAAATTATACGAAGCACAGAAAATACAGAATACCTACATTTAAATAACGACTTTAAAAAAGTGGACCATGTTATTGGTAAATGATACGATTACAGATCCTATTTTAAAATCTTCTTTCTTTGAAGGAAAAGATCGTAAGAAATCACCAAACTAATGACAACAGTAACGTCGATGCTCTTCGCAATAGGAATATATTTTTCGTACCACTTGCTCAAAAAAGTGACATTCTATGCCACAAAAAGCTAACATAACAATAGTCATTTTTAATCTGTTAAAAACAGGGAAAGAAAATTGTACTGAATTTCATTCATCCTCTAGGGGGAGAATGTGATTTAAATTTGGAATACTTACCGAAATTGAGTTTGTATATAAAGCATTATACATCTTTTTGAAAAAGGAATACGCATTTATTATGCAGCTAGGATTATTAAATAAAATTTCGAAAACCGACGTGGCCGTATGAGCTTGATGCCTTTGCTTTTCCGACAAAAAAATATTAGTCTAGGAATTTGCCGCGCTTTTGTTTTCTTCAAATACATAAACGTTAAGTTTATTTTATTTATATAAATAAGTTAATGTTCTAAATGCTTATCTCATATTATTATTGTGTTAATTTTTTCGCAAATGGTACGAAAAGTAGAGTATTTTCCTCGGTGATAAAGCTGTCTTAGTCTTGGGTGAAAATAAATCCCTCGCTACACTCAGGACTCGTCTTTAACACCCTCGCTACGCTCGGGAGTAAACCTCTAGTCCTTCGTTACGCTCGCGATTTAAATCGTCACCCGCGACAGAAGACACTGCTTTATCCCCTTGGTTAATAATCTACTATTCTTTTTTCTCTCGATAGCCGCAGGTTTCTTCATAGTGTGTAGGCAGCCATTAAAAAAAATAAGTTTCACTCAAAAATCAGCTCCGTGAACTACGTGAAAACGGAACTCAAGGGAAGCTCGTTATTCCTAATAATGGCGGCAAAACCTTTAATATTATTTTAATTAGCAAATATCTGTGACCCACTACAGCGCCAATGCAGTACTAATGATCTTTGCCAAAAGATAAGACAATCAAAGTCGTGAGTTGTATCCAGCCCGAAGCGGTTTGATGAAGACAATGATACGGATCAATGAGAGAGCAACAATGTATGATAATTACTGATTGTTCTACATCAGAACAGAGACTTACTTTAGGTATTTAAGTACTTAGTTGTGGAGAGCTAGTCTAGTGGTCCTAAGTGTAAGTTTCATTACTAAAATAGTTCGGTATTGAGGTTACAGACTATTTATTGTACCTTGTGGTGCCGGACGTAAAGAATAGCATCACCCCATTTCTTCCCGTGGGTGTCGTAAGAGGCGACTACGGGACTTATTAGAGAAGCAGCAGCGTTTTCTATGCATTTTACCACCATACTGCGTTCGCCAATCCACCTGCCAAGCGTGGCGATTATGGCAAAGCCCCCCAAACTGGGGGAGGCCTATGTCCAGCAGTGGACGTATTACGGCTGAAATAATGATGATGACTATTTATTGGAATCAATTTTTTTCCCGCAGCTTCGCGCCAAAGTGGAGGTTAGAAAATATTCCATAGGAACGTATTACTGGAATTAAAAGTATCGTACGTGATTATCTAGGTCATAAACTCATCTTTCTGCCAAATTTCATCCTAATCCGTTTTGCTGTTTTACGTGTTTGAGTAATTAACATTCAAACAGCTTAACATACAAAGTTTCACATTCACCACTATATTCTTAACCTGGATTAGCAGATAGCTATCTTTTATCCCATACGTTCCCGTGGGATAATTTTTGACCACCACGTGTGGGCAATATTGAGTTTCATAAATACGATCACGCCAATCACGTACTCGCGCGATGTTGGATTTGGACGCGGGTAAGGCTCACGAGAATATTCGCATTTCCTTTTCTGCTTTCTCCCTTGACAGATGTGTAGAATCATGTTCTTTTAACTGGACAGATAGCTGTGCTGCTAGGGAGTTTAGAAATCACTAGGAAGTGGTAAAGGTAGGCTTGCCAGATGGTCGGGAATTTGGGATTGTACCGGAATTTTACGTCATTTCCCGTGTCCAGGAATTACCTTTTACTATCCCGGATTACGTATAACTAGCAACCAATTCATAATATTTAGCCTGCTGAAAAGTTTAACAGAACTGCAGACTCAGATCAATTTTGCCATGTATTGCCTGAAAAAATGGTAAAATGCCTATTTTTAAAAAACCTCTCTTTGATTTATATAACTATTATTTTATACATATCACTTTTACTTCACACTTTAAATGTATAAAAAATACGTTAAGTAAAAAAATTTTGTTGTCCCGGAAATGATAACCCCGTATCTGGCAACCCTAGCTGAAGGGCGGACGTTTTTGGGGACTGTCTTATGTAATTTTGACGTTCGAAAAGTGCTGATCCTCAGCCAAATTTGAATAAATGACTCTTGATTTTGATAATTTACGATGCATTAAGTAACTAAAAATGCAAAGTCATACAACGTTAAAAACTGCTACATCACTGTCACAAGTTTTTCAAAGATTACATTTGTCGTAATAATCTTGTTAAATCGACCGATAAGTACTGATTGACTGCTACTGATAATTGTGATAAGTATACCTAGACACTAATTGATTGATGGAGCAGACAGTTCCGAATATACCTAGTATGATATGACGTGAACATTGATATCTGATTAGGTATTATTAGATCATAATTTGATTAGCCTGTAAGAGAGGTAAACGATCTTTTGTTCCTTTTACATGAAAGTTTTTGTTTATATAATTTAAAAACTAACAGTCCTAAAATAATACAGAGCATCAAACAATTCGGCGGTATCGCCTATATATAGCCGATCACGTGAAGAGTCGACCAACCGTTTGGAAAACAATCTATAGATGAATATCTTAGGTTTTTAACGCAGAAAAGCTATCAAAATATAATGCCATACACGAAATGGCCAAATAAGCTATTATCGTCAAGTTTACCGAACGATTACTAATCGTAAAACCTATGAAGATATACCACTACCATGAACGATAAAAAAAAGAATTGCCATTTATTACCCAAGAATACAACGGTATTGTCCTTGCACATACAAATTTAAATTAAGAATTGTATAGGCCATGCCGCGATAATTATGTATTAATCACAAATTAATTATTATTATTACCGTCAAATTGTAAATACCTTTAGATTACAATCTATCTCGCAAGATTATAAAATAAACTACCGAAAAATTGTGATCTGCAAAAACCATTTACATTTTAACGCGTTATTTTTCAGTAGATTATAATCTATCCATGGCAAACCGTCAAACTGTGAACCGGTATCAACTTTGTATGCGTTGCATCTCATCTTGCACTAATGCTAAATAGCCAAGTAACTGTCATCAGGTTGGAAGTGACGCTCGCCGGCCGCAAACATGGCCACGCCTGCTACGCTAACTCGGCCCGCTCGCGGTTGGATACCGTTCTGACATATCCTAATGAGGTTCATAATCTTACATTCGACAATATATGAATTAACAAACAAATATGGTGGCATGTCGCACAGAACGTTCCACCAATCAACGCGCAAGTTGCGTTCGGTCATATGACATTTCACAATTTGACGGTTTCAATTCGATAGATTATAATCCACCAAAAAATAATGAGTTAAATTGTAAGTTGTATGTCAAACGCAGTCCGCGTTTAAGGAGTACTTAACTCCGGGATGCTATTGTAATACACGCCAACATAATTTACGATGCTTAGTTTACTATTTTCCACAGCTTAACATTGATCCCTTAGCTATTTTTAAACCCCGTACAAGATAAGAGAATGAAATAACACGCAAAAACAACATTCAATGTGTTTTTTTTTACCTTTAACTAGCAATTTGCGAGTATAGATAATAAATAGACCTCCACTGACCCGGCTAATCAGTCACTTATGTATTATTTTATATTATTAACTCAGACCGTCTTCAACACCTACTTTTTTTTTCTGGATGGGAAATCATCAAATGACTTCTCCCGCTCTGGGCGGAGCGGGAGGGCGTGTCAGACTTTTATTGACTAAAACCCACCCGTGTTCCTTCAGTTGCCCATGTGCCAGGTCCACGGTATTTCTTTCGAACAATCACGTGACCCCGGCAGGCATCGGTCTTAGCAGACCCCTTCAGTGCTGCTGACATCTCTTTGAGGCGCGCGTGGAACACTACGCGCCGTCGACCCGAGCTTGGTCCTTACCGGGCGGCGAGCTACCCATTGCTCGCCGCCCGCAAGCTCGCGCCTACGGTGGCCGGGAGTCCGCAATCGACTCCTGACGCCCGGGGCGTCTCCTCCTGCGGCGGCTAGGGACATGAGGGCGCAGAGACTGCCACTCCCTCACGCGCTCCGCCTCCTCCTTTGCGAGCATTACTGCTTCGCAGAAGGAGGTGACGGCTTCCCATGCCCTCTCGCTCCGTACCATGGCTCGCACCAGGGCCGGACGCGAGAGGTCGCCGCCGCCGATCGCCTCCACGAGGACACGGCGGCGCTCCACCCAGGCAGGGCACACTTCCACCGTATGCTCCACCGTGTCCTCTAGACGATCCTCACAATGGAAACACCCGGGCGTATCCTCCCGCTTTATCCTGAACTGGAACCCACCGAAGCACCCATGCCCGGTGAGAACCTGCGTCAGGCGGAAGGTGAGGACGCCGTGGTTCAACACCTACTCATTTGTAAATATCTTCGAAGCCATAAAGTCAGGAGGATGTAGTTTTTGATGAACGTACTTAACTTAAGACTATCGAGGATTTAGTAATATCTTGATTTGAAAGTGTGTCCATAGAATTTTAAGCCTGTTTTTCTCCACAGATCTATAGCCTTTTGTTACTTGTTCTAAGTGACCAAATCTTTGAGAATGACAATTCAAAAGTGACTGTAAACAGTTTAACTAAAATAAATGGTTTAATTTGTACATCATTTTGTCTCATAAAATAAATAGGCAATAACGCTAGGTTCAGAAGTTACTAAAAACATAAGAAACGTGTAACATCAAAAAGTATGGAACAGACTGTGGGTCACAAAAACAGTGGCTGGAAGGCAATTGCGCGTTAGAGAGGCGCTAAGATGGATGTTCCAGTTGTTGGGTAGAATTAGAAATGAGCAGAAAGCTCCTATGACCTGGTTTCTATGACGCAGTTTAAAAAATTATGGGTGGATTACAAGAAGGGTTGTAATCCATACTTCCATACTCCATACTAATATTATGTCTGTCTGTCTGTCTCGCTTTCCTGCTAAAACAACTGAACCGATTTAAATGAAATTTGGTACACAGATAGTTTAGAGCCTGAGAAAGGACATAGGCTACTCCCGTCCCGGTAGTGTGTTCCCCCGGGATAATTTCTGACCTCGACGCGGGCGAAGCCGCTGGCAAAAGTTAGTAATCAATAAAGGCTGAAAAGAATTAAGGAAGCTAGTGTGATAATTTCGATGATCCTCGCTAATGATGACAATTAAGACTTGTCTCGCACGAAGTTTATACCCTTTCTTTTTAGGGTTCCGTTGCCAAATGGCAAAAAACGGAACCCTTATAGATTCGTCATGTCTGTCTGTCTGTCTGTCTGTCTGTCTGTCTGTCTGTCTGTCCGTCGGTATGTCACAGCCATTTTATTCCGAAACTATAAGAGCTATGCTGTTGAAACTTGGTAAGTAGGTGTATTCTGTGAACCGCATTAAGATTTTTACACTAAAATAGAAAAAAAACAATAAATTTTGGGGTTCCCCATACATAGAACTGAAACTCAAAAATGTTTTTTTTCATCAAACCCATACGTGTGGGGTATCTATGAATAGGTCTTCAAAAATGGTAATGAGGTTTCTAATATCATTTTTTTCTAAACTGAATAGTTTGCGCGAGAGACACTTCCAAAGTGGTAAAATGTGTCCCCCCCCCCCCGTAACTTCTAAAATAAGAGAATGACAAAACTAAAAAAAATATATGATGTACATTACCATGTAAACTACCAACGAAAATTGGTTTGAACGAGATCGAGTGAGTAGTTTTTTTTTAAAACGTCATAAATCGTAAACCGCAATTTACCTTACATTCGATCAACTGAAATATAAAAATTAAAAAATATATATATTTTTAAACCGAAAATACCTACAGGTTTGTACGGAACCCTCGGTGCGCGAGTCCGACTCGCACTTGGCCGGTTTTTTTTTCTTTTCGTTCCGGTATGAAAAATTTTTCATGGATGTCCTCTGCCCAGCACCCCTAGCCAAGTTGATAATCTGCAATCGTTAACGGTAGTCGCTCAACGTTAAGTCACGTGGTTAGAACAAACGAACAGAAAATTCGTAGCCAAATTCACATCGTTCAAAATGATAGAATGATTTTTTATCGTTTCTACAATGTTCAACGCTAAATCCTTTGTTATAAGGTGTCGTTTTTCTAAAGACATTGTAGAACGAGCGGCCGACTCAGGCGTTTCAACATGGCTACCAACTTATCGTTTTCTACAATTGCTGACACTGAGGCGTTACCGATTGTAGAACGGTAAACGTTTGTGACTTGGCTAGGGGGGCTGGGTAGGCGGAGAGGTCTGTGAGACTTCTACTGACTAAAAACCACGCCAGTTTTCCCTTCTAATACTTGGACCGGGGATCATGGGAACTTGTGCGAGCAAGCGCCATGAATCTGCCCCATGATGCCCTCTATATAAGGTGTATCTATTCATACACGAAATATTTTAAGAGGTACACCTGTAGGTGGTAAAGAAGCTATAGAAGCAAAAAGAAAATTTTTATCTAAGCGTTTTTGAATTTTCGTAATTATTATAATTTTAAAACTGCTTGAGACGTTTTGCACAAAACCTTTACTCCAAATTTTATGAATGGCCCGCCTGATGCTGCGAGGGCGGCGACCGGACGGCACGAGCATGGCCGCGGTGTCTCGGGCCGTAAAAAATAAGAAGGAGCCAGTATTTCTTATATGCGTCAAATATTTAATAAATATTAAATTTTGAAAAAAATACATTTAGAATTATTTTTTTCGGTCCTGTAGCTTCTTTACCACCTACAGGTATACCTCTTAAAATATTTCGTGTATGAATAGATACACCTTATATATGTCCTGAATTTTATCAAAAGCTAAAATAACCTTTGCACCAACAAAACAGTCGATAGAAGTTTGCAACAACATTTACCTTGTACCAGATTCTAAATTGGTGACGATCAAAACAATAAATACTTAAACGACTCTTGCAAACTAGGTTACATCTTCCCAATAGTACTATGTTTTTGATCAGAATTGGACCTATCTTCGTTCTTATCATGATTAATGGCTCCTTAGCCCTTGTTATCGTAATTGTCAACTAGTTTGTCAATTGGGTTAGAGTACTACTATTTGTTTATTTTGATTGTTATCTTGTTTACTATATTTTAAGGATAATGTAACAATAATTGCTTAACGATATAGAAAGCTTATTTCATTCGTCCTTTGAGTCTTTTGATCTCATACTGAAATCAGTGAGATTGGAACATAATACTCGTGCTTTTTTTGAGATTCATGAATTGCAACTTTATCATTGCATTACTGTCATTGCAAAGTTGTACACCTTTGGTTTTTTGGTGTTTTTACTTCTGAATCTACGTATTTTATTGAGTATATTAAATGTTTGCATTAATCCTGAAATTAACCGTTTTGACGCAGCTGTGAGATACATTATTGTTGTTCAAACATTATTTTCACATTTTTTATTTGGTTATTTGTGTTTCACCAACTGTGTCCGTTATTATCTCTTTCAAATCACCATATATATGTTAATTTTTTTCAGTTGAGGTTATAGGTTATTTTTAATTTTAAATTGTTTCCAAAAATATTTTGTTAGAAAAAGTAGTTGGATATAAAGTTGAAAGTTTGTAAATATAGATGAATGAATTAGTAATTTCTCTTAGTGACTGATGGCGTAAGAATTTAACCTGAACAGGGTTTCTTTAAACTTTCATCAAACGCTTTGGAACAGTTAACCACCTGTGACGTGTCACTTTTTTTAACACGCTTTTATTAGCTCGGTACGTATCTATGTAAGGGAATCTTTGAATGTTGTTTTCACCCCCTTTAAAACGTCAGATTAATTTGTTATTTTGCACACATTTCAAGGACCGATGTCAATATAATATTTTTATAAATTTGTGCCACTATCTTGGCCAGGACCAGCCAGGAGAGCTAAAAAAAACGACAAACCCGCTTTTGCAGCCAGCCGAACTAAAGAGATAAAGCGTGAGGTACTCGATATCAATGAAAAATACCTCAAAAGCAGTCCACGCTTATTTCAATTATTTTCTACTTTTTAGATTGGTCTTCTATGAAAGCGTTTTTTTTAATCTGTTATTTTTATATACCTATACAAAATTACGATTTTGGCAAGTGAATTTTTCAGTTGCGCAATCGCTACGCCATGGCCAACAAAACGTGAAAAAATCGCTTCACAAAATACCACACAATCATTATTTTCTTGACCTGGTTTTCATTCTGCTACGTACGAAATTTATTTACGTTAATCATGACCCATGATCGATTGATGTAACCTATATTAGACTAACAAACACAAATGCCCTAATTTCCAAGTAGCTTTTTATCATTATTAATTATCGATGTTTATGTAAGTGATAGTAATAAATTATTGTCTTAGATAAACCCTTATTGTATTATTACAAAGTGCGGTTCCTATTTTTCGGGTTATCGCGTGACGCTATTATGCAATCATTATCTTTTAGTAATAATAATATATGTTGTCAATGCATTAACGGCTTGCGGCTAAGTAATTACAGGCGATCAGGTTAAGCTACTTTTGCTGCGGTTGGACCGTGGATGGGTGACCATCTTTACATACCAAGACCCTTCCGTGCCTCGGAGAGCACGTTAAGCTGTTGTTTCCGGCTGTCTTTCGTAGATCTTAGACAGTCGTTACAGGTCGTCAGAAGCTCGGAAGCCTGACAGCCAGTTTTGCCAAACGGTAAAGTATTACCTAGTAACTGACTGGCCTATTAGTCTAGTGGTTAGTGAGTCCCTGACTGCTAAGACTGAGGTCGTGAATTCAATTCCCACCCAGGACAAATCTTTGTGTGATGAGTATAATCGTTTGTTCCGTGTCTATGTGTAATTTATCTATAATATATAAGAATATTTATCAGTTGTCTGGTTGCCATAGTACTGGCTCTGCCCAGTTTGGGATCAGATAACGGTGTGTTGGTTGTCCTCAGATATATTATTTATTATTTTAATTTATTTAACTGGGTTGTGGAGGTCAGATAGGCAGTCACTCCATGTAAAATACTGGTACTCAGCTACATCCGGTTAGACTGGAAGTCGATTCCTAGGTAGTTAAGAAAAGGCCGGCAGATGATGACCATGTTGTCATTGAATTAGGTCTTCGGAGATACTTCTCATTATAAACTACAAATGTTGGCTTTAGCTTTCGATAATTCAACTTTCAAGAAAACTTTGAAAGATTTTTTCACCGTCTAAAATTCTAAAATAGAACCGTGCAGTACCTAAATAAAGTTATCAAAAATTAGGATGAACACTTGAAAAATGCGTGCTATACATACGCATACGAAATAACGGTTTTGATTAGGTATCTGCATAACATACGTGCGTATTAGGACATTACTTTTACGATCACCGCTTATGTACCATATACTTTATAAGCGTCTGCTAGGTAATCGTTCTATACCTGAAACGGAATGAGTCTATGATAACTTATACCTACATATGCACAGGCTCAAACCGTTAAATAGTTTATACAATTAGTAAATACCTAGGTGTATCAGTTATAGGTACTGAAAAGTATATCATCTAGCTTTTTTATAGTATTGTTCTGAGTTTAGGTACCTCATAGTAAAATCATAGTCGTAGATCGATATAGGCCACTAGTCAAAAAACACAAGATCTTACACTTGACAATGACTCTAATATTGATTCTCTTTGTTCACAGACATACTCGATAGCCTGCGTCCTACTGGTCCTGTGCCTGGCGGTACTCGTCCGGGAATCGAATGCGCGACCCCCATGGCTTGCACCTGGCAGCGGAGTCTTTACAGAGTCTGCTGAATGTCATACAGATGTAAGTCCTTTGGAAAAATATTCTATCTTTTTGCAGGAATGAGTTGTACTGAAATATCGGGACTATACTAAAACCTTCGACGAAACTGTAACTATTATAAGTAGGTGTTTAAAAGTGTAAAAATGAGCTATTCCATACATCTTGACAACAGAGCTTTTTCATTTTTCTATGAAACAGCTATCCTACGTGGAGCCTGACGTAAAGAATTGGATCATCCTACTTCTTCCCGTGGTTGTCGTAAAAGCGACTAAAGGACATGCTTACTAGAGAATGGGTAGCAGCGTTCTCTACGCATTTTACCACCATACTGGGATCGACAACCCACTTGTCAAGCGTGGCGGTTATGGCTGAACCTTGGGGGACGTCTGTTTTCCCTAACAGAATAAATACCAAGTACCTACATTTTGCAATTAAATTAAAATATTCCAAGAAATAGGAAGAAAACACACAATCTACTGATTACTTTACGATTTTGGCACAAATTTAACAAACAAACGGATAAGAATTAACCTAATTATTAACAGACTTATTTATCTATCGTTTACGACGAATTTAATTAAATGTGTCGAAAATTGGGTAAAAAAGCAAATCATGTGGTTTGAGACCTCTGTCGCTTGACCCTAAGAAGTGATAATTGTGGTTTGATTTATAATTAGCTTCGCAGTAACGTATAGAGTTTGTCTAAACCTGTTGTGGTATTTATATCGACTTTTCAGAAATGTGGGTGTTGACACACCTAAACAAATATTATTATTATTTAATCATTCTGCTGCCCTTATTCCAATTTATTTGTGGTCAGCGCAACATGTCTTTTTCTTCCACACTTCTGCATTAGTCGTCATCTCAGTAGTCACCCCTTTTCTATCCATATCGTCATTCACACAGGACATCCATCGTTTCTTTGGAATTTTATTATTATTTTAAACTAGTCATAAAGTTTCCACTGCTGGGCAAAGACATCCCCATTCTCTTTCCACATCTCTCTGTCCAGAGCTGCCAAGGATCGATCTTTATTTAGAGAAATATGCAGAAATATTTTTTTACCAGTATGCAAACTGTAACCATCATCATCATCATCATTTCAGCCGTAAGACGTCCACTGCTTAGGCCTCCCCCAATTTGGGGGGCTTTGCCATAATCACCACGCTTGGCAGGCGGGTTGGCGATCGCAGTATGGTGGTAAAATGCATAGAAAACGCTGCTGCCCATTCTCTAGTAAGTCCCTTAGTCGCCTTTTACGACACCCATGGGAAGAAATGGGGTGGTGTTATTCTTTACGTCCGGCACCACACGGTACAACTGTAACCATGGTTTCAATATTTCCTACGATAATGACTTATAAATTGTAGCTCCTGTCAGGTATTCAATCTTTTTTCACACCCAAACACACAACAAACTTACAAATCCGTTCAGCCCTTTTTAGAAATGTAATCAAATCTGGTTTAACTCTGACAAATTATCTCTCTTTGTTACAGGATGAGCTACTGGACCTCTGCCAAAGATGTGCCAAGCTGACAAAATCCAAACTAGCCTATCCAGCGTGCTGTTCAACAGACCTTCAAGCCAGGAAATGGTGTTCTGACTATGTTTATTTCGGACGAGGACAGTATGACTTCTACTGATCTACCAATAGGATTGAACTATTTTTAAGTTACGTTTAAGTTTGTAAATGTTGGCCGAAATGTTAAACACATGTCAGTTTAAAGGCATTATTAAGTCTCAAGCTGTCCCTGTCACTTTGACAGACAGAAACTAATGTAAATCACTTTGACAAACAGAGAAAATTGGCACTGTCACTTTGACAGACAAAACATTTAAAGGTACGTCCTTATGTTGAGTGTCGTTTGACAATTCGGGAGCATGAATGTTGGAATGTCTGACTTTTGAATATAGATTGAATCAAGAAGCCATTTTGCATTTAAATAAAGTAGTGGCATGTTCTCTACTAATTAATGACTTCTTATTAATTTTAAACAGTCTCAATAAGTATTTTTAAGGACAGGCCGGTAACGGGATCGACTAGGAAAGTTTACAAAGAAAATACATATTTAAAACAGTTGTGGTAAAAATGAATAATTAAATGTTTAAAAAAAATAAGAAATAGAGTTTTGGTAAAAAATGATGATTAACTTTTTTGTAAGAAATAAAGAAATAGATTAACATTTTGTGAAACATTTAAAAAAAGCTGTATTTACGTATGTATTTTACTAAAATGTATTAAAGAAATATGTTCTAACTTAAAATAATTAAATAATTTATCGTTAAATGTTTTAATGCTTTACAATACACACAATTCATTGTAAAAGATGACAAGATTTATGATTTTATGATGTTTCTTAAGCGGTCTCCAATATCATAAAATGACCTGTTTTTTTTCTAAAAAACTGTGTCGGTCTTACCTAAAGTTTTTAACATAAAACAGTAAGTATGTATTTTAATTATACATTAAAAAAGTAGTTATTTTAATAACAAAAGATGTACATAATTATAGTATATAAGCTAGATATATTTTACAGTAAGCATTTAAAACGCGACACCACTGATAGAAAATACCTATAAATTACAAAATTATACTTTTGTACGATATTTGAAACACATTCAGAACTAAGAGTTTACGTTATCTTGCATTGTTGTCATAGTTTTTGTATGATAAAACTTTACTGAAGATACCCATGGTCGTAGTAACAATTTACATTAAAATGTTTTAAACACAATTTTAGAAAACAGATGGACTAATATGCGAAAATAATATTTAAATTTATTACGAAAATCATTCAATGTTATAAAAAACACTAATTTTCCGAAAATAATATAATTTCAGAAGATTTCATGGACTACTTTGTGTAACACTATTGTAAATTTTAACATAAACCATCGAATGTACTAAATTAAATTAGTGTCAAAGTATGTTGTTTTGATCAGATTACATAATATTAGCACAGTTAAAGCATGAGCTATTTTATTAATTAAATAAGTCAATAAATGCTAATTATTATGTTGTTTTGATTTATATCCGTGTGGTCACTGTACAAAACTGTAATTAATATTTGTCTGAATAAATTAATTAATTAGCAACCTTTGCTCAGTCGGAGTGGTGAATCATTTAAAAACAAATATACAAACTATTTTTAGCAAAATGAACAAAACAATTTAGATAAATTAGGCGAAATTATACTTTAAGTAAAATCAATGTAACATCATTAACTTGAATTTGTCTTTTTAATTGTATAAATTCAAGAATGATTCACAATTTAATTAAAAAAGTGAAAATTGGAAACGTTTGTTCCAAAAATAAAGCTGTGATACTAAAATTTTAATTTTAATGAAACAAAAAATGTAAATAATTTTAATATAAGTGTACGAAATTAATGATTTTGTAAGAGAAAGAAGAATAAAGTTAAATATGAAACTGATTTTCACCTTGTTATTTTATTTGAATATTACGCACAAGTGTGACCAGATGCATGAACGTAACCAAGGTAAAAGGAGTATATATGGATGGTAGCAGGTGGCGTTCTGTAGGTTTTACCTACCTCAATGGGAAGAAGACGCGAATCTATGTATGTATGTTTGAATATAATTTAGTTTTTAACAAAAGAAAATGACTTCCCAAAACGAAGGTAAAGAGAGATTACGGGACTTATCATAATCTATATATATTTTAAGTAACTTCACCAACAATTTTCTAACCAGCTGAAAAATAGCTTCCCCTTTTTAGGGTTCCGTTGCCAAATGGCAAAAAACGGAACCCTTATAGATTCGTCATGTCTGTCTGTCTGTCCGTCCGCCCGTATGTCACAGCCACTTTTTTTCGAAACTATAAGAGCTATGCTGTTGAAACTTGGTAAGTAGATGTATTCTGTAAACCGCATTAAGAATTTTACACTAAAATAGAAAAAAAACAATACATTTTGGGGTTCCTCATACATAGAACTGAAACTCAAAAATGTTTTTTTCATCAAACCCATACGTGTGGGGTATTTATGAATAGGTCTTCAAAAATGGTATTGAGGTTTTTAATATCATTTTTTTCTAAACTGAATAGTTTGCGCGAGAGACACTTCCAAAGTGGTAAAATGTGTGTCCCCCCCCCCGTAACTTCTAAAATAAGAGAATGATAAAACTAAAAAAAATATATGATGTACATGACCATGTAAACTACCACCGAAAATTGGTTTGAACGAGATCGAGAGAGTATTTTTTTTTAAAACGTCATAAATCGTAAACCGCAATTTACCTTACATTCAATCAACTGAAATATAAAAATTAAAAAAATAAATAAATAAACCGAGAATACCTACAGGTTTGTACGGAACCCTCGGTGCGCGAGTCCGACTCGCACTTGGCCGGTTTTTTTTTAGTTCTTAATCCGTGTTCGACATTAGTAAAAGTACCAATTAGTGATAAATAGCAAGAGCCTCATGGGTCTTTTAAAACTTAAGCTACGCTTGCCGTGGTTAGTTTGTGGATGGGTGACCATACGTTACATACTCAGACTTTTCCGTGTTTCAGAAGGTACGTTAAGCTGTTGGTTCAGGTTCAGGCTGTCATTTTGTACATCTTTGACAATCGTTACGGGTAGTCAGAAGCTGGAAAAGTCTGACATCTGTTACGTATCTGCTTAGTGAAAGAAATGGATAAGGCAGATCTGATACAATTTATTAAATGAAAAAGAGTAAACTGTCAGAGTAGAACGCTTCAAGAGGGCTTCAGAGTAGACCGGCTTCAGAGTTCAGAGTAGACGGGCTTCAGAGTAGACGGGCTTCAGAGTGTGAACGCTTCAGAGTAGACGGGCTTCAGAGTAGTTTCCCCAGAGTGCGGGTGCTTCAGAGTAGTTTCCCAGAGTGTGGGCGCTTGAGAGTAGTTTCCCAGAGTGCGGGCGCTTCAGAGTAGTTTCCCAGAGTGTGGGCGCTTCAGAGTAGTTTCCGAATTCAACTTTCAAGAATACTTTGAAAGATTTTTTCACCGTCTAAAATTCTAAAATAGAACCGTGCAGTAAATAAAGTTATCAAAAATTAGGATGAACACTTGAAAATTGCGTGCTATACATACGCATACGACACTACGGTTTTGATTAGGTATCTGCATAACATACGTGCGTATTAGGACATTACTTTTACGATCACCGCTTATGTACCATATACTTTATAAGCGTCTGCTAGGTAATCGTTCTATACCTGAAACGGAATGAGTCTATGATAACTATGCACAGGCTCAAACCGTTAAATAGTTTATACAATTAGTAAATACCTAGGTGTATCAGTTATAGGTACTGAAAAGTATATCATCTAGCTTTTTTATAGTTCTGAGTTTAGGTACCTGAAAAAATCATAGTCGTAGATCGATATAGGCAGTGGCCTATATCGATCTACGACTATCGATCTTGTGTTTTTTGACTAGTGAGTCAAAAAACACAAGATCTTACACTTGAGAATGACTCTAATTTGATTATCTTTGTCCACAGACATACTCGATAGCCTGCGTCCTACTGGTCCTGTGCCTGGCGGTACTCGTCCGGGAATCGAATGCGCGACCACCATGGCTTGCACCTGGCAGCGGAGTCTTTACAGAGTCTGCTGAATGTCATACAGATGTAAGTCCTTTGGAAAAATTCTATCTTTTTTCAGGAATAAGTTGTACTGAAATATCGGGACTATACTAAAACCTTCGACGAAACTGTAACTATTGCGAGTAGGTGTATAAAAGTGTAAAAATGAGCTATTCCATACATCTTGACAACAGAGCTTTTTCATTTTTCTATGAAACAGCTATCCTACGTGGAGCCTTACGTAAAGAATTGGATCATCCTACTTCTTCCCGTGGTTGTCGTAAAAGCGACTAAAGGACATGCTTACTAGAGAATGGGTAGCAGCGTTCTCTACGCATTTTACCACCATACTGGGATCGACAACCCACTTGTCAAGCGTGGCGGTTATGGCTGAACCTTGGGGGACGTCTGTTTTCCCTAACAGAATAAATACCAAGTACCTACATTTTGCAATTAAATTAAAATATTCCAAGAAATAGGAAGAAAACACACAATCTACTGATTACTTTACGATTTTGGCACAAATTTAACAAACAAACGGATAAGAATTAACCTAATTATTAACAGACTTATTTATCTATCGCTTACGACGAATTTAATTAAATGTGTCGAAAATTGGGTAAAAAAGCAAATCATGTGGTTTGAGACCTCTGTAGCTTGACCCTAAGAAGTGATAATTGTGGTTTGATTTATAATTAGCTTCGCAGTAACGTATAGAGTTTGTCTAAACCTGTTGTGGTATTTATATCGACTTTTCAGAAATGTGGGTGTTGACACACCTAAACAAATATTATTATTATTTAATCATTCTGCTGCCCTTATTCCACTTTATTTGTGGTCAGCGCAACATGTCTTTTTCTTCCACACTTCTGCATTAGTCGTCATCTCAGTAGTCACCCCTTTTCTATCCATATCGTCATTCACACAGGACATTCATCGTTTCTTTGGAATTTTATTATTATTTTAAACTAGTCATAAAGTTTCCACTGCTGGGCAAAGACATCCCCATTCTCTTTCCACGTCTCTCTGTCCAGAGCTGCCAAGGATCGATCTTTATTTAGAGAAATATGCAGAAATATTTTTTTACCAGTATGCAAAATGTAACCATGGTTTCAATATTTCCTACGATAATGACTTATAAATTGTAGCTCCTGTCAGGTATTCAATCTTTTTTCACACCCAAACACACAACAAACTTACAAATCCGTTCAGCCCTTTTTAGAAATGTAATCAAATCTGGTTCAACTCTGACAAATTATCTCTCTTTGTTACAGGATGAGCTACTGGACCTCTGCCAAAGATGTGCCAAACTGACAAAATCCAAACTAGCCTATCCAGCGTGCTGTTCAACAGACCTTCAAGCCAGGAAATGGTGTTCTGACTATGTTTATTTCGGACGAGGACAGTATGACTTCTACTGATCTACCAATAGGATTGAACTATTTTTAAGTTACGTATAAGTTTGTAAATATTGGCCAAAATGTTAAACACATGTCAGTTTAAAGGCATTATTAAGTCTTAAGCTGTCCCTGTCACTTTGACAGACAGAAACTAATGTAAATCACTTTGACAAACAGAGAAAATTGGCACTGTCACTTTGACAGACAAAACATTTAAAGGTACGTCCTTATGTTGAGTGTCGTTTGACAATTCGGGAGCATGAATGTTGGAATGTCTGACTTTTGAATTTAGATTGAATCAAGAAGCCATTTTGCATTTAAATAAAGTAGTGGCATGTTCTCTACTAATTAATGACTTCTTATTAATTTTAAACAGTCTCAATAAGTATTTTTAAGGACAGGCCGGTAACGGGATCGACTAGGAAAGTTTACAAAGAAAATACATATTTAAAACAGTTGTGGTAAAAATGAATAATTAAATGTTTAAAAAAAATAAGAAATAGAGTTTTGGTAAAAAATGATGATTAACTTTTTTGTAAGAAATAAAGAAATAGATTAACATTTTGTGAAACATTTAAAAAAAGCTGTATTTACGTATGTATTTTACTAAAATGTATTAAAGAAATATGTTCTAACTAAAAATAATTAAATAATTTATCGTTAAATCTTTTTATGCTTTACAATACACACAATTCTTTGTAAAAGATGACAAGATTTATGATTTTATAATGTTTCTTAAGCGGTCTCCAATATCATAAAATGACCTGTTTTTTTCTAAAAAACTGTGTCGGTCTTACCTAAAGTTTTTAACATAAAACAGTAAGTATGTATTTTAATTATACATTAAAAAAGTAGTTATTTTAATAACAAAAGATGTACATAATTATAGTATATAAGCTAGATATATTTTACAGTAAGCATTTAAAACGCGACACCACTGATAGAAAATACCTATAAATTACAAAATTATACTTTTGTACGATATTTGAAACACATTCAGAACTAAGAGTTTACGTTATCTTGCATTGTTGTCATAGTTTTTGTATGATAAAACTTTACTGAAGATACCCATGGTCGTAGTAACAATTTACATTAAAATGTTTTAAACACAATTTTAGAAAACAGATGGACTAATATGCGAAAATAATATTTAAATTTATTACGAAAATCATTCAATGTTATAAAAAACACTAATTTTCCGAAAATAATATAATTTCAGAAGATTTCATGGACTACTTTGTGTAACACTATTGTAAATTTTAACATAAACCATCGAATGTACTAAATTAAATTAGTGTCAAAGTATGTTGTTTTGATCAGATTACATAATATTAGCACAGTTAAAGCATGAGCTATTTTATTAATTAAATAAGTCAATAAATGCTAATTATTATGTTGTTTTGATTTATATCCGTGTGGTCACTGTACAAAACTGTAATTAATATTTGTCTGAATAAATTAATTAATTAGCAACCTTTGCTCAGTCGGAGTGGTGAATCATTTAAAAACAAATATACAAACTATTTTTAGCAAAATAAACAAAACAATTTAGATAAATTAGGCGAAATTATACTTTAAGTAAAATCAATGTAACATCATTAACTTGAATTTGTCTTTTTAATTGTATAAATTCAAGAATGATTCACAATTTAATTAAAAAAGTGAAAATTGGAAAAGTTTGTTCCAAAAATAAAGCTGTGATACTAAAATTTTAATTTTAATGAAACAAAAATGTAAATAATTTTAATGTAAGTGTACGAAATTAATGATTTTGTAATAGAAAGAAGAATAAAGTTAAATATGAAACTGATTTTCACCTTGTTATTTTATTTGAATATTACGCACAAGTGTGACCAGATGCATGAACGTAACCAAGGTAAAAGGAGTTAAAGGAGTATATATGGATGGTAGCAGGTGGCGTTCTGTAGGTTTTGCCTACCTCAATGGGAAGAAGACGTGAATCTATGTATGTATGTTTGAATATAATTTAGTTTTTAACAAAAGAAAATGACTTCCCAAAACGAAGGTAAAGAGAGATTACGGGACTTATCATAATCTATATATATTTTAAGTAACTTCACCAACAATTTTCTAACCAGCTGAAAAATAGCTTCCCCTTTTTAGGGTTCCGTTGCCAAATGGCAAAAAACGGAACCCTTATAGATTCGTCATGTCTGTCTGTCTGTCCGTCCGCCCGTATGTCACAGCCACTTTTTTTCGAAACTATAAGAGCTATGCTGTTGAAACTTGGTAAGTAGATGTATTCTGTAAACCGCATTAAGAATTTTACACTAAAATAGAAAAAAAAACAATAAATTTTGGGGTTCCTCATACATAGAACTGAAACTCAAAAATGTTTTTTTCATCAAACCCATACGTGTGGGGTATTTATGAATAGGTCTTCAAAAATGGTATTGAGGTTTTTAATATCATTTTTTTCTAAACTGAATAGTTTGCGCGAGAGACACTTCCAAAGTGGTAAAATGTGTGTGTCCCCCCCGTAACTTCTAAAATAAGAGAATGATAAAACTAAAAAAAATATATGATGTACATTACCATGTAAACTACCACCGAAAATTGGTTTGAACGAGATCGAGAGAGTATTTTTTTTTAAAACGTCATAAATCGTAAACCGCAATTTACCTTACATTCAATCAACTGAAATATAAAAATTAAAAAAATAAATAAATAAACCGAGAATACCTACAGGTTTGTACGGAACCCTCAGTGCGCGAGTCCGACTCGCACTTGGCCGGTTTTTTTTTAGTTCTTAATCCGTTCCGTTCCGTTCTTAGTTAGTAAAAGTACCTATTAGTGATAAATAGCAAGAGCCTCATGGGTCTTTTAAAACTTAAGCTACGCTTGCCGTGGTTAGTTTGTGGATGGGTGACCATACGTTACATACTCAGACTTTTCCGTGTTTCAGAAGGTACGTTAAGCTGTTGGATCAGGCTGTCATTTTGTACATCTTTGACAATCGTTACGGGTAGTCAGAAGCTGGAAAAGTCTGACACCCAGTAACTGGATTGTAGAAGTCAGATAGGAACTCACTCCTTGTATAATCCGGGTAATCAGCTGCATCCGGTTAGGTTGGGAGCCAACCCCAACATAGTTGTGAAAAGGCAGGTAGATGGATTGACCAATTAAAGTGGAGTCATTTTAATAGGTAACATTTGACAATTCATCAAAATTCAACAACGTAACCTTGTAACGGCGGGCATAAATTTTTTTTTTTTCGTTTTGTTAGAACTGCACAATTGCTTAACTTTTTTCAATTACGATTACATATTTATTGTAATAATGACCGATACGAGTAATTTTAAGATTTGCTTTCATATGAACTGACAGACGTCAAATGTTACCTATTAAAATGACTCCACTATAGTAAACATCTCCATGTTATTTGTCGTCTATTGCTAATGCAAAATAAACTTTATCACTAAGGCATAAAGTTTATTAGACACTTAGCTATTAGCTTTTAAAGTGACGGTACGTGAATATCCGTAAGAAGTTGGCCGAAACATCCCAGCGCTGAATTGCTGGATTCGTTTTCTCCTCTACCGATTGTTATTTCTCTCGAGAACGTTTATTTTGTCTACATGTATGTATGTATTGGTCGCCTAGCGTGCTATATGAAGCAGGCTATGCTCGGAGTTTCTTTGAAGGATAAAATCAGAAATGAAATGATCCGGAAAAGAACTGGAGTTACCGACATAGCTCGTTTCTCTGCAAGCTAAAGTGGCAGTGGGCTGGCCATGTCTGTCGAAGGACCGATGGCCGGTGGAGCAGACGAGTCCTGGAGTGGAGACCGCGTATTGGCAAGCGTAGCGTGGTGCGCCCCCCAGCTAAGTGGACCGACGACTTAAAGAAAGTGGCTGGGGCAAACTGGATGCGAAAGGCGGAGGACAGGGTGTTGTGGCGTAACATGGGAGAGGCCTATGTCAAGCATTGGACTGCGATAGGCTGAGTTGATTGATTGTTTGATGTATCTATCGATGTATACCTACTTATTCTTGGATTTTATAGTTGTGACCGAGCTATCTATCTCGTAAGACATGTAAAAGTGTTTGTACAAACCTACTTACAGAAATAAAATCATTTATCATTTATGTTGCACCTGTCATGTTTTGTCTCTGCATCGCCCTCCACCCAGGTGAAAATACTTGTTTTACTTGTTCATAGTTTTAATAAATAAAGTTTATTACTAGTTACTTATAGTTTTGTTCACTGTAGAATCCTGTTGATTCCGTATTTAAGTTGAATAATACCTATCACTTCACTGGCTCATCACCATATCAAGCGCGACCGTGCAAACCTGCTTTTCCGCCTCTGTTTCCCGCCATTGCTACTGACTGACAGATGTCATTAGTGACAGCAACTGCTCCGATTGTGTGCATGAGATAGTGTTTAAATAATAAATATCTTTGTACAACCAACACACCGTTATCTGATCCCAAACTAGGCAGAGCCTGTACTATGGCAACCAGACAACTGATAAATATACATATATATTTTTAAATACATACATATTATTTATAAATAACACCCAGACACAGAACAAATGATTGTGCTCATCACACACCCTGGGTGGGAATCGAACCCACGACCTTAGTCTTGGCAGTCAGGGTCACTAACCACTAGACTAACAGGCCAGTCAAAAGGCCGGCCGGTTTACATATCTATGGAATAGATACACTACATCCACCATAATACTTACTTTCTTCATGATTCTGATCTTAGTAATTATTTTAATTCTTAGTAATTCGGACAATTTTCGTACTAATATTGATTGAGAATCAAGAAAACTGACTTGTGTGAGAGACTCTCATAGTCTAAAGGGACGGCAATCCAACACGACCCGAGTGAGATCAGGCGCAGGACCGGCTTAATGTGCTTTCTGAGGCACGGCTTATCACAAAGACATATTCCATAGTTCGGAGTGGGGTTTCTTGCCATACAATAATGCTATAATGCTATAATGCTTCTCCATACGAATCTATCTTTTGGAAGGGGTGACTAAAATCAATTATAACTGTTGATTTCCAAAAGTGCCTTTTATATGCCTATTTGAAATAAATGCTTTGACTTTGGTTTCCCGGGACAAGGTAGACTCCAATTTCGGAGTAATTAGGTACACAACAACGCATTTTCGCAAAAATAATATAGAAAACACACTACACCTTGTTTTATTACCTTGTGTTGCAACGATAACTATGATAACGCCATTTCGACAATTGTCGTCCATTTTATTACAAAAATTGCATTGATAAAAAAAACAAGATGGCGTCGTTAGTACCAATTTTTCGCGCCACAATAAGCGTGTAGCATTCTTTTTTTTTTGGATGGGAAATCATCAAATAACTTCTTCCGCTCTGGGTGGAGCGTGAGGGCGTGTCAGACTTTTACTGACTTAAACCCAACCGTGTTCCTTTAGTTGCCCATGTGCCAGGGTCACGGTATCTCTTTGGAACAATCTCGCGACCCCGGCAGGCATCGGTCCTAGCAGACCCCTTCAGTGTTGCTGACGTCTCTTTGAGGCGCGCGTGGAACACAACGCGCTGTTGACCCGAGCTTGGTCCTTACCGGGCGGCGAGCTACCCATTGCTCGTGCCTACGGTGGCCGGGAGTCAGTTATCGACTCCCGACGCCCGGGGCGTCTCCTCCTGCGGCGGCTTGGGACGTGACGCGTGATCACGCGCCCCGCCTCCTCCTTCGCGAGCGTGACGGCTTCCCATTCCCTCTCGCTCCGTACCATGGCTCGCACCAGGGCCGGACGCGAGAGGCCGCCGCCGTTGGTACACCGTTCAAGGCAGTATCATAGGCGTCATGAGCGTAGCACAGGTTTTTCCTAGCATATAAGTCACAAATAATTCATTTTGCCCCAGCACGTTTTGCACGTTCAAATTAAGTGTCACCCTGTATCTGTGTACTTTATGTGAAATAAATATACTATTATTTCCTTTTATTACTGTTGCGAACTACTGGTCCATAAACGCACATCAAAAACCAGTAGCGACATCTACACGCAGAAAACCATACTACAAACTACGTCATACATATCTCTCGAAATTGATTGGCTTTCATTCAAATATTGTACCCATACCCCTCTTCCTTGAATATTGTAAATTTTAAGATGGCTAATATAGAACTGATCGTTGAACCTTAAGCATCGTTTTAATTCCAAAGAATCCTCAACACAATGTTTAAAACACCACAATATTTCAAACACCTTGGTTTTCACCAAACTTCACCGCTGCTGCTACATTTTGGACCTTCGAACCGAACATTGGGATACTGAGACCTACAAGATCACCGAGCGACCTTTGGACGGTGACCCCTTGCACGTGGCGGGTTGAGAAGAAAACGCACAAGGTTTCATCGGAGATTATCCTGTCTTCGTCTTTCGAGATTTAAATATTCACCGGTAGTAGTCCCGCTACGCTTCGACTCACTTGCACATAGTTTAGCGCCATAAGAAAGAAAGAGATAGCACTGTTTCCACAGGCGCCCGATCACACCACTACAGCATTCGTCATTCGTTTCCGTGCGCGCGCGGCTACCGCACATAGTATAATAAGTTTTTTCTTTTTTCGGATTTTATTGGTGTTAATCAGTTTTAAAAACTTAAAAAATGCCTAAAAGGAAGCATGAAGAAACTAAAGAAGACAAATGGCGAAAGAAATTAAAGAAATATGAACAAAAATTGTCTAAGGAAAGACGTCGTCATAGGCGTGTGTCAATTGAAGGTACTTACATTTTTTTTTTTCGCAATTACACCTACATAATTTTAGTGGTGATTGTTATGGTACAAAATACAAGGCCTAAATGTATAATTCTTTTCCAATGGTACCTTAGATCTAACACGAGATGTTAGACGGTACATCAAACTTTCAAGTCAATACGAGATATTGACTTATTGTTTTCTCTTTTTTTTTAGAGTCAATACGAGATATTGACCTATTGTATCTTACAAGAGTTAATACGAGATATTAACCAAAAAACATCGTTCCAGAATATCTGGAATCGGACAGCGGTGCATCTAGGCCTTCGTCTCCTGATCGCTCGCCTGCGCCGACGGCTGCGGCGACGGATGGCATACCCGCTCACTCAGCGGGGCCAGTGGCTGAGCCAGGCACCTCTGCGCCTTCTGCGTCATCCGTGCAGCCCGAGCTTTCTACAACGGGAAGAAGTGCATCACAGCCAGCTGATCCCCAGGGTGTGACAGCCCTGGCCGATGACGCTAATACGAATGGAGATAATATTCCTCCTATTGCAGATCCCGAGCTCTTAAGGGCACCAGGGGATTTTGAAGGTGAAACCACCGATTGGGGTCCAGATATTGTAGCTGATTTATCAAAGCGATGGGATCCTGTCCTTAAAGATGGCCTTAAAAAAGAAACACGAGAGGAACTAATAAAGAAATACTTACTTCCAAAAAACTGTCCCTTAATGAGAGCTCCAGTGCTTAATCCTGAAATAGCTGCAATGCTAAATGAGTCCGCAAAAAATCGTGATGTAAGGATTCAGAAGAAGCAATCGCATATGGGATGCGTCCTGGCTATCTTAGGAAGGACGATGTCAGGTATATTGACCAAATCCAGTGACACTACCGACATCCTTCGTCTTCTTACAGACGCGACTAAGCTGTTGTCGGATTCTCATTACTTGGAGACTGAGACTAGAAGATCTCTTGTCACTTCAATGGTTGACAAGACCTTTTTAGAGCCTTTTAAGGATAGAAAGAGAGACAATCTTCTTTTTGGAGAGAAATCAGGAGAGTTTATTAAATCTTCGCGTGGAATACAGAAAACAGGCAAGCTGATCCAGTCTTTGTAGTTTAAATTGCTCAAACGAGCAATTTAAACTACAAAGCCCCGCCGTCACGCCTGCCTTATCACCGCTCCGTTCGTGGGCAGTCGAGGCGCGGCGGTGGGACCAGGCCAGGATCAAACTACCGCCGCCGCGGGACAATGCAGGCGCCGGCTATGAGCCGGGCTCCACGGGCATCGTCCCCTCACCAGCACCCTGCATCACGCCACAAGCTAGCGAGAGCGGCCCCCACAACGAGCGCGAAGCAGTAACTTCTCAGGTATACTCTCATGCTGGTGGCTTAAGGTATTTTATTGAAGCTTGGAAAAAGATTACTGAGGACAAAACGATCCTTGAGACCATTTCTGGTTATAGAATTCCCTTTCTTAAGCATCCTGTACAACATCCGGGTATGATTCCAAAATCATCTTTCTCGAAAGACGACAGGTTTCATATTAAACAAGAATTGAATCGTTTGCTGCAAGCAAATGTCATACGTAAATGTAATCCTACCCGTGATCAGTTTGTATCTAGTATTTTTATAATTCCTAAAAGCAATGGTGAGAAACGTTTAATTCTAAATTTAAAGAAATTAAATAAATTTGTCGCAGTTAACCATTTTAAGATGGAAGATGTTAGGACAGCTGTCAAATTAATGACACCTAGCTGCTTTATGGTTAACTTGGACTTAAAAGAAGCATATTTTTTTATACCTATCCACAAAGATCATGTAAAGTGTTTGAGATTTTATTTTGATAATATTCTGTACGAATTTTTGGTTTTACCTTTTGGATTGAGCTCAGCTCCTCATGCTTTTACAAAACTTATGAAACCAGTTTCTACCTTTTTGCGATCTCGAGATTTTAAATCAGTATTCTACTTAGATGACAGTTGTTATTTCGGAAACAATTATGAAGAATGCTTAAATAACATTAATGAAAGCATTAAGTGCCTAGTGAACTTAGGATTTATAATAAACTATGAGAAGAGTTCACTGGTACCAAGCCAATGTTGTCAGTTTTTAGGTTTTATTTTAAACTCAATAAACATGACCCTAGAACTCCCTATAAAGAAAAGACGCGACATCCTGTCACGTACCGAAAATATGCTAGTAACGACGAGAATCACTATTCGTGCTTTTGCTCGTTACCTAGGTACCCTGACAGCTGCTTGCCCGGCCGTCGCGTACGGTTGGTTGTATACAAAATCTTTAGAGCGGGCCAAATATCTAGCCTTATTGGATAAAAATGATTATGACAAGATGATGACTATTTCAAATAGTTTACGTGTTGATTTGACTTGGTGGAAATCTTCAATTTTAGACACGAATAACCCCATCAGACCAATGTCGTTTGCATTAGAGATCTTTAGTGACGCATCTAGTATCGGCTGGGGTGCAGCCTCTGGGGGAGAAAGTATAGGCGGTTCGTGGACGAAAAACGAGCGTTCTTATCATATTAACTATTTGGAACTACTTGCAGCCTATTTTGGACTTAAATCTTTCGCGAACAAGGTCACTAATTGTCACATACTCCTGCGCATTGACAATACTACGGCTACCGCTTACATAAATAGAATGGGTGGAGTGCAATACCCACATCTCAATGAAATTGCCCGTAGAATATGGACGTGGTGTGAAGAACGGCAGATATTCCTTTTTGCGTCCTACATAGCTTCATTTCAGAATATTGAAGCAGACACAGAGTCAAGAAACATAGATATTGAATGGGAATTGCAATCTACAGCATTTGATACTATTGTTTCAAAATTTGGTGAACCTGAGATGGACATTTTTGCATCGAGAACGAATGCTAAATGTAAAAAATATATATCATGGAAGCGCGATCCCTATGCTTACAACGTGGACGCTTTTACTATTAAATGGGATATGTTCTTTTATGCGTTTCCACCATTTTCACTCATTTTAAAGGTTCTGCAAAAAATTGTAATTGATGAAGCAACCGGGATACTTGTAGTGCCTCATTGGCCGTCTCAAGCATGGTTCCCAGTATTCAGATCTCTTGCTGTAAGTGAAATATTGATATTTACTCCGGATAAATTTCTATTATCATCTCATTTCAGGGAAACTCATCCTCTGCATCGCCACCTTTCCCTGGCGGCGACTATATTATCCGGGAAGCCTTCGCGCGATTGCAGGTTCCTCAATCAGCACTGACTTTAATGATGTCATCTATTTCTGGGAACACTAAATCACAATATACTTCTAGCTTTAAACAGTGGTGGTTATACTATCACGATAAAGGATTAGATCCTTTCCAGATAGAAGTACACGGTCTTCTGGACTTTTTGTCTCAATGTTTCACAAATGGTTCCACGTATGGAACAATAAACAATCACCGTTCGGCTTTATCACTTATTTCCGGAAATTATGTGGGACAAGACGAACGTGTCAAAAGATTCTTTAGGGGGGTATTTAAGTTGAAGCCTTCCTTCCCAAAGTATAATTGTACATGGAACCCCAATATCGTCCTTAATTATTTTGGTGACTTATACCCCAACGATAATTTAAGTTTGGAGCAGTTGAGCAAAAAATTGGTTATATTATTGGCTTTGTCAACAGGCCAAAGATGTCAGACGCTCTCATTGATTAGGTTGCACAACATTATGATCAATCAAGACAAAGTTTTAATAACTATTACTGATTTAATTAAGACATCTGGTATAGGTAAATCCCAACCAATTCTTGACCTTCCTTTTTTCCGACAGCGTCCTGCAATCTGCCCTGCAGAGACTTTAATGGCTTACATGAATGTTACATCCACCAAAAGAAGTACTGTAGATAATAAACTGATTCTAACTTTTAAAAAACCTCATCACGCAGCCTCTTCACAAACTATAGGACGATGGATAAAGCAGGGTTTGGCTGCTAGTGGGATCAACACTGAAATATTTAGTGCCCATAGCACTCGGCATGCATCATCGTCTGCTGCACATCAAGCAGGAATCAGTGTTGATGTCATTAGGAGAACCGCTGGGTGGTCAGATCAATCTGCTACCTTTGCTAATTTTTATAATCGGCCAATCGCTCAAACAAATTGTGAATTTGCAAACGCTGTACTTACTAATCAGCAAGGAAGTTTTGTTAATTTCTTTAGTTATAATCATTAAGTTATCCTTTTTTTTTGTGTTTATTAATTGAAATAAGAATACATGTATTATATACTTATGGAATACATTTTTCAATTTAGTCCTACCTATAACATTGCAAATGTCTATCTCTAAACATCTACAGGTGAATATTTAAATCTCGAAAGACGAAGACAGGATAATTTAATAATCAAACGAACTTACCTGAAGTGAAGTTCGATTTTAATTATCCTGTCTTCGTCGAAGAGATTTAAGGTCCCTCCCTACCCTGACATTCAGGTGAACCTTCCATTTCCCTAAACAATGTTATAGTTCGTCCGGTAGACCGGTACTCTGAACTGAATGACGAATGCTGTAGTGGTGTGATCGGGCGCCTGTGGAAATAGTGCTATCTCTTTCTTTCTTATGGCGCTAAACTATGTGCGAGTGAGTCGAAGCGTAGCGGGACTACTACCGGTGAATATTTAAATCTCTTCGACGAAGACAGGATAATTAAAATCGAACTTCACTTCAGGTAAGTTCGTTTGATTATTAAATAATATACGCAATCGGTTGGGCTAATCCTTATTCCTTTCCATCATCTCCTATGTTCTATTTGGTGCTATAGTGTGTCTGTACTCTTATTTCAGTGAAATTGCCGCATTGTAATCTCGGAATATTGGATTCCCAGTCAATCCCTAGCCTGGTGACGTGCTAGCATCAGTGCCGTGTGTGATTGATCTGACGATTTATCAAACCGTGAGTACTCCTCTTTTCACTGACCACCGAAATGCCTATCGACTCTGCTAAATCCCGTGACAAATCTCCTAATTTGCTAAGTGTAGAGAGTAGTGAGTTAGTTCGTGATTTAGTTAGGAAGCGTGGTATTATTAAGGGCAGGCTTACCAAATTTAACAATTATTTAGATTCTTTAAAAGATTGTGATCATGACTTTCCTAATCAAAAACGCAATGATTTAAAGTTAAGGATTCAAGGATGTACTACTTTATTTTCTGAATTTAACGTCATTCAAGCTAAAATAGAAGAAAGAGTTTCTGATAGTGATTTAGGCGAACAACTAAATCAAAGAGAACATTTTGAAGATAGTTATTACAATTTAATATCACTTGCTTAATTTATGCTAAACACTGATAAGGTTGCTGACTGCTCAAGGTCATGTCATGGTCATAATAACAGTCAGATACATTCTGTAAAGTTACCCACTATCTCCATGCCTACATTTGACGGTTCCTATGAGCACTGGTTGGAATTCAGAGATACCTTCACCTCACTAGTTCATAATTCTAAAGATATTTCGAATATACAAAAGTTTCACTATCTCAAATCTTCCTTAAAAGACAGCGCGGAACTAGTTATACATTCCATTGAATTTTCTTCAGATAATTATGAGGTTGCATGGGACATGTTGCTCAACCGATATAATAATTGCGCACTTTTAGTTGATCACCATATAAACGCGTTGTTAAATATAACTGCTATATCTAAAGAGTCGCCTTCTTCGATTAGAAAATTAATAGATACTATTCTGAAAAACTTACGCGCTCTTAAAGTCCTAGGTGAGTCTACAGACTACTGGGATAGTATAATTTTTAATATCATGGTGTCGAAGTTAGATAAAATAACTGAAAGAGAATGGGGGTCTCATACGTGCACGTTGTTCCCAAACCCAAACGAGAACAATTCTAAACGGACCGGACCGACCGGACCGGACCGGACCGGACCGTTCACCGGTGGATGTTTTAACTAACTTTTTGCGCAACAAAGCAGACATGCTAGAGGCATTGCAGCGTTCACATAGCAAGGAAGCTCAAAGCACTGACAACAAAAGGCAACAATCAAAAGGTCATAATATGTCACACTGCAATGTTTCTAGCGGGCCGAGTAAACCAAATAAACAACGCGCTAAGTTAACATGCGTAAAATTCAACGCGAACCATCCACTGTACACGTGTAAGGAGTTTATCGATTGCGACTTGGACACAAAACTTAAACTTGTACGCGAGCACAACCTTTGCGAGAATTGTTTACATTTGAGACACTCAATAAATAATTGTAAGTTCGGGCCTTGTAGACACTGCAATAAAAAACATAACTCATTACTGCACAACGATAACGCTAATAGTTCTGTTGCTTTGCTAAGCTAAGCTTATAATATCGTTCTCAAATCCTGCGTCGATAATTCATTTACTACGTGCATTAATTGTTATGTGCTGTCTAGGATCACGGCTTCGATGCCTGCCGTATGTAAACTAAGCGCGCAAGTCTGTATTCCAGACAATATACGGTTGGCTGATCCCGAGTTTCTAGAATATAAAAATATTGATATTTTAATTGGTGCAGATAGGTTTTGGGATCTGTTAGAAGACGGTAAGATTCATTTGTCTAGTGGGCCGTTTCTACAGAATACCAAACTAGGCTGGATTATTTCCGGACCTGTAGTTACCTATACGCGCAAAAATACACCAATTTATTGCAATATCATTAATTCTCTAGATACGCAACTTCGGTTGTTCTGGGAGATTGAGGAACCGTCCAAGGTCAGAGACGCACAGACTGAAGAAGAACGTGCATGCGAAGATCACTATGTTCGCAATACAACTCGCAATAGCGAGGGGAGATTCTGTGTGCACATTCCACTCCATCAGTCACCTGATACCTTGGGGGATTCATATACTCAAGCAGAACGTCGATTTCTTGCGCTAGAAAAACGTCTGGAGCGTTCGCCTGAATATAAAATTCTATATTCCAATTTTTTGCAGGAGTATATTAGTTTGGGCCATATGACACAGGTAGATTCCTATGAATCCCCGTGCTATTTCATGCCGCATCATGGCGTGTTTCGCGAGCTCAGCACCCCCACCAAGTTGCGCGTGGTGTTTGACGCAAGCGCACCATCGAGCTCTGGTAAGTCACTGAATGATTTGCAACTAGTTGGCCCTCCCATACAGGGTGAGCTTATTGCTATTCTTCTCCGCTTTTGGCAGCACAAGTACGTCGTGTGCGCCGACGTGGAGAAGATGTACCGGCAATGCCTAGTGGATGAGAGTCGTCGCAGCTTGCAAATGATTCTGTGGCGCGACCACCCCTCTAAGCCGTTAGGTATATTTAAATTAAACACCGTAACGTATGGAACCGCCTCTGCGCCATTTCTAAGTGTTAGGTGCCTAAAACAATTAGCCTCTGAATCTCCTGATCCTGACGTCGCGCAAACTATAAATGAGGATTTTTATGTCAACGACTACATTACAGGCTTAGATGATAAAACTAAATTATTAGATCTATGCGACAAAACTCAGAAGATGCTGCAGTCAGGTTGTTTTCTACTTAGGAAGTGGATATTTAATTTTAAACACGATGATGACCGTCAGTCATCGAGTCAGTTTAAACCTTTAAGTTTAGATGAAAATGTTAGTTCTAAAACATTAGGAATAGGCTGGCATAACGCAAGCAACAACTTTTATTTTAATTCTTGTGTTGAAATCGAAACTAACAAGCCTATTACAAAGAGGTCTATTTTATCAAACGTTTCGCAAATTTTTGATCCTCCCGGCTTGTTAAGTCCTGTTATAATTGTTGTCAAAGTCCTATTACAACAATTATGGCTATTAAAAATAGGTTGGGATGATAACGTTCCCGATGACACGGCGCGCGTGTGGAACCGGTTCGTTATCTCATTGCAAGCGCTAAACACTGTTCGAATACCTCGCCACGCTAAAGGTACACAGCCTATGTATATTCAGTTACACATTTTTAGCGATGCATCTCAGACGGCGCGGCGGCGTACGGCGCGTGTGTTTATATTCGCACGGTTAATAATGATTTGACGGTATCAGTTAGATTATTATTTTCAAAAACAAAGGTCGCACCGTTAAAACCTCTTAGTATCCCACGTCTCGAACTTTGTGGAGCTTTATTAGGTGCACGTTTATATGATAAGGTACGGAACTCATTACGGTGTAAGTTTAATAGCGTAGTATTTTGGACTGATTCCACGATTGTGTTAGGCTGGCTGCACATGAGGCCTAACCAACTTAAGACATTCGTGCAAAATAGGATCGCAGAGATTCATGATCTTACACTAGACGTCCCGTGGCGCCACGTGAGGAGTGGAGAGAATCCCGCCGATCTAGCGTCACGCGGTGCTCGACTGGAAGAACTTTCTTCGTCTACCTTATGGTGGGAGGGTCCTGAATTTCTTCGCGATCCTAGATTTTCAATAGACGATCACAAAGGTTCAGACTCGTTCAAACATCGCGAGTTACCTGAGGTCAAGTCATGCGTCACTGCCGTTATAGCTCAGGATCTTTGTGAATCACCTTTGTTTCCCTTGCATCGGTTTTCTCAATTCAAACGTATGAGACGTGCGGCTGCCTTTATGTTACGTTTTATTAATAACTGTCGATGCAAATATAATAAGTGTACAGGCGCCCTTAGCGTCGACGAGTTAGACCGCGCAGATAAAACTTTAGCTCGATTGTGTCAAATGGAATCTTATCCATTTGAATATAAGGCATTATCTAATAATGAACCTATTAAAGGTAAAGGTTGTTTGTCTAAATTAAATTTGTTTTTAGATGATCACAAATTAATGCGCGTAGGTGGTTGTTTAGTCAATTCTGACGAATTATGGTGGCCTGTCGGTGGTAGGAATTTAGCTCGCCAGGTGGTGAATAGGTGTGTTACCTGTACTCGCATTAGAGGTAAGACGCTTAGTCCTATGATGGGTAACTTCCCTAGGGAGCGCGTTACACCTAGTCTGCCATTCGTTCGGTGTGGGGTGGATTACGCTGGGCCAGTGCTCATTCTGAACCGCAGAGGTAGGGGTGCTAGGCTTATCAAAGGCTACATTTGTCTGTTCGTTTGTTTCGTAACACGTGCTATACACCTGGAGTTAGTTAGTGACCTCTCCAGTGAAGCATATTTATGTACATTAAAAAGATTTATTTCACGCCGTGGTAAGCCTGCAGATATTTACTCTGATAATGGTCGTAATTTTGTAGGCGTGATGAACGAGTTTTCAAACTTTTTAACTAACTGTAGTAATGATATTTTAGAATACGCATCTAGCCAAAACATAAAATTTCATTTTATTCCCCCATATTCTCCGCATTTTGGTGGTCTGTGGGAAGCAGGAGTAAAGTCCAGTAAATTACCATCTTCGTCGTGTGATAGGTAACGCGCACCTCACGTTCGAAGAGTACAGCACAGTATTGGCTCAAATAGAAGCCGTATTAAATTCTCGACCTTTGTCTCCTCTTTCTCCCGATCCTCATGACTTTTCCTCGCTCACTCCTGGTCACTTCCTTATTGGCCGACCACTGACTGCCCCAGCAGGTGATGACCTATGTGACGTTCCTGCTAGTCGTCTCCAGCGATACCAGAGGGTAGAACAACTTCGCCAACACTTCTGGAACCGATGGGCGAATGAGTACATCTCCGAGCTGCAGGTGCGGACGAAATGGACGGCGAATAAGGACGCGCTCAAACCAAACACCTTAGTGGTTATAAAGGACAATAACCTCCCATCCTTGAAGTGACATTTGGGACGTGTCCTTTGCACTATCCCAGGAAAGGATGGTATATCCATGGTGGCGGATATACAGACGTCTTCGGGCGTGGTGAGGCGCGCATTCACCAAGATTTGTCCTCTACTACAGGACATGACCGACACTGATGCAGTGACTGAAGACCATTGAAAGCCACTGCTTCCAAGGCCAGGGGCATGTTGCGAACTACTGGTCCATAAACGCACATCAAAAATCAGTAGCGACATCTACACGCAGAAAACCATACTACAAACTACGTCATACATATCTCTCGAAATTGATTGGCTTTCATTCAAATATTGTACCCATACCCCTCTTCCTTGAATATTGTAAATTTTAAGATGGCTAATATAGAACTGATCGTTGAACCTTAAGCATCGTTTTAATTCCAAAGAATCCTCAAAACAATCTTTAAAACACCACAATATTTCAAACACCTTGGTTTTCACCAAACCTCACCGCTGCTGCTACAATTACATTTAAAAAATACAAATAAATTATATTTTTAAATACTAAAATGAAATAAAAACATTTAAAAATATAAAAAATAGTAGCCCACCGGTATCGGAAACAGGGTCCAAGCTACCGGTTTTCAGGGCTGCTGAGAGAGGAACCTCCTAACCATTCACGCTGTGTCTAGAATTACTGGTTTTTGGATCAGGCCCTTGATCCAACTGCCTAATGTGAGCCTCCTCAGATGTTGGTCGAGGCTCCTGGTTATTATGCCCTTGGCTGCTATAATATTATTATTGTATTATGGGTATAGTTATGCAAAGAAATAAAACGACGGTTAAAAATCCATAAATTAATTTAATAACACTATTCGACATATTATAACAAGTTTGTATGTACAAAACCTCATCTAATACCTTTATTAATATTTTGTTTCTATACGTTGTGACGACACGGCGGAATTATTTCACTAATATTAGGAGTTTTAATAAAATAAATAATATACCTTTGTAAAAAAAAAAAAAAGTTGATTGATTGCCTACAATTATTTTAATAATTAAATAAATAAAAAATAAGTCATTCATAAAATATGGAGATACCAAAGCGAGTGTATGATGTCAAAAGTATGGAAGATTTTAATGTTACAATTTAATAAGTGAAACATAGGAATTTTATAACTTAGATATTTAAAATCATTCATTTGTTTTCCGTCCTCATTTGAATTAATTAACTTGAATCAAAAGAAACTCTGAATGTGATTAGATATATTTAGATACAGAACACAACATGTTAAAGGGTGTTAAAAATCCACTTTATATGCCGTTAAAATAGTGAAATAAATTCCGCTCTTGTCACGAATTTTCTAGTACTTTATTTATTTAGAAAAAAAATTAAAAATATCGGCGAAACATACAATTTCAGTATTATTTTCCAAATTTAATAACAAATCTTACAAAAGTAAAAGGGAAAAATATTGACTTATTTTTGAAAATTGGAAAATCCGTCCGCCGATATTTTATATTTTTTCCTCCCTGTTTATATTTACATTAGTACGACAGTTAAACTTATTTAAGTACGAAAAATTGTTTTAGTCTCACAAAGGTTTTTTATTTTAACACGTTTGTAGAATGGTTAAAAACTTAGGTTGAAACTGTAAAGGTGCCTTTAAAAATGTACAAGTATTCTTTTAAAGGAACCAATAAAGTTTGACATTTCATACTATTATCACATTTATATTAACAATGTTATTAAAAAGCGAAGTTAAAGATAAGTTTAAAAATACAAAATGTCACTAAATTATAAATTAACGTAAAAAAATGTGATTCGTTGTAATAAATCGTACAAAATTCGGTGAGAAATAAAATAAAAGTAAAAATATAAATGCCGATTGCGCTACGGGCCATTTTTTAACATTATTTTGTGAACACATCTACTCGATCGTGTAAATTTGCACGATTGCACAATTTTCGTGCAAATACACGCCCTAATCCATCTATCTTTGGATAGTCTTAGGTCTTTCGACTAATATTTTACACGATAAATGTAATATACACTAAAATTTACAAAGATACGGTTTTTAGCTAAAAATCAACTAATCTTTGTAGACATTCCCGCTTGGACGGATATTAAAATCTCTATGTGTTGTCAACGTACTTGAAGCTTTGCTGTGCTGTATTCAGAATCCATGTTGTAGCTCAAAATAAAATATAGAAAAAAGTGACTTTACGGCTTACAACAATTGAGCTACAAAAAAGATTAGAATTGGCTATTTTCATTACTGCTTACTCTGATAAGTAGAAATAATACTAAAGTGGGTAGATTTTCTAGAACAAATAGACTTCCTAATTCAAAACATTTGACAAAATTATTACATTAATGTTTCAACTGAATACCCTGTTTTAAAAATAAGAGCTAGTTACCATTCAACTGAATTTTAATAAACACGGTCCAAGGAACAGGTAACGTTACAAAAAAAAAAACAACATGATTTTCTAATGTGTCGAGTCTTCGCTAAATTAATACAAAATGCACTGTAATCTGTGGAGATTACAATTGATTTTCACCATTAAAGACACGTGAAAGTTGGATAAATTGCATAACATTTATTAACTAGGTAACTTTGGCTATAACTTGGACTGTAAAAAATAAATTTTATCAGAAATTGTTTTAAACGCGTTTAATTATTTTATCTTTTAAAGGTTTGAAATTATTAGATTGCGCTTTTATTTATTTAAGGGGACTGTCCAAAAATATACGGAAAACATCTATTTTATACAATAAAATATTCAGCTTAAAACAAAGTTCATTTAGCACAAAATTCATACTAAACTGACAACTAGATCTTTCGGTAGTTACATTTATATAAGAAATCTATTTTTATTTACAATTTTTACGACAACCATCTAAAATGTACAATACAGGATATCTCCGGTAATAGTTTTTATTCATAGTATTTTTTTTTTACTATTTTTTCAACTTTGATCACTTGGTTGTCCAAAGATTTTCACAACACAAAGAAATATAAAAATACAAAAAGTGTTTTTTAAACAGGAAAAATGCAAAAAAATACATTCAATTAATGAAAAGTCAACAATTTAAATTACTTAATACGAAAACGAAAAAACAAATGCGATAACATTAATTGCTTAAATGATAAACAAATAGTAATGTAAAATAATGATGTAAAATGTTAGTCAAGCACCAAAAATATACTTTTTTGGCAATACGAGTATTTTTAACATTATTTCCAACCATTTAAAACTACTAAGAGCATTAATCCACTGAAAACATTTAATTTCTCGTCACAAAAAATAACAAAAGTGTTTTTTTCTTTGACAACCAATTCGTAATCACAACATGTCTTCTTTATCGTAAATTTCCTGTAATTTTTGTTGTTCTTTTACTTTTTTCATTTGAGCGTAGATCGATGCTGCTTTGTAATTTATAGGCCCATAGTCTTTGAGGTCAGCATCTGCATAGACGAATTGGTCTTCTGGTCTGAACGCCTGGGAAAAACGGATGTTTTTAAGAGTGCAGTTTTTTTAAATTTTTTTTTAGGATGAGTAGGCATATAGAAAAACATACATAAAATACAATGGTAATATGTGTTAAGTGCAAAGCTACCAATATTTTTAGCTTTTTATGCTTTATTATTTATTTTTTAAGTGATTAAATAACAAGCCCAGTATTATTTAAATTTTAGTTGCCATTAGTTTATAAAATTTTAATGATCAACAATGAGTAATTTTAAATAAAAAAATAAAATTTTGAATAATGAGAATTTTAGAATGCGATGAACTAAAAAGCAAAATGAATCCGAAATGAATTTTGAAAAAGATTACCTTATTTTTAAAAAATGTACGTGTCACTCTTGGTAAAGCGTTCCTAGAAGAAAATATAAAATGTCACAACATTGCGAATACATGCTTATTGGGATCTCATACATTTACATGGGAACCAGATATACATATATTTAATTTTAAAATATTTCGAAAACATTTTTATTTGATTTTGAATAGCTTTCGAACAGAACTGTGACCAGACCAAAAACCTGGCAGCTTCAATGCTAAAACAAGGCTGGATTTAATTTTATTGCAGTCAGTTTTATTGAGAAAGCATTTTAATTATCATAACTGCAGTTTTAATAGAGCCAATTAATAATGATGTAAATGTATGAGTATTATATTTTATTATAAAATAGGTACTTCAGTAGGCAATTTATTATCAGGCTTTTTAAATGGTGTGTCGGAAAAATCATGCTGTGAAAGCAGATAGAATTCCACTTAGGCACATATTACCATCAAAATATTTGTTTTAAGCTTTTTATACAATTAATTTATAATTAATGTTAAAATCTTGTCTGTCAAAGTTTTCCCTTGTTTTGAAAAGTTAATTTATTTCTTAGGAATTTAATTTATTTAATAAAAACTGAATAATAGAAATGAAAATTTTGAATTTCAATAAAGATAAAAACTGGTTACTCAGTTTGAAGGCAGAATCTGAATTTTAATCATAATGACACGAATGTAAATAAAAAGAAAGAAAGAAAAATATCTTATTTAATTTAGATACAAAAAGAAAACAAGAATAATTGAAATTCTTGAAATTAGAAATATAAAAGTATTAGAATCAACCTTGAAACCTTTCATTTTAATGTTAAGAATCATATATTTGTAACTCACCTCTCAGACATCGATCTCATTGAATTTCAGAGTAGCATAGTCACTTCTAGGTTGCGTGTGACCACTTTTTCTCTGAGTAGTACTAGACATATTCTTATTATAACTAGAGTTAGTATCTTTGTTAGCACTATCTGAACCTACTGTATACGTATCATACAAATGTCTATTAGAATTGACAGTGTTTTTAAACTTCATATTATGGTTCCCTAATGCTAAATCCGCGTACACTAACTTTTTTTGCTTAGGCTTATCGTCTTTTGGACCCGAATAGTTCGAGGTGAAATTTTCGGGTCCTAAGTTTCTCGTTGAATTTGATATGTAGTTGCCTTTAAGCAATTGCAAGTATGATTTTCTTTCTGATTCATTGTATTCAGGCTCTGGATAGTCAGGTTTTTGATAGTTATCATAAACTCCTACACATGATAGTTTTTCTCTTAAGCTTTCAGATTTTTTCAAGCGATTTAGTTTCTGACTGTTCTTTTCTCTCGTCCTGTTTAATGTTTTTGTGTAGTATTGTGCTTCTGAAGGTTGGTAGATGAGAGGTCCTATTGTATTGTTGTACGACCTCTCTTGATCAACAGGGATTCTTTTATCGACTCTAATAGGTTGAAAGTAACAAAAACTATGATGCTTTTGAAGTGGTATTTGAAAATTTTTCTTGTTCTTCCCTTTGTTGCTTAAGTTTGTGAAGTGATTACGTTTTTGCATGTACTGTTGTTGGAGTATGTTAGTATTCTGAAAAGGAAATTAGTTTGTTAGTGATTAGAACACACACGTTAGCCAGAAGGAACATAAAACAGAAAATAAAAGAAAATAAGCGTTATACCTGACCGTTATCACTGTCCACTGTGATACTACTTTGTACTGAATGACTACGTTTAACTACAGAACGTTTTGGTACCGGTTTTTCCGTCAGCTTTGGTATTTGTAACGTTTTATTTGGTGGTATCACTTGCTTCTTTGGCAACCCAACTTTATTAATACCCTCATCGTTCAATTGCTTCACCACCGACTTGACTAGTGAAGTAGATGGTAATATAACAGATACATTTCTTTTAGGAGTTGCTCCTATGATATTTGGCTTAGAGAGATCAGCTTTGGTTTCTTCAGAGTCCTTTTTTTCGTCACTGTCATCTGGTTCCTCAGTCTTAAAGATTTCATATCTTATTTTCGATATATCTTCAGCGGATTTAGTTGGTCGTACTGGGGCGTCAATAGTATCAAAGGATTTAGAAAATTTTGTATTTATTAAAGGCATGGAGAGATTGACGTAAACGTGATCACTTTTAGAAGGTGAAACGAAAGGTGATATTTTAGTTCTTGGAGCTGGTACAGGTCTATTTAAAGAAGAAGTAGATTTATTTAGATCTGTCTCATCACATACTTGTATAGAATCTGTTAGATTTTCAAATTGTTCGACTCCACTGATATTAGATTTGACTCGGAGTAAAGATGGACAGTTAGCATAAATTGTATCTTCAATAACAGGTGTAGAATTCTCATTCTTATTGTTGTTGATTTCATTGAAATTCTCTCCGTATTCCGTGTTAGGATAGAATCTTTCGATGTTCCGTTTCCTTACTATTCTCATTGATTGGAATTGCGGTGGTTTCCGATGCACTCTGGTGTTTAGAGACGAAAATTTTCTTTTATCGCCTTCGGGGATTTCTTCGTCAATCGTTGGGAATTGTTTCAAGAATGACGTCTGCATTTGTGGCAAGTACGGGTTTAGTAGCACCGTATGGTGTAGTGGATACATTTGTTGTATAGGAGATAATACTGGTATTCCATAGGAGTATTGTGAGTTTGAAGTCATTGGATATCCTACAGCATTTTGAACGAATGGTGGGCAAACGAGTCTTGGGGTAAACGATGGGTTGGTAGTCAATTGTTTCTGTAAAGCTGCTATTCCTTTTGTTGCTTTTGGGTTGGTTTCAATAACCCTAGGCTGTATAGCTTGGACAGGCTGTACATGCAAATTAATAAAACATGAAACAAAAACAAAAAATGCAAATTATAAATTAAGCAAAACAATAGCACAACAAAAACGTTAATTTGTAAGTTTTGGTAGTTTTATTAAATTCGGTAATATGATATAGTCTTTCGGTAATCTATTGCACTGTTAGAAAAGGATGGCCATGAATAAAATTAAAAAAGTTGAAACAACTTCTCATTTGTCGCTTTTTTGAGTTGTTCATCTATTTAGTCCACAATATATTTTTATAGACTATCCAAAAAATATTTTGTAGATGTTATATTCTCTTTTTCAAAACATGTTTTTGCATCAGTAATAATTCCTTTTGAATTCTAATACAAGCATTTGTTTGGCTGCCTCCATGTTGGTACTTCCCAGAATATCTATTTAGTATTAGCATTACTGAAAGACTAAACTAGCTCCTTCTCATGAATAACATAATTTTCAAAATGTATCCAAAATATACCTTATTGGGGGGTTGTTGTAGTCCATGGAACGGCAGGTTCTCGTAGAGACCCGGGTTGTCCGCTCCAAGGTTGCCGTTTGCTGCATTATCTACGCCATTCGAAGGTGGGCCTGTAGGAAACGAAAACATAATGAGAACTATTGAAGCAGAATATATTTATGGGTTTTGTGGGGTATGTTCACGGGGTTGGTTTTTGTATTGTCAAAATTGTGTATTATAAGGTAACGATTTATTTGTACATTTACATAATCAGGATATGTTGTTAAGTTTAATCTATTTTTTTTTAGATTTACTTTACTGTTTTTAATAATCTTATTTGGTAGAAAAAAAAAATTACAAACACACATCAAACAAGCGAAAAATAGCATGCTGTACTCACTGTCACCTGGTTTCTTTCGCTTTCTTGTGTTTCTCGGCTCTTCATCAGTAAAAGGCTTAACTTTGGCACTAGTTGTGATTATCCTATCAGGCCTTTTGAACGACACAACTAAAAACATGCTCACATTGAAAAACATTGCAAATAAAAACCGTGCTTTAAGCGTAAAAGCATAAAACGTGCTTGCGAAGCAAAAGCGAGGATTTTTTATTAAAAATGACAGAATCTATTTTGGTCAGTTCCCTTTTTTAAATGTTATATTAATTTTTTTCGTTTACTTAATTTTAAAAAGAGTTCATTCACAAAATAATTTCATCGTATGTTATCTCAATCAATATTGTGGCTCTACAATCGTCATAAAAACTTCATGCTTAAGCAATGTAATGTTAAAAGCATAGATTTATTAAAATGGAGAAGATTTGAAATATTGTGACATTAATATAGTGTTGGGTGATAATGTGTGATACAATAATGCAAATAAAACATAATAAAAGAGGCAAATGTAATAGTTGGAAGAAATATGTGGACGGACGGTCATGATCATTTAAGAGAAATAATTTTAAATATTGTCTCACTCATTATCTGCTCAGAAAAAATAATTAAAAGGTTTAAGACAGCTACCTCCTTCAGTAACAATAATGTTAGGTTTTTCGCTTTGAAATAGAGATCTGAGTCGATTCTTTTGCACTACATAACCCGGTTTGTTCATATTGACTAATGACATTGCCCGTTTGTTACTTTTATTAATTTTCTTATATTTTCCACTATCGTCGTCCGAATCTTCGCTCTTTCTACGTAAATTCTTGAAAATGCCCGTCACAACATTTTGCCTTGGTTTGCCACTTTTCTTTGAATACTCGAACTTTGGTGGTGATTTATCTTCACTTTTATTTCTTTCTAGAAGTCCCAAATTGGATTCTTCAGCCGCTGTTGCCGCTTGTAATCTTGCTTGATTTTTGGGACTTAGAGTATGGTTCGAGTTGACGTGCACTAAAACTCCAGGTTTTAAAGGCCACTTGCTTGGTGTTACAACAGTTTGAACTTTATTGCCATCAGCTTTAGTTTCTGTTTTCGGTGTTTGTAGCTCAGTCTCTTGATTCGTTTCTGTTTGGGTGATGTTTCCTGGCGTTGTTGGATTATCTTCTATCTTGTTCATTTCTAAGTTGTGTGGGTAGCTTTGTGAATCGACAAGTCTTGTTCTATCACATGTTTTTGGGTTGAACGATAGGTTTAAACGAGGTGATAAGGCAGGCAAAGCTTGCGATATAATTGACTGCGCGATTGAAACCTCATTAATACAGCTACCATCCGGACTGAATTTGAAAATAAAAACAAATAAAAATAATGATTATGTACATGCGGTGGGTGTATGTGTTAAACTAAAAATTTTCTGAGGTCGATACGTCAAAATATTATCGAATTTTTCCTACTCGTGATTTTTTTTTTAATAAGAGCTAATCCTAATCGTACGGAAAAGAGAATAAAATTATTTTAATAACGCTTTAACTAAGGAAAATAAACTAATATAAAAAGTCAACCCAAAATAAATAAATAAATAAAGATATACTATATATAAACTACCTACATAAACAGTACTTAGATAAAAATATATAAAAATAGTGACGTACCAAGAAGAATGCTTTCCAAACCTCGTTTAAATATCATGCATCACTCAAAACAATACTGGTACAAATAATTTAACTCGAAATATGTTGTATTTCTACAGTGGTCACACTTTACGCCAAAATCCAAAACAAAACTAGCCAAACAGCGTTTAAATAATAAGAAAGCATCCTCCAACTAAAATAAAAATTTGAAAACTGTTTTATAACTTTTTAACATTTTTTGTGAAAAATATACCTGAAGTATTAATTGTAGTCAATCTGAGAACGTCCGGGGTTAGTGCGGTTAGGAACCTACACATTAATGGTTATTAATAATAGAACACCATAGTATAATATGAAAATAAATATATTTTTGAAAATCAGTGTTATTTTGTCAAGAGTATAAAATAAAAACATGCTTCTATTTTTTTTTCTATTTTCAAGCCCAACTTTGCTGCTAAATTGTAGCTGAATTAATTTGAATGATTTGACAGCTTGTATTTTGTTTATTTTACTTTTTTTCAACAGTAAAACTTAAAATCCACAGTTAAAAAAGAGTTTCCAGATTGCCCTATTAATTCTTGTTGTAATCTACTAGATACTATTGTCAAACCATTCATATTATCAATATGATCAGCACATTTTAGCGCTTAAAGACTTTTAAACCAAAACTATCAGCCGTTGGTCCAAGCATATAATATTATAGCGCTTCACTCAAACTCAAACTCTTTGACCTTGGGAACGTCTGACCTTGACCTTCTAGTCGTAATGATATGACCTCGTCATGGGCACAACTACGGGCGACCTTGAAGGGGGCATTGATAACGTATGCCATGAATCTGCTCGGACCAATGGCGTAGCTGCAAAATTTTCATTATTTTTTTACTACATAAACAAAATATAAAATGTGTTTTTCTTCTTCTTTTTTGTTATAGGTATTAGTAATGCATGTATATAATATAAAAATAAAAAAAGGTAAGTGTACGTAAAAATTATAATAAAATAAAATAATTATGTGTGATTAAATAAAAATAGCTAAATTTTTTGTCTCATAAAAAACTAACTCTACAGACTATATTTTGGTAATAAATAAAATATAATTTTATAGGGATCTAAACTTTCAGGATTTTTGTCATTCTATAAAAAAATTGATACTTTTATTGTTAGAAAGTTTTCAGAGAAGTATTTTTTTTTTGTATGGAAATATAGCACAGCTGGTGAAATGAGAAAGTAAAAGAATGAAAATAAAAACTTTCTAACAATGCCTAAAGTTGAAAATTTAAAACTATGGGTATAGGTATAGAGATGTATAAAATGACTAGTACTAGACATTCTAGAGAGATAAAAATAATTAAAAAAAACAAGAAAAGAAAAACTTACTTCTCACGTTCCTCTAATTCGACCGGATTATTGTCTATGTTTGTATGTTAGTTGACGATGTTGTGTTTAGTAGCAGCATCCGGGAAAGATAGGATGAAGAAAAAATAAAGAACGTTAGTTTTTGCAAAACAAAAAACAAAAATAACAAAAATTGCAAAAAATATGAGCAACATTAATGTTACATGACAATGAAATGAATATTTTCAATGAGAAAAGTTGTAAAAGATTATACGAACATTACAGATGAATTTGAAAAGTATTATAAAAATTATGAAAAAACATTGCTTTTTATTACAATGCTCGAATGAGATAAAGACGATATTAAAAAAGATGTATAATTAGTAACTCAACATTTAGATGTTTATATTACAGACGACATTATATCAAAAAAATACAACACTAAAAAGAAAATTCAAGCATAAAACACCATCAGTCTACTATGACACGTTGACGATTGAAAATCTAACTTTTAAATTGAGAATAATGTCCCATTGTCAATTATTAAACATTCTGTAGAAGACAGTGTGGCAGAGACATCGGACCGCAACCTACGGATTCAGCACATAATTCGGAACCCCTGCATTTAAATTTTTCGTCAGTTATAAAAAATATGAAGCTGTTTCATACGTTGAAGTACGTACAGAACTCAGCACATCGAACTACTACAATCTGACAAATGTCTGTAATAGATTTTCAACTTTATTGCTAAAGCATTAGGTTCAAGGTTTGAAAAGTTTCTACGTTATAGTGTATAGAATCATGTCCCGAATTTATGGTTATAGTGTGCATATCGATGTATGCCACCCTGTATAAAAATAATGGTGACTTAAAGATTCAGACTCGTTTGCAACACAAATCGATAAATACGTAAGTTTCACACAGATACAAAAATACGTGTACCGTAATAAGCATTTAGTGATTTGGGGTGCATGCGGGTCTTGCACTTAATTTTTTACGGCAATGGTACATAAGTTTAAGTTATGACAAAATGGGAAACAATTAAAAAACTGCAACTGTCATTATACTACTAGATAAAAACATACTTTATCAATTAAACTGTAGTTAACTTTCTCTTATTTTGCGTATACTACGTGCAATAATTTTATAAGTTTTAATCTCCAATTAACATATACTACATTCCTAATCTCTGATGCAACTTGTCACACAGACCGACAACAGCAGAAAAGGGGGTTGACTTACATTTGGACTTGGCCCTCCTTCGCCGGCAGATGCAGACAATTATGATGCAGAGAATCACGCAGATCACCAATATGGCGAGCGATATGCCCCCAACGAGCATCATCTTCTGTTGGTCATGCCACCATACTTTTGTACCTGGAGATAGAATGACAATTTAAGATTATTTTATTTAGAAAGACTATCGCCAGACATTACTATAGTCTGTTCCAAAAATATCTCATGAAAGTATAAGGTGAACAGGAAACATATGAAGTTTAAATCTTCTTTGATAGAAATAGATGTAAGTGTAAGAACTTTTTTTAGTGAGTGATTGCTTAGGAATTTAAGCTGAAAAGGTTTTCAATTTCAGAATGAGGTCACTATCATTAGATACTGTTGCAACGGCCATAGATGAAGATAGAACATAAGGTGAGTTACGAGAAACCCAGTGATACGAAATTGCCGCATCAAAAGCCTCTAGAGACGGCCGTTAAACTCGTAGCGCCACATGAGCGTTGCGCACACAAATTCTGTCTTCACCATTCGAAGCCGTCTCTATACGTCACTTGCGTCGTAGAGCGAATAAACCGTGAAACGCTTGATGTTGACAACGCTGCCTCTAACAACTTCCATGCTCTGCGTAATGGTCTCAATTCATCGTGATAACGACCGCTCCGTTAACAGTGAAGCGAAGAGGTAGATTTAAAAAGTACTGTGACTAAAGACAAAATGAAGCGGTAGTTATAATAATGGAACAACAGCACATAGCCGTGAGAATAAAAGACAAAAAGTGGGCGTTGCCCAGCAGTGAGACTTAACGGACCAAAAATAGTTTTGTAAAAGTTGATGAAATATTGTAATAGTATATTTAAATAACTGATGAATTATGAAACGGGAGATTAATTTTGTGTTTCTCCAAAGTATTTTCTAAATATGAGTAAAAACACAAAAACCAGTGTGCTTCAAATCCCTTTAAGCTATTATGCTGTGCAGATAAGTACAAATTTTGTATCTTCTAAAAGTTTCAAATAATTATATTAGGTATTGATAAAATTTTGAACCGAAAATACCAATAAAGCAAATTAATTAAAAGAAAAGCTTGTAAAAATAGCTGATACATTTCTGATTGTTTTTTTAAATATAGTTAATACTTATTACAAACGCCATTTTAAATAAATGCTGCAATTTCGCTGAAACCCAAGTTACCGTTGAACTTACCGAAACTTTCCAAGTTGGCTGCAAACCAGAAAATTAGATTTACTATAAATGTAATGAACCACACATACTTCATGGCGGAACAAATCAAAATGATTGACACGCATAGAGCAACACGGACCACCGGCGGACCGGAGGGGAGACGTCATAGCGATTTTTCCCGATAAAAAACTGTCTGTCATTTTTTGCGGGGGGAAATCTGCTTTACCCACACTTTCTCAAATTCTCACACAAAAATAATCGTCTGTTACTACGAAACCCACACATAAAAATTAAAACATACACTAATAATTTCACACACACATAGATACATTATGTGTCGTTACAGTACAATGAGATGACGCAACTACACTGACAAGTTGCTTACAGCCGTGGTTGCAACTACTGTCAATACGCATTATCGATAAATTCAAGAACTTGGTTGGGAATATTACGTTTAAAAAGTGATACAAAGATAGATATTCTAATAAAGATTGACTTTATTTATTATGTACTACAATAAAATAAAATTAAGGTTTACGTCATTTTAAAAACTAGTTACAATTGTATCTATCACTGGTTTTTAAAGTGGACTATTTCGTGTGGGAATCCAGGTTAGTCTATTATTACAAAATTTCTTCCATGTAACTCTTAAATTTGGATCTTTAGTAAACCTGCAATAAATAAATTAAAAAAAGATTGTGTGGTTTTTATGAAACCACGATAAAAGTGAAACTTTTTTCATATTATAGACATTTAACTAAAAATTTTCGGAATATATGCAATAGCTTAATAAAAAGACTTAATTTAATGTTCATACGAAATAAGTTAAATAATAAATTCAAGCACTCAAAATTGAAATAAATCCATAAACAACAACATGCACCAGCGAGTGCCTTTCACTTTATCCCTAATTCGCGGCCGACCGTCACGCGACATGCAACACACAGACGAAAAAGTGTGAGAGGAAGTCAAAGTTTCACTTTAAAAAAAAAATGGTTGAAGTTCACACGTAAATAGTAAGTAATTTTAATAAAACGTGTTAACTCGTAAGTTTTGTAATATTTTTAATTTATACAACTATGTATATTAATATACAGCTTACATTATAATATTTTAAATAAATCAGAAAACTTATTCTCAAAAATGTCTCTGTATGAATATAGACTCCTTTGCCAAATTTATCGATAACTATCTACTAACAAACCAGTAACAACACTATCGCTCGGTGACAGCGTCTACTCGGAAACAAAGTCGGATCAGTCGCTCGACCGATCCGCATATTGTATGAGGGCGAGCGGCCTGTGTTGGTAAACAAATCCGAAACAACACGACCGATAAATATTGTAATTTTTAAGTATTATGGAAGTAAATGCGAATAATGTGATTAAATATTAGTTACATATGAAAGGTAACGCCATCTTATTGTAAATTTGACATGGCAGATCTCTTTTTGCAGCAAAATACAGAACAATTCGTCATTTTTGTAGGACATCAATTTAGTCGCGCAACTAGATTTAGTCTACTGAGCAGTGCGGCTGCAACTAGTTTTATTATACGCATAGGACCGCGTGGACTTGTACTTTGACAGAGAGGAACGCCTGCGTATGGCTACTCCCCTCTGGTCCGTGTTGCTCTATGTTGACACGTCTTGAATTAGATTACAAACAAAAAATCTACTCAAGACGACAGGTATAATATTCTTTAGCAACACGTAAACCCTAACCCCATAGATAAATAGTACGTTGCCAATTTATATTTTAGATAATCACACACTGCTCTAATAATCAAAATTCATGGTAGCATTTGCCAGCGTCTTCACCTACGTGGAGGTCAGAATTTATCCTACGAGAATATACTACCGGGATAAAAAGTATCTTAAACCCAAGTTAAAAAATATCCATATGCCAAAATTCATACCAATCCATTTGGGCGTTTTTGCGTGATTGAGTAACAAACAGCCACACATTTATAATATTAGAAGGATTCTTTCTAGCACATCGGATCGTTAGCCACCATAATAATAATAAACTAGGTAAAGGTGGTAAACCTAATAGATGAATGATTTTCACATAACACTTTATGTGTTTAAAATCACAAAAATAAAATAATTATTATTCAGTTTAAAACAGTTTCCAATATGGTTTAATGATGGAAGAATGATTGTATAAAATCAAAATATTTTCTTTTACACAAACCTACATGGGCACTTATGAAACATCAGAATTTAGGTGCATGGTTTCGATTAGTCGTTTCGTATGGAGAAGAGCCGGCAAGAAACTCCACGGATACTCTTAAAAATAATTGGCCATTACAAGGTTCTCAAATTACAGTGGTAATAGGTGTGGGAGGACCACTTCCACATACTCAAAAAAAAAAAAAGATATATAAATCTACACAAAAAATATCTCACCCATCACATCACGCTCGCAAGCGCGGGACATGCCAACAGTGTTGGTGGCATAGCACAGGTAGGTCCTGTACACATCGACACTGGTGCTAAGGACAAGGAAACTCTGAGCTCCTGACTGATAGATCACCTCGTCTGTCAGGCTGTCGTTGTCGTTCTTCAGTTTCCAGGTGAAGGAGACCTGGTGGAAAGTTTAAAGCTTATATTAAATCGTTCCCGAAATAATTCCTACTTTTGTGTCCTAAAAATATGAATGTACACTCTCAATATAATAAATGTTCCTGCGAAAAATTTTGTGAGCCTCAAATAATGCTCATTTTAATGTTTTAAAATACAGGCCACAGTTGAAGCCCAACCTAACCGATTTGTTCTGGGTGCCCTTGCTTAGTTACTGTGATCAACATTGAGAAAAGGTCAGAAAATTAAACTGTTATTAAAAAATCTAAAACAGTGAACATCATTAGAACGTCAATGAGTTTCTAGAAAAGCAATTTAATATTTCTCAAGTTAGTTTATTGTAATTGTCAGAAGGTCAGTGCGTTGAAATAAGAAGCCTGAATTCCTCAATGGGTTAGGTAGTAGTTTATCTATCCTAGGCTCAACATAATGTGTTGTGTTTATGTCTCATGTAATAGAAAGCGATCTTATTGCCATCACATGACTAGATTCCGGGCTGAGTAAATCCTGGTGAACACTTCGCCTGACTTGGAAATGGAACCCAGAATTTCGTGCTCAGCAGTGGCGCTACTTTATTTGTATAGCTTAACCACGGTTTCTTAAATCTTAATTATCTCTTAAATCAGTAAAATCGTCGTAGCATCTTATAATTACGACGAATCTCTAATGGCGTAGCCAAATACAATATTATCCATCTAATATGATTTTGCAAATCATTGTAAAGACTAGTCTTAAAGAAACCTGTACATAGATTAACTTTTAACCAGTTCAAACATTTTTGAACGTAGCTTTGTTTCCTTAGTTAGGGATATAAATATTATACAATTGAACTGTGATGTGACTTAGTTCAGTTGGAAAATGTTTCTATCAAATGTTACAATGCGCAGAAGAAGGTAATTCTTTTTAGTTAATATATTTACCGCTGTGGGATTAGCGTGTGCAGTGCAGACAAGTGTTTGAGCTCCTTTAATTGGGACCTGTTTAATGCCGCATTCCGGAATAACTGCAAGAAAACATTTAACACTGTTATTGATTAATATTCGTCAAAATAACTAGAATTAATATTATGACAAAATTGACCCTAATATGCTTCCCTGCGATAATCCAAAACCATTTGTCTTAATTTCAACTCGTTTCACATTATTTTAAATCTACTTTGCTTGTAGTGTCTTGCATATTTTAACAAAACAATAGATTTCAAACTTGTGGCAGATAAGTCGATACTTTTCAAATAAGACCTTGATGAACAATATCAAAAGCCTGAGTTATGTCAAAAATACTTTAAATCATACAAACTTAACTTCATTTACAGGCACACTTGAATGGTCAGGGAGTCAATTATAAAGCTAGTTAACTATTTCAGAATATACCTCGGCTTAAAAAACAAACTCTTCAGCTTAACAAACAATATAATAAAAATGGTTATAATTACTTACACCAAACATCCAGATATACAGAAATGTTAACAGATCCGTGTCTATTGTACGCCTCACAGGTGTAGTTGCCGCCATCCTTCCTCTGAACGGGTCCCAACAGCAGAGTGTTGGAAGACGAGAGTATCAGGGAGTTGTTGCCATGTTCTTTGGCAGCTGTCTTGCTCGGTTGCATGCGACGCCACGCGTATGAGGGCATGGGGAAACCTCTGTGAACGTATGGTGAAGTTAGTGAGAGATTTGGTTGGTTCATTTCATACGCAGTGCAATGACAGGGCATCGTGGCAATGACAGGGCATCGTGGCACCCAATAACAGCTTTGTAGAGGTCAGGTAGAAAGCCGAGTCCAGCATAAACATAGATGAGATTAAGCTAGGCTGAATGATGTTATAATTGGAAGATGACTAGATAACTATTTCTGGATTCACAAATGAATAATTTTTTTATAATAGCTTTACCGGCTGCCGGACGTAAAGAATAACACCATCCCATTTCTTCCCGTGGGTGTCCTTAAAGGCGACTAAGCGACTTACTAGAGAATGGTCAGCAGCGTTCTCTATACACTTTACCACCATACTGCGATCACCAACCCGCGTGCCAAGCGTTGCGATTATGGCGAACCCCTCCAAATTTGGGGAGGGAGATTATGTTCGGCAGTGGGCGTCTTTTTGCTGAAATGGTGGTGGTGGAAATAGTTTTACTATTGCTCTCAAGTTTTTGCTACCTTAATTGTTTCTATATTAATAACGACGTGTCTGTCAATCAAATGTATTAATATTTATTTATAATTATCTTATTTACCTGGCAGAGCACACAACTTTAGCCGGTATTTCATTTTCGGTCACGCTTACTCTTTCAGGTTCTACCTTGATGTTTTCTGGTTCATCTGCAAAAAAGAAATTGGCCTTGAGTTCTTGTCATTCTACCTGAGGGGCTGTGGCTAAGTTATAACAGCTACCCGGGTCTATTACCCCGATCAAGTTAATCTACGCTCGCTGTGGTTTATCCGCGAATAGGTGACCATCTTTAGATATCACCCCTTCATGCGTTGGAAAGTACGTTTAGCCGTTCATTCTACCGAGGCATTCGTAGATTTTCGATCGTAACGAGTCGTCAGAAGTCCGAAAGTTTCACACCTAGTTTTACCAAGAGGTAGCTTATTACCTAGTACCTGAGTTGTCGGCAAGCAGTCGCTTTATATAAGATATTGAAATTCAGTTGCATCTGGTTAGACTCAAAGCCAACCTCACGTAGTAAACTTTCTCATGTGTAAAAAAGACATGATAATTATCCAAGATTATTTTAAATTTCAGTTGATCATAAAATTCTACTCACATTCAACAGCAAATTTAGTGGTGCTATTGACAGCTGGTCCGGCCAAGTTCCTGGAGGATCTGCAGGTGTAGCTGGCAGTATCAGCAGCTCGGTCGAGGGCATGCGACGGCCAAGCGGACATGTTCCAATGCTGGAAGATGTGATGAAGGATTAAAACTTAAAACTATCATCTTACTGACTCAGAGAGCATATTAAGTTGTTGGTCGCTGTTGTTATTTGTGGAACTTTGACTGTCGTTATGGACTGTCAGAAACCCGAAAGTCTCACAGAAATCTTACCAAGTGGTTTAGTGTTACAGGGTAACTGGTTTGTGGAGGTGAGATAATATAATATATAGTTTCTTTATTCAGACAACACGAGATCCATAGTATTAACAACTCAAAGCTAGTGTTAGTAGTGCATTATAAGTATTACTGAACTTTGTAAGTTCAGCATTTTGCACAGAAGATGACCAAGTAAAATACGAATTTCTCACCTGGCCATCCTCTCCACAAGATGCCTCATTATGGGAGAATAAAAACTCTCTGATACAGTTTTCAGAATGCTATTTCTACTGGCCCGTGTTCTTGTTACTAACGATGCGACTTTTTTGCAAATGGTCGCATGGAAACCGTCAGTTTGATAAGCAGTCTTTTCTTGTAATAATTTCAGTATACACTGAAATTCAGCAACATCCGGTTAGATAGGAAGCCTTCCCCAAAAATCGTTGGAAAAATCATCAACTGCCTACATTGGGAAAAGGCTCGGCAGATGGTGACCACAGTCTAACTACTGGGAGAGGCGGAGGCTTGGGGAGGATAAGTGGCGAAACATATGTGCCGAATTTTCATATTGCAGTTCCACACATAAGTGAATATAATTTACTAAGAGTTCCTGTCATCTGTGCTAATATGTTCATCAAATCATACACTTGGAATTTTAGGTCCATTATCACGTTTCTTCGAGAAAACTCAGCATACTCAATAAACTCATTTCTTTTAAAGCTATTGCATAGCTGTTATCGCGGGCGGAAGAAATTCCGTAACGGAAAACCTAACACAAGTCACTTCCCGGTCTGTCTGTCCCTATGATATGCTTAGATCTTTAAAACTACGCAACGGATTTTGATGCGGGTTTTTCAATAGATAGAGTGATTCAAGAGGAAGGTTTATATGTATATAACATGCATAATATAGTAAAGAAACGCTGATAATTTTAGGGGTTTCTAATGTAATGTCATAAATAAACACATTTTTTTGCGCTTACATTGCGAACGCTGGCTGAACCCTACGAAATAGATCAAAATAATGTACTACAGTATTGTACATCTTAAAAAGGTCTACAAAAAATCCACACTGGTATATGTCTATCTCTTAGGGATAACCCACAATAACCATTTTTTATCCTTTACTATTTACGAGAAATAAGGGCTTATTTACGAAGCGATTTTAACCAATACAGCATTAATCCTTATCCAATTAAATACCTTAAATACATTGTGCACTTAATATAAATTAATATGGCCCTTTGCAGCATGTAATTTAAATGAAGATCTTAGAAGATATCAGAGATTTAAAAAGCGGGGGCAGAGCAGGTGGCGGGTCGTACGTCCGTCCCGTTCATGGAAGCGGCCGGGTAGTACAGGATAAGTAGGATTGTAATTCATATTACTTTGGCTTCATAGTAATCGATACTGCATAAATAAATAATTATAATTGCATAAGTTGATAAAAACTCTATGCAATAGCTTTACCGCAGCAGTGCACGAGTGCCACACGTCAATTTTTTTATTAATTTAGTCGTTTTATATGCGCGTGGTTCTGTGGCCTTTAACGGATTTCTCACTCTTTCTTTGTTTCACGAGTTTAAAGAAAGTCAGCCAAAATTTACGATCACTGTTAACAATTGCCAATCTTAGTATATTAGCTACAGCATACTAGCTTTATCTTTTAAAGAACTGGCAGGATGAGCCGACTGTCTATTTCAAATTTTATCTTGGTTATCTTTAGAGGCACTATATTAAGAGAGACGATTCTGAAAAACAAACTCTTTTTCCCGCTGCGAGCTAAAATTTACCTTAAGGTATGTTTAACACTTACCAATGTAGATTCAGTAGCTTCAAAGTCATTTCTATTAACTTGAGGTTCAATCTTTCTTTCGACGACATAATATCTGTCAGTTTTCTCAGGGTCTATAAGGAATCCATCTTTCAGCCACTGAACGCTGCACAGCGGGGCGCATTCTACGGTGCAGGATAGAGAAATGTTCTGAAAAGAATTTTTAAACATCAATTAATGAGGCATCTTGAATGCACAAGACGGCTATAAGAGTAGAAGAAGATAAAAGAAACGAGGGATGGACTATGTGAAAGATTACCACCGAGATCAACAGATAACAAATGTGTGCAGTGATTGGAGAGGTGCACTCGATCTGTGTAATTCTTACCCCAAAATACGGTTATATTTTAGCAACAAACCACAAACGTTACATGGTCCTCACATGATCTGCCCAATATTATCTCTGGACTTTAAATTTGTTTATTATCTATATTTATTATACTTTCATTTTGTTTTGGCCCTTCTTCTAAGAGTAGTCACATAGAAAACGCCGACCTCGTCTAGTTTTTAAAATATGATTGACGTATAAGTGGTTATACAAACTTACTTACAGAAATAAAATCATGGAGCATTCACCAAATCAAATATAAAAGTATCATGTTTGTTTTAGTTTATTTGGCTTCCCTCATTTATCAAATGAGTTGTCCCGCTTTGGGCGGAGCGGGAGGGCGTGTCACACTATAACCCACCCGTGTTCCTTCAGTTGCCTGTGCCAGGGCCAAAGGCTTGGATTACCTGGAGTGTGATTTTATAAGAGAATATTTTGTAAGTCACCTGTGATTTGTATAAAGCACCGCTGTAGTGGTTCATCGCATATTTAAAGCTTGGTGGAGCTGGAACAGAAAATACAAAAATGCGTTATAGTTAACATAACATACATGACATTATTTGATTTGCTAAAGTCGTAGTGTGTCAAAATGACGTCCTTTCGTTGTAGTAGTAGTGTAGTAGGTCACTGAGAATTAATTAAACCCACTTGTACATCAATAAAACAAAAGTGTTAGTAGGTCCACAAAAGTCATTACTGACATCAGTCAATAACATTATGTTCAAAATATTTTATTCTACTTAGGTAGGTTTACATGGGCACTTATAAAACGTCACAAGCAAGGCGCGTGATTCCAATTGGTTGTTTTCAACGGAGAACACTTAGAAAAATAGTAGTGGTGGCCCAGGGTAATGGTCGTGACTTATGAGTTGTAGGCCAAAAGTTCCAACCCAGATGTCGCTTTACTTTGATTAAAATATTTCATCACCACTGCTCTCAAAGCGTTGAAGGAAAACATCGTGGGGAAAACGGCATTTTCTAGAACCATCAAATTTGAAGACACGTGACAGTTACCAACCCGCACTGGGCCCGCGTGGTAGATTACAGCCCATTGCTCCTCGAAGACTCCTCTCTTCCTGGGCCTGTGTTCCAGCAGTGGGAACATTATAGGCTGATTTTATGTATAAAGAAGAGGCGGAAATTAACTCTGATTACTCCTTTAAAAATAACTGGCTTTTACAGTATTATTTTGTGAACAGCAATATAATTAATACACAAAAAAAAATCTCTACACTACCAGCGATGCCCTAAGCTGAGGTCCGTATCCCACAGTGGGTGCCATTAGCGCTTTAGTTTTAAGTTTTTAAGCCCTGGCTGGAGGCCACAGGCAAGTTTGATTAAGCAGCCGACAACCTCAAAGGTTGACCTGCGAGATGTCATTCACAAAAAAAAGCCAACTACACGAGTGCAGTCCCTCACCCAGCACGTCGATGGAGGTGTGCGCGGGCTCGCCGCCGCCGCCCGCGTTGATGCCCCAGCACGAGAAGTTGGTGCGGTGGTCCAGCGTCACCGGGTCGATGGTCCAGTTCTGCGACACGATGTCGCTCACCGCGCGCCCGCCGCGCGTCCAGCGGAACCTGCGGAACAAACATAATTATTAATATCTGATAAGTGTCATAGATCAGTCAGCGCGCCGCACAATGATAGTCGATGTTACTATTCCGCATGACGGCAACCTCGTGAATGTTGAGAAAGAGAAACAGATTAAATATCTCGACTTAGCACACGAGGTTGTTGACATGTGGAATGTTGACTCGGCTGTCATTTTGCCGATTGTCGTATCAGCCAATGGGCTGATGACCGAAACCCTCGATCAATATCTATCGAGGCTCTCGTTAGGCGGATAAATCAATAGTCTGATTCAGAAGGCAGTACTTCTTGACACGACTCGCATCGTGAGGAGGTTCCTGCCTCTGGAACCCTAACCACTGGTAGCTTGGATCCTGCTCCCGATACTGTCCACTATTTTTTATATTTTGTAGTGTGTTTTGTAAATTTCTTTTCTAAAAATATTTAAAAATGTAACAAGTATGTACCTATATGTATAAATAAATAACTAAACGAAATAATAATCTCTGACGTTTCTCGAATTCCTGCTAAAAAAAAATTTTGTGATAGTGTCTGTCCGTGACCACATTAATGGCCGAATATTACTCGTATAACAATTCTAAATGGATATTTAGAAAAAGACTCACACAAAGATACCAAAAAATAATAAAGCCTATTCTATAAAGCTTGATGCGTCAAATTGACGAAACAAAGATGGTATTAAACTTTCATGATGTCATCCAGGTATTAAAACCATTTTGAATTGATCACTATTAAACGTTCTACAAAACAAAAGCATTCTCCTTTGACAAGCAAAACAAATCACGTGTTCATCTATGGTCAAATATCCGTCTTTGACCACGTGTGTGTCTTAAATCTCTTGAGTATCTATGATCTCGTCTATCTGAGATCATGTGAGTGTTTAAGAATATGAAACTATGAACCATTTCCACTGTTTAAGGCATATTTCCCACTAGGACACCATGGTGGCGTAACCAAGGTCGCGCTGCTAGCAAAATGTATACAACTTTATGATGGGTATATCACCAGGCGTCCAATCGGTTGCGAAACCAACCATACATTTTTGTAAGTGCGACCATGGTAAAGCTGGCATTGGTGTCCTAGTGAGCCCTATGAAACTTAATTCTTCCTTTTTCTCTACTGTTTCTTGTTATTTTATTATTCTTACCTATGAGCTTCAGGTCGCCCACGTTCCTTGATGCTGCAGCTGAGCACCAAACTCTTGCCCTTCACCACGCGCCACGGAGAGAACGTCAGTTTCGCGGGACCGGGTGGATCTGAAAGCAAGATATAATGACGATGAGGACAAGTGACAAAATTCATGTTATAATAAAGTATAGGACTAAACAATGGTAGATACTATATAATTAATGTGCTGCATTAACGCTCATAAGAAAACGCAAACGATATGGAGTGCAGTTTTTGAATACAAATGGAATTTTTTGCTAATTTTAAACCTATATTATCCCACATTTGGGCTAACACTTGAGATTCCGCTCTCAATTTTCCATACACTGATTTGTATAATATTAATTTGAGTTATCCTCTTAGAAAAAGTCAAGCTTCACCAGTTGTTTTATGATTTCCAAAATGAATAAATACAGAAACTTAATATTATGCTAGGCGGCATGTCCCAGAACAATTTTTTTTAAGACATGTGACGTCTATCAACAGGCACTGGGCTCGCATGGTGGATTATAGTCCATTCGCTCTCATCGAGAGGAGACATGTTTTCCAGCTGTATGAATGTTGATATTATTGCATTATGCTCCTGGCGAATCCTAGCAGATCAGTTATGAATAAGTTGATAACTCACAGTTGACAATCAGCTCAGTCCTGGCACTCACGTTCCCCCATCCAGCGTAGTTCTTGCCTTTACAGGAATAGTTTCCATGGAAACTCTTTGTGGTGTCTTGCAGTAGCAGCATTGAGGGATCCACTTCATTGCATAGATTTTCTGCAAAAGTCGAAGGTTACAATTAAGTCTATTATTCTAATTTTCATAGTAATTACGGTTTTATGTAATATAAAAATGAATAATTAATAGTTGGTAAGAAAGTATCTCAGCCGTCAGGATTCGATGCCGCCACACTGCAATTGGGATATTATTATAGAAATACAACTAACTGTAGGTACGTAATTTTGTGGGCATTGAATCTGTCGACAATCAAACAACCAACAAATGAAAGAAGTTACCAGACAACTAATATCTCTGACATATCACATTGAAACAATGGAATCACAACTGCCATTTTTTAACAGTAGTATGAAACCGCAAGCTTTTAGGCTATCTTCGGGTACTGTAATAATTTAACCATATTTGTTGTGTAGCCGTCGCTTCCGTTATTATACCTCATTAGACATGAGTAGTATCTCATATAAGTGAATGTAAATCTTTTTAAGAAATTAAATTCTTAAACTGTAACACGGCTTTTTTTTTTTTTTTTCAGGATGGGAAATCATCAAATGACTTCTCCCGCTCTGGGCGGAGCGGGAGGGCGTGTCAGACTTTTACTGACTAAAACCCACCCGTGTTCCATCAGTTGCCCATGTGCCAGGGTCACGGTATCTCTTTCGAACAATCACGCGACCCCGGCAGGCATCGGTCCTAGTAGACCCCTACACTGCTGCTGACATCTCTTTGAGGCGCGCGTGGAACACTACGCGCCGTCGACCCGAGCTTGGTCCTTACCGGGCGGCGAGCTACCCATTGCTCGCCACCCGCAAGCTCGCGCCTACGGTGGCCGGGAGTCCGCAATTGACTCCCGACGCCCGGGGCGTCTCCTCCTGCGGTGGCTAGGGGCATGAGGGCGCAGAGACTGCCACTCCCTCACGCGCCCCGCCTCCTCCTTCGCGAGCATCACTGCTTCGCAGAAGGAGGTGACGGCTTCCCATTCCCTCTCGCTCCGTACCATGGCTCGCACCAGGGCCGGACGCGAGAGGTCGCCGCCGCCGATCGCCTCCACGAGGACACGGCGGTGCTCCGCCCAGGCAGGGCACACCTCCACCGTATGCTCCACCGTGTCCTCCAGACGATCCTCGCAATGGAAACACCCGGACGTATCCTCCCGCTTTATCCTGAACAGGAACCCACCGAAGCACCCATGCCCGGTGAGAACCTGCGTCAGGCGGAAGGTGAGGACGCCGTGACGCCTCTCTATCCACTCCTCAACCGTAACACGGCTTACACGGCCCATTAACGTAGGGTGTAAATATGCTTAAAAATTAATTGGCTTGACTGCATTTAAAATTGTGTTGTTTTATCAAGAAACTTATTCTCTTGTGCACAAAAATATCTTTGGAAATGTAAAATTTCAATACCAGTGGAATACCGCAGACCAAAATTTTGACTTACCATCACCCTCAGTATCGTTGCACTCCGGCAGATGCTTAAGGACCTCTCCATCCAGGAACCAGATGACTTCATCCAGTATCGGTGGGTTTCCTGACACCACCTCACAGGTCAGGGTCACGTTCTTGTGGTCAGTCTCCAAGATGGGGCTGGGAGAGCTCATCGTCAGGCGGACTTGGGGTTTGACTGGAATATATTCATTGATGATTTTTAGTACTAAATTTACTTGGCCACTCAGACAACTGATCGAAAGCATTACAAAAAACGATTGATTGTTTTAAGGAACGTGTAAGTTGAGGTTTAAAGGCAAGTGTAAAGAAATAATCTAGATAAGTAGATGACTATAGTATCGAAATCTTTAGAAAAACCTGTACACTAATACATTGTCACTAGAGATTCTGTTCAGAATATGTATTAGAAGTTATAACGTATGCGCTAGAATATGAATCTAAAATAAACAATGGAATAATGAATTCGAAAAATTTCATAGTTTTTGGACATGCGTCTGCTACAAAATCTTTAAACTTTTGTAGCAGACGCATGTATGAATGCAAAAGAGATAGTAACAAAATTGAACTTACACAACACATTAACATCAATACTCTCTTCACTGGTCCCATTCCCGACAGCATTGCCAAGCAGACAGGTATAGTTGCCCATGTCATCGCCATTAGCATCTAAGATGATGAGCGAGTGCTGGTCAGTGGTGCCGCCTTCGTAGTGACTCTTGTTCTGAACAGGAACGCGCTCGCCGTTTCGGTACCTGAAATTGATGATCGTATCGGTTAATGGTTGGTAAGATTGGAGGGTCTCTTACTTCAGCGAAACATTAGTTACTGTTTGGTCATTCTGATGTTTTCGAATCGAAATTGAGCAGTAAGGATTCCGTACCATCAAACTTTTTACCTACCGTTGTGTCGTGGCTTCATTTTATATGCCATGATAAAGGCCATGTATTCTGTGACTACTGGCAACTGATACTGAATAACGTTTACAAATATATAGCCTTGTCACAGGATAACAATCAGAAAGACGGTACGGGCATACAGACAGGCATAGGCCACAGTGGGTATTATAAGTTAAAGTAAGGTATAGTTATGAAAATGTAACAACAGGTGAATTCCATTAAAATAGAAAAACTATTACAATAACTACATAATGCACGATGAACGACCACGTTTTTTTTTTGATAAAATTGTGTAATTTTTGTAGAAGCTATATTGTATTGTTTTTTGGTTTGATATAATATTATTTTTGCATGTTATATCTATCACTTCATATTGTTCACTTGGCTTATGTTAACTGGTTCAACAGAGTAACAATTGTAGATAGACCAATAAATAAATACATCAATCAATGTGCCAACCCTTCACAGAATACGGGCGTCTTGTTGTATTACGAAAACAGATGCTAAAATATTTAACTAAACAAGCTGACCATTCATGAATACTAAAATTCCAGGAATGAGAATAGTACTGGATACTAAATAATCATTTAAACTCTTTATGTACGAAGTCTAGAAATGCTCAATAGAGTAATTAAAACGGAAGTGAGGTATCCAAACACGACATAATTATAATATCGTAACAGCTTGATTATGTTGAGATCTTTAATCAGAAGGTAGTAGATTCAGCTAAAATTAATCATCTTAGGACAAGTAATTAAGCCCTATATCCTAATTAGTAAATGTATACCGGAATGAAAATTAACCATAATCTGAAGTGGCATAATTTATTACTGTCGCAAATTACTTATTGATCAATAACTGTCAACAATTTATTAGTAAAATCATGATTAGATTGGCATGCAAGAAATCAAAATTATAGAATTAAATATAAAGAAAGGCTAAGTAGAGCGCCGGGTCATCTCAGGGTCATTGGTAGCAACTGCAACTGACTCCAATTTTCCGACTTACTGATCGACTTATTGACAATTCAAAATCAACATCAACACTAATATTATAAATGCAAAAGAAACTCTGGCTGTCAGTCTGTCTCGCTTTCCTGCTAAAACTACTGAACCGATTTAAATAAAATTTGATACACAGATAGATTAGAGCCTGAGGAAGGGCATAAGCTACTTTTTGTCCCGGTAATATGTTCCCGCGAGATAATTTCCGACCTTCACGCGGGCGAAGCCGCTGGCAAAAGCTAGTAGGCTATAAATGGTTTAGTTAAATTAAATGCTTTGAGGTTGGGTTTGAGCTGGATGTTAGCTGGAGATCGAATTCAATGGCGTACGATTGGAATTGCCTATTTCCAACAGAAGTTCAGAGTTTACGTACGTTATCGAATCAGAAATGAAGAGCTACTCAGGAGAACCTAGGTAACGACATAGTCCGAAGAATTGTCAAACTTAAGTGGCATTGAGCAACACATGGCTCGCAGAATAGATGGTCAATGTGGCCTAAAGATTCTGGAGCGGTGACTGCGTATCGGACGACGTGGAGGTGGAAGGTCCACTACAAGATAAACTGATGACCATCTGGAAGTCGCAGGAATACGCTGTATGCAGGAAGCATAGAACCGGTCGAAATGGCGGAGCTTTTGGGGGGCCAACGGCCTGAAATGATGATGATGGTTATAATGATGAAAACACGGTAAAGGAAGATGTATGACTTACCAAATTACGCTAGTCAATGATGATGGATTGCTTTCGTATTCACACTTGAGGAGTAATTTTGATCCTTCCACAACTGTTATATTCTTCGGCTCTACTCGGACGATCGGGGGATCTGGAAATGCCGTATTAATACATTAAATAAAATTCTTTTAAAAAGTTGATTCACTACGTGTAATATGAAATGAAGTTCAGGTTGTTTTTTTTTAGAATATAAAATCTATTGTCTTCGTCTGTAGAATAGAAAACAGTTTTATTGCCAACGGCAATTATTATTAGGGTGACTGTATTTAAAACTTCTGCAATCCTAACAAAACACAAACAAAATGTTTGCATGCCGAATGGTGAAATATGGCAGAACTCTGATGAAAACCTATTAATACCTACTTATGTATAAATAACCCATATTTGCAAATAAATGCTATTCTATTCTATTCTAAAATAATTATCTTTTTATTACAACCTAGCAGTAAATGACAGTATGACAGTACTTAAAGATTATAGCATCTAAAATACTTACACCAAATCTCAAGCTCCATTTTAGCACGCATCGGTTCATCCTTGGTTTCCACAGTCACTTCATTGGATGCTTCGCACTGGAATTTCTGTCCATTCTCAAAGCGGGTCGCCTCAAAGGTGAAGTTCGAGTTGGTTTCAAACGTGATGCCATCCTATGAACGATAGGGGATTTGGTGAAACACCGGGATTTATTCCAAAGGTACAAATTAACAAATCTGTTAGAGTGAGCTCGCCAGTAAACGTTACCGGCCGCAGGCAGTGTCTTACCGTACGCCACATCAAGGTGCTTGATAAAGGAATGTTCTGGTGTGGTATCTACGAAAAGCTCAGTGCAGCTTCAAAAGTATAGCGTCTAATAGTACTCTTTATCATTAAATATTTAATCTGTAATACAATGTGTTATCTCAATAAGGTTGTGTTTAATCATCCAGTACTTAATTGAAAGCGACTTAATCCAAAGAGCTCTTGTTCATCTCAAATTATTGAGGCAGATAAAATCTATTATGAATATTAAACTTGGCAGCTTTAATATTCATAATTTATACCGCTCACTAAAAGTCTTAAAATAATATTACCTATAAACAGAAGCTTATGATTCTCATACAGCCCTGAATATAGTTATGATGTTAATTTTACTTATGGTTCATAAAACGGCTGTAACATAATTACTGTAGGAGTTAAAGGCAGTAAAATTTTAAATTCACCTCACCCGGGCGACAATCTCAAAGTGACAGAGCGTCTTTGTATAAAGTTTAGTTTGGATATAAAGTGGCTTGAAGTGGCTTAGGACGTGGTTGTAAGAAAAAAATTGCTCGTGCTTTCAAGTTCGTTCATAATACTGGATAAGGGAAGTTTAAGGGATAAAAAGCCAAAGAGCTAGAGAAATGAAAGAGCTTGGCAAAGTTTGTGACATAATAGCCTTTTTTCTAGTGTTTACAAGATTTTAGTTAGCTCTTGCTTTTAATGATGTCACCATGATCTGTCTAGCGTTTTACCGTCTATGATGGAGTTTCTTTCCAGTTTCACTAGGAACAATTCCGAATATTTATTTATTTGTTTTTAATTATGTACATCATTATGTCATTATTACGATTTAATTCACAGCATTGATAACACTATCATTGTTACTATATTAGACTAAAAAGTGATGGATTATTATCAGACGGTCAGTTAAGATAAGGTTACTGATAACCTACTGTCAACACAGTTTTTCAGAAGAACTATATCAGAAAATGGCTTTTATGAATCTCAAACTCAAATAAAAGAAATTAATTAAAAGGTAAATAGTCACTGAATTCATAGATCTGCACTTAGTAGCCTGATACATATTACAAGTTTTCAGTTAACTTGTTTGATATACTTTATTATGCTCATTATTTTATTTGATGTCTATGGGCACAAACAAACAGCTCATGTCGCGGTTAAATATTTTTAAACCAGTCAGCAAGATAGGAAAAAGATTGACTGTCCAGGGTGCGTCTGTGTTTCCCAAAAACTTTAAAAAACTAACACTCGAGGTCTCATCAACAAACGTGTCCATCGTCGATTACAACTTCACTCATCATCAGGTATGATAGTAGTCAAATGCTTGCCCTATCGTTGATAAAGAACCTTACGTAGAGTATATTTTATTGCACCCTACAATGCGCTTATTGATATCGTCCAACTGGTACATTCCAGTATCTAAATTATAAATCCTGGTATAAACTCCGAAAATCCCAAACGTCTCTTCTATGAAAACTAACTCCTCGAGTTATCCCGTTTTACATTTGCAATTTAAATGCTTATTAATTAAATATGCATAGAAAATAACAGGCCTTAGGGTTGTAGCGACGGTAATCGTCGTGTGAGTCTTTTTGTTGTTAACTCATTAAATTCAAAACTTTCTTTCTTTAAGTTCATTATGTTTTGTTCTGTTGTTAATTGTTGTCATGTTTTGTTTTGTAGCTTGTGTATTATTTTATGGGTTGGTCGTCTGTTTTGTGTTGGTTTCTACAATTTGATAACTTATTTGTAAGTGTGTCTTATTTGTGAGGGCGATTTATGACAGCTTCCATTTTCGCGAAAACCCTAGTGAGTATTTTAATTGGCGTAGTAACTACATGATTGAATTTCTACGCTTAAGCTCTGGGTTACAATTTCGCGAACTTTAAGGCCACTATGGTTCGTTTTCAATATGAGAGACCAATTTGACATTTCAAGTGTATTGTGTTTGGTTTTTTGTGTATACAAGTTGAATAATACACCTGTCGAAATAGGATTTGAGTTTAAAAACAAACTTTAGAGTAATTTGTTCGATGGTTTTAAATACTCTTAGTTCAGTAATTCCGTAATATTTTCCTTTTATATATGAATATCTATTCTATCTATTATATGTGAATATGCCTACCACCATGAGGAAAAAACAATCTTAGTAAAAACATAAGCTATTGAAAGAGCCTTAATATTATTCCATTTCTTGATATCAGATTAAATTTTACAGTAGTTTCTCTAGGTTACCTTTCAAAGACGGAACAAAATCTTAATTCTCTTGAATAGAAAGCTAATTGAATAGTGGATTGATTTTCAATTCATACTTCCTCAGATTCAAAAGATTCTTAATGACTATCTTGTCCTGGCTTCTCTTATCGCTAAATTAGCATGAAAATAGGATTTAAGTGTAGAATCTAGATCTAAGGAAACCTTAGTTTTAATATTGAACTTACCTTTTCATCCTCTCGTTGCTGCTTTGCCGGATATGAAACAAAAAGAAAATGTAACAATTAGTATCTATGGGAAGTTTAAAAAGGGTTTTATAACATACACGCATCCATCGTGAGAGCAAGTTATCATCGTCATTTCAGCCGAAAGTAGTCCACTGCTGGACATATGCCTCCCCGAAAGGGGCGATTTGCCATAATCGCCGCGATTGGCAGGCGGGTTGGTGATTGTAGTATGATGGTAAAATGCATAGATAACGCTGCTGCCCATTCTCTAATAAGTCCCTTAGTCACCTTATACGAAACCCACGGTAAGAAATGGGACGGTGCTATTCATAACGACCGGCACCACACGGAACTTGTGATTTTCACCAATAATAATGAATAATATATATTTCACCAGTAATTACTAAACCTACACATTATGTATACATAGTCACTGCAGTGAAATTCGTTCACTTTAAATACGACTTTTAGATCACTAGAGTTTCAAGAATTCTAATCTGAAATTCCCAGCAAATTTTCTATTAGTCTCTTTTTATTGAAACCCAAAAATATCCTTTTAATTAATTCGAAGTGATGAAAAGAATAGAAGAGATCAAAGTAATGAAAATAGCTTTTAAGCAGACTCTTTCAGTGTGCGGTCACTTTATGGAATCAAAATTCACTGATGTATTACCACATTTTAGTAATAAATATTATGAAAATGACAGACGTCCATTTAATAACTCTAGGCTGATTTAACTTTGCCGATGTGTTGTATTGACAATAACTTATGTAATTAATAAAGTTATAAGTATTAGGGCTCTGATACTTCTTTGTCGACCTTAGATAGGTCAACCAAATCCAACTTATTTAATTTTACTAGAAAGATAAAATTAAATTGAATTCAAAATTGATAGCAATTTCAGTCAGGATTAATTTGAGCTGTAAGTACATATTCAAAGCATTAACTATTGCGCAGGTATTCAGATAATCAAAATCATAAGTCATTTATTCAATCAGGCTGCGAAACTTTTAGAACGCCAAAATTGCGTAAGCCAGTCCTCCAAAACACCCTTCACCACTACCTAGATTAAAATTCCATATTTAACCCTAGATAACTAAACTATTTTCGATGTTACATGGTTACTACACATTCGTCAAACCGACTACGCCAAATAAAATGCAATGGAAAATATATTTATTAATCACATACACTTCTGACATTGGTACATTCTTTGGAACATTATTAAACAAAAAATAATCAAAACAGTAGTTAAGAACTATTCCACACAGCCACAGCATATATCGATGTTCACCTAGAAGTACACGAACACGAGAATCGCGGGTAGGTGGGTCGTCGAACGGACGAATGTTTAGTTATCAAGGGTTAAATGTTGTGATATTTACAACAGGTTAGATATTAATGCAAAATGCTGTAACACGTTTTGAGTTTAAAATGTTAAAAATATTTCATTAACCTATGTAACGTGTAAAGCGAAGCTTAACTTATTAAAACAGCAACATCAAAATGCTTAAAATGTTCATCTCCGTAAATAAAACATACACCCATTTAAAAAGCTACTGCAGCACATAAAAAGGCTATAAGCAACTTAATTACACGTTTAAAAGTCACAAGCTCAATCATAAAGATAAAACGTCAGTTGCAGCAGTTTTGCCAAAAGTAACGTAATGTTAGTGAACATGAAACGAACGCGCCTCCGCGAACGATAAATGGTGTACGCGGAAAAGGCGGGAAGCGGCCATGTTCGATTTTTTTGCCTTTTTTCGTATTCGTTGCATTAAGAAAGTGGGGACGCTTCAATTTTTGCCGCTGAAGAGTCAAAGGCTGCCTTTTTTATTATTGTTTGTAGTTGAGCCTTTTTGTCGTTGGTTACTTTAGAATAATTTTGTAGTGAAGGGAAAATATGCAAAATGAAGTTGCAATGTGGCAGGCGTTCGCGAAATCCAGATTTTTCGAGGTGAAAAGAATAAGTCCTTTTCTTATATTTTCCCAAAAATCTAAATATCTATTCTTTAACATTCCTAATATTAACTAGGATATAAGATATACTAATCATTGACTGTATTGAGCTATAATTTCAGCTAGAAACTACTGATATTCAGCAACGAAAATGTATTTCCCTCATATTCACATAGATAGCAATATTGTGCTTCATGTTTGTATCACAAGATCTTTTACTAAGAAATTGTCACCCTATCTTTTCCTCTGGGAGTCGTAAAGGGGACCAGAAGATTATATCTATTGGATGGGTACTATCTACATAATAATAATAGTACAGTTGGTAACACTATTTACTTTTAGAAAGTTGCTTTTGAACAATGTGAAAATAAACTCTGTTAAATGGTTGGAGAGTCTAAATTGTATATCTGTTATTTATTTGTTTATAAAGGTATACCAACAGCTTCTGTTTGTAATATATCTTAAGTACTATAATAGCCTTGAAATAACACAGTCACGAATTACAACAAAATCTGCCTACAATGTTCCCACTGCAGCAGGCGTAACATGACGCTTTCTATTTCTACGTAGAATAGACACAGCTCTTTCTATACAAAGTGACAGTTCGTTTCTTTATTTATGACATCGTGCCTTAGAAATCCTTCTACAATCTGTCATCTTGTCATGCGTTTCTCACAATCTTTGTAACGTCCCTATAGATGTAGATTTCAGAAGAAAGTTTTCTATCCAAACTGTCAAAATCACACTGACAACTGTCAGTTATCTATTGTAGTGGAGAGTTGTATCGTCGTCCTGTCTATACGGAACGTCATTCTTGTCTACTCTTCCGTCGGTGCTCATGCTACGCCTGGGACACAGGCCTTCTGTCGGTGAGACAGGATAGGCCTAGATAGGGATAGAAAGGTTGACTGGTAGAAAATGCCTATGGCATTAAGTCCGCCTCTGAATATAATATGTGCTTAAAGTTTTAAATAAATAAATAAATAAATAGGCCGTACTCTACCACGCGGGCCCAGTACATGTTAGTAAATGTGACATGTATTCGAATTTTTGGGTTTAGCACATGCCGGTGTCCTTCAATTACATAGTAACCAACACTTTCAACTTCTTCAAATTAAACGATTTTTGAAAGTCATAATTTTCAAGTACAAGACAATTTTATTTGTCTCAGTAATTTTGTATGAAATACGGAATTAACGGGCTATCGTGTTACCCAGCAACTAGGTTATGAAGCTCAGACAAGCAGTCGTTCTATGCAAAATACTAGTATTCGGCCAAATAGCAGTCGAGGAGGGTGGAAGTCGATCCCAACATGGGTGAGAATGGCTACAGATGACGATATAGTTAACGTTGCCTACATTATAGCCGTTGCAGACGCTGCTTAGCATAATTTATTATGCATTAGCAGGTACTTTCGCCAGTCTCTGTACGTAGTTCATCAATATAAAGATGTTTTTACTGAGTTTCAAACTGCAAACTAATATATGACTTGAATATGGCGCCGTCTAGAGGTCATAAAGTCATTTTTTTAAAATATTGCCTTGTTGGTTATCAAATCATCATTATTATTTCAGCCGAAAAACGTCCATTACTAGCCATAGGCTACTCCCTATTTGTGAGGATGTGCCATAATCGCCACGCTTTCCGGCGGGTTGGCGATCGTAGTACGGTGGTAAAATGCATAGAGAACGTTGCTGTCCATTCCCTAGTAAGACACCTCTTACGACATGCACGGAAAGAAACGGGACTTTGTTTTTCTTTACGTCTACCACCACGTGGAATGGTTATCAAATGAAAGGGAATATATAAACCGCAAACTAATTGAAATAGAAAAAAGGTTAAAATAGTAGATTATTAACACGAGTCCTGAGTGTAGCGAGGGATTTAAGTTCACCCAAGACTAAGACAGCTTTATCACCGAGGAAAATACTCTACTTTTCGTACCATTTGCGAAAAAATTAACACAATAATAATATGAAATAAGCATTTATTAAAAATAACGACAAATAATAGTAAAATAAACTTAACGTTTATGTATTTGAAGAAAACAAAAACGCGGCAAATTCCTAGACTAATATTTTTTTGTCGGAAAAGCAAAAGCATCAAGCTCATACGGCCTCGTTCGTTTTCGTAATTTTATTTAATAATCATAACTGCATAATAAATACGTATTCCTTTTTCAAAAAGATGTATAATGCTTTGTTATGTTAGCTTTTTGTACTATTGTTATGTTAGCTTTTTGTGGCATAGAATGTCACTTTTTTGAGCAAGTGGTACGAAAAGTAATATACATCTACTAAAAAATCACGCTCTAAAAAGTATGAAACAAGAAAGTATTCTCTTCTGAGAGTCGTATGCCTACCTTTATAAAAATAATACGTTCTAACAGTATTAAGCGATCATAAGCTTTAGGGTCAAGTGGCATACGACCACGACTCTCAGATGAGAAAATTTCTTGTTTTATACTTTTCACAGCGTTAGTTTTCAGAAGTCGAACTTACTTCTTGTAGTGACACATTTCTTTTACACGTACTTAGAGGTACGTCGAAACGTGTGCGAGCAACGCAGTCTGCAACGAGCTAAAGTAAGTGGCAATGTTAAAATTGATGGAAAAATCTCCTAATTACCTGTAACCAAACTCTTCTCATTTAAAACTCCACTCAATACAAAAAATGTTACTGCTACCTAATTTTCACGTTAATTTTCGAGTTTTTAATAACTTTCTTTTATTTCTTACTGTAGATACGTTTGTGTGATTCTCAACGAGTTTCGCAAAGAGGAAATTATAAGCGTAGATTATACTTTTCGTTAGATTTTTTTTTCACGATTTTTTTTTCGCTTAAGCCTTTAATTGGTTGGAATATTCACTTTGAGGGTTTTTGCTAGTCTAGTGATGTGGTGCACATATCCCGTCGGAATTTTTCGATAAACTTTTTTATAAATAAAATAGCAATAGAGTATGGTAAGCACGTGCCTATTCTTGAAAAAAAAAGATGCATTCGTGTGAAGATGATTCATAGAATGCTCTTTTTATGTAGATTACTTTTAAATGTAAACGAAGAAAAACGAGTATGTAACGATCGTAACAGGTGATCTGTAGGTTTACCATTGGACGAAGGCGTGAATTTATATACAACTACAAATTCCACCCCTCCCCCCATTTTAGGGAATTGGGGGGTTAAGAAGAGATAAAAAGTAGCCTATATCACTCTCCATCCCTTTAACTATCTCCACTTAAAAAAATCACGTCAATTCGTCGCTCCGTTTTGCCGTGAAAGACGGTCAAACAGACACACACACTTTCCCATTTATAATTTTAGTATGGATGTACGTATATACTTCTAGATGTAGGCAGCCTTGTGAATAAGTTATTTCAGCCGCACGGGTCGATCAATCAGGTTAAGCTTTGGTTGTCGCTGTTGGTTCGTGGATGGGTGACCAGCTTTGCATACCACGTTAACCTTTTGGTCCCGGCTGTCAATCGTGGATTTTTGTTAGCCGTTGCGGGTCGGGGTAGCAAAGGGTATCGTGTTACCCAATAACTGGGTTGTAGAGGTCAGACAGCCAATCACTCCATGTAAAATACTAGTATTAAGCTGTCCCAGCATAGTTGGGAAAAGGCTAGGCAGATGATTATGACTTCTATATTATAATTTTGCAAATGGTACTTTATTATTATCATTACTGGTCAGAAGCGTTGTTTTGTTCGATTTACGATCCGACAAACTGTCGACGAGTTTACCGCTATGAATATTTTTTGCATAGCAAGCAATATTTACTATACAAAAAACATCCTAGGCACAGGACATGACAGGAATTTATAATACATCATAATATACTAGATTACTTTATATAAGGAATTTTGTCACCCGGTTCAGCTTACTTGTGACTCAGTAAACGTAAACACAATTTTTCAGTGCCGCCGATAAATATTTCATGTTGGCGTGTGACGGGCAAGCAAAATGATAAGATTCTGTAAAAACTATGAAGCAAGAATTTTGTGTCTAGTATTTTTTTTTTACCTAGTGTATTTCTCTTTTTTTTTATAAAAAGTTATGATTACTCACAATATTTTGCGAGGGCAGTTGATTTAATTTTTTGACACATTTTTGATGGTCTATATTGTGTTTATAGAAAACAAACGAATGTTGTTTAATGAAATGAATTAACTACATATATGGATGAGTTTTTATGTTAGTTTGGATTTAGGGGGGTAATCTTCGTACCCACTGATTCAATTTCGAAAATTCGTTCATTAAAGGCAAGCTACAGTACAACTAAATGTCATTAGATATATTATATGTTATGTTAAAACAAGAAATTTCACGCGGATGTAGTTAAAAAGCTCGCAATAGAAGTAAATAAATTATTTTAAAATAAAAATTCAGAAATGACTTTTTAATAAATATATCGATAAAATTGCAGTCCATTTCCCATCACTACGATATAATCGGATTACCGTAGTTAGAATGAACATTAAAGAGTTTTTACAACTCATCGTGATTGTTTTGGCTCCACTGTTTACACTGAGAATGTTTTACATGACCCTTAATAGGATTCTAATATTTAATTATTTATATTCTGCAAAGCTATTATGCTTTTGTTAACTTTCGTTATTACAAAGTATTATCTTATATCTAAAATTGAGGGGCTCGTGACTATAGCAGCGGCACTGGTCGACAACGCTTTCCGAGGTTGGTCCGTGGAACACGATTACATACGGATATGTTTCCGTGCCTCGGAAAGCAAGTTAAGCAGTTGGGCCCTACTGTCATTCGCTGATCTTTGACCGTCAGTTGAGAGTAAGTCGAAAAACTGACAGCCAGTCTTGCCAAGGGCCATCGTGTTACCTAGCAACGGGGTTGTGGAGAGATAGGTAGTCGCTTCATGTGAAATACTGGTATGCAGCTGAATTCGGTTAGACTGGAACCCGACCCCAACATAGTTGGAAAAATGGTAGTCAGATGATATCTTACGAAGTGTTGGTAAAGACTTTTTTAGCAGCAATTTTATTTAAATTAAGCTCCACGAGTGGCATACCTTTTTTATTTTTTTCAGGATGGGAAATCATCAAATGACTTCTCCCGCTCTGGGCGGAGCGGGAGGGCGTGTCAGACTTTTACTGACTAAAACCCACCCGTGTTCCATCAGTTGCCCAAGTGCCAGGGTCACGGTATCTCTTTCGAACAATCACGCGACCCCGGCAGGGAGTGGCATACCTAATTAATGTAACTACACTTGCTCCATCCTTAGGGTCCAGAGACAAAGATATATTTTGTCTTAGATAACGATGCCTTTTATCCTGCTCTCTGTGCCTCAAAAATGCAGCCATAAATGAAACATCTAAAATGTATAAGACTGACATACGCTATCGAAACGCTTTGAAAGCGTTTGTCACTTGTCAAGAACTTCTGGACAAGGCACCGCTTAAATGCTGTTCCACGAGTCTTTCAGATCTTATTGTGGCCAGGGCGGGCAATGTCAACGGAAACTAGCCTTTTCCATGGGAGATTTTATAGTGCACAAACACAAGCTCTTCCGTCACTTTCATAGTCCGATGAGACGGCAGGCAATCCGACACTACCGGAGACAGCTCAGAGATCAGACAGATCAGCCCAGAGTTTGAAAGTTGGCGGTATGATATCTCCGTGCTTTGGAAAGCACATTAAGCCGTTGGTCCTGCCTCTATTTCTCCCATACGATTGCAGAAGTAAAAAAGGGTGATGATCAATGTTAATTCCTTCTCTGTATCAGAAAAGCTTTAATCTTGCAGTAGGTCAAAAATGAACTGCAATTTTTGACGAATTTCTAAATGATGGAGATCCCTAATTCGACTGTATTTTTATGGTTCGTTTCGTATTCGAAATACAATTTTCTCCCTTATACCCATATTTCTTCTTCGCCCCAAAAGTTTTTATCTTTTGCCCCGAAAACGTTAGAGGGGTTGGTTTCCGTACTTAGTCCACCTTACCATCGTTCGTGGGCAATGGCGGCCATCAGTGGTTATTCCAACCAGCCCACCCTCTAGAAGTTGATTATATTTTGCGTTACCTATTTATTATTTTCAGTTCTATTTTTCAACCTATTAAAACCAAGTCTATATTTTCGTCTCATTACATAAAATATCAGGCCAACATTAAAAGGCATTTATTATCAAAAGCCTTTTGTAGTCACCTGTGTATGAAAGGCCCACATTTATTATAAACGTGGCACCCAAGGGTACATCCCTTTGCGTAAACGTTTATAAAGAACCCTGAACATTGTTTATTTTATAATCAACAACAATATCTACCCTTTTAAAAAAAGGTTGTGTTTTATGTAATAGGGTTGCCAATAGGCAAACATCGGCGTTGATGGGTAGTGGTTACAGTTGGATTTAGACACGTGTACCGAACACTGACTGACTAAATACCTATGTATACTGTTGGGACACCACGTTTGTGTCACAGGTTATCGGGTATATCAATCCGGCACCAGATCTGGAAAAATAATTGAAAAAAACCGACTTAGAGACTTGCTAGAGGGTGAGCAGCAGCGTTCTTTATACATTTTGCCACCATACTACGATAACCACCTCCCCCCCTCCCAAATGAGGGAAAGCCTATGCATAGCAGTCTGATATACATCCTGAACATAGGAATGTTCAGGACGGAAAAAAATTCTGCCATAAAGGGTGGACTTTATGGCAGAATTTTTTTCGTCATAATATTATTTTGCATGACAGCGGATGGCATAAACTTCATTTCACAGAAAATCGTTTGGCATACACTCATTTATCATACATTCACAACGCATAATTTTATAAGTCAGAATCATCTTTAGGCATAAATTTTATTCCATAATAATTAAAAAGTAGAACCATCATATCGCAGAAAGTTCGCAGTCAGAATCGTCTCTTGGCATAATTTCATATCGATAGTTATTAAAAGGCAGAACTATCATATCTCAGAAAGTTTAAACTTAGAATTATCTTTAGGCATACATTTCATATCGAAGAAGCATGCAGCATGCAAACAAGCATGCAGCATGCAAGCAAGCATACAGCATGCAAGCAACCAAGCATACAGCATGCAAGCAACCAAGCGTGCAGCTTGCAAGCAAGCTTACAGCATGCAGGCGAGCATGCAACATGCAGCATGCATGGTTTCTGTCACGGCTTCGGCGCTGCGGGGCTCCGGCGGTCCCACGCGACCTCATCGTCGCAGATGGTTTTACGCTCACCACCGTGGCTTCGGCTTGCTGACCGGCTTCGCCGGCCAGCCTCAGCCGCGGCGGCGACCGTCAAAACCACCTGCTCCTCAGCTCGCGGGCCGCCTCGCCACTCCGCGCTTACGCGGGCTTAAATTACACTCTAGGGGTAGGGCAGACAAGACTACGTGGAGTCGGTTCTGCAGCGATTCGTTTCTGTCAATAATTTTTGTAGCACAACATATACTGACTTTTTGAGACACTATTTCATTTTATTTAAGGTTAAAATGCAATTTAATAGAAATGAAAATATGCCTAACAAAACTATTCTAAATGAAATTCTGCCATCTTCATAGTATGCCAAGTGAAATTATGCCAAATAATCATTGCTCTAAATAAATGTTATGCTAAACGAAATTATGCGGAATTTTAAGCCTGCCAAAGGTAATTATGCGAAATAAAATTCTGCCATCTTAAAAGTATGCCAGCGTAAAGTCGAGCATATAAACATTCGGCCAAACAATGATTATGCTAAACATGTTTTATGCCTTACAAATATTCGTTTAAATAAGATTATGCCAAGTGTGTTATGCCAAATAAAATTCGGAGCATCAAGTTTCTGCCAGATAGAGGGAACTCGTTCAGGACATGATGATGATTTTGATGATACAATTGACTGGTTGCGCGAACAGATTCGTGGGTAATAATTCGTGCACGTGTCGATGCTGGTGAAACTAGAGTGTGTGAGTGGAGTCACTAATTTGGTGACGCACCCAAGCAGACTCTAACTCAGGAAACCACAACAGATACGTATGTATGAAGAGGTTCATAGGTTATTTTATTAGTTGACGACTTACCATCAGACGGGCCCCATGATGGTTGGCCGTAAATAAATAAAACTGGTAAATTGATCAACCCCCGTAGCAACAGTTCACCTACCACCTAAAGCCTCTAAACGTGTACGTTAACGTTAAGTCCACGTGAGCCCGAACACGGGAATTAAAACAATTAATTATGTATAGCGCAGGTGTACCGGAGTTTACGTTACGTAGATACGTATTACAAATAGTTGTAGTGCGGTTTTGTAGCGTTTTTCATGGTATTGTTAGAAAGGATGGAAGGTTTTTAGTTTTGTGTGAAATGTTGAAATAGGATGTTTGAATGAAATGTGGGGATAATTGGATTGCTTAAGTAATGAGCTAAATATAGACGGTTTGCGGGTTTCCTTATCATTTTTGTTTAATTCCTTGCTTTGATTTTGGAGAGTTACTTTTTATGTAGGTAGTGTTTTTTGACTGATAAGTCATGTGCTCTTGACTACAACTTTTACAAAAAGTTTTGAGAAAATTCATGCTCAGTTATTGAATCGTTCAATCGCATTTTTCACAACAGTCCAAGAAAAGCTGTGTAATATTTTCAAGGTTCATGTAAGTAGGTAAGTATTTCACGAAATATTGTCCGCTGGTCTCCGTTCTCATAACGGGGCGTTGCAGTTAGAAAACTGAATTGTGGAGGTCAGATATCTGTCGCTCCATGTGACTACCTGTGTTTACAAATAAAAGTTTTCTTATCCATATACTCGTATATTACTAGAATCCAGCTGTATCTGGATGGATGGGAAGCTGATTCCAACATAGTTGGGTAAACGTTAGGCAGATAATATGACTACGGATACTGATCAAGGACTTGATCAGGCTATCAGAACGATTATTAATACAAGAAAATCTAATGTTAACTGATTTGTTTGCTTGTAAATTTTTTTGCTCAACCATTTCTTCTCGTGGGTGTCGTAAAAGGCGACTAAAGGACTTAATGGGCAGCAACGTCCTCTGTGCATTTTACCACCATCCTGCGATCGCCAATCCGCCTGCCAAGCGTGGCGATTATGGCAAATCTCCCCAAATTGGGGGAGGCTTATTTCCAGCTGTGGACGTCTTTCGGCTGACATGATAGTAATGATGATGTGGCTCAACTAACTACTCTTTACTGACAAAGCCTTGTACAGGCAATTCAAAATGAAGGTAGATAATATTAAAATTGAAAAAAGTATGCTTAGATGGTTTGGTCATATTGAGAGGATGACAAAAGGTATTTACAAGGCAGATGTGAGTGGAAACACTGGGAGGGGACGCCCTAGGAGGACATATAGTGTCCTTATTGGTGATGTTCTTCAGAAGGGTCAGGTGCGTAGTACTCGCAACCGGCGTGTGTGTATAACCAATTGTATGAACCTTAAAGAGGCAAAAGGAGTGTGTAGAGATCGTAGCAAGTGGCGTTCCGTGGTTTCTGCCTACCCCCATGGGAAAAAGACGTGAGTTCATGTATGTAGATATAATGTGAAGTTAAAGTACCCACCTACCTAAAAACAGTAGGTATATGTACCTGTATCACCGTACGGTATCGGTGGCCATAATTTTCCGAAGCGTGTGAAAGAACTCCCGTGGTGACAGAATGAAAAATTGCGGAGTGCGACCTAATTCCCTTCACCATTAGTCCTACATTGGTGTGGCGTGCCTGGAAGTGGCTGTAGACAATATATCGGTGACGAATTAAAGAGTATAATATTACCCGTGTAGCAGGACTGCATTTTGTAAGTTATGTTTGACTAATAATTGAGGGCGAGCCTATTGCCAACCACTGGGTTTAAATCCAGACCCAGACTGAGGGAAACCCCATAATAATTTCATACGATCTGCAAATTGTACCACCAAAGAGGCGTTTACGATAAAACACAATATTAGACTGTCAATTATTTTAATTTTACGTCACATACTTATTGAAATATGTACATGCTGTTTACATACTTAATCATACACTGAATCACTGGTTAATCAAATTAAGAGCTATAATACTGTAAAGGTTGTTTGAAAAGCAAAGGCGACCTTATGTTGTACCGGCAGGCAACCTAATGGCTTTATCACATTCAAACTGTCAAGGGGATCTACATAGAACAACCTTTCAAATATTTTGGCATCGGTTTTTTGTTTCAAAAAATGACTTTAATGATAGGCGCGGAACTTTTCACACAAACATAAATGTGGAATGATAATTACAGCCGAAAGACGGCCACTGCTGGATACAAGTCTTCTCCAATTCGGGAGGGTTCGCCACGCTTTGCAGGCGGGTTGGCGATCGCAGTATGGTTTTAAAATGCATAGAGAATGCTGCTGCCCAATCTCTAGTAAGTCCTTTAGTCGCCTCTTAGAATACCCACGGGGAGAAATGGGACGAGATGGGAAGCGTGGAATTAAATAAATAATTTATAATTACACGCATACAAGGGCTTTGTTCATCGATCCCAATACGCAAGAGTTACCGTGGCCCTGGCATATGCAAATGAAGGAACACGGGTGGGTTTTAGTCAGTAAAAGTCTGACACGCCCTTCCGCTCCACCCAGAGCGGGAGACGTCATGTGATGATTTCCCATCGACAAAAACAAAAGAGTTTCTACAATACCATCAACAGACACGCAGACAGGCAAAATAACAACTTTGGCTTTGTGTCAGTGGTTAAAAAAACTGAAGCCACATCCAGCACTAGGCAATTCCTCATGAGCCTTATTCTTGCAAAATTCAATTTTCCTTGGTGGTACGATGTTTTAATTAAGAATGCCACGATATACGTACGTGCCTATAGGTCGATTGATGTCTCCTAATGCGAGAGGCAAGGATATATGCTTTATTATTAAATTCTGTTGCTTAGAATTTTGTGCGGGGTTAAATGTAGGAAGATGAGTAATGAATGAGGTGGAATGAGTGATGGGTGAGCTGTGATCGTAAATAAAAGATAGTGGAAGTGCTGTTGGTCTAATTGTTGTAAGCACTACTGCTGACTGTTGGGCTCTCGGTTCGATATCCAGGTCACGGAAAAAGTTTTTGGGCTTTTATCTGTAAGAGAATTTTCAGTAACTTGTAGCGGTCTGGAAGTCTGGATTGGTGCAAAGTTAATATCAAGAGGCTGGCCCACTATGTGACTTAAATTCTACGCATCGTATTTAAATATTATACTTATTAAATAAATGAAATATCTTTGCAAATAATCTATAGTCTATACATGCAAATAAATTAAATTGAAATGTGTGTGTGTTGTTATTTTGAGATTTCAAAAAATCTCAAAATAACAACTTTTTACTAAATGTATGTATATGAAAGTTTATCAGCCTTTTTACCAAATAGTCAGTTTGAAACTTCTGCCTGTATGTCTGTTTGTTCTGGCAAATCTCCAAACGGCTAGTCCGATTTTCAGGAACCTTTCACAGGCAGATAGCTGCTATATGCTTAGGCTATATTATTATTTTAGAAAAATAATTTGCATTCCGGGAAACAATAAAAAACACATGCAATCCAATTTTCTTTCCAACATGTACGCGAACAAAGGCGCACAGGACAACTTATTAGTGATGTGAAAGTTTATAAGTATAGTTCGATGTTCGTTGCTCAGTTACGAAAAAGCTGCAGAACCGCTGATAATAGATATCCTAGATTAGCACATAGAATACTCTTTATCCCCGTTCCATGCCGATGAAGTCGGGGCAAAAGAAGTAGTTAAATAATACTTATAAATTGGAGAATATACTAATCACTGCTGCTCTTTGAAGAGTAAATCCGTGTTCTTTTGTTATGATGCTATAGTCGCTTCTCCATGTCATAATTAATGATAAATCGCTTACGAGAGCAAACCATTGACCCTATAGCATTTTATAATGATACTAAATAAAAGAGTCTTCCTCGCCTTTCTAACTCTAATGAAAACATCACTCCGTAAAGAACCAACATAATATTTCGCTAGCGCAATTCTTATCGAGGACTTGACAAAGTTGCTAAGTTAAAAGAAAAAAGTTAAAAGATACGACGATTCATGGTCCTGGGTTGGAGTCAAATGAGCGTTAAAGTGAAGAAAAACCTCCTTTGTTGTCCGTTGTGCAATGTGATCAAATTAAAAATAGTGATGCGCCTTAGGAAGTTGTCGATATCGATGTTTAAAAGCGCTGAAAACCATGTGTAGTGTTTCAAGTCACTAAGAGGGTCTAAGTGACTTGAAAAACTACGTGTGTAGTGCTTCAAGTCCGGTTAAGCAGCCAGCAACCTCACAGGTTGACCTGCAAGATCTCATTACAAGAAAAATGCTGTTTCGTGCATGGTCCACAGCAATATGCTGAGCAATGAGAGATTTTCGTAAATGTAACCCATACTTTTCCCCGACTACAGCTAAGCAAAAGGGAGTTAAAAATGTTGACTGGTATTTGTATGTAATTTATGTATGTATGTGGGAATGTTTATCTGTTCCTTTATAATTTCGTAACTTCCTATCGTAATTTGTCAAATCAGGTATCGTTGGTAACTTCTTGATCGTCCGCTAGTAGTAGTAATAGGCTATGATGTCACATTAACTTGAATATGGTGCCAAATAGAGCTCATCATTATCATCTGCCTGCCTCTTCCCAGCTATGTTGGGGTCGGCTTGCAGTCTAACCGAATGCAGCTGAAAACCGGTATTTTACATGAAGCGACTGCCTATCTGACCTCCACAACCCAAATACTAGGTAAAACGATACCCCTTGGTAAGACTGGTTGTCAGACTATTGGGCTTCTGACGACCCGTTTCGATGTCTAAGATCCATAAATGACAGGCCCCTGCGTGCCTTGCTCTATCTTGGTATGAAAAAATGGCCACCCATCCAAATAACCGCGGCAAGCTTAGCTTAATCTGATTGATTGATATTATTAAGCCCACTCGAGCACATAGTCATGAAAAATTTAGGTGTCAGTTTAGAGTGTAGTTTGGGAGGTCAGATAGATAGTTGGTCCATATAAAACACTGGTGTTCAACTGCAACCAGTAATACTGGAAGCTGACCTCAACATTGTTGGAATAAAGCTAGATAGATTGTTCGTACTAAGGTAGGTTGTTTTAAGGAGGTATACGGAATATGTATATAAAACAATCTAATTATTTTTTAAACGTTAACTATGTTTGTTTGGCCTCTCGTGCTCTCGTGTCGGGATACTTATAATTGAAATGGAAATTATAATCGTCACAAAATGAAGTGTGATAAAAGCATTGACCGTTGTTTTGAACTTAATGCTATCGGTGCGCTAAGAAGAAATTGGCACAAAAAGGTAACTAAAACAATATTTTATTACAATATTTAGATTTCAATGACTTAAATAGTGGGGAAATATATAGAGAGAAGCTTGATCTTGCTTTTTTTTATTGCAACCGAACGGCTGTTGTGGTAAATGCTTTTCCCATTTCTGTATCAGAAGTGTGTGAGATAATTAGTTTTATCATCCAAAGCCCCATTTCATCCATTAATGGGCATAAGCCTCTCTTCTCTTGTGCCCATCCCATGATTCTGTGCTAGCGTCATACAAGTTTTCCCCGCAAGAAAAAACCTTTTCACCTGTATGAAAATAATCCAAGTTAAAACATTAAGATTCAAAATCTTATCCATCGAATCCATTACATCGAATTTATTATACTCTAATACAAAAACAGTACAAACAAAACGTAATGAGATCGAGAAGGTTCTTTTGAAACGTTTTTATATAAAATATGGCCTTTGCAAAGTAAACGGGCAATAATATTTTAGTGCCCAAGGGTAGGACCCTAATAACGTTGTAAAAATGTCGATAAAATCTCCAAGCTTGTTTTTGCATTATATTGCGTTGAAAGGAAATATAGGTATACTATTATTCATGTTGGAAATATTAGTCGTTTATTTTGTTTAAGTTAAATAGATAATATGTTTACGGTTTTATTGAAAAAGATCAGTTTCTCTCGCTTGTTTTTGTTGCCATGGCTACTTACGTAGTTTTGTAAGTACGTTACAAAACTACGTAAGTAGTGTTTTTTTTCTACATATAGGTATTAGTTAATTGCTGCGGTTTGTCCGTGGATGGGTGACCGTCTTTACATATAAAGACGAGAGGCCTCGGAAAGCACGTTTTAAGCCGTTGGTTCCGGCTGTCATTTGTAGATTTTTGACAGTCGTTATGGGTTATCAGTCTTACCAAGAGGTATCATATTACCCAGTTACTGGGTTGTGAAGGTATAAAGATACACAGCTTCATGTAAAATACTGATACTCAGCTGCATCCGGTAGGACTGGAAGTGGAAGACTGGAAGAGAACCCCAACATACTTGGGAAAAGGCTATGATGATGATTTATGAAAGGAAAGGCTATGAATTGTTTACGGAAAATGTCCAATGATCGGAATATTAAAATTATGACATTTTCTTATTATTTTGACATTTTTATAACTTCTTACAATTTGGCAATTTTAAATATGACTTTTTTTTTATACGTTTCCAACATTTCTTTTTTGTCAATTATAATTTTAGTTTTGAATGAGTTGTTGACCATACAAAAATTTATCACAACTTTATTTTGGGTTTTTATATAGTTCGAATTTAAAATCTACACTTAATATTATAAATGTGAAAGTAACTCTATCTGTCTGTTACGGTTTCACAACTAAACCACATAACACATTTTGATGAAATTTGATATGGAGTTAGTTTGAACCTCAAGACAGTATATAAGCTACTTTTTATCACGCGATTGTCTACATCCGCGATAACCGACATTTACCGAAGTCGCGGGCGAAAGCTAATAGTTTATAATTTTAATGTATTCATGTAAAACAAAAGACCACGACTACGTCTGAAATAAATAAATAAACAAAATAAAATTATAAACAAGACTCACCAGCAAAACTCATAAATATACAATAATTCGACCTTGCAACTCTATCGACACGTTCCCATCCCTAGCTGCTAGAGATAACAGCACATAGTTTATTGCGTAAACTTTTGTGCAATTATTTTAATAGACGACATCTTAGAAACTGCGCCGCGTTACTCATTCTTTCGTTCACTCTCTGCTTGTCCGTGTTAGGATGGGGCGTGAAGGATAAGCGTACAGCGGAAAACCACCTTAAATTGAAGTGTTTGTTAGTAGCATCCTTAGGTCTTGTGCATGGTTAATGGCAATAGGCTCGGTTCCTATTATTTGGGACTTAAATATAACTGGCGAAATGTAGATTTACTAAAAGTTCACCTTTGCGTCACCTTTCGGTGATTATAGGTGATGTTGTGTTTATATCTGACGGTTCGTTTCCGATATATGGAAATCGTAAAGGTACCAAGCATTAAGTATGTAAGAGTGGACGTAGAAGCTGAACCTTTTCGGTTTCAGTAAAGACTTCCCTGTCACTGGAAAAAAAAGTGGTAAGCGCCACATATACAACATACAGCGCCACTGACACCGCTAATAGAGATGGATAACCAATTGCATGGCACTGTTTGAACAAGGTTGCTGTTGATTCTAAGGGTGATAACCAGGAATTCGATTCCAGGAGCTCAACTGTACAGTTCCTAGTACTATTTTAAGAACAAGAGTTTTAAACGATCGTATTACTCGTAATGCAGACAAAGGTGATCAAAACAGTAGCCTATCTCTTACAACTTGGACCAAAGACCGAGACTATTGTGCTAAAATTGAGAGAATTGCTCGTTTCTCGTGTTTTTTGTGACGAAGACGTTACTATGGCCGTTCGTTCTATTGCAGGCTTTAAAAATTACGACTATGTACATCTCCTATTGTGTGCGTTGTTAGGTATTTAGATGTTCATAGATGAGCTTCGATTTAGCAAGGAAAAACGGCTTTTGTCCTAAAATGTATTGTATTTTTGAGTCTTTCTTTACTTAGGTACATAAATGGGCCATCAAATCAATCATTGAATTAGTCTATTGCAGTCAAACATCGTCTGCCTAACATTTTCCCTAATATGTTGGGGACGGCTTCCAGTCTAACAGGATACAGCAGAATACCAGTATTTTACATGGAGTGACTGCGTATCTGACCTCCACAACCCATTTACTGGGTGATACGATACCCCTTAGTAAGACTGGTTGTCAAACTTTCGGGTACCCATAACGACTGTTTAAGATATACGAATCACAATCGGGACCAAAGCTAAACCAACATTCCTATGCTTTACATATGTTAAGTAAAACGGCCAATCGACCAACAGTCTTAACGGCGTATCATGGTCTAGTAGCCTCAACATTGAGATACGCAATAATATTTTGGGGCAATGCCACGGGTAAAGATATGGTATTTAAGTGCCAAAAAAGGTGCATAAGAGCTATTCATAATTTAAAGACAACAGACAGCTGCAAACCCTTTTTTTAAAACACGAACATATTAACTATGTCGTCGTTGTACATCTATGAAACGTGTATGTTCGTCAAAAATAATTTACATAAATTTGCTCGAGTATCTAGTCAGCGCCGTTGTGATCGGTTACAGACAGTTGGATCTAGTACTGCGCTGTACAGAAACAGTATCTTTGTGATGGCTCCGAAGGTCTATAACAAATTACCAAAATGTATAAGGAGTGAAGATAGTGTCCGTAAATTCAAAAGTAAACTGTATTTATTCCTGATTGATAAAACATATTACTCCATCGAAGAATTTTTAAATGATAAAATATGACATTACCAGTCCTTTAATGTAATTTACCATTGACATGCATGTAAAAATAAGTTAATATACTTAATTGATTAATTATTGGCTAAAAAAATACATTCAATTGACATTTCTTATAATAAATATGACATTACTAAATTTTATTATTGACATGCATGTAAAAATAAATTATAAATTATTCTTAAAACATATAGTTAACATTTTTCTACACGAACGTGTTTTTTCTTGTATAAATTCAGCATGTTTATTAAGAAAACCTAATATATGTATTTGTACACCAATTTCATTGGTTGGACATAGAGCTCGACATAAAATGTATACCTTAGAACTTTATTGTAATACCTATGTTCACAAATAAAGATTGATTGATTGATTGATTGATTGACCAATGACTTAATTTGCTTTCAAGGCATGCTGGGGTTCTAGTATGTAATGCTTTTTTTGTGGTTGGGAAATTATCGAATGACGTCTCCCGCTCAGGGTGGAGCGGGAGGGCGTGTCAGACTTTTACTGATTAAACCCCACCCGTGTTCCTTCAGTTGCCCATACGCCAGGGCCACGGTAAGTATGTAATGCTTCATTGTATGTTAAGCAAATGCCATCACCTGGTTTCCGTTTCGCATCGAGTCTGCCCCAGCTATCTTCTCTGGGTCGTCGAGAAGACCTTTTAGTTACTTTTATTTTATCCGTCACTAGCTTCTGCCTGCGTTTTGGGCTTAGAAAGACGAAATTTAGATTAAGATTTTGTTTTCTATACCATCGCATGGCCCTCCCGCGATATTACTGCATTTTCTTTTAGCGTTCTTCCTGACTTTTTTTCCTATCTACTCAATACTCAATATAAACTACTTTGGGTTATAGCGTGATTGTAAATAGCCTTTAAGTTTTCTCAAGAAGTAGTATACTAAAGGCAGTGCAAAGATTTTATTCAAATTAGAACTTGTACCTAGTTCCAGAGACAGTGGTTCCCATTTCTTCTCGTGGGTGTCGTAAAAGGCAACTAAATGACTTACTAGAGAATGGGCAGCAGCGTTCTCTATGCATTTTACCATCATACTGCGATCACCAACCCGCCTGCCAAGTGTGCTATTATGGCAAACCCCCCAAATGGGGGGGGCCTATGTCTATGACGTCTTTCGGCTGAAATGGTGACAAGTTCCAGATATTACTCACAAATTATCATCATCAGCCTATACTGTTCCCACTGCTGGGACACAGGCCTCCTCTCGGTGAGAGGGAGTGGGCAATAATCCACCACGCGGGCCCAGTGCGGGTTGGTAGATGTCACATGTCTTCGAATTTTTGGTTCTAAGATATGCCGGTTTCCTCACGATGTTTTCCTTCACCGTTTTTGAGAGCAGTGGCGATGAAATAATTTATACAAAGTAATGCGCCTGCTTGGGTTTGAACTCACGACCTACTACTCGTAAGTCGCGGCCGTTACCACTGGGCCACCACTGCTCTCCAAATGGGGGGAGGCCTATGTCTATGACGTCTTTCGGCTGAAATGGTGACAAGTTCCAGATATAACTCACAAATTAATGTTAATAATATTAGTTGGTCACATCCATATCCGCTTTGTATAAACGGTTACTAACAAAAAATTTCAGATTTCAGTCCCAAAATTTCCATTTAGCAGAGAAAACTAAAAAAAACCTCCAGTTTCCTTCCTCGGCTTATTTTTTTCACCTCCCGAAAATTTTTCAACTAACTAAGCGACTTTGCAACTTCAACAAATAAACGGGGAAGAAATTAATCTGCCCATTTCTCACTGTCAACGTCGGTTTAACGTAAAAACCGGTACCTTCCCGTATTATTTTATCATCAATCCTACAGGCGGGGGGCGATCAGCAGGATTGTTTTTTAAAAAGTTTTTCATCTTTTTTTTCAGGCATTTTTTGTGTGATTAAATAGTGAAGTGGTTTAGTTGATAATTGGGGTAAACGTTTAAGACACTTTTCTTAAAAGTCGATAGAGGCAAGATTTATTTTATTTAATGTATTTAATTAAGTTGAAGGCGGAGGGACCTGTAACATACTAAAATCACCTTTTTTCCTATTTCAGAACAAAATGTGATATGATATAGATGCTTTGTTTCATTCATTCGTTTATTTTTCTATTTGATATTTCACTACATTTTCTCATTCGTTTAATTCATCATCATTACCATTTTAGCCGAAAGACGTTCACTGCTGGACATAGGACATCGCAATATTTTGGTAAAATACATAGAGAACGCTGCTGCATATTTTCTAGTAAATCCCGGCGACACACGGGACAGCAATCATGTATTACTTAGTAACAACCCCCAAATCATAGCCAAGTATTTAACTAGAAGAATAACTTCATGCAACAGTCAATGAATACACTTTAAATACTGAAATACAGTCACAACCTGATATTTACAGAAAGGAGGATAGATAATAAGGAAACAAATTGTAAATGTTTATACACGTGCTCATTTCCTGCACACGTGTAATTAATAATTGCGAACATCAACATACGTGCTTACCTAAACGAGGCACACATCGTTATAATATGTACGTATGTATGTATGTTTGTTTAACCCATAAGGAAGAGAAGCATGGGGTACTGACATACTTTTTTTTTTTTTTTTTGTTTTTTTTTTTTCAGAATGGGAAATCATCAAATGACTTCTCCTGCTCTGGGCGGAGCGGGAGGGCGTGTCAGTTTACTGACTAAAACCCACCCGTGTTCCATCAGTTGCCCATGTGCCAGGGTCACGGTATCTCTTTCGAACAATCACGCGACCCCGGCAGGGTACTGACATACTTATGAGAAATTGTATGAATGTCTTGAAATATATACGAGATCAAATTAAATTGTAATCCATGATCAAAACTCAAATGAGTATCGAAATCTAACGAATTTCGTAAAAATGTTCCACTTTGTGTTATAAAAAAGTGGAACATTTTTACAAAATTCCAAAAAAAAAATAACGAAAAAAATTTACAATCGGGCCTGAGGAACGGAAGTTGCTGAGGCTGTCGCGGATGGAATCAACCAAGACTATAAATTGGAAGTTCTACATCCTCCAGGTTCCTGCGATGCAGAGAGCTGTCTTCAATAGCTCAGATTTCTGGCCGAAAGAAGCTGTGTACAGACGTTATAGGGAAGTACCACCGAAACCAACCTCCCAAGTGTCACTACACTTGGGAGCTTTTTGTGGTTTTATAATTATGTATGTTAGTCTATTAGCCATTTATGTTATGGGTCTTTGATGCCTGAATTAAATGATTTATAATAACATAACAGCCGTTAGGTTGCCATGATGTAAATGTCACAGTGTCATTTAAAGTTTAGAACAAAGTGCGAATGACAAAAAAAATATTGTTGTTGTTTTATTTTTCACTAGCTTCTGCCCGCGACTTCGAGCGCGTTAAAAAAATTTTTCCCACGACGTTTCCCGTCGCGTCGAATCGCCTACCCATGCGATTTTCCCCATTTTTGCAACATTTTTCATAACTGCTCCGCTGCTCTCGGTTGTAACGTGATGTTATATAGCTTATAGCCTTCCTCCATAAATATGCTACCCAACACAAAAAGAATTTTTCAAATCGGACCAGTGGTTCCTGAGATTAGCGTGTTCAATCAAACAAACAAACAAACTCTTCAGCTTTATAATATTATAGTATAGATAGTATAGATTAGTACTTTAGGTGAAGCTTAGGTCTAGGGTAGACGTCTTACGGCTGAATTGATGGTAGTGATGTTCCGATCCATGAATTAGAATCTTTTTGTTTGTGGGTGGGAAATCATCAAAAGACTCCTCCCGCTCTAGGGTAGAGCGGAAGGGCGTGTCAGACTTTTATTGATTAAAACCCACCCGTATTCCTTCAATTGCTCACATGCCAGGGCCACGGTATCTCTTTCTAACAAATCTCGCGACCCTGGCAGATGAATTGGAATCTAACGAACTCATTGGGTCTTTCGATTCGCATACATATTTGAGCATTTTAAACAGTTGAATTATTCCAATATTCAGACACAAAATTCTACGAATTTAGCTAAACTAAAGGTATTAAATAACAAAGTTTTTGTTCCATAGTTTAAAAAAGAAAATTCCAACCAAAATAAAATAATATTTTCAATACTACCAGGGCTGTATAAACTTCTAGGAATTGACCGAAAAATCAATAGTCAGTTTCTAAAATGAACTTGAAAACATTTTCTTCCATTTCCAACTGTAGGGTAGAAAAAGGGAAAAGTTTCGGAGCGTTCTCTCGACGTAGAAATATAAAACTGTTGGAGACGCGAGCGAAGGCGTTTCATTTGTAGGAATTATTGAATTTGAATTATTGGAGTGGCCACCTTGGTTGGAAAGCAGTGGGGTGGAGTCGACATCGTTTGTTTTTTTTTTCTTTGTTTAAGTTTTCCAGAGTATGAATAAATAGGTTCTTGATTTGAAAATACCGTGGGAATCTGGACTAGAAATTTCAGAGTTATAACCTCTTCTAATACGGAGAGGAAACGAATATTGTTTGTAACTCTGATACCTGTTGGCTATTCAAGCTACAATCCAGGTTTCTTCACAACGTTTTTAAACAGTATGACTGCCTTGCTTTTAAACCTAAAACCTAGTCCGCAAAATTAGTAATCCTTTTTTTTTCTTTTTTGGAAGTAATATCTCGCAGGTCATCATATGAGTTGATCGGCTGCTTAACCAGCTGCTGTACTGTGTGTTAATAAATTAAGGCTTCCAGCCAGGACTTAAAAACTTTAAACTAAACTAATTACTCGCTAAGACCACTCCTGTGGGGTACAGACCCCGGCTTAGGGCATTGCTGGTAAAGGGCAGCAACGTAGGGGTTGGAACTAATTTAAAGCTTAGCTTTGGTCGAGGCGGACATGGATAGCGACGTCTCGGTGGGCCTTGGCCACGAGGACGATAGGACAGCGGTTTGTAACGGTGTGTCTTGAGAGTGCTAGTGAGTCTGCTACTCTCCTGGAGAAGGGTTATAGCGTCTTCGCGAAAATATTGGCAACATTTATAAAGTATCTCGTAAAATACGTCACACCCAAGTTAGTTTCTCACACCTAAACCGTCTTAAGTGAATATGTTACGAGTGCGACTTTTAGGTCTAAAACGTTAAGTTTAAATACTACCTTACAATGTAATACTTAAACAGTTTACTCACCTGTCGCTGTGAGGCGGTAACTTTAATTACTACAAACAAGACATTAGATAAGCGTTAGAAACTGTTACTGAAATTCAAATGTTGGTGAATGTTTGTGATGAATTAATTGAATGTCTTGATACTTTTCAATGTTTTGCTTTTCTCTTTATGATAGTAATTATTTTATCCCATCAAAAACATAAATGTGAAATGAGAGCCAAGTTCAATATTATGATATATGCCTTGGTTGTTGATTTCAACGACAAAAGAAATGAGATCTAAATGGGTGCCAAGTTCAATGGTCAGTCCTGACTTGGCTAGTTCTCATATACGAATTATTATGTTCGATGGCTAGTTTCTACCAGCAAGCCAAATTTTCGGAATAATAAAATAAGAACCGACAAGTAACAGGTTTAAAACTTGCGAAGGCTATAAAATAATTCCTATATGAAAACTAGCCAAGTCAGGACTGACCATTGAACTTGGCACCCATTTAGATCTCACTTCTCATTTATGTTTTTGATGGGATATCATTACTTTTTGTACATAAATTATTATTAGTAGGTACTTATTTATAACAAAATTAATACCAAATGGTTTTTGTTATAAGTGTTCCTAATAGAATCAAATAAGTGAAAAATTATAATAAAATGATAAAAATACCAGTTTCTGATTTATCCCTTTGTATTCACCTAATTACCTATCTGCATGCCAAATTTGAACTTTCTAGGTCATCTGGAACTGGGTTAGAGTTTTGATCTATAGGTCAGTCAGTGATAAAAATGTCGATTTTTGGACATTAATATCTAAATAACCGTTTGAGATATGTTTATGAAATTTGGAGCACATATGTATCTTGCAAGTTTCACTGTACGAGCCAAATTTGACACGTTTATGTGAAATAGTTTTTGAGTTATGAGGGGGTCAAAAGTGGCTCCAAATGGTTCGTGTAATATTACACACGGTGCTGCTCGCCAGTTCTGTTACTTGAACTTGGCTTGACACGCTGCCGCGTGTCTAGAACATGTTTACATAATTTAAAAATTACGTAAACAAATAATAATATTTACATGTATACTAAAAAGAAAATAATCCATAGGGTATCAAAAAATTCGTCCGCGTTGTTGTTCACAGAAGAGCTGCCCAAAAAGATGGCAGCATTGCCAAGTTGTATGGAAATGTTGATTATTTTGACATACATAGGCCAGCCGTCACGTAAAGAGTCGACCAACCGCTTGGCCTACTTTAAAACATTATTTGCCTAACCTTTTCCAAACTTTGTTGGTGTCGGCTTCCAGTCTAACCAGATGCAGCTGAATACATAGGCTACACTAAAAGTATCGGGAATGGAATATTTCCACTGTTCCTGTCATATTAAAATCTTTTTAATTGAAAACTCCTTGGTTTTAAAAATCGAATACCATTTATTTATTTAAAAATTGATTCTCGATCTTGTCACAAGGCTTTGTCGAACTTGTTTAGTCGTTGAGAAAATGGAATTGACTCGAGAAAATTCAAGAGCGATGATTTATTATGACTTTCGAAGTGGTTTAACACAAAAACAGTGTGTTGACCGGATGAGTTCTGCATTTGGTGATAAAGCCCCATCCAAAGCCACAATTTATCGCTGGTTTGCTGAATTTCAACGTGGACGTGTCAAGCTCAGTGATGATCCCCGTCAAGGTCATCCAAAAACTGCAGTCACCCAAGACAACGTTGATGCTGTGCGTAAGCTGATTGAGGAAGATCGACATGTGACATACCGCGAAATTCAGGCAACTTTAGACATTAGCATGAGTCAAATACAAATAATCTTGCATGAACAATTAGGTGTAAAAAAGTTGTTTTCCCGATTGATACCGCATTCACTTTGTGAAAAGCAAAAAGCGGCTCGCGTTACTTGGTGCGTCAGAACTCTTGAAAGATTCCACGCAGGGTCTTCAAATGCTGTATACAACATTGTATCAGGTGACGAATCCTGGATATACGCGTACGAACCCGAAATAAAAAACCAGTCACGAGTTTGGGTGTTCGAAAATGAGTTAAAGCCAACAAAAATTGTTCGTTCACGGAGTGTTGCAAAAAAAAAAAAATAGTGGCCACGTTTGTCTCCAAAACCGGCCATGTTGCGACTATTCCTCTTGAGGGACGTAGAACGATTAATGCAGAATGGTATGCTAGCATTTGTTTGCCACTCGTTACATTGAACTCCGTAAAGAGAACCGCAACCGCCGCATCATCCTCCATCATGACAATGCGAGTTCTCACACCACGCACAGAACAAAAGAGTTTTTAGAGCAAGAAAACATAGAATTATTAGACCATCCGCCGTACAGACCAGACCTAAGCCCTAATGATTTCTATACTTTTCCTAAAATAAAGAATAAATTGCGTGGTCAGAGATTTTCATCACCTGAAGAAGCTGTGGACGCCTACAAAACGGCCATTTTGGAGACCCCAACTTCCGAATGGAATGGTTGCTTCAATGATTGGTTCCATCGTATGGAAAAATGTGTCAAATTTCGCGGAGAATACTTCGAAAAGCAATGAATACATTTTTAAATAGTAATGTTGCGTCACTTCCTTGATTCCCGAAATTTCCAGTGCCGCCCTAGTATTTTACATGGAGTGACTGCCTATCTGACCTCCGCAACCCAATTACTGGCTAATACGATAATGAAATACTCCTGGATATGACTAGTTGTTAGACTTTCGGGCTTCTGACGACCCATAACGACTGTCTAAGATCCATAAATGACAATTGGGACCATCGGCTTAGCGTTCTTTCCGAGGCATGGAGGGGTCTTGGAAAATGGTCACCCATTCATGGATCAACCGCGGCAAGTATAGTTTAACTTCATTGATCGAACAGTGCTGCTGTAATAACTACGTAATAAAAGCAAAAAAAAAAATATCAACGACTCCACACCATTTAGTATTCCAAGTCCGGTAGCGGTGGCAGGTGGGCAGTCACTGCGAAAATTTTGTTCCTCAGCTATTTGAAATTACAACAAAAGATATATAGCTTGGGATAGTATAGCGTAGTACTGTCGGTGTGGTGCACACTTGTGGGATATTCAATATATTAATACACTGATGGTCTATTAATAATGTTGTGAATTATAAAGACCACTTTATTTAAAAATATATTAAAAATAAATCAATTATTATCATGAATGCAAAAACTTATAAGTTGAAATAAATGGATAAAACAACTTACATAATTATGAGGACACGGAGGCCCTCCTCCAGAACACATCATAACTCACTCATTCATGCGTACACTTACTTCTACGTACATCATGTGCACATACACATGCTTACTTACACCTTACACACACCTATCACACATACCCAACTCACATGTAACATACATAAAACGCACACTCATTTGAATAATTCGTTATAAAATATTTGTGTCAAATTAAAAATCACAATAAAAAATCAAAAAAAAAAAAAATGAATATAGCTTACTAGCGGAAGAGAGGAGTGTCCTTATACAGGCATTTATTACCAAATTTAAGATACTAACTACATTAAATAACATTAAAAATAAAATAAATAACTAACTATACAAATAAATACAAAAACAAAGGACACTTAGGGGTCGAAGTATTCGTCCGCATCATTGTCATCTGGACACGTGCCCAGAAGACTGGCAGCAATGCCACGTTGAATGGCAATGCTAATTCTTTGGCCAAAGAATGACCCAGCCTTCTGGTCACGTGAAGTATCGACCAGTCGTTGAGAGATTTCCTTAAAAAGGAGACGCGCACCCGGGCCCCATGGCCCGAGCGTTTCAACCCCAAACGGCTCAAAACTGTAGTTACCTATAAGGTTACAGTATTTGCGCTGCTTGAGGGTCTCAGCAGCCACAGCAGCGGCGCCAGCACAGCCCGCCATGCTAAGAACTTGAGATGGCGCAAGGGTGTCGACATAGGTTGCGTCCCACACCAGAGGTCTACCCACCTTCCAAGGCAACGACGTCATGCCGTCTGGTCTCTTGCCATCGTCACGTACCAAGCCGTTTGCTTCTATTACCGCTGGTACGCCGGCGGTGACAAGAGCTCGACGACATTTATTTGCTTATAGGGACAATTTTATCACTGGCTATGTTATAGCACAAAGCTTGTAAAAGAAATACATTATTGGTATTTATTTCTATTTGTATAAAAAAACATGGTTCTCATAAGAAGCTGCTCAAACATGTGTAGCAAAATACCAATATTTCTGTATTTTGGACTCACTTAGGTGTTATAGGAAATACAACAAATACCATTAGGTACCAGGACATAAACTCAGACTGGTACTGAGAATTCCTTAATGGCAAATCACCATCTGATTCTGTGGCTAAAAATTAGACCAGCTCTATGGTCATGTTAAGAGACAACAAACCGCTTGCCGATGTCTCGAAAAACGAAGTGGGCTCCCGGACCCCAGACTATTTAAACAAAATGAAACATCTCGAATACTGGTTTGACTCTGCCAATATTACATCAATTCAATGACAATATATATACACGAACACTCTTACTGTATAATACTTCCATAGTACACAATGACAGCACTTTTAAATGGTCAACAATACGTTCAACCTTCAAAATCGGGCACAAAATAAATAAATAAAATAGTTTATTTGCACCTTTAAGTAAAACAAACAAACATATAATTTATAATATAAATAGGCTTAAGGTTAGTGAAGTTGAACATTTGAGTAGCAGCCAATACCTAAGCTAAGATAACTTAATGTCTTGTAATTATAGGTATCAGCGCCCACCCTCGATATTATTATAGCCGATGATCAATATGGTGTAATATGTGAAAAACTAGAGTTAAAATTAACAAAGAAAAAAATTTAAAAAAATTAAATAAACGGTGTGCGTAGGTGAGTTGAGGGGCAAGTGTGTATACGTGGATGTATGTGTGTGTATGTGTGTGTGTGTGTGTGCGGGTGTGTGTTTGTGAGTGTGTGTGTCGGGAGTGTGAGTATAGTGTGTGTGTGTGCTAAAGGAAAACTTAGGATATAGATTTTCTACAACGATATACTTGATCAACATATAAAGGTATAAATAATATTCTATTTACCTAGTACGCAATAATTAAAATACTAAGCAAGTACATTAAACAGCCTTTCAGTTTCTTCATAGGTTTTGGATAGAAGCCAAGTGATTACCTTCCGTTTGCACTTTCTTTTATTCATGGAGAAAATTTGCAACTGTTTATTGGCAATGTTGAACAATTTTGGGCCCAAGAACATGTTAATCTTTTGAGCAAATGATGTTCTACACGGAACAGATTTAAATAGATCGAAAAGTCTTCTCCCTGACACTTCTTTTTCAGTCAGTGAACTGAGCTGGACACAGGAATGCTGTCTCATAATTGAGGCTAGTAGATACAAGTTACTACCTCACATTCCTTGTATAGCTCAGTGGTAGAAAAATACCTGGGCTTAAAGTAGCTAACTTTTAGTAAGGCTCTTTGAGCTCTTTCAGCAATTTAATTATGCGTTTTAGCGGCACCGCCCCAATAATATAATATACCAATTCGACTAAGACTTTTAACATCACATTTTTTATCCCGCATCATTCCAATATCTTAAACAGGATCGTATCTTTTTACTCTCTAATAAAAAACAACAAAATAATACGGTACCTGTGTATCTGTTGCCAGATCAGCATCGAATGTGGCTGACGAGCCCCTTTAAGGAAGATCTCGCCAAAAACAGCTTCATTAACGAAATTAAGTACCATTTCCTTTTCCTGATCAAACAACAGCTACTCAGGTTTCGTCTTTGAGTATGCATTAGTTAAGCTCTTAGAAAATAATGTGAGTTTTAGTATGAACGGTGGAGCTTTTGCAAAATTTTTGACTGTTCAAAGTAACCTGAAACCATTTTATTGAAAGAATTGATGAAATTTGAAGGGTTGAATTATTTCATATATTTGTGTAAAGTGGTTTTTAGTCGAATATTGGAATACATTGAAATCGGTCCACAGTTGGCGGAGAAATTGATGAACAAACATGTGTACATAAAAAAAATATATATAGTGGAACATATAACTTCTGCTGTATGACGTATCATCCGATATTTTCGCGAGTACTGAGCTGAGATTCCTAAACACTGCTACTCGATACCTGGAGTCCATTGCCACTCCCAGCACAATTTCCATGGACTAAATAAATTAAATTGAACTGTATCATATTATTGATTATTTTATTGCACAATTTTTATGACAATTTTTTATGTAACTATTTTCTTATGTAATTTTATCTAATTTTACCCTTTTTTATACCTATTTTCATTGTATATTAATTTTGTGTAATCCTTTACTTTTACCAAATTTTATCCAATTTTGTAATTTAATAAGTTGTGTGATTCTATGTTATAACTAATATTGACCTATAACTTGTAAGTGTGGTGCAAACTGTCAGTATAAGTTGGTTATCAATAACAAATAAATAAATAAAAACTTCCTCCTTTTTTTAAATGGAGCGCGTTTCTTGAATGTATCGGGGGTCACGATTTTTTAACTTTATTTTAGTTCGATTGTTGTGACGTTGGCACTAAAAGTACATGAATTTCCCGCACAATAAGTTATATATGAGTCAATGTCTTGTTCTGTCAATTGCATAAAACTCGACAAATTGAAATCGATAGTTTTGACGGCGTTCTATACCACATTCATACTCCAACATCTTCCCAAAATATTTGCACAGGCAGGAAAATTAATTAAGTTTTCTCAATGCTTGTTTTACTTTGTAAAAAACTTCCATACTACCACGCACCAAACACAGGTACCATCGCCAATAAGTTTAGGAGTTTTCAGGATTTGCTGAAATGAATTCAATTCAGTTTTCAGTTACTGAAAGTTTTTCGGAAAAAGGGAAAATAGAGGATTCTGTGAAGTACTTTCTCGCTGTGTTTTGAAATAGAATTGTAGGGTTGTTGCAGTGGGTAAGGTAAAGTTAAATTAAATTGGTAAAATTGGAAGGGCGGAAATGTGTTTTTGTGTAAATCAATTTTTCCATAGCATAACTTATGATAATCGAATGTCACAGATTCCGTATAAAACACTTATAGCCTACTAGCTTTTTCGCTTGCGTTGAAATACCTTCGAAGTACCAGGTTGTCAGAGCTTGGTAGGAGCGTACCAAACATAGTGAAAACATAGTGGTGGATTTTGAGATTTATTGACAATTTTTTTTCTTTCGTAAAAAAATATGTTTTTTTTTCAGAAAAAGTATCTTTTGTTACTTCTTATATATCCGAAAATATGTGTACAAAGTTTCATGATGATCGGTTAAGCAGTTTTCGCGTGAAAGCGGAACAAACAAACTTACATTCACATTTATAATATTAAGTAGGATAACCTACAGACAGACGAGCAAGACCATACCAAATTAAGTATGGTCTTGCTCTCATTCTCAAATTATGATGCATAATTTAGAAGTTATGAAGGGACAGAAGAACACACACACTATACCGGTTAAAATCATAATCCTCCTTTTTGCATCGCCCTAGTCGAGTAATTATTTTTTCGGAAAAATCACGTACACCGCCCAAAAAGAAAATAAATCTTATTACGCACACACCTCCAAAACCATGACACATTATTACTATTCAAGTAGGTACATAGAGCCCTCGTACATAAACAAATAATGTTTCATTTCCTCAGTATCAGGGTTGTCACTCCGGCACGAATTTGTCTTCATTACCGAATTTAAACTAACTCACGTTCGCTATCTGCTTGCAATACGGCACGGGTTGAGCATATTGTGAGCGAGTTTAGGGTTGTCAAATTGAGAAAATTTTAGCAATTATTATTTACTAGCTTCTGCCCGCGACTTCGTCCGCGTCAAATTTTTGCTCCCCTTACCCTTCCCGTCGCATCGATTTGCCTGCTAGTTTTCGTCCATTTTCGCTCCTTGAGTTATAGTGAGTCAACCTTAAAAGATAGACATATGCTCTTGGGACTTTTTTTTTGAACTTTTTAAAAATAACAATCCCGTCATACATGATTTTTGCGTTACTTTAACCGTTTACGCAGCGCACGCAACGGAAACTCTCAGAAGGAATAAATTTTCCCCGTTTTTGCAACATTTTTCATTACTGTTCCGCTCCTCTGAGGTGTAGCGTGATGTTATATAGCCTATAGCCTCCCTCGATAAATAGGCTACCTAACACAAAAAGAATTTTTCAATTCGGACCGGATTCGATTCGGAGATTAGCGCGTTCAATCAAACAAACAAACTCTTCAGCTTTATAATATTAGTATAGATAATTAGTTGACCCAGCGAACTTCGTATCGCCTCAGATTCAATAAATGTTGTTATAAACGTACCAAGTTTGACAACCTGGTACGCGGTGGTGATCTGGTAAGCGTTTTCTAGCTGACACTCATATGTTAGGTTAGCTCCTACCCAGTTATGATGACCTGGTACTTCGAAGGCATAAAGCGTTTTCTAGCTGACACTCCTTTGTTTGGTAAGCTCCTGTCAAGTTATGATAACCTGGTACTTCGAAGGCAACGTTTTTGTCATAGTACCACGTTTTATAGTGACTTGTATTCTCTTTGACGTTTTATGTGACGTCTCACGGGAACGCGGTCGTAAAAAGGGGAAAAAAAAAAAAAAAAAAAAACGGGATAAAAAGTATCCTATGTCCTTCTCCTGGCTCTAAACTACCTCCCTGCCAATTTTCAGCTAAATCGGTTCAGCCGTTCTTGAGTTATAAGTGAAGTAACTAACACGACTTTCTTTTATATATATAGATGAGGTGTTCTTAGGATTTTGTTTGTGGAAGATAAATGTTGGCAAATGAATGAACATTGTGTAATTTAAATAAATAAGTCTGCACGTGCGCTTAATGAGAACTGTGGTGGCCCAGTGGTAAGGCTCTCGACTGAGATGTAGATTGGAACCCAGACAGGTGGTTTACTTTTTGTATTATTTTTTCTTTACCACTGCTCATACAACGGTGAAGGAAAACATCGTGGCGAAACTGGCTTGTCGTAGAACCAAAGATTCGAAGACGTCACCTCTACCAAACCTCACTAAATCCCCGCGACAGCCTGTGTCTCAGCAGTGGGAATATCATAGGCCAATTATATGCGTTTCTTGTAGTTGTATGCCTGTATTTTCTGAAGGGTTAGGCAGAGTAACATATATTTTTTGTGTTATAGTATACTCACATTTCGCTTAATGTTTAAATCTGATATAACAGGGGTGAGGGTTTTGCCATTTACTAGTCACAAAACCAAATACCGGCCTGCTACTGAGAAATTGTTGATGGACAGACCCAATAACACTTTGCTTGACCCGAGAATTGAACTCAGGACCTCATACTCAACAGTAGCGCAATTCTATTATATTCCCTATACTATAATATTGTAAAGCTGAAGAGTTTGTTTTTTTGTTTGTTTGGTTGAACACGGTAATCTCAGGAACAACTGGTCCGAATTGCAAAATTATTTTTGTGTTGGGTAGCCTATTTATTGAGAAAGGCTAAAGGCTATATAAAATTACGCTACAAGCAGCAACGAAAAATGGACGAAAACTGGCATCCAATTCGATGCGACGGGAAGGGTCAGTGGAGCATAAATTTGACGCGGACGAAGTCGCGGGCAGAAGCTAGTTTAACTATAATATCTAACCTTATAGCTAGCCCATTAAATTATTAATAACATCATTAAATTATGGATAACGCTAAAGACTTATATTATATAATCATCCGACCTCATCTAGTTTTAAAAAATATCAATGACGTGTAAAAGTGTTTGTGCAAACCTACTTACAGAAACAAAATTATTTATCTTTTAATTTAGTGGGGTATATAATTTGCCCAATAAATCTGAACTAATTTTACCACAAAAAACATTTTCATGTAAAATGTTGCCAAGACGAGACCATATGGGTCGCACTGTCAAAAAGTTATCAAGTCTCATGTAGAGCCAAGCTTCTAACATTACACGCCCTACCTTCACAAACTCTACACCTCAGTCAAAATATGTGGCTTGGCCGTTTCGTTACTACAAGAACTCTTGTTTAACAGAAAAGTAATGAACAATGAATAAATTCTTCATCTTATTTGATGTGACGGTACCATACTATATGGTATAGTATACTATATGATATAGTATACTATATGATATAGTATACTATATGGTATATATATACGTATCATGTATTAAATTCATGGTTACAGTTTGCGTATTGTAGTGTCTTAAGACTTTCACGCGGACGAAGTCGCTGGCAGAAGCTGTTCACATTCTTCTTAGCGTATCGATAGCAGAAATAAAACACTATTATCATTACGGTATGTAATGTATTTATGTTATCAATTTCTTCGGCCCAAATAATATCTTTCACTTTGATTAAAATGTTTTACCCATCGTCATTTCAAATTGTTTTGTTACACAAAATCTTCTCATAATTTTCACATTAGAAGCTCTGGTTGACCTTTACCTTTAAATAAACCACTCCACCAGAAACACAAACCGAAATGACTTCCTAACAACACAAAACGACTTCCCTTTCATTCTCAACAGTCTTCGAAAGTGTCAAACAAATTAAATGTATTTGCATTTCCTTCTAATTGTGCCAACCCTAGCCCCTCCCCTGGTTCCCTAGTTATTACCGGAATTTTGACATCCACCGTGTTTCCTGATCTTGAAATATATCCTTATTTAGATTTCCTGTAAACAATCTTGAGATTCACCTTTATTTTCACTTTTTGGGAAAATGTAGTTCGACAAAGCAATGAAGGGTGGCTAACAAAGGTATTTACAAGTCAGATGTGAGTGGAAACGCCGGGATAAGATGCCCTAGGAGAAAAAATAGTGACCTTATTGGTGATGTTCTTCAGAAAGGTCAGGTGCGTAGTATTCGCAACCAGCGTGCGTGTACAACCAAGTGTATGAACCTAAACGAGGCAAAAGGAGTGTGGATCGTATCAGGTGGCGTTCTGTCGTTTCTGCCTACCCCCTTGGGATATAGCGTGAGGTTATGTATGTGGTTCGGCAGGACAATTTATAATACGATACTATTATTTTTGTTGGAAACTATCTTTTGTCCGCGGCTTCATCCGCGTCGATGTCAGAAAATATCCCACGGGAACCGCGATTGAAGGTTATGATCAATGGGGGCTTTAAGAGTAGAGGGAGACCAAAGAAACGATGGATGGACTATGTGAATTATGATATGCATAGTAAGGGGTGACTACTTGGGCACGCCACAATTGCGGCGGTAAGTCCCCTCTTTGAGGAGTGGATAGAGAGGCGTCACGGCGTCCTCACCTTCCGCCTGACGCAGGTTCTCACCGGGCATGGGTGCTTCGGTGGGTTCCTGTTCAGGATAAAGCGGGAGGATACGTCCGGGTGTTTCCATTGCGAGGACCGTCTAGAGGACACGGTGGAGCATACGGTGGAGGTGTGCCCTGCCTGGGCGGAGCACCGCCGTGCCCTCGTGGAGGCGATCGGCGGCGGCGACCTCTCGCGTCCGGCCCTGGTGCGAGCCATGGTACGGAGCGAGAGGGAATGGGAAGCCGTCACCTCCTTCTGCGAAGCAGTAATGCTCGCGAAGGAGGAGGCGGGGCGCGTGAGGGAGTGGCAGTCTCTGCGCCCTCACGTCCCTAGCCGCCGCAGGAGGAGACGCCCCGGGCGTCGGGAGTCAATAGCGGACTCCCGGCCACCGTAGGCGCGAGCTTGCGGGTGGCGAGCAATGGGTAGCTCGCCGCCCGGTAAGGACCAAGCTCGGGTCGACGGCGCGCAGTGTTCCACGCGCGCCTCAAAGAGATGTCAGCAGCAGTGTAGGGGTCTACTAGGACCGATGCCTGCCGGGGTCGCGTGATTGTTCGAAGGAGATACCGTGACCCTGGCACATGGGCAACTGATGGAACACGGGTGGGTTTTAGTCAGTAAAAGTCTGACACGCCCTCCCGCTCCGCCCAGAGCGGGAGAAGTCATTTGATGATTTCCCACCCTGAAAAAAAAAAAAAAAAAAAAAAAAAAAGGGGTGACTACTGAGATGACGACTTACAGAGAAATGTGGAAGAAAAACACATGTTGCGACGACCACAAATAAATTGGGATAAGAGCAGGGGACTGATGATGATCAATGAGTGCGCCATAACTTCAGCCAACCGCAATTATTTCACACAGCGTACGCCAGGAAAGCTCCCAATCGATATGATTTTGTACGACATGTTTCCCAATAATTATAATATTTCAGCCAATTTACACAAAACCTTAACTTAGCCTTATACATTACTCTTTCGATTGGAGAAAACCGTATGTTTTTTTTTTTAGAATAACTTCTTGCAGGCCTATGAGGTTGTCGGTTGCTTAATCGGACTTGCCTGTGGCTACGTTAATAAATTAAGGCTTCCAGCCAGGGCTTAGAAAACTTAAAACTAGAGCGACTACTTGGTAAGGGTACCCCCTGTGGGGTACGGATCTCGGTTTAGGGCATCGCTGGTAGAGGGCAACAAGGGACGGGCTGGATTGGAATTATTCATTTAGGGACACATTTAAAGCTACAAGCTCAACAGCGCAGGCTGCCTTGAGCAAAGGTCGGGGCGGTTTCATATGCCTAGCCTTTTCCCAACTATGTTAGGGTCGGCTTTCAGTCTAACAGGATGTAGCTGACTTTAGATGGAGTGACTGCCTATCTGCCCTCCACAACCCAGTATCTGGGTAGTAAGATACCCCTTGGTAAGACTGGTTGTCAGACTTTCGGGCTTCTGACGACCCGTAACGACTGTCTAAGATCTACGAAAGACAGCCGGGACCAACGGCTTAACGTGCTTTCCGAAGCACGGAAGGGTCTTGGTATGTAAAGGTGGTCACCCATCCACGGACCAACCGCGGCAAGCGTAGCTTACCCTGAATGCGCGGCTGTTATTACTTAGCCACAAGCCCTTCAAAAAAGATCGGGGTGGTAAAACCGTATGAAATTTCGTTCGGGAGTTTTTGAGTCTATAGCGTTCAGACAGACAGTTGGCGGGGAGACTTTGTTTTATACTACGTAATGATAATTACGTGGGACTTTCGGTTTCCGGTAAATGATAAGTTGTTATTGTTTTGTTTCAGTAGACTATATTTAGCTCAACTTGTTACCACGTTACGCGTTACCCAAAATGTCACTTTATTTATTTTTTACAAACGCTGGTGGATCTATTCTTGTCAGGTTTTATACTCCCGTTTCTTCTCGTGGGGTGTTGTAAAAGGCGTCTAAGGGACTAATTAAAAAATGGGCAGCAGCGTCCTCTATGCAATTTACTATACTGCAGTCGCTAAACTGACTGCTAAGCGTGACAATCATGGCAAAACTCTCCAAAATTGGGAGAAGCATATGTCCAGAAGTGGACGTCTTTCGGCTGAAATAATGAGGTTTTGTGCTAATATGCTATGGGTACGGTTATTAAAAGGCGTTATAATTAAATAAATAGAAAACAAACAATGTATTAATTAAATTAAATTTCTTTCGAAAACATCCATTGGTTTTTTACATCAACTTTATCTTAGTTGTAGTTTCCTGCAACTGTATCTGACTACCCTGGTGATCTTTGGTCATTGTACAGTGATACGAAAAAGTTGGTGTATGAGTCCGACTCGCACTTCGCCGTTTTTTTAGGTTAATTGGGCCTAGAAGTTGGCTATGACAATAGCAGCGTCAATGGCATTCACTAGATTCACGAAAGATTTTGTGTGGAAAATCTATCTACGGAGATCTCTCCGTAGATAGATTTTCCACACAATCTCAATTTTTCACACAATTTGTCGATTAGTGACAAATGCTTGCACTGACTGGATAGGTCCACTCAGTCTGTGTGGTTTCTTTCCTTAAAAGACCATTTCAGTCATTTTAATGATCTCATTACAACGTTTGTAAACTAATAGTAGACTTAGCCCTCTGGTGTACGGACACTTTGGACCTTCCGGTAAGTGGACCATGATGTGGTCCCGGCATGGCACTCATTTTAGGTATTGCATAGGTCTTTAATGATGGTCTATAATAACAGGTTGAAGTATGTATTGAAAGATTCAAGAGTACGGGATATCAACTGACAACGAAACACAAGTGTGAAGTTGGGGCGCTTCGACAGAGTCTAGCCTGACGTTCGTGCGAATCGACGAGAGCGCCACAGTGTCGTGGTGCAGCTCACTTGACCATCGGACATCGTGCGGGCAACATGTGTCTAGAAACTGTCCAACGTTTCGTTTGGCAAGTTAAAATATAACCATTGTTTTCTTTCTTTCTCAGTAATCATGATCTGGCAGTTTGAGTAATTTATGTGACCTACCCAAATGTCCTTTCTTTGGTATTGTTCGTCAAAGCGTTGGGCTCCTTATGTTCCGAGTTGAGCTAAACGATTAGTGACAAATGCTTGCACTGACTGAACAGGTCCACTCAATCTGTGTGGTTTCTTTCATTTCAGTCACCAATGTAAATGGTCTTCACATGATGTGACCAAGATTATGTTTGGACTTTAAAAGAGACTGTGACCTCGGAGTTTGTTTCAGCCTTTTTTCTCAGAGTAGTCAGTTAGGAAACTCCGACCTCATCTAGTTTTATAAAAATATCATTGACATGTAAAAGTGTTTCTACAAACCTACTTACAGAAATAAAATCATTTGTTTTCAACCTAAAAATCAATAATCATCTTCAGAGTTTTTCTTCTTACCCGCAACACACATCTTTGCCCAGTAAAATGTTAAGTAGTAAAGAATCCAGCTACAATCGGCCTTTTGTTCCGACATACGTAATACAAGACTACTCACATGAATATTCTGGTCCTCCGGGTCCAGCCTCTGTGTACCGTTGTACCATTCAATCTTGGCTGCTGGCCTGGCGCCTGATGCTGTACAGGTTAAGGTCAGCACAGTTCCTTGTGTGGCGTGATCCTTCACACCGGAGATTTCTGTCTTGTTCGGTGGTACTGGAAGAGGGAAATAAATAATGGTTAGGAATAGTTTGAGATAAAATGGTCTTTAGTTTATGGTCATGAGAATGCCGCTATTTTGAAAATCGAAGTGAATATTTTTATTTTGAGGTAAACGCAATCAATTGTGCTTGGATTCCTAGTAAAGTTTATGGTATAAATGACAATTAGCTGTAATTATATAAATACTTCCATAACCATTCGACTGGCGTTGTCTGTCAACGTCAAAAATGCGAGTTTGTTCCTTCTTGCCTACAGCCTTGACGAGATCCCGCCTCTTTTCGGACCACTTGTGGTTAAACCACAATTTCTCGATATTTTACTATGGACCCCATACACGATTGTGACTGTTTCGTAATGTTTACAAGTTTTCCTATTCGGTGAATGACACTTATGTAATTTGATTCAGAATAAAACGAGTATCATTCAAATTAAAAACAAGTTTTATTATTTTCGTCCCATTTTTATCATTATAAGTCCCAGAAATTTTTGTGAAAGACATATTTTAATATAAAAATTATTTAATTTTAATCACTATAACACCACAACAACGATTACATAATAAACACAGTACACTAAGCAGTCAAAGCATAAACAAAAGACGATAATCTTATCGCGTCTCAAGTAGCCGTTTAGAATGTTTACACAACGTCAACATTCATTCACCTTTGTTTTTTGTGGTCATAAATATGTCACAGTTTGATAAATGTGTGTTCATTTAGTTACTTCAAGAGTGACGCTACCCTAAGAAATATTTACAAGTGTTCAAAATGAACAGAAGTCGTAAATATTTCCTGTTAAAAAGATAGTTAAAAAACAGTAGTTTACAACAAGAAAAGAACAGTGCTTCACAAAAAACGGGTTTAACTTATGAATTGCACAATTGATTGCAAATGTGAAAACTGTTCCAAAAACTAAATTAAATTACCTCTCAATTACACATTATAGCATAGCTTTAATCGTTTCTAACAATTAAAGCTAAAAGAAAGGAAATCGGGCGATGACGTCATCGACTTTGGAATGGCGGCCGTGTTAAATAAAAATATAGGAATGAAATTTTAAAATTACAATATTTCGTTGCTATAATTGAATTTCTTGCACAACATCGTATATTTATGAATAGTTAATGAAATTGTCCTAACGTTTTAATAGTATTTCAGCCATTTACGACAAAATATGTATACGAAAAGTCGTCACAAAGAATTTATACGCCGGCCATTTTTTCACTTCGACTTATTTTCGCAAAATATATGCGTAAATGTAATAAACTTCATATAACTAATAGTTAAATAGAAAGATCATACACTTTAGTTACGTATTCATGCTTATAAAACCCAAATTCACCAGTCAATCAGTTTTTTTTTATTGTTTCGTTGAGAGCGTCGGCCCGCGAGTGTGCCAAGTTTTATAGTGTGTTTTGCGTCCAACACAGCGCCTTAAAAGTGCCATAATGTTAGTAGCAGTGAATGACATATAGAAAGCTTTGTCTTCCTTGTTCATTTTAACATAAGAACGAAAGAGATAGGGTACGCAGTTTCATAGATAATCGCAAAACAGTGTGACCACGATCCATCCTCGGTACTACGTAGGGGAGCAATCTAATTGAAATTTTCATCCTCGGTAGTACGGAGGCTACCAGTAAAAGGGTATCAGCCAATAAAGTTCTCACTGCTCTTCTTTCGGGAAGGAGTAGGCTTATTAGCGGCATCTAAACAGCCATATGTGAACTACGCATCACACTAACGTCACACAAATCACGTAAACAGTTTACGGCGCAACTAGCATTTATAAAACTTCTCGACATCAACCGATCGTCAATGGCAGTTGCCCACCAGACATGGGACCCGTCTGGTTGGAGAATCTTCCTTATTCTATGGAGGTTGAGTGAACTTTACACACATGTCTTCGTATTTTATGGTCTAGGACTTTTCCTTCACTTTATGAGAGCAGCGGTGACGAAACAAAAATTATAACAGGAATTCGTTTCTTACCATGTAGTAAAATAATAATTTATTTCTTTCACAAAAAGTACTTTTTAAAACTTACATATATAAGGTGTATCTGTTCATACACGAAATATTTTAAGAGTTACACCTGTAGGTGGTAAAGAAGCTACAGCAAGGCAAAAAGAATATCTGAATGTATTTTTTTCAAAATTTAATATTTAGAAATTATTTGACGCACATAAGAAATACTGGCTCCTTCTTATTTTTTACGGCCCGAGACACCGCGGCCATGCTCGTGCCATCCGGTCGCCGCTCTCGCAGCGTCAGGCGGGCCATTCATAGAATTTGGAGTAAAGGTTTCATGTAAAACGTCTCAAGCAGTTTTAAAATTATAATAATTACGAAAATTCAAAAACGCTTAGATAAAAAATTTCTTTTTGCTTCTATAGCTTCTTTACCACCTACAGGTGTACCTCTTAAAATATTTCGTGTATGAATAGATACACCTTATATATGTTTCGAACAATATTATGTCCACAAAAAGTTTTAGCATCTGGAGCCGAACTAGGAGGTATTTTGCCTTACAGTTTATCAACGTTAAAAATATAGAAAAATTGTCTTTAATTATGCATTCTATGAATTTTCTAATGCCATCTGTCAATTGAAATATTGCTAACTATAGCAAATAATAGTATAATAATAATATAAGCAATAATAGTCTGTCAAAAATTCTTCTATAATTTCCATACTTTTTTGACAAGGAATGGTAGTCGCTGAGATGATATTTTGAACATTTTTAAATACGGTTATTGGTTTTCTGATTTTAAATTCATGAATGTACTGTCCATTTAAGATAAGAGAAATAACTCAGAAAATAAGGGACCAGAAAAAACACTTAAAAAAAAAATGATTTTAGATCCAACAAAATTCAATTTCAAATTTAAAAATAACTTCTGCATAATTTGCTCTCATGGAAAATGAAATTATCTTTTCATGCAAGCGTTTTACTCAAAACTATTTTGAAGGCACTACCTAATTTAGCAAATAATCCTGAGATCACATCTTCACGCCGATCTATGCAATTTTTGGCGTTTGTAAAAAATATGCTTGATCAGTGTCTATTTTATGGTTTGGGCAGCGTTTATAAGGTAGCGGAGCGTGTAGCGGGTCGGAGAACACTTTCCATTGTGAGAACCCCTTATTCCTCAAATAGGGTTGAGCTACATGATGACTGATACATACATATCGTCTGTTGGGACAGGTCAGCTCAAAGCTGCAATTATTTTTTCATCAAAAGGCCCTTCAAGACAAGGCATTACGTTGCGGTTTTAGACTCACATAAAATTGTAATACGAGTAATATTATGTTTGGACTTTAAAAGAGACCATGACCTCTAAGTGTCTTTCGGCGTTTCTTCTCAAGTTCTTGAGATTAACGCGTTCAACCAAATAAACAAACTCTTCAGCTGTATAATATTAGTATAGTTGCGGTGCTCACTGATTCTTCTACCAAAGGTAATTGTAGGAATTGGGTATTTCTTCTTCAATTGTATCTTTGGAGGCCATAATTATGTCGACCAGCAGACATCTTTCATCATATGAGATGAAGACGATGATGCTACAACCTTCGCGGTCTCAAAACCATCGTTCTAAGCACAAAGCCTTAAACTATGTAAGGATAATATAACATTTGGTTCATCGTTTCGGTTCTTAGATGGGATTGGTCCTTCGGGAGTGAAGGACCAACTTTTGTAGTACCCTTAGTTTTTTTTATGTAGTTTTATTTGCTTAAATTTTATTTTTCATAAGTGAATGTTTAAAGAATTCAGCTGAGTTGTTCGTTGAATAATAGATGTTTAATGATCAGAATTTTACTTGAAGTACTAAAAAAGCCAGGTTTTGTAAGTATAAAGGTTCAATGAATACCAAAACCATTTCAAATACCAATTAATAAATTTGCCTAGCCTTTTCCCAACTATGATACAGCTGAATGCCAGTATTTTACATGGAATGATTGTCTATCTGACCTCTACATCACAGTTACTAGGTAATACTGGTTTGGTAAGAATGGTTTGTTAGACTTCGGGCGTTTGACGACCCGTAAAGACTGTCAAATATTCAAAAATGACATGCTTTCCGAGGCACGGAGGGGTATTGGTATTTATAAAACGATGGTCTCTAATCCTCGGATCAACCGCGGCAAGCGTAGCTTAACGTGGACGATCGAGCCATGCGTTTATTATTGGGTAGTTAACCAAAAGCCCCTCTAAATAACACATAGGTACCTATGAGTAAGATATTTGTACCAACTCGACTCTACAAAATGTAGGTACAAGTTATTACTTAGCCACATCCAAAGAATTACCTAAATATAACTTTAAAAAGCACATTTAATTTCATGAAAAAATTATTGCTCGGTTGGCTATATGTTACAATTATGTATACCACTCAAAGAAATTGTGATAAAATATTCAGTTTTGATTTTAAAACATGAGTATAAAATGTATTTAATACGATTTACGTCCAGAACTTGCGATCTATAAACTCACAACAATACATCTATCATCTTTGGATGTAATAAAAGTAAAAGATTCTTTCATTTCAGAACTACTATCTTTTATTACTTTGGCAGAACTAGCACGCCAATATCAGTAATAGATACCAAACTAATAGGGTAGCAGCAGCCGTTATCGTCCCTCTGATTGACTGTGATCACCAATCAGCGACGTGACATAATATAGTGTAATTGAAAGGAAAGAAATACCTTTCGGTACCTGAAAGGTTAATTAATACCTGATTACATTCTGTGAGAAGAATATTGGACAAGAAATTGGAGCGAGAATGAAGTTTGTGGCTTTATTTTTGCGGTAGCCTGAATTTTAGGGACTTTTTCCTCGGTTTCTTTGTAATAAACTATGCTATCCAATTCATGGTTTTCATGGTTGCAGTTTGCGCGTAGAGGGGGGTGAAATAACCACTATGTGTAGCCCAGACACCGCCAAAAGGCGTCACTGCATACCCCGAAGAAGATGGCGAGATGGCGACGATTGGGGGTCAACTTTATCCAAGGATCGAAACAGCTAGAAGTCCATTGGGAGAGGCTTTTGCCCACCAGTGGGATGAAACAGGCTATCAGGGACAATATTTAGGGGGTAATCTTCAAGAGTACTGATCTGATACCGAAAATTCTTTAACGAAGAAAGAAGATGAAACTCGGCAGTATTGTAGGTACCCTTTAGATAGCTACAATACTGCCGAGTTTCATCTTCATTTGCTTTTTAAGGTATTTTTTTTATTGATCAGGCACCCCACGCTTTTTTCCCATTATTTTGTACTTTTTAGTTTGTTTTTTTATGGAAGCGTGTTTTTTAGTTTTTTTTTTAAACTATTATTTATTTTTTTAAGACGTTGACATACGTCTCAAAATTCGAAACACCCATCGAAGTTTGTGACGTATGTCAGCGTAGTTTTCAAAGACTGTTTTTTTGCTGTCCTGGTAACCCTGGCAAGGATAATGGCACAAATTTATGAAATTATTGCATTGTCATCGGTCTTTGACAGGTGTGCAAAGTTTGAATGAAATCTGGTCGTTCAAAAGTGGGTCAAAATCGCGCTATAAGGAGTCGGTTACAAACAAACATACAAGTGAAGCTAATATAAAGCGTGTAACAAAGTCGCTTCCCGCGTCTGTACGCCTAGATCTTTTAAACTACGTGTGGTTTTTATCACTAGACATAGTGATTCAAGAGAAAGGTTTATGTGTATACATAGAAACTTGTAGGGTATATTTTATGTTAAAACGAGCAGTTTTCACGCTGACGAAGTCATGGGCAGAAGCTAGTAACCAATCTTAATACCTTAAGATATTTTCTTTCGCTTTAGTCCATAACATATCAAGTGAGGACGATAATAAGTAGGGGGAATCTATTAGGCTGACGACAAATTGGTGTAGATTAAGGGCCCTAATTCATTTATCCTTACTGCTTCCTATATTATGTCGCGGGTTGACTGAGACATTGGATGTCTGATGAAATTTCTAGTTAAAATATTGTTTATCCGGTTTTTAAATTATTGGTTTGATATTTAATCGAATATAGACAATATATTTTTCATCCCACCATCTCGGAAAGAGTATTTTTAATCTTCAATATCTGAGTGGAAAAGCCGTTTTTATTCTCTAGAGGATAAAGTAAATTGAATTTAGAACATCGTGTGCACTAAGTTTGTGATAGTTTAAAAATACTCTTTCCGAGCTGAGGTGGAATGAAAAGTTACGTGTTGCACTCGAGTGCAAAGATTTTTCACCTCGTGCTCTTTTGATTCCCTCGCTAACGCTCAGGATTCTAATTATGAATCACTCGCTGCGCTCGTGATTCAATTTTAGAATCCTTCGCTTGCTCGGTCATCAAAATTGAACACGCGGTTAAAAAGCAACTTTGCACTTTTGTATAACAAATAACTATTAGAATCCTTGACACAGGATAGATTTTTTTTCTGCCTATAACTAAGTTTTTTAAACTAGACCTTTAGGCATAATGATTAGGAATAATTATGAACTTAAGAATCGATATAGAAATGAAATAATAATAGTATATTTGTAAAAAAAAATCCGTGTGTTGCTGGACGTAAAGAGCGCCATCCTATTTCTTTTTGTGGGTGTTGTAAGAAGCAACTAAGAGACTTACTAGGGAATGAAAAGCAGCGTTGTCTAGGCATTTTACCACCATACTGCGATCGCCAACCCACCTGCCAAGAGTGGCGATTATGGCAAACTCTTCCAAATTGGGGGAGGCCTATGTCCAGCAGTGGACGTCTTTCGACTGAAAGGATAATGATGATGATGACCCATTTTTCATTTATTTATTTATTTTTAGCCTAAGTAGTCCCACTGCAGGGAAATGGCCTTCCTTTCTTATTTCCTCTCCTCTCTTTACTGAGCTAGTGTGTACCAATCCTTTCTATAGGCGTCAAGCTCATCCCTCCGTCTTCTGGGTCTACCACGATGTTGCCGTATATTTTCTGGGACTTAGATGGATCCCTGGATCTTACTGGTGGTAGATTTATATACGTGTTTCACACCTTTACTAAACGAGATAGATTACAAAACTATCCGTTTCAAAACTCAGAACTAGATAATAACTTCATCCTACTTAAGGTCCTGCCAGGGTCGCGAGATTATTCGAAAGAGATACCGTGATCCTGGCACATGGGCAACTGAAGGAACACGGGTGGGTTTTAGTCAGTAAAAGTCTGACATGCCCTCCCGCTCCGCCCAGAACGGGAGAAGTCATTTGATGATTTCCCATCCAAAAAACAAAATCCTACATAAGGCACAAGAAGATAACATAACAGCACTATAACAAAGACTTAAAATAGTGTTGCTACCGCTAAAAGTCCTTTCCAAGTGTTCCATTTTTAAACCTAGCACCTCTAAAGTAACAGGTAGCCTTTCCATCGTGCGCACTATTACCCTATTTCTCGGGGAAGGGTAATTTACGTGGCATAATTAGCAAGGATACTGCTAATAAGTATTCTAGAAGCGGGATAACTTTGTGAGGAATGTGAGGGAGTTTGTGGAGGAAAATGTTTTAAGCTTTTTCTTGGAACTGCAGTGTATTGGGGATTTTATACTTACATGATTTTAATGTATAAAAGGTGCATTTTATAACTATTTACAGAGGTATGAGAAACAGAGGGGTAATTGCGTAACTTGCTATCAGTAGTAATTGGTTTCATATTGATAGTTAAACAACATTCATTGCGTTATTTACGTTGCTGAGCCGACAATTTATTCGAACAAGTGACGCAATGGTTTAGAAATAATCTTCAATCCCATTCAGATTCTGATAAATATTGCGTTTCGCAATTAGGGTGCAGGTTGTAAAGTACATTCATAATACATCGAAGCACATTGTATACACCGTGGCATTTTAGTCGCCTTACAAAGGTTGTCCACACAATGTATCTGACATAATATACCACTAGGCGTGATTAAAAATTCCTATCATTCATTAACATAATACGTACTAAGAAAAATAAATAATGAATTAGAATTATGAAACATCATGTTAATAGTCATGGAAAGCAGTGGTAGCCCAGTGGTAACGGCCGTGACTTACGAGCGGTAGGTCGTGAGTTCAAACCCAAGCAGGCGCGTTACTTTGTGTAAATTATTTCACCGCCACTGCTCTCAAAACGGTGAAGGAAAACATCGTGAGGAAACCGGCAAGTCTTAGAACCAAACACTCGAAGACATGTGCCATCTACCAACCCGCACTGGGCCCGAGTGGTGGATTACGGCCCACTTCCTCTCACCGTGGAGGAGGAGGAGGCCTGTATCCCACCAGTGGGAACATTGTAGGCTGCTGATGATGTTAATAATATTTACGTATCAGACAGTAGAGAATATACGCGCTGGGTAGCCAGCGCACGAGTCGACTAGATCAGCCATACTCAACCTTTTTTTTATAGGGGCCACAAACACGTTGCAGTCATGGTGTCGAGGGCCACAAGCAAAAATTATTTAGGTCTTAATTAAAACAATGCAGTTACTTTATTAATGAAAAAATTGTTTTTACACCCATCCTTTGTAACAATCGTCAGATGGGCAATAACAAAGGCCCGGCGGGCCGCATGCGGCCCGCGGGCCGTAGGTTGAGTATAGCTGGATTAGATCATTCCATCTCCATTTTCCATGAGACAAAACATCAATTTAAAACTACGTCCTGCGTCATCTTAATGAATAATATTTTTATTTTTAAGTTATTCAAATGATATTTTTTTTTTTTTGTTATGGATGTGTAGTAGTCACTGGATAGATGAAGAGGGCTGCCGTTGTAAGACGATTCATGTCACGGTGTATATGCGCGGTAAACTCTATTCGCGCGATGCAGAATTTCGCGTGACGTCAATTTGATGAGTAGTTTGCGTTTGGCCGCGTAGATGCCGCCACATGTGATACTGTAGATTCATTACATAATTCTGAACCTACGTTGAAATTTTTCCAAACATATATTAAAAAAAAAATGCTTTTCCAAATATATTGACGACTGCGAATCTGCTGTTTCATAGAAGAGAGTCAAAGCCTCTAGCATTGACTCCCTTCTATGAAACAGCAAATTTCTTTTATAACTTACGAAAAATGTCTACGCTGTGGAGTCTGGCATCATGTGCTGAATTCATACTTTTAGTTTTCGCGTCGATGTCTCGGCCAGGTTAAATTATTTGTCACACAGGATAGTATGACAAATAACTAAGACTATGATGCCTAAACATGTTTTTTGTGTTCATAGTTTTAGCTTCAATGTTTATGATTAAAACTTTTATTTCAGCATACTCAAGCAAACTAGACGATCTACGTTAAAGATAATATAGGTACTAATGGCCGAAAGTTTCGCCTGTTTTACAAACTATACACCAACATTATCTATTTTCATAGACTAGATTTACCGACATCATCACTGGAACCAATTATAGTAAACTCAAACTCAACGAACTTAATCACTGTCTAGTAAGTTCTCCACAAACCCAACACTCATTACTCGCTACAACTCAAATATTCGTACATACATATTCGTGTGGTGTCCAACATTGGCCGACCCACCCCTGAGATCCTATCGACTCCCAATATTGCAAGGTGGTAAAATTCCCGACCCCATTACTTCTAGTGATGTGGGTATATCGATATCGATGTCAGAAGAAACGACTATAAAACTGAATTACATTCAAGATAATAAGTATTTTTGCACGTTAAGCCGTTGGTTCTGGCTGTTATTAGTAGATCTTTGACAATCGTTACCCCTGTTTTTTTTTTTTTGAGGTTTCTCCCGCTCTAGGGCGCCTCTGGCATGTCAGAGTTTTACTGACTAAATCCCACCCGTGTTCCTTCAGTTGCCCATATGCCAGGGCCACGGTATCTCTTTCGAAAAAATCTCGTGAGCCTGGCAGACCCCTGTAACTATGGTGTGGGACTTAACCTGTGTCACACCCTTGCGTCATTTCATATTTCATTCTCCTTCAGGCTGTGCTGCAAACGCAGCTGAGGCTGCTGAGCATATATTGAAACCTTAATACAGCTTTGAGCTTTTCGGAGTTGAAATGCTCGAGTCATGGGGCCCGAGTGCGCGTCTCCTTTTTAAGGAAATTTCTGATAGACTGGTGGCCACTTCACGTGACCAGAGCGCTGGGTCATTCTTTGGCCAAAGAATTTGCATTTCCATTCAACGTGGCAATGCTGCCAGTCTTATGGACACGTTACTGGATGACATTGATGCGGACGAGTACTTCGACGCCCTAGTTCCCTTTTGTTTTTGTATTTATTTGTATAGTTAGTAATTTAATTTAGGATCTAGTTTTGAAACTGGTTTATAAATTAATTGTTGAAAATATTATTCAAATTATAAATCACTTGGTACTTATTTGCTTAAAACAATCTGGACTATCCTATTTTCTCTTCACAAACCTCTAACATTCTACAACTAATAAATATCTTTAGGGCTATAATCGTGCCGCTTAGAAGCCACAAGACATAGGATGACAGGACAAGATCCTAAACGTCAACTTGCGGTGCCGACCTCCTAGAATCGCTTTACTTAACCTAATTAGTGTGGATAGCTGTGTCCAGGGATCTAGGGACTAAGATTTAGACCTTTTTTGTGAGATTTCGGCCTTTATCCTTATTTTTTATTGTGATAAGTAAAAGCGATTGGGGAAATTAGGTCCGGAATATAAGCCGCTTTTTGTGATATGACCCGCATTCATTAGAATTTTTTCTTGCTTTATTCAATGTTTTGGTTTTATGAAAGGGAATAAAGCCGTAAAGATTGAGTGCTAATTTTATATTAAATGAGTCGTTTGCTAGTTTTTGTTGTTTTTATAATAATCTAATTATAAAATTATAATAACGATTGCTGTGGCTATACTTAAAGGTGAGACCTCTATAGGTCTAGAAGCTGAATTATTTTTGCTGAGTTAATTGTAAGATGTTTTAACCTTTTTTTTTAGTTATACTTAAGATCTACTTTGATAGTCAAGACTTATAATTAGACAAATAAGGCAAACCACACTAATCAATATATTTTTCTATACAATTTACCGACATCACTCATCCCAACACTACTGTACACTATCTTGCCACTTATTAGCTATATGGTCTCGCAATTTATCGGCTGGGCTCTGAAAATTGCTCGCCAGTGTAGTGCCGAAGTTAGTTAAGCGATGGTTCAATGTGGCCTTACATGTAAAGTATAGGGTGTTGTGTTTTGTGGGCGTAGGAGGGGGAAGGGGGAGGGCTAATTGGTTTAGAGTAATTTGAGGGTAGTTCTAGTTTGAATAAAAATGGGTTCCTACTCAAATGTTATTCTACAGGCTTTGATTAAGAAAGAAAAACAATTAAGTGATTGACTGACGTCTAGTACATTCATTGAGTAACTCCCTACCAATCAGAATTTGAATGAGTTTGAAGAATGTTGCTAATTCATTGCTTCATAATGTTCGAAAAATTTGTCTGCTCAGCAACGTAAATAATGCAATGAATGTCAAAATGAAAGACATTTCTTCTGTGAGTGTGTTACGCTGTTACCTCTCAGTTCACACTAATATCTATCAAGACGATTCATATTTTTATTTTGTACCTATTCTATTGATTTCAGTCTTCTCCGCCATGTGTTGCTTATAATCGTTCATGTGGGAGTGAGCTGTTGAATTTGTTTGGCAGGTGTAAAATTACTGGCAAAATATGGGTGCTATACATCATATGAGAAAATCGGCTCACATGGAGCATAAATGTGGTGTTGTCCTATAAACAATGCGGCACTTGATATCTTGTCCAGCGTGTACTGTTGTTTGCACGCTACAAAAGTTGATATACCTACTGAAATTGCTCAGGTCGTGGTCAAATCCTGGGCTAACTATATTTAGATTGCTATCGATACGCTAAGAAGAAGAAGATACACTCATATTTCGCCAGTGGTGTTTAAAGTCCAACGTAATAGGGGGCGTGCCTATTGTCATTGACCATCAACCTTTAACTGGGCACAAATCTAGACTCCAAGCTGCTACTATTGTTCTTCGTAAATAATGGCATTGTGGTGGCATGTCCATTGCCACTTGCGAACTTTGCGTCACATTAAATCGTGCATCGCGCAAACAGAGTTTATCGGGCAACTAGCATATATGTATACAACGTCCCGAAGACGTGGTGAAAGAATCCCCTTTTCCATAGGTGATAAGTGAATTATTCTATTATCAAATCGAAATAGATTCATCGCTATCTGAGTGTGCCTACACCCTAACTCTTTACCAAACTTGCGAACCGCCCTAACATCCCTTCACCCACCCTTTCCAATAACAGAGTACTAGCCAATAAATTGTCAATTAATAAACAACTTTGCCAAACAATCATTGGACAACTAGATCGGGTTCGTACCCAAACTGGTCCCTTGGTTGTAAGGGTACAAAGTACTTGATATGTCGGTAACGAGTACATGTTTAGGGTTCTACAGACTTGTTCGAGATTGGGTAATAGATTTCGGTCCTAATTGGACAAGTGTGAATTTGCTACTTAAAGCCGCATGTTTTGTAGTTGATCCGTTAAATTAGAAGTATGGGCTTGTGGCTAAGTAGTGGATCGGTTGGGTTAAGCTACGCTTGCCACGATTGACCCGTGGATGGGTGAACATATTTATATACCAAGCTCCGTGCCTCGGAAAGCACGTTAATCCGTTGGTCCCGGCTGTCATTATAGATATTTGACAGTCGTCACGGATCGTCAGAAGTCCAAAAATCTGACAACCAGTTTTAACAAGAGGTATCGTATTAGCCAACCCCAACATACTTGGGAAAAGGTTAGGCAGACGATGTATTTAGTGATAGATTAAAGTAGGAGAGATACAGAAGTAGAGAAGAGGGGTAGAGTGAGATTAAAGTGGAGTTTCAGTAGGAGAGGGTGTAACAGAGTTGATATATTTGAGGAGTCCGTTCACAAGGAATGGAAAGACTGATGAAGATGTTAAATAAAGTTAATGGTGCTACAAAAGCGATTGTGACCAATCAGTTGTCATTCAAAAAAGGTCGACTGCCTGTTCACAATGGTGTGCCAGTGTCTACGCTTATGTATGGAAGTGAATGTTGGGTGTGACAAAAGAAGCATGAAAGTAGAATAAATCTATGGAAATGCGTTCGTTGCGAATGTGTGGTGTGACTATGAATGATAGGCTGAGGAATGATGTGATAAGACAACGGTTCGGTTTAAAAAAAATGTTTTAAATTAAAAAGACTATGCTTAGAATTAGAAGATTTGGTCGTATTAATTTTATTATGAAGACTCAAAAATGTACTATAATTAGACTCTTAAAATTCAGTGGGAATTTAATATTGCCACTAAAATAAAACTAGTTGTCTCACAGACTCTTTGTTCAAAAACGATTAAACCCAGCACCACTAAATTTCACCCAAAACATCTAAATCGTGTAAGCCCTTGACTCTAATTCGTTTACTTTTTCGTGTTTAATTTCGCGAAGGAATAAATTTTCATTTAGTCTGCTGATACCGTTTTATTAATGTGCTCAATTATACAGACAACGCTCTAAGATGGCGGTTGCTAGAAAAATTGGGGCCAATTTTAAGGTTTAATAGCTATTGAGCATTTGGGAAAGAATTATTAGTTTTTTTAGAGGACCAGGGATAATTATTTTTTACTGGGTAGATGCTGCTTCTGCATATTTATTAACTTGTTCATTCAAACTATGGTGTTATACAGGATGGGTTGGACATGAACTTAAAACCTGTTTTTTTTTTTTTGTAGGTGGGATCTCATCATATGACGTCTCCCGCTCTTGGGTAGAGCGGGAGGGCATGTCAGACTTTTATTGACTAAAACCCACCCGTGCTCCTTCAGTTGCCTATATGCCAGGGCCACGGTGTCTCGTTCTAACAAATCTCGCGACCCTGGTAGGAACTTACAACCTGTTAAAATGGATTTAGTACATGATTCTGAATGCTACGTTAAGATTTTCTTTTGTTATTATTAAAATAAAATTGCTATTCATTACATTTTGACCACGTAGCTTACTGCAGTTTCCGTAGTATTTTTTATAACAAACAAAAAATGTTTACGCTGAATCACAGCTGAATTCATAGTTACAGTGTGTATGTCGATACCACTGTGTATTTGCGTACCTTTATTGACATTGACATAAGAACAGTATTTTTTGCCATACGCGATACTTAACCAGTCAATTACCGTAATTACAGACACAATTAAAAAACCATTATGTCTGTACCAAATGTGGTATCTCAGGGACTTAGAGGTTAAATGTATTTTTTTTTTTGTAAAACGTAACTATTTTGCACAGTACCGTTTCATTCACACACTTTCCTACATACATATTTCGTTTTATTTGTTTTCGATTCATCATTACAGCCATAAGACGTCCACTGCTGGACTTAAGCCTCCCCCAATTTGGGAGGCTTTGCCATAATCGCCACGCTTGGCAGGCGGGTTGGCGATTGCAGATTGGTGGTAAAATGCATAGAGAACGCTGCTGCCCGTTCTCTAGTAAGTCCCTTAATCGCCTTTTACGACACCCACGGGAAGAAATGGGGTGGTGTTATTCTTTACGTCCGGCACCACACGGTACCATTAGTAGTGTAGTAAACACATAAATTATAAAGGCTAACAGCGTTTACTCACAGTGAAAACCTTGATAGTAATCCCCACTCTTGGCTGGTTAGTATAGATTTTTCAAGTAATTATTATAATAGGCTAGCTTAGTTCTAGGATAGATCCAAAATCATAAAGGCTCTTGAGCAACTAAGGATAAAAACTCAATCAATTGAAAACACATCGCGAAAACCAAAGTCTAGTCAACAAAATGCCCTTTTTTCTGGGTGAGAAATCATCAAATGACTACTCCCGCTCTGAGCGGAGAGGGAGGGCGTGTCTGACTTTTACTGACTAAAACCCACCCGTGTTCCCTCAGTTGCCTGTGCCAGAGCCACGGTAACTCTTTCAAACAAATCCGCGAGCCAACAAATGCCTAATATTCTAATCACCTCCTGCCACCCGGGGGCTAAGTTGCCATATAATTTTAACATGATTCACCGCAGTTCCAACTTCAGCTAACTTCGTCACAACTTTCTTTGGATTTGAATAAAAGTAGATATGTCTCTGGGGCTGGTTCGAATGGCATTAGAGTTGAAATTTTGATGGCTTAGTATTGGGAATTTAAGTGTGCGGGCAGATGAAGCGATTTTTGACTGACGCGCGTCTTAAATTTGACATTTTATTTAATCAATTAATTAAATGAAATGTTTTTTTTTATGTAAGTAAGAAAGAAATAAATAATAAGTATTTTAAACTCGCACAGGAATATCACTGAGCGTTTTAGGTAAAGTGGCCTACAGTTGGGCAGCGCCTTAACCTTCAAGCGGGCGCGCGGTCATTTGTAACGGGAGCGGGCGCGCGTAACCGAAAAGACAAAATAAAGATACAACAAGTGGATCAAACATCCACTTTTTGTATCTTGATGATGTTCTAATGTTTACTGTCACTGTTGTTTACATTGCAAGTAGTCATTTATGAAATGGAGCGGGGTAGGTAACCTAATTATATAAACTCAAAAAAGTAAAGAATTCGTCGACTTTTTACATAACTTATTAACTACCAAGAATGGTGAATACAAGTAAAAAAGGTACATATTCGACGCAATGAAGCGACTATCTGTTGGAAATTCCAATAAAATTCACGCGCGTTAAACGCTGGCGTATTGAATTCACGCCGCGCGCGATGTGTGCACTCGTGTGTGACGCTACGTCTGGGTACGATCTTATGCTATGTGGGTATCAGCTGTGAGAATCGCCTCTATCTATGTTATCAATAAGGATTAAATTTAATATTTAAGTGGTCCAAAAGAATCTGTTTTTGAAAAGAACTTGAGGTTTGATTGGACTTTGAAGCAATTTTTGTTATCCTACATATCTACGCAAGGTATTATTATTTCATCTAAACTTCTAAACTAATATTATAAATGCAAAAGTAACTCTGTCTGTCTGTCTGTCTGTCTGTCTGTCTCGCTTTCCTGCTAAAACTACTGAAACGATTTAAATGAAATTTGGTACACAGATAGTTTCGAGCCTGAGAAAGGACATAGGCTACTTTTTATCCCGGTAGTATGTCCCCGCGGGATAATTTCCGACCTCCACGCGGGCGAAGCCGCTGGCAAAAGCTAGTTAGGAAATAAAGCTTTTAAAATCTTTATTAAAAACTAGCTTTTGTCAACGCTTTCGCGTAAAATTGAACTATTCTGTATATTTATGAACACCGCATCAAAATTAAAATAACAAAAACCATTGCGTAGTTTAAAACATCTAAACGTACAGACGTAGGAACCGATTTTGTTTTATACTATGTAAAGATGATTCCACTTATATTATCAGGAGAAGAGATCGATTTTGAACTGACAATAGCGACTAGCACAATAAGATAGAATAAAGACTTATATCTAATAAAAATTATGAGCGAGGCAAGTATATACAATTTCAATTTCATCGTTTGAATCCTCTTATAAACTGCCTTGCAGTTTGGCAGAGGTATATATTTTGTAAAAACAACCATAACATTATGAATAAACACTTTTTCATTTAACTTTTTTTTCATTTATTACTTTACGTTAACTCTTCGCCGCCAAAAAAAATCTTTATATATCATCAACTAACTAGCCTCTTTCTTACTATGTTGGGTTCGGCTTCCTGTCTAACTGTTTGCAGAGGAGTGGCCATTCTGACCTTTACAACCCAGTTACTGCATAATACGCCTTTAATGTTCACAGGCCTCTTCTCTGTGAGAGGGAGAGGGCCGTGCGGGCCCGTGTGGGTTAGTCAATGTCACATTTGTTCGAATTTTTGGTTCTAGATCATGTCGTGTTCTGAAATTTTCCTTCACCGTTTTGAGAGCAGTGATGAAGGAAATATTTAGCCAAATCAAAACACCTGCCTATGTGTGAACCCACGACCTACAACTCGTAAGTCGGGGCCATTACGACTGGGTCACTGCTGCTGTTACAAATTATATAAAGTGTATCTATTCATACACGAAATATTTTAAGAGGTACGCCTGTAGGAGGTAAAGAAGCAACAGCAACGAAAAAAAAACCTATATGTATTTTTTCAAAATTTAATATTTATAAATTATTTGACGCACAAGAAATACTGACTCCTTCTTATTTTTACGGCCCCACATACCACGGCCATGCTCGTGCCGTCCGGTCGTCGCCATCGCAGCGTCAGGCGAGCCATTCATAGAATTTGGAGTAAAAGTTTTATACAAAACGTCTCAAGCAGTTTTAAAATTATAATAATTACGAAAATTCAAAAACGCTAAAAATTCAAAAAAGATAAAAAATTATTTTTGCTTCTATAGCTTCTTTACCACATGCAGGTGTACCTCTTAAAATATTTCGTGTATGAATAGATACACCTTATATATATTTTAAATATTTTAACCTATATATATACCAACATACCTCTAACATCCAGCTTGATCTTCTTGACAATATCAGCGTCCAGTGCGGCGGAGCTGACCACACAAGTCAGCTCACCCCCCAACTCCTCGCGAGTCACCGTGAGAAGCAGCACGCGCGTGATGGTGGAGTTGTCTGGGGTTACTGTCTCTCCTGTTGACAATGGAAAAGAAAATGTGGTTATTAGGTTTGTCGAGACGAGAGGCCGATTGGAGTTGAATTTTTCACCGTTAAACATTTCACTGGGTGTATATGTGCGTTGCAGGCGAGAAAAAGAACTCTAGGAATTCAAGGATGCAATTGTTTTTTAGGTTTTAATTGAACTTGACAAAATTTAGAATACGAAACGTTGAACAGTTTCTAGGCATTTGGTGTTCATATGATGTCCAATGGTCAAGTGAGCTGCACCTGTGTAGCGCTCTCGTCAACACTCACGAACGTCAGGCTAAACTGTGTCGAAGCGCACCAACTTCACACTTGCGTTTCGTTGTCAACTAACATCCTGTAATTAATGACTCTTCTTCTTTTTTTATGTTAAATAGTGTTGACAATCCGAACTTGACGCCATTTATATGGGACTACTTTTTTTACTCATGTATATTGTATACCCTTTCAAAAAAACGAAGAATTTTTCAAATCAGTTCATAATTGACGGCGTACATAGGTAACAGATACAAAAAATACAACCAAATTGAAAACATTCTCCTATTTTGAAATCGGTTCAAAATAAGAAAGGCACATTGAGAGACAAGGTATAAGACAGTTCTAATGAACGTCAGAATTAGTTGCCAAGCACTTATTATCTTAATTAATCTTCACAATTACAACGTTAACTGCCATCCTACTTTTATTCTCAGCTAGACTAACTATAGTATAATCCGCCTTTAGTATGCGTGCCTTATCCCGACCAGCTCGGCTCTTAATTTAACAGCTAAGCGATGGAATCTCAAGACGAAGCTCTTTGCCACTAACCCGTTTATTGACGAGTATATCGACTGTGCTGTTGCTTTAGCCTATTGCATTAGTTTGGACATAATTAATGTTCCAAAGGTAGGTAGGTAATACAGGCTTTGAATATTTTGATATCTGTAGGCCAATCTTTTATATTGATCCCAGTCAGCTGTGCTGCTGGAGAGTTTGTGCGCCACTTTCTTCTTCCCAACTAAAGCACTTTTTCTTCTTCTTTTCGTGTCATTGGTACTCGTACACTTTATATATATCGTTTGAGCCCTGTAGGTGGCCACGTTTATTGCGGCTTCTGTTGTATTTTTAAGATCATCTGAGGGGCAGGTGAATGAACACTTGGGACACTCCAGCAAGTAGGGTATGGTCTGATCAGACGTACCGCACTCGCACTGGGTGTTGTATGAGTCCGTAATATCCCGCTTTCACAAATTGTGTCTACAGCAGCCTACTTGGGTACGCAACAGATTGAGAGAACTAAAAAAGCACTAGAAAGTGGTGAATAGAGGGAGTTTTTGAGACTGTCTTTTATAATTTTGAGGTTCAAAATGTGCTGCCTAGTATATACATAACATTTTCATACATTTTGATTTAGTTTTACATAACATTCTGATTTAGTTTCTAATCACAAAATTATCTGAATTCCGTCCATCTCGTTCTTATTCTATCTGCAAGTAAAATACAGCTGTATTTCTCCTAAAATCCAACCACTGCAATACCGAATTGCAGCCAATATGTACCTTTAAAAACCTCAGAAAAACCAGTGATTTTTTTTACCGAAAACTCAGTATATCGTATCCAGCCGGCCTGTTTGATCGGAATGGGCAGGTGCTATAAATCTTCAGAGAGTTCCTGTCCTGTGGCCGGCTTAAATTTATTTTTGTGTGCCACTGGAAGTGCCTACTGGGTTTTAATCATTGAGTGAGAATATAAATAAATAAATAATAAATAAAAATAAAATAATTTCAACAATTTTCGTCCTTTATTGGGACAATTGAGGGCGGGTTTGATGCGTATTTGTTTTATTTGGCTACATGGTTTTTTTTAAACTTTGGCCTACTTTTCTGATTTGGTGGATAGGTAGGTGCTATTATTGAATTGTCCAGAAGTAAAGAAAAAGAGATAGAAAAATTGTTTATTCTGCACAAACAAAACGCACATTATAAGATAAAAATTTATAAAAAGATACATAAAATGGACACTAACAACGTTGCCAAAAGCCCCGTATTAGAAGTAAGATGCTTTTCTTCCAACGCTACATCTTCCGATACAAGAAGAAGTAGTTTTTACTGGATGACGTAGCGTTGGATGGCCTCCCACAAGATGGACCGATGACCCGGTGAAGGCCGCAGGAATCGTTTGTGTATGCTACACGCTTTGCAGTTACGCTAAATTCCAAAACGTTTCCTCATTAAATAATAATTGCAAGCTTAACTAAATACCAATTTCATTATAGTCAATTGGCCTAGCCTGTTAGTCTAATGGTTAGTGACCCTGACTGCTAAGACTGAGGCCGTGGGTTCGATTCCCACCCAGGACAACTGTTTGTGTGATGAGCATGATTATTTGTTATGTGTCTGGGTGTAATTTATCTATAATATGTATGTATTTAGAAATATATAAGTATGTTTACCAGTTGACTGGTTACCACAGTACAGGATCGGCCTAGTTTGGGATCAGGTAACGTTGTGTTGTTTGTCCTAAGATATTTATTATTTATTTATTTATTAATTAATCTACCTAGACTTTCCCCAACTATGTCAGCTGAATGTAGCTGAGTACCAGTATTTTACATATAGCGAAGTTCTGTATGGTGACGGAGGTAAGGAATAGCACCTTCCCAATTCTTCCCGTGGGTGTCATGAAAGGTGACTAAGGGACTTACTAGAGACTGGGCAGCAGCGTTCTCTATGCATTTTACCACCATACTGTGATCGCCAACCAACCTGCCAAGCGTGGCGATTATGTTAAGACCCAATTGAGGAAGGCTTATGTACAGCAGTGAACGTCATTTGGCTGAAAAGATGATGATAATGAAATATAGCGACTGCCTTCTGAACCTCGCTTCTACAACATTGATATAGAACAACAAATAATATTTGAACTAGAAACAATATCTAGCTCCTAAGCTCCATAACGATCTGTAAACTGAAATTCAGTGAAGTTTCAAAACGCCTAGTTTTCAGCCTGAAAACTGCTGAAACAGAGGAACAAGCTAAGATTTCACTAGTTTGCTTTTTGTACAGCATTGTTTGAGTTTTAGTGTGGATTCATACTATACATAATCTAAATGCTGTCTTAAAAAATGTAACTGAATTTGTTTTTCTATCCGTTTGTTTCGCTATCACGCTAAAACGGCTGAACAGATTTAGATGAAATTTGGTACCTCGGTAAACCATAACTTGTTCCCTAATTTCATAACACACTTTTAATCAAAATCTGAATCATTTAGCTTCATACGTTCGAAAAAATTGTCTGCTCAAATCGTAAATAACGATATGAATCAACAACATTCTCAGCTATCAAAATGATATTTCTTCTGTTAGTGCATTATGTAATTACCTCTCGAGTAAAGATAAAGGATACTTTTCATCCATATACTTAAACAGGACCGAAACTTTTGCGGCTGAAACCACGGGGTGCAGCATGTATTATAATTAAATGTAAATGTTATCTGACTTCTGCCTGTTAGCTTATCACGCCTTAACGGCTGAACAGATTTCAATGAAATTCGGAACACAGATAAACCATAACCTAAATTAGGACATATAATAACTTTATAACCCAGTAGTACGTTCCCGTGGCATAATTTCCGAGGGCAAAGCCGCAGGCAAATGCTAGTGAAGTATATATATTTTTTTCTTTTGTTGAGCGCTAAAATGGAATCTGCCTGAAAGATGTTTGTTATTATTATCTCGGGAACTGTAATGAGCAGAAATAAGTTTATGTAGCTATCTTCCTTGAAGGGCAGTGAAAAATTACTTTGCGTCCGTACTAGAGCGCAGACTTAATTCTGGTAGATTGAATTTTATAAAATGTTTTTTTTTTTGTAGATCGTTGTCTATGTCGCTCTTATCTGTGTACAAGTCTATTTCTATAAAATTTGACGTACATAATTTTTCAATAGAGACTGAGTATATTAAAATAAAATCTGATATTTAAATAAAAACACACTATTTGTTTACATAAAACTAGCTGCTGCCCGCGACTTCGTCCGCGTCAAATATTTGCTCCCCTGACCCTTCACGTCGCATCGAATTGCCTGACAGTTTTCATCCATTTTTCGTTGCTGCTCCGCTCCTTTTGATCGTAGCGTGTATAACCTATAGCCTTCCTCAATAAATAAGATACACAACACAAAACTATTTGTTTCATTCGGACTAGTGGTTCCTGTGACTACCGCGTTCAACCAAACAAACAAACTCTTCAGCTTTATATTACTATAGATAACATGCCGTCTTGCTTCCCCTAAGAGTTGGGCAGAGGTGTACTTTTAGTACACCCACCTTTCACTAGTTATGTTTAAGTCCCATGAAATAGGGGCGAGCCTATTGCCATCAACCGGGCACAAATCCAGACGCCGAGCTGCTACTGAGAGATTCCAGATAGAAAAACCCAATAAAATTCTGCCCGACCTGGGAATCGAATCCAAGACCTCATGCTCAGCAGTAGCGCTAGCGATCACTAGACCAACAAGGCAGTTGTTTATAATTATATTTTCTTTTTTGAAAGCTTACTTTCTGGCACTTTGTATGGGATATAATATCATTTAAATAAACTCATCGGCTTCGTATGGTATTGTGAATACAAGAGATCCAATCCCACAGTCCAGTTCTTGGCTTGTTAGCATACACCAGTAATTTCACATAGCCCCAAAAAAACATAACTTATTATTACATATCTTATGATTTAACACCCCTTGTGTTAAATCATAAGATATTGGAAGTCATGTCTTGTCCTCAAATCTTGTGATCAGGTTGAATCTCTTGCTCAGGTTGAAATTTTGAGATCGTCGTTGTATTTTATAAATTGATTGTTTCTTTGGTGGCGTGACAGGTGGGGTATAGGTATATCCTCCTGATTAAGCCAGTTGTTTTTCTTTGTAATGACATGTCGCAGATCAAAGTGTGAGGTTGTCAGCTGTAGCAGAAAGCAGTAGCGGAAAAAGCGTAAACAAAATTCACTAACTAACCTATTTTATTTTCCGTATATCACTGAAAGGAGGGCTGTGACCCAGCAGGGTAGGAACATTACAGGGTGATTATGATGATATACAAATCAAATCTGTAATTCTTTGAAATTTCTATGACATGGCTATTAAATGAAGTGTCAATTTGTTTCACAGTTAATTTCCCTGACTTGTTTTACTTACTAGGTAGACCTACCACCAATGTAGTAAGTGTACTCAAGACCTAAGTGTGAATATCACTTTAAATCTCCCAATTTACTCAAGGCTATCCATAATTACAAAATAAAAATATAATCCTCCACCGTCCGTACATCATTTTGATAGATACCAGTCGTAATTTAACCCTGTATTGATACGGGTACAAAAGACCCGTTTATTACACCAAATGGGAAGGTATTTGGACAACAGCGGGGGGGTTGGATTCCGAAAATATGAAATGTGCCTCACGGATGGCCGGTTAGAGGTAAGGTACTTTAGACCCCCACAATCGATTCGAGATAAATGTTTTGTTACCGTTGTTGAATTGTTTTCGGGTTATAAGAAAAACAGATGGTTTTCGTTCGAAAAGGTTAAAATTTATGAGTTAAGTATTATAGGGGATTTGACTTGATTTAGTAATGTTGTTATTACATACATAGTCAGCCGAATGAAAGGCTGAGGAATGATGTGAAAAGACAACGGTGCGTTTTAAAAGAGGATTAACAGACTAAAATTGTAAAGAGTAAGCTTGAATGGTTTAGTCATGTTGAGTGGATGAATGAAGGGCGGCTAACAAAAGTTTACAAGGCAGATGTGAGTCGTCAGAAGGGGACGCCCTAGGAGAACGTATAGTGACCTTATTAGTGATGTTCTTCAGAAAGGTCAGGTGCGTATTACTGGTAACCGGCGTGTGTGTATGACCAGATGTATAAACATAAACGAAGTAAACAACGTATGTAAGGATTGTTGCAGGTGCATGGTGTTCCATAGTTTCCGTAGTTAGTGAGAGTATACATAAATAATTATTTCATTTGCATTTGTGTTGTGAAATGAAATGAAATGTGTATTTCTGTAAGTAGATCTGACACTTTTACACGTCAACATTTTTTAGTCAATTTTACTGTTGTATTTATAGCTGTCGATTACGTAGTTAATCAATGTCATAAAACATATCCAACAAAATTTATTCATGCTAGCACATCCATACTCTAGTCTCACAAAGATTTTATGCATTTTCAATAACTCATAAAAGTATTTCGAATCTGATGTTAAACATAAATTTCTTTAGTACGTTCGGATCTCTGGCCTGCCACGTCAATATAGTGGTCCCAAGCGCTTCTGATGGGCATGAGTCCTGGGTTCGATACCCAGGTCGGAAAAAGTGTAATTGGATTTATCTATCTGCAATTTCTCAGTAGTAGCCCGGTGTCTGGATTTGTGCCCCCTTTTTTTTGGATTGACATCTCGCAGGTCAGCCTATGACGTTGTCGGATGCTTAACCGGACTTGCCTGTGGCTACCTTAATAAATTAAAGCCTCCAGCCAAGGCTTAAAAAACTTAAAACTAGAGCGATTACTCGCTAAGGGCACCCCCTGTGCGGTACGGACCTGAGCTTATGGCATCACTGGTAGAGGGCAGCAAGGGACGTGCTGGATCGAAATGCTTTTTTGCCCCTGATCGATGGCAATAGATTTATACATAACCGGTGAAAACTCAAACTCAAGATACGTAATATTCTGATCTAAACCGGTCTTTGACCCCAGAATCAGGAATGAATGTAATAAATAAGGCAGTTTCGCAGGGAGTCGCACAATTATCTCGGTACCCTTCCTTCTCTAATATAACACAACCCCACAGCGTTATCCGAAGCCTTAATTCCGCGAACTGAACTCTCGAAACTAAAAATAAACCGTTTCAATTGAACCGAACACCCGTCCCGTCAGGTGTAACGAAATCCAACGCAATGAAGTGAAAACTTCACCATCTGGTGAGCGAATCGCTCTCATGAAATATGTATCAAAAACCTTTACTAAAAGTACCTGTGCTATGGGTAAAGTCGACCTCAAAAGTCTTTTACCATTCTAAGGCCTTGGTGATGCACAGATTCATAGATCTTTTAATTTGTCGACGATTTCTATTAAGTCATGATCATCATTTCAGCCGAATGACGTCCACTGCTGGGCATAGACGTCCCCAAATTGTGGAAGGGGAGGGTTGCCATGATCGTTACGCTTGGCAGGGGGGTTGGCGAACGCCGTATAGTGGTAAAATGCATAGAGATCGCTGCTTCCCATTCTCTAGTAAGTCCCTTAGTTGCCTTTTACGATACCCACGGGAAGAAATGGGATGATGTTATTCTTTACGTCCGGTTCGTATACCAATTTATTAGTGGTCGGCGCAACATATCTTTTACTACCACACTTCTCTATTAGTCGTCATCCCAGTAGTCACCCCCTTTCAATCCATATCATAATTCACACAGTCCATCTATTGTTTGGTCTTCTTCTATTCTTATAACCCTCGACATTCCCACTCCTCACTGCATATTCTTCCATTTCCATTAAGTAAATTTGTGATGGATTGAAAGGGGGTGACTCATCTCAGTAGTCACCCTTTCAATCCATATCATAATTCACACTGTTTTTCCATGCCTATTAGCATTGTACTTTGATTGTGTTGTAAACGCCAATTATTTAGGAGTAAACGTGACGAATCGCCTCTCGATAGGAAACGACCAATTGGAAATGTGAAGTATCATAAATGTCCATGTAGGTTAATGTTTTTTTAAGGGAAATATCTTTTTCTCGTCTGATTTGTGTTTGACAGATATAAAATTTTAAACTTAGTGAAGTTTCAATTCACTAGGAATTGTTGTCAAAAGTGATTAAGTAATTACGACGTCGACTGTACTGTTAAAGGTACTTGTGGAAAGTTGAGAGAGAAATTTTTGATGTAGGGAGGCTTACCTTCCGTTTAATTATATTCGTAATTTGGGTGTTAGGATTTGGACTAATTAGTCCCGGAATTAAGTGCATCTTAAGTATGGTTGGGACCATACCCTGGTTTTTGAATGTCTGATTAGTAAGCCCCCCAGCTAGATGGACCGACGACCGCAAAAAGGTGGCTGGGACAAACTGGATGCGGAAGGCAGAAGACAGGGTGTCGTGGCGCAGCATGGGAGAGGCGTATGTCCAGCAGTGGACTGCGATAGGCTGAGTTGATTGATTAGTAAGTGTACATATTAATTTAATTGTAAACTATTGCGATTGATTAACAACACTGACGGTTGTTGCCATTCAAATCCACATCCACACTATATATTTATTATTTTATTATTTATTATAATTTTATTATATATTATTATATTATATATTATTTATTATTTTATTATAATTATTATATATTATTATTATTTATTATTTTATTATCCACACTATATATATATATATATATATATATAATATTATAAATGTGAAAGTAACTCTGTCTGTCTGTCGGTCTGTCTGTCTGTCTGTCTGTCTCGCTTTCCTGCTAAAACTGCTGAACCGATTTAAATGAAGTTTGGTACACAGATAGCTTAGAGCCTGAGAAAGGACATAGGCTACTTTTTTATCCCGGTAGTATGTTCCCGCGGGATAATTTCCGACCACCACGCGGGCGTAGCCGCTGGCAAAAGCTAGTAAACTTTAATAGTTGATTAAAGACCGTCTAAGAAATATTTTCCCAAAAAGTACTACGCTTTGCCAATTTTTCTAGTCTGGTGTTCAGGATTGAAAGGAGCACGTAAAAACGATCCATTAAAAAAAAAAACGTTTGGATTCGGTCCTCAGCTGGCGTAGAAATTTGTGAACATAAAGTATAAATATACAGTGAAACATATGACCTTTTTTGAAGTCTGTTAAAAATGAAAGCACAATATTTTTTTTGTGAGTAGGTAGGTACTGCATTCAATCCGCTTATTTATTTAACCATAACTCATTATATGTTCTCGTTTATCTTAAAATACATTTAAAAAAGAAAACGATCCAAAAATAATACTTCAATTATTCCATTCTGTTAACCGGCTTAGAAAAAAAAAATCGTTTCTGGAAACAATACTCGAAAAAACGCACCTTTCTTTCCAAAACCTTCACTATAAACACCCATTCCTATTCTGACCGCAAAGGAAATCAACTACCATTTAAAAAAAAAAGAAAAAACAGGAAAACCCCAAACTACGGCAGTGTGTGGGTTAACTAGAATTTATAGCTGGCAGCACAAATTAATAGCCGCTTTCGGAAGCGAGGCCTAATTGAGAATTGTGCCCGATGCGTGCCTCAATAATGTTTGGCGATAGCTAATTTATTTATTTAGGTAGTTTTTTGAGAGGGCCTTCGAAAATAAGTGGTTGGAGAGTATCTGTGGGTTTTGGTGAGGAAAAGGTCATAGCTCTCCGTTTTTTATTTTTATTTAGGACAACCAACACAACGTTATCTGATCCCAAACTAGGCAGAGCCTGTATTATGGCAACCAGACAACTGATAAACATACTTATATGTTTCTAAATACATACATATTATAAATAAATTACACCCAGACACAGAACAATTGATTGTGCTCATCACACAAAGATTTGTCCTGGGTAGGAATCGAACCCACGACCTCAGTCTTAGCAGTCAGGGTCACTGACCACTAGACTAACAGGCCATTTTAGTATGTCGTCAATTGCAACGTGATTTTTGCTTGTGCTTGACCATACGCTTGTGCATACGCTGTTGGACAATAGTGCATCACGATACGTATCACGACACGCTACGCCCATCATAATCAGTTTATGTTGTTCCCACTGCTGGGACACAGGCCTCCTCTCGGTGAGAGGGAGTGGGCCATAATCTACCACGTAGGCCCAGTGCGGGCTGGTAGATGTCACATGTCTTCGACTTTTTGGTTCTAGGCCTCAAAAAAAGGAAAACATAGTGAAGAAACCGGCATGGTTTCCTCACTATATTTTCCTTTTTTTCTTGGAGGCCTTGAAATCATGGACTACTTAAATCACATTTCTTCTTTTCTCTCTCTTCTACCTAACCGTTTCCTCCGAGACACGGAGGGGTCTTGGTAGGTAACAATGGACACCCATCCACGGATCAACTGCGGTAAGCGTAGCTTAACCTGATCGATCGATCCGTGCGGCTGTTATTACGTAGCCACAAGCCCATCACAACACGTCTCAGTCAAGTCATACATGTCGTATACTATTGTATAGCACATGTGCCCAAGTCATGCTAGTTATGGTATTCATGTTCTGTGTAAAAATGGACTAACTAAGTCGCAGAAAACCGTGACTTAAGTGCGAGTTTAAGTCATACAGTGCTATGGTCAGGTAGACCGAAGCAAAGAAAACCTGTTCAGATGGAGATTCACAGATGACTCCGCCCTGGAGTGTAAATGTGGTGCTGTCTCACAAACAATGTGGCACTTGATATATTGTCCAGCGTGTCTTGTTGTTTGCATGCTATAAGATTTGAAGGACGCTACTGAAAGTGCTAAGCTCGTAGTCAAATTCTAGGCTAACCCTATTTCCTGCCAGGGTCGCGAGATTCGTTCGAAAGAGATACCGTGGCCATGGCATATGGGCAATTGATGGAACACGGGTGGGTTTTAGTCAGTAAAAGTCTGACACGCCCTTCCGGTCCACCCAGAGCGGGAGACGCCATGTGATGATTTCCCAAACACAAAAAAAAACCCTATTTAGATTGCTATCGACACACTAAGAAGAAGAAGAAGAAGTGATAGAACAGCGTTTATATTGATACAAAAAAGGAACGACCAATACTAACCACCCTTGCCTATATACTTGCTCACTGCATTTCAGCGATTTCAGACCATTAAAAAGTTTCCGACGATGTGACTTTCCTGGGAAAGTCTTATCCGGAAGCTAAATGTGCCGATAATGCATTAAATTGCAGTTTCTTTGGTTGACATATCTTATCGTGATTTAAATCAGCAATCTAGTGCTTACTGACAGTAATAATGATGCTTTAAGCATTCATGCCAGATGGGAGCAGTGGTGAAATACTGTTATCGGCCGAGACTTCGTAAGTTCGAATCCAGACAGGCGCTCAACTTCATCATCACACACATCACATCAACATCACATCAAAACATCGTGAGGAAACTGGCATGTGCTAGAACCAAGACTTAGAAGACATGTGACATCTACCGCGTGGTGGACCTAGCGGCCTGTGTCCCAGCCGTGGGAACATTGTATTGGCTGATTATGCTTCATGCCACCACGACAAAGTATTTCGCGTTTTTCCTTACACTATCAGTAATGTTTTTTGTGTTTTATAACTTATAAACCTGATGAAACACTTAAAAGAGTAATGTGAAAGAATTTACTACTCGGTTCACGAGTAATTCTCGGCCAAGCAGAAAGGAGGGTTATGATGCTAACCAGTATGTATGTATGTGTGTTCATTTGTGCCCTCATCATAACTTTTTTTTTTTTTTCAGATTGGGAAATCATCAAATGACTTCTCCCGCTCTGGGCGGAGCGGGAGGGCGTGTCAGACTTTTACTGACTAAAACCCACCCGTGTTCCATCAGTTGCCCATGTGCCCGGGTCACGGTATCGCTTTCGAACAATCACGCGACCCCGGCAGGCATCGGTCCTAGTAGACCCCTACACTGCTGCTGACATCTCTTTGAGGCGCGCGTGGAACACTGCGCGCCGTCCTTACCGTCCTTTGCCGAGCTTGGTCCTTACCGGGCGGCGAGCTACCCATTGCTCGCCACCCGCAAGCTCGCGCCTACGGTGGCCAGGAGTCCGCAATCGACTCCCGATGACCCTCATCATAACTTCTTATCATAATTTCACAATTGTTCGTGTGAAACGTCTTAATCGTCACACAATAAGTTCTATATGGTAGCCTCTACAGATCATATAAAGACGAAGCAAAATACCTATTTTTAATGATGCCGTTTTGGGTATTAAATAAAAGGGTTTAATACGACCATACAACCACGACCACGGTTTTCAGATTAGAATATTTTTATATTTCATAATTTTTCAGTAATCATGCTTAAGTTTTCGAACATAATTTTCTATCAAAATAACTTAGAAAAATCCTCGACAAAATATGTAGTCACCATCCCTCCACTATCACGAATGTGAGTACCTGCAGCTGTTCAATTTAACTCCGTATTTCCGAAGAACTTAGGAGTCGAAATAAAAAACCTTGGCTTCAGTTGAAGACACAGAAATCCTTTCCCCTAGCCATATGTGTGACGGTACGGGCCAATGGAGCGCACACTAGTTCAAATGGGGACCATGTTATGTAGGAAGGAGCTATTCAACTATTTACTTTTTGAGTGAAATTAATGTTGAATTCGACTGCCTCGTTGGTCTGGTGGTCTCATAAATACATTTTGTCACTAGTGGGTCTAGAATTGTGTGCTGAATATGTGGTTTCAGTTTGTATACACTCAACCTGTATACTATGTAAATACAATATTATAGTTTTGTTTTACCCGCCTGCCAAGCGTGGCGATTATGGCAAAGCCCCCCAAATTGGGAGAGGCCTAAGTCCAGCAGTGGACGTCTTACGGCTGAAATGATGAGTTTTGTTTTAAATGTTCAGTTCTGTGTGGTGCCGGTCGTAAAGAATAGCACCATACCATTTCTTCCCGTGGGTGTCATAACAGGTGGCTAAGGGACTTAATAGATAATGGATAGCAGTGTTCCCTGTGCATTGTACCACCATACTGCGATCGCCAACCCGCCTACCAAGCGTTGCGATTTTGGTTTTTGGGAGGCACATGTCCAGCAGTGGATATCGTTCGGTTGAAATAATGATGATTTAAATGTACGGTCAATTTAGTAGGTTCCTACTTGAATATATAAATTAGTCGTAATAGTACTCATTAGAGCGTTTGTCATTTTACAAGCGACCTTCTAGTCTCAATTTTGTCACAGTATGTTCTGTTCTCAGACAACTACAATATAGACAACACTGTTTACCAATTATTGTTATTTTTTATTATTTTGCCTCTTCTGCCCCACTACTGGGCATAGGTGTTCCAGGAACTCATTTACCGCGCCACCTAGTACCAGCCTTGTGGTACGCGTCAAGGTCATCTTGCTCACCGCTATCTGGGCAGACAGCGCAAATGTTTGCCCAGCGGTCATCCTGAATGCGGCTGATGTGTCCCAACAAATCTCATTTGAGCCTGGCAGCCTTCTTGCCTACATCTATTATACCCGTTTTGGAACATTTATTTATTTATTTTGCAAAAATCACGCAACCCAATAATTTCCTCATTATATTTCTCAACCGCAAGCCAGGGATACAAAAACTCTCCTCCAAAATTTAAGATGAATAAGCAGATTTAAGAATCATTTTACTTTCCGCGAGTCATAAATTAAATTGCTCTAATATATCAAATTGCTCATCGCGGTAGATAATCTCTTGGTACATAGCCCTCAGTTTAATTTCATTTTGTCCGCGAAATTACCATTTTTATTGGTCAATATATTATACGAGTCTAATAAACATAATATAGTCTTTCGAGGAAACTGTTTGGAGAGAATTTTTGTTTTATTACGTTTTCTGTTGAATGGAGAAGAATGCGTTTTTTGGGGAGAACTCTGGCGATTTTTAAATATTTTTTGTTACCAAATTGGATAAATGCCTTCATCCAAATTGGTAGGTAACAAAAAAAAAAAATCCGTAACTAACAGTAGGAATCGCAGTCATTTTGATAATTCAACAACGTACATTGCGATATTTACGTTCCTGCGCAAACAATTTTTTTGAACATATGACGCAATGGATTAAAAATAATCTTCAAAATGATTCATATTCTGATACTAGCTTCTGCCCACGACTTCGTCCGCGTTAAATTTCTTACTCCCCTGACCTTTCCCGTCGCGTCGAATCGCCTACCCGTGCGATTTTTCCCGTTCTTGTAACATGTTTCATTACTGCTCCTCTCTTCTTGGTTGTAGCGTGATGTAATATAGTCTATAGCCTTTCCCGATAAATAGGCTAGCCAACACAAAAATATTTTTTAAATTTGAACCAGTAGTTCCTGAGATTACCGCGTTCAATCAAACAAACATACAAACAAACTCTTCAGCTTTATAATATTAGTAAGTATAGATTAGTATAGATGTAAATATAAAGTACAGATATAGCGTGATACGTTATTAGGGTGTAGGGCAGGAATGGCACATAAAGGAAGAGGCCAGGCGAGGTTTTCTGTAAATAACTCAACGTGAAAAGAGTGAAGTGAGTTGTCAATACTGTCAATCCCAACTATCAGGTGGAATGACAGCTCAGTTAGAAGTCACTTCACCTCAGTTTTCACTGTGATATTTATACAGAACAGACCGGCTGTAGTCAATAGTGGGTGGATTTTTTTGCCGATAATGACGATGTGGTAGAGAAATAGAAAGTTGGCCTGACTTATTTGTTATCATTAATTTAGTCATTTGACTTGAATGGATGTTGTGTGTTGTGTTTTGTTGTCTCATCCAGATGTTATCCGCGAGTTTGACGATATCATTAACCCAACGCGCTTTTTGGCGGCTCTGATATCTTTGGCCTAACCTCAGCAATCATTACTACCAAAAACCTAATAATAAATTTGAATTAATTATAAAGCATTATTCTTATAAGGCGCTACCGCTGCTAAAATTGCTCCAATTTTCGAACGAATAAAATAAAAACTACTAAGTTATCCTGAAATTCCTTTTTCAATTCTATTACTTTTACAGTTTTCTACTGCAATACCATCAAAAATGCAACAGAAACACTCAAGAAAAAAAAAAAAACGGCGCGAATAAATCGAACTCCAAATTCAAACGCAAAAGAAAAAGACATTCCTTTTTCAAAAGTTTAACTTGCCAGCTATCGCATACCGCCGTCCAACAAAAACTCAGCCAGTCCTTTTCCCAACGTTTAAACTGAGTCAGGCCCTTAAGTACCAAGTTCTACCAACTTATTGTGATCGATTTTTCTCTTATTTTTTGGGGCTTGAGTTCCCTTGAGTTGGGAAGCACAACTTTCCAGAATTTTCGGAAACAAATGAACGTGAAATTGGTGGAAAGTACTTAAGATTTAAACGATTGGTTTTGAGACGGAATTGGCGGGAACGGTGATTTTTCATTAAGAGTTATTAGTGGTTCTGAAGTGATAGTGGTTAAGTGTGAAATGTTAAGTTAGGGTCGAAAGTTATTATTTGTGGTTTTCAAGTGAATATATTTATTATGTGTGGAATACCTAATTGTCGCTAATTAAAATTACAACGTGTTACGATGACCGTTTAGATATGCAAACTTATCTTAAATTACTTAAATTAGGTTCTTTTCTAAAATAATTTCTCATTCCAGACCGTCTCTTGCTGCCCTCGACCAGCGATGCTCTGAGGTCCATACCACACAGGGATATACCCTTAGCGAGTGGTCGCTCTAGTTTTAAGTTTTAAAGCCCTGGCTAGGGGCCTTAATTCTTTAAGGTAGCCACGGGCAAGTCCGGTTAAGCAGCTGACAACCTCACAGGTTGACCTGATGGATATCATTCCAAAAAAAAAAAAAAAAAATAGAATGGTTCAAAGTACCACCTTTGCGATCTTTCGTCAGATTTCAATCTTGAAAATTTAGACGTAGTCTAAGCTAACGTTATAAAGAAAACTGGCTGGATTTTTTTTTGGATGTGTTTATGATACATTTTCACTCTTAAACGGCTGAGCGGATTTAGTTGAAATTTGGCACATGGGCAGACCATAACCTGAATATAGCACATAGAATAATTTTTATCTCGATATTCCCACGGAATATCGAGATAAAAATCGTGGGACGCAGCTAGTACACACATTGAAAGTTCTAAAGCATGAATATTACAGAATACTGAGAACAATAGAATCCTAGCACTTTCACTGAAGGAGATGTATCTATAACAGAAATTCAAAAGAATTTTCATAATTAAAAATATTACTTATGGATTTTACAGCACAAACAGTTTTTCCTACTTTATTTATTTATTTAAACTTAATGCCTTAGGCATTCTTTACCATTCAACCAAGGGTGGTGTAGAGTTCCTATTTCATCTTAAAAATGTTATTTTTAGGTCATTGCGTAACATACAAACATTAGGAGTGAAAATGGAATTTGCATGCCCTATCCAGCCAAAATAAGCAATGTACTTAATAATGTAAACTGTAAAACGGTATTTTCGACAAATAAATGATTCGTAAGTTTTTCGAGCATCACTAATACACTCACGTATAAATAGTATGACAGTGTGTAAATAGTATGTTAGAGGAGGCGCACTTAGTATGTAATTGAGTTGGTGTACAGCGGCTTTGTCACTAGATTCTTGTGGTAATACAACTTGGGGGGTTGCAAGGGAAGGGCGGGGGCGGGGCTTCGAAAATAATTAAAACTGAATCTTGCTACTGAGCCGATACAAAGGTGTTGGATAATTTTTCACTCGCCTACCGAACGATATAAAAACGAAATGAAAATGGACCTTCATTCTTATCTAATTTTGTCGGTGTTGTGTGACCTAGAACGAAAAAGAAATGAAAATTCTCTAAAATGACCTTCAAAAAATAAAAGATATTATTTTCCAGAGAATAGCACCATTCCATTTCTTTTCGTAAAAGGCGACTACGGAACTTACTAGGGAATGGGCAGCAGCGTTCTCTAAGCATTTTACCACCATACTGCGATCGCTTACACGCCTGCCAAGCGTGGCGGTTATGACAAACCGTCTCATTTCGGGGGAGGCCTATGCCCAGTAGTGGACATCTTTTGGCTGATGGTGATGACCCATCACAACGACTTTAGCTAGATAATTTAAAACAACCCTGTATATACTTTAACTTTATTTCAGATTAAGAATCAGAATCATTATTTATTTGTCAAACATAAGTTATTACATTATAAGATCTTATGGTAAATAGTGTTAAGTGCTCTATGTTTTGTCAGCTAAGACATACAAATATTTGTGTTATAAGGGTAATATACATTTTTGAATAATTGTTATACATGAAAAAATAAAGAAAGAAATGTAATTAAATTATACATATTGGTGTTAATAAGTATATGTATATAGATGCACACATATCAGATTATAAACATAACCCGCTACCGCCCATGCCTTACACCACGCCACACTTGACGAAGACTTGGCTAGATTTTAGCCCCCCTCGTAAACTTGGCCCCTGGTTTGTTTAGCCCCCAGTTATTATTGGACCAACACTTATGCCCTGTGACTCGCCGCTACGTCGTTCATTGTGCGCTGTTTTGTTGGAACCAGTGTTTAGCTTAGTTGCAAGTTTCCTTGCGTGTATTATTAATCTTGGAACTGTGTAGAACTAAGATTCCTTGTGAGCTATTTTAGAATAGCTTGTGGTGTGGTGTAACGAACAGTATTTTTTTTTTTGTGGATGCGAAATCATTAATATTAAATGACGTCTCCCGCTCTCTGCGGGAGTGGGAGGGCGTGTCAGATTTTTACTGGCTAAAACCCACCCGTGTTCCTTTAGGTGCCCCTGTACCAGGGCCACGGTGTCTCTTTCGAACAAATCTCCCGAGCCTGGCAGGCATCGGTCTTAGCAGACCCCTTCAGTACTGCTGACTACTCTTTGAGGCGCGCGTGAAATACTACGCGCCGTTGACACGGGGCTGGTCCTTACCGGGTGGCGAGCTACCCATTGCTCGCCGCCCGCAAGCCCGCGCCTGCGGTGGCCGGGAGTCCGCTATCGACTCCTGACGCCCAAGGCGTCTCCTCCTGCGGCGGACGAACAGAGATCTTAGAAGAAGGGTGCTTGCTTTGCGAACACAAGAATTGCTCACTTTTATCGAACACAAACTCAACACAATTTTTCAGTTAAACCATTTAAAGGCTTCTTTTATCAAGGGCTTGGTCATTCAAAAAGATGAAGCTAGTTGCACACAGCTGGACTCAGGCTTTCTAACTATGAGAGAGACTGGGTCGTAATTCACCACGCGGGCCCAGTGCGGGTTGGTGCCTGACACACTTCGAATTTTTGGTTTTAGGACATGCCGGTTTCCTCACGATGTTTTTCTTCACTGTTCTGAGAGCAGTGGTAATGAAGTGATTTACACAAAGTAAAATGGCTGTCTGGGTTCGAACATAACATGTAAATCGAAGCATTTACCACTGGGCCACCATGCTCCAGGAGGGACTGTCTATAGGATCACATAATAGTGACCTTATTGGTGATGTTCTTCAGAATTCAGGTGCATAGTAACTGCCTGCCAGGGTCGCAAGATTTGTTTGAAAGAGTTACAACAGCAACTGAAGGAACACGGGTGGGTTTAAGTCAGTAAAAGTCTGACACGCCCTCCCGCTCCGCCCAGAGCGGGAGACGTCATTTGAAGATTTCCCAACAAAAAAAAAAAAAAAAAAGAAAAAGCTGCGTAGTAACTGGCGTGCATTCATAACCGTTAACGAGGCAAAATTAGTTTTGTAAGGATCATTGCAGATGGCGTTTTGTAGTTGCGACTTACTCCCAAGGGAAAAAGGCGTAAGTTTATGTAGGTATGTATCAAAAACATTTTACACACGAAACAATAGGTTTTTTTCTAGTGTTATAATACCAATTACAATACGTTGCATTAACACCGACAGAAATCAATAATAAGAAATAAAGTGTGTCTGGGATCCTTTAAGCGGTCTTTGTTTAATTCCTTTTAGATAGATGCTACTACTCCATCACTGAGTTTACTACTGACAAACAGAGGTATGACGGTTCTGACTTACTAATTAAACACTTATGATTGTATTTATTGATTATGTGTAAATATGTTTATCTATCTTAAATTGTCATGACCTGTATAACTTTTTTATTTTTATTAATTTTTAAATGTAATCTACTGACATGCCACCCTAATTGTAATGCTTGTTTTTATATTATTTTTGTACGCCATTTATTGGCAAAACATAGTGCACTTATTTTAGACAATTTATTATCTGTAACCATACCTATGTTTTACAAAATGAATTATTGATTGATTGATTGAATAAAACACATTTCATTAAAAAATATATACAAAAACAATACTCGTGACTTAAATACAGGCTTGTTTCGCGACTGTTCCCGTTTCTACAGCCCATGAGACGGCTATTTTAATTAGTTCCAACTGTTTATAATGGTAGAAAGTTTTCAAACAACCCAACGTTTCAGTTTTTCAGTTGCTTTCACTGAAGTATCTATGTTTTATTTTTATGGAGGCTGGCCTTTTTGGAATGTTAGTGGCAAAAACGATAGGCTTCATTCTTTTGTCAAATCGTATACCTAAGATAAGATAATTTATTTATTGACAAAAAATATTAACTTTACAACAACCATTTTGCTTGAAGAAAAAAATGTAGGCTATAATGAAAATAATAGAACAGGGTTGCATCTGTAGCCGAACTAGGTGAAAAACCTGTATCTCGATTACAGTGCCATACCTCTCTGATAACGGACTGGGAGGTTATTAGCCAACATTTCAAATTATTGTTAAAATTAATATAATGGTATGGTGGGTTTATCTGTAATAGTCAGATCTTTATGTCATAACGATACGCTTTTTGGGGTCATTGGTGGCCTAGGGTAATGGCCGCAAGTATAGAGCTGTAGGTCTTAAAGTGATGCTGCATCACCTGGAATGGCTTTATTTTTGTTTGTGTCTGAATGGTGCTGCTCCATACGTCATGTTCGTGAGCAGGCGCTGTCAGTAGAGACTGGTCATCTTTTAGCTGCCACAGCTTATTTTAGTTTCTGAATTTTTCTTTTATTTTTGTTTAAATCACGGACCGTGTGGTGCCGGACGTAAAGAATAACACCACCCCATTTATTCCCGTGGGTGTCGTAAAAGGCGATTAAGGGACTTACTAGAGAATGGGCAGCAGCGTTCTCTATGCATTTTACCACCATACTGCGATCGCCAACCCGCCTGCCAAACGTGGCGATTATGGCAAGGCCCCCCAAATTGGGGGGTCTTACGGCTGAAATGATGATGATGATGATAAAATCGCGGACGCTTTTAATCTGCACGTATTTATTACATCGTTCTCACATTGATAATTTCAACATAAATGATGTAACAAACGTTTTATAATATTTTTTTATTTGAAAAGAGTGTCCATGTATTTTGTTGCCCGTTCTTCTCCATAGGTACTGCTATGATTTGGAATGGGTAACTTCTACCTTTATCTTTCTGACTCATCGCCCTTTGACAGTTCAAAAGTGCCTGTAATTGAAATATTTGAAGTAAATGCTTTGAGTTTAGGTTTGAGTTAGAGTTTATTGGGGAATTAAAAGATATAATGATGGATGGCATCCAACCGATTGACCTTCAAATTTAAAGTTCGCGAGCATATTCGCAAGAAGTTGGCAGTATCATCACAACGGTAATATTTCGTCATTGTTTGTCTCGTTTGTTTTAGTAAATTCAATTATGTATGTATATTTATTTATGTATATATATAGTTAGGTATATATTTTATGTTTATAATTTAAATATGTTAAGCGTTCATATTTATATATCCTTTTAATCATTGCACCTACCACTGTATGTCTCTGCACCACCCAAAGGTTGACTGGTAGAAAATGCCTATGGCATTAAGTCCGCCTCTGTACATTAATGTGCTTGAAGTATTAAATAAATAAATATATAAATATAATCGAAAAATTTAATGATTAATATTTTAAGTTTTTCATAGTTGTATAAATATCGCCCATAGACCCTCTAGTTGCTAAATTGAGAAGAAACAACAGTCAAGTTATAAAACCGTTATTATATTACTGCGGCATCTGGTACCGAGCAATCGTATATCAACGTATATTACGTCTTAATGCAGTTCTCACAAGGAAAGTCCTCTTTAATTGTTTTGTTCATAACTTCATAGAAACCTTTCTATTAATGTAATACTAGCTTTTGCCAGATGCTATGAAATAAAATGTTTTTTTTTTCTGGTTGGGAAATCATCAAATGGCGTCTCCCACTCTAGGTGGAGCCGCCATTAAATTCTGAGAAGTATACTATTATTATTATTTTAATGATTTTGAATGTGAGTACTATGTAGATGATGTTTGTTTATTTTTGTAAATATATCTTTCTTACTCATTTCATTTTAATGATAATCTGGCAGTTTGAGTATTTAATGCGGCTTACCAAAATGTCTTTTCTTTGGTATTGTTCGTCGAACTGTTGTGATCCTTATATTCTGAGTTGAGTTGTAAGATTACTGACAAATGCGTGCATTGACTGGACAAGTCCACTCAATCTGTATGGTTCTTTCGTCAAAAGACCATTTCAGACATCCCGTGTACATGGTCCTCAAATGATCAGACCGCGACTATTTCCTGATTTTATATACACATTGACATTGATGAATTTTACTTAAACAATGACATGAATATTTACTTTTAAAGTATTATATTGTTTTAATTATTCAAAAAATCAAAAAATCAAAAATCAAAAGTCATTTATTCAAACTAGGCTGAGAGTCAGCACTTTTTGAACGTCAAAGTTACAAAAGACAGTCCCCCCAAAACGCCCGCCCTTCGACACTTCCTAGTGCTTTAGCTGGGAAGAAGAAGTGGCGGAACAAACTCCCCAGCAGCACAGCTGTCTGTTTAGTTAGAAGAACTTGATTCTATACAATATCGTGTAAGTAATTAATATTATCAAACAAAACAATTGTAAATGTGAAGACTAAATGGGTGTTTTTTTTTCTGGTGTCCTTTTCTTCTCATTTAATTTTTATCATGGTCTGGCAGTAGTAGTAATTTATGCGACCTTTACAAATGTCCTTTTTTTTGGTATTGTTCGTCGAATCACTGACTTCCTTAAGTTCTGAGTTGAGCTGCATGATTGATTACTGACAAATGCGTGCACTGATTGGACAGGTCCACTCAATCTGTGTGGTTCTTTCCTTAAAAGACCACTTCAGAGGCCAATCCACATGGTCTTCACACGATCTGACCAAGATTTTGTCTGGACTTTAAAAGAGACTGTGACCTCTGAGTTTGTTTCGGCCCTTCTTCTCAGAGTAGTCAGATAAGAAACGCCAACCTCATCTAGGTTTAAAAAATATGATTGACGTGTAAAAGTGTTTGTACAAACCTACTTGCAAAAATAAAGTCATTTATCATTTATCAATCAAGCTATGCATTTCCAGTATAAACTGACCTCTCATTGTACGAAAAGCTTATACAATGCGAGGTCAGCTAAAACTGAAATCGTATTGTCTGATATGTAGCAGTGTGTACCTAGAACTTCATGTTAAACAACACCGCGGTACGAACTAGCCACAGCGACGGGGGAAATCAGTAGTCATATGTTTAATTAAAACTCAGTCTGTTATACATATTTGTATGATAATTTTAATACGAGAGGGCTTTATTTTAATAAGCGCGTCGCTTTTATGGCTTTACTGAATAGCTTGTATTATTTTTTATGTATTTGGTGCATGAATGCAGGTAATGAAATGCATGCATATATTTTTTATTTTTATGGTTTTTGAATATACGGTTAGGTATTCTAGAAATGAGATATTTTTTTGTTTTATATCGTTGGGGATCATCATTTCAGCTGAAAGACGTCCACTGTTGGACATAGGCCTCTTGCAAGAGGAGAGGTTTGCCGTAGTCGCCATGCTTGGCAGGCGGGTTATCAATCGCAGTATTGTTTTAAAAAATTATAGAGAACGCTGCTGCCTATTTTCGTTGCGAATATACGGGTGTAAATAAAACCAAGAAATTGCAATATTGCAATTTCATTTTACGACAACCGAGCTTTTATGGGTTTATTTTCGGGTATTAGCGGGAAAATGCACCATAGACAGAATATAAACAAGTCATAACGCCATCGGTCATGTGACATTGATAGTGAACACAGAGTTGCCAAAATAATAATTATAAGACACATCTAGAATGTTGCCACTTTTAAAGACTTTATAAAGCCTGAACAAGGACCTCGTAATTGGTAATTTTAAATTCAACCCTTAGGTTGAATGTCATGTCTAGTAGCAGCAATTTTTTCTATAATAATGACGAAAAATTTCAATTTTTCGTTGACAATTTTCAAAATTATGTACTCTCAGACAAATAAAGAAGTTTCAACAAGCTTGTGTAGTAAATGTCATGAAGAAGAAAACACAGCTTCCAGAAAGAGATCTAACTAAAAATATTCCTTCGAAAAGAAAAAAAAAACAATTGATAGTTTCACATTCCATTCCAAATTCAAAAACTTCTCCAGTTAAAATACGACTCGGAGAAAAGTTAGACAGAGGCAGAGCACTACAAAACACTTCTGCAAGAGAGGGACGACGATAATGAAATAGTTGCAGAAGTGGGCACATAGCGCGATTTAATTAAGCATTTTAATTCATTTTAATTAAAGTTTGTTGAGCGTGATTTCCCTTGTCGCAGTGTTTTGTTTCTGAATGAAATGGAACGATTGATGTGACGACGGCCATGTATGTGGGTCACCTAAGTGGATCGAAAACAGGTTAAATTGCTCTCGGAAAAGTTTCAAATACAATTGTTTTTTGCGTCTGGTATGTGTTGCTGAAATGTGTATATTAGTTAGTCTGGGGCTATAGCGTAAATATAGCATAATCAGGCTATAATGTTCCCATTGTTGGGATGTAGGCAGGTGAGAAAGAGTAGGCCATAATCTACCTCGCTGGCCCAGTGCGTTGGTAGATGTTACATGTCTTCTGATTAAATAATTTGCCCTAAGTTAATCGTCTGTCTGAGGTAGAACCTACGATCTACAAGTTGCAGCCGTTAATACTAGTCTACAATTGCTTTTAGGTAGGACGGCGGGGGGTTTATAAAAGATCTCCATTCTAGGTCTTAAGTTTATTTCTCGATGTCGGATAAGGATCGATGGAGGAATAAGGAGCTTGTAGGAAGATACAATTGTAATGAGTTGAAATCTCTTATAACTGGTTTTACTTTTTTCTGTTTGACGAGTAAAATAGTTTTTTTTTTTTAAGACATTTACAGACATAAATTATCACTGATCATTCGCTTGCCGTGCTTGGTATCCACGGACCAAGCACGGCAAGCGAATGATTAGTGATAATTTGGGCTAACATCTTTACATATTAAGATGCCTCCGTGCCTAATGCCTCCTTATTGCAGGTATGCTGGAAGAGATTTCAAAAGAAATAAGCATTTCCGTTGTACAGATTTTTCTGTTCCATTCTTTTTGTCTATTTATATGTGTGCATAAATCCATACTAATATTATAAATGCAAAAGTAACTCTGTCTGTCTGTCTCGCTTTCCTGCTAAAACTACTGAACCGATTTAAATCAAATTTGGTACACAGATAGTTTAGAGCCTGAGAAAGGACATAGGCAAATTTTTATCCCGATAGTATGTTCCCGCGGGATAATTTCCGACCTCCACGCGGGCGAAGCCGCTGGCAAAAGCTAGTGGTTAAATAAATATATAAGATTTTAAGCCGTTGGTCAGGCTGTCATTCGTAGATCTTGATAGTCTTACGAGTTGTCAGAAGCCCGAAAGTTTGACTTACCAATGGGTATCGTACTACCCAGTGACTAGGTCGTGGACATCAAATAGGCAGTCGCTCCATGTAAAATACCAATATTCCGCTGCATCCGGTTAGACTGAAAGCCAACCCTAATTTACATAGATAGGAAGGCTAAGCAGATGATGATTCTTATTTTTATTACGTCTATAGTCTCCTCAAAACTTCATTTTTGTGGCCACAAATCCATACTAATATTATAAATGCGAAAGTGTGTATGTCTGTTTGTCCGTCTTTCACGGCAAAACGGAGCGACGAATTGACGTGATTTTTTAAGTGCAGAAGGTTGAAAGGATGGAGAGTGACATAAGCTACTTTTTGTCTCTTTCTAAGCCCCCACTTCCCTAAAATGGGGGGTGGAACGCGCTAATCTCAGGAACTACTGGTTCGAATTGAAAAGTTATTTTTGAGTCAGGTAGCCTATTTATTGAGGAAGGCTATAAGCTATATAACATCTCGCTACGATCAAAAGGAGCGGAACGGCAACAAAAAAAATGTCGAAAACAGGCAGGCTGCGATGCGACGGGGTCAAGGGAGCAAATATTTGACGCGGACGAAGTCGCGGGCAGAAGCTAGTAATAACATAAACACAAGTCAATAATCATTAATCTAGCTCGTATGACAAAAACTATTATATATTTACTTACACGCCTGTTTTCCTGAATGTTCCACCAACAAACTCCCAACACAGGGGTGACAAACTATTGGCGTTTTAATTTAGAAATTTTAATGAAACTCGACCCCTGGAGTGGAACTTTTAGTTTTATAGTTACGCAGGCACGTTACGGTCAAATACCAATTAAATTTAATAATTAACTAGTTTATAATTAATCTGTTTGCACGAGTTGGGTTATAGGAGTTTTATGGTTTTGTTTTCAAGGGTTTTTTTTGTGTAGTGTAGTGTTGATTTATTTATGATTTTGTGTTTTTATTATGTAGGAGTAAGGAGTGTATTCTGTCAAATTATTTATAGCTAAGTGTCGCTCGGGTCTAGATCTGTAATCTGGGATGAAAAGTAGCCTATGGTTTTCTCCAGGTCCCAGGCTATCTGTCAAATTTTCTTAACAATGCCCTCAGCCGTTTTTATGTAATGCTGCAACAACCATTCAATCATAAAAACTTTTAAATTTATATTAATGGATGATAAATGAAATATATTTATTGTTATCATCGGTAAATACCAATTACGGGGATTTATAAATTCCTATAGAACGAGCAAATAAATGTAAAATATTGGTACTTACCAACCAATAATTTCAATGCTTTTACTTCTATAAACCAAAACAAACTAGGTAAATAAACCAACAGACTAAAACAGTCCTACAACCATAGACTCAAACCGCCTAAAACCAAATCCGTCATCAATATTTCATCCGGATGAAATATTCACTGTACCACCATTATTTTTACTAGCAGCTTTCAAAATTGGAATCGCAAAAATCCTCGCTATACATCAAAGGTTTCTATCAAAGCATATACTAAAATAGAGAAAAAAAAAACCCTTTTGTAATCTGATCACACGTTTGTGATTGCAATGAAAAAAAGAAAATTGAAAATAGAACATAGGTATTTTGAAAAAGTATTCAAATCGGTCGTCAGCTGTCATGTGATTGGTTAACGATACGCTACCGGTCCATATCGCGTGGTTGACGGCCCGTTGATTGGTTCGGACAGCGGTGCTAGAAGTTTTATAAACGCAAGGATACAGAAAAATATTTTGAAAAGTTGTAACTTATAATGCATTCAATACTATTAGTTGGTGAGGGAGGAAATTAGAAGAAATTTACGTCATTATCTGCCTAACATTTTTCTGACTATATTGGTGTTGACTTCCAGTTCCACCGGACGCAGCTGAATAAATGTGGTATTTTACATGGAGCGACTGCCTATCAGACCTCCACAACCCAGTTACTGGGTACAATACGTTACCTCTTGATAAGTTTGGTGGTTAGACAGAATGGTAATAAATTTAAAGATGAAAGAGTAGAATGTGAGAAAGTAAAATAAAATTGTATAACAAAATTACAAATTTAATAACAACTGTTCTATGATAATTTTCGTCGCTTTTGCTCTTCTCCATACAAATAAGTATATTTTGGAAGGGGCAACTAGAATCAGTTTTATTTTCTTGTAAACTGTGACGTACAAAAGTGCCTTATAATGGCGTAAATCAAATAAATAATTTGATTTTCACTTCAGTACACAAAAGGCATTAGAAATATAATTAACTAGCCTTTTCCAGAAGGTTTGCTCGCGGGGAGGTCGAAAATTATACCACGAGAACGTACTACTGGACTATTGCACCCGAAGTATACGGAAGTATTGCATATGTTTATTCAATTTATAAACCATCTGAATGTCAAATTTCATTCAAATCCATTCAGTCGTTTTTGCGATATTGAGTAACAAACATCCAAAGTTAACATTTTCTAATATTAATAAGATTATTTTTTTCGCACTAAAGTCTATCGGATAACACAGTCAAAACCAAATGCAAAAGACTTTCCCCAAACCAACTAAATAAAAGCACATAGGTAAGAAGTTCAATATTCCAATACTTGCATTGCATTCCAATGTCCTTCTCAAAACAGTTTGAGAGCCACTGTCCATAGCACCGAGTGAATTTGTCTAGTCCCGTTTCACGCGTGATCGTCGACATCAAAACGTTTTTTTGGCAACGACCATTGAACTGAACTGAACTTCATTTCATTTTGAATGATAACGGTATCACTCGCTAAGCATGACGTCTGTAGTTCATTAGTCCGTATCACTGCTTAGTCAGCCTATATTGTTCTCATAGCTGGGACTAGGGATGTTATGGATATGAAATTTCGGATACGGATTGATTACGAATGTAGGAATGATTATTATACCGGATACGGATATGGATATGAAATTATTTCGGATTATCCGTTAGTTTCGGATAATTTCGGTTACGGATATTAAACTTTTAAGGAATTTCAAAGTAAAATTCAAATAGCTAATAAAATTCTTTAATTTATATGTCACCATTTGGTAGGAATTACAATCAGTCTGTAAGTAATTATTACAGCTATTTAAAATAAAAATGATTATAAATATGTTATTCAGTGTTATCTAATCTACCTAAAATAAAAATGTAATAACAAATCCGATATTATCCGAAACTTTTATTTCGGATTCGGTTACGGTTACGGATAATGTTTATATCGGATAACCGATAGTTTCGGTTACGGTTACGGAGCTCCCTAACATCCCTGGCTGGGAATCTGCCACGCGGGCCCAGTGGTAGACGTCACATGTCTTCGAATGTTTGATTCTTGGTTATGCCGGTTTTCTCACGATGTTTTCCTTCATTGTTTTGAGAGCAATGGTGATGAAAATTATTTACACAAAGTTAAGCGCCTGCCTGTTAACCTTCAACTCGTTATTCGGGGCCGTTATCACTGCGCCACCACTACTCACTAACGGGCACATTATGAATTTAGAGTCCGATGTAAGAATGAATGACACAACAATTTGACAGCTGTTCCTCTTCCCGACGTATATGTTTGAAAAATTGCAATCGGGACTTCTTTTATAGGAGCAATGAATTTTGGACGGGCCGGTATCTTTGTCGAAGGACTTAGAGAACCCCTAGATGTGGGCTTTCAACTTAAATAAGAAAATTACTTTGAGTGTACTATAGTTAAACCTCTGCCCAACCCTTCAGGGAAACAAGGCGTGATATTAGGTTATGTTATTATGTGTTATCTTTATATACTGTGATCGTTCAAAACGCCGATATTATTGTACTGTGTGTTGCCGGACGTAAAGATTAGCATCATCCCATTTCTTACCATGGGTGTCGTAAAAAGCGACTGAGGGACTTACTAGAGAGTGGGCAGCAGCGTTCTCTATGCATTTTACCACCATACTGCGATCGCCAACCCGCCTATCAAGCGTGGCGATTATGACATTGGGGGAGGTCCAGCATTGGATGTCTTAGATATGGCTGAAATGATGATGATGATGATGTACCTACTACAATAGGTTCATATAAGATATTATTGGAGCAAGAGCATATCAAGAACAAAGTAACCAAAAGCCCAATATTACGATAACAAATTCGGAATCTTCTAAATAACTTTGAAGGAGAGTTACGACATAGTAATATTTACAGTCGACTCTCAAAACTTTTGCACGGCAGAGCATTAAATTTTCATATTTCCAAGATACTGCAACTGACACTCTCCCTGTATATTATTCTTTATGTTGTTTTGCTATTCTCAAATCGTTTGGAAATAAACTACCAATAATTTTGCCTGTAAGGCCCGGCGTAGACTTCGCAAAGCGTAGAGCAGCGCAGTTTTTAATGCCAAAACAAAAATCAACGTTTAATTTCTTTGAATAAAGTCGAAAATAAATAACCTTAATCTCCTCTTCTGCTGAATATTCTTCGGTTGTTGGATATTTTCAAATTCATTTCATCTCATAATATAAAAACAAGTCAACCACAGTCAAGATACAGTCACGAATCATAATCTGTATACACATCGCCAATATCATTTTCCATTTAAGTAATGATTGCAACTTTAAGATAAACCCTATTTCATAATAGTGTAGGTTCCAACGCACTATTTTCGTAATAACATAAAATGACAATCAGTAAAATAGGAGAATTTTTTACAAAGAAAAAGTTCAAAGTTGTTTATGTTGCCACTTTTGTTTTATCATTTTAATTTTATATATTCATTAAATCTAACGATAGTGTTTTTAGTATTTATTGTAATGATTGTTTGCTGCACCGGTTGACGTCATTACGTCAGCCCCGGCTGTCACTGAAAACCAGCGCTGGGGCTCTGTCTCGCATAGGGTCACAGCATTATGCTGAGTGATGGCCGTTTTGCGTGGATGGCACGCATATTTTCCCACACATATTTTTTTATTTTTGTATGTTTCTGGTCTTACTGTGCGTCATGTTTGTCGCAAATAAACGTATTTTCTTCTTTTTTTTCTAAGCGCATACATATTAGTGCTCGTGACTGTTTGAGGTTGTGATATTTTCTACTATTAAGTATTTTTTTTTTTTAAATTATAATTTAATCATCACTGAAATATAAGTGTGCATGACGTGTTCCTTGGGCTATCCAAGAACACATCATGCACACTTATCGCATAATGCACAATTTCTCAATCATTTTGAAGGTTATTACTTACCCATTGCTTTATACGTTGGCGAAATTGTACGTTCTACAACATAATTGACGCAATGAACATTGATGAACCGTCAAAGTAAAAGTTATTCCTACTGTTACTATGTTATATAAGTCGCCGGATAAGTCTGAAATCGCGAATTCATCTTGAGCACGCCTGCGGGGTAAGCACGGCCGCTGTGATAGGCTGGAGCCACGTATTTTATCACGGTTTTGCTCCCAAAATGTGATAAGTGTGACTGTGTAATATGTGACTCAAGCCGATCACAGTTGGTCGTGCTCACTCCGCTGGTGATAAATGCTCGTGCCTTCACTGTGGGAGAATGACGCCTTTGCACTGCAGTAGGACATATAACATCTAGTTTGTAATTTTTTTTATATAATATCTTAGGACAACCAACACAACGTTATCTGATCCCAAACTAGGCAGAGCCTGTAGTATGGCAACCAGACAACTGATAAACATACATACATATTATAGTTAAATTACACCCAGACACAGAACAAATGATTGTGTTCATCACACAAAGATTTGTCCTGTGTGGGAATCGAACCCACGACCTCAGTCTTAGCAGTCAGGGTCACTAACCACTAGACTAACAGATCAGTCTAAATTCCCCGAAGTATTTCTCCAGTATTCCTCGAAGGGTTGGGTAGTGGTTAGGTAAGGTTGATATTTATTTGCCAGTACAAACTACGTTGCACTGCGCTTCCCCTGGTCTGCGCCAGCCTTAAAACTTTCCGCCTCGATGCCTGTTCTTATCGTTTTTCGCTATCAGCCACGATAGTGTTTGTTTTCTTTCGTTTTCATACAAGCGAGGCGGTTTGAGGTTTTTTCCTCGATAAACTTGATTGGCCAGAAAATATTCGAATACCGTTTTTTCCTGAGTCCGATAGCTGTGGGTATTGTGTTCCTTTTGTATTATTTTATGAAATATCGGCACAGTTTTGAAGCAAGACAGCTTGTTATTTTACAGATACCATGAATATTTGAGTACCAGCCCAATTCTTTATTAACCTCTAAGTCCCTGAGATACTACATTTGGTATAGACACAATCGTTTTTAATTGTGTCTCTATTTTAATCTAATCTATCGATATTTGGATCTAAGGTTGGACTTTTAATCCTATTCACTAACTTGACAATTGGAGGGATACCAGGTTTTGACAAAAAAAAAGATAGTGAGGTGGTGCAAGAATGAATGAAATTGAATGAACTTGAAATAATGTACTTACATGCAAACTTTGTAATTTAAATTTAATAACTTGTCTTAAAACAAGATGTGTACTATATCGATATATATGTAGTCTATGGCTGTCAGAGGAAATAAAATGAATATAGTAAAAAAAATAAGCAAAATGACATGCTTTTTATATTTAGTTTTTTTTTTTCTATCAGAAGAAAATAAAAAAAGGAAATAACTGTTATTAAAAATTATTAATTATTCTTATAATGCACACCTAAAACGATTTTTTAAAGTTTTATTTAATTTAAAACATTTTTATCATTCATTCTTTATGCGAAATCGTTCACTACCCTACCCCGACACTATTAGTTTTAGAATGGTATCATTATTTTGCATTGAACTGTCAAGTTAGTGAATAGGATTAAAAGTTCAACCTTACACAATCATACTGAATATTTTTTGGTTTCTTTCTAATAATAATACGAAGCTATCACGGAACGTACTTCTGGGATGCAAAAGTATCCTATGGATAAAAACAGGCTATGAACAATCTGTTTGCCAAATTTTATCCAAATCCATTAAGCCGTTTCTGCGTGACTGAGTAACAAACATTCAAACTTTATTTAAAAACATTGGAAGGATTTGAGTCAAAAATCTACTTTACATAGCTTTTTGTAATTAACTGACAGACACTTAAAATCCAGCTAGTTCCTTTTTTGCTGAAAGGAAATCTCATGACGGATTGTCTGTTAAAAAAATATCAATATAATTTGTGATATTTTTTTTACACTAACTTTGCTACAAATTTCTTCATTCAAGACCAATTCCTCCCAAGTAAGAAAATGGAAAGGCCATTTTCAATAAAGAATTAAAAATAGACTAGCAAGAAACAAAGGAACGTTATTCCCAAAGGCAGATTCCGTAGCGAAGTGCACCGGAAACTTTAAGGAAAGGAATGCCGAAGTTTGGCCGAAGTATTAGCCGGTTACTTTTGGTGCCGAAACCCGGAACCTTTAGTCTTAGAACCTGGGGCTAGTGATTTCGAAGAAGATAGGTAATTTTGTATAAACAAGTTTGGTGTTAGTTTCTGGTTTGTTAATGAAAGGAGTTTTGATGTTGAAGCGGAAGAGAAAATTGTGTGTGAACAGAAAGTATTGAGGTTGTGGAGTTTGCGAGGTGGAATATGTGGTTTTGTAGGTAAAGGAAAGTAAGTCAGTGAAAGAACTATAAGCATTGATTATTATGATGATATTAATAAAGATAAAGGATGTCTAATAAATTGAACGTATGAAACGTAATTAATTGAATGATGAAATGGACCTTTTTTTTTCAGGACGTGATAGTGTGAACAATTAAACATTTCTTGCAGCAAAGGCTATAATTCATGGGATTCGAGAAAACCAATTTTTTATGCATTTTGGAATATTTCCCAGAATTTGGCACTAAATATCACTTTTCTCAAAACTCTCAAATGTAATAGAATCAACTATTTGATTTGAGAGTTTCCAGAAAATTGATATTGACTTCACCAACTCATGTGCTTAATGGCTTACACTATCGTTTGGATGGGATACGTCAAAATTATAAGTCATTCTGTATAACAAAGAACGAAAGTTACTATAATGTAGCCTAAACGGACTTGTTCCATATTCAATTCCTTGTCGACGTCATCCTCACGGAAGAAAATATTAAGTTTTATTACAATTAACTTGATCAGAACTACTAAAATAAGAAAAGGACTAACTGCACTTTGTAGGTATCAAAGTTATTTTTCGGAAAACATACCCTTATTTACATGTTTGGTGGAGATTCTTGCCCATTCTTCTCCATACGAATCTACCTTTTGGAAGGGGCAACTAGAATCGATTCTATTTTAATGTAACAGTTGACGTTCAAAAGTGCCTTTTATGGGTATATTTGAAAGAAATGCACTTTGGAAACGAAAAGCAAACACAGTGTAGGTATCAACACTAAATATAGATACAGAAATCAAAGATTATTAGCATTACCGAAGGTTAAATAAATAAAACTATATATTATGACAACTAATCACAGACAGAACATAAACAGCAATTCTCCATCAATATTAATATACTTCAATAATTCGCGTCCTATTAATAAAGTTATGAAAGAAATTCAATCGGGTAACATTATTTCTTTCTTTTCTTTTTACTCGCAAACGTTATTTGCATTACCAGCAACAAAGAAACAGTTTATAAAATCCTCCATGCTGATCTCGCTGAACTTTGAAAAATGTTTGTTTAATGTACCGTCGTCTTGACCGTCTGGCGGTTCGACAGTGAGATATAGCTCTGCTGATGCCCTTTGACGCCTTACTTAGGATTCACAATATTTATCTTCAAACAGAACTTTAAATAAAATGCTGTTTTGAACTCAAAAGCGAATGCTTTGGGCATATGGAGTTGAGATACAGATTTATTTTTCGTGAAATGTTTGTTTCGTTTTCAGCTGTGTTTAGTAAACATTTCATACAATTGATGCATACATCAATTATATTTTGTTCGAAATCATTCTGTTTTACTATCTTCTGCATTTAATGAAGTAACTCAAGCAGTTGTAAGTACAGTCAACAAAGTCTGCTTGTGCTTGATTAAAACATCTGTTCTCGTAAATACTCGTAGTTACAATCAAACATACATACATAAACGCATGCTTCCTTCCCACGATCCTGACATACTGTTTGTGTTTCGTGTACGTTCATATATCGGCACCCTAATTGCATATCACTCTATCCATCAGAATCTTTATCATTTCGAAACATATTGCTAATCTATTGCTTTAAATGTTCAAAAAATGTGTTTGCTCGTCAACATATATAACGAAATGAATATTATTAATATAAAAGTGATTCCTACTGTAAGTGTGTTATGATACCCGTCTTGTCAGACACACACGCCTCAATTTATTATCATCCACCAAAAATCTTCTGTTCCAACTGCATCTGGTTTCTTTGAAATGTCATTTTATTAATGATAATTTCTACAAGTTTACCTACAAAACCTCTAAGAACAAGCCACCTTAGATAAAATCAGAATATCCAAATCATTATTTTATCCGGGTGAACGTGGGATTTTAAATGGAATATCCGGAATCTTATGCTTCCCAGCTGGAAGGTTGCGAACATTCCAAGCTAAGATTGGAGGCTTTACGAATAGTTTGGGAAATTTTCTGAGCACAAATTATTGTAGCCTCGGCTTTGGCGGTGAAGATGTCATTTAGAAAAGGAGAAAAAAGGATTTTCTTTTTGGTTTGTAACCTATAAGGTGTTTTAATATGAAAGAAATAAATTATCAATTTGAACTACGATTGGTGGATGTTGCAATTCATTCTGCTTTGCATTCATTATGCTTTTAACTTTATATAGTCAATTGGGGTGAATGGGGTCTTGTGTTAATTATGTTATATTTTCTTTAGAGTTCTTAACGGTGTTTCTAGACTTGGCAAAAGCATTTAACACAGTTTCTGTCCCACACTTATTGGAAAATATGGGAGCATGATATCTTCCCCTAAAAATGTACCAGGACTACCATCTAACCAGAACAAGAAGTTAGAATTGATGGTATGGTTAACAACGAAGAGCCAGTGAAGCATTTGGAGTGCCTCAGGGCAGTATGTTCGGATATTAAATAGTATTAAATAAAGTTGCATTTCCTGTCTGTACCTACGCTTAGATATTTTAAATAACGCAACGGATTTTAATGCGGCTTTCATCAATAGACAGAGTGATTTAAGAGAAAGTTTTATATGTATACAATACGCGGGCGACAACCGCTAATAAAAGTCAGTGGTATGCTTTGCAAATAGGCATATAAGTAGTGCGTACCTCGAAAAGGCACACTAAGTCTGTCAATTACATTTTAGTGTGTGTCCCGAAATTAAAAGCAACCGAAGCACAAAACTGGTCAAAGTGGTGGAGCTTGAGGGAGGCCTATGTCCAGCAGTGGACGTCTTTCGGCTGAAATGATGATGATGATGACGATGATGATGTGTGTTCCGAAATTATTAAGAAATGAAATAAGTTATCATACCTAAAAGAAACCCGCGTTTGTCGGTCTAGACAATAACTGGCGGCCTAGAGCTTACCTATTAGGGATGTTATGGATATGAAATTTCGGATACGGATTGGTTACGGATGTCGGAATGATTATTATACCGGATACGGATACGGATACGGATATGAAATTATTTCGGATTATCCGTTAGTTTCGGATAATTTTGGTTACGGATATTAAACTTTAAGGAATTCCAAAAGTAAAATACAAATAGCTAATAAAATGGTTTTATTTATATGTCACCATTTGGTAGGAATTACAATCGGTCTGTGAGTAATTATTACAGCTATTTAAAATAAAAATGATTATAAATATTTACATATTGAGTATTATCTAAACTACCTAAAATAAAAATGTATTAACTAATCCGATATTATCCGAAACTTTTATTTCGGATTCGGTTACGGTTACGGATAAATTTTTATATCGGATATCCGATAGTTTCGGTTACGGTTACGGAGCTCCCTAACATCCCTGCTACCTATACAGTAAAAGAATACACGCCACTGTGTATAAGTAACTATTGTGTAATATGCTTCAAAAGCCAGTGGTTTAGGCTGTGCGTTATCTATCAATAAGATTACTTTTACTAACAAGGAGACGGCAAGAGTGTGGGGTTCTTAAATCGAACGGAGGTTCCGCGTGTAGTTAGTGGCCAGGGAGTGTATTCATATAACCAAACCCTAGAACGCACTACTTCGTCAATGCTGAGAAAAAAAATACCTGAAGTTTGAAAAAAGTTGTTATTTGTTATGCAAAGTTGTTGTTTGTTGTTGACAAAAAATGTGTTTTTCTTGTTTTTATGATAAATATCATCCAGGTTTGTGAATTGCTGATAATGAATGATTGAAAGGAATTGTTTGTAACGAGTTATTAAATTTTAATTTAAAAAAAATGTTTCAAACTTCAGGATTTTTTTTTCTCGGCATTGAGCAGTGTGCTTTAGGGTTTGAGTATATGAATGCACTCACTGAGTACTAACTACACGCGGAACCTTCGTTCGAGTTAAGAACCCCACACTCTTACCGTCTCCTTGTAAGTAGATTTTTTAAAAACCAATCCCACCCTATGACTCTTCTAACTCCACAAAAACATTGATAAAACACTCGTAAAACAGCTCCACAGCGAACTTATCATCAAATACATTTTCTTATACCTCGATGACATCATAGTCCGGGCAGGTGAGTACCAAAGACACCAGCCTCATTGTGTATTCTCGTCGGCTGCCTATTGAACGGAATTGTCTTACTACCTTGTCATCGAAGGAATTTTGTACTGGAAATATATTTTTGTAAGGTGCAGAAGGAAGGAAATTTTATTAAAATGGAAATGTATTAGCTAGAGAGATTTTAAAATACTGTTGACGTCTGTTTAATTTTGAACCACATTTACTTTAATCTACACACTCATACGCAATTACACACACACTCACTACACCAACTCACTCACAGCAAACACCACATACCACACAACACACCTGCACAGCAAATTCTCACCTATAGTTCATTTATTCTAATTACTAGTTAAGTAGCTAAGTACTTGTTTCTAGTTGTTCATGTATCCTTTTATTATTAAATTGGCAATGCGCTTATCTTATATGGAAGTCCCTGTCTCTTGTGATACAGTTGGTTTTTTATAAGTGTGTTTTGGATACAGGTGATATATTCCAGTAAAGTTAAGCACTCCACTGTATTGCAGATGTTTTATTTATCACTATGTGGAGGACAAAATAATATGTAACACTCTTTTTGAAACAATAAAATATAATTCTTATTCAAAAAACAAAAACCGCAATATTTCCCAATTTATTTAAAACACATCACTGTGTAAGTTGAAGATCTATTAGTCAATTTGAATTAACTAAAGCACATGGCATCTATCATCTATCAACATTTTCAGTACTACATTTGCTGAAGTTGAATGAAAACCATGAATGATGAGCTCCCAACACAGCTGATGGTGCAGCTAACGACCCGGAACATAACAGCACTAAGTTACATCTACAGAAACATACAATAGTCCTTTACAATGCTTACTAGAGCGGAGTTTGTAACCTAGTTTTAAGTAATAAATTATATAAAAGGGATGATGTAAACAGTTTCATATAAAAATATCAACTTAATTATTTTAAGACCTGTGTTATGCACCTACCTATGATCCACAATAAAGATTGAATTGAATTGAATTGAAAAAGCTTATTAACAAAAAAATTAAACCACCGAAAAAACTGAAAAGCAAAAAATAATAGTCGGCGCTTTGAGTGATCTTTGTACATTGATTGTTTGGCGCCGACTCAAAATGACTGAAAGGTTTATTATATTTTATTTCAGCTTTTTTTGCGGTTTAATTTTTTTGTTAAAAATATTTTATTTTAGAATGTATTGTGGCCATAATTTACTAACAAAACTTGGCGAGGTGTCCTATCCAATTAAAAAAGAATTATCAAAATCGGGCTATTCTGTAAAAAGTTATGCGTGGTCATATATTACAATCATTGAGTGAACAATCAATCATCAAGGTTCGATTTCTTTTCTCCAAATTTATATGGGAACCCCTTCGGGGTATACCCTTTCAAATAAAAAAAGAATTATCAAAATCGGACTAGACTGTAAAAAAGTTATGCGTGGTTATACATTAAAAAAACACGCGTCGACTTGAAAACCTCCTCCGTATTGTTCATCGGTTGAAAAATAGAAAGATTCTGGTTCATAAATAGATATAATAAAATAAAGAAACACGTAAGAAAAGTTACAATTGGAGTTGAGATACTATCTACTTGGAATCGTGTTTAGAATTTATTCTGTAACTTGCATTGTTGATTGACTTAAACTTAATAGATAGCGTATCAAACAACTTAGACAAATAAAAGAAACTAACTTTCAATTAGATCTTATTTTCGTTTTATTTCATTTTATATTGTTTATTCTTTAGTCTTAACTAAGTGGGGAAAATTACTATACGTAAGTTTTGTTCGTCTTGTAATTTGATTTTTCTTTTTGTTATTAATTTTGGGTTTAAGAAGTTTTCCATAATTTCGTAATTCTAAAAGCCTTTAGTTTTATTATTATTGTGTACTATTTATAAAATTGATGTATATGTATATAGGTATATAAGCCGTGGCAGCTTAGAAATGAGAGACCCTGCTGACGGCGCCTATTCACGAACATGACGTCTGGATCAGCACTATTCTGTTCGACCATTTTGAACGGGTCTTAATGACCCAACAAACACGCCACCTATGTTAAGAACATTTTAATTTTGTATTGAAATTATTAATTATTTTTTATTTAATACTGATGATTTTATTTCGCCTTGTCTGATCTGACGCTTATGGCAAGGTGTACTTTATATTTTTCGTGTTTAAATTTTAGTTGATTTTAGTTTAGGCTATGTTTTCCTGTTATGCAATTGTTGCCGGCCATGCCCGATTTTAAGATGAACTCGACGACTCTACTTGTTTATGTATAACAGATTACAACGCTTACAGTTTCACATTGGAATGATACCGTGAAATTACATCGCTACTTTTATACTATAGAAGGCTGTACAATGCGGTTTGTTTTGTCTCGTCTGCAGAGGTCTATACTGGTTTACCCTATCGCGTGTAGGGAGAACTGGTTTGGCCTAAACGAAACTGGTTCATCCTAAAATCGGGTTTGGCCGGTAACACAATAATCACTATGTACTTCACTCCAAAAATGACGCAATTCCGACCACCAAGATACAGGCAAATTCCTAGTTTGGGGGTCATCGCTCACTCTTCTTGTTCATTATGATTACTTGTTAATAAATAAATTAGGAATTGTCATAATGTTAACACTTGTAAGAATTCTCCAATCAAGTTTATGAATATAAGTTTTACTACAGTTTTCAGTCCAGTTAAACGGTGAGTGACGGTTCAATGACGCTAGTTCATCCCATGACAATTGATACGACTAACGATTCGGAACGTCGTGTGTATACGTTCCTACGTATATATGGATGTATGTATGTGTTAGTACAGATTTACTGATATCGCTCTGTGGGGACTCATTCCAATGGCTGACTAGATTGGAAACGATTGGGCTAGAATTTTTATTTTGGGATTCGGACCCTTTTTTTCGTGTGTAGAAATATTATTTGTTCTTTTTTGTAGGGTTTGAAGGATTTTTTGGGGACATCGTCAATAGAATTTTGATTTAATGATTGAATTGGCGATACTAATAATACAAATTCGTGAAAACCACTTCATCATCATCCTACCTTTTTCCCAATATATTAGGGTCGGGTTCCAGTCTAACCGGATGCAACTGAATACCAATATTTTACTTGGAGCGACTGCCTATCTGACCTCCACAACCCAGTTACTGTGTAATACGATACCCCTTGGTAGGACTATTTGTCGAACTTTCGAGCTTCTGACGAACCGATAATATTCTCACTGGTGGGCCACAGACCTCCTCTCTGGCAGAGGGAGTGGGACATAACCAACCACGCGGTAAAGTGCGTATGTCATTGAATTGACATGCCGGTTTCTTCTCAATGTTTTTCTGGTGATGAAATCACATACATAAATACAAGTGCCTTCCTGGGTTAGAACTCACGACTATACTTGTAAGTCGGGGCCGATACCACTGGGTCACTACAGATCTGTGCCTGTGCTTTATTCCTATAATAAACCTAACTCCTCATGCCTTCAACTGGGCATAAATCCAGACTCCCAGTTGCTACGGAGAAATTCCTAATAGATAACCTATTAATACCGCCTGACCGTGGAATCGAACCCAGAATGTCATAGTGAAGAGTAGTGTGTCAAAGCAATATCTTATCTTTTTATAAATGTAGTTCAATTGTTTACCCTCACTTTATTTATTCAACCAATCGTAACCAGATAACAAGACCACATCGGACCAAAATACCTAGTATCTCAAACTGATTTTTCAAAACCACACCTCATTCCATTCAACTTAAAACTTTACCCAATCTGAGTAAGGTTGAAATTCCTTTATTTTCTACACTGGAGAGCTAATATATTCCGTAGATGTAGCGACTATATTCCAAACGTTTTCTATGAATATCTGAGCTTGTCTGTTACTACGAATGGTTTTCGATTTATTTAATTCTGAATACCTATATGTTGGGACGACCCGACTGGAATATTGACCCCGATAAGGTAAAGACTTGGTAATGAATTTGGCTCTGTTTACGTACGATAGCTTTGAAATTGGTGATGTAGATTATCATCACGAGGGTTTCGAACAATCATGGTTGATGGCTTGACGGTCGTAACAAATTAACCGACTTTTTTAGCGTAAGGAAAATAGTAACTACCATTTTCAATTAATGAATCTAAAAAGTAATAGAGAACTATGCTTAGCAGTTTAGTCTAATAGACCGTATTTCGGCCGTGGCGGCCAATCTCAATGGAGACTAGCCTTCGGCGCGGGAGATATTAAGTGCACAAGTGAGTGCGCAGACACAGGGGCACTCACTCTTCCCTCACTCTCATAGTCCGATGGGACGGCAATCCGACGCGACCGGAGAGAGATCAGGTGAAGGACCATAGGCTTAGCGTGCTTTCCGAAGCCCTGGGGTACCACACCACCAACTTCCAATATCCGGGCTGTTACTAAGAAATTTCTAATGCAAAAATACAATAGTTTTCCTGACCTGTGAGTTGAACCCTTACGTTCTATCCGATCCTGACGATCCCACTACTCTCCTCCAGGAGAGTCGAAAAGAGGCCAGTACAGTGAGCAAAACCACACAGACACAAACCGTACCGACCTCGCCGCCGAGGTCCGTCGTCGCGACCCCGACGTAACAGTCCCTCCCGACCCTTGCAAGAGCCAGCCCGCTATGCTGAGCCTTTAGTCCCTAAATAATTTAACCCAGATCCAGCCAGTCCCTTGCTGTCCCCCCACCAGTGATTGCCTAAGCCGAGGTTCGTACCCTCTCGGGGTAACCCTTAGAGCTTTCGCTTTAGTTTTTAAGTATGATAAGCTCCAGCTGGAGGCCTAAAAAGGTAACTTTTTAGAACTCGCCGGGCTACCATCCGTTTAAGTAGTAAAAATCTTTCAGGTTAACTACGAGATGTCCCACAAAAACAAAAAAAAAAATGAGTTGAACCCAGGACCCCACACGCTCAGCAGTCGCATTTACGGGCACGAGACCAAAGAGGCAGTAAAAAATGTTAGCAGTAGTACTTTACTATAAGAATAATCAGCCTAAATTGTTCCCACTGCTGGGACACAGGCCTCCTTTCGGTGAGAGGGAGTAAAACGTAAAGCACCACGCGGGCCCAGTGCGGGTTGGTAGATGTCACAAGTCTTCGAATTCTTGGTTCTAGGAAATGCCGGTTTCCTCACGATGTTTTCCTTCGCCGTTTTGAGAGCAGTGGCGATGAAATAATTTACCTAAAGTAAAACGAATTGTCTGAATTCGAACTTTCTACCAATAACTCGTTAGTCGCGGCGATTACCAGTGACCACGGTATATAGTAAATAATCGAGACGAATTTCGAAGTACATATAGATAACTCAAGTCCCCAGAGGAATATTGAACCCAATGGAATCTAGTTTGAAACCTAAATACTAGTCCAGACTTTTGGGATGGGTTAATCCAATCTAAGTTGATAATGTCCTTCAGTTGTCCCTCGGTCTATTGGCGTTTATCTTATTAGATATAATAGTATACTATGATCTACTATGATATATGTTTGTCGTGTTTAATTCTCAGACGATTAGGTGAGATGTTATTAATATGTATATTGATGTTTTAGCTATTGACACACGTAATATACTGACTATAAACAATAAAGATGTTTGTTTGTGTGGTTTTTTTTGTGGATGGGAATTCATCAAATGACGTCTCCCGCTCTGGGCGGAGTGGGAGGGCGTGCCGGACTTTTACTGAATAAAACCCACCCGTGTTCCTTCAGTTGCCTATGCCAGGGTCACGGTAACTCTTTTGAACAATTTCAAGACTGTAGCACGCATCGGTCCACTTCAATTTTTGTTGACATCTCTTTGCGTTGTTCTTTTGAACTATGCAACGGTTTTCACGATCATTTTGACAATTTAGTCTGGAAGGTACATGGTATAAAAAGAACAAAACCGTGCCTCGAAAAGCACGAGAAGCCGTTGTTTCCACCTGTTATTTGCAGATTTTTGATAGTCATTAGGCGTCGTCAGAAGTCCGAAACAAGACAACCAGTCTTATCACGGCGAGTGGCATTATATAAATCAGTTTCGGTCGACCAAAACATAGTTTCAGTAGTGAATTATAACGTTAACTGCAAACATACCAGTATAATGTAAACGTCATTCCCGTCTGCAATAATTTACATTAAACTATCAAATTCTCTGCTAATACCGTAAACGAGTCGGATAAGACACGTATCCATTGAGCAGTCAAGCATGAATCGGATTCATAGGTTCCGTACGTTTAGAAAAATAACGCCCCGTTGTAAAATACTTATTAAGGGCGCACCAAGGCGATTTGCGAAATAATTGCTGCATAATTATTACTTATCCTTTAGTAAAGCAATTAATATGTAAGGTATTTAAGGGTCCTAAATTTCAGTAACACGATAACTTCGGGCCAGTTCCACGAACGAAAATTATGGCCAAATTAATGTGTCAAATTTTCAAGGGCGCAAAAACTGCAACAATTTGTTAAATGTTTTGATTTGTGTTTAATTTTGACGCGTCGATAACATCCGTTCTAGAATCTGAGTAATGAGAGCTCTAGTCTCTAGAAACGGCTGCGACTTACACGTTGTAAGTCGTAGGTTCAGACACGTTATTTCCTTTGTGTAAATTGTTTCATCACCACTGCTTTCAAAACATCGAGAAAAAACCGGCATGTTCTAGAACCAAAAATTCAAACACATGTGACATTTACCAACCCGCAATGGGCCTGCGTGGAAGATAACGGCCCACTCCCTCTTACCGAGAGGAGGCTTGTGTCCCAGTAGTGGGAACTTTAAAGCATGATTATGTATTGGAAAGTCCCATTTCTTCCCGTGGGTGTCGTAAGCGGCGACTAAGGAACTTACTAGAGAATGGGCAGCATCATTCTCTATGCATTTGACCACCGTACTACAATCGCCAATCCGCTTGCCAAGCATGGCGATGATGGCAAACCCCTCCAAATTTGTGGAGGCCTTTCTCTAGCAGTGGACTTCTATCGGCTGATATGATGATGACGATGATGAAAATAATCACGACACATGACAAATGAATAGGTGATTACAGTATGCAGTAATTACTGGATGACACTACTGCTTATCCTTATTTTTTTATTGTCTTTAAAAATACGTATTAACGGCGTAGAAATGGCTTAATTTCCCTAGAAGCCTCTGGCCTCGAGACAAACCTATTTATTGTACTCCCTACCCACATTGAACCCTTACTATACTCAAAAAACCGTTAACCAAATAACCACAGAACCCTAAAAACTCGATATGAATGCATCATAGAGCTCACGTGCCAAGCTGTGTAATTTATCACTCTGCGCCGGGTTCCGCATACAAATGGTTTCAGAGATAGCTGCGGAATTCTGAAGTGGGGCATATTGTGCTCGATTCTGATGCTTGATAGTATTATCAAGGTTTAGAGAAAAGAGCTAGGGGTAATAGGGTAGGGGGTATGAGCCGGCTAGATATGTCTGGAAAAAGTATCATTCATTTCAGCCTACAATATTCCTACCAGTAAGTGCCAGCACACACAGATTTCTTTTTTGTACGAAGAGTGGGCCATAATCCACCACGCAGGCCTAGTGCGGGTTGGTTGATGTCATTAATGTCCTTGTAATTTGGCAGGCCTTGTAGACTGTAGGCAATTTTCTATTTAATTAAGTACTTGGTACTTGTTGACAGTCCTACACTGTTCTCCCATACCTATTAATACTGTAATTTAAAACCATTGTAAAAGAAAAATATTTTTAAAAGGGTAACCGTGGAGTTTCTTACCGGCTCTTCTCTCGCCTCCTATTACATGGGACTTTAACAGCTGAAATGTGGGTATGCTATAGGTACATATCTGCGCAACCTCTTGCGGAGACAAGGCGTGACGTGATGTTATGAAACATCATGAGTATATCTAGATCTTATGATCAGATGTCGCCAACATACAGAGACATTTTAGTATGGTAATTTTATTCATTTTACATCGTGTTCACATATCTATACTAATATACAAATCTATACTAATATTATAAAGCTGAAGAATTTGTTTGTTTGATTGAACGCGCTAATCTCAAAAACTACTGGTCCGAATTGCAAAAAAATATTTTTGCTTTGGGTACCCTATTTATCGAGGAAGGCTATAGGCTAGGCGGGTGTTTCCATAACATTACGCTGCAACTAAGAGGAGCGGAGCAGTAATGAATTTTTTTGCAAAAACGCGGAAAATTGCACGAGTAGGCGATTCGATGCGACGGGAAGGGTCGGGGGAACAAGAAATTTAACGCGGACGAAGTCGCGGACAGAAGCTGGTAATTATATAAATGTTGTATACTAACACTGAAAAAACAAAAATACTTAAAAGAGTAACGGTGGTGTTTCTTGCTCATTCTTCTTTAGGCAAATCTGCCGTTTGAAAAGGCCGAGTCGAATCAATTCTATTTTAATTTAAATGTTGACTTTCACAAGTGCCTTTTCTGTGCCGAAGTGAAATAAATGCTTTGACTTAGACCAATCCCCATTTCTTCTGTGTATGAGAAGCAACCTTTGCTGTCCCGACTGTCCACCGTGGATAGTCGTTACGGGTCGTCAGAAGCCCGAAAGTCAAGCAACAAGTCTTACTAAAGGATATCGTGTTACCCAGTAAGAAGCCAGATAAGCAGTCGTTCCATGTAAAATACTAGTAGGTATTTAGCTGCATTCCGTTAATTTGGAAGCCAACCCCAACATAGTTAAGAAAAGGCTAGGCAGATGGTGATGGTTCTGATGGTACAGTCGGTGCCCTGAATTACCTGACCCCTCTTCTTCATTTCTTCTGTGTAGGTGGGGTCATGGCGGGTACGATTGTCGCATGGCAACATGGCGGGTACGATTGTCGCAACTCAGTGCTGGGCACGCCACAATTGCGGCGGTAAGTCTCCTCTTTGAGGAGTGGATAGAGAGGCGTCATGGCGTCCTCACCTTCTGCCTGACGCAGGTTCTCACCGGGCATGGGTGCTTCGGTGGGTTCCTGTTCAGGATAAAGCGGGAGGATACGTCCGGGTGTTTCCATTGCGAGGATCGTCTGGAGGACACGGTGGAGCATACGGTGGAGGTGTGCCCTGCCTGGGCGGAGCACCACCATGTCCTCGTGGAGGCAATTGGCGGCGGCGACCTCTCGCGTCTGGCCCTGGTGCAAGCCATGGTACGGAGCGAGAGGGAATGGGAAGCCGTCACCTCCTTCTGCGAAGCAGTAATGCTCGCGAAGGAGGAGGCGGGGCGCGTGAGGGAGTGGCAGTCTTTGCGCCCTCACGTCCCTAGCCGCCGCAGGAGGAGACGCCCCGGGCGTCGGGAGTTTATTGCGGACTCTCGGCCACCGTAGGCGCGAGCTTGCGGGTGGCGAGCAATGGGTAGCTCGCCGCCCGGTAAGGACCAAGCTCGGGTCGACGGCGCGTAGTGTTCCACGCGCGCCTCAAAGAGATGTCAGCAGCAGTGTAGGGGTCTACTAGGACCGATGCCTGCCGGGGTCGCGTGATTGTTCGAAAGAGATACCGTGACCCTGGCAAATGGGCAACTGATGGAACACGGGTGGGTTTTAGTCAGTAAAAGTCTGACACGCCCTCCCGCTCCACCCAGAGCGGGAGAAGTCATTTGATGATTTCCCATACTGAAAAAAAAAAGGAGGGGTCAGGTAATACAGGGCACCAACTGTACTACAGTTTTGCCCTGTGGGTGGTAGGACTTACTTACTATTATGATCACCAAATATTAGTCATGTACGGTCAGCCAAGAAAGTGGTGTACCAGTTTTGATTTAGTTTCCCGGTCATCGAAAATTACAACAAGGTTCGTTATAAAAAGATATTACTGAAAGAGACAACATTATCATGACGTAAACCTATGTATTTAGTATTCATACGTCATATGTCACATATAAGTACATGACATTTTAACCTTTAGTATAAATGAAAAGGACATTAGTTTCTACAAAGCAATTGAAATGTTTCCAAACAAAAGTAATAAAAACTATTTAAATAGACAACCGAATTCCATTTGAAAAAGAAAACTGATAATTGACATTTTGTCAAATATATGCAAAAAATCGATATATTTTCCGTGTTTTTTCAATCAACTGCATATAAAATCATCTCAATGCCTGCCAACTTGACCATTGCCGAAAGAGCACAAATAATTGCCCAATTTAATGAGGGAAGCAGTATCAGTGCTATATCCCGGAATTTGAATATATCGACGCGTTCTGTCCGCTTTTGGATTCGTCGTGAAGGAGAGGAGGGAAGTTTGTTGGATCACAGAAGAAGTGGTCGCCGGCCTGCACTCTCCAATAACGATAGAGAATTCATGAGACGGGAATATGAAATCAATGGTTTTAAGTCCACAAAACATTTTGCGGAGATGTTCGATGTGAGTGCCCAAACAATAAGGAATCATCTACATTACATGGGGTTGCACCACAGGCATTACGCCAAGAAAATATATTTGACGGATGCTCACAGACTTGCTCGTCTGAACTTCGCCAGAGAGCACTTAGAGTTTGATTGGTCTAATACAGTGTTTTGTGATGAAAAAACGTTTAAATCCAGTCAGCATGGACGTCTTCACCTTTGGCGATATAATTCAACACGGTATAAAGATGATCATGTAATCCCAAATAGAGAATCAGGTCGAATTTCTTTAAATATTTGGGGCTGGATGAGTGCGGATGGTGTAGGAGAATTGTGTTCTCTACCTCCTCGAGCGACGGCTGTAAATTATATCGACGTGCTTCAGAATGCAATGCTACCGACAGTCCGTAATGTTTACCCGGAGAACGAAGTGCCACAATTTGATTTTGTTCAAGATAATTGTTCAATTCATAATGCGAGGATCGTAAGAGCCTGGTTTCGTTCACACACTGACGTAAGGGTAATTCAGTGGTCCTCAAGATCGCCGGACCTCAACCCGATAGAAAATCTTTGGGGCCTTATGGTCCAACGATGGTCGCATCAAAATGAAAGAACCAAACAAGCTCTTATTAGTCACTGTAATTATATTTGGGAGGAAATGCGGGGAACCGATATTTGCTCACGGCTTGTTGGTTCAATGAGGTCTCGTCTTTTAGAGGTTATAGAGGCCAACGGCGGTTACACCCGTTTCTAATTTAAAAAAAAATTCAATATCTTCTAAATATTACTATATATGCTATGTTTTTGTTTGTTATAAGTATTTTAAAATTGATTGTAGAAATTTAATAAAAGGATAAATCTATTTTTAGCTTGTTTTTTATTGATATTGTAATTACAAGTTTACAGAAATTGTAGGTTTGTGGATTCGCCTTGTGCCTTTACAATTTTATGTAACTTGTTGATTACAATTCTGAATTTGTAGATACAATTTTGTCATCAAAATCTACAGCCCCCCGCCGTTGATTTTACGACGTCATTGGTTCCATCAAGTTCAAACTAAGAACAGCTGTCACGTTACAAACAGTAATAGTCGTTATCAATAATCAGATAAAGACAGCAATAGAAGTTGTCAGATCGATCTGCAAGCGAAACTAATCTTTATCACCTATGAATCTGCAAGCAATATTCAACCTTAGGGTGGTACACCACTTTCTTGGCCGACTGTATGATAATGTAGAAGTGGTCACCTATCTATGTACTGATCGAATCAAGCGAAACTTATCTTCGTAGAAAACACTATTTGAGCATTTTTAACGAATTAGGTCATAAAAATCTATTTCTATTTCATCGCATAAACTTTGCTTCTTCAATTTCTATTGTTAGCCTCAGTCGTCAATTCCGTCACTACCACTCCACGAATCTAGGCGGAAATATTTAATCCTAGATATTTTCAGTTCAAGTATTTCATTCCAATCTGTGGACTGCCGAGAATAAATTGATTTCATTTCAAATGTCTATAGAATCAATTGGATTGTCACATCGTGAGTTCATGCTACTGAGGGAAGGAGACAGATGTATGTATAAGGTGGAAAAGAAAGGTGGAATAATATAATGAAACATTTTTAGAAAAATTGTGATAAGAAATAAAACATATTTCTAAAGTTCCACGTAGAGGAATAGCACCATCCCATTTCTTTCCGTGGGTATCGTAAAAGGCGACTAAGGGACTTACTAGAGAATGGGCAGCAGCGTCCTCTATGCATTTTACTATCATTCTGCGATCACCAAAACATCTGCCAAGCGTGGCAATTATGGCAAATCCACCAAAATTGGGGGAGGCCTATGTCCAGCAGTGGACGTCTTTGGGCAAAAATTTAAAAACTTCAAGGATATCGATCTAATAGATTTGCAACACGACAGTCTGCGATAAACGTAAGCGCAAGCCGAGTTAAAGGGAAAAACAAAAATGTCAGCAGAAGGGATGCAAAAAACATAAATAGCTCTAACTAGCTACTGCCCGCGACTTTGTCTGCGTTAAATTTCTTGATTCTTCTCTTCCCCCGACCCTCCCCGTCATATCAAATCGCCTGCCTGTGCTATGTCTTCGTATTAGTGACTTCTAGCTCAGCTCCAAAGGGTCCTAGCCTGATGTTATATATTATAAAGCCTACCTCAATAAATGTTCTTCAGCTTTATACTATACTAATATTATAAAGCTGAAGAGTTTGTCTGTTTCTTTGGTTGAACGCGCTAATCTCAGGAACTACTGGTCCGAATTGAAAAAAATCTTTTTTGTGTTGGGTAGCCTATTTATTGAGGAAGGATACAGGCTATATAATATCACGCTGCAATCAAAAGGAACGGAGCAGCAACGAAAAATGGATGAAAACTGGCAGGCAATTAAATGCGACGGCAAAGGGTCACGGGAGCAAAAATTTGACGCGGACGACGTCGCGGGCAAAAGCTAGTATAATAATATAACTATAAACAAGTCTAAGAGGGCTTTTAATGACGTAAGTCAAGTCTAGTTTTTTGTTAAATCAATAAATTGTTGGCGTTCCAAAATAAAGGATCTGATTTAAATATTTTCTTTGCCTTTCTCCTAGATTAGACCCAAAATCCTGACCCAGACATAGACCAAAAGAATCAATACTGTTTTGCATTCAGCGTTGCCATCCAAACAATAAATATATACGGCTGGGGAATCGAATCCGCTACCGGCGAGCGTTTAAACCGTTTGCTTTGTGGTTACTCTGGAACAAGATTTGAATACAAAAGGTTGATTTGGTGGAGTCTTTGGAGATCTGTTGAATTCGATTTTTGGGGCTAACTTCACTCTAACAATTTATATAGTAAATACATTTCATGAAATTAAATGTTTACTTCTGTAATTAGATCTCCTAAGACACTTTTACACGTCAATTTTTTTTAGTCTGTGTTTTAAAAACTAGATGGCACCGGCATATCCTGACTGTCCCCTGAGAAGAAATGCCCAAACAAACTCAGAGGTTATGGTCTCTTTTAAAGTCCAATCATTAGAATTGTATGTAAGTCTAACAATGCAGAGCATAATAGTAGTTTAATAGTACCACACGAGTGTTTTAATATCTAGTTTCATGCACCTACAATACTCTCATACAAATTGAGATTGAACCTACAAAATTAAAAGAGTAAGAAATAGTTTGATAATGCTATAAAATGGCGCGCCTCGCATAATGCGTTCCAAGAACTCCTTTGTGGTTTTAACTTCATGGATAAAAACAAATTTAAAAAATGATAGCATTATTTTGTTAGAGAAAAGGAGTGATGAAAGGAATTCCTTTTTTAAATATGGGTATTGTGTTTATAAAGAATGTCAATATAAACTTGTTTTGAAATTTAAAATTCGAATTTTACGATGTGAGAGCAGAAAAAAGTCTTTAAACGTTCAAGAGAAGTCGTGTATAAGAAAGTTTTTAATTCATTCGATGGAATTTTAAGATTAATTTTACTGTTTCTAAAATGAAACTTGATGATTTTCTGAGAGATCTATTTATAAACTTGATAATAAAATTAAGTACGTAAAGTTATTTATTCAGCGTATCTACCAAAGTATCTAGATACATTTCAAAGTTTCTAAATTTGAAATTAATCTTAGAAGTTTTAATAACATCTAGACTTTCTCGTAACTTTTTTGGGTTTCATTTGGAAAAAATCCTCATGGGATTTTTTCTTGATGGACTATTTCAGCCGTGTTACGAAGTAACGTTTTTTTTTACATGATTTAAACCAGCGGGCCAGTTTTTGTAATTAGAACGTAACAGTGATCGAAATATAGTTCTTTATTTAAAACTGACAACATAGTTCGATATTAAGTTGTTAGTTTTTTATTATGAACTTTACCGTAGTCCGAATAAAGTTCAAATTCGAAAATTACTGTAGGTACGGTTTAAACCTGGGACATTTAGGTTTTTTAATTATTACTCTAATTTCTAAGCTTAGCTGCGTTATAACTGACAAATGCGTGCACTGATTGTACGGGTCCACTCAATCTATGTGGTTCTTTCCTCAAAAGACTATTTCAGACACCAATCTACAAATGTCTAAAAAAGCTTTTACATGCTCTGACCAAGACGAAGAGACTAACTTCTGATTTGCTTTAGCCTCTCTTCTCAGAGTAGTCAGATAGGAAACGCCGATTTCATCTAATTTTTAAATATGATTGACGTGTAAAATTGTTTGTACAAATCTACTAAAGTACAGAAATAAAATCATTTATCATGTAGGTCGTGGGCCAAATTTAATGGCAAACGATATCGTGGCAGGCCCAGACGGAGATGGCAGGATGAGCTGGACTCTTTGAATAAAGATTGGTGCTTGACAGCTCTGGACAGAGAGACGTAGAAAGAGAGAAGGGTGGTCCTCGCCCAGTAGTGGGACATTAAAGGTTAATTAAAAAAAAAAAGGTTATTCAATCACACAACAAAACAGACCGAATTTCAATTCACTCTAAAAATGTCACCAAAATCATGACTTGGTCCACATAAACAAGAAAGCCTACCTCTATTCCATTTACTGCCCATATTTGAAACCACAACAAATCTATACGGAGCGGACCGGTCAAAACCACCTGAATCGGACCGGGCCGGAATCGTTTTGATTTAATGCCTACGATTGACCACAAATCTCGGTAAAGGCTTCAATTTTGCCCTAATTTACCTGATAGCTGAGTATTAATTTATGAGTACGTACAACGAAATTATAGATTTCAGGACACAATTTTGTATTAGGATTGTGGTTACGATAACTGAGTTTTGGTTCGTGGTTTAGATTAGATTTAGTAGTTATTGAAGGATTAAATAAATTTGTAAATGCAAAAACTGTAAATATTTTTTAAAAAATGTTAAAAATGTATGTTCGAAATGAAGTATCCATCAGCTAGTTCATAAAAAATGTATAAATGTATTGCCTGCTTACGATAATAAACTAACTTATTGTATACATTTTAAGTATTTAGAACAATAATATTAAATACTCTGTTTAGTTTTTATCGACTCATGGAGTCATTATGTTATTTTAAAATTGCATGCCTTATTTTTATATCTCATATTGTAAGTGAACTGTTTGTGTTCTTTATGAGAATAAATTCTTTAAACCGAAATAGCAGAAGATTGCCAGTCAAAATTATACATTAATGGTGCAGAAATGTGGATTTGAATTGAGTTAAAATAACTTAGGAATGTTATTTCAAGATTGGAGATTTAATGTGGCCTATAATTCGTATATTCATCGCGTATCTGATGAAAATTCATATTGATACTAAATCATGTGTATGTCTTCCGTGTGGTGCCCGGACGAAAAGAATAGCACCTTCTCATTTCTTCCAATGGCTGTTAGAGGTGACTAAGGGACTTACTAGAGAATGGGCAGCAGCGTTCTCTATGCATTTTGCCACCATACTGCGGTCGTCAACCCACCTGCCAAGCGATGCGATTATGGCAAACCCAAAAATGGAGGGAATGAATGAAAAAATGGAGGGAAGCCTATGTCTAGCAGTGGTCGTATTTTGGCTGAAGTGATGATGATGTGAAATTATATAATACTAGCTTCTGCCCGCGACTTCGTCTGCGTAAACGTCGGTTATCGCGGACGCAGACAAAGTCACTGAATAAAAAGTAGCTTATGTCCTTTCTCAGGCTCTAAACTATCTGTGTACCAAATTTCATTGAAATCGGTTCAGTAGTTTTAGCAGGAAAGCGAGACAGACAGACAGAGTTACTTTTGCATTTATAATATTAGTGTAGATAGTGTGGATAACATAAAATCACCTATAGCATTATAGAGGTATAAGGAACCCACGTTTCACCGGTTATGTATAAGCCCCAAGATACAAGAGGCATACTATTGCCATCAACCAGGCACACATCCAGACTCCGGGCTGCTACTGAGAAGTTCTTGAAGAGAAAAACCCAGGAAGTTATGCTTAGCAGTAGTGCTTGCCATCACTATATCAATGACGATTATGTAATGTACTTGAACAAAAACTGTTATACAGGCCCATGAGGTATTTAAGATTAGTTTCTGAGTTGCCAACGCATCTATGTATCTGAAATTGTGTCGCCTTTTTTGTAATAAGCTTTTATTTTTCAAGTTTTTGGTGTGGTGTGCCCCACAAAATTTAAAAAAAAACACGATGTACGGTTTTTTTTATATTGGTTGTTTTTTTTATTAAAAAAGATTTTTTTAAATATTTGTTGGGTAGAAAGCATCATAATTCAAATTTAGAATAATCGTGTCAGCTCTAAAATACTTCTAATACATCTGCTGATGCAAATGAAAACTTCGGGAAACGGCATTAAAGGCTATTATATTTTAGATACCGCGAATTTTCAAAAAATCTTCATAAACATTAAATTTAAACTAGCTTATCACTTACCATCTAACTCCTTCAACGAATCGCTCCGATTCTTTCTGAAGTACCACACGACTTTCGGCTGCGGCTTGCCCTCCTTCACGGTACAGCTGATGTTCACCTTGGCCCTCTCCAGCAAGGGTCCAAAGACTGCTCCATCAGACAGGGTCTTCCCGTCTCCTGTTACCACTTCCACTGATTTCGGTTTTACTGTGGGCAAAGAAGGGGTAAATGTTAGTCGAAGTTTAGAAATATGGTGATATTCATTCTTGTCATGGTTTTGTATCTGGAGACTTATTAATCCAGAAAAACGGAAAGACAGGGCTCATGGCTATATATTAACAGCCACAAGAGTCCATTGAAGATTAAGTTGCGCTTTCTATTGTCGGTTTTTGGTTGGGTGACCATCGGTTATACATTGAGACTCCTCCGTGCCTCGGAAAGCAAGCTGTCATTCATGGATCTTAAAAATTCGTTACGAGTAGTCAAAAGCCCAAAGTTTAACAGTCCAGGGGTAATTAGTTCCCCAGAAACTGGGTTGTGGAAGTCAGAAAAACAGTCGTTGCATGTAACTAGTGGAAATGGCATTTTTATGAAAAGCTGCCAGGTATGTCAAAGTTTAAAAAAAAAACTATTATTATTCATACATAAGCACTATGCTCCAAAAGCTCGAGAACTATTAGCCCTAAGTGAACCATGACACGTATTCATTCATTCATTCGTGAGATTTCAAGAAGAGAACCTAATCGTCATAACTCCAAAAGTTTTTGCAATAAGATTTTTCATTTTTTTTTTTAAACAGCGATTTTCCACAGATTTAGAGACTATGCACACAGTATTTAAATGGAGTTTCCAAACAGTATTTGAAAGCCAAAGTATAGGTCATTCTATCTAGAAAAATTGTAATTTTTTGTATAATTTACCCAAACAAAAAAGTATTTTTGCGTCTCTTACTTTCATAGTCTGTACATAATCAAAATCAAAAGTCATTTATTCAAACTAGGCTGAGAGTTAGCACTTTTTGAACGTCAAAGTTACATAAGACAGTGTATAGTTTACAAAAAAAAAAACTATGTATATACCAACCAAATAAAAACCAAATAATTTCTGTTTTACGTAGCGTTCGCACAAAAATACCTATGAATGAAATAGAGAACCGGGAAAGCCGTTAATTTGAGCCCAAGGGTCCGCCACACTAATGGGCTTTTCAAACATATGTACGCAATTCATCACTTACCACGGAAAATAATCGGGGCAACCGCCACATTGAATAATAAATTGAGGGTAGAATGTGCGGCGCCATCTAGTTGTTTTAGGATGAACTAATTTGGTGAAAACAGCTGTGCCTTCGTACCGACGCGTCTAGTTTTAAATCAGGAATGAAGGCTACCAACCCGCCAGGGACGCGAGATTTGTTCGAAAGAGATACCGTGGCCCTGGTGTATGGGCAACTGAAGGAACACGGGTGGATTTAGTCAGTAAAAGTCTGACACGCCGTTCCGCTACACCCTGAGCGGGAGACGTCATTTGATGATTTCCCACATACAAAAAAAGGCAACCAAACATCACGTCTTTATTAATGACACTTTGGTCGACCCGGGGAATGAACCCAGAAACATTTTAGGAGTTGTGCTTAAAATACGTGCTTAGAGACACTAAAATATTCATAAATATGGAAAATAATATTTCTGACTCTACATGTAATAACTTGATAAAGAAGTTCGATAACGAAGAGTGAATTATTTCCATTTCTCATTAACTCATTTTAATTCGCAGTCACACGTCGTCAAACAAGGTGAAAATATTTTACAGTTGAAATATTACTTCATTATTCTTTTCATCAGAACTCGTGAAACTGTTTTCGAGAGGAAATAAAATTATATTTTGTGAAATGAAGAGTAGGGAGGCCCTGACCAAACAGGGCTTCTGAATTTATCGGAGATGTCATTTTAAATATGTTTCCCAATATTAAGATACATCAAGCCAGTGTATGAAAAGTCATGAAAAAAAAAAAATTAAAAATAAACCTTCATTGTTAATTTTTGGGGTTCCCCATACTTAGAACTGAAACTCAAAAAAAAAATTTTCATCAAAAATGAAGTTTCTAATATAATTTTTTTCTAAACTGAATAGTTTGCGCGATAGACACTTCCAAAGTGGTAAAATGTGTGCCCCCCCCCCATAACTTCTAAAATAAGAGAACAATAAATCTAAAAAAAATATGTACATAACCATGTAAACTTCCACCAAAAATTGGTTTGAACGAGATCCAGTAAGAAGTTTTTTTTTAATACGTCATAAACCGTAAACCGCAATTTACCTTTCATTCAATCAACTCAAACATAAACCTTATGCATAAACCGAGGATACCTACAGGTTTGTACGGAACCCTCAGTGCGCGAGTCCGACTCGCACTTGGCTGGTTTTTTATTTCATATATTCATTTATTCAACACACAAAGACCGATTTTTTTATAAAAATATATTTTCAATATTTGCATAACTAATTGAAGGTAGATTGTACAGGAGACGTTTTCGCACCTCGGCTCCTGTTGTCTACTTGCTGAACCAAAGACACCACAATCTCGTTTTAATTCTTTCCTAAACAAGAAAGTCACCATCTGCCTAGCCTTTTCCCAACTGCGTTAGGGTCGGCTTCCAGTCTAACCAAATGTAGCTGAATACCAATATTTTATATGAAGTGACTGAATATCTGACCTCCAAAACCCAGTTACTTGGTAATAAGATACCCTTTGGCAAGACTGATTGTTAGAATGTTTGTTCTTCTGACTACTCGTAACGATGAATAACAGCAAACAAAAACAACAAATTTTCTTCTCAAAAACTTCAGTATTCATCTGTACCAAAAAAATCGTATGACTTAATAATGTTATCTGATTGTCTCGCTCTGTTGTACTCGACTGTACATGTAAGTCTGTAAAGCTGCCTGTTCATTAGTCGACTTTTGTCTCGAAAACAGGTCAACTTGTTTATTGAAATGTTCTTTTCAGATGACAATGCATTTCGAGGACTACCAGCGTTATTATGTTCGGTAGTATTTTCTTGGAGTTGGTTTTGAGGATAATCACATTCATTTAAATTAAACAAAAGTAAATTACCTTTATCACATGATTTTATAAACTGAAGCAGATTTTGATGTGAACTATCGAATGCGGCGGATCATCGCGACCCTAACTTGACTTAATATAATATATAGAATCGATTCAATTTACAATTAGTTGAAACAAACGCTGAGAAATCTTTAGTATTTGTCAATAATGACTTTGATGGATAGTTCGCTAAGATATATACATATAAGGTAAACAGAAAAAGTGCTCTAAGTTATGGTGAAAACTGTATCAAAATCCATTGTGAAATTAAGAAGATCGCATAGTGATCGCAAAGGGTCACACCTACATTCTCTAGAAATTGTTTTATTCTCAACTGTTCGTCGGTTAAAAAAAGAGAAAAATGTGTTTAACCAGTCAATTACCGTAATTACAGACACAATTAAAAAAGAATTGTGTCTATACTAAATGTGGTATCTCAGGGACTTAGAGGTTAATGGCATTATTAAAAAAGATTTGCTGTTTTATTGATAAGTGCATTTAAGTTAACTACCAGAGCGGTCAACTTGTATAGAATAACAATATTTTCTTAAATAGCACAGGCCGACAACATTTTTAACCAAAAACCAGACTATATATTTTCGAAGGTTTTCGATGCGCTGAATCCAAATCTCAGAATTGCTCTATCACGTCAGGTGTCTGAGATATCCTAACCTAAAAGTTCAAAAAGTACCGTTTTTGCCCGATTTTGAAGTTATGTAGACTCACGAATTATTTTAAAAAAAAGGTAATATTAAAGAACAAGTCTTTCTCTTTAAAATGCCGTTGAGTTTGCTCAAATAATTTTTTTTTCGCTGAGTTATCGTGTTTTGAAGTTCTCATCTTCGTAAATTTTCGTATACCTGAATATTTTCAGGTATACGAAAATTAAAAATATTTGAGTGATATCTCAGAAACCTGACGTCATAGAGCGATTCTGAGGCCAGAACCTTCGGAAATGTATAGTCTCGTTTCTGGTTAAGAAGTTTGGTTAAATTTTGTCGGCCTGTGTAACCAAAGAAATATTTCAACGCAGATACAGATTCATGTACAGAATCCGTGGTTGGGGTCCCTGTATAAAGTTATATTTTCCTACTCGGAATTTCAAGAGTAGACACTATGAAGGAAGATTTAAACGATTCCGTAAACAAATGGGTTTCATGTCTGACTCCAAACATAACATACGCTCAAGAATTCACATTCAAACCTACTTGCGAGAAATAATAGATATGGCTAATGTGCATGTGAAATATATGACCATCTTGTTTCAAAGAAATTGCGACGTACAAGCCAAAAGACAAATTGTCGAGGTAGGTACCGACGGTAATGCTCAAGATTTGTCGCATCATGAATGCACCGCTTTAGTTTTATTAAAGCATTGTCTTCCGTTGCAAGGAATAATTAATTTAGTCTTGAATATTCATAGTATCAAAAAATATTAAAAAAAACCGCATCTCTTTTTGGTTCGTGTCCATGGAAGTAAATTACGAAACAAAATCATATTACGTTCACTCATCACTTTAAAAGTGGTTTATTTCTATTCATAACGTTTTATTTTCAAAGACTTTATACTACACATCTACAGTTCCGTGTAGAGCCGGACGTAAAGAATAGCACCATCCCATTTCTTCCCGTGGGTGTCGTAGAAGGCGACTAAGGGACTTCCTAGAGAATGGGCAGCAGCGTTCTCTTTGAATTTTATCACCAAACTGTGATTGTTAACCTGCCTGCCAAGCGTGGCGATTATCAAAAACCCCTCCAAATTGGGAGAAATCTATGTCCACCAGTGGACGTCTTTTGGCTGGAATGATGATGAAATCTATTGGTTGGTCAGCTCTTCATGTGGCCAGAGGGCTGGCTTATGTTTTAGCCAAAGAATTAGCATCGCCATACAACGTAACAATGTTGCCGGACAATGCGGGCACTATTCCTATTGACTGCGATATACATACAGTTTTTTCAACCGACGAAAAAAACGGAGGAGGTTATCAATTCGAGGCGTATATATTTTTTTTTTTACTTTTTACATAGTGATCCGATTGTGACAATTCTTCTTCTATTGGAAAGGGTATACTTCCAAGGTGGTCCCATATAAATTTGGAAAACAAAATCGAACCCTAAGGGTCGGAAAACAGGGGATGATTGATTGTTCACTCACTGATTGTAATGTATAAACAAGCATAACTTTATACAGAGTAGTCCGATTTTGATAATTATTTTTGTGTTGGATAGGGTATACTTTGCCAAGTATTATTAGTACATTAAAGCCACAAAAAATATAAAATAAAAACTTTTTAACAAAAAATTAAACCGCCGAAAAACTGAAAAGCATAAAATAATACTTAAACCTTAAAATTTTGAGTCGGCGCTGAAAAATCCATGAACAAGTCACTCAAAGCGCCGACTCATAATTTTAAGGTTTAAGTATTATTTTATGCTTTTCAGTTTTTCGGCGGTTTAATTTTTTGTTAAAAAGTTTTTATTTTATATTTTTTTGTGGCTTTAATGTACTAATAATACTTGTTATGTGATTCTTTCCGGATTTTGTATTTACACGATTATCTCTTGTACCACTCATGAAGTGACATGAAACCAAAACGTAAACGAAGCAAAACGAAATGTTAGGTTCCTCGAAGGCGCAGTCATTGAAAAAAGTTAGCCAAAAATTATTTCAACAAACACTGAGCAAGTTACTGAAATTCAAAAACACCATTTTGCAACTAACAAAACATCTGATTACACAGAACTACGAAACAAAAATAAAACTCCAAAATGCACTCACAGTAGGTATCATTACTTAATGGAAAGAAAATCCTCTTTTAAAACCTTTTTCAACAACACTATAACATTTGTTAGAACACAGTTAAATAGCAAGACTTGTATCATTTCTAATTAATTTAAAACAGACTGACTTTTAATTAACTTTGTGCAACTGATGCTTATCTGTCGCCCCCAGTGGTGGGAAATGTCGATACATAGTTATCGATAAACTTCCGCTCGAAGTTGCGGTTATCGATAATTTGGTTGCACCTCGTTATATCTTTTGGTGGCACGTAAAGTTCGTTAGTGAAAATGAAATGTTGAACTGATAAAGTTGTATGCAGTTCTGCGGTTTGAAAATCGGAAATGTCGGTAGTGATGTTATGCCTTGTTATGGCAGGTCGTTGGAGATAAAGGTTTTTGTACTTGGTGGGATTTCAAAGCTCTTATAGTATTTAAATATTAGGTCTTTACCTATGAAATTGCCGTTCTGCTGTACTAGCCATTTCAAATCAAAATAATTTTTGTTTGTCTAAGAATTCTAATTTCTAATTAATTTTATTTTAAAAACATGGAATTCTTTTTCCAAAAGTAGTTCATTGTTTATTGATTAGTGTTACATTTTCATCGCATTTCAATCTTTTTCGTCATCATGGATACGTTAAAAATTCGAGTAATTATGCAATATGAGTACCGTCGTGGCAGCAACGCGGCACAAGCGGCACGCAACATCAACGACGTTTACGGAGCTAACACCACAAACCAACGCACCACCTGTTATTGGTTTACTCGCTTCCGTTCTGGAAATTTCGACCTGAAAAATGAACCTCGCGGTCGTCCGAAGACTTTGGTCGACAATAACGAATTAAAGGCGATTGTGGAAACTGATGATACACAATCTACGGCTGAATTAGCAGCAGCTTTCGACGTTAGCGTCAAAACAATATTGGTCCATTTGCGTCAAATTGGCAAGGTAAAAAAGCTTGACAAATGGGTGTCCCACGAACTCAATGATCGCCAGCGCGAAGTACGCGTCGAGACGTGCCTTGCACTGCGCAACAGATACACAAATGAAGGAATTTTGAACCGCATTGTTACTTGCGATGAAAAATGGATTCTGTTTGATAACCGCAAGTGCTCAACAAGTTGGTTGGATCCTGGTTCAGCACCTAAACAATGCCCTAAACGAAAACTTACCCCTAGAAAAGTGATGGTCACTGTTTGGTGGTCTAGCGCCGGTGTCATCACAGCTTCTTACCAAACGGGGTGAGCATTACTGCAGATGTGTACTGTGAAGAACTGAACTCAATGATGGAGAAGCTGGCACATCTCCAACCAGCATTGGTCAATCGCTCGTCTCCGCTGCTCCTGCACGACAACGCGCGACGTCATACTGCACAGCAGACGGTCTCCAAGTTGTAAGAACTGGGGTTGGAAGCTCTCCGTCATCCGCCCTACTCACCAGATCTTGCGCCTACAGACTACTACTTTTTCGAGAATTTGGATAACTTCTTGGCGCGAAAATAATTAAATACCAGAGAGGCAGTACAAAATGCCTTTGAAGAATTTGTTGTCTCCCGTCCAGCTGATTTTTTTAAAAAGGGCATCAATAAACTGCCACTGCGTTGGCAAAGATGCATTGATTGCATGGGTGATTGTTTCGATTAATACAAATAAAACATACATGAAAAAAAATCGTTTAATTTTTTTCATACAAAACGGCATTTTCATAGGTAAACACCTTATTATATCTTTTCTTCAAAATTTTGTGTTGTTATTTTTTATCTTTATGTTAGGTATTATTGTGTTTGAATGTGTAATTGTGTTTATGACTTTTTCTAAAAAAAAAACAGCATTAATTGCAAGTTGTTAGGTCATATTTTTTGCAATGATAATAAAGCAGTAAAAGTGATACTGATAGCAATACTGCCGTAAAATGTTTTTTTTTTGTTACCGACAAATTATCTCATTTATCGATAATAATTTTTAATACAAGGGACGCTACCCTATTAATTGCTATCAGAGTTCAGAGAGTAATAGGATAAATTGAGGAACTGTTTCAAACGCTTTCATTTTTAACTTATTTTTATTTGCTGTGGTAAACGCTCTCCTTCACTTAATATCAATTTGATATTATTAGAAGTTTTTCTCCTACTTTTATTTTCTAATATTAAAAAAAAACATTTTGCTGAACTGTTTGTATTTTATTCTGTTTGTATTGTATGTTTGGCTTCATAGAATCGTGTGATAAATGATTTTATTTTTGTAAGTAGTTTGTACAAACTGTTCCGTCCCGTTTGACTGTTTACTCTATGCACCTACGTTTCTAGACGTGAACAGAGTGAGAACTGTCACTTTTCAATTTGACGTTGACACCTGGGTTTTGATCGGGGGAAGAAATCGGTCGAATTTTTTTGTGCGACCCTGTTGTAAATTAATCCTTAGAATCGGTCGTTTTGTGGACAACTGTCGTGACCCAATTGTTTTGTGTGTAAAAAACCCCCTTTGACGAGATAATACGTGTTCAGTTTGTTTGTTGGAAATAGTTTGAAGTGACGCTATTGAATCGCGTGCTGGAACCAATCTCTGGCGTGTTGCAGCAGCTGGTATCCTGGATTACCACTTACAACGTCACTACACAATACAATATACACTCACTTACATACATAAATCCAGGTAGGCTCCAGAGCAGGTGTTCTTCTACCATCAGGTGAGTTATTTGAATATATTATTGTTCAGCTCCGCGCACGGCGGACAGTTCGCTCGCCACTTCTTGCTCCAGGGTCCCAGCATCATGCCTTCCACTGCGCTATTAAAATCCTATGGCTGGGGCCTTGGCTTGGCGTCGAACACAAACACTTTTACACGTCAATCATATTTTTAAAACTAGATGAGGTCGGCGTTTCCTAAATGACTACTCTGAGAAGAAATCTTAGATCTCTTTTAAAGTCCAAACATAATGTTGGTTACATAATGTAGACCGTGTAGATCAATTGGTGACTGAATTGGTCTGTTGAGGAAAGAACCACACAGGTTGAGTTGACCTGTCCAGTCAGTGCAAGACTTGCAAGTATTTGGCACTAATCGTGCAGCTCAACTCAGAACTTAAGAAACGAAGCGAAGTGTGTGTAGGTTTATTTATTATTTATTTATTTATTTTATTATTTATGTACACACAGTAAAAAAACAGAGTGATAAGGCATATTAATACAATTGAGTACAAAGGTACTGCTTATTTCTTAAGAAATTTCTTCCAGCAGACCTGCGAAAGGAGAAATGAAAAAGAAATGTAGACAATAGTGTGTGAAAACAAGAAGAGAAGATATGAATATGTGAAGTCTTAAACTAAAATATACTTATACATATATAATGCAAGAAATTAACATATACTTAAATAAATACATAAAGCTAAAATATACAAATAAATACGTATACATATATATATAAATACACACAATTATGAGGAAAGGTAGTGCTCTTTTACTCGGGATTATTGTTTTTCTTAAAAAAAAAACATATCATCATGCCTGTATTTCTGTATTAGTCAGATGTAGAACACCCACATTTAGCCAGTTATGTTTAAGTTCCATCTTATAGGGGCGAGTGTATTGCCATCAATCGGGCACAAATCCAGACTCCGGGCTGCTACTGAGAAATTGTAGATGGAAAAAGCCTTATTAAACTTCGACCGAACCAGAAATAGAAACCCGGGACTTCATGCGCAGCAGTAGCATTTGTGACCACTAGAGCAGTGCTCGTGGCCTCTCATCTCTCCTGGTGCTAAATGTCGAATATAATCGAATTCACTCAATTTCCTGACTTAAACCATGCTATTAAACAGTTTAAAAACATTAATTTCTGAATTAACGTCTAAATCTAAATTTCATTACGCCATTTTCTTGCCATAAACCTTACCTTATTATAAAAACATAAATTTTCCTTATCCCAAACCAATTTCTATTTAGTAAGAGCCATGAAAAAGTCATAAGAACCTCCTTAAATTATTTCCTGGAAATCAAAATAACTTTGCCAAAGAAGAAAATAGCATTAAAAATTATATCTTATTATTACCTTTGCCTTGCCCTTGTCACCTTGTTAATAAAATAAACACGTCACTTTTGACAGGTATTGCGGCGCCATGACAGTTTGGGAATTAGCGCGGGAATTTTGACAGATACGCAATATTAGACGGATATTTCTTGTGACAATTTTTTGTTTCTTTTTATGACAGGTGAGATTATTTGATATGAATGTTTAAATATAACTTAGAAGTTCAGACTTTGCCTCTGTGTTGCATTTATCTTCTATATATTTAAATCATAGAATGATAAATGGCATGGAAGTAGAAAAAATATCAAAAATTAAAACCAACATAATTACATAACGCATTCATTCTCTTCTAGAAATACCTTAGAACAATTAATTTAGGCATCTGTACTAAGTCAGATATTATAATATTAATTTCTTAGAATACTAAGACGATAGACCCGTCAAGCCTTCGTCAAAACTTGTCTAAATAAGCCACAATATTGCTGTTAGCGCAAACCAATAATGCTCGGTTTTGTTGAAGACTATTACTATGGTTAAAGCTTTGATGGAGGTTTTTGCTTTGGCGTGGGCGATTTACAAATTATTCGATTAAAAAATAAATAATAGTTTAAAAAAACACGCTTCCATAGAAAACTAAACTAAAAGGTAGAAAACTTTTTGAAAATAAGAAGAAGCATGTTTCTTAACTATTATTTATTTTCTATTTTTTAGTTCGGCTAGCTACAAAAGAGTGATTTTTATTTTTTAAGGATAATGGCACAAATTAAAAAAATATTGTATTTTCATTGGTCCTCGATAAGTTTACAAAATTTAAATGAAATCTGACCGTTAGAAGTGGGTCAAACTTAAATCGAAAGGAGTCGGTTACAAAGATGCTGAATACAAAAATACAGGTGAAGTTAATGAAAGTGTGTTATAAAGAAAATGATTGAAATCGGCGATTATGAATATATACCTACAGGATATCTGTTCATAGCCATTCGACAGGCAATCGTATCGAAAATTACACATATCAATGACCTGATTTGCCCTTCCCCGAAAGCAAACATCTGTCGGAAGAATAGCGGTCGTTTGTTTGATTTTAACAGTCAACAATTTTCGGGTTTTAGTTTTATGAACACCTTTTATAGGACTCCTACGATAACACTTTTTGACGTTTGGTGCGAAAGCGCATCGAATGTAAGTGTCATAAACTATTATAATATAATTAATTATATATTAATATAAAGCATATGTTCTATTAGCCACAGAGCAGCTCAGTTCAGTGTAGTTCTGAGTTTGAAGAGTCAGTCATTGTTAAGCTAAATGCAACAATTACAATGATCCATCATCATCAGACTCCTGCCCTTATTCCAATTAATTTGTGGTCGGCGCAACATGTCTTTTTCTTCCACACTCTATTAGTCGTTATCTCAGTAGTCACCCCATTTCTATCCATATCATAATTCACACAGTCCATCCATTTTTTTTTGACATTTTCTTCTTTCCTCCGTATCACGTGACCATACCATGACAACCGATTCCCACACAACTTTTCAGTTATTGTTGCCACTTTTAGACTTCCTCTTATGTACTCATTTCTTGTTTTATCCATTCGTGTAACACCACACATCCCTCTTAACATTGTCATCTCAGCTGTATTCAATTGCTTTTCATTCATCCCTATTGTGGCCCAACACTCTGACCCATACAAGATAGTAGGTCTGACCATGGTTTTATATATCTTCCCCTTAAGTTTAATGGGGATGTGGGAGTCGCAGATTGTTCCTGTGACCTGCAATTTCATCCATCCAGTGTTTATTCTGTGCTTAACCGTCCGATCTACTTCGCCATCGCTTTGCACGAGTAAACCGAGATACCGAAAGTTGGAGCAGACCGGGAGAAGCGCACCATCAAGCGCTATGGCTCCAGAGCTGGAGAGACCACTGAAACAATTTTAATGATCCATGAACTAATAAATATGAGAAACTGCAGTTCGGTTGTCGAGAGAATACATTTTTAACACCTGTCAGTTTCTTACTAGTGCGTGTTTTGTGAATTTAATCTTTATTATGTTAGTAGTAGAACTGTCACACTGACAGGTAATAGATTAAAAATACTTTATTGATGATAATTATATAAAGCAAAACAACAGGTCTGACGCTGTTAGGTAAGTAACACCACATTTTGTTTATGCTGGCATGTTTTCCTACTTGAAGTATACAAGTGAGACTGCCATTGTACTAAAAGTCTACGTTATACTCGTATTATATTAATAACTAATAAAACGACTAAACAAACCAGAACATAATCCCAAAATATCCACCCAAACTATTGCCCCGTAAATAAATCATCACACAATGAAAACACCTCCACGCCATGACAGTGAAATTGGCGGGAAAACTGACAGCGTTGACATCTGTCAGTTAGTGAGCGTTTATGAGGGGAGCTATTACTCGGCGGTATGTTTAATTGTTATTTTGTCCAATTGTTCGTGACGCGTTTCATTAGCATTTGCGAAGCTAGTTTTGATTTCAGTGATTTAGAGTGGTTGTAATTGAATTATTTGGGTGTTTTGACGGTTTTAAGGTTTTGTAGTTCTCAGTTATTTATTTTGATATACTGTTCGTTCGAATTATACCTACAGTACTGTTTGATATTGTTTAATGTTGTCTTAAAGAAACGTTTGGTTATCATCATCATCATCATTTCAGCCGAAAGACGTTCACTGCTGGACATTGTCTTCCTTCGGTTTGGGAGGTTTGCCATAACTGCTACGCTTGGCAGGCGGGTTGGCGATCGCAGTAGGGTGGAAAAATACATAGAGAACGCTGCTGCCCATTCTGTAGTAAGTCCCTTAGTCGCATTTTACGACAATCACGGGATGAAATAGGATGGTGCTATCCTTTACGTCCAGCACCCGATCAAGGAACAACGTTTGGTCATACCAAATACTATTTATAACAAAAACCATATTTTATCAGGTTGCATCAATTTGATAACTTATTTCATCGAAAAAAGCCAGCAGGAACAGAAAAAAATATTTAAAAATGTAGATTATTGTAGAAAATTTATTTACACAGATTTATCACAAAAAACTGCTGTAATATTCATTGGAATTGGCAATTCGCAAACTGCGCCTCCGACTGTACACCGGCGTTCTCATTTATATTCTCAAGTTGTACTGTAAATCACTCAAGTTCCGATATTCGTATAAGTTTTGGAAATATTTCGAGTTTACGATAAAATTTCAACTTTTGTCAAGTTTGAAAGTGAGTTATAGTGGTTGGATGCACGACGAAAACAGAAGCAATGTGTTTCAATTCGAATTGAGTTTTATTTTGTTGCGGACAGAGTTTATTTTTGTCTGGCAACAGATTTACATTTCAGTATTGCCCGGAGTAAAATAAAATGTTTGTGAAATCGATTCGAAAATGCATGATACAGTTTTTTTTTAGATTACGTATATGTTTCGAACTGAAATTCTTTTGCTGGGATAAAATTGTGAATACGAATAACTGTTTGAAATGCTCATCCCGCTGGATTGGTGATCCAAAATACTGATACTTTAGTCGCTTTCTACGATTTAAGAGATGCAATAATAAAATTTGATCTGCCTCTCTTATCCATCTGTAGCAGGGTTCGCTTTTATGATCAGAATAACGTTAATAACGTTAGACATTTTGGTAAGTCCTGTAAAAACGATTTCAAGATTTTTTATGTTGTCGGCTGCGTAACCGGACTTGCCTGTGGCTACCTTAATAAATTAAGGCCTCCAGTCAGGGCTTACAACATTAAAACGAGAGCGACTACTAGCTAAGGGCACCCTGGCTGGATCCTTGTTCCACCGACAGCGATGCGGATGAATTCTTTGATGCCCAGCTCTTCCCTTTTCCTTACCTTTATTTAATTGTACATAATATATTTATTTTAGTGTTAGCTCGTATATTGTATTAATATTTCACCATTAATAAATACCCTGTAGAGCGCCAAGGGGTACTGTAGTACCCAGAACGAACATAACTAACATCTACCCTCAAAATTAATAAAAAAAAAATCTCATTTATTTCAGCTTTTTAACTGTATATTTTATTTTGGTATACAATTGTGATTTTAATTTACGAACTACGGATGTGTATGTGATCAGATTCGGATGTGATCGAATAATATTTGCGGTCGGCCGGAAAATTGCGAAAAATGAGGCTATCAAGTCGATACCAAGTATATTCTCAAATTATTTGTTTAATTTTATTAAGTTATGAGTTAATTTAGTTATTGTTTTTGATTATATGTTATTTTATTTTCTCTTATAATCTTACATGTGTTGTCTATATCTGTTTATTTTCTCTGCTACCGCAGGTATGTTGCTTCTTTAGCAATAAGCATCACCTCTGTATCACTTTTTCTGTAAATTTTGTTTGTCTGTATATGTATCTACATAAATGGTTAAATAAAAAAAATGTAATGGGTTGTTTCGAAGCTATTTTAGACAATACAGTATTAGTTCGTCTCCAATTGAATGCGTTGTGCATTTAATTATTATTATATTATATTATATTATTATATAATTATATTCTTTATTATCGGACAACAATTATCCAAGTATTAATGTAAGTAGATTAAAATGTTCCTTTAGAGTATATCGTTAAATTTAATATCTTAGAAGACTTCAGAGATTTAAAATTGTCAAGGCACACATTGGCACGGCTGGCACGACCTCCGCCACATAACTACACTGTACACTTGTAAAAATTTAGGGTGGGCCGCTAGTCACCAAAAGCCAATTATTTGTAGCTTTAACAACATCACCAAATTAGAGTGAGCCTCACAACAATCTAATGGAAGAATAATCGCCAATCCCACACTCAATCTACCCGACCTTCAAGCAACCGCAACAGTACCAATAGACGCCACAACTTGTTGAAACCGTAGCCCATATATTAAATCCACCATCTTCCTTACTTAGGGGTCGTCATAAATTCGGCACGCCATGTGCCTCTAACGTCTCTCCCTAATTACGGATAAACGCGACGCTACAAACTTTTGTTCATCCAATGTATGTCCGACGGATAATATTCCTCTGGGACACGATTTTCGTCGGAAATTTTAATTAGGTTGGAAGAAATTTGAGATGTAATAAACAAAAGGTTTTTAATGAAAAGGAAAGAAATATCGTTAACATGGGCTAACAGAATATACAAGTTGGTAGATTTGTTTTCAATAAGACTTGTATGGGACTTGTTAAAAACATCACGTGAAGTAATGAAACACGTATTAACTTTGTTTTAAACATTACTAGTTCAAGTTTTTGACTGTTTTCTACAAGTACAACTATACAGTTGGATACAACTAGTCCATAAAATATGTTTTAGGTGTAAACGAAAACAGTAGACACGACGTTTCGAATACATGTTATAGGTATACCTTGATGTAAACGCGCGGTTAGTTTAATATACATTCTTTATTGTACATCATTGAATGTTATTAACAACAATTTAGTACATGCTGTGTTTTCTATAAGTGATGAGGCACTTAGACTTGCTCCAAACCCGTACATATACTGCCACGGAAGCTCTCTTTGACGATTTAGTCTAATCAGACTCATTCATTATCATTATCCCCAACACACAGACACATGCACACCCTTTCACACATACACCTCCACACAGACACACACACACACGATCATACACACACACAAACATAAATTCATAAAAAAATCCGAACACATTTTTGCTTTGTAATCAATTGTTTTATTTATTTTACTCTAATACACAATTGTTTTTATTTTTTTTAAAAAAAGCTCACTTAGTGTATGAAACTTTTGTTAGTTACTGTGATATCAGATGTAAGCAATTAAATGTGTAACAACGAACAGGTGGGGACCTGGTGACCTGTATTACAGGTGTTACTACCTACCACAGGCACCAGCGATCCACAGCCAAAAACTGTTAGCTATTACCTGTGTGTAAAATTTTTTTGTATTTCTTGGCTTATGGTGAGAAATAAACACATTTTTATTTATTATTATTTATTTAAAGACTTAAGTTTGCAATAAACAAATTGTAAAGTAACAGTGTTCTCATTGTTGAAGAGTCTCATCTTTACATAGTATTATATAATATAAAATAAAACAAAGTGAGTTCCCGCTTCTGTGCGATTAGATCTTTTAAACTATCGAATGGATTTTAAAGCGAAGAGGAACGTAAACCTTTCTCTTGACGTATTTTAATGCGGTTTACACCAATAGACAGAGTGATCTGTCTACTGATGAAAACCGCATTAAAATATGTTGCGTAAGTTAAAATATCTAAGCTTACAGATGCGGGAAGCCATTTTGCTTTAGACTATGTAAAGATACGTGGGCGAAGGCTTTGGAAAAAGTTAGGATAACAATATTTTTTGCTTCAAAGTATAACAAACATCCATCCATCCATTCTCACAAGCTTTCACATTTATAATATTAGTAGGATACAGTAGGAAAGTAGGATGTGATGTGTCGGGTAGGGATCTAGTAGACACATAATTGAATAAAGAAACGTTTAGGACTACACCACACATCATTAATTTATTTTGGCGCTTATTATCATTTTTTTTTTATTTCTTCCCATTTTTTTCAATCTTTTGATAATATCAGAGATGGATGATATTAAAAAAAAATATTATCACTTAACACATTAAGTGACATGTGATACAAGTGTACCATATTACATTATTTATGTTGTTGTCAGAATTCTGAAACTAAGTACAATTGTGTACTAATTCGATCATGTATAATTATTTGACCATCACATTTTGTTGAATTATTTGTGAAGCTGAAAATTTCAATTAATATTTAATTGCTGAACCACACATTAAATGTTTGGGTGGCTACTACCTCTGTTTGAATTATTAATTTCTTTACGCTCACTAACCTATTTTCTGTGTTCTGAATGGCTTTAGTTATAATGAAAGTACTTATTTCCTTTTCATCAAAAAAATTACTGCTTTCTTCCTCAGTGCATCTTTATAAAATAACATGACGCCTGTAATCACCGAAAGAGTAAAAAGGTTTTGACTCTACATTTTGTGTTATTTCCATGTAATAGTGAGCAATTCCATTTTCATGAATAGGGTACAGGATCTAAACACTACAGGGGCAATTCTCGTAATTTAAAAAATAATTGTTGTCTTACCTCAGTTTCAATCCGTCAAAACATACCTCTCATTTCCATAAATTTTTCACAAGTTTTTGAAATTTAGTGGTCGCCGAGATGAGACTGCAACTAAGTAGATATTTAATTACGAGATTTGGCCTTATGGCTGCTAAGAATTTCAACACGAATTTCAGTTGCAACTAATGACATAGAATCCTGTCTGAAATTAAAGTTTTCTATTCTATTTCCAACTTCAAAACCCCAAAACCATTTTGCCCAACCCGGGAATCGAAACTCAAAACTATACACTTAGCAGTCACACTTGCAACCACGAGACCTTCGAAGGCAATCAAGTACCACTTAAACAGAACAAGCACGCTAATAGTGATAATGACATTCTTGCTCCCCAATACTGATTAAACAATCATAATGTAGGATCTATAGATTTTTCATGAAAATAAAGGTTAATGACAGCACCTAATGGTAATGTCCCAGTTTTTTAGGAAGCCGAATGGTTATTGGCACCAGATGGCCTTAAAAGCGTCATTGAGGAAGAGATAAGCTTTTATGAGGCCGCTAAGAATTTTTTGTTGAAGTTGGAAGTCAATAGAGGCTTATAGCCGATGCTTATGCACAAATTGGGAACTTGAGTTTATGGTACTTGCTGTGAATAATTTTAGCGTTTAAAGCAGTCATTGTCCAGTGGAAACGGCCGAGACTTACGATTGTGGGCTTGATTTAAGATTCTTTTGTAATTACATCACGAGGAGACCAGTATGTCCCAGATCCAAAAACTCGATGTCATGTGATACTTGAACCCACACTGTCTCCGTGTGGATGTTTTAGCTCTCTCTCTCTTGCACAGAAAGGATGCCCGTAATACTACGTTTCTTATCTTGTAGGCATTATTTGATTATAAGTCAGTTTTACGGTACAATTAAGGTTGTGCTATAAAATTTAGAATTTGCCAATTACAATAGCCAGAAGGACTTCATTGGAATTTCAAATTATTGTAACCTCATTACTCATGCTTTGCTGCGCCGTAGTCGAGTAAAGAGAAATATCGTGCACGTATTCAGTATGTCGTACTTAAACAAGCAAATTACACTATCAAATACCTCATATCCTGCAATTTCTCTAAACTAATCAAAGACAAAACATAACGCACCCTTTAAATTCCATTAAACAAAACTTTAAAACCAATATGGCTACCAAACAACGATAAAGAACTGTTTAAATTACCATAGAAATTTGTAACAGGTTGTTACAAGCATAAAGCGTTTCTCAAGGTAATATACTTGGACCCTCACTATTACTCACACCAATATTGGAAAGTTATGTGAAGTTTCGTTAACTTTGATAACGAAGCTGGCCGCTAATATTAATTTAGTGTTAGTATGTACAGCTGATGTTGGGAATAGTGATTGGTTTGGTAATTATTAATGTGTCTATGTTGATTATTTAGTAACTATATATTTGCTTTTATTATTGCAAACTATGCAAAACTGAAATAGTAATAGTGAGGAAAAGGAAAACCCAGATTGTGGATCATATACAGACATGATTGGTGTCGAATTGGAATGAACTAAAAAGATATATAACATACTTTTTTGTTTTGCCCAAAATTCTGCAACGCAGATACCGTTCGCTGACGCAGCCATTAAATTCTCACGTATGCAGGTGACAGGTATTGCGTTGCTAGATGGGATGTGAGCCAGTCTTTGTGGAGAGGCGCCGTATTCACACTGGAAGTCTAAGCTATCCATGAACCCCCACTTGTAGAGGTTGTCTTTGCTACGGCCTAGTTGGGTACAAATGTGTTCCATATATTAAAAGGTGTGTGATTTGTCTCATCATTCTACATCAGTTCAGCCAAAAGAACGTCCACTGCTGGACATAGGCCTCCCCTAATTTGAGCGGGTTTTCCATAATCACCACGCTTGGCAGGCGGGTTGGTGATCGCAGTATGGTGGTAAAATTAATAGAGAACGCTTGTACCCATTCTGTAGTCATTGTGATTTCTCTATTGATGTATTATGTGCGTAAAAGAGAAACTGTATATTTATATGATTAATGATTTTAATCTACAATGCCTTTACCTATTTATCATTTGAACACAAGTATGTTGAATGGGCTATGCATAAAACAGAATTACATTTATGCATAAATGATATATATTTAATGACGCAAGCACAGTGATAGCATAAAAACAACGATGTGTACAGGATTTCATGAAGCCAAACACTGGAAATGATTAATTAATGGAAAATACATATCGTTAACGAACCGTAGGATTTCAAATTTCATTCGGCATTGCATTGAAACGGGGTTTTCAAGGAAATCCTTTTAACATGATATGAAATTACGCGTCTTTATGATTCTCCGAAAAGTTAAGCAGAGGCATTTATTATATTCATATTTTGCTAGTTATTTTTAAATCTATTTTATTGTTGTAGGTAGGTATCAAACTTTAATACAATATAAAAATTAATAGTAAAATAAATATAGTATGTACAATTAAATAAAGGGAAAAGCTGACTGGATATCAAAGAATTCGTTCACATCGCTGTCGGTGGTAAAAGTGGTTGGCAGCGTTGCCACACTGGATGGCAATGCTGAAATCTATTTGGCACGAATTCAGACTCCGGGCTGCCACACAAACATTTTTCATGGACAAAACTCATAACACTCTGCCTGACTTAAGAATCCGACCCAGGACCACAGTTCAATCAGTAACACTTTCCACTGACTAGTTAAATAAATCAATCTCTGAGTTCAGTATTTTGTGATCCAGTTAAGCGTATTAGAACAGCCAGAGAAAAAAGATAGCGTTCAAAGAAAAAAGTTATAAAAAAATATTTATTGTGCGTAAACTATCTTATTTTATGTAATGATAGTAAAGGGAATCTAATCAACATACTAAATACCGAAAAGGTATTCACTAAGCCGTGAAATTATTTTTTAATTTTATTTAGATAGCTAAAATATTTTTTACTTGGTGGTCTGCGATGTGTTGTCTCTGTTTAGAACGTTATTTGTTGCCTTGGTGCGCTATTGTCAACATAAAAAAATGCTTTTTAACATTCCATAACACGTTTCTTTTTAAAACCCGACGAAAAAATTTCTACCTCAGGGATTTCACCGTCATGAACTAAATTCATGGTAACCGGTTACCCCGGTACACCATCTATGTACCCGCCATCCTATATTTACATACTATAGCTTTAGTTTTGAGCAATCCTTTTTTTGGAGGAGGAAAATGTTCCTCCGTAATCCTCTAGCTTCCTACCTCTTGACACTACCAAACTTTGCCAATATTTCGAGTCGATGCACGTATGGAGTTTAGTAAGGGTTCCTAACATAAGCCGATGGTTTTAGTAGTAAATACAGTTTTGCAACTAAAGTAGTCTCTTGGTTATTTAAGTCTATTATTGTTTCTCCCACTTTTGGATAAATTAGATCAAGAGAATGAGCAGTGTGATAAAAATAAACAACTGTGGATCCATCCGTCTATCAATCATGATGTTATTTACAATTTCCTTTATGACCTTTCGTGGTCGCAGTTAAGACCAGTGGTGGCCCAGTAGTGACGGTCGTGACTTGAAAGTTGTAGGTTCGAACCTAAGCAGGCACTTTTTAGGGTTCCGTTGCCAAATGGCAAAAAACGGAGGGTAATTTTCTGTCTCGGCTTCAGTTTCAGTGGGAAAATTTAACGTATTGTTCGTCTTTTTGCGACATCCATACGAAGTGCTCGGGTGAATTTGTCAAAAAGTAAGTAATACTTGACTTTTTGCGAAACTTCGCAACTAGTAAAATCATAGCGCTGAAAGTTTGTCTTCCTAAGCATCTTTATCTAAGTTTACAATATTATTCTTGTTCCACAATAGCGTCTTTAACTATAACATCTAAATATTCCTAATTCCTTGCTATAATCCTCTAAGTCAAGACTCCCACTTGACCGTTATTATCCTCAACTCGGAGGGAATTAACGTCTGTTGTATGGAGGGCCCTGCACAAGACGTTGAGAACGATATTGTTTATAATATCAGGCTTGTATTTGTCAAGGGGGTAAATAGTCTGTGTATTGTGAAAATTTGATAATAGAGTTTTTACATGTCAATAACATATAGGTACAGAATAAGGTTTTATCCAGTGCATACATTTTAACAAATTAAACTTAAACGAGTTATAATAATCATGCAATTTTTATTTTGATATATCTTAGTACAAAAAAATTAATTGATCGTTAACGATAGATGTTTATTTTGAAACTGGTTTTTATGGTAACTTGCGTGCGGCGCCGGCGCGGCGGCGAAGGTGAACGACCGACTAGCTGTTGGATCGGTCAAAATTCTAAGAAGTTCGAAGTACCTACGCCGGCGCGCGGTTACTGATCTATTACTATTGTCAATATCATATTACGAAATATGTAAGGTATCCACAGTTTACTGATTTGAGGTCGGATAAAAATGAAAAAAGAAGTAATGAAAAATTAATTGAAATGTGTTCTATTACTAATACTGAACATCCAAAAACAAATTGCGCACTGGTTAAAATATTTTCTGTACATACTGCTCTCCTTGATATAAGTTTATGATTGATTTTGTGTATTGTATTTAGTCTTATTTTTTGTTTTCAGTTTCTGTTTTGACATGCAACGTATTGACATTAATCCCAATTGCCATTTATTACTAATTATTTTGTATTGTGAAATGTTCTTTATTATTGTTCACGCTTATTATATTTTATTTTATCACTGAGACTTGGCTGACGTGATACTTTCTTAGAAACATTTGTGATTTGTGGCATGACATAGCGCACTTTTTATTATCTTTATATATCACCATTATTGTACCTATGTTAAACAAATGAATAAATGACTTATGACTTATTGTCAGTTCCAAAAGTCTCTGACAAAAATGTAAACAAATAAATCAGAAACCGAACCCTTAGGTGCCAATTTGGAGAGCCATTTACAAATTATGTGCTTTGATTTGGTTACCGAGAGCTGAAATTATAATTTTGAATCACCATTAAGATGTTCTGTATTACTTTGACAGTTGAGTTTAATTCTGAAACTTCTTGTTTTCGTCGATGATTTTTCAAATACAATTTGAAAATGTTATTCATACCGGTCAAGAGGGAGTCAACTGTGCAAGTGCACACAAAAACTTCCGTGCAAAGCCAAAAATTGTCGAAAAAAAAACACGTTTCGTGTATAGAGGACACCTTTAATTCGATGTTTATTTCATTTCTTGTTACAGCAGATATAAATAGAGACTCTGTGAGAATTTCAACCGTTATTACACGGTTTTGAGATGCATTCCGTTGACAGACAGACAAACGGACAGTCGGGGGATTTAGTAATAGGGTTCCGTTGGCAAACTTTGAGTACGGAAGTGATGAAATATAAAATTGAAAATCTTAAAATTTTAGCACGATTATTTGCCTTCGTCTTAGTGACTACTGTCGTAATCATTATAGATTGTTGTGACAGGACTCCCACGTCCCCCTACCGTCACCAAACCATCGTGATTGCGCCGGTGGGATCTCTGGCGAGGTCGAATCTGTTCTTTTCAAACTTAAGCGGGTTGTGCCTTAACGGTGGGAGCTTCGACCTCTGGGCCCGGCGGCGGCCCGCGACCACAGGAGTCCGACTACTCGCTCCCCAACTCAGTCGATTCGGCTCGTAATTTGATTGAACCGTGTCCAGTTCATGTGCGAACCTCTCAGGACCAATGACGGTATGCAGGCCAGAACTCTCTCATCAAGCCCGACGAACCTTTTCAGCTCCTTATAGGAGCCTAGGCTCCAAACGCCTCTCCACGAAATAGTGCATGAGGTCGAATGGACGCTCTCTTTACAAGGTAGTCCTAGTATTTCAGCGACCTTCTCAACAAGCTCACCGTGATTACCGTATTTGTTACGCTTCACACGATGAAGCTCGTCGAGAGATCGCTGACCCGAGACCACCTGCGCATCAACAATCACCCCAACACCATTCCTGGAGGCAATGATGTCGGGCTTTCTGAGACCCAAAACGGTCCTGACCCTCGGCTCCTTCACCACAGTCCACCCCTTGTCAGTCATGGAAGACGCGACGACATCCGCAATGCAATTATGGCGTTCAATACGGCCGCCGTGTGTTCTGTGACACTGTTGGATGGTGTGAGCCGTCGTCTCCCTTACCATGCAACCTGCACGGCAGTTCAACTCCGACGCCACACCAGTCCTGCGCCCCCGTGTATTGCGTACTCGCGACGGGAGCGCGTTTATATGAGTGTGCACGAACTGCACGAAGTCCCGGCCAGGATACTGCTCGCTGTGCTCCCGCATCCACTTAGTGGACGCAGGAACCCGTGAACTTTCCCGTAACTCGAGTCCATCCACGGTAGCGTGCAGGACTTCACGCCAATACATTGCTGTCGTCCTCTCCCCTGACTTGGGGTTTTCCCTGGTGAATTTTCGGAGTTGCTTGTCGGCCCACTGCAGCTTCCTTCGGATCCTATCGGACCTGGCGGCGGCTCTAGCGACCGGCCATCGCGAAAAGTCCAAGCGGCCGAACCTCTTACGTATGAGATCCGGCACACAAGTCCTAAGCGATGGGATAGCTAGGCCGCCGTCCGCGGTAGCTGCGTGGAAGTACCCAACAGGCACATCCTTTGGTAGCCGAAGCCAGGCCCGTACTGCCTTCCGGATCTGGACGTCGAGCAGTCTCAACCGGTCATCCGTGATGGTTCCCAACACGAAACCGTGCAGGAACCGCGGAATCAGGTGAACCCTGACTATTTCAAGCCGCTGCTGCGGCTTGAGCGGGGCTGATGTGATATTGGCCAAAGCCTCCTTCACATCGTGCTCTAACGTCACGCATCCAGTTGCCTTAAAGTCTACGCCAAGATAGCGCCAACGTTCGACGCAAGAGACTTGCCGCAACCACCGCGACCCCACCTTAAAGGTACGGTCGGTCAGGAAGTGCACCCTCTTGCGCTTCCCGTCGGGCACCATCGAAAGTACCGCGCTTTTCGCATGGCTAATAAAAAGTATCACTTTTCCCTTTCGATTCAAAGAATGTAACTCAAACAGGTTTGTTTATATTTTCGTTAGTAGTTTATTCTAACAATTTTGTGATAAGTTCAATTGTTTCTGATTTAACATTCATACCCATCTTACATATGAATTATTACCAACTAATTGAATTTGACTCAGCCCGCCATATTTCTCAAATCAAACACCCAATCATACCCCGGAAAAACACCAACATTAAAAAAAAAGACGCCATTTTAAAACCAGTCTACCAACATCATAAAAAACCCTGGGTAACATTATTATCCCATATCATACGAACATTTAATAAGGTGCTAACTTGTCAGCCCCATGACAAGGGGTCCCTGTAATCTGATAATTAAGTTTTTTAAGCATTTCGCCTGAATTAAAGCTGGATTTTCATTAACTCGTGTCAGATTCAGGGGTTTTAATTAACTTCGGATATGGAGGCTTTATGGTATTATTTTGTGAAGATAAACATTGGTGTCCGACGCACCATCGTGGTGTGAGTGGAGAGTAATGATAAAGGTTTTTTATACGTGTTTATAAACGAGTTTGGAAGCTGTTCGTGTTCATTTTATGAGTTCTGATGAGTGGGCTTCCATTGTGTATATTTAACCGCACGTCGAGAGCAATGGTGGCCCAAATCGTCCCCGACTTACGAGTTATAGGCCCGCAGGCGCTTTATTTCGGGTCGATAATTTCATCACCAATGCTTTCAAAACGGTGAACGGAAAAAACGTGCGGAAAGCGGCATTTCTTAGAATAAACATTCGATGACATGTGATGTGAGCCAACCCGTACTGGACACACGTGGTCATTTACAACCCACTCTCTCTCGGAGAGAGGGGGCCTGTGTCCCAGCAGTGGAAACAATATAAGCTAATTATGATGATGATATTCTATAGCATCGCATCGCCCTCCCACGGTATTATTTCGTATTCTCTTAGCGTTCTTTTGATTTCAGATGTGCGACATATAAGAAGTAAACAATAATGGTGGGCTTTAGAAAAAAATATATTCTTAAAGAGTGTGGTGGACAAAATAAGGTTACCATGGGCACCTATGGGTTAGACTAAGATTATAGCGTTATTTCCTAGCTCTCAAAGTAGCTAGATAACTAATATAGCAAGCAACACTTGCTAAAATCTTTCAACTATAGTCTTTTGCTTCATAAAACTTTAATGTTTAAATTGTTGCAAGCTCTTGTAGATTTTACAAAGAAAGAAAAAAGCTATGCAAAATAGATGTACTGAATGTACTTTTTACTAAAACCACGGCGCTATTATGCAAGCAGTGCTGACATTAGTAGCAAGTTACAAGCGGTTTGCAATATGGATATATTCTTTACAAGCCAAGGTGTTCAATTGGGTGTGTCTTTTAATAATGTACGTGCAAATTTAAATCGGGATAAAATTATTCAATTTCAGGCTATTCTTATTTTTCGTTTATCCTTCTTTGTATTTGTGGCAGAGCCCTGAAGCCATGTTTTCAATTCATGATTCTAGAAATGAAATGTTTATTTATGAAAGTAGATGTTATAAGACACTCTTATGCGTCAATATTTTAAAACTAGATACCGCCGCCGTTTTCTAGCTGATTGTTGCCATTTTCTAGCTGATTGTTTTGTGGGTGCGAAATATTATTCCAAAAAAATAAATAACTAAGCAGTAGTGTTGTAGCATTAATGGTACATGTGCTGTATGTTGTATTAATGTCACTTAAATTTTAAATAAAAAAGTAATTATAAATTTTTCTTTTGTTTCACCACTTCTCGTTATCCATTGTTATGAAGTGTTGGGTTCACGTGGGTACTACTCTCAGGTATTATAATTGGACCTTCTATAATACAATTTCATATAAAAAGTAAAAGAACATCTAAAATTGATGTAAACGATGAAATAAACCAGATTTAAAATAATGAACAAAGCAACAACAAACCCATGAAACAAAAATTTTAAAAGAATAACGCAATATCTTCCTCAACTGGACTCAAAAAACAAAATCATAAGGAAGCAGGATTTGTATACAAGGAAGGATACTTAATTAAATCGAGCAATATTGGGTGGGGCAACTGGGCAACATGGTTGCACAACTTGGAGCAATAACGAACAGAGAACCGAGCTGCGTCTTCGAAACGGGAGGCTTACGTTGGGGTTCGGAGGGCAGCGATTTTGTAAGGTAAGGTTACAATACAAGTATTGAAGACGCAGTATGAAGCAATTACGAACTACGACAAGAATCGACTGTACAGATTAAATATATCAACGCTAATTGATGCACAGTCCGTGTGGTGCCGAATAGACGTCGTGAACGTCGAATATCACCATCCCGTTTCTTCCTGTGAGTGTCGAAAAGGGGACTAAGGGAGTTACTACAGAATGGGCAACAGCGTTATCTATGCATTTTACCACCATACAGCCATCTTCAACCGACCTGCCAAGCGTAGCAATTATGGCAAACCGCCATTTTTGTGGGAGACCTATGTCCAATAGTGGATGCCTTTGGACTGAAATGATGATGATGATGATGATGATGATGATGATGATGATGATGATGATGATGATGATGATGATGATTTGATACACACACATATCTATTACTTAGCCTTGATTGTGTCTTATCAAATAATAATTTATTAATTTCTTCAATCAATGGTCAAAGACTACAAAGTGAATCATCACTAGGAAATCTATCAAGAAAATTGGCAATAGTGATAAAATACAGGGTGACAACGACGGAGAAACTGTAACCGTCGCTAAAAAGAAAGTTTGAATTAATCGCCACGCTTGGCCGACTGTATTATGGTAAAATGTATGCAGAACCCTGCTGCCCATTCTTTAGTAAGTCCCTTAGTCGCCTTTTACGACACACACGGGAAAAAAATGGGATGGTGCTATTCTTTACCTCAGGCACTACACGAAACCCAAACATCCTTATTGTATTTGAACTAAGATTTCTCTAGTCATTCCTAACTCAAGCATCTGTAAAATCCGCCATTTTGATTCTCCACCCGCTCCGACTTACTTGCCCCACAACAACTTCTGTTTTCATTAAGTGGACTTCGGTCTCTTGAATTATTGTGTGTGAGTTTGCAACTGAAAACTATTATCTAAATTATTGGCGGATCATGTTTGTGGGAGTTCAGCTTTGTGATACTTGGCCCTGTTTTGTTGGTCTAAGTTTAGAGCAGGATTAATATTGATGGTGGGTAAAGGGGCTATAAAAACTTGTTGCTGTTTTGTTTTAGTTATTGTTTCTGGCGTAAATATCTTGTGTCATATGCTTGAAGATGGCTTGTCAAAAACTTTTTAACAAAAAATTTAACCGCCGAAAAAACTGAAAAGCATAAAATAATAAACCTTAAAATTATGAGTCGGCGCTTTAAGTGATCTTTGTTCATTGATTTTTCAGCGCCGAATCAAAATTTTAAGGTTTATTATTTTATGCTTTTCAGTTTTTTCGGCGGTTTAATTTTTGTTAAAAAGTTTTATTTTATAATTTTTTGTGACTTTAATGTACTCATAATACTTGGCAAAGTATGCCCTACCCAACAAAAAAAGAATTATCAAAATCGACTACTCTGTATAAAGTTATGCGTGGTTATGTGTTTCCCGACCCTTAGGGTTCGATTTTGTTTTCCAAATTTATATGAGACGACCTGGGGAGTATACCCTTTTCAATAGAAGAAGAATTGTCACAATCGGACCACTATGTAAAAAGTTATGCGTGGTCATACATAAAAAAAAATATATATCTACGCGTCGAATTGAGAACCTCCTCCGTTTTTTTCGTCGATTGAAAATACGATCATTAGTATTAGCAATGAAACCGATGGGCTGTTGTCAAAAAGCATTTTAGTTGTTAAAATTACAAAATGTAACTGAAAGGTCTTGTGCACTCTGTTATGGTAACGTTCGACTAATTAATTATTAAACTGCTTCGTTGGTCTAGTGGTAGCAAGCGCTACTGCTGAGCTTGAGGTCCTTTTTTTTTTTTTTCAGGGTGGGAAATCGTCAAATGACTTCTCCCGCTCTGGGCGGAGCGGGAGGGCGTGTCAGACTTTTACTGACTAAAACCCACCCGTGTTCCATCAGTTGCCCATGTGCCAGGGTCACGGTATCTCTTTCGAACAATCACGCGACCCCGGCAGGCATCGGTCCTAGTAGACCCCTACACTGCTGCTGACATCTCTTTGAGGCGCGCGTGGAACACTGCGCGCCGTCGACCCGAGCTTGGTCCTTACCGGGCGGCGAGCTACCCATTGCTCGCCACCCGCAAGCTCGCGCCTACGGTGGCCGGGAGTCCGCAATCGACTCCCGACGCCCGGGGCGTCTCCTCCTGCGGCGGCTAGGGACGTGAGGGCGCAGAGACTGCCACTCCCTCACGCGCCCCGCCTCCTCCTTCGCGAGCATTACTGCTTCGCAGAAGGAGGTGACGGCTTCCCATTCCCTCTCGCTCCGTAACATGGCTCGCACCAGGGCCGGACGCGAGAGGTCGCCGCCGCCGATCGCCTCCACGAGGACACGGCGGTGCCCCGCCCAGGCTGGGCACACCTCCACCGTATGCTCCACCGTGTCCTCCAGACGATCCTCGCAATGGAAACACCCGGACGTATCCTCCCGCTTTATCCTGAACAGGAACCCACCGAAGCACCCATGCCCGGTGAGAACCTGCGTCAGGTGGAAGGTGAGGACGCCGTGGCGCCTCTCTATCCACTCCTCAAAGAGGGGACTTACCGCCGCAATTGTGGCGTGCCCAAGCTTGAGGTCCTGGGTTCGATTCCCACGTCGGGCAATGTGTTATTGTGTTTTTCCATTTGGAATTTTGGATTGGTGCCCGGTTGATGACAATAGGCTCGCCCCCTATTACATGGGACTTAAACATAACTGGCGAAATGTGGGTGTACTTTAAGATACACCTCTACCCAACCCTTCGGGGAAACAAGGCGTGATGTTATGTTATGTTATATAACCCGCAATCAGATGCCAAATTATACATTTTGAACATTTTTTTTTGTTTCGTCGTTCTTTCTAAGTATGTTTTAACTTAAATGTTTAGTGAGGAATAGGAATTTTATCATGTAACATTCATTATAATTGTGTCTCATATATTTTGTCACTTAAAAATATGGTAAACCAGATCAAAAATAAATGTTTAGAATACAAGTAATAATATAAAATGACATTCTGGTGCAATATTTTCTTGTCATTTTATTTTTCGAAAATGACAAGGGTGGGTACTTAGTTCATATTAAAAAGTAAGCAAATTAAGAGTACCTATTTTAAAATCAGACAAGTCATAATTTCATATAATATCATTACATCACAATGACAAAGAATAAAAATCTAAGGAGTAGCCTAATTGCAGCCTAAAAAGAAAACAGCCAAACAGAATGGGCCAGAGTTTATAGAACAAGCAAGCTATAGCGTTTACAAGTGCAATTAATGTGACTATTAAGTATCTTCTTACAGCGATAGCCGTGTTCGTGGGTATAACGTGGTTGGAATTGGGACAGAAGGGTGAGGTCACAGTGAGAGCGGGTAGCGGGTGAATGAGCGGGTGTCATAGGTGATAAAATCGTGTAGTGTTCAAATGATCTACTTCGTTTCTTTCTGTAGATAATATTATGACCTTTAAATAATGTACCTGTCACATATTACAGTTTTTGTTAAGGTGATTGGAGTGATCCCTCTCTTCACGTCACATCATAAACCATGGTATCAATTGACCATACTTTTTTCTTAAACTAGACAAAATACTTTTTAGATCATAGTTTTTGATTGAATATGTCGGTGTAATGTGAGATAGACTTGTACTGACATAGAGTTAAATAGTCCTTTATTTAGTCTACGTTTACATTTTTTGTCTTAATTTTTTTTTTCTTTTTGTAAATTGGCACTACTTTAGCTAAATTGTTATCACGTTAAATTATTATTTTATCGTGTTTTGTATGTTGTTATGTCTTTTGTGTGCACCAAATAAACGATTTATCTATCTATCTATCTTTTGTTGTCAGCTGCATAATCAAGTAAGCCTGTTGGTACCTCAATAAGTTAAGGCCGTCAGCCAGGGCCTCCTCCGGAATAGTAAGGGTATACCCTGGTCGGTAAATTCTCATTATGAGGAAGGAACTGTATAGGCAGGCAGCCGCAATCAGGGAATTGGGGTTCTTATAGAAGAGTTGAAGAATCGCTTTGAAAGGCGTTTCATGAACTGCTGGATGGTGGGCATTCCGTAATCTCCATTTACTTGAGTGAGAATTTGCTGTGGAAGGTCAATATGAATTAGATCTTGCTTAGAGCAAAAGCAAATCAAGGGAAGATGGTACTCAAGGATTCATCATCATCATCATTTCAGCCGAAAGACGTCCACTGCTGGACATAAGCCTCCTCCAAGCACCGCCACTTCGACCTGTTCTGTGCTTCTGGCATCCAACGTATTCCTGCGGCCTTCACCAGGTCATCGGTCCATCTTGTGGGAGGCCTTCCAACGCTACGTCTTCCAGTACGCGGTCGCCACTACAGAACCTTCCGACCCCATCGGCCATCTGTTCTGCGAGTAATGTGCCCTGCCAACTGTCACTTAAGTTTGGCAATTCTTCGGGCTATGTCGGTAACCTTAGTTTTCCTACGGATCTCATCATTTCTGATTAAAACTAGGTATTTAGTATGCTTCTCGCAAAGGATTAGTTTCACATACATAGTCATAAGACTGGGTTTTTGTCAAACCCTATTTGTATTTACTCGTGACCTAAACAGTGGTCCTGAAATCATTGAATACTTTTCTTACAATGGACGCTCTAGTTATTGTAACTTTGAATTTCTAATTGCACCACATCTTGTAAAAATTTCTATAATTTTAATTTACAAAAACCACTACTCGCTACCACTACAGCCTTGCCCAAATGGAAACATCGCAATGAGCTAGAGGTTTAGTGCCAAACACATGGTTTGTGTACGAATAAATTAGTATTCTACTGCCTCGTTCTAACTTTGCGAACTGTTCCATAGCTTGGTCTTCAGACCTGTTCAAGTTTGAGTTGGCAAATGCCTACTTACCAAAGTAGGCGTTTTTGTATGATCTGAAATTAGCACCTTCATTTACCTCAAAAAATATCTGCCTCTCTTTCTTTTTCTTTAATCTAAGCTAATAATAATAAAAAATGCTTTGATTTTGACCTAGAACCAAGCCTAATGGAAGTGTCGAAGGGCGGGCGTTTTGGGGGGACTGTCTTGTGTAACTTTGACGTTCAAAAAGTGCTGACTCTCAGCCTAGTTTGAATAAATGACTTTTGATTTTGATTTTTGATTTTAATGAATGTTTTTTGTGATTGATAGATGTATTTATTTGGACGACCTTGTCATAATACAGCGACCTGCGTGTCCAACTGTTGTGAATGCCATGGCGGTGCAGTGTGTCAGGGATGTTTGCTGAGGCGCGGGTTGATGGCTTTGCCGCTATCATTAGAAAAAGATGCGCTTCCCTACTCACTCGCGTTTGTGGCAGTACCAACACTATACTGGGTGTTTTACTGATCGGTGGGAATCATAGAGCAACACGGACCAGAGGGGAGTAGCCATACGCAGGCGTTCCCCTCTGTCAAAGTACAAGTCCACGCGGTCCTATGCGTATAATAAAACTAGTTGCAGCCGCACTGCTCGGTAGACTAAATCTAGTTGCGCGACTAAATTGATGTCCTACAAAAATGACGAATTGTTCTGTATTTTGCTGCAAAAAGAGATCTGCCACGTAAAATTTACAATAAGATGGCGTTACCTTTCATATGTAACTAATATTTAATCACATTAATCCCATTTACTTCCATAAAATTTAAAAATTACAATATTATCGGTCGTGTTGTTTCGGATTTGTTTACCAACACAGGCCGCTCGCCCTCATACAATATGCGGATCAGTCGAGCGACTGATCCGAGTTTGTTTCCGAGTAGACGCTGTCACCGAGCGATAGTGTTGTTACTGGTTTGTTAGTAGATCGTTATCGATAAATTTGGCAAAGGAGTCTATATTCATACAGAGACATTTTTGAGAATAAGTTTTCTGATTTATTTAAAACTAGCTTTTGCCAGCGGCTTCGCCCGCGTGGAGTTCAGAAATTATCCCGCAGGAACATACTATCGGGATAAAAAGTAGCCTATGTCCTTTCTCAGGCTCTAAACTATCTGTGTACCAAATTTCATTTAAATCGGTTCAGTAGTTTTAGCAGGAAAGCGAGACAGACAGACAGACAGACAGACAGACAGACAGACCGACAGACAGAGTTACTTTCGCATTTATAATATTAAGTGTGGATGTGGATGTGGATATATAAATATATAATATATATAAGTATATAGTATGGAAGTATGGATATTATAATGTAAGCTGTATATTAATATACATATTTGTATAAATTAAAAATATTACAAAACTTACGAGTTAACACGTTTTATTAAAATTACTTAGTGTGAACTTCAACCATATTTTTTTTTAAAGTAAAACTTTTATTACTTCCTCTCACACTTTTTCGTCAGTGTGTTGCATGTCGCGTGACGGTCGGCCGCGAAGTAGGGATAAAGTGAAAGGCGTTCGCTGGTGCATGTTGTTGTTTATGGATATATTTCAATTTTGAGTGCTTGAATTTATTATTTAACTTATTTCGTATGAACATAAATTAAGTCTTTTTATTAAGCTATTGCATGTATTCCGAAAAGTTTTAGTTAAATGTCTATAATGTGAAAAAAGTTTCACTTTTATCGTGGTTTTATAAAAACCACACAATCCTTTTTTAATTTATTTATTGCAGGTTACCTAAAGATCCAAATTTAAGGGATACATGGAAGAAATTTTGTAATAATAGACTAACCTGGATTCCCACAAGAAATAGTGTCATTTGCTCAAATCATTTCAAGACCTCTGACTTTCATGTGTTGGCGAACAATAGGAGGAGATTAGTCGAGGGCACCAAATCAACTCTAACGCCACACTGTATTTGTCCCGGAAGTTTTTATATCACGGAAAAGGTAAAACAGCGTACAGTCCACCTGATGTACTACACATTAGTCATAGTGGCGAAATGAAGCTTAGATTTCTCAACTTGAAAAATTAACAGTTTTAAACCTAATTTTCCAGAGTCATTAAAAATCATTCACTCTACCAAATGACAGACTATCATCTATGATGCTATTAGTGCCACTCTCACTATTCCTGATTCGTTGACATCTCCGTGTACTTCGTCAATCAAGTCAAAAAGCAGACCCACAAAAATGTTTTCATATTTATACAAAACTAATCCACTTTAAAAACCAGTGATAGATACAACTATAACTAGCTTTAAAAATTACGTAAACCTTCATTTTATTTGTTAAATGATAATTATTGTAGTACATAATAAATAAAGTAAATCTTTATTATAATATCTATCTTTGTATCACTTTTAATACGTAATATTCCGAACCGAGTTCTTGAATTTATCGATAATGCGTATCGACAGTAGTTGCAACCATGGCTGTAAGCAACTTGTCAGTGTAGTTGCATCATCTCATTGTACTGTGACGACACATAATGTATCTGTGAGTGTGTGAAATTGTTAGTGTGTGCTTTAATTTTTATGTGTGAGTTTCGTAGTAACAGACGATTATTTTTGTGTGAGAATTTGAGAAAGTGTGGGTAGAGCAGATTTCCCCCCGCAAAAAATGACAGACAGTTTTGTATCGGGAAAAAACGCTATGGCGTCTCCCCTCCGGTCCGCCGGCGGTCCGTGTTGCTCTATGGTGGGAATCCCCCATGCTGCAAAGGTGGGTGCAACTTCATGTCGTCATTTAATTTTGTTACTCAATACTAACATTAGTTTTTTTAAGAATATTGTTACTAACACACTATGGACTTTGTCTGAAAATAAATGTTTATAATAATATATATAATAATTATATCTTACTCATTTTCGTTCGTGACTATATAATAACTACGCGGGTCTATCGAAGTTAAACTACGCTTGCCGGGGTCAATTTGTGGATAGGTTCCATACATTTCATTTCGAGACCACTCCGTACCTCGGAAAGCACGTTTAGCTGTTTAGTCAGAAGCCAAAAAATCTGGCAGCCAATCTTACCACGGGGTACTGTGATACCTAGAAACTGGGTCGTGGAGGTCAGATTTTCGGAGAGCGTTCTTCTAACTGAAATTTCTCAGTAGCAGCAGAGTCTGGATCTGTGCCCTGTTATGAGGACAGGTAGTGAGCCTATACGTAAATATAACTTGCCAAATCGGGGTAAACTTTTAGACAACCTTTTTGTGAAACAAGACGTGATTCTAAGTTATGTTACATGAACAATTAAATCGTCAGAAAAAAAAAAATGCTCCAAAGGATCTATGGAAATCAATCAACTTTTAATCAGAAATTTTCGGTATCTTATTTTGGTGTGTAATAATTTCGGACTGTCGGATAAAAATTATACTTTGCTTATAGCAGCAAGAACTTTAGCGAATACGTCAGTGCATATTTTAAAGGTACCTGACATGTTACAAATACTTGACCGATGCCATTTCGAGAGCTTTCTAGGTCACGAAAAGAACCTTGCAGACATTCCCGAAATGATGCATGTTCCTTTTATTAATTCAAAATGTTTGCCATGTTCTACCTATTTTTTTAAAGTTTAGTCGTTAAGAAGTGTAAAGGTAACAGACAATCAGACAGACAGACAGATATGATTACTTGGGCATCTATCTATACTTATCTAATAATAAATCCGAAGAGTTTATTTAGTTTTCTGTTTGTTAGTTTGTTTGAACGCATTGGTTTCTCTGGAATAATTAGTTGGATTTGAAAAAACTTCAGAATTCGATAGCCCATTTTTCGAGGAAGGTTATAGATTTAAATAGAAGGGTATTTAACATCAGGACCCTTAATAGCTGACCGTAAAGAAAATAATGCAGGTAAAATGTTATGTCCTAGAACCAAAAATTCAATGTGGCATCTACCAACCCGCACTGGGCTTGGGAGGTAGAATACAGCCTCTCACCGAGAGGAGGCCTGTGTCTCTGCAGTGGTAACGGTATAGACTGGTTTTTTTTTGCCTAACTTCCTCAGAAAGAGTGTGATGTTTTTACACTCTTTTTACGTTTCACCAACCCGCACTTATCTTAAGCATCCAGCCGTAATAATCCCGAATTTATTTTAAAACATTAAGTGCTAGAACTTAAATGCTTAAACTGAATAAATTATTCGCTTAAAATGCTTTAATTAATCCTTACTAAAGTTGTGAAGGTATTTAGTTGTTAATATATTCACTGATGTTTAGATAACCTGTGTTCTCGGTAATTTGTTGAATTGTAAAGGCTTAAAGAGATGTTAGTTTTTGTTCGTAAAACGTAAACTTTTAGTAGAATTATTTAGTTAAATTTAGAGTGTGTCGTTGGGGTAGTGGTTGCAAACACTTCTGCTGAGTATGAGGTACCTGGTTCGATTCTCAGGCCGAGTAAAGAGTTTTTAGGTTTTTCCTTTCTCAGTAGCAGCCCGTAGTCTGTGCCTTGTTGATGACGATATGCTCACCCAAAAAATGTGACCCATGCCAAAAAAAAAAACCACTGCGAGCCCCAGTCAAAGAATAATAACATTATTAACCAAACACAATTTTCTCCAGGAATAACACTGAAATCTAGGGGAGGATTCTCCTAAAATACGGTAGATTTTCAGAAATTATTTAAATATGTATATAATTATAATCACATCGTGAGGAAACCAGAAATACTAGAGAATGGGCAGCAGCCTTTCCTATGCATTTTACTACCATACTGCGATCGCCAACCCGCCTGCCAAGCGTGGCGATTATGGCAAAGCCCCCCAAATTGGGGGAGGCCTAAGTCCAGCAGTGGACGTCTTACGGCTGAAATGATGAGGAAACCGGCATGTCTTAGAACCAAAAATTCGAAGACATGTGACATCTACCAACCCGCACTGCGCCCGCGTGGTGGATTATGGCCCACTCCCTCTCACCGAGAGGAGACTTGTGTCCCAGCACAGGGAACATCATAGGCTGCTGAAATGAGATGAGAACTAATAATCAATAAGATGTAAGTAGGCACTTTTGTATCTCATTCTAAATAAACTGTTATGTAAGTTCTTGGAATATTAATTCTTTAAACTTAAATTATTTTTTAATTCAATTTGAATTGTGGTAGTTTGACCTTGTTCATTGAGTAGAATAACATATTAAAACGGAAAAAATGTTTTAATTAGTAAAGATATATCATAATAATTAAACATTTTTTTTAATGCCTGTCTATGGGTAGGTACTTCGGTGATTTTAGTACTGGAATTACAATCCTACGGAAGATGGTAGATCTATGCTGATTACGGTGTTTTACCAAAATTACGGTGCAATTGACAACACAGATTGAGCCAAATTAATTCTGCAATCACACTTCACAAACAAAGTAATATTTAGAGAATAACCCTACAATGTTGCATAACACAAGAATGACCTACAACACACTGTATCTAGGTTTAAAATAAACCAGCTACATTAAAACCAGAGCGTACAACCAACAGATACATTCTCATGTCCGTGTACATGCAAATTGTCTACGTCACCGTATAAAATAGACAACGTTAGCCGTGCTAAAGGTGCGCTTACACGGGTTCATTTAACTGCGCAATTCCGGGTAATGTTGTTGTATTGTGTGCACCGGAAATGAAATTATCCGGAAAATACCAGTTTAGCTTGAAAAGTAAGCAAACTGAAGTGGCAGTGATCTGGCTATGTTTGTCGAAGAACGAATGGGTAGTGTAGTAGATGAGTCCTGAAGTGAAGACCGCGTATCGGCAAGCGTAGTGTGGGACGCCCCCAATTTGAAGGACCCTCGACCTTAAAAAGGTGGCTGGGACGAACAGGGAGTTGTATCGTAGCCTGGGTGACGCCTACTTCCAACAGTGGTCTCCGATATTGAGTCATTGGGCAATATTGGGCAAATATGACGTACCGAACACATCAAGCAATGTTACTGAGATGCCAACACACTCAATATACTAAATGTCTATGCATTCTACCATGTGAACTTTAGGTGGTAGGTTAACAAAGACATGACCATTGTGAACCCTGTTGGACACAGCGATGTATTTAGGAAAGAATGACAACTAACTGTTCCGTGTGATGCTGGACGTAAGCAATAGCACCATCCCATTTCTTCGAGTTACTAGAGAATGGGCAGCAGCGTTCTTTATGCATTTTATCACCATATGAACGGACCCCTATTTTTATAAACTATACTTAAAGAGACATTAGACAAGACTTCAAAAAGGTGTCATTTAACAGTCTCTAATCATTACTTAACTTTAAGCAACGCTTATAAAATGGAACCCTTTTTTGTGGGTGGAAAATCATCAAATGACGTTTTCTGCTCTTGGACGGAGCGGGAGGGCGTGTCAGACTTTTACTGACTAAAACCCACCCGTGTTCCTTCAATTGCCCATGTGTCGCGGTGTCTCTTTCGAACAATCTCGCGACCCTGGCAGAAAATAGACCACTTAGTTGTTACACTACATGTAGCAATACATGTTGCTAGACATACCAGGGCACCATATTGAGCGATTATGAAGCAATTTAACCTGCCATGTCTTGATACAAATGATTATCTATTATATCGTTACTCCCTGGAGTCATTCGTGTAAACATAAACAACTAATGAACTAGGTAATAAATTTAATTGTCATACATAATAAGGAGTATCTTCATTCTCCTGCAATTATCCCAATTTATTTTTGGTTAGCGCAACTTGTCTTTTTCTTCCATACTTCTCTATTAGTCGTCATCTCAGTAGCCACCCTCTTTCTATCCATATCTCTCGCTACTCTTATAACCATCGACATTCATACTCAAAATTTTCCTCACGACATTTTCTTTATTCCCCCGTATCACATGACCATACCATGACAACCGATCCCACACAACTTTTCAGCTATCGGAGCCACTTCCAAACTTCCTCTTCTGTACTCATGTCTCATTCTATCTATTCGTGTAACACCACACATCCCTGCAATTGCCAGAATAAGGAGCAACTATATCTGTATATTAATACGTGAAGCGAAAACTTTGGATCCCTTTTTACGAAAATTGGGCGGATGGAACAGTATGAAATTTCGCACACTTATAGTTTATACAGAGAAGAAGTGACGAATGCTAATATTTTTTAAAATTATGCGTAAAAATACATTATTTTCAATAAATAACACGTTACACACACTACTATTCATTACCGTGTATTTAATACACACATGCATAGAGAATATCTGTCTTTGATATTTTGTGTCTATAGTCTTACTGAATGTCAAGTGTCCTATTTCATTTTTAAAATCTATGGTCATATCGAGACTATAGTATTTGTCGATAGTGTTACTGAATGTCAAATATAACCATTTTTTTTAATGTTTATTATTATATGTATATATTTTTTCATTTAATAATGTATTTCTGTTCAAATGAAGTACGGTCGAATTTCGACGAGGGGCGATCACTAGTTTATATTAATTAAACCATTTAAATATATTGCTCCATTACCAGTTGCCAGGCTATTATTGTTCAAAAGCATGGAAATTTACTGGTTATCTCGTAAGATCTTAAGAGTTAAATTGACCGACTGGTTGAAATCTCTATCATATGATGAAACTGAAGAAATTGTGAAAACATGAAACTTACCTAGACCATGCTCCCTTATTCATGGTCTCACTCACATGGTCACACTTACTCACACATAGTCTCATTCACACTTCCACTCCACATTACACCACTACTCAAAATATACACATTTAGTTTTTCTTTTATAAACTTTTTAATTTTAATTTTTCTTTTTATGCTTAAATTTAAATTCTGAGCCAAATTGTAGCTCATGTCATGTGTCTGGAACAATATGTTTCATATATTTAGAAGGGCGTTGATAGCTGCGACACAGTTTATATCTTTTGCTGCTGTCATCGTTTCTATTGTAATTTATGTCAATCTTTTTTTGTTCCTAAATAAAACTTATTACTATTATTAAAGAATTATCCATGTAAGGTGACCTTTACAACGGCCAGTAAAATGCACACATCGAGTGCAATAAAGCGATATAGGTGAACATAATCAGCGCTTGATGCTGTAATACCGTTGAATTAACGTTGTGTGGAGGTTCACACGCTGGGTATGACCTGGTTAAAGAATGGAAACGTTGGCATGAAGAAAAAATGGGATATGATCAAATCAGTGAGTTTTTTGCAGAATGAGGATATTGATGATACTATATAAGCATGAGGAGCAGGCTGTAAAGCACACTATAATGCTATTTTATGACTTCACTTATGAGCAGTGGTGGCCTAGCCCAGTGGTAACGACCGCGACTTACGAGTAGTAGGTCGTGAGTTCAATTCTAAGCACGCGCTTTACTTTGTGTAAATTATTTCATCATCACTGCTCTCAAAATGGTGAAGGAAAACATCGTGAGGAAACCGGCATGTCTTAGAACCAAAAATTCTAAGACATGTGACATCTACCAACCCGCACTGGGCCCGCGTGGTGGATTATGGCGCGCTCCCTCTCACCGAGAGGAGGCCTGTGTACCAGCAGTGGGAACATTATAGGCTGATGATGATGAAGACAGACCAACAGCTAACTAACTGATGTGTGTCCAAGCATTTTACTCGTATGTCATTGTTAATGCGTAAGAAGGTGGCGTCGGTGATACGCAGAGTGGGGGGAAGCACCAACAGTATCTTGAGGGTGTTTGCTGAAAGGCTGGATGAGCCGACCATGGGTAGGTTTATCAAGCTTCATGTATTGCATGGAGCTTGATGAAACTATCTGTGGTTGATATATTTTCATCTTGTTTTGTTTTTTCTAAGTCTAAGTATACTAACAAAGTTTATAAGATAATTTGTTCTTTTTTTTGTGTATGGGAAATCATCAAATGACTTCTCCCGCTCTGGGCGGAGCGGGAGGGCGTGTCAGTCTTTTACTGACTAAAACCCACCCGTGTTCCTTCAGTTGCCCACGTGCCAGGGTCATGGTATCTTTTTCGAATAATCACGCGACCCCGGCAAGATAATTTGGTCTCTAACACAATTTGGGCCCATGTTGTTTGATAATAAAAGATTTTTTTTTCTTTTCTTGTCGCAGTTCATAATTACTTCATTGTGAGTCTTCAATACTTATATTGTAACCTTCCCTTACAAAATCGCTGCCCTCCGAACCCCAACGTAAGCCTCCCGTTTCGAAGACGCAGCTCGGTTCTCTGTTCATTATTCTCCAAGTTGTGCAACCATGTTGCCCAGTTGCCCTACCCAATATTGCTCGATTTAATTAAGTATCCTGCCTTGTATACAAATCTTGCTTCCTTATATGACTTGGCTTGATGATATGTCTTCACTCCTTACACTTTTTTAATTTATTTTTATTTATTCGTGCCTGCTATTATTTTAAGCATATCTATTGTGTGCTTTTTAAACTGTGCTAGGTATATAAATGTATTTTCTTTCTTTAAAGTTCATTCATCTTTTACAGAAAAGAGAGGTTACCCCTATCATAGAGTTGGCAACTGCCCGACGATAGATGTCGGGACGTTGTATAAATCCTAGTTGCGCTGTAAATTCTACTTGCGCGATGCAGGATTTGAAATCAATGTGATGGGTAGTTCAGGTAAGGCGATGTAAATGTCACTAACAATACTCAATATTCAAACGTTGATTGCTTTCCACAATATATAGGTGCTTAGGTGGTATGTATAATGCGATAATTATGGACTTTCTTGACCACAACAATATAGTAGACAAAAAATAAAAGGAAATACTAGGTTTTAGGGTTATCATGCGGCATTAAAACATAAAATATAAAAAATTCTCAACTTGTGGATAGTTTAAATTGGGGCTATTTATTCCTTAGCATTTTTATGTGATTGAAAAACGACAACACCAAATTCCATATAGTAAACTTTTTTTTTAATGTAAATAATTTGAATAAAATATAGGTCCATTTTAAAGTAGGTATGTTTTGTCTACAAAATCTAAAACCACAGTCACATTTAGTATGTATGTACAAAACTGGAGGAACTTTTAGGAATTTTGGGAATTAGAATAAAACTCAGGATGTAGCACGCAGCGAGACACTTGGTATGTAATGTATGTAATTAATTTTTGAACAACCTCACATTCAAAAAGGATTAAAAAATGACAGTAATCGAAACGCCTGATATAATACTTATAGCTAATTGCTTATCATCTATGAATTTGCGCCGAGTCAACTTGAGCCAACGGTACTGGAACTGACGCTTAAACATGCCCCCGGCCGTTGAAAGCTCGCCTTTCAACAGTTGTCTTCCAGTAAGGGGCAAATCTTGGAGAACGCTCGTCTGATAATCCCAGTTGAAGTTTTGACGTCGGCAACCCTGCTTATACCATCTGTGCCAGGATGAAGACCAACAATGCGGCCTAACTTCCACTTCATCGGTGGCTGGTTATCCTCCTTGATAACAACGAGGGAGTCCAGGTTCAGGCTGTCATTGCCGGTTTGCCACTTTACTCGCTGCTGTAGCTCGGACACATATTCCTTGCTCCATCTTGACCAGAAATGCTGCCGCAGCTGCTCAATACGTTGATGGCGCGTCAAGTGATGAGTGGAGTAGTCTCGGATATCCTTGACAGGAAGAGACGTGAGAGGTCGTCCAATTAGGAAATGACCTGGAGTGAGAGGCAACAGGTCTTCCGGATTTGATGATAACGGTGTGAGCGGTCGAGAATTTAATATGCCTTCAATTTGAACCAAAACAGAGTTAAGCTCTTCGTACGTTAAATTACAATTGCCCAACACTCGGGATAAATGAAATTTGGTCGATTTAACACCCGCCTCCCAAAGACCACCAAAATGTGGAGCGTAAGCAGGAATAAAATGGAATTTAATACCTTCTTGAGCCGCACTAGCAGTTATGGAGTCACAATTGCGCTTCAGGAAATCAGCTATCTCATTGTAGGCTCCTACAAACGATGTTCCGTTATCGGAGTAGATGTTAAGAGGTTTTCCTCTTCGAGATATAAACCTACGTAACGCCTGTAAATAATTACTGCTCGTCAAGTCACCTACCAAATCTAAATGAATGGCCTTTGTAGTGAAGCACACGAAAATAACGATGTACACTTTAACCAATCTACATCCACGACCTTGACGACTAGACGAGGTCATAGGGCCTGCGTAGTCAACTCCTACGCTTTGAAAAGGAAAGTCAGCTGGTGAGAGTCTGCTTAATGGGAGATTACCCATCTGAGGGACAACTGCCTGCGGCTTTAGACGCCGACAGCGAACACACTGACGATAACAGGCTCTGGCTAAATTGCGACCACCAAGTGGCCAGTAGGTCTCTCTAATTGTACTTAATAATAATTGGGGACCTGCGTGCATAAGTCTGATATGCTCATATCTAAATAATAATTTCACAAAGTGATGAGTGGACTGTAATAAGATTGGGTGTTTCTTTTCAAATGAATATTCGGAATTGTGTAATCTACCACCTATACCTACGAATAATTTTATTTTCATCTAGAAACACATTTAAGTTTAATAATTTGTTTTTATATGGTAATTTTTTATTGTTTATTAATAAGTTGTATTCAGGAAAAGACTCTTTTTGAGATTGAATAATAATAAAGTTTAATGAATTTTGTAATTCTTGAGCACTTAAATATGAAGTATTTGCTGAACGTCTTTTACATGCATTAATAAAACGAAAAACATAACAAACAGAACGCTGTAACCTAATAAAATTGGAAAAGCGATTAAATTCTATAAATGCTTTAAATAAATCTTCGTGAGAATGATCTTGGGCTAAATTAATTAAAATACTAGATTTAGTTTCTGGTAAGACTCCTGAATTCATAGCAGGAACTGGCCATGTAGTATCGTCATGCTTTAAGAAGCATGGACCGAACCACCACAAATCCAGTGATTGCATAGCAGTAGGTTCTGCTCCGCGGGTAATTAAATCAGCTGGATTATCGTGTGTTGACACATGTTTCCAGGTACCTGCACCCGACAATTCTAATACTTCGGCAACACGGTTGCGAACAAAAGTATTTAATTTAATAGGTAACATTTTTAACCAACCCAGAACTATCATGGAGTCAGTCCAAAATACTACACGAAACGGTTTAATGCGGAGGGAACTAGCAACTTTTTGATATAAACGTGCACCAAGCACAGCGGCACAGAGCTCAAGTCGCGGTATGGTTACGGGTTTAATGGGAGTTACACGACTTTTAGCCATTAACAATCGCACGTCGACGTCACCCTGCTCGTTGATACTGCGAACATACAAACAAGCGCCGTAAGCTCGCTCCGAAGCGTCAGTAAAAATATGGAATTCAACCTGTTTGTATGCGTCACAGACCACACGACGTGAAACACGTAAGTTATGAAGGCAAGGTAAGGCTTTAATTATATTCGCCCATATTGAACCAATGTCAGGCGATAATTGGTCATCCCACTTTAAACCATCTAGCCAAAGTCTTTGAAGCAACATTTTCATTGTTACGACACACGGTGCTAACAATCCTAGAGGATCAAATATTCGCGCGATTACTGCTAACATGCCACGCTTAGTGCTTTCTATGCGTTCAGGAATATTAATAGGAAAACATAGATTGTCTGTGTCGGTTTGCCAATTAAGACCAAGCGTTTTATTGACGACATCACTTTCCTTGTGGAAATCAAAATAAGAATCACCAGATGATTCTGAAATTAAACTGGGTTCGTTAGATTTCCACTTCCTTAAAGGCATGCAAGCAGAAGCGAGAGCGTCAGTCACCGCATGACGTAACATTCGAGCCTCTTCTAACACGTCTGCACCGGTCAAAAGGTCATCTACATAAAAATCGTGAAGGATAACTTCAGCGACCTTTTGATCCTGACATTCAAGTCCGACCTGTTTGAGGCACCTAGTCGCGAGAAATGGTGCACTAGCCGTGCCGTAAGTTACCGTATGCAATTGGTAGGCTTTAAGAGGACTAGAAGCATCATCGCGCCAAACAATTTGCTGCAGGTGCCTATCTGATGGATGTACAGATACCTGCCTATACATTTTCTCTACATCAGCACACAGGACATACTTATATATTCTAAATCTAAGAAGGATTGCCGTCATATCATCTTGAACGGTAGGCCCCACCATCTGTATTGCATTTAAAGAACGACCAGAGGTGGTGGTTGCACTTGCATTAAAAACTACCCGTAATTTGGTTGTACTACTACTCTCGCGTAATACTCCGTGATGAGGAATAAAATATGACCGCTGATCTTCATGAATATCACACTCAGACATATGACCTAAATAAATGTACTCAGTCATAAAATCTTTGTACATTTTATCGAGTGTGGGTTGGCTGAGATTTCTGCGCTCTAATGACAGAAAACATCGTTTTGCACGATGATATGATTCGCCTAAACTATTCGAAGATTCCTTCAACGGTATTTTAACGCTAAAACGGCCGTCTGCCAAGCGCGTTGTATTTTTTATGAAGTGTTCTTCGCACTTCTTCTCTTCATCTGAATAAGTAGATGACTCATGGCAAACTTCCTCGAGCTGCCAGAAACGCGACAATTGGTTTCGGATGTCATCTAACTCAATCGAAGTGGAAGAACTTTGATAATACTCGTTGAAATTAGTAAAATTACATTTAACTGATGATAATTGAGATGAATGATTACTATAGCCGCCGTTTATTGGGCCGCAAACTAGCCAACCAAGTCTAGTTTGATAAAGTGTTGGTTTCCCATCACCTAGTAAAATCTTGTTAGATCCTAATAAACTCCAAAATACGTCTGCTCCTATAATAATATCAATAGAAGCGGGTGTGTGGAAATACGGATCCGCTAAGTTAATATTTGAGGGTATATTCACATCATGTACCTGTCTAGCGGGAACGTTATCAGTTATCGTGGGTAACACAAAACAAGTTAAATCATTAGCGTACGATTCATGCAACGATTTAATGTGCACTCGACACATTTTCTCCACATACGAGAGAGATTTATTTATGCCTTGTATACATTTATCTGTGTTTAAATAGGGTAGATTTAGTTTATTAAATAAATTATCTGTCATTAAACACGATGAACTGCCTGAATCGAGAAGAGCTCGAGCGATGTGTTCTTTATTATTGACATCGTAGCACCGAACTAACGCAGTAGACAACAGGATATCGCCCGTACTACTCGTATGCGAATGCGCTGAGATATTAGCTGAGAGTGAAAGGTGACTATTGTTTGCGTCGGCAGTGGAGGATGACTCAACCTTCGCCTTATCGGTCGTACCGTCAGCTGATTTGCTTGAAACAGTTTGTGGTTTGAAATCGGTGTTATGAATAAGCGTATGGTGCTTGCGTTTACATATTTTACACCCTGGTTTCTTGCAATTATTAGGATAGTGACCGTGACGTAAACAATTATAACATACCTTATAACTAGGCAGTAAAGACATTCTATCGTTGACGCTTAGTGATAAAAACTGTGGACATGAATTTAGGTTGTGATCGCCTTTACATTTTGGACAACTTTGTGATGATGAAGAACTACTTGTGTTTTTTGTTGTGACTAAGGCTTTTATTTTAGTGTTGTGTTTTATGTTAGCTGTAGAATGGCGTGACTTTTCCATTGTTTCTATTAAGTCAGCGCGATTACGCATAAATTCAATGAACTGACCAAAAGTAATTCGTTTAGATTTATCGATACGCCCTTTGTATTCCTCCCATTCTCGGAATGTTGTAGTATCAAGTTTTTGTCGAATAATATGAATAAGTAATGTGTCCCAACTATGAACAGGTTCACCTAATGTTTTTAACGCCCTGATATTTTTGTTTACATTATCAATAATACCTTTTAATGCACTTGAGGACTCCTTAGTGAGTGACTCGACATTGAACAACGCTGTAACGTGATTCTCAATTAATAATCTTTCGTTATCGAATCGCTCACAAAGAAGCTCCCATGCTACTTTATAGTTTTGAGCAGAAAACTCAATAGACTGGATCACGACAGCAGCAGATTCTGTTAATGATGACCTCAGGTAATGGAATTTATTAATCTCGTCTATATCGTCACTGTCGTGAATGAGACTTGCGAAGGTATCACGAAATTCGAGCCAATTATCGTATGATCCTGTGAATTTGGGTAATTGGATTGTAGGTAACTTGACAAACTGACGCTTACCACTACTGTAATTCGATTTTACATCATCTTGCTCAGATTTTGAAAAGTTACCCAACATAATTTTAGCTTGAGCTACTAATCCATAATATTGAGATTCAATTGTAGTTCTTTCGAGGGTCTCAGTATCAATGTTATCACACATGCATTCTAATTTCAATTGAACCTCGTTAAATTCATTAAAAAGATCATCTAATTTGCTGACTCGCAATTCTAACTCCACTACCTGAAAGGGGGTTATTTCGGCATCCTTTAGATTACTTAAATAGGTTCCAAATACTGTTAATCTTCCTTTATAACTGCTTCGCTTCTTTTTAAGTTCTTTAATCTCAGTCATATCGAAAGGAGGGTGTTGTAGACCTGTAATTATACAATTATAATGTTAATATTTAAACTTTAACAAAAATACCAATCTTAGTGAATAATGAGACTGTAAGCAAAATTAGCCTACTAAAATTTTAATAAGTTTACTTTCAAGTTGAATCACTGCAAATGATAATAATAGCTACTGTAGGAAAGTATGTTATGTAAGGTTTACTATTCCAAAGAAATAATGTAACAAACAAATTACTTATCTACTTGTTAAATGATTTACAAAGCAACAATTAATTGTAAGGTTAAATTTGAAAATGATATTTGTAATAGAAATTAAATAGCTAACTAATGCAGGTTAACAATAACACTACTGTACTGTATTCTAAGTACTGGTTAACTATATTTTACAAATGTGATTTAACCTAATGCTATGTAAATAATTACTTGTAAATATGTTTATACAAACTAATAAAATAAGTAAATAGCTTTGTAAAAATCTGATATGAAAATATGTTACTAACCTTATTTAAGTTTTTATTAACAATACTTACTTCCTATATTTTATTTTACCTGATTTAATATTAATGAGTGTTGGGTGAATTTAATATTATAATGGTTAAACACTTCCTGTTTTATTTCACTTAAAGTCCGATCCACTTTTCTTCGAAAAAAACGTGTTCGTCACCTCTTCACTCCGTTACTCATTAATCCAATTTCCAGAATAATCAATTCCAGCTTATTCCACTTTGCTAGTATGTAGATATATTATAAATTATCCGGTTCGTATGGACCATGTACAAAACTGGAGGAACTTTTAGGAATTTTGGGAATTAGAATAAAACTCAGGATGTAGCACGCAGCGAGACACTTGGTATGTAATGTATGTAATTAATTTTTGAACAACCTCACATTCAAAAAGGATTAAAAAATGACAGTAATCGAAACGCCTGATATAATACTTATAGCTAATTGCTTATCATCTATGAATTTGCGCCGAGTCAACTTGAGCCAACGGTACTGGAACTGACGCTTAAACAATGTAAACAGTGCACGATATTCAAATACGATACTATCGCGATGCGGCAGCCCAGCCGTATAGCTATTAAATACGTGCAATTTGTGACGACGATGTAACTATACGCTTTTGTATGTTTTCATAAATAACATAGTTTATAGGTGTCCATCTTTTAATTTGGTTTGACTGTGAAAAGCGAAATAACCTCTGCTAACAGTTCGAATTGATATCAATACCTAGTAGGTTGATATGTGGGGTAAAGCCCCATGAAAAACGAGTTTGTCCGGGTTTTTACCAAATATCATTGTATATATTTGGTACCTATAAAGGGCTTCATCATTTTCATTTCAGCCGAAAGCCCGACATAAACCTTCCTAACTTGGGGGTTACCAAAATCGCCATGCTTTGCAGGCAGATTGGCAATCGCAGTATGGTGGTAAAATGCATAGAGGACGCTGCTGCTAATTTTCTAGCAAATCTCTTAGTCGCCTTCTACAACACCCACGGTAAGAGATGCGATTCTTAACGTCCGGTAACACACGGAATTTAAAGAGCTTGTGGCTAAGTAAATACAGGCTCAGGTGGTTCAGTCAGGTTAGGCTACGCTTGTCACGGTTGATCCGTGGATGGGTGACCATTTTACGTACCAAGACCCCTCCGTGCCTCGGAAAGCATGAAACCGGTTGTCCCGGCTGTTACTAGTGGATCTTTGATAGTCATTAAGGGTTGTCAGAGGCCCGGAAGTAAGAAAAACCAATCTTACGAAAGGGTATCGTACTACCTAGTAACTTGGTTGTGGATGTCAGATAGGCAGTCACTCCTTGTAAGATGACTCCAATATAGCTGGGAAAAGGCAGGCAGATGAGATGATGACAAGTAGGTAAAACAATGCCGCGAGAAAGCCGTGTGGTGCCGGACGTAAAGTATAACACCCATTTCTTCCCGTGAATGTCGTAAAAGGCGACTAAGGGTGTACTAGAGAATAGGTTAGAGCGTTTTCTATGCATTTTATAACCATACTGTGATCACCAACCCGCTTGCTAAGCGTGGGGAGCATGGCAAAACCCCCCGTGGCCGATTTTCGGCAGCAATGATGATGAAGATGAGCTAAAGAAAACACCATTTGAAAATCTGAAAGATAACTAGACTAGTCAAAATCGAAGAATATAATAATTCAATGTCACTTCAACAAATTTCAAATTGGGGATAAATCCTTTTTGCTCTAGTAACATACTTCTAGGCAGGTACGTCAAAGAACCATGTATTTCCTACACATCTTTCAACAGCATTCTCCAAAAAATACAACCACATAAAATTCTCATCCGAAAACTATTCTGAAATTCAATAATGTGAAGCGTGAGTCGGGACGTCGTCCGCCAGTGACATTGCAGCCTGTTTAGGAAGAGCACAAATATTCCCAGGATATATTATTATAAAGGAATAGATGTTTGCAGCTACGCTTTATAGCTCAGAGACGGAATTTCATAGAAGGTGGGACACTTCACTCTAGAGTATGTGAAGGGAATTATGTTTTGGACCTGTCGTGAGAATGGAGTGTTTTTTGGAAGATGAATTGTATCAGCATTTATTCCCATCCTTTGTTTCAAATGTCGTCAAGCTGAAAGATCTACAAATGACAGCCAGGACTATTGGCCTAAAGTGTTTTCTGAGGCACGGAGTTTTAAAACTGAAGTAACTAAGCCCGGTAGAGATACCGTGACCCTGGCAGAGATACCGTGACCCTGGCACATGGGCAACTGAAGGAACACGGGTGGGTTTTAGTCAGTAAAAGTCTGACACGCCCTCCCGCTCCGCCCAGAGCGGGAGAAGTCATTTGATGATTTCCCACCCAAAAAAAAGCCCTGTGTGGATATAAATGATGGTAATGTATGGCCACCTGTCCACGGATTGATAACTGCAAGCGTTGCTTAACTTTAAGATCAGCCCGTGCGCCAGTTATTATTTAGCCAAGAGCCATCTATTTTAGCAGACCAGATTTGCTGAGAGTGAACTAATATTTTCGAACATTCGTAATTATCAGCGTTATAATGAGGTGCTTTTGTTAAAGATTGATTGAGTGAATGCGTCGTTTGTCAAACGTAAGCACTATTGCTGGACATGAGCTCCTGGGTTCAATTCCCAGGTCGCATAAAGGGTTATTGAGTTTTTACGTCTTGAATTTTGCAGTAGCCCGTAGTCTGGATTTCTGCTCGGTTGATGGCTATAGGCTCTCTTTCTATTACATACGACTTGCACATGAGTGGCAAAATATTGATGTACTAATGTACCTCTATCTTACCCTTCAGGGTATACACGTGTGATTTCCTGTTATATTTGTTTATCTTATACCTTTAAACGAGCAATTCTTGTATATATGTATATATATATATATATAATCTGAATCTCGGAAACGGCTCCAACGATTTTCATGAAATTTAGTATACAGGGGGTTTCGGGGGCGATAATACGATCTAGCTAGGATTCATTTTTATAAAATGTCGTTTTATTCGTGTTTTCAATGACCAACTTTATCGATAATCAACTTGAACATAAACTTATTATTTAAACACAATTTACCAAAAAATACCGAGCAAAGCTCGGTCAACCAGATATTGATAATATAGTACGTGATGATTATATATTTTATCATGAACATACTGCAGTAATGAACAAAAATAATAGTTATTTGTTATAAAAGAGTGCAAAGTTGCTTTTTAACCGCGTGCTCAATTTTGATGACCGAGCAAGCGAAGGATTCTAAAATTGAATCACCAGCGCAGCGAGTGATTCAAAAATTAGAATCCTAAGCATTAGCGAGGGAATCAAAAGAGCACGAGGTGAAAAATCTTAGCACTCGAGTGCAACACGTAACTTTTCATCCCACCTCAGCGAGGAAATGACTAAATGCAAAAAAAGCATTTACGATCACAAGATACTTTTATTTCAGTTTAGGTATTAATATTTATTAGGTACTACATTATGATAGGTAAGTATTACAGAATTATCTTTAAATTATTTCAAATAATACTTAGGTATAATTAAGAAAAATTGAAAGTAAAGTTGCTACAGCTGCCTAAGTAGAGTGTAATATTTTTGTTAGTGACGTGAAAAGAAAATGGGGCGCGCAAAGTAAATTAAAAAAGTACACCAATAAGGTTCCGAGTCTGAGTTTTTAACAAATTACAAAAAGGTTGTATGATAAATTCGGCACCATGGAGGTAGAAGTAAATAGGTTTAATGATGTTTTGAATTTACAAACTTAGTGCACACGATGTTCTAAATTCAATTTACTTTATCCCCTAGCGGATAAAAACGGCTTTTGCACTCAGATATCGAAGGGCAAAAATACTCTTTCCGAGATGGGGAGATGAAAAATATATTTATTAGATAGCCTTGTTTACCTACATAAGTATACCGGGTGACTTTTTTTAACGTCTTGAAAAAAAATGGGTGTAATAGGTGAACGGAATAGAAGCCTTTGGCATATAAATTTTTATTATTTTTATTTTTGAATAACATGTAATTAAATTGATCTAGCAATAAATACTATACATTTAAAGTAACATTTTCATATTAAAACAACAAAAACAGACTTTTGGAAAAAATAAAATAAAAAAATCAATTAAAATCTATCGAAACTCAAATCATATGCACCCTACTCAATGCTGGGCACGCCACAATTGCGGCGGTAAGTCCCCTCTTTGAGGAGTGGATAGAGAGGCGCCACGGCGTCCTCACCTTCCGCCTGACGCAGGTTCTCACCGGGCATGGGTGCTTCGGTGGGTTCCTGTTCAGGATAAAGCGGGAGGATACGTCCGGGTGTTTCCATTGCGAGGATCGTCTCGAGGACACGGTGGAGCATACGGTGGAGGTGTGCCCTGCCTGGGCGGGGCACCGCCGTGTCCTCGTGGAGGCGATCGGCGGCGGCGACCTCTCGCGTCCGGCCCTGGTGCGAGCCATGGTACGGAGCGAGAGGGAATGGGAAGCCGTCACCTCCTTCTGCGAAGCAGTAATGCTCGCGAAGGAGGAGGCGGGGCGCGTGAGGGAGTGGCAGTCTCTGCGCCCTCACGTCCCTAGCCGCCGCAGGAGGAGACGCCCCGGACGTCGGGAGTCAATAGCGGACTCCCGGCCACCGTAGGCGCGAGCTTGCGGGTGGTGAGCAATGGGTAGCTCGCCGCCCGGTAAGGACCAAGCTCGGGTCGACGGCGCGCAGTGTTCCACGCGCGCCTCAAAGAGATGTCAGCAGCAGTGTAGGGGTCTACTAGGACCGATGCCTGCCGGGGTCGCGTGATTGTTCGAAAGAGATACCGTGACCCTGGCACATGGGCAACTGATGGAACACGGGTGGGTTTTAGTCAGTAAAAGTCTGACACGCCCTCCCGCTCCGCCCAGAGCGGGAGAAGTCATTTGATGATTTCCCATCCTGAAAAAAAAAAAAAAAAAAAAAAAAAAAAAAACCCTACTCAATGCGCGGCATGTATCAATGATTTTGTAGCGCGGTCCTACCCTTTGAAGCCGGCCGATAGGCGGCCAAATTGATCTTACGCAGGCGCACGAGCCGCACACGCATCCCCGTCCGCCCGCGTCCCGCGCTCTTTTAGTCACCTGCGATGAATCTGAAGGCCTTCCTGCCTTCTATTCTAGTTACACAACACACCGTATGAAGGTCGAGACGGTAAAAAATGTCATCCGGTATTTTGATACACTTATTATTATAACAACTTCCAAAAATACCACATACCCACAAAATTTATAAACCCCAAAATAACCCAAACTGTAAACAAAAATACAAACATACTTTACAACAAATAACTTTGTACCTCAGGATCACAAACACATTAGTGCTGTGGCGTTTGCATCGATAACTCAGGGTATCGCGTTGGCCTATCGCCATGTCTTCCACTCCGCTAATGCGGTGGGCGGGACTGGTTATCGATATTCTGTTATTTATCGATGCTTGCCAGGATTTGTATTGTGGAAAAGAGAATTTATTTGGGCGTTTTTAAATTGTTGAAATGTAGTCAAGAATGAATTTTATTTTTTTACTTTTATTGAATATATTGTGAACGCTTTTAATCTATGTTTATGTTTTTAAACTTCATAAATGATGTTTGGTTTTCATTAGGTATATATTAAAATAAGGGGTCCTTTAAATTGTAATGGTATAATTGTCATCTAAGTATAGCATTCATAAACAACTCGGTCAATTAATGTAGATATAACAATAGTTTAGTTATTCAATAAAATATTTCTACACCATAAATAAAATAACATCTGCAATAATTTTATTCACGAAACAAAAAAATAAAAAACGCAATATAAAATATCGACAATCTCTGTCCCAGCCCTATTCCAGTTTGGCACAGCTCTGGCTGTCAGTGGCAAGCCGACAATGCATCGTATTTTGCCATTGGCAAATCTAAACAGTAATATATATCTTGAATTTTTACCAAGAAAACAGTTTCTGGGAAGCCATAACTTAGCTGAAGCTGTGAATTTAAAGGGTAAATAATTTAAATCTTGAAATGTTCACGTATTTTAATACATCAAGATTGTAGCCACAGAGTCGCAGAGTTTTTACGACTTGACTAAACATGGCAATTCCTTTATTTATTTAAGATCTCCAACAAAGGATACACATATATCTACATTATAAATCATAGTAATAAAAGGGTTCTTTTACGCGTGCTCCTTCAGGAGACCATAGCATTCACACTTTATTACGTGTTAGTTTAACATGGGTATGCATACACATAAACCTTTCGGAATCAATTATTTAAACTAGTGATCGCCCATTGGTCGAAATACATTACGACCGTACTTTATTTGAATAGAAATACATTATTAAAAGAAAAAAAAATATAAATAAATATAAAAAAATAATATGGTTATATTTGAAATTCAGTAACACTATAGACAAATTGTTGACGCTGTACTACTCTGGAGAGGGTTCGTTGGCGGGTTGGTGATGGCCAGGACCAGGACGTAGGTGTTATGAGTAAAGAATACTTCTTCAGGACTCTCTTCTATGAATTATCACAGGCTTTGTTTTTATAAAATTTTCCCTTTTATTTTTAATTACATAAGACAGTTCAAAATGCCATAATCATAACCAGCCTGTACAATCTATGACCAGCTTGTACAATCGTGAGGCATACAACCTCTACAGTTTGCACACGACACTAAGTTTTGTATGGGAAACTTACTAATGCCAAACTTGACATTCTCCATAAAACCACAAAAAATATTTCTTATAAATCTAAACTAAATTCCTATCGTCGCTAATACAAATAATATTAAAGACAAATATTCTCGATATGATCATAGATTTTAAAAATGAAATATGTTATATGTCTCTAACATTAATTTATTACCTATGGTTATACTTGACATCTTGACATTCAGTAAGACTATAGACAAAATATTAAAGACAGATATTCTGCTTGTGTGTATTAAATACACGGTATTGAATAGTAGTGTGTGTAACGTGTTATGTATTGAAAATAATGTATTTTTACGCTTAATTTAATAAATTATTGGCGTTCGTCACTTCTTCTCTGTATAAACTATAAGCGTGCGAAATTTCATACTCCTCCGTCCGCCCAATTTTCGTAAAAAGGGATCCAAAGTTTTCGCTTCACTTATTAATATATAGATAATGGTAAAAACCACATTAACATTCATTGTTTCGTTCAGAAGAACATCGTGGTCATACGACAAACTACTCGTATTTATAATATTTATCGATATCGATATATGAACTGCTCTCAGAAGTTTGAGTTTGAATGTCATACCGAAAAAAAAACATAACAAAACAAAGAGGTATCATAAGGCTGTATAGGTTACCGTGACCCTGGCATATAGGCAACTGAAGGAACACGGGTGAATTTTAGAGAGTAAAAGTCTGACACGCCCACCCACTCCACCCAGAGCGGGAGACTTCATTTAATGATTTCCCACCCACAAAAAAATGGCACTATTTTAGGTCCTATAATATAGCTGGATAGGTTCTGTCGTACCGTGTGGTGCCGGACGTAAAGAATAACACCACCCCATTTCTTCCCGTGGGTGTCGTAAAAGGCGACTAAGGGACTTACTAGAGAATGGGCAGCAGCGTTCTCTATGCATTTAACCACCATACTGCGATCGCCAACCCGCCTGCCAAGCGTGGCGATTATGGCAAAGCCCCCCAAATCGGGGGAGGCCTAAGTCCAGCAGTGGACGTCTTACGGCTGAAATGATGAATGATGATGAGGTTCTGTCAAAATTGTGTTGAGTGGGGTAGAGTAAGCTAGCAAAAAAATAATAGTTTAAACTTAGAATTTATGTTACTATAGTACAATGCAGCGTTATAACTCTAAATGTATTTTTTGTTTTTCTCTTTATCTTGGACATTACTAACATCGTCTGTGAGAGAAAAACATCGTGAGGATACCTGGGTTGAAACCCAGTTATTAAAAGTCTGAAATCACAAGGCATATTGTCTGGAGACAATGTGGTGATGCCCTTGACATTGTTGTATGAGGAGAGGACTTTGTCTGCGCTAGAAATAATGTGTTGCTGTTACTATCATTATTTATCTTTTATAAATACTCAAATGACTATTTTTTACGCAAAGATGAACAAAAGAACATTTGAAACGTTTGATTTGAACGTTATTTTATTTTACAAAACCCAATCTATTTCGCCGAAAATCTCTAAAAACTATAACAATAGATTTTAAAACAGACAAAATATCTCACGAAATCTATAACAAAAGATACTAAACCAGATTAAAAAAAAAACACAAAATGCTTCCATTGTCTGAAAACTTTTGCTAGATTTGTTCATTTTTCAGGTAAAATTCACCAATTCCAATATACGTAATAAGTATTAAAGACGGAGCGTTTGAAATAATTTCATAATGTTCCCGAACAATTTCTTTTACAAAGATTTTAATAAAAACTTTTCGGAGTTCTTAATGGCTTTTTACATTTGATTCTGTTAAGTCTTCGATAAAAATTGAAGGATTTTCGGACTTAACTTTCATTTTCACGGTATTTTCTCTTTGAGCAGTGAACAGAGTTCTAATTTGTTTTTAAATTATGGGCTTTTTAAACTGATATTAGTATTTTTTTTTGTAGTGTCAGTGTAAGCAACTTCTTGCCAAATTAGTCGCTTGTAAAATGATTAATAAATGATTTCTGTAAATAAGTTCGTACAAACACTTTTACACATCAATAATTTATTTAAAACCTGACGTGAAACCGGATGTGGATGTCAGATAGGCATTCACGCCATGTAAATTACTTATATTCAGCTGCATCCGGTTAGATTGGAAGCCGATGCCAACACAGGACAAAGAAAACATTGATTAATTCCCTAAAAAGAAAAATATTTTTAATCTAAATACCAAGCAGTAAATTATCAAACATAATTAATTAAAAAACAGACAACAATTAAGAAAAATATAGACGAGAAGATCACAGAAAACTTTGCGAACTCATATCAAACGCGCACACGATTACAGAATCTCTTCGAGGCAAAACATTCCGATCACTTATAGAACCGCGCGCTCTATTAATTTATTTTAATGACCTCAGAGTGGTATCGTTAGTGCATCGCGGAGGCTTCTCGTTATTTATGAAATTCTTTCGATCTGGGATCGTTATTGCAGATAGGATTAGGTGTGACGAGACGGGGGCGATATGATATCTTTGAATTTGTCTATCGAGAACTATTATTTTCAGAACTGAGCACTATTACTTACAAATGTGTGAACTGACTGGATAGGTCCACTCAATCTGTATGGTTTTTGCCTCAAAATATATCACTATTTCAGGCACTAATCTACAAGGTCTTCATATGATCTGGCCAAAGAATGTTTGGACTTTAAAAGAGACCGCGAGCTCTGAGTTTTTTTCGGTTTTTCTTTTCAAAATAGTCAGATAGGAAACGTCAATCTCATCTCGTTTTAAAAATATGATTGACATGTAAAAGTGTTTTAACAATGCTGCGTACAGGAAATAAAATGTTTTAGCAAATTAATTAATTATATTTTTCTGGCTCATACTTGTATGTTAGTCACTTTTAAAACCTCAATTTGTCACATCATCTGCCGGCTTTTTCCAACCACACAGGGGTTGATTTCCAGTTTAACCAAATACAGCTAAATGTCAGTATTTTACATCTGCCTATTTGACTAACACAACCCAGACAAAAAACGATACCTCTTGATAAGACTGGTTGTCAGACTTTCGGGCTGCTAACGATTCGTAACGACAATGATATTTAATTAGTATCTTCTGCTTTGCATTCACAACAGTATCACTAGCGAATTTATTTACTTAATCATTCAAAAACTGATGACGAAATTTATCAATCCTAAATACTCTTGTCACTAATTTAAATGCAGTCGTCAACCACACTTTAATAAATCGTATCGTCAACTTTAAACATGTCTAACCCTATAATGAGATGACTACAACTCTCAAAGCGACATAATTATGTGTCAGCATTTCCATCCCTCCTCTATTTGCTGCGCATCGATCCACCCACTACTTGCAACCCGAAAGCATTTATGAAATGAAAAATTTCTCCTCAAAAGAAAATACTGAGGTTTGGATTTAGTAAAATTATGAAAAGGTTTTCGAGTAAAATTAATAGCCACGGTATATTGGGGACATTTTTACGCGCTTTTATGGCATCCTGTCTTAAAAGGAAGCTAGGGTGATAGAAAATGTAATATGTTTCGTAATTACTTTCCTCACATTTTTATAAATTGGATTTTTTACTTTTTAGTGGCGATAAAGAAGTGCTGCATTGCTATCAAAAGTTTTTCTTTTCTGGAACCATTCTAAAAAAATACAACACGCACCATACCGACACGTAGGTTTTTGAAAGAAAATGGGTTCTCTGAGAAAGCTTCGGAAAATTATGGAATTGTATTAAGTTTGGGAGATTGGGAGGGTCTAAGAGCAGTGGTGGCCCAGTGGCCGTGACTTTGTGTAAATTATTTCATCACCACTACGTTCAAAACAATGATGGGATACATCGCAAAGAAACGTACATGTCTTAGAACCAACAATTTGATAGAATAGAATAGAATAGAATAGAATAATATTTATTTGCTAAAAAACATGGTATAAAAGATGGTAAAAAAAATATTACAAGAGCATACATGTTTTGCTTAACAGTTATAAGCGTACAAATTTACACATATTTAACATTTATAATCTAAGAATTCTTTGACACTATAAAAACTATGACTACACAGCCATTCATGCAGTTTATTTTTAAATAATCGCAAATTTAAAATCTTGAGATTACTTGGTATCTTATTGTATATACGTACACACATAGATATACAACTTTTATTATATTTAGCTAGTCTCGGAAGGAGATCCAGTACGAGCCTGTGGGGGTCACGATGGTTACGAGGATATAAGTCATCTGCATTACAAAATAATTCCTTATGCTTTCTAACAAACATACATGTTTCATATAAGTACAGAGACGGTAGCGGCAACAAGCCAAGCTTTTTAAATATCGGCCTACAGGATTCATCAGGTCGAAGCCCGTTTATTGCTCTAATACATTTTTTCTGTGCAATAAATGCTCTATTTTGGTCTGTGCTATTGCCCCACATTATCAAGCCATAGCGGAGCACCGATTCAACGTATGCATGGTAGGACGTTATCGCCGTCTTAACGTTTTTTATATTTCTGACTTTTTTAAGTGCATATACGAACTTATTTATCCGCTTTGAAACCGTATCAATACCTATGTGCTTTCCAGTTTATGTCTTGATCTAAGGTTAGGCCTAAAAATTTAGTTTGCGTCACTTCATCAATTTTATGTATATTCATTGTAACGTTGTATTTAGCATTATTAGATTTATTAAATTGTATATAAACTGATTTTTTTAGATTTATTGATAAATTATTTGTATTTAGTTATTCAATTAGACTTTCAATAGTGTTATTAATATCTGTCTCATGATCAACAATCGTAATTTTTTTCTTATCCGTGGTCACAATAATTGAAATGTCATCAGCAAACAAAATACATTTATGGTTGGTTATATTAATTATAGAATTTATGTATAAAAGGAACAAAATTGGGCCTAACACACTTCCTTGTGGGACACCACATCTGTTGATCTTGAGTTCGGAAGAGTGTGGTGTCATATCGTTACTTCTATCTACTTTTGTAATGATAACCCGTTGTCGTCTGTTATTTAGGTATGTCGATATCCACTGAAGCACTATGCCTCTTATTCCAATTGCCTCCAGTTTCTGTAGCAATAGGTCATGAGACACTAGGTCAAAGGCTTTCGATAAATCGAAGAACAGACCTGTAGTAAGACGGTTTTCATTAATATTCGTCAATATATGTTTTATAAGAGTGAAAATTGCTAATGTTGTGGATTTGTTTTTTTGGAAGCGGAACTGTTCCTTCTTAATTATGTTAAATTTATTACAGAACTCGATCAGTCGTTTGTACATGCACTTTTCAAATATCTTTGACAAGATAGATATCAATGTTATTGGGCGATAATTATTAACGTCTGAATTATCCCCTTTTTTAAAAATTGGTTTAACAATGGATACTTTTAATGCATCTGGAAAAGTACCAAGCGAGAACGACAAATTAATTAGATGTGTTATAATTTCACTTAACTCATTAGTACATGCTTTTATAATTTTCGTATTAATCTCATCATATCCTTCAGAGTTTGAGTTTTTTAATGCTAATATCTCCGTTCTGACTTCATTTTCAGACACAGGTTTGAGGAACATCGAATGAGCTGCTTGATTTTTTTTAGGGCTTGTTTTTATATCCGTACTAGAAGTATGCGCCATATTAGTGTAGTGCTTATTAAAAGCAGTTGCTATTTCGACAGGATCCGTGATTACTGTGTTATCAATTTGAATATTTTCTATACTGTCCTTAAAGTTGTTGTTCATGATTTCGTCCCTAATTACTTTCCATACAGCTTTGCATTTATTTTCATTTTTGTTAATAAATTTAATATTTGCGTTTCTTCTTGATACGTATATGCATTTTTGTAAGATTTTTGAATAGTGCAAATATTTATTTTTATTTCCTATACTTTTACTTCTATAATATTGGCAGCGTAGGTACCGTTTGGTTTTACAACTTTGTTTCAGTCCTTTGCTTATCCAGTTTTGTTTCTTTTGATTACTTTTTACTTTTACTCTTAGTTTTGGGAAGCATAAATTATAGAAAAGGCATAATAAGTCGTGAAAAGCACTGAATGCTATATCTATATAATTATCTACGTAACATGATGACATGTAACATCCACCAATCCGCAATGGGCCCGCGTGGTGAATTATGGCCCACTCTCTCACAGAGGAGGAGGCCTGTGTCCCAGCAGTGGGGACATTATAGCTTGATTTTGCTAAATATTCCCTGGAGAATATTCTTGTACATTGTAATGTGAAAACATTTGACCATATCAAATTCCCCACGAAGAAATTCAGCGCTGCAGCGCAAAAGTAATTGTATGAATTATTCCCTTGCAACAATGTAAAACTGAATTGGTGAAGGAAAACATCGTAAGAAAACCTGGGCTTATCTATACATTAAATAGTAAAATAATAACGATGTGAATTAAAAGTGCATATTGTATATGTATATGGCAACGAGGGTCTGGAAACATATGCTGATTTCATGGTTTCAGTTTGGCTGTGTAACTTATTATAAAATCAGCTACCTGTCAGTGGCATTGCCATCAAAATCGTTTCAGTCGTTTCGGGATTAATCGGAACAAACTAACAGACATTTTTTTTAATAAGCTCATCATGTACTTTAGTATGCACAATAGTAAAAAGCTGTTACTTTGACATAACAAACAGACTTTTCAATTTAATTATCCGTATATATAAACGTATTAATATGGATAGATATCATCATTTACTTCTATAAGCTAAGTAAACACTTAACGCGCCAAAAGGACGTGTTTAATTAATCAGACGAATCTACCAAAATGCGTGACTAGTTTTAGAATGAAAACCGACACAAATACTAGCTCAAATGGTTTATGTCAACAAAACTTGAATAAACTGTGAGTTCATGATTAAAAACTGCAAAGATACAAGTTTGCCTTTCACTGTAGCGTTCCTAATTACAGTTTTGGGCATGTTTAACTAGTGTTATTTAAGGCTTATTATAAACTTTGCTTGGGTATGTTGCAGTCTTTTGTAGATTTGTTCTTTGAGAGCTGCTGTGTCGGTCTCATTTGCTAGTATTTAGGATTCGGGGTTAATTAAGAGATAAAACAGTGAATTTATCTTCTGTTTTTGGTATTTTCATTGTTGTTGCCTGTGTTTAAAATGTTACGTTATTTACATTCTGTGTTTATTTTCAAACTTGAAACGTGAAATTTCTTGTTTGAACATGAAATATCCTATATCCTTTAATAGCAGTGCTGAAAATTCCATACAAATGTTAGTTTTTTTTTATATATTTCTGTGCTCTCTCACAGAAAAAGGCCTCTGTCTGGACAGTGGCAACATTATAGGCTAATTACTACTTTCGCTTCACGGATTGGTTCATAAGTTCAACGAGACAGTTAGTAAATGTTTTGAATTGCGGAAATAGACAATTTTGAATGAATATACTAATATCAACGTCTATCTTGCATGAAGATTTAGTGAACCTATCACGTTACAGCAACCAACAGAACATTTTTACTGCAGCTTCAAAATTAAACTTTCCAAATCAGTGTAAATTAGGAAGTTTCTCTCTCAAAGTGAATCCAAGAATCAGTTAGCAGAGACAATATTTTAAGCCGTATCACAGCAAAACTGAAAGTCGCCAAAGATAAAGTCGCGACTTCTGCCAAGACGTTGGTTCGCAGTGATTATCTGTTGGCTTGAAGCGCTGAAGCCGCTGCTTTGCACAAAACTTTCTGGACGAAAGCCAAAAATATGGACATGGACACTCTAATATTAATTGTGTACGGAGTTAGTGATTTATTCCAGGAATTTTTTTTGTGAGGGTTGAATTTAAGAAAAACACATTTAAATATGGGAAGATACAATATTACTGGCACAACACTAATGTTTTCTGCACCGCAAAATAAATTTACTATCAGTAAACCTAAACTTCCACTTCCCATCTCTACCTGTGGGTGTCGTAAGAGGTGATTAAGGGACTTACTAGAGAATGGGCAGCAGCATTCTCTATGCATTTTACCACCATACTGCGAATGACAACCCGCCTAGCATGAGTGGTGACGCAAATCCCCTCAAATTGGGGGAGGCCTATGTCCAGCAGTGGACGTCTTTCGGCTGAAATTACGATGAAAGATGATACCTAAATTTCAGAATCATCATAGCATAGAGTACTATGTTGAAGGAAGGACTTGTAGCTAAGTACTGATAGCTCTGCCAGGGTCGCAGATCAGTTCGAAAGAGATACCGTGGCCCTGGCACATGGGCAACTAAAGGAACACTGGTGGGTTTTAGTCAGTAAAAGTCTGACACGCCCTTCTGTTCCACCCAGAGCGGGAGACGTCATTTGATGATTTCCCATCCATAAAAAAAAGTACTGATAGCTACACGGGTCGATCAATCAGGAGAATCAACGCTTGCCATGGTTGGTTCATGGATAGGTCCACCATTTCTACATACCATAAAGCATAAAGCACGTTAAACCGTTGATACCGGCTACCAGTCTCGGATCTTTGATAGTCGGTACGGGTCGATAGAAGTATTGTAATATTCAGTAACTTCTTAGCTTTTAGCCCAAATGTTGACTGGATGCGTTCAGTACTAGTATTTTACTTGGAGCATCTGTCTATCTGACCTTCTTTACTCGGTGACACGATACAAATCCATACTTATAATATTATAAATTATATTATAAATGGGAAAGTGTGTGTGTCTGTTTGTCTGTCTTTCACGGCAAAACGGAGCGACGAATTGACGAGATTTTTTAAGTGGAGATAGTTGAAGGGATTGAGAGTGACATAGGTTACTTTTTGTCTCTTTTTAACCCCCCACTTCCCTAAAATGGGGTGTGGAACGCGCTAATCTCAAGAACTACTGGTTCGAAATGAAAAAATCTTTTTGTGCTGGGTAGCCTATTTCTTGAGGAAGGCTATATAACATCACGCTACGATCAAAAGGAGCGGAGCAGCAACAAAAAAACGGACGAAAACTGGCAGGCTGCGATGCGACGGGAAGGGTCAGTGGAGCAAATATTTGACGCGGACGAAGTCGCGGGCAGAAGCTAGTATAAAATACAAATACAGATATTTTTTTTTTTTTAACAAGATTTGTAAAACATAGCTAGTGGTCGGCTAGTGGTTTTGGTGGTGGCTAGTAGTACGATACCCCTTGATTAGAGTTTTGGGGTTTTGACTACCAGTAACGTCTATCAAAGATCTACAAATGTCAATTGAAACCGAACGCAAAGCTTTAGAAAAAAAACCGGCCAAGTGCGAGTCGGACTCGCGCACCGAGGGTTCCGTACAAATCTGTAGGTATTCTCGGTTTAAAAATATATATTTTTTTTAATTTTTATATTTCAGTTTATTGAATGTAAGGTAAATTGCAGTTTACGATTTATGACGTTTTAAAAAAAAAACTACTCACTCGATCTCGTCCAAACCAATTTTCGTTGGTAGTTTACATGGTAATGTACATCATATATTTTTTTTAGTTTTATCATTCTCTTATTTTAGAAGTTACGGGGGGGGGGACACACATTTTACAACTTTGGAAGTGTCTCTCGCGCAAACTATTCAGTTTAGAAAAAAATGATATTAGAAACCTCATTACCATTTTTGAAGACCTATTCATAGATGCCCCACACGTATGGGTTTGATGAAAAAAAACATTTTTGAGTTTCAGTTCTATGTATGGGGAACCCCAAAATTTATTGTTTTTTTTCTATTTTAGTGTGAAAATCTTAATGCGGTTCACAGAATACATCTACTTACCAAGTTTCAACAGCATAGCTCTTATAGTTTCGGAAAAAAGTGGCTGTGACATACGGACGGTCAGACAGACAGACAGACAGACATGACGAATCTATAAGGGTTCCGTTTTTTGCCATTTGGCAACGGAACCCTAAAACAGTACATTACGATACGACTGATTTAAAAAGTCTGAAGAGTGCAATATGCTATACAGTAATGGACTTCATAAAGCACACATTTCGTATACTATTTTATAGCACCCACCTAGAATCCACACATAGTTCTCGCTTTTTATGTAAAAATGGAATACGTAAGTCACAGTAAACAGTGACTTAAATGCAGGTTTAAGTCACACAATGCTAAAAAACAAATACGAAAAAAAAAGCCAAAAGAACAGAAATCATTTACCACCAATTCGTTTGTTTCCCACTGACTGATCAGCAAACAGAATTACTTGAAACTAACTAATATATTGTTCTCGACATTTTCTTTTTCCTGGATTTAATTAAAGGCAAACTTTCTAAATTCTTTGAACAAAGTTTTCTATCGGAAAACGAACAACGCGTGTTGCTTAAATTATTTCCTTTTAACTTCCTTAAATTGCTCGTGCTTAGTTTGAGAATAGCTTTCATTAAGTATGGAGTTGTTTTTTGTATATTTAAGAAGTTTAATTACGAGTTGGAGTAGGTCAGTATCGTTTACAATTAGATAATCCGTATGTTTATCACTCACAACATTGTATTTTCACAGTTTGTAAAATAAATAAGATGTTGATATAATAAAATATTACATGTAATGGAATTGACAACAAACCCTATTCAAGTTGAGTACTTCCGCAGTCACTAACTAAAGAGAATTATGCACACAATCATGAGTATTTAGTTGGTTTTAATGTTAAATCTCACCACTTGTTTCAACAAATAAGTGTTTCAAATAAATAAATTAAGGCACTGAATTTTTAAGTTGCAGTTTTAATTGGCATCCATAGGTATGTTGTCTAATCTACATACCTACCTATTATATGCTAATTTTCACCAAATACTTTTGGAACAGAATATACTAAACTCAAGAGTGACAACTCGTAGCGAATCGATTACTTGCTACGCCACCGTAGTATGCGTAGCAGTGACAGCTACGAATGCTACGGCGTAGCCAAAATGCAATCCTTGAGTTATTGGTTTTACTTTACAAGAAACATTTTGTGCCTGCAATTCTATTCTGTAGTTTAAAGTATGTATATAAATAGCTATAAAATAAGAGGACGATGGATGGACTGTGTGTTAGATAACCTATATTGCTAGAAAGGGGATAACTACTGAGATTAAGCACCTAATTTACACATGCTGCACCGACCTCAAGTAACTTCTTACTATCCGTGTCTATTTACTCTTAAACAGAACACAATCATGTTGTGTTAATAGCAAACATAGATGTATAATAATTGTAAAACCAAATATTTTGAAGTTAAAAAAAGTTCTTGTGAAATAATTTCATCAGAACAAAATTTAATCTACCACCAGCAGTAAGACGGATGTTGATAAAATTTTTGGCACTACACAGTAACAAGTTGGCAGCGCTATCTTGTATCAATCATTATAATAGGAACCCGTAAACGTCCATTGTTATAGATGAAACTATTTACCGACTTATAAAACCACAGATTTTTGATATTATCAATCTTCAATCTATACATTTGAATAACTTTTGAAATAAAACATTTCTGAAACAAAAGCCAGACACTTGCCACCATCCTAGATGTGACGATCATGACCACTCTGCAGTGTGACCAGATTCAGTATTTTAAATACTGAATCTGGTCACACTGCTCCTAAATAGCTGGACCGATTTCAATGAATTTTTTTGTGTGCGTTTGGGTGGCACCCTGGATGGTGTAGATTCACTATTGGACCCGGTAGGTGGCGCTGCTATCGAGTTCTAGGAAACAGGACAACGTTTGTACGGTCAGCTAGCCACTCTGTCAAGAGTGTAACGATGAAGAAGAAGAAGAAACGAAAGTCTCCATCCAAAGTCATGATCTATTAATATTATATAACATTACATAAACCTTATTTCCCCCAAAAGGGTTGGGCAGAGGTGTAACTATAGTACCCCCATATTTCTACTGCTATGTTTAAGACCCATGTAAAATGAAGCGAGCTTATTGCCATCGATCGGGCATAAAGCCATATTCAGGGTTACTCCTGAGAAATTCTAGATATAAAATCCTAATAACACTTTGTTCGACCTAGGAATCAAATCCAGGACCTCATGCTCGACAGTAGCGAGCACAACTTACTTGCTTGCGTCCACTAATAAGTTGGTCTCAGGCAGGATCAAAATCAAAATTCATTTATTTAAACTAGGCTGAGAGTCAGCACTTTTTGAACGTCAAAGTTACAAAAGACAGTCCCCCCAAAACGCCCGCCCTTCGACAGTTCCTAGTGCTTTAGCTGGGAAGAAGAAGTGGCCAATAAACTGTCCAGCAGCACAGCTGTCTGTTAAGTTAGAAGAACTTGATTCTATACAATGGTAAGTAGTAAACATTAAGAGACACAAAACAAAATAAAAACAGGTAGGTAATCTTTATAACAATATCAACATCAAAGTTAGCAAGACGACCACGATCTAATATGATAAAGAGCATGTAATTTGGGTAAGCATTATTCTTGTTAGTCTCGCACTACTGTCAAACTGCAAGTGCAGGACAGAGAGAAGATCTCGTCTAAGACAAAGCACAATATTAAAAACGTTTATAGATCCCAAATAAGCTAACAATCAAAGCAAAACATTTTTCAGGCAAGAAATTCTATTATTCCAGGCAAACCATATTTGCTAGCAGTGCAAAACATTTTGTGCTACCACAAAGAAAGGGTAACCTACCCTTTTACCACAAAATATTATACTCTTTTCCTTTACTTGCCGTTACAAGGAAAAACAAAATGAGCTGATTAAACAAAACATTCTCTTTTCAAAATCAGCAAAAAATCTGGTCCCTTCAAATTTTCACTTGGCGAAAAAAGATTTCAACCTTTTTTTATCAAAGAGTATAATTCAACTGTGGTTTGTACCACAGAGCATGGAATCTTCGGCAGAGTCTTAGTACAACAGTACTTAAAAAATTAGTGATGTCAGAAGTGCATTGAGCTCAAAATTATTGTCACAAACTTTTTTCAAAGCCGTCACTCGGGTCATAATGCGAGTCTATGCAAGAGTATAAAAAATATTGACTGGTTTGGTCAAGTGCTCGCTAGCGCTACTACTAAGCATGAGGTCCTGGGTTCGACTCTCAGGTAGGGCAAAGTGTTATTGGATTTTTCTATCTGGAGTTTCTCCATTAGCATTCTGGATGATGGATTTATGCCCGGTTAGTGGCAATTGGCTCGCTCTCTATTATTTGGGACTTAAACATACATAAGTGGCAAAATGTGGGTGTTATATAGTATAGCTATGCAAAAAAAAGTCAAACCTTTTATTTCAAATAGATTACAAAAGGCTCTTTGATGGCACACGAATTTATCCCTTTTTAAAGTGTTTTACAATATTTTACACACAGTTATTGCATAATTAAGTGTGAAAACGATGCACCTAGAATAAAATTATGATACCCCAATAGATAAAAGGGATTAAAACGAGGCAAGAACAAACAAAAGATAGGTGCCTACATATTTTTATTGTAAAAGAAATTATACGATTTTACTAGAATATTAAAACGTACTTGTATTAAGTCTGTGTGTAAGTTTAAGTAGGTAATCACAGAGTTTAAATCAATGTCATCAGCATTTTAGCCGCAAGACGTCCACTGCTGGACTTAGGCCTCCCCCAATTTGGGGGGCTTTGCCATAATCGCCACGCTTGGCAGGAGGGTTGGCGATCGCAGTATGGTGGTGAAATGCATAGAGAACGCTGCTGCCTATTCTCTAGTAATAAAGTAACCAATTTCATAAAAATAATTAATTATATAATTCAATTAGCAACCATTGGGGACACAAGGCGTGATGTTCTGTTATGTTGACAATGCTTCCACCAGCACCAACAGCTGCCAAGGCATCTCAAAGCTCTGTGGTTAATACATATTTATTTAACTCTGGCTGCTTTCCAGCAAAAGCGTTGGTCCCAAACTGTTTTATATTTCGTTCTGGTGTTTCGTTCCTACAAAACTGTCGATGTTCAAAACGGTATAGTTTCCAAAACGATATTTATTTTAAAGGGAATTTTCCCGATTCAGCGTGAATTTATTCTGGTGTTAGTCCCGTTGTGTTTAGTTCACGGTTAATGCGAATTTAAATGACGGTTTCTCGTTTATTGTGTATTGTGCACTTCGGTTTTGTATTTTTGGGGCTGTCGTTATTGAGTCAGCGGATTTATAGATTTCATTTTACAGCGTAATTATTAAAATTTTACTAGTGGTAAGGTTTCCGCGTCACTAAAAATAAATTACTATCTGGTCATACGCGTCATTTGTACGAAAAGGGAAGCAATACAACTACTATAATGCAGAATTTCTAATATATATGTTTAACCGACTTCAAAAAAAGGAGGAGGTTATCAATTCGACTGTATTTTTTTAATTTTTTTTTTATGTTTGTTACCTTATAACTTTTGACTGGGTGAACCGATTTTGATGATTCTTTTTTTTTTAAAGGTGGTGCTTCCCGAATGGTCCCATTTTAATTTGGTTCCATTCGGACAATGGGGTCCATGTGAAAACCATATAAGTCTTAAATTTGCATTACGTATTTGCGCGACAAATGAACGAATAACGCGATTAGATTAGTACGGAGTATCTACCACAACTAAAAATTAAAAAAATAAAAACTTTTTACACAAAAAAAAAACAACCAACTTCCTTAAAAAAAAAACACTACTTAGTCAAAAATAACTTTAATTTCGGAAGTCGGTGGCAAAAACCTTAAATACAGAGCCTAAGACACCAAATTTCGAAATTAAAGTTATTTTTGACTTTGTAGTGTTTTTTTTTAAGGAAGTCGGTAGTTTTATTGTGTAAAAAGTTTTTTTTGCGATCAAAATTTGATTGCTTGTGGCTAAGTAATATTGGTAAACAGACGCACATGATCGATTAGGTTAAGCTACGATTACCATGGTTGGTACGAGGATGGGTTACATACCAAGAATCTGTGTCTCGCCGTTGGTCCCAGCTGTCATTTGCGGCACGTCATTACAATTGGCAGAAGGCTGAAAGTCTAACAACCATTCTTACCATCATCATTATCATTTCAGCTGGAACAGTCCACTGTTGGACATAAGCCTCTCCCAATTTGAAGGAGGGGGTGTTCTTATCAAGAGGTATCGTATTACCCACAAACTGGGTTGCGGACGTCTGATAGTACCCACAAACTGGGTTGCGGACGTCTGATAGGTAGTCGCTTGTTGTAAAATGTTGATAGTCGACCGCAACATAGTTGAGAAAAAGCTAGAAGTTAATTGATTTGGGTTGCTATCAACTAACATTGATGCTGAACATGCAGAAAATTGCTATCTTGTACTGTAATAGTAGAAATTAATAATCTAATTAACTTTAAACTAATTAAAATAAAACTAGCGCTGTTCTCAGTAACTAGCCAACAGATAGCTCCGTAGAGTACAATTGTCTATAGAACACAGCAAATATATTTTTAATTTTTTTTACAGAAACTGGGCAGCGATATCGCTTGCGGTGAGCCGTTACATTTCAATCTATGTAGTTCCTACAAAAGTAGGAACTACATAGATTGAAATGTAACGGCTAAGACAAAAGATAAGAGAATATATGATACAAGACTAATAATTATTTTATTACAGTAAAATGCCGCCCATGTCCAGCAGTAGTATTTCAGCTGAAATGATCGTGATGATTTATTACAATCTGTGTCATAACTATCATTACAGTTTTGCGTACCTACGAAAGGCGACAGTGCGACCTTTTATAAAGTTCTCTGTACGATATTTAATATTATAAATGTAAAAGTAACTCTGTCTGTTTGTTACGCTTTCATGAAGCACTGAACCGATTTTGATGTAATTTGGTCCGGGGTAAGTTTGAACCTCAAAAAAGGACTTAGGCTACTTTATATTCCGCGAGATCGTCCGCGTCCGCGATAACCGATATTTACGCGGACGAAGTTGCGGGCAAAAGCTGGTATAATATATCTACAGGTAACATATACCTACAATTATTCAAATTAAAAACGTCCATTACAATATAGTATGTATTATTTAGCAATCAAGGAGGTTGTGGCTAAGAAATAAAAGCGGCACCAGTTGATTGATCAGGTTGAGCTAAGCTTGCTACAGTGGATCCATGGCTAGGTAACCATTTTACATACCTAGACCCCCTGTTAACTATTACCCTCGAAAAGTACGTTAAGCCGTTAGTCCGGCTGTTATTTGTAGGTCTTTGACAGTACGGGTTATTATATGCCCGAACGTCTGACAACTAGTTAAGTGTCACCAAGAGGTATCGTATTACCCAGTAACTGGGTTGTGGAGGTCAGATAGGCAGTCGCTCCAAGTAAAATACTGGTATTGATCTGCATCCGACTTCATTAAAATTTGAAAAATTCTACAAAGCAAGCTTCTAACATTTTCTTAAAATACGAAACAAATAATACTTATATTTTATAGAATATTTAGAGACAAATCGTTTTCAAGTCTACTGGCTAAAGTGTCGAAGCGAATGCGTCACGGGAACGTAGCGAGAAGGACGCGTCTCGAGGACGCCACGTGATCGCTATGTATATTAGAATTCGATTTAGTTTCACATGATAAATTGAGTACTTACTGTTTTCGATAGATTTCTAGGAAGGTAGGTGTTGAATTTAAGATTAATGTTACTGGTTCTGATTCTGTTGAGTAGGTGTTGAATTCATCATTATTTATTCTCCTGCCCATTTCCCAATTTATTTGGAGTCGGCGCAACATGTCTTGATCTTCCATACTTCTCTATTAATCGTCATATTACTCACCCTCCCCTCCTCTAGTCACCCTCTTTCTAGCCATATCGTATTTCACACAGTACATCCATTGGATTTTTGGGTCTTCCCAATTCACACTCATAACTTTACTGACGACTTCACGAACTCTTTATCATTCTTTTTATCAAATCCCAATTTATTTGGGTTTAGAGTTCATTAATCTATTTTTTTGCAATCCACAATAAAACTGAAAAAAATAGTTGTAATAGGAAAGTATTGTAATTCAGACTATTTTATCGCTAAGTTATCCATTTTTTGCTAGCCGATTTTCGTAAAATGCTTTACATTAGAATCTCTACAGTACAACAATGACCATGTCCTATTTCTGGTTCGTAATATAACTTCATGCCTGTAATCCCCTTAGGGTTAAGCAGAGATGTATCTAGAGTACACCCACATTCAGTCAACAAATGAATCAACTCAGTCTATCGCAGTCCACTGCTGGACATAGGCCACAACACCATGTCCTCCAGCTTTCGAATCCAGTCTGGCCAAGCCACTTTCTTTAGGTCGTCACACTCACATTACAAAAAATGAATTCACCATCAGTAAAAAATTGCAACGCAAACGTAATTTATACCAACATATTTGTCCCAACATATTTGTCCCAACACATTCGTACCAACATGTTCACAAACTATAAGCATGTGCAGCTAATGAGTTCCGAATGAGAAACTTTAACTTAACTTTATCTTTCGGAAAGTTGTGACAGCCTCCGAGAAATTACGACTGTCCCCGAATGTATACGATGTTTGGCGAAGTTGTTGTTCCGTGTGCATTGATTGTATCTAATCACCGATGGGAAATTGGTTGAAATGAAATATTTATTCATGTAAGTAAACCTTAAAATACTTTTATACACGTCTTTATTATTTTATTGGTCAATAATTTAAAAATTAGAGGACGCCGACATTCTCTATCTGACTGTTCCCTGAGAAGAAGTGCCGAAACAAGCTCACGAGTCATGGTGTCTTTTAAAGTCCAAACATTATATTTTATTTGAGTCTAGCAGTGCAGGGCGATGTCTGGAAGAGCCTTTGAAGAAAGAGCCATTGCAGCTTTAAGCTGACTTGTCCCAAAAGTTCGTCGCAACGGTTGATGGCTGATAGAAATGAAAAACACGTGTTTTATATTAATTTAAAAATGTCGTTTTAAAAAATACACCAAAGGCTATCTCCACAAGAGACAAGTCATGTTCCTGTTTTCAAACAAGTGCCTATTTTAATTATCACTTCTTTGAAAATTATCAAGACGAGAAACTTCTCATGATCGCCGCTATATTGATTTTTTCTCACAGCGCACTTTACACTTTATATTACTTTTTTTATTTTGTTATGCTGTATACTGAGTGCCTTTTATTCTGTGTTAAATAAGTGTATTTCCTTTCCTTTCTTCTTTCTTTCTGTTTCTTTGATCTTTTAGTTTGATTTCAAGAATACTAAGAGTTTGCTTGTAAAACACTATATCTATCAATACTTTAGGAGAAAACCACTTTTGAATACACGTTAGTATAAGGTATTAATGATCGTGGCTGTTTGTACTATTTATAGTTATATACTTATGCATAAAATATGATGAATTAGCCTCGATATACCACACTTTTGAGTAATTAAGTTTGTGCTGGTCCAACTTGAAACTACGCTATAATATAAATAAAATGTTATGTTGTGATACTTTATTAGTTCTAAAACATACGATTCTCTTTAAAATTATTGGAAACGCAGCAATATCCAAAAGAATTCTCTCAGCAAACAAAAATAGATCATTGTTAGAGAATTCTCCCCGTTCAATAAGAATTTACCGTCAAATAATATCATAAGCCGTTCACACATCGTGGTCGTTCCGACAAATGATTCAAAATGAACGCTTTATTCCACAAAATAACTCTTTCTAGACATAGTGGGCGCTTATCTTTGCGGGCTAGTAATCTTGACTAATGGCTACTGAATTCCTTCTATGTTACTTTAATTTAGATTGATTTTTGCAGTTAAATTCGTAGTAAGGTTTGGAGATTTTAAGTGGTTTATTTATGGTTTGTGGGTGATTTTGAATCAGTGTTTTAATGTTTATTTAAAAAGAGGTTACAGACCTTTGAGAGGACAACTATAATGCTTTCCTGCTAGTCGAATCTCAGTCGAAGCTTTTTTTATCATATAAATCAAATCATCGATAGCCTATAATGTTTCCACTGCTGGGACTCAGAGCGACTCTCAGTGAGTAGGCTATTATACAACACGCGAGCCCAGTGTGGGTTGGAAGATTTCACATGTCTTCTAATTTTTGATTCTAAGACATCCTTCACGATGTTTTCCTTCACTGTTTTGAGAGCAGTGGTGATGAAATAATTTACACAAAGTAAAATGCCTGCTTGTGTTCGTATCCACGACCTACAACTCGTGAGTCGCAGCCACTACCACTGGGCCGCCACAGCCGCCAAATGAAAGAAAAATAAATGTTTTAATAGATTAGGAGCTCCCGCTAAATAAAGAATATAGCAACGAACGTTTTGATAAACTTCTTACCAATTATAAAACCTGAAATTTTCACATTTCATTGATAAAAATACTTTTTACTTACGAGTAAGAAATCCTTCGTCTGTTTTATTTTATTTTCCTTTTACCATTGATAACCTATTAGACATATATTACTCGCCAACTGGCAAATGCTTTTATAGGGTTTCTTATATCTACAAGTTACAACAAAATTGACACAATTTATTTATGTCAAACCCATATATTAAAATTTTATTTTTAACTTTTCCAATATCGTTATCGCTGGTAGAATGTCATTTTGAATAAGACCTCTACTCGCCCAAATATTCAATCAAACTGGCCAGGCAAGTTTAAATAGCAGTACCATATTCTTGTATATTTCTCTGGTATTGACGTCGACTCGTTGAGCTCCTTAAGTTCTGAGTTGAGCCACACGATAAATGACAAATGCCTGCAGAGACTAGGAAGGTCGACTGATATCTATACGGTTCTTTCCATAATAGACTATTTCAGATTCACTCATTGATATGCTCTTCACATGATCTGACCAAGATTATGTCTGGACTTTAGAAGAGACCTTGACCCCTGAGTTTGTTTCGCCATTTATTGTCAGAGGCAGTCAGATAGGAAATGTGGAATGTGGTGGCTCTATCTATTTTTCATTTAAATGTAACAAAATAAAACGTCATAACGTGTAAAAGTGATTCCGATATTCTATTTACAGAATAAATATTTTCATTTCTATTGAATCTTTATGTTAAACAATAAAAACATGAACTGAACTCTCATTCACACTAAAACAGTAATGTTCCATCATATCCATGGGTATTATCACCCACATCATACCAGGCTTACACAGGACCCACCATTACGGGTGAAACGACGATGAAAAGTGGCCCATTTTTATCCCCTGGGCAAAATCCGGGGTATTTGTAAAAAATGCCCGCGCTTCGGACCAATGATTGTCGAATATTCGTGTAATGATGGGGATTGAGTTATAAGCGGAAGCGGGGAACACTGGCAATTCATTTTAGTAGATTTCATAGATTCCAGTTTTGTACAAAATAGTTTGGTGATACCAAAAATAATTGATTCTATAAGCAATATTGGCGCTTGTTACCATAAAGTATGTTGCCATGTAGCCATTGGTAACGACCCCGACTTACGAGTTTGAATCCGAACACGCAATTTACTATGTGTAATTTATTTCATCAACATGCTCTCAAGATAGTGAAGGGAAACAATGTGAGGAAACTAGCATGTCCTTTTTTTGTGGGTGGTAAATCATCAAATGACGTCTCTCGCTCTGGGCGAAGCGGGTGGGCGTGTCAGACTTTTACTGACTAAAACCTACCCGTGTTCCTTCAGTTGCCTATACGCCAGGGCCACAGTAACTCTTTCGAACAAATCTCGTGGACCTGGCAGTAACTAGCATGTCCTAAGCTAGAACAAAAAATCTAAAGATATGTAATATCCACCACCAATCCCCCTGGGCAAGCGTGGTGAATGATAGCCCCTCACAGAGAGCTGGCCTGTGTCCCAGCAGTGGGAACGTTATAGGCTGATTGTACGAAAACGAACTTAAGTATTTAGTAGAAATCCTAGAAAAAGCAATAGTTTAGAAATTCATTCTAAAATATATTATTTTTTCTTTGAAACTACTTTGATTTGAATCACTGCCATAGTCGCAAAACCATTGTCAGTCACCCTTATTGACAATGAGGCTGACTGGCATCTGACTTACTTACATGACAGTATGTAGATGTCAGTCATAAACCTATTAAGTTCTTGTGCAAGTGTAATCTTAACTGTTCTAACCCTACATCTATAAATTAACTTTGATGACCTACAATTAAAACTTGGTCCTTAACATCCTACCGCTGCCGCCTATAACTTGTGACACCGGACATTCTACAACGACCATAGACGGGTCAACTCGAGTAACGTCACGTGAAATGAGTGTAGTAGGACCCTTCCGATTCTGTAGGGATGGGACACGATTGAGTATCGGTATATCGATAGTACTTTAATGATTTTGTTTTAAACCTTTAAATTGAGACCATATTATTGTTAATATGTGTTGCCAAAAGTGAAATAGTACCAACTTTACAATTATTCCTGTGATATTATAACTGAAACCAGTTGAGTTTTGTGAAATAATAGAAGCTGATTAGTGATGATGTGTGGCAAAAACGATACGTGGTTTAATTTATAACCCCTGTTTATTTTACGCTTTTAACGTAGTAAAGTTCCACATTTAATTATATCGGCTAATAAGCTTAATGACAGCAATTGGAAACAAAATCAAAATAAGCATAAACCAATGATTGGATTACCACAAAAACGGATAAGTATTATACTATAATATCATTCGAAATAGCCGATATTGTTTGAACAATTTGGGCACAATTTTGTTTATTTTCTAAACACATCGTTTGGGACATGTTATTTCGCCTCCGGGGATGGATGAATTGTTTTTCTTTGTCAGTTTAGTATTTGCCAACGTTCATGATATTATAACAAATTAGATTTTACGTATTTGTTTAATGATATTATGTCTTCTTTCGAATATAACTTCGATATTTAGGTTGCTATTTTTGGATTATGTTAATTCTACACATGTAGACTTTATAAATTATTTGTATATGTACTCCTTTTCGTTAATAAAGATGCGTACTGGTTAAGGTAATTATAAATAAACAGGGAAGTAATTAAGGGATTAATTACGTTCTTGATGTTAAATTAAAATATTTAGCTGGCTGGATGACGTTGTAAATGCCCAGTTCCACTTAAGGACAAAGGATACTACGTATAATGCAACACTAGTGACACGCTCTTGCTCCGCACGGTTTTGAACCACCGAGATTGAATATTAATATTTGTAAGTTTTATATTATTGTACCAAATTATACACATAAATTTTACGTAAATTATGCTGGCAATCGCATCAAAACCTATTGCGTTGTTTGGAACAATAAAACGGTCACACTCACAAATCGGAGTCCAATCCGCATCAAAGGGTCGCTTCACGAGGTTGTGAAGGAGTATGTCTACCTTGGGCAAGTCATACAACTTGGTAGACACAACTTCGAGAAAGAAGCTGACAGGAGGATCCAGTTGGGTTGGGCGTTTGGAAAACTTTGTCAAGTCTTCTCGTCGCCGATACCGCAATGTTTGAACACCAAGGTCTTCAAACAGTGCGTCCTGCCCGTCATGACATACGCTGCCATACCATGTGAACACTGACGGTTGGGCTGGTCCACAAATTTGAGGTCGCTCAGCGCGCTATGGAGCGGGCTATGCTCGGAGTTTCTTTGATGCATAAGATAAGAAACGAAGTTTTCCGGAAAAGAACTGGAGTTACCGACATAGCTTGCAAGGTAAGCAGGCTGAAGTGGCAGTGGGCTGGCCATGTTTGTCAAAGGACCGATGGCCGATGGAGCAGACGAGTCTTGGAGTGAAGACCGCGTATCGGCAAGCGTAGTGTGGGACGCCCCCCAGCTAGATGGACCGACGACCTCAAAAAGTTGGCTGGGACAGACTGGATGCGAAAAGCAGAGAACAGGGTGTTGTGGCGCAGCATGGGAGAGGGGTATGTCCAGCAGTGGACTGCGATAAGCTGATTTGATTGATTAGAAGTCGGCTTGAACAAAGTATTCTTAATTAACGCTATTTTCTATTCCTATTATAAAACTATCGATATCGACACCTCACTTTTCCCATCACTACTCGTATACGAAGCAACCGCGTCTGATGACGCTCATAACGCCACCTCGCGTGTAATGACGGTACCTCTATTACTGGCCCGTGACGCCACTGCGGCCATGAATACTTCAGGTTGTAGCTTGGAGCTTACGGCTATTTGGTGAAGTTTTTGAACTTTAAGGTGGGAAGTTCATTTTCTTCGGCTATTTCATATAAAGAATGGGGCTCAAAAGAAGGCTGAAAATCAACCAAAGGGCAATGGAGATGGATATGCTAGGAGTTTTCCTCCGCGATTGAATTAGAAATAAAGAAATCCGTAGGAGAACTAAGGTAACCGACATAGCCCGAAGAATTGCCAGACTTAAGTGGCAGTGGGCAGGACGCATTACTCGCAAATTAGATAGCCGATGGGGCTGAAAGGTTCTGGAGTGGCGGCGGCGTACTGGAAAACGTAGCTTTGGAACGCCTCCAACAAGATGTACGGATGACCTGGTGAAGGCAACAGGAGTCCGCTGGATGCGAGAAGTACAGAATCAAAGTGACGGTGCTTGAGGGAGACCTTTAGACAAAGGCTTCCTCGAAGCACCAGCAGCTGCAGCAGCAGTGCACATCATTCCGCTGAAATGAAGATGATGACGCGGAAAAAACGGCAAAAGCTAGTGCTTATTATATTCCTACTCCATTCATAAAAATGAAAACATTTATTAAAACTTGTTTGCCTTAACCAACAATAAAACTGAGAATAAATTTATAGTTTAAAAACAATAGAAAAACACGGTTTTATAAATGCAAGTAAAAACCAAAAGCTTAATCGTGGTCACAGTTCATTACAAGACCTTTCTAACAAGTCCAAACACGGCTATGATACAATGTTCCATCATGGAATGCCAGTGCCTATCTTTCGGCTTCATCATCAGACCTTGAAACCTAATCGTGGTCAAAGTTCATTACAAGACTTTTCTAACAAGTCCAAACACAGCTATGATACGATGTTCCATCATGAAGTTCCAGTTCATATCTTCCGGCTTCATCATCAGATCAGTTCGACAGTACCATATTATTGTATTGTCATCAGAACTACATACAGCTGCCAATTTTCATGTCGCTTCGATCCTTGGAAGATAGTTAAATTAGTTAGCATAGATTCCATTACATAGTTAAATACAGGTCGACCTAATAAAAGCGCGTTAAAAAGGACATTCTTCGTCTAATTTTATCCTCATCAATCGACAAAGTTAATGATAGGAATAGAATTCTGCACCTCTATTTAATGACCATCATTATTCAAAGAAATTTTCCAAAAGCTAACAGACAAAGTTACATCTACACTCTGTCCACCCTATAATGTCTGTCCTTTATATTCAAACCGTTGCGAAACAGGGTCGTGAAGGTGTAATGGGGTCCCGTTGTAACAAGAGCCTCTGTTATGGCACCCATTGCGTTGTGGTTTCAGACCTCTGGACTAGGGATGGGACGGAATTAGACAAGTTGTTGAATCTATGTCGATAATTTTATGGTTACATCCCTAGGAATCAGTGTTTTAGTGGGAAGATGTTTGCATAAAATCAGAGATAACTTATTGAAGTAGTGATTTTAACAATTCATTTTTACTGTCTGAGTTTATTGCGAATATTACTGACGTTAGTTACCAATTACGACTGGCCTGTGATTAGTGACCCCGATTGCTAAGACTGAGGTCGTGGGTTCGATTCTCACCCAGGACAAATCTTTGTGTGATGAGCACAATCATTTGTTCTGTGTCTGGGTGTAATTTATCTATAATATAATAATTATGTATTTAGAAATATATAAGTATGTTTATCAGTTGTCTGGTTGTTATAGTACAGGCACTGCCTAGTTTGGGATCAGATAACGTTGTGTTGGTTGTCGTAAGATATATTATATTATTAAAAAAATCGTGAGGAAATCTGGAACCATCTTATGATGTAAGGATGTATGGATGATTGTTATTCTTTAATGCAAAATCTACTTAACGGATTTGCATGAAATTTGGCACACAGATAGTTTATAACGTGAATTAACACACAGGCAAACTTTTTGTCCCGGTAGTACGTTCCCGCGGGATAATTTCCCACCTCCACGCGGGCAAAGCCGCTGACACAAGCTAGTAGTCGAATAAGTCCGAAATCACCAACCCGTCTCGAGCATGCCTGGTGCTCAATACTTATGCTCTTCCTGCATGAGATGGGCTTTTGCTCAGAACTGGGACGGTATAGGCTGGCTATTATCATATACTTTATAATAAGATTGATTGACTTTTACGTTTCAAAGTCGGGTATTAATACATGGAGCATTTGTCTGGAGACAGCTTATCTGATTTCTACAACCCAGTTGCGATATTCCTTGGCAAGACTGGTTGTTACACTCTTCGTCTTCTGACTAACGACCATCATAGATCTACAAATGACAGTCATGCTTTTCAAGGCACAGAGTGATCTCGGTACGTTATGGATGATCACCTATCCACGGGCCGACCTTGGCTAGCGTTGGTAAACCTTAAAGATTGATCCTGTGGCTTATTTTGAACCCCTATCAAAAGCGAAAATACAAACCCTTAAACCGTCCTAAAAACCCCCTTTTTAGTTTAACCGAATTTGCTAAAAAACACTTCAAAGATTTCAGTCTTTTATAAGACTCAGCTGCCCCAAAGCCCACATAAACATTTCAAAATTAAACTCAAAACATCAGATATGACAAGACACCTGGAAAATCTATTTCCATTTCCACTTACATAATGCTAACAACATATGTAGAAATTCAAGATGTCTGAATAGTTTCTTGTAGAGACACGAATATTTTATGAGACAAATGTCTCTTGCGTACCTAGGTGTGAGAGTTATGTGTTTTGTACGTGAGGCAGGCATATACGTAGGGGTTTGTGTAATGTGATGTTGGAAATGCGAGAAATTGAAGAGCAAATTATATTTTTTTAAAGAAGAAATGGTTGTGTAGAGTTGTGTAATGCTTTTGTTAACAATTGTGGGCCTTTTGTAGACTTTAGACCATTTTATGTTCTGTTAAATACCTGGTACTTTTTGACAGGCTCACGCTGTTCTTCCATACCTATTAACACTGTAATTTGAAAACATTCTGAAAGCCAATTATTTTTAAAAGAGTGACCGTGGAGTTACTTGCCGGCTCTTTTCCATAGGAATCAACGAATTGGACTGCCTCGTTGGTCTAGTGGTAGCAAGCGCTACTGCTGAGCATGAGGTCCTGGGTTCGATTCCCAGGTCGGGCAAAGTGTTATTGGGTTTTTCCATCTGGAATTTCTCAGTAGCAGCCCGGAGTCTAGATTTGTGCCCGGTTGATGGCAATAGGCTCGCCCCCTATTACATGGGACTTAAACATAACAGGCGAAATGTGAGTGTACTATAGGTACACCTCTGCCTAACCCTTCGGGGAAACAAGGCGTGATGATGTTATGTCAACGAATTGGAACCGTGCACCTAGCTTCTGATATTTTTTAAGTGCCCATGTAGGTTTATGTGACACACACACACACACACACACACACACACACACACACACACACACATACACAAAACTGTTTATGAGAATGTTATTTTAATTAACCACTTCATTTTATTTACTTAGCTTAATGGTTATGATAAAAAAAAAACAATTTGTAATATTTAGTAGGTCCCTGTATCTTAGAGATCAGTATCCCTATACTGATCTCTAAGATACAGGGACCTCCTTAGTTTAGAGATCAGGGATTTAATGTATTGAGCATAGCATAAGCCATTTAGTTATAATACCACTGTATTAGTATGTAGGCTTTCTTTCTTAAATAAATAGATTGGTGACCATATTTACATATCAAGGCTATGCCGTCTCTTGGAAAGCGCGTTACGTCGCTGGTCCGGACTGCCATTCATGGGTTTTTGACTATCGTTACGGGTAAACAGTCGGGCCCTGTACTATATTGGTATTCAGCTACAGCCGGTCATTTTGAAAGCCGATCCCAACATAGTTTGGAAAAGGCTAGGTAAATGATGAAATGATCTTCTAAATTATACGAAGAAAATACTGAAAATCATTTTTTTAAGGATAGGTAACACAAAACACACACACACACACCAAAATACCGTTTCTGAAAACTAGAATCAATTCATATTTTTTTTCTTGTAATTTTTAACGTTCAATTGAATGTAATTTTAAATGTGTTTTGGTTTAAATTACTTTGTTTCTTTTTATCTTTGTTTGATTTGATTAAATATGAATGTCCATAAGCTTTATAAAGTAAATAAGCACATCATAAAATATTTTTGAACATCAGAGTATTATTACTTGAAATAACTTGAACTCTCAAAATAAAACATTTCTAAATAAACTACAACGACTGCTTCATTCCCAGCTATATTTCTCTAGAATAACGCTGGCAATTTCTCACATACTCAAATTTTATATTCTCGCCACTCAAATTATATCAGAACCAAAATAAAATTCAAAAATTATCGCCTTAATATAAAAATATTGTTGAACATAAAATGCATACAGAAAATTCGTTAAAAATAATAGAATTCTATACTAGCCTGAAATTTACGCTATTCAAGGCAAAGACAGCTTCTCACACAGAATAGAAAAGAGAAGGCATCATCATGCTTAACTGTGACTTCATCAATGCTGGTCCCAATTTCTTTAAAGTTAGATAGTAATGTCCAAGGTTAACTAAGAATCGCCATGCTTGGTAGGAGGGTTAGCAATCGCAGTACGGTGATGAAAAAAAGCGTGTTAAAATGCATAGAGAACGCTGCTGCCCATTCTCTAGTAAGTCCCTTAGTCGCCTTATACGACACCCACGGGAAGAAATAGGATGGTGTTATTCTTTTCGTCCGGCATGATACGGAACCTCTAAAGCGGAAGTGGCGATTATGGCAAACCCCCCTTTTAGTTAAGGCCTATGTGTGTTGACAGATTTTAAGATAGAACCACCAAATGTGTAGGCATAATATGTGAAAGGCTAAAAGTCACCCAAAACGGCAGTGAGGAGGACATGCTAGGAGTTTCCGTACGTGATCGAATCAGAATTGAAGAAATACGCAGGAGAACCAAGGACCTAGCCCAAAGAATTCCAAACTTAAGTGGTAGAGTGGGCAGGACACATTGCTCGCAGAACAGATGGCCGATGGAGCTGAAAGTTTCTGGAGTGACGACCGCGTACCGGAAGATCTAGAACTGGAAGGCTTCCCGATATCCGAGGATTTTAAAGTATTAAATGAAATCTGACCATTCGAAGTGGATCAAAATCAACGCCAAAAAAGTCGGTTACAGGCGTGCTTACAAACAAACAGACAAACATAGGTGAAGCTAATAAAAGCGTGTTAAAAAACTATTTACTGTGAGTCATGTTAGTACTTGCCAGATTCAAACCTTTTTGCTATAGATACAGTACTTAAACCTTTATACAATCATGAAATTAACAAAAAAAGGTCACAACTTATAAAACACGAAACCAAATTCACCAAAAATAAATAATAAAATGAAAAATAATAACTGCTCCCATCCGCTATAAATCCATCCAGAAACCCCCTGAATCACTTTAGTGCTATCGTGCGAAATACAATGTATCATAACCATTGTAGCTCGTGTTCCGGCGAAGAGTTTCCTGGACACAGCCAACCGGCAATGTATAGTATATACGGCGAATAAATCGAGCGGGTAAAAGTGCATTTTTCTCCGTACAGGCGTGATATGTAGGACATTTCCTTCCTCCGCGCAGTCGGGTAAAGTGTTGTGTGTTTGTTTTTGCGTATAATGTGTCTTGTTTTTGGCGTGATGAGGAATTGGTCCTTGGCTTATGTTTTGCTTTATATTATATGGTCGTGTTACGTTGGGGTTTATCCGTTTTCTATTCGTCCTACTTTATTCGAGCCAATGGTTTAAGAAATAAAACAGATCTATTGTGAAACGTTAGCTACGCCCCGCGATTTTTCACTTGGATGGAGATCCGGGAACCGGATCACAGAAACCGTGCATTCTTGTTTTGGTTTAAAAAAGAAAAAATAACATTTATTTGCGATTATTACGAAATTATCGTCATAATATCGTAATAAACATTGAATGAACATAAACGAAAAAAAAAAATACTTGGAGAAAGTCCCGTCAAAATCGGTCCAGCCGTTTCGGACATTACCCGGCACAAACAGACAGACAGTTTTTTTTTACTGTTTTTTTGATGTGGAGATACACTAGACCTTGGCAAAAGACATAGGCTACCTTTTGTCTCGGTAGCACGTTCACAGGGGAGAATTTTTAAAATGCATGCGGGCGGAGTCGCTGGCAGAAGCTAGTAAATAAATAAAACGATACCTCTCTACGATTTCTCTCGTATTGCACCAACGTATTCAGATACGAATCTCGAATGCACAATCGACTGGATTCAGAGCAACTACCTGTAGCCTGTAGGCAATGCAAATATTTGTGTCGTGCGGGTTTACCGTCGAACCTGCGACCCGTAGCGTGCAACCAATCGCTCAGTCACTGCTCAAACGTGTAGGCAATCCAAGTTTTGCATAACTTAGGATGTATTCCCAACCACTAAGCCTAAGCTTGTATTTTTCGAAAGAGATTGTCAGAACAGTGTGTATTACTTTAGTGGTAACAAAACCAGAATCAGGAAGGCTCTTACTCTATAAAAGTTCCGTTATACGCTAGGCCATCACAAAGTCGAAGTTTTGTAACTAACTTGCAACCTCCTAGACACCCACACATCGCTTGTTAGAGTCAAGTTTTGTGTTACAGGGGCGATCCTATTGCTATCTTTAACTTTACACATACGCACATACCATACCTGAAATCACCACTCTAGTCTCCACTCTGGAATTCGTATCCCGAGCCCCAAGATACAGACTAACTGTCTAGTTTGGGGTTCACTGGTAAATATAAACTGTAACTAGCTGTAGGTAATATTTAAGCTACTCATGTCGTCTCAACTTGATGTTAACCTATGTTTGCTTATAGTATTACCTGGACAGCAAATGTTTTCTATTTTTCTGTTTTCATCAACCAGGCACAGATTCAGACTTCGAGCTAATACTAAAAAGTTCACACATAATATAATGCCTTGTTTCCCTTAAGGGTTGGGCAGAGGTAGTACCCCCACAAGAACTATATACTAAGAAGTCCCTAATAAAATATGCCAATGGTGATACGACCCTGGCGATCGAACTTAATCTTTCATGCTCATCAATACCGATATAGCCTGCAGAGTAAGCAAACTGAAATGGAAGTGAGCTGGCCTTGTTTATTGAAGGACCGATAGCCGGTGGAGTAGACGAGTCCTGGAGTGAAGACCGCGTATCGGCAAACGTAGCGTTGGAGGCCCCCCAGTTAGAAGGACCGACGACCTTAAGAGAGTGATTGGAACAGACTGGGTGCGCAAGGTGGAGGACAGAGTATTGTGGCGCATCCAGGGAGAGGCCAAGGTCCAGCGGTGGTCTGCGATAGGCTGGGTTAATGGAAACTATTTCAATAAACTAACAAAGAAGGACTGTAAAAACATGGGAATAATTGCTGAATTTAGAAATAGAATCTCTTTAAACAACTATCAACATGTTAAGGAGGTTGTTACCTACCTAATGAGGCTTCATTATGAGGCAACAACGTCGCAATAAGCCCATGTAAACACAAACATAACATGTTTATTTTTTGCCTCGTAAAAAAACTTTTTGCGTTTTGTGAGTTATGTTTAAGCTGCGTGTAATTAATTCTCTTAATTCTGTTTATTGTAAGTGAAGACTCGTAATTTTCTAACAGATAGTTGTGATTTTAATTCTGTTTTGTTTAAATTTTTCAAAATAAATTAAAGAAAGGGGTGAGTATTTTGCCATTAATCAAACATCAAACCAAACTCCGAGCTGATATAGTAATTCTAATAATTAAAATCATAAAAGCGCTCTGCCTCTCTCTCACTTATTTTTTTTTTTCATTGCGCTCGCCTGGGTCTATATTGTTTCTATCTATTATTTACTACCTGTATCTATACATATTATTGCAATACATTTAAATGTGGTTAAAATTAAAAAAAATATATAATGGAAAGGCCTAATAGTACTTAGCCCAATCAGGGAATCAGAGCAATGGCGGCCCAGTGAGCAGTGTTTGCCCAGTGGTTACGAGTTGTAGGTTGCAGGACAGAACTCAGAGAACGTAGTTCGAATCCTGAGACAAAACCCAAAAGCGCTTTACTGTGCTAAGCGTCTTACTGTACGCTTTACTAATACTAAGTTCATCAGCACTGATTCCAAAACGGTGAATGAAAACATCGAGAGGAAATCGGCATTTCCTAGAACCAAAAATTCGAAGACATGTGACATCTACCAACCCGCACTGAGAGGAGGTTCGAGTCGCAGCAGTAGAAACATTATGAGCTGATTATGTGAACGGGGAATCGAACCCAAGACTTATGCTCAGCAGACGCATTTACAACTACGAGACAAACAAGGCAGTAAGACAATTAAACAGACTACAATATAGACACTAGTAAGACATTTCAATGAATAAACGACAACAATTAGATTTGCACTTAATGACTTTAGCAACACGGCACTAATTGCTCTATCTAGGGTTAACATCAGCGCAAACAAACATTCAAGATGTTTGTAAGGTTGTTACCTACTTAATGACACTTCATTATAAGGCGTCAAGGTCGCAATAAGGCCGTGTACCACAAACCCGTTGTCTAAGCAACAAAGCCGAGCGGCAACATCAAAGGTTCACAATCCCTTTGATTTCGCCGCGGCCTAATGAAAGTGTTAAATACACTCACAGTAATTTAGTCAGTGTGTTGACACGGTACACTGTTATCTCAGGATTAATTTAGTTAATTTATTTTTGGTGAGGGTTATTGATTTACTGATAATAATATCCTAAGAGGCGGTTTTCATTTTTAAGCTATTGCATAGCTTCTATCGAGGGCCTTGAGCGCGGGGACCGAATCCAGAAATTCCGTAACGAAAAAAACCTCACGCTCCCCACTCCAACGGGCACGGAGGTGTGGCTTGAAGGCCGTGCATTGTCTAACGTCGTTTCTTTTCGGCAGTCTTCGACACGGTGTTTGTGTGCGTGCAACTAGCCGTATTGTACGACTCTACGAAGCTCGCACGAATCGAGACGAGCTGCTCCGAAATCGGACGAATACATAAGCAGCTGTTTATGAGAAAGTATATAGGTGTATAGGTATTTATGTACAACAGTGACTAGCTGTAATTGTAAAATTTGTGTATAAAGTGTTTGTATTATTTGTCATCGGTTGCTAGGTAAAAACCCAAAATATTTATCGTCTTTTTATTTGTCATCGGTTACTAGGTAACAAACCAGGCCATAGAGTATTATGGGCATGGAGTACTAGTCCTTTTGTGCGGTGGCAAAACTAGGTACTAAAGTTTACTTATCAAATTTTGCGGTGGCAATCATATGTACTAACTAACCTTTATGCTTTAGTTCCAAATTTTACCACCAAAAATAAGTTTTCCTTAGTGTACGTTTTTTTTAATATCAAAGAAAAAGAAATACTGCATAAATAAAATAAATAAATAATTATAATTGCATAAGTTGATACAAAATGCTATGCAATAGCTTTACCGCGGCAGTCCCCGAGTGCCACACGTCTTTTTTTTTTATTTCTCTTATGCCAGCGGTTCTCAAACTTTTTGTGACAGAACATTTTTGGAAAGCGAAATATTTGACGGATGCCTAAAATACACAAAAAATGGTTTCTGTACATAGTATCATCGTGGTTAAGAGAAAAGAGCTAGGGGTAATACGGTAGGGGGTATTTTGAGCCGGCTGGAAGAAAGTATCATTATGGTACGTAATCATTTTATAATGTTCCCACTGCTGGGACACAGGCTTCCTCTTATCGAGAGGGAGCGGGCCGTAATCTACCACGCGGGCCTGGTAGATGTCACACGTCTTTGAATTTTTAGTTCTATGACATGCTGGTTTCCTCACGATATTTTCCTTCACCGTTTTGAGAGCAGTGGTGATGAAATTATTTACACAACGTAAAGCGCTTGCTTGGGTTCGAACTCACGAACTACAATTTGTAAGTTGGGTCCGATACCACTGGGCCACCACTGCTCTCAGGCGTGATTTATGATATTTTTTCATAAATCCTTCGTTTCTGATCTCCACACGGGCGAAACGGCAGGTTTTCTATAAAACCTTACCATATAACGATACCATTAAAAACATAGTCTTGATACGGACAACTGCTGCGCGCCGACCTCCCTAGCGGCGTCAGCGTAGTTTGCTACGCTGACGACACGCTGGTCCTTGCGCAGGGGAGGTCGTACGAGGCGGCGGCCGAAATTATGACACGCGGGGTTGTGACAATCGTCGATAGGATCCGGCAATTGGGACTCGAGGTGGCATTGCACAAGTCCGAGGCCATTGGTTTTCATGGTCCTCGGAACGCGCCACCTGCGGGTTCCCAACTCACGGTAGGAGGGGTTCACATCGGCGTCGAGTCGACGATGAAGTACCTGGGACTTGTCCTCGACAGCCGGTGGAACTTCGTTGAGCATTTCCGACGTTTGGCTCCCAGACTGGAGCGGGCTGGGGCTGCATTAAAGCGGCTCCTGCCCAACCTGGGGGGTCCAAACGCCTCCTGCCGGAGGCTCTACACGGGGGTCGTGCGGTCCATGGCCCTCTACGGGGCACCGGTGTGGGCGCCCTCATTGAGGCTGCGCCCAGCGCGCCGGTTGAGTGCAGCCCAGAGGGTTATGGCCATCCGACTAATCCGAGGATACCGCACGATCTGGTGCGAGGCGGCGAGCCTCCTTGCCGGAGTGCCGCCATGGGATCTGGAGGCAAAGGTCCTCGCGCACATGTGGGAGTGGCGCGAGGAGGCGAAACGCCGGGGCGAAACTCCGCTGCCGCGACAAATCGCGGCACGGCGGAATGAGCTCCGGTGTGATCTCATGGCGACATGGCGGGTACGATTGTCGCAACCCAGCGCAGGGCACGCCACAATTGCGGCGGTAAGTCCTCTCTTTGAGGAGTGGATAGAGAGGCGCCACGGCGTCCTCACCTTCCGCCTGACGCAGGTTCTCACCGGGCATGGGTGCTTCGGTGGGTTCCTGTTCAGAATAAAGCGGGAGGATACGCCCGGGTGTTTCCATTGTGAGGATCGTCTGGAGGACACGGTGGAGCATACGGTGGAGGTGTGCCCTGCCTGGGCGGAGCACCGCCGTGTCCACGTGGAGGCGATTGGCGGCGGCGACCTCTCGCGTCCGGCCCTGGTGCGAGCCATGGTACGGAGCGAGAGGGAATGGGAAGCCGTCACCTCCTTCTGCGAAGCAGTAATGCTCGCGAAGGAGGAGGCGGGGCGTGTGAGGGAGTGGCAGTCACTGCGCCCTCACGTCCCTAGCTGCCGCAGGAGGAGACGCCCCGGGCGTCGGGAGTCCATAGCGGACTCCCGGCCACCGTAGGCACGAGCTTGCGGGTGGCGAGCAATGGGTAGCTCGCCGCCCGGTAAGGACCAAGCTCGAGTCGACGGCGCGCAGTGTTCCACGCGCGCCTCAAAGAGATGTCAGCAGCAGTGAAGGGGTCTACAAGGACCGATGCCTGCCGGGGTCGCGTGATTGTTCGAAAGAGTTACCGTGACCCTGGCACATGGGCAACTGATGGAACACGGGTGGGTTTTAGTCAGTAAATGTCTGACACGCCCTCCCGCTCCGCCCAGAGCGGGAGAAGTCATTTAATGATTTCCCATCCTGAAAAAAAAAAAAAAAATACGGACAACTGAGCAATGTGGAGAGAAAAAAACTGGAGCAAATTTTTACAGAATAGCCCGGCCAATCGCACGGTATTTTTAAAACCCCTCCAGCAATAAAGTTAGCTAGACTACCTCCAGGTAGGTGATGAATGTGAACGTCTAACAGTCTACCAGGTATGCAGTCAGCGACATTTTAATTCAACGCCCGAATGCCGCGGAGCCTTTCAGCTTCTACCAATATTTTCTGAATAAACTTGCACGGTGCTTTTAGGAGGGACGATCCGATGGGACGATTTTGTCTTATCGTGCAGAATTAGTAGAAATTAGATTTTTACCCAGTTAAGAATTGCACACTAAAAGAATAATTTTTCCGTGTGATGTCGGACGTAAAAAATAGTACCACCCTATTTCTTCCAGTGGGTATCGTAAAAAGCGACTAAGGAATGTCTAGTGAATGGTCAGCAGCGTTTTCTATGCTAAATACCACCAAACAGCGATCGCCAACCCGCCTGCCAAGCGCGGCGATTATTAAAAGCCATAAAGCGTCCACTGCTGGAGTTAGGCCTTCCCCAATTTGGAGGACTTTGCCATAATCGCCACGATTGGCAGGCGGGTTGGTGATCGCAGTGTGTTGGTAAAATGCATGGAGAACGCTGCTCATTCTGTAGTAAGTCCCTTAGTCACACGATACCCACGGGAAGAAATGAGATGATGCTATTCTTTGCGTCCGGCACCACACAAACTCTCTACTACTATTGTACAAGGTAATCTCTATTTTTTCAATTGAATTTATAATTGTTTACTGAACCGTCGTCGGAAGGTCTAAATGGTATCGTCGAAAGGCAACAGCATCAAAAACTTGCGTTGAAAGAGGACGCGGATTAAAAACAGCTATTCCCCTTAAAAATATGTCCTTTTACGGATTACTTGTGGGTAAAAGAAACGCCTTTGCTTCGCGTTCCTTTTGCTTTTATTCAGACTCAATCTTTAAGCAAGTGGTAATTTTGTTTGAAAAAATATTCATGTCTTTTTTTTCTTTCGTTGATTTTAATTTTTGTTGGCGGTACAATCTTGTCTGGGTGAAACAATTCAGAGCGATTCAGGAGCAGTTTTGGCTCAGTAGCATTCGTCCTGACTTAGAAGTTTTTGGTCGTGAGTTCGAACCCAAGCACATAAGTTTGTGTACTTAATTTGTTCCCTATTTTACCCTTCACATTTTTACACTGTTTTTAAAGAAAAACATCGTGAGAACTTAGAACTAAAATATTTGAACAAATGTGACATATGACAACCCGCACTGGGCCCGGGTAGTGGATAATGGCCCACTCCTTCTCACAGAGAGGAGACTAGGAGCTAAGAGGAGATTATCAGCTGATTCTGTTGAAATAATTCGAGATTATTTTGTTTAAGTAAAATATTCTCATCTCATGAAGGTCGTGGTCGTATGAAAATTTGCCCTAAAGTGTATGATCGCTTACTAATATAAGAATGTATTGTTTAGGTGGCCTACGAATACCGCTTTCAGATGTGTTTTTTTTTTAATGTCATAGTTTTTAGATTGTGATTTTTCGGTGGATGGGTTTCAGTATTTATTTCAATTGTTTCGGGTTTAGCTAATGATATATATTTTTGGAATGTGCTAGTTAAGTCTATTCATATCGTTCACTATTTCATATCCTCCAGAGGAACAATATTCATTTTAATGTAACGTCACATAACCAACGATACCTCATTTGTCATATTATAATAAGTTGTTTGGAAGTTAGGAGAGAATAGATGAATACACATACCCACACACATACATACCGTTTAAAACCAAACCCCTCCTTTTCGCTTTGTCGCAGATGAGTAAAAAGACCTTCTACGAGTGACAACCCGTATGTACTCAGATCCATGCTAACCCTTCAATATTTAAATCGCAAGTGCTTATAAAAATGCCTGTGCGCTGTAAAATGTGTACATTGACAGGCTCATTATACTTTAAAATGGCTGCCAGCACTTCACACGATATTTTATGACGATATAACACTTATTCTACTAATTTTTACACGAAAATATAAACCCTTAGTCGCCGACATGCAAAATTGATATACGCCAGACATGGAATAAGAAAATCTAGAAGTGACACTCACGTGCATCAGTATTAGTATCTTATTGGCAGGTGGGTAAAATCGGAACGAATGCCGCCATCTTGGCCTCTATATTTCTGACACCTAAACACAGGCGTGTAACGTAAATAAATTAATTTCTGAATATGGGGTTACTTTCGGGGGAGTATTGCATAATGTACCATACATAGTCATCAGCAGCCTATAATGTTCCCACCGCTGGGATACAGACCTCTTCTATCGGTGAGAGGAAGTGGGTTATCATCCATCACGCGGGCCCAGTGCGATAGATGGGTGTCACATGTCTTCAAGTTGGTGGATCTAGGACATGTTGGTTTCCTCACGATGTTTTTCTTCACCGTTTTGAGAGAGAATTTTTGACACTAAGAGATTTCAATGTCCCTCTGGGATAATTATGTTGTAAGTTTCATAAACTCCGAGACTGTAGACATTTGAGTTTATGTGTCGCTTCTACACACTCTCGATCTATGACGCCACCTAAGCTGAATTTTATTATAACCCTCCATTGTTCATGTCACACTTCAAACTACTGGGGGTCCATTCGACCCGCCGTAATCCTTTTCACAATAAAAGCGAGACCATTTAGGCCGTTCTCTGCAGGTTGATATTTATACCATTATGTACCCTATAGACGAAATTTTACGAAATTGCCTGGTAATATAAATTGGTGATTTATCTTAGAGGTTTTTAGGCCTGCCATGTGTTGGTAATGTGCCCAACGTGTTAATAAATGCTCTAATTGAAAATGGTTTAAGAAAATATTTTGGTGTAAGTTAAAATATTCATAGCGTTGTTGTGTAATTAATTTTAATTTTGGTTTTGTTTGTTTGTGTAGTAATCATGTGAAATATTTAATGTTTATTTCGTTTATGTACATTGCATGCCAATAAAATTAAAAAGTCCTATGTTTTTACCAGTGAGAAGTAGGTATGTTAAACTTCAAGAAAATTAAAAAGCACTCATGCATAGTTTCATCAGTGATATGTATTGAATTGCATTTTTGGTAGATGGCTAGACGAATCAATTTTAAATGAATTAAATGTTCCGTAATAAACAAAAAGCCAACAATGGGTACATTTTTACTACCCAGTTGAAAATAATTCTTAAGGCTTTCCAAGATATTTGTGACTTACACAATTCCCGGAAAATCATTTGAATGGCTAATATTATTTTACAGAATTATATAACTTCCTACCGGTCTTACTCAACGGTTCAAACAAATAAGCCGATCCAAACAATCCTAATAATTAATGAAATCATTCTTCAAAGAACAAAACACTAATTAAAAATTACGTCTTTGTTTAAACATTCAGCCTTAAAAAAAACACAAAGGGAAAATCTTTTTCACTTCATTAAATAAAGCCAATATTAGTTCAGGATCTTTACAATTAATTAAATTTCACGTTTCGGTTGCTCAAGGATAATTCTTTACATATTTAATTGTTTTATTTCCAGTTCCGAAAGAAAGTACATAACAAAATCAATCCATAACATTTCCACTGCTACGACTCCCCGTCTATGAGAAGGAGTGGGCTGCAATTCACCACGCGGGCCCAGTGCGGTTTGGTAGATGTCACATGTCTTCGAATTTTGGGTTCTAGGACATTACTCATGATGTTTTTCGTCATTTTTCAAGTAATGAGACGAAGTAAAGCGTATGTTTCGTGTCGAACCCACGACTGACTCGTGGGGTAAGTATACCTACGCTTTCATTGATGGTATCCAGATTTTGGCATTTACATCCTAATTATTCTAATTTAATAAGTAAAATAAGTTTGTTTGTTAGACTTGCGCGCTAAAACGGCTCAAGGGATTTGAATGAAATTAGGCACACAGATAGACCATAATCTGGGTATTTTTTATCCTGGATTGCAGCGCGCGCGACAAATAGTAAGCCATAAAGGATGATGGCCAACAAAATGGCCTATCAGACCGTACCATAGAAGTGCTGTTTGATCGCAGAAAAAAGTATACCAAGGGTTTGTAATTCATAAAGAAAAATTAACACTATGCGAATTCAAAGATTTTAGCGAACTGCCGGCGGGTCTTTTAGACCTAACTCTCTCTTTGGTAACCCTTATATGGCCGGCGGCGTTCGAGTGTTACGCTCCGAATTAAAAAGGAGACAGTAAGTGAAGGGTTAAGTCTGGTTCTAATGTATCTTCAAAGTACGTATGTCCCTTGACGGAATATAAAAAAATAAGAATTATTTTGTTAGTTTGAAAAAGAAAAGTCGGGCTAAGTAATAACAGCCACGGTTAAAGGTTAGATTAGAATCCGAACTCAACATAGTTGGGAAAAGTCTAGGTCTAGTTGACTTTGAAAAAATAAATATCTCAAAGAAAATGTACTATATAGAACTGAATAAACTGAGGACATCTTAAAACTACAATTTATACAAAATACAATATTTACATTATATTTTTCCTCATTATGTAGGTACTTTTATAGCGGGAGGGCTCGTGGGTAAATAACAGCCACGCGGGTCGATCAAAGTTTAAGCTACGTTTGTCGCAGTTGGTACGTGATAAATGATAAATGATTTTATTTCTGTAAGTAGTGGATTGTGGATGGGTGACCATTGTTTACATATTGATACTCCTCTATGCCTCTTAAAAGACTAAGCCGTTGGTCTCAGCAGTCTTTTGTAGGTCTTTGACAGTCGTCACGGGTTGTTAGAAGCTCAAAAGTCTGACAAGTCTATACCAAGAGGTATCAAGTTATCCAGTAAATGGGTTGAGGACGTAAGGTAGGCAATTGCCGGACTTTCATCTACCTTTATCCTACCAATATTATAAATGCGAAAGTTTGTATGTATGGATGTGTGGATGTGTGGATGTTTGTTACTCTTTCACGCAAAAACTACTGAACGGATTTGGATGAAATTTGGAAAACAGTTCGTTTATAACCTGAACTAGCTTCTGCCCGTAACTTCGTACGCGTTAAATTTCTTGTTCCCCCGACCCTTCCCGTCGCGTCGAATCACCTACCCGTGCGATTTTCCCCGTTTTTGCAACATTTTTCATTACTGCTCCGCTCCTCTTGGTTGTAGCGTAATGTTATATAGTCTATAGCCTTTCTCGATAAATTGGCTACCCAACACAAAAATAATTTTTCAATTCGGATCAGTAGTTCCTGAGATTAGCGCGTTAAATCAATCAAACAAACAAACATACAAACAAACAAACTCTTCAGCTTTATAATATTATATATATATATATATATATATATATATATAAAATAAAATATATAAACAAGTATAGATTAACACATAGGCTTTTTATCCCGGTAGTACGTTCCCGCGGGATATTTCCGACCTCCACGCGGGCGAAGCCGCTGGCAAAAACTAGTAGATACATATTCTTTGAAATTACTGGCTAATCACTGGCCCCCAAGCCATCCGACTTTTTGGTTCGGCTCCTATGAGTCGTAGCGTGATGTTAAGGCATCTTTTTACATTTGATAGCTCAAATCTTGAGGTAGCTCAATATTTAAGATATCAAACGCAAAAAGATATTTTCAAATCTAACTGTTTTTAATTCCAGAGATCAGCGCGTTCAAACAAAAAAAAAAAAAACAAGCAAACTCTTTAGAATTATCATTAGTATAGATATTACCTGCCAAACTCAAGTTTAAGATGAACTACTTTCGCCTAGACCAAACCAATTCTCCCTATACGCGATATGACAAACCATATAGACCTATGCAAAAAGGACAACAGAAACACCATGTACAGCCTACTACAGTAAAAAAAAATACGATTTTGTGTCATGGTATCATTCCAATGTGAAACATTAACCGTTATAAACTGTTACACATGAGCATGTAGAGTCATTCTGTTGATGAGTAGGGAGAACTGGTTTGGCTTTGGCGAAACTAGTTCATCCTAAAATCGGGTTTGGCCGGTAACATAGACAAAAGATAGGTAGATAGATAAGTTCGAGTGTTTATGATAGAAGAAGAATTTGATGCCAAAGGAGACTGAACCTTTGACCCTTAGTGCAGACAGAAAATTAGCTTACTTAGCTATTCACTATCGGCCATTATTTTTAATTAAAATCAACACTAGTTATCTGAATCTGAAACCTCATTTGTATGTAAATTTAAATGTTCTTAGTTCATATTTTTTATTGGATATTCTCGACCTTTGGAAGATCGATGCGGTTTTTAATTTTATGGCACGTAATAAAAGATAATTTTAATTGAAGTTTTCAATCTGTTTCAGGTTTTTTTTCTATTTTATTCGAATTGTAACCTATATTCGCTTACACTAATTTAAAATTCTTGTGAACCTGCAAAGATTTACCGGAGCATCACTACTTCGATCAGTTTTCTGTGCTTCTCGCATCCAGCAGATCCCTGCCACCTACACCAGGTCATCAGTGCACCTTATGGGATACCATACAACGTTACGTCGCCACAGGACAGCTCACGGACAAGCTAGTGAAGTGTTACTAACATAGTTTAAGGTACTATTTTATTAACACAAGATTTGTATAATACCTATGTATGTTAGTTTGTAAGGTATCTATGGGTCATTGTCACCTGAAAATACATGTTTTATTTATTTATATTTTAATACGCGGTCTGCGAGTTCTGCAAGTAACGTGCCTGCTCACTGCCACTTAAGTTTGCCAATTCTTCATAGCGTATCGCCACGCCTGTTATACCCCAAGAGATAGGCAGAATTGCACAGTTATAGTACCTAGGGCCATATTTCACTAATTACGTTTAAGTCCCTTGTAATAGGAGGCGAGTGTATTGATATTAAGCGTGCACAAATCCAGACTCCGGGCTGTTACTGAGAAAAACTTTGGTCGACCCGGTATTCAAACTTTTCATGCTTAGCGGTAGCGTTTGCGAAAACTAGACTAATGAGAAGAGTTTTTTTTCTGACTGACCAACCATGGTTTATTTACATACATCCATAAACTCAAGCCTTTTTTCCATGGGGGTAGGCAGAAACCACGGAACGCCACCAACTACGATCTCTACACACTCCTTTTGCCTCGTTTAGGCTCATAAAATATTCATATAATAAGGAGAATAAATGCTGTGGATATGCGTTCCTTGCGAAGCATGTAAAGAAAAGAAAGAAAAGAAAGAAAAAATGTTTATTCTGCACAAACAAAACGCACATTATAAAATTAAAAATTAAAAAAGACATCAAATGCAACGTAGCCAAAAGCCCCGTATTTAAGTCAATAAAAAATTTACAGTTTAGCAATATTGACATTGCTTGTGGACTATAGACTAGTGACCAAAGACAAAACAGAATATGTTACGACATTGGCAATTACATCACATAAATAAACAAAACAAAAACAAAATGCCGATTGTAGATTGCATTAATTATCTACTCTTGTAACGAATAAACCACAATATGAAAAACCAATAACCTGTGCGTCGCATCTGTGCAAGAACAGGTCGTCGCTCAGCAATATGCTGTGACTTCAGACGAACCTAGTGTCAACAGCGCTGATTTTCAGCAACTACCATGTGTGGTGTGACTATAAATGATAAGCTGAGGAATGATGTGATAAGAGAACGGTGTGGTTTTAAAGAAGATGTAGTGACAAAAATCAAAAAAGGTATGCTTCGATGGTTTAGTCATGTTGAGAGAATGAATGAAGGACGGCTTACAAAAGATATTTACAAGGCAGATGTGAGTGGAAACACCGAGAGGCGACGCCCTAAGAGGACGTATAGTGACCTTATTGGTGATGTTCTTCAGAAAGGTCAGGTGCGTAGTACTCGCAACCGGCATGTGTGTGTGACCATGGTTTATATTTCTATATGTATATTTGAATATTCATCACCATCATCATCACCATAATTCTTCTGCCTTTATCCCAATTTATATAGTGTAGGAGCAACATGCCTTTTTCTTCCACACTTCTCTAGTAGTTATCTCGGTAGACACCCCCTTCGATCCATATCATCATTCACAAAAATTTGAAATAAATGTTCTGAATTTGTTTTATTGTAAAACAAATACCTCTATTTTACGAATTCTGTGTAATCACTTGGGTAACCGCTCTCAAAACAGTGAAGGAAAACATCGTGAGGAAACCGGCATGTCTTAGAACCAAAAATTCGAAGACATGTGGCATCTACCAACCTGCACTCGGCCCGCGTGCTGGATTATGGCCCACTCCCTCTCACCAAGAGGCCTGTGTCCCAGCAGTGGGAAAAATATAGGCTGATGATGACGACTTAGGTACGAAGTAAATTGTATGTAAAAGCACTTCAGGCGGAATGTGAAACATCATTTTTATTTAAAGTAGAAAAGTGTATTGTTGTGTTACGTAACATAAACTTCATCTTTTGTTTCCAAATACAAGATACGTCGAAAAATCAACACAACCTATCCTATTTGTTTGCAAATACATCGGTTTCATATTTACATAGTCGGCGAGGAATGGACGATATTTCGTTTTCGTTTAGTCAACACTAGCTGTTTCCCGTGAATTTTGCATACAAGCTTTTATGTTGACCAGTTCTGTTCACCTTTTAAGTACAACTCTACATCTTTTTACCTATTAAGTGTTTATCACAAAGAATATGAGTTATCTTTTGGTGTGAGACTCCTAGGAGCCTTATATCAGGCAGATTGGCGATCGTAGTATGGTGGTAGAATTCATAGAGAACGCTACTGCACATTCTCTAGTAATTCCCTTTGTTATCTTTTATGACTCCCACAGGAAGAAATGGGAATGTGCTATTCTGTACGTCCGGCACTACACAGCACGGAATAAAATAAGGTTAATACCTATATTGTCCAGATGAACTCGCAACATATATTTAGGACAAAATATGAATCATCGACGCAAGAAGAAAAAAGGAAGATACAACATAGATATTATAATCGAAGTTATATCTTCCGAAGTCGACAAGAGCAAAGGGAATCCCCAAAAATGGAGTTTCATGGATGGCTCAGATCTTATGTACGTATGCGGCACTTCTCTGAAGACAATGGCCCACTTTCCATCCTGCGCCGCATGTCCTGACACCCGTGCGTTTGATGATCTTATGACAGTGTCAGTGAGCGGAGTTCACGCTGCAGAATTTTAGGCCCTCGATACACTAAGAAAAAGACTGCGATGATCAAAAATACATAATCCAAAGTCAATACATGCCAGTCAATACATGCCGTCTGCAAGACGGCAGCGGGAAAAAAACCCCCAAATGCATCGGAGGAACATAAACAGTCGCTTGTAAAGGCTATTTTCATTCTATAAAGCTTTCAGGGACTCGTCCGTCGTCCGGTTACACATTGCGAGTGTATCCACTTACCAAATTTCCGGCACACCCTCTATTTACCGACCCCGTAGGAAACAATACCTTTCCATAAATAACAAAAGAGAAAATATCCAGTAATCTTCGGAAAAACCTATCGTCAACAGAAAAGTATCAAATAAAATATCGTACATCCATTTGTTTCATAGAAAAGACGTATGCTCTTACGAGGGAGAGGGATGCAGTTTGTTCGGTAACGTGGGTTAGACAGGGATGGAGTATGTGGCACCTCAGTGAATCGCTTGGCCCGAGGCGGGACAAACGCAATATCCTAGAGAACCTAACGCTAGTAGGGATGGGATGTGTCGATAGTTTTTTTCTCTCTAGATTTTTGTCTTACAAGTAGCTATTGGGTTACACGGAGTTGCAGCCTATTAAAATGCAAGAGTCATGATGTGGCAGCACTACCTACTGTTTCGGGAAAAATTGGGATGATGCTATAATTTATTTTATGTTTAGGTTAAAACGTATTTTCTTGAAAATTTCTTACGCACTGTGTATTTATTATTAATACTTATTGTGATTGGACAGTAATTGAGATTGGTTTTCAATTTGTGATGCACATAAATCACGCCAGTATTTCTGCTATCCCCTTTAATGCTCATCACGCAAGGGGTGAAGTTTGAACTCAATTTATCAATTCATTTACCAAGCTAATAAATTGTTTGTGTATAAACCATAATAAAAATTGATTGCGGGCACATTTATCAATTAATAACAATTAAACAAAGTTTTCGATTGCCAAAATGGACATTATCAAACTTTGAGATCGTTAATAATATTAATTTACGTTTATTGCATTATTTTCATAAATATATATTAGCAGTAATGTTTTGCGTTAGTAATAAATAAAAACGTGCAGAAATATTTTAATTTTTTGTATCAAAATGTCTTAAAAACCGAAAAGTCCACTCATAATGAAAACGGATAGAATCAGATAACTTTTTGGTTTTATCTGACAACCCGACAAGTAGACTTCCGACATAGATCAACAAGAGGTCCGAATCCAACCCTTCTGATATTAATCAAGTTGGTAGATTTATAACTTGTAGAAGGGTTTTATTCCTTTCTCGTGATAAGTTTGCTTGTTTCCGCAGTTTAAGTATTGGAAATATATGTATAAGTGGAACACAAGGATTCGTAAAAGAACTGTTTTCTTTATGAATTTCAATGAATCTCGAATATTGCACATTTCAATCGTTAATAATATTGGATTCTCGACTGTTTACAGAAATATTGACCATATTGCAGAACATAGTCAGGACAAATCTTTGTGTGATGTGCACAATCATTTATTCTGTATCTGGGTGTAATTTATCTATAATGTGTATGTATTTAGAAATATATGAGTATGTTTATCAGTTGTCAGGTTGTAATAGTACAGGCTCTTTCTAGTTTGGGATCAGATAACGGTGTGTTGGATGTACTAAGATATTATTATTTTAATCAATACATTTTGATGTTTACGTCGTATTTCGACCAACAAATGTCGACACTTCCCATCACTAGCCCGCCATCCGCCCGTCTGATTGGCTGTCATGTTGACACAACTTATGAGCGTGATATGTCGGCCACTTACTTACACACCGTTCTACTGAACACTTCGTATTAGAAGTTACTTTATAGTTGGCCGAAACAAAGAAAATAAGAGAGAACGAAATGGCTTGAGAATTTAGAAGTAGAAAAACTTAGAAGTTTGCTCTTTAATGATTGGTTAGGTATCTACTAACTTTTCCTTATTCCTTTTAAACAATATGATTCTTCACTGTATCACTAAGGTTCTATATAGTTCTAGTGTATCATAATTATTTATAGCATAATCTATACATTCAGCGTCAATAATACTGGGACGAACAGACTGGTTAAAGTGATCTATACAACTATGAAAATTAAACATTAACTCAATGGCGCAAGAAATTTTTCAGAATGAAGACAGTACGCGACAACTATCATTCTAACAATAACTTTATCTAATTAAGATAAAGTTTAATTTTCATAGTTGTTGAGATAATTTTGAACACTCTTTTCGTCCCGATATCTTTGACGCTTGCTGTATTATGCCTATTTACAAAAAATATAACGAATTTTTTTAAATTACAATATAAAGAAACACTATATGCCAGATGTGTTAACGTAACAGTTAAAATAACGTTAAACCAAATTTTCACAGTTTAAAACTATCGCAATGATTTTCACCATTGCTATAAACCGTCACTTGAATTACTCTCTATTTAAAATAACAAATTAATATTGACGTAACGAGACTATACCACGTTAAAATTTTATCGTAATAGAAAAAAAATCGTTGTAAATTGTTTTATGGTGTACAATAAAGCATATATAAATAAATAATAAATAATCATTCTGAAATCATAACCGGTCGAATGCACAGCAGCAGTAATAATACAACAGCAGCTACGTCATATTTCTGGAACACATACTCTGATAATATTCGAAGTCATCCAAAGAACCTATACTAGGTACTTACTGTAAGTATGAAAATCCGTGATCTGCACAGTGTTGCAGTCTTCACCAACTTGCAGGTAGGTGATCTCACAGCGGTAGACGCCCTCGTCTTCCGGCTTCACATCATTGATAACCAGCTCGGCATATGTCATGTTCTTTGAGTAGGATATTGTTACTCTGTGGACAAAGAGAAGTGTGGCGTTAGAAATAGTTTCAAAAATAGAATATGTTAATCTTCTTCTGTAAGGCTTCTTCTACTCCCAGGGTCGCGGATTTGATCGAAAAGGATACCGTGGTCTTGGCAAAAGCAACTGAAGGGACACAGGTGGGTTTTAGTCAGTAAAAGTCTGACACGCCCTTCCGCTCTACCCAGAGCGGGAGACGTCATTTGATTTCCCACCCAAAAAAAAAAAAGAACGAGTAAATTCCAAGTTTTCATAAACACAAACATAACATTGCGCCTTGTTTCCCTGAACGGTTGGGCTGAGTACACCAACATTTCGCCATTCATGTTTAACTCCAATGTAATAGGGGGCGAGCTTTTTGCCAGCAACCGGGCAAAAAAAAAACACTACTACAAAAACACGGCTACTGAAAAAATCGAAACAGAACAACCCAATAACATTTTCCCCGACCTAGGAATCGAATCCATGACCTCATGTTCAGCAGCAGTAAACCGTACCCACTAAACCAATGAGATAGTCAAGGCAAGCATTTTAGGTTTCCATAATAGTATTCTGTTGGGCTTAAACAATAAATAGTTCAATCATAAGATTTTCATACAAAATTAAGTATATTTGATAGCAATTCACGTAAGTCATAACATAGTGAGTTAATCAACCCAAGATACAGCAAATGATTAAGATCAAGTAAAAGCGTAATTGAATATCTTCTGAAGTTTGTTCAATAAGTTGTTGGTTCGATTTATTTATTTTCGTTACTTAACTTCGCTTAGTGTTTATGTTCATAAAATAGTTACATACCACGAATGTTTCAAGTAATAATTATAATTATAAAAGTTTGATAATTGTCAAAGAAAACTGCTAGATATATTAATCTGAATGACATAATAAGTCTCCACTCTGTGACAGGCAGTGGGTTGTATTCTACCAAGCGAGCCCAGTGCGAGTTTGTAGATGTCACATTTTTTTTTGTGGGTGGAAAATCATCAAATTACTGACTAAAACGCACCCCTGTTCCTTCAGTTGCCTATATGCCAGGGCCACGGTAACTCTTTCGAACAGATCTCGCGACCCTGGTAGGCATCGGTCTTAGCAGACCTCTTCAATACTGTTGACATCTCTTTGAGGCGCGCGTGGAACACAACGTGCCGTCGACCCGAGCCTGGTTCTTATTGGGCCGTGTATACATAATACATTTTTTAGAAGAACTTTTTGTTTTTACGCAAACCGTAACTTTTACTTACGGTTTGTGTTAAAATCAAGTAACACAAATTAAGCACAAACATTTCCAACATTACCCTTTTCTAAAACAGCAAGTCACGAACAAAAACAGGCGAATCTGGAAACTTCATTGGGCATCTAAAACGAAGTAACTATTTACGTTTTTTCGCCGAAAATCTTTCGGCTAATGGGAGTTCGGTGATACTGCAAGTTCTTAGTACAAGCCTTTAATTAAGTGGAATGTCTAACAGATTGATAGCTCTGTGCGATGGGACTCTCGGACAGAATTGGTTTTTAGTTGTGATGAAATTTCGGTTGTAAGGAGTTTTTTTTGGAAGTTGGTGTGGAGTAGTTGTTGGTTTTTAAAGGATTGTTGGCCATGTGGGTTTCCTATTTACCCTTCCAAAAAAGAACGGAACAGAATTTTGTATCGTTTCTAGCTATTTCAACTAGGTCGTGATGTCAGAACACTATAAACTATAAACAATCAAACAACTACGTTGCGTTTGTGAAATTTTTATTTCACATTAACCAACAAGGGCAAAACGCCGAAGGCTAGGTGCACGGTTCCAAATTGTTGATTCCTATAGAGAAGAGCCGGAAAGAAACTCCACGGTTACCCTTTTAAAAATAATTGGCTTTTACAATGGTTTTAAATTACAGTATTAATAGGTATGGGAGAACAGTGTAGGACTGTCAATAAGTTGCAAGTACTTAATAAAATGGAAAATTGCCTACAGTCTATAAGGCCGGCGAGAGTAGGCTGTAATTTATCACGCAGGCTCAATGTGATTTGGAAGATGTCACAAGTCTTCGAATGTTTGGTTCAAGGATATGTCTCTCACGATGTTTTCCTTCCCCGTTTTGATAGCAGTGGAAATGATGAAATTATTCACATAAAGTAAAGTGCTTGTACTTGATTCTTGATCCAATAGATAAGTCTATCTAGTAACATACATAGCTGTCGTTTGTACGATCAAATTAAAATTATATCCTATATTCCAATGTTTTTGATATGAAGGCAACTACAGTGCCAATAATATCATGGCAGATCCAGAAATACTATTTTATCATTTCGTTTTAGAAACGGTTCGTTAAACCAAGAAGTCAAATGTTCTTGCCAAATGTCAAGAAGTTATATTTACGCCAAATATTTTGTGAAGTTATTTCAATTTTGATACTAGATAAATATAGCTCCATAAGTACCTACTTATGGAGCTATATTTAGTAGAAGATTTAAAGTAAGTATACAGAAAAATATTGAAAATGTTAGATATATTTTAGCTGCTTACTTTATTCTTGAGCTCCATAAGTAGTAAGTACCTACTTAATGGATTGAGAAAATGTCATAGGTATATTTTTATTTTTTATTTCATATTTACTTTTGATTTGACATAACTGGTGACCTTTGGAAGGCGTACTAGACTTTGGCCCTCCCGGTTCCCGGTTTTTTTTTTCTGGATGGGAAATCTTCTCCTGCTCTGGGCGGAGTGGAAGGGCGTGTCAAACTTTTACTAAGACCCACCCATGTTTCTTCAGTTGCCCATGTGCCGGGGCCATGGTATCTCTTTCGAACAATCACGCGACCCCGGCAGACAACCCCGGTTAATGCGACGCGGCTGGTTGGTAAATGATAAATGACTTTATTTTTGCAAGTAGGTTTGTACAAACACTTTAAACGTCCATCATATTTTTTAAGACTAGATGAGGTCGGCGTTTCCTATCTGACTACTCTGAGAAGAAAGGCCGAAACAAACTCAGAGGTCACAGTCTCTTTTAAAGTCCAGACATAATTTGGTTAGATCATGTGAAGACCATGTGGATTGGTGTCTGAAGTGGTCTTTTAAGGAAAGAACCACACAGATTGAGTGGACCTGTCCAATCAGTGCACGCATTTGTCATTAATCATGCAACTCAACTCAGAACTTAAGGAGGTCAAATGGTGCAATCATTTCACGAGGATGAATTCGGGGCAATGGTAATTGTATGATCTTTTTATAGTTCTAGGTAGCTCTATTCTAATTTAACCACTTAGAATCAATAACTTATATAGTTCTGCAGACAACCCCGGTTAATGCAGAAATATAAAAAGTTATTGATTTTAGGTGATTAAATTAGAATGGCTACCTAGAGCAATGAAAAGATCATACAATTACCACTCTGCCCTCGAATTCATCCGCGTGAAATTATTGCACCCAACCAGTCATGTCGCATCCTATCGCGATCCCGCGCTAAAACTTCGCTTTCACTTCACTTTTCCGTTCTTATATTTATTTTTACTCGGTCCCTAAGGGTCGTAGCATGATATTAAATGTCATTCCTCAGGAACTTGGTAATCAAGTACAAATATTATTTCAAATTGTAACTTATAGTGTTATTCTATTTCAATTCTTGAGTAGATAGCATACTATAATGACGCACTATTCTAAAAAATGTTCCAAAAATGTATATATCTTTTAGGTGGATGCCTAACGAACATAGAACCACTTTGTACGTATCTGAAAATACTGGCCATTCACGAGCTAGCTGAAGGCAACTAATTCTAGTCTAATTACGTTATAGAGCCGCCACTAATCAACCAAACAGTCCTGATGACGCAGCGTGCCTGGATGTTCTGTTCGTTGTGAGAATAATGAAACAGGATCGGTTGTATATGACTATGTCAGTATCTAAACTACTCAGAATACAGAAAAGACTGCTTGATTGATATATTGGCAAAGATTGGTTCTACATCCAAATTAAGAAGCATTAAAAACGAGATTAGTAAGGATTGAAAGTGTGAGATAATCCCCAAAAATCTTAACATTTACTTCTTTCCTAACATAGGTAATTGGTACTTAGATAAAACAACAAACAGTCCCTACAATTATTTTATTTCTAACCTTTGATCTCTAAATTAAATTAAATGTTACCTTTTCTTTAAAAAGAAAACAAAACAAATAGAGAAAATATGCCTCACATCTACACAACCGTTACAGCATCTATAGTACGAAGTTATTCAAAAAAAAAAAAAATGTTGAAAATGGCAACATTTCGTTGCACCGCTATTGGCGCATCCGCAGAGGGACATCACTACAGTTGTTGCATAGTAGATAATTTTTCAGTCTGATAATAATTAAATAATAACTTTATTATTTACATTAATCGTTTGTTTTAGAAAGTGTAAAAAGCAGGTGCCGATGAGAGACTCGGAGTTGTGCAAATCTTCAACAGGACTAAGATAATAACATTAAATGCGAAAACCCCAATCTATCTATCTATAAAACTAGCCTGTAGTGTCCCACTGCAGGGCAAAGGCCTTCCTCTCGCTTTTCCACAGAATTATGTCTTTTGCTAGTGTTGACCAGTACTTTCGGTAGGAGTCAGGCTCGTCCCGCCATCTTCGTCTCGGCCTGTCGCGATGTCGTCGAGTGATTAGTAGGACCCAATCCCACTAATCGCTTAACGACTGGAATTCCACTACCCCAAAGGTAAGTTTATTTTTACGGACACTTAAAGTTATATTTTTTTTTATTATTTATCTACACTGTCCCACTGCTGCAGTGGCCTCCCCCGAATTCGATCAGGCATCCTTTTCTAGGGCCATCATCCCTACCGGCCGGCCGTCCACTGTTGCGCCGTCCATCCTCAGGCACTCACAGGTAATGAACCCATTATACCGAAAGCTTATAAACGTGGGTGTGGATAATTTTTAGATATTTCGACAGCTGTATGCAACTTTAAATCACTCAGTGAGTAAAATTTAAGAAATCTAGGAGTGTGGCTACTGTCATCAGAAAATAAAAAACATTCTACAATTTACAAACAAAACAGACTGGCCCCCTAAACAACTGACGAAGATTTACTTCTATCACAAACGCCAACCGTCCACGGACAGATAACGCAGTTTAATCCAATTTTTCAATCTTGGACAATAAATTACACAAATAAATTGTCCCGTACCTGAGCAAAATAGAGTGGAACTAAAAAAAATGGCTTCCTTTGCCGACGGGTGGTTAATTTGTCGACGCCATCGCCAGTCCCACGCTGGCCCATTTAAGACCCTTTTAATTGTTGGATGTCCAGGACTTTGTATTGTCTATCGTTTATGGGTCTGTGGAGTTTGGAATTGGTTGGAAGAATTTTATTGTTTACGATATTACTTTCTGAAATGAAACGTTTATTTATTTTTGTGAGTAGATTTAATAAGACATTTTTATACGTCAATATTTCAAAAACTAGATAGCGCCGGTTTTTTCTTCTTGACTGTTCCCTGAGAAGAAATGCGAAACAAACTCAGAGGTCATGGTCCCTTTTAAAGCCCAAATATTATTAGAAATATATGTGAGTCTAACAATGCAGGGTCATATCTGGAAGAGCCGTTTGAAGAAAGAGCCATTGCAACTTTGAGTTGACCTGTCCCAACAGATGGCATGTATGTATCAAAAATCAAAATCAAAAGTCATTTATTCAAACTAGTCTGAGAGTCAGCACTTTTTGAACATCAAAGTTACACAAGACAGTCCCCCAAAACGCCCGCCCTTCATCACTTCCTAGTGCTTTAGCTGGGAAGAAGAAGTGGCGCAACAAACTCCCCAGCAGGTCTCTATCTATAATCGGCATTTTGTTTTTGTTTTGATTGTGTGATGTAATTGCCAATGTCGTAAGATATTCTATTTTGTCTTTGGTCACTAGTCCTATCATCACAAGCAATGTCAAAATTGCTAAACTGTTAATTTTTTTATTGACTTAAATACGGGGCTTTTGGCTACGTTTAATTTTATGTATCTTATTTTTTTAATTTTTTGTCTTGTAATGTGCGTTTTGTTTGTGCAGAATAAATAATTTTTCTTCCTCAGTCATCATGTAGCTCAATCCTATTCTAGGGAGCTCAATACTAGTTAGTTTCAATTAGTTTGTTTTTTTTTTATATGTATGTTCTGCGATCTCTCTGGCAAATGTAAATCTATTGCAAATATTGTTTAATGGATAGAGTATGATTTAGGTGTCTCCATAAAGTTAAAATAAAGTTTATTAATAGTTTTATCTGGATCATGTTCTTATACTTCCTATCACTTTTATTTTCATAGCAAGTAAGCATACGATTTGGCGTGGGGTAGGTGTCATAAGTTAAACTTTATTACAAAAAAGAAATAAACTGCTTCTACACAAAACATTTTTAGTGTAAAAATGTATTTTTATTATTACGCATTCAGCTTTGTGTATTTTTATTATTTACTTTTTGCTCCTCTTACCCTTCCCGTAGCATCGAATTGCCTGCCAGTTTTCGTCCATTTTTCGTTGCTGCTCCGCTCCTTTTGATCGTAGCATTATATTATATAGCCTATAAATTTCCTCAATAAATAGGCTACCCAAAACATAAAGAATTTTTCAATTCGGACCAGTATTTCCTGAGGTTAACGCGTGCAACCAAACAAACAAACATACACACAAACAAACATACACACAAACAAACTTTTGAGCTTTATAATATTAGTATAGAAGTATAGATTGTATTATGCATGTGATTACATGAATTAAAGAGTTGCAGTACTAACAATCCATTTCAAAGCAATTTCTATAGAGTTTTACCCTACATTGCTTCTTATTGTTAAGACGTCGTATTTAACCATAATTGCCAAAAAATCTGCAAATACTTGCTCATATACGTGTATTTAAAGCGTTAAAAGATAATCATCCATCCTCTAACTGATCGCAGTATGCATAGCTTACCCTGTTTTATTTGTAGGTGAAGAAACTGCATTATAAATAGTTCCAATAATTCCAGTTATGACGTCACAATAGTACAGTACACCACACAATGCTAGCAACAGTGGCAGCAACAAACTTCGCATTGTTAACGTAACAATACGCGAAACTAATGCTACACCTGTGTGGCTGACTGTACTTTGAATAATTTATGCTGTTACATTTGAATTTGTTGGTGTTGACTTTAACTTTTGTCATAATTTGATTGTTGAGTTGGGCTTTGGATTGAACTGGGAACTAGGTTATAGGTTGCGGAGACATTAGGTCAGTTTGGACCAGTTTCATAATGTAAAGAATAATTTATTTGATATAACAACGTGCGAAAATAAATGGTGGTACTTAATTTGAGCGGGTAAATATAAATAAGTGAAAAATAACTTAATTTACGGAAGTCAGTGTTTTTTTTTTACTTTTTTGTTGTGGTACAAGACCACACAGAAATTCGTTTACCTTCATTTCGTAAGTAAAAAACAATGGCAGATAACATCATCATAACTCACTAAGTAGGAAAATACGTATTACTGAAACTAACTCAACAGAACTCAGTAAGTATATTTTTTCAAACAAGTGAAGATTTTATTACTTAACGCTAAGTATCGTTTATGAATTACAGCCATACTGTCAACATATTATCTAGAAAATATACGAGAAGTAAGAAAATACTAAATACACACACCTTGACTTTAACACCTTACTGCATTTACTAATAAGAAAAGAAGAAGCTAGGTAGGTAGGTGAAGAAAAGAATTTTATGCACCTACCTACCTAGGTAGGTGCATAAAATTCTTTTCAAAACTTTATTAAAAACCTGAACTCGTAAACACGAAACTTAGTTTCTTTTAAAGTCGGTGTATTTTAAAACTTAAAGATAACTAGTTTATGGTGCTTTTAAGGGGATGAGCTGATTTTATGGTAATAGAGTGGTATAGGCAATATTCATTAGGTGGAAGCTAATGTCTAGACTGAAGGTAAATTCTAGACTTTTATAGTGGCTTCGTCTGTAGGCTAGGTTATGGGGAAATAGAGTTAGTTTTTTGTTTTTGATGGAAGTACCTTAATTACGACATTAGCCGAAAAAAAGTCTAATTTCCGATGTTTTGATGAAACTACTTTGAAATTTATCCAAATATATGGAGAAACTAACGTTTATACTTGATAATTCTTATACAACTCTTTTAAGAGGCATCAAATTTTAAATTTCTCAAGTTGAATTATGTATTGGAATACTACAGCGGAACCTAAATAAAATGAAGCTCATAATTACCCTATAATGCTCCGACTGCTGAGACAGAGACCTCCTCTCTTCGAGAGGGAGCGGGTTATAATCCACAGCGACCCTAATGCGGGCTAGTACATGTCTTCGGATTTTTGGTTTCCTCACGATATTTTCCTTCAATATTTTGAGAGCAATGGTGATGAAAAACAAACTAAAGTGCCCACCTAAAATCGAATCTACGACCTTCAACTCGTGAGTTAGGACCGATACCATTGGGCTATCACTGCTCACTCTTAAAGCTTGTTAAGTTACATATCTCAGAAAGACATAATTACCATTCAAAATGGGATTTATTTGGAGTTTACAGGAAGAAGCGCTATTATAACATTAGAGTGTTCATTATTACTTTTAGGAGCACATCATCCGCAGCAGCCTATACTGTTCCCACTGCTGGGACACAGGCCTCCTCTCGGTGAGAGGGAGTGGGCCATAATCCAACTCGCGGGCCTAGTGTGGGTTGGTAGATGTCACATATCTACGAATTTTTGGTTCTAACACATGCTGGTTTCCCCACTATGTTTTCCTTCATCGCTTTGAGAGCTGTGTTGATGAAATAATTTACACAAAGTAAAGTGCCTGCTTGAGTTCGAACCCACGACCTACAACTCGTAAGTCGCGGCCGTTACCACTGGGCCACCACTGCTCTTAAGAGCAGATAATGTGAAGTATTTGTGGTTCGATTAAATACAAACCATTTTATAATATCCCTTATAGTAAAAGCTTTAGCAGGCCACTAATTTCTACAACATAAAACTAATCGTTTTAACTCTTCAATAAAAACAACTTCATAACAACGCAGTAACCGCCAGTTAGTTTGAACCGCAGCTTATTGTTTAACCAACAGTTACGGGCAACTGCTAATAGTACCATTTACTACTTTAATGTGCCCTCGATGGACTTCCAACGAGTTTTTATACTGTGGCCTTTTTGTTCAGCGGGCTAATAATATTGTGCTGGTTTTTTTAGTCTGTGGTGGGTGGATTTTAGAACACTCAGAGAGACAGTTATACAATGTTTTGAAAAGTACATAATTATAATAAAAACCGGCCAAGTGCGAGTCGGACTCGCGCACCGAGGGTTCCGTACAAACCTGTAGGTATTTTCGGTTTAAAAATATATATATTTTTAATTTTTATATTTCAGTTGATTGAATGTAAGGTAAATTGCGGTTTACGATTTATGACGTTTTAAAAAAAAACTACTCACTCGATCTCGTTCAAACCAATTTTCGTTGGTAGTTTACATGGTAATGTACATCATATATTTTTTTTAGTTTTGTCATTCTCTTATTTTAGAAGTTACGGGGGGGGGGACACACATTTTACCACTTTGGAAGTGTCTCTCGCGCAAACTATTCAGTTTAGAAAAAAATGATATTAGAAACCTCATTACCATTTTTGAAGACCTATTCATAGATACCCCACACGTATGGGTTTGATGAAAAAATACATTTTTGAGTTTCAGTTCTATGTATGGGGAACCCCAAATTTTTTTTTTTTCTATTTTAGTGTAAAAATCTTAATGCGGTTCACAGAATACACCTACTTACCAAGTTTCAACAGCATAGCTCTTATATTTTCGGAATAAAATGGCTGTGACATACGGACGGACAGACAGACAGACAGACAGACAGACAGACAGACAGACAGACAGACAGACATGACGAATCTATAAGGGTTCCGTTTTTTGCCATTTGGCAACGGAACCCTAAAAATAAGAGAGGTTTGTTTGTGGTGGCCATATTCACATATCAACCTATTCGGTGCCCCTGAAACCACGTTAAGCCGTTGGTTACGTTAGCCGAGGCTGTCATTTCTGTATCTAAGACAGTCTTTACGGGTCATCAAAAGCTCGAAAGTCTGACAACCAGTCCTATCAAGCAGTATCGTATTACTAAGTAACAGTGTACAGTGTTTACATAAGATAGGCAGTCGCTTCATGTAAAATACTGGTATTCAGCTGCATCCGGTTAGACTGGAAGCTGACCCTAACATAGTTGGGAAGAGGCTAGGCAGATAATGATATGATCAAAAAGCAGACTGCTTAGATATTGATATAAAACGATTAGTAATTTAAAAGCGCATGTGACAACGTATAATACATATAATCCTGCCTCTTGAATTACTCTATCTATTAATAAAAACCGAAATCCATTGCGTAGTTTAAAAGATCTAATCGTAAGCGACGCAGGAAGTGACTTTGTTTCATATTAAAAATTTGTTGTAAATAAAGATACAGTTCCTCAAAATAAAATTTTGAGGTTTGGGTATAATTTACGATAATCATAATCAGCCTATACTGTTCCCACTGCTGGGAAGGCCTCCTCGCTACCAGAGGGAGTGGGCCGCAATCCACCACGCAGGCCCAGTGCGTGTTGGCAGATGTCACATATCTCCGAATTTTTAGTTTTAGGACATGTCAGTTTCCTCACTATGTATTCCTTCACTGTTTTGTGAACAGTATTGATGTAGTAAATACAGTAAATAAAACACCTGTTCGAATTCTAACCTACGAGCTACAATACATAAGTCATGATCATTACTACTTCGCCACCATTGCTCCTACTTCTGATACACGCCGTATACATATTATCGCTTGTGGCTGTACTTAATTAGGCCGTGTAACCAACCAATCACAGCCTCCTACACCAAACCCTAAAATGGCTCCCGGAATGTTATCTAAAATGGCGGCTCTAAATCCGGGGATGGGCAGGTGTTCTGCTCGCTCGCCAGACCGCAGCATCGCTCTGACTGACAGCATAGTTTGTTAGCAGCCGCAGACTTCCACGCTTCTTATGTTTTGGGAGGTAAGCAGGGTTTATAAAAGAGTAATGTTGGTAATTTTTATTATTGAAGGTAAGTTTGCTTTGTTTGTTAAACATTGTATTGTGTTCTGTAGTCTCTGCCTACCCCAGTGGGAAATGGCGTAAGCTTATAAAGTATAAGTCATGAACTTTCATTAAAAAATATCATATGTTTAACCTCTAAGTCCCTGATATACCACATTTGGTATAGACATAATAGTTTTTTTAATTGTGTCTGTAATTACGGTAATTGACTGGTTAACACCTTTAAGGGGGGAATTTTTGAAATGTTTGCATATAATATTGTAATAATTAATCAATAATAAAACAAAACAAAATTAAATGAAACAGCTATAATTATATATAACTAGCTTCTGCCCGCGACTTCGTCCGCGTCAAATTTTTGCTCCCCTGACCCTTCCTGTCGCATCGATTTGCCTGCTAGTTTTCGTCCATTTTTCGTTGCTGCTCGCTCCTTTTGAGTTATAGTGAGTCAACCTTAAAAGATAGACATATGCTCTCGCGGACATTTTTTTAAGAAATTTTTAAAAGGAACAATTCTGCCATACATGATTTTTGCGTTACTTTAACCGTTTACGCAGCGCACGCAACGGAAACTCTCAAAAGGAATAAATTTTCCCCGTTTTTGCAACATTTTTCATTACTGCTCCGCTTTTCTTAGTTGTAGCGTAATGTTATATAACCTATAGCCTTTCTCGATAAATAGGCTACCCAACACAAAAAGAATTTTTCAATTCGGACCAGTAATTCCTGAGATTAGCGCGTTCAATCAAACAAACAAACAAACTCTTCAGCTTTATAATATTAAAGTATAGATTAAATAAAATTCAATACTTAGTAACTTAAACAATAAAGCTAATAAAAATGAATAAACAGAATTATTATATAATACATACGTACTTTTATAAAATCATATAAATTATGTTAATACATTTTATAGATAAATAAGCGATATGTTAGTTTATTTTACGCAATCTCCTGACCAAATCATTTTCAAAAGCAGAACTTCCTCTCTCCTATCCTTTTTCTGTGCCCTACAGGGTGCATATTGGTCTAAATCGTGTAACTACCACCTAAGTTCAAATTATGGTAGAGCAATAAAGATATTGAGTATTGAAAATTCTTCCTTAGTGCACGAACTTCATGCTTCTACCGACCCATGCTTCGACCCAGTGGCTTAGGCTGTGTATTGTCTATCAGCAAGTAAAGTAACGTAGAAGATAGTTTAGGTATAATGTAAAACATAATACAATCAACTTTTGTTTCGTAGGCCCACATTTTCGTAGCGCTACGAGAGCTACGTAGCAACGTGCCGAGCTACGGCGTAGGCCGCTTCTAATTTAACCCATTCACTGCCACTTAAATTTTAAAAACATCACCTTGGTGCACTTAATATTTTTCCTTCACCAAGACCTTTACAACACCAACCGTTTTTTCCTTACCAAAACAAGAATGACAGTTCGAAGCAAAAACCAACAGTTTGTCCACATTTAACAATTGTTTCTAGCCGTGTATTTTGGCAAATATTTAAATAAATTCTATAATTTTAAAGTAATTCCAACAAACGTCCTAAAGTACACTCAACGCATATGGTGCGTTGGTGGCATGACGTAGTTATCTCGATCAACGCAAATGGTGCGTTGGTGGCAACGAATGGGTTAAATCGAAAAAGTGTTTTTTCTTGTTAGTACAATTTTCACAAGGTGTTAGCAAAAAAACCCTAGCAGAAGGCTTCAAATAACATGACACAGTCATGAAAATATTACGCCTGCATTTCTTATACGAATATACCATGTCATTTTTAACCGACTTCAAAAAAAGGAGGAGGTTTCTCAATTCGACCGTATATATATATTTTTTTTTATGTGTGTTCACCGATAACTTCGTCGTATATGGACCGATTTTGATGATTATTTTTTTGTTGGAAAGGAGATATTCCAAGGGTGGTCCCATGATAAGGGAACTTTGATCTGATGATGGCATCCCAGAGAAGTCGAAGGGAACCTTCGAAAATCGTAGTGGCGACTAGTGCGTTTTTTATTTCTTTCATTAATTATCTTAAAGCACTACTATTTAATGAAAGTCTGAAGTTGCTCTGATGATGAAGCCGAAAGACAGTCGAGGGAACTCTTCAACGACTTACAGCAATTACGCGGTGTCTGGACTTAATTCATTTCTATTGATGAGAACTTTGCACCCATATGGGCTATAAGTGCCATTACAGGTCTGATGATGGAGACCATAGACAGTTGAGGGAATTCCTCAACGATTTACAGCAGTTCCCTATTGTTGGGGTTACTTTATACGGTTCAAAGTGCCAATTTTATCACTACTATTTAATTAAGGTCCGGAGTTGATCTGATGATGGAGCCGAAAGACAATCGAGGGAACTCCTCAACGATTTACAGCAATTACCTGGTGTTTGAACTTAATTCATTTCTATTGATGAGAAAGCTCTCATAAGGCTTATAAGTACCAAAATAGGTCTGATGATGGAGACCATAGACAGACAGTCAAGGGAATTCCTTAACGATTTACAGCAGTAGTAAAGTATTAAATTTCACCTGGCGATTAGTGGTATAGGAATGAATGCGGGTAGATACCATAACTAAAAAGTAAAAAATAAAAACTTAAAAAAAAATAAAACCGACTTCCTCAAAAACACTAGAAAGTGAAAAATAACTTTAATTTCGGAAGTCGGTGGCAAAAAACTCAAATACAGATCCTAAGACACCGACTTCCGAAATTAAAGTTATTTTTTTGTAAAAAAGTTTTGCAAGTTATGTTGAAATCCCATGGACAGTTATCATCAAAAAGATGTATTAATTGTCAAGAATTTATTTCATTGTCTACAATTTTTGTTTTATTCGATTGTATCAATGTGTAGCAACACTTATTTTTTTATCCACACACGACAAAACCTTAAAGTACAGTCAGAAAAATTCTATTCTATTTTTATTGTATGACAAGCAAAGCCGATGCCGATGCGTGTTCTATTTTTGTGTATTATTTTGTAATAAAAATGAAGAACGATAAAAAACGTGTACAAGTGCCATAAAAGATCTACTTAGATAACTAAACCATTCAATTCGATAATAATGTTCCATGATACTGTTCAACTTAATGTAGATCTTATGAGGCTAACACCACAAGATAAACTAAAACGAATTGAAATTTTCCTGATTTTTTTTTCAGTCCAGCACAAACTGAAAAATGTCAGGGCAATGAATTGTTAAATTAATATATAACCTACGTCAATTTGCCGTGTTTTAGCCATTTTATACAGCTGTCAAATAATGACAGTCATCATAAACTGTAATTTTAATTTGGTAGACAATTTGCTTAACAAATTATCTCACTGACTGTGTCTTTTGTAAAACTTAACCCTATACCCAAAAACTCCTTCACACCTTACTAACCTCTCTACCCTCCCCGCACACGACCATATAATACATAAATCCGCTAGGTAGTGCCATCATTCAGCTCAGCACACAGATTGTTACAGCGCCATAGACACACGCTTACATCACCCGCCTTGCGGCTTTGTTTATGTTAGTGTCATTTTCACTCAGACGGGTGTTTAAATTGTTAGTTTGGCTGAAATTTAGGCTGTGAAAGAGCTACGTAATATTCTACTTAAATAATAATCTTTAATTCACTAACAGACAACTAAGAGCCAAAACCGCTAAGTCTACAGGGTTATGCTAAATTGGCTAGTAAAAATCCGCAGGTGGTGTTGGGTTGAATATCTTAAACTATTGTTTGTATCTCTGCTTGCCAGCGTATGTGTATATTCCTGGCTTGTTGTAACTGAATTGTTGTAGTAAATAATAATACCTGACTATTATTGTCCCGCTGCATAATATTCATACGTCCTCATTGTTAGTTCTAAGTATTCATGATCACCGAAAACTGGACCTGGTAACATACAAAATGCGTACACTCTGGACCGACAAGAAGATCATCGCATTCGTAGGGTTATCTGAAGTTCGAAGAGAGGGGCAGGACTCGATAATCCTCAAATCCAGGACTATCATTATTTCCAGGCGGGGATATGTTACTAAGTTATAAAAGTGGGTACTTATATGGGTCAATCGATTAAGTTAAGCTATGCTCGCCACGGTTGGTCCGTGGAAGACACGGAAGTATCTAAAGATGGTCACATCTTTAGATACTTCCGTGTCTCGGAAAATACGATTAGCCGATGGTCCCGGCTGTTATTCGTAAATCTTTGGCAGTCGAGACGGGTTGCCAGAAGCCCGGAAGTCTGACAGCCAGGTTTACCAAGGGTTTTCGCATTACTCAGTAACCTAGTGTATATGTGTATTAAGTTAAACGTGGTTAAACTGCAAGCTGACTAGGTAAGTGATGATTCCGTCTTACTATTAAATGTTGGAGATAGCTAATCTCCAACCACACTTCCTCTAGGGTTGGCGTCACAAGATTTCAAATATGCTCTCCTCATAAGCAGACCCTGTCAAAATGACTTGAAGCATTACTATAATCATAATAAACTAACAATCCCAATATCCTACAAAAATAACCTAATACAAATTTATCCAAAATATCTCACTTTGCTACAGTGTAAACAACACATTAGCCAACCCGTATGATGTAGAAGAAAATTATCGGACGCCTTCGCGAGCCTTCGGGTGATTTCGTATGCCATCGGAGCGGAACGGTGCCGTTCGAGAAAACTATTGGTTGTTGAGACGGGGTTGCCAGCTTAAGAGTTTTGGTAGATGATTGGGTATTATTTTATGAAATAACTTGTAGAAACTCGTGAGGAAATGGAAACATGCATTGGTTAATTTCGCATGTTGCATTATAGTTTGCATATAACTACCGCATTTAGTGACGATTCTCAAAACTAATCAGTTGTTCCCAAATTGAACAATTTACAACACAACAACAAATTAAATCTGCCCATTCAGGATATACAGATAAAGAATTTATATGAATTGGAATTTGATCGATGTGATTGTTTTTATTTATATTTTAGCAGTAACTTTAAGACCAAACCTTCCCGATTTCTACATGAAAATTTAATGACTTTAGAAGTAGTCACTATTTTTTTTTCAGTTGGAACTTTTGCAATTTCCGATACAGACCTAAATGGAAAAACCGGTCAAGAGCGAGTGGGACTCGGAGGTGGGGGGTTCGGACAAGGCAAAAATTCCAAAAAAACACCTTTTTCTTCTAACCCCTTTAATTATCTGGAACTTTATTTTACATTTTATTACTTGTTGTTATAGCAAAAACAGAAATACACACTCAATTGTCTACGTGAAAATGTGAAAATTTCAATTGTCTACCTGTGTGTCTGATATACTGTCAATTGTCCATGATATTCAGTCCGCTGACAGACATACGGATGGATGGACAGCAGAGCCTTTGTAATGGAGTTCTGTATCCAAACGATACCAACAGAACCCTAAAAGACTGTTATCCGTATTACCTTTGCGTTTCCGTACGCAAAATACGCGCTTTGGTGTGGAGTTGCGGACACCAGCCCATATTATTTGTTACATTTGCTTAAAATCATCTTCATTTTAGTTATTAAAAATAGAGTCATTTTTAAATAGTATATGCAGCACTATTATGATATTAAATAAAATATTTTACCACCCAGTTGCACTTTTCTCACTTTAATAAAAAAAATACCATTTAAAATTCCCTCGATTCTATAAAAAAATCTCGGTGCATAGTAAAGAACAATTACAGGCCATCCTTTCCGGGGTAATTTTAAATTCACTGTTGGCAACAATGCTTACTTTTTTTTTAACAAAAGGTGAACGTTGGGGAGTCCATTTGCAGAGCCGTGGTGAACTTTATAATGTCTTTAGAAGCTGTAATATGAGGGTAGGAATCATTCTTTAATGACAGTTATGATTTTTACAGTCTTAAAAGTTATTTTTTTCAAGGTTATGGAAGTTTGAATGGGCAAGGCAATCTTTGTTGAGCCGTCTGAATTTTTCTTTTGAAGTTGTGTATTTTTTTATTCTTTATCTTGTAGACCTTTATTTTATCTCGTAGTTATTCGATCATAACTAAGTTATTATTATGGGTACCGACTATTACCTAACACTTATAATATTATAAAGCTGAAGAGTTTGTTTGTTTGATTGAACGCGCTAATCTCAGGAACTCCGGGTCGGAATTGAAAAAAAAACTTTTTGTGTTGGGTAGCCCATTACTGAGAAAGGTTATAGGCTACGATTAAAAGTGGAGCAGCAAACGAAAATTGGACGAAAACGGGCAGGCAATTTGATGCGACGGGAAGGGGAGCAAAAATTTGACGCGGACGAAGTCGCAGGCAGAAGCTAGTGTTTTATAAATCTTAATTAGCATATTAGCATAAGTCGCCTATTATGTTCCTAGTGCTGAGACACACATGCCTACTCTCTTTAAGAGGGAACGGGTTGTAATCTACCACGCGGGTTCAGTGCGGTTTGGTATATGTCAAATGTCTTCGAATTTTTGGTTTTAAGACATTCTGGTTTCCTCACGCTGTTTTCCTTCATCGTTTTGAGAGCAGTTGTGATAAGATTATTTATATAAAGTAAAGTAGCTACCTACGTTGAAACTTACGACTGACAACTGTATAGTCGGGCGGAGTAAAATTTTAAATTAAAATCAGAACAGAAGTAAAAGGCAGGCAGATGTGATTGGACATGTCGGAAGGGGACGCCCTAGGAGAACATATAGTGACCTTATTGGTAATGTTCTTCAGAAAGGTCAAGTGCTTAGTACTGGCAACCGGCGTGCGTGTATGACCACATGTATGAACATAATCGAAGCTAAAAAGAGTATGTAGGAATCGTAACATATCGTAGAATACCACTTATTCTGTAATTTCTGTCTACCGCTATGGAAAAAAAGCATGAGCTTACGTATGTATCAGAAGTAGAATTAGCCGTTTATTAAATGATGTTGAGTCAATTTTCAAGTGTTTTATGGCTGATCGTACCCACATAATGCTATTTGATAAACATGTAGATACCAAATGACCAAAATAATGCAACATTTTGGTCTTAGGGTCCGGTATTGTGCTAGTTTCCGATGATGTACAACAGTTATCGGGGCGAGATGATTGGATTTGCGGTCACGAGCCCGATTTGCCTATTGTGGTCACTATGCATATTGCTTCCTATTCCGAATAGGCTTGTGTTTAGTAATTAAATCATTCAGAGACATATCCTCGCTTAAATGTCTTGTGGGCTGAGAAGGTGCTGTCTGAAAGTTTGCAACATCGCAAATAGTAAAGAAATATTTTACTGCTTTTATTATTCTTACCAATGTAATAATGTAATTTGAACGATTGTGCGTTCAGATGTTTGGATGTTTGTTACTCAATCGCTCAAAAATGGTCTAACAAATTTGACCGATTTGTAGGGTTTGTAAATTTTCTCTTTAATACAAAATAAGGAACGAATATTGAACACGATCACGACCCTTGGTCACTCATCAATTTTATACCGTAAGCTATGTTCTTATTAATGTTATAGTTTTGTTACGAGTCAAGAGGAAGGCTTATGAAAAACCAATGCTTACTATTCTATTCTAACTTATCTTTGTCTGTTACTTGTTCATGCCGAAAACCCTGAACCCATAGATTTAACAGCTAGGTAAAACGCCTAAAGAACAACTTTTTATGCCAGAGAATTTCATTCAAAACTAATTAAACTCATAGAACACGCAGATGAAGTCGTGAGCAATAGCTCATACGTTGTTTTCGTATTTGGTGGAACATTTGGTTCCCTACAAAATTGAGAGTCGAGTGAGTAAGAAAGTTGAGACTGCTCATCTCCTAACTTCCAGGGCTTATGTGTTTTCTTTTGTTTTTTTTTTTTTACGTTATTATCAACTATAGAAGCAATAAGGCTACTGCACCCAAGATTTTATAATATTTTGATTTAAAAGAGTATCCTTGGAGTTTTTTTGCCCGTTCTTCTCCTTAGAGATATAGGTTTTGGAATGGGCATCTAATTTTCACTTCCGAACTAACTGATCGACTTTTTGACATTAAAAAGTGCCTGTGAATGGTTTCAATGCTTTAATGTTGAGTCTAAACGGGTATAATAAAAGTGCCGTTCCACTTTTAAAATTCCTGCTTCCCCCAAAATAAATAAAAGTGCGTAATGACAGATTAATAGCGGCTCACATATTGGCTCACCGCAGTTTTATGGAAAACACTAAAATAATATTACGAGCGGAAATAATTTCCGTGATCCATAGAATTTTTATACCATGGCGTTTTATGGCATTTTTCTCGTTAGAACTAAATCTTAATGTCCGCAAAACGTGGGATGTGTGGTAAACTACTGTTATATTCGTTTAATGGCCTTGTGGGAATGGTCACAGTTGTGTTTGTGGTTGAATGCGGGTTTGAGTCCTTTGAGAAATGTTATTGTTGTAGAAGCTAGAATATTTTTCATATAAGTTTGTCAAAATATTAAAGTTTGCATACTTTCACCACTATACATCATGGAGGATTAACACCCTACGTATTACCCTGGATTCGGTTCATAGTTGGGAATTTGAAAAAAAAAAATGATTTTTTTTTAATGTAGGTATAAAAACTTTATTATTAATAATATTGATATTTAATGCAGAAACTTAAAAAAAAATCAGTTACCTAATTATAAACAATTCAAAATTGTTAAAATTTCAAAAAATATCTCGTGACTATAAACACGCTACATACAACTATGGTGCGCAATGACGGCGCACCATAGTTGTGACGTCATAATGTTTAGTTACTTCATCGGGCAGCTAAACATTATGACGTCACACGCGCTCGTGTTTATTCGGGTGTTTTCGGTACTGGATTCAAAAGTAAATTTTTATTTTGAAATAACTCTGAACTATTGCGAATAGTGTAAATTATTTCATCGCCACTGCTCTCAAAACGGTGAAGGAAAACATCGTGAGGAAACCGGCATGTCTTAGAACCAAAAATTCGAAGTCATGTGACGTCTACCAACCCGCACTGGGCCCGAGTGGTGGGTTACGGCCCACAACCTCTCACCAAGAGGAGGCCTGTGTCCCAGCAGTAGGAATATTATAGGCGATGATGATATTGCGAATATAAAAAAAATTAAAAATAGTTTTGTTAAAAAAATAACATATGATCTTTCCATTTATCACAAAAAAAAAATTGATCAAAACCTAGTTGACATTTTATGTTAGTTATTTAAAAAAAATTACTTTGGCATATACATATTTTATTTCTATGAAACAAATAATTTATTATTTTGAAAATATTCTGCGCTACCACAAGCGCAGAATTTTCATCGGACTAGAATCATGCCAGGTCTAGGACCATGTTCGGAATTTCTGGTTTCAGTATGCCCATCGATGTTCCTGCCACCCAGATTATAAGTTTTGTTATGATAAATGACGCCACTTAGATTTTAAAGATTAAGATAGAATTCATCAAGAAGCCTCGACTTATTTCGATCTTGTTTAGTTCAAGTTTCTAAAATCTACAACGCACAATGCACCGTGGTGATGATCCATATTACGTTTGTTATCACTACAAAGTTCCCTGTATTTGTACAATTCTTCTTCACCTACGGGAAAGTAGTCAATACCATAATAAGTCTACAATATTCCCACTGCTGGGACACAGGCCTCCTCTCTTCGAGGAGTCGACCGTAATCCACCACGCGGGCCAGTGTGGGCTTAAGTCACATGTCTTCAAATTTTTGGTTTTAAGACACCCAGTTTCCTCACGATGTTTTTCTTTACCGTTTTGAGAGTAGTGGAAATTATTTACATAAAGCGCCTGTCTGGGTTCGAACTGGCGATCTACTACTTGGTAAGTCTGTCTAACAACTGGGCCACCACAGCTTTAAGCAGCTACTCAGAAGTAGCCAATGTCTCAGTAAATTTTTATGGCTATATCTAGGCATATTAAAACTAGGCGTCTTTTAGAGTTATTTAATAACTCGTGACTTTCATCTCTATCCTGAATATCGTCAGCCAGCCAACTCACTGACATCGTTCTTTTACTTAATTTATTTACGGTCGCTTCAACTTATCTTCTTTTCCGTACTTATACATATATAACAGTCGGTCATCTCGCTAGTCACCATGTTTTACACAGTCCATCCATTGTTTTCTTTTTCTCCCCTCTACTCTTATATCCACCTACATTCAGCCAGTTAACTCACCAACGTCCAGGTAAAATTGCCAATCTAAGACATGAATACACAACTACCCACATACATAAATAACTCACACACTAACAACATTGTGAGACATGACTCACACTTTATGACGTACTAAATTGAGCTTCATGCTTGGATATAGCTTGAAATATTTAAGCTATATAAACGTTGAGCTGCTCATAAACGGTTAACCGAATCGGCCTTTTTTAAGGGTAGGGTTGTTCGTTGCATTGTTTTAAGATGAAACTATCTATTCGATGTAATCTTACCGTTTTCTAGCAACGTCACTAACACCGCCAAAGAATAACTAGAAGGTCAATCTCGTACTTGAAAAACGTCCAATCAGGCAATCTCATTTGAATACAAAGAAAGAAAACATAGCGAGAACCAATATCAAAAAGTTGTAAACCTTTTAGAGGTCAGTTAAATAATTTAGAGGACAATTAAATAATTTAGAGTTCAATTAAATAACAAAGAGGTCAATTAAAGTGCCTTATATAGAGAGCCTTTTTGACAGATTTAGACAACGATTAAAATGTGAATATTTTCTTAATAAAATCTTGAGAAGTTACAATGTTTTATTTCTACTTCACCCATAGTCTGCTAGAAGTGATACCGACCTGCTGGCTCATCTTTGAACAACATGCAATGTCTACTAAGTTTATCTCATGGTTATACGAGAATAGGGGAAGATTCGTAGTCACTTCTGGGGCCTATACTCTGCAATGGGTTAATATTACAGACTAATGACATTGATATTTTTTTCAATGCTACCGCATTTGTTTTGTATTTATTCCACAATCCAAATCGTTGTCATCATTATTCATAGCGGTGTGCACTAACTTTGCAAGGGCTGAACGACTCCACACGGGGCACGCAATTCACCTGCAGAAAAAGAAAGTGCCAGCCTAGTAGTCCGTATAACATCAGGCGAAGCACCCCACTTGACGAGACAAGTCGTTGTAGGAAACTATAGCGGGAGTGCACTGTATTCTTGATGTTCTTGCATTTTTTGTTAAGTGTCAGAGACCTGTGCAGAGTAACACCAAGATATTTCGGGAAGTTGCTGTGCTCAAAAGGAACCCCACACAAACGATGTAAAGTTTGAAACCCGCTTCTCTGTTGCAAAGATGGAATATGCAAGACTGCGTTTTTCTAAGCTTGGGTTAGCGAGGACCCTACTGAAGGTGCCCAGCTAAATTTGGAGCTGCCTGTGTATAGATTGGTATCAATACGCTAAAAAAAGTAGATTTTTATGATCTCCTGTCGTAATCCCATTTATCGTAGTCAGTACACCATATTGTACCATTCACCTTTATCAGCCGTCATCTCAATCCATCTTCCGCGTCTTTGATATTCCCCTACTCTTCCACATTCATCCTCATAACTTTCCTCACGACTTTTCTTCCTCATACACATCTCAAGTCTCTTATCTTGACAACTCCACCACCCATCATAAGATATGGGTTTAACTGACAAATTCCTTCCCTCCATAACACTTTCCCTTAAACAGTGCTATCGTCATGCACCATAAAGGGAAGATATCATCCCTTATGGAAATATAAAATCAAGTAGTTCTGGGGCCAAGGGCGATACTCTTTACGACACCATAACCTAACTGAAGACATTGGCTTAACCTTCAAGGAAATCTCAACTCTGTATCTACACAAAGATGGTTTAATTTTAAATGGCACACTTCGGGTTTACGTGCGCTTCTTTGCTTTATTAATTCAAACTCTGTTATTAGGGTGCTAAAGTTGGTAATTGAGTGGTGAGTTTGGGAAACTGAAATAGAATGCAGTTAAATATGTAGGTTAGTTGCGATTTGTGGTGACCTGTCGGCATGTTTTATGATTTGTTATATATTAACAATGCTTATGATGTATAATATGTTTCATAACTTGCTCGTATTTTGTGTAATTTTTGAAGGCCTATGCATGGTATGATGAATAACAGACCAAATATTTCCTCGGAAATATTTCTAAATAATGCACGGAAATTAGGTGGGTTAGGTAAAAAAAACACAATGCACTAGTTTTTTTGAAGTGAAAACTTCTTTAGCGGCGTTGTGCACTTTTTTTGTAATGGGTAAAAAATGTTAAACGCGCGTCAGGACACGTGACCTGATCGAAAATTCATAAGACGGACGGAGAGATTTTTCTGAGAGATAAACTTTTTAATGTAATATAAATTGTCATGTTTGTGTACGATAGCGCAATAAATAAATTTAATATTGTATTCTACCACATGATAGTACTTTTATACTGTTATTTAAAGCAATTCGTGCAAAATTATTCCCTAACCATTCCAAAATATCAAAAATGCAAAACGTTAATATTCAAGTTTTCACTTCTGCCGGCACTCCCGGAGTGCAACCCGTCGTTTTTTTTTCAATTAACAGAGTGTGACAAAATATTTTGCAATGCATTTTACCTTTGAGAGGGCTTGTCCGGGTAAGAACAAACGAAACAAAATTCTGCGGGGGCCAAGTTGCTTGCTGCTTTTAGATTAAATGAGGGTGTGTCATCATCTGCGGGACAAGCACGGCTTTCTGTGAACGGCTTTAGTAACATATTTTTATCACAGTTTAGGAGCAAAACCCGTGACAAAATGTGTGACTCATCTCTATGAGTCACACATTTTGTCACGGATTCGGATTTTGTCGGTTTTTTTTTGTTGGTGCTCGCCCAGCTGCTTAGCCTTTTCTCAAATATGTTGGAGTCGACATTCAGTCTCACCGAATGCAACTGAATACCAGTATTTCACATGGAGTGACTGCCTATTTGATCTCCACAACCAGTCATTGGGCAATACGATACCCCTTGGTTATCCTGGTCAGTCATTCGGGCTTCTGATAGCCCGTAACGACTGTCAAAGTGCCACGATTGGCAGCAGAAACTAACTGCATGCGTGCTTTCCAAAGCACGGAGGAGTTCTAGAATGTAAAGACGGTTACACATCCACGGCACCAACCACGGCAAGTGTAGCCTATTTACCTACCTCATCACATAGCCAAAAACACATGTCATCATAAAAATGTCTGCCTCTATAATATATCCCATAAGTACACATTGAGGGTGATACCACAGGCACCTTCCTAGACGGGGTTTATTTATGGGGCCCATAAAACGGGCAATAAACTATGGTAATGAGATAGTGCAAGTTTTGCACCCCTGTCTTCAAAATGGTTTACGAACAGCTGATGCATTTTAGAGGTGCTATGTAGGTATGGCTTGAGATATTTTAACTTTGTCTTAAGACCGAAAATACCAAGGAAGACCCTATAAATTTTCTTGCTTTTTTCGAAATTTGTGGGTAAGGGTTAGGTTGTATGAAATTCACAATTAAATTTACAAAGATATTAGCAGGAAATCTGGCAATTTAAATTTCTGTTCCCTGATTTGGCATTACTTTAGAATTTAACTGATCATAACAAAACAGCTATAGATTCAATGGCAAAAAGTATCTATGACATTACTATGTTTTTTTTTTGTACTTTTTCTTGTATCCGAAAATTCAGGAATAATGATTTCTGAATTTAACGGAAAAGTAAGCAACGCGTCAGAAAACCTAAAAATATTGCTGTGTCAATGACCGGAGCTATTATTTTGCCAGCAGGACCATCAGGATTTTTTTCAATCTATAATATATAGTCGCTTACAGGGACATCAACGTGGAAACTTTTACCAGGGAGAAGTAGATGATTTTGAACCTAACTCTATAGAAAAAATTGTGCTGTCCCCTACAATTGTCTGCGTAGGTATTGCACTTTTCTGTGAAACAGCAGTTTTGTTTTAATATCCTAAAAAAAAATATAACACAGGAGGGTTCAGAAGCTATCATGTACGGAAGCTATGGTTACAGTTTTCACGTCCACGTGTTTCTGCGACTCAGTATAAAAAATATAACTGCCAACGTTATAAAATATTCCACAGACTCATTTCAGCTCCGCGTTTCATTACGCCACGCGCTAGATTCCTCAAATGAGTGTGAGCTCGTAAACATTTTACTGCTGGAGCTGAACGTGACATTCTTCACGTACTGACCGCTGTGGTGCTGATGCAGTCAATGTGATGTGATTGAAAATATTTCAAAACTAGCTGCCGCCCACGGTTTCGCCCGAATGGAACTCGGAATTTATCCCACGGGAACGTACTTCCTTGTTGAGGAGATTAACCCGAACAAACGCATTAGAAAAAAAAAATATAGAAAAGTTTTTTCTGTGTATACTTTCATACGCATTTGGTAAGAAACTGGTACTTTGACATTGTAAAAGGAAACTTGTATTTTTAAATTTCGATTTTGATAGCACCACGTCTAAACTTACCGAAGTGGTACGTAGAAGTGTATAGAACACCCACATTTATTTCACTACCATTGTTAAGTCCCATGTAAAAGAAAGCCATTTACCACTGGGTATAATTAACCATTTTTTACCAGGAAGACTCCGGGCTAGTATTAAATAATTCCTGATGCAACATAGGATTTTTTTTCACAGGAATCGAACCCAGACCCCACGTTTAGCAGACTACCAAGAAAGTTAGTATATTGTAATTTTTTGATTCATGAAACTATTCCGACTATAGACACTCAACAAGAACAGACAGAAATAATAGACCAAACCCTTTTAAACTAGTCACCACATAAATTAAATCAAATCTTGAAAATCATCACACAAAGAGTTATCCAACTCCAATTTAATTCGTCTTAAATTCAAATTAACGTATCCCAATCTTCAATTGTGGACATTATCTAAATTGCCGGCTCATATCCGGCCGGAATTATGATTGATGACGTCATATCCATCCGGTCCTTCGGCCCGAGGGTGCACTGGTCCTATCCCCATGATTGGATGGCCGTAAATGTCCTAGTGGATTTGGGAAATAAAAAATATATGTGTCATGTTTCATGAGTGCAAAATGTGGGAGTTGCAATTTCCCATGACTGTTTAGAAATAGGTAGTGGATTTTTATTTATCCAATCTTATTTAGGTTTTGACTAACTCTATTCTCCCAGAAGACATTCGTTTATTTTAACGATTATTTTTCAATTGTATCTTTCGATGCTAAAGGACTTCTGTAAGTAAAATATAGTTCCGTGTGGTACCCGACATAAAGAAGAGCGCCATCTCACTCATTTCTTTCCATGGGTCTTGTAAGAGGCGACTAAGGGTCGTACTAGAGAACTGGCAGCAGCGTACTCTATGCATTTTACCACCACATTTCGATCGCCAATCCGCTTGCTAAGCGTGGCGATTATGGTGAAGACCCTCTTTTGGCTGAAATAATAATGATGATGGTAAAGTCAAATATCATTGCCGTTAAGACAAATGACGATCAATTTTTCACAATACAATTTTCATGTTTATTTTTGTTACCTAGAAAGATACAAATAATTCCACAAGAACAAGCAGGCTACTTACAATCTAAATCCATTGTGAACTCCTAAGTGTAAGAGGCAGAAAAATACACGAGTGATATACAAAACGCGATTGTTGGCCCGAAGCCCAGATAAAAATAGGAATAAAGGATAATCCGGCTAAGCTCGGGGCAACTTCGCCAATAAACGGTATTAGTTTAAAATTTTATTTTCTTAAAGCATTACTGGGAATGACGATAAATATTATTCTTTGGTTGTTTTGCTTAAGGTAAAGTTGGAGGTCTTACGGACTTGTTTAAACATGAGGGCGTACTTTGGGAAACGGGCATTAAAGATAGGACATTTCATGATATCCTAAATGCTTTTATTATATAACTTATGACCTACCCCTGATTTTCAAGGTTTTTACTACTTGATAAAACATCGAGATTTATTTACTACTAGCTTTTGCCAGCGGCTTCGCCCGCGTGGAGGTCGGAAATTATCCTGCGGGAACGTACTACCGGGATAAAAAGTAGCCTATGTCCTTTCTCAGGCTCTAAACTATCTGTGTACCAAATTTCATTTAAATCGGTACAGTAGTTTTAGCAGGAAAGCGAGACAGACAGACAGACAGAGTTACTTTCGCATTTATAATATTAGTGTGGATTCACTAGCTTTTCCCACGGTTTGAAGCCTACGTTGTGGTCAGTAATTATCCCGTGCGAACAAACTATCGGAATAAAATAATCCTATGCTTTAGTCCGGTTATAAACTACATGTATGTGTGTATAGTTAGCCTGCTATTCAAAGATGTCATAGCTTCTCTTGACTGCCTGCAGCCTGGTGTCGAAGTCCACCAGCCCTCCGCTTGTGTGTGTATGAAATGCTATAGCCACCTGCGTGTATGGTTGGAGGAGATAGGTTCCGGTTCACATACTGATACGCTGGAGGGCATCCATCTAGCCAGTTTGTCAGCTGTGTTTTTTCCTAGTGATCCGCTTTGTTCTTTTATCGATAGCAGTGTTACTCTTTTGTGGTAAGAAACCAGCACTATTACAGCTGAATTAACCTTACTTTTGGTTACGGTTTTATTTTTACAGATGGGATCAGGTGAGCTAGATACCTAGACAACAAATAAGTCTGAGAAATAAGATATAACGCCGTACACTGGGACAAACGCAAGTTGTATCGCATGCAATTGCTCTTAAAATTTTTGGGTCAAATTAACCATCAAATTAGCCTTTGCCATTTTAAAAACGTGTAATTACCTAAGGACCAATAAAAATAAATGCGTTCATAAACCCCTAATTACTTCCATAAAGATCTTAATTGTCAATTTAAATTGTTAATAAAATGAAAGGGCCAATTTCTGTTCGTTCCAATAGGTGCGTCTCTATCACGTAAACCTAATAAACCGTTATGTACCTACGATTATTAAACCTGTCCGACCCGTCTGGGTCACGAAGGTACTAGATAGGCATAAGTTTTTGTCCCTAGTCGTTTTCTTCTCGCGTATAGGAATCACTTTTCATCTATATTAAAACTGTGTATCTTAGGTTCAAAAAAAATGTTCGGGAACAAAATACGCCATAAGAAAGTATTAAAAGAGAAGTTTGATCTACATTGAAGGTATCCTAAACCTTATAAACAAACCTCAAGCATATGAAAACAGTAACAGACATCAAAATGTGTCGTAACAAGCCTTCGCATACCCTAAAAAAATACATCACTTCACAATTTTTTTCACGAACAATCTCTCCAAAAAATCTTCCTAATGAACGCTTGGTTTTCCAACAAAATTCTGTGTAAGCTGAAATATATCGCCGCGGCACTACACTAATATGACAAAACCGCTGTGCGAGGACACGGTGTCGTAATTTTTAAGGATTTGCCAGCGGGCACTTATCACGCGCTGTCTGTCGAGATTAGACTGGAGTGGAGGGCTCTAAATTGGCGGGAATATTATGGAAGAGGATTTTATATTTAGAATGATTAGAAATTGTGTGGCGTGCCAAGGTATGGCTATTATCAGGGTCGTGTTTTGACGTTTTGTGAGTAAATAACAGTATTTTGTGATCTTTTCTTTACGAAGAGTGACGTCTTCGTATATTGTGTTGGTTTTAGATGTGATAGTATCGAAACTAAATGTTAGTTTCGTTGCGTGTTCATCTTGATTGTACACAGCGTATACCTTCAATGAATGCCTACGGTAGGCGATGTGACGGCTTCCAGTCTAACCGAATGCAGTTGAATACAAGTATATTACATGGACTGCCTATCTGACCCCCACCACCCATTAAATGGACATTACGATACTCCTTGGTAAGACTTGCTGTCATATTTTTGGGCTTCTGACGACCCGTAACGTTTTTTTTTAAATAACGATTTGATTTTTAATTCGGTCATCGCATCGATTATATCTTAAGTAGATAATTTGAAAGGAATTAATGTGTTTTTGTCAATGAACATGCCACGTGTCTACTAGCAAAGGAATAACTACATAGGAGTTTATTTCATCAAAAATGTAGGACACAGAAACGTTCAATCTTGATGATAAAAATCAGCTGATCCTTAAAGATTTTAATATCAGTAGCAGTCCGGAGTCTAGATTTGTACCCAGTGCATGGCATTAAGCTTTTTTTTGTGGGTGGCAAATCATCAAATGACGTCTCTCTCTCTGGGCGGAGCGGGAAGGCATGTCCAGCTAAACTGACTAAAACCCACTCGTGTTCCTTCAGTTGCTTATATGCCAGGGCCACGGTAACTCTTTCGAACAAATCTCGCGACCCTGGCAGGATGGCATTAGGCTGGCCCCTTATTACATGGCTCGAAAATATATCAAGCAAAATGTGGATGTTCTATAGGTACACCTCTACCTTACTCTTCCGGGTATACAAGCGTGATGATATGTTATTTAGTGACCAATTAATAACGTACCCAGCAATAAGCCTTAGTGTAATCAGCCTATAATGTTGCCCATAGTTGGGACACGTACCTCTCCTGTGAGAGGGAGTAGACCATAACCCACGACGCGTGCCCAGTGCGGGTTGGTATGTCACATAACGTCTTCGAATTTTTGGTTCTAGGACATGCCGCTTTCCTCACGATGTTTTCCGTCAGCGTTTTGAGAGCATTGATAGTGAAATTCGCGTCCTGGGTTCGAACCAATGATCTAGAACTCGTAAGCTAGCACTAGCATTCACCATTGCTTTCATTAAGCATTGTCAAGTATAGTCAAAGACTAAATGGCTAGATGTACAAAAAATTTAACACTATGTACTTTTGACTTCCCATCTTCAAAACCAAAAACTTTACATTTTCAGCCACCCGGCAAACTACCTACTGAAAACTTTTAGCCCGGCACAAACCCTCCGCTTGTTTCAAAGCCCACCAATATAAATAAGAGGCTTTATCCAAGGATTATCTCTTTAAGAATTGCGCTCCCCGGTGCGAACAGGTCTGAACAAATATGACAATGAGGTCGCTCTGTCTTCGCGACTTAGAGGGCAAAAACTTTGGGGGAGTTGGTTTTTTGTTAGGGTTTTTTGGGAAAAATGTCTCTTTGGTCTAGTGATTGCAAGCGCTTCTACTAAGGATGAGGTTTTGGGTTCTATTCTCAAATCGGTGAAGAGCGGGCGTTTTGGGGGACTGTCTTATGTAATTTGGACGATCGAAAAGTGCTGATCCTCAGCCTAAATTGAATAAAATGACTTTTGATTTTGATTTTGGATCGGGCAATAGGTTTTTGGCGGCATCTACATCAACACTTACTACGCATTGCAGAAAGCACGTTAAGCTATTGGTCCTGGCTAACATTTGTGGATATTTGACAGTCATTACGGGTCGTCAGACGCCGAAAGTATAACAACCAGTCTTGCCAAGAGGCGCCATAATGCTTAGTGACTAGATTGAGGAGGCCAGAAAGTACTCGCTCCATATAAAATACTGGTAGCATTAGCAGTATTCGGTTAGACTAGAATTCAACCCCAAAATAGTTGCCCAAGGCTAGGCAGATGATTATATTCATTTTGAGGTAAAATGTTTGGTATTAAGCAAACTGGTAGTATGATTGACTGCCCAGTAGTGTCCAATGTTGGTCATAATCATTACCATTACAGTCATGTCCACTGCTGAATATAAGCCTCCCGAAAACACTTGACTATTGGGTATCGACCGGTATAGACGCATAGCAAACATAATATACAGGCTGGTAGGGATATGGAAATTATTACTGAAAACATGAATTCACGACATGTTTGTAGACAGTTTTGTTTCTGATTTCAAAAATAAAATTCTGCTCTTTTATTAATAAGTGTAATGGTTTGTTTTTTCAACCGTCGAAAAGTTTCAAGGCGGTGAGAGTGATCAGAATCATGTAAATACTGAATAGCAGTAATAGTTGGTTCGTCGAGAGAAATAAATAATAAAAAGATTAAAAAATAATCAGACGGATCGCAAGTCAAGAATTAATAAGCTTACGGCCTCCAGTACCATTCCACTCACGGGACTCAAAATATTTTTTTACAAGAACCACAAACCAACAACTCACTTTAAATTCATAGATTTCCCCCCTACAGCCTCACAAGCAAAACTACCCAAATTCAAAGTACTTAAACCTATCATAGGAGACAGTTATAATTTATGCAAGGCTCACGGGCGGCGTTTAGTCGCAGGGGCGAAAATGTGAGTTATTACACACCCCTGGTGTAAGGGACGCTGTGTAGGTATTTGGATTCTGGTCAAATGTACCAGACGCACAGTGGAACGAATGTATGGGAGCGGTTGGACGTAGACATGTCCGAAAAATAAGAGTAAAATTATGACAAACTAATGATGCCATCTTATTCGATTACTTAATGCCTTCATAAATTGTGGTGATGAATTTCTTCATAACTCCCATATTTCGGGAGTAATTTGAGAAAATGTGAAATTTTACTATGAAAATGAGTGTATCGAGCTCTCTCCCTCCTGATTCCGGGCTTGTTTCAAGTAGCGGTCTCTAATATCGTAATGCTATTACTAAGAGCTATATTTAATACTAAGACACATAGTGCGCCAAATGTGCACTTTCTGGGATAAAAGGAAATGAAAATTTAAAAAAAAAAACGTTTTTTCCCCATTTGTATTTACTTTAAACCGCAGACAGACTTATTAAGAGGTCTATAAATATATTATATATATACAGAAATATATATTAACAAAAATATTCACAAGAACTGATGAGAGTATGACTTTTAAGTAAGTTGATAATAAATTACCTAGTTTCATTAAAAGTACAATAAATAATTAAGATGTAAGCTCTAATTTACTAAGTTACACATTTTAAAACAATAACATCATTTAATTATCTTCGTCATCATCATCATCATCAATTAATTCAAATTCAGAATCGATGTCCGCTAAATCATTTATGTTAACAAATTCGATATCACTTTTCTCAGAATCCGTAAGCTCATAAAATTCCTTAAAAGAAGATTTTTTTACAAACTTATTTCCTTTTGGACGGATACTTGTAACAAGTGGATCAGAAGACAGTAAAAGATTGTGCATAATATCTTCATTGCATGAGATACTGCTATGCTTTCGAGAATGCCCCTCTCTATATTTTCTAAAATCTTTATTTCTAGCCTCAGATGCCTCTTCGGATAGAAAACCAATGGGCACAATTGACATGTTCTGAACTATGTCTGGCCCATGCATTAAAATTTTATGAAGTGAAGAAGGCATATAATACCATGGGTATAACTCCACGTAAAGCTTAGCAGTATCAAAGCAGAACTCTCGGAATTTAGTTACGTTGATCTTCTCTCCTGATGAAATACACTGCAAGATCACACAGATTTTTCTTAAAAGCATAGCATCTATTCTGGTCAGTTCAGCAGATTTAGTGTAGTTTTCAAAAAATCTCCTTGCCGAGTTGCCATTGTTGGTGGATCCACTGCCTTGTTTCACAACATCGAGAAGTAAGCCCGTTTCTCTTCTTACAGCCTCTTGAACTCTTTTCTTCCTGTCATAAACTTGCCTTTTTGCTATATCACCCCTTACTTGCCATGATTTTATGGCTAATTTGTAGGAAATGTGTAATAAGCATTCCATTGAGCGAATCCAAGCGTGAAGGGTGCTTAAGCTATATTTATACATGTCCTCGTTTGCGTGTTTATCTTTGATTAACTCTAAATTATTCATTTCTTTAGGACAAGCCTTGCATATGTCACACACTGAAGCTGCTGTATTGGATATAATGGAATGAATTTTACCATCAATCATTGTCAACAGCAGTTGGTGTTTGACACTAATTCCATCAGTGATGGTGGATGGAGTTAAGGCTTCAATCTCTGCTTCGATTTCAGCCATCTCTCTCTGCACATTTTCTTTGGTTTCCTTTATAAACTTAAACAATATTGGCCGGCAAAATGAAGTAGAAGATGGTCGCTCGTTTTCCCAAATTGTTACACCTTTTGAGACGAGCCGCAGTGGTACAAGACTAATCATAAAATTACTAGCAAGATCGATTTGCTCATCTTCACTCGTCCTTTGATGATAAATGCTTTGGCTAGATGATCCGTCAAAACCCCATTTGCTGGTCAATACGAGCTGTTGATTGGGATCAACAGGGGTTTCTAACGACCTAATAAGTCTTCTTGAGGTTAAATCCATCAAGGCTTGTAATTTGATTTTTGCAGAGCTCTCTGTAACTGTGAGATCTTCTTTGGCCGGATAGCACTTAATTTTTTCTTTAACCAACATGTAGTAACTCGGGTATTGAAGAGCTCCTTCTTGAGTGTTGAAATCCCGAAGAGTGTTATAGCGCCATTTCGATAAGTTCATCGATACATAAAGAGCCAATGCCTTCAAAGGGGATATTTCCCGTACCTGAATTGATTTACCTTCAATGAAGGCTTTGATTTTTGAGGCCTCTTCTGGATTCTCCGTCAAGTATTTCATAACATAAGCTGTATCGCTTTGTCCTGCCTTTTGAAGCGCCCTTTCGGCCGAAAACATAATTTCAGCGCTGCTACTGCTGCATGAAAGACTATCTTCAGTGCGTCTTCTTTTTTGCCGGTTACTAAGGTCCTCAAAAGATTTACGAGGACTAGGATGTGTACAAGTTGAAGCATCAGATTTAGCAGGAGAAATTATGGGCTCGATGACGTCACTTATATTTTCTGTAGAAGGTTCCATATTTTCATTCTGTAATTCCGGCCATTGAATTGCAGCCTGTAGCCAAATCTCATGTTTCTTCCGAAACTTATCTGTGCTTCTTCCAGACTGTGTCCATTTTGCATAAATGCGGTAGCAAAATCGACGACACCAGTCTTTTAAACTTGTTTCAGCACTTTCACATAACTGAACACAACTGTTATCTTTTAAAACACTGAACAAATAGTTAAAGTCGCGTAAATCTTTATGTGCGCGTGCGCATAAAGCAACGTGAATATCAAGATTTGTATTAAAATTTGGAAAATACATTGCGAGATTAGCTTGGATACAACGAGGTGTAAATCAACACTGATTTTAAAGTTACTAATAGTGACCTATTTATATAAAATCCAGGTATCCCAGGTATCCTTTGTTAAATATTGCAAGGTAATTAGTTATTGTGATAATTAGTAAATGATGCATGCTAAATTAGTGTATTAAGAGCCATTTAGTAATTAAATAATAGCAATGTTCTTATCAGTAATCATTAGTGCATCAGTTTTATATGTAAACCTTAAGTCCCTAATTATATATCCTAATTAGCTTATATCTTCTCTAATTGGCTGCTCAGAAATGTTATTGTAATAAGGTAAACCTTTAGAAAAACGGTTTTAATCAACAAAATAAACAAAAAATAAAAAAATTGTGTTATAAAATAAACATCACTCTTTATCCCAGAAAGTGCACATTTGGCGCACTATGTGTCTTAGTATTAAATATAGCTCTTAGTATTAGCATTATGATATTAGAGACCGCTACTTGAAACAAGCCCGGAATCAGGAGGGAGAGAGCTCGATACACTCATTTTCATAGTAAAATTTCACATTTTCTCAAATTACTCCCGAAATATGGGAGTTATGAAGAAATTCATCACCACAAGTTATGAAGGCATTAAGTAATCGAATAAGATGGCATCATTAGTTTGGCATAATTTTACTCTTTTTTTTCGGACATGTCTACGTCCAACCGCTCCCATACATTCGTTCCACTGTGAGACGGTTGTCAAGTTGAGTTATTGTTTGTGTACGGATAATGATGTTTGGTTACCGACGGAAAGGGGAGAGTTAAACTTAATTGATAACCTAAATTTTTTTACCTTGTGTTTTTGTGTAAAAGATTTAAGCCCTTGGGTCGTAATCATTTTGTTTTTCATGCGGCATTAAGGAAGTATTTTAGAGCAGTGGTAGACCAGTGGTAACGGCCTCGACTTACGAGTTGTAGGTCGTAAGTTCGAACCCAGACAGGCGATTTACTTTGTGTAAATAATTTCATCACCACTGCTCTCAAAACGGTGAAGGAAAATATCGTGAGGAAACCGGCATGTCCTAGAACGAAAATTTAAAGACATGTGACATCTACTAACCCGCACTGGGCCCACGTGAAAAATTGCAGCCCATTCACTCTCATCGAGAGGAGGCCTGTGTCCCAGCAGTGGGAATGGTATAGGCTGAATATGTATCAAGCGAGTATTTGCTGGACACGGTGGAGCATACGGTGGAGGTTTGCCCTGCCTGGGCGGAGCACCGCCGTGTCCTCGTGGAGGCGATCGGCGGCGGCGACCTCTCGCGTCCAGCCCTGGTGCGAGCCATGGTACGGAGCGAGAGGGCATGGGAAGCCGTCACCTCCTTCTGCGAAGCAGTAATGTTTGCGAAGGAGGAGGCGGGGCGCGTGAGGGAGTGGCAGTCTCTGCGCCCTCACGTCCCTAGCCGCCGCAGGAGGAGACGCCCTGGGCGTCGGGAGTCGATTGCGGACTCCCGGCCACCGTAGGCGCGAGCTTGCGGGTGGCGAGCAATGGGTAGCTAGCCGCCCGGTAAGGACCAAGCTCGGCGCATAGTGTTCCACGCGCGCCTCAAAGAGATGTCAGCAGTGCTGAAGGGGTCTGCTAGGACCGATGCCTCCCGGGGTCGCGTGATTGTTCGAAAGAGATACCGTGACCCTGCCACATGGGCAACTGATGGAACACGGGTGGGTTTTAGTCAGTAAAAGTCTGACACGCCCTCCCGCTCCGCCCAGAGTGGGAGAAGTCATTTGATGATTTCCCATCCAAAAAAAAAGGGAGTATTTGCTAAAAATCAACAATAAACTGATTTACGAATAAGTTTAGTTGGTTTATTTTGCCAAAACGAATTAAAAACGTGGACATCTATTTTGGATTCAGAGAAAGATAAAGTCTAGACGATATATTATATTATTTTGATAACACTCTTAAAGTAGAGAGACGTGACCATTATTTATCGCACAGAAAAATTTAAAAAGCGTAGACTTTGAAATCAAATCGCTAACTTCAAGCTTTGCTAATTTAAATATTTTTCCACCACCATGGCAAAATATGCTATTTATTCTTGATATCCTAAACAAATCCAACACTTAGTCACCTCATTTTCATAACTTCACAACGAAAAACGTGTTTAAACGCGAGTAGTATGACGTGAAAGTATTCAAATTGCCCGGTAGCAGCGTTAGCACCTCGAATATTTTATTAATGAACGATTCATTAATTATAATTTAAATACGTAAGGTCTCCCCTTATACGTTGCCACGTAAAGTAATGTATACGGTTTTTTTTTTGACGTGATTAATTACAGGTAATGTAATATACCGGTTGGCAAACGTAAATGAGGAAGACCAAACGAGTTCGTGCGTATAGCTGGATCACACTGGATGAACAGACCGAAAAACAGAAAACTGACATTCTCTGGAGTAAGCTTTCACCTCAGGGGTTCTTAAATCAAAACAACAAAAACTATCTGTAAACATTTTACATTTAAGAGAAATAAATAAATAAAAATAAATAATATATCTTTATTTCCCAAAAATACAGATAGAGAACATTTACATAAAACTTTTGGATGTTGTAGAAATCTGTACACAATAGATTAATCTCTGTCTCTTAAACTAGGGTATCCTGTATCTTAAGAGACAGTGATTTCATAATGAGGTTCCAATTGATATTATGTAAGAGTGGACTGTGTCAATTTACCTTTAGAAGGGAAAAAAAAAAGAAAAAGAAAAATTATAGTTTACGTTACAGGTTTTAACTTTTTGTGAGAGTATGTGAAAATGTGAGGATGTGGGTAAATGAAATTAAATGAATGTGATTATTGGTGTGTAGGTGTGTGTGAGTGGGGATAAGTAGGTAATGTGGTGTCGATGTGTAAGTGAGTGGGGGAGTTGTATATATGCGAGTGTGAATGGATGCGAGAATAGAAGTATTTGTGCAAGCATGTAGGTGAGTGTGTGAGTCTTATTCTTATTGTTATTAGGCGATGTAGGTCAGTAAAGTCTCCGTTTCGGCATAGTCCTGTTTAAGAACGCGGCGCCTAAACTCGCTAACCACGAGCCGACGCTAAGGCAAAATTCGGTCGGAATATTGCTATCTCTGTTTGACAATAGAAGGCCAACGATGACGCGGTATGCAGCCGTGTGTGAGTGAGTAGTTGTACCTATCCTTTATTCATAACGACTCAACGCATTTTTATTTACTAGTAATTAGGTATGTTCGTTATTTGCTTTATTTTTGTTGACTACTCTGGGGAATCGTTAGTAAATGTACAGACTAGTAATGCGTTTTGTGGAAATTTCTTTAAAATGTCGGTATCTCAAATTATTACAATACATATTTCGAGATCTAGGACTTTTGTACCTACAGTCTTACATACCTTTCCTAACTTGGTACTTGTAAACCAATGTATAATTATGTTGTTTGTGGTCTTCTATAAATTGATACATGAACGTTGTGAGTCCAACTCATATTTATATAAGTACTAGCTTTTGCCAGCGGCTTCGCCCGCGTGGAGGTCGGAAATTATCCCGCGGGAACATACTACCGGGATAAAAAGTAGCCTATGTCCTTTCTCAGGCTCTAAACTATCTGTGTACCAAATTTCATTTAAATCGGTTCAGTAGTTTTAGCAGGAAAGCGAGACAGACAGACAGACAGACAGACAGACAGACAGACCGACAGACAGACAGAGTTACTTTTGCATTTATAATATTAGTAAGTAAGTAAGTATAGTAAGTAAGTAAGTATGGATTCTTTTTACTAATTTTAAAAATTGTTATCACTACATATTATAAAACAAAGTCCCCGCCGCGTCTGCCTACTTCCGAAGAACTCAAAAAATGTTCAACGGATTTTCATGCGGTTTTCACCAATAGATAGAGTGATTTATGAGGAAGGTTTATGATGCATTTTCTAACCTCCATGCGGGCGAAGTCGCCGGCAAAAGCTACTTACTTACAAATAATGAATACAAGTCACTAAAAGTGTTGCGCAAAATATTAGTAACAGACAAATATTCCAATAATTTATACATATTTACGTGATGTGCTATCTGCAAAAGATAAAAGAGGATAAATAAAAAAACAAAGACTCTTAATTAACATTTATTGTATTTTTAATGTACACGTCACTCTCCTAAGCTAAGCTAGGTTTAGAATCAGCACTTTTCGAACGTGAAAATTACATAAAATAGTCCTACAAACTGCCCGCCCGTCACCAATTTCTAGTGCTTTATCTGAGAAGAAGCGGCGCAACAAACTCCCCAGCAGCACCTGCTTCCTGTTTAGTAACATAAACTTGATTCTATACAATAGTAGGTAGGCAAAGTAATTACGAGGCACAGAATATTACAATACATTATTTACCATATCTGCATAAGCAGTGGTGGCCCAGTGGTAATGGCCCCGACTTACGAGTTATAGGTAGCGGGTTCGAACCCAGGGACGCGCTTTACTTTGTATAAATAATTTCATCAACATTACTCTCGCACCGGTAAAGAAAAACATCGTGAGGAAACCGGCATGTCTTAGAATTAAAAAATCGAAAACATCAGACATCTGAACCATTCCGCACTGGGCCCGCGTGGTAGATTACGGCCCATTCCCTCTCAGAAAGGAGGCTTGGATCCCAGCAGTGGGAACTTTATAGACTGATTATGTATTTACCATATGTCAGCTAGCTATGCCATATACCAACAAATAAATAAAAACTGGTGAAGGATAGTAGAAGTAGGTTTAAATAGTGTGTGTAACACAATAAATGAACATTACCATAATAAATTGTTCAGAATCGTTTACAGAATCGATTTCTGTTATTTTCTATACTGGCAATTATTTATCCCAGAAATTAAAACTACGTTAATTATGGTGAAACTCACGCGATTTTATTACGTCCATGGGGACGTGTGTTAAGTCATAACATATAATAATAATATAATATAATAATATAATATAATATAATAATATTCCACAACTATCACACACAACGCCATCTAGTCCCAAGCTAAGCAGAGCTTGTGTTATGGGTACTAGACAACTGATAAACATACTTATATATTTCTAAATACATACATATTATAGATAAATTACACCCAGACACAGAACAAATGATCGTGCTCATCATAAAAAAAAATGACGGTAGTCGCCCACGGTACAAATCAGCTCCTCAAAATTTAATATTTAAAAATACTTTATCTCGCAAATTACAGTTCTACATAACTTAATTAGTGAAAGTGACCCACAAACAGCAAGTGACATTGTTATACAGTGATAATTTCCACAAATTAAAAAGTTTTAAACATTTAAAAATAAAAGTGTAACACCATCCAAAAAGTCCAAAAAGGACAAATCAGTGCAATTACAGTGTTCCTAGAAACAAAACAAGAGTACGTACTCAAATTCATTATAACATTATTGGAGCATAATTAAAACGAACTATTGCACGAAAACATTAATATTCCAAAAGCTAAAAAAAATTGCAAACAATTGTCGATAAACCGTCTTTTTAAAATTATCAAAATTCTGATTTGTGACACAAAATTTTCGAAAACGAAAGACCAATTTGATCCACTTATCTAATGATCATTTGGTCGAGTGGCTACTGTCCGCACCTTGAACGAGCGAGGCTTAGCCGTAAGATCGATTCCAGCAACGTGTTATTCTTTTTCTAAATTGTGATAATTTCTTAATTTAGAAAAAAAGACAGGGCGTCGAAGTGCCGGTTTAAGTCATAGTTGTATGTTAATTGTTTAGCGGTTGCTGGAAAATAAGTGGTTTTATAATAACTAAGAAAGAGGGCGTTACCAACCACAAACTCATAACATTATGGATTCTAACATAACTTTACGTAAGAAACACATTCGTAAGGGAACTTCGTGGGAATCACTACCATGCGAAAACAATAGCTCACTACTATCTGAGGATTCTAATATAATGAGAAGTTTGCCGGACTTATCCACAATACAAAATGACGAAATTATAACTGAACTAAGGAACACTATTGACAATCTGAACTTAAAAATGGAATGTGCGGATAATGAGATTGATAAACTGATAATGGAAAATAAATCACTAAAGCAAACTACCATCGATCAAGACATGAAAATTAAAGAGTTAATAAAAATCTGCTCATCTACTTCTAAAACGAACTTCGTAAAAAGTAGCAAAAAAAAGTTAATGAAAAGAAGAATTAACTTCGCCACGAATGGTCTAGATAACTCAATGTCTTTGAATAACACCACATATCAATCCCCTTCTTTTCCACGAAATAACATAGTGGTGGACAAGAACTCGACATGTCCTTCCACATCGCAATGCAATCATCAAGTCAGCTCGGAAAGCCTATTAGATAAACCTTACCAAGAAACGGAAATTATTGAATCTCAAGCTAGGAAACAAATTGCACCGATCTTATCACCAGCTGCGCCTACTAGTGACAGGAAATCATTGACTTTGAACATGGCAAATAATAAGAAGTCCTCAAACAGAAAAATTATGATTTATGGTACTCAACAAAGTAGTGGCCTGGCCTCTCAACTCATAAACTCAAGGGATGGCACCAGGCATGAAAAGTACTCTGTGTCAAGCATCACGAAACATTACGCCAAATCGGATGAGGTTTTGAAAGGCTGTGATAGTGCCGTTATGTCTGAAAAAGACAAAATAATACTATGTGTCGGTGAAAATGACACAAATCCTATAAGCAGCTTGTGCGAATTATCTTATGTTTTAAAGAAACTACAAAAAAATACTGTTTTTCTGTTGAATGTAGTAAAGAGCCGTTACCTAAATGAACGTATGTTAAACCAACAACTGAAATTAATATGTAACAGATTTCCGCATTGCCATTTCATCAATGTTACAGGTGCCACAGGGGACCTATTACAGGAAACCTGTGATGCATTGAATTATACACTTGACTGTCTGGACTACAATGAAAATTTCCTTAGTTATAATAGATTACATGTTAATTCTGTATATGTAAAATATGACGACGTCAACAGGGTGGCACGGCACAACAGCGTAAACAAAGGTATTTCTTCCAAAAAATGTACTCAGCAATCGATTCTTAATTATTTTTCACGAACGGAGAAGCCAAAACCATTATTAACTAAGGATAGGCATAAGTATCAGTCGCCTCCCAACTCAAATAAATCACCAAATTCAAATAATATACAGGATACTTTTTTAATTATCAAGGCGAATCAACAACCTCCTACCTAACTATATTACATCAAAATATAGCAGGAGCACTCAGTAAAATCGACATTCTCCAAATTTCTCTTACCGAACTTTTAAATAAGAAAATTTACGTAGACATAATATGCTTATCTGAAACTTTTCTCAGATCTGGTGAGGAAACTAACCTATCTCTAAAAGGGTTTAAGCTCGCTGATTCCTACTCCAGAGCCAACCAAAGGCGAGGCGGGGTTGGTATATTGTGTAAACACTATATAGAAACTAAAAAAGTTCCTATTCTGAAGGAATTGTGCATTGAACGATCGTTCGAATGCTGTGGAATTGAAATTCCACTACATAAATGTATAATTATATGTATATATCGTATCCCAAGATCAAATCCAGACATTTTTCTTCGTAACTTAGAGTACTTAATTACAAGACTAAGACGCAGACTAAAAATGAAAATCATCATAACTGGGGATTTCAATATTGATTCACTTAAGGAGAGTAAAGTGCTAACTGAGTTTCAGAAAATAGTTCATAATTACAACTACAACATACATATTCATCAACCTACTCGCGCAAATGCCTGTCTCGATCAATTTATTAGTAATATTCCGGATGCTTCGAGTGAGGTTCTCAAACTTGGATTATCTGACCATGAAACGGCACAAGTTTTATGCATTCCTTCCGTTATAAAGACAAAACCTCTCATGGAATGGTTTGTATTTAAACGGGACTACTGTTCCATTAATTTGAAAAAGTTTTGTGAGTGTCTGTCTAATATGTACTGGTCAGATGTATATTCAGAAGAGGATTTCAACACAGCATTTAACACCTTTTATGATACATTTATACTCTTTTTTAATTTATGTTTTCCGGTATGTAAACGAAAAGGAATAAAGAAGTCATGTGCAACAAAGCGAACACTACGGTTTAGATATTATAAACTTAAAACATCAGGTTGTAAAATTCAGTACAGAAAATACAATAAACAATTTAAACATATTATCTGTGTAGCACAAAAATTATATAATATAAAATATATTAGAAAATCGAAGAATATTTGTAAAGCATCTTGGACATTAATAAAAAATAATACAATGACAAATCCGAATAATGATAAAAAATTTATTACAAAAATAAAACTTAATAATGTGATTTTGACGAATACTAATGACATTTCCAACGCGTTTAATGATTATTTCATCGATATGACCACTGATAAAAATAGCACAGCATCTGCGATGGGACATCGCCATTTAATCTCACCACTGAACGCCAGCTTCTTCATTTATCCAGTTAGTGATGATGAAACATTTAAAACCATACAGTCATTAAACAATACTTCATCTGTGGGATATGATGAAATTCCGACACATATAATAAAGCACACTGCAGCATTGATCACACCTGTATTAACGTACCTTATTAATATGTCATTCTCCCAGGGGACATTCCCGGATAAATTAAAAACCTCCGTTATTAAACCGATTTTTAAAAAAGGTGACGAAACGAGTTTAAACAATTATAGGCCAATCGCTCTAATACCAATTTTATCTAAGGTATTTGAGAAGATAATGCATTCTCGGATGACTCAATTCTTGACTAAACATCAAGTACTTAAAACGGAACAAAATGGTTTCCAAAAGGGCAAATCTACAACCTTAGCAGCTTTTAAATTAATTTAAAAAATTACTGAAAATGTAGATAAACATACACGTACCTGCACTGTGTTTTTCGATATGAGCAAGGCTTTCGACTTTGTTGATCACAATATTCTCCTCACCAAATGTGAACTGTACGGTTTTCGCGGCCTAGCATTGAAATGGCTGCAAAGCTATCTTTCGAATAGGACTCAATATACAGCGATTTCCGAAATGAATTCAAACAAAGAAGAAGTGCTATGTAAATCTAACATTAGGAGTAACAATACAGGTGTGCCACAAGGTAGTGTTACAGGGTCGTTATTCTTTTTGTTATATATTAACGACCTACCAAATGTTACTAAGCATTTCTACTCACTATTTGCGGATGACATTGCGGTAGTTATCACAGAGAGTAAAATTATTAATTATAATACTGAAATTAATGAAGCGGTTAATGCTATAATAACATGGCTTAATAATAATAATTTAAAAGTGAATATAGATAAAACTTCATTCGTTCAATTCCACAATAGAAAATCTAATTCTGACCTTATGATTACACATTCCGATCAAAAAATTAAAGAAGCACACGAAGTCATATTTCTTGGTATAACAGTCGACAGTGGCTGTACATGGAAACCTCATTGCTTAAAGGTCACAAATAAGATAAATCGTTTCGCTTTTGCCTTGTGGAGACTTTGTAAAATAGCGAATCTCAAAACCGCCCTCTTAGCGTATCATGGTTATGTAGCTTCAAACATTAGATACGGCATTGTACTATGGGGGAATTCTGTGCTTATAAATAGGGTGTTTATAGCCCAAAAACAGTGTATCCGTGCTCTTTGTGATGTGCCACCATTGACTTCATGTAAACCTCTTTTTAAAGATTTAAATATATTAACTGTTCCTAGTATGTACATATTTGAGTGCTGTAAATTTGTTAAAATGCACTCCGAATTATTTCAACGTCTTGGAGACACTGTTACGTTTAACACAAGATATCCTGACAGACTAATTATGCCTCAAATGAAAAGCCACTTATATCACAGAAGTTGTTTTCCAATGGTCATAAGGATATATAATAAATTACCCAAGTTATATAGAGAACTGCCAGTCAATCGCTTTAAAACAGTTTTATTTAAATGGCTTATAGAAAAATCATTCTATTCTTATTCTGTGAATGAGTACCTAAACTATAAGGATTAACATTGACATTTATTGCTATTATAATTTGACAAATGATTGACTTTATTGTTCTTAATTTAATAACTATGATTTTTGTTCGAATTTGATATCTTCATTTATTTAATTAATATTATCAATTACTTTGCATGCTAGGTTTAGCGAATTGTATTAGATACTGTAAAATAACCCGACCATCTGTAATGTACTACAATTCTTGCAAAAAATAAATTTCATTTCATTTCAAATTTCATTTCATTTCATTTCATTTCATTTCATTTCATTTCACAAACATTTGTACTGGGTGGGAATCGAACCCACGACCTCCGGCATAGCAGTCAGGGTCACTAACCACTAGACCAACAGGTGGCAATTAACGTATTACATTAACGTAGTCATAACATAATTAACCTATACCTAGATAGGTAGGTAAATACTGACTTATACAAAATATACTTAGTTAGGTACTTACTACTATTAAACTCGAACCACGAAAAAAAATTTTCTTTATTTCATTGGGCTGAGTTTAAAAATATGTAAGTAAACAATTAGTAGCCAAGAAAATATTAGACAGGTAACTTATTATAATATATCATTGGCTAATAGGTACTTACTGTGAGACACATCCCAACGTTCGGAGCAAACCGAATCGTAAATAATAAATCCAGGTCCGTATACAAAGCAAAGTTCCTGCCAGGGTCGCGAGATTCGTTCGAAAGAGTTACCGTGGCCCTGGCATGGCACTGATGGAATATGGGTGGGTTTTAGTCAGTAAAAGTCTGACACGCCCTCCCGTTCCGCCCAGAACGGGAGAAGTCATTTGATGATTTCCCATCCAACAAAAAAAAAAGAATCGTCAGAATGCTCTACATTCTGATCAGTCATTCAGTCTCTGTACTCGATACCAAATCAGAAGAAAAATCAAAATCCAAGTTCCATAGCATAGGTCAATAATAATGTCAGAATGCATGTTGCGCTAGTGTGAATACATGTCCGAGCGGTACCTACACAACACAGTACTGCCAGCCGTACGACCGTGCACACATTGATATTTTTGTGAGACGCGATAGCACTACTCGCTAGTGAAAATTTATGATAATTTGGCTGTGTTCCGTAATACCAAAAATGATGAATGAAAACTTAATGATTTTTAAATTGGTTTTCATTATTTTGTATCTTGATAATATAAGCTGTGTTATGGATAAAACATTATTACCGGTTTTGTTGTTTTTAATGGAGAAAAAACAAAAAGAAAACATGTCATTCACGTTGTAAAAATGTGCGAAATGCAATTCGCTCAAACTGCATTCTAGCTCAGTTTTTTAAAAAAAAAACGTCACCATAACCTAGATAAATACTGTCTTAAGCCGAATATCATTTTAAAATGGTGGAAATATGCTCAAATTGCAAATGATTTTGGTATTACGTTTGTATGGACAGATTGACCGTCGCCGGGCCCTTAAGTAGCCATTCTGTCACTTTTAATTTTAGTTTGTGTTTGTTGAGGTCTAAGATATTCAGTTGTATATGGATCTTTTTGTAAATATAAGCGCTAATTACATAATACTGATACTTTGCGAAAGTGGTCCTGTGTTGGGTGCCTGAAGGAAGGTTTGTGCGCTTGTTTGGGTTAGACGGGGGAAGGCTGCTAATATAAGGCATTTTTACAATGATATTTTATAATGCACTAGCTTCCGCCCGCGACTTCATTCGCATTAAATTTCTTGCCCCCCCCCCCCCCCCGACCCTTTCCGTTGCGTCGAATCGCCTACCTGTGCGATTTTCCCTGTTTTTGCAACATTTTTCATTACTGCTCCGCTCCTCTTGGTTGTAGCGTAATGTTATATGTATAGCCTAGCCTTTCTCGATAAATAGGCTACCCAACACCAAAATATTTTTTTTCAATTCGGATCAGTAGTTCCTGAGATTAGCGCGAAAAGCAAACAAACTCTTCAGCATTATAATATTACTAGCTTTTGCCAGCGGCTTCACCCGCGTGGAGGTCGGAAAATATCCCGCGGATAAAATGTAGCCTATGTGTTAATCCAGGTTATAAACTAACTATATTTCAAATTTCATCCAAATCCGTTCAGTAGTTTTTGCGTGAAAGAGTAACAAATATCCACACATCCATACATCCACACATACAAACTTTCGCATTTATAATATTAGTAGTATAGTATAGATAATTTTATAAAGGCATTTTTTCATACAGGTTTGCACGTACATTCTTGGAATTCAACACTTGATTCTAGAGCCCCTACAGTAGAAATGGTTTGACGGTTATCAAAAAAGAAAAACTGTTTCATAGAAACGTGCCAAATTTATGCGATCAAAATTAATGAACAGCTATTGAAAAAAAAAGCCAAGAAACTTTTAAATGCAATTAAAGATCATTCTATAGTAACAACTTGCTCTTCGATATCCTTGCCAGCCTATATATTATAAGGGTTAAAGTATCTACACATTTATTAAGTACCAATGTCATTTATTCAGTGTTTCCTCCTAGTTTGTAAGAGAGACTATTTATGTTCATGCTATCTTAGCTATCAAAATACGTTGCCCTAACCCGAAACAGCAGCCGTATTGATGTCAGCCATATTTAGTCTAAGAGTTTCTTAGTTAAGTTTTGACTTAGCTGACTTTAGTTTATACTTATGTCGGTTATAGGTTATGAGCGTAATGCTCTGACACACAGAGCAATAGATATGGCTTATTAGTCGTCTCTAACGACTTAATTCGCCCAAATTGGGCGACTCGTCAGTCTTAAATACTATAATATTTTTTTAATAGGCATCTCGCAGAACGAATAGAAAAGTATAAAAATACACCTACTTTATTACATACAATACATACGTGATAATTGCCAAATAAGTTTTTTGATGCCCTGTGATTATTTTATCTCTGTTTTAGATACTTGTACATATTATTAATATTATCTTATGTATATTACTTGCATAAATAAAAAAAAAATCTCCAAATAAGTGTTTTTGGAATTGTCGGCCCACAGATAAATTAACTTCATGCGAGTAGCATAAAAGAAAAACCTGAAAAAAACTGGAGTTACCGACATTGCTTGCAGAGTAAGCAGGATGAAATGGCAGTGGGCTGGCCATGATTGTCCAAGGACCGATGGCCGATGGACCGCGTATCGGCAAGCGTAGTGTAGGACACCGTCCAGGTAGATGGACCGACGACCTCAAAAAGAGGGCTGGGACAGACTGGATACAGAAAGAGGCAGAAAGGGTGCTGTGGCGCAGAATGCAGCAGGTCTATGTCCAGCAGTGGGGCGGAAGGATATCGAATAATAGAAAATATTCTATTATTTAAAAGTGACTATTCGCCTGATTTCGGTGAATTTATTCGAGCGAGTCAACTAACAAGCCAGTATTACGATCACAACCTGTACACAATTTCCATTTTTGCCGTGGGTATTGATATATAAATGTAAATAAAATTCCTAATCTACAGGATGAGTACTAATATCTTCCTTATAAAAATATGCACAACGAAAAAACATAAATGGTCCTTCGCCTCATAAAATCCACGCCTTGTAAATCACCTCTTCCACAAAAAGGAAGGTAAATGCGAGCGCATCGTCCAATTACAAATCCATCTGATATGACATAAATCAGACCACAATCGAACGAGGCGTCGCGCGGTGAGAAAAAATAAAATTTATTCGCCGGTCCACCGCAAATGTTGGGAGTCATTCGCGGCGAGAGGTATAGGAAGGAGCGGATAGAAGGACTAAATTTGACTAAATAACCCACTACAAGAAAATTTATTATCTTCTTAGTCAAAGGTGACAAGTATCAAATACGCTTGACTATATTGCGATGGCTATGTGTTATTACAATTATTACTTATGTATTCATTTTAAGTTGGCTTAAAATTTGGACAGTAAAAAAAAAACAATTCAATTTATTACTAATAGCTAAAGTATTGTCTACAGTTAGAGACTCTCTCAATGTAGGTACATAGAAGTTATCAAGTTTTCAGTAGGTTCAAGATTCTCAACCCAATGAAATTTCTCGTGGGTTATTTAAAAAAATGCTATTACATACATTTTGACTGCACTTTTCTATGAAATAGCAGTTTTTTTATGAACAGATTTTTTACACTAGGTTGTCCAGAATCGTGTGCTAGGTTCGTAGTTACTTAGTTTGTACTATTGTAAGTAATCTTAGATAATAATACTGTCATAATATAACCTGTATCTAAGATTAATGTGGAAAGTGTATAATTTAATATAACACGTACTAGGATAATTTGAAATCCGATCCACTACCAAAAATACAGAAAGCGACTAGAATCAATTCCATTTTAATGTAAATGTTGACGTTTAAAAGTGCCTGTTTAAAATAAATGCTGTAATTTTGACATTCAGACAGTGATTCCGACTCAGAAATATTATGGGATAGCATATAATCATATATTACTATCCAATAAAAGTCAACTGATTCGCTGCCACCCACGACTTGTACCGCACAACTCAAGACCAGGGGAGACGCGGCATAAATCAACCATCCGATGGGTAGGCCGAATGAAATGTGGTATGTAAATCCTATCCCCCTAATATTGGGAGGGGATGAATTATAGTCAGGTTATCCCTCGTCCATTGTGAATTTTACTCCGACTCTAAGATATGTACCGAATGTATGTCAGAGAGGTGATTTATCCTCTTCCAATTGCAAGTGGTCTGTTTTTGGCGGCCATCTTGGATATGAGCGTTATTTACTCATGACTAATGATGATAACAGACGTCGGGAGTCGATTTCGGACTCCCGGCCACCGTAGGCGCGAGCTTGCGGGTGGCGAGCAATGGGTAGCTCGCCGCCCGGTAAGGACCAGGCTCGGGTCGACGGCGCGCAGCAAAAAGACGTCCACTGCTGGACTTACGCCTCCCCCAATTTCAAAATCAAAATCAAAATCAAAAGTCATTTATTCAAACTAGGCTGAGATTCAGCACTTTTTAAACGTCAAAGTTACAAAAGACAGTCCTCCCAAAACGCCCGCCCTTCGACACTTCCTAGTGCTTTAGCTGGGAAGAAGAAGTGGCGGAACAAACTCCCCAGCAGCACAGCTGTCTGTTAAGTTAGAAGAACTTGATTCTATACAATATCGTGTGAGTAATTAATATTATAAAACAAAATAAAACATACATTATACGCCATATGTCAGCTAGCACACGCCAATATACGAACAAAACATTGAAAACTAAACTCAAGCTGAAATAAATAATAAAACAAAATCGTAAACAGAACGTAAAACTTAAATAAAGCCTCCAGGCATAAAGGGCGTGCTCGCTTACATATTCAACGATGCAAAATGATACATATACATACATTGATGCATATAGCTAAGTTGAAGTTACAATAGTTAAACTAGGACCTCCAGAGTAAAATAAAATAACAGTTAATAAAATAACAATAACAAAAACCATGGTCAGCAAGTCGACCAGTCACCACAAGCAGCACCCCTTCACGAGCATAACGCAAAGGTCAGCCATTACCCCCCTCGCCATATTTGATGGAAGGTGGTAACCCGACCCCCGACGCTACCGCAAGCAGTGACATCTAAGGGAGCATGACGAACTTGCTGCCGGTTGGTCAGGCAAGAATATTATGAACAGCTGACGAGGTCGCTAGCTAACTACATGTTGCAATACAACTCATTTAAAATCATTGTAATGAGTAGATTATGTCCACAATAAGTGAAATTAAAAGAAATTAAAAGAAAATAAAAATTAATTAACAAAATCAGTTAAATAAAAAAATAAAAAATATAAAATTAAAAAAATAAAATTAAAAAAAAAAATTATATGAACTACCCATATAAACTGTCAGTAGGAAAGCTAATTCTAGATTGAAAGAACATAAACATTGTCTTGAATTAATCACAGCGACCAACTATTAAACTGCAAATCTAGCAAAGCAGAGGGCAGCTTGTTATAAAAGGTAATACCAAGACCAACAAAAGAATTATGAACCTTATGAAGCCGGTGAAAGGGAGCACGTAGTTTGTCCTTATTTCTAGTATTAATGTTATGAATATCACTGTTTTTAGTGTACAAGTGTATATTTTGCCTAATATATAAGATGTTGGCGAAGATGAATTGTGATGCCACCGTAAGAATACCAATATCTTTAAACAAATCTCTCAGAGAAACTCTAGCACCTAGTTGGTAAATCGCTCGAACAGCTAGTTTTTGAAGAACAAAAATATTTTGAATGTCCGCGGCTTTGCCCCACAGCAGAATGCCGTAGGACATTATGCTATGAAAATAACTAAAATAGACTAATCGAGCTGTATCAACGTCCGTGTACTGTCTAACTTTCCTTACGGCGTAAGCGGCCGAACTGAGCCTTCCCGCTAGGCTTGATATATGTGATCCCCACTGAAGTTTGGCGTCTACTGTTATGCCCAGAAAAACTGCCGAGTGTACAGTATCAAGCACCTGATCATTTAAAACGACATTGGGTCCCAGATTCCTAACATTCGGTAAGGCGAACTTTATACATTTCGTTTTCTTAGCATTAAGAACTAGGTTATTTGTGGTAAACCAATCCGTGGCCATTGAAAGCGCACTGTTCACGTCGTCAAAATCTTTTCTATTTCTGTCTACTTTAAAGATAAGTGAGGTATCATCAGCAAATAGTACAATGTCACAGATATTCTTTAAATAGAATGGTAAGTCATTAATATACACTAAGAATAAGAATGGACCCAGTATTGAGCCTTGAGGTACACCTAACTGAACTAGTAGCCCGTAAGATTTTACACCATTGACATCTACACATTGGTGCCTATTTTGTAAATAAGAACTTATGACATTGAGAGCTTCGTTTTGAACACCGTAATGACGTAGTTTACGCAAAAGTGTGTCATGGTGAACGCAATCAAAAGCTTTGGAGAGATCACAGAAAACTCCAATAGCATTTTGCGAGTTCTCCCATGCGTTGAAAATATGTTTCAGCAGAGCAACACCCGCATCTGTTGTCGAACGACCTTTTGTAAAGCCATATTGCTCATTATGAAGGAGGCTATTTAAATTAAAATGTCTTAGCAACTGCTTGAGTATTAACTTTTCAAATATTTTACTAAATGCAGGTAAGATAGAAAGGGGCCTAAAATTGCCAACGTTATTTTTATTACCTGTTTTAAATAATGGTATGACTTTACTACTCTTCATGAGGTCAGGAAAAGATCCCGAATCAAAACATTTATTAAAAGTTACAGCTAGATAGGGGGCTACGATGTTTATTATATTACTTAACAGTTTAATGGAGATGCCCCAGTAATCTCCAGTGTTTTTTGACTTAAGTGTCTTAAAAATATTAACCACGTCACGAGGCGTTACATGTTCGAAACTAAATAAGCGACTACATCTGGGCACACTACTATGCAAAAGGTTTTCAGCTTTAGACGGGGACGAATTTAAGGAGCAAGTTGTAGTTATAGGTATGTTGGCAAAAACTCATTAAATGCCTCAGCTACATCGGCAGCTTTATTAACCAATTTGTTGTTAATCATAATCTCTAGTTGTTTTTCCTGTTTAACCGATTTACCCGTTTCATTGTTAATGATTTTCCAAGTGGTTTTTATTTTATTGTTTGAATTTTTAATTTGATCGCTTAAAAATTTAGATTTAGCGAAAGCACAGATTTTTTTAAATAACTTTGAATAATTTCTGACATACTCTAGAAAAGGAGTATCAAATATATATTTTTTTAAACCATATAACTCGTATAGTCTCGCTCTACTTTTATAAATACCTGAAGTAGCCCATTGGTTGAAGCTAACAGAGGTGCTATTAATGTCAATAGTTTTGGTCTTGAAAGTAGATTGGTATTCTTTTTGCACAATATCAAAAAGGGCTCCATAGATTTCATTAGGATTCTCGTGTTCTACTATAGATGGTGTAATCCTATGAGCAACATTATTTTTAATTTTTTTGCAACGACTAACTGTATAGGGCGGCCTACATTCTATTTTATGCGGCTTTTTTAGTAATGGCAAAGGGAAGCTGGCTAATAATCCACAGTGGTCAGACGTTAAGTCACTTAACACCAACTTATTATTGGCATCACAATCACTAAATATATTATCAAGACAAGTCGAAGACGATGCCGTGATCCTAGTAGGTTCGAAAAACAAGTTTATTAAATTTGGGGGCTTTGCCATAATCGCCACGCTTGGCAGGCGGGTTGGCGATCGGAGTAAGGTGGTAAAATGCATAGAGAACGCTGCTGCCCATTCTCTAGTAAGTCCCTTAGTCGCCTTTTACGACACCCACGGGAAGAATTGGGATGGTGCTATTCTTTACGTCCGGCACCACACAAAACAGCCCATTAGTATTGAGGAAAACATCACGAGTCATCCTACACTGACATAATATTTGAGCAATGGTACATTGGGTGGACTACATATAGTGCCTAAATTGTGTACTAACATTTTATTTTATATTCTACCTAACAAAACGCTTCGCAATAAAAGTATCTACTCGTATGCATGTTAACAATGCAATAAAAAAGGCTTTCACGTCCATTTTAATGTCAAATAAAACTATCTACAAACATCAAAACGAACCTCCATATATTTTATTTTAACCGTTTTTCTCAAACAACGGGGTTTTCCATCGTTGTTCCTAATAAAAGACAAATAACCTATGATAGTAAACTGAACATATTTCACAGTAAAACAAACCAAATATTTATTGAGATCGAAACGAGTAAAACCGCGGGATAAAACAGTATAACAATAAAAGTCGAGTTTTATTATGATTTAGTACATCCGTAGCTATATGACCCGCATTCACTTGACCAACATAACTTGACCTATAAAACATAAACAACGCTGAAGCTTAAAGCTCAAGATATATTGGTACTGCATGTCATGTCTTGGAAAAACAATCTTATGTTATACACCTTACGTCATCTCTAACTCTGCACCACAAAGGTGATTTTACCTTGACTTTTGTTGTAGAATAAAGTTGTTGCCATCGTCACGTATGCTATTATGTTCATGATTACAGTTCGCATAATGAGGGTAGGTGTAATTTCGTGACGTCATTGGCATATTGATGTGGATAACTTTTTAGGGTACATTTGCATGCTGATCTGGGAGGAATTAAGGCTATGGATTAGTGCTTATCTCCACAAGAACCACTTTAGGTAGACTAGGAACGTTCTGGGCATGCTAATATTCTTTTTACCTCCTAGAGACCATCTTAGAACGTTTGTTTTTTACAAAGCGTTGTTAAGTTAAAAATGTGTAATTGAATTTCTATGTTAAAGATAGTCTACAAGAAGCTGTGCCAGATAGAAAATTGGCGTATATAGTCTTCAAGCGTATTTCCTTATATGGGGCTAAGTGTTTAGCCAAAATTACGGTTAAAGGTAAAAACGGACCTCTTATAAGATCAGTTCGTTATTCGTCCGCCTGCATAAGTCTGTCAATATTTTTTTTCTCGGGATATCTTGGACGTATATCAAGTCAAAATTAATATCAAATACGTAGGTCTACGGTCCTTTAAATAAATAAAATAAAATAAATTTAATTCAAATAACTTAGATTCATATAGTACAACATATTAAAACACCTTTGGAGCTCTAAAAAAAACTAAGCTTCTAAGTCAATACAATAAAAAAAACCGCTATTTACGAGATACATTTTGATATTCGCAATTAAATCAAACCTTTACAGTCCTTCCCATTGAGCTAGAATCATAAAAATCAAGAAAGAAGGTCTCATAGCATAAGTGCAGCAGTGCAGGTTGGTAGATGTCGCATGTCTTCGAATTTTTAGTTCTGGGACATGCCGCTTTCCTCACAATGTTCTTCACCGTTTTAAGAGCAGTGGTGATGAAATTATTTACACAAAGTAAACCGTCTGTCTTGGTTCGTTCTTGCAACTTACAACTTGTAAGTTGGTGCCGTTACCACTACACCACCACTGCGCTCCCTCAATAATGTGCTGAATTTATTATGGCTAACAGTTTGCGCGTAATTGTCTCTTATGCTCTGTACACGAATCTTATCAGCCTGTCTGCGTTTAAGCTCTCCTTGTACCCAACCAGATGCGTCTGAAAAGTTCTTTAATAAGTGTACAGATGAGTTTTAAATGCGTTTCTGTATTGGCTATAATCACAACTCACCATTTTCATGATATTTTGCTAAGTGGTTACTTGAAACTAAAAACAGAAAAATGTTTCCACCAAAATCGAGTTGAAAGCCTTCGTTGTACCGTAGTAGGGCTTCATGTTGAACCAATTCCAGAAAATGTTTGACTAATTAAAAATATATTCTAATAAACAATATTCTGGATTACTTTCCAATCTTCAATTCCGAGTACACATAATTATTCAGAAACACTTTATCGAAGTCTTTTTCAGCTTTACAAAACAAAGGGTGAGTTTTAATCATAGCTACCAGGACAACAGAAATGTATAAAGACTATACAAAAAACTGTCGCCCGTTCTGTAAGAGACACAAAAAATCAAAAACTTTTTAATTCTTCGTTGCTAAGTTGCTTCTTTCAACTGTATTGTTCTGGCTGCTACTTACACCGAAGCGTAACAAGTATTTTATAGAGGAATTTCTTGTAAAATAATCTTGAACGCTGTAATCACTGTGGAGCTGGCCAAAGTGAAGTAGACTTGGATGGAACTTGGATTTCTTTTACAGAACGGAATGAAGAAAGAAAAATGTGTTTATTTTGGTGCGGCGGTCTTACCTTTTTGTGTAAAGACGTTGTTAATCCTATTTATGCAAGAAATAGCAGGAAAACAGATAAATGCAGATGGTGTTTATTCCGTAAATGTTGCTGTAATCGATTCATTACAGCTCATTTTAATTCTGCTAAGTGTCAAATCTTCGGTATACATGCAGGTTGCTGAATTACTTGAAATCAGGACGTGGTACCAACACCCCAAGCATTAGAAAAACGTTGCAACAAGGATGAATGGTAATACCCTTCCATTTGCCCAATATTATTTGCATTCTAACATACATTTTAAACATTTCTTTACGGTTTTTGGATCTTTGTTTCGTAAACGTAATAGATATGATGTAGCCACTTACGAACTTATTAAGTAACTTGAAAAATTATACATACAACCACAACCACATCTAGTTTAAAAAATATTATTGACGTGTAAAAGTGTTTGTATAACCTACTTACAGAAACAAAGTCATTATTTTTTTTCACTTGAAACTTCGGTGTAACAGACAGTCCAATGTCTCAGCGAAATATCCAAGATTACTCATAATTCGAGTCGGAGTTAGTTCGGAACGGAATCCTGTCGAATATTCTTTTACCACCCCCTGGGGTAATTGGGGGAAGATGGGGGAATTAATGGATTATTAGAGAAAAGACTTGGGGAATTATTCAATTAAGTATATCCCGATTTCTGTTTGATTGAATGTGAAATTTTTTGGGAGTTATTATTAAAATTTGATACTTGTATTTTACTGTGGGGGTTTTAAAATTGGATGTATTTGATGAAACGGAGATACTGCATTATTTATATTACCAAGTTATTGTAAAGTAATTGGTATTGTATTGTTATAAGTACTTTAAATGCTAAGCATAATCTTGTGTTAACAGAAAACGAATGATAACCCGAGTAACCCGAAATTTGGAAAAAAACTCGAGTAGGTAACAGATGCTCTAACAAACTCATTTCAAATGGACAGGTCACGTGGCTAGGTTTAAAGATATTTATAAGATGAACAGGGAGAGTGGTAAAATGGACTGGACCTCGAGATATTAGAGGCAGGCCTAACGCTTGTCCTGCCGGGGTCGCGTGATTGTTCGTGAGAGATACCGTGACCCTGGCATATGGGCAACTGATGGAACACCGGTGGGTTTTAGTCAGTAAAAGTCTGACACGCCCTTGCGAAGTCATTTGATGATTTCCCATCCTGAAAAAAAAAAAAAAAAAAGGCCTAACGCTTCATGGGTCGATGAGATAGTCCACTATGGCAGGTCAAAGCTGGCTAAACACACCTAGCCACAATGATAACTAGTATTCCTTGGAGGAGGCTTTTACCCGAAGCGAGTCCGTACAAATTACATGATAGTTTTTTATTTTCTACTAGCTTTTGCCAGCGGCTTCGCCCGCGTGGTAGTCGGAAAATATCCCGCGTGAACGTACTACCGGGATAAAAAGTAGCCTATGTGTTAATCCAGGTTAATTTTGCGAGGATAAGAGCCTGAAAGCGCATTTTCATCTGACTTGCTTCAAATTTATCGTCACTGCTCGGCTCCTATGTATCTTAGCGTTATGTTATATAGCCTATAACCTGCCCAGGAATATGGACTACAATCGTACTAAGTTTGATTAAAATCCCTTCAGTAGTTTTTGACCCAAGCGTGCACATACAGACAGACGGACAGACAGACAGACAGACAAAAAATTTACTGATTGCATTTTTGGCATCAGTATCGATCACCATTCATCCTCCAATATTAATGTTGAATGTATTTTCAATGTACAGAATTGACCTCTCTACAGTTTTATTATAAGTATAGATATTGTAAACTTTGTAAATTCAAATTATTAGATTGTAGTTTATCATGGACATTAATAAAGTTGTATTATTATATTAAACTAATATTTAAAATATGTAAAATAAAACATATTTTGTTATACCAAGAACTATTGTTTATCCCAATCTAAAATTGTACCCAATCCGTATCAAACAATCAAACCAACTTAAGGAACAAAATTGCATCTGCGTTTCCTATACAAGATAAAAATGTCTTCCCAAAAATTCATATTAATCACAGATAAAGAAAGATTCATTCCACTAGGTCCCCTTAAGCCGGGGGGACTGTAATTTAATTTCAACTTTCCTCCTTATCTCGATACAGCTTGATAAGGGATTTAATTAAGTTTACAAACTAAGTAATTTTTTATTAAAATTTTTGAGACTTGTTGTCCGCGGTCCGGTGGTTTTGTAATTTGGATTTTCGTTTTAAATTTTTAAGGGCATTTGGAAAAAATATTTTTGCTAGAATTTCAGAAGATTTCAGATTATCAGTCAGATGAAAATGGGAGATTTTTAGATGTCCCCTTATTTAACAAAATTGCATTATATTTTTTCACTTAGACAAGTACAGTCACCGAAGGAGATAAGTTTTCAGGATCGTTGGTGGTAAGAAACCGATTAATGTTTTTGAATGAAAACGTAATTGATAAATTGACTGTTTGTTTTTGATTAATTCGATTATATTTTATTCGAAAACAACTATAGATTTTTTATCTAAACAGTACAATTTCGTCTCAACTGAATTGGTGATCTCAAATGTGGATGCTGAGCAAGAGTTCGTCGGTTCACTTCCCAGGTCGAGCAAAGTATAATGTTAAGAATTTCTAGATAACAGCACGGAGTTGGAATCTGTGTCCGGTTGGTAGCTGTAGGCTTTTATTTTCTTTTATTTATTTTAGGAAGAGCTGTGTTGGTCTAGTACTAACGGCCACAATTTACGAGTTGTACGCGAGGCGTTTGACTGTGTATAAATTACTAGCTTCTGCCCACGACTTCGTCCGCGTCAAATTTTTGCTTCCCTGACCCTTCCCGTCACATCGAATTGCCTGCCAGTTTTCGACCATTTTTCGTCGCTGTTCCACCTTTTGATCGCAGCGTGATGTTATATAGCCTATAGCTTTCCTCATAAATAGGCTACCCAACACAAAAATATTTTTTTAATTCGGACTAGTCGTTCCTGAGATAAGCGCGTTCAACCAAACAAACAAACATACAAACAAACAAACAAAGTCTTCAGCTTTATAATATTAGTAAAGATTTAATTACGAAGGAAAACATCGTGAGGAAACTGGCATGTCTTAGAACCTAAAATTCGAAGACATGTGACATCTACCAGAGTTGGACCCGCGTGGACTACAGCCCACTTCCTCTCACCGAGATGAGGTCTGTGTCTCTCAGTAGTGGGAATATTATGGGCTTATCATTCTCATGTTTGCTTATTTTACAGTTTATATATATGCATGTAAACAAACAAGGTTAAAGAAAAACTGCCCATGTACCTACATTCTATCTAACTATTGCAGACTTAAAACAGAACTGACAGAAAATTGCCCGGACGTACTCCTCTGCATTCCTCTTAGTGAAAATGAGGCCTATTGCTATATAAATAAAATTTGTGAAAAAGTATCAACCTTGTAAATGTTCTCGGGGTCAAAGTCTCAATAATGTCGAGTCGTGCTTATTAATAAAACTTTTGTGATTAATAGTGGCATTCGCGTGAAATTGTGGAGTTATAGGAAGTTTTTTAAAGATCTTTTAGATTATTTGATTTGTTGCTTTTTCAGCGAAAATATAACTTATACAACAAAAAAATGTTACCCATAGGTTTATAAGCACCGTCACTTCAACCGGTCATAGGACCGGCTTCTCGATTCTAGCGGATTCCTGCGACCTTTACCTGGTTATCGGTCCACCTTGTAGGAGGCCTTCCAATGCTACGTCTTCCAATACGTGATCGTCACTCCAGAATCTTTCAGCACCGTCGGTCATGTTCTGCAAACACTATGCCCTGCCCACTGCCACCTTGGTACTCCTACGGATTTCTTAATTTCTGATTCGATCACGTAGGAAAATTCCAAGCATAGCCCTCTCCGTAGCCGTTTAGGTGACTTTCAGCTGTACACTAACCCTTGTATCGTTTGATTTTATAATTAAAGATTTATTGCCTTGGATCTTTGAATAAAGGTTCGAACCCAGACAAACACAGTTGACATAAACAGTAGTTGAGTCGACCAATATGCATTATAAACTTATGTGAATCAACCGTAGTTATCTTGAAAATGGAATAAACTTAGGTATTATGATACGTAACCGAGAAAAGCAAGAGAGAGCTTATAAGCATAAACATATCATCATCATTTCAGCCGAAAGACGTCCACTGCTGGACATACGCTTCCCCTAAACTCCCCCATTTCGACCGGTTTTATGCTTCACACATCCAGCGGTTTCTACGGCTTTCACAAGGTCATCATTCCATCATGTGGGAGGCCTTCCAACTCCTCCAGCCTCTTTCCAGCTTAAACATATAAGTGAGACGTTATTTCTATCGTGATTGTGGCAATATTCTTTACTGTCAGTTGTCTAATAGCCACAAGGCAAGAACTACATCTTAAAATTAGTTACGACGGCTCTGCGACAAGGCTAGTATTTTGAGGATATTCTATTCACTTGAGGCCTAAATATCTTGATCCTGAATCCCCATGGTTGATTGGAAATTATACATTAAAAGTTTGTTTTTTGGATCAACCAGTCGTAATTAGGCTATTCTGTTACCCAGTTACTTGGTTTTTGAGGCTCTCACTCCATGAATAATACTGATATGCAGATGCAACCCGTTAGATTAAAAGCTAATTTCAACAAAAATTAGAAAAGATGGGCTGATGATGATGACTACTATATCCATCCACCATCATCATTTCAGCCGAAAGATGTCCACTGCTGGACATACGCCTCCCCCACGTACCACCACTTCGATCGGTTCTGGGCTTCTCCCATCCAGCAGATTCCAGCGACTTTCGCCAGGTCATCGGTCCATCTCTTCATAAACATAGTAATATCAAACCAATACAGTACAACACGCTGAGAAAAAGATCATTTACACCTCCCGAGGCGAGCACGCGACGACGGCGCGCCGACCAAGTCACGTATCGGTTTAACCCAGGCTTCGAGTTCCGAACTACGATCCCGAACTCCATAGAGCCAGGATTAAAGGATTTGCTATTGTCAACGTGTTACCAACTTGGAAAAAGCGGTAAGCCGCCGACAGGGACACGAGTTTTTCGTGTTATATTCGGAATATGGTTGTATTTTTCCATGAATGAGGGGCGAATATTGTGGTTTGGTATTTTTTTTTGTAAATATGAGAGCTTCCTGGATCTGTGTTTAAAATTTTGAAACGTGGATATACTAGGCAATCATAGCATAGATGAGGTCAAGTAGATGTTTTATAACTCCGTGTGAAGGCAAAGGCAAGGTAGGTCGTTTTGTCTTTTGTTTTCTCGACTTGGAAGTAAAACAAGAACCACATAGGTACATAAATAAACTTACGTCTTCTACTCATGTAGTAGGCCAGAAACAATAGACCGCCACCTGCTACGATCCTTACATAATCTTTTTGCTTCGCTTACGTTCATACAACTGGCCAAACATGCACACCGTATACGAATATAACGCAACTGACTTTTCTGAAGAACATCACCAATAAGGTCGCTAATGTCCTCTAAAAGCGTCCCCTACCGGCGATTCCACTAAAATCTGCCTTGTAAGAATTAAAAAGATGATACATTATTCTATCACCAACTATAGCATAGCTGTGCTTTAGGTAATGTTTATCCTATTTTTGTAGATAAGACTCTTTCTACAATATTTTATGACTATGTACAGTATTGATCGAAAAGTGTCTATATTACTAACCCCCCTACCCCTTAGCTTCTATTTACCAACAAAACTATTCGTGTAAGCTCAATCATTACTTCAAAAGTTCTATTCTACCTGCATACTGTTCAGTCAATAAACAGACACTATGCTTTACAGACCTCTTCACAAAGAGACTGACCACAAATAACTATGCATTTCAGGAGCTTGCATTTCTAACCAGAACTGGTCAGTAACTGAATGATTTTTGACTTTACATTTCGTGAAGCGATCATTAATTTGTAAAATAACGAAGGCGGATATTTTAGCCCGCTTCCTGGTACATGGCGAAATGCGTTGTTTTCGTAACGACGCGCGACGTAACTCAAAATCCTGCATCGCGCAAGGAGAGTTTTCCGAGCAACTAGCAAAACCATCCGATATCAATCGTTGGGCAGTAGCCCACTAAACACAGCACTGGTTTGGTCGGAGGTTCGTCCGAACTGTACACCCTGTACCTTATTCCACAAACCTACTGATATCGTTTTCTTCATTCCTTATATATAATGAACAAGAACTAAATAAAAAGATTTAGATAGAACAGTGTTTTAAACCTACTGAACATCAAGCATTTCTTCCGTGTAAATTATTCACGTAATAACCATAATATGAGTAATAAATATAAAATTATTAATATTTGTTTTGCGTGTAGTCGCTTATGTTGAACTGTTCAGGTTAATAAGCTGTCATTATGTGTTATGGAGTTGCATTCTGACATGAAAAGTTGCGCGCTTTCGTGTTTCATGCTTTAAGACCTGGCTGGATTTTGTTACGTCTGTGATAACTTTAACTGCAAATATAAATTATAACACAACTCGTTGCTTAAGTAACATAAAACCATTATTAACATTAATTGTTCCGTGTGATGCCGGACGTAAAGAATATCATCATCCCATTTTTCCAGTAGGTGTCGTAAAAGCTGACTAAGTGACTTACTAGAGAATGGGCAGCAACATTCTCTATGCATTTTACCACCATACTGCGATCGTCAACCCGTCTGACAAGCGTGGTGATTATGGCAAACCTCCCCAAGTTGGACGAGTTCTATGTCCAACAGTGGACGTCTTTCGGTTGAAATGATGATGATGATTATTAATTTACGAGGATTTTTTGGCTTAGTGAAAAAAATCCGTTAGGTCATCTACTAATGCTACTAATTGGGCACGATAGAGCGACATAACATTGTTTATGTCTTATGACAGAATGGTAAACCATCGATTGCGGACTCCCGGCCACCGCAGGCGCGAGCTTGCGGGTGGCGAGCAATGGGTAGCTCGCCGCCCGGTAAGGACCAAGCTCGGGTCGACGGCGCGCAGTGTTCCACGCGCGCCTCAAAGAGATGTCAGCAGCAGTGTAGGGGTCTACTAGGACCGATGCCTGCCGGGGTCGCGAGATTGTTCGAAAGAGATACCGTGACCCTGGCACATGGGCAACTGATGGAACACGGGTGGGTTTTAGTCAGTAAAAGTCTGACACGCCCTTCCGCTCCGCCCAGAGCGGGAGAAGTCATTTGATGATTTCCCATCCTGAAAAAAAAAAATAAAAAAAAATGGTAAACCATATCTCTGCTTTTACCGTGTTCTCACGTTCTGTTAAACGACAGAACATACCAGGCGTTACCAGGCCTGTGGAGGCCTGTTGTGGCCCGCGCTCAGCATTTTCATATAAACAAAGCAAAATGAAACGCGGTCATACAGGCAACGACGCTCCACCCACCCTACGCCCCGACGCCCCTACGCCCCACCTTGCGACTCCGCGCCTTTAACTCTCCGACTTCCGCGGACGGGTGGCGACGGGTCGCCACTGGCCCCATCGAATGGGACGGTTCCAATGAACTGTCAACCTGGCCCAGCATGATGCGGTCTGTGCCTTGGAAACGTAGCATTATCAACTCATAAACTATTCCATCACATCCTTTTTTCAATTATTGGTATTGTGTCAACTGTGTGCTAGTACATTTTCAGTCACCTTAATATCCAGCTTCAATTCTATCCCAAAACCAGCTGATTACCAAAATTCTACCTCTATACCCAATATAAGCTGCATTCGTAAAAACTGCAAGCAACACAATGGACTTCCGTCAACAAAAGCGTACTAACATTCATTTTACCTCACCCTACCCACAAAGAATTTCAAATATGGCGGCTTCGTTCGAAATTCAAAACCGACAGGTCCATAATCCAATGAGTTTCAACTAGCCAGTATTACGGCGCAGAACTCCGTATAAAGGATCTAAATTACCCCCAAATGGGAGATGTAATCGATTTTTCTTTGCCTACCCTCAATTAGCCGTTTCTGGCGTGTGGATGTATCAATTGCAGGTACCGTTCGCAGAATAGTTGGGGAGAAAGTTTTGTAATTAAGAAAGTAATAATATTTCTTGGTGCAGGCGGAGTTTTGGAGAGTTTTTCTGTTTCTGTACGTCAAGTTGTTATCGGCGGCCTTTTGATGATTATTTTTGCTAACAATACAACATATTTTGACAGTAATATTTCCGAAGCTTTTCGTGTTTAGTGAAAAATCTAGGACATTTCAAAGATGTCACGATTATTGAACGAACCCAAAAACTACACTGCCTTTAGATTTTTATTATGATCAGCACGCGTAGCATGACCGCCATAGAAAGAACTTTGTCTATTCTTGGTAGAATAGAGATAGAATTGTCATGCTACGCCAGGATAAAACGGTACAAATCTTTCTACAATCTGTAATTTTGTCTTTAATCTTTCTACAATCTGTAACTTTGTCTATTCTTCCGTCGACAAAACCCATTTCTACGGTGGTCATGCTACGCGTGCAGGTAAATAAATTTTCTCTCACCACAGATGTGAAACGAGCTGTTTTTACATAGTGGTTTGTTTCTTAGATTCGACTCTTAGATCGATAAAAGTGTTGTTCAGTTTATTCATTCACTAGGAATCTCTTAATAATAGCCTTCTTTGGGTGGGAAATCATCAAATGACATCCCCCGCTTTGGGCGGAGCGGGAGACGTCATTTAATCCTTCAGTTTCCTTTGCCAGGACCACGGTAACTCTTTCGAACAAATCCGCAACCCCATCGGTCCTCGCGCCTTATTAACAACCTGTAGTCTAGATTCGTGCCCGATTGAAGTTAATAGGCTCGCCCTTTATTACACAGGGAAAATCATAACTGGTAAAATATGGGTGTATTATAGATACACCACTGTTTAACATTTCCGCTATTCCAGACGCGTTGTTAAAATTGTTGTGAAATTAATTTGGCACAATTTTGTTGCTAACGCTACATACCGGGGCATCTAATTGCACCTCGACTGTCCGAACTAGGTAGTATTTAATTTAGCACTCACGTAACGGACACGACACGACTGCCCGCAGGTTGGACAACATTTGTGATATCTAACAATAGGACGCTTATTTACACGAATTTTATTCATTATATTGCACAATTTTTTACTGAGGTTTAGCGATGAAATATTAGCAGAATTCGAGCAGGTTTCGTCAGGAAAATTCAGGGTTATCATCAGCATTTCAGCCGAAAAATGGTCTATGGCTTAACATAGACCTCCCTCATACGCCGTCCCTCATACGCCGCCACTTTAACCGGTTCTGTGCTGCATTCAGCGGATTCTTGCGGTTTTGACCAGCGCTTTCAACGCTATGTCTTTCAGTACGCGGTTAACACTCCAGAAATTTTCGCCCCATCCATGAAAACTCATTGTTCAGCAAATTGATTTTCAACTTCAATTGTCCCTTTAATCAAATCACAAACTTCTTATTATTTAACAGTTACTTGTATAAACCTAATAAATTCGCCAATTGACGTCGGATGTCAATTTGTTTACCAATTCATTTCCCTAACTCTACTTATATTTTTTACATAATTTACCTGGCTTAGTATCTGCTATTTCTGTGTCACTTAAAAAAGTCTATTAGCATGGAATGATTAAAAAAATATATGACTGAAGTGTAAAAGTGTTTGTACAAACCTACTTGCAGAAATAAAATCATTTTTCATTTAAGACTGACATTGACATGTATGAGGAAATTTGAAAGTGGCATTGATAACTGTAGCAGATGAGGTATTCCACTAACAGCACTGATTTGAACAGCACTTGCCCGAACCACACTTGAGACCTTCCACTAACAGCACTGAAACAAAATTCTGTAACGTGCTGTTCGGTGGAACAATTTATCGTTATTTTATTTAGTGTCCGAACCGCACCTGGTTATAATTATTAGTGATGGGATGAATTTATTCTTTGTTCAGGATATTACAAACATATCGATTCGGCAACTGTGCGTGGAAGGTTTTTGAATGCGGTTGAATATTAACGTATGCAATTTGTTAAATATTGGATTCAAATCACTTAAATGTTGTTTGGAAAAATGGGGAAGAAAACAGTTGAAATCGCCCTGTCGTAGCTAGTTCCAAAAACAAGTTAGTACGAACTTGTTTTGGGAGCTAGCGTGAGATGGTTTATTTCTTTTTTGTGACAATTACTCGTTGTTGTCTTCGTAAATAGTCCGAAAATATAGTCCATCATGTTCCAAAATACTGTGAGATTAGTAGATGGTGTATGCCGATGACATTATTCTTGTCGGTGAAGATGTGTCTGAGATCCAGAGCAGATTGGAGAAGTGGCAACAGAAACTGGAAAATGTTGCCTTGAAAATCAGCAGAACCAAAACCGAATAAATGTTTTGCGATTTCGGCGGTCTCTCCAGTTCTGGAGCCATAGCGCTTGATGGTGGGCTTCTCCCGTCTGCTCCGACTTTCGGTAACTCGGTCCACTCGTGCAAAGCGATGGCTAAGTAGATCGGACGGATAAGTACAGAATAAACACTGGATGGATGAAATGGCGGCAGGTCACAGGAACTACATATCTGGGACTCCCACATCCCCCTTAAACTTAAGGGAAAAATATATAAAACCATGGTCAGACCTGCTGTCTTGTATTGGTCAGAATGTTGGGCCACAAAAGGGATGAAAGAAGTGCATGCAGCTGAGATGACAATGTTAAGAGGGATGTGTGGTGTTACTCGATTGGATATAATAAGAAATGAGTACATAAGAAGTCTGAAAGTGGCAACAATAACTGAAAAGTTGTGATGATACCATGACAACCGATTTCCACACAGCTTTTATGAAGGTCACGTGTTATGAAGGAATGGGGAAAATGTCGTGAGGAAAGTCTTGAGTATGAATGTCAATGGCCATAAGAGTAGAGGGAGACCATAGAAAAGATGAATGGACTGTGTGAATTATGATATGGATAGAAAGGGGGTGACTACTGAGATGACGAATAATAGAGAAGTGTGGAAGAAAAAGATATGTTGCGCCGACCACAAATAAATTGGTATAAGGGCAGGAGAATGATGATGTCAAAATTATTTGAGATCTGTCATCAGACACCAAAATTGTGTAAAAAACCTATAAAACCACAGTCAAAAATGTAGATTTTGGAAGGTACTGCCTATTGAGAACTGAATGGTAAAACGACCGAATTTGGACGGTAATGCAAAATCAGAGGCAAAATAACTGAGGCAAAATAATCAGTGCTGTTAGTGGAATACCTCATTTGAACAGCACTTGCCCGAACCGCACTTGAGACCTTCCACTAACAGCACTGAAACAAAATTTCATAACGTGCAGTTCGGTGGAACAATTTATCGTTATTGCAGTTAAGTGTCCGAACCGCACTTAGGTTAAATATTTTTTTTAGTGATGGGATGTATTATTTTTCCAAGGCAAACAAACAAAACCTATCGATACAAATGGGCAGACACTAAGACTTGTACCGGATAATTCCACCTTGTTCATGTATCTTATGTAGATATATCTATTTATGACAATTAAATATTATCCAAGTACTTTTTTTATCCAGCTTAGGATATCGGACATCAGAAATTAAAATATAATTTTGTATCATCTTATTCCACCACTGTCAACGCAGAAATAAAAAAATAAATGGTACAAAATCTAAAAAAAATATCTTACGCCGCGCGTTGCATTGTAATAATTGTCATAAGTTTTCGAATACATTTTACACAATCTAATCTCAAAATCACAATCAAAACCTACCAAACAGCAACATATGCATCATTCGTAGCCTGACATAGGGCTCATTTCCCGTATAGTCTATGACATTTTTGGTTTGTGCTGACGCGACAGACTGGTGACAAACGGTCAAAGGTTTCAGTTTGGAGATGGAACTATACACAAACTGAAACCGTCGACCTATTCACAGTTATTTTGCCTCTGATTTTGCATTACCGTCCAAATTCGGTCGTTTTACCATTCAGTTCTCAATAGGCAGTACCTTCCAAAATCTACATTTTTGACTGTGGTTTTATAGGTTTTTTACACAATTTTGGTGTCTGATGACAGATCTCAAATAATTTTGACATCATCATTCTCCTGCCCTTATACCAATTTATTTGTGGTCGGCGCAACATATCTTTTTCTTCCACACTTCTCTATTATTCGTCATCTCAGTAGTCACCCCCTTTCTATCCATATCATAATTCACACAGTCCATTCATCTTTTCTATGGTCTCCCTCTACTCTTATGGCCATTGACATTCATACTCAAGACTTTCCTCACGACATTTTCCCCATTCCTTCATAACACGTGACCTTCATAAAAGCTGTGTGGAAATCGGTTGTCATGGTATCATCACAACTTTTCAGTTATTGTTGCCACTTTCAGACTTCTTATGTACTCATTTCTTATTATATCCAATCGAGTAACACCACACATCCCTCTTAACATTGTCATCTCAGCTGCATGCACTTCTTTCATCCCTTTTGTGGCCCAACATTCTGACCAATACAAGACAGCAGGTCTGACCATGGTTTTATATATTTTTCCCTTAAGTTTAAGGGGGATGTGGGAGTCCCAGATATGTAGTTCCTGTGACCTGCCGCCATTTCATCCATCCAGTGTTTATTCTGTACTTATCCGTCCGATCTACTTAGCCATCGCTTTGCACGAGTGGACCGAGTTACCGAAAGTCGGAGCAGACGGGAGAAGCCCACCATCAAGCGCTATGGCTCCAGAACTGGAGAGACCGCCGAAATCGCAAAACATTTATTCGGTTTTGGTTCTGCTGATTTTCAAGGCAACATTTTCCAGTTTCTGTTGCCACTTCTCCAATCTGCTCTGGATCTCAGACACATCTTCACCGACAAGAATAATGTCATCGGCATACACCATCTACTAATCTCACAGTATTTTGGAACATGATGGACTATATTTTCGGACTATTTACGAAGACAACAACGAGTAATTGTCACAAAAAAGAAATAAACCATCTCACGCTAGCTCCCAAAACAAGTTCGTACTAACTTGTTTTTGGAACTAGCTACGACAGGGCGATTTCAACTGTTTTCTTCCCCATTTTTCCAAACAACATTTAAGTGATTTGAATCCAATATTTAACAAATTGCATACGTTAATATTCAACCGCATTCAAAAACCTTCCACGCACAGTTGCCGAATCGATATGTTTGTAATATCCTGAACAAAGAATGAATTCATCCCATCACTAATAATTATAACCAGGTGCGGTTCGGACACTAAATAAAATAACGATAAATTGTTCCACCGAACAGCACGTTACAGAATTTTGTTTCAGTGCTGTTAGTGGAAGGTCTCAAGTGTGGTTCGGGCAAGTGCTGTTCAAATCAGTGCTGTTAGTGGAATACCTCGTTCAAATCAGTGCTGTTAGTGGAATACCTCTAGCAGTTGTGTGGGAATCGGTTGTCATGGTATGGTCACGTGATACGGAAGAATGAGGAAAATGTCGTCAAGAAAGTATTGAGTATGAATGTCGATGGCTATAAGAGTAGAGGGAGACCAAATAAACGATGGGTGGACTGTGTATTATGATATGGACAGAAAAGGTTGACTACTGTGATGACGACTAATAGTGAGGAGTGGAAGAAAAACTGGGTTGTGGAGTTCAGATAGGCAGTCACTCCATGTAAAATACTGGTATTCACCTGCATCCGGTTATTATAAGACATATAAGACGATTCCGACATAAGTGAGAACAGGTTACACAGATGAAAATGACTTGAGTATGTCTAAGTCTTTATTGTTCCTTCCTTACCGTGTATGTCTGATGGCAATAAAATCTACTCCACATAAACGAACTAGGTTCCGTATGGTGCCGGACGTAAAGAATAGCACCATCCTATTTCTTCCCGTGGGTATTGTAAGTGGCGACTAAGGGACTTACTAGAGAATAGGCAGCAGGATCTATGTAGGAATAATAAAAAAAATGATGTTCGTTTGTAAACGCAACACTTCAAATCTGCTGGACCGATCTGACGTGCTTTTGTTTTAAAATATTCGAAATAGTCCGAATTAGGAAAAATCTGAAAGCTACCGGGAAAATTTGAGAAAACTAAATTTTGTATAAATTATTGAAATCTTGACTGGACAATGTCAATAATCTAAACTTGGTTTAATGCTAAATTCTCTCGCATCCATTCGCTGCATTAGTTTGTCACGAAAACTTATTTAAAGTTACCTGCCATCGTGTTTTATAATTTCAACAAAAGTTTCTCTCATGTCATGTTCTTAAAGACCAAAACTTTTGACTGACTTTGACAATCTTAACTTTCTCAATTGCTGTCCGTTCCTTCGAAACGATTCTGTCTCTTGCCATTTAACGCTTATAAAGGGTGTTGTTACAAGTAAATGTAAGGTAAGTTAGGTACTATTATTATAACGTAATGATCACGCCTGGGCCTCGAAGAGATAGGCAGAGAAAAACCCACATTTCGCCAGTAAGTATTTAAGTCTCATTTAATAGAGGGCGAGTCTATTGCTATCGACCGGACACTAATTCACACCCAGGGCTGCTATTGAGGTATCAATATCATCCTCATTTCAGACGCTGTCCACTGCTGGACGTAGGCCTCCCCCAATTTGGGAGGGTTTGGCATAATCGCCACGCTTGGCAAGCGGATTGGCGATCGCAATATGGTGGTAAATTACACAGTGAACGCTGCTGCCCGTTCTCTAGTTAGACCCTTATTCGCCTCTTACGACACCCACGGGAAGAAATGGGATGGTGCTATTCTTTACATCCGGCACCACACAGAACAATGATGCGATATACCTAATTGTAAAAGCCCAATAACAGCCCGTAGCACGACCTGGAAATCGAACACAGGACCAGCACCTAATGCTCAGCAATAATATTCTAATGAAAAAAAAAAATAGTTAAAAAAAAAACTAAAAAACACGCTCCCATAGAAAAACGAACTAAAAAGTAGAAAATAATGGAAAAAAGAGCGTGGTTGTTTGGTTTTTTTAAACCATTATTTATTTTTTAGGATGTTTCGAATTTTGAGTCGTATTTCAGCGTAGTTTGTGACGTATGTCAGCGTAGTTTGTGACGTATGTCAGCGTAGTTTTCGAAGACAGTTTTTTGCTGTTCTGGTAACCCTGGCAAGGATAATGGCACAAATTTATGAAATTATAGTATTGTCATCGGTGTTCGATAAGTCTACAGAGTTTAAATGAAATCTGGTTGTTTAAAGTGGGTCAAAATTGCGCTATAAGGAGTCGGTTAAAAAGAAACTTACAAACATACAAGTGAAGCTAATATAAAGCGTGTAATAATATGCATCGAATTGTTTTCTGAAAGCCTTATAATCCTGGTCAAAATCCTGTCAAATTGAAAAAAAAAACAGCCAACTACTTGACATGATATTTGACAGCAGATCATAATGGTCTATTGGCAACTGATCGTTACAGGTAATATAAACTAATAATGATTAGTCAGATATAGAAGCAGACATAACTCCTAGCCAAAACAAGATGCTATCAAGTGTTTATAGCTTCAGTGCTGCTCTGATGTAGGTGTACGATCTCATTAAGATTATCTGCCTGAGTTATTACGTGTTTATGTTATTAGCTTGGGTTTGAGCTAGATTGGAATCGCTATGATTGTGAATAGGCAAATAAAGTACGTTAGATATACACAAATGTTGGTTAGAGTGGCAATCTATACTAATATTATAAAGCTGAAGAGTTTGTTTGTTTGGTTGAACGCGTTAATCTCAGGAACTGCTGGTCCGAATTCAAAAAATCTTTTTGTGTTGGGTAGCCTATTTATCGAGAAAGTCTATAGGCTATATAACATTACGCTGCAATTAGTGGGAGCGGAGCAGTCATGAAAAATGTTGCAAAAACGGGAAAAATTACACGGAAAGGCGATTCGACGCGATGGGAAGGGTTGGGGGAGCAAGAAATTTAATGCGAACGAAGTCGCGGGTAGAAGCTATTATTATTATATATATTTTATATAATATAGAGTTACTTGAGAAAAAAATCCTTTCAGAAAAGTGTTAAGTTTCGACATTTTCAAGACCTAATTTGGTTTTGCCAGCAATCGTACAGCTCATAATAGGGCAGAAAAGTAGTCTGGGTCATTGTCACCGGTCAATGACCACTTTTACCATAGTAAAATGCACCAACTATAGTATGAATTTCGTTATACCAATATCTGTCTCTATAAAACATTATTGAGTCCCGGTTTGTAAGGTAGGGTAAGGTTGCTACTATTGGACCACGTAACTTTCAATGGGCATAAAATCTTAACTATAGCAGTAGGGAATATAGAAATTGGTTAAATGAATAGAGTTTTTATTGAAGTATCCGCAGCTATTGTTTCAGATTTTTTAAATAAAGTTTATAGCGTTAAAAGAGCAAAAAGTAAATATAATATGGTCACCTTATTTGGACCAGTGTAACCTTGATTGGACCACATAGTTGCTATCATTGGACTTAGGCAATTTTGGCCTACTGCTCCATTCAAGGTGCCTACAACAAAATATTATTTTTAAATGAGAATTATTTATTTAAATGAGAAATTACTTTTCAACTCATAATTTTTGAGGTTTTCAAAAATACATAATACCATTTTTTGCCAGCCGTTTCTTTTTCTTTATTAAATCTGTACTAAACACCAAAACTTCTGCTATTTGAAAGGCCAAACTTCTTATGTCTGTTGGTGTTACACCATATAAACACCGTTCCAATTCTAAAATAAGTTCGATAGGCTTTTTCTGCAGTTCTGGATTCAGATCTACTACTGAATCAACAATTTGTTTGCAACCTTCGTATTTTCAGTATTTAATTTTAGTATTTTACATATAGTGACTCAATCAAATCAAAATACTTTTATTTCAAATAAGCCTACAAGGGCACTTGTGAAACGTCAAAAGCTAGGTGCACGGTTCCAAATTGTTGATTCCTATGGAGAAGAGCCGGCAAGAAACTCCACCATTTTTGTCATCGTATCGTTTTTTCAGTGTCGCTTTAGGCACTCCGTAAATCCTGCTTGCTTCGTTTAAACCTACTTCACCCTTACATAAAGTTTGCAAAGCTAAATCCATTCCAGGTATAATATTAATATAATAATACTACCCTCTTTTCGCCATGCTAAAAGAAAAATAAAAAATAATGAAATCGACACTTTAAAAAGTCGCCATGATTGGACCGGTGCAATCAAAGAGCTATGCAGTGGTCCATTGATGGCAATTTGCTAGTACTTCACTCAAAAAATAATTAAAAAAGAAATGAATTGTTTGTTAAAAAAATATTTTAACAGCTAGCTACATCGATAAATGTGCAATCTTATTAAACAAAACCGGCCAAGTGCGAGTCGGACTCGCGTACCGAGGGTTCCGTACAAACCTGTAGGTATTTTCGGTTTAAAAATATATATATTTTTTTTAATTTTTATATTTCAGTTGATTGAATGTAAGGTAAATTGCGGTTTACGATTTATGACGTTTTAAAAAAAAAACTACTCACTCGATCTCGTTCAAACCAATTTTCGTTGGTAGTTTACATGGTAATGTACATCATATATTTTTTTTAGTTTTGTCATTCTCTTATTTTAGAAGTTACGGGGGGGAGGACACACATTTTACCACTTTGGAAGTGTCTCTCGCGCAAACTATTCAGTTTAGAAAAAAATGATAATAGAAACCTCATTGCCATTTTTGAAGACCTATTCATAGATACCCCACACGTATGGGTTTGATGAAAAAAAAAACATTTTTGAGTTTCAGTTCTATGTATGGGGAACCCCAAAGTTTATTGTTTTTTTTCTATTTTAGTGTGAAAATCTTAATACGGTTTACAGAATACACCTACTTACCAAGTTTCAACAGCATAGCTCTTATAGTTTCGGAATAAAATGGCTGTGACATACGGACGGACAGACAGACAGACAGACAGACAGACAGACAGACAGACATGACGAATCTATAAGGGTTCCGTTTTTTGCCATTTGGAAACGGAACCCTAAAAATCGTGTGAAGATACATAATAGCACTATACTTACATGGTAAGATATAAAGAAAGAATTTAAGATTAACCGCGCGGACAACACGACGACATGCATCTCTCCTCAACCAAGCCTTCGCCGACATTGGCGGTAAGGGGGCTGAGCGGGGGGTCGTAAAGCTAGCGAGCCGTTATAAGAAACGATTTTTAAAAACAATCGTTCGCGAGATAATGAAGTGGTCCGAACAAAGCGCTGGTCCAAAGATCGCAACCTTACCCTATGTGAAACCGGTGAAAATAAGACCTTATGTGTGGTTACCGACAACGTCAGGAAACCCCTTTTCATATGGTTTTGAAAAGGTGGATTGAAATTTTTACAAGCATACTGTGTACATCCTGCATTGTTATTTTTAACATACACAACACGTCTCTCTTCGAATTGTTAGGAAGAGGTTTACCTATAGTACACTCACATTGTGCCAGTCACATTTAAGTTCCATGTAACAGTGGGCTGAACTTATTACATAAACAAAACACAAATCAAGACTGGGCTATTATTGACAAAATCCCAGATAGCGAAAAATCCAATAACGCTTTGCCTGAACTCGGGATCTACCTCTTACTCAGTAGTAGTGCATTCAGTTGAAACTATTTAACAGATTTTTTATGACGCGAAACTGATATACAACCTTAGGTTGCTAAATACAGTGCCAAACCAATTACGAAGCCAACTATACCACTTATGAGCTCATAAAAAAATTATCAAGTCTGTTCCTCCAGCATTTACAGTATCTGATTTCGATACTCAAAACCCTGCCCTAAATGACGTTCATCCAACATATTTTTATAATCCATAAAGTAAAGTTTACCTGCCAAGAAAATAAGGCCTTAAAAATTACCAATCCCTCGTCACAAACGCGGGTCTTTCTGACCGAATTCGGACAATAGCCACAAACAACATAATACACAATTCAAGGCCTCACATCTTCGGCAGGAAACAGAAATACATAAAAGTAGAACGTGACACAAAACTCGGGGTTTGTACGTAACTGGTCGCTTGAAAGGTCACATTGATATAGAAAAATGTATAAAAGTTTTCGTATTTCTTAATCTGCTAATCAGGCGTTTGAAAACTGAATTCATTGAGTGAAAGGAAACTTTTTCCTGAACGTGTTTTCCTGGAGTCAAAAATTCGAAGATATGTGGCATTCATTAACCCACAATGGGCTCGCGTGATGGTTTAAGGAGCTGTCTCTCTCATAGAGAGAAGGTAAATGTCCTTATAGCCTGCATATCAATGGTACTTACAGGTTCCATGGATTTATAGGACACGAGGAAAATGGTAAGCTTTGAAAAAAGATCGCGTTTTGTACTATTATTACATGGATATTTTAATATTTTTTATCGTCTTCCACTGTATGTTTGTAATAAAGTTATCATATACGTTTTCTTGATTTCAAGCAGTAACAGTTACTGAAAAAAATAGTTAGTAAAAAAAAGGCCGCTAAAAATTATTTCAGTGACCTCAAACATTCGTTTCTGTATCTCGCCTCGAAGGACCAAAAACAACAGATATCCCAATCGTGTCCAGTAATATACACATATCAAGTCATATAACAAGATAATATTACCCCGAAGGCTATAACTGGGCATTAGGATTTATGGAGTCCCTTTTGGGCTCCCTTGGACAATGTTTAAATAAATGTCCGCTTGTAAAATGACTGAACGTGGTTATTTTCCGTTTTCTGTTATTTCTGGCCTTAGAGGTCACATGCCACCGCTCCCTTTCTTTTTACTTTTTCTAGAAATATAAGGGTTGGTTAACAGAAGATCCTAGCCTTTTCCTAACTGTGTTGAGGTTGGCTTTCAGTGTAATCGGATGTGGCTGAATACCAGTATTTTAAATGGAGCGACTGTTTATCTGATCTCCACAACCCAGTTACTGGGTACTATGATACTTTTTAGTAAGACTGGTTTGCCCCAGACTTCCGGGCTTCCGACGACCCGTAACGATTGTCAAAGACTATGAATGACAGCCGGAACAAACAGCTTAACGTGCTTTCGGAGGCATGGAGGGGTCTTGGTATGTAAATATGCTCACTCATATACAGACCAGTCGCGACAAGCGCAGATTTTGCTCCACAAGCTCTTGCACTTAGCTAGATTTCGGGATTTCCTAGTAATTTGGTTGGTGTATAAAACAATTGTAGGTATTATTATTCAATTGCATCTCTATAAACCAGTTTATTTTAGGTTCTGCACTTTAAGACGCAATTATGAACAACAGTTTCATATATTTCCCTGCTTTCCATATTGTGTTTCTCATATGAACGCGTTAAAAATATTAAGTAGGTAACACAAAAACATCCTAAGCATGATTCCATGTTCTAAAAAAAGGAGAACTATTGAAAATAATACAAAAAAGAAACTTGGACAATATATTCGTAGGCTTTCAATATCGGTTGACCCAAACATCGTATAAATATATAGCAGTTAATGCGATACTGTTGTATTTTGGTCCTGTTGCCCATTCTGGTCCTCTGGGCCGCACGTGCCGATTGTATAGAAGGCTCTAATGGGTTTCTTATGAGAATAGGTTATGAGGACTTGTGAAAAGATTTTGGTGTGTATATTTTGGTGTGGAAGTCAATAAAGGTTTTTAGTAGAGATGATATCGAAAGTAATATAGATAATTTGCATAATATACAGTGATGGTCCCGAAAAAATGGCCGCGACTGACTAATACTTGTGTAAATTATATCATCATAACTACCGGCATGTCTTAGAACCAAAAATTCGGAGCCATGTGGCATATACCAACCCGCACTGGGCCCGCCTCTCGGTGGATCACGGTCCACTCTCTCTCACAGAAAACAGGCCTGTATGCCAGCAGTGAGAACTTCTCGTAAGAATGTCTCAGAAGCAGCCTGAAGGCTAGATTTGTGCCGGATTCGTGGCGAGAGACTTGTCCCCTATTACGTGGAACCTAAACATAATTGGCGGAATTTGGGTGTACTTTATATGTATACGTTTGCGGAACTTTTTGAGGATTAAAGGTGTGACATGATGTTACGTATTACAGTTTTAAGTGTGAAAATTACGCAGGGTCTTACTGCTAAAGAGATTCGTAAGATAGAATATTTGAAGCAAACACATATAAAACAAGCTTTATGCCAAAAGTCTAAGTTTAAAAACAGTGAATATTCTAAGTAAATGTTCACCAGTTATGTTTAAGACCCATGTATAGGATAATGCAGCTAAATTACAGAAATCTTGAATACATCTACTTATTAAACATACTTGCTAGATTTAAAGACCATATTACAAAATGGAGACATTATCTCAGACACTCCCATTCTTACAAAATCAATACAACTCCGTAATACACGAACAAAAAAATAGCATTAAAAAACTTAAATAATTTAAAGTTGCGACAAAACTACGGTTCTTCGGCGCTGCGAAGTTTTCCCATTGAATATATTAGAAGTTTTTATATCAACTTGGTTAATATTTCAATAAGGGATTTACATCCATGATGTGGAACTATCTGGAGGTTTCCAAATATTATTATTATCTTTTTCATCACTGAGTTGGTGGGTTGTTAATTTTGTGTGTATTAGTTGGGGTGTCACGCTAGTGAAGGTTTAGGTATTCGTGACAAGTATGACGTATTTTAGGTAATAATATTATATTTCTCTATTGCTGTCAAAGGCGACTGGTATAATTATTATTTAAGCAAATATGTGAGCAGTGGTGACTCAGTGATAACAGCTGCAACTTACGAAATGTAGGTCATAGGTTCGAACGTAGACATACGCTTTACTTCGTGTAAACTATTTCATCAACACTGCTCACAAAATCTTGAAAGAAAAGATAGAGCGGAAACCAACATATCTTAGAAAAGAAAATTCGAAGACGTAGCATCTACCAATCCGCACTTACAGCCCATTCCTTCTCGATGAGAGCCTATGCTCCTACAATGGGGACATTATAGGCTCTTTATGCGTTTACTAGCTTTTACCAGCGGCGTGGCCCGGGTATTATACGTATAAATAAACCTTCCTATTGAATCACTCTATCTATTAAAAAAACCGCATCACGCAACTTTGTTTTATACTATGTAGTGATTTAACAATCTGTAGGATCTTCTGGTACAAAATTTTGACAATTATTGTCTTGCCGGGTGTTATAATTTTGGTAGCATTTCTCATTGTAATCAGGTAATTTTTCCATTTACATCAATCGTTTATTTTAGAACGACCTTACCGATTTTCAAATCTAGATCTAAATAGCCTTTGTTTTCCGACATAATTATCTGCATAATTAATGTATAAAATTACAATGGTCTGTATGTTCAATGCTTCCAGCCTTATTGATGTCTAAAACAATAGAAACCTAATGAAAGGCGGGCAAAAGGAATACTGGACCAACTCTATTTTATTCCCTTGACTACTTCGAAAGAAAATAAAGCCACGACACCACAATATCAATATGACGGTGATAAAAAACAGTCAACGCGACACTTGGTCGCAATACGCTTCAGTATTCCTGTGGCGGTGGAGTATTTATTTAGGCTCGGTTATTGGGCTCATTGGGCTGGGCTGCATCGACTTCATTATTTTGGTTACAGCCGGCGGCTGTTGATTGTGACTGTCTTCCTACGATATTTAAGAGGTGGTATAAGATTGTATTGGTTGCTTGTAGCAAAAAACCGTTCTGCAATAAGTGATCCACATTTACGTACTTAATTTCTAACATAAACTTATTTTTCTGATGTTAAGAAGAAGATGATTTTGACATTTAATTAATATCTTTTCCATAAAAAAAAATGTTTCGTAATTTAAATATTTCTATTGATTAATAACTAAATCTTAATGTAATTATGACATATAATTTTAATGATTAATAACTAAATTTTAATGTAATGATGACCCATAATTTCACTCAAAACCATATTTGTACGCCGGAAACGGCAGAATATTGTGAACGTAATAAATCCACATAACAAGTTTGTACTATATTCTGACAAATAAATGCTTTCTTTCTTTAAGTGAATGGTATATTTTTGAGAAATAGATCTATTAAATCCTTAATAATCATCTATTTAACAGTTGGGCTGATCCACAAATTTAAGGTCGCTCAGCTCTCTACGCGCGAGAGGAGTGGTGGCCCAGTGGTATTGGTCCCGACTTACGAGCTGTAGGTCGTGAGTTCGAATCCGTACCCGTGCACAAGCGTAGTGTGGGACGCCACCCAGAAAGATGAACCGACGCCCTCAGAAAAGTAGCTGGGACAAACTAGACGCGGAAGGCGGAGGATTGGATGTTGTGACAACTAGACCTATGTCCAGCGGTGAACGTCTTTCGTGAATGACGATGATGAATCGCCAACTCAGTACTCAATACCCTTTCTAGTAATTTCATCTGTCACTCCATCGCCCTTCCATTGTTTCTTTGGTCTTTCCCTCATTTAGCCATAAAAAGTTGGACTCGAAATTTTCCAACCTAATCCAGGTTTATTTTTTAGCTGTCTTTATATCATACTGACTATTTGTCACACCGTTATATTCATTTCATATTGGTATAAAAAAGGAAAATATCTGTTTGCTATACTAAATGAAACAGATATACATCAATACAGTTTCGTAAATAAACAAATGCACACGCGAAACATTTTGCAACATAAATGTTGCTCTATCGACTAAATCAAACATTGCATTCACTCAGAAGTTTTGAATTTCCTATTACGTTCGTCGAATCGTAGATATCTGCCATCGTCAGTTTCGCTTATTTGAATGCTATTGTATTTATAGTTTGACCTAGAATTGTAGTTACTTAACATAGCAGAGGGATGGATAGGATACACTCACATTTCGCCAATCATGTTTAAGTCCCATAACATCATCATTATCTGCCTAGCCTTTTCCCAACTGTGTTGGCATCGGCTTCCAGTTTAACCGTATGTAGCTGAGTATCAGTATTAAATATGGAACGACTACCCATCTGACCTCCACAGCCCAGTTACTGGGTAATACGATACCCCTTGGTAAGACTGGTTGTCAGACTTGGCTTCTGACGACCCGTAACGACTGTCTAAGATCTACGAAGACAGCTGAGATCAATGGCTTAACGTGCTTTCCGAGGAACGGAAGGGTCTGTTATGTAATGATGGTCACCCATCCAGAGACCAACCGCGGCAAACGTAGCTTAACCTGAACGATTAACTCATGCGGCTGTTATTAGTTAGCCACAAGCCCCATGTTTAAGTCAGAAAAAGCTAAAAAAACGTTTTACTCAATCTGTGAATCGAATTGAGAACCTCTATCCCCAGCTGTAGTGCTTGCAATCACTAAACCAATGAGGAATACATAACGTATTCTACTTAAAGCAAAATAAAAATAAATATTCAAAACCAGTAATAACTCTGATTACAAATAAAATACACAAGAGTTCTATAAAGTCTACACATTGAGTGAATAAAATAAAAAATAAAAATTGGAACAACAGTAGGCTCTGAAATTAACAGTAATAAGGAGTACATGGCAAAAAATACTTTACCTGGTTCCTGTGTTAAGCTCAGAACTGTGAAACAGAAATTATTGTGTTAAATACTAGAACACACTTGTTTTTTAATCGTTATTTTATGAGTCATGAAAAAGGTTTAATGAAAATTATGAGATGAAAAAACTGGTTTATTATACAATTTATGGAAACGATAAAATGGAGTGAAACATTTATTAGAATTTAATTGCAATTTCTTTTTATATTACTGCATCGATTTCATGTGGCGACGGACGTAAAGAATAGCACCATCCCATTTCTTCCCGTGGGTGTCGTAATAAGCGACTAAGCGACTTACTAAAAATTATACCGCCGAAAAAACTGAAAACCATAAAATAATATTGCTTATTATTATTTGCTTTGAGTGATCTTTGTTTATTGATTTTTCAGCGCCGACTCAAAATTTTAAGGTTTATTTTTTTATGCTTTTCAGTTTTTTCGGCGGTTTAATTTTTTGTTAAAATATTTTTATTTTATATTTTTTGTGGCTTTAATGTACTAATAATACTTGGCAAGGTATACCCTATCCAACAATAAAAGAATTATCAAAATCGGACTACTCTGTATAAAGTTATGTTTGTTTATACGTTACAATCAGTGAGTGAACAATCAATCATCCCCTGTTTTCCAACCCTTTTTTTTTTTTTTTTTTTTCAGGGTGGGAAATCATCAAATGACTTCTCCCGCTCTGGGCGGAGCGGGAGGGCGTGTCAGACTTTTACTGACTAAAACCCACCCGTGTTCCATCAGTTGCCCATGTGCCAGGGTCACGGTATCTCCTTCGAACAATCACGCGACCCCGGCAGGCATCGGTCCTAGTAGACCCCTACACTGCTGCTGACATCTCTTTGAGGCGCGCGCGGAACACTGCGCGCCGTCGACCCGAGCTTGGTCCTTACCGGGCGGCGAGCTACCCATTGCTCGCCACCTGCAAGCTCGCGCCTACGGTGGCCGGGAGTCCGCTATTGACTCCCGACGCCCGGGGCGTCTCCTCCTGCGGCGGCTAGGGACGTGAGGGCGCAGAGACTGCCACTCCCTCACGCGCCCCGCCTCCTCCTTCGCGAGCATTACTGCTTCGCAGAAGGAGGTGACGGCTTCCCATTCCCTCTCGCTCCGTACCATGGCTCGCACCAGGGCCGGACGCGAGAGGTCGCCGCCGCCGATCGCCTCCACGAGGGCACGGCGGTGCTCCGCCCAGGCAGGGCACACCTCCACCGTATGCTCCACCGTGTCCTCTAGACGGTCCTCGCGTTTTCCAACCCTTAGGGTTCGATTTTGTTTTCCAAATTTATATGGGACCACCTTGGGAGTATACCCTTTCCAATAGAAGAAGAATTGTCACAATCGGACCACTATGTAAAAAGTTGTGAGTGTCAGTGAGTGAACAATCAATCATCCCCTGTTTTCCAACCCTCAGGGTTCGATTTTGTTTTCCAAATTTATATGAGACCACCTTGGGAGTAAACCCTTTCCAATAGATGAAGAATTGTCACAATCGGACCACTATGTAACAAGTTATGCGTGTTTATACGTTACAATCAGTGAGTGAACAATCAATCATCCCCTGTTTTCCAACCCTAAGGGTTCGATTTTGTTTTCCAAATTTATATGGGACCACTTTGGGAGTATACCCTTTCCAATAGAAGAAGAATTGTCACAATCGGACCACTATGTAAAAAGTTGTGAGTGTCAGTGAGTGAACAATCAATCATCCCCTGTTTTCCAACCCTCAGGGTTCGATTTTGTTTTCCAAATTTATATGAGACCACCTTGGGAGTAAACCCTTTCCAATAGATGAAGAATTGTCACAATCGGACCACTATGTAAAACGTTGTGAGTGTCAGTGAGTGAACAATCAATCATCCCCTGTTTTCCAACCCTTAGGGTTCGATTTTGTTTTCCAAATTTATATGAGACCACCTTGAAATTAAACCCTTTCCAATAGATGAAGAATTGTCACAATCGGACCACTATGTAACAAGTTATGCGTGTTTATACGTTACAATCAGTGAGTGAACAATCAATCATCCCCTGTTTTCCAACCCTTAGGGTTCGATTTTGTTTTCCAAATTTATATGGGACCACTTTGGGAGTATACCCTTTCCAATAGAAGAAGAATTGTCACAATCGGACCACTATGTAAAACGTTGTGAGTGTCAGTGAGTGAACAATCAATCATCCCCTGTTTTCCAACCCTTAGGGTTCGATTTTGTTTTCCAAATTTATATGAGACCACCTTGAAATTAAACCCTTTCCAATAGATGAAGAATTGTCACAATCGGACCACTATGTAACAAGTTATGCGTGTTTATACGTTACAATCAGTGAGTGAACAATCAATCATCCCCTGTTTTCCAACCCTTAGGGTTCGATTTTGTTTTCCAAATTTATATGGGACCACCTTGGGAGTATACCCTTTCAATAAAAGAAGAATTGTCACAATCGGACCACTCTGTAAAAAGTTGTGAGTGTCAGTGAGTGAACAATCAATCAACTCCTGTTTTCCAACCCTTAGGGTTCGATTTTGTTTTCCAAATTTATATGAGACCACCTTGAGAGTAAACCCTTTCCAATAGGTGAAGAATTGTCACAATCGGACCACTATGTAACAAGTTATGCGTGTTTATACGTTACAATCAGTGAGTGAACAATCAATCATCCCCTGTTTTCCAACCCTTAGGGTTCGATTTTGTTTTCCAAATTTATATGGGACCACCTTGGGAGTATACCCTTTCAATAGAAGAAGAATTGTCACAATCGGACCACTCTGTAAAAAGTTGTGAGTGTCAGTGGGTGAACAATCAATCATCCCCTGTTTTCCAACCCTTAGGGTTCGATTTTGTTTTCCAAATTTATATGAGACCACCTTGGGAGTATACCCTTTCCAATAAAAGAAGAATTGTCACAATCGGACCATTATGTAAAAAGTTGTGAGTGTCAGTGAGTGAACAATCAATCATCCCCTGTTTTCCAACCCTTAGGGTTCGATTTTGTTTTCCAAATTTATATGAGACCACCTTGGGAGTATACCCTTTCTAATAGAAGAAGAATTGTTACAACCGGACCACTATGTAAAAAGTTATGCGTGATCATACATTAAAAAAAAAAAATATACGCGTTGAATTGAGAACCTCCTCCGTTTTTTTTCGTCGGTTGAAAAATGAGCAGCAGCGTTCTCTATGCATTTAACTAATATACTACGATCGCCAACCCGCCTGCCAAGTGTGGCGATTATAGCGAACCTCCCTCATTGGTGGAGGCTTATGTCCAGCAGTGGACGTCGAATGGCTGAAATGATGATTATGAATAATATGAAAAAGTTTTATTGAAAATTTTGAGACGAAAATGCTGGTTTATTATAAAATTAATGGAAACGATAAAACGGAGTGAAGCATTTATTAGGCGTTAATTGCATTAACTTTTTATATTACTGCATCGCAAGATTTCCTTCGACTTTATAATGACATCGAGTTTTTTATTGTATTTAAGTTTTAAATGAATGTATTAATTAGGTTCATTCCAATCCAACCTGTCTTGCTGCCCTCTATAAGTGGCCCTCAGCCAAGGACTGTAACCCATAGAGGGTGCCTGTAGTTGCTTCAGTATTATGGTTTTGAAGCCCTGGGTAGAGGCCCTCATTTACTAAAGTAGCCATAGGCTGGTCCTGTTAAACAGCCAACAACCTCATAGGTTGAGGTGCAAGATGTTATTTCGTTATGTTATAAAGAAAAACTACAAAAGAATGCCGTATTCTATGAAATTTTTGTATGATTTATTAAAATTTCTTGAGGTCAGCTATATTCAAATAAATATCAGTCCGATTCTAAAAATCTAAACATAATTCCCTTACAATATTAACAGAGACATATTTCCCACCCTTATTCTCCACCTCACCGTACCCAAGGACCACTCGCTCTCCAGATGTTCTCCACGAAAAATTACCATAAAATACCGAAAAATATTTTTCGGCACACCCACTCAAAATTCATGCCTGCATCGTCTTATAACTGGCACCCCACTCAAATTTATTTAGCCTCACCCTTAGAGGGACAATAAACACTCCGTGTCGACCAAACAGTTTGGACGAGACCTGAATAACCGATATTATTTGTTTGAGAACGATTTAAACCGACCCTCTTATCGTTTTTATTGATGTCCAGAATATTTGGAATCGAGGGAATGTATTTTGATCGAAAAATCTGGGAATGCATGGGGTATAAGTAAAATTGAGGTTAGAACATTTGTTTCTGCAAAAAGTCAGCATCTATCGAAATACAAATAGATATATAAGCCTGTGCCTTCTTCTCGTGAGGGTAGGTGAAAACTGCAGACCACCACATTTTATCCATCCACACTATCCACGCTTCCACACTAATATTATAAATGCAAAAGTAACTGTCTGTATGTCTGTCTGTTTCGCTTTCCTGCTAAAACTCCTGAACCGATTTAAATGAAATTTGGTACTCAGATAGTTTAGAGCCTGAGAAAGGACATAGACTTTTTATTTCGTGACTTTGTCTGCGTCCGCGATAACCGACATTTACGCAGACGAAGTCGCGGGCAGAAGCTAGTAATATTTTTTTTAAAAATATTTTTAGTACTTAATGGGCCTGTTTTTTGACCTTGATTACGGTTGATAGAAAACGGTAATGTCAATAATTGACGTATTCGTTACTTAATAACTTTAAGAACAAGACTAATCAATTAACCACAAATTATGCCACTCAAAGCATGAGATTATATTTATTTATCATAGATATTAGTTAGAAATCATTTCAGTTCTTTTACACAAAGAAAAATGCACTCTGCTTCCATTATTCACGCAATAACAAAGATTTTCTTAAATAAACCCACTGTTTTTCATCTCCAATCATTTCTACTATTTCCACGGAATTTCACGAAACTTCTCTAGTTAATTCCCATTAACCTTAATGGACGATTTATAATTGACAAGACTAACAATTAGTGCCAAAGCTCTGCTTGAAAACACGTTTGGCATAAATAGTGGCCAAAGATTTATTCCGTTGCAGTGTACTGGCAACATTCCAGAACATTGCTTATCGCTTTGCAAGAGTTACCCATTCGCGGGGCTGACAATTTTGGGATGGAAATCAGCTAAAATGGCCGATATTTTACCGTGAGTAGTTGGTGGTTTTGTTGATCAAAATGTTGTCTTAATGACGATATAAATAGAACATAACATAACACATGTAGCATATTCTCCGAAAACGTGTCTAAGAGAAAACCCAAAATGGCCAGTTAGGCTGAAGTCTCATGCAATACGGGTACACATCTAAACCATAAACTGAAACGTAAAAGTTCTACATGAAAATTTTGTGAAACTTATTAGTCAACCATTCTGAAGGGGAAAAATGATCTAACACAAGCGCCACCTTCCGCGTGATTAATTTTTTTTTGGTTTCTAATAAATTACAAGGAAGTGTTTGTCCTGATGAACGTCTTCATAAAGATGCCCTTCTACTTATATTTGCTGCTATAGGAGCAGTAGTGGCCCAATGGTATCAGCCCCAAATTACGAGTTGTAGCTCGTGGGTTCGAACCCAGGCAGGCGCTTTACATTGTGTAAAAACTATCATCACCACTATTCTCCGAAACATGAAGGAAAACATCGTGAGGAAACCGGCACTTCGAACCAATACTTTCTGAGATTAGTGCGTACAACCAAACTATCAAACAAACTCTTCAGCTTTATATTCAGTATAGATTTGTTTACTTACTGCGTGTGGCTTCACCCGCTTTCATCATCTGGCTAGCCTTATCCCAACTATGTTGGGGTCGTTTTTCAGTCTAACTAGGCGCAGATAAATACCAGAATTTGATACAGAGTGACTGCCTATCTGACATCCATAACCTAGTAACTGGGTGTCACAATAACCCTTGGTTCGACTGGTTTTCAGACTTTCAGGCTTTTTATGACCCGTAACAACTCTTAAAGATTCACAAATTGTAGCTGGGACTAACGATGTAACGTGCTTTCTGCAACACGGAGGGAGAGGGGTCTAGATGTGTGTAATGGTCACCCATCCTTCAAATACTTTGAAATAAAAAAAAATATGTGACAGGAAAGTAACCTGCCGTTTATCGAAATCCGTTATGACTGACAGTCAAACAGTCAGATAAAGTAACTTTCGCATTCACAGTATTAGTATACACTAGCTTTTGCCAGCGGCTTCGCCCGCGTGGAGGTCGGAAAATATCGCACGGGAACATACTACCGGGATAAAAAGTACACTATGTGTTAATCCAGGTTATAAACTAACTGTGTTCCGAATTTAGTAGGATAGATATATATTATTGAGGACTTTCTTGTAGATCTTTGATGACCATCATCTTTGTAATAAATACTTTTGGTGTATGATCAACGTATGCGAGGATAAGAGCTCGAAAGCGCATTTTCATCCGACTTGCTTCAAATTTATCGTCACTGCTAAGTTCCTATGTGTCTTAGCGTTATGTTATATAGCCTATAATCTGCCCAAAAGTATGGACTACAATCGTACCAAGTTTGGTTAAAATCCCTTCAGTAGTTTTTGACCCATGCATGCACATACAGACAGACAGACAAAAAAATTTGCTGATTGCATTTTTGGCATCAGTATCGATCACCATTCATCCTCCAATATTAATTTTGAATATATTTTCAATGTACAGAATTGACCTCTCTACAGTTTTATTATAAGTATAGATGGTACATAAGAAACTCATTGTCAAACCCCTCTGTTTATCTTCAGTACACTCAAATATATTACTCGCAATATCAATAACCATAAAAAATGCAATATTGTCCCTATTACTGTTTGTCCTTCCGTTTCTGTTTCAAATATGAAATACTGTCTCAAGAATGTCGACCTACAAGAGGAATGCAATTTTCATTGCAGTATATTTTGTAGTCGGAGAAAGATACTTGAAGACCTAACGTTATTTCGCTGTCCTCTATTATGTTCCCTATTGTAAAATGTAAGGAAATGTTACAAAGTATTCATTGATATATGTATTAGCATACAGCACGATTGACTCCACCCTGGAGTGTAAATGTGGTGCTGTTCGACAATCAATGCGGGCACTTAATATTGTGTCCAGCGTATCTGCGATAAGAAATGTTGGTACCAAATTCTGCGCTGACTCTATATAAGGTGTATCTATTCATACACGAAATATTTTAAGGGGTTCACCTGTAGGTGGTAAAGAAGCTATAGAAGCAAAAAGAAAATTTTTATCTAAGCGTTTTTGAATTTTCGTAATTATTATAATTTTAAAACTACTTGAGACGTTTTGCATAAAACCTTTACTCCAAATTATATGAATGGCCCACCTGACACTGCGAAGGCGACGACCGGACGGCACAAGCATGGCCGCGGTGTCTCGGGCCGTAAAAAATAAGAAGGAGCCAGTATTTCTTATGTGCGTCAAATAATTTATAAATATTAAATTAAAAAAAAACCCTTAGAAAAAATTTTTTTTCGTTGCTATAGCTTCTTTACCACCTACAGGTGTACCTCTTAAAATATTTCGTGTATGAATAGATACACCTTATATATGTAGATTGCCGTAGATCCGGTAAGCATAAATCACACTCATAGCGAGAGGGCTAAATCAACTGTCCACCTTCTTACCCAAATGAGCATCATCAGTCCAAAGTTGTCACTACCGGGACGAAAGCCTTTTCTCTGCCAGAAGGTATAGACCCTGCCAGGGTTGCGAGATTGTTCGAAAGAGATACCGTGACCCTGGCACATGGGCAACAGATGGAACACGGGTGGGTTTTAGTTTCGGTAAAAGTCTGACACGCCCTCCCACTCCGCCCAGAGCGGGAGAAGTCATTTGATGATTTCTCCATTCAAAAAAAAAAAGTATAGGCCCTTATTCACCACATGGGCCTAGTGCGAATTGGTGGATGAGTTTTTGAGTTTTTGTTTCTAAGACATGCTGGTTTCCTCACAATGATTTTCTCCACCGTTTTGAGTGCCTAAATGGCTTCGAATTCGAAACAATTTGTAAGTCGGGGCTGATACCACTGGGACACAGCTGTTTTTCCTTCGTATGGTGGTAACATTTTGAGTCCTTAGAAGTATTACACCGCTGTCAACCCAGTCATCATTTCAGCCGTGAGACGTCCACTGCTGGACTTAGGCCTCCCCCAATTTGGGGGGCTTTGCCATAATCGCCACGCTTGGCAGGCGAGTTGGCGATCGCAGTATGGTGGTAAAATGCATAGAGAACGCTGCTGCCCATTCTCTAGTAAGTCCCTTAGTCGCCTTTTACGACACCCACGGGAAGAAATGGGGTGGTGTTATTCTTTACGTCCGGCACCACATGGTTCAACCCAGTGTATTAAATTAATTTTGGACCAAAGGACTTTATTCATTACACAGAAAAAACAACATGTTATTCAATCTTTAAGCTTGTAAAAATGTTTTTCCTAGAAAAAGGGGACCAAAATAATTTGGATACTTTTTGTCCGCCATAAGTAAATAATAATTTAACCCTTTGACCCCAATGTACGGGGCGGCCGGCCGGAAAATACTGGTTTTAACCAGTGAATTCCGGTTTGAGGTGGTTTTAAGCCGGAACGGCCGTACTTGCAAGCGGTATAAAAGCAACTTTACGCAAAATATTTATTTTTGTTGTTTCTTTTTTTCGGAAACTCTGACGTGCATTCTTGCCGTTTATTTTTTTTATGAAAACTTATGAATTTATATATTATTGAGTAATAATCCCTTCAAAATGTAAAAGCAAACAATCCATAACCACGCCTCTATTTCTAAATACTAGTCATATATATAAATCATCACGCCTGTATTTCCCTAAGGGTTAGGCAGGTGTACCTAATAATATCCCCACATTTAGCCAGCAATGTTTAAGTCCCATGTAATAGCGGGAGAGCCTATTGCCATCAACCGGACACAAATCCAGTCTCCGGGCTGATAACACTTTGCCCGATCTGGGAATCGAACCCTGGACTTCATGCTCAGCAGTAGCGTTTGTGACCACTACATCAACGAGACAGTAAAAAACCTGAACCGCCATTATGAAAACACAAACTCATTACAAACTGCATCTATTTTGTATAACCCATCAAATTATAAATCATCTAGTTTGCCTTTTCCCAACTATGTTGGGGTCGGCTTCCAGTCTAACCTGATGTAGATGAATACCAGTATTTTACATGGAGCGACTGCCTATCTGACCTCCACAACCCAGTTACTGGGTGATACGATACCCCGATGGTAAGACTGGTTGTCAGACTTTTGGGCTTCTCACGACCCGTGACGACTGTCTAAGATCTACGAAAGACAGACGGGACCAACGGCTTAGCGTGCTTGCTATGTAAAGATGGTCACCCATCCACGAACCAACCGCGGCAAGCGTAGCTTAACCTGAACGATTAATCCGTGCGGCAGTCATAATTTAGCCACAAGCCCTTCTTAGCCCAACCCCATCAAATTATAAACACGTGTTTAATCCATTCGATATTAAATTGCAAACATTTCATTCACATTAGGAATGTTCCGTAACTACTAGTTCAGTCAAAACATTTGAAATTCAAAAGCTCCCAAATTCAAAGGCATTTCAATCATGGCTCTGTAGCCTGTATATCAGTTATTTTGCATTATAGGACAGCATTATACCACATGAGTGAAATTACATTTGAAAATGTAATTAATTACTTTATAGGCTCGACATCTATTATATGGGAGTTAAACATAACTGGTGTTTAGATGTACTATAGGTACATCTCTGCATAAGCTTTTGTGTATTACAGGATGTATGTATGTATACATAATGCATAATTGTATACGTAAGCGGGCACGCCCATTATGCCTGGAGGCTTTTATTTAGGTATATAGTTATGTTTACGTTTTTGTTTCTATTTCAGCCTGAGTTTAGTTTTCAATGTTTTGTCGGTATATTGGCGTGTGCTAGCTGACATATGGCGAATAATTTAATGTATGTTTTGTTTTCGTAATATTTATTATTTACATATTATTGTATAGAATCAAGTTCTTCTAACTAAACAGACAGCTGTGCTGCTGGGGAGTTCGTTGCGTTCTTCTTCCCGATTAAAGCACTAGGAAGTGGTGAAGGGCGGGCGTTATGGGGTCTGTCTTATGTAATTTTGCGTTCAAAAAGTGCTGACTCTCTCTAGTTTGAATAAATGACTTTTCATTTTCTTAATGTTACCATTTTATTTTATTTTATTAAGTAAGAACAACAAACAGTTACATTATGCAATATTACAAAAAGGAAAACACAAGTTACATAAATAAAATGTAACCCACAGCGCTGTTCACAGATTACCATAAATAATTAAAACTTTAAACTCACTAGGAGGTGAACTGTACATGCATGACAGTTAGACTAATATTATAAAAATAATTAAAAACAATACAATTTTAAAGAAAATAAAGTAAAAAAAAATAAAAAAGCTAGTCTAAAAGTTTAAGTGTCTCATATAAAAGACTACGAAACCTTTTCAAAGAGCATGTAAATATGTCTATGTGTTCGAATGCTTCATTGTAGGTTGCGGCTATTCGCCGAATTGGTAAACGTACACCAGTGTTAGAGCGGCAGATACTTTTTTAACCTGGAAGTTTGTTCTTTTGGGATAATTTTCGACATACACGCTAAAACTGGTTTCAGTTAATTAAGTATCATAGTCAAGTAGGTATAAACTGCAACAATACAAATTCTCCTCTATCGGTACAGTTTGTACCAGTAGTATCTGCTCGATATTCACACTAGTTATTATCTTGTATTTATAGTAATTACTGCAGCTTCTGTGGTACATATTCAGGAATTGTATTCCAGTTTACAGAAATAGAACATAAACGTGTGTAATTTTGCTCTGAAATGGCGTTTCTGCTGGGAAAATTGAGGTATAATGAATCGTTGGTATATAATAATTAAACATACGTTATATTCGTTTTTATTTCACTAGTTATGTGATAGGACCTATGTTAAACGAGGTTATTTACTTTAACTGGATTTAAATCCAGATTCCATGCTACAGAGAAACCCAATAATAACGCATTGCGCAACCCGAGGAACAAAATCCAAACCAAAATATTTTATTTCAAGTAAAACTACATGGGTAATTATGAAACTTCAGAAGCTATGTGCAAAGTTCTAGTAGGTTGATTCGTATGGAGAAGAGCCGGCAAGGAAATCCGGGTTAATCTTTTGTAAATAATCGACTTTTACAACGGCTTCAAATTACAATAAACTATGTTTGTGAAAACGATGCACCAAGAATAAAATTACCATATCGCCATATGTAAGTACTCGTATTTACCAGTGCAGTTTAAAAAAAAAGTATTGGTCGCATAAACATAGTTAGTAATTTATTGTATCAGAATAAATCTATGCATTTATTGAAAAAAAAAAAACACGATAGCGTGAATGTTTTTATCCCAGTACCAAAATATATTTTCACGCAACATTACCTAATGTTTAAATATTGACCAAAATGGATGCTTAATTGGCACACTTTGCTAAATCAACGCTTATGACATACACTGACCCATTTGCAAACTGTATCGGCGATGTTAAACAAATATCGTTCGTGGCAGTGGTTCTCAAAGTAAAGGACATTTTGTGATTATCATTTCAGCCGAAAGTCGTACTCCACAAATCGCCACGCTTGGCGGACGGGTTGACGATCGCAGTATGGTGGTAAAATGCATAGAGAACGCTTCTGCCATTTTGTGCAAATTTCTAATTTAGTACATCCATAATACACTCTTTAGCATGTCGGCTTATTCTCAACAAATGTAGTTAGAATAGTTTTAAATATGAATGTAGGTAAATGACTACCAGAGGCGAGGTAGACAAAAAAAAACAATGGATGGTCTATGTGAAAATTATATGCCTAGAAAGAGTGTGACAACCGAGATAAAGAATAATAGAAAAGTATGGAAAAACACGACACGTTGTGCTAACCTCAAATACTTGTAAATAGAACTAAGTCTCCCGATAATTTCATTAATTTAAACCATAACTTGAGTACAACAGCCGCATAGGTTCAGCTCATTAAAACGCCAACAGTTGAGCATCACAGACTGGAATCGAAAATTCGCCGTCGCAAATACCGTTTGTGTAGCAGCTAATTGAGCGTTGTCCTACACTCTGTCGAAATAACGGACGAGCGAGGTACTGCATGATACTGTAATTGGAACAATAGGGGAGCCTATTTTCGGCACTTTGAGAATGTAGTGTTACACAGCTTTGTTTGTAATATAATCAGAGAATTTAAGATCAGGATAGATAGAACACACGTAATCTTTTGAATGGAGAATGGTAGAGCAGTAGAGTAGTGTACAGTCAGTGTCCTGCATTACCTGACCCCTGCTACACAGAACAAATTAGGAAGAGGGGTCAGGTAATGTAGGGCACTGACTGTACCATTTACAAATACAATATATAGGTTCCATGTGGTGCTGGACATAAAGAATAGCACCATCCCATTTCTCAGAACTGGCCAGCTGTATTAACTATTTTATATTTAAGTACCTACGTTTTTGCTATATGTACTGTTGATCTCGTTCGTTATTATAGTTTTACCCACTTATTCTACACCTCCATGCTTCGTCATTAGACGACGATTATTAATTTTAAATGTTAATTCTCATTTAAGTGAACTGTATCATGTTCTTATGAGAAATAAAGATTCTTTAAACTTAACCTAACACGTCAAAAAACATGTGAAGGTAAACGTCACCCTCGAAGTATTGCAATCGTTGCTGGCAAAAATTACTACCAGCAACTAAAATACAGAACACACTTTCTATCACTCTGGAGCATTTTGTAGTAAATGCATAATCTATTGCTTCATATGATTGAAACAGTCGTCTGGTCGACAGTTTAAATAACGCAATGAATATTGTCAAAATGATATATAAGGTGTATCTATTCATACACGAAATATTTTAAGAGGTACACCTGTAGGTGGTAAAGAAGCTAAAGCAACGAAAAAAACATTTTTCTAAATTGAATTTTTTTCAAAATTTAATATTTATAAATTATTTGACGCACATAAGAAATACTGGCTCCTTCTTATTTTTTACGGCCCGAGACACCGCGGCCATGCTCGTGCCATCCAGTCGCCGCCCTCACAGCGTCAAGCGGGCCATTCATAGAATTTGGAGTAAAGGTTTTATGCAAAACGTCTCAAGCAGTTTTAAAATTATAATAATTACGAAAATTCAAAAACGCTTAGATAAAAATTTTCTTTTCGCTTCTATAGCTTCTTTACCACATATAGGTGTACCTCTTAAAATATTTCGTGTATGAATAGATACACCTTATATATAGTGGGGTATTACGCAATATCCCGCTGGTGGGTGATCTGTAATTTCTATTACTTGTATATCAGCCTAACTCAGCCTATCGCAGTCCATTGTCGGAAATACGCCTCTCTCAGGTCGCTCCACAAGATCTTGTCCTCCGCCTTCCGCATCTAGTCTGTCCCATCAACTTTTTTTAGGTCAATGGTCTATCCGGCTGGGGGGTGTACCACGCTACGATTGCCGATTATGTGGTCTCCACTCCAGTACTCGTCTGTTCCACCGGCCATCGGTCCTTCGACAGACATGGCCAGCCCATGGACGTTTCAGTTTACTTACTCTGCAAGCTCTGTCGGTAATTCCGGCTCTTTATCTGTCACTTAATTTATTTTAATCATGTCAAATATTCTGATAGTACCAAATAAAGATAGTCAGTTTGACCCATGTGGGTATGTGCCAATGAGTTAATTTAAACATGGCATAGTTTTCCAACTACCCATTAAAGTGAATGAACGAAATATTGTGCATGGAATATGTAAATTAGTTCCAATTTCGGCCCTCTGGTGTTGCCAAATTGTGATTGTATTATTAACTTAATTTATAATATTATGGCAGTACTGTTTTGGTGTAAAAATAAAATGCTTTTTTAAAAGGATGGGTTAACAACACGTTAATTCACGGGATATTTAGATCATAAAATCCTAAATCATTTAAACAGTGGGTCAAGCCTAATTATCGTTTAATTTTTCTTGTTTAAGTTTTCTACAGAACGCCACAGCCTATTAAATTCCAGAACAGAACCATCGTTATACTGGACAAAACTTCTCTACAAAACTTCGACCTGCCAATTGTCACAAACATTTTACACATGCTGCTACTACCCTTAATAGCTTACCTCAAATCGCGATATTGAATCTGGCAGCACTCCGGCCATAACCGGTAGTATCCGGTCCGAACTAGTTCGTACCGACGCAAAGCGGTTCATATTTATGTGGTCATAAAACTCGTAGTAATAAAAATAGTGGCTTATGCAATTTTTATGCATAACTGAAGCTATGTTAGTTAAGATTTATTTTTATTTAATATTTCATACTCTCGACGTTTATGGAGTTAGTAATTTAATTACTGTTGGTTCATTGTGTTTATGAAGAATTTTATGTTCTTGGCAAATTGGTTTAGAAATTACTTTAGCTATATGAATGGATGCCTGGTTGCTAGTTTAGAATAAAGAACATTAAAACTTATTCCTACTAGGTATATAGAGCACTCTTAATCAGGTAAGGCTTATTGGTTCAAACCTAATCGAGCCCGTTATTGTATTTTAATCTTTATTCAGAGCACGGTGAAGTTCTTAATACAAACATGACAGTAATATTGTCTCGCGACTGACGTTCGGTAGTGTATTTAGAACTTTAACTTTGTGGGAAAATATGTTGAAATACAAAAATGGCTTAGTGCTTTAAACCTGAGATTAAGGTTAAGCATTGATGCTAGATGTGATTTTTCCATTAGCAAAAATCATGAATCCTCACACACAACTTCACTTTCAACCCTCATTTAACTCCTTGCATAAGGCATGAGGGAATTAGTGTTCAAAAATTCTGCCTTACTGTCCACTTACGTTATATAAGGAACACTTCCAATTTTCATGCTTTAGACCACGTATAACAGCCGCACGGCTCAGCTGCATCTGGTTAGACTAGAAGGCAACCCCAACATAGTTGGGAAAAGGCCACACAGATGATGATGGTTTAGGTAGTGCGATGGCGAATTTTTATTTAGAAGATTACAAAATACTGCCAACTTATTGTAAACCCTTTCCATTGTAAAAACTACGTAATAAATTCTACAAATACACCTACGTATAAATATAACATTAATACCACTTAAGCCCATCCCATCCAATACCCGAAATCAGTATGACCTACATGCAACTGCCATTACGCTCCAAAAACGCTTAACGACCGGTACAAATCAACGTACAAGGTGGAAGTAGTGGGTAGGCTAGCGAGCTCCAAAACGGATTTACAGCAGATTTATACACCGGTGCTTAAGCCTGGTTCAGTTTCGAACTAATCAAGTTGGGTGAGTCGTTTTGGATTAAAAGTGACAGTGGAGTGATATATGGGGTTTGTTGTTTGTAAAAGAAGAAGATTTTGGAGAGTTTTAGACCTTTAGGCTAGTTTACATTGGCATTAGGTAAGTAGCCCTTGACGTCTGTCAATACGTGACAGTTTACAATGAAAAATTGACACTTTTTGAATGACGTTTGAACACATAACTTGCTACTTGAACTTGACTCGCTACTGAACTAATACAATTAAAATAAATGTGTCATCATGGTATGCTGTGCTTGCAAAAGAGATGATTTGTTCACCAATCTCTACATATTAATATGTGGAACAAAAATTTTGTACTCCTTTCTACGAAAATTACGCGGACGGTATGAAGTGATTTGGCACACTTAAAGTTCATTTGGAGTAGGAGTGCAGAATGTTAATATTTTTATATTATGATGCATTAGATATAAGTCGACCGCTGGGCGACGACTAGTATTGTTAAATATGCGTTTCTAAGGAAGAAAGACATTCAAATATTAGTAACAATGTTACTAGGTAAAATCGTAAAGTGTACTTTTTATAACTTAGAAAAGAAACTATTCAATACCAACACATTTGAACGCAGTTTGAAAGTAGCAAAATGCATTAAAATATTAAGTAAACAAATATAAAAATATCCCGACATTCTCACTATTCTGGATAAGAAAGTTTTAAAGCCAAGTTAACGTGCGTACGAAAGAGCATTTCCTTAAGAAATTCCGAGACTACCCTCCAAAATTATAACAACAATACCATCCCGAAATGCACCGAGCACTTAAAGCCAGCATCCTCCGCGAAGCCTTCCTTAATTTCATAATAACCGTTCCTCTAATCCTCCTAAAAACGGTATAAAATTATCAGTAACCACGATATCCGTTTCCGGTGCAACTTTAAGGTTTAAACTGTAATTAATTCGAGTCGAACAGCCTCAACTCTGAGGTAGAATGTGCTAATTAGGCGCAGCCGAACTACGTCCAATTAAGACTGCCTGTTATTGTTGGGAGTGGCAATGGCTTCATTCGGAATGTGGCGCTTTCATATTTGGTTATGAGAAGAGGTATTCGTTAAAGAAGATGGACCGAGAGATACTGAGTCCATAGTTTGCAAATAAGTTTAATTCGGCCAGCACAATTCTGCAACCAAATTATATGATGAAAACAGTCTTCTTTTTAGCGTATCGATAGCAGTCTAAATGGACTCGGTCTGATTTTGACTACGTGTTTGGCGCTACACAGTGTTTTATGAAGACGATTTTTCGGACATTGCTTTTTTATATAAAAAACTGATAGTTTAAGTGATTTCAATGCAATATTTTGTATCCCCATTTCACTAGTATGTTTAGTTTTTGAGATATAAATTTTTGAAAATCGTCTTTTTTTCAACCGGGTATTTAGAAAAAAAATCATATCTCTGAAACTAAATATGATACGCAATTGTGACCTCAGAAACATCGATGGCGTTTTTTATGTTGCATATTTTAGAGTACAAATAAACCTCGGAATTTCGTTAGATTCAGACTTATACGAGGTTTTTAGTTTTTCGTTTTTATTTTTTTTCTCGATAATTTCATCGTATTTGGAAAAGTTATTTATACTAAAATTATGCCCATCATTTTCCCTACATACCACAAAAATAACACATCCTAATTGCGTGGAATCTAGAAGTTATTCCAAATTAACTGTTTTTGCTAGGGTTGTCACTTTCGAATCTGAATGTTGATGACTCAATATTTATTTAATGGGAAGTATTGGTTATTAAAACTATTAAACCTAGGAACTTTGTTATATCCAGACTTATAAAAGGTTTTTAGTTTTTATTTATTTTGTTCTCGATAATTCCGTAGTATTGGGATAAGTTAATTAAACTGAAACTAGCACTTTGCCAGTAACTTCGTTCGCGCATGTTTTGATAAAAACTTTAACACCCTTTAAAACTGTATTTTGACGGTAGTTTAGAAAAACGAATAACGGGCCGATTCTGTTGTCACAAAATTCTCTAAACTAAACTAAAAATCACTTAAATTTGGTTTATCCCTGTCAAACGACGATTTCCTATTCTCAAATAGACTAAAGTGACACAGCTTAACTATATTTTAGTTTGACAGCACTGATTTTGATTGCGCTGAATTTTTAGTTTAGTTTTCACCAAAAATTTTGACTATAATAATTTATTTTATCTAAATCTGACTACTTTTAATCGCGATTAAAAGGTATGGAATAAAATTAGTGATCATGAACTAAAATTCACACTAACGCAACGCCTCGCCTTCACGTGCAAAGACAGAACTGTATATTTTGTTTTCCTTTTCTTTTGCTTATATCTCGAAAATGGCGTGTCCTATCGCAAAAATAATGAAATTTTCGACCCCCTTTATAAAACCCCTGCACATATAAATCTCAACACGTGGGTAGTATTATTTTAAATTTTCAAACAAAATGTGAAAAATTCCATATAAAACACATCCAATTTTTTGAGAGACGTAAGCGCGCACTAGTGGGTACCCCACTTGTGCGCGCTTTCGTCTCTCAAAAAATTCATTGCGTAGCGCACACAAGTACCACTATGCGTAGCCAAAAGAAAAAAAAATCCACGTTGAGTCGCGATTGTCAAATTCGATTTTAGTCATGTCAAAATAATTTTTAAATTTAGATATTTTTTCTTGCAGAATAGCGTTACAATTTTCATAGCCAAAAGTAAGGAATTTTAGAGATAGTTTAGTTCGGTGTACAACAGAATTGGCATTAATGACAATTTTTATTTTGATAAGAATTTGTGCTAAGTTTTAAGTTTATTGACCTAAGAAATAAGATTACTCCATACGATCTTTAAAAACCCCTAAATTGTTCTATTGGAGGTTGTTCTGAAAATCTAAAATGATATTAAAATGTAAATGTGCCCTGCGCACTGCCCGTTAAGTTTGGCGATTCTTCTGATTGTGTGGATAACTTTGGTTTAAATATAGAGATAACTTCAGATCCGGATATGAAGTAATATAATATGATCGCGTGACAACCCTAACGACGTAAAATACGGATCAAGCTTAAAAATGTTGTGGTTTCTAGATTCCACGCAATTAGGATGTGTTATTTTTGTGATATGTAGGTAAAATGAAGGGCTTAATTTTAGTATCAATAACTTTTCCAAATACGATGAAATTACCGAGAAAAAAAATAAAAACGAAAAACGAAAAACCTCGTATAAGTCTGAACCTAACGAAGTTTCGAGGTTTATTTGTACTTTAAAATATGCAGCATAAAAAATGCCATCGATGTTTCTAAGGTTACAATTGAGTATCATATTTAGTTTTAGAGATATGATTTTTTTTCTAAATACCCGGTTGAAAAAAAGACGATTTTCAAAAAATTATATCTCAAAAACTAAACATGCTAGTGAAATGGGGATACAAAATATTGCATGGAAATAACTTAAACTATCAGTTTTTTATATAAAAAAGCAATGTCCGAAAAATGGTCTTCATAAAACACTGTGCGCTATCACTAGCGTCTCGAATCTCTAATGCTTCTTGAATCTATACTAATATTATAAAGCTGAAGAGTTTGTTTGTTTGATTGAACGCGCTAATCTCAGGAACTACTAGTCCGAATTGAAAAATTCTTTTTTTGTGTTGAGTAGCCTATTTATCGAGAAAGGCTATATAACATCACGCTACAACGAAAAGGAGCGGAACAGTAAAGAAAAATGTTGCAAAAACGTGGATAATCGCACGGGTAGGCGATTCAACGCGACGGGAAGGGTCGAGGGAACAAGAAATTTAACGCGAACGAAGTCGCGGGCAGAAGCTAGTTCTATATAAAGTTTTGCACCATCCCATTTCTTCTCGTGGGTTTCGTAAAAGGCGACTAAGAAACTTACTAAGGAATGGGCAGCAGCGTTCTCTCAGCATTTTACCACCATACTGCGATCGCGAACCCACCTGCCAAATGTGGCGATTATGGCAAACTCCCCAAATTAAGTTAGGCCTATGTCCAGCAGTGGACGTCTTGCGGCTGAAATGATTGAAGATGACGGGTCGTCAAGAGCCTGAAACTGACAACCAGTGGTACCTAGTAACTGGTTTGTGGAGGTCAGATAGGCAATCATTTCATGTATAATACTGGTGTCCAGCTGTATCCGGTTAGACTGGAAACCGACCCCTACATAGTTGGGAATCGGCTCGGCAAATGATGGATTAGCTAATGTAGGTATAACTAACAGAACAGGGTACACTATTATGTACCTTGGTATTAACACGATAACTGCCATGGTTAAAATCAGAAAATGTCCAAAAATTTACTTAGTGTAAATTTCATTATAAATAGATTATTTATGCCATCATCATCATTTCAGCCATAAGATGTCCACTGCTGGACTTAGGCCTCCCCCAATTTGGGGGGCTTCGCCATAATCGCCACGCTTGGCAGGCGGGTTGGCGATCGCAGTATGGTGATTAAATGCATACGCTGCTGCCCATTCTCTAGTAAGTCCCTTAGTCGCCTTTTACGACACCCACGGGAAGAAATGGGTTGGTGTTATTCTTTACGTCCGGCACCACACGGTACCGGACGCCATAAATACATTATTAATTCCAAAAACATGGCCGCCAGACAGAAAGACATATTCAGATTTTGTATGTGTTGTCGATCATATAGTCCGACAAGGCCTGAATGGAAGAAAAATTGTTGGACACATAGTCCGACACGGCAGTTAACGTGCTAATTTCCTGACCTAAATAAAACTACAACAATAAATAATATCCCCTACTAATTAACTGACTGAAAATCCCACGGTTAATTCTGTAGTAACAACGTTAAGTCGAGTAAGCTTTGTAACCGCCGCCGGAGTTAAAATAAGCTTATTAAACTGTTACTGATGCAGACTCGTTAACTAAGAACTTGACGGCTAAGCATAGAACCAGCGAGTTTAGATCATTGTAGTCAATTTAGATTGTGCCTTTAGGATAAGTATAACATTGTACCAGAGCCGCGAGATTTGTTCGAAAGTGTTTCTGTGGCCCTGGTATATAGGCAAATGAACACGGGTGGGCTTTAGTCAGTTAAAATCTGATACGCCCTTCCGCTTCACCCAGAGCGGAAGAAGTCTTGATGATTTCCAACCCAAAAAAAAAGGATAGCATTGCCTTTGTGGCCGGTAGATTTGTATATCATTCTCTATTTCATTAATTGCCTGGTACTTTTTGACAGGCTACACTGTCCTCAGATATCTATTAATACAGTTATCTAATTGAAAACATTGTTAAAGCTAATTATTTTTAAAAGATTAACCGTGGAGTCTGTTGCCGGCTCTTCTCCACAGGAAACAGCCAATTAGAGCACCTACTTTCTGAAGTTTTATATGTGCCCATGTATGTTTATGTGAAATAAAATATATAGATTTTGATGATTTTCATTGGGATCATAATAGTGTACTAATCTATATACAGAAATAAAATCATTGGAGGTTTGGTTTGGATCACTACGTTACTTCACCAAGATGGAGACACTTTTGAAAGAATTAACTTAGAAAACCGGTCGGAGAAAATTAATATTCTTACGGTAGAAAATAATATGTGCCTGTAATATAACTTATTTTAAAATTTCTTAAGAACAAAAGCAATTTATGAAACTAATAATTCATTGTTTCAATGAATCTAATTTACTACTTACTATATTAAACCTTTGCGAGGCCAACCTTAATGTTGTCAAAGTAGCTAAAATTCTGGTCAAAGTATTTTTAAAACCAACAAATGCAATCACCGATACGACGAAGAAGAAGAGACTACTAAATTTAACAACTGTAATTTATCATTTAAATTGTAAATAACGCTAAGCCAAACAAACCATGACTCACAGAACACCACATAAACCCAGCCCCTATGTTGTCTGCCTACCCTCCGAAACATCACAAAGTCAAGACACAAACCAGTAACGACAAAGATTTATTAATTTCACAAAGGCTGTCAGTCGTGTTCCGGGGAACGTTGCAGGCTATATTAAAATTTCAGGAGTCGTGGATTTTCCCCTATTATGGCACCTGTATTTTACGGTAAATGTCAGTTGTAGAGGTTACCTTTTTTTCGCCACAAAGACATCGGGCGTTTTTATTAGATTTCCTTATTTTTTTGGAGAAGTGGCTGGCTATATTTTTTATGATGGTAAAGTGTGTGTTGGTTTTTTTGTTTTATCCAATAACTAGCTGTTTCCATGACTCCGCTCGTGTGGATATCAGAAAATAGCCCACCGGAATAGCTACCGGGCCAAAAAACCTATGCTACTCCTTATAACATAAGGTTCCGTAAAATCGTTCCTTCGGACAATTAGCCGGAACATGCAGAAAGATAAACATTTTAAAACTGATGTTTTGTAATATCGTTTTTAGTAAAAAGCTGTTATACCTTGCAAACAGATATCAATCTTATTTATTCGTAAAGGCTATAGATTTGCATTTTTTTTATTAGGAATATCATGAATTGATCTTACACTCAAGTATCTTACGTTTTTTACCAACTTACATCGACCTACGGCTGGGTAAAGGTGACAATTATATTTCTCAGCAAGTAAGTTGTAAGAATCTAAATAAGTTAGAAAAACCTATCCATCTTTGTTGAGTAATTCATTTCGTCAAAATAAATCATAAATATTAATTCATTTTAAATCTCACAATAAAATAATATATTTAACAACCCACGGTCGAAATGTCACCTTTATATTCTTTTTAACCTTAGATCACTCAAAAATAATGACACCAACGAAATAACATAGATAATAATATATCTAGACGAAAGCCTTCAGCAGAATTTAATAAAAGTGCGTAATAGTCTGCCTCTACATATTTATGAGACAACGTCTACCAAATTATAATTTGATTATACAAAAATCCTTTTTGTCCTCAAAGCCTTATTAAAAGTCGGTAAAGCAATCGGTGTACTATCGAAACATCTAAATCGAGTCGAATTACTTAACCTTAAGAGCTACGGCGTAGCGAGACCTACGGCGTAGCAGTGACAGCTACGCCGTAGCAATATGCTACGTGCTCGGTGTGACGTCACGTAAGGCTGTGAAAATGGTACGTATGCATGTTTATTACTGTTCTATCACATTGCTGAGGCAAAAAGGTGACTGGCTGAATTAATATGTGGAAGCCATCTTGAATTAAAAGGTGGGATGAATAAAGCCTCCCTTTTTAGGTTGATAAGGTGACTAAGAATTTGATAAAAATGGATGGCCAGTTAATATACTGGTTCAATAGACTAATGGTTTTAACAAGAGAACTCCTGAAAGTGACAGTAAGGGTTTGATATCAGGTCAGGCAATGTGTTATGCCGTTCCCATGAGGAATTTCTCAGTAGCAGCAAGGAATTTGGATTTGTGTCCAGTTGATGGCATTAGTATCGCCTCCTATTATATAAAGCTTAGATATAAGTTACCTCTGTCGTGAAATAATGCTCTGCGTGAGCCTTTTAATAATATACTGTGATAAATCATAAATGATTTATTTCTGTAAGTAGGTTTGTACAAACACTTTTACACGTCACTCATATTTTTTTAAACCAAATGTGGTCGGCGTTTCTTATCAGCATTCTTTGAAAAGAAACGCTGAAACAAACTCAGAGGTTAAAGTCTCTTTTAATTTCCGGACAGAATTCTTGGTAAAAAAGATGTTGAGAACATAAGCTTGATGGCAGAAATGGTATTTTGAGGAAACAACCACACAGATTGACGGAGTCCAACTAGTTAGAGCACGCAATTGTCAGTAATCGTGCAGCTACACTCAGAATATAAGGAGCTTAACTACTTGAAGCACAATAACAAAGAGAGGACAGTTTGTTAGGCTACATTAAGAACTCAAACTGCCAGGCTATCCTTAAAATGAACTAAAATAGAAAAAAAAAATACATTGTTAGAAATACAATAGAATAGAAAAGAATTGACTGGCCTGTTATTCTAGTGGTTAGTGACCCTGACTGCTAAGACTGAGGTTTTGGGTTCGGTTCCCACCCAGGAGAAATCTTTGTGTGATGAACACAATCATTTGTTCTGTGTCTGGGTGTAATTTATCTATAACTAGCTCCTGCCCGCGACTTCGTCCGTGTCAAAGTTTTGTTTCCCTAAACCTTCCCGTAGCATCGAATTGCCTGCCAATTTTCATCCATTTTTCGTTGCTGCTACGCTCCTTTTAATCGTAGCGTGATGTTATATACCATATAGCCTTCCTCAATAAATAGGCTACTCAACACAAAAAGATTTTTTCAATTCAGACCAGAAGTTCCTGAGATTACCGCGTTTAACCAAACAAACGAACAAACTCTTCAGCTTTATCTTCTTACGAGATAAAAGTACCTTATGTCCATTTCCTGGTTCTAAACTGCCTTCCCACCAATTTTCAGCTATATCGGTTTAGCCGTTCTTGTGTTATAAATAGTGTAACTAACACGACTTTCTTTTATATATGTAGATATGTATGTATTTAGAAATATATAAGTACGTTTATCAGTTGTCTGGTTACTATAGTACAGGCTCTGCCTAGTTTGGGATCAGATAACGTTGTGTTGGTTGTCCTAAGATATTAAGATTAAATATGACCTAAATCGTCTACACGCTCACAATAATTAAAATAATATTATAAAACTTCTCAAACAAATATGTTATAACTGTTCGCCAACAAGTCTGCTAAGTGTGCTTGGACGTGATGGTTTAGGCTTTACGTTACAAGTCATCATCCTGCACGCCTATTATATATATTTCAATTATTTTTGGGTCGGTTTCCAAACTATCGAGATGCTGAACACTATTTTACATGGAGAGATTGCCTATCTGATCCCCACAACTAAGTAACCGGGTAATACATACCCCATGATGAGACCACGTCGACGTCTACCAGACGGCAATTCTTGTATTTTTATGAACGTTCAGTCTGATCTTAGTCTCAATCTGTCAAAAATACTTCGAGTCTCCATACATTTTGACAATTAATTGTCACCAAGATATGACTGTGTCTAGATTCTGAACAAACTAAATTTTCAATTACGAGAATTGTCTTTCAGGTATCTGCGACCAATTACGACTGTCAAAGACTATGACAGTCAAATCTCAAATCTTTATTGTATTCCATAATGTATACAAGTAGTGGGTATTAAAATATAAGGTGCATCTATTCATACACGAAATATTTTAAGGGGTACACCTGTAGGTGGTAAAGACGCTATAGAAGCGAAAAGAAAATTTTTATGTAAGCGTTTTTGAATTTTCGTAATTATTATAATTTTAAAACTACTTGAGACGTTTTGCATAAAACCTTTACTCCAAATTCTATGAATGGCCCGCCTGACGCTGCGAGGGTGAGGACCGAATGGCACGAGCATGGCCGTGGTGTCTCGGGCCGTAAAAAATAAGAAGGAGCAAATATTTCTTATGTGCGTCAAATAATTTATAAAGATTAAATTAAAAAAAAACCCTTATAATTTTTTTTTGTCGTTGCTATAGCTTCTTTATCACCTACAGGTGTACCTCTTAAAATATTTCGTGTATGAATAGATACACCTTATATACACCGTGACATTTAAGTCGTCTTACAACGGCAGCCCACTTCATTTAACCAATGATGACTACACATCCATAACAAAAAAAACGAACAACTGAATGACTAAGAAATAAAATTTTTATTTATTATGATGACGCATGACGTGGTTTAAATTTGATATTTTGTTTCATGGAAAATGGAGATGGAATGATCTAGCCGACTCTTGCACTGGGTAGGTATGTTCTCTACATGTTTCATGATTCTAATCCTTTATTTATTTTTCTTATTTTTTCGTGATTAGTTAACAAGTAATCATAAGCACATGTAAATGAAAAAACTTTCCTTAATTGATATTGTTATTATAATAACTTGCAAACAAAGCGACAGATGTTTTCACTCATATTTCATTAGAGTTACGTGTTTTTGTTTTATTTGAAATTTAGTTGCGTGTGATGTTTCAAAGTTGTAATTTTAATGCGGACTAGGTTTCAGGTTCAAACCTTTGGGAATACTAAGTGGGTTTTATAATTTCATATTGATATTGAATTTATAAGTTGGGAATGAAAACATGAACACACAGCAAATGGTAATTAATATTCCCTTCGCTAGAAAATGGAATAATTCAGTGCAGAACATTTTACAATGTTCTCACTGCCAGGGCACAGGCATCCCCTGTTTAAGGAAGAGTGCACCGTAATTCACCACACGGGCCCAGTGCGGTTTGGTAGATGTTACATTTCTACGAATTTTCAGATCCGGTCATGCCGGGTTCCTCACGATGTTTAAATTAGTCAATCCATCTCATGGATGAGCGTTCACGTGGTCTATCGCCTTCCAATCTAACCTGCACGATAAAGCACTCTATAGAGGATCCTTCATGCCTTCAGACGTGCCCGAAGTATTTGAGGATGAGCGTTTGGTTCAAAACAGATATACGCTTTTTGATGTCGAGTTCTTGGCGTATGGAGCTGTTGGTGCTTCTCTAGACTACTTAAATAATAAAATTAACCATTCAAATTACGGACGTCCATACTCCAACCGGTCTCTCAAATACTTAATTCATAGTATTTCGATTGCGTTGCCGTAAAAAGGTAACCCCTTTTTTTGCAGATGGGCTGAGCCCAGTCGCGCAAAAACCCACTTAACGTGAAATGACGTAAACATTGAGCACAGATTCCATTATCACTCGTTAATAAATCCTATATAAGGTGGGGTTACACTGATTGTGAGGAGCGGGAGCTATTTTAATCTTAACAATGTTTTCTGTATAGGTTGGTTTGTAAAATACTGGTTTTCGGATGCATCAGGTTTGGTTGGAAACCATCTCCAACACAATGTAGTTGGGAAAAAAGTAAGAATGCTTGAAGGAAGCATTCCTTCAGGCATTCTTCGGCGAAGGCCTGAAGGAATGCTATTTTCTTGTTTACTAGTTCATACCGACTTTATAATTCGAAAACGATGGTTTGTTTTTTATTGCTGAAAAGGCCTGATGGAAAGCGATGGGTGACTTCTAGATGGAACAAACTATTAGGTCATCCCACTTCCAGAGTCATATTTTTTTTTTACAAAGACTGACTACTATGCTATATAACCTTATGACACTAATCAATAATCTCCACCACTATTAATCACTCGCTCCCAGACTGCTGGCAAATCTTGAACACCATTTAAAGTACCACTTTCATTTAATTCATCAATAATGTTCTTTAGTTTAATATCTAACTCCTTTTTGCTATTGTATCGAGTACCCGACAATTTCCTCTTCACATGACCAAAACAATTGAAATCACAAGGATTCATATCCGGGGCATATGGCGGCTGAATAATTTCAATCCATCCTTTATCTTCAATTAAATTCTGAACTATTTTTGATTTGTGCGGTCTGGCGTTATCATGTAAAATTATAGGACTCGTTGTATGATGCTCGTCTGCCCAAATGGGAATATTTTCTTCTAAAAATGACTTATATCGCTCTCCAGTCATAGTTGTATTTTCATCATAAGTTCTCCAAAAAGCAATGCCTCTGACATCCATAGCTACTATTAGTAGTATTTTTCGTTCATGTAGCTCTGCACGTGGTAAATGTTCAGCTGAAGTGCCCGGTTCCACCCGACATCGTGACTGATGTCTTTGACGAGGAGTATAAAATTCGACCCAAGTTTCATCAAGGCATATGAATCTATTAAGTATATTTTTTTACAGCGATACCACGATAAATGGCTACGCGCAGTTTCATAACGAAACTCCTTCTGATCCGTGTTTTGAGTGTGGGGCACCCACACTACACTTTTATTGACCAGACATAAATCCTCCGTAAGTACTCTATGTACAGTGGAATGAGGAATGTTAAGTTGAGTGGAGAGATCACTGACACTGACCCTATGTGACTGACGAAGTGCTTCTTCGATTTTGTCCCTTGCTTCTAATCTAGTCGATGATAATGATCGAGGTGCTCGCGGCTCATCTTCAGCTGTGGTTCTTCCTTGTTTGTACATTTCAAGCCATCGCTGTACGGTTCTTTTATTTAAGGCGTTACGACCAACACACTTTACCAGTAAGTCGTGCGCAACTCCTCCAGAGTAGTTGAGTAAAGCACAAAACTTTAGAAATATACGTTGCTCCACTACATTAATAGATTTTTTTAAATCTTCCATTTTAAATCAATGCGCGTCTTGACAATACAACACACCAAATTAAACTAACATGATTGTACAAGACAACACATGTATTAACTATTGCATAACATTGCGCAATACATAAATATTGGAAATAAAAAATATGACACTGGAAGTGGGATGACCTAATATAATGTGCGCAGACAAACGGTTAGGCAATTTGGTGGTTTTATTAAATTTTTACAAGTGTTGGGCCAAAATAAATTATGTGTTTTTTTATCTGCTGCCGTAATCCATAGGGTAGATCGCCGACACTTTATGTATGAACACCCATGTCGTATCGTTTCTGCGGTAACATTTATTAAAGTAACTTATCGGGGTTATTAGCTGTGATGGCAATATTTTTTACTGATTTCTCAAACAGAATTTTATTTTAGTCGCTGTTCGCTACTACTGTGACCTCGCCCTAAAGCTCAGTGTCCCATCTTTTTCGATCGACCGGATTACGTGTCGATATACCGGCAATTCTTATTGCCTCTGATTAATCTCTTTCAAGATTTTCTCTCAGTATAAAAGGGGGAATTAATCATTCGTTCGTTCACTCATTCTGATGAATGAGTATTTTATCTCAAGGAGTTTTTGCAGGAATTAATTTATGCGATAGGTTAAGGAAATGGGTGGCAAATCTGAGGGTTGGTGGTTGGAAATTATGTCAGATGATTTAGTCGTATAAGATGTTGTTTAATGTATTGTGATAGAATTAAGGGCGTGGTGCGAAAATCTCACGCAAAATTCAAATTACCTTTTTTCTGCAATTTGTGAGCCACTTCAAGGAACTATTCCTGGAAAAGTATATTTTAGTTGGTTTTTAAAGCATATATGTCACGATTCCGTGCGGGGCCGGACGTACAGAATAGCACCATCCCGTTTCTTTCCGTGGGTGTCATAAAGGGCGACTCAAGGACTTAGTAGAGATTGTGTAGTAGCATTCTCTATGCATTGTACCACCCAAATGTGATCGCAAATCCGCCCGCCAAGCGTGGTGATTATGGCAAAGCCCTCCAAATTGAAGGAGCCCCATGTTCAGCAGCGGATGTCTTTCGGCAGAAGTGATAATTGTGTGATGATTTGTTACGGTCACGAATTATACTTTATTCAATATATAAACTGACACTAACCTGCAAATTGCAAAACTCGTGAGAAATTTTCGATTTCGCGTGCTATTTTAGCGCATTATCCTAAGTGAAAAGTTAAAAGAAGTGTCTATGACATACGATAATGATAATATGTGTTGTATGTATGTGTTGTCTGTAAAGTTTTTATAATATGGGTCTTTGTTACCCTAAATAAATGATTTGATTTGTTTTTAATCTTGAATTTCTTGTGGAAGTACTTATTCGTACAAATATTAAGTATCACTGTATCTGCCAGCCGTCTAGTTTGAAATATGCATGTCAATATTATTAAAGGTTTAGAAGACCTTATATTTATAACTTGGTTTTTGGTTGATTAGGTTTACAGATAGAGGTAGAAAAAGAAACCCATTAAATATGTTTCAGAATGTCACGAAAATTATTAATGTATAGTTCTATATTCATATTATAAATGCAGAAGTAACTCAGTCTGTCTGTTACACTTTCACGACTAAACCACTTAACCGATTTCGATGAAATTTGGCACGGGGTAAGTTTGAACTCCAAGAAAGAACATAGGCTACTTTTTATTCCGTGACTTTGTCTGCGTTTGCTATAACCGACATTTACGTAGATGACAAAACCTAGTATTAAATATACAATTGAATACAGAAACCCATCATTATTTTCCGCGAAATAAAAAGAAAATCCTGTCCACGAACATCAAAACAAATTAACAATTTAAAAATTGACTTCGATACGTAATTCTTCCAACATTTTGAGCTCATTGCGAATTCAATTAGTTTTACAGTGAATACCATCTACCAACCTATTTGCACTTCACTTGTACCTTTACTGCATACAAATACGGTCTAAACTCAAGTGTGCTGGCTACAAGAAAAAGTTTATCGATGAAACCTTATCATCACTTTACATGCACCTTACGTGTATGAAAATAAGGACTAAACTTGTGAGTATTGATTTACTATGAAATGTGTTGAATTCTCAAAGCAATTCAAACCTTACCCGTCTAGCCATAAAGTTTAAAATCACAATGATAGTTAGTAAAGATAATTAGGTACGTCCAGTCCGATGGTATATTCAGCAAACTTAACATGCAGTTCGTAAGCACCTTATGTCTATTCATATAAGATCGAAGTTGCAATGTTTTGGCTATATTTACACGTACGTGAATAGGTGGACAGCAGAGAGGGTGTCTAGACTAATTTATTGAAATATTAATGTGATCAGTTGTTACTTATAGTTCAGATATCTTTTATACCAAATGGTATTTGTGATTTGTTTACAAATGTACGAAATTACGTTATTGAGTAAATGTCTGAAATACCTACCTTTACTTACAGAATTATTATATTTTTCTTTTAGAATTGTTTTGGTTGTGGTCGATTACTCATCGAATGCCGTAATTAGAGACACAATAGAAAGATAATTGTTTATGTCGAACTGTGTAACTTAAGACATTCAAAAGGTTAATGTCTATTTATACAGGGTGAACAACAGACGAATCTTGGAGCGGAGACCGTGTATCTGCCAGCGTAGCGTGGGATGCACGATGTCCAACTATGCGTGGGATGCACGATGTCCATCTAGACAGACTGAAGACCTATACGAAGTTATAAAGTGTTGTGGCGCAACCTGGGAGAGCCCTATGTCCAACAGTGGACTACTATAGGCTAAGATGATTGATAAACAGGGTGACTTGTTATTTGACGTTTGCCTTCCTAAACCTGATAGTATGACCCATTTACAATATTTAAGCACACTATAAAGCTTAGTTGAAAATTCGTGAGAAACCCAACCAATTTCATGTATTTTTTAAAAATGCTCCCTAAATTCTTCACTAAATATCACGATCTCTAAACCTTTTTATTAGCCTTTTTTGCTAATTTATTGGTTATCCAATACATTAACAAACCTTTCGGTTTATCCATCACACACACGTAAAGGAAAAAGTATAACAACCATAAAAAAAACTGTCGTTTTGTATGTAAATATATTTTCAATCATAAGTTTAGCAACAGCGCCCTTATATCAATGTCACATAGACAACAAAATATACTAGTAGAGTTAAATCTAAGTTTTGGGGTAAGACCGAATAAATCTTATTCCCCTCTCTTCAAAAACCTCAACAATAAACTCAAATCGCCACATAAACTTAAATCAGCACAAAATAAACAGCTCAACTAAAGCGCTGATGACGTCACGGCAGCCATTGTTCATAACAGCCGCACTTACCGGCTATTGTGCGCTATGACACGGCGATACGTCACTGTCTTGCCGCGTTTTGTGAGAAAAATTCACTCGCATTGTCTTATTTCTGTGAAGTCTCGGTATGTTGTGAAATGTTGTTGTTGAGGGTAGTTTTGTTATTTTTGTTTTGATATTTTATGGTAGGAAATTCTTGAGCTGAATGTGATTTATGTGAAATTTTGAGCAGTGGTGGCTCAGTGTTAATGGCCCTGTCTAACACGTTTTTGGTCGTAGGTTCGAACCCAGAGAGGCGCTTTAGTTTGTGTGAATAATTTCATAAAAATTAAATTGAAATTAATTTAATTAAACCATTAAAATAAAATTAGACCATTTCAGTAACAATCTACATGATCTTCACATGATGTGACCAAGATTATGTGTGGACTTTAAAAGAGACTGTGACCTCTGAGTTTGTTTCTTTCTTATCAGAGTAGTCAGTTAGGAAACGCCGACCTCAACTAGTTAAAAAAAAATACGTGTAAATGTGTTTGTACAAACCTATTTACAGAAATAAAACCATTGATCAGTATCATTTATCACCATTGATCCCAATACAGTGAAGGAAACCAGCATGTCCTAGAACCAAAAATTCTAAGATATGTGACATTTACCAACTCGCACTGGGCCCAGTCCTTCTCTCCCTGGGCCCAGTGCGAGTTGGTAGATGTCACATATCTTAGAATTTTACTTTTTTCGAATTCTAGGAAATAGGACAACGTGTGTACGGTCGGTTAGTTATTATATATAGTCAGAAATATTGATTGAGTAACTACAGTGTCCCTATCTTTGAAAAAGACAGAAAACAAAATTAATTCCTATCTTTTTCGTCTTTTTTGTATAATTATGTAGATAATGCATGTTTAACAGACTTTTCAAACAAACCTGTCAAATATAAAAACATGATTGTAAAACCAAAATAACCAAGAATAATGAGGCGAAAAAAATATATGTTTAAAAAAACTCACCTATCCTTCATAGGTCCTTCCGGCCGATCAATGGCCGTGTTCCCGGAGATGGAGTACACGTACAGCCTAGACTCAGACTTGTACCATTTGATGCTGTGCATGGCACCGCATGAGCGGCCATCGATGCGGCAGCGGAGCCGAGCGGTCGTGCCCACTATCGCTGAGGCGTGATCTGTGGAAAAACAAAACACAGTTTAGAATTGTGTTTTGAAAATAGAAGATGGTTTCTTTCCAACACGACAGAAAAAGACCCCATGGTTTTCCGTCGTTTGGACTATACTCGTATAATCTGTACTCATGACTCTAGTCTAAACGATCGTCCAGTATTTGTATAGGGTTTTGAAATTAACGTGTGAAAATCTCGAATGCCGGACACAGAAGACCCAAAAAAAAAATTTGGGGCTTTGTCATAATCGCCACGCTTCGCGGAAGTGTGGGTGATCGCAAAAATTGACGAAAACTGTCAGCCAATTCAATGTGACAGGAAGGGTCAGGGGAACAAAAATTTGAAGCGGACGAAGTCGCGAGCAGAAGCTAGTATGTATAAGTACCTATAGCGATAGTCTTCATACGTGTTTGGTAATGCGTCATCATCATCTTCGAAGAACTTAACTAATTGGGTTAGCTTCCAATCAAACCAGATGCCGCTGAATACTACCTGACCTCCACAACCCAGTTCACAATCAAAACTCATTTATTCAACTAGGCTGAGAGTCAGCACTTTTGAACGTCAAAGTTACAAGTGTCGAAGGGCGGGCGTTTTGGGGGGACTGTCTTATGTCAAGAAAAACTGAAACTGTCTTATGTAGCTCTGACGTTCAAAAAGTGCTGACTCTCAGCCTAGTTTGAATAAATGAGTTTTGTTTTTTTTTTTTTTGACATAAGACAGTCCCCCCAGAACGCCCGCCCTTCGACACTTCCTAGTGCTTTAGCTGGGAAGAAGAAGTGGCGCAACAAACTCCCCAGCAACACAGCTGTCTGTTGAGTTAAAAGAACTTGATTCTATACAATAATATGTTACAATATGATACTATATAATATGTCTATACATATAGTTACTGGGTAATAAAAACCTCGCGTTAAGTCTATACTATACAAATGTTTCGTACATATACTCTTTTCACATTCAGTACCTACGGATTTTAAACGACTGTTTATTATTTTTAATGAAACGTCAACAGAGCTGTAAGTTCGTAAACAATGATGTTAAAACTTTTATTCTTATTTGGCTTAATTAGCAGAACGTTGGAATCTGTTCGTTTGGCGCATCGTGATAACGCTTCTGACTTTTGATGAGAGTATTTATTGGTGTGTATGTGTGTGTACGTAGAGAGGTGTGTGTAAAATTGTGTAATGCATTAATTCAATTTCATATCTCCGTAATGATGCTGCCAATACAGGTAAAAGATTTTTAAGTAAAGGAATAAAATCATTTATTCTTTTGTGTGTTTATCTGTAACATTGGGGATATTTGTGTACATTGGTAAGTGTATGTTTGTGAGTACTAAAACATACTTCGTGCAAGAAAGTTAGTACCATTTCGAGGAGTATGACAAACCTTATTGCGTAACACAGTATTAAATACACGTAAATAAATAAATGATCGAAAAAAATGCTCAACAAGGTAAATAGCGCAATGAACGTTGATTGTTACGATACGCACGTTAGAAGTAACAGTTGAACTACAAAATACAACCTTAGTGCTATGTAATAAGGGTACTGTCAATATCAGATATTTCCTATGATCTTGCGGTCAACGTACAATTATTGTATTCGTCGTTCAACTTTCGTAATCAAATCTTAATACTTGAAAAAGTAAATACAGATTAATAAAACTGAGGTATCTGTCTGTAATGTTCATTATATATAAAAATGCATACGTGAAAGCTAAAACAGTACTTACAGAAAAAAAAAATGTTTTATCTGACTGTTTGTTCCGGCTAATTTCCGAAACGTATAATATATTATATTATATATACTCGCAAATGGCTGATGTTATAAGAAGTAACATAGGCGTTTTGTCCAGATAACAAGTTCCCATGGTAAATTTTCGACTAACTAGAAATAACTAAAATAAAGTCGAACTATATCATGTTTCCTAGTTCAAAATTATCTCATTGCATACGTCTACATTTTCCATTAGCCGAGTGACATATCTGACCCAGTGACCCAACTGTACTCAGATCCGAACCCTCTCAGCCGACATGAGAAGATCAGCAGCTGGGCTGTACGATTGACACCGATTTAAAACTTTTATCCGAAACAAGGGTACTTTCAACTTTTTGTAATGGCTTTGGCTTATGAGTCAATGTCATGACCAAATATTCAAACAAAAGTATAACTTGATGCCTGTATTTCCCGAGAAGATAAGCAGAGTTGTATCTATAGATACAACTCGACAGCAGAGTTGTATCTATAGATACAACAGAGCTATGTTATAACATAGCTATATTTCGCCAGCACGCGTAGCATGACCGCCATAGAAACGGAATTTGTCGACGAAAGAGAATACAAAATGATAGATTGTATCGTAGAAAAATTGTGTAAAACTGAAAAGAAGAGATGTTTCTATTCTTCAGTCGACAAAAATACGATGTCAAGTATGATGATTATTTTTCTGATGAGATAGAAACATTTTTACAGAATTAAAATACATAAGGAACTTTATTTGTTCTTGATAGAATAGATATAGAATTGGCCATGCTACGCCGGCTGATATATCTAAGTCACGTGTAATAGGGGCAAGTTTATTGACATCAACCGGATTGACTCCGGACTGCTACTGAGAAATTCCAGATGGGAGTACCCAATAACACTTTGGCCGACCCGGGAATCGAACCACGGATTCGTGTTCAGCAGTAGTGTTTGCAGCCACTAAACCAACGAGGACGGGATCATATCTAACACAAATTAACGTTAAAAGGTACCAACTTATTGACGTGACAACGTCTTATAAATTGGTTTGCCGGGTGACACTTCAAGAAACTGCGTTACGCTCCGCTCACGTTATGCGCTCACAATGAGAGCGAGTGAGAGGCACGCGTCCCTTCCACTCGGGCATGGTTAGCCCGCCTAAGAGCGAGAGAGACAGACATAAAAAAAATATTTTACCACTCAAAGTCGTTGTCACGTAAAACTTTCGCCCGTATACCGACTTTACAGGCAACCAATTTTTTTTTATCTGTCTACCATTTCCCATCTATAATACTTTGGGGTCGAGTTACAGTGTAACTTGATGCTTTTTATTTTTTTTCTGGGTGGTAAATTATCAAATGACGTCTCCCGCTCTGGGCGGAGCGGAAGGACGTGTCAGAATTTTACTGACTAAAACTCACCCGTGTTCTTTCAGTTGCCCATATACCAGGTTCACGGTTACTCTTCCGAAACAACCTATCTGAACCTGCACAATTAAGTTCCTCCAGTACGATACCTCTCAGTAAGACTTGGCTGACATACTTCGGGATTCCAACTACCCACAATAACTGTCAAAAGTCTACTAGTTATTAGTACACGAAAAAATAATTTGGAGTTTTAAGGAACAGAGTGTAAAGTTCACTCAACGTCCATAATAAAGAGAAGATTTCTCCGTCAAGACGGGTGTCGTGTCTGGTGGGCAACTGTCCGACGATTATGTCGGGACGTTTTATATATTCTAGTTGCGCGGTAAACTGTGCTTGTGCGATGCAGGATTCTGCGTGACGTCAGCGTTATACGTAGTTCATATGTAAAATAATAAAAAAAAATAAAAATAAAAACATTTATGGGAAGGCAAACAATCATAACAGCACTGCGACTTCGCTCCGGACACATACCCTTAAATAAATTTGCATTTCTCATGGGTAAAGTTAACTCACCAAATTGTGTGGAATGCGACATGATTGAAGACGTGTACCATATCATCATGGAATGTGTCCGGAACGAACCGGAAAGACGAGTTTTTTTAGTTATGTATTACAGTATGTGCGAGACTGGGGTATGTAACAGCGTCCTTGCTGCTCCTGCTTCGGAAGCAGCAAGGATGCTGTACAGACTCGTAAACATAGGTATTAAACGTAGAGGTAGTCTAAGATAATTTTAAATAATTTTAAGTTGTGTACGTTAAGTTGATTTGTAACGATGAGGGTGGCATAATCTGTCTAGATTAAAACCCTCTTTAAATAAATAAAGAATAAAAAAAAAAAAAACATTTATTTCACTCTTAAAAATACATGTTACAAGCCAGTCATAATGAAATAGCACATGAATGTATTGCCACAAAATAGATCCTAACCCCCAAACCAGGCCTGGGCCTGTATTTTAGGGGTCAGCGTTCAGCCATGGGTTCAGTATACAATTTATAAAGTTGACAGCCTTGGTTGTTGCCATTTTGGTAACACATATAGTTAAAAAAATACTTATAAATTAAAAATAGAAGGTATAACACGCATATTATGTAGGAATTAAAATTACAGAAAGAAAGTTTAATGCTAAGGAGTTATGTGTATTTGTATGTCTGTATGTGAAGTTGTGTTAGTGGAGTGTATGTGTGTAAATGTGCATGTGGTGGAAGTGTGTTGTTTGTATGCATATGGGAGTGAGTGTGTGTCTGGTTTGGTTTGCACCTTTGAATATGTGTAAGGACGGGAAAAAGTAAAAACGATCATGTTATATTGTATTATATTATGAATGTAAATAAACTTTCAGTCTCCTGATAGTCCATCTTTCATATGTGGCGGTGTAGATGCCACTACAGTTATTATTGTTATTGTCTAGACTCTAGAGGCTAGACAAAATCTAAAATTATTACATGTTAATTAAATTCAGGCGTTTAACATATTAACGTCTACAGAATGTTAAATGCAAACCTTTTAATGAATAATAACATTAAGTATTATTACATTAAAATAATTACTTATAGATATTTATATGTATGTGTACCGTGTGGTGCAGGACGTAAAAAATAACATCAACCCATTTATTTCCGTGGGTGTTGTAAGAGCCAACTAAGGGATTACTAGGGAATGGGCAGCAGCGTTCTCTATGCATTTTACCACCATACTGCGATTGCCAACCCGCCTGCCAAGCGTGGCGATTATGGCAAAACCCCCCAAATTGGGGGAGGCCTATGTCCTGCAGTAGACGTCAATCTGCTGAAATGATGATGATGATGATGATGATGATAATGATGATTTATATGTATAAGTAAGTATTGTTTGGCTTCAAATTTAAAACAACTAGATAGTGGTTACGTTTTAAAAACCCTAAGCCCAAGCGTTTTTTCAACGTGACGGTTTTTATAGCGTACTGGATTTCTGGATTTTAAACTCTCGGCATTGAGCGAGCGCATTCCAAAGTGTAAAAAAACACATTGTTGGATTTGCGACTCTGAGTACTGAGCTGTACGTCGATAATTCAGTGCGTCGTTGCGAACATCTTCGGAACGGTTTCTGTGGGACAATTTATCAGACATATACCTTTCAACGAATTTAAAGTTCCTATGACTTCTCGGAAATTGTCGAAGATGGCAAAGTATTCGTTCCAACTGATAAGTGTTTTGAGCACCGAGATATAAGCTTAAGTTTCAGTCTGTCAAAATTATACCTCACATTTCACTACATTTAGGACAAGTTTTTGTCACTGATTGACGCTGAGACTAAATAGATTATGTAAGTACGTTTTCAACTACAGAAATTAGTCATAACTTATGCAAGCGCAGTCTTTGCACACGCTAAACCCCGATTCATCCATAGGTTGCAGACCCTTCAGAACCGTTTTCTCCGTCAAGCCACAGGCGCGCCTTGGTTTGTTTTGAATATCCATTTCCACTTAGATCTCAAGCTCCCGACTATCCATCAGTTCATGATAAATGATAAATGATAAATGATAAATGATAAATGATAAATGATTTTATTTCTGTAAGTAGGTTTGTACAAACACTTTTACATGTCAATTATATTTTTTTTTTTACTAGATGAGTTCGGCGTTTCCTAACTGACTACTCTGAGAAGAAAGGCCGAAACAAACTCAGAGGTCACAGTCTCTTTTAAAGTCCAGACATAATCTTGTTCACATCATGTGAAGATCATGTAGATTGGTGACTGAAATGGTCTTTTGAAGAAAGAACCACACAGATTGAGTGGACCTGTCCAGTCAGTGCAAGCATTTGTCACTAATCGTTTAGCTCAACTCGGAAGATAAGGAGCCCAACGCTTTGACGAACAGTACCAAAGAAAGGACATTTGGGTAGGCCACATAAATTACTCAAACTGCCAGATCGTGATTACTGAGAACGAAAGAAAAAAAAAATAATTAAAAAAGACCCACATAGTCTTCACATTCACAATAATTAAAACAATACGATACTTTACAAAGTAAATAATCATGTCATTGTATATATAAAAATTATCAATGTCAATGTGTATATAAAAAAAAAAGAAACGGATATAATTTTGTTGGTCAGATCATTTGATGACCATGTAGATCGATGTCTGAAATGGTCTTTTGAAGAAAGAACCACACAGATTGAGTGGACCTGTCCAGTCAGTGCAAGCATTTGTCACTAATCGTTTAGCTCAACTCGGAAAATAAGGAGCCCAACGCTTTGACGAACAGTACCAAAGAAAGGACATTTGGGTAGGCCACATAAATTACTCAAACTGCCAGATCGTGATTACTGAGAACGAAAGAAAAAAAAAATTTAAAAAAGACCCACATAGTCTTCACATTCACAATAATTAAAACAATACGATACTTTACAAAGTAAATAATCATGTCATTGTATATATAAAAATTATCAATGTCAATGTGTATAAAAAAAAAAAAAAAGAAGAAACGGATATAATTTTGTTGGTCAGATCATTTGATGACCATGTAGATCGGTGTCTGAAATGGTCTTTTGATGAAAGAACCACACAGATATTGCCACTAACTACTCAAACTGCCAGACAATAGTCAAAAGTGAAACAGTGACCCACATAGTCCTCAAATTCTCAATAATCAAAGTATATTCATACAATTAATATTCATGTCATGTGAAATATTAAAAAAAAAGAGTTAAAAATAGCAAAATAATAATAATAAAACAACAGTCAGTGTAGATTTATTGGAGCAGTTCAATCCCAGGCCGTTTTATCCTCAATATAGTCTTTAACAGTATAATAGGCTTTCTGACATAATTTACGCTTTATAAAAGATTTGAATTTATTTAGGCTTAGTTCTTGAATGAGGCTAGGAAGTTTATTATAAAAACGAATACATTGGCATCTAAACGAGCCACCTATTTTCTTGAGCCTGGTCTTAGGAACAACAAATTTTTGTTTGTTTCTAGTATTGACATTATGGATATCACTGTATCTTTTAAAGAGATTAATATTTTTATGTGCAAACAGCAGATTTTCATAAATGTACTGAGAAGGCACAGTCATTATATTAATCTCTTTATATTTGTCTCTGAGTGAGTATCTGGGACTTAATTTATAAATCGAACGAATTGCCCTTTTTTGTAAAACAAAAATTGTCTGAATATCGGCGGCATTTCCCCACAGCAGAATACCGTACGACATCACGCTATGAAAATAACTAAAGTAAACTAAACGGGCTGTCTCTAAATCAGTTAAATCACGAATTTTTCTAACAGCGTATGCTGCAGAGCTAAGTTTTTTTGACAATTTATCTATATGGGGGCCCCATTGAAGCTTGGCATCCAGAGTTATGCCTAAGAATACTGTGGTATCTTCGGGTTTCAACACTTCACCCTTTATGAGGACACTAGTTTCTACTTGTCTAACATGAGGTATCGTAAACTTAATACATTTGGTTTTTTTCTCGTTAAGAAGTAGGTTATTAACATTAAACCAGTTAACTACATTAGCAAGGGCTCTATTTACATTGTCAGTAACCAACTGCTGACGTTTGAGTTTGAATAAAAGTGAAGTGTCGTCTGCAAACAACACTATATCATGTTTATCCTTTATGAGGTAAGGCAAGTCATTTATATAAATAAGAAATAAAAATGGGCCTAAAATTGAGCCCTGAGGGACCCCCATTCTAACTTTAGATCCAGGTGATCTTTTTCCGTTGACGTCAACTCTCTGAATCCTATCACTTAGGTATGAAGTAAGAAGATCCAGAGAGGCGTTCCGGATTCCGTAGTGGTGAAGTTTCCTGATCAAGGTTTCATGAAGAACACAATCGAATGCCTTGGACAAATCGCAAAAAATACCCAAAGCATCGCATTTGTCCTCCCACGCATTATATATATGACTTAAAAGTTCAACTCCGGCATCGGTAGTTGAACGACCCTTTGTGAAACCAAACTGTTTCTTGTGTAATAAGTTATGTTTATTAAAAAATCGTTGCAATTGATTTAGAATAAGTTTTTCAAAAATTTTACTGAAGGTAGGTAGCACTGAAATTGGTCTATAGTTAGTAGGGTCTGATGTGCTAAAATGAAACGCGCTTTGACGCGTTTCTTCGATAGGGCCGCATCCCACCGCAACCCTCTGGTTGTCGCGGCAGCTAGTTATACCCCTTCCCGAATCAGCAAAGTCCGCCATCCGCGGCACGTTCTCTCCGATCCTGATGATCCCACTACTCTCCTCCAAAAGAGTCGAAAAGAAACCAGTACATTTCAAAAGACACACAGACACAAATCGTACCGACCTCGCCGCCGAGGTCCGTCGTCGCGACCCCGGCTTAATAGTCCCTCCCGACCCTTGCAAGAGCCAACCCGCGATGCTGCGCCTGTAGCTTTAAATTAGTCCCTAAATAATTTTAACCCAGATCCAGCCAGTCCCTTGCTGCCCCCCCACCAGTGATTGCCTAAGCCGAGGTTCGTATGCCTCTCGGGGTAACTCTAAGCATTTTCGCTTTAGTTTTTAAGTATAATAAACCCCGGCTGGAGGCCTAAAAAATTAACTTTTTAGAACTCGCCGGGCCACCATCCGTTTAAACTTAAGAAATTCCAGGATGATTAGATTTCTCACCTAAATAAGCATACATTTTCTTTAATACGTCCAAACAAATAAAAAAACAAAAAATATTTAAAACCATTTAACCGTTGCTCAGCATTCCGAATAATCCTGGTATCAACCGGTTATCCGCGCTACAATCCGCCCGATCCGGTTCAATCTGGTTCAATTAAATAGTGCGCTTTGTTTAACACTCGTTTATTTGTATTTCGAACTATTTGTTGGATTTTTAGACGATATATCGTAATAGAAAGCTTTGTATGTTGGTTTATGTTATGCCGGGGCTTTGGTAAAAGGATTGCAGTGTTTTTCGTTAGTTGGCAGTAAGCATGTTTGTCATCTTTATTCTGAAATAGTCTACATCTATAGGGACCTAGACAAAGATCGCGAGAAACGAACGACAAGATGACAGATTGTAGAAAGATTTCTACGGTGCGACGAAATTAGAGAAACGAACTGTCACTTTGTATAGAAAGAACTGTGTCTATTCTTCGTAGAAATAAAAGCACCATGCTAAGCCTGCATAATACGGTGGAAATCTTTCTACAATCTGTAATTTTGTCTATTCTTCCGTCGACAAAACCCGTTTCTATGCTGGCGTAGCATGACGTTCTATCTCTATACTACCAAGAATAGACAAAGTTCTTTCTATGTTGGTCATGCTACGCGTGCAGGTCTGAGCCTAGGTTTTAAACCGCCAAACTTGGTTCTCAAGAAACACGCTCTGAAGTATCTGAACATGCAGCTTTATCATTTTATTCATCTTTCAATTTACTTGCTGAATGCACCAGTTATATTAAGAATATTATATTTTTTCTTTTTATTATTCCATGTACAATATTTACTTTCAATAACTTGATTACATTATATTAAAAACGTCTTCCATGAGTACATTTGAATATTTTTGAAAAAAGTTATTGCTTGCGAGGTGTAGGAGCGCTGAAAATACAGTTTCTAGATTTTTTTCCGTTTGTCTGTTGGTCTGGATGTATTTTCCAGATTGGCGCAAAAACGATTGAAGAGATTTATATGACATTTGGCACACATAATATTTATAACCTAGATTAACACAGGGTTCTTTTACGCTAATAGCAAAGTCGCGGTCAAAACCTAGTGTAGTGTGTGTGTCGTGTATTTATATTTGTTTTTCTATTAAATTTGTCAATTTTGCGTCCAGAAATTATATAGCACATATACACTAATGCATTTAATTAAAATATTTATCACAGCATTTCATTCCTCCGCGATAGAGACGCTCTCAGGAAAAATTACCAGGAAAATATGAATAAGCAGGAGTTCTTTTTTCTTTTCTTCGCCAACAAAACACGCTTGTATGAATGGAACTTATGAAAAATACTTTACATAGGTAGTTTACTTTCAAGAATATTTTGCTTTAGGATTTTTCTAGGAAGCTGTATATTAGTTGCATAGTCCTTACATAGCCCGTGCGAATATGTGGACTGGGTAATTCTTAGGGTAGCAGAGGGTGTGGTGTATGGCGCGTAAAGTCGAAAATATTTTTTAAAGGTATTTTTTTTTTTGGTGGTACTTCGGTGTTTACGGCTTAAAAGCGGCTCAAAAGCGTTCATATACAGAGAATCCATCTCGATTGAAATATTGAAATAATGACAATTCAAGATTGAGGAATTTTCTATTGTTAGGTAACAATCCGTACTCTGTTTGTACGTCTTTCACGGCAAAATGGAGCGACGAATTGAAGTGATTTTTAAGTGGAGATAGTTGAAGGGATGGAGAGTGACATAGGTTACTTTTTTTTCTTTTTTAGGTGTCTGGGGTGAATTGTATTTAGCATGTTCGCGTGTATCTAATGCCCAGAATCTTTACATTCTATACCCAAATGGAAAGACATATAATATCGTCTACACTAGCGTATTAAAATAACATTCTGTTCCGAGTTCTCTTCTGTGTTTTAAATCAGGAAAGGGGAACCGTGCTATCTCGAATTTAACGCGAGCGAAGCCGCGGGCAAAAGCTAGTATAAGAATATTTTCGAAAAGTAATAACATCACGTCACGTCTAATTTCCTTTACCCTTTTATACCTACTTTGTTAGTCGTGAATGATTAAGATCTTTTAAGAAAACGGATGAAAGCTAATAGCTAATAGTTAATGTTTTTAATTTCACTTTATTGCATTTTGTTTATTTTATAAGTATTGTAATGTGTTTTGTTGTTACTTTTATTTTACCTAATCTAGTGTTTCAAAATTTTAGTCCATAAATCGGTTTGTGTATCATATTCTGTAATTATTCTAATTTATTTGGGGTCCGTGCAACATGCCTTTAATTTCCAAACTTCTCTATTAGTCATCATCTCACTAGACACCTCTTTCTATCCATATCAACATTCACACAGTCCATGCATCGTTTTTTTTTTTTGGTCGCCCTCTAATCTTATAGCCATCGACATTCATAATTAAAACTTTCTACTGCCTATGCTCCGATGACAATAATATCATGTTTTATAAACGAAATTGTATCCGAAAGTTCTAGAACCTAATATCTTGAAATTCTCTTACAAATGGGAACGTTCTGAGATAATTTACAGCAACGTCTTTCTCTGACTGCACTTTGTCCAGTAAGAAGCGGAATGTGCAATAATCTAGACGACACAGTTTTAAAGAATACTATCATTTACAGTTGACATTATACTAGTTCCGAGAATCACTCCTTCACTTCTAGTTAATGTAGATGCAAGTATGAGAAGGTTATGTTAAGGCTTAATTTAGAATGTAGAGCAACGGCATATAGCTTGCGATTTTTTTTTTTCATAAATTGCACCCTATTATATGGGACTTAAATATAACTGGTGACATGTGGGTGTATTATAGGTACACCTCTGTCTAACCCTCTGGGGATTACAGGCGTAAAGTAAAGAATAGTTTTTTAAAACAATCTTTATTTTAAAAAGTGACGACATAGTTACATACATTACTATAGAAACACTGTGATGAGACCATAATTAAAAGTCCCCAAATTAGTTTTACACCTATAACTTGGTACAATACTCAGTGTTCCTCCATTCTAGAAGTCATGATGCACATATGTCGGTATATATTAAAAACACAATTATGAGAAAAAAAAGCAATGTGCACATTTTCTATAGAGTAAATGTTGTTTTGTTATTTATTAATGTTTGTACCAATATTCCTATTCTTTTTTTTACTTAAGCAAAATTGCTTAAATCAAAACAGGAAACAACACTACCACATATAGTAAATAACTAAGTACCCTATTTTGTTACAAAATATTTAATGTAATCCTATATACAAAAATCATTTTGAATGCTAGCTACTCCTTGCAGTGTCACTCGCATGGAAGTTCCGAGAAAAAACTGTTTTTTTGGTGCTTTTCTATTAGTAAAAGAAATGTTTTCATATATAAGGTGTATCTATTCATACACGAAATATTTTAAGAGGTACACCTGTAGGTGGTAAAGAAGCTATAGCAACGAAAAAAAAAATTCTAAGGTTTTTTTAAAATTTAATATTTATGAATTATTTGACGCACATAAGAAATACTGGCTCCTTATTTTTTACGGCCCGAGACACCGCGGCCATGCTCGTGCCGTCCGGTCATCGCCCTCGCAGCGTCAGGCGGGCCATTCATAGAATTTGGAGTAAAGGTTTTATGCAAAACGTCTAAAGTAGTTTTAAAATTATAATAATTACGAAAATTCTAAAACGCTTACATAAAAATTTTCTTTTTGCTTCTGTAGCTTCTTTACCACCTACAGGTGTACCCCTTAAAATATTTCGTGAACATAAAAAAAATTAATGTCACTTGTAAAAAATGTAGCTTAGCTGTTTTATAATATTTTTACTGAAGTGTTATGTCCCGCGTGGTGTCGGACGTAAAGAGTAGCACCATCCCATTTCTTCCCGTAGAGTCCCGTAAGACGTGACTAAGGGACTCACTAGAGAATGTGCAGCAGCGTCCTCTATGCATTTCACCGCCATTCTACGATAGCCAACCCGCCTATCAAGCGTGGCGATTATGGCACACATCCAAATTTGGGGGAGGCCTATGTCCGACAGTGGACGTTTTTCAGCTGAAATAATGATGTTGATAATAAATAAATAATAATAATAATATTCCACAACTATCACACAACGCCATCTAGTCCCAAGCTAAGCAGAGCTTGTGTTATGGGTACTAGACAACTGATAAACATACTTATGTATATATTTCTAAATACATACATATTATAGATAAATTACACCCAGACACAGAACAAATGATCGTGCTCATCACACAAACATTTGTCCTGGGTGGGAATCGAACCCACGACCTCCGGCATAGCAGTCAGGGTCTCTAACCACTAGACCAACAGGTCTGTCGAAATGATGATCAATAATAATTTCCCAGACCCACCCCTTAATAATAAACCTCAACATTATAAATTGATATCAAAATCGAAATCCCATCCGCTCCCGCCTCCGTTTATACCAAGGCCACAACCTAAAGCTTAAGTCTCCAGCGGAACAACTGCTAATTTTGTTGCGAGAAAAATGCGCCATAATCCAGCAGCTCTGCCCACCCTCCCCCAACGGTTTAGCGTCATAAAAACTCCTGTTCAAGCGTTTCAACGTTTTATACTTTGTAAACTGTGGAACATGCAAACCGTTCTGAAGTAATCTTGGTTCATGTAGATTTTTGTGTATACCGAGGAAAGATCTTTATTTCGTGAAAGTTTGATGCTTTCATAACCGCTCGGCTATGTCAGACAATGTTAGGTTAGGTTAGTTTCAGCTCATAATAGAACACACTATTAATAACATCGTGAGGAAACCGGCATGTCCTAGAACCTAATATTCGAAGACATGTCACATCTACCAACACGCATTGGGCCCGCGTGGTAGATTACGGCCCACTCCCTGTCACAAAGAGGAGGCCTTCGAAAGAGTTACCGTGGCCCTGGCACATGGGCAACTAAAGAAACACGGGTGGGTTTTAGTCAGTAAAAGTCTGACGCGCCCTCCCGCTTCACCCAAGAGCGAGAGACGTCATATGATGGTTTCCCACCCACAAAAAAAAAAAGAGGCCTGTATCCCAGCAGTGGGAACGGTATAGTGACTGATTATGTAGTTACTAGTGACTAAGTAATAACAGTCGCACACATCGGTCGATCAGGTTAAGCTACGCTTGTCGCGGTTAGTTCGTGGATGGGTGACCATCTTTACATACCAAGACCCCTCCGTGCCTCGGAAAGCACGTTAAACCGATGGTCCCAACTGTCAGTTGCTGATATTTTATAGTCGTTATGGGTTATCAGAAGCCCGAAACTCTGACAACCAGTCTTACCAAAGGGTATCGTATTACCCAGTAACTGGGTTGTGAAGGTCACATAGGCAGTCGCTTCATGTAAAAAACTGGTTTTCAGCTGCATCAAGTTAGACTGAAAGCCGACACCAACATAGTTGTGAAAAGGCTAGATAGATGATAATGAACACACTATTAGTCATAACTGCTAATCCATTACTTCTAATGTTTGCAAAAAACGTCTGTTTAACAACGGAAATAACACAATGAATGCTGTTGAACTATCAAAATGAAAGCCCTACTGTTAGTTTGTTACGCAATCACCCCGCACTACACAATCTCCGAGGGATAAACAAAAGTGTGCCTACTACTAACTACCTATAGCACACTTTTCAGTGATAAGTAAAATTTTGATTGCGTGGCGACTACTTCAATTGCAAGGTAAATAAAACATCTGTTCATTATATTTATGACAAATATCAGAAAACGAATCTAAGAAATTCTAGGAGCAGGGGTGGCCCAGTGGTAACGACCGCGACTTATGATTAGGTCATGAGTTCAAACCCAAGCAAGCGCTTTACTTTGTGTAAATTAATTCATCACCACTGCTCTCAAAACGGAAGGAAAACATCGTAAGGAAACCGGCATGTTTTAGGACTAAAAATTCTAAGACATGAGGCATCTACCAACCCGCACTGGGCCCGCGTGGTGGATTATGGCCCACTCCCTCTCACTGAGAGGAGGCCAGTGTCCCAGCAGTGGGCACGTTATAGGCTGCCAATGATGACTCTAAGAACTGGTCTAGTAAGCTATGCGCTGTGTCTTTTATTTCGAATGGGCGTGGCGTTTACCTCTGACTGTTACTTGAAAAGACCTCATTTTCAATCATCATTATCATTTCAGCTGAAAAACGTCCACTGCTGGACATAAGCCTCCCCCAATTTGGGGGGTTGCCATAATCACCGCGCTTGACAGGTGGGTTGGCGATCTCAGTATGGTGGTAAAATGCAAAGAGAACGTTATTCTCTAGTAAGTCCCTTCAAATCAAATCAAATCAAATCATTTATTGGTTTGCAAACATGGGTAATACAATATAGTAGGTGTTTAAGTTTTTGAGTCCTCCATGTCCTACCGTCACATGGGCATGCAAATCACATATTATTCGTTATTATTGAATTTACACAAAATACAGATATGATCATTTAAAAATAATATTAAGAAAAATAAAATAACCCAACATTAATGTCAAAAAGTTTGGTTTACAGTAAAACTGTCTCAATAAAACGAAAATGTCAAATGTTACAATAATAAAAATTACAAAAATGTCTGATACAGTTAAACAAATAATAATAATAAAAAAAACATTGTAAAAAGGTATAATAACATGTCAATCAGTCAGTGATTCATCATTAAGATAATCGTCAATTGTGTAATAACTTTTATCAATTAATAGTTCGTTTAGTGCCCTTTTAAATTTGAAGACAGTCATAGTTTTAATAATATTTGATACTTTATTATAGATGCGTGGGGCTAAGCCAAAAAAACTTTTTTGCATTAGTGCTGTTTTACATTTCACGTGACACAATTGATTCCGTATTATTATTATTGAGTCCGTATTGGATTCCTTCTGATTGCTGATAATTTTTTGAATAGATGTGGATTATTTTTCACAAATAAAGCTGTTTCTAATATATATAACGACGGAAATGTTAGTATTTTCAAGGATTTAAAATAAGGAAGACAGCTATCTGTGGTCTTAAGACCGCACATTGATCTTATGCAACGCTTTTGCATCCTTAATACAAGCTCCTTATCAGTAGATTGCCCCCCAAAAATAACACTATACCGCAAAACAGAGGCAACAAGTCCATGGTACGCTGTTAAAACAGCCTCGTTATTGACTTTCTTGGAAAGTTGAAAGAGGGCATATGCGGATTTACTCAGCTTTTTGCATATATTTTCAACATGAGGTTTCCATGTGAGTTTATTGTCAATCACTATGCCTAAGAACTTAGTTTTGTTTGCTTCTTCAATATCACAGCCTTGGTAGGTAATACTAATGTTTGGAATTTCGCAGCGTTGATGAAAGTGCATAATTTTTGTCTTATCTAGGTTTATTACTAAATTATTATTATGTAGCCAATTTATAATGTCACGTAAACAAGTATTGATGTCATTCTCATAATCATTATTATTTGTACAGTTTATTACAGCTGTACTGTCATCTGCGAATAGAACCATTTTGTTTGATGTCACTTTTGGGAGATCATTGATGTATATTAAAAAAAGTGGCGGCCCTAGTACGCTGCCCTGTTCGTCTCTTACGATACGACCGGCAACAGACGAAACAATCCTCATTCTAATTTTCAATATGACACATTAACTATTTCTTGACTTAACTTTACATAAATTATAATTCAAATAAATCATTTTATCTTTTTTCACACACTATACTGACAAAAATTCCAACACATTCATTTGGTTTTCACCTCTTCCTACACACGCTAGCTAACAAGAACCCCGACCCCTTTAGCCCTTTTTCACACGATCTAGTTGCCGGATACTCGGTACCTACCGGTTACCCGGTGGTAAATGTATAAGCCGGGAAAATACCGATGTTACGTGTAAAAGCTTTCATACTTACTAGAAAGAAAGAAAAAAATGTTTATCCGGCACAGTACTAGTTCCAACGAACACATTTGGACAAATAAAATTCACTACTATAATTATACTCACATACACACTTACACATTCACTCACTCTGTTAAATTTACTCTCACTTACTCACATATTCTTAGGCACATGACGTAGCTAACCACAAAATAGTGGAGTATATAATAATGTATAAGTTATGAACCGCTACTGAAATACTGTTTACATTTGGGTACTCCTTGTAGGTTTGTAATATTTTAACGTTATTTTGGCCTCCCACAAGATAGATCGATGACCTGCACGCGTAGCATGACCGCCATAGAAACGTAATTTGTCGACGGAAGAGAAGACAAAATGATAGATTGTATCGTAGAAAAATTGTGTAAAACTGAAAACAAGATGTTTCTATTCTTCAGTCGACAAAAATACGATGTCGAGTATGATGACTATTTTTCTGATGAGATAGAAACATTTTTACAGAATTAATTTAATACATAAGGAAAGGTTTTTGTTCTTGGTAGAATAGGAATAGAATTGGTCATGCTACGCCGGCTGGTGAAGGCCGCAGAAATCCGTTGGATGCGAGAAGAACAGAACTGGTCGAAGTGGCGGTGCTTGGGAGAGGTTTATGTCCAGCAGTGGACGTGTTTCGGTCGAAATGATGATGATGATGATGATTAACGTTATTTTTGGACAGCGTCGTGGACGCCGGGTCTTCTGAAACCGGGTACCCGGTACCCGATTCGTGTGAAAAGGCCCTATTTCCCATTACATAACACTAAAATCTTCACCTAATTACAAATTTAAACGGTAACCTCCAATCCCTTAAGTTGAATTATAACATTCATAAAGGTCTTTGAATTACAGATTACAACCGTAATATCTTTATAGGACGACAGATTTAGAATGTAATTCCGTTTTAACAAATGGCCGTATTCTTAAATTAACACCTTTGTTAGCATTGTTGACTGTTTAACAAAAGCTTATTATTTCAGGTCCAAGATGAAAAGAATAATTTTTGGGTCTTAGCAAAATATTTTCTTTTTTAGGGATAAAATTGAGTTAAGATCTTTTGAATGCCTTCACAGACGTTTTTCTTATTTTGATTTTAATGGGCTGTTTTGATGTTCGTCAATGGGAATAAAAGAATTGATGAATAAGAAGATGAGATTTAAATTGGACGTGGATTTTGAGAAGGTGAGTCGCTCTTGAAAATGTTGACATTGACTTTGGTGTTAGTTACGTAAGTTTCGGGGAAACTGTGAAATAAAATTCAGGGAAAATAATTAATTTGTCTGAAATAGGTACAGCTGGCTTGAAAAAGGCATAGATTTACATCGAAATTAATACATTTATTTGTAATTCATCTTTGTGCCATAATATTGCATTAATAAGTAGGCAACTATCCAAGCTGTGCCCGCTACTTCGCTCGCGTAGATGTCGGAAAACAGTAATATGTTTCTTAATTAATATTTTTTTCTAAAATAGTCAAGTCGTTTGGGAGATTGACAGATAGACGGAAAAAGTCAAAGGATGGTGGAAAATAACTTCATCCTATAAGGAAGAAGTTATTGAATTGGATTTATTACATTGGTGCGGTTTACACGTTCACCTAGTTTTTATTTTACTCTATGTGTAATTATTTTATGCCCAAATAAATTAAATAAAAATAAAAAAAAACATTTGCGGCCCAAACTAGCTTTCATTACCCTTAATAGTATTTTGAAAGAAGACGAAACTCAATTTAGTAACAAAAATAACTTTCATCTAGAAAGCCTAGAAATACTTAGTGATATTAATTTATGTTAAGAGCTTATTAATTGTTATTAACATGTTTAACAAGAATGTCTAATAAACTTAATTTTTGTATGACCGACTAAGAAAATCTAATAAAAATGTTCTTAGATTTTCTTGTACGAGAATGCGTAATTTTGCTATTTCTGCTATATTTTAAAGTGAGGTATTGCATTATGAAATAAGTGTGCAATAGATACTTTATGAATTTAGAACTGAAACTATACTGACAGCAGTAGTTGCCCATTGGTAACGGCTAGGTCCAGGAGTGGGCATGTGGGCTGAAATGATGATGGTGATGATGATTTTGATGACAGAAGGCTGGCCTCCCTATTACATAAAACTAAACATAACTGGCGATATATGCATGTCCTGTTGTTGGGACATCTCTGTTTAACCCTTCGCGAAAACAAGGCGTAATGTTGTGTTATGTGTTCAAGTATCCACCTCTATGTAACCCTTTGGAAGTAACAAGCGTAAAGTTATGAATGTTAAGTTGTAATGAGCCAAAATTTGCTGGGTCTGGTCTTGAGTTCTAATTTCCAAACCCGACTTTATTTTTGTAAGAAAATGTTTTACTAAACGGCTATTTATAAATAGGAAAATAAATGTTTTTTATGCAACATTAAACGAAAATAATAAAGCTTAATACCGCCAAAACAATGTTATTATTGCTAAAAAACGTATAAAACAGTCAATTTAACTGCAACAAAGTTCTATCATCGAATAAAGGACTCGATTCGTAACTTTCCGATTCCGCCCGAAGAATCCCGAAGTGGTACGAATGCCACATAAATTGTCGACCAATTACATGGTACACGTTTATCGTCTAACTTTTACAGAAATATATCTTTTTTATTGTCATAGTTTTAAAAAGGTTCACCATTCTTATTATGGATGGGGTCCCTTGGAATAACTTGGCAGTTTTATTAAACTGTTTTCGAATTTTAGTGGAAACAAATTTTCATGGTAGGAGATTGGTACTTCCTATTTTTTTTAGTGGTAACTCGTGTGATGCCTAAAACAAAGACCCTTCTTTTTTGATTTTTCACCAACCTAAAAAAAGGAGAATGTTCACTGTTTCTTTTTGTGTTGTTTGTTACGTCAGAACTTCGTAATTTGTAGACCGATTAGAAAAATCATTCTTGGTTTAAAAAAAAAAAATATATATATGTGATTACTCGTTGAGTGTACGATATACTTAACGAGTAGTCCCGTATTTTTTTTAAATATATAATAAAATAAATACCATATAAATTTGGTCAAGGTTCGATTAATGGTTTTGAGTTAGTTTCAATGGCTTTTTTTCACTTAGTTTATATTGATGATGATATAATAATTTCCTGTCACCGATAAATAACAGTAGAGTACAGTAGTAACTTGTAGTTCATAGCTAGCATTCAAGGGTTGAACTACAAGGTAATAAATTAAAAGGTTTATTTTGGCTCTTGTGATACAGGAATCCCTAGTACAAGAGCCAGGGCAAAACTGAAAGAAAAAAAATATCATCAACATTTCAGCTGAAAAATATACACTGCTGGATATAGGACTGACCTGTTACTCTAGTGGTTAGCGACCCTGACTGCTAAGACTGAGGTCGTGGGTTCGATTCCCACCCAAGACAAATGTTGTGTGATGAGCACAATCATTTGTTCTGTGTCTGGGTGTAATTTATCTATAATATGTATGTATTTAGAAATATATATACTTATATATTTCTAAATACATATTTATCAGTTGTCTGGTTACCATAATACAGGCTTTGCCTAGTTTGGGATCAGATAACGGTGTGTTGGTTGTCCTAACATATTTATTTATATTTATTATAGGGCTCCTCAGATTCTGCGGGATTTACCAAAATCGTCAACCTTGGCAGGCGGGTTGTCGATCTCAGTTTCGTGTGATGCCGGACGTTTAAAAATTACATTTTCAATTTCGATGTCGGAATTTATTTGACATAACATCAACATCACGCCTTGTTTCCCCGGAGGGTTAGGCAGTGATGTACTTACCTATAATACACCCACACCGCCAGTTAAGTCTAAGTCCCACCTTGCGATTATTTCATCATTTCAAAATACTCTTATGCATTAAGATTTTCAGAGCCTCATTTATTTTCGTATTGTATTCTCCCCCATTGTATTTATAGTCTCCAGAAATTATACATTTGAACACGATTTTAGGCATATTAATTTCAATCTTCCACTCGAACCAATCAAGAAGATTGTTGATAAATCTCCACCAGAAACAATTATAACATACACATACATAAACATAATCATCATACTCCGAAAATTCATCAAATCTATTAAGCCTCCTTTTTCAATAACACCATGAACTGACAATAAATTGCGACATTAAGAATGCCAGATATAATTAGAAGTCTCGTTACGAAACAATTTAAAATGTCATCTTCGGTAACAATTTCAATTTGGCAAAACGAAATTAACTAAACTTGTTAGGATCCATTTTGAATTCATTATGGGACCGTATTTTCTGGGAATCGTTAGCTTTTCGCTGGTTAACGTGAGATGGCATTTATTGTATTAGTTTAAAGTGTTTTGATTGGGCGAAATTAAGGATGGTTGCAGGAAATTTGGAAGGTGATTTTGTTTTATTATTTCATGTGTTTTTGATGTTCCTGAACGTAAAGAATAGCAACATTCCATTTCTTCCCGTGTTTGTCGGAGAAGGCGACTGTGGGACTTAATGGGCAGCGGTGTTCTCTATGTACCGTGTTAGTAATGCTTTTATTTCGTGTATTTTTGTTTGTTACGCTTTGACGCTGAAATAGCCAAACGAAAGTTAGCACATGATCTGGCTTAGGATGAATAGCCATGATGATGAGGTTAGGTTTAAAACCAATGTTCAATAAAACCTTAAATAATGCCAGTATTAGCCCCGATAACAACTTTTATTCACAACAAATTAACCTACCATGAAATAACAAAACGACCATCTGAAGGAAACCGCCGAAAACAATAAAATCATTCACTGAACAATCTTGAGCCAAAAACAGAAACTACCAACTAAGTAACGGAACAACAATGAATTCATACACGCAGCAAAATGTCTGACAAGCGTACATTACACGCAACATTAAAAGTTTCACCGCTACATAAATATGCGGCTAATTTGCGAAGTTGCCGAAGATTTGGCACTCCACCCCCTTGTTGAAATATTATTTACTGCGAACTGAAAGTATTGCAGTTATCTTTTACCCTCCTTTTGGGGTAAAGTAAGGCTCGTTTGCTAAAGTACCCTTTTACTGACAATAAAAGAAAAGTTTTCAATCTGATATTTAAAGATAGGAAAAGGTGTAAACTTAAGAAGAGCGCCACCCCTCTAAAAACATAGAAAAAAGATACCAAATGAAGATAATTATCAAGACTCTTCCTTACTATCCATACTTATATTATAAATGGGATAGTGTGTGTGTCTGTTTGTCCGTCTTTCGCGGCAAAACGGAGCGACGAATTGACGTGATTTTTTAAATGGAGACAGTTGAAGTGATGGAGAGTGACATAGGTTACTTTTAGTCTCTTTCTAACCCCCCACTTCCTTAAAATGGGGGGTGGAACGCGCTTATCTCAGGAAGTACTAATTCGAATTGATAAATTCTTTTTAAGTCGGGTGGCCTATTTATTGAGGAAGGCTATAGGCTAAATAACATCACGCTACGATCGAAAGGAGCCGTGCAGCAACAAAAAAAAAATGGACGAAAACTGGCAGGCTGCGATGCGACGGGAAGGGTCAGGGGAGCAAATATTTGACGCAGACGAAGTCGCGGGCAGAAGCTAGTAATATTATAAATGTCAATGTAAGTTACTTTGTTGCGCTTTCAAGCGAACACTACTTAACCGATCATCATGAAACTTTGTACTCATATTTTTGGAGGTGTTAGAAGTAACATAGGATACTTTTTTCACACATTCTTATCGCGGTAGTACGTCCTCTTGCGATAATTTCCGACATCCACGCGGGCGAAGCCGCGGGCAAAAGCTAGTATATTATAATTTTATCGTGAATTTTTATGTTTGTTACCCAATGACGTAAAAATGCCCAAATGGATTATATGATGATATTTATAACCTGGATTAATACATAAGCTAGTTTTTATCCCGGTAGTATATACGTTCCTGTGTGAAAAAATTCAACCTTAACGCGGGCAATGCCGCTGGTAAAAGCTTGTTATAACATAATTTTTTGACACGAAAATTTTAAATAAATAATTAACAATCTCAGAAAAAAACTTTCTTCCCAATTGACAACGAAAAGTTTCATAAAACATCCTCCCCAAAAATAATTAGGTTCCAACTCTTTTACCCAAAGTTTACCCTAACAATATGCCCCAGGGTAAGCCCAGAGGTAACGGGGTAATGATGAGATGAACTCATGATAACACAGTTAGACAGAAAAAAGTTTAAATCGTATGTTCGCGCGTTGTGAGGGTTTTTTATTAGAAAACTTTACTCATTTGTCCTCATGTATGTTTAGATGAGGCTGTAGAATAAACGGGTTGATGAGCGGAGAGGCAGCGGGAGCGATAAACTCAAACTTGCACCATTTATCTCTACATAGTATAAAACAATGCCACATTTTGTGTGTGTACGCTTCGATCTTTTAAACTACGCAATGGATGCGGTTTTCATCAATAAACACAATGATTTAAAAGGAAGAGTTATATTATAAAGCTAGTTTTAAATAAACGAATTACAGGTACTTTTTAATTGTCAAGACTTCGGTCAGATACAAAGATGAAGATAGTCGCCCATTCCAAAGCGTAATAGGTATCTATGGAGAAGAACGAAAATAAAATATTGTTAAAAATTACAGGGTGGCCCAAGTTCAAATAGGCCAATGCCCAGCAGTGAACAATGATAGTCTGAGTCGATCGATTCATGCTCATCATCGCTTGCCATGGGTTGTAAAAGACCGGTGAATTATAACGTAGTATGTCTACGTGTATTTGTCCATGATTAAAACAAATCAAAATATTTTTATTTTACATAAACCTACATGGGCGCTTATGAACCGTGAGAAGCTAAATGCACGGTTCCAAATTGTTGATTCCTATGGAGAAGAGCCGGGAAGGAACTCCACGGTTACTCTTTTAAAAATGATTGGCTTTTACAATGATTTCAAATCACAAAATCAAAATCAAAAGTCATTTATTCAAACTAGGCTGAGAGTCAGCACTTTTTGAACGTCAAAGTTACAAAAGACAGTCCCCCAAAACGCCCGCCCTTCGACACTTCCTAGTGCTTTAGCTGGGAAGAAGAAGTGGCGCAACAAACTCCCCAGCAGCACAGCTGTCTGTTAAGTTAGAAGAACTTGATTCTATACAATATTGTGTAAGTAATTAATATTATAAAACGAAACATACATTATTCACCATATGTCAGCTAGCACACGCCAACATACCACCAACAAAACACTGAAAACTAAACTCAAGCTGAAATAAATAATAAAACAAAATCGTAAACAGAACTTAAAACGAAAATAAAGCCTCCAGGCATAAAGGGCGTGCCCGCTTACATATTCAACGATGCAAATTGATACATACAGCTAAGTTGAAGTTACAGTAGTTAAACTAGGGCCTTCGGACCAAAATAAAATAACAGTTAATACAAGTAACAATAACAAAAAAAAAACACAGTATTAATAGGTATGGAATATTATAATACAATGATATATACTTATTTTCTTTGATTATAGACAGGTACATAATCAAAGCTTAGTTTTATAAATGGTGAAGACTTGACGAAGTTGGTCAGAATTTTCCAAAATATTATCCGTTTTGATGTTAATATCAGTGAAATTAAAAAGTCCGATTATAATTTTGTGATATTAAAAGTGTTCAAGGAAATAATTAACAAGATCAGTCAAGGCCAATTTCGACTGAGCGATTGAAAATATATTGTCTTTACAATAAAATTTAATTATTAGTTCAAAAATAATTGAAGACTTCGACAAATTAGATGAATTGGAGTATCCCTAAAGTTGTGACAGAAAAGGTAATTTTATCTTGTAATTTGTTCAACAAGAGTAACGAATAATAACTTAAATATAATAATAACTTTGGGAGGCACTAAGAATGACAGTAAAACTTTGACAACTTTGATTTCCTTTCAAAAGTCAATATGGCGGCTGCCAAAGTCTTATCTTTAGTAAAAAGTTTGTCAATAAAGACTGACAATAGACAATAAAGACTAAGCAGTTAGTGCTCTTTGAATAGCCTACATTTAGGGTTTGAAAAGTATTTGTGAGAGAAGGGAGGATTATTTAGTCCACTCAATTGTGTTAGCTAAATCTGTTTATGAAGTTTGTAAATTAATAATAGAGATCATTAATCATTTTTTTTTTTTTTTTCAATGAAAAAAGTAAACAATTCTGACTAAACATTTTTTAGCTAAATAGTAAAGCTAATTACTAGGTATTCATGTTTATTTAATGCGTTTTTAACTGTAAAAACGATGTTACAAAAATTCTTACTCGGATACGAATTTAGTACCCTAAGCAACAGGGCACTAACGCGTACTATCAATTTCATAGACTGTTTAAATAATACTGATAACCGCTTATCAGTTGCACCTCCTTTTCACAGCAACACGTTTTAGTGACGGCGTTTTCGGTCAAAATCACATTTCCGCGTGCACTAAAACTAACATATCTCAGAAATTACCCATCCATCATCAAATTGTTATGAAATAAGCTATCTGATTATTAAAAGTTTAGTACAGTTTTACCTTTTTTTAATATTCATGAAGTTTGTAAATTAAATCAAAATTTAATTCAACCGTCATTCTAGTCAAAACTTTTTAGATAATGTCACATAAGACTTGAAGCAACCTTAGATAGAATAAAGCTATCACCGAATGTTGACCTGGCCAAGAAAGTGCAATGAATGAATCGTCAAAGTAACAGGAAACGCCTGGACAGTTTTGACTAGATATCTACATGACATCAGCGTCATATCATTCTGGAATTATCCACTGAACTAAATTATAATCATTCCAACCCAGCCCGTCTCTTGCTGCCCTCTACCAGCGATTCCCTAAGCCGAGGTTTGAACCCACAGGGGATGCTCTTAGCGAGTAGTCGTAAGCCCTGGCTGGAGTACTTAAGTTATTAAGCTGCAATGTACATGCAAGTCCGGTTAAGCAGCCGACAACCTCATAGGTTGACCTGCGAGATGTCACTGAAAAAAAAAAGTGATTTATGAAGCCCTTTCATTTGATTCCGCAACATTGGAAAAATAAATCAGTTCGTTTGTGTGTTCTCTAGAGGCCGCCATTTTTATTTTAATGTGACTTCACATAACCAGCCTGGGTATAACCAGCGGACGATCAAAACGCTTCCAACGAACATTTTTCAAATTATGATAAGAAGTTTAGAAGTTATGAGGAAACAGATGAATATACATACACACATACTGGTAAAAATCATAAACCTACTCTATGTTTCGCTGTAGTCCGGTAAAAATCTATACTATCTATACTAATATTATAAAGCTGAAGAGTTTGTTTGTTTGGTTGGTTGAACGCGCTAATCTTAGAAATTACTGGCCCGAATTGAAAAATTCTTTTTTTTGTTGAATAGCCTATTTATTGAGGAAAGCTATAGGTTATATAACATCACACTACGATTAAAAGAAGCGGCGCAGCAACGAAAAATGGACGAAAACTGGCTGGCAATTCGATGCGACGAGAAGGGTCAGGGAAGCAAAAATTTGATTCGGACGAAGTCGCGGGCAGAAGCTAGTTAAAGGTACATTCGGACAAACTATTTGGTTCACAGGCAATTAACTCCCAACTATAAACAATGTTTAAGTGTGCTGAGAAGTCAATTCTTCTACATTACTCTTTTAAACTGGAAGCCTTAATTTTTAATGTAGCTACCGGCAAGTCCGGATAAGCAGCCGACAACCTCATAATTTGACTTGCAAATCGTCATTTCCAAAAAAAATAAAGATAATAATCGCCTATTTACTGCCCCCACAGTAACATGTAACAACACGTTCGCATGTTTACACAGGTTCTAATAACAAGAGCTTCTACGCTGCTATGCAACATGCTCGTACATACGAGTAGTTAGTTAATACACGCCTCCACCTCAGATGTCTGGGCGTAATTAGTTAGCGTTTTGTAATTGTTGTAGTTTTCACAGTGTGAGGCTTTTGTGATTAACTGTTGTTTTGTTTTTGAAAGAGTTGTTGTGTAAATTTGAGTTAGAATAAGTCAATAAAAACTCATAATAATAACCATTTCAGTCGAAAGACGTCTATTGCTAGACATAGGTCTCTCTCAATTTGAGGGGATTTGCCATAATCGCCACGCTTGGCAGGCAGGTTGGTGATCGCAGTATGGTGGTAAAATGCATAGAGAACGCTGCTGCCCATTCTCTAGTAAGTCCCTTAGTCGCCTTTTACGACACCCACGGGAAGAAATGGTTGTGTAATCAAGTCTAATTTAGATAAACTATCTATCGCTCTATGAAATCAAGTGCACAGAATGTTAAAATTGTCTTGTGGTTATTTTACCACCCTTTGAGGGACATTTCAACAGAGTCGACCTAAAGAATGAAGCATATAATTTATATTATTTATTAATCTATCTACTTACATCTAGGTACCATAACAGGAAATCCAATCCAATGAGAAAAAATACGCCTATCTTATTTTAATCTGTACTAACAAAATCATAATCACATTGCTCGCAGAACAGATGGCCGATGGGACCGAGGGATTGACTAGACTCAGTGAGTCCAGCCAATCACTGACGTTTGACTGACAATTCCAATGTCGATCTATTGGAATTATATTCGAGAGTAAGCACCCTGGAGTGGCGACCGCGTACCGGAAGACGTAGAGTTGGAAGGCCTTCAACAAGGTGGACCGATGACCTTGTTAAGGCCGCAGGAATCCGCTGGATGCGGGAAGCACAAAACCGGTCGAAGTGGTGGAGCTTGGGGGAGGCCTATGTCCAGCAGTGGACGTCTTTGGCTGAAATGATGAAAAAAATCAATCAATCTGATAAATGATAAATGATTTTATTTCTGTAAGTAGGTTTGTATAAACACTTTTACATGTCAATGATATTTTTTTAAACTAGATGAGTTCGGCGTTTCCTAACTGACTACTCTGAGAAGAAAGGCCGAAACAAACTCAGAGGTCACAGTCTCTTTTAAAGTCCAGACATAATCTTGTTCACATCATGTGAAGATCACGTAGATTGGTGACTGAAATGGTCTTTTGAAGAAAGAACCACACAGATTGAGTGGACCTGTCCAGTCAGTGCAAGCATTTGTCACTAATCGTTTAGCTCAACTCGGAACATAAGGAGCCCAACGCTTTGACGAACAGTACCAAAGAAAGGACATTTGGGTAGGCCACATAATTAATCTGTTTAGCTTTTCACAAATATGTTGGTTCCTTTCCTCAACTATGTTGGGGTCGGTATCCAGTCTAACCGGATGCAGCCGAATACCAGTATATTACATGGAGTCACTGCCTATCTAGTGTCCAGTAATTGGGCAATACAATAACCCTGGTTGCCAGAATTTCGAGTTTTTAGCTATCCGGAACGACTGTCAAAGATTTACAAATGACAGCCGGGACCAACGGCTTAACGTTTTATCCAAGGCTCAGAAGGGTCTGGGTATGTAATGGATGGTCACCCATCCACGGACCGACCTCAGCAAGTGATGCTTAACCTTGAAGATAGATTCATGCGACTGTTATTATTTACTAACGAGTCATTCTACCCATAATCTAGGGTAACTAATTAACCTTTTTAAAATAAATGATAACTTTCGTAAATTACATGCTTCCAAATAATTTAAGGATTCGAACAATACGTTACATAAAATCGAACTACTTACCTACTAGAGTTAAGTTAAAAATAAAGTAAATAAAAGCTGTACCGTTTTATTTACTTCAACATTTATCTTTTACTACAAAACAAATAAAATAGCGGAGCAATAGATACAGAAACATTTCAGTTGAGTCTTGCATCTTCAGCAAAATAGGTTAATATTTCGTGTGGTGCCTACGAATGAACGGAATGAACGAAATGAACGGGATCGAACCGCTCAGCAGAATGCATTTCGTATGCTTCAAAATTTACAACGTATTGCCTTTTCTATGTGTGTTTGGGTAAAAGATATCTTCTGAGCTAGCTGGAATACGTCAGGAAATTTCTCTTTTACCGCATATTTATCTTATCTTTTTAGAATTTCTTAGTGTCTTAGTTAGCACCTTGAAATAATTATAACGTTTATGGTCGGTAAAGTGCAGTTTATTATCCTATCTTTCTTAGATTTTTATTTTACTGTTGTAAGACAAATTCTTACCAAGAGGTTTCTGTGAGTTTTTTAACCCCCGACGCAAAAAGATTGGTGTTATAATTTTAAAAGCTATGTGTGTCTGTCCATGGCATCGTAGCTCTTAAACGGATGAACCGATTTGGGTGCGGTTTCTTAAATTTAAAAGTAGGTTTTCTAGCGCTGGTTTTTAGACATGTTTGTATTAAAATCTGTTCATTCATTTTGAAACGACGATCTTTTGATCCAAATATTACCCTCGACTTCTTATTTAAGTTAGAGGGCCAATACGTATATTTTTTTACTTTTTAGTAGTGTTTGTTTTCGGGGATTTGTAACATTTTAAAACTAACTTTGAATACTTTTCGTTAGAAGAATCAATATTTTGCGTATATCTATTGTAAAAAGGTCAAAATGTGAATAAGGACTAATCTTCTTTTTGTGAAACATCCATTAGGTTATATTTTTCTTTGACCCTTGAAAACAAGAATTCATAACACAGTTGAATACAGTTTAAATAATTGGTCCTATCACTGTTACTGATTGCCTCGTTGGTCTAGTTGTGGCAAGCGCTACTGCTGTGTATTAGGTCCTGGCTTCGATTCCTAGGTCTACAAGTTGTTATTGGGTTTTTCCATGAGATTTCTCAGTAGCCCGAAGTCCTGGTTGATGGCAATAGGGTCACCCCCTATTATATGGGACTTAAACATAACTGGTGAAATGTGGGTGTACTAGGTGTAGATACAACTCTGCTTAACCTTTTTGGAGATACAGGCGTGATGTTACATGTTATGTTAGGTTCTGTTTGTCACCATTTCATAAATGAAAAACAATGGGATTAAAATGAACTGAGAGGGCTACAGAATCAATGCATAATGTTCTCACTGCTGGGATGCAGGTCTCCTCTATTCGAAAGGGAGTGGGCTATAATGTAACACGCGTGCCCGGACGGGCCTAGGGCATGTTGGTAAGTTACAGGGTTTTTTTTTTTTTTTGGATGGGAAATCATCAAATGACTTCTCCCGCTCTGGGCGGAGCGGGAGGGCGTGTCAGACTTTTACTGACTAAAACCCACCCGTGTTCCTTCAATTGCCCATGTGCCAGGGTCACGGTATCTCTTTCGAACAATCACGCAACCCCGGCAGGCATCGGTCTTAGCAGACCCCTTCAGTTTTGCTGACATCTCTTTGAGGCGCGCGTGGAACACTACGCGCCGTCGACCCGAGCTTGGTCCTTACCGGGCGGCGAGCTACCCATTGCTCGCCACCCAACTTACAGGGTTACGTTAGTGATTTTACTAAATTGATTCTGTTCAACCATATATGTTACAGTCACGAGTCTTACTATAATTGACATGCAACCTGATACTGCAAATTGCAAGAGAAAAAACGTAAGAAAAATTAAGGAAAGTTTTAATTTTCCAGTTCTTTAATACTATTATTTTTCTCCCTCATAACAATCACTTTGAAAACGTTAAACATTAAGTTGGTATTCTAAGCGAAAATGTCCCATTGACCTCAAAATACAATGTTTTCGTATATTTTTATTTAGGCCGCTTTAGGCAAGGGGACATGGATTACCACTTACAGAACAATGAGGGTAGGATGAGGGATGGGGTGAGGAAGCTGGACTGTGCTCTGTTCATGTAGAAAAATAAGATAAATTAATAACTAGGGTAAACATTTAAAGAATAATACTCTCAGTAAGTGGAAATGTTAGCGTTGTTTTGGCTATTTGACTACTAAAGATTTTTAAGAAGTAATCCCGCGTTCGTAGTTAGTATCATCAACACCAGTTCAGCCGAAAGACGTCCACTGCTGGACATAAGCTTCCCCCAAGCACCGTCACTTCGATTGGTTCTGTACTTCTCGCATCCAACAGATTCCTTTCGCAAGGTCATCTCTCCATTACTTCTACTTCTTCGTGCTATGTCGGTTAACGTACACCTGCTGGTACGCAAAAGAACAGAGATATATGTTATTTTTTTTCATAATAATGATAATAATAAAAATTACATTGCATTCGGTTCAACAACTGGAGAAAATACAGACATGATGTTATGTATTAAAATATTTGTCCGATAAACGTAAACAAACCTAACACCAAACTATCGATAACTGCACTTCCACGCGACACGTGTCACACTCTATGATAATAATTTCCCATCCCTATCTATCGATATCCGCACGTCACTGATTAGAATAACAGAGCAGTTTGACATAAACTTGATATCTGCGACCATTTATTTCAAATGTCGACTGTTATGTACTAATTTGATTTATTACTAAACTAATGTATTCGGTTAGCAGTTATAACAATGTTGGCAGATTTTGTGAGAGGATTTCATTCATATTTCCGTCGGTACTTAGTTCAATTAGCTACTGATTTGTTCATGAAAATCTAAGAGAATGTTGTATGTCGTCAATAAAATATCAAAATGTCCGCATAAATATAGATATCAACGTGAGGTCCACTGTTGATCGAATGATTAATTATAGACATTTAAACAATACATCATTATCACATTTTTCCATTTCTTACCGTGGGTGTCATAAGAGGCGACTTGAAATGTTGATGATTGAAACCAATGTATACTTTCAATATTGGTCTTATGGAATTATTTACAAACATTAACATTTTGACACTACTTTTTACTCATTTCCAATTTACTGCAAGATTTCTGGAGGTGTCAGAATTAACACATTGAAAGCTTCCAGAAAAAGCTGTTTTCAGAAAGATATTATCACGAATTGCAAAAAATACATAGAACCCTGATCAGACAGCCGAAAAAACATTTCACTCTAAAATTAATTTCACTAACATAAATCATCAAGTGTCAAAATATCGACACTCGCCATCTCTACACGCGACAAAACCGATGACGTCACTGATGACGCAACGCACATTTTTCTTCCATTATCATTCTTAACGATAATGTTCGGGGGAATGGTCCAATTTGGTTTATGAAAAAATATCCCATAAGATGGTAGTAATGCATGGTGAAAAAACCATTTCCATGGAGATTTGGATCAAGAGCAATATGGTGTCAACCGTTATGGGATTTTGTGGTCATAGTCAGGTCGTTGACACCATTTTCATAGGATCAGTAATATTCACTATGTATGAATTTGGACGAAGTGAAAGGGTTATGTAATGGTACCAACACACCGTTATCTGATCCCCAACTAAGCAGAGCCTGTACTATGGCAACCAGACAACTGATAAACATACTTATATATTTCTAAATGCATACATATTACTGATAGATAAATTATACCCAGACACAGAACAAATGATTGTGCTCATCACACAAAGATTTGTCCTGGGTGGGAATCGAACCCACGACCTCAGGCTTAGCAATCAGGCGGTCGGTCTTAGCGGTTAAAAGCACGTGGTCTACGCGACGCAACTTAAACCACATTAGGCCGAACCTATAAATATCGTGCCGAGATTTTAACTTAATTATTATTTAATTTCACACCCACGGGAAGAAAGGGGGTGGTGGCTTTACATCCAGCAGCACACTGAACCAGACCTACGTACATTCACGTGTTCCTGAATAACGCCCGATGAAAACGGACGGACAACAAAGTGATCCTATAAGGGTTCCATTTTTTCCTACCTTAAAATAAAAACTAAAAGCGAGTCTATCAGTGTCTTGAAGTTTGTATGCGAATGGAGTTATAAAAAGTTCAGCAATATTCAGACTTAAATTGCATAAGTTAATGGAAAATTCTTATCTGTCACTAAATGCTGGAACTGCTATAATTCCTGCAGCTACATAAATTTATTAAAAAGGGCCACCCATTCGTTCTGTGCCATAAATAAACACAGAAATACTTTTATCAAACGTTTCCAAAGTTTTTCACTTCCGAGTGCCGAGTTCTGGGAACTTTTTAATTTGCTGCTAATCTCGGAACATAAATCTGTTCTTTGCATCTTTAGGGAGGAAGCTGTGAAGTAAGCGGGTGAAAGTAGGTTATTTTTAACCGATTTCAAAAAAGAGGAGGTCTTCCGTCTGTCTGTATTTTTTTTTTTGTGGGTTCTGTGATTTCTCCGGCAATTGTGGGTCGATTCGTTTTTTATTTTTAGTTTAATATTTATTTATTATCAATTTTACTAACTTTGCTTGGGTAGTTTTGCGTTTGCTGCTATAATATGTATTTATTCCAGTTTGGGTATCATGACGATGTTCAAACACTTCCTTTCACGTAATTCGGGTAAGGTACATAGGTAAAGAAAAACAATGCAAAAACAAAAAACATAAAAAATTCTTTGAGTATGAAAGAAAACGAAGTTATGGATAATTTCTTGTCGGGTTTTTGGAGAGTTGACTGATTTGAACCTACTGCCTCGGTGGTCTTGTGGCTGCAAACGCTACTGCTGAGCATGAGATCTGGGGTTCGATTCCCAGGTCGGACAAAGTGTTATTGGTTTTTATTACCTAGAATCAGTAACATCCGGGGGTCTGGACTTCTGCCCGATAGATAGCAATAGGTTCCCCTCCTAAATGGGTCTAAAAAAAAGTGTCATGTTATTTTTGCCATTGACACGCTATGAAAAAGATAGAAAAGAGGCTGTCCAGTCAATCAGCAAGTTAAAACCTAGAACCTTACGTTTCTCTGAAGGAGCCAACCAGTCCAAACCTCCAAAATATATAGGATCATTTCGCCACTTACACGGTAATTTCATGGCCCCAACAAATTCTAAGGCCAGGCTAAAGAAGAGTGTTATGATTAATACGAGTTGTTGCTAAGTGTGGCGCTGAAACGAACGGAGACTAAGTTGTGATGCGCACTGTCCGGGATGGTGATTGATAGCTCCAGTCTGGTGATTAATAATGGTGATTTGTTTTTATTTCCAGTGTGGGTATTAGTTTAAAATGGTGTTGTTAGTTAACATCATACTTGTATTGATAGCAGACCTGAAGAGATTAGAAGACTATACATATATCATCTATCAATCATGATCAGGATTTCAGCAAAAAGAGGGGGTGTTATAATCTCCACGCTTGGCAGGCGGGTTGCCGATCGTAGTATGGTAGTAAAATGCATAAATTAAACTGCAGCCCATTCTCTAGTAAGTCCCATAGTCACATTTTACGACAACCATGGGCAGACATACGGATATCTTATTGATACAAATAAAACTGCCACACGGGCTCATTGCGGGTTTGTACATCATGTGACATGTCTTCAAATTTTTGGTTCTAGGTCACCCTGGTTTCCTCACAATGTTTTCCTTTACTATTTCGAAAGCAGTGTCGAACACACGACCTACAACATGTACGTCGTACACTGCTCTCTTTCTACAGCCAAGCACTCTTAATACAACTAACACATGCCTGCTTAGCCACAATAACATGTCTGCCAGCGTCGTGAATTTGTTCGAAAGAGTTACCGTGGCCCTGGCATATAGGCAACTCAAGGAACACGGGTGGCTTTTAATCAGTAAAAGTCCGCCCTCCTGTTCCACCCAGAGCGGGAGACGTCATTTCATGATTTCCCATAAAAAAAGCCTCAATAACATTAAACGTTGTTATTTATCCTCAATTTTTTGCGTCGTCGAAAATTGGAACACTCCTAAGTATGCCAAAATAGAGTCCATAGTTACCACATGACAAATTAACTCAGCATCCGCAAACAGAAAAACATGCCATCACTCAAAACTAACGATAGTCCACGTCATGAAAGTATTTTTTGGATGTATCATTACGCTGATGAGTTTGGCATCCGGCAGTATAGGTGATTTATAGTGTTCTTTGTCGGTAAAGTGACAGATTGTGGTTCATGGGATTTTCATTTATCATGACAATTTGACCCACCAATATGAGAAGGACGAATCTTCGTAAATGTATCCACACAAATATTATATATGCAAAAATAACTCTGTCTATCTGTCTCGCTTTCCTGCTAAAACTACTGAATCGATTTAAATCAAATTTGGTACACAGATAGTTTAGAGCCTGAGAAAGGACATAGGCTACTTTTATCCGGTAATATGTTCCCGCGGGATAATTTCTGACCTCCTCGCTGGCTACGCTGCTGGCAAAAGCTAGTTGTATATAAAGAAGAGTTTATACAAAAACCCAAAGGGACCTATGGGTAATTATCCTGTTTATATCAAGGTATTATAAAACATTGAATTTAAATGTTGGGTCTAATAGTTTCGTTTACCGTTTGTGAGTGGGGATAATTCTCGCTGAACGTATGAGCGATGGGGCTGAAAAGTTCTGGAGTGGATCCTGTACTGAAAGACGTAGCGTTGGAAGGCTTCCCACAAGGTGAAAGGTCTCAAGAAAATACTGGATGCAGGAAGAACCTGTTGACTTGGTGGTTCTTGGGGGAAGCGTACGTAGAACAGTGGAACTTTTTCGGCTGAAATTTTGATTATTTACACCTCTAAAAATTTCTAAAGGCTACAAGTTTAAGACTTAAACAAAAAAGTAACAAGACATGTTGAAATCAGGTCAATACAATCATGTCTATACGATACAATATGTTTCTATATGATACAATGTTTCCTATATGTTTTTATGTATCTAACAAAACTTGCCGAAAACAAGTATCACAACTTGTATATAAATAGTAACGCAACTCTTCAATACTAAGAAAATACATCAACTACACGCAATCTGCCTAGCCTTTTCCTATATATGTTGGGGTCGGCTTCCAGCCTAACCACGTGCAGCTCCAGTATTCTACATAGAACACTCGTCTATCTGACCTCCGCAGCACAGTTACTGGCTAGAACGATGTCGCTTGGTAAGACTGGTGATCAGTTTTCTGACTATTCGTACGATGACATCAACAATGGACATCAATGTAAAAATAATAGTTAGAAAAACTAAAAATAATGGACAAAAACGTGAGGTGTTTTTTGAGTTATTTTTTAATTGATATCAAGCAACCCACGCTTTTTTCCATTATTTTCTGCTTTTTAGTTTGGTTTTCTATGGAAACGTGTTTTTTAGTTTTTTTAACTTTTATTTATTTTCTAGGGTGTTTCGAATTTTGTGACGTATGTCAGCATAGTTTTCGAAGACCGTTTTTTGCAATCTTGGTAACTCCATCATGGATAATGGCACAAATTTATAAAATTATTGTCATCAGTCCTTGATATGCCAAATTAAGTTAATCCGACGTTTTTAAGGGGGTTAAGATCATGTTCAAAGTTTCTGTTACATAGGCACATAATAATATACGTATAAACCTAATAGAAGCGTGTTAAAAACTAAATCACGACCATTTTCATCTATAAACTCTCCACACCGTCATCACTAAAAGATTACCTCAAGCATTTAACCCTACCCCGGACAAGCATAAATAACGTTTTGTAACATCATGCAAATGTCGGGGTAAGCCCGTACCGAACGCACTTGCCAAGTCCTTGGTACGTTAGTGATAAGTTATGGTACCAAGTTAAGGAAGACTTAAATGCTGTCATATGTTATACTTAATGTTTGTGCTTAAGCAAACGTGTTTGTTGTAAGTTTCAGACGGTTCTTGCATGTGATGGGTAATCGGGGGGTCGTGTGCAGTTTTATGTTCTTTTCAACCGATGAAAAAAAAACGGAGGAGGTTATCAATTCGACGCGTATATATATATATATATATATATATATATATATATATATATTTACATCCAGGAACTCATTTGGCGTCAAGCATGTTGCGCAACATTACGACGTCCACCAGTTCTGCTAACATTTTTTATCATCTGTTGATGAATATTGCTTAGTTTTTTGATTTCCTACTCCATCCTATACTTAATTTTCTTGCTCATTTATTTGCGGCAATATTCTTCTTGTAGTTAGGCCCAAACATTTTTGGACCCCGCACAATAGTGAAGCTTTATTGACCTCCTACGTATATCAATATTATTAATCTATTGCGTGGATATTTTTACGTCCAAATCAGACGGTTGGGATTTCAAAGTGCGACGTTGCCAGCATTATGATTCGTTTATTTATACTTATCTCTTTCTTTCACGGAGTCTCGCAAAACGCATTGTCTATTCTAAGTAAATATTTTTTTAGTTTCACGGTTGACCGCTGACTTATTTGGGCTATTCTCATTTTTAACCGACTTCAAAAAAAAGGAGGAGGTTATCAATTCGACTGTATTTTTTATATTTTTGTTACCTCATAACTTTTGACTGGGTGAACCGATTTTGATGACTATTTTTTGAATGACAAATGAACGAATAACGCGATTAGATTAGTGCAGAGTATCTACCATAACTAAAGAGTTAAAAATAAAAACACACATCCACCTTATGGGTTTAGATTTTAATAGTCAGATAAAAGTTCTCTATCCTGACTTAAGGAATGAAAGCCTAAATACAGAGACACAGTATTGAAAATTATTAGTCGTGTTTTTAACCGACTTCAAAAAAAGGAGGAGGTTATCAATTCGACCGTATATTTTTATGTTTGTTACCTCATAATCATAACTTTTGACTGGGTGAACCAATTTTGATGATTCTTTTTTTATTTGAAAGCTGGTGTTTCCCGAATGGTTACACTTTAATTTGGATACTCGGACAGTGGGGTCCATGTGAAAACTATATAAGTCTTAAATTTGCACTAAGTATTTGTGCGACAAATGAACGAATAACGCGATTAGATTAGTGCGGGGTATCTACCATAACTAAATAGTTACAAATAAAACCTTTTTTAACCGACTTCAAAAAAAGGAGGAGGTTTCTCAATTCGACCGTATATATTTTTTTTTTTTTTTTTTTATGTGTGTTCACCGATAACTTCGTCGTATATGGACCGATTTTGATGATTCTTTTTTTGTTGGAAAGGAGATATCCCAAGGGTGGTCCCATGATAAGGAAACCAGGATCTGATGATGGCATCCCAGAGAAGTCGAAGGGAACCTTCGAAAATCGTAGTGGCGACTAGTGCGTTTTTTATTTCTTTCATTAATTATCTTAAAGCACTACTATTTAATGAAGGTCTGAAGTTGATCTGATGATGAAGCCGAAAGACAGTCGAGGGAACTCTTCAACGACTTACAGCAATTACGCGGTGTTTGGACTTAATTCATTTCTATTGATGAGAACTTTGCACCCATATGGGCTATAAGTGCCATTACAGGTCTGATGATGGAGACCATAGACAGTTGAGGGAATTCCTCAACGATTTACAGCAGTTCCCTATTGTTGGGGTTACTTTATACGGTTCAAAGTGCCAATTTTATCACTACTATTTAATTAAGGTCCGGAGTTGATCTGATGATGGAGCCAAAAGACAATCGAGGGAACTCCTCAACGATTTACAGCAATTACCTGGTGTTTGAACTTAATTCATTTCTATTGATGAGAAAGCTCCCATAAGGCTTATAAGTACCATAACAGGTCTGATGATGGAGACACTAGACAGACAGTCAAGGGAATTCCTCAACGATTTACAGCAGTAGTAAAGTATTAAATTTCACCTGGCGATTAGTGGTATAGGAATTAGTGCGGGTAGATACCATAACTAAAAAGTAAAAAATAAAAACTTTTTGACAAAAAAAAACCGACTTCCTCAAAAACACTAGAAAGTGAAAAATAACTTTAATTTCGGAAGTCGGTGGCAAAAAACTCAAATACAGATCCTAAGACACCGACTTCCGAAATTAAAGTTATTTTTCACTTTCTAGTGTTTTTGAGGAAGTCGGTTTTTTTTTGTCAAAAAGTTTTTAGTTATGGTAGATACTTCACACTAATCTAATCGCGTTATTCGTTCATGTTTGTATACCTATACAAGATGTTACTACTGCTGTGGAATCAATCGTTCTTCCTCATCGTACGAAGGAACCCTAATATTAGCATGAGTTTACTACGGGTTTTTCTAAGTTTAATTTGACTAGATTCAAAGAGTACTATTAACTAGATTTTTCTGATAATATAATATTATTCACAGCCTGTAATCGCCCACTGCTGAGCGTATCTTCGTGGTACTACAAAAGCGTGGCAGCCCCAACAGCATCCTGAATGCATTGTTGCACTGGACACGAAGAGCATTGACAGCTTTTTGAGTGAAACTAGTCCAAACGCTACACGAGTAAAAAACTATTAGGTACATCTCACTGATAATGCTCTGCGCTCCCGGTATTCATTGATCCGATCTAGATTGTTCCTCAAATCCTCCGCTACAATACGCATATGACACCACCATTTAAAGTGACAGTAGGGTATCTCTCTGCGCCTTTATTGGCCACCTTAACGATAAGCAACTGACTTTTGTCCGTGTTATATCTAAAACCATGCTCCTCAGCGTAACGCTCACAAACTTTATTAAATTTTCTGATTCCGCGAGCATGCAAACTAGCAGCAAACTAGCAGCCAGCATGCAAACTGCTGAGCTCGAGAATAAGCACATTTATATATAAATTAAACAGCTTAATCCACCCTGTCTAACTCCACATTCCATCACGTACTCATCCGACCGTCCATTTGCCCATTTTACACATTTAATTTGATGTGTGTACCAGTTTTTAAAAACACTCAATCAATTCACTGGGCACACACAATTTAGACCATAACTTGTCACAAAACACCATGTCAAATGCCTTTGACATAGGTATCCAAGAAACAGGCAAAAACAGGAGTCTTATTTCCTGTATAATATTTTACGGTCTTCTATACATGAAATTGCAGTTTCCGTAGATAAGCCCTCTCTGAACCCATGTTGAGCATCATGGAGCTTGACATCATTCTTTAAAAGAGAGAGAGAGAGATTGGTCTGCAGTTCGCTTTATCTGATATATCACTAGTCTTATTTTTTACATTAGGAACTTCAATAGTTTTCATCATATCCTTTGGCAGATAAGCGTGCGACACACAACAATTATAAAACAAAGCCAGTACCCTGGGCAAATGGATACCAGCGTTCTTTAAGTGTTCCACACTGAGCCCGTCGTGTCCCGGGGATTTTCCGCGCTTCATATGTACCAATACATTCTCTACTTCTTTTGCTGGTATAGGTACCTTGAAGAAGGTCGCTCAAGTTCACCGTCATCTGAGTTATGCAAAAAAGACAGTCTCGCGAGGTCTACAACTCACAGAGCCACTAGTGTACCTGATTATATGTTATCTGATCGTTGCGAAACCCTTCCAGGGTCCTTATATCTTACGCCGGGGCTTAACTCCAGTGCCGCGAGAAATCACGGTACAGCGGACAGAGCTCCGGTGGGATCTCATGGCGTCAAGGAGAGTACGATTGACGCCACAATTACGGCGATAAGTCCCCTCTTTGAGGAGTGGCTAGAGAGGCGCCACGGCGCGGCGTCCTCACCTTCCACCTGACGGGGGTCACGGTTGTTTCGGGAGGTTCCTGTTCAGGATAAGGCGGGAGGAAACGCCCGGGTGTCACCATTGTGTGGATCACCCGGAGGACAGGGTGGAGCATATGGTAGAGGTCTGCCCGACTTGGGCGGCAGTAATGCTCGCGAAGGAGGAGGCAGAACACGTGAGAGAGAGGCAAATTTCGCGCCCTCACGCCCCTAATCGCCGCAGGAGGAGACGCCCTGGGCATCGGGAATCGCAGGCCGATTTCCGGCCATCGTAGGCGCGGGCTTGCGGTCGGTGAGCAATGGGTAGCTCGCCATCCGATAGGGACTAGACCCGGGTTGACGGTGCGTTGTGTTCCACGTGCACCTCAAAGAGATGTCAGCGGAATTGACCGGGTTCACTAGGGCTGATGCCTGCCAGGGTTGCGAAGAAGTCCGAAAGGGAGATCGTGGCCCCCGGCAACATGGTAACAAAAGGAACACGAGTGGGTTTTAGTCAGTAAGAGTCTGACACGCCCTCCTGCTTCGCCCCGAGCGGGAAAAGTTATTTGATAATTTCCCACCCAAAAAAAAGAAAAAAGTGTCCTTGTATGCTAGGCTTAAGTACTTGGTTGCAAATAAAATGATTAATGATTTATTTATCTGAGACGGCGATGGGTCATACATTCATAATGGGAGCTTATGCATTTATAGGAAAAGGAAGAAGTGCTATTAGATATATATATACAGACGTCAAATATCGTACAGTATGAAAAGTATGCATCAAACCGACATCCGTATAAGTGTCGCGTAACTTTGAAGCTATATACGGACGTCAGTTGACAGTATATACTATTCATGCCACACCATATTCAACGTCCAATTATTTTTCTACCGTTGTGCCATAGATTCATGTATACGGACGTCAAATATCGTACAGTATGAAAAGTATGCATCAAACCGACATCCGTATAAGTGTCGCGTAGCTTTGAAGCTATATACGGACGTCAGTTGACAGTATATACTATTCATGCCGCACCATATTCGACGTCCGATTATTTTTCTAACGTAGTGCCATAGATTCATGTATACGGACGTCAAATATCTTACAGTATGAAAAGTATGCGTCAAACCGACATCCGTATAAGTGTCGCGCAGCTTTGAAGCTATATATGGACGTCAGTTGACAGTATATAGATACTATTCATGCCGCACCATATTCGACGTCCGATTATTTTTCTAACGTAGTGCCATAGATTCATGTATACGGACGTCAAATATCGTACAGTATGAAAAGTATGCGTCAAACTGACATCCGTATATGTGTCAAACTGACATCCGTATAAGCTTTGAAGCCATAAACGAACTTCAGTTGACGGTACATACTATTCATGCCGCACCATATTCGACATCCGTGTATTTTTCTACAGTCGCAAGGAAAAATAATGAAATAAACACACATAAATTTAAGATTACTATTTTATTATAGACAGATGGGTTACCCTATAGGTACGACAGGTGAAAACAATTGAAATAGTTTTCTGTATTTATAAAACTTTAAAAATCAATCCCTAAAAATTTTACGTAAAATAATTAGTATTATTCAACGTATTAATGACAATTTACTTTTGTGACTTTCAGATCTAACATAATTGATTTTAAGAAAATATTAGATATTAGATTGTTGTATTGTTATTAGGTGTGCTAAGCGTATTCCGAACGTATAATATAATCAAAATCATATAATCGACTTCAAATAGCTGTATAATTTACGGATGGCCAACACCTGATTTTCACAAGTGAGGGCACAATACTTATTTTGCAACCGAGCGTCAAATAAGCAGCGATACGTATGTGGCAACTTCGACAAACTGTGTATAACTGATTTGTTGTTTTCATTTTATAAAATATTTCGAACCGTTCAAATACAGTCGGTTTGGCAACGTCGCAATTGGACGCCAAATAATCGGCTTTATCGAAAGTGTCGTAGATGAGTATACGCACTGTCGATATACGCGCTACACGAGCGACGCACCGTTGATGCGGGATTTCGCGGAAGTTTTAGTTATACAAATGCAAGCGCTTCAGTGATTTTTTGCCTTCCGGCAATTTTTGTTGTACAGGTCGCTAGAGCCAAAAGGACCAAAGTAACACTGACTAAAAAAGTGGCGTCCGGTATGCGGACGTCTAAAGCCGGTGGACGCCAGATTAAATGCATTTCGGGCTATGTGGGACGCCATATCATTAGCAGGATAAATATATATATATATATATATATATATATATATATATATATATACGCGTCGAATTGATAACCTCCTCCGTTTTTTTTAAATATATATATATATATATATATATATATATATTTTATGTATGACCACGCATAAATTTTTACATAGTAGTCCGATTGTGATAATTATTTTTTTATTGGAAAGGGTATACTCCGAAGGTGGTCCCGTATAAATTTGGAAGACAAAATCGAACGCTAATGGTCGGAAAACAGGGGATGATTTATTGTTCTCTCACTGATTGTAATGTATAACCACGCATTTACTACACTTTTAACTTTATACAGAGTAGTTCGATTTTGATAACTCTTTTTTTATTGGATAGGGTATACCTTGCCAAGTATTATTAGTACATTAAAGCCCCAAAAAAATATAAAATAAAAAAGCAAAAAATAATAAACCTTAAAATGATGAGTCACAATCACGCCTTTTCCCATGGGGGTAGGCAGAAACCACGGAAAGCCACCTGCCACGATCTCTACTTTTTGCCTCGTTTAGGTTCATACAATTGGTCATACACACGCGCCCGTTGCAAGTACTACGCACCTGACCTTTTTGAAGAACATCACCATCCTTTTTATACTTGTACATAATATATTTATTTTTGGGTTAGATAGTACTAAAATTCCTTCTGTTGGTATTAAATAGTGCTTAGCGATACCCACTACTTAATTTCAAATTCCTATCCCCTTAATATAATCTCAGAAACTTTCCACCCGCAACTAAAATTAATAAACGAACGAATTTTGAAACTATTACTAAAGCTAATACATTCACACTGAGTGAACTAAAGGATTAAATATAGTATATATCTATGAATCTATCCCAAGTGCTATCAAATTAATATCCCATTTGGGATTAGTACTGGTTCGCTTACAAATTGCTACCTGAACTGGTTTGTTATATCTTGTGGGAAATAAACGGAGATGTAGGTAGGAATAAAGGAAGGGTTTGGGTTTTTTAATCAGTGGTTACATTGCATGAATCTTCACTTCATTAAAATTTACGTCGTTTTTTGTGCATTTCCGTGTGACCGCGTTGTTCTTCTATATTACGTAACAGATCTTGATGCGGTTTTTAACATCATTTAAAAGGTATTCGGGAATGTTTAAATTGCAGCCTCCTCTTGTGCAGGCCTCCTCTCTGTGAGAGGGACTTGGCCATAATCCACACAGGCCCAGTGCAGGTTGGTAGATGTCACATTTTTTGGTACCAGGAAATAGGACATACTGGTTTCCTCTCGATATTTTCTTTCACCTTTTTGAGAGCAGTCATGAAATTATTAACACAAAGTTAAACACTTGTCTGAGTTTCAACCTATCACCTGCAATTTAATAGTTTTTTTTTTTTATAAATTACTGAAATTTCCGTGTTTAGACAAGTAGTAAAAATCATGCGAAGAAAGGATGGGTAGCTTGGTAAATAATAGGCAGTACAATAGTTTGTAGTGATATTAGAAATATTGGGTCAAATGCCAAAATATTGTACAAAATGGCGTTATATTTCTCGGCAACCTGCAGTGTATTCCCAACAATCTGTTGAGTTCTATTACAAAATACTCTATATACCCAACAAATTACAGCGCCTGTCAAAATTGCAGTTAGTGCTCTAGCAAATTGGAGTGTCAAAATGACAAATTGCATTGTGATTCACGTCAGACGATAAGCAATATCCACTCTTGCCTAAAATCCATATATACGAGTATATAAAAGAAACTGACTGATTGACATGTCATCGAACAGGTGAATCTATTGGGATTAGGAAAGTGAAATTTTGCTTATGGCTTCCTTGTATAATGTAGGGGGGAGAGGGGGGTACTTGAAATTATACTTAAATACTTGTGTAAGTAAATATTAAAGTTAGTATTTTGATTATTTATATTTCTCCGTAAAGGGGGATTAGGAGGTATTAAAGTTTGTGTAAATAACAGTGTCATTTGCAGGAACGCACTGACATTATAAATCATCTGGCATTAGATACTTCTTAGTAATCTAACAAGTATTAAACAACAGAAAAACCACATTGCCTGTGGTGTCCCCCTAGATCCCGGAACTCATTCACTAAGTGGAAAAATACGCATTTTTGAAGTAAATTCCAAAACCATTCATCAGAACTAAATTTATATGGGACTTTTCAGGTGTATACCCTTTCAAACAAAAACTAATTTACAAAATTGGTCCAAAATTGATGAAAATATAGACACGAGTCAGCATCCTCCTTTTTTGAACTCGGTTAATAAAATATGAAATATGAACACACATAAAATATACCACACAGACCCAATAACACCAGTCCCACACAATAACTCAACGAGAAATAAACTCAAAACTGTTCCGAAAAACGTATTACAACACCCAACATAATTTATATCTCGGTACCACCGCGACGCGACAAAAAAACGCGACAAATCGCCACTCCGCGCGACTATTCCCCATGAGTGGGTGATTTCTCACACAGATTGCCCGTCTCTATGATATGTTGTAAGGAAATAGCTACTCCTAATAATAGCTGGTACTCTTGACTTTGAGAATATAATGCGACTAAGAAATATGTTTCAGCTGGAAGTAAAGAATTGTTTAAGAAAGAAAGGAGAGGACGGAGTGATTTAGAAGCTAACGGTATTGGTGGAAGTGCCTGCCTTCCTCTTTCACGATTTTGCTATAGTTTCTTAAAAATTTGTCGTATAAATAGCTAATCCATTCTTATTCATATTATATTAAGATGTAAAACTAGCTCTGTCTGTTAGGTTCGTGACAAAGATGACAAAAACCCATTTTTTTTTTGTTTTTCTGGGATAGATATCTCGCATTTCAACGTAAGAGGTTGATGACTGCTTAACCGGACTTGCCTGGGGCTGCTTTAATAAATTAAAGCCTCCAGCGAGGACTTAAAAAAATCTCCTTAAGCTTAAATCTGGAGCGACTACTCGCTAAGAGTACCCCCTGTGGGGTACGGACCTCGGCTTAGGGCATCGCTGGACACACGCTGGCAGCAAGGGACGGGTTGGATTGGAATGAAGCTATACCACCAGGCAGAGTTGTACAATACACCCACTTTTTGCCAGTAATTATGTTTAAGTCAATTCCAGATTCCCGGATGCTACTAAGAAACTCCTGGCGAAAAACCCAAAATCAGTTTGCCTGACATGGTATTCTAATACCACACCACATCCTCAGAAGTAGCGTTTGCGACCACTTAAAATTACGTCGGTAAACGCGGTAGTACCTAGACATAAAATATTTTTAGATTATTTGAAGCGAAAGTTTACTCCGGTGTCAATTTTTTACACCAGTAAAAAGTTTCCATCATCCACCGATAGAACCGAAAACAAACTATTTCAGAACCCACCTCCTACCGAATTCCTGTTTCGCTTGTATCCGCTTAAAAATTTCAAATTCCAAAAAGTATTTTCGTGCAACAACCGACCGTGTCGTGTCCAGTTGCTTCCCCGAATAACTACGAGTACATGAAACTTTCAGTAACAATGTGAACTGTAGCTATTACACAGATGCAGTCAAAAATGGCGGCCAAAGTTCAGGATATGTCCGACTTACTTTTAGCTAGTAATCGGTATTGACAGATGAAGGCTATTTTTGCGCTGTACTATTTGAAGTTGGTCTAGTTGGGTTGAAAAGTCGAAGAGACTGGTATATTTTCGTTCAAGTTAGATTTTAAACTCTGTGTATTTTGTGTATGGTATAATTTGAAGTGACACGCAATGAATTGGCAGCGTGACTTAGCGTATCTCAAATTGGGTTCCTGTGACAAAACTGACTCTTGAAATTTTTAGACTTTGCGCTTGCAACTTTAATGTAGCACTTTACTACTCTGGTACAGAGTGTTCTGTTCCAACTCTTTCTTTTTCATCAATAAAGATTATGATTACACGGAAATGTAATGTGTGGGTGGTAATTTTTTTTTTAATCTGTTGATAAAGTTAGTTATCGTTACGACACACTGGCAGTTGGCTTCAAAATTACAGTTCAATGAGTATTGTCTCATTTCTGTCTCCATCCATTCTTGCATAGTAATAATACTATGAAATCGAAAGAATTTCTGTTTGGCTGTTAGTTTTCGATGCCTGGAATTTGGCATACGGATAGACCATGATTTGGTTTACGACATAGAATAGTTTGTGTCCCAGTGATACGTTGTTATGGGACAATTTCCGTCCTTTACGGCGAAGGCACGGTCAAAAACTAGTTATCATCATCATTTCAGCCAAAATACGTCCATTGCTGGACATAGGCCTCCCCCAATTCGGGGGGCTTCACCATAATCACCAAGCTTGGGAGGCGGTTTGGTGGTAGTATGTAGTATGGTGGTAAATTGCATAGAGAACGTTGTTGCCCATTCTCTAGTAAATCTCTTAATCGCCTCTTACGACACCCACGGGAAGAGATAGGATAAAACTAGTTATACAACATTTTCGGTTGACAGTTTCCTACCTACAGGAAATATGCAACAAAAATGCACATCCATCACAATTTAAAATGATTTTCACCCGTTTATAGACTAAAAATCTATCAGATCGACATGAACAAGTTAAAATGTCGATCGACGGTACACTAACGACTCCCGACGTGATGTGACGTCATATAACACGCTTTGCCTTCAATTTGTTGAAACTGACGGAAAAATGCGACGCGATCCGACGTGGAGCGGTGTTAATTTGGTGAGGGGTTTTAGTGATTTTTTATTTAAAGCGCCGTTAGGATATTTTTTGATTAGTATTTTTGTAATGTCCATTAAATAAGAGGTTAAAATTACGTAATTTCACGAAGTTTTTTAGTTATTATGAACGGCGCCGTCGTAACCGGCCCAAGAAGAGGTGATGAGACGACCTAGACGTCTTTTGCAAAGATTGGATCGAGGAGGCCCTGGAAAAGGTTGCTGCTATCGACATATGTGCGTACAGTGCAAAATATATACACTATTCATTACTTTTCTGTTATACGATACAATTATTGTTATTGTAGTAACGAAACGGCCAAACCGGATATTTGGACTAAGGTGTAGAGTTATTAAGTTTACGAGGGTAGGGCTTGTAAAATTAGAAGCTAGGCTATACATGAGATCTGATAACTTTTTCAGTCATCTTGGCATGAAAATGTTCTTCTTCAGAAAAACGCGACGCGACAGCACGACGCAAGTCTCGTAGAACGACTTCTATGAAAACATCAACAATATTGTTCCGTTTTACCGAAACCACACTACAAAACAATAACCAACAACCACTTCTCTATAATCACCACACGCATCAAACGGACAAACAGACAATCTTTGCAACATTAGCGCGGGTTGTCACTTGCATCATCTACCCGAAAGAGACCGTGTTAGAATCAAAGCGATATGGTCACGCTCCGACACATATACTACACACGTCGCGTGCCAGCCGTGTTCAGCGTGCCAAGCGTGCCAAGCGTGCCGAGAGCTGAACACTACACAGGTAGTGCAACTAGTAGGGGACTGAGATTGTGACGAGGAAAAGGTAGCGTTTATCCCGTGGGGGCTGTAAAAAGAGAGGTAAGCCAGATTTTTATGCTTTACTGCCTGTTATTTAGTTATTACTTAGAAACTCACTTTTAGTGAGCTTTTGCCCACGGCGTCACCTGCGTGGAAGTTGGAAATTATTACACAGGTACATCATCTGCTTGTCAACTCAGCCTATCGCAGTCCACTGCTGGACAAAGGCCTCTCCCATGTTGTGCAAAAAAACCTTGTCCTCCGCGTTCCGCATCCAATCTGCCCCAGCCATTTTCCTAAGGTCGTCGATCCATCTAGCTGGGAGTTGTCCCACGCTACGCTTGCCGATACGCGGTCTTCACTATCTAGAATTTCTCAGTAGCAACTAAAGTCTGGATTTGTGTCCAGTTGAAGGCAACAGGCTCGCCCCCTTTTACATGAGACTTAAATATAACTGGCAAAATTTGTGTATAGATAAACATCTGCCCCACTCTTCGGGGAAACACGGCGTGATGTTAAATCCGAAAAGATATTAATCAAAATAAAAAAAAAAATCTTTAATTCAGATAAGTAAACATCCATTAGGGTAAGTCAACAGAAAAGATAACTTATACCTGTGTTAGTAAACTTATTATCTATTAGGAAACAAGGCTGTTGTTCTTAACACATCTTTGAATAACACCACCTAATAAAGGAGACTCGCACCTGCCTTCTATGGTCTTTTATGATGGAGGATGGATATGTAGTGGTGAAATTTGGTTAAGTAATTTGCACAATTTCCGATTACTCATAATATTTTGGTAAAGAACAGTGATACAGCATTATGGACTCTACGTATAAACCTTGTTACCTACTAAAAAAATCTTCAACATAAAACAAACTCCAGAGTATTCTGTTTACGTACAAACATTAATCAATCATGCTGTGGCCTTAATCCGGTAACAAAAAGTCAGACGCAGAGCAGTCCAAGATGGCCGCGCGACATAAACAAGACTAGGAGCACTACAATAGTTTCTGAGATACGTAGTCAACAATAGAATGGACGTGACGCAATGTAATCTGAAAATAGAAATAGCTGTAGTTTGTTGTGAAGGACTTTGTCAGGGTAAGTCATTATCACCATCATTTCAGCCGAAAGACGTTCACTGTTGGACAAAGGCCTCCCCCTCTCTGATTTGGTTGAATTGACACAGTGGTAAAAGCCTTAGGTCAGCACCTAAGACTTTCAGTAATATCGGGAGTCGATAGCGGACTCCCGACTACCTTTGGCGCGGGCTTGCGGGCGGCGAGCAACGGGTAGCTCGCCGCCCGGTAAGGACCAGGCTTGGGTCGACGGCGCGTAGTGTTCCACGCGCGCCTCAAAAGAGATGCCAGCAGTACTGAAGGGGTCTGCTAGGACTGATGCCTGCCAGGGTCGCGTGATTTCTTCGAAAGAGATGCCGTGGCCCTGGCATATGGGCAAATGAAGGAACACGGGTGGGTTTTAGTCAGTAAAAGTCTGACACGCCCTCCCACTCCACTCAAGAGGGGGAGCCGTAATATGATGATGTCCCACCCACAAAAAAAATGGCTTTCAAAAAAAAGGTTTGGATAAATATGTAAAGATATGGAAAGATTTTAGAACGACTGCAGTAGACCTAGCTACAGAAAATACAAAAAATATCTTATACGTAAAAACATGACCCATTTTCTTCGACATACATCGGAAAACCTTTCGCAAGTCGTTACGAAACAATATTTACTTAAGTTAATGACTACGGTGTCTGCCTACCCCACAAACACGACGGGTATATGGTAAATAAACAGAGTTATGATGGGATGCTCGTATCCATATGGTTTTAGGTAACTATTGTTATTTTGAGTTTAAAGTTTAATTGTGTTGTGTTGAGTTAGGAAGTTTGATATGGAAAGTTATTTATTTTCATTTTCAGCAGGTGAACTAGAGTGCCTAAGTTTGATTCTGAGGGAGTGAATCTACCTATATAAAAAACTTTTTGACAAAAAATTAAACCGCCGAAAAAACTGAAAAGCATAAAATAATAAACCTTAAAATTATGAGTCGGCGGTTTAATTTTTTGTCAAAAAGTTTTTATCTTATAATTTTTGTGACTTTAATGTACTGATAATACTTGGCAAAGTATACCCTATCCAACAAAAAAATAATTATCAAAATTGGAATACTCTGTATAAAGTTATGCGTGGTTATACATTACAATCAGTGAGCGAACAATCAATCATCCACTGTTTTCCGACCCTTAGGATACGATTTTGTTTTGACCTTGAGAGTATACCCTTTCCAATAAAAAAAGAATTATCACAATCGGACGACTACGTAAAAAGTTATGCGTGGTCATACATAAAAAAAACATTAAAAAATAAAATATACGCGTCGAATTGAAAACCTCCTCCGTATTTTTTCGTCGGTTGAAAATGTGAACCTATTAAGTTATTTTCTTTTGTTTATTATTCTACTTATTCATTAAGTTATGGCCCTCTCCCTCTCAAAGTGGCCTGCGTCCCAGCAGTGGGAACATTATAGGCTAAAGGAACATTATAGGATAGGATGAAGGAGTTATTTTCAGACGGTTATGTTTTCAGTCTAGATTTCCTCAAAATGTGATGTGATGAGGCAATGGTGCAGTTTCAAAGAAGATATAGTGACACACATTGAAGGGAGTATGCTTAGATGGTTTGGTCATGTTGAGAAGATGAATGAAAGGGTGTGACGTGTGTAATTTACGAGGTAGATACGAGAGAAATCGCCGTGAGAGAACGCTTCGAAGGTGACTTTATTGGTGATGTACAAACGTACAAACATTCTCCTCATGATCTGCCTAGCCTTTTCCAAATTATGTTAGGGTCGGCTTCCAGTCTAACCGGATGCAGCTGAGTACCAGTAATATACATGGAGTGATTACCTATTTCACATCCACAACCCAGTTATTGAGTATGCTCCTTGATAAAATACGTTATTTTGTGATCAAGGTGGATTTTCAAGGGAAATATGAATTTAAAAAGTCAACCTTGCAGAAGAAAAATTTACATAACCAGTGACATTCAAAACTCTTTTAAGAAAATTTAACTATGAATGCTAAGAAACTTTTTCAGCCTATCGATAATGTTGCAAAAAAAACCAGCAAATGTTGTCAAGCTGTGACTTTGAGTATAAACAATGATAACGTATCCAGTGACATACGTTGTCAGGATCGATACACCCTGATGCATATGCAAGTAGCCACTTTGTAGTCAGTTAAGTGCCGTAGTTACGGTCAGTGACGTCACTTCAGTGTATGTATTTTATTCTCTTTTTCTACCCGACTACGGCGGAGCTTATATATTCTAATTTCGGTAAGGTTTTTTTAAATTAAATGTAATCTACACTAAGTATAAAGCTGAAGAGTTTGTTTGTATGTTTGGATGCACAAATCTCTGGAAGTACCAGTGGGTCTAAAAAAAAATCTATTTATATTTTATTGCCGATTTATTTAGAAAGGCTTGTAACTAATATCGCACGAAGACTTTTTGGAGTCGAGCAGAAAGAAAGAAAAGTAAGACAGAATGGTAAGTGAAAATTAAGCCGGAACGCGGGCAGGCGATGCGATGCGATGAGGAGGGTCAGGAGAGCAAGAATTGTTACGCCTACGTGGACAGAACCAAAGTACTTTAAACTATATCCTACCTGAACAGCTTTGAAAAATCTATTAAAATTAATAAAATTATAACAGCTGCCTCTTTGGTCTAGTGGTTGCAAGCGCTACTGCTGACCATGATGTATTTGGATTCAGGTCGGGCAAAGGCTGTTCTCAATCGGATTGTTTGACTGACAAGCTGTCTTCCTCAAGGGTTATGTATTACTCAGTAACTAAAGGATTGTGGAAGTCAGGTAAGCAGTCGCTCGATGTATTCAGCTACAACTTCAACAAAGTGGTGAAAAATCTAAGCAGAGTATGATGATGATATTCTAGTGTTCTAGTGGCCTGTTAGTCTAGTGGTTAGTGACCCTGACTGCTAAGACTGAGGTCGTGGGTTCGATTTCCACCCAGGACAAATCTTTGTGTTATAAGCACATTCATTTGTTCTGTGTCTGGTGTAATATATCTATAATCCATACTAATATTATAAATGGGAAAGTGTGTATGTCTGTTTGTCCGTCTTTCACGGCAAAACGGAGCGACGAATTGACATGATTTTTAAGTGGAGATAGTGGAAGGGATGGAGAGTGACATAGGCTACTTTTTGTCTCTTTCTAACCCCGCACTACCCTAAAATGGGGGGTGGAACGCGCTAATCTCAGGAACTACTGGTTCGAATTGAATAATTATTTTTGAATCGGGTAGCGTATTTATTGAGGAAGGCTATAGGAAATATAACATCACACTCATCACGGAGCAGCAATAAAAAAAGGGACGAAAACTGGCAGGCTGCGATGCGACAGGAATGGTCAGGGGAGCAAATATTTGACGCGGACGAAGTCGCGGGCAGAAGCTAGTATGTATATATTTAGAAATATATAAGTATGTTTATCAGTTGTCTGGTTACCATAGTATAAGCTCTGCCTAGTTTGGGATCAGATAACGGTGTGTTGGTTGTCCTAAGATATATTATTATTCTTCATGTGGTGGTTCCATGTGATGCCAGATGTAAAGAATAGCAACATCCCATTTCTTGCCGTGGGTGTCGTAAAAGATTACTAAGGGACTTACTAGAGAATGGACAGCAGCGTTCTACCATGCATTTTACCACCATACTGCTATCGCCAACCCGCCTGCCAACCAATTACGGCAAAGCCCCTAAAACTGTGGGAGGCCTATGTCCAACAGTGGACGTCTTATGGCTGAAATGATGATGATGTTGATTCTTCTTCATCAAGATTCAAACAAAGCATTTCTGCCGTTTGCGTCGTACTAGATAATAGAGCAATATTGCCCATCCTCCGGCTAATACAAGACAATACTCTATTGTCTATAAGCAATAGTTTGGCAAACGGCCCAGCTAATGTAGAGTGGTTATCTGGTTATTACCGTCTATAGTCACCTGTAATACCACGGGATATGCCGATGTATCGCCAACCTAACAGATTTGGTGAAATTTCTCATATTTCGATGAAATTATCGGTACGTAGATATATCCTTTTCCACTATTTGGTGTCAGAAAAGTTTATTCATTGTGTTTTCTTTTATTGTTAGGCCTTATTCTTATGGCGATGATCAGCACCATATTTTATGATCAAAATTTGTAATCACACATCAACATCGTAATGTTCTGATGTTTTTCTTTTTACTCGGTTCCTAAGGGTCATGGCGTAATGTTAAGCCTTGATAAATGGGCTTTCCAACACTAAAATATTTTTCAATTCGAACCAGTAGTTCCTGAGATTAGTGCGTTCAACCAAAAAAACTCTTTATCATCGTCATCATCTTCATTTCAGCCGAAAGACGTCCACTGCTGGACATAGGCCTCCCAAGCACCACCACTGCGACCGGTTCTGTGCTACTCGCATCCAGTAAATTCCTGCGGCCTTCACCAGGTCATCGGTCCATCTTGTGGGAGGCCTTTCAACGCTACGTCTTCCAGTACGCGAAGTTCAGTATTTAAAAAACTCTTCAGCTGTATATTATTAAAATATACGGTATAGTATCGAAAAGTCCAGGTTTTCTCACGATATTTTCACGACTCAAAATAACGAACACTTTAGGCTATATAGGCGTCATGTTGTTATAGTTACAAATTTTTACAACGTATTAGAAACTTCTTGTGTCGATCAGTCTTTCAAAAAACATATATAACTTTATTGTTAGGCATACACTTTTCCAACCATCTTTAACAAGAGCCAATAATGAACATTCCTTAAACATGTAGATGTTGAAACTCTTCAGATTTCGATACATGGCATGTTGTAAGAACTTAGTTTATTACAGGCACATAATCCCGTGAAAGTTTCGACAATGGCGGGTGAAGAAGTGTCTAAAATTTAATAAAGCCAGTCGTATACATACTTAGGGCTTTTGGGGAAAGATGTGGGGGTACTGGATGAGGGAGCGTGGTGTTTCTTGGTAGGTGAGCGTAGTTGGATTGTGATGGTATTAAGTGTATGTGTGTTTTTTTTTATCAAAGGTATCAAAGGTTCTATGCTATAGAACTTATAGTTCTGGTCTTCGATTGTTTTATTATATTTTATATCAAGCCTTATCAAAAATATATACCTACTTCTTTATTAATAACGTAACAAGCAAAAACTCTGCGTTACAATCTCAGACATCAACCTAGAGGTAGATTAACAGCGAAGCGGTAGATAGAATTAAATACTTCACCATTCGGCATAGAAACCCATTTATAGTATCATTTACTTAATTTAAACAAAAAGATACATCAATTCAGATAATATTTTGTGTGTTAAAAACTAAGTCGCACTTACATAAATTATATGCAAAAAAAAATAACAGCACTGCTTTCAAGTAAAACCGCTGTTTAGTATAACATGGTCACTGAAGGTGTCTAATATCCAGTCCATTTTATATATATAGATTACGTTCTATGTATTTTATAAATTACAGATGTACATACCAGTACACAAATACATAATCTCGTTCACTGTGGTGTTGTGGTTTGCCACAAGCCTGTATTTCAAGTTACACCTTCCACAAACCCTCTACATCCGTGTAACATCCCAGTCTTTCGGCTGTATACTCAAAACGTAATCTCGTAAACTGAGGCTGCAAATTCACCAGCCCCTCCTCCTCTCACAACCCCCCTTTGCGTATAAATAGCATCTTAGTAGTACAACTTCCTTCAAAAGACGTGAACATCTTTTAAATGAAGTCGACTTGATAAATGCTTCGTACTTTATTAAGGAAACAGTTTTGAAGAATGAGACTGAAGTGGGTATGATATTATTCATTGATAGTATACTACGGAAGGAAAACATTGATATTGGAGAGTTTATATCAACACGCTGGTTTTCTCCAAAGGGATGGCTTGGTATATTTAAATTTCGCTACTTATGTTTGTCCCTTGTAATGGGCTTGATATGGGGGCGAGGCTATTTCTGTCAAAAGTCACAAACGAGAAAACAGAGCGAAAAAGTTCCAATAACTGAAAAGTTGTGTGGGAATCGGTTGTCAAGTAAGGTCACGTGATACGGAGGAATGAGAAAAATGTCATGAAGAAAGTATTGAGTATGAATGTCGATTGTTATAACAGTAGAGGGAGACCAAAGAAACGATTGATGGACTGTGTGAATAATGATATGGATAGAAAGGGGGTGACTACTGAGATGACGACTGATAGAGAAGTGTGGAAGAAAAAGATATGTTGCGCCGACCACAAATAAATTGGGATGAGGGCAGGAGTATGATTTTGTATTCCTCAAAAAGCGTTAGGCAGAGGTGTACCAATAGTACCTACAAAACACCAGCAACTTACAGTTCGCCAGATACATACGTCTCAAAAATCAAAATCAAAAGTCATATATTCAAATTAGGCTGAGGGTTAGCACTTTTCGAACGTCAAAATTACAATAGACAGTGCGTCAAAACGCCCACCCGTCACCCGTAAGTTGTATACGTCCCACGTGGGATACAAGGGACGAGCTTATTGCCATGAACCGGGCACAAAAACAAACTTCATGCTGCTTCTAAAAAAGAGACTATCAAAAAGCAAATAACACTTCGCTTGATCTAGGAATTGGACCCAGGGTCTAATAATTAGCAGTAGCCGGTGCACTTGCAACCACTAGACGAACGAGGGAACCAAACAGGTGCATCCTTATCCAATTATAAAAATGAATTGTTATAGAAATGTTCACTCTGAATTAATTTCCGTATAATAAACATTTCAGAGGACTGTCATAGAATGTGAAGAACATTTGTGATTGAATTTTTCTGTGAGTTTAAATGCGAACCTTAAGTGGCAGTAGGCAGGGCACATTGCTCGCAGAACAGATAGTAATAAACTAATATCTTAGGATAACCAACACAACGTTATCTGATCCCAATCTAGGCAGAGCCTGTACTATGGCAACCAGACAACTGATAAACATACTTATATATTTCTAAATACATACATATTATATATAAATTACACCCAGACACCGAACAAATGATTGTGCTCATCACACAAAGATTTGTCCTGGGTGGGAATCGAACCTACGACCTCAGTCTTAGCAGTCAGAGTCACTAACCACTAGACTAACAGGCCAGTCAGCCAGATGGTCGATTGGACCGAAAGTTTCTGGAGAGGCGACCGCGTACTGAAAAACGTAGAGTTGGAAGGTCTCCCACAAGGTGGACCGATGACCTTGTGATGGCCGCAAGAATCTGCTGGATACGGGAAGCACAGAACCGGTCGATGTAGCGGAGCTTGGGGAAGGCCCATGTCCAGCAGTGGATACCTCTCAGCTGAAATGATGACAATGATGATGACTCAGTCAATTTGCTTAACAGTTTATTTCCCCGACTTTAATACTAGACTAACAAAGTTAATAATTCGCTGAAGCGAAAGCTTACGGTTTCAGATCCGTAAACCGATCGAATAATTTCCGTACTACACCAGTTCAATCCGCTTACATATAATAACGGCGTTAGTTCACTTATACAATATTCTAGATCGTTAGAACATCTAATAGAATAATCTAGGATATAATTCTATAAATAGAATTCACCATCATAATTCGCCTGTCCTTATCCCAATATATTTGAGGTTCTAAATTTTTTTTTTTATATTTAAGTAGAATTATAGCTAATATTTCCCGTCGGCAAAACTGACGAACCCCACAAAAATTTCCATCCCCCTTTAGGGAGTGATCCCCTCCTTCCCTTAATATATATTTTTAATTTTAATCATTTTTTATTACCTATGTATATGGAGGTTACTACTAGAAAGATAATATTCGATTCAGTAAACGATTCTGAACAGAGAACTGTCATAATGTGCGCTAATTCAGCAAAACATTGTGAGGTTGAAATGTAGAAAAATCTTACCATAAATTTGATACTAGCTTCTGCCCGCGACTTCGTCCGCGTCAAATTTTTGCTCCCCTGACCCTTCCCGTCACATCGAATTGCCTGCCAGTTTTCATCCATTTTTCGTTGCTGCTCCGCTCCTTTTGATCGTAGCGTGATATTTATAGCCTATAGCCTTCCCAATAAATAGGCTACTCAACAATTTTTTTTTCAATTCGTACCAGTAGTTCCTGAGATTACCGCGTTCAACCAAACAAACAAACTATTCAGCTGTATAGATTTACCTCTAATTGCTAAATAATGAATGATATGTAAATTTTTGTCGATGGTAGCTCTTATTGGGCACACAGTTTGCTTCTGTATAACATCTTAAAATCATATTTGGTAATTCTTGAAAGCCTCAGATTATACTAGTAAGCTTGCCGACTAACCAATAACTGTAATTTCTTACCTGACTTTGGTAAACATAACTTTGAAGGCTTTACTTAATGAGTCCTTGTATTTAAGTAAGGATTAGATTCTAAGTTACGTTGTGTCATCTAGGAATAACTTGGTTAAGCTGGGGAAAGTAAGTATAAGTTAAGGGCTGAGATTAGAACGTTGTGGTTTATTTACCTTACTTAGAAGTCATGAGACAACCCTTGATTTTATAAAATTGAATATAATTTATTACAAAAAGCGTGGGCATTTAAGGTAGTTTGATTGATATCAGGCACCCCACGCTTTTTTCCATTATTTTCTACTTTTTAGTTTGGTTTTCTATGGAAGCGTGTTTTTTTTTTTTTTTAAACGATTATTTATTTTCAATTTTTTAGGGTGTTTCGAATTTTGAGACGTATGTCAGCGTAGTTTGTGACGTATGTCAGCGTAGTTTTCGACAGTTTTTTGCTGTCCTGGTAACCCTGGCAAGGATAATGGCACAAATTTATGAAATTATTGCATTGTCATCGGTGTTTGACTGGTGTGTAAAGTTTGAATGAAATCTGTTGTGTTCTGCTCTAAAAAGAGTGAGATTCTGGTGTTTAAAACACAAAAACAACAACCCCGCCGCGTACCTCCGGTATATCTCAATGGCGTGGTACTAAACGTGGTTGAGAGATTCAGGTATTTAGGCCACATTGTCACTAGTGACCTACGCGATGACAGCGATATAGAGAGGGAACGCAGGGCGTTGGCGGTTAGGAGCAATATGCTCGCCCGCAGGTTTGCTCGCTGCACGGCTGATGTTAAAGTAACCCTGTTTAAAGCGTTCTGTACGACGACCTTTTATTCGAGCGGCCTGTGGGTGTCATATACAAGCCAAGCCTACAACGTCCTGCGCGTTCAATTTAACAACGCCTTCAGGATGCTGTTGCGACTGCCGCGGCGTTGTAGTGCTTCGGGCATGTTTGCCGAAGCTCGCGCAGATGGTTTTCACGCTATCATGCGTAAAAAAGCGGCTTCCTTGCTACAGCGCTTACGTAACACTCGGAACGGCATCCTGAATATGATTGCTAACAGGCCAGACTGTCCTATACAACGGCACTGGGTGGAAGTAGCTATAGGTATGTATAAGTAAATAAAGTCACCACTTTACGTCTTGCCTTTGACGTACTTATGGACCTTCCACACTGAGCCTTGAAGGCGGGTTTAGTCAATTGAATTGTATTTTGTGTCATTACTAACAATACTAATATAGGCTTTAAGTACTTTCTGTTACTACCATCACTAAACAACCTATGGACTATTCATGTCTGAACTAAAGTTTTTTTTTTTTTTAAGTGGGTCAAAATCGCGCTATAAGGAGTCGGTTACAAATAAACATACAAGTGAAGCTAATATAAAACGTGTAAAAACAAGTTTCCTATGAACTACATGACCTTTAAAATAAATTGATAATATATTTTTCTTCAATTTTAATGAGCGGAGTTCGTGTACGCCCACAGTATTAAATGAATGTCTACTTATTTCAAAGAATAGAAATAAAAATTACATTTTCATATCTTTACAGGAATAACTAAAAATAGGTACTACTGTTACAATACCGTGAAAAAAATTAAATGACGAGAGAGACTTGTAATTCAGAAATTATTTTTGTTACAAATGTATCCTGAACCGGTAATAGGGTTTTCTTTGTTTCTTTCATTTTTAGGGTTTCGTACTCTAAGTGTGTCAATGGTACCCTATTACTAAACCTGTCCGTTTGTCAGAGGGCTACATCCCAAGAAGTATAGTCACGGAGTGTGTATTTCTATTGTCGCAATAATGGTAAAATAAAGTAATCAATTAAACGCGTTTCTCAGCGTTTTATATCTTGTAGTTGTGAGAGACTCGCTCTTAGTCGTTTTTATTTTTCTCAGCTTATTCAAGTAAAATACTGGTATTCAGTTGTATCCGGTTAGACTGAAAACGTCATCATAATTGAAAATTAAAAACCCACGCAGATTTTTTATGCTGTTTTTTATTAGAAAACTGCGTAAATAAGTTTAGGTAATAAATAAACTTCGCAAATTGTTGTCTTACTTTAATAACAGCCAATTCGGGACAGACTACTTTAGAAGTTTAAAACTTCAACTTGTTTTAAGCGGCATATTTCAGGCCCTGATTTATTATGTATTGACTTGTCAACTAGACTTGGTAGAAGTTTCAGCTCAGGCTTTCGTTCATAGCTTTAATAAAACATAATGTCTGTATTCTCTAAAGGGATAGACAGGGGCTGAAATACTACTCCAACAACCTACCTAAAAGAAGAAGGAGGAAGAGGAGAGGAGCCAAAATCAGGAATGAAGAGATCCGCAGGCGAACCAAGGTAACCGACATAGCCCGAAGAGTTGCCAAACATAAGTGGCAGGGCAGGTGACATTTCTCGCAAAACAGATGGCTGCCGGGGTCGAAATGTTCTGGAGTGTCGACCGCTTACCGAAAGATACGTCTAACTCTACGGAGTTAGAAGGCCTCAAAGCCGTTGGATGCTATATTGTCATCATCATCATTCTAGAGTAGTCCACTGCTGGACATAAGCCTCCCCAATTGCATGCCATTCAGCTCGATTTTCGGTAACTGTCATCCAGCTGCTACTAGCCACCCTGCGAAGATCGACGGTCCACTTAACCTGAGGGCGTTCTAACTTACGTTAGCCAATTCGCGGTCTTCACTTAAAAACACGTCTACCCTAACGGTCATCGGTTACACGGCAAAAAAATTTCATTTCAGTTTGCGTTCTCTGCCGACGATTGTCATCATCATCATCATCATTTCAGGCGCAAGACGTCCACTGCTGGACTTAGGCCTCCCCCAATTTGGGGGCTTTGCCATAATCGCCCCGCTTGGCAGGCGGGTTGGCGATCGCAGTATGGTAGTAAAATACATAGAGAACGCTGCTGCCCATTCTCTAGTAAGTCCCATAGTCGCCTTTTACGACACCCACGGGAAGAAATGGGGTGGTGTTATTCTTTACATCCGGTACTGTCATGTCACCATACAATTGTCATCATCTGTGCTCAAATCCACCCTCTAGGCTGATTCTGGGATACGAATGGAAAGACCCACTAACTCTTTGTCCAACCCAATATTCAAACCCTGCAATGTCAAAATCTGACCTTACGGCTGAATAGAATCAAATGTCTCAAAATCCACGCTATTTTTATATATATATACTAAAAGACGTAATTCTCGAAGCATTGAAAGCTACTTCTTATGTTATCTGGCTTGTTTTTTAAGTGTCCTGCATTTGACAGCGGAACAAAGCTTCATTTGTACACAACTTGAGTACTAAGTGTCTCTCTAAGTCAGTGATGTGGAAGTTGCGCCGCAATTCAATTTCAGAGTAATTTGTTACATAAATCTAAGGGCACTCAAGAAACATCAGAAGCTAGACACAGTTCCAATTGGTCGTGTCTGATACAACATGTCCAGGAATTAATGAACTCTGTCAAACACCTCAATTATAATATTATATTACAATCATAATACATACACTGAATTTTAACTATTATATTATATATAAAACATGAATTAGTTATCCTGATTGTGATAGAAAATTGTGGACACATTACGAATCTAAGCACGCACACAGTCACATACATATAAGGGTCTAGCGTAATAGGTACTTCGTCCATTTTGGTTTGTTTTGACTGTAGAGTGGAAGTTTTTATTTGTGATAAAAATTACTTATTTTAAAAATTTCATTTGATTCGATTGAGCAAACGATTCCGAAGAAATTTGATGTATTAAATTTAGTTACATATTGTTTGGAAGGTCCGGCGCGAAACTCCACGATTATTCTTTATAGAAAAGAATAACAGTATGAGATTTTGGTATAGATTTTTTTTTCAGGGCAACAGCCTAACGGTTCTGGGTCCACACTACGCAAGCAACAAATCATTGTGTTGTGCATTTGACAGACTGTGCACGAGTGACGACGCTTGAGCACCGACGTCCTTCGCACTTTTGTCAGTCACTTGTCAGCCTCACTTCACATCAACTGCCAGTTAGCAAGGATTGGCATTGCTCTGACAAATTTTTACCCCTACATGAAGTATTCTCGTATTGTTTGTCAAAAAAGAAAATCGAAAGTCATTTTATTCAAACTCAGCACGTCAAAATTACAAGGCAGTCCTCCAAAATGCCCGCCGTTCAGAACTTCTTAGTGCTTTAGCTGAGATGAAGAAGTGGCGCAACAAACTCCCCAGCAGCACAGCTGTCTGTCTAGTTAGAAGAACTGTGACAGTACCAGTGATGAGAATATACAGACAGTCCATACATATTTGGAGAAGTAGATTTTCTCTTTTAATACTAGTTATATACAAGCCAAATTTCATTTGGCTGCAAACTTTCATCAATTGAACCAAAATGTAACATTATACCACGCCTGTAATCTCTGAAAGGTTAGGCAGAGGTATACTAGTCAGAGAAATGCATAATTTGGTGAGTAACTTGTTTTATGCTAATAAATAATTTTAGTTTATTTTTTCCCCCTTTTGTGGCGAACTGATCTTCAAACTTTTTTGACAGTTGAGTTTTTGAGTTGAATTGAGTTCATCCACAATTCGCCGGTTTTGTTTAAGTTCCATGTAATAGGCGAGCTTACAGTCTTTAACAGAGCCTTACTGAGAAATTTCTGACAGAAAAACCCAACAACACTTTTCCCAAACAAAAACCTTTTCACTCTATAAAAGAACAATACACACAGCAATGAATTCAATTAACATAAATTCCGGATTATATTTTATCGATATAATCCAACCGTACACGTCAGCTTATCACAATACGACAAAATTAAGTGCTGACGGTTATTGAACGGAGAATGTTCCGGTAATTGGTTATCAGTAATGAACAGACCAGAGTAATTACACGTGTAGAATCTCTGCAGTTATTTTGATATAGATTGGGTACTTTAATTAAGGATGAGGGCTTTGTATTTAAGTTATATTAGCCACATGGTCAATCGATCCAGTTAAGCTTACCCAACTACGGTTGGCACGTGGGTGTGTACCCATCTTTACATACAGACTCCTTCGTGCCTCGAAAAGCATGTTAAGCCGTTGGTTCCGGCTGTGGAGTATAACCAGTACCCTAGTTGCGTATCACACTAAACCATTTGAAGCTTATTTGTCACCATGCTTTCATTTGTCGAAAAAATTGTTTGCTTAATAACTAAACTGTTTTAACTTTTTTATATTTAAGTACCTACATTTTTGCTGTTTTTGCTGTTGATCTCGTTCGTTGTTAATCGTAGAATGTTGTGTCTTACCTACTTATTCTACACCTGCATGCTTCGTCATTAGACGACAATTATTAATTTTAAATGTTAAATCTAATTTAAGTGAACTGTATCATGTTCTTATGAGAAATAAAGATTCTTTAAACCTAACATCGGAAATTCGGATGCATATTCACCTAGAGTTGAAATGTTAGCTGATATGGAATGCGCGTTTTTACCGTGTTCTTTGTGTTGTTTTAACTAACACATACCACCCTACACACATATGTATTTGCATCTGGGGTTAAACATTATATTTAAATAAATATGATCCAAGAAACCCGGCTTTAATAAAAAATACGAAGCCGCTTTCGTGTTTTCACAGCTAAATAGTAACATTAGGTAAATATGCATCCGAATATCCGATCATTGTTAATAACATAATAAATGCCGTGAATGTTGTTTGTCAATATGAAAGCGATTTCTACTGACAGTGTATTACTCAATTAACCCTCTGATGCAGCTCAATACACTGGTATTTTTCATAGAGCGACTGCTAATCTGACCTCTACAACTCAGTTACTAGATAATACGATACCCTTTGGTAAGACTGGTTTTCAGGCTTCTGATGACCCGTAACGACTATCCGAGATCTATGAATGACAGTCCGAACAAACGAATGAACGTGCTTTCCGAGGCAATTTGCATAAATTCCGAAATTTTACACATACAACATTAATTTTTGTTTATGCGAAACGCGAAACACGGGTCTAGTATTTTTATGTAAAGAATCTATGAAAAAAATTTCAAAACTGTATCATTAATAATCACAAAGTTATAAGCTTGATAAGTTACCTGGTTGTCCACGCAAAAACATATGCAGATCACCACAAACAGCTAGTGTACGTACCATCTCCGTGTAATGGACGTTTGAATACGAGAAAGACATGATAATTTTAAAATTGAAACAAAACACTAAGACTTGGAAGCGTAATTAAATATTTTTGGTACAAAATATAACATGGTGTAAAAATTATTGGAATCGATTCAGTTACTGATTCTGAACAAACTATATTCAGGTTTCGCATATACTAAAAATAATCTTGTATATATGTAGGTATGGTCTTTACACGATGTGACCAAGATTATGTCTGGACTTTAAAAGAGACTGGTGACCTCTGAGTTTGTTTCGGCCTTTCTTCTCAGTGTAGGTCAGATAGGAAAAGCTAACCTCATCTAGATTTAAAACAATTCATTGACGTGTAAAAATGTTTGTATAAACCTACTTACAGAAATATGCATGCCCAAAAATAAAAACCGGCCAAGTGCGAGTCGGACTCGCGCACCGAGGGTTCCGTACAAACCTGTAGGTATTCTCGGTTTAAAAATAAATGTTTTTTTTTTTTAATTTTATATTTCAGTTGATTGAATGTAAGGTAAATTGCGGTTTACGATTTATGACGTTTTAAAAAAAACTACTCACTCGATCTCGTTCAAACCAATTTTCGGTGGTAGTTTACATGGTAATGTACATCATATATTTTTTTTTGTTTTATCATTCTCTTATTTTAGAAGTTACGGGGGGGGGGGGACACATATTTTACCACTTTGGAAGTATCTCTCGCGCAAACTATTCAGTTTAGAAAAAAATGATAATAGAAACCACCTCATTACCATTTTTGAAGACCTATTCATAGATACCCCACACGTATGGGTTTGACGAAAAAAACCATTTTTGAGTTTTAGTTCTATGTATGGGGAACCCCAAAATTTATAGTTTTTTTTCTATTTTAGTGTGAAAATCTTAATGCGGTTCACAGAATACATCTACTTACCAAGTTTCAACAGCATAGCTCTTATAGTTTCGGAAAAAAGTGGCTGTGACATACGGACGGACGGACAGACAGACAGACAGACAGACAGACAGACATGACGAATCTATAAGGGTTCCGTTTTTTGCCATTTGGCAACGGAACCCTAAAAATGGTTTTCTGGCACTAACACCAATTTCGATTTTTCACACATTTTGGCACCAATGAAAAATCGAATGCTCTAAGAAAGTCAGAGATAACATTCTAATGTCAAATATTAACTTTGCACTAATTTTAACTGTCTTAACTTCTAAAATCAGTATTTCAGTAGACTTTAAATAGATATTTAAGTGTCAGTGAATAAACTTGAAAGTTAATTCCATCATTGAACGCTGAACAGTCACTCAAATTTTTATTGTAACTTATTCTTCTTCCCATATTTCTAAAACATTTCCAGGTCACTTTCAGTGCCTACTTACAACAAAAACCGGCCAAGTGCGAGTCGGACTCGCGCACAAAGGGTTCCGTACAAACCTGTAGGTATTACCGGTTTATGCAGAAGGTTCATGTTTATGAAAATAAATGTTTTTTTTAATTTTTATATTTCAGTTAATTAAATGAAAGGTAAATTGCGGTTTACGATTGATGACGTTTTAAAAAAAAACGAGTTACTCGATTTCGTTCAAACCAATTTTCGGTGGTAGTTTACATGGTAATGTACATCATACATTTTTTTTAGTTTTATCATTCTCTTATTTTAGAAGTTACGGGGGGGGGGGGGGACACACATTTTACCACTTTGGAAGTGTCTCTCGCGCAAACTGTTCAGTTTAGAAAAAAATGATATTAGAAACCTCAATACCATTTTTGAAGACCTATTCATAGATACGGACACGTATGGGTTAGATGAAAAAAACCATTTTTGAGTTTCAGTTCTATGTATGGGGAACCCCACGATTTATTGTTTTTTTTTTCTATTTTTGTATGAAAATCTTAATGCGGTTCACAGAATACATCTACTTACCAAGTTTCAACAGCATAGCTCTTGTAGTTTTGGAGAAAAGTGGCTGTGACATACGGACGGACAGACAGACAGACAGACAGACAGACAGACAGACAGACAGACAGACAGACATGACGAATCTATAAGGGTTCCGTTTTTTGCCATTTGGCAACGGAACCCTAAAAAACGTTCAGTACCTCCGCAGCTAAAAGCTTAGTTCTTCAGCTGAAACATTACGAGGCTCTTTCAGGGATGCAAATATGAGAGGCTGCATTATACTGCGGCCATTTTGTTACCATCAAGATAAATGAATGCTAACCTTAGACTTTATGCGTCCCTGGTCTTTTAAGCTTGCGTTTTTAAAGTTACTTATGTATGGAATTTGTTTCTAGGAAGTGCTTTTTTACACATTTTCATAAAATAATTATAATTTTGGAATGAAGTGTCTTAGGGTGTGTGTGTGTGTGTGTGGGTGTGTGTGTGTGTGTGTGTGTGTGTGTGTGTGTGGGTGTGTGTGTGTGTGTGTGTGTGTGTGTGTGTGTGTGTGTGTGTGTGTGTGTGTGTGTTCTTTGCCACCAACTGCCGAAATTAAAGTAATTTTTCCTTTGCAGTGTTTTTTTTTTTTTGCAAAGTAGTTTTTATTTTTCTTTTTTTTTAACTATGGTACCTACCCCACACTTATTCGTATACCACTACTGGCCAGGTCTATAGCAGTTTCAGGAAGTATTACAATATTATCACGATACACCCAGCGGATTAAATACGTATTATCGTGGCTAACGCAAAAACTACCAAAGCAAAGTCAATAGAAAACATATTTTGGGACTACCCCAGAAGTACCGTGTGTGTCGCCACCCCATTCCTTCCCGTGGGTGTCGTAAAAGGCGACTAAGGGACTTACTAGAGAATGGGCAGCAGCGTTCTCTATGCATTTTACCACCATACTGCGATCGCCAACCCGCCTGCCAAGCGTGGCGATTATGGCAAAGCCCCCCAAATTGGGGGAGGCCTAAGTCCAGCACTTGACGTCTTACGGCTGAAACGGCGACAACGACCCCAGAAGCATAACCTATAAATGTAAAATTGATTTTTAAAAATTGTTACAAATTTAGCGGAAAAATCGGTGAACATAAGTATTAAAAAACATAGAACCTCCTCCTTTTGTAAATAACGACTTTATTCCTGGAAGGAAATGAAATGAAATTTTTTATTCTATAAATAGGCTATCGGAGTCACTTTCAAACGTCATGATGAAAACTAAGCTAGACAAAATCGACATTTCCTAGCTTCTACTCCTGATTGAGAATGGTGAAACAAATTCAGTGGTCAGGTGATAGCATACCCACATTCCGCTAGTTACAGTTTTTTTTTTTGGTGGGTATTAAGTCACTTGATAGATAATTTAGGCGGTATCCAGATGTTGGCTTCTGTGATGGTTAGTACCTGTAACAATACAATATAAATAATTAGTAGAGTTTATTTATTCATTGATATAAATGTGGTGTTAATACAGGATGACACAGCATGGTTTGTTTTAATAAAAAAAAAACGCAGCTATATAAAAATGCATTTTAATTCTATTATAACATTATTATTGTGCAAGTTAGTATATTTGGATGACTCACAAATTTTTTATAACCTGAATGAAGACATAGACTTTTCACCTTGGTAGTACGTTTTAAACCGACGTCAAAAAAGGAGGAGGTTATCAATTCGACTGTGTTTTTTTTTATGTTTGTTACCTCATAAGTTTTGACTGAGTGAAACGATTTTCGTAGGATAGTTTTCGATCGCCACTTGGGCGAAACCGCTGGCTAAAGCAAATTTTTAGCATAGTAACAAATAAACAATTTTACAGCGAAAAATCTTCGAATTTTAAACAAGTATCTGAAAGTAACTAAAAACTTAAGAGAATGTTCTTTTTTCACTGCACTCCACAGTAACCCCTCTAAGACTCAAATAATATAAAAAAACCGGCCAAGTGCGAGTCGGACTCGCGCACCGAGGGTTCCGTACAAACCTGTAGGTATCCTCGGTTTATGCATAAGGTTTATGTTTATGAAATTAAATGTTTTTTTTTTTAATTTTTATATTTGATTTGATTGAATGAAAGGTAATTTGCGGTTTACGATTTATGACGTATTAAAAAAAAAACTACTCACTAGATTTCGTTCAAACCAATTTTCGTTGGAAGTTTACATGGTTATGTACATCATATATATTTTTTAGTTTTATCATTCTCTTATTTTAGAAGTTACGGGGGGGGGACACTCATTTTACCACTTTGGAAGTGTCTCTCGCGCAAAATATTCAGTTTAGAAAAAAATGATATTAGAAACCTCAATACCATTTTTGAAGACCTATTCATGGATACCCCACACGTATGGGTTCGATGAAAAAAAACATTTTGAGTTTCAGTTCTATGTATGGGGAACCCCAAAATTTATTGTTTTTTTTCTATTATAGTGTAAAAATCAAGATGCGGTTCACAGAATACATCTACTTACCAAGTTTCACCAGCATAGCTCTTATAGTTTCGGAGAAAAGTGGCTGTGACATACGGACGGACAGACAGACAGACAGACAGACAGACAGACGGACAGACAGACAGACAGACATGACGAATCTATAAGGGTTCCGTTTTTTGCTATTTGGCAACGGAACCCTAAAAAGACACACAAACAAAATACTCCCCACAAAATAAACATAACACAAACATAAAAATCTTCCTACAATCCTTGATAACAACGTCTAATACCGTCCACTTAGCATTTTTGTACAAAACCTCATCTACATCGCGATAGCCAAAGGGTTGATAAAATAAAGAAAGAAAGAAAGAAAGGGGATGACAATCAAAAATGTTATTCCGCGAGTAAGTACCGGCCGGGGGCTGCCGGGGTAGTGCTGAGATAACGGGGACGTACGGGCGCGGAGGATGGTGAGCCGAGATACTTTGAGAAACTATTATTTATTTTTGATAGCACAAGAAGGTATTCTGTGAATGACTCGACGATTCAAAACCGAATCATATGGCGTTGAATGACGAATACTCTAAATGAACTGGGATAAGGCTTGGCAAAGAAAGACACAGAGAGAGAGAGAGAGAGAGAGAGAGAGAACAAAATATTTCGTTAAAGGTCTGTAGTTCATTTTAATTGAAGACTGATCGCTACGGGAATTTGAATAGAAAATCAGCCGTATTTTGTTACTTGCACCACACCTGTTATTCCGAAATATTTAGGCAGATATATAACATTGGTATACCCAAACATCATCAGTTATGTGTAAGTCCCATGAAATAGGGGGTGAGCTGATTGCCATATACTTCTATTACTTCGGGTCCCTGAGAAATGGTTGAGCTGTATGGTGCATGTTCGTGAACAATTCATCACCCAACTTACAGGGCTTTTTTTTAATTGTTACCTACTTCATTGATTTTTTCCTTTTATATTGTTTTTACATATAGAAGCCACAAGAATTATGTAAGCGGGATGTTGTAATATATTGATATATAAAAGAGTGTCTTTGGTGTTTTTTGCCCGGTCTTCTACATACACTTGTACACGTTGGTATGGGCAACTAAGTTTAACTTTCTGACTGACGTGCCTGCAAGCGGTTTAATTGAAATAAATTTGTTGAGTTTGAATTACTGGGAAATTCTTGATAAAAATGTTCCTAATGAAGAACCCAGGAAGCCAGCAGAAGCGCTTGAGACCAGTATTACAACGAAGGAATTATGGATTATTAAACACTTAGTATAATTCAGGTATTTTGTGTACCTATTCGCGATACAAAACGCAATCTAAAGCTAATCAAAAGTCGATAGCATTTCCCAGAATACATGAGGGCAACATTGGCAATTATTAGTTTGGTATTTGTGTGTTGGAATCCTATGTACTTATATATGCCTACTGATTAATGTATTGTGTATTATCGATCTGTAGGTTTATGGTACTGCATGAATTGTTGTACATTGTGCCTTAAATAATTATTTATATATTTACAAGTGAAGCAAAACATTTCACTTCACACTTCATTTGCTTTTACACAAGCAAAATACTAAACTGGCCTGTTAGTCTAGTGGTTAGTGACCCTGACTGCTGACTGAGGTCGTGAGGTCGTGGGTTTGATTCCCATCCAGGACAAATCTTTGTGTGATGAGCACAATAATTTGTTCTGTGTCTGGGTGTAATTCTATTATTATTATATTATTATTTGGTTAAAGTTTATGTGGTTCTTCATATAAATTAGAGTGATTTTTTTTAATATACTTATTTAATTGCCAAAGAACATGGTAAATTTTCGACCGCTAGGCGATCACTAGTAATTATAATTCTGTCCGAGAATGCATTAAATAAAATCCAGAGCACAAATGAAACATCTGTTCAGCCATCAGTACATTCATTCAGCCTTCTATTTTCTAAGTCCGTGTGTCCAAAAGATAAGGCGCGCTTAAGTCCCGTCGGATCTCAAGTCTTCTGTGTATTTTTCACAGCATAATTTATACCATGTTGCACGGTTTAACCCTTTTTGCACTATTCCGTGAGTATTGCACAATTTGTGCGAATACGGAGTTTTTATGAGAAGTCTGCCTTATCGTTTTATTGTGGGGAAAAAGATGCAGTTTTCTGGGATGTGTGTTTGAGAAAATTTGGGGTATTGTCAATGGTTTGTTTATGCCTGTAGCTGTTTTGATGGTGAAGTAGTAGTATTTGATGATTCAGAGCGTGAAGTTGTTGTTTCTGTGTTTATGAATTTAGCTTAATGTTTATAAATTTAAAATAGCCGAATAACAAAAAAAAGTCATCTAATCTTGGGGGAAGAAACACTCCCCGTGTTGCCATAGTTGGCACGCTTGGCAGGTAGGTTGGCGGTCGCAGTATGGTGGTAAAACATATGGAGAACGCTGCTGCCCATTCTCTATAAGTCTCTAAGTTGCCTCTTATGACACCCACGGGAAAAATGGCATGATGCAATTTTTTACGACCGCCACCACACAAAAGTTAATCTTGATTATGTTTTGATGAATGTATTGTTGTTACGAATCCTGTCAAAATAAGTAATTTAAAATACATGTATACCTATATTATTTATTTAATGAAGTGATTAAAGTCAAATGGCGTGTATTAATTTTATCCAACACAAGACTGTTATAAGCAGAAGATGATCTAAATTTCATTTTCGGCGTCATCCACGTCAGTGAAATTGTGTAAGATACCTAATAAGTAGCGCCAGAGTTCCTTCTCCCTATTCGCATTATCTCATCATAAGTTGACTGAGTAGATCTTTGATAGTCGTCATGGGTTGACAGAAGACCGAGAGTCTGACAAACAGTCTCACTAAGGAGTATCGTTTTACCCAGTAATTGGGTTGTGGAGATCGGACTGGCAGTCACTCCATGTATAATACTGGCAAACAGCTGCATTCGGCTAGACTGGAAGCCGATCCCAACATATTTGGAAAACGCTAGGTAGACTAATCTATACTAGTATTATAAAGCTGAAGAGTTTGTTTGTTTGATTGAACGCGCTAATCTCAGGAACTACTGGTCCGAATTGAAAAAATATTTTTGTGTTGGATAGCCTATTTATCGAGAAAAGGCTGTATAACATCACGCTATAACTAAGAAGAACGGAGCAGTACTGAAAAATGTTGCTAAAACGGGGAATATCGCACGGGTAGGCGATTCGACGCGACGGGAAGGGTCGGGGGAACAAGAAATTTAACGCGGACGAAGTCGCGGGCAGAAGCTAGTTGTGAAATATATGCAATAGATTTTTATTCATCTAACTGAACATAATTAACGCCATTTCTATCTCTAACCAACTTAATTAGAACTTTAACCAGGCAAAAGCGGTAACAATAAACTGCGGTTCTATGACCTAAAAATTAATATTTCTTATTTCTAGCCTGAAAAGTAGGACGGTTTTAATAAATTCTAGGCTTATTCCCCTGCTAGAGACGGCTGCCCGTTAATTTCGATGTCCAATTATATAAATTTAGGAGCTAAAAAATATTTAGGGCCTGAAAAATGAGCAAAAAGTTGTCAATGAGTTTTTGGCTCTAATTGGAGTTTTGGGAGAACAATTGAATTGGATGTTTTGTCTAGAAAAAGTCAGTAAGTTCTTTAGAGTTTTAGATGTGCTATTATTAAACTTCTTTTGGAACAAAAGATTCTAAATAGTCGCTTCTTTAATAAGTCATCACCACAGACAGATTGATGATCATAGTAACTTAGCAATAACTTAGAAAACAGAAGATTATTTTATGAAGCATTCTCTTAATTAAGACCTCTTTTTTACACTAAAAATAAAAGCAGGAATATGTTACACTTGTTACCCAGCTATAAAAAAGGGAGGGTTAAACGTTTAACCGCCTATCTGTAATTCTGTATGATAAGGCTCTATATTTTCCCTGAAACACTCGTATGTATATCTTCAAAGCACATTTGTGAGAATTATGTAGATGTACCTCATCATCATCATCATTTCAACCGAAGGCTGTCTACTACCAGACACAGGCTTCCCTCAAGCACCGCCACTTCGACTGGTTCTGTGCTTCTCGCATCAAGCGGATTCCTGCGGCCTTCACCAGGTCATCGGTCCATTTTTAGGAGGCTTTCGTCTTCCAGTACCCGGTCGTCACTCCAGAACCTTCCGGCCCCATTAGCCATCTGTTTCGTGAGCAATGTAGCCCGTCCACTGCCACTTAAGTTTAGTAATTCGTAGATTTATCTATCTATACTAATATTGTTGCGTACCGTTTATTATCTGTGCGCCTAATGGAATGCGCGTGTAACGAAGTGACATCTGACTTGTCATTGTTTGACGTTGACACTTGACAGCTCTCTTGATTTGCCGCTAAAAGAAGCGTGGTTCGCCTGTTGAGTTCCGCGACGCGTTTGTTGAAATTAATCCCTTTAAATCGATCCGTTTGTGACAATTAGTCGTGATCCAATTGTATTAATTGTAATAACCCCCAATTTGAAGAAATATCACGGGTTCTGTTTGTTGGAAATACCTGAAATAGTTTGAAGGTCATTCAAGTGACGCTATTGGGGAACGAGTGATTTGAAGACCGCATGCTGTGATTGCCTCAAGCCTAAGTTGAAGCGGATTCTAACCTGAAGAATACTCGTAACGTCACCACACAATACAGATACACTCACTTACATACAGAACTCCAGGTTGGCACCAGAGCAGTGTCCTTCAACCATGAGGTAAGTGCCTTTGTTTGTATATTGTACCTTGTACTTGTATTGTCTGCTCCGCGTACGGCGGACAGTACGCTAGCCACTCTTGTCTCTAGAGCCCCACGATTATCACACTTCCACTGCGCATTTAAAACCTAATGTGGGCCTAGTCTGGCAGCGTACATTTTGGTATGCAGAGGCGTGGTTTTAACCTACAAAACCACCAAATTGGTAATTTTACAGTAGGCTAATTACTTGGCAGTCTCTATAAGGGAAGTAGTAATTCGCTGTAAATATTTGTTATCGGTAATTAATTGTTTGTTTGAAATAATTTGGAATTTATTGAGTCGAGTAACTCATATTGCCGGGGGTCAACCAGGTTTGCATATATGCTTCAGAGTTGGTTAGATTGAGCTATGCTATAACCTCTTGTTGTTGTTATTTGACCTCTGTTGTATTGAATGTCAGGAAGACATTAAAATATTGAGTTTGTACCATTGATATGGTTATTTGTGAAAATTAATATTTGAAAAATTATTGGCATTTTTGAGTATTACCATTGTTTTGAGTTGGAATAAAGGATTATTATTGTTGTACCATTAACAAAGTGGTTTGTGAACTTAACATTTGGAATTGGATTGGAATTTGAATATTTGAATTGAATTGTGAAATAGAATTTTGAACGTTGATATTGGGTTTGAATTAAAATAAAAGTTTATTGTTGAATTGAATTGAAACCAATTTAATGTTATTTCTTGAGTTGCTGATTAGTCAGTTTGGTAGTTTGATTGTAGTTATTTTGTAATATATTGTTTGAACTTTGTTATTTAATTATTTTGTTTGGTATATTGAATTGTATTGTTTGTGCAATGGCATACACAGCGGTGAGAGAGGCAATCAGTGGATTGACCACACAGCTGCGGTGGTTCGCTTCAGCTGCAGCGACCGCTGAGCGCCAGGATCTTGAGGGGATCACTCTTGCTCGGTTCGAGCAGTTGAACTTGAGACTCGGCAACGTTGATGCTCTGCTCACCCGCTACAACCAGTACATTTGTGAAGTGGATTTGGAAGTGCTGGATCAGGCAGCACGTGACAAGGTCCTTGCTGACTACGACCAGATCTTGGACCTGGGGGATGTCATTGGTCAACGTGCTCGGGAAATATTGGAGAGCCGGACACCTGTCCAGGTCAAACCGGAGACCTCGGTTGTTTCAGGTCCCGGACTATTGAGTAGACTGCCTAATTTGGAACTGCCACATTTTGACGGTCGTCTGGACCACTGGTTAAGTTTCCAAAACCTGTTTGAAAGTTTGGTTGATGCACGCTCGGACCTCAGACCCGCCCAAAAGTTGGCCTATTTGTTGTCTGTCCTGGAAGGTGAGGCCCGAGCCTTGGTGCAGCATCTGTCTTTGACTGACTCAGCCTACCCTACCGCTGTGGAGCTACTCACCCGGCGGTACCAAAATAAACGTTGTTTGGCTGACGTTCATATTGAATTGATTTTGGGGTTACCGGTCATTACTGGATTGTCAGCATTGCGTACTGACCTGTTGAACCCGTTGGTGGCAGCGACCAACGCTTTAAAGCAATTGGACTTGCCGGTGGACCATTGGTCTTACCTTTTGGTGCACGTTGTGCTGCAACGGCTTCCTGCCGATTTGAGGGCTCGTTTCGAGCAAAAGTATGGTGGGGATAGTGTCACACATCTCCCCCCATTTGATGACCTCGTCCAATTTTTGGAGGATGAGTGTCGGTTTGTAGACAACTCTGGCGTTGCCACTGAGTCATGCCAACCGTCTTCCCGGCCACGAGACCAGGGACGGACTAGGGCTCGCGGGCCTGTTGATGGTCGCCCCGCCGCTCGTTTTGCTGCCACCCAGAGTCGTCCTGGTTGTGAGTTCTGTAAGGACACGGGGCATGGCATGGCAACTTGCGCGGCCTTTTTGAAATTGCACGTGAGTGCCCGCCGCCGAGTTGCCAGTGCACGCCGTCTGTGCTTCTCATGTTTGGGGGCTCACTTCCATCGGGACTGCCCCAACCCCCGCCCTTGTGAAATTTGTAGGGGGTCCCATTTGGACATATTGTGCACTAACGCGAACCACGCTGGCAGACCAGCCTCTGTTGAAGGTTCGCGTACGAGGGGGCACCATGGAGTTGGTCACCGGGCTTCTGCCTCGCCGGTTCAGAACCGAGGAGAGGCCCGCAATTTTGAGCGCCGCACTCCACCCCCCGCGCAAGTTGATCGGGAGCCGCGCGACCGCCATTTGCTCTCCCCGCGTAAAGGCGATTACGCAATTGTTGTTAGGCACCGCTGGCCAGACCAGCACCGCCTTCCCTCCCCTCCGTTGGAGTCACGCCCCCCGCCATTCAGGCCTCCGGTGGGATATGCCAATCCAGCGATGGCGCGTGGCTCGGGACACCGCGCGGACGAGGAGTTTGGCCTCCATCCTCGTCGCGAGGGACTTGAGCTTGGGTGCGGAGCCTGGGTGTGCGGCGATCGGTCGCCGCCCAGGCATTGTTAGGACATTGGCGCCTGCCCCGCTAAGGTACCCCTCAGATCGACACGGTTTTGTTGCCAACGGCATCGGTCAGGTCTGGGGGCCCACGGGGGACTCTGTTGTGGTCCGTGTCATTATGGACATGGGAGCCCAGGGTTGCCTTTTGTCTATTGTTTTGTTGTTTTGTTTGTATTGTTTTGGGCAAAATTGTTTTCTTGAGCGCCTTTGGACTGCGGGACTTGGCTGGGACGAGCCAATTCGGGAAACCCTGTTGGAAGATAGGCTCCAATTTGTATCCGCACTCCCTGCAGTCAACGAGGTCGTGTTACCCCGCGCTATCCTCCCCCCTGGGAGCTACACTGCCACCATTGTTTGTGATGCGTCTTCGCACGGATATGCAGCTGTTGTTTGTCTGCGCACCGTCTGCGCAACAGGCCAGGTGAATTTGTCACTGGTCTTGGCCAAAAGCAAGGTGGCCCCCCTCCGGACGGCACTGACCACCCCTAAGTTGAATTGTCAGGGGCGGCGCGTCTTGTGCGTTTATTGAACCACGTTGCTCACACTTTGGGTGGAACTGTGGACATTCGGGCTTCTTACGCCTGGACGGACAGTCAATTGTTTTGTGTTGGTTGAAGACGTCCGTCCACTCTTTGGAGGTCTTTGTTGCGTACCGAGTGTCCCAGATTCAAAATTTTGATACGCCTTTGATTTGGAGGCCCTTGCCTGGAGATTTGAACCCAGGCGCCGTGGCCTCACGTAGGTGCATGGCACCCCGCCTGTTTGCTTACCCCCTATGGTGGGGACCAGACTGGCTGACTCATCCCGAGGATGATTGGCCTCGATCGCCAGTCTTGATGTCGGGTCCTTTGCCCGGGCTCAAGGTGCTCGCTGTTGGAACAAAGGACCCTGAGTTTGTTGAGTCGATTTGGCTCTCTCGACAAATTGTTGGATTGTTTTTCTGTTGTTGAATTGTTGGTGACTGATCGTCACATTAAGAACTCGCATGCCGGTCGCAATGCGCTGTTGGCCATTCTGCAGCGAGAGTTTTGGATATTGTCGGGAGCCATTAGTAAATTGAACCCCTTTTTGGACGATACGGGTCTCTTGCGTGTTGGGGGACGGTTGAGGCACTTAGCCTTCCTTATGAGGTCCGTCACCCCCTTTTGTTGCCTAAGGAGGGCCATTTGGTTAAATTGTTGTTGTTGTTGTTTGGTTGTTTTGTTGTTTGTTGTTGTTTGACCCGCCAGCCTGCCCCCATTGGGGGGGTATTTGAGGCCGCGGTGAAAGCGGCACAGGGACTCTGGCGCAGATTGTTGGGGGACACCGTTCTCACCTTTAAGGAGTTAGCTACGGTATATTTCCGTTTTGAAGCTGTATTGAACTCGCGTCCATTGTGCCCGCTGTCTTCGGACCCGAACGTCTTGGAGGTCCTGACCCCGGGCCATTTTTTGATTTGACAGCCACTTGTCGCCCTGCCGGAGCACCCTTTTGTCGATGTGAGCCAAAATTGGCTATCGCGGTTTCAGTTGGTGCAGCAGCCCGCTCAGAGTTTTGGAAGCGTTGGAGATTGGAGTATTTGCACATCCTCCAGCAGCGCGTCAGGTGGACTGATAAAACGCAACCTTGTCGGGATTGCCAAGTGATTAGCGGACGGGAAGGCCCGTCCGGGGGGGGTAGATGTTGCGTACCGTTTATTATCTGTGTGCCTAATGGAATGCGCGTGTAACGAAGTGACATCTGACTTGTCATTGTTTGACGTTGACACTTGACAGCTCTCTTGATTTGCCGCTAAAAGAAGCGTGGTTCGCCTGTTGAGTTCCGCGACGCGTTTGTTGAAATTAATCCCTTTAAATCGATCCGTTTGTGACAATTAGTCGTGATCCAATTGTATTAATTGTAATAACCCCCAATTTGAAGAAATATCACGGGTTCTGTTTGTTGGAAATACCTGAAATAGTTTGAAGGTCATTCAAGTGACGCTATTGGGGAACGAGTGATTTGAAGACCGCATGCTGTGATTGCCTCAAGCCTAAGTTGAAGCGGATTCTAACCTGAAGAATACTCGTAACGTCACCACACAATACAGATACACTCACTTACATACAGAACTCCAGGTTGGCACCAGAGCAGTGTCCTTCAACCATGAGGTAAGTGCCTTTGTTTGTATATTGTACCTTGTACTTGTATTGTCTGCTCCGCGTACGGCGGACAGTACGCTAGCCACTCTTGTCTCTAGAGCCCCACGATTATCACACTTCCACTGCGCATTTAAAACCTAATGTGGGCCTAGTCTGGCAGCGTACAAATATAATAATCTATACTAATATTATAAAGCTGAAGAGTTTGTTTGTTTGTTTGATTGAACGCGCTAATCTCAGGAACTACTGGTCCGAATTGAAAAAGTATTTTTGTGTTGGGTAGCCTATTTATCGAGGGAGGTTATAAGCTATATAACATCACGCTACAAGAGGAGTGGAGCAGTAATGAAAAATGTTGCAAAAACGGGGCAAATTTATTCCTTTTGAGAGTTTCCGTTGCGTGCACTGCGTAAACGGTTAAAGTGACGCAAAAATTATGTATGACGGAATAGTTCCTTATAAAAAGTTCTAAAAAAAAATCCGCAAGAGCATATGTCTATCATTTAAGGTTGACTCACTTTAACTCAAAAGGAGCGAGCAGCAACGAAAAATGGACGAAAACTAGCAGGCAAATCGATGCGACGGGAAGGGTCAGGGGAGCAAAAATTTGACGCGGACGAAGTCGCGGGCAGAAGCTAGTCTACTATAAAGCTACTATTGACTGAGTACGTCGTTCATTGGCTTCAATGTGCCCAAGCAGTTGCGAGTTTGTCATGCTCACACAAATGTCTCGCTAAATCATTAAGTTACCTTTAAAATGGTTGAGCTTAATGGTGCTGATCCATTACGTCTTGTTCGCGAACGGACGCCATCTACTAGAACTGATCATATCTTAGCTGCCTGGCTTCAGAACTGGCCTGATTTTTTTTTATTAGCTTTGTTGGGAAACAGTTAGGAAAATGATGATGAATAGCGCAATGATTTATCTTCAAAATTGGTTGTTGTTGAAAATAATACACCATCACTATTAGACCCCTTAAGAGAAATAGAACTCTGTGTTTCAAACTACATGAACTACCCCCATGTCACCTTTGTACTCCTATTTAAAGGCTGTTTACAATTTACAAGTAACGTGCAACCCTCCCCCCCCCCCCCGCTAAGTGGGGGACGAGTCATAAATCGCTCGCTCAGGACTGATTTGCGCGTTACCGTTGATGTGTTAGTAGGTGGCTTAAGTTTATAAGCGGAGCGGGTAAGATATATTCCGTTAATGATAAAAGTAAAGCTAAGCGAGCTGAATAAAATAGGGGACTGTGAGTACATGCAATATAAAGGTAAGTGATTTTTTTATCTTTAGATGTATCATCGGTTTTTAAACCATACAATCTCCTGGTTTTTCAAGTGCCAGTACCTTGAAAATTTGCCTTCATTGCAAAGCACAAACGGCGTTTTTGATTACTGACGTACATGTGACCAAAAAAAAAAAAATATTAAAAAAAAATGAGCCGCGAGCAAGTTCCGAGCTACCAATGTAACCATCGGACTCCAGAAAAGAATCTTCCCACGTTTCGAGTCGTATCGACGAGTACTGTCTTTTAAATCAGGCCGTTGATCTAACTGCCTAACGAGAGCCTCAAAAGATGTATCATTCTTCAGATAACCGTACCTTCCCGGGCCATCTTTGTACTAACAATATACGTACATATATATATAAGTCGAGAGGTGTAAACATAACAAATAGTTACCCACTTATACTTTGCACCACTCACCCCCCACGCCCCAGAGGCTCAGTTAATTGAAGAATTATTGCTACCTACTCACATTTCGAGCAAATTCTATTACACAAATAAAACGATTAAATTTGAACCCTATTGCATTAGCAATAAGATCTTAATTGATGGCAATCTTCCGTGTGTAACATAGTTATTTGGTACCTTGAATATAGTGAAGTGAAAGCTTATGGAAATACAGATGGTTTAAGTGGAAATTGTGTTCCATGGTGGAACGACAGTAGGGTAGGAAACCGTTCGGATAGTGGGAAATGAAAAGGAATGTTTTAAAGGGTAATAGGGCAATACGTTATCCTTTATTTGATAATAAGTAACTGACATAAAGAGAGATGTAATGTAGAAGTTGACGAGGAGATTGGAAGGCTTCTCATAAAGTGGACGGATGACCTTGTGAAGGCCGCAGGAGTCCTCTGGATACAAGAAACATAGAACTGAACTTCGAAGTAGCAAATTTCAACAGTGGACATAATTATTTCGGCTTACATGATGATAATAGATGAGATGTTTAGGAGAAAACGCCAGAGTGACCCGTGAAAATCAACATTTCTTACATTTTTTTGCAATCGGTATAGGTGTCAAATGTTTGCATGTCACAGTATTATGACTAAGTGTTTTGGATCTGTAATTATTTATGTTAAGACCGAAATTGTACCAACAGTCATTGCAAATAAATTGATTTGATTTAATTTGACTCGGCAGGTCTGTGTCAGACTGTTTGCTGGGCAAAATACGATTCGTTGTCATCTGATGTTTCCAAAGTACCCGTGTGTTTGTGTGTGTGTGTGTGTGTATATGTTTTCTTTATTGTTTTATTGTATTGTATTGTGTTGTATTTCTTTTTTTTTGTTTCGATCATTTTGAACTCCTCTACCATTTTGTTTTTAGCTGAACTTTTCTCGAGTTAACCATTAAAACCAAACGAAATATTTTCACGGAAAAATATACTTACCGTGAGTTGCCGGACGTAAACAGTAGTATCATCCCCCCTATTTGGCGGAGGCCTATGTCCAGCGTGGACGTGTATTGGCTGAAATGATGATGATGATGATGATGACGAAAGAAATACTGTCTTACAAAACACATCCATACAATAAGAAAATTGAATAAGTAAGTTTTTGCATAAAAATGAAAAGCTCATAATTTTTTAACTTTTTCGCGAGCTCGCACACTTGCAGTAAAACTTAGAAGTGTCACTTGAAACTGGTTTCAACCGGTTACAACTTGCATTAGGGTTGCCGACTCAAAAAGTTCCCAAATGTTTTTTGTAGCAAAAAAATGTTTTTCGTGAACATAATTATACTTTTTTCAACTTTCTGTGAAGTTTTACAAAGTTATAGAACGGGTTGGTGAAGTTGGGAAAAGTAATAATGTCTTGATGATTAAAGTTGTGTTATTTTCAAGGGATTTTTCTTCTCTTAAATGAAACTGTTTGTGTGTTTTTTGTGAATGAGAATTGACTGCACGTTCTATCTTTTTAATATGTGTAGAATTTGTTTTTTTTTTACGATGGTTTTTGGTATAGGACTGTTCGTGTGGTATAAATCAGTATAATAATGACGATTAAAGATGGAAGAATGAATATGATTTATCGAGTATTTTTGACCCAAATTGTATAAAATACTTAATTAACTGTATTTTTAAATTATCTCCATGCTACAATGTCCATTAATGCCCGATCAGATGAATGCATATCCAGCATAAAATATTCCTTCAGAAAATGTTATAAAGTGATAATTTTTTTATAGTTATTATTGCAAACAATGATTTTATTGGTACCTGACAACCCTACAGAAAGATTTCTATAGAACTGAGCAGGTTGCGTCTGTTCCAAAGTTTGTCGCTTACCAATCTTATATTTTATACTTTGTTCTGAGAGTTTAGGTGAGAACCGCGTACTATTGTAACAGAGAGTGGAGTTTTTATTGTTATTTGGCTAATAAATTAGGAAGAATGTGGTTTTAAGAACGATTGCTATGGTAACAGTGAGGAAAATTTGATATTTTAAATTTGGAAGAAAATAGTATGTCTAAAAATTGGGCCGCAGTTAAAACGGTTAAGGTTAATGGTTTATTTCAGTAAAATATGCTTGTAAAATACACTTTCTGTCGGGCATATTTTTATTAATTTAATTTAACTAGTGATCGCCCATTGGTCGAAATTCAACCGTACTTCATGTGAATAGAAATACATTATTAAATGAAAAATATAAATAATAATAAATATTAAAAGATAATATGGTTATATTTGACATTCAGTAACACTATAGACAAATAATATTAAAGACATATATTCTCGATTATGATCATAGATTTTAAAAATGAAATAGGCTATAAATCTATAAAATTAATTTATTACCTTAAATACTAAAAGATAATATTGTTTGACATTCAGTAAGACTATAGACACAAAGTATTAAAGACAGATGCTCTCGATTGGACCACAGATTTGGACCATAAACAAAAGAATATCTATGCATGTGTGAATAGTAGTGTGTGTAACGTGTTATTTATTGAATATAATGTATTTTTACGCATAATTAAAAAAAAAATAGCATTCGTCACTTCTTCTCTGTATAAACTATAAGTGTGCGAAATTTCATACTCCTCCGTCCGCCAATTTTCGTAAAATGGGATCCAAAGTTTTCGCTTCACGTATTAATATATTTTAATAAAAATATGTCGAACATTCGATAAATAATGTTAAAGTGATCGTTCGTTATTTTAAAAACGTAAAACTTTATTTACTTACTTCAATAAACCATCCATGTATATAGGACTGATACACAAAGCGAATAAAACGACGTGTAGCGAATAATAATACATTTTTTATTAAAATGCTACGCCGTAGCTGCGTAGAGGTGATGTGTGCTACGGCGTAGCAACACTTGGTAATAAGTTATCTATTTTTTACACTACAACGCTTATAAGTTGTGTTTTCATTTATGTTTTTTTTATTATAAATTTCCATAGTATCTTCAGCATGTACGTAAAGCAAAAGAAAAAAAGAAAGAAAATGAATTGTCAAAAGAAATGTTACTTCCACATTTTATTTGGAAATTGAAACTAAATTAAAGACTACAGGTAGCGAGAAGACCTGTTTGCGTACCGCTAGAGCTGGTTCGAGGTACTGTGGGAAAAAATTTCTTTGACGGATTTGGAGGAGGCTTTTGCCTAGTAGTCCAACAGGCTACATAAAAAAAACTGGAAATCACCGCAAAAGTGGAAAAGTTTGTCATCGACAATATCAAAATAAATACCTGATCAGCCTTATATTATCATATGATAACGAGACTCATGGTGAGGCTCAGCACATAATAAATCAGCGCTCTTTGTTACCAAATCTATCATATCAACTAATACGATTAGACTGAATATCAATATAAAAATGTATTCAGAATTTCCACTTGCAACAAACCACGAAGGAGACACGAAATAAAAAGTAACCGATAACAAGAAATAAGTAGATTATAAAATTTACTAGTCAGAAAATAAATATAATGCGTTTTTCTTTGAATTCTACCTACTTGTTTTGCTATGGTTTTACTTACGTTAGATATGATAAATAATTTGGATTTCCTTTCAAATTTGTACAATGCTTTCAACTGTGAAAAAGATTGCCATAATCACTACAATACTTATAAAACAGATTGTCAATTGTAACACGCTGTTATAATTTGAACAAAAAAATAAAATAATCACTTCATATTTTTTTTTTAAATTGTGTCATCATCGTCATCATCGTTTCAGCCAAAAGACATCCACTGCTGGACTTAGGCCTCCCCCAAGATCCGCCACTTCGACCGGTTTGGTATGCCTAAATTTTAAAAGATCTATATAAAGAAAGTATTTTAAAACAAACCTTTGAGGTAGTATCGGTATTGTTTCTTTGGATAGTCAGATACGAAAGACTAAACTCTTCTAGTTTGTACATTATGTTTGTATCAACGTACTTATATAAATATCACTGTATCGAAATTAAATTAAATGTTTGTTCATGTAAGAAGATGTTTTCAGCCACTTTTACAATTTCCTAGCTGACAGATCCCTGAGAAGAAATGCCGAAACAAACTTAGAGGCCATTGTCTCTTTTTTCACTGGACACCAATACGCTTAGAGGAGTAATACCTAGAGAACCTTTTGTTTTCCAATTGCACAGTGGTTGTGCCCAATCCAGCCAATAATGACCTGCGTGTGATTTATGATCGACGCGTCTCTTATGACGTCATCCGCCGGTAGTTGGTGTTTTTATACTGAAGCACATTATCATTATGATTTGTTATTTTTTTGGGTCCAAGGAAATTACGTAACGAAATTATGGTTTAGTTTCAGAATTGTCGCCATGTTTATTTTATGTGGTTTAATTACCAAAGTTATTCCGCTGAATTCGGTTAGACTGGTCGCCGACTAGAACAGATAGGAAAAGGCAAGTATTGAGATAGACCTGAAAAGGAAACAATGAATTCAGCATATGATTCTAGACCCCCAAAAGAAGAAATGTTTCGTCGGTTATAACAAAATATTCGCCGTATCATAGAACAGTGTCAAAATTATGGAACAACATTTTCTTTTTACAATCGTGTGACCAAATAATTTGCTCGATTCAAACCCATAAATGGCGACTCTTAGAATTGCCACTTGTGAAGGATATTTACAAGTACCTAATTTACGTACAGTTAAACAAACCCCCCAAATAAAAACGGATAAATGCTGAAATGAATAAAGAACAAGACGTAATGTCGAAATTGACAAAAATACGGCTTAGAAGAAATACCTTGAACAAAACCACCAGTAAGCCTAACGATACAAAATCTCGTCTAAACGTGAACAATGTTGCACTTTACTGCTGCGCGATCGTAAAGTCGCGCAAACTTTTACTTGCCACACTTTGTTGCCGATCGTTACTTTTACGATGGTACGTTGTATTTACAATGTTGGTGACTGTAGCTCTGTGCTTATGGGTAGGATTTGAAATGGAAATGAGCCCCCACTATTTTCCCAGTCGATGCAACTCCTGAAAAAATGAAAACTGTGACTAAAACGATGAACGAACGAAGACAGGTTTGGTGCAATTGCGCTGTAATTGATTTGAACAAGCTTTTACCTGTTCCGAATTAGTGTGAGCGCGATAATAATGTCTCGTGAATGCCATAGTTTTTTTTTTGTGGTTGGGAATCATCAAATAACGTCTCCCGCTCTGGGTGGAGCGGAAGGGAATGTCAGACTTTTATTGACTAAAACCCACCCGTGTTCTTTCAGTTGCCCATATGCCAGGGCCACGCTACCTCTTTCGAACCGATCTCGCGACTCTGGCAGAATGTCATAGATGACGTTAGGACAAATGTCATCTTGCGATAACGCCGATCTTGCCTTAAATCATTTTCACGGTGAAAACTGTCAAAAATTTAAGTTGTGCTGTATTGTTTTTGGCATTTTTGAATTTGTACTTCTGGCTACAGCCACCACCTTACCAAAGATGAAATAGAAATCTGTGAGTAATTAACGCATAATTCGGGATGTACATTATATAAGGTCAACCAACTGTAGTCTGCTACCGAATTCTAGGCTATATTTCAAATACGCTTCTCCCAAATTACGCCACAACAGCCAGTTTTATCTAGCCGGTTTAACTAGCCTTTACCAGTTGCTTCGCCCGGGTAGAGGTTGGAAATTATCCCATGAGAATGTACTACAGGGATAAAATAAAAGTATACTATATGTAAATCCAGGTTATATACTACATGTGTGCCATTCATCCAAATCCGATCAGCCGTTTCATCGAACATCCAAACTTATAAATTTCCAGTCATACAAACTTTCATATTTATAATACTATAGCGGGATTATAGTGAAATTTTCAGCTGCATTTAATTAGATTTGAAGCCAATCTCAACAATAGTTGGCAATAAAGGCTAAGCGGATGATAATGATAGTAGATTTATCATTACAACTGTTTACCGATGAATGGAACACATAGCATTAGTACAACTCCTTATTAAAATAATACATTTAGGGTTGTAGCACTAATAGTAGATTCGAAAGTCAAGCACCATCGCTAAACCCCTTTTTTCCCACTACACATAAAATACTCTTTCTTGAAGTTTTGTACACTTGAGTAGACAGTAGCAGTGCAGCCCAGTGGAAGCGGCCACTAATCACTGTTTCTAGGTCATACGTTTGAAAGCTGACAGAAAGTAAAGCGTATTTTGTGTAAATAATTTCATCACCACTGCTGCCTAATCGGCATAGTAGAACGTTTAATCACAAGCCTTTTTGTCGTCCTAGTTGCAATGGCAGTCTTGTCCCACCAAAATTGAGTATAGACTTTCTTCCTTTCGTGCCATGCTCACCTAATTTTTAATCACATCAGTTTTTATCTACAATCGATCAACTACACAATGCCAAAACACATTTCTGCCTTTATATTTTACATCTAAACGAATATCATACTATTTCTCTTTGCTAAGTCCAGAAGGAAACCTTTCTCTTTTCACGACACTAGTTCGGAAAGAATCTATTTCTCCCCACGGACAGTTACGAGTCGCCGACATACAAGTAAAAGATCATGAATGTGGGTAGTTACATGTTTCCAGCCTGTTTTATGAGTTGGCTTATTTTTACGAGGTGCTACGTACCTAGGTTTCAATGTATATACTATTTTGTGTCTAGATTGGTGTGTTACAAAAGTTATTTACAAGTCAGATGTGTGTAAAAATGGATTGTGAGGGTTTCTTGGCTAAGCTTGGTAATAATTCCTGCTCGGGTCATTCGATCAGGTTAAGTCTGTGGCCGGGTGGCCATTTTTCCATGCAGAGAGCTCTCTGTGCGTCGGAAATCCTGAACGTCGTCGGACATACAGTCTTAACTAGGGGTATCGTATTAACGAGTAACTGGGATGTTGATGTCAGATCGGTAGTTGGTCCAAATTCAATACTGATATTCAGTTGCACTCGGTTACACTGGATGCAGACCCCAAAAAAACAGTTGGAAAAAAGCTAAGCAGATGGTGACAAAAACGACCAACCCAGATAACGACCCTAGGAGGACATAAAGTGACCTTATTGGTGATTTTCTTCAGAATCATCAGGTGTGTAGCCCTTCACCAGGTGTCTCCTCACCGTTCATTCTGATTCGATCGTGTAAGGAAACTTCAAACATAGCTCTCTCCATGCACTTTGGTGTCTTTTAGTCTTCTTATGAATTCCATTGTGAGCGACCACGTTTCTGCCGGGGTCGCGTGATTGTTCGAAAGAGATACCGTGACCCTGGCACATGGGCAACTGAAGGAACACGGGTGCGTTTTAGTCAGTAAAAGTCTGACATGCCCACCCTCCCGTTCCGCCCAGAGCGGGAGAAGTCATTTGATGATTTCCCATCCAGAAAAAAAAGCGACCACGTTTCAGTGCCATAGGTCAATGACTTTTGTCTTGACTTTGGTACAGATATCACTTAGATATAAACATAGGTAACGTAAATGCACAAACGATCTACTACTATTGCGGCACTATGTCAAATAGTTTCCCACAGAGTTGAATCGAGTCTTACCGTCGACAAGATCAATGGAAAGCAATCGTCGACCGCTTCAAACTAACGCATTCACCTCACACGCCCCCACACCGGTAGATCACACGGTTCACACTTAGATCTGTATCTTGAAGGTGTATTACATTTGTGGGGAGAGGAGGAGTTTAAGTTTGTGGTATAGTTACTAAATATAACTTAAACGCAAGTCCTCGAAGTAGTTTCTTCTTAATTGACTACGGAATCGATTTCAATAACTTGTAATACGTGTATTTATTTAAAAAAATATGTATTTTGGCATTTCTACCGCCGATTAAGCCAAAGAAAAATCAATCTTATTTCAAGACTCAATTTGAAATGCATGAAGTACGAATAATACTATGGTCAACACGATTTTCCTAATGATAACAATTAACTTTTAAAAATAGTTTTGGTCGTTGTATTTTTTATAAAAAACAGTTTTGGTCATTGTATTGTTGACTTGTTGTCAGACTTTCTGGCTTTTGACGACCCATAAAGGCTGTCAAAGGTGTATATATAACAACCGGGACCAACGGTTGAACGTGATTTCCGAGGCACAAAAGATTCTCGATACTTTGTCATGGTCACCAATCCACGAAGCGTTACTAACACTTACTATAATACGATACTCTACCCAACAGATGCAAGTATATTTTTATTAAAGAGACCTGTTAACAGAACGGTGACGCATGGTGCATGGAGGACATTACTCTTGCGCTGTGTTTACGAGGCGGCAGCAAATCGTAAACTGGGCTGAAATACGCTGCGCTGTCGTGTGCGGATTTAGAGAGCTGGATGGGGGAAGGGATTCTGTTGTTGTTGCGTTGGAGGTGACATTGTAGTTTGATGAGGTGAGGAAGGAATGAGGTTTTTCTGTAGACGTGCATAAGTGGTTTCTTTCTTGGGTGGTGAGTAATCACGAATGGTATGCTGCTTGACTAAATAAAACGATACTTAATGCTTAAACGAAAACTATATTCCTATTTTGAGATTCGTAATCGATTTCAAAATGCCAAAGATCGCGACTAATCTCATTTTTTTTAAATCCCAGATAGTATCTGACATGGTGTTTTTGTATTTACTTTTTAGTGGAGTCTCGCTCAATTTCTTGAGCCTTGATTTCAATGTTGGAGTCTGACATAATTTTAAAATATGTACATATATATTATTAATATTTCAAGCAAACAAAATAAATGAACAGAGGTGGACTTAATTCCATAGACATGCGCACAGGGAAGCCATTAGCACATACAATTTTGTTGGTAATGACAATTTTGAGACTAGTTTGTATTCAAAACATGTGTTCAAATAACGCTGAATTTAACAATTAGGTTTAGTGGTCGCAAGCGCTTCTGCTGAATATGAGATCCTAGGTACGATTCCCAGATCGGGAAAATTTCTATTGGGTTTTTCAATCTGGCATTTCTTAGTTGCTGCCAGGAGTCTGTATTTGTTCCCGGTTGATAACAATCGGCTCGCTCCCTATTACAAAATTGGTGAAATGTGGGTACACAATAGGTATAGCTCTGCTCAATTCTTCGGAAAAACAAGGCGTCGTGCTATTTTTAATGTGTTGAATAACTTTTTAGGTACTTAGGAAAGCTGTTTCTAAGGAGTCAAGAAACGATTCGTCAAGCATACGACTCTACAACTCAAAGTCACAAAAATAAGTAAAAATATCCAGAGCAAGTTTTAAGCTACGAAAAACATGTGCAAAAATTCAGTACAAAAAAATATACTGCACCGAAAAGTCTCCACTACCTTTATAACAGAAAACACCTGAAAATGCTGTAAAAACTCAACGCTGCCTTTTTCAGCATCTTTATATACATAAACACTACAAAAAGGCACTTCCAGCGCCAACAGATTGTGTTGACCTACATCTGAGTTCCGCTGTCAGCTGACTCTCTGTATATTTCACGATAGTTAGTCTTTTGTTCAAAGTCGGAGCTGACTACCTTTTGATATAAGTATCATTGAGGAATTTCTTAGGTTATATTTTTAGTGTACTTTGTTTTTAGGATTTCTATTCTCGACTCATACTTACTGGCTTCTCTGAAAAGGGCGAAACAAATTCAGAGGTCTCTTTTAAAGTTCAAAATCAAAATTAAAATCAAAAGTCATTTATTCAAACTAGGCTGAGAGTCAGCACTTTTTGAACGTCAAAGTTGCAAAAGACAGTCCCCCCAAAACGCCCGCCCTTCGACACTTCCTAGTGCTTTAAATGGGAAGAAGAAGTGGCGGAACAAACTCCCCAGCAGCACAGCTGTCTGTTAAGTTAGAAAGTCAAAGTCAAAGTATCTTTATTGTGGGCATATGTAAGTTACAGGTAAGTAATTATTATTATTCCCTTTATTCATTTGTACAAACTTATAAATTATATTTTTAAATATTAGAATATAAAATAAAAACATTTAAAAATATAAAAAATAGTAGCCCACCGGTATCGGGAACAGGGTCCAAGCTACCGGCGGTCAGGGCTCCAGAGAGAGGAACCTCCTGACAATGCGAGCCGTGTCCAGAAGTACCAAAATCAAAATCAAAATCAAAAGTCATTTATTCAAACTAGGCTGAGAGTCAGCACTTTTTGAACGTCAAAGTTACAAAAGACAGTCCCCCCAAAACGCCCGCCCTTCGACACTTCCTAGTGCTTTAGCTGGGAAGAAGAAGTGGCGGAACAAACTCCCCAGCAGCACAGCTGTCTGTTAAGTTAGAAGAACTTGATTCTATACAATTGTAAGGAGGTAACATTATGAGACACAAAACATTAAATTAAATGATTTGCCATCTGTCAGCTAGCCAACCCAATAATCCAGGAAATAAAATGAAATCTATACTCAAGCAAAAGCAAAAAATATTTTTATCATGTAAATAAAGGTACCAAAATAAAAGCCTCCTGGCATAAGGGCGTGACAGCTTACATATGCAAAGCTGAATCACGTTCACATAGCTGTTACGACCCGAGTTACAACTCGAGGCCTCAAAATGATAAACTAGGACCATTGGCGTAAAAACAAATAAACAGGTAGGTAATTAACAACAATACCAACATCAAGGTCAGCAAGACGACCAGTCACCACAAGCAGCACCCGTTCACGAGCATAACGCAAAGATCAGCCATTACCCCCCTCGCCTTATTTGAGGGAAGGGGGTAACCCGACCCCTGACGCTACCGCAAGCATTGACATCTAAGGGAGCATGACGAACTTGCTGCCGGTTGCTCAGGCAAGAATTGAATGACAACTTGTCGAGGTCGCTAGCTAATCATTTTATGCAATACTAATCATTATAATATGTCAAAGCATAGAACATGTCAAAACCAATAAATACACAAAAAAAAAATGACTAACACAGTAAAAAAAATATATAATAAAAATTATATTACAGCTATATAACCTATCACTAGGTACGCTAGTACTGGAGAAAGAACACAAACATTGTCTTGAGTTAATCACAGCGACCAACTAGTTTTGTCATTTAAATAGTCGTTGATGGAATAATATGCCTTTAGACAAAGGTTGGATTTTACTTGAGCTTTAAACGCATTAAAAGGTAATTCTAGTAAATAAGGTGGTAGCTTGTTGTAAAATGTTATACCAAGCCCAACAAATGAGTTATGCACCTTATGAAGCCGGTGAAAGGGAACACGTAGTTTGTCCTTATTCCTAGTGTTAACAGTGTGAAAATCACTGTTTTTAGCGTGTAAGTGTAAATTTTGCCTAATATATAAGATGTTGGCGAAGATGAATTGTGATGCTACCGTAAGAATACCAATATCTTTAAAAAAGTCCCTTAGAGAAACTCTGGCACCTAGCTGGTAAATTGCTCGAACAGCTCGTTTCTGAAGGACAAAAATATTTTGAATATCAGCGGCTTTGCCCCACAGTAGAATACCGTAAGACATAATGCTGTGAAAATAACTAAAATAGACTAACCGAGCTGTATCAACGTCAGTATATTGTCTTACTTTTCTGACGGCGTAGGCGGCTGAACTGAGCCTCCCCGCTGGACTTGAAATATGTGGGCCCCACTGTAGTTTGCCATCCACTGCTATGCCCAGGAAAACTGTCGAGTCTACAGTTTTAAGAACCTCTTTATTTAAGAACCGCTTTCTGAATCAAGCTCTTGACCCAACTGCTTAACGAGAGCCTCTTCAGGTGTTGGTCGAGGCTCTTGGCTATCAACCCATTGGCTGTGACGACTATCGGCACAATGATCGCTGAGTCCACATCCCACATGTCGACAACCTCGCGAGCCAAGTAAAGACACTTGATTTGTTTATCTTTCTCAGCTTTCACGAGGTTCTCGTCATGCGGAACCGTTATGTCAACAATCATTGTGTGCCTTTCTAGTCGATCCACCACCACTATATCAGGCTTGTTTGCAACAACAGTCCTGTCAGTGATGATGGATCGATCCCAGTACAGTGTGATATGGCCATTTTCAAGAACTGGGTCGGGCACATGCCTGTAGTACGGCACTTCTGATTCCACAAGGCGGTATTTCAGAGCAAGTTGCTGGTGGATAATCCTGGCTACAAGATTGTGTCTGTGCAAGTACTCTTCGTTAGCTAGACGAGAACACCCAGAGATAATGTGTCTAATTGATTCCCCGGGACGGTGGTATGCCCGACAGATGTCCACCGTGCCATCTTTCACAATAAATCTCCGGTAATTGTTCGTCATCATAACTTCGTTCATAATTGCACAAACAAAACCTTCGGTTTCCCCAAAGAGATCACCGAATCGCAGCCAGGCTACGGACGCTAGAAAATCTACGTCGGGTCCGTGTAGGGCCCGGAAAAAGCGTCCGTGGAGCTCCTTACTTTGCCATACCTCCATGCGGTCATTAGTGTCAAGTACTACAGGCTTGCGCCAGTTCTCGTTAGCCAAGGAGAGCGGGGTGAGGCCCTTGTCCACCGTGACCACATCTCGATGCATCCCCACGTTGGCTTCCAGGAAATATTCCCTGAGACTGCATATCTCGCGATTGTGGAGAGTCTTAGCGTTTAAAAAGCCTCGACGTCCACACTTTCGCGGGATATACAGCCTCATTACCGATGACCGTGGGTGATGCATTTGATATGCAGTCAGTAGCGTACGGACCTTCCTATCCAGGGCGTCGAGTTCGGTTGGAGTCCATTTGAGTATGCCGGAAGAGTACATCAAAACCGGCATGACCCAACCGTTGAAGGCGCGCACCTTGTTTCCGCCTGATAAAAGACTATTAAATACTTTCTTCAGGCGGCCAAAGAAGCGCTCCGTCAACGATGCTTCATGTCAGTAACATTGATTCCCAAAGCTTCCGACATACACAAATACTTATAGGTTTCGGATGTGGAGAGGGCTCGAAAGTTTATGGAATCCGAGAGTTGGGTTCCCACGGATTCCACAATCTCCCCTCGCTTTGCATGTAAAGCCTGCCTGACTTTTTTTTTGACTGCACATTTGTCCACACCAAATTCCATCCTGATGGCGCTACTGAAGGTTTCAGTTACCTTCAGTAGTTCCATCAGTTGCAAATTGTTGTGGGCAAAGAGTTTAAGGTCATCCATGTAAAGGAGGTGAGATATAACCTGACCACCTCTCCTCAACCGATAGCCTATACCTGAATCCTCAAGCAGTGTGCTCAGAGGATTCAGGGCTAAGCAGAACAAAAGCGGACTCAAACCATCGCCCTGAAATATGCCTCGCTCAATCCTTATCGGCTTGCTATTCCTCTGGATATTTCGACATCCTGGATAGCGAAGGACCGTTCTCCATTGCCCCATACATGACATCAGGAAGGCGCGCAGAGTTGCATCTACTTTATACAACTCCAGCACCGTCATGAGCCATGTATGTGGCACCGAGTCATAGGCCTTCTTGTAATCTATCCAACATGTCGACAGATCCTTACGGGAACGACGAACCTGTTGGCTAATGGCCATATCAATGAGGAGGAGCTCCTTAGTACCGCGGGACCCGTTCCTACATCCATTTTGAGAGACAGACATGATGGAGTTAGTGTCTATATGATTGTAAATTTTAGCTCTCAAAATGGATGTAAGAACTTTATAGACCGTCGGTAAACACGTGATCGGTCTATTTATTATTATTATTATTAGCCGTTGCTGTCCTACTGCTGAGCGAAGGCCTCCCTACTCTCTTTCCACGTCTCTCTGTCCAGGTAAGTAATTAATATTATAAAACAAAACATACATTATTCGCCAAATGTCAGCTAGCACACGCCAATATGCGAACAAAACTCAAGCTGAAATAAATAATAAAACAAAATCGTAAACAGAACGTAAAACTTAAATAAAGCCTCCAGGCATAAAGGGCGCGCCCGCTTACATATTCAACGATGCAAAATTATACATATACATACATTGATGCCTATAGCCAAGTTGAAGTTACAATAGTTAAACTAGGACCTCTGGAGTAAAATAAAATAACAGTGAATACAAATAACAATAACAAAAACCATGGTCAGCAAGTCGACCAGTCACCACAAGCAGCACCCGTTCACGAGCATAACGCAAAGGTCAGCCATTACCCCCCTCGCCATATTCAAGGGAAGGTGGTAACCCGACCCCCGACGCTACCGCAAGCAGTGACATCTAAGGGAGCATGACGAACTTGCTGCCGGTTGGTCAGGCAAAAATATTATGAACAGCTGACGAGGTCGCTAGCTAACTATTCACTTGTTCAGACATAATTTTGGTCAGATTATGTGAAGACCTCGTAGATTGTTGTCTAAAATGGTCTATTGAGGAAAGAACCACACATATTGAGTGGACCTGTCCCATCAGTTGTATTTGTCAGTAATCGTGCAACTCAACTCAGCAACGATTCGACGAACAATACCAAAGACAGGACATTTGGGTAGTCCGCATAAGTTACTCAAACTACTAGTTCATAATAAAAACGAACAAAAAAGCAATGACCCACTTAGTCCTCAAATTCTTAATAAAGACTCGTTTCAAATCCATTGAGGAATTGTTAACCAAGTAAATTGTGTTTTATCTAAGAAGCAGGCAATGAATGTCACAAATATTGCCAATTTGAGCCATTACACATACTTTCAGACACACATTCCCATAAAAAAAACTCCGCTTTTTCAACATCAGATCTCACAAAGGGAAATGACACCAAATAAATGATCACACGCAAGGATTGATGTCTGATATATTCCTATACAAAAGATTCCCATATAAATCGTTTCTTTTAGTGTTATTAACATAAGAAGAAGATAGCAGTACGGAAGAGCCAAGCGTTAAAGCGAGACAAGTATACGTTGTCAGTTTCCGCACAGTTGAGAGGCAGAAATTTATTATTTTGACAAGAGTGAGAGTGGTCTATTTATTTGAACGGTATCATAGTGATGTACTTATATAAATGTAAAGTAGGTTATTAATGGGCAAGTTAAGGAAACTGGTGAAATGTAGCAAATGGATATTTTATTGTGCTTGAGATTATAGTAATCGTAGACGATATTTATTTTTGTTACATTTGTTTTGTGTCGTGGATAAAATATTTTGTTATTTCTTTGATAAAAACTGTGCTTTTTATATTTTTGGAGATCAAGATGCTTAGCTAATAAATTAAAGTTTTTTCTAAATTGACTGCACCTCATATAAAATTCTCCACTGCATTACGTGAAATAAAAATCTTAATTTCTCAAAATTACAGTTTATATTTATAGATATCACTCTTTCACATTCCAAGTTATTTTAAGTCATACATTGGTATTTTGTTTGCCCCTTATTATTACACCATAAATCTCCACGCCTGCACTGTGCAATAATTTGTCGAAACATATTGTTCCTGCGCCCTTTAATAGCACCTCCCTTATAAGGGGCCTATAGGGGTAACCCCACACACTAACATATCACATCGGTGCTCTAAGGACAGTTTTATCACCACGCAACGATATTATTAAAAGACATCATTCCGAAATGCCTACTATAAACAACACATTTACGACGTGATTTCAAGCGGAACACCTAACATACATCTCTCCCTTTCACGCATTACAACTCTCTATAGCCCCCTCTCGCTCATCCTTAAGTGTTCCGAATTTAATTTGGCTAAAAGCAACAATTTATAATCTTACGCGGGAACGTCATAACCTACAGTTTTGCAAGTTTATTTTTGCAGTCGCCGGTGGCGCTAGTAGTCTTAACAAAAAGAGCAATTTGTATGACTTCTTTTAGTTCCAGATTTCGCCACTGGTTTATTAAAATTTGTGGAATGTGGGTTTTGTGCCAAAATGCGTTCCGGAGCGTGTTTTTAGGTATTTTTTGTTTTGTTTTTATTCTTTGTTTATTGTTATTGTTTTAAATTTTTACAATTTCATGCGAGAGGATTTATCTTAGCGTGAAACATGCGTAAATGGGGATTGTCGGTGTTTTAACACACCGTTTGCGAGAGTATTGTGCCAAATTATTTTTGGAGTATCAATTGGACGTTTTCGATACAAATAAAGGTTCTTGAAAATGTGATACTCTTATCTCAATCCGAACAATCAAAAGGAGTGGAGCAGCAACGAAAAGTGGACGAAAACTGGCAGGCAATTCGATGCGACAGGAAGGGTCAGGGGAGCAAAAATTTGACGCGGATGAACTGGCGGGCTGAAGCTAGTAGATAATAAGCAAATGAATGTTACGTTATTCTTTATGAGCAACTACTTCCATGGTTTTTAAGGACACAACAATAACAGTTTTCACTAATTTACAGTAAATTAACAAGATTGATCTCCCGTATTTTTTTAAAAGCGAGCTAATGCTAGTTGAACTAGGCCCGCGTTGTGGATTACGTACCGCCGTCCAATGATTTTACACATATACATACATACATAAGCTCACGCTTTTTCCCATGGGGGTAGGCAGAAACCACGGAGCGCCACCTGCTACGATCTCTACACACTCCTTTTGCCTCGTTTAGGTTCATACAATTGGTCATACACACACGCCGGTTGCGAGTACTACGCATCTGACCTTTCTGAAGAACATCACCAATAAGGTTCAATGATTTTGTTTTTTAATTATTTGTTATTATAGCAGTCATATTAGTTTAAAATCTGTGAATATTTCAAGTGCCTACCTATTACGGTTCGAACGATACATTCCTTTGGCAGACAGGCGAACGGACGAACGGTAAAGCCTTAGTAATAGGGTCCCGTTGATAATTTCAAGGTACGAAACCCTAAAAAAAATATGATCTCCCATTCAGGCTGATTTCCCATTCAGGCAAAGTGATATCTCAAGTTCATCACACCTAAATAGATGAGACAGATATACACATAAAATAAAACCTCTAAACATGAAACAAAGATGGCGTCCCATCAAACTTGCTTCACAAATCTTACAATGTAACAACAGTAACATTTTTACCTTCAGTTAACTTTAACGATGGAGATAAGCTCATATCTTCAGGAAATTACATTTGAATTTATGGTTCAGTAATGAATACATGATGGGAAATGGTAGCCACACTGAGTAAATTCTCATGAAATGAATATAATATTAATTTCTGTAAATAGGTTCATAAAATCACTTCAATCAATCAATCAGCCTAAGCTTTTCTAACTATGTTGGGGTCAGCTTCCAGTCTCACCGGTTGCAGCTTAATACCAGTATTTTACATGAAGCGACTGCCTATCTGACCTCTACAACCCAGTTACTGGGTAATACTATTGTATTACCGAAAAGGTCTCGGTTGTCATTCATGGTTTCGTAGACAGTCGTAATGGGTTATCAGAAACCCGAAAGTCTGACAAACTACATTTATCAAGGAAATACCCCTTATTAGGGAGGCCTATGTCCAGCAGTGGACGTCTTTTGGTTGAAATGATAATGATGATGACCACTTATTAAGACCTGGAAGTCTGACAAACGAGTCTTACCAAAGAGACCCGTTACGACTGTCAATGCTCCATGAATTACAGCGTGCTTTCCGTGGCACGGAGAGTCTTGGTATGTAAAAAATGGTCACCTATCCAACATAGAATACAGCTGCAAGCGTGGCATAACCTGATCGATAGATTTGGGTGACGTAATTTAACTACAAGCTCTTTAAAAAATTACATGATATTTTAATAATAATTACGTTCGGTGTTTCGTAACTGACTACTCTGAGAAGAAGGACCGAAACAAATTAATGATAAACAACATCACGAAAAGAAGTTCACTTATAAACAAGTCAAGAAACGAAAATATAAAGCAGTTTTTTTTTCAAATAACTCCTAGAACCTTTTTAAACGGTCTCTTTAATTCATCAATGTTGCCCGTGATTAAACTTTTCATTATACCTTCCGTGTACCTACATTGTAGACTTTCCTTATTTTATTTTTTTGCACTTTTTGGAATAGTTACGGACGAGGGAATGAAGTGATGTACTGTTGTAAAAAGTAATTTAAAAAAAGTTTTATCATACATTCTCACAAGAACCAAACGTGTGTGCCAAAGGTCAGCCCGATAGCTTCAGTCGAAGTGAGTGAAAATTTGATTGCAAAATTCCAGGATATTCAAGTGAAGTTAAATAAAAGCTCATCATCATCATCATTTCAGCGTAAAGACGTCCACTGCTGGACATAGGCCTCCCCCAAGCTCCACCACTTCGACCGGTTTTGTGCTTTCCGCATCCGGCGTATTCTAGCAGCCTTCACAAGGTCATTGGTCAATAGAAGCTCTTAATCTAATAAAAATCTTTCCAACTCATAGTACTGTCAAAGTTTCACAAAACTTCGACAAATCTTCCAAAACGATTTCAGAAAATGTCAAAATAATTGCAAATCGTAATAAACTCTTCCTTCACAAAGTTTTTGAACTAAAATAAGTTACTTTAAAGTTTTATTTTCAGTATTACCTAAAGTTATCACATCGCTGTGGAACCGAGTAAGTTTTAATCGAAGAACTAACTATAGATTTGAACGTTAATAAGCTTTAAACTTCGGTCCAGAGAACTTCTTTTGGTTTTACTGAAATTGCTCCCGTATTATGATAAATGATTTAAGTAAAATTATAGGTGTGCGAGTTATCATCATCATCATTTCAACCACCACCACTTCGATCAATTCTGTGCTTCTTGCATCCAGCAGATTCCTGCGGCTTTCACCAGGTCATCAGTCCAACTTATGGGGGCTGTTCGACTCCAGGCCGAGGGCTCACCATAGGATTTAATAGTTATGTGGAAGCGCGATGATGGGCCCTGGGTCAAGAGTGGCATAGCGAACTGTCCGCCGTGCGCGGAGCTTATTAATACAATCAAACAAAAGACTCACCTGGTGGTAGAAGAACACCTGCTCTGGAGCCTACCTGGATTTATGTATGTAAGTGAGTGTATATTGTACTGTGTTGTGACGTTGTAAGTGGTATCCAGAACACCAGGCCGCAGCAATACGTCCTGCTACCAGGACATGCGGTCTCCAACACGCATTTTCCAATAGCGTCACTTAACCTCAAAATCAATTCAAACAAACAAATATGTCCAAACTCAACCCGTATTATCTCGTCAAATTGGGGTTATTTAAAATCAAACAATAGGATCACGACTAACTGCCCAACAAAACGATCGGTTCTAAGGGATTAATTTACAACAGGGTCGCACACGCAAATTGGACCGACATTTTTTTTCCCTAAGATCATAACCCAAAGAGCGAAGTGTCAAACTGACAGATGTCACTCCGTTTCACATCATGGTGCGTTCACAGAGTAACCAATTCGAACGGGACGGAACAGGGGCCTTCCAACGCTACGTCTTCTAGTACGCGGTCGCCACTCCAGAATCTTCCGGACCCATGGCCATCTCAGTAAGCAGGGTACATTACTCGCAGAACAGATGTTCTGCGAGTAATGTACCCTGCTTACTGCCATTTAAGTTTGACAATTCATCGGATTATGACGATTACCTTCGTTGCTCTACGGATTTCTTTATTTCTGATTCGATCGCGTAGGGTATAAGCAAGCATAGCCCTCTCCTTATTATTATAAGGTTTTATTCACGTTTCTGTTTTTGTTCCGCGATAGTGGTAGCAATTTTACATTGCTATGTCGTATCAATCGGGATAATTTCGTAGAGGAAATGTTTTCACTAATATGCGCTGAACTATACTATTTATTTGAACGAGCCACTGCACTTGCCTGTATCGTTATTATTCGAGTGTAAGGCATTCGTGTGCTGTAGCTGACGAAGAAACACATAAAAAGCACAACATTGTAGAAATAATTTTGTATTCATTTACACCTTATCGTATGCTGCACCGCTTGGCATCACGAAGTAAACGCCAGCTGTCGCTGAAAACCAGCGCTGGGGCTCTGTCTCGCATAGGGTCATAGCAATATACTGGGTGACGGCCGCTTTGCGTAGAAATGACGCATATTTACGCCAACTTTCTTTCTCTGCGTCATGTTTACCTCAATTAAACGTATTTTATTTAGAGGTTCAATTATCGTCTGATGATATGTCTTGTGTTGTCATCTGACATTCTGCGGAGCTGGGCCCTTACAACATTATTTTCGTTTTGTAAATGTAAGGTACATTTGGTTGTAATGCCAAGAACAGCTTTTTTCTTTTATGTTTATAGGTACAATGTTTCAAAATGCAACGATGTCAAAGATATAGGTACACCTCACAACAGTTACAAACAATACCTCAACTTTACAGATAACCAATTTCCATATTCCCAATAGATTTCCCCCCAGCTAGCGAGCCAGTCCACTTGATGAAATCTAATTTAACGTATAAATTTTGAACTACACAGCAAGTTGGGACGCTTGTGTCAAAGAGGTAAAGTTTTCCATCATGGCGGCTGATTTCGGAATCAGTTTTATTGTATTAAGCTAAGTTTGGCTTTGAAAAATATATTGAAGATAGTTTGCTGTTGTTGATGGTTATTTTATGTATTTAGAAGGATTATTTTATTTTTTAGTTTCAGTGGATTTTCAGGCGGGACCATTGTAATTTTAACGTATGTTTCTTATTTTATGCAACGTGAATGGCAAATGGCAGATGCTGAATCAGCCTGTACTTAATGTTTCCACTGCTGGTCTCTTCTCTGTAAGACGGAGTTGGCCATAATGGCCAGCACGGGTTAGTAGATCTCACATCTTCGAATTTTTGTTTTCAGGACATGTTGGTTTTCTTACGACGACGTTTTACTTCACCGTATCGAAAGCAGTGGTGATAAAATTAAATACACAAAGTAACTTTTTGCCAAGAAATTCCCATGAACGGGTTAGTCATGAGTTCGAACACAAATCATGACTAACTAACCCGTTCACGAATTTGCTCAACATTATACTTTATTTTATTGTGGGTTGGAAATCATCAAATGACGTCTCCCGCCCTGGCCGAAGCATAAGGGCGTGTCAGACTGTTACTGACTAACCCCACCCGTGTTCCTTTAGTTAGTTGCCTATGCCAGGACCACGGTAACTCTTTCGAATAAATCCGCGACCCTGGCAGGAGCAATTATTTCCTGGGAATATTGCCACGGCCTTTCACAAAAGCTCATACGAATATTTTTTTGAGCGTACCATAGTTTGTTTACTATTTATTTTTCCATTCTGCAATAAGATACAGGCAAGTAAGTAACAATGGCATACTTTTGCAACAAGATCGAGCAATGCCCAAATTTTCGGTCGATTTAATAAAAGCAACGTAAAAATATTTCGTAGTATATTTTTTCTATTTCCCTGTAATATTCGGTCCTTAGTGTTGTCAATGCGTGGGTGCGGTTATCGTATAAATAATAACGTTTCGGATATTCGTATCCATGTTGTTCTACGAATTATTTTTGCAGATTAAGTTCAATTTTAATGATGCAATATTTTTTTGTCAAAATGAAACATATTATGTTTTTGCAGGTTATAATAGTAAGATTTTCAGAGAATTAATGAATGATAATAGAGAAAATATATTTCGAACGGCAAATTCCGTTGAAGGACAAATTGCATGTTAAAATATTATTGACTAGCTGACCCAGCGAACTTCGTACCGCCTCAGAATCAATAAATGTTGTGTTAACTTGTCAGATCCCACCAACATAAAGCAAAGAGCACCAAGGCAGACCAAGTTATGACAAACTGGTACTTTGAAGGCATAAAGCGTTTTCTAGCTACCACACACCCATGATAGGTGAGCTCCTACCAAGTTATGCCAACCTGGTACTTCGAAGACATAAAGCGTTTTCTAGCTATCAAACACCCATGTTAGGTGACTTTGTATTCTTAAATAAGTGTTCTTAAATTTTCTAACCTTCCGCGCAATTTTTTAATTTTTTTCTTTCATAAGAACCTTCTCCTGACAATAACAAACACAACAAAAAAAATAAAAGTGAAATCGGCCCAGCCGTTCAAGCGTGATGGCGTGACCAAGGGAAATAGGGATTCATTTTTATATATATAGATAAGTAAGTTCTACCGTATTAACTCTTGACTGAATTTAAATAGAATGTACAACCGATGAAAATAATTGCGTTCCACTTATATGTTGTATTATTTGGGTATTTTAAGCGGAAATCCTGAAACAGGTTATAACGGAAATATTACGTTCACGCAAAATTTTATCAATGTAAAGATACAATAATATTATATTATCATTTCACAATAACCAAACATAGACATCATCCAAATCTAAAGCGTCCATTCCACGAATAACTCGGATCCTTCCGGGAATCCAAATTCAAATTTCGATTCAGACTATTTCGGATATCCGAACCCAAAAGCTATACAACCCTATTTGGGAAAACGATACAATCAAAACTGGTCTCAATTTCTATTGTAATAAAGCTAGGATTGGTATAAAGATATTATTTACGGGCGTCACGTAAGTTTACGCGTCATTACGTAAGCAATAACTTGCAGAGCAGTAATAAAGCAACAACCTTATATTAAGGGCTCCATTGACGATCCGTTACAGTGTGGTAGCTTTAACAAAAGTTTTCTATGTTATTTGGTACTAGCTTCTACCTGCGACTTCGCCCATATCACGGTCGGAAAATATTCCACATGAACGTACTACCGGGATGAAAAGTATCCTTGTGATAATCCAGGTACAAGACCAGTGATGGGCAAAGAACGGCCCGCGGGCCATCTCCGGCCCGCGAAAGTATTTAATCCGGCCCGCCAAGGGTCCATCGACATGAATAGTATATGGCCCGCTATAATTACGTTTTGATGGTCAAGAAGTATAAAGTAGATTTTACTTATTAGATTAATAGATGCATAACCTATAGGTGAAGCTAAACTGGCCGCGTAGTTCATGTGTACGTAATACGGGAGGCAAAGCGTGGTGAAATGAGGCGCGGGCGGCGGCATATGTCTCACACGCCTACCATGGCAGGGCCTTCGAATAGAAGTTAAATTAATTATTATTTAAGGTAAATGCTAATTTGTAACATTTGTGTGTGCACTGCAATGTTTTTAATATATTATGATTAAAAGCTTTAACACAAAATGCATTTTTTCTATAATTCTGGCCCTGCTACTAGAATTTTTTAAACTTTGTTTTAGGTGTGAGGGGTTTATGGCTAAGTAATAACAGCCGCACAGGTCAATCGTTCAAGTTAAGCTACGCTTGCCGCGGTTGATCCGTGGATGCGTGACTATTTTTACATAACAAGACCCTTCCGTGCCTCGGAAATCAAGTCCCTGAGATACCACATTTGGTATCGACACAATGGTTTTTTTAATTACGGTAATTGACTGGTACTGTTCAAAACGAAGCTCTCAATGTCATAAGTTCTTATTTACAAAATAGGCACCAATGTGTAGATGTCAATGGTGTAAAATCTTCCGGGCTACTAGTTCAGTTAGGTGTACCTCAAGGCTCAATACTGGGTCCATTCTTATTCTTAGTGTACATTAATGACTTACCATTCTATTTAAAGAATATCTGTGACATTGTACTATTTGCTGATGACACCTCACTTATCTTTAAAGTAGACAGGAATAGAAAAGATTTTGACGACGTGAACAGTGCGCTCTCAATGGCTACGGATTGGTTTACCACAAATAACCTAGTTCTTAATGCTAAGAAAACGAAATGTATAAAGTTCGCCTTACCGAATGTTAGGAATCTGGGACCCAATGTCGTTTTAAATAATCAGGTGCTTGATACTGTACACTCGGCAGTTTTTCTGGGCATAACAGTAGACGCCAAACTTCAGTGGGGATCACATATATCAAGCCTAGCGGGAAGGCTCAGTTCGGCCGCCTACGCCGTAAGGAAAGTTAGACAGTACACGGACGTTGATACAGCTCGATTAGTCTATTTTAGTTATTTTCATAGCATAATGTCCTACGGCATTCTGCTGTGGGGCAAAGCCGCGGACATTCAAAATATTTTTGTTCTTCAAAAACGAGCTGTTCGAGCGATTTACCAACTAGGTGCTAGAGTTTCTCTGAGAGATTTATTTAAAGATATTGGTATTCTTACGGTGGCATCACAATTCATCTTCGCCAACATCTTATATATTAGGCAAAACATACACTTGTACACTAAAAACAGTGATATTCATAACATTAATACTAGAAATAAGGACAAACTACGTGCTCCTTTTCACCGGCTTCATAAGGTTCATAATTCTTTTGTTGGTCTTGGTATTACCTTTTATAACAAGCTTCCCTCTGCTTTGCTAGATTTGCAGTTTAATGAGTTTAAAGCTAAAGTAAAATCCAACCTTTGTTCAAAGGCATACTATTCTATCAACGACTACTTAAACGATAAGAATAGTTGGTCGCTGTGATTAACTCAAGACAATGTTTATGTTCTTTCAATCCAGAATTAGCTTTCCTAATGACAGTTTATATGGGTAGTTCATATAATTGTTTTTTTTTATTTTATTTTTATTTAACTGATTTTGTTAATTATTTTTTATTTTCTTTTAATTTCACTTATTGTGGACATAATCTACTCATTACAGTGATTTTAAATGAGTTGTATTGCAACATGTAGTTAGCTAGCGACCTCGTCAGCTGTTCATAATATTCTAGCCTGACCAACCGGCAGCAAGTTCGTCATGCTCCCTTAGATGTCACTGCTTGCGGTAGCGTCGGGGGTCGGGACCTTCCCTCAAATATGGCGAGGGGGGTAATGGCTGACCTTTGCGTTATGCTCGTGAACGGGTGCTGCTTGTGGTGACTGGTCGACTTGCTGACCATGGTTTTGTTATTGTTATTTGTATTAACTGTTATTTTATTTTTACTCCGGAGGTCCTAGTTTAACTATTGTAACTTCAACTTAGCAATATGCATCAATGTATGTATATGTATCATTTTGCGTCGTTGAATATGTAAGCGGGCACGCCCTTTATGCCTGGAGGCTTTATTTAAGTTTTACGTTCTGTTTACGATTTTGTTTTATTATTTATTTCAGCTTGAGTTTACTTTTCAATGTTTTGTTCGTATATTGGCGTGTGCTAGCTGACATATGGCGAATAATGTATGTTTTGTTTTGTTTTATAATATTAATTACTTACACGATATTGTATAGAATCAAGTTCTTCTAACTTAACAGACAGCTGTGCTGCTGGGGAGTTTGTTCCGCCACTTCTTCTTCCCAGCTAAAGCACTAGGAAGTGTCGAAGGGCGGGCGTTTTGGGGGGACTGTCTTTTGTAACTTTGACGTTCAAAAAGTGCTGACTCTCAGCCTAGTTTGAATAAATGACTTTTGATTGATTGATTGATTGATTGTTAAGCCGTTGTTCCCGGCTATCTCTCGTCAATCTTAGACAGTTGTTACGGGTCGTCAGAAGCCCGAAAGTCTGACAACCGGTCTTACCACGGGGTATTGTATTACCCAGTAACTGGGTTGTGGAGGGCAGATAGGCAGTCGCTCCATGTTAAATACTGGTGCTCAGCTACATCCGGTCAGACTGGAAGCCAACCCCAACATAAAGGGAAAAGGCTAGGTAGATAATGAGACTATCTGTGTGGCCAATCTTATCAAAATCTGTTCAGCCATTTTTGCGTGACTGAAAAACAAACCTCCAAGCACAAATTTCCACATTTATAATGTTTGTAGGATATAGTTCGTGTTCTTAACAACTTGTCAAGTGTGTTCACGCGGTTTTGAGTTTATTGTTATGGGAGTTGGTTGAAGGCTTTTTCAGGCTTTTATAGTTTTATATAAAAATAAAACCTCCTAACGTCTTGAAAGTATACTAAACAGTTCCTAACACATTCGAAGCATCACATTTATGAATTGAGCGAACAGGGACTCTAAAACAATGGGTTGTGAAAATCTTAGGATTGAATAAATAATTAATTTGTGAAAACTATCGATATTAACCTAAATATTTATGTAATTACTATTGTTACTAGTATAAAAATACTAACAAAAACATGGACATAATTCTGAAATATACTTTTATTTAATTTAATTTATTTTCGTGCTGCATGACAAAAAAATGAACATATCTTAAATTCTCTCGTTAACAATTTATAACAATCAGTTCGGAATTGAACTACATCGTTGGTCTAGTGGTTGCGAGCGCTACTACTGAGCATGAGGTACTGTGTTCAATTCCCGTGTCGGGAAATTGTTATTGGGTTTTTCTTCTAGAAATTCTCAGTAGCAGCGTGGAGTTTAAATTTGTGGCCAGTTTGATGGTAATAGGCTCGCCCACTGTTAAATAGGACTTAAACTGAAGTAACGAAATGTGGGTGTTACTATAGGTACACCGCTGCCTAACCCTTCATGCATGATTTATTTATTGATAATGTATCAGCAACAAAAATGTCAATGTAACTATGTGTCTACCATTTACTTAAAAACATCAAATACTTAAAATATTCCTAACGACACATATATATAAGTGCCAATCGATTGGCAAAAGCAGAAACGGTAAAAGCTATTGTATCATAAAAGTACCAGGAGAGCAGGAGTCGTAAAGACATGTTTTATACCTTCGCGTAAAAATTCAGAATAGCCCCTTTATTTGCGATACAACGATCTTCAGTTTTACTTGCCATTCGAATACTTGAAATTGTACAAATCGCAACCTTAACTGTACTCAGATAAAGTCGTTAAGGTAAGGAATGCTCGGTAGTAATCATTTGGTTTTGCAGAACCAAAGTTTTTATTGCGTTTAATGTGCGTTTTTATTTCAGTGCGTTTCGGTTTGATGCTTAGGGGTGGGCAGTGGAAAGGAAATCGTGGAAACTTGAGATGTCGAACGCAATGAGAACGTAGGAATACTGTTCCGAGTTTTCCTTAAAAATTTAGATTAAAAGATTAAATTGTAAACTAATTGAAATAGCTTTTGTATTGCTTACTTAGCTGGGGATGGCGAAAGAGACGCATTTATATTTATTTTTCCTTATTTTTATTTTAACTTAATTCTTCATTTGATGTTGTGTTTGGTTGCCAGCAGCACATTTTATGATTCAGTATGTTTCAGAGAGGCAATATTTGATACTTTAACAACGTTCATGATGTCAGTCTCAATCTGTCAAAAATACCTCTAGTTTCCATACATTTTTGACAAGTTTGTGACATTTGATTGTCGCCGAGATGAGACTACGATAAGATTTTGAACGTCTTTAATTACGGGGTATGGCCTTCGGTTCATTTGGTAATTTTCTTTCTTTTGAATGTGGTTTTTCTTATACCGGGATCACATGGTTCAACCGCCTGAACACACCAAATTGTTTTTTTTTTTGAGTAACAAAAGTTTTTAACGAACTGTGTAAATCTGGTATTACATAAATCTAACCCCAAAATAGGATTTTCCTTTACCATGGGTGCATTAACAAACACACGAATAGCACGTTTGCACATTTCTCTTTCAAGAACTATAAAACACAGTTTCGATGCCAAACTAAGAGAAATACTCAGAATTGTGGTAAATATAGAGGTTCAAACGCACTCAGAAATATTGCTAGAATTCTTAGTGACAGAATTCGCAGAAAACCTATATTCGACATTCAACATCGCAAAGTTATCATTGAAAGGCACGTCTTTCATACAGATCCCAGGTTGAGGAACTAGTTCTTTTGAATTCCTGGGAAAAATAACTTTATTACTATGTCAGAGAACATTCCTCGAATGCTGTGCCACACAGAACGTTATCCATATTTATGAATATTTCTTCTGTCAAACGCTACTCATCATTCTCTAGCCCTTCTTCATCATCACAGCTCAGAATCACTCACTGCTGGCCTCCCCCTTTTTCGCCAAACATCACGGTTCCCTACGTCTCTCATCCATGCGTTTCCCGCGACCTTGACGATATCGTCAACCCAACGCGCTTTTAGACGAACTTGGTTTCTTTCGCCTAGTCTTGTCCACCATTTGGTCACTGCATTACTCCATCGGCCATCTCCTCGTCTAGCTAGATGTCCTGCCCAATTCCACTTGAGGCGCATCGCCTTGTCCCCATCGTCGAATACTTTTGTCCAACGACCTATTTCCGTGTCACGCACTCGGTCTAGTAAAGTTATGCCGATGTCACTGCTTCATTTCTTCCATACTTTTTTCTATTTGTCGTCATTTCGGTAGTCACCTTCTTTCTAGCCACACGGTCAATTCACAGTTTCTTTACTATTCTCTAAAAGCAAAACTAGTCTTCTATCCTATAAGCCATCTCAACTCAAGGTTACTCTTTTTGACGGATAGAGCCGTCATCTACCCCGGTCACCAGGGAGACTGGAACCGGCGAGAGATGTCGTGCGGTGTCCCACAGGGATCGGTCTTGGGGCCGCATCTGTGGGACATCGGTTACGACTGGGTGCTGCGCGCCGACCTCCCTAGCGGCGTCAGCGTAGTTTGCTACGCTGACGACACGCTGGTCCTGGCGCGGGGGAGGTCGTACGAGACGGCGGCCGAACTGATGACACGCGGGGTTGCGACAATCGTCGATAGGATCCGGCAATTGGGACTCGAGGTGGCATTGCACAAGTCCGAGGCCATGGGTTTTCATGGTCCTCGGAACGCGCCACCTGCGGGTTCCCAACTTACGGTAGGAGGGGTTCACATCGGCGTCGAGTCGACGATGAAGTACCTGGGACTTGTCCTCGACAGCCGGTGGAACTTCGTTGAGCATTTCCGACGTTTGGCTCCCAGACTGGAGCGGGCTGGGGCTGCATTAAAGCGGCTCCTGCCCAATCTGGGGAGTCCCAACGCCTCCTGCCGGAGGCTCTACACGGGGATCGTGCGGTCCATGGCCCTCTACGGGGCACCGGTGTGGGCGCCCTCATTGAGGCTGCGCCCAGCGCGCCGGTTGAGTGCGGCCCAGAGGGTCATGGCCATCCGGTTAATCCGAGGATACCGCACGATCTCGTGCGAGGCGGCGAGCCTCCTTGCCGGAGTGCCGCCATGGGATCTGGAGGCAAAGGTCCTCGCGCACATGTGGGCAAAGGCGAAAGGAGGCGAAACGCCGGGGCGAAAATCCGCTGCCGCGACAAATTGCACCACGGCGGACAGAGCTCCGGTGTGATCTCATGGCGACATGGCGGGTACGATTGTCGCAACCCAGTGCTGGGCACGCCACAATTGCGGCGGTAAGTCCCCTCTTTGAGGAGTGGATAGAGAGGCGTCACGGCGTCCTCACCTTCCGCCTGACGCAGGTTCTCACCGGGCATGGGTGCTTCGGTGGGTTCCTGTTCAGAATAAAGCGGGAGGATACGTCCGGGTGTTTCCATTGCGAGGATCGTCTGGAGGACACGGTGGAGCATACGGTGGATGTGTGCCCTGCCTGGGCGGGGCACGGCCGTGTCCTCGTGGAGGCGATCGGCGGCGGCGACCTCTCGCGTCCGGTCCTGGTGCGAGCCATGGTACGGAGCGAGAGGGAATGGGAAGCCGTAACCTCCTTCTGCGAAGCAAAAATGCTCGCGAAGGAGGAGGCGGGGCGCGTGAGGGAGTGGCAGTCTCTGCACCCTCACGTCCCTAGCCGCCGCAGGAGGAGACGCCCCGGGCGTCGGGAGTCAATAGCGGACTCCCGGCCACCGTAGGCGCGAGCTTGCGGGTGGCGAGTAATGGGTAGCTCGCCGCCCGGTAAGGACCAAGTCAACGACCAAGGTCGGCGGCGCGCAGTGTTCCACGCGCGCCTCGAAGAGATGTCAGCAGCAGTGTAGGGGTCTACTAGGACCGATGCCTGCCGGGGTCGCGTGATTGTTCGAAAGAGATACCGTGACCCTGGTACATGGGTAACTGATGGAACACGGGTGGGTTTTAGTCAGTAAAAGTCTGACACGCCCTCCCGCTCCGCCCAGAGCGGGAGAAGTCATTTGATGATTTCCCATCCTGAAAAAAAAAAAAGGTTACTCTTTCAAAGTCTTTCGCAATCTCGACTAAGTTCAAACTTTATGCATGTTTATGCACGCTTTAAGTTCAATATGAAGCGTTCAAACTGATCGAGTTATCTTCAACGATATTGTCACACTTTGAACGACAAGACTTTGATGAGGTATTGCACGTGTATCTTTAGAGTGTAATTTTGTTGATAAGATTGTGATTATGTTACAACGAAGCTTCATTGTAGTTTGAATATAAAGGTCATCACCTAGCCTTTTTCCAACTATTTTGGGTTTGACTTCCAGTCTATCGCGCGGGTGCAGCTGGATACCAATATTTTATATGAAGTGACTGTCTTTGTAAATAAAACCACCTAATAACTGGGTCATACGATACCAATTGGTAAGACTAGCTGTCAGAGTTTCTTGCTTCTGACTGAATGTGGATGTGAGTAAAACCGACGCCACGCTCAGGGCGTAACGTCAGGGCGCCCAGAATATAAAATTACGCATAATAAATCATCATTCTTGGAATACATATTAGAACTAGACATTCTCCGCCAATACTTAGCAGTAATAACAAAACAAACGGGCATTTTATAACCCAATAAAATTACAAAGGCATCCCATTATAACAAAGGTCGTACGTGGAAGCGATTACTTCTAACGGTCGCCTTATGTTCCGATTTCGAAAAACATATTCGAATAAAGAATAGCCGTTTGACACGAAGCTGGCGTTTTGAATTTAGATCGACTCCCGACATACGACAGTGTTGCAAATTAAAAAATGTTCTATTAACATGGTGTCGGTATTTTTTACTGGCAATGACGGTTCGCGTTAAAAAATCCACGGAAATATGCGCGATGGCAGTTTTTTTGGTCACGTTGGCTGTAGAGTGTTACATTTCCATCTTTTTTGTTAAAAAATATTCGTCAGCACTACTATGGTAGTAGGAAAACCGTAATGGACTTCAAATGCCATCACTATAAAACTAATCCTTTTAAAAACGATCGAAGTTTAGTGTTGTATGTCTATTCAGATTTTCGCGGGATTTTGCATTGTAATCGCTTATGGACTTTTAAACTCTATTATTTACTTTTAAGGTAGGGACAAACTGAACCCATGTACGCAACGTATGCAACGCGTTATTAAATCGAAACTGTTGAATTTGTATGCCTAGAAACACACTTATCATACGCAATACTGTCACACGCGTCCCACGCAACGTTATATCTGTCTATATCTTCTTTTCTTAACTCTTTTTTCTTGTTCTAGCGGCGCGCAAATATTCATTTAAAAATAACAAACGTAATAAATCGTCCTCAAATTCACTCTCAAAATCGGAAAACATTGTACACTACAGTACCAGAAGAAATATTGAACAAATCTGACGCCATATACGTTGCGTACGCGTAGTGTGCACACCAGCTCTCCCACGTTGGATAGTGTACGTTGCGTACGTGGGCTCAGTTCGTCCCTACCTTTATTTGGGAGTGAACTATGAGCATATATTATGTTCATGTCTACTTTTTTTTAACATGCACAGATTTCATTAGTAAATGTGTGTCTCTTACCAATAAATAGGTGATTACAATTAAACGTGTAAGTTCTTATTTTCTCTAAGCTCACGAGAAAAAGTGGCACCGTTATATTTATGGTTTTTTAAAGTTTTCCTCACTTTTTACCTTCACATGTAATGGATAGCGGTGGCCATGATTTTGATAATGAATTAGCCGTTCTTGTGACAGTAATTTCACTGACTTAGTTTTCTAGCAATAAGTCCAGCTTATTACCTACTGTTCCACTTCAGGGCCAAGGGCTTTCGCTATAAGCAAAAGGCACGAGTAGTAATCACCACTCTTGCTCAAGACGGGTAGGAGATTAAAGACTTATAGTTAATAACTATAAGATTGTGCCATCACGACCACTATTCATCATAATAATGTCAACTAAACAAAATTTCCTATTTGGGCAACCCTACAACTAAATTTTTCCAATGAAATAAATTTTAACAGCAACAGATAACAATTAACGCACAGATAATATATTCCAATGTTGCCATGAAAATAAATTCAAACTCCGGGGTTGCCAGTTAAAATGTTCTCATTAATTCTACGGTCATGTTGGGCGATGTTAAAAATTAACGTGCAAAGGAATAAATTATAAGTACTTGTTTTATTATGTTAGTGAGTTCACGGATTGATTTTCATATTTCTTTTTTTATGGGGTGATTGGAGTTTCATGTGTTTTTTTTGTTTTTATTCGGGTGTATAAAATTTTATTGGGCGATTTAATCGTTGTCGGCTGCAGACTGAATTATTTTCCGTATCTGTTATCGAGATAGAATGTGATCGAATACTAGTATTTGAAATGACACTGTGTTATTGAAAAGGTATATCGACTTAAAAACTACTTGATATAAATAAATGTCATTTATATATTTTATTTTTCAATAGCAACGGAGTTTTAAGTCAAGGTGTATTTTCATTGAATAACCATATAGTCCTCCATACCATATTTGGGTCATTGCGTCCAATTGCAGTGGATACTAGCTTTCGGCGCGGGAGATATTATAGTGCTCAAGTATGTGCGCAGACACAGGGGCAGTCACTCCTCCCTCACTCTAATAGTCCAATAGGAGAGAGATCAGGTGCAGAACAGCTGAGGTACTCCACACCAAGACACTTTACTGAAACATCTTCCTAAGCTAAGCATAATCAGTCAATCTCACATTCTTACTTAAGTCACGTACTTGGCTGACATCATCGTTACCCTGTCGTCATCCCAAATTCTTTGAGGTCGGCGCAACATATCTTTTTCTTGCATACTTCTCTGTTAGGATTTGACGCATTTGGTGCACATCTCAACTTGTACACCATGCTCAAATGGTGAACTTAGCAACTGGTGCACAAATCTCCACTCATCTTAAAAAGTGCTCCTTTTGCGAAGAGCACCAATTGAGAAATGCACCAGTTACGAAGTGTACCATATGAGAAGTGCACCAGTTACTAAGTTCACAATTTGGGCATGGTGTACAAGTTGAGATGTGTACCAAATGCGTCAAACCCCTCTGTTAGTCGTCCCCACAGATTGTGATTTCACAGACTGCCATTACTTTAAAACTGACACGGTTATGTACTGGATAAATTTTACTGATATAGTAATATTTTGTTCGGCTATGCTGCTGGGGATTTTGAACTTCTTTGCAGTCAAAACATTAAGAAGTGGTGAAAAGCGGGCGTTCCGAGGTTTGATGTAATCTTGACGTTCAAAAAGTGCTGATTTTGAGTTTAGTCTGTAATGTGAGTTTCAGTTTCTAGTTTTACTTATAATCATTATGTTGCCGTTATTCCCATTTATTTGAACAACATGTCTTTTTCTTCCATAATTCACTGTTAGTCGCCATCTCGGTAGTCAACCCCTTTCTATTCATATCATCTCTCCCACAGTTCATCCAATTCTTTCTTTGGTTTTCCCATACTCTTATATCCATTCATGCATATTCTCAGAATATTATTTTCCTTATACCTTCACATTACATGCGCATACCTTGACCGTCGATTTCCACACAAATTTTCAATTATTCTACATGGCTCACGTCGAATAACTATATAACATGTCACAAAACGATAAACCGTCGCGTCGTTTGCTAACTAAACCGCTAAAACAAAAACTCCTTAAAATCGAAACCCTATTCATATTCATTCACCAATCAAAACAAAAGACTACAACGTGCCTACAGCGACCAGGCTGCTGAAACTCCCAGCTTCCGCTAAAGTAACTTATTCATGAAGTCAATATGCGCTGAAAGCGTGAAAATTTTTCGCTTCCGTTAGAGAATCCGAGTGGCGAACGATTCATTGTCAACACATTGGAATCTAGTTACGTTTCACAATAGGAGCCTTTGAAAAAACTCGTCAAGCGAAAAAGCTTTTAAAAGTTCGCGGTTCAGTATGAATTTTTGGTGGAAAAATTACCTTAAATTTTTTTTTAAATTCACGTTTTGACATTGTCAGTATTGGATTATTTTGAGCCATTCTTTTTGATTATGGCTTATTTAATGAATGATGCCCACAAATGGAAGAATCATCTATTCCTTAATTATCCTGAACTTTCTATGTTATTTATTTCTTATTTTGACAAACCTGCGGAACATGATAATCCCTTTTATTTTGACGGGAGATACAACAAAATCCGCCATTTCGATACTATTCATAGAGATTCTTGCCCCCTTTTCTCCACAGGTACTACATTTTGGAATGGGTAACTAGCTTCATTAATGGAACTAGCCGACACAATGACAATAAAAAAATGCCTATAATTGCTTTGGGTTTGGATATAAGAAACAGAACCCTATTCCTTCCATAGAAATTACAAATTCCCACCGCGTTCCTCGACACTGAATGGCGTCCGAATGTTCTTCGGAATCAATCTATTGTTTACGCGTTATGGTGGTGATCAGCGTTTATTTGAGGACCCGGACGAATACTTGATGTTGGCACCAGCTTGTCTAATGGGGACAGTTTTGTAAGTTTTGTTTTTAAGTAAGTTAATGGGGATGTGATGCAGTTCGGTTTTTATTTCATTTACAATTTAAAATGTTGTACGAACGTAAAGAATAGCACCATCCCATTTTTTCTTGTGTAGAGTGGCGAGTAAGGGTCTTACTAGAGAATGCGCGGCAGCGTTCTCTATGCATTTTACCGCCATACTGCAATCGCCATATGCAAAACAAAGCATGACGATTATGACAAACCCCTAAAATTGGCTATGTTCAACAGCAGATGTCTTTCAGCAGAAATGATGCAGATAATTTGGGACACAAGACGCCTCTTTCATTGAGAGGGAATGGGCCATAACCCACCACGCGGGCCCGGTGCGGGTTGGTTGATGTCACGTGTGTTCGAATTTTTGTTTTAGGACATACCGATTCTCTCACGATGTTTTCCTTCACCGTTTTTAGAGCTGTGGTGATGAAATTATTTACACTAATTAAAACGCCTGCCTGCCTGTAATTCGGTGTCATTTAGTACTAAGCTTCCATTACTCGGTTCATCTAGCTGGGGGGCATCCCATACTAAACTTGCCGATACGCGGTCTCCACTCAAGGACTCGCCTGCTCCATTGGTCATCGGATCTTCGATAAAACATATCCTCAAAAAGGTGTCTGGGACAGTCTGGATGCGGAAGGCGGAGGACAGGGTATTGTGGCACCGCATGAGAGAAGCTTTTGTCCAGCAGTGGACTAGGATAGGCTGTTTTGATTGATTGATTGATTCTATTACTCTTTGCTGTAAATATAATAATTGTCGCCAAACCTTGCAGTAGAGATTTTTGCACAAGAATAATATTAATTTGCGATTTACTAATAAACGTTTAAGACCGGCACCACAATTACCAAGTTACCACAAGCAGTGTGGTTAAGTAATTCTAAGTAGTTCCGTGCTTCAAACTCATAAAATCACGACACGATTCGAACCCGTATTTGATGCAACACTTGATGCTATAGAACTATGGTGTACCTACAATGGTTTATGGTCTTTTTCAATTCATACTCCAAACATTATTTTGGTACTCTTCTTCTTTTTATGAAAATGCTAAATCGCACCAAATCTTCAACACATAAACAATAAAATATCCTTACTTACCTAAATCTAAACCTAACATTTACTAAAGTTCACCACTTCAACATTAGGTATTATATACTTACAAAATGAAGCCAAATCTTTCTTCAGAAATCGGCAAAAACATACCTGTAAAAATAAAAAAAACATAATTTAGCTCACAGAACATCAAGTCAACAAATCTAAATAAAATAGAAACGAGCGAATTCTCAGAAATATATTCATATGTATCACCAATGTATTTATTTATACCTACCTTTTCCGCTTACTGGAATGATTCCAGACAGATTTCTTTTGAAAAAAATATATTTTCCGCGTCTTAGAATTTTATTTCTCTGCTTCGTTTATGGATTTATAGGCTAAATTGCACATGCTACTTAGAACCAGAGCATGAAGAAGAAATTTTTGAGCGTGAATGTGAGTAGCTATAAGAGTAGAGGGCGACCGAAGAAACGAGGGATGGTCTGTGTGAAAGATGGTATGGCTAAAAAGGGAGTGACTACGACGAGATGATGACTAATAGAGAAGTGTGGACGAATAAGACTTGCTTAACTTGGAATGTCGTCAAGAAAATGATTATGATTAGTACTAGAAGAAAAAATAATATATCAATGATGAATCAATAACCGTATGAGTTTGATAGTAATGGTAGCCTATTTATTCATAACTTCGAACTACATAAATTCAGTCTTATCTTAAACTACACCACCTCTATTGTGCTTTCAAGTTTTCTAGGCCCAAATGATATGAATGGTCATCTGTAAATTAGTCAAAACATTTTTAAGTGTGAAAAGAAAAAATAATATTTTAAACCTAGATGAGGTCGGTATTTCTATCCAACAACTCTGAGAAACACTGAAACAAATTCAAAGTTAACAGTCTCTTTGAAAGTCTAGACATAGTCTTACCAAAGTCATATGAGTACCATGCTTATTAGTGTATGAGATGGTCCTTTGTGGAAAGAAACAAGCAGATTTAAGTGGACCTGGTCAGTCAGTGCACGCCAATGTTACTAACCGAGTGGCTCAACTTATAACTTAAGAAAATCTACGACTACTATAATACAAAGTTAGGACTGGGCGTTGCTAGTTACTGAGTGAGTGAGTGAGTTCAGATACCAGTCTAATCGGATCCAACTGAATACCAGTTTTTTATATGGAGTGACTGAATATCTGACCTCTGCAACTCAATTATTGGGTAATATAATACTCTTTAGCAAGACTGTTAGTCAGACTTTTGCCAAGCATAGCGACTTGATAGCCTAATTTTCCGCAATTTTCCGGCCGACCGCAAATATTATTCGATCACATCCGAATCCGATCACATACACATCCGTAGTTCGTAAATTAAAATCACAATTGTATACCAAAATAAAATATACAGTTAAAAAGCTGAAATAAATGAGTTTTTTTTTATTAATTTTGAGGGTAGATGTTAGTTATGTTCGTTCTGGGTACTACAGTACCCCTTGGCGCTCTACAGGATAGTGATTAAAGTTCTGTAAAGTTCTTTACTGCCTATCGCTTTTTACGTAACGGCGTGATAATAATAATTATTAAAATTGTCAGCCTGTGCGTTGACAGTCATAATTCTAGAAAGGCTCATTTGAATGTAAATGTTCGCATTTACATTTGAATGAAAGAGCGGACGATGTTTTTCATTCATATCGTTCGTTCATTCACTCGCTAATTTTGAAGCAAATATTAGGGGTATTTTTATGCTGGTTTTACATTTTTACTGTTTTTTCAATGCTTGTCGATTTTTCGTGGAATAGAATTTTGTTAACGTTGTCCGTGAGTTGTTTTTATTTCCAACGTCCTGTGCATTAAAAACATAATTTTAAGAAGAAAAAATATCGTTACTAGCTCTTATAACTGAAGGGTAATTCTCGTAAATTTAAGAACATTTACAGTCTGATCTAAGTCTCAATCTGTCAAAATTACGTCGAGTTTCCATAAATTTTTGACAAGTGACATTTGATTGTTGAAGATAACATTTGATTGTCGTCGGAATGAGACTGCGACTAAATTTTAAACGTTTTAAATTACAAAAACTGGCTTACAGTTTGATTTTAATTCATTAAGGCCTACAGACTATATTACATCACGCTTGGACCCTTAGGACCTGAGCAACAAGAAAAAAGTCACAAATACGCAGGCGATGCGATGCGACGGGATGGGTAGAGGAGCAAGAAATTTGACGCAGACGAAGTCACGGGCAGAAGCTAGTTTCAAAATAAAAGGAAATGTGTTATTACGTCAGAATCTACAACCTGCATACTGAAACTCGGCAATTCTGTAAAAAAGGCTGAAACTGAAATGCTTCTTGTCGGTAGAATATAAAATTACAGAAAAAGTAGGTATTAATTTCCACAGTCGCTTTGAAAAGTTATCCCGCTGAAGGTAAATTACCAATAAGTGAATATTCCATATTATTATTATGTTTCATGAAAAACATTTCCATACAATACAAAAAAGGTAAAGATTAGATTACAGTAAGTCAATCAATCTTGTATTATGAAAATGAACAATTGTGTTCAAGGGTTTTTGTATCGGCTTTCGATGCTAATGATTGATGATTTCCAAAGAAAAAAATACTACTTAAGTATCTTCATAACATTACGCCTGTAATCGTCGAAAGAGTTGGCAGAGGTGTAGGTATATGACACGCACATTTTACAAGCACCACCATTTTGCCATTCATCGGAAAATCTCCTCGAATTGTGTCCCGACTCGGGAAATAAAACCACGAACCACGTTCACCAACGAGGTTGTGGTCTTACCTATAACCGTCTTACACCGCCACGCGCGAACAACGTATCACATTACCCTCAAGCAAAATCCTGCATCGTGCAAACAGAGTTAGCCGTGCAACTAGCATATATACAACGTCCCGACATCAATCGTCGGGCATTTGCCCACCAGACACGACACCCGTCTGGTCGGAGGATGATCCATTTTCTACGGGGATTGATTGAACTGTACACCTTGTTCCTCAACCGTCCCGTTTAGGAATATTATTATTTGGAGGTACCAAATAATAATATTCCTAAACGGGACGGTTGACGTGTGTCGGGCATGTCACCATCCGGGTGAGTCCATCAGACATGTTATCTCTGATTGTTCTCGTCTGGCTAACGGCGAATACTTGCACAAGCATAATCAAATAGCCAGGATTATTCACCAGCAACTTGCTTTTCAATATAAACTAGTGGATTCTGAGGTACCGTATTACAAGTATGTGCCAGTCCCTGGCATATGGGCAAATGAAGCAACACGGGTGGGTTTTAGTCAGTAAAATTCTGACACGCCCTTCCACTCCACCCAGAGCGTGAGACGTCATTTGATGATAACCCAACCAAAAAAAAAAGTATATGCCCGACCCACTTCTCGAAAATGACCATGTTACGTTGTACTGGGATTGGTCTATCATTACTAACAGGACTATTGTCGCCAATAAGCCTGATATAGTGGTGATAGATTGGTTAGCGCGCCGCACAATGATAGTGGACGTTACCATTCCGCATGACGGCAACCTCGTGAAAGGTGAGAAAAAGAAACAGATTAAATATTTCGACTTAGCACACGAGGTTGTTGACATGTGGAAAGTTGACTCGGCTGTCATTGTGCCGATTGTCGTATCAGCCAATGGGCTGATGGCCGATATCCTCGACCAACAATTGTCGAGGCTATCGTTAGGCGGAGCATGATTCAGAAGGCAGTACTTCTTGACACGACTCGCATCGTGAGGAGGTTCCTGAGCCCTAACTACCGGGGTTTTGGACCCTACTCCCGATACCGGAGTTCCACTATTTTTTATATTTTTAAATGTTTTAATTTTTTTGTAAGTTTCTTTTTCTAAAAATATTTAAAAATGTACCTAACTAATATTTAAGTAAAGAAATAAACGATAAATTCGTAATACGTTATAAATTCCTACAACGATTTATTCATTGCCTGTTGTTTACCACGAAATTTGCAAAGTTTCGGCTGGGAATTACCGATAAGTAAAATAAAAGCAGACGAAAGAAACCTAAACTGAAATAAGTTTTACTATAATTTATTTTTCTTGCTATAAACAGATTATTTTATTTCATTGAAAATACAAACCTTAAAATGTTCCAAACTTTGCCATTTAGCTGCGGGCTTCAACAAAAACAAAATAATTCTGCCATTACCAATAGTTGAATTACATATATAACATTACTAGCTTTTGCCCGCAGTTTCGCCCGCGTGGATGTCGGAAATTCCTGCTTTATTTTCCTAAATAGTAAATTTTATGATGTTTACTTTGAAAATGAAGGAATTTTGACACACAACTACATCCACTTTTTAGCTCTTCGGGGGTAGAATTATCAGAAACAATCAGATACACATAAATTATTTTTTGATTGTCAGCTTAAACTCAAAATTTGAATAAGTTTTTGTTTGAAAACTGACGAACTTTCATACAAACTTCCACCCCTTATTTCACCCCTTAACGGGGAGAGGTTCCTAAAATCCTTATCTGACGTCTCCTACTTATAAACTACCTCTATGCAAAATGTCATGTTCGTAGGTCCAGTCGTTTTTGAGATTTCATAATTAATCAGTCAGTGAATATATGAATGAGTGACCTTTCGCTTTTATATATTAACTAGCTTCTGCCCGCGAGTTCGTCCGCGTCAAATATTTGCTCCCCTGACCCTTCCCGTCGCATCGCAGCCTGCCAGTTTTCGTCCATTTTTTTGTTGCTGCTCCGCTCCTTTTGGTCGTAGCGTGATGTTATATAGCCTAAAGCCTTCATCAATAAATAGGCTACCCGACTCAAAATTCATTTTTCAATTCGAACCAGTAGTTCCCGAGATTAGTGCGTTCCACCCCCCATTTTAGGGAAGTGGGTGGTTAGAAAGAGACAAAAGTAGCCTATGTCACTCTACATCCCTTCAATTATCTCCACTTAAAAAATCACGTCAATTCGTCGCTCCGTTTTGTCGTGAAAGACAGACAAACAGACACACACATAATATCATTTATAATATTGTATTAGTATGGATTAATATAGATTTTACCTGTACACAAATTTTCACGTGGGCTTAGGCAATTATTGATAAATATTATATAAATTACTCTCACTGCCAGACCATGATTAAAACTTAAAGAGAAAAAGTAACTACAGAACACTACGTGTGATGATCTTTACTCCATTTTTTTCGTCCATGTTTATACAATCTAGTCATACACGCAACAATATAGGTAGGCAGGGACATCGATACACATCTTGTTTCTTTTATTTCAGTGCATGATTCTGCATGCATGTAATTGGGAGTCGCGCTTAGATTTCACGTACACTCACGAGCACTAATATGTATACACACAGTCAAATTCAATAGTGATTTTGTCTTTAAATAACGATTGCAATTTTGAGATATAGCCAATTTCATAGTGTGGGTTCCAAAAGACTATGTCCCTCATCATCATCATCATCATCTTTTCAGCAGAAAGACGTCCACTGCTGGACATAGGCCTCCCCCAAGCTCCGCCACTTCGACCGGTTTTGTGCTTCCCGCATCCAGCGGATTCCTGCGGCCTTCACAAGGCCGCAGGAATGTCGCTAAGTTCCTTATAACATAAAATTACAATCAGTAGTATAAGAGTTCCTAATATCTGTTTTTTTCTGTGTGCAGCGTAATAAAAAAAAGCTAATGCATACAAAAAAAGCTCTGTTACTGTTTAATAAAATGCACATACTTTTCTTCATGAACTCTTCCGAAATTAAGCGAAACCAAAACATTTCATGGTTTCTGTTCGCACATCGATGTCCCTGCCACCTAGTAGACAGTATCCATATTAAATAATATTTAAGATCAAAACAAACATTAACTTATTAAACTTACAGACATTTGTATCACATTGCGAACAAGCAATCGACATAAAAGTCACAATTTACAGACACACATTCCATAGAGGCTCTTGATAACATTGCACGCTCTTACTCTCATAGAGGGATGACATAGAGATGCCTCGAAAGCTCTTTAGAGCTCTACGGGTAGGAAATAAATGTTTTAATTAAAAAAATACTCTTATGATTATCTTTTAAATAAAATTATGTTTGATAAAGTTGTTTGAAGTGGTAGGATCGTTGAAATTAAGTAGTTTTTGTAAAGGATTTTTGTAGATATGAAGTAAGGAGGTACTTCATTTCATTAAGAAGTAGAGAGAAAATGAGATAGGTAGGTACCTTTTTAAGTTTTTTTATCTGAAGGTTCAATAAACTTGAAATGCTTTCCTATATTAATTGCCTACAAACAATTGTTCCTGATTCAGATATTCATGCGAAGTGTCTGTGAACTCACAGAAAACAAAAGACAATCAAACACAAACACCACCCCCTCTTAAATATTTCACCCCCCACACAACTAAATATTTCACCCCGCAACAAACACAAACAGAATATCACATAATACGGTCTCATTAACCCTCTCTCAATAGGTTTTAAAAATAAAAGCAAAAAACCCGTCGGACGTCCGAACGACCGGTTCAATGGTGATCATAGGACCAGGCCCCCATGCGTTGTGCTACAAGATTCATGGCTTTAATTGAAAATTCTATGGGGACTGCAATGAATGGCGTTTTTTGCGACCTTCCTATGTGTTTCTGTGTACAATGGGTTTCATCCCATCGTGTGTTATTGTCGTTAAAAGAGCCTTATTGTTGGATTTTCATTTAAATAATATTTATTTAGTGTTTTCATAACCCCCCATTAAGGGGTCTATTGTGTAGGTGTAAATAATTCTCCTGGATGATGTGATCCCTATTATACTTGGAGAATTGTGGTAAGGTATTCACTTATATCAACAGTATCAACAAAATTATTTTCGTTAGGTGCTAAAAATAACATCCCGGAAAGGCTTAGTCACACAGTAACACAAAAAAGAAACAAATGGCGATACTTAAGCGGTTATACCATTTATTTTGCGTGTGATATTTCCATCTGCTTTTGTAAAATAAAATATTCAAGAAACAATTACACAAAACACAACTTTTCTGACAAAAGCTATCTCTAAACAATCACAAACATTGCCTCATCAGCGCACAACCCAATTTATCATCCCAAAAAATCTATACAACGAAGTTTCAAACTTAATTCAAGTACAACAGTAAACAATACAGGAAAAATAAAACAAAAAACTCAATGGAAAATCGAAGCATTGTTGAGAACCCAATGAATGGTAACTACCCTTTTTCCAAGGGGGTGAAGTGGCGCACAACCTGAATGCCTCAGTTTTAGGCTCGGCTCAACCCTTGGGGGGTGAAATGAGCTCATTTTTTAAATCACCCACTTAAAACGATGGCTTTTGTGGGATAATATTTTAATTATCGTATTTTACAGTTTGGGGGATGACGTCGGTTTTATAAGTATGTTACTTTTTAATTTATTAGGGATGTGCCAGATTATTTTGTCATGGAGTTTTGTTGTTGATTAAATTGGTCATTATTTCCGTGGGATTATGGCTTAAAATTATTATAAAAGTTGGTATGCTTGTAACCATATTACGTGGAACTTTTTCGTGGTATAATGGAGAATTCTTCTTCGTAACTTTCAATAGGAATGGCTGCCAGAAATCCAATAAAAATAATAATTCAGGTTTAATATATTTGTAAAAAGTAGCTTTAACAAATACAAAGCTAGTGATAGATAGCCATCCAACGGCCCATACACAAAGGTACATAAAAGCCATTATTCCTGAATCTCGGTCTAGAATGAGACCCATATTTTATTGTCAAAGTTTATTGCCTAGGCTATCGATTTGGGAGGGTAAGTAGAGCTCGGAGAGAGGTGAACAACCTGAACTCAAAAATACTAGCAAGAATTTAAAGAAATTCACGAATTAATGATAAGTACCTTTCAAGTCTGACTGCCTGATATGTCAAGTGATTGCAAGTTTGATTCCTAGGTCGGGAAAAGTGTGAAAATTAATCGATATTTCGTCGTCTTATAAGAGTTATTTGCTATGCAACGGACGAATTTACCAGTTACAAAAGTTTTTGTACGACAGACAAGCACAAAGCTTTCCCTGAAAATAATAATATCCCGCTATATAAAGACCTCTACTATATCAGATCATATATATAATAATATGATATATCTAAGGACAACCAACACAACGTTATCTGATCCCAAACTAGGCAGCGCTTGTACTATGGTAAACAGACAACTGATAAATATACTTATATGTATATTTCTAAATACATACATATTATAGATAAATACACCCAGACACAGAACAAATGATTGTGCTCATCACACAATATTTTTCCTGGGTGAGAATCGAACCAACGACCCCAGCCTTAGCAGTCAGGGTCACTAACCACTAGACTAACAGGCCAATCAATGAGTCAGATGAGATTTTCATGAAATGAAATATGTAGTTATAGCTGTATCAATCTTTCATGCGTTCATGATCATGAATAAAGCAATAGTCGATCTGTCTCTTCTTTAATTTATTTATACAAAAACAATCACAAGTGTTCATCGTGTTTGCCAATATTAAATCAGTATTGCAGTCCATCCATCACCTTGTAATCTACAAGACTATAAAATATGTATAGAAATATCAGATAAATAAGTAAACTATGTAATTTGTATTCTAACAGTCACCGACCCTCTTAAATCGTGCTTGAAATATTAAAAATCAGAATGCATATTTATTTATTCTTGAAAAATGCTTTTTCTAATCATTAGTAATGCAGCTATGCTATTTTTGAATATTTTTCATTTTGTTCATTCATTCTGTATTTTTGTAATAACTAGAGATTGTTTTAGATATATTTATGCCGTTGAATGTTTAATTCATGTTAATGTATCATTCCCCGAATTTTTAGATTTGAAAATAATAAGATATTTCATTATTATGATTAAAATGCCATATATTCAGATACAATCTCAATATTTGATTTGACTTGACGGTGACATTTAATAATGTTTCAGAGAAATAAAGATTCTGTAGAAAAACTAAAGAAATCAAACAAAATAAAACATTGAATATTTTTTTTTAAAATAGAGAATCGAAATTCGTAACGAAATTTCTCTGTAGGGTTGAGTCATTTTCATCAAGTGCCTACTACGAAATGTTAACAACTCCTTGCATTAATTCCAGAAATAATAACCTAAATTACATTTTAATGAAATTAAAAAGCGTTGTTAACTCCTTTGTTCCTCACTCCTCTCTCCCTAATTAAATCCAGGTTCATAATTAAAATCTGAAACAAGAAATATAAAAACTAAAATTACCTAGTCAATTTAAAGGAGCAAGTGTCGCCATCTACCAATTACGTTGGAAAAAAATGCAGTTCCTCCAAATGTCTGGTACCTAAGGGTACTTCCCATTCAGTGGCGGTCTCGACATAAGCACCACTTCTGCTTACCCCTCTATTATTCCACGAGAGGCTTTTACAATTTGAAGACTTAAGAAAAATAGGGAAAATGCAAGCAGCATTTTTCACGTCGATTTTTTTTCACGGGCTTGTTAATTATGATGGGGGTGAAATAGTTGTTGGTCTGTGGGGGTATTGTTGTGAATGGTGAGGGGTGAAATGGATAATGGGCAGTTTGTGTTGTTGATAGTTGTTGGGTAGTGTAGGGTAGTTAGTGGCTTAGAATTTGTCCTTAAGATTTTTTTACTATTCAAAATGCTGGCATGCACAGCTTTTTGTTGCTGAGCAGACGGTGTTTTTTTTCTATTTCATTCCCCGTACGTTATTTTATATTTCGAGAATCCTTACGGCCACAGTTCAACACGAGCCTTTTCACTCTGGTAGTATTCCAATCATAACACGATACATACAAAGACATTTCATTTCACCCCCCATATCATTATAATTTCACCCCTTTTTACAACCCCAACCTAAAAACCAGCTACTTAACCACATTTTAAGCTACATCTTTTACCGTATGCCCATTTCTTTTCCTGCCCAACTATGCATAAACAACATTCCATTACTTCTCCATTATTTACTTTTACAAGCAACTGTAAAATTGAATTTAACTCGAACACAAGTTGTTTTCAATTCGGTAAAAGAAAAGTTGGCGGTAAGGTAAGTAGGGATTGCTAAGTACACTTTGTATTGAGACTTAACTTGCAATGGATTTTTTACTTCGGAGAGATGTTTTACTTGGCTTGGATCGGTGGGAGGATGTTGTGGTATATCTTAGTTGCTTTGCTTTAGTTTTATTTAAGCCTCATCTCTTTTAGAGAAGTATGGAGTAGTGTTCATTACGGTTGGTTTCTGTGTGTTGGTGACTAAGCTTCAGAATTAACACATTTGATTGTTTTTTTTTCTGTTATATCTTGTAGAACTCGATCTGGACTGATAATTGCGAATAACTCTAGTGCTTCTCGGTTTTCAATAAAACCTGAAATCGAATTTAAGTTTTGAATATGAATGTATATTGATTTAAAATAAAAACGTCATAAACTAGACTACTTATTTAACAAATCCAATAAATATCCTATTTTAAAAGAGATCTCTCACTCTTTTTGGCTTTCTGGTATGTAAATAAACATTACCTAGTAAGTTAATCGATAAAAATAAATAAAATTGAAGTGTCCGTGTGTAATATATTTTTTTTTCTGGCTGTCTGTTCTTTTGTTCCGGCTAATCTCAAAAACGACTAGAACGATTTTGACGAAACGTGTGTAAATATTATAAGGAGACTAACACTTTTCCCAGTAGTATGTTCCCGTAAAATCACTTCCGACTTCAGTAAAACATCCTACTAATATTATAAATGAGAAAGCTTGTGAGTATGGATGTTTGTTAGTCTTTCACCCAAAAACCACTTAACGGATTTGGATGAAATTTGGCACACAGATAGTTTATTACTTAAATTATACACATATGGTACTTTTTATCTAGGTAATACGTTCCCGCGGGATTATTTCCAACCTACACGCGGCCGAAGCCACTGACAAAAGCTAGTAAATCATAAAAAGAAAACCTTGGTTATTACGTACGAGGTGTTTAGCACTTATACCCACTTATTCAACACTAATACCCACCTAAGTTATTATCAACTACCCACCCAGTTAACGAACCATCCAAGTCCCAGCGGTGAACTAACATACTTTCTAATGAACTAATAACTAGATATTCTGGAACGTCCCTACCAGTTACCGACCATTTCAAATAGAATATTTTAATAATAGCATAGCTGAGAATTGAATCCACGTCCCGAGAGGTATGTTACTTTAAAATAGAGGACAAATTGTAGCTTTTGATGAGAAATATTTGTAACTCTTTTGATAAAGTTGGCCATGACGGTTCTTTTGTTAAAGTTTTTATTATTTGGTTGGTAATTTTTGTGATGTGAAAGAATGAGGAAAATGTCGTAAGGAATGTTTTGAGTATCAATGTACATGGTTGACAACCAACGAAACGATCGCGCATTATAAGGGTCGGTTCACATCTGACGGAAGATGCGTCGCGTATCATCGGTCGCGTAACGCCAGAACCGTTCACACTTAACCGATGATGCGTTAGTGCGTCGAGCGTACAGCGTCTGTTCCGTTTCCGTCAACGCATTGTCGGTCGCGTTCCGCCACGTGTATATTGACTGATGCATTCAGACTAGACGTAATATCTGCGGAGATATTTGTGTACGGACCGTTCGAAGTTTTCTTGCATTGAAAATGTTTGATAAGAACGATTTATCACGGAAATGCAAAATTACGCCCGACGCATCTTCCGTCAGATATGAAAACACACTATTTGACCGAATAGACGCGACCGATGATACGCTAACGCATCTTCCGTCAGATGTGAACCGACCCTTAGAATAAGCCTTACGAGGCATACCCTAACCATTCCCGATGATGCTACAATCCTCATCCAAGAGAGTAGCAAGCCCTGCCAGGGTCGCGAGATCAGTTCGAAAGAAGTACCGTGGCCCTGGCATATGGGCAACTGAAGGAACTCGGGTCGGTTTTAGTCAGTAAAAGTCTGACACGCCCTTCGGCTGGTCCCAAGAGCCGACGTCTCCCGTCATTTGATGCACAAAAAAAAGAGAGTAGCAAGCTCCCAGCACGGTCAAGATATACCGTCGCAGTCAGTCATGCTTCCATCATCGCCGCCGCGGCTCACAGTGATGTCTCCGTCTAGGTCCATCCCGACCCATGCTCCAGCCAGCCAGTGCCGCTGACTCGGTAGCATTAAAGTCCCTAAATAATAAACATTCCAGCCCGTCCCTTGCTGCCCTCTACCAGCGACGCCAAAACCCGAAGTCCGTACCTCACAGGGGGTTCCCTTAGTGTTTAGTAGCATTAGTTCTAAGTTTATTAGCCCTAGCTGGATGCTTTAATGCATCAAGGTAGCCACAGGCAACTAAAGTCCAGTTAAGCACCCGACAGCCTCGTAGGTTGACCTTAGAGATGTCATCCAAAAAGAAACGATTGATGGACTGTGTGATAGATGAGAAACGGGTTGATTAATGAGACAACCGGGTGATTATTAGAGAAGTATGCAAGACGAGAACAAGCTGCGCTGCCTGATTATAAAATTGGAATAGGGGCTAGATAATGATGATAATTTTGTGAAACGTTTTGAACGCATCTTTGAAATAATTTCTGGAGTTTCGACCAAATTAAGCTGACAAATCTCAGGTAGCCTCCAAATATAGTTAAGAAAAATCAATACCTTTAGGTATTCTACGTCTAACGTAAGATATCAATAATAATAAAGATTTTATTTCAGACCAAAATTCACGATCCATATGCTGTTAATAAAAGTCTTAACCTAAAGCTAGTAAATCATAAAAACACACTATTAACAAAAAATGATACAACTGGCACCTACGCTTGTAGCCGTATCCAGTGAGCCAGCATGGGGCTGTCCCACCTATCACACAATACATTCAGGATGCTTTGGGAGCTAGCACGTAATCGACCGAGAATAGTCGCAAACCGTTTTACGTATAATGCCATGAAACCCATCAACCCTGGCTTTGGTGAACATCCCAGAAGCGCTACAATAGCGTGGTAGACCCAGCAGCATCCTGAATATATTGTTATACTGGACACGCAAGGCGTTGTATGCCCTCAGCGTATACTTGACCCACAGACTGCACGTGTAAAAAGACTGGCAGTATGCTCTGAAAAGGGTTATTTTGACTTGCGTCGTAAAAAATCAAGTCTCTTACTATTTTACTAATCTTGGGGACTTGCAAATTCAACCATTTTAATAGCTTGTATGGGTCTTGCTAGAGAAGGCAAGAGATGAATAGAATCTTTATCCTTTGGTTTTTCTTCAACTTGTTGCTTCTGACGTGGGTCAATACCTATGTACCTACCAAGTAAGAATTGATTATATTTGAAGAATTAAATCAATAATTCAATAGGCTTTTAGTAAGTTAGGGTCAATATCAATCTAGGGAGACACAAAAAGATTCTCAATATAAAGTTATCCCCAACAATTTGTAACTAATAATAAATTCTAAACGTTCTATTTCACCCTTTTAGTGCCCTTTTCTTTAAAAATCTACTAAAATATTCAATTGGTTGACATCGAATATCTTTGCAGAATCGTCCATTCGTAGTAATTGTCAGAGTTTAATAAGAACGAATGAACGAATGAATGAATGATGGAGTTTTAAGCGAGTTGTTCGAAACTTTTCAATCCGTACTTCCGTTTAGTTTTTAATTGCTAACTGAATCTTTTGAATTCTTACTCGTTTTTAATGTATTATGTCGAAATGTATTGACAACAACTTTACAATTGAACAATGGTTCTTTTATTTAGGCCGTTGAATGCAAAACTTTTTCTTTCTCTGTAATTTTGGATTTTTCCGATACTTTGTTGGTCCAATTTTGCGTACGAATTAAGCTGAAAGTTTCTTTTGACGAGCATCAAGCATTATGATTTGAATAACTTATAACGGTGCTGCTAATTCTTTATTATTTTATTTGCTAACGGGGTAGCCAGGGACATCCATATCTCACCAGTTCTGTCCTAGGATACATTTACAGTCAGAGAAATCTATTCTATTACATTTTTACTAAAATGGCAAGCAAAACCTATATCGACTATTCTGGCAATGTTAAAAGTGAATTGGGAAAACAAGTCGACATTTGCTAGCTTTTCCCAACTATGTTGGGCTCGCGACTGCCTATATGACTTCCACAACCCAGTTACTGGGTAATACGTTACGTACCCCTTGGTAAGACCGGTTGTCAGACTTTCGAGCTTCTGATGATAACGACTGTAAAAGATCCACAAATGACAGCCGGAACCAATGCCATAACGTGCTTTCCGAAGCACGGAGGGGTCTTGATATGTAAAGACGGTCACCCATCCAAGAACTAACCGTGGCAAGCGTTGCTTAACCTGATCGGTCGATTCTTGTTGCTGTTGTAATGGAACCACAAGCCCCTTTGGGAAAATAATAAGTATACATGATAAATACAAAATTAAAAGAAAAATCAACTACTAGAGATACAAGTAAAATTCTTTGATTGATATAGTTGAACACGATGTAGATCTTGATGGCACGGAAATCAATTGTTAAGCTATTGGACACCTTTTGTCAATTAGCTGTGTCGTTACATAACCACAAAAATTTTATAGCCATTGGGGCACGATGGCCCAGCAGTGAACACCTTTCGGTTCAAATAATGATGATGTTAGCCATTACTCAATAATCACAACGGTCAAAAAGTGACAGTTGTGATTTGAATGTATGTACAATTTGTTTAATAACTATTTTTTCTATGAATTTACATAAAAGAGTCGATTGCAATTTATTGACCAAAAATTGTAACGATAAGAATTTTCTACCATAAAAGAAAATTATATCTTTGCGAAGAAGTTTTTGGCCTACAGTGGGACAATAATAGACTGGTTCAAAAAATAAAAAACCAAATAAACTCTTCCTCTCCACCATTAAACCAACTGACACCTAACATTCCACAAACCGTCTTAAAGACAATACCCCACCTTTTTTACCTCATTGTTCCACACGAGCGAACCAACGGTTTCCTGTCGTCCTGCTTACCCCTGCAGGAATCACGCGTGAATGATCCTGAGGGTACAACCGTCTGATAAGGATGTACGTGGTATCTACCTACATATATTGTGAGAAGTTGTATTATTTGGTAGAGATGTGACATTTTGAGCAAGGTTTTTTTTTTGGATCGTGAACATAAACGAAATTCTAATTTCTTTCGTTTATCAATTTTACCATTAATAATTTAGTCACTGGACAGCAGGACCTCCTAGCACAGGTATATCTTTTACTTTAAAGGAGGTCCCTATGTAAGATTTACTGTAAAAGTTGTACAAGTTTCTGAAATAAACCTTTTTATTTTATTATTTTTACGGGCACTTTGAAAACATCAGAAGCTAGTACTTACACATTTCCAATTGATCATTTTCGTATAGAGAAGAGCCGGCAAGAAGCCATTCCATCTCCATCCATATGAAAGCATTTCTAACCAAGTCACGGATGTAAAAATATGTCCTACAAACCTAAATTATATGATTAACATACAGCATGCTTCATTTCTCTCTCACCCCAAGGTTAAGGTCAAGTTCACTCAACAATGAGACTGAACAGAAAGCTGCCACCGCCATCTGTCTATGTGTGTGTGTGTGTGCGTATAATAAAAAAAAAACACAAAGCTTGTGTCCGCTGGGCCGTGGAGCGTGGTTATCCGCCACCGTGGGTACGAAACTTGGGAGCTGTTTAGACGACACGATTTATTTTTTTATGTGAGAAAGTTTTATGGTTGGTCAACGACCGATCTTGGTCAATAATGTGTATAATGTGTAAAATATGCTTTTAAATTCATAGTTTGTTATCGAATCATTCTTGTGGCTTATTTTTCGATTTTGATTGGAATGATTTCGAAAATGGTTTAAATTCATGATTAGCAATAATCGAGTCACGAAACAAGAAAACAGGCAGTCATTGTCGATAGAAATGGATACTTCAGGTTTGGCAAAAAATTACACGTCACATTAGTATGTCGGTGACGCGGTCATATTGAACTTACCAAAAATTGATCAACGTAACTAGAAATTTTCACTTCATAAATTTAATGTAGGTTATAAAAACGGTCTGCGGTTTTACTATGATTTCTACAAAGTTAAAGTCAATGCCAAAGAATATATTTCAAATAGGCACATAAAAGGCACTTTTGAACATCAACATTTAGGTTAAAATAGAATTGATTCCAGTCACTCAGTCTCAGTTCGAAAGTAACAAAAGTTTTATAAGCAAAAAAACAAAAAACTTACAAGCCAAAAGTTACGCATGCAAAACATTATTGATCCTTATCACAAAAACATGCTAGTCAAACGAAAATAGCGTGACAATAAAACCACCTACAGAATCGTATCGCCCCCGTATCGTACTCTATAAACACGTCATCAAGGAGTGCGCAGCGATGCGTGAATCCTCCTCGCAAGGTCACAACACCCCGTACAGCGACGGCATGTTCACGATATAATAACAGCTTAAGTTTTTTTTTATGTTATTAGATGACAAACAACCAAAGGGAATATTCTCGTAATTTTTAAGAACGTTCGCAGTCTGATCTCAAAATATTATCTGAAACTAGCTTCTGCCCGCGACTTCGTCCGCGTAAAATTTCTTGTTCCTCCGACCCTTCCCGTCGCATCGAATCGCCTACCCGTGCGATTTTCCCCGTTTTTGCAACATTTTTCATTACTGCTCCGCTCCTCTTAGTTATAGCGTGATGTTATATACCCTATAGCCTTTCTCGATAAATAGGCTACTCAACACAAAAATAATTTTTCAATTTGAACCAGTAGTTCCTAATATTATTATTAATTATTATATTATTATCTATACTATATCTATACTAATATTATAAAGCTGAAGAGTTTGTTTGTTTGTTTGATTGAACGCGCTAATCTCAGGAACTACTGGTCCGAATTGAAAAATTATTTTTGTGTTGGGTAGCCTATTTATCGAGGGAGGCTATAGGCTATATAACATCACGCTACAACTAAGAGAAGCGGAGCAGTAATGAAAAATGTTGCAAAAACGGGGAAAATTTATTCCTTTTGAGAGTTTCCGTTGCGTGCGCTGCGTAAACGGTTAAAGTAACGCAAAAATCATGTATTTCGGAATTGTTCCTTTTAAAAAGTTCTAAAAAAAAGTCCGCGAGAGCATATGTCTATCTTTTAAGGTTGACTCACTATAACTCAAAAGGAGCGAGCAGCAACGAAAAATGGACGAAAACTAGCAGGCAAATCGATGCGACGGGAAGGGTCACGGGAGCAAAAATTTGACGCGGACGAAGTCGCGGGCAGAAGCTAGTACTATATAATATTATAAAGCTGAAGAGTTTGTTTGTTTGTTTGAACGCGCTAATCTCAGGAACTGCTAGTCCAAATTGAAAAATTATTTTTGTGTTGGGTAGCCTATTTATCGAGAGAGGCTATAGGTTATATAACATCACGCTACAACTAAGAGGAGCGGAGCAGTAATGAAAAATGTTGCAAAAACGGGGAAAATCGCACAGGTAGGCGATTCGACGCGACGGCAAGGGTCGGGGGAACAATAAATTTAACGCGGGTGAAGTCGCGGGCAGAAGCTAGTAAGTATATAAGTATAGATGAAATATCTCCATTTTCAATATATTTTTGACAAGTCTTTGATATTTTTGAGACTGTGACTAGATTTTGAACGTTTTTAATTACTAGAATTAATTGGCCTTCTGATGATAACTGGTCGCCACCTACGGACGTAGTCAATACCAGTGGATTTGCAGATAATTTTTTATACTATAGACAAAGCTAAGACTACTTACCTACTAACTATTGCATAAAATCGAGTTCTTCTAACTGAACCGACAGCTGTGCTGCTGGGGTTTGTTGCACCACTTCTTTTTCCCAGGTACAATGCTAGGAAGTGGTGAACGTAGCGATGACGTAGCGTTTTAGGTCGTACATTTGAAGTCTAACAAGCGATATATTTTGAGTAAATGCATCACCATTACTCTCAAAACGATGAAGGAAAACATCGTGAGGAAACTGGCATATCCTTTAACTAAAAATTTGAAGATAGGTCACATCTACCAACTTGCACTGGCCGCGTGGTGGATTCTGGCCCACTCTCACAGAGAGGAGGTCTGCGTCCCAGCAGTGGGAATATTATAGACACATGATGCAATAGTCGCCTTCTAGTTGTTTCCTTTAATAATATATCATCCACAAAATACTCAAAACCTTCGTCACGGCACATCAAGCTTTACTGTTATTGCGAGCAAATACGTGACAACTATTTTTCTCCAATATTATTTCTTTTAAAACCTTTCGATTTATTATCAAATTAGATCTACAGAATACTTCTAAATAAACCTTCGAGATGAGATAAAAACATTAGTTAATAGAACAAAAATATCTTAAGTAGTACTTACTTTAGAAAGGTTATGAAAATAGTAGTTCTTATTGAAGTTGGCAATTTTTGGAAAACAAAGACGTATCGTACAATAATATAGGAAAAAGACACCTATATTTTCGTCAAAGATTCTTGTTACAAAAGATTGTCATTTAAAAAAAAAATACCTTGACTCAGTAATCAATACAATAGAACTTGTGATGAATGTGCTCAATAAACGATATGATTACATCATCTAGCATAAAACTATTCTAACTTTGGATGCCAGGTTCCAAAAATGTAAACAAATTTGAGTTTTGGATAAACAGCTTTTACACTCCCAGTTATTTGAGCATAAATTTCAGGTACATATGACATTTTTGTAGTATTCGTTATTTTAAAAACTTTTTACAAAAAATATTAACCGACTTCCTAAAAAAAAACACTACAAAGTGAAAAATTACTTTAATTTCGCAAGTCGTCTCAGGATCTGTAATTAAGGTTTTTTGCCACCGACTTCCGAAATTAAAGTAATTTTTCTCTTTGTACTGTTTTTTTAGGAAGTCGGTTTTTTTTTTTTTTTGTAAAAAGTTTTTATTTTCAACTTTTTACTTATGATAGATACCGCGCACTAATCTAATCGCGTTATTCGTTCATTTGTCGTTGCAAATACTTAATGCAAATTTAAGGCTTATATGGTTTTCACATGGTCCTCCCAATGTCCGAATGGAACCAAATAAACGGGACCATTCGAGAAGCACCAGTTTTCAAATAAAAAAACATCATCAAAATCGGTTCACCCAGTCAAAAGTTATGAGGTAACAAACATAAAAAAATACAGTCGAATTGATAACCTCCTCCTTTTTAGGGTTCCGTTGCCAAATGGCAAAAAACGGAACCCTTATAGATTCGTCATGTCTGTCTGTCTGTCCGTCTGTCTGTCCGTCCGTATGTCACAGCCACTTTTCTCTGAAACTATAAGAGCTATGCTGTTGAAACTTGGTAAGTAGATGTATTCTGTGAACCGCATTAAGATTTTCACACTAAAATAGAAAAAAAAAACAATAAATTTTGGGGTTCCCCATACTTAGAACTGAAACTCAAAAAGTAATTTTTCATCAAACCCATACGTGTGGGGTATCTATGAATAGGTCTTTAAAAATGGTATTGAGGTTTCTAATACCATTTTTTCTAAACTGAATAGTTTGGGCGAGAGACACTTCCAAAGTGGTAAAATGTGTCCCCCCCCCCGTAACTTCAAAAATAAGAGAATGATAAAACTAAAAAAAATATATGATGTACATAACCATGTAAACTTCCACCGAAAATTGGTTTGAACGAGATCCAGTAAGTAGTTTTTTTTAATACGTCATAAATCGTAAACCGCAATTTACCTTTCATTCAATCAACCCAAATATAAAAATTAAAAAAAAAAAATTAATTTCATAAACATAAACCTTATGCATAAACCGAGGATACCTACAGGTTTGTACGGAACCCTCAGTGCGCGAGTCCGATTCGCACTTGGCCGGTTTTTTGAATTCGGTTAAAAATCAACTTAGCTTACAATGATATACAAAAGTTGATATGTGTTTCAGTGGAAATAACATTGCATTGCAACATTGCACGATAGCTAACAAATGTGTCCACTCAATCTGCGAGATTGTTTCCTCAAAAGGCCATATCAGAGATCAATCTACATTGTCTTCACATGATCTGATTATGATTGTGTCTGGACTTCATAAGGGATTGTGACTTCCAAGTTAGCAATGAAATGCGGACCCTCAAGTAGTTTTTTTTTTAATTTTATTCACGTGTTCGTACAAAAACTTTTTACAAAAAAGTTTTTATTTTTAAAATTTTTAGTTATAGTATCTACCCGCACTAATTCCAAACAAACAATGCATATTTATGCGATAGCAGAAATTGCGGTTGATTTACTGTAATTTTTAGGGTTCCGTTGCCAAATGGCAAAAAAAGGAACCCTTATAGATTGTAGTCATAAATCGTAAACCGCAATTTACCTTTCATTCAATCAACTCAGATATAAAAATTAAAAAAAAACATTTAATTTCATAAGCATAAACCTTATACATAAACCGAGGATACCTACAGGTTTGTACGGAACCCTCGGTGCGCGAGTCCGACTCGCACTTGGCCGGTTTTTAAAGAGTTCCGGTGTCTGTCTCCGGAAGTCATCATCAGATCTATATGAAACTTATATGGGACCATTTCGGAATAAACCCCTTTCGAACAAAAAAAGAATTTTGCATATCCGTTTATATATGACGGAGTTATGGCCGAACATACATTAAAAAAAATATATATAATCATCCGAATTGATAACCTCCTCCTTTTTGAAGTCGGTTAAAAACTACTGACAGATATAAAATTATTTATCATAAATTGGAAACAAAGATTTGAATATGCAATAACTCAAGAATCTATACTTTATATTATACTTTATATACTTTATAATATTATAAAGCTGATGAGTTTGTTTGTTTGTTTGATTGAACGCGCTAATCTCAGGAACTACTAGTCCGAATTGAAAAAATCTTTTTGTGTTGGGTAGCCTATTTATTGAGAAAGGCTATAGGCTATATAACATCACGCTATAACTAAGAAGAGCGGGGCAGTGATGAAAAATGTTGCAAAAACGGGGAAAATCACACTGGTAGGCGATTCGATGCGACGGGAAGGGTCGGGGGAACAAGAAATTTAACGCGGACGAAGTCACGGGCAGAAGCTAGTTAATCATAATACCACGTCTAGTGTGCTAGTAACCTTCACAATAAGAGTATTCAACTGCATCCGTGGACCGTTGAATATTTAAATAATCATCATCATCTTAATTTCAGCCGTCCAAGACGTTCACTGCTGGACATAGGCTTCCCCCAAAACTAGGGTCGGTGAGACGGGATGAGATTGGATGGTGCGAAGTCAATGTAATTGTAATGTGTGGTGCCAGACGTAAAGAACGTCTGGCACCACACATTACAATTACATTGACTTCATATATTTAAATAAATAATCCTTGAATAATTTGACACCTGACAACCGTCTAAGAATCTCATACAAAAGACTAAACCTTTCGTTTCAAAGAATCTACTTTTGTTTAGCTTTGTCACTTTATCAGACAATATCGTGTGATCTCGACCTTCAGAAATATTATGTCTTGTATCGGTTATATATCTCAAGGTCTGGTTTTCTGGAAGAAAGACTACTTATTACTTAGACATCTTAAAGTTAAACTCAATATTGCTACTTAGTTTCTTACAATCTATCACTCTCCTGCCCATATCCCAATTTATTTGTGGTCGGCGTAACATGTCTATCTCTTCCACACTTCTCTATCAGTCGTCATCTCAGTAGTCACCCCCTTTCTATCCGTACCATAATTTACACAGTTCATCCATCGTTTCTGTGGTCTACTCTTATAGACATCGACATTCATACTCAATACTTTCCTTACGACATTTTGCTCATTCCTCCATATCTCGTGACCATACCATGACAATAGATTCCCATTCAACTTTTCAGATATCGGTGCTACTTTCAGACTTACTCTTATGTGAAAGTTTAGTTACTTTCAAGTAGTTTCTTACAATCTATAACTCATTTTGTAAAAATAGTCTGATATGTAAAATAGTCTAACACTATGAAGAATACACAAATAAGCTCACCAACATCTAAAGGTTACACCGGTTACCTTCGCGTAGCAACTATCATAGCCGATATTCTTATTACTTCGTAAAACTCGTGGCCTTTTTATTTCTCGGCGACTTTCCGCCATCTTTGTCATTTAATCTTCCTGTTATCGTGTGACCTTGACCTTGGAATGTCAAGGTAATAGGGTTTCGTACATATATGTGTTTTGGAGTTTAGTTTATTGCAAGAGATTTAGAATTGTATGTGTTTACGACTTTCCTGTTCGGTGAATCATATTTTGGTTCAAGGTCAATTTATGACTACTTCATGGACAGTTGTATAAATATTTAAAAGTTACAAAATTCTTTAAGATTTATATATTTGACATCGTTAAATCAATAATACCATTTAGATTTGTCCTGTAAAGTCAGGGGAAGTTAATTGTTAAGCTCATTTACCACCAATTTAAATAGGTCGTGTATTCATATAACATATATGACGTGAAATTACTTTAACACGGGAATTTGACGTAGAGTGTCAATTTGTTTAATATTCATCGTAATATCCCATTATATATTATACTTATATATCCTACTAATATTATAAATGTGAAAGTTTGTGATGACTTTTGCATGTTTGTAACTCAATCACGCCAAAATGGCAGAAGAGATTGCTCTGAAATCTGGCACAGACATAGACTATAGCCTGGAATAACACATAGTATACTTTTTATCCCGGTAGTATGTTCTCGTGCGATAATTTTTGATTCGACCTTCACACGGGTTATACCCCTGGCAAAAGCTAGTATTATAAATTTGAAAGTTTTTTGAGAATGTATGAATGGATAGATTGATGGTTGGACGTTTGTTACTCTTTCACACAAAAACTACGAAAAGGATATGAATTCAATTATCCTCCTAAGGCCCAACGTACAACGTATTGACTTAAAAACAAAATCTCTTATACGCCCAATGTACTTTTAAATAAACACGAAATATCAACTTAAAAGTAGTTGTATTAAATTCCTTTCTAACTGATAGTACCCAGAAAATTTATTTGTTCTAAAAGAAAACTAGTTGAATGTGCTTAGGCCGGAATCATGTTAAACGATACTGTTTATTAGGGTTCCGTTGCCAAATGGCAAAAAACGGAACCCTTATAGATTCGTCATGTCTGTCTGTCTGTCTGTCCGTCCGTCCGTATGTCACAGCCACTTTTTTCCGAAACTATAAGAGCTATGCTGTTGAAACTTGGTAAGTAGATGTATTCTGTGAACCGCATTAAGATTTTCACACTAAAATAGAAAAAAAACCATAAATTTTGGGGTTCCCCATACATAGAACTAAAACTCAAAAAAATTTTTTTCATCAAACCCATACGTGTGGGGTATCTATGAATAGGTCTTCAAAAATGGTAATGAGGTTTGTAATACCATTTTTTTCTAAACTGAATAGATTCGCGACACTTCCAAAGTGATAAAATGTGTGTCCCCCCCCCCGTAACTTCTCACCGAAAATTGGTTTGAACGAGATCGAGCGAGTAGTTTTTTTTTTTAAACGTCATAAATCGTAAAACGCAATTTACCTTACATTCAATCAACTGAAATATAAAGTTAAAAAAAAAAAAACATTTATTTTTAAACCGAGAATACCTACAGGTTTGTACGGAACCCTCGGTGAAACCCTTGGCCGGTTTTTTTGTATTGTACATGGGGTGTTTTAGCTCATCATAGGAAACTTACCTTGGGCCTTACGACGTTAAGCTGACAGCGAGTTTAGAACTTGGATTAACATATAGGGTACTTTTTATCTCGATAGTAGCTATGTTCCCGTGGAATATTTTCCTACCTCGGGCTAAAGCTTATTATCAAAAATAAACTCTATGACGTACAAATCGGGTTACATTATAAAACTTGCAAGCTATCGCTATAAGCTATACTCATATTGCTCTATTTACGTATACCAACTCTTATTACGGGCACAATTACTATACATATAATTACACAATGCACAGGTTTATGAGACCACTAGTAATTAAAATTGCAACCTACATTTCTAGTGGTTTGCACTCTTCATGTTCCAGGAACATGAAGAGAGTCTTCGTGTTCAGTAACCAGAAAATTCTCCTAATGATTCCTAATTTTAGTTTAAAATTATACCAGCACTTATTTTTTTCTGAGTGGGACATCATCAAATGACGTCTCCCACTCTCGGCGGAACGGGAGGGCGAGTCAGACTTTTACTGACCAAAACCCACCCGTGTTCCTTCAGTTGCATGTGCCAGGGCCACGGTAACTTTTTTGAACAAATCCGTGACCCTTGCAGACCCCTTTTAATTTTTGCTAACATCTCTTTGAGGCGCGCGTGGAATACAACGCGCCGTCGACCCAGGCCTGGTCCTTACCGGGCGGCGAGCTACGTATTGCTCGTCAAAATCACGTAACACTCTGTCAGTCAGAATCTGAATCATTAAAAAAAAAATTGCTAAACCATTGCTTCATATGTTCGAGAACTTTTTCACATCAACAACTTAATGACGCAATGAATGTTGTGGAACTGTCAAAATGGAAGCCATTCCTACATTCAGTGTTTTACGCAATGACCCCTCTAGTAATTGACACTCACACGATACATTCAGTACCTTTAATACCGAAATAGCGTTTAATAAACAGTAATTCTAACTCATCCTTCAAGAAATACAAACATGTTTACACAGAAAATCACTTCATTACTTAATACTCTCTTGGCTTTCATGTTGCCCTGGTACCAAAGCTACCTCTTCGTTAATATTATTTACTTCAAAGATAATCTACCCAGTATTAAGAAATATAATAACATAAATAATCATTAAGTTTCTTTGGTTACATATTTGTTACTTAATCACCTCATTTCCTGGATTGACCTTTGACCTTGGGACTCATGGACGCGGAAAAAGGAACATGCTTTATATGAGCAACATACTGGTGTTACTTCCTTAATGTTCTGTAATGGTTTTCTCGTGTAAGTAGTAATAATATCCTTTGCCGTGTTAAAAGGATACCTAGGTTGCAGGACTGACAGTCCAAATTGCATTTGACGTAAAACAACACAACTTACAGTGGTTTATAAAGTAAAGGATTATGAAACAGGGTGTCAACTTCACTTAACGTCCATAGAAAAGAAAGGATCCTCTGACCTGGGTGCTTACGCTTGATTTTAATTCTGATCGATTGACAGTGAGTGGGATTTTGACGTTTCGTATTCTTGAGTTCGATTCTAGCGGCGAAATATGTTTAAATTGGGTGTCCATTTTGTAGAACTAAGTGGAATCGGGATCGGGCGTTGTTGTTGTTGTTCCAATGTTGATACTATTGTTTTCAAGAGTACCGAAGCACGTGTGCTTTAGATTGGAATTAAAATGAAGTTTGAAGAGTAAGCCTCCAGCACGGTGTTGTGTCTGGTGGCAACTGCCCGACGATTGATGTAGAAACGTTGTATATATTTACGGTAAACTATGCTTGCACGAAGCAGAATTTTGCATGACAACCGTGTGATGCGTAATTTGCATATGGCGGTTGTAGATACCGCTACAGACTAAAAGTGTCAATTTAAACCAAAAATCTATTCCCACTTTTCCCTCAAGTTGTGGGAAGAACCGATACTTAGAACTTTTTCTAATTCACATGATCGTAGAACATATAATTACAAAAGTGTTTCCCATCGAGTGCGTTGGAACCGGCGCGGTGGCAAGCGGAGCGTGGCTGATATTAATATTAACGCCCCCGTGGGAACATCTCGACGCGCTCAACAGGCAGTTCTACGAATTGTTAGTTACAGGTAAAACTTGTGAGCTGTGTTGATTTTAAGTGATAAGAATAGTAATTTGAAGAGTTCCAGTTCTGATTTCTGTACTAAAAGTAACGAAGCTAAGGTGAAAGGGTTCGCGACTCTATGATTCTATCGTCCAGGTAAAGCTTAGCTGGTCGTGGCTGCTCCGTGTGCATGTGGGATCTATTGAATAACAAGAATTGAAACCTCTCTATGCTATCTTCTTCGAATATCATTTTGCTCTAGGATATGTTGGTTTCCTCACGATGTTTCCTTTAACAGTTTTGGGAGCAGTGATGTTGAAATAAATTACAGAAAATAAAGTGCTTGCTTGGGTTTGAAACCACAACCTACATGCAACTCTTAAGTCACGGCCTGGGTCACCAGTGCTCAAACTTGGTTAGTTTTATCAAATTAAAAAATAAATTCGTTTAATAACTAAAATTAGCAACATCAACAGTTGAGCCGCAGGTTTAGTAACAAATGTGTCCACAAAAGACCATTTAAGACACCATCTACATGGTCTTCACATGATGTAAGCAAGATATGTCTGGACTTTAAAAGAGACTGTGACCTCTGAGTTTGTTTCGGCGCTTCATCTCAGAATAGACAGATAGGAAACGCTGACCTCATCTAGTTTAAAAAAATATAATTGACGTGTAAGTGTTTGAAAAAATCTACAAACAGAAATAAAATCATTTATCATTAAATAAAAACCTAAACTAGTTGCTTTGCAGGTAGGCAGCAGGTAAGCCAAAGCCACGTTTATGAAGGGACACTGGAAATGCGAGTGTCACGTTACTAATACCGTTGTTAACCTCTCAAAATAACCTAATTCCCTTGTATTTGGAATAGATATCCATCGGGCATCGCATCGGCTGGGTTTCAAACCGACTACCTCTAGCTAGCCAGCCACAATCAGTTGTGGTGTTGATTAAATATTTCTTAAGTGTTCTTTTATACATGTCGATTAAAATACACTGCTTATGCCCGCGGCTTCGCCCGCATGAATGTCGAAAAAAATCCGGACGCGACGGGAAGGGTCGGGCCCTTCCCGTCGCGTCGAATTACCTACCCGTGCGATTTTCCCCGTTTTTGCAACATTTTTCATTACTGCTCCGCTCCTCTTCATTGTATCGTGATGCTATATAGCCTATAGCCTTTCTCGATAAATAAGCTACCCAACACAAAAATAATTTTTCAATTCGAACCAGTAGTTCCTGAGATTAGCGCGATCAATCAAACAAACAAACATACAAACAAACAAACTCTTCAGCTTTATAATATTAGTATAGATTATTTTCTGTAGACGAGTCGCACGAAATTAATTTATTTGTGAGCGAATCAACAATTCCAAAAATACTTATTAGGTATAGGTTGATCTCCCTATCTGTTATGAAAAATATTTAAAAAATAATTTCAAATGCTCGATTCGCCCGTTTCGCATGAGTCAATTCGTGCGAATCGACGTAGGTGCCGGATAAAAACGACAAAACTAAATATTTATCTGTAAAAAAAATAACAACAGATTCGCACCACATGCCACTACCGTCTGTCAAACAAAAAAATCAAAGGTACACACATCCCACCCAAGTGAATCCTATCAATTCCTAAGGCTTCTGCTATCAAGTTTCCTCCAAACACCACTTTAATAAGACACCTCTCTTCCTCCATCAGTACCGCTTTTATTGAACAGAACGGATGAGGCGAAGGGGGCAGGGCAGGTCAAGGTATTGTGGCTAATAAGCTGGATTCTACCGCATGGTGACTGTTACTTGATATGTTGGTTTGAAGGAAATCTGTCGTGGCTTCGGAAAAAACTGGAGATAAATAAAATATCTAAGAGTTATACTAGTTTATAGAAAGAAAAGAAAGTACTAATTGGTAAATAATTAAGAGAAAAAAAATATGGTGCTTGAAAAATATAGTATGGTCACCCATCCAAGGACTGACCTTGACCAGTGTTGCTTTGCCCAGCAATTTTTTTTTTTAAGCTGACAGTGCTTTCTGAAAAGCAGATCCGAACGAAAAAAAATACAAAGCCTATACCTAAAGACCATATACAATAATACATTTTCACAGTTAAATCCCTTTAAAACAATGAAATAACATTTAGTGTAAGGTAAGTAAATGTATCCGAATTCCGCTTACGGAATACAAATATTTAATTTAACACAAAGAATGTTGCACCCTAATGCAAGAACGATACAGCTCACAATAGAAAAATCATTACCTTTTCATAACAGAAGTGGAATTGCTTTTATTGAAAATTCAATTTTAAAACTATAGTTGTAGAGTCTAATTTTCTATTTTCCATTTCTGGAATGGTTTGCTAAAAGATTTTGAAGCTTTTGCGTGTACTATAAGGTTGGTATTGGAGTGTTTTAAGGATTTTGATTCGTAATTTGCTCCGCTGCAGTAGGTAATATCGTTATATTGTGTTCTCGCAGATTTTGTTCGTTCGTAGTTTTGAAGAAAGATTTCGAGGTGTTTCACGGAAAAAAAACTTAGTATTTTAAAGGAAATATATTCTTTAGGATTTGATATTCAATTTAAGGGTAGTTTTCTATAGAAAAACCAGTAATTAGGGTGATTTTTGGCTTATCAATAGATGCACATATCCACCGTCCTCCAATGTTAAGCTGCGGTTGCTGCGGTCAATCCAAGGATGGGTGACCAGACCATTCATAACACATCGAGATCAAGTTGATACATCGCTGGTCATAGTGGAAATTTATTTTCTTTTCTTTCCATATAAATGTATGAACGTAAACGAAACAACCGTATGGTGCCGGAAGTATAGAATAGCACCATAACATTTCTTAACGTGAGTGTCGAAAGAGACGACTTAGGGACTTACGAGAGAATAGACAGCAGCGTTCTCTATGCATTTTCCCACCATACTGTAATCGCCAACTCGCCAGCCAAGCGTGGCGATTATGGTAAACCCCCCAAATTGGAGGAGGCCCATGTCCACCAGTGGACGTCTTTTGGCTGAAATGATGATGATGATGATGATGATGATGATGATGATTTGATGCTCATTGCTATCAGTTATCCCTTGTGTTACGAAATTACTCGGTCGATGAATAGTTCTAACCTTAGAATATCAGGACTTCAAGCCAAATAATCGTTTTGTACTACCAAGTTAGGCTAGGAACGCAAATACTCAGGCAGTTCAACCGATCCAGTCAATCGATAGTCTATTTAGTTTCCAGACTGAATCTAACTAGATTGGGGAGGTACCTGCGTTTAGTTACTATGTGCGGTCCAAACTTCTAATGGGTCTGGTATTTGTAATGTGTTTTAGTACTTTCAGTAACCTAATCAATCAAAATTAAAAATCATTTATTAAAATTAGTCTGAGCATCAGCACTTTTCAAACGTCAAAATTACATAAGACACTCCCCTAAATCGCCCGCCCTTTACCACTTCCTAGTGCTTTAGCTGGAAAGAAGAAGTGGCGCAACAAACTGTCCAGCAGCACAGCTGTCTGTCCAGTTAGAAGAACTTGATTCTATACAATAATAAGAAGTAAACATTAAGAGACACAAAACACTCACACAGACGTCATTACGTCATTTTCGAAAGGTAGTTGCTGAAAATCAGCGCTGTTGATGCTAGGTTCGTCTGAAGCCACAGCATATTGCTGAGCAACGACCTGTTCTTGCACAGATGCGATGCACAGGTTAATTGTTATTTAATATTGTGGTTTATTCGTTATAAGAGTAGATAATTATTGCAATCTACAATCGGCATTTTGTTTTTGTTTTGTATATGTGATGTAATTGCCAATGTCGTAACATACTCTGTTTTGTCTTTGGTCACTAGTCATAAATCACAAGCAATGTCAATATTGCTAAACTGTTAAGTTTTATTGCTTTAAATACGGGGCTTTTGGCTACGTTGCATTTTAGGTATCTTTTTAATTTTTATTTTGTAATGTGCTTTTTGTTTGTGCAGAATAAACAATTTTTCTTTCTTAAAACATTAAATTAAATAATTTGCAAGATGTCAGCTAGCCAACCCAATATACCAACAAATAAAATTATAACTATAAACAAACAAACAAACAATCTGTCTGCGAAGCCTTTTTACAACTATGTTGTGGTTGGCTTCTAGTATAACTAGATGCAACTGAATACCAATATTTGGCGGACTGCATATCCACCATTTTAATAATTGAGTCTGTTTAAATATTTATTTATCATCATCATCATCATTCCAGCCGTAACTCGTCCACTGCTGGGCATAGGCCTCCCCAATTTTAGGGGCTTTGCCATAATCGCCACGCTTAGTATGCGAGTTGCCGATGCAATCGCCAAATCGCCTGCCAAGCGTGGCAAAATGGTGGTAAAATGAATTGAGATTGCTGCTGCCCATTCTCTAGTAAGTTCCTTAGTCGCCTTTTACGGCGGGAAGAAATGGGTATGATGCCATTCTTTAAGTCCAGCACTATACGGACAATGTGTGTGTGTGTGTGTGTGTGTTAATATTTTTCTCTGAATTGTTATTTTATTGTTTGTTTTAATTACGCACGTTTTTAAAGTGCACGTGTTTTCATCGTTTTGATTTTGATAATTACAATAAATGATGTAATCAACTTTTTGTAACAACATTTTTATTGAACAGAGCATCCATGGAGTTTCTTGCTCGTTTTTCTCCATAGGTCTCCTACTACGCTTCATCTTTCTGACTCACCGCCCCTTGACTATTCAAAAGTGCCTGTAATTGGTTTATGTTAAGATTTACTTAAAATAAACCAATTACAGGCACTTTGAGTTTGAAATAAAAATAAAAAACTTTCTCCAGGTAAATTATTTTCAGAATATTGAAACTAAAATAACCCAACCTACTCACTAACTTGTCATTTTTTAATATTATTACTAACTTTCATCCGCCTTTCGTATACTTATATAAATAACCAGAATGACAACAATTCCAACAAAAAAAAACTTTTCGAGCATATTTTTCACAGCCAATGAAGTGTGCCCAAATGCGCGCTGACCCGGCAACAATACGAAGCTAATTTTGAGTTATACCACGAATCCACAATGTTCCCATTAATTTGTGATATAAAATTATAATCATGCTGCATGGATAACTAACTAAGCTTTGCCCCTCGGTTTCACTCGTGTTCTAGGGAAATATATTATGCATCTACACTTCCGTCATCGAAAGTAATCTATATATTAATACGTGAAGCGAAAACTTTGGATCCCTTTTTACGAAAATTGAGCGGACGGAGGAGTATGAAATTTCGCACACTTATATTTTATACAGAGAAGAAGTGACGAATGCTAATAATTTTTTAATTATGCGTAAAAATACATTATTTTCAATAAATAACACGTTACACACACTACTATTCATTACCGTTTATTTAATACACACATGCCCAAATCGAGTATATATTTGTTTTTGGTAGTATTTGTCTATACCTTACTGAATGTCAAATATAATTATGGATTACGAAATTACGAAAGTTTATTGTCGAAATCTGTGGTCCAATCGAGAATATCTGTCTTTAATATTTTCAACCGACGAAAAAAAACGGAGGAGGTTCTCAATTCGACGCGTATATTTTTTTTTTTTTTTTTTTATGTATGATCAGGCATAACTTTTTACATAGTGGTCCGATTGTGACAATTCTTCTTCTATTGGAAAGGGTATACTCCCAAGGTGGTCCCATATAAATTTGGAAAACAAAATCGAACCCTAAGGGTTGGAAAACAGGGGATGATTGATTGTTCACTCACTGACACTCACAACTTTTTACATAGTGGTCCGATTGTGACAATTCTTCTTCTATTGGAAAGGGTATACTCCCAAGGTAGTCCCATATAAATTTGGAAAACAAAATCGTACCCTAAGGGTTGGAAAACAGGGGATGATTGATTGTTCACTCACTGATTGTAACGTATAAACACGCATGTTCTTGTTACATAGTAGTCCGATTGTGACAATTCTTCATCTATTGGAAAGGGTTTACTCCCAAGGTGGTCTCATATAAATTTTGAAAACAAAATCGAACCCTAAGGGTTGGAAAACCGCGTGATTGTTCGAAAGAGATACCGTGACCCTGGCACATGGGCAACTGATGGAACATGGGTGGGATTTAGTCAGTAAAAGTCTGACACGCCCTCCCGCTCCGCCCAGAGCGGGAGAAGTCATTTGATGATTTCCCATCCAGAAAAAAAAAAGGGTTGGAAAACAGGGGATGATTGATTGTTCACTCACTGACACTCACAACTTTTTACATAGTGGTCCGATTGTGACAATTCTTCTTCTATTGGAAAGGGTATACTCCCAAGGTAGTCCCATATAAAGGAAATTAATTTTAAAGGAAATATATTCTTTAGGATTTGATATTCAATTTAAGGGTAGTTTTCTATAGAAAAACCAGTAATTAGGGTGATTTTTGGCTTATCAATAGATGCACATATCCACCGTCCTCCAATGTTAAGCTGCGGTTGCTGCGGTCAATCCAAGGATGGGTGACCAGACCATTCATAACACATCGAGATCAAGTTGATACATCGCTGGTCATAGTGGAAATTTATTTTCTTTTCTTTCCATATAAATGTATGAACGTAAACGAAACAACCGTATGGTGCCGGAAGTATAGAATAGCACCATAACATTTCTTAACGTGAGTGTCGAAAGAGACGACTTAGGGACTTACGAGAGAATGGACAGCAGCGTTCTCTATGCATTTTCCCACCATACTGTAATCGCCAACTCGCCAGCCAAGCGTGGCGATTATGGTAAACCCCCCAAATTGGAGGAGGCCCATGTCCACCAGTGGACGTCTTTTGGCTGAAATGATGATGATGATGATGATGATGATGATGATGATTTGATGCTCATTGCTATCAGTTATCCCTTGTGTTACGAAATTACTCGGTCGATGAATAGTTCTAACCTTAGAATATCAGGACTTCAAGCCAAATAATCGTTTTGTACTACCAAGTTAGGCTAGGAACGCAAATACTCAGGCAGTTCAACCGATCCAGTCAATCGATAGTCTATTTAGTTTCCAGACTGAATCTAACTAGATTGGGGAGGTACCTGCGTTTAGTTACTATGTGCGGTCCAAACTTCTAATGGGTCTGGTATTTGTAATGTGTTTTAGTACTTTCAGTAACCTAATCAATCAAAATTAAAAATCATTTATTAAAATTAGTCTGAGCATCAGCACTTTTCAAACGTCAAAATTACATAAGACACTCCCCTAAATCGCCCGCCCTTTACCACTTCCTAGTGCTTTAGCTGGAAAGAAGAAGTGGCGCAACAAACTGTCCAGCAGCACAGCTGTCTGTCCAGTTAGAAGAACTTGATTCTATACAATAATAAGAAGTAAACATTAAGAGACACAAAACACTCACACAGACGTCATTACGTCATTTTCGAAAGGTAGTTGCTGAAAATCAGCGCTGTTGATGCTAGGTTCGTCTGAAGCCACAGCATATTGCTGAGCAACGACCTGTTCTTGCACAGATGCGATGCACAGGTTAATTGTTATTTAATATTGTGGTTTATTCGTTATAAGAGTAGATAATTATTGCAATCTACAATCGGCATTTTGTTTTTGTTTTGTATATGTGATGTAATTGCCAATGTCGTAACATACTCTGTTTTGTCTTTGGTCACTAGTCATAAATCACAAGCAATGTCAATATTGCTAAACTGTTAAGTTTTATTGCTTTAAATACGGGGCTTTTGGCTACGTTGCATTTTAGGTATCTTTTTAATTTTTATTTTGTAATGTGCTTTTTGTTTGTGCAGAATAAACAATTTTTCTTTCTTAAAACATTAAATTAAATAATTTGCAAGATGTCAGCTAGCCAACCCAATATACCAACAAATAAAATTATAACTATAAACAAACAAACAAACAATCTGTCTGCGAAGCCTTTTTACAACTATGTTGTGGTTGGCTTCTAGTATAACTAGATGCAACTGAATACCAATATTTGGCGGACTGCATATCCACCATTTTAATAATTGAGTCTGTTTAAATATTTATTTATCATCATCATCATCATTCCAGCCGTAACTCGTCCACTGCTGGGCATAGGCCTCCCCAATTTTAGGGGCTTTGCCATAATCGCCACGCTTAGTATGCGAGTTGCCGATGCAATCGCCAAATCGCCTGCCAAGCGTGGCAAAATGGTGGTAAAATGAATTGAGATTGCTGCTGCCCATTCTCTAGTAAGTTCCTTAGTCGCCTTTTACGGCGGGAAGAAATGGGTATGATGCCATTCTTTAAGTCCAGCACTATACGGACAATGTGTGTGTGTGTGTGTGTGTGTTAATATTTTTCTCTGAATTGTTATTTTATTGTTTGTTTTAATTACGCACGTTTTTAAAGTGCACGTGTTTTCATCGTTTTGATTTTGATAATTACAATAAATGATGTAATCAACTTTTTGTAACAACATTTTTATTGAACAGAGCATCCATGGAGTTTCTTGCTCGTTTTTCTCCATAGGTCTCCTACTACGCTTCATCTTTCTGACTCACCGCCCCTTGACTATTCAAAAGTGCCTGTAATTGGTTTATGTTAAGATTTACTTAAAATAAACCAATTACAGGCACTTTGAGTTTGAAATAAAAATAAAAAACTTTCTCCAGGTAAATTATTTTCAGAATATTGAAACTAAAATAACCCAACCTACTCACTAACTTGTCATTTTTTAATATTATTACTAACTTTCATCCGCCTTTCGTATACTTATATAAATAACCAGAATGACAACAATTCCAACAAAAAAAAACTTTTCGAGCATATTTTTCACAGCCAATGAAGTGTGCCCAAATGCGCGCTGACCCGGCAACAATACGAAGCTAATTTTGAGTTATACCACGAATCCACAATGTTCCCATTAATTTGTGATATAAAATTATAATCATGCTGCATGGATAACTAACTAAGCTTTGCCCCTCGGTTTCACTCGTGTTCTAGGGAAATATATTATGCATCTACACTTCCGTCATCGAAAGTAATCTATATATTAATACGTGAAGCGAAAACTTTGGATCCCTTTTTACGAAAATTGAGCGGACGGAGGAGTATGAAATTTCGCACACTTATATTTTATACAGAGAAGAAGTGACGAATGCTAATAATTTTTTAATTATGCGTAAAAATACATTATTTTCAATAAATAACACGTTACACACACTACTATTCATTACCGTTTATTTAATACACACATGCCCAAATCGAGTATATATTTGTTTTTGGTAGTATTTGTCTATACCTTACTGAATGTCAAATATAATTATGGATTACGAAATTACGAAAGTTTATTGTCGAAATCTGTGGTCCAATCGAGAATATCTGTCTTTAATATTTTCAACCGACGAAAAAAAACGGAGGAGGTTCTCAATTCGACGCGTATATTTTTTTTTTTTTTTTTTTATGTATGATCAGGCATAACTTTTTACATAGTGGTCCGATTGTGACAATTCTTCTTCTATTGGAAAGGGTATACTCCCAAGGTGGTCCCATATAAATTTGGAAAACAAAATCGAACCCTAAGGGTTGGAAAACAGGGGATGATTGATTGTTCACTCACTGACACTCACAACTTTTTACATAGTGGTCCGATTGTGACAATTCTTCTTCTATTGGAAAGGGTATACTCCCAAGGTAGTCCCATATAAATTTGGAAAACAAAATCGTACCCTAAGGGTTGGAAAACAGGGGATGATTGATTGTTCACTCACTGATTGTAACGTATAAACACGCATGTTCTTGTTACATAGTAGTCCGATTGTGACAATTCTTCATCTATTGGAAAGGGTTTACTCCCAAGGTGGTCTCATATAAATTTTGAAAACAAAATCGAACCCTAAGGGTTGGAAAACCGCGTGATTGTTCGAAAGAGATACCGTGACCCTGGCACATGGGCAACTGATGGAACATGGGTGGGATTTAGTCAGTAAAAGTCTGACACGCCCTCCCGCTCCGCCCAGAGCGGGAGAAGTCATTTGATGATTTCCCATCCAGAAAAAAAAAAGGGTTGGAAAACAGGGGATGATTGATTGTTCACTCACTGACACTCACAACTTTTTACATAGTGGTCCGATTGTGACAATTCTTCTTCTATTGGAAAGGGTATACTCCCAAGGTAGTCCCATATAAATTTGGAAAACAAAATCGAACCCTAAGGGTTGGAAAACAGGGGATGATTGATTGTTCACTCACTGATTGTAACGTATAAACACGCATAACTTTGTACAGAGTAGTCCGATTTTGATAATTCTTTTATTGTTGGATAGGGTATACCTTGCCAAGTATTATTAGTACATTAAAGCCACAAAAAAATCATAAAATAAAAACTTTTTAACAAAAAATTAAACCGCCGAAAAACTGAAAAGCATAAAATAATAAACCTTAAAATTTTGAGTCGGCGCTGAAAAATCAATGAACAAGGAACACTCAAAGCGCCGACTCATAATTTTAAGGTTTATTATTTTATGCTTTTCAGTTTTGTGTCTATAGTCTTGCTGAATATGTCAAGTATAACCAACCATAAGTACTAAATATGACAACATGAAGTAAATGCTGTTCTGTCACATATCAAAACTGTAATCTTATGTAATACTTTTAAATAATCTATATAATGTATTAATACGTGAAGCAAAAACTTTGCACATCGTTGTAAGAACATTGTGCGAACGGCGGGGTATGAAATTTGGCACATTTAAAGTTTATTTGGAGAAGTAGTGCTGAAACTAATATTTGTAGGTATATATGAACGAATAATGGTCGAGTTTCGACCTCTGGGCGACCACTAGTAATAATAAAGAGGTTTAGTTTGTAATTTTGTTAATTTGTTCAAAGGTAGTAATATACTAATCATCTCTGGAACTACTAGTCAGATATGGAGAAATATTTTTGTATTCGATAGCCCAATTATTATTGGAAGGTTGTGTAACATCACGCCACAACCCTGAGGTACCGAGCAAAATAACCTGGAAACAACTCTAACTGAAAACGTAGTTAAAGCGGGGGCGGGTGATGGTGGGTCAGGGGGCAAGTTTTCACGCGGAGGAAGTGGCAGGCAGAAGTTAGTTTTTTTATATAATAGTTATAGATAATACCCGCTAATTATTGTCCCACTGCAAGGCAAAGGTCTCTTGTCATACGCAGAAGACATAAGCATGGATTACCTTGCTTGCTCAATGCAAACCAATTTTAACTATAAGTCATCACAATCAGCCCGTAATGTTCGCACAGGCCTCCTTTCCCTGTTAGAGAACTACAAATCCAGTATTATAATTACGAACACACTTTTTATTACAATTCAAGGATATTAAACAAATTCTGTATCCATTGTCTAATAGGTTTGAAAAATTGCTCTGCTCTACAACGTGAATAGCGCAATGAACGTGGTTGAATTGAGAGGACTTACAATAAATTCTCATTTTATATGAGTTTTGCTACTACCCCACTGGTTTCCTAACAATGTTCTTCTTTTTCCAATGTCAGTAGATACTATCTATACTAATATTATAAAGCTGAAGAGTTTGTTTGTTTGATTGAACGCGCTAATCTCAGGAACTACTGGTTCGAATTGATAAATTCTTTTTGTATTGGGTAGCCTATTTATCGAGGGAGGCTATAGGCTATATAAAATCACGCTACAACTAAGAGGAGCGGAGCAGTAATGAAAACTGTTGCAAAAACGGGTAAAATGTATTCCTTTTGAGAGTTTCCGTTGCGTGCGCTGCGTAAACGGTTAAAGTAACGCAAAAATCATGTATAACGGAATTATTACTTTTAAAAAGTTCTAAAAAAAAAATCCGCGAGAGCATATGTCTATCTTTTAAGGTTGACTCACTATAACTCAAAAGGAGCGAGCAGCAACGAAAAATGGACGAAAACTAGCAGGCAAATCGATGCGACGGGAAGGGTCAGGGGAGCAAAAATTTGACGCGGACGAAGTCGCGGGCAGAAGCTAGTCTGAGATAAACTGCGAAAAAACAAATCAATTGAACAAGGTTTTTGTTTTTTGTATACGGATAAAAGCTATGGAAATTATTTTGTATTCATTCGTCTAGCCAACTGTGTGTAATTCCGGTGCAAACATTAACAAACTAATATTCTGTAAATAATAGATGTACACCACAAATCACATTGATATTGTGGAAGCCATCAGCTTGCAGAGTTGCAATTTCATTGACAATTTATAACCCCCGACACAAAAAGAGGGGTGTTATAAGTTTTGACCGCTATGTGCATCTGTCTGTGGCATCGTAACTCTTAAATGGGTGAACCGATTTGGGTGCGATTTTCTTTATTTAAAAGAAGGATTTCTAGCAGTAGATCTTAGCTGTGTTGTATAAAAATCGTTAAAGTTTACCATAACGATATTTTGATCAAAATATTTTCTGCATTTTTTTTTTAAACTTTTCCCTCTAAAAGTTTAATCTGCTTATTCAAATAATGACTAAACCTATACATATTATTACTATTTCACAGAGCCGTTCTTTTAATTTCAGAGAAAAGTACATTTCTCGGAAAAATCTGATTTCAATTTTCATTCACAATCACAAAAGCCATTTTCATTTGAATTTATTATTTTCGAGTAAATATAAACGAGAACTAAACAAAGCTTTATTTATTCCCAACAAAATTCCTCATAACTGCACCATTACGAAGTGAAATATGTCATAATTTTATGCCATTAAAACTAAAAGTGTCGATCGATAAAACTAAATTTGCCAACGTAATAGGGTTGCCAAAACTGTTTTTCTCAACTCATTTATGGGGTTCGGCTCCAGTCTATCCGAATACTGTTACTCCTAGTATCTAATACCTACTGGTTGTCAGACTTATAGGCTTATGACTACCGATAACCAATGTCAAAGATTTACGAATGCCAGCTGGAACCAACGGCGTCACGTGCTTTCCGAGGCACTTAACATTGACAACTAGTCTTACCAAGGGGTATCATCCTACACAGTAACTATATAAGGTGTATCTATTCATACACGAAATATTTTATGGGGTACACCTGTAGGTGGTAAAGAAGTTATAGAAGCAAAAAGAAATTTTTTATCTAAGCGTTTTTGAATTTTCGTAATTATTATAATTTTAAAACTACTTGAGACGTTTTGCATAAAACCTTTACTCCAAATTCTATGAATGGCCCGTCTGACGCTGCGAGGGTGACGACCGGACGGCACGAGCATGGCCGCGGTGTCTCGGGCCATAAAAAATAAGAAGGAGCCAATATTTCTTATGTGCGTCAAATATTTTATAAATATTAAATATAAAAAAAAACCTTAGAATTTTTTTTTTCGTTGCTATAGCTTCTTTACCACCTACAGGTGTACCTCTTGAAATATTTCGTGTATGAATAGATACACCTTATATGGGTTGTGGACAGACAGGTGTTCCATGTAAAATACTAGTATTCAGCTGCATTCGGTTAGACTGGAAGACCTAATAAAGTTGAAAAAAGGTTAGGCAGATGAAACAAAAAGTATTTGTTTGAATTTTTCCTGTGTCAAGCAGCATTGACTGTCAGTCTGTTCACGAGCACTGATCCAGCAGTACAAGCTCCTACTACGATGAAATCATAGGAAGTGCCATCTGTGGAACATTTTTGTCACCAGTCCACGGACTGATCGATTGATTTTAATTATTTCTAACCACAAGCTAATTATTTTGATTGAATCTCAGTGACTGCGTAATCGCTCGCATGATTTCTGGTTCAATGCATGAAAATAATGAGTTTAAATAACAACTCGTGTCAAAATTAACGCTGAGCCTGAACAAAGGATTGCTGTCAGTCGCTCATTCATTATTATGATGGAATACAATTTTTTAAAAGAATAACCATAAAGTTTCTTACCGTCCCTTCTCCATAGTAATCAACAAGATAGAACACCTAGCTTCTGACGTTTCATAATTAAGTGTCCATGTAGATTTTTGTGAAATAAAAATATGTTGATTTTGATTGACTGCTCGGAAACATGACTTAATTGGTATAGAGTGCTAAGGTGATTTTTTTCAATTAACTCACGCTGTATTTAACTGTCAAAATGACTTTGACACAAGCATTTTTTGGAAATAAACGAATAATCTGCATTTTATTTATTTATGTATGCTCAATTGACTTGTGCACAAGAAAATACGTAACAAAAAAGAAACATTTAACACTAAAAACATACATTTTCAACAAAGTCTGACCCCATTATTAGCAAAAGGTGACAGATAGGCGGTTGATTCATGTACAGACGCCAACACATCAAGCTACTACAATCTGTCAGATTTCTTTGATAGATTTTCGACTTTATTTCTAGAGCATTAGGTTCAAGGTTCATTGGGAAAAATTGACAGTTTCGGGTAGCTTGATCTGGTGGCGTCTGTACAGAACTGCTGTTGGACTCAGCTGAATCCGGATAGACTGGAAGCCAACCCCAATTTAGTCAGGATTGCAAATGATGATTTCCAGTAAAATTTTATCCATTCCATAAATTTAAGATTTGATCTAAAAACCCCTTTTATTTTTATGTAGCAAAATAATTATCTGCAGAAAAATTACATAGGTTTCTTTATGCTCTCATTTAAAAGAAATACAGAACTATTATTTTTCATTAAAACATCTCAGTTTCAAATTCATGATGAGCTCATTAAACTAACTAAATTAAAATCTAATATTATTTAACGTAACATTGCCAACCCTAGAGTAGTTATAACTGGTTCCAACTGGTTTTAACTAGTTCTCTCCAGTAGTGAGAATTTTCGCATTAACATAAACATGTTATATGTAACTGTGCGGAGGATGGAATTTATCTTCAAGCTGTTAAAACAGAGAATTTGGGAGTTAAATAAAAGATCATTAAAATTTGTGGGGATGAAAAGGGGGCTGTAAATATTCACATTTTGATCATTATAGCAAAAATGATGATGAGCAACTGTCAGCAAGTTTGTTCGTCTGCTCTCAAAATGTGAATGAAAACATCGTGTGGAAACCAGCTTGTCTTGGAGCTTAACGAAGAAAGCTTCAGTTTTAGAAATTGGTAAAAATATCAGTGCTCCTTGAAAAATTACAAAAACAGTTGATCAATTACGGGCCATTGACCTTCGCCAATCGATGGTGATTTTTGTTTCACCCAATACCGCTCAGCGCAAACGAAGTAATAGCGGGTGATGCGACGCGATGTGACAGATCGGGGAACAAGAAACTTCACGGGGAACGAAGTCGTGAGCCAAAGTTAGTGTGGTAGACAACCACTAACAAGAAACCATTCAATTCCATCGCGATGTATTTCTCCGTAGGACTTTGGAGTCTAGTTTTGTGCCCGGTCGATGACAAAAGGGTCGTTTCGTATTGCAGTGGAAGATAACGTCAGCAAAATATGTGTGTGTACTACGTATAATCTATCATTTCATCGGGGAATACAGGTGTGGTGTACAGGGCTCGGAACCGGTTTGAAAAGAGCGGTTAATTGCGATTAAATACCGGTAAATATATCGTTCCTTCATTTACCGGTTAAGCAAGTGAACTGTTTTTATGTAACCCAAATGATAAAGGTTACCGGTTACATAGGCACAAACGGTTTTGACACCCAAATTAACCGGTTAATTTCATAATTTGTACCTAATTTGTTTTCGTCTATTTGTTTAACACTTTCTAGAAGTTATAGTGACATTACCCCAGAAAATATTATGAAAAACAAAAATGGTTCATCTGAGAACGACAAATACAACCGAAGAACTTAAATGGTGCGGGTAGATTCATGTTTCTACTCGCTTAGTTGCGCGCCCGCAAGCGTCGAGCATACCTACGCCAGTCGTCAGCCACTCCTCGTTCATTGCGTTTGGATTTTGGACAATTCGTAAACTCACAGCGGAGAGGAGATATACTTATTTTTATTCGTGTGGTGAATGTGATAGATCAGTATTTATTATGGGGAGAAAAAAAGTGAATAGAATCTATTCCATGTTTACGTACGACGAACAAATCAAAAATCCAAGTGTCTAATGGAAGGCTGTAATGCAACTATCAAAGTAAGTCGTTTTCTCTATTCTAATCTTTATAATCATGATTGCTGCGTACCTATTTTGTTATACTTTATGTATATTTACACAGCTATGGTAAACGAATACTCACATAACAAGTACTTAAGTACTTTTTGACTGGCCACGGACCTACCGATTTCGAACCGAACCGCCAGAAAAGAATTGAAATCGGATCTCTAGAATGTTACACAAAATCCGTTACACGCCTACTGATCCGACAGTAGGTATGAGGACGGTACCGTATTGGTAGGTATGTGACGTGTGGTACATTTTGTATTGCATTCTAACCTTCCGATTTCTCGGCCCTAGGTCAGTGGCCAGTCTTGAACGAAACGAAAATACTCATTGCTAATTTTTTTTAATGCGACTTCAATCAAATCAAATCCTATGGAATTTCATATTCATTGACAATCGCGTACAGTACGACACAACTTAGATGTAGCATCGGCAAAATTAAGAAATCGTAAAACCAATCACATCCGAACTGAGTGCGCCTTCAAAATCACTAATCTTTAGGTACTAATTGCTTTAGAAGAAAATGATTTTTATGCAAACTCAATAACTTGTAAAGTTGTTGTACTATAAGTTGTTTATTTTTGTTCGAATTGTTGTACACCGATGCTACATCTAACAAGAAGACTGCCAAGATTGTCCGCCTCTGATTTCAATGATTTTATATGTTGTTATGTTTGAGTAAGTGGGTAATTACCCAAAAGGAACTCACGCAACGCTCAATAGTTTCAGAGTTGCTTCTACCGAGCAACTTAAGGGGCACATGGCGTCCATAGCGGACTCCCGGCCACCGTAGGCGCGAGCTTGCGGGTGGCGAGCAATGGGTAGCTCGCCCTCGCCACCCGGTAAGGACCAAGCTCGAGTCGACGGCGCGTAGTGTTCCACGCGCGCCTCAAAGAGATGTCAGCAGCAGTGTAGGGGTCTACTAGGACCGATGCCTGCCGAGGTCGCGTGATTGTTCGAAAGAGATACCGTGACCCCGGCACATGGGCAACTGATGGAACACGGGTGGGTTTTAGTCAGTAAAAATCTGACACGCCCTCCCGCTCCGCCCAGAGCGGGAGAAGTCATTTGATAATTTCCCATCCAGAGAAAAAAATAAAAAGGGGGGCACACCTAGTGTAACGCCCTAGAAAAAGGCGATTTTTTGGAATTTTTATTAAAAAAAAACTACTTTATTCATTGTTTCAAAATTTTAAGAGTATATTTATACATGTTTTAAGAATATACAGCGAAATTTTTGAAACATAATTTTTTAAATATTTTTTTACACACGATCTCTGACGGCACGAAAAAAAGGTCTTCCACTGTTGCAATAATTCCGGCCTTCTTTGTGGATGAAATCTAAAAAAATAACTTGTTAAACTAGTAGATATTGTCCGTACAATGCCATAATCAAAAAAAAAAAAACTAAAATTGACAAAATAATATTTATTAAAAAAAAAAACTACTTTATTCATTGTTTCAAAATTTTAAGAGTATATTTATACATGTTTTATGAATATACAGCGAAATTTTTGAAACATAATTTTTTAAATATTTTTTTACACACGATCTCTGACGGCACGAAAAAAAGGTCTTCCACTGTTGCAGTAATTCCGGCCTTCTGTGAGGGATTTAATCATTAAAATATACGCATGTTCATAGACACTGTTTATTATTTGACACAACTATTATAGATTTAAAACAAACGACATGCAGTGTCAAACGGTACTGAATGGCCAGTACTCACACTCCTCTTCACTGCATGATCGTGGTCATAAGGAGTTCAGGAAACTCCTAAGCCGTTCCGCAATTTCAACAGCCGCGGTCCAGCTATAGCTTTTGTTAGTATATCTGCTTCCATGTCTTCGGTTCGCAGATACCTGACCTCTATCCTGCCGTCCGTTATGCAATTTCTAATGAAGTGCATTTTTAAATCAATGTGTTTGGACTTGGAATTGACCATAGTGTTTTGACTTAACTTAAGGGCAGCTTAGTTATCGGTAAATATTACTATGCTTTCATAGTTGGCCCCAAGATCTCTGAATACACTTTTTAGATGAATGGCCTCTTTCGCAGCTTCAGTCAATGCTACATATTCCGCTTCGGCAGTAGATAGCGCAACAGATTTTTGTTTCTTCGACATCCAGCTTATAGCCGTTCCAGCATATTTAAAACAAAAGCCCGAAAAGGACTTCCGGTCGAGCTTGCATGCGCCCCAATCTGCGTCAGCCATGCCATGTAGTTCTTGGCAAGTTTTCCTGAATATAACACCAACGCCTTTGGTTCCTTTTAAATAACGCAGCACATTTTTTGCGCACTTGAAATGCTCTTCGCCGTAATAGTCATTAAACTGAGAGAGATAGCTAATGGCAAACATTATATCTGGTCGAGTTGCCACAGCCAGATACATGAGCGTACCAATCAAATTTTTGTACGGCAGATTGTTCTTTTCACCTCTTTCTCCTTTTTCTAGTTTAAGACCTGGTTCTATGGGCGTCGATGTGGCCTTGCAATCTTCCATTTTAAATTTTTTAAGAGTGTCTTCTATGAACTTCTCTTAGTTCAGTTTGATTTCATCGCCCTTATAGGTAACATCTATTCCTATTATCCGTTTAGGTGTTCCTAAGTCTTTTAATTCAAATTTGGCATTTAACATGTCTTTTATTTCTTGTAGCTTTCTGGGACATGAATAGGCAACTAACAAATCGTCGACATATATTATTATTATGACTTTTACTCCTCTTTTCTCTTGTATGTATAGACATGGGTCAGCTTCCGATGCTTTGAAACCTATGTTCTTTAATTCTGTGTCGAGTTTCTTGTACCATTGCCTCCCTGCCTGTTTGAGTCCATATCTTATATCTTTAAACGAGCAATTTTTGTATATATATATATATATAATCTGAATCTTGGAAACGGCTCCAACGATTTTCATGAAATTTTGTATACAGGGGGTTTCGGGGGCGATAAATCGATCTAGCTAGGATTTATTTTTATAAAATGTCGTTTTATTCGTGTTTTCAATGACCAACTTTATCGATAATCAACTTGAACATAAACTTATTATGTGTGTTTAAACACAATTTACCAAAAAATACCGAGCAAAGCTCGGTCAACCAGATATTTAAGCTTTTATAAGATGACATACTTTTCCTTTAGGATTGTTTTTTATGTCTTTTAGCATACTCATTGTTTTGTTGTACAAAGTTAAATTTTCCTGTTTATTTTCTTCAACCATGATTTCAGTCAGATATTCTTCTAAATAGTCAGGATACTTCATTACTATTTTTTCTTCTAGTTCACCATTTAGGTATGCCGTTGTAACATCCATCTGGTTCAATTTCAAGCCTTCTTCCATGGCTATTCCAACAACAGATCTTATTGAACTCAGTTTAGCTACGGGAGCGTATGTTTCATTGAAGTCAACGCCTGGTCGCTGAGTGAAGCCCCGTGCTACTAGTCTGGCTTTCTTTGTTATACTGTTGTCAGGTCCTATTTTATTTTTAAGAACCATTTTGTAGTCCACTTCTTTCATGTCTTTGTTCTTCTTTTCTATTTTCCAGGTTCCATTTTTAACATGTGCTCTAATTTCGGCTTTTATAGCATCATGCCAGTATTCATCATCTTCATTCTCATCAGATATGTTGGATACCTCTGAAAGTAGTTGACATTCTTCAGGATGGTCTAATATAAAATCTCTGGTCCACGCGGGTGGACGCCTCTCTCTTTGCGGTCTCCCATTTTCAGGTATTTCTATAACCTCTGATGCGTCATCGTAAGACTCTATGTCTTCTACCGAAGAAACTTCATCTTCTTGCTCATTGAAATTTTGTAAGGTATTTTCCTTTTCATTCTCGGTTATTTCAATTTCTATGGGTTGTATTCTTTCATTTTTCTTATCATTACCTTTAATCTTGTTTTCTTTTTCAGGTATCCTAGAGTGTTCTCTTTCGTTAGTAAGTTTATCATAGCTCTGACTTTCTTCTTCGAAGTACATCTTGTCTATGACTTTTATGTCCCTGCTTATCACTACATCATCTTCTTCGGGTATGTACACTCTGTAAGCCTTTGAGGTCAGTGAGTACCCCATAAATACGCCTTCTTTGGCATTTTGGGTCAGTTTGCCTCGTTTGTTCTTTTTCAAAACAAAAGTCTTCCTGCCGTACACGTAAAGATGATGTCCACATGGTTTGCGGCCAAGCCATTTCATGAACGGTGTTTCGCCATCCAGTGCTTTGGAAGGGCTACGATTTATTAGGTAGTTTGCGGTTGCTACCGCTTCCGCCCAGAGTTTTTTAGGTGCCTTGGCCTTGATTAACAGACATCTGGCTTTATCTAATAACGATCTGTTCTTTCTCTCGCTGATCCCATTTTGTTGAGGGGTGTAAACTGTGGTCAACCTTCTTTGGATGCCATGCGATTTGAGAAAAGCATCGAATTCCTTGTTGCGGTATTCCGTGCCATTGTCTGTCTGCAGGTTCTTTATTTTCTTGTTGTGGAACGTCTCAACTTCATTTTTATATTCTTTGAAAACGTTGAAAACGTCACTCTTCCTTTTTATAAAATAGACGTGACAATAGCGACTAAAGTCGTCTGTAAAAGTAACATAATACTTTGATCCTGCTAGTGTATCGCATTCAAACGGTCCACAAACGTCACTATGGATTATCTCCAGGTTATCAGTTGTGTATAGATCATGTCTTATAAAAGGTAACCTGGACAATTTGCCTTTGATGCAGGTCTCACATGTTTCCATGTTTTCATCATTTAAGTTTAAGCCATGCATTAGGTTATCCTTAGCCATCTTCTTTAAGTCTCTTTCATTTATGTGGCCGAGTTTGCGATGCCATTCCATAATGTCACTATCATTTTTTGCTGTGTAATTTGTAGTCTCTTTTCGTCCAGATTCAAAGTAGTAAAGCCCATTTCTCTTTCGAGCAGTCAGTGTTATTTCACCGGTTTTACCTACGACGTAGGCTTTCTCTTTTTCAAAAACAACCTTATTTCCTCTGTCCGTTATTTTAGCGACGGATAAAAAGTTTACAGATATATCCGGAACATACAGTGTGTCATGGAAACTGTAGCCGTGTTTAGCGGTGTTGATAGTAACTTTCCCTTTGCCTTGAATTTTACTGGTATATTTGTTTGATGCCAACTTTAGAGTGCCAATTTCAGGGGTCATAGTGGAAAACATTGATTCGTCACCGCACATGTGCAATGAGCAGCCGCTGTCTAGACACCAGGCATTTTCACCAGCGTCTGTATTTACGGTGCTCAGACAAACGTTAAAATTGTATTTGCTTCCGTTGTCTTTTTCATTCGGGTTATTCTTCTTGCCCCAACATGTCTCGATAGTGTGACCTTTCTTTTTACAGGTCTTGCAGTACAACCTTTTCCTATTTTTCTTAACGTGATAGGCTTCTGAGCTTTCAGGCTGTTCATTTCCACTCCTTGCTTGGTATTCTTCCAGAATCTTTACTTTTAAATCTTCAGGATTAGGCAGGGTGTCTCGAGATTCAATGGCTATTCTAAAATTCTCAAACGTTGCCGGCAAACTGTAGAGGAGCATTATGCTAAGCAGTTCTGGAGGTACCTTTATATCCATATCTGCGAGTTTGTCCACGATGTCCATGAAGTTATTTATGTGGTCACGTATATCTTCTCCTGTGGTCATTCGCTTTAAAACCAACTGTTTTAATAAGGTAGCTTTTCTTGCAGGCCCCGTGCTTTGGTAAGTAGCCTTCAACTTGTCCCATACAGCTTTAGATGTAGCGCAGACTTTAATTTGTTTTAATTCCGACGGTGACAACAAAAGTAGAATTTCAGCCCTTGCCCTCAAATCCTCTTTGTTGAACGCCAATCTCGCCGCCGCATCCGCAACTGGTGGTAACGTTTTTTCGCCGCTTACGATATCCCAAAAGTCATTTTTAATCAGGACCGCCTGTGCTTGCAAACACCAAGTATCATAATTTGACTTGGTCAAAGGTTCTATATTTCGATAACTCGTAGTTGATGCCATTTTTTCATATTTACAAACAACCACGCTCTGCTACCAATTTGTGAGGGATTTAATAATTAAAATATACGCATGTTCATAGACATTGTTTATTATTTGACACAACTATTATAGATTTAAATCAAACGACATGCAGTGTCAAACGGTACTGAATGGCCAGTACTCACACCTTCTTTGTGGATGAAATCTAAAAAAAAGACGTGTGGCACTCGGGGACTGCCGCGGTAAAGCTATTGCATAGCATTTTGTGCATAGCATTTTGTGTTTTTGTGTTGTGTGCTTATGCAATTATAATTATTTATTTATTTTATTTATGCAGTATTTCTTTTTCTTTGATATTAAAAAAAACGTACACTAAGGAAAACTTATTTTGGTGGTAAAATTTGGAACTAAAGCATAAAGGTTAGTACATATGATTGCCACCGCAAAATTTGATAAGTAAACTTTAGTACCTAGTTTTGCCACCGCACAAAAGGACTAGTACTCCATGCCCTGGTTTGTTACCTAGTAACCGATGACAAATAACAAGACGATAAATATTTTGGGTTTTTACCTAGCAACCGATGACAAATAATACAAACACTTTATACACAAATTTTACAAGTACAGCTATTCACTGTTGTACATAAATACCTATACACCTATATACTTTCTCATAAACAGCTGCTTATGTATTCGTCCGATTTTGGAGCAGCTCGTCCCGATTCGTGCGAGCTTCGTAGAGTCGTACAATACGGCTAGTTGCACGCACACAAACACCGTGTCGAAGACTGCCGAAAAGAAACGACGTTAGACAATGCACGGCCTTCAAGCCACACCTCCGTGCCCGTCGGAGTGGGGAGCGTGAGGTTTTTTTTCGTTACGGAATTTCTGGATTCGGTCCCCGCGCTCAAGGCCCTCGATAGAAGCTATGCAATAGCTTAATAACTTGTTAAACTAGTAGATATTGGTGCCGATTCTCTTATTCACAAACTACACTAAATTTAAGTTCAGTGCATCTTTTTCTTTCTATTTCGTTATGGAAAGGACAGAAGATAAATGTTAGTTTAGTCCTGTCAAATTAATCAGCGCTTGACGTAAATTGACGTAATTTTAGTAGGCAAGTTTTTAATCACGTCTAAACTTGTACTCTAGTGACAGGCACTGATTAATTTGACAGGATTAAACTAAAAAAAATCTTTTGTCCTCTTCTTAATGCAATACAAAGAAAAAGATGCACTGAACATAAATTTAGTGTAGTTTGTGAACAAGGGAATCGGTACCATTGTCCGTACAATGACATAATAAAATAAAAAAAACTAAAATTGACAAAATAGTATTTTCATCCCCCCATCTCGGAAAGAGTATTTTTGCCCTTCGATATCTGAGTGCAAAAGCCGTTTTTATCCGCTAGGGGATAAAGTAAATTGAATTTAGAACATCGTGTGCACTAAGTTTGTAAATTCAAAACATCATTAAACCTATTTACTTCTACCTCCATGGTGCCGAATTTATCATACAACCTTTTCTAATTTGTTAATAACTCAGACTCGGAACCTTATTGGTGTACTTTTTTTAATTTACTTTGCGCACCCCATTTTCTTTTCACGTCACTAACAAAAATATTACACTCTACTTAGGCAGCTGTAGCAACTTTACTTTCAATTTTTCTTAATTATACCTAAGTATTATTTGAAATAATTTAAAGATAATTCTGTAATACTTACCTATCACAATGTAGTACCTAATAAATATTAATACCTAAACTGAAATAAAAGTATCTTGTGATTGTAAATGCTTTTTTTGCATTTAGTCATTTCCTCGCTGAGGTGGGATGAAAAGTTACGTGTTGCACTCGAGTGCAAAGATTTTTCACCTCGTGCTCTTTTGATTCCCTCGCTAATGCTCAGGATTCTAATTTTTGAATCACTCGCTGCACTACGGCATTCTGCTGTGGGGCAAAGGCGCGGACATTCAAAATATTTTTGTTCTTCAAAAACGAGCTGTTCGAGCGATTTACCAACTAGGTGCTAGAGTTTCTCTGAGAGATTTGTTTAAAGATATTGGTATTCTTACGGTGGCATCACAATTCATCTTCGCCAACATCTTATATATTAGGCAAAATATACACTTGTACACTAAAAACAGTGATATTCATAACATTAATACTAGAAATAAGGACAAACTACGTGCTCCCTTTCACCGGCTTCATAAGGTTCATAATTCTTTTGTTGGTCTTGGTATTACCTTTTATAACAAGCTGCCCTCTGCTTTGCTAGATTTGCAGTTTAATGAGTTTAAAGCTAAAGTAAAATCCAACCTTTGTTCAAAGGCATACTATTCTATCAACGACTACTTAAACGATAAGAATAGTTGGTCGCTGTGATTAACTCAAGACAATGTTTATGTTCTTTCAATCCAGAATTAGCTTTCCTACTGACAGTTTATTTTCATATATTTTATATTTTATATTAGTTCATATAATTTTATTTTTTTTAAATTTTATTTTTTAAATTTTTTTATTTAACTGAGTTTGTTAATTAATTTTTATTTTCTTTTAATTTCTTTTAATTTCACTTATTGTGGACATAATCTACTCATTACAATGATTTTAAATGAGTTGTATTGCAACATGTAGTTAGCTAGCGACCTCGTCAGCTGTTCATAATATTCTTGCCTGACCAACCGGCAGCAAGTTCGTCATGCTCCCTTAGATGTCACTGCTTGCGGTAGCGTCGGGGGTCGGGTTACCACCTTCCCTCAAATATGGCGAGGGGGGTAATGGCTGACCTTTGCGTTATGCTCGTGAACGGGTGCTGCTTGTGGTGACTGGTCGACTTGCTGACCATGGTTTTTGTTATTGTTATTTGTATTAACTGTTATTTTATTTTACTCTGGAGGTCCTCGTTTAACTATTGTAACTTCAACTTAGCTATATGCATCAATGTATGTATATGTATCATTTTGCATCGTTGAATATGTAAGCGAGCACGCCCTTTATGCCTGGAGGCTTTATTTAAGTTTTACGTTCTGTTTACGATTTTGTTTTATTATTTATTTCAGCTTGAGTTTAGTTTTCAATGTTTTGTTCGTATATTGGCGTGTGCTAGCTGACATATGGCGTATAATGTATGTTTTATTTTGTATTATAATATTAATTACTCACACGATATTGTATAGAATCAAGTTCTTCTAACTTAACAGACAGCTGTGCTGCTGGGGAGTTTGTTCCGCCACTTCTTCTTCCCAGCTAAAGCACTAGGAAGTGTCGAAGGGCGGGCGTTTTGGGGGGACTGTCTTTTGTAACTTTGACGTTCAAAAAGTGCTGACTCTCAGCCTAGTTTGAATGAATAAATGACTTTTGATTTTGATTTTGATTTTGCACTCGTGATTCAATTTTAGAATCCTTCGCTTGCTCGGTCAACAAAATTGAGCACGCGGTTAAAAAGCAATTTTGCACTCTTGTATAACAAATAACTATTAAAAAAAAATCGAATTTCACCCAACATTTTGGTCGTGTGTGGCCTGCCAAAATTCAATTTTTGATCAGATCAAAAAATCGATAAATCATTGTATGGAGAACTCAAAGAAAAAGATAAAAAATCGAATTTTGTCAGTCCAAAAACGACCAATTTTGGGTGAAATTCGACAATTTTTTTAAAACGCCGCCATTTATCAATTTTTTTTGATCGCAGGTCATTGTACGGACAATATCTTCTAGTTTAACGAGTTTTTTTTATATTCCATCCACGGAGAAGGCCGGAATTACTGAAGCAGTGTAGAAACTTTTTTTTCGCACCCTTGAAAATCGTGTTTAACTTAAAAAATATTTCAAAAATTTTGCTTTATATTTTTAAAACATGTATAAATATACTCTTAAAATTTTGAAACAATTAATAAAGTAGTTTTTTTTATTAAAAAATCCCAAAAATCACCTTTTGTTTAGGCCGTTACACTAGGTGTGCCCCTTAAGTTGCTCGGCAGAAGCCACTCTGAAACTATTGAGCGTTGTGTGCATTCCTTTTGGGTAATTACTCACTTACTCAAACATAACAATATATATAAAAATCATTGAAATCGGAGGCGGACAATCTTGGCGGTCTCCTTGTAAGTTGTATCGTACTGTAATTGGAAGTGAAAAAAACATTACAATAATATACCTTTTAGGTATATGTGCATTTTTTTCATAGTGTTTATGTTTTTAGGGCAACTATGGTGCAAACTTGTTGCGACATTTTTGTTCTCAACATAAAGCAAAATACTAAGAAATTCACAATATAAATTTGGCAGCTAAAGAAAACATGCCGCCGCAAACGTCTGACGCCACCAAAAGTGTAAAGCAGTGCTGCACGAGACTTGTAACAGATCATGGACGTCCGTTTAGCTTAATTGAAGACAAAGCATTCAAAGACCTTCTTATGTTAATACCACAAAACCAGCAGCAAGCAATTAATATAAAAAATGTACGATCCGGTATACAAGATATGGCTCACGAAATTCGTGGAAAGATTTGTAACGAAATCAAAAATAATCTACTTGCACTTAAAGTAGACGTTGCATCTATTAAGTTGCGAAGATTTCTGGGACTAAATATACAGTATGTTGTGGGTAGGTATGATTTTCCTGCCGGGGTCGCGTGATTGTTCGAAAGACATACCGTGACCCTGGCACATGGGCAACTGATGGAACACGTGGGGTTTTAGTCAGTAAAAGTCTGACACGCCCTCCCGCTCCGCCCAGAGCGGGAGAAGTCATTTGATGATTTCCCATCCTGAAAAAAAAGGTATGATTTTCAGATCTTTTTTCTTTTTAAAAAAAACGTTGCCCCACTAGCAATTTCTCCTGTATCGTGGGGGCGTTTCAAAAACATGAAATATCACATACACAAACACCCAGGCTCGGGACAAACTATTCTATACTTACACAATATTGTATAGAATCAAGTTCTTCTAACTTAACAGACAGCTGTGCTGCTGGGGAGTTTGTTCCGCCACTTCTTCTTCCCAGCTACAGCACTAGAAAGTGTGGAAGGGTGGGCGTTTTGGGGGGACTGTCTTTTGTAACTTTGACGTTCAAAAAGTGCTGACCCTCAGCCTAGTTTGAATAAATGACTTTTGATTTTGATTTTGAAACATCTGTTGAGAACACTTTTTTATCTCGTGCGGGAATCGAACCCACATAACCCCTAGTCAGTCCAATTGCTTAGCTACTGTGCCAATCAGGTCGTCAAACTACTAATGAAAAATTTGTTTTTTTTTTTCAGATGGAAAGATTGTCCTTCGAAATATAAGTATCATAGAATTGCACGATAGAAATACAGGACAGTATTTAAAGGACAATGTAGCCGAATGTCTTAGCAGGTACGGCGTAGATCTAAACCAAATACAAACTATCACTACTGACAATGGAGCAAATATGATAAGTATGACTAACCAAATAAACGAGGCAGCCAGGGAGTCAATAAGCCAGTCATTAACTGAATCATTTAGTGAATCGGACATCGAAATGGACGGCGAATACAACGAGGAGGACTCTGCTTTTTTTCAACAGAGTGAGTTAGAGATTGGCTCAGGTAGCACATCTGGTACAGTTCACACGGTTACAAGCGTACGATGTGCTGCGCACTGTCTACAGCTCGCCATCAAAGATGCCTGCCAAGAAATAGAGGAATTTCTTGGGCATTGCCGAAGAATCGCTCATAATTTACGTACGCCAAATATGGCAATGCGTTTAAAACTACTAAAACTGCAAAATGCAGTGATTGATACTCCCATTCGATGGGATTCTACCGCAGATATGCTAGAAAGACTGCATAAACTAAAAGATTTTTGCATCACTAACTTAAATTCCGAACCAGAAGTCATTTGGAAGTCTATTGAAAATTATTTAAACGTCTTACGGCCGTGCAGGATTTTATCAAAAAAATTGCAAACGGAGCAACTAACTTTTGGCGATTTCTACATTGCTTGGATGAAGTGTCGTCGAAGTCGAACAACTACATAGCTCTTTTACCCGGCGTTTGCTGTCCTGTTTAAGAAGTCCTCAAGAAGTGTTTTTCAGCAATGAATACTTTCTCGCAGCTATTTACCTCGACCCGAGAGTAAATGCTACACTTACGACTACACAACAAAACTCGCAAGGGCTGTGTTAGTTGAAACATATAAAAGGTTGTCTAACTTAAAAAGAAGAACGACTGCAGAAGCGACTTTAGAACCTTCCAGTCCAGGTGTTAACGATAGCGTTGTTCCAGAAACTTCTGCAGAACTTGATTCATTTAATGAAGATATAAATTTGGACACCTTTGGCAAAATTTAGTTACCAACAGAGATATAAATATAGATCAACAGAATTTACAATCATTAGAAAGAGAAATTAATTTTAAGTTAGTTGCTTTTTTACAAGAACCAGTATTACCATCGAAAAGCAGCATTTTAGAGTATTGGGAGCAGAAGAAAATGACGGATCCATATTTATACAACCTGGCAAAAGTAGTTTTGGCGACACCACCGACAAGTGTTAGTGTTGAAAGGCTCTTTTCGTCTTTGAAATTTGTCCTTAACAATTTATGTATGTCAATGAAGGACTTAATAATTGATGATGTTTTGGTAGTCAGAAATAATAATTTATTTTCGTTGGAGTAATATTTTAATAATTTGTCAAAATTTTGGACCTCTCGTACTAATTTTGATCAGCTGATGATAACTTTATATGGTAAAGCCATTTTTTTTTCTTAGGAATAGACTATTACTTTCTTGGAAAAACTTGTTCATTTCTATTGGCAGATGCAGTAGGTGTTTCAAAGCAAATCTCATGGGTCTTATCTAGGATTGCCACCTTTTTTCTTGCAAATTAAAGTACATTGGTTATTATAGGTCTTACAAAAAAAGGACATAGTATAAAAATAAAGTATGATTTATTTGTCTATATTATTATATTTAAAAACATATTTTTATTGTTTTTTTTCAGTTTGTGTTAAATAAATTTCGTTAAAAAAAGATCTTATGACTAAACTTTCAAAATCCATAAGAAATCAAATCTACCAAAATAAAGTATTTTCGTGTACTTTATTGTTCTCATAAAGTATACAGTACAATTATGTGAAATAACGTACAATACTTTATTATAAAGTACGGGTGGCAACCCTAGTCTTATCGTACCCACCCTGTATAAATGATAATACAGGCTCTGCCTAGTTTGGGATCTTATGGCCGTGTGTGAGTTGTACCAAAATATTGTTATTTTTAATTCCTTGATTGTGAATCGTTGGTATTCAAATTCAATAATAGTTATTTGTTATACAAGAGTGCAAAGTTGCTTTTTAACCGCGTGTTCAATTTTGATGACCGAGCAAGCGAAGGATTCTAAAATTGAATCACTCGCTGCGCTCGTGATTCAATATTAGAATCCTGAGCGTTAGCGAGGGAATCAAAAGAGCACGAGGTGAAAAATCTTTGCACTCGAGTGCAACAGGTAACTTTTCATCCCACCTCAGCGAGGAAATGACTAAATATGCAAAAAAAAGCATTTCAATCACAATATACTTTTAATTCAGTTTAGGTATTAACATTTATTATGTATTACACTATGATAGGTAAGTATTACAGAATAATCTTTAAATTATTTCAAATGATACTTAGGTATAATTAAGAAAAATTGAAAGTAACGTTGCTACAGTTACCAAAAGTCGAGTGTAATATTTTTGTTAGGTACTGTAATGTTGGTGACGTGAAAAGTAAAATGGCGCGCGCAAAGCAAATTAAAAAAAAAGTATATCAAGAAGGTTCCGAGTCTAAGTTTTACAAATTAGAAAAAGGTTGAATGATAAATTCGGCTCCATGGAGATAGAAGTAAATAGATTTAATGATGTTTTTAATTCACAAACTTAGTGCCACTGACCTCTAGATAGAGGTCAGTGCTTAGTGCACACGATGTTCTAAATTCAATTTACTTTATCCTCTAGAGAATAAAAACGGCTTTTCCACTCAGATATTGAAGACTAGCTTCTGCCCGCGACTTCGTCCGCGTCAAATTTTTGCTCCCTGACCCTTCCCGTCGCATCGATTTGACCTGCTAGTTTTCGTCCATTTTTCGTTGCTGCTCGCTCCTTTTGAGTTATAGTGAGTCAACCTTAAAAGATAGACATATGCTCTCTGCTGGACTTTTTTTTAGAACTTTTTAAAAGGAACAATTCCGTCATACATGATTTTTGCGTTACTTTAACCGTTTACGCAGCGCACGCAACGGAAACTCTCAAAAGGAATAAATTTTCCCCGTTTTTGCAACATTTTTCATTACTGCTCCGCTCCTCTTAGTTGTAGCGTGATGTTACATAGCCTATAGCCTCCCTCGATACATAGGCTACCCAACACAAAAAGAATTTTTCAATTCGGACCAGTAGTTCCTGAGATTAGCGCGTTCAATCAAACAAACAAACAAACAAACAAACTCTTCAGCTTTATAATATTAGTATAGATTAAAAATACTCTTTCCGAGATGGTGGGATGAAAAAGTTTTTTCCGCCGAAAAAACTGAAAAGCAAAAAATAATAAACCTTAAAATTATGAGTCGGCGCTTTGAGTGATCTTTGTTCATTGATTTTTCAGCGCCGACTCAAAATTTGAAGGTTTATTATTTTTTGCTTTTCAGTTTTTTCGGTGGTTAAATTTTTTGTTAAAAAGTTTTTGTCTTTTTCTACTCTTGAATGTTGTGAACAAGACAAACGTATTTTATTTATGTTTGTCTCGTGCACTTCTACTTTTTTTCTTTTTCGACGTCATGTTTGATATTAAGAGCCCTCTTACAAAATTTGAACGCTCGAGTTTAGGTAAAAGACGGCAATCTTATGTACAGTCGGCCAAGAAAGTGGTGTACCACCCTAAGGTTGAATATCGCTTGCAGATTCATAGGTGATAAAGATTAGTTTCGCTTGCAGATCGATCTGACAACTTCTATTGCTGTCTTTATCTGATTATTGATAACGACTATTACTGTTTGTAACGTGACAGCTGTTCTTAGTTTGAACTTGATGGAACCAATGACGTCGTAAAATCAACGGCTGGGGGCTGTAGATTTTGATGACAAAATTGTATCTACAAATTCAGAATTGTAATCAACAAGTTACATAAAATTGTAAAGGCACAAGGCGAATCCACAAACCTACAATTTCTGTAAACTTGTAATTACAATATCAATAAAAAACAAGCTAAAAATAGATTTATCCTTTTATTAAATTTCTACAATCAATTTTAAAATACTTATAACAAACAAAAACATAGCATATATAGTAATATTTAGAAGATATTGATTTTTTTTTTTAAATTAGAAACGGGTGTAACCGCCGTTGGCCTCTATAACCTCTAAAAGACGAGACCTCATTGAACCAACAAGCCGTGAGCAAATATCGGTTCCCCGCATTTTCTCCCAAATATAATTACAGTGACTAATAAGAGCTTGTTTGGTTCTTTCATTTTGATGCGACCATCGTTGGACCATAAGGCCCCAAAGATTTTCTATCGGGTTGAGGTCCGGCGATCTTGAGGACCACTGAATTACCCTTACGTCAGTGTGTGAACGAAACCAGGCTCTTACGATCCTCGCATTATGAATTGAACAATTATCTTGAACAAAATCAAATTGTGGCACTTCGTTCTCCGGGTAAACATTACGGACTGTCGGTAGCATTGCATTCTGAAGCACGTCGATATAATTTACAGCCGTCGCTCGAGGAGGTAGAGAACACAATTCTCCTACACTATCCGCACTCATCCAGCCCCAAATATTTACGGAAATTCGACCTGATTCTCTATTTGGGATTACATGATCATCTTTATACCGTGTTGAATTATATCGCCAAAGGTGAAGACGTCCATGCTGACTGGATTTAAACGTTTTTTCATCACAAAACACTGTATTAGACCAATCAAACTCTAAGTGCTCTCTGGCGAAGTTCAGACGAGCAAGTCTGTGAGCATCCGTCAAATATATTTTCTTGGCGTAATGCCTGTGGTGCAACCCCATGTAATGTAGATGATTCCTTATTGTTTGGGCACTCACATCGAACATCTCCGCAAAATGTTTTGTGGGCTTAAAACCATTGATTTCATATTCCCGTCTCATGAATTCTCTATCGTTATTGGAGAGTGCAGGCCGGCGACCACTTCTTCTGTGATCCAACAAACTTCCCTCCTCTCCTTCACGGCGAATCCAAAAGCGGACAGAACGCCTCGATATATTCAAATTCCGGGATATCGCACTGATACTGCTTCCCTCATTAAATTGGGCAATTATTTGTGCTCTTTCGGCAATGGTCAAGTTGGCAGGCATTGAGATGATTTTATATGCAGTTGACTGAAAAAACACGGAAAATATATCGATTTTTTGCATATATTTGACAAAATGTCAATTGTCAGTTTTCTTTTTCAAATGGAATTCGGTTGTCTATTTAAATAGTTTTTATTACTTTTGTTTGGAAACATTTCAATTGCTTTGTAGAAACTAATGTCCTTTTCATTTATACTAAAGGTTAAAATGTCATGTACTTATATGTGACATATGACGTATGAATACTAAATACATAGGTTTACGTCATGATAATGTTGTCTCTTCCAGTAATATCTTTTTATAACGAACCTTGTTGTAATTTTCGATGACCGGGAAACTAAATCAAAACTGGTACACCACTTTCTTGGCTGACCGTATGTGTGCGTAGCTATCCACACATGCACAATACAAACAGTGTAACGCGAGTGTCGAGCCGGTCTAAACAATCTTGATCCGTTAGAATTATAATGCGGTATTTAGATATTTATGAAAATACTTATTTTATTTATCCAGTCTAATAAAGATTTCTAGACTAATAAAAAAAAAATACAACTATATATTATGTAAAGTATACAATAAATATAAAAAATTAAAACAATTACATATTGGTGCCGATTCTGTTGTACACCGAACTAAACTAACAAAACTATCTCTAAAATTGCTTACTTTTAGCTATGAGAATTGTAACGCTATTCTGCAAGAAATAATCTCTTTTAAAAATTATTTTGACACGGCTAAAATCAAAAGACAATGGTGCCGATTCTGTTGTCACAAAATTCTCTAAACTAAACTAAAAATCACTAAAATTTGGTTTAATCCTGTCAAACGACGATTTCCTATTCTGAAATAGACTAAAGTGACACAACTTAACTATATTTTAGTTTGACAGCACTAAGATTGCACTGAGTTATTAGTTTAGTGAAAATGTCAATTTTGCTATTCTGAGTTTGCCGGTTTTCACCAAAAATTTTGACTATAATAATTTATTTTAACTAAATCTGACTATTTTTAATACACGTCCAGGCTGCACCGTAGCACGCGCCTTCGTCTCTCAAAAAAATCATTCTACGCAATGCACACACAAGTAAACGTTGCGAAAACAAAAGAAAAAAAAATACCACGCTGAGTCGCGATTGTCAAATTCGATTTTAGTCGTGTCAAAATAGTTTTTAAATTTAGAGATTTTTCTTTGCAGAATAGCGTTACAATTCTCATAGCCAAAAGTAAGGAATTTTAGAGATAGTTTAGTTAGTTTAGTTCGTGTTCAACAGAATCGGCACCAATACCATGTAAACTTCCACCAAAAATTGGTTTGAACGAAATCTAGTAAGTATTTTTTTTAATACGTCATAAATCGTAAACCGCAATTTACCTTTCATTCAATCAACTCAATTATAAAAATTAAAAAAAAAAAATTAATTTCATAAACATAAACCTTTTGCATAAACCGAGAATACATACAGGTTTGTACGGAAACCTCGGTGCGCGAGTCCGACTCGCACTTGGCCGGTTTTTTTTTCTTTTGGCTTCGCAACTTAGTACTTGTGCGCTACGCAATGAACTTGCTGAGATACGAAGGCGCGCGCAAGGGGGCATCCTGGACGTGTTTTATATGGAATTTTTCATTTTTGTTTGAAAAATAAAAATAAATATTACCCACGTGTTGAGATTAATATGTGTTGGGTTTTAAAAAGGGGGTCGAAAATTTCATTATTTTTGCGATAGGACACGCCATTTTCGAGATATAAGCAAAAGAAAAAAAAATACAGTACTGTTTTTGCACGTGAGGCGAGGCGTTGCCGTTGGTGTGAATTTTTGTTCATGACCACTAGTTTTACTCCACACCTTTTTAATCGCGATTAAAATAGTCAGATTTCGTTAAAATAAATTATTTTAGTCAAATTTTTTCTACAATCTATTAAAATAATGCTTTACTTGATAATTAACGAAACTCTTATTCAAAAAAAAAAATAAAATGCGAAGAGTAGCAAAATGTTGTAGTCGTAGTATATTTTTGCCTTCACGATACGAGTACCCGTAAACTGAGACGCGGGAAAAATTGACATAGATCCTTCCCCGTTGGGCGCTTGCGCCGTACTAAACGCTGCTCAAGCGAGCATCGTAATTTACTCTAATTTAGAGTCATTTCAAAAACGATATTATGTCTAATTAAATGAACAGATTTAAATAAAACTTGAGAATTCGATTTATTATAGAGCATACTTTATATTGACATGAATTTTTTAATGTAATTATGCTTTATTCAAACCAAAAAAACGCGATAAACTTGCGAATAAATCGTAAAAATTGCCATAAGACTTTATTTTTTAACTAATTAATGTTATTAAAAATCAATATTCTTGTACTAAATGTAACAACTAGATTATATGTCTGTTGTTTTGTGTATTTTTTTTACTCAAATTTCTACATATTAATGATAGAAATAGGAGTCTGAAATTGACCCTGCGCTGATTTTTACGAAAACTAGTTGTGGGAGATTAATTACTACAAAGTAAACAAACAAGTTTTTGTAAATGTTCTACTAAAAGTGACAAAACAAAAGATTGATCTATTTTTTACATGTATTCGTCAATGCCAGAGTATTTATAATGATGAGATGAGAGGTAAATAAGGCGACTAAAATCTTAGATATTCGCGCAAAAATGTAAAATGGCTCTTAACAAAGACGGAGATGAAGGGCGCTCCAAATCGTCATCTGAGTCAAGAGGATGTGGAGATTTGCTCCGCTTTAATCCTGGTAAGAATAAATTTAACTTAAGACGGAAGCTAGTTAAAATGAAGTCAACATAATTAATTCGAATAAAACTCACTTCTATTGTTCATTCTTCGTTACCTATTAGTATTTAAAGTCCCTTGTATCTTGTGGCTACGACGTTGCGAACTTGCTTGCGATTTGATGCGACTAAAATGTTGTAAGTAAATTACATCGCAACTTCCAGACCGTGCGAGCAAGAGTGGTGGGGGCCGGGGACCCTATCAAACTTGGTTTTAACCGGTTAATTTTGAGTATCAAAACCAAAATTCATGAAAAACCGGTAAATCGCATAAACCGGTAAAAACCGGTAAAGTGCAACCTTTAACCTAAATCGATTTCGGTTTGGGGTCAATGACCGTTACCGGTTAAGAATTTCAACCGGTTTCCGAGCCCTGGTGGTGTATTTGTACTCCTTTTATAGTCACCTACGTCACCAGCCGATTTATTCAGTAAAATTCTCACTGGAAAACCTCGTCGTCGTCGTCATCGTTTCAGCCGTAAGACGTCCACTGCTGGACTTAGGCCTCCCCCAATTTGGGGGGCTTTGCCATAATCGCCACGCTTGGCAGGCAGGTTGGCGATCGCAGTATGGTGGTAAAATGCATAGAGAACGCTGCTGCCCATTCTCTAGTAAGTCCCTTAGTCGCCTTTTACAACACCCACGGGAAGAAATGGGGTGGTGTTATTCTTTATGGAAAACCTGGATGAACATAAAGTGGGCTGTCAATTCCTAGAATCAGGTGGAATGACCGCATACTTCACCTTAATTTTTACGGTGAGATTTTTCAGAATAGACCGACAGATTTTAAGCTATGATGCGGTCGGTCAACACGAGACACACACACACACACACACACACACACAAACATTACACGGTGAGTAGGTAACTATTAAATTGTAATTATACGTTGAGACACTAAGAAACACAAATTGAATCTAAATGAAGTACTTGTCCATTTACTTCATCATTCATCGTCATCAACCGAAAAACGTCCACTTGCTGGAAACAAGCCTCCCCCAAGGCCCTCCTTGAACTCCCCTGAGTTTGCTATAATTGCTACGCTTGGCAGGTGGGTTGGCGATCACAGTATGGTGGTGAAATACTTAGAGAACGCTGCTGCCCATTCTCAAGTAAATCCGTTAGTCGCCTTTTACGACACCCTCGGGAAGAAATGAGATGGTGCTATTCTTTACGTCCGGTGCCATACAAACCAATATACTTATAATAAATAAAATGTCACGAAATTAGCTCACACCACCAAACACCCTAATCGTAATGAAATCCCCCAAATCCCTAATTATTATATTTATGTCATAGTCATAATACTTACACTGAAGTTTTTTTTACTTACATAAAACATAAACTAATGTGTATAAAACAATGTTAATATATTAAATTAGTTGTACTGATTGTGGGAGAAACTTGTGGCCACATTACTAATCTACGCACCCGTGTACATAGTCGTACACTTGTAAGGGTTTAGTGTAGAAGGTACTTCGTCCATTTTGCTTTGTTATGACTGTACAATGGAAATGTCGATGTAATTTACACAATTTGAAAAAAAAATGGCATAAACATGACCGACATTAAGGAAACGATTCTGAATACTACTTTCATGATGTGCATTTATTAAGTTACACGTTGTTTACAGCATGTATTAAAGAAGAAAATTAAGAAAATGTGATTATATTTAAATAACCCAACACACCTTTAAGTTGCTCAATTAGATGTTCTGCTATCAAACTAAACAACTTTCTTCATCGGATCAAGAATATTGTCGGATAAAATTCCCATAATATACCATAATTAGCCTATAATATTCCCACTGCTGTGACAAAGGCCTTCTCTGTGAGAGGGAGAAGGATAAAGTACGCCACGCAAGCCCAGTGCGGGTTAGTAGATGTCATACATATCCTCGACTTCTTGGTTGTACACATGCCGGTTTCCTCACGATGTTTCCTTTCACCGTTTTGAGAGCAGTGGTGAAGAAATAAATTACACAAAGTTAATCACCTGCTACTCATTGCATTTCTTCCTGTGGGTGTCGTAAAAGGCGACTAAGGGACTTACTAGAGAATGGGCAGCAGCGTTCTCTATGCGTTGCATTTTACCATCATACTGCGTACGCCAACCCGCCTGCTAAGTTTGGCGATTACGGTAAAACCTCCTTTTCAAAGAAGCCTACGTCAAGTAGTGGACGTCTTTCGGCTGATATTATGATGATTATGAAAACACCTGTCTGGGTTCGAACCTAAGACGCGCAACTCGTAAGTTGTGGCCGTTTCCACTGGGCCACTGGTCTCCAAACACAAGACTTCAATACCTACTCGACCTCAATGAATTTCTGGGACATGGTGTATAGGTACTATCTGGTGATGCTGATTATAAATATACTAGTGATCGCCCATTGGTCGAAATTCGACCACTCTTCATTTTAATATAAATACATTTTTAAGAGAAAAAAGTGTATAATAATAAATATAAAAGAATAATATGGTTATATTTGAAATTCAGTAACACTATAGACAAATAATATAAAAGACAAATATTCTCGATATGATCATAAATTTAAAAAATGAAATAGGTTATATATCTATAAAATTAATTTATTACCTATGGTTACACTTGACATTCAGTAAGACTATAGACACAAAATCAGGCTTACCAACTTAGGGGTTTTCCCAAATTTAGGGGGTAAATAAGAGGATTGGGATTTTTAGGGGCGTTCCATTTTTAGGGGTATTCTTAGGGATTTTTTGCCATCTTACATTTTTCATTGTGTTTTTTATTACAATAAAAGTATTAGCGACTTCTAGTACGGTTCCTCGATACTAAGAATGCAGAGTGAATTATTAACAAATGACACGTAATAAATATAGACAAATATTATTACTGTGTGCCGGTCTATGATTACTGAACATTCGTTAGTTATTTTCATTATAATTTTTTAGGGGATTTTTTTAGTAATTGTGGCAATTTTAGGATTTTTTAACTTAAGCTTTAGGGGTAAATATTTCTGGGTATTGGTAACACTGCACAAAATATAAAAGACAGATTTGGACCATAAACAAAAGAATATCTATGCATGTGTGTATTAGATACACGGTAATGAACAGTAGTGTGTGTAACGTGTTATTTATTGAAAATATTGTATTTTAACGCATAATTTAAAAAAATATTAGCATTCGTCACTTTTTCTCTGTATAAACTATAAGTGTGCGAAATTTCATACTCCTCCATCCGCCCAATTTTCGTAAAAAGGGATCCAAAGTTTTCGCTTCACGTATTAATATATAGATACTTCATTTTGCTGACTGGACGGTCGCCTAGAAGCAACCAACTCATTCGTGACATTTTCCATCTCATGGAAACGGAAAATCCCGAAAAAAAGCGACAAAAATTCAAAGCAGTATTTATTTAATAAAATCGCGTAACATTTGACATTCACGTACGGTCGCACACGCAAGTGTTATCACCGAATTTTATTCATTGTACTGTTGCCATCAATTCTTTTTTGTGGACAATCACATTTGTCGCTCACTGTACGTATTTGTATAGGTTTATTGTTTCGTTGTTGTGTTTTTATGGGTTTATGTAAAGCTCTGTGTGTTGGTTTTTTTTAGGGTTCCATACTCAAAGTGCGTCAACGGGACCCTATGACTAAAGGTCTGCTGTTCGTCCGTTAGTCACAGAGCTTTATCTTTGAAACCACAAGCAATAAGTAGACACTTGAAATTTCACATAGTGTGTACCAAAATGGCCGGTATAATAAATGAAATTCAGTTCTGATCCAAAACGTTTACTTTGTATGTTTTAATATTAATATACTCAAAGAAATCCTGAACTAGTTTATAAACTGTATATTTTTTTCTTTTCATAGTTGTTTTCAACAAAGAATAAGTTTTCAAAAACTTTTTATTAAGAGAAAAATTTTGTTTAAAAAAGCACTAAAAACTAAAACTCTGAAACAGTCCAGTGCAGACACTTTTAAAAGTATCTAAAGTTCAAGAACTGTTTTAAAACAAAGTACTTCCCTTTTTTAACCATAATAAAAAAGAAATTATTGTTGATTTTATTTGAATAAAAATCAAGTCAAATGTATAAATGTACATAACCTCACGCCTTCTTCCCATGGGGTAGGCAGAAACTACAAAACTCCACCTGCTACGATCTTTACATACACCTTTTGCCTCGTACCACCAATACCACCAACAAACAAACCAACCAACAATATCTACATAAACGACTATTATAATAATTCTCCCATTACCAACACTCCAATCACGTCTATAGAGGTGCACCGACTCGCGGCACTACATGGTACCACGAATGGGCGCACCTCTACAGTTTTCCGCCTTAGTCTTTATCTTGGCACTTAACCCGCGGAGAAGTGCCAACGCAATTAGTGTTAGTGCCCGAGTAGGTACGTTTGTTTTGAAAGTCAATGACACTAAATACTGTTCAGTAATGGTAATGTAAACAGAATGGTTTGGGGGTGAAAAGGGTGAAATATATCACGTCATGCAAAAATATTAATTTACCTAATGGAAATCTGTAACGACTGTGATTTTCAATGCTGCGTGTTTTTTTTTTTTTGGGATGGGGAATCATCAAATGACGTTTTACACTCTGGGTGGAGCGGAAGGGCGAGTCTGACTTATACTTTTACTGACTAAAACCCACCCGTGTTCCTTCAGTTGCCCATATGCCAGGGCCACGGTATCTCTTTCGAACGAATCTCGCGACCCTAGCAGGATGCTGTGTTATTTGGTTATTTGCGGTTTGCTACAAATAAAAAAAACCGGCCAAGTGCGAGTCGGACTCGCGCACCGAGGGTTCCGTACAAACCTGTAGGTATCCTCGGTTTATGCGTAAGGTTTATGTTTATGAAATTAAATGTTTTTTTTTTTATATATTTGAGTTGATTGAATGGAAGGTAAATTGCGATTTACGATTTATGACGTATTAAAAAAAAAGTACTTACTGGATTTCGTTCAAACCAATTTTCGTTGGAAGTTTACATGGTTAAGTACATCATATATTTTTTTTAGTTTTATCATTCTCTTACTTTAGAAGTTACGGGGGGGGGGACACACATTTTACCACTTTGGAAGTGTCTCTCGCGCAAACTATTCAGTTTAGAAAGAAATGATGTTAGAAACCTCAATACCATTTTTGAAGACCTATTCATAGATACCCTACACGTATGGGTTTGATGAAAAAAAAATTTTTGAGTTTCAGTTCTATGTATGGGGAACCCCAAAATTTATTGTTTTTTTTCTATTGTTGTGTAAAAATCTAAATGCGGTATACAGAATACATCTACTTACCAAGTTTCAACAACATATCTCTTATAGTTTCGGAGAAAAGTGGCTGTGACATACACGGACAGACAGACAGACAGACAGACAGACAGACCGACAGACAGACAGACAGACATGACGAATCTATAAGGGTTCCGTTTTTTGCCATTTGGCAACGGAACCCTAAAAACATGATAACACGTTTGTACTGAAATCGTTATCTTGTTATAATCATCATCATCATTTCAGCCGTAATACGCCCACTGCTGGACATAAGCCTCCCCTGATTTGGGCCGTTTTGCCATAATTGTCACGCTTGGCAGGCGGGTTACCGATCGCAGTATGGTGGTAAAATGCATAGAGAACGCTGCTGTCCATTCCCTAGTAAGTCACTTAGTCGCATTTTATGATACCCGCGAGAAGAAATAAGGAGTTGCAAAACATAAACGATTTTTAAAATAAAGCCATATTGCATAAACTCAAAAACCCTACTGTAGAATCTAAAACCGCTACTTCAATCAAAGCGTGTTCAGTTCCCAAACCTACTTTTCCATGCCAAAACACAACGAAGCTATAAATCACTAAAACTCCAGGCCAAGGTTAGTCCAAACTAAAAACCTGACCTGTCACCCATACATCCCGAACTTCCCCCATCGATCACTCCGAAAAACGAACAAAACTGTAGTTTCACCCCCATGGGAGTCGCAAATCCAGGTGTTCCGATGTTCGGGAACTTTGATGTAGAGCGCGGCGCGGCTACAAATCACACGGACCTTTATAGGCGACGCGAGTTCAGGGCTGACAGCTTTGGGGGACTAAGGGGGTGAAAGTTGGGCACTGGGATTATTAGATTTTTTATGAGATGGGGTTTTTTAAAACTAAAGTATAGTATAGAGTATAGACATTGCTAGTGTATTTTGTAAGAGTCTAATCTGAACTTTCAATCACAAAGATGTGTGAAAGAAGACGTCACACTACGAAGTTTAAATAAATTGGTTTATGGGGCGTTATGTTTTTGCAGATGGGTCCACCCTTTATGGCAGAATTTTTTTCGTCATAATATTATTTTGCATAACAGCGGATAGCATAAACTTCATTTCGCAGAAAATCATTTGGCATACACTCATTTGTCATACATTCACAACGCATAATTTTATAAGTCAGAATCATCTTTACGCATAAATTTTGTATCCATAATAATGAAAAAGGAGAACCATCATATCGCAGAAAGTTCGCAGTCAGAATCGTCTCTTGGCATTATTTCATATAGATAGTCCTTAAAATGCAGAACTATCATATCTCAGATACTTTACAGTTAGAATCATCTATTGGCATACATTTCATATCCATAATAATTGAAACGCTCATCTATTACATTACAGAAAAATCATAGCACGCTGCATGCAGACATGCAAACTAGCATGTACCAAGGATGCAGCATGCAAGTAAGCATGCAGCATGCAAGCAAGCATGCAGCCAGTTACAACCACCTGCTCCTCAGCCCGCGGGCCGCCTCGCCCCTCCGTGCCTACGCGATTATAAATTACACTCTAGGGGTAGGGCAGACAAGACTACGTGGAGTCGGTTCTGCAGCGATTCGTTTCTGTCAATAACTTTTGTAGCACAACATAATTGACTTTTTGAGACACTATTTTAATTTAAGGTTAAAATGCAATTTTATAGAAATGAAAATATGCCTAATAAAATTATTCTAAATGAAATTCTGTCATCTTCATAGTATGCCAAGTGAAATTGTACCAAATAATCGTCGCTCTAAATGTTATGCTAAACGAAATTCTGCGGAATTTTAAGTCTGCCAAAGGTAATTGAGCTTAATAAAATCTGCCATCTTAAAAGTATGCCAGCGTAAAGTCGGACATATAAACATTCGGCCAAACAATGATTATGCTGAACATTTTTTATGCCTTACAAATATTCGTTTAAAGAAGATTATGCCAAGTATGTTATGCCAAATAAAATTCGGAGCATCAAGTTTCTGCCAGGATAGACCCTTTGCAGATATGTCCCACTAGACACAATATAAGCTGTCACAAATGGCAGGAGAATGATGATTGTTAATATTTCGGAAAAAAAAGTGTTAATCATGATGTGCGTGCACTTTTATTGAATTTATTCTAGGTTTTGCCCGTGGTCTCACCCGCACGTAGGTCGGAAATTATCCCGTGGTAACGCACCAGTATGAAAAATATTCTATATGCTCATCCGAGTCATGGTCTACCTTTGTGCCTTGCAGCCGTTATAACGTAAAAAGGTAAAAGCAGACACCTCTGTCTGCTGTTACCATTTCACGCTTTGACGGCGAAAAATGCGAGTCTTTGCTTTCATATTTATTTGTTGTATACCTTATAATATACTTACATTTTATTGGTATGGATATGGATAAGTATAAAATCAAGTTTCTGTAACTATACAGACAGCTGTGCTGCTGGGGAGTTTGTTGCGCCACTTTTTCTTTCCAGCTAAAGCACAAAGAAATGACGAAAGGTAGGCATTTTTAAGGACTGTCTTATGTAATTTTGACGTATTATAATAGACTGCTTCTCAGCCAAATTTTCATAAATTGATTTTGATTCATTTATCCTCTCATTTCCTCATTAATTGATTCCAAAGATACCCAACTTAGTTTTTAAACACTTACCTCAAACCAAAACATACAAATTAACAGCCCGGCACAGACTAGACACACGTCAGTCACTCCCGAGACAGGCGCTCGACAGCCCTATTAGATCCGCCACGGCCGGCCGCGTTCACATGACACTGTTTAATTCACATTATCTCCCCGCTCCACCGCTGCTTTTAAATCATTGGTGGGCTTGCAAAATGGACTGGGTATGAATAAATTTATTGTTGTAGCTTAAATTGTATCATCACTGTAGGTTAAAAGTGTATTCTTGTAAATAAACGGAATGAGCATTCAAAACTCAAAATGTTAATTCAAAACTTTTCCTGTTGACAGCAATGCGGACGAATTTTTTTATGCCCTGTGATGCTTTACTAATTTTATATATCTAAGTCATTATTATGATCAGCCTATATTATTCCCACTGCTGGGACACAAGTCTCCTCTCGATAAGAGGGAGTGGGCTGTTATCTACCACGCGGGCTCATTGCGAGTTGACACATGTCACATGTCTCAGAAATGTTGGATCTAGGACATGCCGTTTTCTTCACGATTTTTTCCTTCACCGTTATGAAAGCAGAGGATATTATATTATTTACACAAAGTAAAGTACCTGCCTGGGTTAGAACCTACGACCTAAAACTCGTAAGTCAGGGACGATACCACTGGGCCGCGACTGCTCTACACACACGAAAGTACATATTTTAATATAATTTTAAATTTTTTTGCTTATAAATTATTTAATATTCATTTTGAAGTATATATTGTGTGTGAATAATTATAACTTTAGTGAATATATTAATAATATGCATATATTACTGAATAAATCAGAACACTGAGGTATCTTTGACTTCCATCAATAACTCAATTAACCCCTTTTAGATAATTGCCTCCCACATAATCAATAGATACAATACATCTTCCTCTCATACCCTCAGTCATCACTCACGGTACGGTTAGCATAAAAACCGATCCTCAGTGACTAATGACAGTAGTTTCGGTGAACGCCCCGGGCAGCATAAATCAAGTGCTGCCGACGCTACCGACGGGCATCCGATACTAAATTAGTTTTAACTATATTGTAGAGTAGTGGTTTAGGTGGTAAATTAATGTGGGTATAGTTTGTGTAAGTGTAGTGAATTGATATTTTCGACTACCATTGTATAAAATAGTACCCATTAATTAATATAACATCATATTACACCTGTATTTCCCGGGTTAAGCAGGACCCTTAACCTCATCCCATTGTTTGCAAAAAATTGATTACATCATTTATGTTGAAACCATTTTCTGCCCGCGACTTCGTCTGGGTAAATGTCGGTTATCGTTAAAAGTAGCCTATGTTCTTTCTCAGGCTCTAAACTATCTGTGTACCAAATTTTATTTAAATCGGTTCAGTAGTTTTAGCAAGAAAGCGAGACAGACAGACAGAGTTACTTTTGCATTTATAATATTAGTGTGGATGTGGATTATAAATGTTACAACGATGTAAAAAGACGCACATTAAAATGTGTAATTTGAATGTGCGTCTGAAATTAAAACAAATATAAAATAAAAAGTTCAGAAATTAACATAAGCCGTGGCGCCCCGCGCGTCGGGAGTCCATAGCGGACTCCCGGCCACCGTAGGCGCGAGCTTGCGGGTGGCGAGCAATGGGTAGCTCTCCGCCCGGTAAGGACCAGGCTCGGGTCAACGGCGCGTAGTGTTTCACGCGCGCCTCAAAGAGATGTCAGCAGCAGTGTAGGGGTCTACTAGGACCGATGCCTGCCGGGGTCGCGTGATTGTTCGAAAGAGATACCGTGACCCTGGCACATGGGCAACTGATGGAACACGGGTGGGATTTAGTCAGTAAAAGTCTGAAACACTCCCGCTCCGCCCAGAGCGGGAGAAGTCATTTGATGATTTCCCATCCTGAAAAAAAAAGCCGTGGCAGCTAATAGATGACCAGTCCCTACTGACGGTGCCCGTTCACGAACATGACGAATGGATCAGCACCACTTCATTTTCATTTATAACATTAATAGGATGAGTGGGACACATTTTACTTCCCTGTGTTATCCTGACATGGAGTTCTACGATAATATTGTGACGCTAGAAATGATAAAAGCGCACAATACACGAGTCAAATATAACTGGGCGAAGAGGAGTGTACTATAGATATATCTCTGTTAAATTAGCCATTAAAATTGGATTGCGAGGAAAAGTATGTACAAAGACAATTTCTTCACCAGGAAAAACGTACTTTCTTGTAATTGGAAAAGTCGAGAGGGAAAAGCGCATTATATATCTTTTTGTAACATAAATATGATTTTACATTATTGTTCAATTTATTTTATATTAGCTTTTGCCAGCGTTTATACATATTAACCTTTTTCTTGAATCACTCTATCTATTGATGAAAACATCATTAAAATCTGTTGCGTAGTTTAGAAGATAAGCGCACAAAGACGAAATGCGTCTTTGATTTATACTATGTAAAGAAATAAACTTTCGTATAATACTTAACGCAGTGTAATTTGAGACTGTCGTGCTTCGGACAGCATGTAAAGCCCGTTGGTACTGCTCCTGCTCTCTCTCCGGTCGTGTTAGATTGCTGTCCTATTGGACTAAGAGAGTGATCGAAGAGGGAATGTACTCAATACTCAATACTCAATACTTTATTGCATTCCACAATGTATATGCTTAGGTGGTAAAACATTTTATTTAGAGACAATTGTGGACCCTGTCGGGCACAGCAAAGGAAAATACAGTAGGTAGAGAGGAAGACCTATTGATTATCTTATAATGTAACTTATTCTAAAATAGTAATTAAAAATAGATAAAATACATGCTTTGGTCTTTTCTAAACTAATTTCAAGGATTTATCATTTAAAAATTCGTTGACGCTATAATAACATTTACTTAACAGCAGCTTTTTTAATTTATTTGTAAATAGATGGCTTTTTTTCTCTGTCCTTACGGATTCTGGTAACTTGTTGTATATTTTTATCGACATAACTAGAGGGCCAGATGAGTGTATTTTTAGGCAGGATGTTGGTAAGTTTAATCGTGTTTTGTATCTAAGTGTGTATCGTGTTTGTATGTCTTCTCGTTTAGTGTAAAAGTCTTGGTGTTTGTGAGCAAATTTGCATATTTCGAGTATATATATGCATGGCAGAGTTAAAATGTTTAGCCTTACAAAATGGGGTTTGCAGCTATCTATTTGTTGTATGTTTACTGCGATACGAACAAATTTCTTTTGTATCGTAAACAGTGATGGTGCATCTGTACTGTGTGCAGTGATGGTGCATATGTACATGTGTCACCGCACACACTTGCACTGTAATATCTCTCACGTAGATGGAAAGTCTGTTATTGGCAGCTATAGCTGAAATTCGGTCTGCAGTTATATTATTACAATTTTAGACCCTTTACGCAAACAGAGTCCAACTCAAAACTGAGTTGAGAGGGAGTATCACCCTATAAAAACAATGACAGTTCGCCACAGCGAAATACTCACAGCCAAAGTTAAGAAAAATCTACAAAGACAGTTCTGGGTCTAGTGGTCGCACGCGTTACTGTAGAGAACAGCGGCGTCCTGGCTTTGATTTACAGTGGTTCAAAGTGGTAGTGGTGTTATCCATCAAGAATTTCTCAGTAGCAGCCCGGAGACCGTTTTCGATTGATGGTTGAAGGTAACAGACTCGCTTTTATTACATGGGCTAAAACATAACTGGTGAAATATCGGTGTACCTACTTACTACAGGTACACTTCTATCTAACCTTACGGGGATTACAAGCGTGATGTTACTTTATGTTACAAAATTTCTGTCTAACTCAGAAAAAAACTGTTCTGTTTGAACTACAACCCCAAAAAAACAACTACACCTCAAAACTCCTAACTCTAATACATAACCCGACCACGTAGAATGAGGCGGCGTTAGTACGAACGTCCAAATTGATGAGGTGCCACTAAATTCTGCCGGGTTATTGCTAAAGTTCCGACTATGACGTCAGTTTCTTTGAAAAACTATCGCAGAATGGCCCCAATGTTCGTTTTTGTGTGAATTCGAGGACCGTTGGTGAGACTTTATACTTCTTGGAGTTGGTTCTAGCTTTAATCAGCCTGCATTTTTCTGCCGGAGGGCAAAGTCTTTTTCCACATGCAGTGAAGAAAATATTGAGAGAATCTATGGCGGAAACTAAGTTTAAAATACTGAATTTATACTTTATATTTACGACACAAAGGTTGAAAGTTTCTGTACATGTAACATTTCTAAAAAATAAAAAAAATATCGCATCACTATGTCCTTGCAAGACGAACCTAGTATCGTTGCATGTGTTATACAAATCAAGGTTTAAACCACCAAGCTAGTTTTTGAATTAAGAACTCAATATGGAAGTTGAATATAGAAATGCAATTCTTTTTACATAACTGAAAACTTAGTCCAGTGCTATGGTGTAATTTTTGTATTAAGAACTTTACCCAAATCAAAATAAAGATGGAAATACACAAACAGGCTCAGAGTTTTTGGCAAGAGCTAAAATTAAATGGCGTTTTGTAATAAAACGGGTTAAGTTTTTAATTAATTGAAAAAGTCACATTTGGTATTTTGTCCAGTATGACTCAGTATGATATTAACAATACCCCAAAAATATGCTAAAATCAAGTAGCAAAAAAGCCAAACCTAAATAAACACAAGAAGATCCCTCACTTATAACGGTCCCGCCCACCTGTCATCTGAACTCAGTCTGAAATCCAGCCGTCCAATTCGCAGCCGCCTCTAATTCGTACTGAAATAAAAAAGGACTCCCCTTTCCCTCCGCCTAATTGCATTATTTAATTTCTAGACTAATTTTATTTCTCTTTTTCCTCAACACAGGTTATCATTGGTTCTCGACTCGGCAATAGATTCAATCGAGATTTTTCGCTCTCTTGACACTGTTTTAATTTGTGGGGTTTTGTCATAATAGCACTGTTTTTTCTGAAGAGTCAGGTATAATAACTACACCATTACTAATCGAAATAATTCATAATTTTATACCTTTACAACAAAAAGTTTCAATCGATTAAACTGAATTAGCCGACGCATTATGGTTGACGACGTACTATGTTGGCGTCGGCTTCTGGTCTAATCGGAGGCAGCTAAATACTAATATTTAACATGAAGCGAATGCCGATCTTACCTCCAAAACCCAGCTTACTACTTGAACTCGACAGCGTCGTCCCTACGGGGTAAACCGGTCGATACTCGTTGCAATCTACCGGCAGAATACGTTTATCTCACCTACTCACTGTAAACCACCAAACGAGCATCTTCCAGCTGGGTGTAACATTCCGTGGCCGTGGAAGTCCTTGAACCATCTCCGAACCCAAGTGGGAAGGTGTAAGACGAACCTCGTATAGTAGGTCTACCTCGACGGAATGGCAGTAGGATGTGCATGAGGAGCTGAATCACAAACCATGCTCCTTCTTCTTTCATCTTCCTTCATCTTACTTCTACGCTGCCACCGACAGTGTGGAAGTGATGAGGTTTTTGGTGAACAAAATTTTGTAACTGTCGTGCCAAAATTTTGTTCACCAAAAAAAAAACTGTCGTGCCAACGTCATGAAGAAGAACAAGGTTGCACTTGGCCCGACATGAGAATCCAACGCAGAACCTAAGTTCAGCAGACCCACTAAGGACCACTACACCAAAAAAGGCAGTCAATAGAATTTAATAGACGCAATTATATATTCTCGTCACGTATACCGCAGAGCCTAAAGACTAAAGTCTTCAACCAGTGCGTCCTGCATGTTATGACCTACGGAGCCAAAACGTGGAAAAATTACCGTACCGTGAGTGCAAGGTACGGCTGGTTCATTTTTAAGTCGCATAACTCGTTGAGCGACTTAAAAATGAACCAGCCGTACCTTGCACTCTGAGAGATAGAATCCGGAACAAGGTGATCCGGGCAAAGAATAAAAGTTGCCGACTCACAGAATTACAAAGCTGAAGTGGCAATGAGCCACATTAGCTATAGAACCGATGACCGTTGTGGTAGAGTGGAGACCGTGAATTGGCAAACATAAGGTAGGGCGCTTTCAGGCTAGATGGAGCTACAATCTTTGCAGAGTGGCTGGTAGCAGGCGAAAGCACTAGGAAGTGTCGAAGGGCGGGCGTTTTGGGGGGACTGTCTTTTGTAACTTTGACGTTCAAAAAGTGCTGACTCTCAGCCTAGTTTGAATAAATGACTTTTGATTTTGATTTTGATTTTGATAAGGGTTACCGAGAAACGAGCTGCAAGGCATGCAATTGGAGAGGCCTATGTCCAGCAGTGAACTAGTGTAGGCTAATGTTGAGTTAATATAATTTTTTATTAGCCAGATTCAAGGACGTTGGCCAGATTCTTGACGTGATTAGTCGTCTTTCACGTTTTCCACAAGTAGAGTTGCTACTGAAATTTCCTCTCCTGGGTCTTCGGGTCCCTTTCTGTCAGTAATACCTTCCATCGTTGTAAAATGGACCTTAACTGTCAATAAAAAAATCAAAATTCGAGTTGTAGTAGTAGTCATCAGCACAGACAACTGTCCGCGAGGGGTAACAACGAGGGACTGAGCTAACACAATTACTGAGACCATTACTGACGATACGTAGCTTTCGTTTTCAGTTAGCACGTGAGGGGGGAGCAGATTTACTAGCTTATCAGATCGTATGTAGTCTTCTCATATTTGTCGAGAGGAATTATAACTGAGGATTATTTTGAACTAGCTTTTGCCCGCGGCTTCGCCCGCGTGGTTGTCGGAAATTATCGCAAGAGGACGTACTACCGCGGTAAGAATGTATTAATCCATGTTATACATACATAAAATTACGCCTGTTTCCCATGGGGGTAGGCAGAAACTACGGAACGCCACCTGTTTCGATCCTTACATATCATGGGTTTTTGATGTACTTAAAATAAAACTAATAGTCTTCAGAGCAAGAAGACTGCGACATAGGGTTGGATTGAATTGAATATAAGTCTTCCTGGTTTTTCTTAATGCTCCTATTCTACCTATACAAACACTCAATTATTTACCAGACACCAAATTAAACATAGTTATAAGAATAGTACTTTGGCCAGTGGCTTCGCCCGTATAGCTGTCGGAAAATATCTCCCGGGAACGTATATGTTACTTACTATCCAGGATAACTAAAAAACCAAATCCATCCAAAAACCTAAACATCTAAGCCATATTTCGCGGTATCTTACTTGGAATAATACAATTAGGTTTATTTTGAGTACTTCGAACACACATGATATTCGCATTTACTATGAAGCCAAAGTAATATGAATTACAATACAATCCTACTAATCCTGCAGTACCCGACCGCTACCAAGCGAGATGGCCGGCCGCGGGACGGCCCGCTAGTTTATTGGCTAATTTTATTATAATCTCTGATATCTTCTAAAATATTCATTTTAATGATATGCTGTAAAGGGCAATTTTGATCTACATGAAATGCACAATTTATTTAAGGTACTTAATTGGATAAGGATTAATGCTGTATTGCTTAAAATCGCATTCATAAATAAGCCATTATTTCTCGTAAAAAGTAATGGATAAAAGTGGTTATTGTGGGTTATCCCTAAGAGTTAGACATATACCATCGCGGACTTTTTTGTAGAACTTTTTAAGGTGTACAATACTGTAGTACATTATTTTGATCTAATTCGTAGAGTTCAGCCAGCGTTCACAATGTAAGCGCAAAAAAATGAGTTTATTTATGACATCACATTAGAAACCTCAAAAATTATCAGCGTTTCTTTACTATATTATACATGGTATATACATATAAACCTTTCTGTTGAATCACTCTATCTATTAACAAAACCCGCAACAAAATCCATTGCGTAGTTTTAAAGATATAAGCATACATAGGGACAGACAGACAGCGAAGTGACTTTATTTTATAATATGTATAATAATGTAATAATAATAATAATGAATTGTAATAATAATAATAATGCCACATTGTACTGGGATCGATCTATGCCACATTGTACTGGGATCGATCTATCATCACAGACAGGACTATTGTAGCCAATAAGCCTGATATTGTGGTGATAGATCGACGAGAGCGTCGTGCAATGATTGTTGATATCGCTATCCCTCATGACGAGAATCTCGTGAAAGCTGAGCAAGATAAAAAAATCAAGTATCTTGACTTAGCACACGAGGTTGTCGACATGTGGGAGGTGGACTCTGCAATCATTGTACCGATAATCGTTACAGTAAATGGCCTAATAGCGAAGAGCCTCGACCAACACCTCAGGAGGCTCTCATTACACGGCTGGATCAAGGGCTTGATTCAGAAGGCAGTACTCCTGGACACGGCACGCATAGTCAGGAGGTTCCTCTCTCTAGAGCCCTGACCACCGGCAGCTTGGACCCTGTTCCCGATGCCGATGGGTCACTATTTTTTATATTTTTAAATGTTTTTTTTTTTTTAGACTTTTGTTAAAATATTTAAAAATATAATTAATATGTTAGAAAATGAATAAATGAATAATAATGAATAATGAATGATACCTACACGACTTACTTTCCCACTATGACAATGCAGAATATTTTAGACAAAACTAGCCAACCAAAGCGAACGTTGTACTGTTTCCTAGAACGCGATTACAGCCCCACGACGTCGGCGTCCAGTTATGAATCAAAAACACCCAAACACCAAAAATTTCGAAATTGTTCCAACCGTCCAGGAGGATATCTGTGTAAAACACATGTAAAGAAGAATTATAATAAAGATGAATGATTATTTACTTTGAGAAGTAATAAATCGCTTACTTTATTATTGTGAATGTAAGCACTATATTGATCGTTTTTCATGTCATTTAGGTTTTTATCATGATTTGGCATTTTGAGTACTTTATGCGGCCTACTCAATTGTTATTTTTTTGGTATTCCTCAAAAAAACATTTCAGACGCCGATCTGCATGGTCTGCATATGACATGATCAAGATTATGTCTGGACTTTAAAAGAGACTTTGATCGCTGAGTTTGTTTCGTTATTTCTTCGCAGAAGTAGTCATAGGAAATGTCGAATACATCTAGCTAATTTTGAATTCTTTTTTTAATATGAAGTGTAGAAATGATTCTGATCTTATTTACAGAATAAACTATTTCATTTCCACTACGTGTTCCTATACTTATAGAAATAGTACTTCTTTGTCAAAGATTTATTTTTGAGAAGCACTGTTATCATTACTTTTTCATTCTCGATGTAAATTCGGTCTAAATTATATTGACTTCAATTTTTTTTCAGTCAGGTTGGAAACTATCAATATCTTTCACGATCGTCAGTCTTAAGTTACGTAACACATTGCTTTCGACTGATGTCGTCAGTTTGTTACCATAGGTTTCCAAGAGGTTCGATATTATTTTGCAATTTTCAACCGACGAAAAAAAACGGAGGAGGTTATCAATTCGACGCGTATTTTTTTTTTTTTTTTTTTTATGTATGACCACGCATAACTTTTTACATAGTGGTCCGATTGTGACAATTCTTCTTCTATTGGAAAGGGTATACTCCCAAGGTGGTCCCATACCAATTTGGAAAACAAAATCGAACCCTAAGGGTCGGAAAACAGGGGATGATTGATTGTTCACTCACTGATTGTAATGTATAAACACGCATAACTTTATACAGCGTAGTCCGATTTTGATAATTCTTTTTTGTGTTGGATACGGTATACTTTGCCAAGTATTATTAGTACATTAAAGCCACAAAAAAATATAAAATAAAAACTTTTTAACAAAAAATTAAACCGCCGAAAAACTGAAAAGCATAAAATAATACTTAAACCTTAAAATTTTGAGTCGGCGCTGAAAAATCAATGAACAAGGATCACTCAAAGCGCCGACTCATAATTTTAAGGTTTAAGTATTATTTTATGCTTTTCAGTTTTTCGGCGGTTTAATTTTTTGTTAAAAAGTTTTTTTAAAGAAATAGGATATTATATTATTACTAGTGATCGCCCATTGGTTGAAATTCGACCGTGCTTCATTTGAATAGAAATACATTATTAAATGAAAAATACGTATATAATAATAAATATTAAAAAAATGGTTATATTTGACATTCAGTAACAACATAGATAAATAATATTAAAAACAAATATTCTCGTATGATCATAGATTTTAAAAATGAAATAGGTTATATAATATATCTATAAAATTAATTTATTACCTATGGTTATCCTTGACATTCAGTAATAGTTAGGGAGCTGGCGAGAAAAAAATCGATATGATCAGCACACAGGGCAGACGTTATTAATAGTGATAATTATACCCTAAGAAACATCAAGGACCTCGTCTGCCACCATGGTGGCGCTGCGTTGTAAATTTACAGCGTTTCAACAATGTTTAAAAAAAAAGATGTGCTATATTATGCGCACACGTCTGCCTCTGGGGCTGATGATCACAGTCATCCTGGAAACAGAAAGAATCGAAAAGGCAGACATCCAGGGCTCTGACTTTTGTAGTATTCATTTTTTACATTTATTTTTATGATTAAAAAGCTCTATATGAAGTGCACACTTGACAGATTTGAATTGTTCGATTAAAAACAATGAGAATAACCACGGAAAAATAGTCTGCCAACATGTTGCCTCTGCGTTGTCTATTGACAGTGCTCCAAAAATTAAAAAAAAAAGGTGTGCGCACACGTCTACCTCTTGAACTGATGTTTGAATTCCTTATGAAAACCAAGAAAATCGATGAGGCAGACGTTCAGGCCTCTGATATTCCAAAGGCAGAACATCAGATTTTTTTTTCAACCCTACGTTCGCGCCAAACCAAGCAGGTATAAAATAACCCCATAGTGCCTTTCGTGGTGTCTCTCTTTTATTTAGGAATATGAGTGAGAACGGTATAACTCAGTTCCAACCTTTTCCGTATTGTGAAACTAAATGTATAGAGCGTATATCTACACATCATACAGCCTCTCCTTTCATTTTGCACGCTGTTCCTCTCTCTCGCTCTCAGGCACTTTCACACGTCTTGGTTCAAAATCTACGTATTTACACAAATAAAACGTGATCAAGAAAGTTAAAGACTGTTCCTATCCAGATCCTAATCTTATCCAGATCCTAATCCTATTCAGATTACAGTAATACATTCTAATTAAAGTTCCAAGCGCATTTCGTTTCTGGTTGGCATTGAGAAAAAATATCATTGCATAGATTTCTTCTCCAGAAGTTTAATCGTTACCGTGAGTTTAGAGGATAATATTAAACGAAATTATAAGAATAAAACTAAAAATAATATATTTTTTTAGCATTTTTACAACTGCGTCCCAGGATAATGCAGACTCCTGAATGTGGCAGACATTCGATTCTCTTCGTTTCCAAGATAATTGTGACCATGAACTCTAGAGGCATACATGTGCAAATGATTTAATACCCCGATTTTTTTAAACAACTTCAATCCGCTGTAACGCGAAAACGCAGCGACACAGGACCATAATTGATTGGACCAAATCGATTCGTAATGATTTAAACTGCAATCCACCTCGACGTGAAACGTGTGCAAATCATATACCGAAATGCTCGCCAGCTCCCTAACTATATAAGACTATAGACACAAAATTGACCATAAACAAAAGAATATCTATGCATGTGTGTATGAAATACACGGTAATCAATAGTAGTGTGTGTAACATGTTATTTATTGAAAATAATATATTTTTACGCATAATTTAAAAAAAATATTAGCATTCGTCACTTCTTCTCTGTATAAACTATAAGTGTGCGAAATTTCATACTCCTCCGTCCGCTCAATTTTCGTAAAAAGGGATCCAAAGTTTTCGCTTCACGTATTTATATATAGATTTAGGGTAACATAATAGCCAGTCAATTCATCAGCTAATCCAAAGCAAAAGTATCTTAAAATACTTAAAAACAAATAATCTTTAAATATTAGATTCAAACCATTCTAATTCAAGAAATGGACCGACGAATTCAATACAGAACCGACCACAAAAACGTACGCACCTAATAAAACGCACCCCAAATAAAATATTCCAAAGAAAGGGTACGTAAGTAAGTACAAATTGAGTTCTCGCAAGTGTAGCGGCGAAAGATTGATGTCCATAATCTAGAGCCGGTTCAATTACTAACTCGTTAGCGTCAGACACAGATAGGTTTTAGTTTCGCTTGGAATTATATTGAGATTATGAATGAATGTATTATGTGCGTCCTTATTTAGTTACACAATTTATGTGTTCATAGAATCTCATTGATCCGGTACTTAAATGATATGTTTATCACTACAGTAAAATCTTTATTGGAACAAGAAATAGTACATTGGTTTAAAATCCGTTTTATTTGTTTAAAACCACGGCCACATAACCGTATATTGATTACGTATTACGGGTACTTTAACAATTAAGTTAAAACGTGTAACTGAAATCTTTCACCATTTTAATTCATTTAAATGAAGTGATAATTAGACTAGCGGCCATTGTTATTGGTGGTTGTAAATTGCAGAAAAAAAAACGCCACACTTAATTGGCAGAAGGCACGGCAATCTGCACGCTGAACAGACGGCCGATGGAAGATGTAGCGTTGGAAGGCCTCCCACAAGGTGGACTGATGCCCTAGTGACAGCTGCAGGAGCAGTAACAGACCTATGTCCAACACTGGACGTCTTTCGGCTGAAAAAATAACTTAGACTACGTACTTTTTCATATGAGTATTTATTAAAATATAAATTTAAAATATATTATGTAGCTAAGTATCCATTAAAAATTGTCTGATCAGGTTTTGCTCAGCCACTGCACATTTATAGAATGTGTATATTTTAATTTTAATATTCCTAAATTAAGGAGAAAACAGTTGAATATCCGTTTTAAATCAATAGGTACGCTTACCTCTTCAAATGTTTCCCGCCATTCGTGGTGACGTACAGTTGACATTAGTGACAGCTACCTCTCTACTGAGGTGCAAGAGATAGTTATAACTTATCTCTTAAATAGATACAGTACAGTCTATTTAAAAAATATTCAAGACCTAAAGAAATATTTTAATAATTTGAGAACACCCATGAAAAAAGTATATATTCAAAGGTAGTATTTTCGACATGTTGTTTTCTATAGATAATGACACTCATTAGAGGTCGTCTACATACCTTACCATAATTAAAGGTATGTAGACGACCTGAAAGGGATCGTTGACTTCAGCTATTTGAGAATATTTAAAAAGTTCCATGACAAGAACATAATAAATCAGTAATATGTATACTGTGGTGAATACGTGATTAATATCACACAAAGACCACAATAAATACACATTAACATCACTCAAATATCGACATTACCCACATCACTAGTTTTAATATTAAAATGCTTATCGAGTCGAGAATGCAATACAAATACAGCACTATTGATTCCGAACAAAAGTCACAAATTACAGATTCGGCAAGACGTAAGTGTACAGCAAAAGTATTCAAATTAAACGATATATAATTCAATTATTAATTAAAAACTGGGAACGCGACGTTGCACCAAAAATGTTTAATTGAAAACTATTGTGTTTTAATGTGTATCGTAGGATGTAATTTGTAAATAATTGAGGAGGTACGTGTGCTGTTATTATGGCCGGCAGTGTACTGATGGATTTATTTTGATTGAGTTGTTCTGTTGCTCGTTCAGCTGAATGAATGAGGTGCGCATCAGATTCTTTATTAACTACCCGCTTTTGTTGAAATTTTAACTGTTTTTTAAATGAAAAATTCATTTCAAGTCACTGATTTAATTCAGTAAAGTGTTTTTTTTTATAATGTGTATTGTAATAAATAGTTACGTTATTCTGAATTCGAACCTCACTAAACTAAACGAGAGGTCAAAAAAGATTCTGCTGGGCAGATAACTTTAAAAGCATTGTAGGCATTAAAAAAATCAGTCGGACAGATGATCTCTACAAATAATTCAGTCTATTATAATACTAAGATGAAAGCCTTCGCAGAAATAAAATACAAACAGCACCCTTATTATTCTTTTCAAAAAATTCCTAAACTTGAACAAATCAGTTAACATACTTTGCATAACAAAAACAAGTTAAATCATAAATAACAAATGGTCGAACTCACAATTCTTTCGTGCAAAATCTTTATATTTCATTATTCTACACATGACCGTCTATCCTAAGGGTACAAAACTTAGACCCTCGTCAGTTTACGTCAAACTACAGATATTTGACTACGGAGCCGAAAATATTGGTTTTGCTAACGTACTCTATAGGTATAGCTCAAGGAATCTTTAAGTAAACCTACCCAAGTTCAATTCCGAAGAAGGTATGAGAATATTCGGATATTTTCTCCAATTTTTACCTTGTTTTGTATTGAAAGAAATTTTACTTTGTGGAAATCGTTTGTCTAGGTATGGTTATGCAGAGAATGAAAAGTTATTAACAAAAAAAACCCCCGACACAAAAACCTAATTTCCCTTTAAAAAGTAAAAAATAATAAAAATAACTCAATCTTAAAGTACCTAAGAATGTATTAATAATTCAAAAAAAAATACGCCGCGTTGGGGGACCGCCTCAAACCTAACAATTTAATTACCAATAATCTTATTACCTAACTAAGCAGTCAACGACGTCTGCACTCGCGGAGCGGTCCCCCAACGCGGCGTATTTTTTTTTGAATTATTAATACATTCTTAGGTACTTTAAGATTGAGTTATTTTTATTATTTTTTACTTTTTAAAGGGAAATTAGGTTTTTGTGTCGGGGGTTTTTTAAATTTTAAATTTAATTTTTTATTTTGTACTTTTTATAGGTATATACTTAATATAATGTACAATCAAACGAAGCTAAGAACACTCTCGATTAATTCATCAATATTCTCTTTCAGTGCGCTTTCATTTGAGACCCCACTCGAGTATATTTGCTGACATTCGGTTACTCTTCCCCACTTTCCCCCCCACAACTTTTAAACGGCTCAACCGATTTTCATCAAACATGTCTAAGAACACTCGCAGATAAGTCACCTTTAATACATATTTTTTTTTATTGAAATCGCATCATCCGTTCGGGAGCTATGATGCCACAGACAGACAGACAGACAGACAGACAGACAGACAGACACGTCAAACTTATAACACCCCTCTTTTTGCGTCGGGGGTTAAAAAGATTGTAAAAGTAAATACGATTGTGAATGGCCTTTAGACAGTGGATATGATAGGAAGTGTGATGGAAGATATGGCTAGAAAGGGACTGTATACTATAATCAATTTTGTATGTGCCTCTGTTGTTGGATAAGATATATATTAAAATAAGCTGCGCCAAACTCTATATAAATATACTTATAGTATAGTTGAATCGTTAATTTGTTTAAACGCGCTTATCTCTGAAACTACCGGTTGGATTTCCAAAATTCTTTTTGCATATGCAATTTTAAATTATTTAACATCACACTGGCACTTTTCTATGAGACAACAGAATTTTTAAATTAAAAGCGACGAAAAACTTCTCCGCTATGGAGTTTGCGCTACCTCTCTGTAACAGCACAATCAACTAAACATACATGGTTACAATTTTACATAGACGGTTACAGTTAGTGCGATTTTCATAGTTAGTATAAGATGAACTGTACCGTTTACAGAAGTACAAACAATCATTATAATCCCAACAGTAATTTCAAAAGTTCTGAGCACAGAAACTAAAATCAATATGTTTTGAACTCCGCACCAAATATCAACAATTTGACATGTAATGACAAGGGTAAAGGGGTTGGAAGTCTACCCTTAAGAAACGAACGGTCATCTTCCTACATATCGTAAAATACTACGTCTGTTGACTTGTACTAAAGTCCTTACTCTGTATGTGCGTTGGTACAAATTATAATCCTGAATGATTCGTTATACGACATTTATTGATATCTCAACGGAGACTAAACTTTGGTGCAAGAGATATTATAGTGCACAAGGGTGTGCGCAGACATAGGACCACTCACTCTTCCCTCACTCTTATAGTCCGATCGGACGGCAATCCGACACGACCGGAGAGAAATCAGGCGCAGGAACAACGACTTAGCGTGCATTTCGAGGCAGGGGGGTATCGCACCAACTTCCAAATTCCGGGCTATTACTAAGAAATTCCTTATGGAAATAACTAATAACACTTTGCCTGACCTGGGTATCGAATCCAGGATCCCACACTCAGCAGTCGCGCATGCGACCACAATACCAACTGGGCAGTCCGAAATATTTATACGTAGGTATAAATATATCGGTAATAATACGTTGTATATTAAAGCCTCCTTATGTCAAGGTGCGTATATCGTGCGTAGTTACTAATCAAAGACACTCGTACTGTCTACCAAACGGCCTAAGGCAATAATCTATATTTCTCTGTAGGTAAACGACATAGTTGTAATTACATTCGACTATTATTAATTAAGTTTGACTAGGTATAATTCGTAGGATTAGTGACAGGTGCTTTGTGTAGGTTTGTCAGGGTAAGTACTATCACAGAAAGTAATTAAGGCTCCTGCAGACAGGCGCTTCGTGACGGTGTGAATCATTATCTGCCTAGCCTTTTCTCAACTATGTTGAGATCGGCTTCAAGTCTAACGGGATGCAGCTGAGTACCAGTATTTTAAATGGAGCGACTGCCTATCTGACCTCCACAACCCAGTTACTGGCTAATACGATACCCCTTGGTAAGACTGCTTGTCAGACTTTCGGGTTTCTGACGACCCGTAACGACTGTCTAAGATCTTTGAAAGACGGTCGGGACCAACGGGTTAACGTGCTTTCCGAAGCACGGAAGGGTCTTGGTATGTAAAGATGTTCACCCATCCACGGACCAACTGTGGCAAGCGTAGCTTAACCTGAACGATCAATTCATCAACGCCATCAACATACTATCTATACTATGTATATATGTATATAATATTATAAAGCTGCAGAGTTTGTTGATTGAACGCGCTAATCTCAGGAACTACTGTTCCAAATTGAAAAATTCTTTTTGTATTGGGTAGCTTATTTATCGAGGAAGGCTATAGGCTATATAACATCACGCTATAACTAAGAGGGGCGGAGCAGTAATGACAAATGTTGCAAAAACGGGGAAAATCGCACGGGTTGGCGATTCGACGCGACGGGAAGGGTCGGAGGAACAAGAAATTTAACGCGGACGAAGTCGCGGGCAGAAGCTAGTCTATGATAATCGGCCTATAATGTGCCCGCTGCTTGGACACAGGCCTTCGCTTTGGGGTCCAGTGCGTTCTGATAGATGTCACATGTCTTCTAATTTCTGGTTTCTTCCTTTGGAAAGCAGTGGTGCTGAAATAGTTAATATAAAGTAAAGTGCTCGCCTAGGTTACAACTCGTAAGTTGCGGCCGTTGCCACTGAGTCACCACTGCTATCATCTCATGATACTATCTATAAATATTATTAATTAAAGTCGATTTCTGTTTGTGTGACCGCGATGTTTTTCTAAATTGCGCAATGGATTTGCAATCGGTTTTCACCGTCATTAAAAAAAAAATTGCGGAAGTACGTTTCAATGTTTTGTTACGGTGTGAAAAACGTACGAAACTGGGGCGGTTTGCTAGCATTATTATAATTCTCTCATTTACCTTCGGTGTCGTTTATAAGCCCAGTCTTCCGGATGCTGATACCTGAAATCCAGTGGTGCGAGGAATATTCTCATTCAAGGAGAATCTTCTAACTCTAGTACAAGTTTTACAATCTATTGCGAAGTTATAAAAAATTCGCTTGATATTTATTATTGTCGATGTAAAACAAATTTGGTTGAACAATATAATTTTTACTTTAAAAAAACATCAACTTTCTTTTCAATAGCCAAATGACACAACATAATTTAAGACAAACATCTTTACAAATCCAGCCAAAATTTCACGGTCGAATCGTTGCCCAAAAATGGCCAAACTAAACTAATTTATCACGAACATTGTACGAACGAAGAAAAACCTTCATATTGTGAAGTTATTGGTGATTTTTGTATGATTTATGCGTCCCCACTGAGCACCTTTGTTATTACTTGTACTATGAATGGAAGATGGAGAAGTCCCGCGAAGTTCTACACGAGTTTGGCTTCAACTTTATTTTGTATTGTATCGTATTGGGAAAGTAATGATTTAGTAGCTTCGAGCTTTTCCCTTGGCAGGGTGGGCAGGGGTTTACCTTGAAATTTTTTGGATGGGCGAAGAGATAGAAAGCGTATTGGCTCATGAAGCATTACATTCTGAGCTACTGGGATTTTTTTGTAACAAATATCTTAGAAGTTATTTTTCGCAAGACAAGTTTTTTTCGCCATCTTCCGCCTTTCAGTTTTGACCGAATCTATCCAGCATGTCCCGGTATCTCCTTCATGGTCTGCCGTGACCCCACCTTACTGTATCGAGGCATCAGTTTTGTGGTATTTGGGCACACAGTTTGTCCAGCGTGAGGCAGACATGTCAAAAAACGGTGTAGAAAAACATCGCGGGGAAACCGGCATAATATATAACGAAAAATTGGAAAATATGTGTCGTCCAGCAAGCCGCACTGTAGGACCCTATTGCTATCAGTCGGAACCAGACTCCGGGCAGCTACTGAGAAATGCTAGAACGATAAACTCATTATAACCTGGGAGTCAAACCCAGGACCTAATCAGCTCAGCAGTAGCGCTTGCTACCACTAGACCAATGAGGCAATCTGCTACAAAATGTCATACATTATCATAATAAATTATGAAAATTGTACTCCACTTATTGCGCAACCTTAATGCTCCACTTACCAGGACATCAGGTATCCAAGGAGCTATACTTAGTTTTGACATTTCAGTTTCCAAGATTTTTCATTTTAAATTACGGTTTTACCGTTTCTATTAACATTGAAAGGTTAAAGTGTAATACAACTCGACCTTTTAAATAAAAACCAACTGAGATTTCTTTTCATTAATTTTTTTTTAACAGTTTGCTTTTCTGAAAAGATTAACATAGACGTAGTTTTTCGGTAAGTTTGAAAGAAAAAGCCTAACTACAAAATGTGCTTTTGCAGTAAAGTTTTTTAATACTATTACAAAAACTCACCTCGTTTTTATAAAAACTTAAGGTTTTTCAGTTCACTTCAAAACAGTAGAATTAGTACCTGAAACAATAAACATATAAATTAATATCTACTTTAGGTTTTAAGTTTAAAGTTAATATTCGTGTGCACACAACTGACCAATAAAAACTAGATGAATAATTGACGTTCGATTTTCGGATCTAATTCTTAAGCAGTAGAGCCGAATGGCGCAGACACGGATAAGCTGAAACAAACTAAAATATACTCTATTCTTTGTATGTTATAATTGGAATTTCTTCGTTATAAACTATACTCAGTAAATCATTATCAGGGAGGGCCAATTAACTGTTACTAATGGTTCTTGACACGCTAATATTCAATTAAAACCTCTTTTATGCCTATTCGAGTCCCACTTGTCATAGAAATTGATACCTTATCACGTGGGCTTAAGTTTTACAATCGATGTTTGGAGATTAATAGTTTTCATTTTTTGTGGCAATAATTTGGTTTGTTTGGGAAAAAATACAATGGTTTTGCCGTGGTTTTGTAAAGAAAAATATAATTTAATGGAGGTAAAGGAAACTTGATTGGCAGCTTACAATTTTCTTACATAAAGAACTATGAAAAACGCCATTCCTTTCCTGGAAATCGGGGTGAAAAATGGATTTCTGTTTTCCAGGAAAAGTAATTTTAAAAAGCTTAGTGAGATATTATGATTGTATGCTTTATTCGCCTGAATATCAGTGTTTTTCAATACGTAACTTGGAAATACCTATTTCCTTTAGTTTATCTGCTGTCAGTTTGTATATATTTTACTAATTATTTGCTTCACCGGTCGACGTTATCACGTCATTACCAGCTGTCGCTGAAAACCAGCGCTGGGGCTCTGTCTCGCATAGGGTCACAGCATTATGCTGAGCGATGGCTGTTTTGCGGGTATATAACGCAATACCGAATTAAAATACAGGTGGGTAATATAATTAGTTGCTTATTTAATACATTCATATTTATTTTATAATCTTACATAATCACACATTACGTTTTTGCTCGCATCATGCAAAAATACAACATTTTTAATACAAAGCCTGATCAACCTCTGACACCTTCTATCCGAACTGATAAATGACTCCTAACAAACACCTGCCAATCAAATACTGACCTTATCACGCTAAAAATAGATCTACCAATCCTTTGAGAAGGTAACCTTGTTTGAAGTACCCTAATTTGGATTCTATGTTTTAGCAGTAAATCTCAATTTTGAATGACGGTGATCTTTTTCAATTGTTTCAGGGAGAATGAGACTTGCTTAAAGATAATAAGGTAGGTTTTCGTGTGTGATGAAGCTTATTGGGACAAAATAGAACGCAGTTGACACCAGATAATTTATATTACAGGGTACATGGAGTTTTTTCTGTTCGTTAAATATAAGAATTGGCTGAAATTCAGATGGGGATACCTTTTTGGGCCATTTTCTATTAAGTCCTGAAAGCTGAAGGTTTTATAGGATAATTGGATTAAGTTTATTAAGATATCCCTAAGGTTTCAGGCCAGAGATCTTTCTTCAATAAATGATAAAGTAACGGTTATGATCATTGATATTACTTTATTATTTAGGACTATTGAGGGTAGATTAAATTTTACTGAGATTAAAGGACCAGATAATAGTATTAGGTTCAGAAATTGAGTCATAATTCGAAAGAGCCTAGCGTTCTCTTAATAAACCATTACTTTTATCAAAAGTGTTACTTATCTTATTATTTTTAATGTGATTGGGTAATTTTCCAATAGGAATAGTCATGTCTGCCTATAGAGTACCTACCCGCAATCCTGAAGTTTTGCTAAGGCGTAGCAATTCTTCAAACAAGTATATCTCAAACCTAGAAAACTACAAAAAACAATTCTAATTTGTGAATTTTAGCCGTAGTAATAAATAAATATGTACCTATTTATTAACTGTTATAGTAAAATGTTATTACTATTTCGTATTGTTTTTTATATCTTCAATGCCTTGATGAAAGACGCAGAGAATAGGGAAATATGGCAGAACAAAGAAGAGACCTATATCTCGCGATTTCGGGCTGAAATTATAAATAAATAAATAAATAAAACTTTATTTTCATAACACAATTACAGATTTACATATTTTATATTAAGACAGTTAGAATGAGCTTCGGTAGTAACACAATGTAATACAAATCTAGGAACTAAAATCTGTAAACAATTATGGAAAACCCTGCCTCTCAAACTAGGTAACCTGTATCATGAGAGATTATGATCATAACATTATAATTTATTTCTTAGTAGTAGAACTTAGTTCCAGTGATAGTCAAATCACGGTAATAGAATGGCCAACTACTGCCAAAACATTGTAAATCTTTTCATACAAAAACTGTGTTGTCATTAAAATTCCAGCTTACACCATAAAAATGTATCTCATAACATATTCACGCGTTAATTGTAGAGGAAATGAGGAAATTACCGCGTAGTACCAATAAATAAAATGAAATCCGGCCATTCACCGCGACACACCGTCGCTATAGGTGATTTTAAGTAAGGCTGCTGGTACACTGACCTTTACAATTTATATCAGCATTATTTGGAATAAGTTCTAGTTGCAAGAATGGGGGGAAATGGAGGAATTTAATGAATCGGCGAATGGAAGAGATTTTGTTTATAGGGGGATAGAGAAATATCATTTTTGCTGAGAGAATGGAAGAAAGAATCATTCTAAAGCAACGCAAAAAATTGTCTACAGAAAGAGTGGAGGAGTTACAAATTCACGGATGATAATAGATCAAGAAGCCAAAAAAATTAGAATCTGTAATACATATAAGTTAACAATGAAATGTTATATCAGTAACGGTGACTGTAGAGAAAAGTAAGCTTTATTTAAAGACTAACTTTTGCCAGCGGCCTCGCCCGCGTGAATGTACTACCGGGATAAAAAGTACCCTTTGTATTAATCCAAGTTATAAACTACCTGTGTGCCAAATTCTATCTAAATTCGTTCCGTTGTTTTTGCGTGAAAGAGTAACAAAAATCCGTACCCACAAACTTTCACATTTATAATATGTATTAGTAGGGTTTCCTAACTTATTTTAGAGGCATACTGAAATCAGTTTTACATGGAAGATGGTAGAATTGGTCATGCTAGGTGAATAGAGACGGGTGATGGGAGATGGTTCCGCGTGATGCCAGACGTAAAGAATGAGCACCATCTCATTTCTTCCCGTGAGTGTCCTAAAAGTCAACTAAGTGACTTACTAGAGAATATTATGCAGCAGCGTTCTCTTTGCATTTTACCACCATACTGCGATCGCCAACCTGCCTGCCAAGCGTAGTTATTATGACAAAGCCCCCACACATTGAAGGAGTCGTATGTTCAGCAATGGATGTCTATTGGCTGAAATGATGATGACGATGATGAAGTGAATGGAAGGAACCAGTCATGTTTGAAAAGTGGAGGAAAATATTTTTTTCTGCACTCTTCCTTATTGAAGGATTGCCTTTCACTACAAATATTAAACCATACTCAGTAATCAGTAGACAAAGGCATTCATTTTTTGTGGTTTAGAAATTTATCAAATGACGTATTCCGCTCGTCATGTCAGACTTTTACTGACTAAAACCCACCCGTGTTCTTTCGGTTGCCCATATACCAGGGCCACGTTAACTCTTTCGAACAAATCTCGCGACCCTGGCAGTCAGCATTACACACTGTGGTCCCAACCTTAACCAACATTACTGATTGCAATGCGGCGAATACATCACAGTTTTATAGGAATCCGTTTTGTGGCCGCTTTGTAGCGCAGTTATTAATATTGTGTGTGCAGTGGTTATGTTTAGCTATGTCAAAGTGATTTAGGATTGTAAACTCGAGTATTGATTTAGCGCGCCCTCGTAATCGCTGTATGTGTTCAGATATTGTTTATAATGACGGTATTACGTTGTTTGGCGAATTATATATTATTTCCTCTATATTATTTCCTCAATAAATAGACTACCCAACAAAAAAATATGTTTTCAATTCGGATCAGTAGTTCCTGAGATTACTGCGTAACCAAACAAACAAACTCTTCAGCTTTATAACATTAGTATAGATAATATCCCTCAAAGCAACTCCAAGTATAGCCTGCTCCATAGCACCCGTAATCTTGAATTTGTTGACCAGCCCAACCATGAGTGTCCACGTTTTGACACTTGATGTCATAACACACAGGATGCACTAGTTACGGATTTCTTCAAACATGGACGAGAAGAAAACTTGCTGAAGTTAAAAAGATTAAACCCTACTGGATCCTTCTGTCGGCTTCTTTCTCAAAGTTGCGTCTACCGAGGTACATAACTTACCCTAGGTAGAGATCCCTACTTCTTCACAAGTTTGAAAAACGATCCTTCGATGTGATTGTACTCTGCAAATCTCGAGAAACTGATTTCAATTATCCTTATTTCGATTCAGTTGCACTTTTTGAAAGACCGTCTAAGCATACGCTGGAATGGGAATTTGGTCTAGCAGAATTCCGACATCAGCCTTCGTTTTCCTTAAGCCGAAAATAGATGATGAATGTCCCTTGATTGTACTTTCAAAAGTAAATAATGATTATTTTTCTTCCTTAATGTACGAAGATCACTGTATCTCACAACTGTGTCACCCAAAAAAACTAAATAAATAAGTCACTGTATGTCTGACACAATATTGTGGTAGTGTGTGTACGTTAACCTAATTTCTGTAACCTTTTGCGTGCAAAAATCTTCCCGCATTTTCCTTAATTCCTACCACACATCATATCAACCTAATTTATCCTTCGTTCGCCCCGAATTCATCCCTTATTTGTCTCGTTTTGGCCCCAAACGTACAAGCCCGAAAAATTGCAGCAACATTACTGACAACAGAATTAAGCAGTTTCAAAGTTGAAATAATAAGAAATTAACCAACAAATTGCTCCGGGCAAGGAAACGGCATTTACTAAGACAACTATAACTTTACACCCACTTGACCCTCTATTACAAGTGAGTAGAGTTTGTATTTGCTTGGTTGGAACGTGAGTGGTATCTTGGCAACTCGCTACTAACCTATTTTGGAGGCGAAACAGTACAATTTTAAAAGGTTAATTGTTCAAAAATGTTTGCCAAATGTGAAAAGTTGTGGCGGAGGCGAATAGCGGGGTGATGTAAAGTTTGTTTTAATTCAACTCAAATAGGAACAGGCAATTAAAAATAAGAACATGCTAGCTATTTACCAGATGGACGACTTTGTGAAGTTTTGTGAAACTTGGAATAAACCACTTTTGATACCGCGGATGTGGTAAAGACTGCTTATAGGATTTTGTAACCAGGATAAACTGTGTTATGGCTATCGTAAGTACGGTTATCATCAATGCGTCTGTAAAGCAAAGTGATTCTTCATTTGGTAGTATCGCTTATAAGAACACTATCTTTTGCCAGCGGCTTCGACGCGTGGAGGTCCAAAATTGTCCCACGGAAACATACTACCGAGATAAAAAGTATTCCTTCTGTTAATACAGATTATAAACTGTGTGCCAACTTTCATCCAAATCTGTTCAGTAGCTTTTGCGTGAAAGTATAACAAACATACTCACAAACTTTCACATTTATAATATTATTAGGATAGTACCTACGATTAGAAGAATGACGCCATCGGCAACTGTTTTCAGATATTTTAATATGTTCCTCCAAGGTTATAAAATGCCTTGATTTTAGAAGTCAACGAACTAAGAAAATCACCATCTCTAAAATCATGAATACCAATGAGTAAATCTGTCAATATCAATAATGGTGGCCAGTAGTTAAGGGTGCATAATAAATGAAGAGGTTGAAACACCCCAGGCGCGGGGTGTCATATTAATGACAGCTGTTATAGGGAAATTATTGTATGGTATATTTTAAATTCATTGTCTGTAGGAATTTAGAACTGCAATTCTTGAAGTGTGAGTATGGAGTTTTAAAATCAACAGAGTTAATGATGAAGCGTGTGGAGTGAGATCATAAGAGGGTACCAAAAATCATGTCTCAAAAGCATGTCTAATTTTTTTTGTCAGTATAAATTTGCGTACTAAAAAGACGCCAGAAATACGAAAATTGAGTTGTTTTATGCCAATCATAAAAGCTCGTTTACAAATTCTATCTTTTTAGAGACACAAAGGGGTGAAAAGAGAATCATGGTTTACATAAACATAGCATCACGTCTTGTCTCCGAAAGGGTTGGGCGGAGGGGCACTTATTTAGTACACCCACATTTCTCCAGTTATGTTTAAGTCTATGTAATAGGAGACAAGTCCATGTAATGTATGTGTGTTCCGTGTGGTACCGGACGTAAAGAATAGCACCATCCCATTTCTTCCCGTGGGTGTCGTAAAATACCACTAAGGGACTTACTAGAGAATGAGCAGCAGCGTTCTCTATACATTTTACCATCATACTGCAATCGCCAAACCACCTGCCAAGCGTGGCGATAATGGTAAACCCTCAAAATTGAGAGAGGCATATATCCAGCTATGAAGGTTTTTCGGCTGAAATGCTGATGAATGGGCGAGTTTATTGCCTTCAACCGGACACATATCCAGACTCTGGGTTGCTACTGAGGAATTCTCGATAGAAAAACCGAATAGCACTTTACCCGATCTGGTAATCTGATGTTATGCTCAGCAGTAGCGTTTGCGACTACTATACCAATGAGCCAGTCGATCATGTTTTATGGGTAGTTTTCACCAATGAAGCTAGACACTTTCTGCACAGAGTACTCAGTATCATCATGGTTATGGAATATTCACACTGACAGCCCTTGAACGCAGTGCAGACCACGTTAAGACTCAGTGGTGAAATTGATACTAAGTTAAATTTTGTCTTGCAATTGGAGCACATAAACCACACAACCAACTGTTCACTCTTATACGCTTAATGTTTTTTTTTTTGCTCATGTCAGACTTTTACTGACTAAAACCCACCCGTGTTCCATCAGTTGCCCATGTGCCAGGGTCACGGTATCTCTTTCGAACAATCACGCGACCCCGGCAGGCATCGGTCCTAGCAGACCCCTTCAGCGCTGCTGACATCTCTTTGAGGCGCGCGTGGAACACTGCGCGCCGTCGACCCGAGCCTGGTCCTTACCGGCGAGCAATGGGTAGCTCGCCGCCCGCAAGCTCGCGCCTACGGTGGCCGGGAGTCCATACGCTTAGTGTGCAAAAGAAAGATGTGTGCTAGTAAAGATATCTTCTCATCATCATCATTTCAGGCAAAAGACGTCCACTGCTAGACAAAGGCCTCCCTCAATTTGGGGGGGCTTGTCAATATCGCCACGCTGGGCAGGCGGGTTGGCGGTCGCAGATTCGTCTACCGACTTGATAGCCTCATTTTCCGCAATTTTCCGGCCGACCGCAAATATTATTCGATCACATCCGAATCCGATCACATACACATCCGTAGTTCGTAAATTAAAATCACAATTGTATACCAAAATAAAATATACAGTTAAAAAGCTGAAATAAATGAGATTTTTTTAAAATTAATTTTGAGGGTAGATGTTAGTTATGTTCGTTCTGGGTACTACAGTACCCTTTGGCGCTCTACAGGCTACCATGATAAAACTGCAAATTACAGAGATAATATAAATACATCAAAAGTAAATACATAATTCCAAAAGTAAATATTACAGCAATACAAAAAAATATTCACACTGAATGATTTAAGAGTGACAAAAAGGTGATTGAATTTAGACGCGCCGCGAGGGCCGTCAGACCGAATGAGTGAACGGTGACCATGTGAGTGAATGATTAAATTAAATAGCAGGTTATTCGTCATTGTGGACGGAATATTTTTTGCTACATTGCATACGCTGCTGGTATTTTTAGTCCTATAGGGATTTTTTAAAGCTTTGAGCTTATTAGTCTTAGTGAATACTTTTTTTGTCAGATTAGGTTTAAATATGACTGGATTTTTAGGGTCTTTTAGAAGAACCTGAACTTAGCTAATGCTAGAACACTTAAATGATCATTTGTTGGAAAAAATACAGTTTGTAAGCCTAGAAAATTTTCCTAGACAAGAAATAATACTTAGTTGACTTTATGACAGTAGCTATGAAATTGTGTCACAGTTAAAAATTAATCGACTAGTTAGGAATCAAGAAATCCTATACGTCTTCATCGGTATGGGCAGAAGTAGGTGCAAAAAACTTGAACAAAAGTTAGCTTTTGCTTTGTGTAAGTTGTAATTTTAGCACCGCGATACAATCAGAAATGCTCCCAAATTCTATGATATTATCCTTCCACTTCTTTGCCACCATGAACCCCACTCCATGTTGTCCACTGGTTTGAACACAGTAGAAGAATACAGAATCGTCTCTTTCTTCTATGCGCTCGCCCTCTCTTCCAATTTCTGAAGGCCTAAAATGCTGCAGGTCATATCTTTTAGTGCATTTTCAAGCTTAATTAATAGTTCGTCTTTTATCAGCGTCCGGCCATTGTAGGTGAGAATATGAAGTGTATCGTGTCCGTTATATACTTTGGTGTAGTCCCGGTGATTCTGGAAGGACTTGGTGCAGGCATTTGCCTAACAGTGGGACAGAATAATGCTGAACTAAAAAAATATAACAGCAAATATAATGACTTATCGGACGACGGTGAAATCGTTCTTTTACGTGACTAAAAAGAAACTAGATTCCCCTTTCCACGCTTTTCCAGAACATACAAATAAGCAACAATTAACTTCTTAAATGTCTTCGCTAAACATAACCTAACAAATTGTAACATGAAAATTATCGACCACAAAATATTCAGCCCACACTCGTCCCCACTCGCCCCCACTCTTCCCAACTCGCCCCCTGCTAAGACAAAAGTATGAAACAATAACAGGGAATGAAAACTCGCGCTTTACATATCATAGGAGAGGCTTTTAGCCGTCTTTGTCAAACAAGAGTGTAATGATATTAAGTTGGTGTATTAATGTAAGAATGTTGGGGCCGTAAGATGCTGCTGCGTGAATGCACGTGCGGCAAGAGAGAGATAGATTTTCTTTCATATTTCGTTCAACTTTTCTTGATTTCGTATTGGAAGGCAACAGGAAAAATTTAAGACTAAGACAAAAAAACTTTTTTACAAAAAAAAAAAACAACCGACTTCCTTAAAAACACTACAAAGTGAAAAATAACTTTAATTTCGGAAGTCGGTGTCTTAGGATTTTTATTTAAGGTTTTTGCCACCGACTTCCGAAATTAAAGTTATAATATATATATTAGTTTGTAAAAAAGTTTTTATTTTTAAATTTTTAGTTATAGTATCTACCCCGCACTAATTCCAAACAAACAATGCATATTTATGCGATAGCAGAAATCGCGGTTGATTTGCTGTCATTTTTTAAAGAGTTCTGGTGTCTGTCTCCGGAAGTCATCATCAGATTTATATGAAACTAGCTTTTGCCAGCGGCTTCGCCCGCGTGGAGGTCGGAAATTATCCCGCGGGAATGTACTACCGGGATAAAAAGTAGCCTATGTCCTTTCTCAGGCTCTAAACTATCTGTGTACCAAATTTCATTTAAATCGGTTCAGTAGTTTTAGCAGGAAAGCGAGACAGACAGAGAGACAGACAGACAGACAGACAGAGTTACTTTTGCATTTATAATATTAGTATGGAGTATGGAAGTATGGATTTATATGGGACCATTTCGGAATAAACCCCTTTCGAATAAAAAAAGAATTTTGCAAATCCGTTAATATATGACGGAGTTATGGCCGAACATAAATTAAAAAAAATATATATAAACATCCGAATTGATAACCTCCTTCTTTTTGAAGTCGGTTAAAAATAATATTTCACCCTAAATTATGACTTAATCGAATGTGTTCTATTGATATCGGTAATTTACATTTTTGTGTTCTCATCGTTGCGAGGATTTATTTTAAGAAAATGTTGCTTCAATTTTTAATTCATGATTATGATGATGCACTGTAATGACTCAATGGTCTTCAATCACTGCATTTTGCCTGTTATGTCCTACAGAGGATATACCAGCCTAGGGCTGGTCCATAAATTCAAAGTCGCCTAGCGAGCTATGGAACGAGCTATGTTTGGAATATCTCTGAGCGTCAGAATCCGGAATGAGGTGATCCGGCAGATAACCAAAGTTGTCAACATAGCTCAAAGAATAAGCAAGCTGAAGTGGCAATGGGCCGGCACATTAGCCGATCCGAACCTTAGTAGATCCGATGACCGTTGGAGTAGACGTGTTCTTGAGTGAAGACCGCGAATCGACAAACGTAAGGTAGGATGCCCTCAGGTTATGTGGAGCGAGGATCATCGCAGAGTGGCTGGTAGCAGCTTGATGAGAGTTGCCGAGAATGGTTTGCAATTGGGCAGGCCTATGTCCAGCAGTGGACTGCTATAGGCTGATGATGAATGGCTCAATTACTCCTATTTAATATACGGTATTTTGTCTTATCTTTTTAATATACCTATTTAAGCACAGTCGCAAAGCAGACCAGCGTCATTTTAGCCCCCTCTCTTTTCCACGTGTGCACATTATAATGGTACTTCTTTTGTTTCAAATGTATGGGAAATTCACGGGCAGTGCCAGGTGGGAAGATGTATTGAAGGGATTATAGAAGTAGGTATAAGGCGTTTTATTTTATGTATGTATGTGTCGGTTGGAGGAAATTGTCGTTTTATTCCAGGAAGTTCTTTGATCGAGGGTGTTTTTGAATGACGTGTAAAGATAATTCTTTGTGATTGTAGTCTAGACGTTTTGTTATGTCCAAATGAAAAATTAAATTTATTAACATAATATCACGCCCGTATTTTCCGAATAGATAGGCAGAGTTGAGAGTTAAGTCCCATGTTATACCTGACATATGGCGAATAATGTATGTTTTGTTTTATAATATTAATTACGTACACCATATTGTATAGAATCAAGTTCTTCTAACTTAACAGACAGCTGTGCTGCTGGGGAGTTTGTTCCGCCACTTCTTCTTCCCAGCTAAAGCACTAGGAAGTGTCGAAGGGCGGGCATTTTGGGTGGACTGTTTTATGTAACTTTGACGTTCAAAAAGTGCTGACTCTCAGCCTAGTTTGAATAAATGACTTTCGATTTTGATTTTGATTTAGAGAGCGAGCCTATGGCCATCATCATCATTATCATCATTTCAGCAGACAGACGTCCACTGCTGGACATGTTCTGTTATGGGGGTTTGGTTTCCGCACTTAGTCCTTTGAGTGAAACATTGTGCGTGGGCCATGGCGGCCGTCGGTGTTTACTCCAACCAGCCCACCTCCCTCCAAAAGTTGGGTATGTACTGCTGGCCATAGACTTTCCCCAATTTGGGGGATTTGCTATAATCGCCATGCTTGGCAGGCGGGTTGGCGACCGCAGTATGGTGGTAAAATGCATAGAGAACGCTGCCGCCCATTCTTTAGTCAGTCCCTTAGTCGCCTCTTACGTCACACACGGGAAGAAATGGGGTGGTGCTATTCTTAACGTCCAGCACCACTCGGAAAAAAATTGCCATCCACCGGGCACAAATCTATGTATTCTCCGGAATGCTATTTAGCAATTCCGAGTGACGCTGGCTTAGCAATTCTAGATGAAAAAACTCAACACTTTTCCCGACCCAAGAATTAGACCCACGATCACATGCTCACCAGTTGCGACCACTTAACCAACGAGATTTTATAAATCACTAGCTTACGCCAGCGGCTTTGCCCGCGTATTATACGTATAAACCACCCTCTTAAATCACTCTATTTATTAAAAAAAATGCATGAAAATACGTTGCGTAGTTTTAAAGGTCTAAGCATACATAGGTCTGTCTGTCGACAGAGGGAAGCAACTTTGTTTTATACTATGTAGTGAAGATATAACATTAAAATATCAAAACGTATCCTAAAGAGTAAATCAGAAAGGTAAAACTGTACTTGGCTTAAACGCCAACTGTTTTCAGCGTGTCAATTACAAACGTACCGAGAGCTAAAATAGGATTAACAGTCATATTCTGAGAGCTTCTGCCTGAGTTTTGGTATTTATTTGTAGCCTGTGTAGAGGCACTTTAGGGTAAAAGCCTTCTTTTATAATATCTCTTTCTATTGCGGGATTGAAACAATTCTATCAGGGAAATTGGTCACCTTCTCCTGGAGATCTCGCACCTGGACACGATTTGCCTTGGATTTTCTGGAAGTCTTTAAATAGACACCAGACTCAATTAGGCCGAAGTAAAGAAAACCTGCACAGGTGGAGATTCACAGGTGACTCCGCGCTGGAGAGTAAATGTGGTGCTGTCCCACAAACAATGCGGCACTTCATATCTTGTCTAGCGTATTTTGTTGTTTGCACGCTACTGGAGTTGATGGATGCTACTGAAAGAGCTCATAGCCAAATTTTGAGCTTACTCTACTTAGATTGCTATCGACGTGCTACGCAGAAGAACTGGCTATCTTCTGGACACTTTATGAACAATATATATGGAAGAAGCATTCATTTCGTTTTATATTCAACATTCTCTATGGCCAGTCACCTCTAGCCTCTACGTTTACATATAGCTATCTATTACATTACAACACAGTTGTATAATATGGCACAGCCCCGTCCAACTATTGTCACACAACACCGTGAGTATATTGTGGCACTCTCTCTGTTGAACGTCGACGTACGCGAGTGTATGCGATGTCGCAAATGAAGGTATTATTATAAGTGGGAGGTCGGAGGGTTAGCTGTGTGTTACACCGAACTGTAATGGTGGGGTGATTATCTTGGTATGTTTTGACAAATATCGGCTTACTTACATCTGTGATGGAGCCTAAAATTGGAAGTCTTTTTGTTTGAGGATTAGGGTTGACTCAAGAATTAAATAATATTTTTACATGATTGATTATTATAATCATGCAAGCTAGCATATCAAGCTATACATTTCCAGTTTAAGTGACCTACCATTATATGGAAATCCCATACAATGTGAGGTCAGTTTATACTGGAAATGCATAGCTTGAGCCGTGCGTACAATCTGTAAATATGTTGATCAAATCTGTCAGAGATTCTGCCTATCCGAATTGCTTAAATTACTGGTATGCTTAAATAATGTTTACCTTATTTACAAGTATTTTAAAGTCCTGTGGGTAGGTAGTCTTGTGGATTGACTTCTCACAAATCAAGGGTCATTTCACTTGTAAAGACTTGGAAAGGAAAGGCAAGCTTGGTCATTGTTAGTTTCAGTAAAGTTATTCCAAAAACTTAGAACTAGCAAACACACTTATCTATCCGCACTGTAAAGCTATTTAAATTGCAATTTTTTACATAAAAGCACCGTACTGTTTACAAAAAAGTAGTATACAATTCATGACGGTGTAACCGGCCGCCTATCTCCAAGTTTTTCCTTTCAAAAACAAGAATGAATGCAAAGTATATGACGTGTTAAGTCCCGCTTTCCGGCTTACGCAGATTTAGCCTACGTTGGTACTATACATAGGTAGATGCATGTGTTGGGGCAGAGAAGGTAGGCATTTTAAGTCATAATGGGAGATCGGTTTTTTGGTGGTTGATTGTGATATTTTTTCTACTTTAAAATGTTTTTTTGTAAAAGACTAAAAGTTACTACTGATAAACAAGAACTCTATGGCAAATCACACTTCTACGGACAAGCTTTAATTTTGGAATTACAAAAAAAATTAAAAGGCTACTAGTATAACTTTATGCTCCCTGCCGACCTTTTTGAGGAAAATAACCTGGAAAGTATGTAATATTTTCGGTTTATAAGAGAAATGAACGCCAAATGATTCAACCTAAGTTTCTAAAAGTACTAGGATCACAGAAAACCAAGAAGTTTACATCTTAAACCTGAACAAACTCCAGAAAAACAAAACCCAAACTCAGAAACACGTGAACGAGATAAAAGTTTGAAAATCGAACAGAATGAAATCAACGACGTCCAGTACATCGTATCATTCACTTATTACATTTCGCCAATCACGTTCGAGTGTGAGACGGCTGGTGTGACGTCACAGGATAGGGGCACATACAATTCTGCAAGGAGAAGTTCCGCTAGCAAATTTAATTGAATCTTATACACTGTGGGCTCTATTGTTTGCATAACACACTCCAGATAACAATCATCTTTAAAACTATCCAACAATTGTAGAATACATTGTTAGCGGAGCGAAGATCACAAAAGAACGTCAAAGCAACGAGAAACAGATTGTATGATCGCAGTATATTTTCATAATCTCATTGTCGTAGGCGTACAAAGAGGGCGACCTTTCTTTGTGAGGAAAAAACTGAGAGGGAACACAGAGGGAATACAGACCCAATCTCCTAATAAAATAAAGAGTCACTGTGCCGTTTGCTATGGTCTTCATTTGTAAATATAGAGGTTGCCGAATATTCCGTTATGTTGTTTTTCTAGCGTAGTTATATTACCTGCTTTTGTTTCGTCGATAGATTCTCAATACGACTGCTGACAATAATACTTGGTTCGATTCGTGTATGGGAAAAAATATTGTACATATTAATCATAAGGATAATAATTGTTGTTATTTTACTCAGAAAATGTATAAAGAAATTTATTTAAACTATACGTATTGATGAAAATTGAATTAATTAAATCACACATACACATCTGTCAACCCCCTTAAGGGTTACAGGCGCGATGTTAACTAACACGTATAAAATTTCTTCTATTTTGCACTTAACCAATAGTGGGTATATTGAGAAGGTACGTACCTAATAGATTAAAGAACGATGCATCTGCAATCAGTTTGCTTTACCTTATTCCAACTATGTTGAGGTCAGCTTTCAGTCTAACCGGATGCAGATGAATACCAAAATATTACGTGGAATGACTGCCTATCTGGGAAAATATGATAACGTTTTCTAAGACTGGTTGGTGGTTCCGGGAGGCCATGTCCGAGATCTGTGACGTGGCTATGCCCCGAGTCCAGCCAGGACGGGCTTGGCGCCAGGTGTACTGGTGGTCGCCGCAGTTGACAGCGTTGCGCGAAGCGTGCGTTGCGGCACGACGCCGGTACACCAGGCACCGCAGGCTCCGTATCCGCCCTCCGGATACGGAAGCCATTCAGGCGGAGCTATATGAGGGGTACAGAGCGGCGAAGACCGCCCTCCAAGAGGAGATCCTGCGGGCCAGAGGACTGGCCCGCAAGGAGTCGCTGGAGACTCTGAACAGGGACCCATGGGGACGGCCCTACAAGGCCGTCCGGGAGAAACTCCGCCCATGGGCTCCTCCGCTGACTCAGAGTCTCCGGCCCCAACTCGTGGAGGGCGTGGTGAGCGCTCTGTTCCCTTCGCGAGGGGAACATAGTCCCCCACCCATGGCTCCGCCTCCTGCGGTGCCCGACGCTGCGGACCACACCACCGAGGACGACGACAACGCTCCAGAGGTGACCGGGGTAGAGTTGAGAGTGGCGGTACGCCGGCTAAATGCCAAAAATACCGCCCCAGGACCCGATGGCTTGCCTGGCAAAGCCTGGGTCCTGGCCTTAGAGGCTCTCGGGCCTCGACTCAGGGGGCTCTTAAGCGCATGTTTGGAGAGGGGCCAGTTCCCACTTCGTTGGAAGACGGGGAAACTGGTCCTCATTAAGAAGCCTGGGCGCCCAGCGGACTCTCCGTCCGCTTACCGGCCCATCGTGCTGCTCGACGAGGTGGGCAAGCTCTTTGAAAGAGTAATTGCAGACCGCCTCGTTGGGTGGCTAGTGCGGGAGGGGCCGGATTTGGCGGACAGCCAGTTCGGTTTCCGCAAGGGGCGCTCTACGGTGGACGCCATCATGCGCGTGCGAGCCCTCACGACGGGGGATGCAGTGGCCCGGGGTGGGGTCGTCTTGGCGGTGTCTCTAGACATCGCCAATGCCTTTAATACCCTGCCCTGGAGTTGCATTAGGGAGGCACTCCGGTATCACCGGATGCCGACCTACCTCTGTCGCGTGGTCGAGGCTTACTTGACGGATAGAGCCGTCATCTACCCCGGTCACCAGGGAGACTGGAACCGGCGAGAGATGTCGTGCGGTGTCCCACAGGGATCGGTCTTGGGGCCGAATCTGTGGGACATCGGTTACGACTGGGTGCTGCGCGCCGACCTCCCTAGCGGCGTCAGCGTAGTTTGCTACGCTGACGACACGCTGGTCCTTGCGCACGGGAGGTCGTACGAGGCGGCGGCCGAATTAATGACACGCGGGGTTGCGACAATCGTCGATAGGATCCGGCAATTGGGACTCGAGGTGGCATTGCACAAGTCCGAGGCCATGGGTTTTCATGGTCCTCGGAACGCGCCACCTGCGGGTACCCAACTTACGGTAGGAGGGGTTCACATCGGCGTCGAGTCGACGATGAAGTACTTGGGACTTGTCCTCGACAGCCGGTGGAACTTCGTCGAACATTTCCGACGTTTGGCTCCCAGACTGGAGCGGGCTGGGGCTGCATTAAAGCGGCTCCTGCCCAATCTGGGGGGTCCAAACGCCTCCTGCCGGAGGCTCTACACGGGGATCGTGCGGTCCATGGCCCTCTACGGGGCACCGGTGTGGGCGCCCTCACTGAGGCTGCGCCCAGCGCGCCGGTTGTTTGCGGCCCAGAGGGTCATGGCCATCCGGTTAATCCGGGGATACCGCACGGTCTCGTGCGAGGCGGCGAGCCTCCTTGCCGGAGTGCCGCCATGGGATCTGGAGGCAAAGGTCCTCGCGCACATGTGGGAGTGGCGCGAGGAGGCGAAACGCCGGGGCGAAACTCCGCTGCCGCGACAAATCGCGGCACGGCGGACAGAGCTCCGGTGTGATCTCATGGCGACATGGCGGGTACGATTGTCGCAACCCAGTGCTGGGCACGCCACAATTGCGGCGGTAAGTCCCCTCTTTGAGGAGTGGATAGAGAGGCGTCACGGCGTCCTCACCTTCCGCCTGACGCAGGTTCTCACCGGGCATGGGTGCTTCGGTGGGTTCCTGTTCAGGATAAAGCGGGAGGATACGTCCGGGTGTTTCCATTGCGAGGATCGTCTGGAAGACACGGTGGAGCATACGGTGGAGGTGTGCCCTGCCTGGGCGGAGCACCGCCGTGTCCTCGTAGAGGCGATCGGCGGCGGCGACCTCTCGCGTCCGGCCCTGGTGCGAGCCATGGTACGGAGCGAGAGGGAATGGGAAGCCGTCACCTCCTTCTGCGAAGCAGTAATGCTCGCGAAGGAGGAGGCGGGGCGCGTGAGGGAGTGGCAGTCTCTGCGCCCTCGCGCCCCTAGCCGCCGCAGGAGGAGACGCCCCGGGCGTCGGGAGTCGATTGCGGACTCCCGGCCACCGTAGGCGCGAGCTTGCGGGTGGCGAGCAATGGGTAGCTCGCCGCCCGGTAAGGACCAGGCTCGGGTCGACGGCGCGCAGTGTTCCACGCGCGCCTCAAAGAGATGTCAGCAGCAGTGTAGGGGTCTACTAGGACCGATGCCTGCCGGGGTCGCGTGATTGTTCGAAAGAGATACCGTGACCCTGGCACATGGGCAACTGATGGAACACGGGTGGGTTTTAGTCAGTAAAAGTCTGACACGCCCTCCCGCTCCGCCCAGAGCGGGAGAAGTCATTTGATGATTTCCCATCCTGAAAAAAAAAAAAAAAAAAAAAAGACTGGTTGGACTTTCGGGCTTCTGTTAACCCGTAACGACTGTCAATAAATCGACGAAAGACAGCCTAAATCCACAGCGTAACGAGTTTTCCGTGGAACGGATGGGTGACCATTTATAAATATGGTCACCCACCCACAGGTCAACCGCGGCAAGCGAAGCTTAACCTGATCTATCGACAAGTGCGGCCCCAAATTAAAGAAGGACACTCGATTAAAACTGTCCAATTTCATTCAAAATATATTTTCTTTATCAATATAAAAGATTCATTTTCGGGCATCCTTTCAAAACACGGGCCAAAGATTGACTTTAAATTAATATCCTCAAAATAAACTGGTTGTCATCTCCATGACATATTAAAGCCTTTCCCTGACGAGTATAACAAGTCATAATAATTATTTTCTTGAAGAGTTCTTCTCCTCAACAATCTTCGCTCTGGAAGAAGCAACTCACTTCCCGACTGAAAGACATCTTGACAGTTGCAAAGTACTTGTAAATGTTTTAATTGAAATAAATGCTTCGACTCGAACTTAAGACAGTAATCCCAGTACATAGATACAAGTATAAGTCCATAAATTGGTCCCAAATTTGGAGGAATAGGGCTGAGGTCAGATTAAAATTACGTAAAGTGTCACAAAATAGGTTTGTTCTAAAAATAAAGTAATGACACTACGTATTAAAAAACCGGCCAAGTACGATTCGGACTCGCGCACCAAGGGTTCCATACAAACCTGTAGGTATTCTCGGTTTATGCATAAGGTTTATGTTTATTATTATTTGAGTCGATTGAATGAAAGGTAAATTGCGGTTTAAGATTTATGACGTATTTAAAACAATAACTTACTAGATCTCGTTCAAAATAATTTTCGGTGGAAGTTTACATGGTTATGTATATCATATATTTTTTTTAGTTTTATCATTCTCTTATTTTAGAAGTTACGGGGGGGGGGGGGGGGCACACATTTTACCACTTTGGAAGTGTTTCTCGCGCAAACTATTCAGTTTAGAAAAAAATGATATTAGAAACCTAAATACCATTTTTGAAGACCTATGTATAGATACCCCACACGTATGGGTTTGATGAACATTTTTTTTTTTGAGTTTCCGTTCCAAGTATGGGGTACCCCAAAATTTATTGTTTTTTTTTTTATCTATTTTAGTGTGAAAATCTTAATGCGGTTCACAGAATACATCTACTTACCAAGTTTTAACAGCATAGCTCTTATAGTTTCGGAGAAAAATGGCTGTGACATACGGACGGACAGACAGACATGACGAATCTATAAGGGTTCCGTTTTTTGCCATTCGGCAACGAAACCCTAAAAACAAAGTCTACCACGTCTGTTTAAACGCACTCATTTCTGGCCTTCAAAATCTTTTTGCATTTGTTAGTTCAAAACTTGTTAATGTCACGTTACGACCCTGAGACGCCGAAAAAACGTAAAAAATATCTAGAAAGATCGCTAAGCGGAAATGAAGTAATTTAGGACGGGAGATGCGAAACGTCGCGGTAGGTCGGTGGCCGAAATTTCACGCGGACAATTTTGTGGGCAGAAATTAGCTAAAACATTAAATTACACCATAGTTAAAAATTACGTATTTCCGTCGTTCAAAGTCACCGTAATTTTATCTTTAAAATATCTTTCACGTGTACCCATGCATACACCATTTTTCTCACAGTGGATCGAATCTAACATTCCTCACCCATATGCAAAATACGTACTCAAGTACGTGGAGTTGCGGGCACCAGTCCATCTTACTATTGCCATTGCCAACTCCAGAGTTTGGCTTAGGCCAAACGCACATAGATATATAGAAAAAATACAAAACCATTCTTATCTTGATATTTATGAAATTTTAGTACGTATAGACCACCCAAAAAATGCTCTGTCTGTTTACACAAAAGACTGGTAAAGTTGAATTAGGATGTATATTTCATTTTGCTCATTTGGACTAAGCAAACCGTAAAATTTAGTACCGCCGCCATGACTGCTAAGGTTGGAATCTTCAGTTTGATCCTCATCATCAAAAGTGGTATTGGAGATTTCCGTTAGACAGGTAAGTCTCAAGTTAGATATCGCCCAATTTTCCCAACAATAATTTTCATCAGGCATATATTTAAATATCTGGGTCACGTATTGACCACTGACCTCAAAGACGATGAGGATATTGATAGGGAGCGGAGGGCGCTGTGTGTGAGAGCTAACTTGATTGCCTGCAGATTCAGACGTGACGTCTTTTTACACTTGTAGTCTGTGGGTTCATTATACTCAAAAATCATACAGCGCCCTTCGCGTCCAATACAATAACGCATTCAGGGTGCTGATGGGGTTGCCCCGATACTGCAGTGCATCAGAGATGTTTGCTGAAGCTCACGTGGATTGTTTCTACACGGTGATGCGGAAACGGTGCGCATCCCTGGTCCGTAGGGTATGGGGCAGCGCCAACAGCATCCTATCTATGATAGCAAGTAGGCTGGATAGTGAGTTTGTGAACCACTGCTGTAAGGTTTCAGCTGAGCCTGTCACCTTGCAGTAGTGATATCATAATCTGTTTCTGTTTTTGTAAGTGTGTTACTAACATAGTTTGTAAGCACTTGTTACTAACACTATGAGTCTTGTTGCTCGAGTTAAATGATTAAATAAATAAATATATCTAGACTATGAACTGGTCTGGATTTTTGCCTGGTTGATGACAATTAACTCTACCAAACTTCAAATTTTATTTCAGAAAAATCTTACATAATGGGACATCAGTAGTTAAATTCACGTTTCCAATTAATTGAATTGGAAGTACAGTTGGATCGTATACATATCTGTCTTTTCCTTAGATGAAAACACTCGTAATGTCACGTCGTATAAAATTTAGGTAACAGTTCTCTTGATTTGCAAAATAAGTAAAATCCGCTTAGGAATGAAAAACCAAAGCACTGCTAAGTAGAAAAGTCAGAGGTTAAAGATGTAAGTACATCAAAGGGTGCACGGGGCGGTGCCGACTCAGTTAACAGAGCGCTAACTGAAACACACCTCAAGGTTTTCTTTTGTGGAACAAGTTACATGATCCAAGCGATTGTAATATTTGACAAGCTTCAGCAACTGTCTTCCCATACAAATCAAATTAAATACTAAAAATGGTTTAAGCGTGTTTTTTTAAACTATTATTTATTTTCTATTTTTTTTGGGTGTTTCGAATTTTGTGACGTATGTCAGCGTAGTTTTCGAAGACAGTTTTTTTTTTTTGCTATCCTGGTATCCCCGGCAAGGATAATGGCACATTTTTTTAGAATTATTGTATTGTCATTGGTCTTTGATAAGTATGCCAAGTTTCTAGTTAATCCGACGTTTTTAAGGGGGGTAAAAATCATGTTCAAAGTTTCTGTTATATAGGCATATACTAACATACGTATGAAGTTAATAAAAGCGTGTTAAAAACACATAAACCTACATGGACAATTATGAAACGTCAGAAACTAGGTGCATGGTTCCAAATTGTTGATTCCTATGGAGAAGAGCCGGCAAGAAAGTCCATGGTTCAATCAATCATCATCATCATCATCATTTCAGCCGTAAGACGTCCACTGCTGGACTTAGGCCTCCCCCAATTTGGGGGGCTTTGCCATAATCACCACGCTTGGCAGGCGGGTTGGCGATCGCAGTATTCCATGCCCATTCTCTAGTAAGTCCCTTAGTCGCCTTTTACGACACCCACAGGAAGAAATGGGGTGGTGTTATTCTTTACGTCCGGCACCACACGGTACAATCAATCATACATTCAATCGTACAATCAATCATAATCAGCCTATTGTTCCCACTGTTGGGACACAGGCCTTCTCTAGGTGAGAGGGAGTGGACCATAATCTACCACGCGGGCGCAGTGCGGGTTGGTAGATGTCACATGCCTTCGAATTTTTGGTTCTAGGACATGCCGGTTTCCTCACGATGTTTTCCTTCACCGCTTTGAGGGCAGTGGTGATGAGAATATGTACAAAAAGTAAAGCGCCTGCCTGGGTTCGATCCCACGACCTACAACTCGTAAGTCGGTGCCTATACCATTGAGCCACCACTGCTCAACTCCATGGTTACTTTTTTTTAATCATTGTCTTTTACGATGCTTCTTTTGCTCTTTTACAAAATTTATCTCTGTTTTGTGCCACTTTGGCTTGGTATTTCCTACAAGTTAATTCATGTAATGTATATATCATACCTTCCCACGCTCTGGCTGGGATCGCTCAGCCCACTCTCAGCCCACTTGCGGTCACAACGTCTGGCAAAGTGTAATTTCCACTATCCTTAACCTTTTCCATGCGGATATTGATATCCTTCAGTCGGATAGTTTTACAAATATCCATATTTAGATTTTGATCGTTCAGCTTTACGCAAAGCTTAATGTACTGTGTGATCATCATTTTACGCATTGCCAGCCTTTTCGAATGGCTGTAGCTTTTCATCATAACATAAACATGTCTTATTTAGCTCGTACCGCTCGTACTAGACAAGACAAACTTGATTACAAAATAAACAAGCAACATTCAAATAGAAAAAAAAACGGAATGCGAAATAATTGTCTTTGGAAGTCGGTTGTTTTTTTTTTTAATAAAATTTATATGTTTAATATTCGCTGTTTAGCTCTACAGCTAAAATGCGAAAACTACAAACTTTGACGGTATACAAATTTATGTTGGGTAGGTAACACTATCTAAGCACTTGCTAAATAAATAAATGTGAAACGCAGTTATTATTATTATTTTATCCTCATAAAAATACACTGAGTGGAAAAAATACCTATTATTGAAGTTAACTCAAAAATCACTTCATTTTATGGGACCATCATGTGGGTAAGTATACCCTTTTAAATAAAAGAAGATTTTTCAATTTATAAATCTGAGATAATAAACATAAAAAAAAATAAAAACCAGTGAGAACCTCCTTTTATTTTCAAGTCAGTTAAAATAAGGTGGACTGTTAATTTATTCAACTTCGGTTACGGTTTGATAACTCTAGATACTATTCAGCCGTGGTCGGAAGATTTAAAAAGATTAGATATTCATTAGTATATATTATCCAAATCGAATTCTTGTTCGAAACCTTCGAAAAGAAATGTTCGCCTTTGTATGTGGGACCTTCTGGCCCCATATACCGAAACACCAAACAGAAATCCAGCTCTAACAACAGACAAGATCCCTCAAAAATATACAAACTTGGCTAACAGGCAGCTTTGCCAAAGTAACAGTTTAAGAACGAAATCCTCTAGGTCTCAACACTTCAAAGTTGGAAGATAAAACTAACATCAAAGGGTTAAACAAGCAGTTAGTACTAACATCTTACTTAACTGACACCTCAAGGATTCTGTGATTGGCACAAGTTGGGGATTTGAACAACCTTTGTAGCTTGAATAACTAAATTTTTAATACCTACTAAGTCAAAACACGTGTATCTATAATCAAAGAACTGGTATAAAATTGGACGGGTATTATCTTACAGAGAGCAGAATATTCTTTTTTTGTTTTTTGACGGAGAGATGAGGCTAAACCGTTGAGCCTTTTAGCCCTTAAATATTTCTATTCCAATTATCTTCGATATAGCAAGAAATATGCATTTTTAATGTCATGTTTCACATAACCAACGACACTTGTCATTTTTGACAAACTAAATTTATTTCTTTTGTTGTTTCTCTTGTCGTCTCCTCTAATATTTACTAGCTTTTGCCCGTGACTTTGTCCGCGTCAGTTTTCTTGCTCGTCCGAACCCACCCTGTCATTTCGAATCGCCTTTCTGCACGAGTACCGAGTATTCATGACTTTAAAAAAAAAATACGTGACGGGACACTCAGAAAGGTGGGCTGTAAGTAGGGTGACCCAGAAGTTTGACCGGCGTGCTGTCCAAGAAGTCCCTCGTTTTGTGCGCGCTGTGCGTGGGCGCGTTGTCGTGGTGGAGCATTAGCCCGCGGAGCCCTGTGTTTGGTCGCTTGTTGCTCACAACAGAGAAAACTTCTGCCAAGCATTTGGTAGTATACCATTCGGCATTGATGCTTCTTTGGTCCCGTAAAGGGATTAACACCAAGTAGCCAGTCAAATAAAGAATAACACCACCCCATTTCTTCCCGTGGGTGTCGTAAAAGGCGACTAAGGGACTTACTAGAGAATGGGTAGCATTTTCTATGCATTTTACCACCATACTGCGATCGCCAACCCGCCTGCCAAGCGTGGCAATTATGGCAAAGCCCCTCAAATCAGGGGAGGCCTAAATCCAGCAGTGGACGTCTTACGGCTGAAATGATGATGATGAGCCAGTCAAATTGAAAGAACTCGCGATCAAAATCTTCCCCCCGCTTCCAGATCGCTTCACTTTGATAGGCATTGATTCGTTTTGAAACACCCAAACCGTCGACTGGCGCTTCGTTTCTGGATCGTATTAATAATCCAGGACTCATCACCTGTAATGATGTCTTAAACACGCCGAGACGAGCCTGCTTCAAATTTGTTTATTATATCACGGCACCATTCCACCCGGGCCTGCTTCTGAGCTGCGGTGAGGTTGTGCGGCACCCAGCGTGAAACTATCCTCCTCACGCGAAGATGCACGTGTAAAATCTCGTGAAGGCTTCCCGATCTAATCTGCAGTATGTGTTGAATCTCCTTATACGTAATTCGCTTATTGTCTTGAATTAAATTTTTCACTGCTAGCACGTTTTCCTCCGTAACAGCTGTCAGTGGGCGACCACTTCTTTCTTCATCCCCCAAAGTTAGTCAACCACGTTTGAATTCGTTATACCAACAATACACAGTTGCCTTGGAAGGGCAACTGTGTATTGCATCCATGAATGCAATTTGAAGTCTATCGTATGGTTTGCCCGGTTTCAGGCGACACTTGAAATCGTAAAAAATCATTGCGCGAAAATGTTCCCGGCGCAAATCCATTTTCTAATGAGACACGATAATTTAATTAGCTCGCAAAAAATGTGGAGGGAAATTTTGAAATTAGAACGTACCCATTTTTACTTAGAAATAATAATTATTTTTATAATAGTTTATAACTGGCCAGTTTCTCATACAAAAAACCTTTTTTTCGCAATACTTTCTGAGTGGCCTGGTATATCTTAGGACAACCAACACACCGTTACCTGATCCCAAACTAGGCAGAGCTTATACTATGGCAACCAGACAACTGATAAATGTACATATTATAACCTTATTCAATAAATGTGCTATCCAACACTAAAAGATTTTTTTTTTATTCGATTAAGAAGTTCCTGAGAGTAGCGCGTTCAACCAAACAAAATCTTCAGCTTTATAATATTTAATAAGATTAGATTTTCTACCTTTCTATATCCAAATACGCTTTTCTCTCATAGCTCAGCCCTCTAGTCTTTAGCTATCAAACTCGGCGTTTGCCTTCAGATTGTTAGCTCTAAATGTTTCGTTCTACCGTCTACTACCTATAATTGCGCGACGGGTTCCGATTGATCCCTTTATTGACTTTGTCGGCAAAAAAATAACTGAGCTGCTTATTTTCTTTGTTTTTTGTTTCTCGGGAGCACTTACTTTTCATACTATTTGTGCTGGGGATTGAAATATTTGCCTTGTTTTTACAGAGAAGGATTTTTTGCAGCAGTTATAGATGAATTGTAAATATTTCTGGAAGGCAATGATAAAGAAGAATCTCTATCTGTTTTAGATTAGCAGTGAACAGCAGAAAATCACGAGGCAATTTTTATTTTGGGCCCGATATTTTGTTGACCTCGATCTTCTTTGATGGAAAGCTATGAATGAGGAGGAAACAAGCATGATCAGAAGAGTTCTGTTCTCTATTTCTTTAGAAGCTGACGGCTTATCGGTAAATAGCACAGACGCTGGCTAGAAAATCCACCCTTTGTTGCAAGTTTATCATAATTTCAGCCGAAACACGTCTACAGCTGAACATAAGCCTCCTCCAATTTTGGGGTGTCTGTCATAATTGCCACGCTTGGCAGGCGGGTTCGCGATCGCAGTATCTTGGTAAAGTGCATAGAGAAAGCTGCTGTCCATTCTCTAGTAAGTCTCTTAGTCGCCTCTTACGACACCCACGAAAAGAAATAGGAACGCTTGTAAAGAATATTTAATTTCAAACATTGCAGAATGTAGACATCAGTCATAAATTACTTAAAAAAACCGGCCAAGTGCGAGTCAGACTCGCGCACCGAGGGTTCCGTACAAACCTATAGGTATTTTCGGTTTAAAAATATATATATTTTTTTAATTTTTATATTTCAGTTGATTGAATGTAAGGTAAATTGCGGTTTACGATTTATGACGTTTTAAAAAAAAACTACTTACTCGATCTCGTTCAAACCAATTTTCGTTGGTAGTTTACATGGTAATGTACATCATATATTTTTTTTAGTTTTGTCATTGTCTTATTTTAGAAGTTAAGGGGGGGGGGACACACATTTTACCACTTTGGAAGTGTCTCTCGCGCAAACTATTCAGTTTAGAAAAAAATGATAATAGAAACCTCATTACCATTTTTGAAGACCTATTCATAGATACCCCACACGTATGGGTTTGATGAAAAAAAACATTTTTGAGTTTCAGTTCTATGTATGGGGAACCCCAAAATTTATTGTTTTTTTTCTATTTTAGTGTGAAAATCTTAATGCGGTTCACAGAATACACCTACTTACCAAGTTTCAACAGCATAGCTCTTATAGTTTCGGAATAAAATGGCTGTGACATACGGACGGACAGACAGACAGACAGACAGACAGACAGACAGACATGACGAATCTATAAGGGTTCCGTTTTTTGCCATTTGGCAACGGAACCCTAAAAATAGCCTTATCATTAATGAATAATCTAGCACTATACTTGCAGTACCACCGAAATACAATGTTAAACTCCTCTTTCACAAAATATTCTTCCTCATTGACCGTAAATTCCGTACATACAAAGACAAAACAATTTAATCTCCCCACATTCCGGGTTTGGTTGAAATAAATTCACAATTTTGGAGTCATGAATTTATTCACGGTTTTAAATTTCAAGACATTGGCAACATCTTAACCCGTGGCTGGTCAGAAACAAAATAATTTGGAGGAAGCAAACGTTACTTAAATTTTACAAAGGGAATGTCTTAATTTAAATTTACAGGGGGCGAGAGGTCAGGACAAGCGTTTTGGTGTTGCCAGTAAATAAATTGTGCTTGAATGGTGGGAGAGTTTGGGTCCATTTTTGATGGAAGTGTTATTATAGGTGGTTTTGACTGGCGTAGATCTACTTTGATTTTATACACTACTGTAAGTGGCTTATATTTCGTAATTAAATTTCGTAGAAGGCAGTTCGTAGCTTTTTAGCCCGGCTGTAAGACATACTGTCCTGCTAGTTTCTTACTTACAAACTTTATTTGATTTTTATTTTATAATCTACTGTATATCGTATGCCTTTTAGTTTTTGCTAATTTAATACACTTTTTTCCTTTCTAGAAGCAAGATTTTGCTGCTTCTACAAATTTCAAACTTTAGCTTCCTAGATATAAAGTTTACATCAGAATAAAATTTCAAATACGTACCATCTTTATATTGTATAAAAAAATGTCGCTTTCCGCATTTGTACGCTTGGATCTTTTAAACTACGCAACGGATATATATAATGCGGTTTCCATCAATTGACAGGGTAATTCGAATGGAAGGTTTATATGTATAATACGCGGATTATATGAAGTCACTCATAATATATTTATTAACTACTGCTTATGACTCCTATTTAGCTCCAGCTACCTTCCAGAAAAACTTTTAAATGTGCAATAATCTGGAAATTATGCACTTAATACAATTTTTATCGTTTCGTATCAAGCTTGTTTAATACTGCTTTTCGTTCCACTCAAAGTTAGCAGACAATATTAACTTCCATAAAATAAGTTTTCGACTTGTAATAATCAACTTTAGAACTTTTCAATTACCAAAAACATTCCTACAACTACGAAACTGTACTGTCGAAAACAAACCAACATAACTAAAGAAGAGCCTATTATACCATAGTCCTTTTGTATTCTACCGCACGTTATTTTCATTTATATTTTAATTTGTGACACTAAGTGTCATCGTCACTATTTTATGTCTTCATTTTTTTTTTGTTTGTTGGCTCTTTGTACCTACTTAAGCTAAATTGTAATCACGTTAAATTATTATTTAATCGTGCTTTGTATGTTGTTATGTCTTTTGTGTGCACCAAATAAACGATTTATCTATCTATCTCCTGCCTGAATTCCAGTTTCTTGCTTGGCTAAGCTTTCCATCAACAGTCGTTATGACTATTCCTGTATATAGGTACATTATTGGGTTAGATTAATTAATATCGCATGCTTAGTTACCAAACCAGACCAAAAACCGGCTTTGTACATTGGTACCGGTTTTGTATTCGTTGTGAATCTTACTAACCGGCTCTATTAAGGGGGAGAGTATGGATTCCACATGATTTTAGGTATTCTATTCTTACTACGGTTTCAGATAAAGCTTTATGCTTGTCCAGTATTTCAGCTAGAAAATCTTGAAAGTGATTGAATTTTCTAGCCAATGCACAACTCCATTTCTAGCATGTTTAATAAAGACATAGACATTAGATGGCAAGCGACATCGGTATAAGCCCAGAAGGAGATGGCGAGATGAGCAAGACTCCTTCGACAAGAACTGGTCCTTAGCAGCTTTAAACAGAGAGAAGTGGAACTGAAAAGTGGGTAGGGAAACTTTTACACTGCAGTGGGACATTACAGAGTTCTAAGGATAATAATAATAGGCATAACATTACGCCTATAATCTTCAAAGAGTTAGGCAAGTTTGTACCTATACCACATCCACATTTTGCAAAAATAAGCATTCATAAGATAAGCATTCATAAGATACGATTTCCACTTACCTGCATCGTTATTTTATGTCGCCAAGATTAACACGTAACAACGAAACATTTAAAGCATTCTCCTCACGCATTCCCACCAAGGTATATTTTTAGCAAAATTCAAGGGACTTTTTAACAGTCGAACTTGGCATCCCCGTCTTAGCCGAAAAGTCGTAACTCTTGGTGGGTCGTAAAACGTCTCGGAATAAAACCTACGGCCTTGAGGGTTACTGGGACACAGGTTCGATCTCGGCCGTAGTTTTTCTTAGTTTTTATGTAATTTCATGTTTTTCCGCGACGTTGTTTAGGAATTTATTTTGTTTTCAGTGTTGTTGTCTGTGATGGATGTTTGGTAAGTTCGCGGGCTGTGTTTAGGGTTTTGTCGGTTTTGGAGTAAGTGGAGGTAATTTTAAAGTTTCGGAAGGTATTTTTGAGGTACAAGCACTAGAATGTTTGTGTTTTCTAGATGGATAGTGTGTGAGTGATATTTACACCAGATGAATTCACCAAGAATAGTTGCATATAGGTCGATGACATCATCAACTATATTACTATCATGCTTATAATACCCGAATAGTTAGGATCATACCTTTAGTACACCTAGTTACTATTTACGCTTTAAAGCCTTATTTTACATGAAAAAGTAATTAATTGAACTGAATGCACATTAAGGTACTAATTATATACTAATAAATAGACTTAACATATCAAACATATACAAATGTGACAGATCTGGTCCACAAACTTAATTTTCTACAAACTTTATCAGTACTCAGTGAATTTCAACAAAAAAGTTTATCTTCTTGGAATAATATTCAAATTTCATAGTTCCAAAACCAGCTTAATGCCAGCTGACAGAACAACTGATCGAAGAATCCAAGGAGATGTCCAAGACCGTAACTTTAAAAGATCACCAATGTCACGAAAGGAGAATTCATTAAAACTCAAAGAAATTAGCCAAGTTTTACAAAACATTAATCTTGGAGGAAAAATATTCTGTCAGACTTGTAAAGGTCGAAAGGGCAGCTTCTTTGGTAGGTTGAGTTTTAATTTTTATATTTTTAAGCCTGTTTTTGGTCTTCGTGTTCATGTATTGCTGTTGTAGTGGCATCTAGCGTTTATCTTTAATCTTACGATGCATCACAAATACCAGTGAATAAACAACAAATTCAACTTTACGGTACCTCTTAAAGTGTTGAATAGGGTGCAGAATTTTTATACGTATATAAAGAATAGCATCATTTATCTTGCTCTTCTTTTTGATGCAGTATTTTATCATTTAATGTCAGCCCTTCTAGATGTTTTACTTAATATTTTCTTACCGACAATATTAGTCTAAAGAAGCCACCAAGAATATAATATTACGGGTAATTCAATTTACCACGACTGACGTTATATCTTCTCCTTTAACGACCCCGAGCAGTCCCTCACAGCCCTGAGCGCCCTTAAAATCACTGAGTCGACACCAGCCTGATAATATTTTATACCTTCGCACAAACATAAAATCTTCATAAACCTCTTCACAAATGCTTTATGTGTTCATGTAATAAAACTATTTTATCTCACCTCTAAAGCCCCCAAACTTTGTCCATGTCCACTGTCCATTGCAGGGTCTGCACGACATTACCCCTTGATAGACTATTGAAATAACGCAATGGAGATTGAAGTGGGAATCGAATCGTGATAGTCTTATCTTCCAGAATAAATGTGAGGTCTATTTCGGTAGAAGAAAGGTCTTCACGGTAATAAAATGTATTAAATTGAACTCCTTTTTGCTGACCCACACCCAGAATAATGTTTTTATCCGTTTTTTGTTCGGATAAAGCCAATTGTGAGGGAGTCATAACTAGCTCCTTACTTACGAAGAACGTATATTTTGAGGATGAGCTTAGTTTACAAAACACGGTCTTTCTAGTTTCAGCAATCGTCGGGGAAGCCAATTAACTCCATAACCAGACAAACGATTCCGATTATGATAATGTAGTTATCATTTTTGGAAACAGTTGTTAAGAACATAAATTGAAAGTGCTTAATGATAATTCATAATTATTATTATTCTTTATTTTTCGGACAACAATGATCCATCGGGTTAGTAAACAACATTACAACTTAATACTAGTGTTAGTAGGTAAAACAAAATTCAAAACAACATAGAAAAAACAGTATTGTGAAAAGGACATCCCCAAATTAATGTTCGGTGATTATCCTTCTCACAAAACTTTTAATAATCGGTGAGTCAATACTCTCCGCCACCGTTTTTAGAATGCTGTTGCCACTCGCCCGCAACCTTGACAACAGCGACGCGGTTTTCTTGCGAATGACGGCGTGGAAACCGTCAGTTCGGTTTTGTGCAAACATCATAGAAGCGCTGCACCATCGTGGCAGTCTCAACAGCATCCTAAAAATATTATTGTACTGGACGCGTAGGTCATTCAGCGTCCTTTTGTTATAGTTGACCCAAAGATTCCCTGTGTAAAAGCTCTGGCAATATGCCTTAAAAAGAGTTACCTTTACCAGCTTGCTACACCGAGCGAATCTTCGGGCCAGCATGTTACCTCGGGCAGCCAATGCCCTACGCTCCCTTTCAATATCATCATTGTCCTTAAGGTCGTCCGTGAGAAAATGCCCGAGATATTTGAATGTTGTCACTCTTTTGATGTTCAAGCCGTTTAGGGTAATGTTGGGTATAGTATCCGGGCATTCACCGCCGGCCTTAAAGACAATGTATTTGCACTTTTTAATATTATAAACAAGCCCGTGTGAGGCAGCATACGCCTGACAGACCTTCAGCATTTCATTCACGGCGCCTGCTGTCGGCGCCAGCAGCGCCATGTCATCAGCATAGCTGATACTATTTATTTTCACACCATGGACGCTACATCCGACCCGCATCTTGCTGAGGTCCACGATTAGGCTATCTATATATGTGCTAAATAGCCTAGGAGACGTCAGCCCACTCTGCCTCACACCGCATCCTAATCTATAACTGTCGGAGAGTGCATTAGACCACTTAACAACATTTTCTTGGTTGCCATACCAATACTGTAAGACCTTGAGGACTCCTGTCGGTACACCCCTACCCTCAAGCTCCCTCCAGAGCTAAGATCTAATAAGATCCCCACTATTATTTACAATCTCAATGTAGGATATATGCTCTGCCTATATTATATCAACTTAATAAACCAGCACGTGTTCTTTGTTCAATATTGGCTTACTCATGACCGGACCAAAGATAGAACCTTGAGGGACACAATGTGCCGAATCGCCTTCTCCCAATAAATTGTAACCTTCCTATTATTTTTCCTCATCTGTGTCAGCATGTGCCAAATCCACCTTTTATTTAGTTTACCTCTAACATCACCAAGTGTCAAATATGCTAAAATAATATAATAAAATATCATCATCATTTCAGCCAAAAGACGTCCACTGCTGGACAAACGCCTCTTCAAATTTGAGGGGGTTTGCCGTAATTGCCACGCTTGGCAGGCGGGTTGGCGATCGCAGTATGGTGGTAAAATAAATAGAGGACACTGCTGCCCATTCTCTAGTAAATCCATAAGTCGCCTTCTAATACACCCACGGGAAGAAATGGGATGGACCTATACTTTATATTTGGGAACACACGGAACAATTTTAATAAAGTATGATTGTTTTAATCGACTTCAAAAAGGAGGAAGTACTTAAGCAATTCTTCTGTTTTTTTTTTGCACGTCCATCGTGGAAAATTTTTTAAATTTACTTCAGTGGCCCCATAATACAATTAATTTTGCTTGGTTAGTTTTTGAGTTATTTTTTTTTTTTTTTTTTATTGTTCACTTCAGGTTACAGACATCATTGTAGCCTTGGCTCTTGTACTAGGAATTCCTGTATCCTGAGTTAGCTGCGATGATGTTCTGATACTATCTGACACTGTTATTTTACATAGCAAGTAGTCTCTTGATCTTGCTGTGCCGGACAGGGTTCATAATTGTGACTTATACAGGATCAGTTTTTATCCAGTGCGCAAACTGTAACCATGATTTCAGCATATCATTCTAGACCCCCCAGCGTAGAAAATTTTCGTCAGTAAAAAAAAAAAAAATCAGTTGTTCCATACATTTTGACCCCGTATTGTATTTTTCTATGAAACAGTTGATTTTTTTTTTGTTAAACCGACGAAATTTTTTTGCGCTGGGGGCTCTAGAATGATATGCTGAATTCATGGTTACACTTTGCGCACTGGATAAAAACTGATCCTGTATAATTATTATTTTCCTTCCAGCTATGTATATACATTATGGTACGCAATAAAGAATTGAGAATTGGTAAGCAAATTGGTGTGAGGTAGCTTAAAAGTGAAAAATAAAACCGTGTTAACAAAAAAAAGACAACCTGTAATCATTTGTGTTTTCCTTTTTTGTCAATGACTTCCGAAAATAATCAGTATTTTTTTTTGAAAGTCCGATTTTTATATAGAATGTTGTCAACTCAGCTTGAATTTAGCAAACTCATCATCACAAATAAAGTAATGATGATCACCAGCATATCACATATTATAGATTCTTAATAATATTCACCTGAATAAATATGGAATTTAACTCAATAATGTATTTCCGAATGTGAAAATTTTTGTCGAAGCAACATCATTATAACGAATGCCAGTGAAGCATGGAAGTAGGGGAACGAATTGTAATTATTTATAATACTTTTATTTATTCAAGCATTTTTTTTTTAATAATAATGCCTGCCAAGCGTGGCGATTATGGCAAATCCCGCAAAATTGGGGGAGGCTTATATCCAGCAGTCAACGTCTTCCGGCTGATATGACTATGATGAATGTAGTAAGTGTCCCGTTGCTCTAATGGTTGGAAGCGCTACTGCTGAGTAGGAGGTCCTGAATTCGATTTCCGGGTTGAGAAAAATGTTGTTGGGTTTTTCCATCAGGAATTTCACTGCAGCAGGCCGGGTCATCGCAATTGCTACTGGTGAGCATAAGGACCTGTGTTTGATTCCTAGGTCCGGCAAAATGTTATTGGTTTTTCCGCTCTGTGATTTCTCAGTAGCAACCCAGAGTCTGGATTAGTGCCCGATTGATGGCAATAGGCTCGCCCCTATTACTCGGGACTTAAACATAACTGGTGAAATGTGGATGTTCTAATGGTACACTTCTGCCTAACCTTTTGGAGATTACTGGCGTGAAGTTATGGCATATACCCAGTTAGCAACGTATACAAGTATAATAACCTAGTTTAAAATCCTTATTTACCTCTTCATAACCACACAAAAATGCTCCAAATAATTAAGTTCCCAACTTTTATTATTTCCCCACAAAATGAATGTGACTTTATAACGGCGATATTGTCTACCCCAACAGACTTATGTACACTGAATTACTAAAAAGATTAACGCCCCGCACCATAAAAAAACCAGAAAAATCCACACAAAACTGCGCATTCTCTAAGAAATATAACTGCAATATTAACTATAAAACCAAATCTTTTGTGAACCATACAAGCTCCGACTTAGAAAACCATTATAACATGACCTCTGTGCCCGCAACATCGTACTTCTAACCCGAGCTCTTTATTAAATGGTCCAAATGCCGTAAGACCAGTTTATCTAGGAACATGAGTAGTGGTTTCTGCTCCCGTTTTTGGTATGTTTAGTTCATAAATTGGGGAGTGAGGTAGGTTTTGATAAAATGGATGGTGTCAAAACATTGTTTCATGTCAAGAATTGCTCCCGGGAGAGGTAACGTTTCTAAAAATGTGTTTTATACTGATGTTGGGTTTATTTCGCGGGAATGTTTGGGATATTACACATTTTGGAGATGTATACGAGTTTTTATGTCCGCTTTTGAGTGAATCTGGGGGAAAATAAGGAGTGTTAAAGTGATTAAATTGTGTATGAGCTAGTTGGAAATGGGAAGAGGAAAATATGGCTTGGTTAACCCAAAGCGTCTAACTGAAGTTACATTTTCGTACAAGTATACATTTTTCTGTAATTCCGTCACTAGACTGTATCTTTTCCTTCAAATAGGTCATCATCTGCCTAGCCCTTTTCCACCTATGTTGAGGTTAGCTTCCAGTCTAACCGCATACAGCTGAGTACCAGTATTTTACATGGAGCTACTGCCTATCTGACCTCCACAACCCAGTTACTGGGTAATACGATATCCCTTGGTATGACTGTTAGTCAGATTCGGGCTTCTGACGACCCGCAACGGCCGTCTACGTGATCATGTGTAAGATTAAGATCTACGAAAGACAGCCGGGAGAAATGGCTGGTGCTTGTCGAGGTGCGAATGGGTCTTGGTGTGTGAAGATACCAACTGGAGTAAGCATAGCTTAACCTGAACGATTTACCTGTGCGAATGTAATAAATTAGCCACCAGCCTCACTTGTACACTATAATATCTCCTGCGACGAAGATGTTGAGACTGGCCGCCATGCCCGAAATACGGTCTGGAGGACTGTTACAGTCGGCGGCGACCTCTCGCGTCCGGCCCTGGTGCGAGCCATGGTACGGAGCGAGAGGGAATGGGAAGCCGTCACCTCCTTCTGCGAAGCAGTAATGCTCGCGAAGGAGGAGGCGGGGCGCGTGAGGGAGTGGCAGTCTCTGAGCCCTCACGTCCCTAGCCGCCGCAGAAGAAGACGCCCCGGGCGTCGGGAGTCCATAGTGGACTCCGGGCCACCGTAGGCGCGAGCTTGCGGGTGGCGAGCAATGGGTAGCTCGCCGCCCGGTAAGGACCAAGCTCGGGTCGACGGCGCGTAGTGTTCCACGCGCGCCTCAAAGAGATGTCAGCAGCGCTGAAGGGGTCTGCTAGGAGCGATGCCTGCCGGGGTCGCGGGATTTTTCGAAAGAGATACCGTGACCCTGGCACATGGGCAACTGAAGGAACACGGGTGGGTTTTAGTCAGTAAAAGTCTGACATGCCCTCCCGCTCCGCCCAGAGCGGGAGAAGTCATTTGATGATTACCCATACAAAAAAATAAAAAAGGACTATTACAGTACCTACGGAGTGAATATGGCAAGAGACTCTTACATGGGTGCTGTCAGAGCTGATGTTGTACAAAGACGATCTTCTCTAATAGTCCATGTGCCATCATCATCATCATCTGGCTAACCTTTACCCAACTATGTTGGGGTCTACTTCCAGTCTAACTGGAAGCAGCTGAGTACCAGTATCTTACATGGAGCGACTGCCTATCTGACCTCCACAACCCAGTTACTGGGTAATACGATATCCCTTGGTATGACTGTTTGACAGACCTTTCGCGATTCTGACGATCCGTAACGACTGTCTAAGATCTACGAAAGACAGCCGAGCAGCGGCGAGGTGTAAATTTTTGTAAAAGAGAAGCCGAAGTGAAGTTGGCTTTAACTTACTGACTCATCAATAAAGAATACTTACTATCATTCTAAAATTAATATAGGAATGTAATGAATTAAATACAATTAAATTGAACAGCTGAAAACCGAATAAAATATGCAATATCCCTCTATCTCGTTCTCGCTGACGCATTTTTCTATACCTGTCTCTGTCATAACCCGTTGTACAGCGGCTTGCTCTCGTACATATCAAGCGGTGCCACGTGACCTAAAGTGACATCATAACGGGATCGCTGTTGTATGAATTTTTAGTTCCCGATTACGACGTTTTGGCGCCGGGTTAATTTAGAACATTTCTCTTTTGTTGTAATACAAAGTTATAAATAACCTTTTTTGTTGTTTGAATGTTATGGTGAATTAAATACCCGTAGTGTAACGATATTTATTGACAATAATAGCCACTATTTACATACTATTGTATTTTGAATAGTGATAGAGTTACCAATGCGAATCCCCGAAGGCAAGCCGGTAGGAATCGTGTTATATGGTGCTTTCGCCACTGCAGCCGAGACCAACGGCTTAACGTGCTTTCCGAGGTATGGAAGGGTCTTGCTATGTAAAAACGGTCACGCATCCACGGACCAACCGCGGCAAGCGTAGCTTAACCTGAATGTGCCATCATTCAATGATATTGTTAATTGGCTTTATTGATCAAGTAATGGCGAGGGAATCAGAATGGTGATGTCGTAGCTGGTTCCTAACACAAACTGTAGCCATCATAATAATCATCAATTCAGTCAAAAGACATCCACTGCTGGACATAGACCTCCCCCAATTTAGTGGGGTTTGCCATAATCGCCACGGTTGGCAGGCGGATTGGTGATCGCAGAATGTTGAAAAAATGCGAAGAGAACGCTGCTGCCCATTCTCTAGCAAGTCTTTTAGTCGCCTGTTACGACACCCACACAAGAAATGGGGTGGTGTTATTCTTTACGTCCGGCACCACATAGAATCCTCCGTCCTTCTCTGAGAAGTGTCAGCTGTGGTATATCTCTTTAATATTTATGTAAACACAGTCTCATGCATACAAGCGTGGGCAGCTGCTGTCACTAATGTCACCTGTCAGTCACGAAGAATAGCGGGAAACAGAGACGGTGAAGCAGGGCTAAAAAAAACTCTGTGGCAGGTCTGCACGGTAGCGCTTGATGTGGTAATGAGGGAGTGAAGTGACCAACTTAAATATGGAATCAACAGGATTTCATAAATGTGGCCACACCTACTGAGCTCAAACGATATAGAACAAAGAAAGTGTACAAGTACCATCGACATGAAAATAGGAAGAAGAAGAATAAATTTATAGTTTAAAAAATAATAGAAAAACACGCTTTTATAAATGCACGTAAAAACCAAAAACTAATCGTGGTCAAAGTTCATTACAAGACCTTTCTAACAAGTCCAAACACGGCTATGATACGATATTCAATCATGGAGTACCAGTGCCTATCTTCCAGCTTCATCATCAGACCTTGAAACCTAATCGTGGTCAAAGTTCATTACATGACTTTTCTAATAAGTCCAAACATAGCTATGATACGATGTTCCATCATGAAGTTCCAGTTCATATCTTCCGGCTCCATCATCAGATCAGTTTGACAGTACCATATTATTGTATTGTCATCAAGACTACATACAGCTGCCAATTTTCATGACGCTACGATCCTTGGAAGATACTTAAATTAGTTACCTTAGATTTTTTTTTTTTCAGGATGGGAAATCATCAAATGACTTCTCCCGCTCTGGGCGGAGCGGGAAGGCGTGTCAGACTTTTACTGACTAAAACCCACCCGTGTTCCATCAGTTGCCCATGTGCCAGGGTCACGGTATCTCTTTCGAACAATCACGCGACCCCGGCAGGGTTACCTTAGATTCCATTACATAGTTAGTTACATACAGGTCGACCTAATAAAAGCGTGTTAAAAAGATCCTACACAAGCTAATAACACAAGGCGTGAGGTGGTTTTATTTTATTTTAGCGAAATTAACACGTTGTAACGTTCCTAAATACTCCGAAATTGGAGTCTACCAATTCCCGAAAGACTCTAAAATTAGAAGATTGTGACTTCTTAAAGATAATTTTAAATAGCGTTCAAGGTTTCGTCGGAAATATTTTGAAGAAAGTGATTACCTACGAGATATTACTTTATGGTTTTAAATTTTGACATTTTTCGTGACAAACACTTGATTTAAAACATTAATATCATCTAAAAAACAAGTATTGTAATAAAACCTACATGAAACCAACACGAAAAATGGTTCAATGGTTCATTCCGATCCAGCCCGTCTCTTGCTGCCCTCTACCAGCAATGCCCTAAGCTGAGGTCCGGATCCTACAGGGCGTGCCTATAGCGAGTAGTCGCTATAATTTTAAGTTTTTTTAAGCCGAGGCTGGATGCCTCAATTTATTAAGGTAGCTACAGGCAAGTTAGGTTGAGCAGCCAACAACCTCATTGCGAGAAGTCATTCTCAAAAAAAAAAAACTAAATGGAATTAATGATTGTCAAATGTATAGTAGGCCATAGTAACATACCTATATTCACGCCATTTACAATTAGCTTTTCCAGATCTTGTCCTTAGAAAGAATATTAATTTATTTGTTCAGAATGTAGATATTTACAATAAGGTGGCAACATGATATGTTTTAAGGAATCCTTGTACATTCTACCATTTTGGCATGCAAATATTGATGCAGGATCCATTGGGAATTTAATTCATTGCTGAGGTCAAGAAATGGGCTAGCCTATTACTGGCAGTTATGAGATAGTTACTTTCACCACAGTCATCATCAGCAGCCTATAATGTTCCTACTGCTGGGACTAGGCCTCCTCTCGGTGAGAGATGTTAGCGTTGATGAGTTGATGGATGTCACATGTCTTCGAATTTATGATTCTAAGACATGCTCACGATGTTTCCCTTCACAGTTAAGAAAGCAGTGGTGATGAAATAATTTAAAGTGAAAAAAAAAAAATTGTATTATACGTGGAAATTATCTTTCTGTCGATGTATCTTTATGATCCAGTGTCCAACTAATTCAGTGTTTAAAGAAGATTTTCCTATTAGATTATCTTAACCTTTCTTTTTTTCTCGCTCAATCCGGATAAGAGTTTGTGTTAGTTTTAATGAACAAACCTCGTTTACTCAACACTAATGAAGTGGTATTCTACTGAACGTACTCTTTCTATTTCAGCAGTTTTCCTGAAAACACTGACATCATATTTTACATAATTATTACAAAGATACCGACATTTTTTTCCTGGTACTCTACTTAATTGCCTCCAAAATACTTTCAACAAACCTCCCCTAGCATTTCACGAAACCCATTCTGCACCTTATTATGACGGCAATAAAAGTGATTTGCGTATTTTTTAACAGCAAATACATTTTTGCCAACTCTTCAGTAGAACTCTTAGCAAAATTAAAAATCTTTCGTCTTAAACTGTAAGGTGTACAAAATAAAGTAGAGTTTTGATTGAGTTAGTGGAAAAGTAGGTTGGTAAAGATATTTTTTCATGAGTAAGCTTCGTAGCAATTTGAAGGGTTTCTGAATAATTAGCCAAAAGACAAATGTATCGGGAATTTGTTCAACACTCGAGCCAATAGGGAATAATAAGGGATGAATAAGTACCACTCCCTTATATTTACGATTGAGTGGAGGGGAACCTTGCTCGCTGCTCACCTGTACTATGTAATTAGATTAAGGATGAAATATCTGAATATAAAATGTTCAGACTGGTGCTTTTCATCTAGAGTTGGTCATTAACGTCGCTTTGCAATGGACAGGAGTCACTATTAGTAAAGGCGTATACAATCCGGAAGAAAACAGCATGATGACTTTGTTTATCCAGAAAATCTAGGTACACTATAAATATAGAACCTCGAAATTTATCGATTTTGCTTCACTTTCAATTTTACTGTATAAATGCTGTAAGTACATACTTTTCTCTATAGTTGTGAAATAAAAAAAATTTAAGTCGAAGAATAAGAATCGAACACTGACATCCCACTAAAGTTCGTAAAAAAAAAATCTAAGCTCCACAAAAAATTACAAAACTAGATTACGCTTTTTGACAATAATTTCTTTTTTCCATTCGTTTTCAGTGTAAACCATTGGGCTGGTAATACTTTGCTTCCGTATTGACGTAGGTAAAGTATTACCAGCTAATTTACTTCGACCCCGTATAGACATCATCTAAAATTTTAAACGAAAAACCAATATGGAAGAAAATTTCGTTTTACCAATAAAAGAATATAGTGGGTATAATCTAACTATTTTCGTGGTTAAAGCCATGGTCAAGACAATGAATAACAGTAGGAATAGACATTCGTTACTAACATTTATCTGGAACTCTTATGCTGTCCAGTCCAACAAGATTTCCAAACATTACATAACACAGGCGCCCATTCCAACGACCGTTCCCACCCAATCGTCCTGAAACTTGTAAAACTCATAACATTAAAACGCCATAGAAACATTGTTCTAGAACATTCCAGCAGACTCATAATACCATAACCCTTAAATAAACTTTTACGAGCTTTAAATTTTAACCCTCACATGTTAGGTCGGTTGTACATTTGTACCACAGAATAGATAGCTCTACAGAAGGCTCCATACGACGAACGAAAACGTACGCTATTCCGTTTTTAAACAAATAAACTAAATTAAATCATGCCTTCTTTCCCTAAAAGATTAGTTAGAGGTGTACCTATAGTACACCCCACATTTCGTAAGTTATGTTAAGGTCCCATGTAATAGGGGGCGAGCCTATTGCCATTTGCCAGTAACCCAGACTGCTAACTTAGCGAAAGTTGGAAGAAGTGGAGGGAGGCCTTTACCCAGGACTGGGACAGTACAGACTCGGGGCTACTACTGAGAAATTCCAGATAAAAAACCTAATGACAGTGCCCGACCTAGGATTCTAAAACAATAAACGCCAAATGCTCAATAGTAACGCTTGCAACTACAGTGTGCTCAGGAGTTTGCTAATTACTTCTATTCAGTGTATTGTACAGAGCAAGCCAAGTTAGATGTAAGTGCGGCTATGGCGGAAGTGGGCGGGCAGAACGGAGCGGCGCGGGTACATCTTGATCACTTAGAACTATCGGACGTATGTTGCGCGCTTCAACAGCTTAAACCAAAAAAGTCTTCTGGGCCGGACGGCATTCCGCCTTACATCTTTAAGGATTGTCTGTCAGTGCTAGCCAAACCGCTGCAATACATTTATAATAAATGTCTGGAGGGAGCTGTGTTTCCGGAGGAGTGGAAGATTACCCGCGTCGTTCCGGTGCCTAAGGGAGGGTCAGGGATGACGGTGGATGGTTACAGGCCTGTCGCAGTGCTGTCAACTCCGGCGAAGATTTTCGAAGCGGCTATTCATAAGAGCATATTCCAACAGGTCAGCAGTCAGATTTTAGACGTTCAGCACGGGTTTCGACCAGCAAGAAGCACTACTAGCAATCTCCTGAGCTACGTGGCTGATCTGGTGCCAACTGTGGATAGTGGGGGGCAGACCGATGCTGCTTACTTCGATTTCAAAAAAGCATTCGATCTAGTAAATAATGATGTTTTGCTCAAAAAGTTAGCGGCTGCTGGTTATACTCCTTATTTGCTAAGGTTTTTTGCAAATTACTTGAGCGGTAGGCAACAGTATGTAGAATATGCGGGACATAAGTCGGATCCATATTTTACCAGGTCTGGCGTGAGTCAAGGCAGTAACCTTGGGCCTTTGCAATTCATCATTGTGGTAAATGACTTGCCAGAAGTTGTGAAAGACGCCAAATGTTAGCTGTTTGCTGATGACCTCAAGCTGTTGCTAGAAATAAGTAAAGTGGAGGACTGCGACAGACTTCAGAGAGACATAGATAGAGTGGTGACCTGGAGTAAGGATAGCCTCTTGCAGTTCAACATCTCCAAGTGCGTCACAATCATTTACTCTCGTGCGCGTACTCCTATTCCATATACGTACAGCATAGACGGGTTGCCAATGGCTACAGTTACGGAAGTTAAGGACTTAGGGGTGAAATTCAACACGGGGCTAACGTTTCGTGATCACATCACAAGCTGCTGCAGAAAAGCCTATCGTAATTTAGGCTGTATGCTCCGTATGGTTCGTGGCTTTAAAAACATTAAAGCGGTTATTGCCATAACCAATGCCTTGGTTAGAAATCAATTAGAATGTAACGCAGTCATTTGGGCTCCACATGAATCTAAATATAGACTCATGCTGGAGAGAGTACAAAACAAGTTTGTTAGGTACTTGTATTTGCGCTTGTACGGTGTATACCCATTTTATCCGCTTATGTATCCAACTTTATTTATCTTGGGTATGGTTGGATATAACGAACTGAGGGTCAGGAGGGATCTCGCACTCGTCTCATATATATTTAAGGTACTTAGAGGAAAGGTACATAATGCGGACATTTTAGGACACATAGGTTTGTGTGTCCCGGACAGGTATGTGTGGTGACGGCGACAGCCACGGCTGCTGGCGGAACCGCGCGCTCGGACCAATCTTCTGAGTGAGGTGCCACTGACGCGTGCACTCCGCACTCTTAACCTCATAACTAGTGACACGGACCTATTCTGTTATTCTCTGAGTGAGTTCACAAAGGCTGCAATGTTTGTCATATGTTACAAAATTTTAATATTGTAAACAAAATTATAATAAGTTAGTTAGTAAGAATTGAGATGTTGCACTATCGCATTAGGTGCAAACCTGTAATGATAGTTGTAAGTTGGAAAATAAATAAATAAATAAACTATTAGTTCAACGTAAGTTCAATTTGCACTACAATTTCTGGCCTTTTATGACTTTTTTAATTGTAGGTACTAGTTGTTCTAAAACCCGTAACAAGTTAAGATTTCTTTGAGTGAAAATAACATTAATAGGATAGAAGGATTTGAATTAGGAATAGACACACTTAACTTACAGTGAGTGCAAACGCTCTCGCGACCGTAATTTGTTTGACATCGCTGGCCGCACTTTTACTCTATGTGTGAATATTAGTAAGATTGTTCTTGAAAATCTACTTGTATATATTATTGTGGTGAAAAATCTTTATCTACAAAAATTTTTTTTTGTTTGGGAATGTCATCTCGCAGGTCAGGCTGCTTAACCGGACTTGCCTGTAGGTACCTTCATAAATTAAAGCCTTCAGCCAGGGCTTAACAACTTAAAACCAGAGTGACTACTCGCTAAAGGCATTCCCTGTGGGGTACGGCCCTCGGCTTAGGGCACCGCTGGTATAGGGCAGCAAATGACGGGCTGTATGTGTGCGAGCGCGGGATTCCACTCGTTATATAGACCTGGCCTTCTGTACCAATCCATTCTGTGGTTGTACTCTGTCTCATTATTGTTCGTCTTTTTTTTTTTTTTTTTTCAGGATGGGAAATCATCAAATGACTTCTCCCGCTCTGGGCGGAGCGGGAGGGCGTGTCAGACTTTTACTGACTAAAACCCACCCGTGTTCCATCAGTTGCCCATGTGCCAGGGTCACGGTATCTCTTTCGAACAATCACGCGACCCCGGCAGGCATCGGTCCTAGTAGACCCCTACACTGCTGCTGACATCTCTTTGAGGCGCGCGTGGAACACTGCGCGCCGTCGACCCGAGCTTGGTCCTTACCGGGCGGCGAGCTACCCATTGCTCACCACCCGCAAGCTCGCGCCTACGGTGGCCGGGAGTCCGCTATTGACTCCCGACGTCCGGGGCGTCTCCTCCTGCGGCGGCTAGGGACGTGAGGGCGCAGAGACTGCCACTCCCTCACGCGCCCCGCCTCCTCCTTCGCGAGCATTACTGCTTCGCAGAAGGAGGTGACGGCTTCCCATTCCCTCTCGCTCCGTACCATGGCTCGCACCAGAGCCGGACGCGAGAGGTCGCCGTCGCCGATCGACTCCACGAGGACACGGCGGTGCTCCGCCCAGGCAGGGCACACCTCCACCGTATGCTCCACCGTGTCCTCCAGACGATCCTCGCAATGGAAACACCCGGACGTATCCTCCCGCTTTATCCTGAACAGGAACCCACCGAAGCACCCATGCCCGGTGAGAACCTGCGTCAGGCGGAAGGTGAGGACGCCGTGACGCCTCTCTATCCACTCCTCAAAGAGGGGACTTACCGCCGCAATTGTGGCGTGCCCAGCACTGGGTTGCGACAATCGTATCCGCCATGTCGCCATGAGATCACACCGGAGCTCTGTCCGCCGTGCCGCGATTTGTCGCGGCAGCGGAGTTTCGCCCCGGCGTTTCGCCTCCTCGCGCCACTCCCACATGTGGGCGAGGACCTTTGCCTCCAGATCCCATGACGGCACTCCGGCAAGGAGGCTCGCCGCCTCGCACGAGACCGTGCGGTATCCCCGAATTAACCGGATGGCCATGACCCTCTGGGCCGCAAACAACCGGCGCGCTGGGCGCAGCCTCAATGAGGGCGCCCACACCGGTGCCCCGTAGAGGGCCATGGACCGCACGATCCCCGTGTAGAGCCTCCGGCAGGAGGCGTTTGGACCCCCCAGATTGGGCAGGAGCCGCTTTAATGCAGCCCCAGCCCGCTCCAGTCTGGGAGCCAAACGTCGGAAATGCTCAACGAAGTTCCACCGGCTGTCGAGGACAAGTCCCAGGTACTTCATTGTCGACTCGACGCCGATGTGAACCCCTCCTACCGTGAGTTGGGAACCCGCAGGTGGCGCGTTCCGAGGACCATGAAAACCCATGGCCTCGGACTTGTGCAATGCCACCTCGAGTCCCAATTGCCGGATCCTATTGACGATTGTCGCAACCCCGCGTGTCATAATTTCGGCCGCCGCCTCGTACGACCTCCCCTGCGCAAGGACCAGCGTGTCGTCAGCGTAGCAAACTACGCTGACGCCGCTAGGGAGGTCGGCGCGCAGCACCCAGTCGTAACCGATGTCCCACAGATGCGGCCCCAGGACCGATCCCTGTGGGACACCGCACGACATCTCTCGCCGGTTCCATTCCCCTTCGTGACCGGGGTAGATGACGGCCCTATCCGTCAGATAGGCCTCGACCACGCGACAGAGGTAGGTCGGCATCCGGTGATACCGGAGTGCCTCCCTAATGCAACTCCAGGGCAGGGTGTTGAAGGCATTGGCGATGTCTAGAGACACCGCCAAGACGACCCCACCCCGGGCCACTGCATCCCCCGTCGTGAGGGCTCGCACGCGCATGATGGCGTCCACCGTAGAGCGCCCCTTGCGGAAGCCGTACTGGCCGTCCGACAAGTCCGGCCCCTCCCGCACCAGCCATCCGACGAGGCGGTCTGCAATGACTCTTTCAAAGAGCTTGCCCACCTCGTCGAATTATTGTTCGTCTTTAAGCGGCGGTTTCGGGTTGATTAGATTGAGCTATAACGGCACCAGATTGGACTTAATGTCGTGTTTATGTAATTTTTTTAAGTAATTGTGTACTTAGGTGAGTTAGATAAGGTGCGGTGTGGTCTTAGGAAGGTTTGTAGATTAAGAAATTATGGTTAGTATTCATCAGGTTTACTGACTTTAGGGGTCTGCAATTTTTTTTTTTTAAAGCTAACTATGATTGTTAAAGAAAATTGTGTAGCCCTACCGTTACTTTATGCATTCAAAATTGAGTCTTATAGTCAAAAGATAAGCTTGAATTTTCCTTGACTCACTCGGCAGCAGGGATGGAAATTACATCATGTTTGAAAATAAAAAGTTAATATAAAAGTTACTGAAATCGAATCAGTAGTCAAATATGGACAACCTACTTTCAGGACTTGGGTTTATTCTGTTACACCTTGTATACTCTTGGGTTAGTTCGCGATCTGGAGCACTCAGTTTAGTTCGCAGCTCCTTAACGAACTAGTTCATTCTTTTAGTTCATCAGCTCCCTTCTCGAAATGCCGCGCTAGTTCAGAGAACAGACGTGAGCTGACGCATGAACGATTTGCTGTTTTCTAGGTCGGAACCAGAAGAGGCAGACTGTTGCTCCTGTATATTATTATTTTTTTGTTTTGTTTGTAAAAGTACTATTTCGCCGTTGCTATTTGCAGTACGAGTTGGTAGATGTCACGTGTTTTCGAATTTTTGAGAGTATTGGTGATGATTTTTTTTACACAAAGTAAAGCGCCTGCCTGGGTTAGAAGCTGTGACCTACAGCTTGTAAGTTGGGACCGTTAGCACTGGGCCATCACTGCTCTCTCGTGTACCATACGAATCTGTTACGAGTAATTGTCATCTATTGTTCAATATAGAAATACTACTTATAACTTTTTATTTTTATTTTTTTATGATAAATTTTAAATGATATTTATTTCTACAAGTTGATTCAACAAAACACTTTTACACATGTTTTAAATCAACAGGATGTTCCTTAGGGTGGAGCATGAAAGTATGAAAAAATAAATTTTGTGAGATTTTTTCTTGTAATAGAGGGGGATTGGTGCCTTATATTAAAGTTGAAATAAATACATTTTTTTCAATCAATTTGATCACTATCTTCTGCCTCCGCACTGACCTCAAACTTTTTATTTTAATGAAAATAGTCTAGTACAGATAGGCCAAATATTAAACGTAATTTAACGGTAAATGGGTGAATAAACAATACTAAATATATAATTCAGATGTTTATTTATCACAAAAAAACGAAATTAAAAAAAAAAACTCATATTAAAAAATACAATTAATTTGCACAAAAATCTCTTTTAGTCTCAAATTTTGGCATTACGTTCCGTGATTCCATTTTGGCTTTTATTACACCAAATCGTGACTTTTTTCTACTTTGAGAAGTGACAGCTTCCGTCGTCACTTTTATAGCACGTTTAACAGTTTAAGTATGGAAGCATGGAAGCCCCGTGAACAACACTTCATCCTCACCACTTGATTCAACGATAGACTGAATTTCTTAGTCAGACAAGTTTTTCGTAATCGGTGGTTCAGTTATTATTTCCTGCCAATTTATTAATCCAATATATGTTGAAGCATTGAAATTTATAGACGGCCCTTCAAACATTATAGGTGTTGAAGGTTATGGCATCTTGCGTGCTTTAAATATGCCCCGAGCTACCAGTTCTCAAATGTGCTTCCTGTCATCTGTTGCAAGGAGAATGCTCTCGGGATGTACAAAATAGCTATTGCGTTGAATGATAGGATCAAAAACCTTTATGTCCTCTGAAGGCTTTAATCATGTTAAAAAGACGTTGCGTGCCATCTTTGCATGATGGTATATTTTTTATATAGAACCAAGATGGTGCGTAAACTTTTACTACAAATGTAGATAAAGTTGTCAAGTTTTTTGTTGGTGTCTGTGTTGTAACATACAATCATAGGTTGGCACGTGTGAGCCAAAGGGCATGTGACATTTTGCCTGGAGATCTGATTGCTAGATCTTCTGGGAAATCGCCCGAAACTACCGCTGAGACAATCTTGTGCAAGTTCTGTTGATTTGTAGGAACTCAAATCTTCCATCAATTATCCTGCAATGCGCAGATTATTTTTTAACAGGCAATTTTCACAAGTCTCAATTGCTTTCCCCAATGTTCCAGTGTAAGACTTAGGCCACGAAGTACCTCAGTCAAGATGAAAAAACAAATGTCTCAAATGAAGTTCACTCATGTGGAGTAAACAAATAGCTTTTTTTCAAATAGTCTTATAACATCCCCATACTTGCCAGTATTCACATTGGTACCATCCCAACCGATGGCCATAAGATGATGTTGTGAAATGCCTTCATGTGACTGGAACCCTATCATCGCAGTTTATATTCCTTTCGCTAAACCAAAGTTAGGTACTACGTACCCTCCCGCGCGCCCTCACTTTCTTATTTTAAATTATAAACATAAGATTATGCAGTCTTTTTGTTATGTTTCGAAAATAAACTGTAACTGCAATAATTTTTGGGAATAAAATCGGTCAGTTTATTAAAATTTCACATATTTACATGTCGTCAAATTGGAATCTAAAATCTTTCTTTTTTCAAAAATTCAATGACGTTGCGGAGGCTGTTACTGTTAATCAAATCAAATAAAATTTTGAATGGATTAATTTAAGTCTAAAAGGCATACATTTTTTACTATTAGATCACTCACAACCAAAATTTTTTTTTTCGCTCCACCCTAATGTTCCTATCCGACTAATCTCTTTAAAAAACTTTTGTATATCTCTACTCCAAGATCTCCATCCATAGGCAAGAGATTTAGACTAGTCTAGAATAAAATTAAAAGTATTTAAATTGAGCGGCACATAACTATAAAGACAGCAGTGTATTCTTTCGTTTATTTTATTCATTTTAATTATGTAATAATATAATAAATAAATAAACATTTATTTCTCTTCCACAAAGGCTCCTTAAAATTACGAAGAAATAACATCAGTATAAATCCTTTGTGGGACTTTGTGTAGACTGGTATCTGCACTTGGAAAAACCTGTCACAAAGATTACCAGCCGGCCCCCCCAAAAAAAAAAACAAAACTGACGTGACTAGCTAAAGGAAGTCTAAAAGTGGCACGGGTAACTGAAAAGCTGTGTGGAAATCGGTTCTCATATTATGAACATGTGATACGGAGGAATGTGAAAATGTCGTGAGGAAATTTCTAACATATTCAGAACTTTCCTCACGACATTTCCTCATTCCTGGCTGTTTCGATGGCTATAAAAGTAGGGAGAAGCCAAAGTAACGACGGGTGGACTGCGTGAATGATGGTATGGTAAGAAAGGGGTACTTCAATTACAACTAATAGTAAGTAAGGAAGTAAAAGACATGATACGCCGACTCCAAATAAATTGGTTTAAAAGCAGGAGAATGAACTGACATGCTCGCTCTTTCTCGCTTTTACTTATAATTCAGTCTTATCGAACTAACTAATGAACTGAGAAGCGAGGGAACTAGGAACTAGTTGGTGTTGATTGTCTGTGGGAACGCTTTTACGAACTATTTCGTTCGCGAACTTCACAAAACTGGTAAGTCCAATGGTAAGTCTATGGTATCTCACGGTAAGTACTTGGTATCTGGTGGTAAGTAGTTTTTGTCAAATGGTAGTATTTCTAATTTAATGATAAGTATTTGGTGTCAAATAGTAAGAACTTGGTGTCAAATGGTAAGTATTTGGTGTCAAATGGTAAGTGATTGGTGTAAAATAGGAAGTACTTGGTGTCAAATGGTAAGTACTAGGAGGTTGACGGTAAGTACTAGGAGTCCCCTTCTGCTACGTCATTTTAGGGTTAATTTGTACGATTGTCGAAATATAGTTTTATTTTGTATCAACATTCCAATGACATCTCTTATTTTAATGGCCTGCCTACCACCCAACATATTATTCCTGTAATATTTCGATGCCAAACGACTACACTCAAATAGACCCTTAAATGAAAGCATGATTCCCCCCCCCAACAACTTTTCTTTTATCTTTCGGTGCGTTGTTAATATGTCTTTAAGGTGTGGGGCAGAAGCGCCGCATAAATTATGGGCCTATGACATGCAAATCGGCGCTGTGATGTTACAAGTGTCGTTTGGAGGGTAGATACAGATTCAGGTGGGAGGAAATAATGGGAGGATTATGGAATATGTTTTGGTGAGTTATTGGACAAAATTAATCGCCTCGTAGAAGGTTTTTTTTTCATATTCATGCTAAAGTAACGTTTTAGACAAGTTTCTAAAGGGTCAGTTTAGTGATTTAAACAAGCATATTTTTGTGCTACGCCTCATACCATGACAATAATTTTTTTTTAAATATTACAACGAAAAATCAAATTTGAATTCCTTTAATTAGATTTGGCTAATTTAGGTTGCTCAGTGGTCGAAATTTAACCATAATTCATTTAAAATTAATCAGCAATAACCAAAAATATTCTGCACTCTTTCTTCATAGTAACTTTAACTGTGCTTTTCATACTCCTCCGTCCACTTAGTTTTCGTCCAAAAGGGGAACAAAGTACTGTACTACGGTAAGTAAGGAAAGTTACGTTACGTATTACCTGGATAAAAATCCTGTATTTTGTTTCAGGTTACAAACTATGTGTGCCAAATTGTACCCAAATCCGTTCAGCTATTTTTGCGTGAATTTCACCCACTTTAATAAATCAATTTGAAATTTTGCACACTTATCAAGGAATTAAATAACTTCTCCCGTACTGGGCGGAGCGGGAGGGTGTGTCTGACTTTTACTTACTAAAACCCACCCGTGTTCCTTCAGTTACCCATATGCCAGGGCCACGGTAACTCGTTTGAACAATCTTGCGACCCTGGCAGGAGGACTGACACTGACAATACAATAATTCCATAAATTTAAGCCATTATCCTGGCAAAAAATTATATAAACGAACAAAACACGCTTTGATAAAAAAAACAAATGTAGAAAATAATGACCTGTTTCACGATACTTCCTGTATAATAATAAAAAATCTGCCCAAAAAAAATTTCAAAAGCCCATCCTCCCACCTCATGAACACTCCTTCAATCAAAACAAAAGAACAACACCAATACATCAATATATTTCGTAGAATCACCGCCAGTTGTCATAACTCACGAATTATAACCCGATTGAATTGTAATTGGATCACACGAGATTTTACCTTTATGTTGTATATCCATTCGTAATTGAATTGATGAACTTTATGTTACCTGTAACAAATTAAAAGGGTTATTAGTCAAAAATATATAGTTGAAACATTTTGCCTGGAAACCCTGTACGTTTAGGTAGAGTTGTATGTCTATGTTATATTAAAGTCCCTTATATATAGGGGGCTAACCTATTGCCGTCAACAGATCCTGGTTGCTACTGAAAAATTCCAGATGAAAAACTCAACAACATTTTGCCCGATCCGGGAATCGAACCCAGGAATCCTTTATGATCAGCAGTAGCGCTTGCTAGCACTAGACCAAAGGGGCTGTCAAAATTGTATTTTAAGAAGAAAAAATATAGTACATACACACCACCACGCTTATTTTTCTGAAAAGATTAGGTAGACATGTATTAGTACACTCAGATGAGTTACATTTGTTTCGTGTTATATTTGGAACAAAAAGTGTGTTTTTTTTTTCATTATTTACAGATAAGTTATAAAATTACAACGACACAATAGTCAAGTGTCATATTTTCGACGGATTTTCGCGTTTGATACTACGTTAGCTATGCTAAATGCCCATAAAACTGTGTTTAAGAAAAATGTGAAAGAATTAGAAAAATGTCTGAGAACATTATCGTTTATTCTGAACTTAAATCGAAATAATTTTAAAAACTCTACAAGGTTCTAATCTCGGTCCAATGTGAAAACTAAATTTCTTTTTTCATAATTTGTTTCACCACACTAACGTATCAGACACCACCTTATACCCCGTCTTCGTCCACATGAAATGTCATGTTTTGACATAAAATATATACTTTGGAACTGCCCAATACTGTAGCTTCCCATTTGACACAGACGTTTTGTAATCAGTCCGATGGTTCCAAAGACAATTAGAGTCCCTACTAACTCAAAAAAATATAATAGTACCTACTAAAAGTAAGTAATTAATCTTTCAAACAGATATTTTTGCTTAATACTTAACAATGTAACAAGCTACTTTTCAAGTTGATCCTTTTAATACCGGATCAGCAAGTAAAGTATTAATAAAAATAAGTTGTAAAACTATTATAGCGGGACACAGCTGTTTTCAAACCTGACTTTTACAGCGAATGAAAAATGAAGAGAAAATTCCAGGAATTTATAGGTTTTACCATAATTTAATGATCTTGTTCCCTGGAGATAGTCTCAAGTTCACTGATAGGGAAAAAGAACAAAGGTGAGAGAGAGATGCTGTGAAACAGGTCCTGATATTGAAAAGGAAATGGTCAGGTCATATTGAGAGAGCTATGGATGAAAGATGGTCACAAATAATCACAAATTGGGATCCAATGTACAACATCTAACAAAACTAACCTTATGTTAAGTAAAAAACTTACAAACCCATAAAAAAAAACAAAACTCAACTAAGGTATCCTCAAGGTTATGTTAAGGTACCAGGTATTTGGTTTATAGTTTTTAGCTATGCATCGTACATAATTAGCATTTACACAATTAGCCTATAACGTTTATATTGCTACTCTACCACGCTGGCCCAGTTCGGGTTGGTGGATATCACATCTATACTTATTATTACTTATTTACTTATATAACATTATAAAGCTGAAGAGTTTGTTTGTTTGTTTGATTGAACGCGCTAATCTCAGGAACTACCGGTCCGAATTGAAAAATTCTTTTTGTGTTGGGTAGCCTATTTATCGAGGAAGGCTATAAGCTATATAACATCACGCTACAATCAAGAGGAGCGGAGCAGTAATGAAAATGTTGCAAAAACGGGGAAAAAAGCACGGGTAGGCGATTCGACGCGACGGGAAGGGTCGGGGGAACACGAAATTTAACGCGGACGAAGTCGCGGGCAGAAGCTAGTTTGTCATATAATTGTTGGGTCAAAAACATGTTCATCCAAAAAATTAACTTAAATGCTTTCAAGTGCATGGCTATCAATACCATTCGACTCAACGATTTTGAAGAGAACTCAATGATGAAAAGTCAATGATGACACACGCCACCACCAGCGAGACATTTGAGATAGCATGACATGACAACGATCCTTAAAGACCCTACGAAAATCATCATAATCAACATTTCAGCCGAAAATCGTCCACTGCTGGACATAGGCCTCCCCCAATGTGGGGGGGGGGGGGGCTTTACCATAATCGCCACGCTTGGCAGGCGGGTCGGCGATCGTAGTATGGTGGTAACATACATAGAGAACGCTGCTGCCCGTTCTATAGTAAGTTCCTTAGTCGCCTCTTACGACACCCACGGCAAGAAATGGAGTGGTGCTATTCTTTACGTCCGGCACCACACATATTACTATAGTCAACAACATTTTTAGCTTTATATTTCATCAGCGCAATGCAAATACCGAAGCTATGTTGATACGAAATGCCAGAAATTCAACACGTTGAATTCCTACTTAACCTTTGAAGGACACAACACTGTTATAATTTCAAAAATAACCATTATAACTTGATCCCTGCGTAGGAAGACTTTAATAGAGTTTTGCAGTTCAAGTTATATTGGCAATATATTAAGCCACGCGCGAGATCTTGTTATAAAATTGTTAAGAAAATTGTACGAGTTTTATTTAAAATTATTTCTCAAACATTTTCTAAGAAAATGTTAAATAAAAGCTCTTTTAAAGTAATTGCTAATAGTTTAGTGCGTTAATGCTGGCTACTAAGAGCTAGATACTGTAAAATTACACTTATGAAGAAGAAAGTGAAGTTATTTTGTTGAGAAAATAAAATACAATAAGTCTGTTTTCTCTGAACTGTTAAATAGAACTTGAAATTATTATACCAGTTGATTACTAAGCTATTGTATCATCATCTACCTAGCCTTTTCCCAACTATGCTGGGGTCGGCTTACAGTCTAACCGGATGCAGCTGAGTACCAGTGTTATACATGGAGCGACAGCCTATCTGACCTCCACAACCCAGTTACTGGGTAATACGATACCCCTTAGTAAGACTGGTTGTCAGACTTTCGGGCTTCTGCCAACCCGTAACGACTGTTTAAGATTTAAGAAAGACAGCCGAGACCAACGGCGTAACGTGCTTTCCGAGACACGGAAGGGTCTTGGTATGTAAAGATGGTCACCCATCCACAGTCCAACCGCGGCAAGCGTAGCTTAACCGTGCGGCTGCTGTAACTTAGCCACAAGCCCTACTAAGCTACTATACTATGAAAGTTTAACCCAACTTCGCAAGGCATGATTTTCACGCATTGCATTTTGAACGCAGTGCCTTAGCACCGAAAGTTTAAAATCGAAAAGTGTGTTTTTTTGATGCTCTAAAATGCGATCTGTTGGATTCTCAATGATTCTCAATGGTCAACACTGAGAGCTCCTGCTAGGGTCGCGAGATTCGTTCGAAAGAGATACCGTGACCTTGGCGTATGGGCAACTGAAGGAACACGGGTGGGTTTTAGTCAGTAAAAGTCTGACACGCCCTTCCGCTCCAACCTAGAGCGGGAGACGTCATTTGATGATCCAAAAAAAAACACCGAGGGTTAAAAATCTAGATTGCGATGTTTATCGCGTACTACAGTTTCAACTCTTGTTTTTACATAGAGCTAATTAGAGTATTCTAGACATTTTTTATTATCTATATATTAATACGTGAAGCGAAAACTTTGGATCCCTTTTTACGGAAATTGGGCGGACGGAGGAGTATGAAATTTCGCACACTTTTAGTTTATACAGAGAAGAAGTGACGAATGCTAATATTTTTTTTTAATTATGCGTTAAAATACATTATTTTCAATAAATAACACGTTACACACACTACAGTTCATTACCGTGTATCTAATACACACATGCATACATTTTCTTTTGTTTATGGTCCAAATCTGTCTTTATTATTTTGTGCAGTATTACCAACAACCAGAAATATTTACCCCTAAAGCTTAAGTTTAAAACCACTAAATATGCCACAATTACTTTAAAAAATCCGCTAAAAAAATATAATGAAAATAACCAACGAATGTTCAGTAATCATAGCCCGGCACACAGTAATAATATTTGTCTGTATTTATTACGCGACATTTGTTAATCATTCACTCTACATTCTTAGTATCGAGGAACCGTACTAGAAGTCGCTAATACTTTTATTGTAATCAAAAACACAATGAGAAATGTAAGATGGCAAAAAATCCCTAAGAATACCCCTAAAAATGGAACACCCCTAAAAATCTCAATCCTCTTATTTATCCCCTAAATTTGGGAAAACCCCTAAGTTGCTAAGCCTGATTTTGTGTCTATAGTCTTCCTGAATGTCAAGTATAACCATAGATAATAAATAAATTTTATAGATATATAACCTATTTCATTATTAAAATCTATGATCACATCGAGAATATTTGTCTTTAATATTATTTGTATTAGCGACGATAGGAGTTTAGTTTAGATATAAAATAAATATTTTTTCTGGTTTTATGGGGAGTGTCAAGTATGGCATTAGTAAGTTTCCCATACAAAACTTAACTGTAGAGGTTGTATGCCTCACGATTGTACAGGCTGATCATAGATTGTACAGGCTGGTTATAATTATGACATTTGGAACCATCATAATTAACTAAAAATAATAGGGAAAATTCTATAAAAACAGAACAAATTTCTGTGATAATTCATTCCATATTGTTCCATATCTAGCAGTTAAGAACTATTAAGAAAATAAAAAAGAGAGTCCTGAAGAAGTATTCTTTACTCATTACACCTACGTCCTGGTCCTGGCCATCACCATCCCGCCAGTGAACCCTCTCCACAGTAGTACAGCGTCAACCAATGATATCATTGGCGTCAACAATTTGTCTATAGTGTTACTGAATGTCAATATTATTTTTTTATATTTATTATTATCTATATTTTTTCATTTAATAATGTATTTCTATTCAAATGAAGTACGGTCGAATTTCGACCAATGGGCGATCACTAGTTTTTATTATTAGCCGTTGCTGTCCTACTGCTGGGCGAACTTCTAACCCTCTTTCCACGTCTCTCTGTCCAGAGCTGCCGAAGTGCAATTTTTATTAAAAGAGTACAGCTCATCCCACCATCTTATAGACATATAAAAAAAATGTATTGATTTACTTTTAACAACCCACATAGTACATTGTACTAGAGAATGGGCAGCAGCGTTTTCTATGCATTTTACGAGGACACAAGCTTCCCCTCTTTGTGAAGGACTGGTAACTAAGACTGTTATCTAGCACGCAGGGCCAATGAGGGTTATCTTATGCATTTACCTATTAGTAAGCAATCAACGATTAATCGACTGGCCTGCTAGTCTAGTAGTTAGTGACACTGACTGCTAAGACTGAGGTCGTGGGTTCGATTCCCACCCAGGACAAATCTTTGTGTGATGAGCACTATTATTTGTTCCATGTCTGGGTGTAATATGTTTGTATTTAGAAATATATAAGTATATTTATCAGCTAGTTTGCGATCAGATAACGGTGTGTTGGTTGTCCTAAGATATTATTATATTATGTTAATTCGTAATTCATTTAAAAATAAGAAAGACTATTTTGGTTTAATGGAGCGAATTTTCTGAAGCCAAACATCAAAACAGGAAAGCTGTCTGTTTATCAAAGAATATTCAAATAAGTTCTAATTAAGTGAAAATAATGAGCCAGTGCTCAAAAGACGTAACTCGACATTCAGTGGGCTGCACCATGGTTTGATTGCACGTTAACATCAAAAGGGAACTGAGATTACTCGGTACATAATCAGTTGATTAAGTACAGACGCTAGCACATAAAAGTACCCGAAACTGTCAAGTTCTCCCAATCTACCTTGAATCTAATGCTTCAGCGATAAAGCTAAAAATCTATTAAAGAAATTTGACATATTTTAGTAGCTCGATGTGCTGGCGTCTGTACGTTGGTACGTATGCTAGTTTAACTTCGGCAGCTATTGAGACGTAATAAAACTGCAGTTATTGGAGCATGCATTTGTAAAAAGAAATTATTTTCTGAACAAGGATTTTTTCAAAATCTGAAAGGAATAGCTTTTTCAGATTTCGTTTTACAAATAAAAAAAAATACAGTTCCCAATTACAAAATTTAAAATCAAAAGACATTTATGCAAATTATGCGAGGATCAGCACTTTTCGAACGTTAAAATTTCATAAGGCAGTTCCTCAAAACACCCGCCCTTCACTACTTCCTAACGTGTTAGCTGGTAAGAAGAAATGGTGCAACAAACTCCCCAGCGTTAGCCAAATTGTAAATAAAAAAGGTCATAGGGCAAGTTAAAATGAAAGGCAATCTCTGCGCCCTCACGCCCCTAGCCACTGCAGGAGGAGACGCCCCGGAAGTCGGGAGGCGATTGCGGACTCCCGGCCACCGTAGGCGCGGGCTTGCGGGCGGTGAGCAATGTTCCTTCAGTTGCAACTGAAGGAACACAGGTGGGTCTTAATCAATAAAAGTCTGACACGCCCTCCGGCTCCTCCCAGAGCGGGAGAAGTCATTTGATGAATTCCCACCCACTAAAAAGGACAAGTTAAAATAACCTAGAGCAGTTGTTCACCACTTGCAAAGAATAACTTTAAGACCTCCTAATGAAACACAAATCTGGGGGATGCTTTCAGGACGTTTCTTATTTCTACGACTTTCAATAGAAATGCCATATGCTTTTTGGTAGCTTACGTCGGTCTCATATATAAGTTCTATCATCGTTATCACTGATAAATTGTTACTGGGCGCTCTGCTCTGAATAACTAAGTACCTAATCTCGGTCGTAACTTAAACACCCGCGTTGAACTACAGTTAAACTAACCGGAGATTAATTCGCAACAGGAATCGGTGCTGTTAGTCCCGAATCGGTAATTAACAGAACAATAGAGGTCTTATCAGTGACGTCATTAATATTACACAATACATTTTGTAGGTACGAGATATTAACAGATTTGTTATATTGTTGATTTCTTAGCGAAATGTAATATTTACATTTTAGATATTGAAGAATATATTTTGTAGATCTTAGACACGGATCGTAACGGGTTATCAGAAGCCCGAAAATCTGACAACCAGTCTTACCAAGGAGTATCGTATTACCCAGTAACTGGGTTGTGGAGGTCAGATAGGCAGTCGCTCCATGTACAATACTGGTACTCAGCTGCATCCGGTTAGACTGGAAGCCGACCCCAAGATAGTTGGGAAAAGGCTAGGCAGATGATGAGATATTGTAGAATAAAAACAGAAATGAAATTGTCCAAAAAAGAACCAGAGTTACCGACATAGCCGACAGAGTAAGCAAACTGGAGTGGCAGTGGGCTGGCAATGCTTGTCGTAGGACCGATAGCTGGTGGAAACCGCGTCTCAGTTTCATTTTTCATTTTCAAATATCTTTATTTATCAACGAAAAACAAACAATAATGCACTTACCCTAAGTTACATTAACTCAGTAAATTGGAGCACTTTATGAGGCTAGTAATACGCCTTTCAAAGCTTAACACATATTTTAGTTTCAACTGTTAACAACATAAAATTAACACACAATAATAATTGGTACAATAATGACAATTATGCAAATTATTTAGTCAGCTATAATTTACTGATTGCAAGGTATAACAAAAAATGTTTTAAGTCATTTACTGTTCGCACGGCGTAAGTGTGTGAATACTAGTAACCGTGCGACCAGTCAATAATCAGCGGACGGAGCCTCCCTGCCGCACGCGCTCCGGTGTACCGCGTCTCAGTAAGCGTAGTGTCAGCCGCCCCCTAGCTAGATGGATGACAGTCTTAGAAAGGTGGCTGAGGCAGACTGGATGCGGAAGGTAGAGGACAGAGTGTTGTGGCGCAGCCTGGAAGAGGCGTATATCCAGCAGTGGCCAGGTTGCAATTATTGAATAGGATGTTAATGAGCTCTATATAGATATCGTCAACTTATAAGGAAGCAAACTCACCTAACAAGAAAGTCTAAACGACCGATCAATCTGCTGAACGCTCTGATTGCTCACAAGCTGGATATTGACATATGGTTGGGCACCTTAAGTGACCCAAACTGACTTGTTAATACTTATTTTTGTTATACCTAAGTGTTAGGCTTATCTATAGCAGTAAAGCGGTGCTTATTGTTTGTATAGCATCATCAGTGGCGTAGCTAGTCTTAGAAAGGCCCTGTATCAAAATTTTGTATGAGCCCTTCTTACCCGACTGTGGCCAAGGTCTAAAGGAGGATATTGTTTTTTTTCCAAAATGAGGAAAACCAGTGTGGCAGGCCAGTCTGAACCTACTAATAGAATGTAAGAGTGAGTGACGTATGCTTGAAAATGAAGACAACCTGAATCGCACAATTTTTTGTTTGATTTCACAAATTGAATGCAAGAACTTATTCAGAGTTAGTCTGCTCCTGTACCTTGAGGCCTTTACACAAACAAATTATAGACACTTTCATATTTTCATTATGTATTCATTTATTACGGGCCTCTCATCTACAGGTATTTGAGGTGATGTGTTTTTTTTTTAATAATAAATCGGGGCCCGAGGGGGCCATGTAGCTTGGGGGCCCCGTATCATTGATAAGGCTGATACGGCGGTAGCTACGCCCCAGATCATCATCATTTCAACCGAAAGACGTCCACTGCTAGACAAAGGGCTCCTCCAATTTGGATGGACTAGCCATAATCGCCACGCTTGGCAGGTGGGTTGGCGATTGCAGTATGGAGGTAAAATGCATGGGGAACGCTGCTGCCCATTCTCTAGTAAGTCCCTTCTACGATACCCACGGGAAGAAATGGGATGGTGATATTTTTTATGTTCCACACCACACGGAACTCTCAAAAATACGTGGCATGAATTTTAAAGTTCGTTACACACAATTGTGCACTTTTTATTCATTTTAAAAATGTTAATTCAATTCTTTTCATTTCAAAGGAATTATTTTTCCACTACCTGTTGGGTCCTTAAACTGTACGCTTAAGTCTTGCTTCTCTTTTTAATTTTCTTTATTTTCTTTATAAACAGAAGTTTATGTAGCCTCGACTTTAAATTGCTTGGAATTACTTAGGAGCTTTATAAGAGAACATGGAAAATGTTATTTTTATTAGATTGTAGTTAGAAAAAGATTATTTTGCTTTGTAGGTAAATGGCATTGCATTACGTTTTACTTTTATGAGCCCTCTTACAAAATTTGAACGCTCGAGCTTAGGTAAAAGACGGCAATCTTATGTATGTGTGCGTAGCTATCCACACATGCACAATACAAACAGTGTAACGCGAGTGTCGAGCCGGTCTAAACAATCTTGATCCGTTAGAATTATAATGCGGTATTTAGATATTTATGAAAATACTTATTTTTATTTATCCAGTCTAATAAAGATTTCTAGACTAATAAAAAACACAACTATATGTTATGTAAAGTATACAATAAAAATAAAAAATTAAAACAATTACATATTGGTGCCGATTCTGTTGTACACCGAACTAAACTAACTTTAGCTATGAGAATTGTTACGCCATTCTGCAAGAAATAATCTCTTTTAAAAATTATTTTGACACGACTTAAATCAAATTTGACAATCGCGACTCAACGTGGTATTTTTAGGGTTCCGTTGCCAAATGGCAAAAACGAAACCCTTATAGATTCGTCATGTCTGTCTGTCTGTCTGTCCGTATGTCGCAGCCACTTTTCTCCGAAGCTATAAGAGCATGCTGTTGAAACTTGGTAAGAAGATGTATTCTGTGAACTGCATTAAGATTTTTACACTAAAATAGAAAAAAAACAATAAATTTTTGGATTCCCCATACTTAGAACTGAAACTCAAAAAAAAAAAAAATCATCAAACCCATACGTGTGGGGTAAAATGGTATTGAGGTTTCTAATATATTTTTTTTCTAAACTGAATAGTTTGCGCGAGAAACACTTCCAAAGTGGTGAAATGTGTGTCCTCCCCCCCGTAACTTCTAAAATAAGAGAATGATAAAACTAAAAAAAATATATGATGTACATTACCATGTAAACTTCCACCAAAAATTGGTTTGAACGAGATCTAGTAAGTGGTTTTTTTTTAATACGTCATAAATCGTAAACCGCAATTTACCTTTCATTCAATCAACACAAATATAAAAATTAAAAAAAAAAACATTTAATTTCATAAACATAAACCTTATGCATAAACCGAGAATACATACAGGTTTGTACGGAAACCTCGGTGCGCGAGTTCGACTCGCACTTGGCCGGTTTTTTTTCTTTTGGCTTCGCAACTTAGTACTTGTGCGCTACGCAATGAACTTACTGAGATACGAAGGCGCGCGCAAGGGGGCATCCTGGACGTGTTTTATATGGAATTTTTCATTTTTGTTTGAAAAATAAAAAAATATATTACCCACGTGTTGAGATTTATATGTGTGGGGTTTTATAAAGGGGGTCGAAAATTTCATTATTTTTGCGATAGGACGCGCCATTTTCGAGATATAAGCAAAAGAAAAAAAAAACAGTACTGTTTTTGCACGTGAGGCGAGGCGTTGCCGTTGGTGTGAATTTTTGTTCATGACCACTAGTTTTACTCCACACCTTTTTAATCGCGATTAAAAATAGTCAGATTTAGTTAAAATAAATTATTTTAGTCAAAAATTTTCTACTATCTATTAAGATAATGCTTTACTTGATAATAAACGAAACTCTTATCTTATACAAAAAAAAAAAAAAATGCGAAGAGTAGCAAAATGTTGTAGTCGTAGTATATTTTTGCGTTCACGATACGAGTACCCGTAAACTGAGACGCGGGAAAAATTGGCACAGATCCTTCCCCGTTGGGCGCTTGCGCCGTACTAAACGCTGCCCGCTTGTGCATCGTAATTTATTTTAATTTAGAGTGATTTCAAAAACGATATTATGTCTAATTAAATAAACAGATTTAAATAAAACTTGAGAATTCGATTTGTTATAGAGCATACTTTATATTGACATGAATTTTTTAATGTAATTTCTAAAAACCCTTTAGCATTTTATTCAAACCACAAAAAACGCGATAAACTTGCGAATAAATCGTAAAAATTGCCATAAGACTTAATTTTTTTACTAATTAATGTTATTAAAAATCAATATTCTTGTACTAAATGTAAAAACTAGATTATATGTCTGTTGTTTTGTGTATTTTTTTACTCAAATTTCTACATATTAATGATAGAAATAGGAGTCACAAATTGACCCTGCGTTGATTTTTACGAAAACTAGTTGTGGGAGATTAATTACTACAAAGTAAACAAATAAGTTTTTGTAAATGTTCTACTAAAAGTGACAAACCAAAAGATTGATCTATTTTTTACATGTATTCGTCAATGCCAGAGTATTTATAATGATGAGATGAGAGGTAAATAAGGCGACTAAAATCTTAGATATTCGCGCAAAAATGTAAAATGGCTCTTATGGGTTTCTTTTTAAGTGAATAAATCGTTAATCGTTGATAATCCATGAGTAAATCCCGATACAAAAATACTTAAAGCCATTATTAAAGCAATGTAACTGATTGTTTTAAAATATAGAAGAGATTGCGGAGCGGTATACAACACACAAGGCATAATTCTAATTTATACTTTACTAGCTTGTGCCCGCAGCTTCGCTCGCGTTAAAAATAACAATAACTTTTTTTTTTCATAAAAAGTGACCAATGTTATTTCTAATACCTCCAAAAAGATGTGTACAAAGTTTCATGAGGGTCGGTTAAGTAATTTTTGCATGAAAGCGTGACAAACAAACTTACATTCACATTTATAATATTACTATGATAGCGCACATTAAGAAGTCCAAATGATGTAAGAATCACCTTATACGCCGTTTTTCTACAGGAAATCTAGGAATTCGATTTATGGGTAGGAAATTCAAATCCTAGTTTTCCGCAAACACAAGTAAACCTCGAAATAATGGATGTAACGACCTCCATTTAGACCCATTTACCAACTCCCAAGTCAGAATAAGCAGTTTATTTAATCACCAAATAATAAAACAAGAAAAATAAGCGATTCTCGATACTACAGGTAGAGCTTACAATAAATTATTCGCCAGAAATCCGTAGCATAGCAAATGGGCCGCCATCTTCCTCCAAATGACTTTCAATACAAAATCAATGACTTTTACACAGAACCCGAGACGATTCTGTTTCCTACGCTTAGTTTGGTATAATTTGTAAGAGAAAGGACGGTTTTGTTATTCCATAATATATCAATTAAACCACCGTTAACCAACCAAGGGTCTAAACGACAAAGTGTCATTCAATCAATAATGGGGTAATTACTAAAATATACTAGCAGTAGTAATTGCCTATGTCCAACAGTGGACATCTTTCGGTTGAAATAATGATGATGATGATGACTGTACAACAATATAAATTACGTTATTTATGTTATTGCATAATGAGTCTATAATGTTTGAGAACACTGCTGAGACACGTGCGTGTCGTAAGAGGCGACTAAGGGACTTACTAGAGTATGGGCAGCAGCGTTCTCTATGCATTTAACCACCATACTGCGATCGCCAACCCGCCTGCCAAGCGTGGCGATTATGGCTAATCCAACCAAATTGGGGCAGGTAAATGTCTAGCTGTGGGCGTCTTACGGCTAAAGTGATATTAAGTTATAAGTATATGTCCAGTTGTCCACACAATATAAGTTGATTAAAAGACATGCAATCGTCTAAAAAGTAAGCATAAAAACTATAACCGGTTACTGAAAAGTCATTCTTTTTAGAGCGTGTTTTTTCAATTAGAAGATTTTTTTTGGGGGGTTAGTTAATAATATACGAAATCTCTTAATTAATCCCTTTAATTTGACACTCAAACTGAGTACATTTAAAAAAATATTTCATGTATAAATAAATATCTTACGACAACCAACACACCGTTATCTGATCCTAAACTACGCAGAGCCTGTACTATGGCAGCCAGACAACTGATGAACATACTTATATATTTCTAAATACACACATATTATAGATAAATTACACCCAGACACAGAACAAATGATCATGCTCATCACACAAAGATTTGTCCTGGGTGGGAATCGAACCCACGACCTCAGTCTTAGCAGTCAGGGTCACTAACCACTAGACTAACAGGCCAGTCGAATGAATCTATTATGTTCTCTAGAGGGCACTATATTCAATTTAATGTGACGTCTCAAATCCTTTAACCAGCAGAAATTTCCAACGATATATCTCACATACAAACATTCAAAATCATGACGCGCTTTTGCTTTTGCGCAGTCAGGTAATAACAACACATTAAATATTCGTCCGCGGATCCATGGGCAGTCAACCCTGGTATCACTTTGGTGACTGGCTAATATTTTTATCACACCATGACGAGCTGTAAAATCGTCTGTGCTTATAAATTTTGAAGATTAGTAGGTTTATCTAGGGGTTTTACAGTATTTACATTTAAAGAATTATTAGAACGAGAAAAAAATAATGAATTCCGAATTACGATCTGTGTAATGGTTGTAATCTGTGAACAGCAGCTGTTTCATGCATTATTTTTTATTCCTGTTTAATAAAATAATATAATATGATTACTAACATGAAAAGTATAACAAGACGATAAAGATTATCTATTTCAAATAAACCAATTACAGGTACTTTTGAATTGTCAAGTAAGGATGAGTCAGTAGGATGAAGACTAGCTTCATCCTAGACTCATCGCCACTGGAACATCGTCCATTGTATTCTAGCAGCCCGGAGTCTGGATTTATGCCCAGTTAATGGCTCGCCCCCTATGGCATGGGTCTTAAACATAAATGGCTAAATGTGGGAGTACTATATATATTTTCCCAACCATTCCGGGAAAAGGCATGATGGTTTAAATGTATGTTTTTACTTAAGATCAGGTTTAATATATCGAAAACCGATACCCAATAACGCAATTAACTTCCTTGCCATGATACGTCCCTGTAATTACCCTTTCCATCCCTCCACTAGACCCATACTTGGGCCACTCAACATCGACAGCGAAAACCAAATGAACATCATTCAAAAAGTCCTTTGGGTTCTTAAATAAATCGTTTTATCGTATTTGTAGCATCAATTCGTTTAATAGACGTTCCTTGTGATTACAATTGGGTCTTTATGTAAAAAGACAACTTGAATAATGAGATACTATGCAAATTGGGTAAGGCTGGAGACACACAGGTGGGTGCTTTGCTTGCCTTAACGAAACGACGCGTGCTTCTGCTAAAGATTTGGCTACACTGACGCTTGGTGCCATACTGTATGACTGAGTTGTCACTTATAGTGCATGTGGTGTTTTTATGAAACTAGTGAGGCACTTAGAGTTAAGATTGTGATGTACAAATTGTATAGTAACAGTGTACTCATTGATGAGAAGCGAAATAAAAAATAAAAAATAGGCACATTTAAAAATAGAACGTGGTTTACATTTATTTTACTTATGCAAGCAAGATCCTGCACATTCTAGAGCTGTTTCCATGAGTGCTTGAAAATTTGGAACCGGTAGCATTGAAGTGTCTCAGTCCAAATAGTGAAATTATCCGATTGGATACTAGCTTCACTGGCCATATGAGGCTAATACGCAAGCCAGGATAGTAAACTTGGGAGGCTCTACAAGCTCAAACATAGAACTTTATCTTATAACAATATCAGACTAGCTTACTATCTTTCCCACTAGCTTACTAGCCAAAAAATGAAGATTGTTCTGTATATACGAGGTCCGACTATCTAGCTTGCTGGTATACTGGATTGAAGTTATGAGGAACAGGGTTTTAAGTTCACTTAACCTCCGTAGAGGGAGGACCCTCCGACCAGATAGTGTCGCGGCTTCGGTTGTATAGTGTTAAATATCCTCCAAATGATGTCGGGACGTTATATATGCTAGTTGTGGTAAACTCTTCTTGCGTGATGCAGGATTTTGCGTGACGTCAGTGTGATACGTAGTTTGCATGTGGCTTCGTAGAAACCGCTACACTAGCACAATCTTACTTGCTTCAAAAACTAGGTTCTTATAACATATTAATACTCAATTTACTACTTTCCAAACTAGGACAAGATTTACTTACTATCGTTTGGATATAAGTTTGGCAGCTAAATGTGATACTCCACAATTAGGAACTGTCACTTTCGGACTGTCGTTTGTACGCAACTTGCTACTTGAACTATACTCACTACTTAGCCAATTCAAATGTAAATCATCCATTAGAGAGTCTACATATGAACAGATGGATCATGTCTACAAAATGACGACACTTAGGATAAAATAACATAATCAGCCTTAAATGACCCCATTGCCAAGACACCGGCCTCCTCTCTGTGAGAGAGAGTGGGCCATAATTCACAACCCGCATCATGATCTGCCTAGTCTTATCTCAACTATTTCGGGGAACCGACTACAGCTGAATATCATTATTTTACACTAGCTTCTGCCCGCGACTTCGTCCGCGTCAAATTTTTGCTCCCCTTACCCTTCCCGTCGCATCGATTTGCCTGTTAGTTTTCGTCCACTTTTCGTTGCTGCTCGCTCCTTTTCAGTTATAGTGAGTCAACCTTAAAATATAGACATATGCTCCCGCGGACTTTTTTTAGAACTTTTTAAAAGGAACAATTCCGTCATATATGATTTTTGCGTTACTTTAACCGTTTACGCAGCGCACGCAACGGAAACTCGCAAAAGGAATAAATTTTCTCCGTTTTTGCAACATTTTTCATTACTGCTCCGCTCCTCTTAGTTGTAGCGTGATGTTATATAGCCTATAGCCTCCCTCAATAAATAGGCTACTCAACACAGAAAAAAAAATTCAATTCGGACCAGTAGTTCCTGAGATTAGCGCGTTCAATCAAACAAACAAACAAACTCTTCAGCTTTATAATATTAGTAAGTATAGATGAAACGACTAGGTGGAGTTCTAGGACATTATTGTTACGATTTTTTCCCTATACCATTTTGATTAATTTAAACACATAAGCAGAACATCTAACTCTCGATACCAAGCTCTTTGTTCACCGATCACATTGCACCGTTCGAGCTACGCTACTCACAAAGCGAAGATCAAACTGTGTGTCTTCAGCCTTAGACCTAAGATCCGATTTTGATATTTCTAATTCTGTGGGAGTCTTTGTACAATATATGAATATCTATTGCTTGTTATTTTGTTCTGTTGTCTCTTTGTAGAGGCACCGTCTTTTTATTTATTGTGTGTAGGTTTTATGATTTATATTTTATGCTTTGCTCTGAGTTTTATCTATTGGTAGGGTTCGCCTGGCTTCTCTTGAACTGCTTTTCAGTTTGATTTAAGTTCCTTCACCTCTATATCTTCGTTATATACATATATTGGAATTTGAAGTAACTAAACTGCACTACTTGGGATTGTTGACAACCAATTTTTTTTTCTTGATCATTTTTATGGTATCGTTTCGCATCTAATCTGTGAAATTTCTGTAGCTTACTTATTTGACCTTGTATAATTTTCATCAATGCACAATAGTGATTGGAAATCCTAGTAATTCATATTTACTATTTCAAAAAATCTGATCAAATTATTCTCGCAAAATTTATTTTTCAAGTAATATTCAAAATTAAAAATCTGTATTGAAACTGTGTAAATTCATCAATATCAAATAGTAAATAAAACAAATTGAAAATCAAGCAAAGTAAATAACATTTCTGTTAATATTAAACAAACATTTCACGTAGCCAATGAAAGTCGTAATATTTTCCAACAGACTATACACACAGATAAATATTTAAAGAAATTACAAACACACAATTTCACGCCATGCTTGCCCGGTTAAGCAGAGAATGTACCGGTAGTAAACCCACATTTTATCAATTATGTTTAAGTTCCATGTAATAGGGGGCGAGTCTATTGCCATCAATATGCAGAAATCCAGACTCCGGGCTGCTACTGAGAATTTCCAAATAGAAAACCCCAATAACACTTTGCTCGACTTGATTATCGAACCCAAGACCTCATCCTCGACAGTAACTCTTGTTGAATGTTGTTTAAGAGCGCTTTTACAAAATCGAATTGCTCAGGTTTAGGTAAATCAGACGACGGGCGGCAGCAGTCGCGCTCGTGTGCGTCTAGTGAAGTACGCGACGCACACATGCAGACTGTTAGGCGGAACAAACAAACATGAGCCATTGCCACTTTTTTCGAAATAAATTATTGTTAGTTTGTTACGAAATTCTCCAGCGCTGGTATACCTATTAGGCTATTAGCACACCTGCCGTTAACAATAATATAATTACTGTGATCTAAAAATAGATCCCTCGGTCAATGAAAGAATTTACAAATTCTGGGTCAAGTCTATTTAGACTGCCATCGACACACAAAGAAAGTGAGTTGAAGAATATGAAAAGAAATTGTGAAGTTATTATTTTAAAGACACATTTAACACAAATTATTCGCTGAGACAAATTCTTAGCATCATTATTTGAATTATATGTGTATAAATATATTATTTCTCGTATCTACAGTTGAAAACATATGTTTTAATGCAAATAATTACCTTTAATAATAAATGGTGTATGAAAGACGAAACACTATTTATTTAAAATATGAGTGTATCCGTATTTTGAACAAAATTTTCGCACATTTTGGTAATATTTTTCAAGGGCTCCTTTTATTTAAATGTAAATTTAACATATTAATTATTTTAATACTGTGTTATAGTTCCTTCATCGATGATACTGATACTCTTTGGTTCTGCTTAGAGCCAATGATATATACTTTAGGAAAAACTGTAGTTTCCTATTTCAAGTGAGTTGAATCAATGATTATTTTCATTTATGAATAATAAAAATAAAATTTATGTAATTCATCCAGAACTTAGTCACATAAAATAAAATTTCATAATACTGGAACAAAATGGAATAAAATGTCAATGGAGTTAAAATAAAAGAATGACTAGATTCAAACAGTACAGGTCAAATAATAAAAATTTAATAAGATTTCAAATGCAATAAACGTATTGTAAGTTCAAAATTATTCGAACGTCACGCTACAATCAAAAGGAGCAGAGCAGCAACGAAAAATGGAAGAAAACTGAAAGGCAATTCGATGCGACGGGAAGGAACAGGGGAGCAAAAATTTTACGCGGACGAAGTCGCGGGCAGAAGCTAGTTTTATCATAATTAGTTCCACTCCAAAATTCAGAATTTTATTGCATACAAATATCCACTTAATACAAATACTACGTATTATAATTGCAAATTAAATCTAGAATAACATAATTCATAATAAATTAACACATGTGTTTTTCAGTCTTCCTGTTTGTCTAACATCGGAGTATAAATAGTCGATAGCGGTCCATTTGGATTGAGTCGATTGCAGACTACTCAATCGGTAAGTAAACCTTCATGGTCTTATATTTAATTTTGTTTTAAATGATTTTGGATTTTTCCATTACGAGTTTCTAGTTAACAGATTAGAGTCTGGATTTGCGCATCATTTCATCATCGTCAGCAGCCTATAACGTTCCCAACGCTGGGACACAGGCCTCCTCTCGGTGAGAGGGAACAGGCCATAATCTACCGCGCGGGCCCGTGCGGATTGGTAGATGTCACATGTCTTCGAATTTTTCGTTCTAAGACATGCCGGTTTCCTCACGATGTTTTCTTTCACCGTTTTGAGAGCAGTGGTGATGAAATAATTTATACAAAGTAAAGCGCCTGCTTGGGTTCGAACTCATGACCTACTACTCGTAAGTCGCGGCCGTTACCACTGGGCCACACTGCTCTCTGCTACATGTTGATTTGTCCATGGTAGATGGCAATAGAGTCACCCCTAAAACTTGGGGCTTAAACATATCTAGCTTAACTTGTCTTTAGAGGGTTTTGTTTCGGCACTTAATTCCTCAAGGGAACCATTGTCCATCATTGGTTATTCCAACCAGCTCACCTCCTCCTAGAAGCTGATTACATCTCCTGGTTTGTTGAGATCTGTGTAAGAATTGGGTGCGCTGAGGATTTCTGTCCTAATCTGGGTGACGCCTGTGCATTCAAAGAGCATATACGCAATGGTTTTCTTAGCCTCATGCAAACATAACTGGCTTATTGTGGGTGTACCTAATATTTTAAAAATAGGTGTTTATTTAGGTGTAATGATAGCCACCTATATTTTTTCTTAGATGTCGTATAACGAAGTCTGAGGTGATTTTTCGAAACCAGGCAGTAAAGGCAGGTGTAGTTCTTAGCATTGTGGACGATGGGCTTTAGTTAATGTTGACTAGTATCCTACTATAATATTGTAAATTTGAATGTTTGTTACTCTATCACGTAAAAACGACTGATTGGATTTATATGGGCACACAGATAATTTATAACCTGGATTAACACATGGTTACTTTTTTCCCGGTAATGCGTTCCGCGGAATAATTTCCGACCTCCACGCGGGCGAAGCCGCTGGCAAAAGTTACTAATTATTAAACCAAGTTTTTTCTCCCACATTCCCATTAATTATAAAATAGTCTACTTTCAGACATGACTATCCCGCATGCATCGCTGAACACCAAAGGAAAAGTTAAGTTCAAGTTAATATTGACTTTCTGGAACTAAGTTACAGCAGTTCCGACAAGTACATACCGACCGGTGAGTTCCATCAAAGAAACTAGTTTTTTTTCAAGTTTGTCGCTTCAATATGTGTTGATACTAAAAGCAGGAATATCTTGCAATCCGTAGGTGTCCAGAAATGTTTATTTTCAACCGACGAAAAAAAACGGAGGAGGTTATCAATTCGACGCGTATATTTTTTTTATTTTTTTTATGTATGACCACGCATAACTTTTTACATAGTGGTCCGATTGTGACAATTCTTCTTCTATTGGAAAGGTCCAAGGTGGTTCCATATCAATTTGGAAAAAAAAATCGAACCCTAAGGGTCGGAAAACAGGGGATGATTGATTGTTCACTCACTGATTGTAATGTATAAACATGCATAACTTTATACAAAGTAGTCCGACTTTGATAATTCTTTTTGTGTTGGATAGGTATACCCTTGCCAAGTATTATTAGTACATTAAAGCCACAAAAAATATAAAATAAAAACTTTTTAACAAAAAATTAAACCGCCGAAAAACTGAAAAGCATAAAATAATACTTAAACCTTAAAATTTTGAGTCGGCGCTGAAAAATCAATGAACAAGGATCACTCAAAGCGCCGACTCATAATTTTAAGGTTTAAGTATTATTTTATGCTTTTCAGTTTTTCGGCGGTTTAATTTTTTGTTAAAAAGTTTTTTAACTATGGAGCAATAGTAGCATTGACTTTCGGCCTGCTAATTACTAAACTTCACCCTAATTCAATAACACACTTTTCATCAGAATCTGAATCATTTTGAAGCTTATTGCTAATCCATCCTACTTCCTACTGATATTATAAATGCGAAAGTTTGTATGTATGGATGTGTGGATTTTGTTACTCTTTCACGCAAAAACAACTGAACGGATTTGGATGAAATTTGTAACACAGTTAGTTTATAACCTGGATTAACACAGAGGCAACTATTTATCCCAGTAGTATGTTCCCGCGGGATATGTTCCGACCTCCACGCGGGCGAAGCCGCTGGCAAAAGCTAGTTCTTTCATATTTGAAAAATTGTTTGCTTAGCAACGTAAACAATGCCATGAATGTTTTGCAACCGTCCAAATGAAACCGATTCCTACTGATGTTGTAGTGTTTTATGCATTTATCTCTTTGATCAGCCTATACTTTTTATTTCCTTTATAGCGCTTTTAACACACAAAATAAATTATTAAATATTTTCATAAAACACTACATCTAGCTCTCTGTCGAGCCTTTTCTCACCTATATTGGGGACGGCTTCCATTCTAACCTGATGCGGCTGAATACAGTATTTTACATGGAGTGACTGCCTATCTGACCTCCATATTCCAGATACTCCTTGTTAAAAAAAATACAATGTCTCAAAAAAAACACGTTTTATTTGGTGATTATAGCAATATCAACCTACTTTTTTAACAATAAATTCATATTCGAAGTATCTTAATTATTTCAGACTTTTCTTTATTTCATTATTGACCCAAACATGGTAATTTATAATTTCAGATAAAGACTATTTGCTTATCTACAAATCTTCAGAATGGGCGGCGGCTTTAAATATAAGGTCGCGAATAGGCCCCGGGAGAGTAACAGCATATCAGCAGAAACATCTTTGTTATGGAGCTGGTGGAAAAGTACCACCACTGTAGTATGTGTAAGTAGCTGTCCTGCTTTTTAACACGCTTTTATTATCTTTATGTTTATAATTCTACTGTACCTGTGTATGTCACTGAACTCCTCCGAAACGGCTGGACCGATTTGAATGTTTTTTTTATATGCGTTTGGGTGGCACCCATGGTTTAGATTCACTATTGAATCCAGTAGGTGGCGCTGCTATCGAGTTCTAGGAAAAAGCACAACGTCTGTACGGTCAGCTAGTTATTTATAAATTAATACGTAAAGCAAAAACTTTACCCCTTTTCCCGAATAGTACGAGGGTGGATGAGTTTGAAATTTGGCACAGTAAAAATTTATAATAATGGGAAAAGACATAACTAATATTTTTATATTATAACTAGCTTCTGCCCGCGACTTCGTCTGCGTTAAATTTATTTTTCCCCCGACTCTTCCCGTCGCACAGTGTTTTATGAAGACGATTTTTCGGACATTGCTTTTTTATACAAAAAACTGATAGTTTAAGTTATTTCAATGCAATATTTCGTATTCCCATTTCACTAGTATGTTTAGTTTATGAGATATAATTTTTTGAAAATCGTCTCTTTTTCAACCAGGTATTTAGAAAAAAAATCATATCTCTGAAACTAAATATGATACGCAATTGTGACCTAAGAAACATCGAAGGCGTTTTTTATGCTGCATATTTTACAGTACAAATAAATCTCGGAACTTCGTTAGATTCAGACTTATACGAGGTTTTCAGTTTTTAGTTTTTATTTTTTTTCTCAGTAATTCCGTCGTATTTGGAAAAGTTATTTACACTAAAATTAGGTCCTTCATCCTCCCTACATACCACAAAAATAACACATCCTCATTGCGTGGAATCTAGAAACCACAACATTTTTAAGTTCGATCCGTATTCTACGTCGTTAGGGTTGTCACGCGATCATATTATATTAGTTCATATCCGGATCTCAAGTTATGTCTATATTTATACCAAAGTTATCCACACAATCAGAAGAATCGCCAAACTTAACGGGCAGTGGGCAGGGCACATTTAAATTTTAATGTCATTTTTGATTTTCAAAACTATCTCCAATAGAACAATTTAGGGGTTTTAAAGATCGTATGGAGGAATCTTATTTCTTAGGTTAATAAACTTAAAATTTAGCACAAATTAAAATCAAAATAATGATTGTCATTGCCGATTCTGTTGTACACCGAACTAAAGTATCTCTAAAATTCCTTACATTGTCTATGAGAATTGTAACGCTATTCTGCAAGAAAAAATCTATAAATTTAAAAATTATTTTGACACGACTAAAATCGAATTTGACAACCGCGACTCAATGTGGTATTTGTGCGCTACGCAATGAATTTTTTGAGAGACGAAGGCGCGCGCTAGTAGGCAGCTTGGACGTGTTTTATATGAAAATTTTCACTTTTTGTTTGAAAAATATTACCCACGTGTTGAGATTTAAATGTGCAGAGGTTTTAAAGGGGGTCGAAATTTTCATTATTTTTGTGATAGGACACGCCATTTTCGAGATATAAGCAAAAGAAAAGGAAAACAAAAAATACAGTACTGTCTTTGCCCGTGAAGGCGAGGCCTTAGTGTGAATTTTAGTTCATGATCACTAGTCTTATTCCACACTTTTTAAATCGCGATTAAAAATAGTCAGATTTAGTTAAAATAAATTATTAAGTCAAAATTTTTGGTGAAAACCGGCAAACTCAGAATAGCAAAATTGACATTTTCACTAAATTAATAATTCAGTGCAATCTTAGTGCTATCAAACTAAAATATAGTTAACTTGTGTCATTTTTAGTCTATTTCAGAATAGAAAATCGTTGTTTGACAGGGATAAACCAAATTTAAGTGATTTTTAGTTTAGTTTAGAGAATTTTGTGACAATAGAATCGGTCCGTTATTCGTTTGTCAAAACTACCGTCAAAATTCATTTTTGAAGGGTGTTAAAGTTTTTATGAAAATATGCGCGAACGAAGTTGCTAGCCAAGTGTAGTTTCAGTATAAATAACTTATCCCAATACTACAGAATTATCGAGAACAAATAAATAAAAAACTAAAAACCTTTTATAAGTCTGGATATAACAAAGTTCCTAGGATTAATTTCGTCGAAATTTTAATAACCAATACGTACCATCAAATAAGAATTGAGTCATCAAAATTCAGATTAGAAAGTGACAACCCTAGCAAAAACAGTTAATTTGGAATAACTTCTAGATTCCACGCAATTAGGATATGTTATTTTTGTGGTATGTAGGGAAGATAGAGGGCATAATTTTAGTATAAATACCTTTTCCAAATACGGTGGAATTACCGAGAAAAAAAATAAAAACGAAAAATAAAAAACCTCGTATAAGTCCGAATCTAACGAAGTCCCGAGATTTATTTGTACTCTAAAATATGCAACATAAAAAACGCCATCGATGTTTCTAAGATCACAATTGCTTATCATACTTAGTTTCAGAGATATGATATTTTTTCTAAATACCCGGTTGAAAAAAAGACGATTTTCAAAAAAAATTATCTCAAAAACTAAACATACTAGTGAAATGGAGATACGAAATATTGCATTTAAATAACTTAAACTATCAGCTTTTTATATAAAAAAGGAATGTCCGAAAAATGGTCTTCATAAAACACTGTGCGTCGCGTCGAATCGCCTACCCGTGTGATTTTTCCCGTTTTTGCAACATTTTTCATTACTCCTCCGCTTCTCTTAATTGTAGCGTGGTGTTATATAGCCTATAGCCTTCCTCGATAAATAGGCTACCCAACACAAAAATATTTTTTAATTCAGACCATTAGTTCCTGAGATTAGCGCGTTCAATCAGACAAACAAACAAACTCTTCAGCTTTATAATATTCCTAGCTTTTGCCAGCGGCTTCGCCCGCGTGGAGGTCGGAAATTATGCCACGGGAACATACTACCGGGATAAAAAGTAGCCTATGTCCTTTCTCAGGCTCTAAACTATCTGTGTACCAAATTTCATTTAAATCGGTTCAGTAGTTTTCGCAGGAAAGCGAGACAGACAGACAGACAGACAGACCGACAGACAGACAGAGTTACTTTTGCATTTATAATATTATAGTATAAGTATATATATAGTATATAGTATAATAGTATATAGTATATAGTATGGAAGTATGGATTATAGTATGGAAGTATGGATAATATAGTATAGATCTGTTTATATTCAAATGAATTATCTTCGAATTTTGACTACTGAGCGATCACTAGTTTTAATGAAACCATCAGAAATCGTAACAGCTCGTGAAGGCTCTATGCACCACTAATGTGCTATCACAACAATTACAAAATTGTAATTATTGTAGTAACGTTCCGTATGGTGCCGGACTTTAAGAAGAGCACCATCCCGTTTCTTCCCGTGGGTGTCATATATGTAGGAGGCGATTAAGGGACTTACTAAAACGGGCAGCAGCGTTCTCTATATATTTTACTACCATATTGCAATCGCCAATCCGCCTGCCAAGCGTGGCGATTGTGGCAACCCCCCCCCCCCCCCCCCCCAAATTGAGGGAGGCCTATGTCCAGCAGTGGACGGCATTCGGCTGAAATGATGATGAACTAGTATCGAATGTCTTTTTAACCATACATACTTTCTGGTTTCAGATCCCAAAACGAAGATTCTGCTGCAGATTGTCGGTCGGTTCATCGTCAATTGACGGCACCACGGTGCGAACCCTAGGGTGGGCTGGCATCTGTCTACTAGACCTGGCTTCTACACTAGCCCACTATACTTTACCACTACTCTACTATACCATTCTACTAAACTAGATTTCCAGACCAGTTTATCAATACCAGTTAGACCAGTCTTCCATTCTAGTCTAGATCAATCTGGTCTGGTCTGGTCTTTTAGATCAATCTACCAGACCAGTCAACCAAACCACTGGTCTATTAGTTAGATTAGTAGACTATCTATGCCAGCCGTTAGCGCCGTTTCTCACATGATACACGTTGAAATGTTCCTCTCTTCAGTCTGAAAGCAAAGCCTCTTTCGTCTGGTGGAGGTCACATGTCCTATGGATATCATACTAAACATGGTCAGATTTATCCAGAACAGGGGACGTATTTAAAAACAGAATAATAATACTAATCCTTACTTCAAGAATTTATTGAAAGCTATCAAAAAGATACACGTGATTGAGTTGACTTAAACAAGTTAGTTATTAAGTAACATAATAATATATCCAAAATTCATGTTGATTAATTTTATTTGAATAAAACATTTTAAATGTTCGTCAGTTGTATCTATTTTCGTTTCTTTAACCGAGTTAAATTTAAGCAGACTGCTTATTGGCCCACTGTTCATGAATGAAGTCAGCTGCGCGTTCAGCTACCATCAAAACCGCAGCATTAGGATTGCCCCTCACGTGTGTAGGAAAGACGGATGCGTCTACCACCCGAAGTCCACCCACGCCCTTTACTCTCAACCTGCTGTCCAGAACAGAACCCATGGCACAAGTGCCGACATAGTGCCACAAACTAGATGATGTAGCTAGAGCATAGCACTCCCAGAACTCACTCTCAGTACTTGCATCTGGACACAATCCAGTATCAATAAGACTCGCATTTACACTCTTAAAATAAGACGTGTCCAACACCTTGTTGAAGTCTTTCAGACTGTCCGCCATTAACTTCAAGTCGGAGCTGTTATTGAATGTTCTAGTATATACCACAGGATTGTCTCTTGGATCAGCACTTGCCAACAGAACTTCACCTCGTGATTCCGGTAATAACAGATCGATAATACAGAAGAGTGTAGTCCTTCCTTTAGTCGCTTCATACAATCTATCGCACAGAGGATTTGAAAATTTAATCATATTGGAGCAAAATTGAAGAAATCCAGCTGATTCATGAGGGAACACAAGATTAATTGACTGGTAGTCTGGATACGTCTGTTCAAGATCAAGAGACACGTAACCGGCGGTCATCGGGACGGCACACATGCTGGGGTTAGACGCTGGGGTAGGCGATGTGTCTTTCTCCATTTGGTAAATAAGATGTGACGTTGGGTGGTCTTGGAAGTTCTTACCCACAGGCAGATCAACGATCACGTTTAAACCAAGCGATTCTAAGTGATCTTTGGGCCCGATACCAGACAGCATCAACAGTTTGGGACTATTAAATGCTCCCGCGGATACGATCACTTCTTTATTCGCTAAATATATCTGAGTTTCACCATTAGAATCCGTCACTTGCACACCGACAGCAACGCCATCTTTGATGAGAATCTTAGTAGCGGTCGTGTGGGTTGCAACGCATAGGTTGGGACGTGATTTGGCTTCTGTAAGGTACGTGACAGAACTGCTTTGACGAAGACCATCAGCGTTGGCGTACAGCGGCTCAGCGTACCCAAGTCTTGACTCTTGGGAACAGATGTCATCAACGATATTGTGACCAAGTTCTGCAAAAGCAGATAATATGGGATCGTTACTCGGATTTAACTCTCTTGTTATTTTAATGGGTCCATCAGTACCATGATATCGTGCAGATGGAGATGCGCATAATTCTTCGTCTTCTAATTTCTCCGCCTTTTTAAAGTATGGCAGGACATTGTCGAAGTTCCAAGTGGGGTCATCTAAAATCTCAGCCCAATGATCGTAGTCACGAGGATGTCCACGGACATGCATTAAATGGTTAAGGGCGCCGGTGCCACCTAACATCTTGCCTTGTGTCAGACCAACATGGCCGCCTTGAAGATTCTGCGCAGTATATCCATCATTCTCTGAAGTAAAATTGTAGTCATATATAGAGCTTGGCAGAATAGTGAATAGTCCAGCCATCTGTCAAAATAAAAGAAAATTACGTAATTATTTTGAGAATAGAATTAATATTAATGTGTCTAAAATTCATCAAGTTTTTAAATTAATCTTACATCTGCTTCCATTGGAGACGGTCCTCCGGCCTCAAGAAGTAGAACGCTGATGTCACTGTTTGCTGTCAGTCTGTTTGCGAGCACTGATCCTGCGGTACCAGCACCTATCACGATGATATCATGGGAACTACCATCTGCAAAATATTAATTACCTGTGGTTTATTTATACGCATGAATATAAGACATCATTCTATCGTAGTCTTTATTATATAGCAAAGGTATAGAATTAGAGGCAAAATTGTTATTAATGTACTAATTCCTAGTCCCAGAAAAAGTCATTCAATGAGATTATATACACTAAGAGGTATGTATTGAGGATTTTAATGGTTATAACTCTAAAATATATACGTGTTACGGTCTCGAACCATATTTTGTTCAAAATACATTCTGACACTTATCTCCGCGAAAGATGCGCTTAAGTAACTCGGAAAATTTGAAATTTCTTAAAACTATGTTGATTCTTTTAATGTAGCCCAAATTAATATGTTGAATTTCGGTTTCTCTTAAAGTATTGTTAAGGTTGTGTTTACCATGCCTCAACTTCAAATTCTCAATTCGGAAACCATAGTATTAATTTAAGAAAAAACCAAATGAGTCCGCTTTCGAAATGAGTGTGGTCACTTGAGTAGGGTTTAAAATGAACTTTACAGAATAGTGCCACAGTTTTCTACTTACTTATAGGTCTACAAGCAGGAGGAAATCGCCAGGATGTAAGTGCCAAGGTCTGCACTACTTGCAGAGCTAATTGTGCCGTCTGTAGACCAGACAAGGCATCTGCTGAAGCTGACATAGCTGAAATACATGAAGTGGCTTATACAAAGGAAGCTGGTGATTGTTGGGACCAGGTTCAGAACTGGAAGATTTACTAATGAAATTATAATGACGATGCTTGTGACTGCATCGTTGGTACAGTGGTCGCAAACGCTACTACTGAAAACGAGGTCTTGGGTTCGATTCTCGGGTCGAGCAGAAAATTTGAGTTTTTTGAGTAGCAGACCTGAATCTGGATTCAGACCCGCTTCATGGCAATAAGCTCACCCCCTATCATATGGGAGTTAAACATAACTGGCGAAATGACCCACATTTTGTGTTGTTCTAGGTATAGGTAGGTACACCTGTGAGAAACTCTCGGGGCAAACAGGTTGTGCCTGACAGAGTCCACGATTTTATCTAAATCCAATGTTTACCACATAAACATATACACTGTGGAATGCAATAAAGTATTGAGTTGTTATATCAAGATATTTTATCCAGCTGCATCCGTTAGACTTGAAACAGACTCCAACATATTCCGGAAAAGATTAGGCAGATCGACTGATAAATGATATATTATTACAATATAAATGAGCAGTAATACTAAAAATTAAGAAAGTTACAATAAAAACAGACTCACCTGAAGATATTCGTTGTATTGACCCAATTGAAGACACAGACAATACATTTTTGACCAACATCTCACGAGCATTTTTATATGAAATAATACTTAAGTGGAAGTTAATGACTATGAGGAACTTCGTTAAAATAATTATTTTATTACAAAGCGGAAAGCAGAAATTATCCTAAGGGAACATACTACCGTGATAAAAGTATTCTATGTCTTAACCCAGGTCTATCTGTGTGCCAAATATCATCAGAGTCAAAGTAAAAATCAGGTTTTTGCTGTAACGGATTACTATGTCTTCGCACAAGGTTTTTGTACAAAATGTAGTGCAGAGACATTGCAAGTCATCCAGACGATAAGGCGTAATTATTATTATACTGTTTGAGTCAGTGAGTAAATAACCACGTTGTTTGTCGTGAGACCTTCAAAGGTGCAAGTGAACGAGCACTTGGGACATTCCAGCAAGTGAAATATGTTCTGATCAGAAGTACCGCACAGCTGCTTGGTTTTGGATGCGTCGGTATTCAAAGTCAAATAATGAATAAGGTTGTTGCATGCGATAAAGTCTACAACCCCATGGAGTTCTAGACTTCGTCAAATTATTTGTAACATTATATTAATATTAGCTAAGTTAATTCTGAATCAATGTTTTATTTTACGCCTCAAAGATAAACCCTTTAGGTTGAAAGCCCCATTCTCGACCCCTTTAGTTTTTCCTGCTAGATAAAGTGGTTTTTTCAGTAATAGATTCAGGTTATATGAACTCTTGATCTCAAATGAATTGAAAGACCTCCAACAAGGTGGCCCGGTGACCCTGTGAAGGCCGCATGAATCCGCTGGATACAGGAAGCACATAACTGGTCAAAGTCGGGGAGTTTGCGGGATGCCTATGTCTAGCAGTTGCCGACTTTCGTATGAAATGATGGGTTATCACCGGAATTTTGATCCACTCCTGAAAATTCTATCAGTAATGGGAAGTTTGCCGAGTTTCATTGAATATATTCTTAGTTAAATAAGATTTTTTCACGCAAACGCAGTCGCGGGCAAAAGTGAGTAAATAGCAGATATGCACCTTAACGAAAAACAATGATACTGCATTTTTCTTGTATCTATCTGCATAAATACTCTGCAACAATTTGTTAATAAATGAAAGTACCTATAAATTGAAAATTAATAAAAATTTCATCGTTATACCCACTTCAAGGCGACGCTTACTCTTGGCATCAGTTACTGTAAGTTTATCTATTCTTTACTAGCTTTTTCCAGCGGCTTCGCCCGCGTGGAGGTCGGAAATTATCCCTCGGGAACATACTTCCCCTCTCCCTCGGGATAAAAAGTAGCCTATGTCCTTTCTCAGGCTCTAAACTATCTGTGTTCCAAATTTCATGTAAATCGGTTCAGTAGTTTTCGCAGGAAAGCGAGACAGACAGACAGACAGACAGAGTTACTTTTGCATTTATAATATTAGTATGGATATATAAATATATATATATATAATATAGTAATATAGTATATATAGTATATAGTAAATATAGTAATATAGTATATAGTATGGAAGTATGGATAGTATGGATGAGTAAACAACAACTAAAAGTATTACAAATCATAATAATATTATAATTGATACATATAACCTAAATGCATTTATAAGCTCGACAGTATACTCTTCTTGCATGTGCAACCGGCTGCAAGTTCGTCATGCTCCCTTAGATGTCACTGCTTGCAGTAGCGTCGGGGGCCGGGTTACCGCGTTCCCTTAATTATGGCGAGGGGGTAATGGCTGATCTTTGCGTAGTTCTCATGAACGAGTGCTGCTTGTAGTGACTGGTTGTCTTGTTGGCCATGGTTTTGATAATGTAAGTAATAGTTACCTACCTATTTATATATGTCCAGTTTTTCTTCGAAGGTCCTAGTTTATCATTTGTGGCTTCAAGTTATAACTCGAGTCGTAACAGTTATGTGAATATAATCTAGCATTGCATATATAAGATGTCACCCCCTTTATTCCTTAATTCCTATTATTTTGATATTAAGCTATAGTAATATGTAATTTTCGTTGTATTTGTTGGTATATTGATTTCGCTAGCTGCCATAGACAGAATAATTATGATAAAATTTAAAGTAATTCTTTGTCTCGTTTTCGTATTAATAATAATATTTTTAAGTTTTCAAGTGCTATGCACTAGCTCTGTCATCTGGTTTTAGACTTGTGCCATGGGTTCTGTTCTGGACACCAGGCTTAGAGGAAGTGCCTTAGTCTGTTTTGAATGAAAAAAGGCACCAACCGACTATTATCCCTGTTCACACTATACAACTGCAGGGACACTCCCGGTTTGTGCAGGACTATCGCAGGATATGAGAACAAAGATTGAAAGATTGAACTGTGGGTTTGGGTGGCTAAAGGCAATTGATTTCTCGGACTATGGAAAGATAGTCCCGGCCTGACCAATGTTTTATATACAGATAAAATGGCACCAATATGGACATGGAACTCTTCATTATTGGCCCCCAAAAACGGTTGCTAGCAGACAATGTCGTAGCGACGGGTGACAAAATATCCTGAGGTGTTTCTGAGGAGTTGAGAGGTATTCCATGGGTATCAGTATACTCCCGGAAGTATCGACAATATCCCTCATCATTACAGCCGTAAGATGTCCACTACTGGACATAGGCCTCCCCTAATTCGGGAGGCTTTGCTATAATCGCCACGCTTGGCAGGCGGGTTGGCGATCGCAGTATAGTGGTAAATGCATAGAGAACGCTGCTGCCCATTCTCTAGTAAGTCCCTTAGTCACCTTTTACGACACCCACGGGGAGAAATGGGGTGATGCTATTCTTTACGTCTGGCACCACACGGGACAATATCCCTACGAGCATTTTATTAGAAAACTTCCGTCCTCCGAGCACGTTTACTCTTACGAATCTCCACTCAAGCCAGCCAATAATTGCAAACCAGAGTTGAGGAACAAGACTTCTTCGGGGAGATAGGGTATACTGCTTTGCTACTGCCCTACAGCTTGCACCTGCTGCCCAGCGGGTTCCTGTATCTTTCAGGGTCTTACCTGTGTCGGCAAAGTAAACTCTACTGGTATAGACCTACAGTCCAGGAGCATGCAAGCCCCACCACGACGTCAACGTAGAGATACGGTGGTGTTATATTTTTAAAAGCTGTTTATGTCCCACGGCAGATCAAAGATTTAATCTTTTTTCACTTCTCTATATTTAAAGCTGGTAAGCACCAGTTCTTTCTGAAGGAGTCCAACTCATACTCCCATCTCCATCTGGGCCTACCGCGATGCCGCTTGCCATAATAAGGAACGCATTGGTTTGTAAGCTTGACCCATTGGGATTTCGATTTCGTTCCTTTTGAGACTCGGAACCCTAATAAAATAAAGAAAATTAACATCGTAACAGGCGTGTACTTGTATTTTCCCCAAAGGGGAAGGCAGTGGTTTATTTTAAAATAATTCACCCTTCGCTAGTTGCTTGATGAAATAATGGGTTGGCTGTTTAAAAAAAACTACCTGCTTAATCAGAAGGCAAACACGCGCAACACAACTCTAGTAGAACAATATCTACGAATATTTTATGGAAAGTTTTTTACCAAAGTTGCGTCCCTTGTCGCCGGTCTGTCTATAAGCCCAATGTGAGCCTAGCTTCCAACGAAAACTATTAAGAAATAAATTATCAAAAATACGAGAAACCTACAATGTTCTTGTCAAGGAATGAAAGAAAAATAAAAACAAGTGTCGGTCTCTTTATAGGCCTTAAATGGCAAACACAACTGTTTGACTCAATTAATAACTAACAAATGAATGTTGTAATGTTCCAGAGATATATTCTAACCTTTAAACTGAAAAAAGCCTCATTAAAACATTTAATTTCTGAATATTATAATGAATGCATAATAATGTAATTACAATGATAAAAGAAATACGGAACTGCTAATCGAAATGTACGGGAACGTTAAACTAAAGTATGAAAGAAGGTAAATTCTAAAGTGTCTGAATGCTAGTTGAATACTCACTCATGCGTTTTCTTCTTTAGGATTATGCAGTTATCATGATCCTTTATTTTACAATACACACTTATAAACAACAATGCATTCAGGGTGCTGTTGGGGCTGCCGCGGTATTGCAGTGCGTCTGGCATGTTTGCCGAGGCTCACGTAGACAGCTTCGCTGCAGTCATGCGCAAGCGTTGCACCTCCGTTCTGACACGCATGCGTGCTAGTAGCAACAGCATCCTGTGTGTATTGTCGGACCGTTGGTATTGTCCGATGCTCGAGCGCTGGATACGACTGCACGCAGTCAAGTAAACACGTGCTCGGGTATTGGCTTGTCCCATGATGTTTTGTTTTATTTTATATTTGTATTTTATTTTTTGTATTTGTTTCTTAAAATGTCTTGTCACATACTAACATTAGTTTTCTCATAAGCATTTTTGTGTCACTAACAATTTTATGGATGTAAATCTGATATAAATGAATATAATAATAATAATAAATTATATTTTTAAATAATAGGATATAAAAGTATTCATTAGTAACAAGTATTCATAAGTAACATTTAAAAAAGTAAAAGAAAGTAGCCCACCGGTATCGGGAACAGGGTCCTAGCTACCGGCGGTCCAGAGAGAGGAACCTCCTAACAATGTGAGCGGTGTTCAGAATACCATTTTCTGAATCAAACCCTTTATCCAGCTACCCAACGAGAGCTTCCTCAGGTGTCGGTCGAGGCTCTTGGCTATCAAACCATTGGCTGTAACGACTATCGGCACAATGATCGGCTAGTTCATATACCACATGCTAACAACCTCGCGACCCTAGTCAAGATACTTGATTTGTTTATCTTTCACGAGGTTCTCTTCATGCGAGACAGTTATGTCAATAATCACTGTGCGCGCTTCTAGTCGATCCACCACCACTATATCAGGCTTATTGGCAATAACAGTCTTGTCGGTGATGATGGATCTATCCCAGTATAGTGTGATATGCCCATTTTCGATAACTGGGTCGGGCACATAGCTGTAGTACGGCACTTCTGATTCCACAAGGCTATATTTCAGAGCTGTTGGGTAATTCTGGCTATAAGCTTGTATCTACCTAAATACTCTTCGTTAGCTAAAGGCATTCAATCATTATTAAAATACTGATCATATGTAAAAGATCAATGGCTGTGAAATTCTCAGTAAATGCTTCAGTAGGTAGCGTAAAAATAGAAAAGGCGAGGAACTAGCGCCCACGTTAGTAGCTGAAGGTTAATTATATATGTCAGATGGCTACGTATTCACACCAAAGGATTACTCTTGTAGTGTGTAATCAACCTTATAATATGGAACCAGCCTTATATGTATAATATAAATGTAATCCATATAATTGTTTATTCGTTACAATAAAGATTAGTATTGATTCAGCTCTCGGTCTTTCAATATCTCCTCGAGATCCCGCCTTACATGGTGACCTTGCCAAAGCGCGATGGCTGTAATTTGAGTTGTATAAAATAGCATTGCCCATATACACCTACACCTATTGCCTATATCCAACTGGCCTGCTTATTTGTTGTATTTTGTTTTGTTTCTTTTATTTGGTGACTCTATCTAATCTACGTTCATGATCACTTATGGCTGGAGGACGAAAAGCTCGCGAAGTAAGGGTGGTCAACCTTAGGTCCGCAGGCGGAACAAAGGCGGAAAATAAATAATTTTATGGATCATATGCTTATTGGTAACGGCTGCAACTAAGGAGTTGAAGGTCGTAATTTCGAACTCTTACAGAGCTTTATTTTGTGTTAATTATTTCATCACCCCTGGATTTCACAACGATGGAGGAAAACATCGAGAGGAAATCGTATTTCTTAGAACCAAAAATTCGAAGACGACCTTATCATTCTACCCTTATCCCAATTTATTTAGGGTCGGCGCTACATGTCTTTTTCTTCCACACTTCTCTAATAGTCGTCACCTCAGTAGTCACCCCCTGTCTATCCAAATCATTATTCACACGGTCCATCCATCGTTTCTTTGGTCTCCTTGTACTCTTATAGTCATCGACATTCATACTCATTACTTTCTGTTTCGTCCCGTGACAACAGACGGACCGACCAACCGACCGTACGACCGTTTGGCTTGTTTACTCTGTGCGCCTACGCATCATGGCGTGTAACGGAGTGACAACTGTCACTTGTCATTTTGATTTTGACACTTGTTTTTGGTCTTTGAAAAATGAATTATCGTTGTAATTTGCCTTGCGATCATTGTCCTTATTAATCTTGTTAAATCTATAGTTTTGTTGACAATTTGTTGTGATCTAATTGTTTTGTGTGTAAACAACCCCCTTTGACGATATAGAACGGGTTCATTTAGGAATTTGATTGAAATAGTTTGAGGTTATAGTGATTCATTGGGAACCGCATGCTGAGAAAATCTCTAGTGTATTGAAGCGGCCTGGAGTCCTGGAATACTTACAGCTCCACTACACAGTACAATATACACTCATTTACATACATAAATCCAGGTAGGCTCCAGAACCAGTTTTTCTCAACCAGGTGAGAGATTGAATATTTGTATTAATCAGCTCCGCGCACGGCGGAAAGTTCGCCCCACTCTTGCCCAGGGCCCACCATCACGCTTCCACGTACTTCATTAAATCCTATGGCCAGGACCATGGCCTGGCTTCGAACACTTTCCTTACGACATTTTCCTCATTCCTTTGTATCACGTGACCATATGAGACACAACTTTTCAGTTATTGGTGCCACTTTCAGACTTCCTCTTATGTACTTATTTCTTATTCTATCCATTTGTGAAACACCACACGAACTGTGACTGTTGTCTTACTACTAATATATTTGAAGTAGTCCTTCCGCCTTTAATTCAGGATAATTTATCCTAGTTATTACATCTGATATTATAATACCTTAATTTCCACCCACTTTTGGCAAAAGTGGTGCTTAATAAGTATTGCTTTTAGATTGGGTAATCACAACATTTACCTACGTTGAAAGTTTTGCAGTAACATGATTTCCAAAATTTGCGTGTACAGAAATATTGAGTGACAATGACTGTCAATATTTGCTGAAAAACTAAAAGTAAGAATTTTATTTTGAGAGAAACAATTTACCTAACACCTGAACCTACATATTTGCAACGGAGGAAGCTGGGGCAAATCCTTATCCTAATTACGTAACGCACTTTGAATTATAACCCCAAAGGTTTTGAAGTCGGCGGTGACCTCTCACGTCCGGCCCTGGTACAGGCCATAGTACGGAGCGAGAGGGCAAGGGAAGACGTCACCTCCTTCTGCGAAGCAGTAAAGCTCGCGAAGGAGGAGGCGGAGCGCGTGAGGGAGAGGCATTCTCAGCACCCTCACGCCCCTAGCCGCCGCAGGAGGATATGCGCCGGGCGTCGGGAGTCAAACGCAGACTCTCGGCCATCATAGGCGCGGCTTGCGGGCGGCGAGCAATGGGAAGCTCGCTGGACGGTAAGGCTCGGGTCGACGGCGCGTTGTGTTCCACGCGCGCCTCAAAGAGATGTCAGGAACAACTGAAGGGGACCACTAGGACCGATGCCTGCCAGGGTCATGTGATTTGTTCGAAAGAGTTACCGTAACCCTGGCATATAGGCAACTGAAGGGACATGGGTGGTGTTGCGCCCTGTTCGATTAGTTACTCTATGCGCCTACGTTTCTAAACGAGTAACAGAGTGACATCTGACTTGTCAGTTTGACTTTGATGCTTCTTGATTTGCCGCTTAAAAAGGTCCGTCGCGTGTTGGGACCCCCGCGACGCGTTTGTTGAAATTAATCCTTTTAAATCGATCCGTTTGTGACAATTAGTCGTGATCCAATTGCTTTGATTGTTAAACAACCCCATTTGACGTAATAATACGGGTTACATTTGTTAAAACTGAAGTTTTTGAAAGGGATGGTCAGTCCAATTGCGCGCGCGACCCCTTTGTAAAGTAATCCTTGAGAATCGGTCGTTTTGTGGACAATCTGTCATGACCCAATTGTATTGATTGTAACTAACCCCATTTTGAAGACATAACACGGGTTTAGTTTAGTTTCTTGACATTGAAGAACTTTGAAGGTTAAGTGGAAGTGACGCTATTGGGAACGCGTGATTTGAAGACCGCATGCTGTGATTGCCTCCAGCCTTATTGCAGCGGATTGTAACCTGGAGAATACTCATAACGTCACGACACGATACATATACACTCACTTACATACATAACTCCAGGTAACCCCAAGGAGCTGGTGTTCGTCTACCCACAGGTAAGTTCTTTTATTGTATTGTAGGTGAGTTACTTGAATTGTACTTGTATTGTCTGCTCCGCGTACGGCGTACTAGTTTCGCTAGCCACTCTTGTCTCTAGAGCCCCACGGTTATCACACTTCCACTGCGCTATTGAAAACGTATTGTAGGGGTCTAGTCTGGCAGTGAACAGGTGGGTTTTAATCAATAAAAGTCTGACGCGCCCTCTCACTCTGCCCAAAGCAGGAGACGTCATTTGATGATTTCCCACCCAAAAAAGAACAGGGTTTTGAAGTATATCGTTGATCCATTACTTCATTTTTTTTTTAATAATAGTATGTTTGACAACGTAAATGACGTATTTGGCAATCTTCAAATGGTTTGTAAAGGCTTCTTCAGAATGGCGCGACATTACACTAAAAGAACAATTTCAAGTTTACTTATAAATTGTTCTACGATTAAAGAATGGTTTGTCTATTCTCGTGGTCTAACCCGATGTTGCTATTATTATCAGAATCATCTAGAAAGAAAACGTGTTGCGATGTATTTTTCGTTTTTTAAAGTTCAGTTTACCCCAGTCTCCTCAAACAACTGTCTCCCCAAAATAATATACAAGAGGGGTTTGAAATGAAAATGTTATCTTATCGTCAGTACCAGAACAGCACAACATAAACTCACGGTGAGTTATTACTGTATTTAATAATTACTTTTTAATTGATATTTTTTTCCATTGCAATATTGTGTGTTATGACGACTCGGTCGCTGGTAAACCTACGTTTCCCGCGGTCCGCCCTTGGATCATCCATTACATATAGAAACCAGGCGCGGAGGTTGCCTCGGGAAGTACGCTAACCCAGCGGAACGAAAACTACGCTGACATACGTATCAAAATTCGAAACACCCTAAAATAGTAAATAAATAATTATGTTAAAATAAATAGTTTAAAAAATTATGTAAAATAGCGCGGGGTGCTTTTTGAGGTATTTTTTATTGGTATCAAGCAACCCACGCTGGGCACGCCACAATTGCAGCGATAAGTCTATAGGTCTTTGAGGAGTGGATAGAGAGGCGCCACGGCGTCCTCACCTTCCGCCTGACGCAAGTTCTTATCGGCAATGGGTGCTTCGGGGAGTTCCTGTTCAGGAAAAAGTAGGAGGAAACGTCCGGGTGTTTCCATTGTGAGGATCGTCTGGAGGACACGGTGCAGCATACGGTGGAGGTGTGCCCTGCCTGGGCGGAGCACCGCCGTGTCCTCGTGGAGGCGATCGGCGGCGGCGACCTCTCGCGTCCGGCCCTGGTGCGAGCCATGGTACGGAGTGAGAGGGTATGGGAAGCCGTCACCTCCTTCTGCGAAGCAATAATGCTCGCAAAGGAGGAGGTGGGGCGCGTGAGGGAGTGGCAGTCTCTGCGGTCTCACGTCCCTAGCCGCCGAAGGAGGAGACGTCCCGGGCGTTGGGAGTCAATAGCGGACTTCCGGCCACCGTAGGCATGTGCTTGCGGGCGGCGAGCAATGGGTAGCTCGCCGCCCGGTAAGGACCAGCCTTGGGTCGACAGCACGTAGTGTTCGACGCGCGTCTCAAAGAGATATCAGCAGAACTGAAGGGGTCTGCCAAAACCGATGCCTGCCAGGGTTGCGAGATTGTTCGAAAGAGACACCGTGACCCTGGCATATAGGCAACTGAAGAAACACGGGTGGGTTTTAGTCAGTAAAAGTCTGACACGAAAGAGAGAGACCTCTCACTCTGCCCAAAGCAGGAGACGTCATTTGATTATTTCCCAACAAAAAAAAGCACCCCACACTTTTTTCCACTATTTTCTACTTTTTAGTTTGGTTTTTTATGGAAGCGTGTTTTTTTGCAATTTATTTTTATTTTTCACTTTTAGCTGTAAGACTTATCCAAAAAAGAAAACACACCACATATTCGTATACCACTACTTGCTATGTCATCAACTGTTTTAGAAATTCCAACTTACTGACACAGTTGTAAGTACATACAAAACGCATTTAATCCTATTGTGGATATGGGCCACGCGAACTCAATAAAATTCATATGGGTCCACCGCTCGGGCCCTAACAACAAATGGAAAATATTTTTTTATAATTTATGAAATATCGATGAACATAAATAAAAATAAAACAGACGAACACAGAACCTCCTCGTTTTTTTAAATCTGCAATAAATACTTAATGTCTTTCATGAACTTCAGGCACCTTATTCATGTTTTTTTTTTTTAATGGAAATGACATCTCGCAGCTCAACCTATGAGGTTGTCCACTGCTTAGCCGGACTTGTCTGTGGCTGCTTTAATAAATTAAGACAGGACTTTAAAAATTGAAAACTAGAGCGACTACACGCCAAGTGCACCCTGTGGGGTGCACACCTAACCTTTGATATCGCTGGAAGCTGGCAGCAAGAGACGGGCTGGATCAGAATGATTATTATTTAGAGACGAATTTAATGCTACAGGCTCAGCGCCGCGGGCTAGCTCAAGCAAGGCCCGACCCTTGCTCGAGCTAGTCCGCGCCTATAGAATATATTCATAGTTAAAGATTGTTCATTTTTCTTTACAGCGATGACCGATGCGGCTACAGCACTGGCAACTATCCAGTCTATACAAATAGCGCTGCAGCTGATACAGACCCTCCAACCCACGGCGTGGCAGTACCCAGCTCAATGTGCTATTAAAGGTAGTCTAAAAGACATAATCCCAGACACTGGGCCGGTTTGATTGATTATGGCCCACCCACTTTCACAGAGAGGAGGCCTGTGTCCCAGCAGTGGGAACATTATAGGCTTATTATGATATGACGAACAAAATGTTAATACTTGAGTTGCTGTTTTGTTCTTGGTTCACAGATGGCGATCGGTATGACTTTATTGTGGTGGGTGGTGGCTCAGCCGGATCCGTCGTGACTAGCAGATTGACAGAGAATGAAAATACCAAAGTTTTAATGTTAGAAGCTGGAGGATACCCCCCGCTAGAATCACAGGTAGGATATATAATAAACACACCATAACAAGCACATTTATCTATCTAGCCTACCTACTAGTAACAAGATGTTATTTTCTTAAAAACATAACAATTCCGTACCAGCTAGTTTCACATAGTACATCTTTGATTGGTAACGTTCAAGAACATCAATAAGTTTTTGCACAACTATTAATCAATTTTAACACAGCGGTTTTGAATAATTTTATATGCAGAATAATAAAAACTTATATTTATCTAACAGTTTCCCGGCTGGTTTACACTGCTGGCTCGCTCCGTATACGACTATAATTTCACGTCGGTGGATGACGGCATAACGGCCCAGAATCTTCAAGGTAATGTTGTCACCCTGGTGCAAGGAAAGATGCTGGGCGGTAGTAGTAGTCTCCACCACATGATGCACACGAACGGCGACCCTGAAGACCAACCAATGGGCAGAAATGCTTGGAGACAAGAAATGGGCCTTCCAAAACATTCAGCAGTATTTCAAGAAAATGGAGACGTTGATAAACCCAGAGCTTCTCAACGCAGAAGATTCAAGTTATCACGGTACCAGTGGTCCTATGAAGGTCAGCAAAGATGAATACAAAACAAGTAGGAATTACTTACAAGCATTTGCGGAGCTTGGTCACAAATGGGTGTCAGATATCAACTCACAGATTCCAGCTATTGGCTACACCGAGAATTTGTTCGAAATTGGTGATGAAAAACGCCACAGTAGTGCATTTGGGTATCTGGGCATGGCCCAAAAACGCTCTAACCTGTGCCTGTCATTGTTCACTACTGCTACAAAGATCTTATTTAACGGAACTAAAGCTACTGGAGTTCAAGTAACCACCTCCAGCGGGGAAACAATCCAGGTGTTTGCAAATAATGAAGTGATCGTATCCGCTGGGGCGATCAACACTCCCAAATTACTCATGTTATCAGGCATAGGACCAGAAGAACATCTTAGTTCTTTAGGTATCGATGTGATTGCCAATTTACCAGTCGGACAGAATTTCCAAGACCATGCATGTGCTGCAATAGCATATCAGGTGGGTAAGTGTGACGAAATTACACCAGCTGCAAATCCATGCAAGTTTCCAGTACCGTCTTTCAACGGCTACGTGGCACTTGATAACAATTACGCAGACTACGATTCTATTAACTTGGAGTTCCCATGTGGTTCGAGTGATCTTCTACAGTTAAGTGTTAACATGTTTAGTTATTCTTTCAACATTTCTGATACTTTCTATGAAGCTAGCAAAGATAGAAAAATCCTATTTACTTTACTCGGTTTGGTGATGCCAAAATCTCGTGGGTACATACAACTGAAGAGTAGCAATCCTGAAGACAACCCTCTAGTCCATACAGGCATGTTTAGCAATGAAGATGACATTGATTTGATTGCTAGAGCGTTCTTGGACCATAACCGAGTTTTGAATACGAAATATTTCAAAGAGGTAAACGCAACATTGGTTGATGTTGGTGTATGCAAAGAATATGAGACTGGTACTTATGAATTTTGGAGATGCTATGCGGTGTCCATGTCTGCAACTATGTGGCATTATGCAGGTACCGCTGCTATGGGGAAGGTGTTGGATAGTGATTTGCGAGTACTAGGCTTGCAGTCTTTACGTGTGGTAGATGCTTCAGCTATGCCCACAGTGATCAGAGCCAAGATCTATGCTGGGGTGATAATGTTGGCAGAACATGGGGCTGATATCATTCGTGCTGCTTGGAATATCTAATATAATTTATTATATTATATTACTTTGATAAAGATTCCCACGATAATCAATAATTTTTTACTTTTTGTTATTTGTTATTTGTATGGTGAACATAACTTTTTTGATTTTTTACGAAAGTGTATTGCTGATATTCCTAAAAGTAAAATTTAGTTTTTGTTAATTTAGAGTATGCAACTATTGCATTGTTAAAAAATATTTAAAATAAACTTTATTTATGAAGTACACCTTTGTTTAATTTTGATAACTAAACGTTATTAAAATTGTGTCCAGCAACAATAATAAAAATAATATCTAATTGTACAAGATATAACTTTTTAGTGTAAAATCACGATTCGGTTACTCTGGTGCAACAAAACAATGAATTAAATTACTTAAATAGTTGGACCAAAGTAAGACTCCTGTGGCGTACCATATTATACGAAAATATTTTTTTTTTTTACCCAAGCAATGCATATAAATGTAGATTTTTAGTGAAAATATGAATCCCTAAAGTGTAGAATTCAAAGTAATATTAAAACAGTTTTAATGTAAAATAATAAAAAGAGAATAAACTCATTTACGTATTTCTACAACTTTTAGACATTTCATTGCTCCAAGTGAAAAGAAAAAAGTAAAGAATATATTCTCTCACATTCTCAAACTCACTTCTAATGTATTTGATGAACATGACTCTTTTGCGTCCAACTTATTATTATTATTTTGTTTCAAATACCGTACAAATAAAAGTATTCTGCCAATCCAAACATTTATACTAGCCATTGGAAATAAATAAAAGACCTTTACTCGTAGACGATTGTAGCTTTATACTCCAATTTCCAACCTGTAAAAAAATACTCTAGTTTTTAAAACTTAAACCTTTTTGAAAGTTTTAGTTATCCTAAAATTCGTTTCGATACATACATATAATTTTTTAATATAAATACGAATTCTACCAACCTAACGTACAGAATATAAGGGAAGAGTAATCAACTACTACGTTGTACTTGTGAAAAATAAAACAAAGGAACGAACACTCTATTTTCCCAGGATACGCATAAATGCAACAACATGGGAACCGACGTAATGGGAACAGCGCCTATCAATATTTTCCCAGCACGTTCCAATATCAGGTGAAAACTGAAAATAATACAATGTAAATATTCCGCGAGTTCGTTTGTTGCATCGAGTTTTTGTGCAGGCGTTTTGATATCGATATTGATTACAAAACGTAACATCATGCCTGTTTTCCCCGAAAAGTTTAGGCAGAGTTGTTCCTAGTATACTCACATTTCGCCAAAAATATTGATGTGAGTTGTGAAGGAAAATAAGAACAGGAGCTACCGACATAGCTTGCAGAGTAAGCAGGTTGAAGTTGCAGTAGGCTGGCCATGATGGTCGAAGGACCGATGGCCGCAGACAAGTCCTGGAGCGGAGATTGCTTATTGGCAAGCGTAGTGTGGGACACCCTCCAGCTAGATGGATCGACAACCTCAAAAACAGGATAGGATGTTGTGACGCAGCATGGGAGAGGTCTATGTCCAGCAGTGTACTGCGATAGAGTTGATTGAGTTGTAAAAATATAAATTATCTTATGCAACGTCATAATTTTTTTCTCATCTCAGCAGTGCGATTACTGGCTGATTATAACTGTTGACCTGCAAGTAGTATATTAGAAGTTACCGCCTTCAGTTAATTTTGGCAAGAGTGGTGATTAATGCACATGGCTGGTATTACTACTAGATTGGGTAACCACAACATTTACCTACGCAGGAGGTTTAAGAGTAACATAATATGCAACATTAGCTTGTACAGAAATATTGAGTGATAATATTTGCTGGAAAGCTGAAAACATGTATTTTATTTGGTCAGAAATAATCTACCTAACACCTGAACCTATAACCTAACCTATATATATGTGACTGAGGATGCTGGGCCAAATGCTCATCCTAATTATGACGCACTTTGAATCACATTCCGAATGGTTTTGAAGAATCGCTGATCCATTACATAATTTAATCCATAGAAAACTAAGATAAAACTAACTACTGGATTCAGACAACACACGAACATACACACAAACACACACCATACCACACAGGAGCAAGCATGCACTAAATTCTATTTTTATTTTATAGATTGTCAATTGGACCACAAACAGATGAAGACACTCCTGTAAAACAGGTAACATCCAGCTCTGTACTTCTAGGACGAATATTTGTAGGTTTCGTAAAAGGAGGTGGGTAAAGTTTAGAACATTTTTCGCCTATCATAGTCATGAAGCGCATAACAGTATATTTTGTAATGCAAGTTAAAAAAAAGTGATTAAAATAACAAAACTTCAACGAATTTGCCAAGTTTGATGTTTTTTTTTTTTCAATATGACTTGCTATTTGTTTTTCTTACTATTTTAGAATAGATGTAAAGGTCGATACCTTAACTTCACATAAACACAATAAAATGACGTCAATAAATACTCTGAATTTTCATGACACCTTATGTATGTCAATAAAACTTTTCTATTTTTTATATATATTTTTTTAAATAATATTGTGTTTGACAATGTACATGACGTGATGAATCTTGCTGGATTGTCAAAATAAAAGGCATTACCCTTGTAATGCTAGTGCTAACGTTTTACGCAAGTTACAGGCTAATGCACCAACCTAATGAAGTTGCTTAAAACCACCCAACACTTGAAGAGTGCAAACTATAGAATAGCTTCTTAGGTCTTACATTGAGTTCTCTGACTACATACATAGATGAATGGATCGTGGGCATGACTGTCCACGTAGTATTAGAAATGTTACGCGATAAGCTAGCTGATACACTAAGCATCCCAGGCAACATATATTGATTCAATTCCCAGTTCGAGCAAAGTGTTATCAGCTCTATGTTTGGCTTTTGGCTACTTTGTACGTGTGCATTTTATTATTATTTTTTTGTGATGTGCGTTTCGTATGTGCAGAATAAAAAAAAACATATTTTTTGCTATTTGGTTTTTGCATTAAGAAATTAGCAGCCCAGACTCAGGATTTGTGTTTTTTACCAGAAACACTGTGTTCGATAACGACTGCATCAGTCATTATCACCCACCCACCTCCATAATGTAGGGACAAAAGCAAAACTGAAAAGCAAAAACTAAAAATAATAATTATTATAACTTAAAATTAATACTTAACAATATTTCACTGCGTAGTTTTATGTGAAACTGTGTTTGCGCATGTTATACATATAAAAGGTAATTGGGAAATGAGTTTAGCTTTTTACATATTTTTCTAATTCTTCATAAGTAAGTGTATGAAGTCGTGTATTTATCCTTTGACATTCTCGCAGGCAAAAATAGACATATATTAAGGTGTTTATTTAGTCGATTGTACAAAGTGGACCTAATATCGCCGCCGAGTAACTGGAACTCTGACATATTCAACCTGGCAGACTCTGTCAGATCTACGTTTTGGGTAACGAAAACGGGGTCGAATGGAAGGTCTGACTGTTTATGCAGCACTACAGTAAGAAGAAATGTGTGTCTGACTGTTGGTAACTCACAAAGAGCGTACAGTCCAATAGTTCGGAATCGAACAGGTTTGTGAGTCATTACTCTTAATACTGCCCTCTGAGTTCTTTCCAGACGGAGCATTAGGCACTTTCCAGCTCCATCCCAAGCAGCAATACAGTATTTTAGGATGGAATGTGCCAGAACGAAGCATACTGTTCCTACTTTGGCAAAATCAGCAGATGATCGCAGCTTGACGGTATCGTCCGCATAGATTGTAATTTTAGAGTCATTTATATTCAGATTACATAGGTCGTTTATGTAAATAAGAAATAGGATAGGTCTAAGGACGCTACCCTGCGGGACTCCATAGGTAAAAAATTGCTGCCTGTTAACGTGATTCTCTATCTTGACGGTTTGGGAACGCTCATTCAGATAACTCTTGAAAATGTCTAGACTCACTCCTCTAATACCAATCCGTTCCAACTTTACAAGCAAGAGGGGAACAGAGACAGGGTCAAAAGCTTTTGAGAGGTCTAAGAAAATTGCTATAGTATTGAGTTTATTGTTTATATTTTTTGCTATAGTTCCAGTTACTTCTAAGAATGCATCTTCTGTGCATCTACCTGATCGAAAACCGTTTTGGTTCTCTGAAATTATTATATGTGAGTTTAGGTAATTAAATAGTCGACTACTTAAAATTTTCCCTAAAATTTTGGACAAAACTGTAAGAATAGAAGTAGGTCTATAGTTTTTCACACTGCCCCTGTCTCCACTCTTGTATAAGGGATGTACCAGTGCTCTTTTAAAGACAGCCGGGAATACACCTGATGTGAGTACAGGTTAGATGTGTGCGCAATAATAGGGATTAAGATGTCGCGGGCAGCCCTAATTAAGTCAGCAGAAATGCCATCTCAACCCACGGTACAATTGGCCTTGAGTCCTAGGATGATGCGTTTGTTATATTAAGCAGTATATAACTATAAGTGTATATATGTGTACTAATTATGTATAGGGAAGGGTTTCAATAAGTAAAGCACAGAAAGACAAGACTAGACCTTTATTTCAATTAGGCTTGTCAGCAATTAATCAGAAAGCTAGTCGTCCGTTCCAAAACTAGGTCTTCATGGAGAAGAAGGACAAGAAACTCCATGGAAACAGTATTGAAGTATTACATCAACACATTTCTTACATTGCCATACATTATCATTATCTTAAATACATTAATTCTATCTCTTGGACCATTATCCAAGAGAACTCAGAATAATATCAATATAATCAAAATATAACAATAATATCTAGGAAAAGAATATGATTTTCCATTTAAAGGATTTAAAACATTTGCAATATTGGCAACACTATAAACAGTATTAAACAGTACAACAACAATGTCATAATAGGCAATAATTACGATATAATATCAATTACTTAACTTACGTGACCTCTGGTCGATCCTTCCACACAACAACAGCACTAGAACTAGCCAACTGAACATCTGCCAAGCAACTGACAGTTTCACTGTGGCTCCGGCCTTTTATACCCGTTAACAAACAAGTATGATTCAAAAACTGACAGCTCGAGTCAAATCAGTGTTTGACTTATACAAAAATAAGTTTATAATAAAAATCATTAACTAATTCCATAATTCAATAATAGACACATACTAATTACATATAATAATTACATATATCACGGCCATACTGACAAGTACTTCGCTCTCGAAGTACATTAGATACCTTGTTTTCTACAACCGTTCTTTTTTTTTTCCTTTTGTTTTGCCAAGTGCCTAGACGTGCCAAGTCCCCTTCACCCGCTGCTAGTGGTATAGACTTGCACCAAGCAAATGACCGACCAGCGGAAACAAATTTTATCGGTTACTTCATCATGCAAGTCCTATTCACCCAGTGCTGGTGAGATAGACAAGCACCAAGTAAACGATCGCCCAGCGAATCTTTACTTTTTTTTTAACTTTTCGTTTGATTCTCATTTCAGGTTCTCTAAGCGTAATAAAACTTAACTACCTATGTATCGAAACCTTTTGTTTTTTTTTTCTTTACCTTCCTAATGTAATAGAAACAGGTTAAATACTTTAACAATTTTGACAAATAATGAATCGTTTATCGGTATAATTTAGTTTACAAAACAATTATTTTAGAAATAATTGAAAAAGCCATTCCTATTGATTAACTTTTAACTATTGAAATTAAAAATTAACCGTTGTATCAAAACAGTAGCCAGTGATCATGAAAATGATTCGAATAATTCATCGCTCGGTCAATCTGACAATATTACCGAAAACCGTATTCAATAATCATTTACTATCAACATTTCCACAAATTTTTGACATGGCCACTCCGACCACAACATTTCCACTTCACTTTGGAAGTAATAACTGTAACTAATACCTAACAAACCAAAGTAAAAACAATTATTTCACAAAGGTTAATCTTGAGAAAAGCTATTTATTTTTGTACTGTGTGTGTGCTATTTATTTGTGTACTACTTTGGAAAAAATAAAGAATTAATCCAAGTAAAAGAAGCCACATCCTCAAATTAATTTCAGTAGGTGGTGTTAGCTACTTTCTCACAGATTCAACGGAGCCTGACTGTCCGCTTAAACGGGTCCAGTGACCACGGTCTCCAGCAACGAAAGACCGATTGAAGAAAAAATGGAGGGTCATACTGAAGTATAAATTGAATTTTCAGGACGTTAAACTACTACTAACTATGTGTTGTTTTCTTCGTTAAAATTATCTCCGAAACCATTTATAAACATCAGAACCGGAACAAGTAATTTTAAATTACCATGAATATTTGAATGGCATTTAAATATCTCTCAAATAACATCGTTTTTATAGTACTTGTACAGTCAACCAAACTATATTCGTACAGCTTCACCGACTCAACAGTTTGTAAATGTTTGTAACGTCTATTAGCACAGAATGACATTCAGCTATCATCTTAATATGTCAAACCGAATCAATAGTGTGACACTAACAGCATCATTATTTTCTGTTGTTTTTATTTTATTTATTTTTCATAAAATGGTCAGGCCATTGAAAATAAAAGATTTAGGTTGCTTTATCGGTAATCGCTGTAATCCAATTTAATTTAATTTTCTATATGATAATCTGCTCAGTATCGTAGCTTAATGAGGTGAGCTTGATAAAGGAAATAATTTGAGAACTGAAGATATAAAGAATCAGACCATAACTACAAAAAAATAAATAATGGTAAATGCCCATTACAATTGTTACATCATGTTATTACATCAGTATTCACAATATCTTTTTCTTAATCTTCCAAAATAATTATCCAATAAATCATAATAAATCTAATCTTTGTCAATATATCGTTTGAACGTTCAGTACAACTGAAATGGACAAAAATGCTTATAATTTGAAAATAACCTTTTACGACCATGCCGAACTGTACGTCATCTCGAAGTACAAGTGTCAAAAGCGATAAGAGGAACATTTATATTGTTTTCATTGGTCTATGACCCAAGTGATGTTATGGTCTCACCCACTGCACGTGAGTCTCCTAACACCAGGCCTAAGACTCCAGCGGTTAATTTTCATTTATTTCACAATTAAATTCACCTCGAATTGTGTAGTTTATTTTTCTTTTATTTGTGTTGTTTTATAAATCCGGTTATTTCAGTTTAACCAGACCTAAATAATGAGGTTTTGTCTCAGGTCTCATCCCTGTGAGCATGTCCCTATAATAAAAACCTCAAGCTAATTCTAAATATCTTAAAATAATATGCCTAACCCTCAAAAGAAATGAAACTAAAATTGCATTAAGTACTGAGATCTACATAATCACTTTTATAATTAAACAAAGTGTTATCTGATCTATGAATTCTGCGTTTACTACCATCTCAAATATTTTTTCATATTTACTCCGTTAATCGATTGATTTCAAAATGCTAGAACAACCTTGGGCATTGGCATCGTCCGTGACATGTTCCAAAGCTAATAATGAACAAGCTGTGAAGAATTAACACTTAAAATATATCTTATGTCGGAGAAATAAGTCTATCTATAGTGTATTCAAATCCTAATAACAATTTTATTTTATAGAAACTTGAATATCTATTTAGCTTTACGTGTAGGTATCAAGATTATTATTTTTGAACTAATTTGCTTACATGTTTGAAAATTAAATAGCAAACGCAGATTAAGACAAAAATTCAAAATGCAGAAAACAATTAGTCAACATTACGTTTTTACGTTTTTACATTACGTTTTTAGCATCTTATTTTTTTCTAAAAGTAATTTCATATATTTGTCGGAGTTTGTTAACAATTACAAATTGTGGGTAGTCCGCATAATTTTTTATGAATTGTTTTTATTATCATTCATTTAGGTGATGTTTCTATCAGATAATGGTACCGATTCCCCCGTTCACAAACCAAACCAAATTTAAGTGCAGTGCATCCCCCTCCTTGTACTTCATTAAGAAGAGGACAAAAGAAAAATTTCAGTCCAGTCCTGTCACTGCTATTCACGTGGCCAGCAGTGATATAGGAGATACATACCATAACTAAAAAGTTAAAAATAGAAATACCTTTTCAAAAAAACAACAACCGACCTCCTTAAAAAGTGGCTAGGTTCTTTTTTTTTAAACTTTAACATCTGTAACCGGTACTTCTTTCTGTGCAAATAAATACTTTCTAAACATCTGACATCGTGAAGTTTCATTTCTGTGAACACCTGCATCATACTTCCCCTTTTTTTTTCAAAATTGTATCCTCTTATAATACTTGAAAGAAACAAAGGTACAATGACTATTAAGTAGTTAATATGTTTCCATCCACAATAACCCATTGGTACTTGATTATCTATTGAATGATGATGTAAAAGTGATTGGCAATACTTAATCCCTTAATTTAATCATTTTATCCCTTTGTATTTCGTTTTAATGTAGAAGGGCCTCTAAGGATTTCAACGATTTCATTTACTACTTATTTCCTGAAAACTTCGTGAAATTATTACAAAAAGTCGAGGTTCCGCAGTTTCAAACCTCATACAGCAACTTGCAGCACCGCAGCTCAGATGTCAAGGTGCAAGTGTAGTCAGCGATCCGCCAACGAACGGTTTCCAATAGACCGTTATTGGCCCCACCATCGAGCATGAAAATAAGAAAATAACATTAATTAGTAAGCAGTTTTAAAAGGACAGGGAACAATCGCCACTTCTGATGTTATATTAAGCAGTATATAACTATAAGTGTATATATGTGTACTAATTATGTATAGGGAAGGGTTTCAATAAGTAAAGCACAGAAAGACAAGACTAGACCTTTATTTCAATTAGGCTTGTCAGCAATTAATCAGAAAGCTAGTCGTCCGTTCCAAAACTAGGTCTTCATGGAGAAGAAGGACAAGAAACTCCATGGAAACAGTATTGAAGTATTACATCAACACATTTCTTACATTGCCATACATTATCATTATCTTAAATACATTAATTCTATCTCTTGGACCATTATCCAAGAGAACTCAGAATAATATCAATATAATCAAAATATAACAATAATATCTAGGAAAAGAATATGATTTTCCATTTAAAGGATTTAAAACATTTGCAATATTGGCAACACTATAAACAGTATTAAACAGTACAACAACAATGTCATAATAGGCAATAATTACGATATAATATCAATTACTTAACTTACGTGACCTCTGGTCGATCCTTCCACACAACAACAGCACTAGAACTAGCCAACTGAACATCTGCCAAGCAACTGACAGTTTCACTGTGGCTCCGGCCTTTTATACCCGTTAACAAACAAGTATGATTCAAAAACTGACAGCTCGAGTCAAATCAGTGTTTGACTTATACAAAAATAAGTTTATAATAAAAATCATTAACTAATTCCATAATTCAATAATAGACACATACTAATTACATATAATAATTACATATATCACGTTCAATCTCTTCACAATCTGTTGAGAGAATGGCTATGAAGTTAGGACTGGCATTGTTGTCAGAGGAGTGCGTACGGTGGTCATTCGTTATTTTAATGCAAGCGTCTTCCCTACATTTGAATCGCAATAGGTTAGTCCTTGTTACATGATGCTTAAACATAACTGCAGGGTGTACCTAAATGAGGTTTAAAAAAACCATTTCCAAAGCGTCCAGAGAGAAGATGTGATGCGATTATTGCTTTTTAAAAGTTCAGTTTACCCCAATCTCCTCAAACTACAGTCTCCCCAAAATAGTATATAAGAAGAGTTTGAAATGATAATGTTATCTTATCGTCAGTACAAGACAGCATAACACAAACTCGAGGTAAGTTATTTTTAAATTATGAATTAATTGGTAATTGTTTTTTTTTTGCATGGTAGTTATCTGCCGGACGAGTCTATCGATGGCTACACTAAAATTGGTGGATGGGTGACCATTTATTACACATCGAAAGCCTGCTGTGCCTCGCTAAACACAATTTATTTTTATTTTTCACTTTGAGCGGTCATAACTACCCAAAACAAAAACACACCACATATTTATATACCACTACTTGTGATGTAAACAACTGTGATAATAAATATTATAAAATTACCAAAATACAAAATAAATATAATACGTACAAACGCATTTAATACACTTTTTGTACCGATGTTGATGATCAAGCTCGATAAAATTAATACTGTGGTCCTATATTTTAGAGTGCGCTCTAACAACAATTGGAAAGAAATTGTCACAATTGATGAAAATTTTATAAACGTATGTATATAAAACATACAAATACTGAACCTTTTGAAGTCGACAAAAAATGACTTTAATTCCTTCATGTTCTTCAGGCTCCATATTCATGGTAAATTAATGTTTGATATTTCAGCGATGGCGGACGCGGCTACAGCACTGGCAACTATCCAGTCTGTACAAATAGCGCTGCAGCTGATACAGACCCTCCAACCCACGGCGTGGCAGTATCCACCTCAATGTGCTATTAAAGGTATGTACCGTGTGGTGCCGGACGTAAAGAATAACACCACCCCATTTCTTCCCGTGGGTGTCGTAAAAGGCGACTAAGGGACTTACTAGAGAATGGGCAGCAGCGTTCTCTATGTATTTTACCACCATACTGCGATCGCCAACCCGCCTCCCAAGCGTGGCGATTATGGCAAAGCCCCCCAAATTGGGGGAGGCCTAAGTCCAGCAGTGGACGACTTGCGGCTGATATTATGAATGATGATGTCACCCATCAACCTGCAGTGGGTTGGCGTGATGCATGACGACCTATATCCCAGCAGTGGAAACATTATAACCTAACTATGCTACGGTTAAACAAAAGTTTTAACTGACGTTTATAGAGTACAAATATACTCATAACTGCAATATTATCATTTCATTAAAACAATCTTATCAAAAAATCCAGCGGATTATTAAACTCGTCATGACCAATAAAGATAACAGCATCACAATTAGTTTAAAAACATGTGAAGATTCATAGTATGCATTTTTCTTTAGTGCTGTCATAATGATGAAAGAAAACATGGCCGGCATGTCCTAGAACCAAAGATATTAAGACGTGACATCCATCAACCTGCACTGAGCCGACGTGGTAGATAATAGCTCACTCGTGTTCATCAAGAGGACGCTTGTGTCCCAGCAGTGGGAACATTAGAGGCTGATTATGATAGGATGAACAAAATGTTAATATGTAGTAAAGTTGCTATTTTACTCTTGGTTCACAGATGGCGATCGGTTCGACTTTATTGTGGTGGGTGGTGGCTCAGCCGGATCCGTCGTGGCTAGCAGGCTGACAGAGAATGACAATGCCAAAGTTTTACTGATAGAAGCTGGAGGATACCCCCCTCTAGAATCACAGGTAGGATCATAAAAAAAACTTATTAAGTACACAGTAAATACACACACACTTAATAACGGGTATTCAATATGTCTATCTAGCCTAAATACCAGTTGCAAGTTGTAATTTTGTTTAAATCAAAAAGATTCTGTGCAACTAGTTTCACACAATATATCTTTGGTAAACAATTTTCAAGATCATCGATAAGTTTTGGACAAAAACTTATCGATGTATTCAAATCTCTCGCTCTGTTAAAAATCAACTCATCGTGAGTTGATTTTTAACAGAGCGAGAGACTTTTTTAAATATATTATTATATCAACACTTTCATGCCCTTAACCCAATTTATTTGGGGTCGGCACAATATATAATTTTTTTCAGTCGTCATCTCGGTAGTAACCCCTTTTCTTTCCACATCATCACTCACACAGTCCATCAATCGTTTCTCTGGTCCCCCTACACTAACAGCCATCGGCAATAAAATTATTGTACACTAACGCATAATTAAATGCTGTTTATTTTACAGTTTCCCGCCTGGTTTAATCTGCTGGCTCGCTCTGTATACGACTTTAACTTCACATCGGTGGATGACGGCATAACGGCCCAGAATTTTCAGAGTAATGTTGTCACCCTGGTGCAAGGAAAGATGCTGGGCGGCAGTAGTGGTCTTCACCACATGATGCACACGAACGGCGACCCTGAAGATACCAACCATTGGGCAGAAATGCTTGGAGACAACAAATGGGCCTTCCAAAACATTCAGCAGTATTTCAAGAAAATGGAGACGTTGATAAACCCTGAACTTCTCAAAGCAGAAGATTTAAGTTTTCACGGTACGAGTGGTCCTATAAAGATCGGCAAAGATGAATACAAAACAAATTGGAAATACTTAGAAGTATTTGCGGAGCTTGGTCACAAATGGGTGTCAGATATCAACTCACAGATTCCAGCTGTTGGATACACCGAGAATTTGTTCGAAATTGGTGATGAAAAACGCCAGAGTAGTGCATTTGGGTACCTTGGTAGGGCGAAAAAACGTTCCAACCTGTGCCTATCATTGTTCACTACTGCGACAAAGGTCTTATTTAACAGCACCAAAGCTACTGGAGTTCAAGTAACCACCTCCAGCGGGGAAACAATCCAGGTGTTTGCAAATAATGAAGTGATCGTATCAGCCGGGGCGATCAACACTCCCAAATTACTCATGTTATCAGGCATCGGACCAGAAGAACATCTTAGTTCTTTAGGTATCGATGTGATTGCCGATTTACCAGTCGGACAGAATTTCCAAGATCATGTATGTGCTGGAATAGCATATCAGGTGGGTAAGTGTGACGAAACTACACCAGCTGCAAATCCATACAAGTTTCCAGCACCATCTTTCAACGGCTACGTGGCACTTGATAATAATTACGCAGACTACGATACTATTAACTTGGAGTTCCCATGTGGTTCGAGTGAACTTCTACAGTTAAGTGTTAACATGATTAGTTATTCTTTCAACATTTCTGATACTTTTTATGAAGCTGGTAAAGATAGAAAACTCCTATTTACTTTACTTGGTTTGCTGATGCCGAAATCTCGTGGGTACATACATCTAAAGAGTAGCAATCCTGATGACAAACCTCTTGTCCATACAGGCATCTTTAGCAATGAAGATGATATTGATTTGATGGCTAGAGCGTTCATGGACCATAACCGAGTTTTGAGTACGAAATACTTCAAAGAGGTAAACGCAACATTGGTTGATGTTGGTGTATGCAAAGAATTTGAGACTGGCACTTATGAATTTTGGAGATGCTATGCGGTGTCCATATCTGGAACTATGTGGCATTACGCAGGTACCGCTGCTATGGGGAAGGTGTTGGATAGTGATCTGCGAGTACTAGGCTTGCAGTCTTTACGTGTGGTAGATGCTTCAGCTATGCCCACAGTGACCAGAGCCAAGATCTATGCTGGGGTGATAATGTTGGCAGAACACGGGGCTGATATCATTCGTGCTGCTTGGAATATCTAATATAGTTTAATATTTTATATTACTTTGATGAAGATGCCCACAGCTTTCAATTATTTTGACGTTTCGCTATTTTTATGGTTAACATTTATTTCTAAATTTATTGCGAGAGTAATTTGCTAATATAAACATTTCGTTTTTGTTATTTTAATGTATGCAACTATTGCATTGTTTAAAAAAAAAAAAAACTTGATTAATTAAGTACACCTTTGTTTAATTATGTTTACTAAATGGAATTAAAATTGTGTAAATAAAAATAAGGTCTAAATACCAGCAACAATAATAAAAATCATAACTAATTGTACGAGATATAACTTTTTCGTGTAAAACACGATTCAAAAGCTTATGACGGTGCAACAAAACACTGAATTATCATACTAAAATTGGTGACCAAAGTACGACTATTGTGGCACACCATAGCAAAAATACAATTTGTTACCCAAGCAATGTATTGCAAAGTCGGTGTTTTTTTTTTTGGTTGAGAAAAAACAAATGACGTCTCCCGCTCTAGGGTGGAGCGGAAGGGCGTGTCAGACTTTTACTGACTAAAAGCCACCTGTGTTCCTTCAGTTGCCCATATGCGAGGGCCACGATAACTCTTTCGAACGAATCTCGCGACCCTGGCAGGGCAATGTAGGTGTAAATGAAAACACGAAATTCTTAACGGGTAGAATTCAAAGTAACATTAAAACCCTTTTAAAGTAAAATAATAAAAGAGTTAAAATTCGTCTGCGTTGTTTCACAAGTTTTATTATATTATTTTATCTCTTAAATGTTATATCATATATTAAATTGTTTAATTTACAATAAGTTCCTTTTAGGATAGAATAATACATATTATTTTCTCACATTCTCAAACTTACTTCTACTGCATTTTACGAACACGACTCTTTTGCGTCCAACATATTATTATTTGTTTCAAATACTGTATAAAAAAAGTATTCTGTTAATGCAAACATTTATACTAGCTATTGGAAATAAATAAAAGATTGTTATTTTTTGGTAGCATTCTTTTCCAATTTCCTACCTGCAAATATACTCTAGTTTTTAAAAAACTTCATCCTTTCTAAATGTTTTATTTATTCTTAAATTCGTTTCGATTAAAAAAGAGGATGATTTAAAAAAACAAACTAATTCGTAACACATGGATAAAAAGGAAAGAGTAATCAACTACTGCGTTCACGTTTACTAGTGAAAGATAAAACAAAGGAACGAACACTATTTTCCCAGGACACGCATAAATGCAACAACATGGGAAGCAATAATAAAAGTAATTTAGGCCGACGTAATGGGAAAAGCGCCTATCAATATTTTCCCAGCACGTTCCAATTTCAGGTGAAAACTGAAAATAATACAACATAATATTGCATCGAGTTCATTTGTTGCATCGAGTATTTGGGCAGGCGTTCCGATATCGATATTGATTACATATCAGAACATCACTAAGGTTTTCGACGAAATGTTTAAGCAGAACTGTTCCTAGTACACTGACATTTTGAGGCTAATGTAACGACATTAGCCTCAAAATGTGAGTGTACTAGGAATTAGGATTAGGTGTGAATTGTAGAAGGAGAAGAAAATAATTTGAGTAGAAATGAAATGAAATATTTATTTGTTTACGTCTCGTCTCGTCTTTTATGACACTCTTACATGTTAATATTTTAAAAACTAGATAGTGCCGGCATTTCTAGCTGACTGTTCCTTCAGAAGGAATATCAAGAAAAACTCAGCGGTCCTGCTCATATTTCGACTGATAATTTGATGAAATACTGATTAAGAATTATTTTATGTTTTTGTACAATCCGGAAGGAAACAGACAGAAGCTAAGCGCTACAGTTGAGCATGAGGCCCTGGGATCGATTGCCAGGTCGGAAAAAGTGTTTTTCCACTAGAAATTTCTCAGTAGCAGCTCAGAGTCTGGATTTGTACCCGGTTGATGACAATAGATCCCTTATTATACGGGACTTAGAGTTAACTTGCGAAATGTGCGTGTACTAGGTATAGGTACACCTCTGCCCAACCTTTCGTGGAATACAGCTATGATGTTATGTTATGTGAACTATAATATTCTAAGGAAAACTAGGAAAGATGGAAGGAAAGTAAGTAAATTTCTAGGTCTAGATAATGAGCTGTTCTCAAGTCCCGCTACGTGTAAAGAATATTTTATCCAATAAATAATAAAAGACGTATCTCCTTGAATCAACACAGGTGTTTTCATATAACTGTATTTAATGACACCAGCCTTTGAATGGCAATAATTATAACGGTGTAGAAACATATGGTATGAAATACGTTTTGTTAGTTTGTGTGGCTGAAAATGAAACTCAAAGCATTTATTTCAAATAAGAAAATTAAATACACTTATGAATGGTCAAGGAGTCGGTCAGATAGATGAAACTCATTCCAAAGCGTAGTAGTTTCTTATGGAGTAAGACGGGCAGAGAACCCCAGAGACACTCTTATAAAATACTAGCTGACCCGGCAAACGTTGTTTTGCCGTATAAATAATTTCCTAGGCGGGGATAACTAATTAAATGACGATTGATCAGTTTTCGACCGGAGAGGAAAAACGATTAAATTACTAAAATGGCTATTAAAAAATAAGGGTTGATCGTAGAAGGGTGAAAATTGAGGATTGTATGTATTTTTGTATGTTGTATCATAAAAAATAGAAATTAAAAATTTTGTCCAAAAAATAAAAAATAAAATTTAGGGGTGGACTACCCCTAACATTTAGGGGGATGAAAAATAGATGTTGGCCGATTCTCATAGATACCGGATAAGCACAAAAAATTTCATCAAAATCGGTCAAGCCGTTTCGGAGGAGTATGGCAACGAAAACTGTGACACGAGAATTTTATATATTAGACTGTTACAAAAAAATACTGTAAAAAGCTGCGCTCGGTGCTATGGTGACCTAAGACTACTTTTTCGTATTGATAAGATAATAACGGTTTATTTGGTTAAAGTTAAAGTCTTCAATTAAAGTGGAAACAGTTATATTAAATCACTATAAAGAGTTACAAAGTAAAATGGTAAACTATATAACTACTTATTGGTAATGGTTAAATGGTAATGAAAACCATTACGGTTTTGAGTGCGTGGTGTCTCTAAAGAGATCTGATCGCGAACTGGTCGATATTGTGGGATTCGAGCGAATGTTCATACTTGCGATCGATGCAATTATGTATTTTCGCTGAGTGTTCGATTAACTCGAACAAATACTAAAATCTGTTCTACCTTTTAATGTAACCCGACTGGTAATTGCCTAACACTAACAAAAAGAATGGTTTTTTTTATTTGACAGTTCATCAACATTCATTGCATTATTTACATTGTTGGGCTGACAATTTATTTGAACAAATGATCCAATGGATTGCCGATATTCATCTCCTTTAAAATTTTGCAGATTCTGAATGGGATTCATGCGGAAAAGAAACTTGGAGACTAACTAAACTTGTTTTAAAGAATCGTAATCATCAAATTATTTCATTTTCTAGTAATTGTAATGGTTTCAAAGCTAAATCATCAATTTCTGACTTGCCAATTTCCAAGTATGTTAGAGTCTGCTCCTAGTCTAACCAGATGCAGCTGGACTCCAGAATTTTACACGCAACGTCTGCCTGTCTGACCTTTACAACCCTGTTGCTAGGTTGTTTTCTGAACTGAATATTAATATGCAATCCAAGTGATGGCTGGGTAAAGCATAAAGTTGTATACAGTCATATTTGTATATAAAATGACGTAAGTAAAAAGTATGAAAGCATATTATTATTTTCAGTCCTTCAAAAATACAATGCTAATTGTAAACAGCTGAGTAAATTGGAGAGGAGACGCGGCAACAATCAAACTTCATGAAATGTAACATGGCCATGCCCACGGGGGGGGAGGGGGTAATTGAGTAATCCATTACGCAACTTTCATTGCGATTTTTACGTGACTGAGCAGACAAATTTTTCGAACATATACAGCAATGGATCAGGAATGGATCAGCAAAATCTTCAAAATTATTCAGATTCTATTTTTTAGGACTGCCACACTGCTTTAGTAGTCGCATTGTGAAATTAAACTAAATGTTTATTTCATGTTACTACTTCATTTAGGACACTTTAACGCGTCAATATTTTAAAAACTAGATGGCGCCGCCATTTCCTAGCTGACTTATCCCTGAGAGGAAATGCCGAAACATAATCATAATACATGATGTTTTTTTTTAAAGTCGAAACATAAATTGACTATAATTTATTGTGAGTCTAACAATGCAGGGCTGTGTTTGGAAGGAACTTTTGATGAAAGAGCCATTGTAGCTTTGTGCTGACCTGTCCCAACAGATGGCATGTATGTATCGGGATGTGACACAGCTGAACATGAAGTCGGAGAATCTATGAATACATGATTTGTGCCATTATAGCTCATGCCAAAGTACTGAAGATAAGCCAATCAAAATGGTAGTGGAACTGTCTGCCCAAGGTGCTTACTTAAAGGCAGAGTCGACAAAATTCTAATTCCCTAAGGTTCCCTTCAATTTTCATGTCAGATACAGGTTGTGTGTTGATCTAAGTATGATTTATGACCGTAACAAATATTTATATAATAGCAGTTAGTATTTTTCTTGTTTTATCATAAAATATATCCCATAGCATCGTATCGCCCGTCCTCGAGGATTTATCAATTTCTCTTAGCGACAAGCTAATATCGCAGCGATATGTAAAACAGCCTATATATAACCTTTTTCTAGAATTAAGCTAATAAATGCAAATAAATTTTTTACAAATTCTACTGATTTGGAGATTATCCCCTACATAAGAACGCACAAATTTAGCCTCTGTATAATATTTATTAGTATTTATAAAGGTAAACATTACATTTCGTACTGCCACTGATGCCCGTTTTACTCTTTGCATTGAAACGATTTACATGGTGTTGTATTTTTATCATTCAACAATTTCTTTAACATTTTTAACAAAACTAAGTGCCTACCTTCTACACATTATTTTCATTATCAGCACCTATTCTCCTTATAATGAATAGTGACCCACGTGGTGGAAAGTGATGACAGTAACCACTTTCCACCAGGTCAGGATTGAGGAACTATTGTGTTGCAAATGGACAATCTTTACGTAGAAACTGCCATACGGATAAAGTTAGCTGAATTTCAATGGAATATTATTTTCGAAATAAAACTACAACACTTTAACATCAAAAAGTACGATAAAAAAAACTAGGGCCTGACTATACTGAAAAATCGCATTCTTAAAACTATAACATAAGAAAATATTATCATCTTAAAGGCGTGGTCGTATGCCACTTTGCCCTAAATCTTCTGATCGCTTACTACTGTTAGAAATCAATTTTTGTTAGGGTAAATGGCATATGACGGCTTTCAAATGAGAACATTCTCTCGTTTCATACTTTTTAATTCATGACTTTAGGGCATCGTACTCAATTTATACTATAGGCTGATGTCACAATCAAAAAATTTGCAACGGTACCTAAATGTCAATGTTACATGAGGGAATAGATGAGCAGACAGACATACTGGTCAAAATCATAACCCTACTGTTTGCTTCACCGTAGTCGGGTAATAAGTTGTAAAACTAATAATCATTTCGCAAAACGATCAAAACAAATCCGACTAACAATAATTCCGTCATATTCAATTTCTTCTCTAAAATTAAAGCACCTGGTATATCCTCGAACTAACAAAACGCTCAGTGTAAACAAAGAAATATGTATAAAAACAGATATTACCGTTATTCTCACAAAGCACATACACGTATCGTCTGGGATACCACGTAAGTCAATATATTACTGTAATATCCATAATCAATTATATATTTTAAAATTCTTAAGTTTATTAACAATTACGCACTGATTTATCAAAAGTCATTGTTTTATCTGAAGAATTGATTAATTTGATCATTTGGCATATATTCCATACAAAAATTGTCTAAACACCATTTTTAATCGCTTAAACATTATTTGACGATAGTAAAATGGGATTTTAGTTGTTTTGAGTTTAATATGGCATTTATCTATGACGTGCATCTATTGTATTTGTATCTAGTGGGGACGCATTAGGTAAATTATTCTCATCCAATTTTTTTTTTGTTTCTCTTCTTTTCTTCATTAAAACTGACAGAGTGCAGTGGTGGTCCCGCCTTGTAGGTTGTGAGTTCAAAACCGGGTTGGCACTTTGTGTAATCCTTTTTTTTTCTCACAATTTTGCTCTCAAATAAGGATAATATCGTGAGGAAACCGGCATATCCTAGAACCAAATAATTTAAAAACATGTGACATCCACAAACTCGCAATTGGCCTCCTTGGTGGATTGTAGCTAACTCTCTCACACAGAGGGGCCTGGGTCCCAGCCGTGGGAACATTATAGGCTTATTATAATTTTCTTAAATATTCTTTACTAGCTTTTGCCAGCGGCTTCGCCCGCATGGAGGTCGGAAATTATCCCGCGGGAACATACTACCGGGATAAAAAAGTAGCCTATGTCCTTTCTCAGGCTCTAAACTATCTGTGTACCAAATTTCATTTAAATCGGTTCAGTAGTTTTAGCAGGAAAGCGAGACAGACAGACAGACAGACAGACAGACAGACAGAGTTACTTTTGCATTTATAATATTAAGTGTGGATTTAACCAGTGTGACTATAATTTTACGTTTTATTTTATTGGTTCTTGTCCAAATATGTGTGTGTGCAAACAGTATTTTTCAAGCAGTATCGAATAGCCTGTGCCATCCCCTCAAAGGAAGCCGAAAAATAAAGAAGAACATTCAAGGAACAGTGTTAATTTCAGCCACATGATACACGTACGTCTATGAACATCGCACGTGTATCATGTGGTTGAGACCGGCCTGATTCTGACACCAGGAGATCAGCGAAATGAAGAGCTTTTCGGCGACACAACTGAATACAACTCAGAAAGATCTCTTCTATACTTCACCAAGAAGCCTTTGTCAATGGTGGTTGCTTTATAATTGAGACCAGCCTGTTTCTGATACCAGGAGATCAAAGAAATAAAGAGGTATTCTTTAATACAACTGATTGGACTCAGGAAGATCTTCTTTAGTTTACCAGCAAGCCATTCGTCAATGATGATAGTTGCTTTATAGTTGAGACCAGCCTGTTTCTGATACTAGGAGATCAAATAAATGAGGAGATATTCATCGATACAACTTATTGGAACTCAGGAAAATGTTTTTAGTTTACTAGCAAGCGTTTATCAGTTGTAGTTGCTTTATAATTGAGACCAGCCTGTTTCTGACACTAGGAGATCAAAGAAATGAAGAGATATTGGTCGATAAAGATGCATAGAATTTGAGAAGATCTTCTTTACTTTACCAGCAAGCCTTACATCATTGGCTGAACAATAAACCAATTTAACATTTTGAAAATGCAATTTTTATAAGTTTTATCTATCTGTTTGTTCCAGCTAATCTCCGAAACGGCTAGACTTTCACTGGCAGACAGTAGATGTTTGAGGAGTTTTTTTATGTCCCGGTGACACGTTCATAGTATATCATAAAATGACAATGTAAAGAACAAAAAACCACGTGAATTTATTTAGTCACGCTAAATATGATATTCACACAGTATTTCTCACATTTAACAAGAAAATTAATTATGACATGATACTAATGTTTTGCTTTAGCGATCAACTCTACTTTCCCATGAACATTAAAATAACTAATAAGGTTTACCTCATCTTTACATAGAACAGCGCGAGCGTTTTGCAAAAAACCGCACGTTTTGTGTCACACTCGACTGGTCTAGGTTCAGTGAACCAAAATGAACCTAAGGTTATGTAGAGAGTTTAAAAACAATAGCAAGAAAAATTCCCACGATTGTTTAAAACACACACCACTACTCTTAATCAATTTCCAACTTGAATCTTCGGACCATAAAGTCCATATTTCTGTATCAGTGTATCTTCTATCTCTTTAGGCAATTGTAGTCCGTTTGTCGTTTAGAATATAGAGTATTTTCGTTTGAAAGTTGGTTGTAAGACAAGCAGGTTACCGCGTTCTCATAAGAATTATATGCTAGATTGTTAAAAAAGTTGTCTCGTTGAAGAGACGATGTAAAAATTATGTTAAGAGAAACTTTACAGCCAGCGGCTTCGCCCGCATGGAGGTCGGAAATTATCCCGCGGGAACATACTACCGGGATAAAAAAGTAGCCTATGTCCTTTCTCAGGCTCTAAACTATCTGTGTACCAAATTTCATTTAAATCGGTTCAGTAGTTTTAGCAGGAAAGCGAGACAGACAGACAGACAGACAGACAGACAGACAGAGTTACTTTTGCATTTATAATATTAAGTGTGGATTTAACCAGTGTGACTATAATTTTACGTTTTATTTTATTGGTTCTTGTCCAAATATGTGTGTGTGCAAACAGTATTTTTCAAGCAGTATCGAATAGCCTGTGCCATCCCCTCAAAGGAAGCCGAAAAATAAAGAAGAACATTCAAGGAACAGTGTTAATTTCAGCCACATGATACACGTACGTCTATGAACATCGCACGTGTATCATGTGGTTGAGACCGGCCTGATTCTGACACCAGGAGATCAGCGAAATGAAGAGCTTTTCGGCGACACAACTGAATACAACTCAGAAAGATCTCTTCTATACTTCACCAAGAAGCCTTTGTCAATGGTGGTTGCTTTATAATTGAGACCAGCCTGTTTCTGATACCAGGAGATCAAAGAAATAAAGAGGTATTCTTTAATACAACTGATTGGACTCAGGAAGATCTTCTTTAGTTTACCAGCAAGCCATTCGTCAATGATGATAGTTGCTTTATAGTTGAGACCAGCCTGTTTCTGATACTAGGAGATCAAATAAATGAGGAGATATTCATCGATACAACTTATTGGAACTCAGGAAAATGTTTTTAGTTTACTAGCAAGCGTTTATCAGTTGTAGTTGCTTTATAATTGAGACCAGCCTGTTTCTGACACTAGGAGATCAAAGAAATGAAGAGATATTGGTCGATAAAGATGCATAGAATTTGAGAAGATCTTCTTTACTTTACCAGCAAGCCTTACATCATTGGCTGAACAATAAACCAATTTAACATTTTGAAAATGCAATTTTTATAAGTTTTATCTATCTGTTTGTTCCAGCTAATCTCCGAAACGGCTAGACTTTCACTGGCAGACAGTAGATGTTTGAGGAGTTTTTTTATGTCCCGGTGACACGTTCATAGTATATCATAAAATGACAATGTAAAGAACAAAAAACCACGTGAATTTATTTAGTCACGCTAAATATGATATTCACACAGTATTTCTCACATTTAACAAGAAAATTAATTATGACATGATACTAATGTTTTGCTTTAGCGATCAACTCTACTTTCCCATGAACATTAAAATAACTAATAAGGTTTACCTCATCTTTACATAGAACAGCGCGAGCGTTTTGCAAAAAACCGCACGTTTTGTGTCACACTCGACTGGTCTAGGTTCAGTGAACCAAAATGAACCTAAGGTTATGTAGAGAGTTTAAAAACAATAGCAAGAAAAATTCCCACGATTGTTTAAAACACACACCACTACTCTTAATCAATTTCCAACTTGAATCTTCGGACCATAAAGTCCATATTTCTGTATCAGTGTATCTTCTATCTCTTTAGGCAATTGTAGTCCGTTTGTCGTTTAGAATATAGAGTATTTTCGTTTGAAAGTTGGTTGTAAGACAAGCAGGTTACCGCGTTCTCATAAGAATTATATGCTAGATTGTTAAAAAAGTTGTCTCGTTGAAGAGACGATGTAAAAATTATGTTAAGAGAAACTTTACAGACATCGTTTGTGTTAGTACTTAGGCATAAGAAGTACTTAAAGTTATATTTTGGCTGTGGATACGGTCACCCAGACAGTCTGAGTACTCAATTAGCTAAGTTCTATCCACAATATATGAGAGAGAATAATTACATAGTTTGAATATCTCAGATGGTAATTAAGGGAAAATTCCGAAACTATGACGAATGAGACGGGTCGAAGGAGTCTTGAGTTTGATTTTAGAGATAACTAAGACTGCACTGAAGTTTCAGATTTCAAACAATAGTCTCATTTCGTTTCTTAGATATTCTTTTTCGCAAGTAGCTCTGTATATAAATATTGACTACCTGGTTGGTCTAGTGGTCCGATCGGATCTAGCCTGTTTCTTACTGCCGTCTACCAGCGATGCCCTAAGCTGAGGTTCGTACCCTACTTACCACCACTCATCTAGTTTTAAGCTTTTAAGCCCTGATTGGAAGCCTTAATTTATTAAGGTAGCCAAAGGCAGGTCCTGTTAAGCAGCCGATAACGTCAAAGGTTGACGTGCGAGATTTTCTTGTTTTTTAAATGGTCTGTTGGTCGCAAACACTACTGCTAATCGTGAGGTCCAGGGTTCGATTCCCGGCTTAGAAAAAGTGTTATTGGGTTTTTCTTTCTGGAATTTCTCAGTAGCAGCCCAGAGTCTGGATTTGTGCCCGATTGGTGTACGACATGGTACTTAAATAAAACTAAAAATAGGTACATTTCTAGCCAACCTCTCGGAGAGACATGGCGTGATGTTACATTATGTCATTGACTTTAAAAGAGTTTAGCTATGAGTGCTGCTTTATCAGCAACATCCATTGGATAGGTCATAGCACATAGCAAGCAAGTAGCTCATTTAAATAGCCCTTCATTAACTTATTAGATTAGCTCCTACAGTGAGCAGATGTTAGGACAACTTGGGCTGAATTTTAAATGTTTCTTTGTTAGGAACATCACCTCACCACATTTGCACTCAAGGTTGGAGTTGTACACAAATACACATAGGCACCCAAGTCTGAAGACTGTTTTAAGATTTGAAAAAAAAAAATATGTACGATTGGAATTTCAGGAAATGAGTTTAATAGAGTTCTTTATGTTACAGCGAATCCTATTAACAAGCATCATCATCTTCCTAGCCTTTTCCAAACTATGTTGGGGTCGGCTTCCGACCCGAATGCAGCTTAGTACCAGTATTTTACATAGAGCGCCTGCCTATCTGACGTCCACAACTCAGTTACTGGGTAACACGATACCAATGGTAACACTGGTTGTCAGAGTTTTTGGCTTCTGGCGACCCGTAACGACTGTGAAATATTCACAAATGACAGCAGGGACCAACGGCTTAACGTGCTTTCCGAGGCACGGACGGGTCTTTGGTATGTAAAGATGGTCACCCATCTACGAACTAACCTTGACAAGCGTAGCTTAACCTGATCAATTGATCCGTGCTGCTGTTATTACTGCCTTTCTCAGTCCGCCAAATCCTATCCACCATAATATACTGAATAGAAATTAAATCAATGCCTAAGCTAGTACCTTGAGGACACAAATGTTACCAAGTAACACGTGCCCCCACCATAACGTAACATAGGGGTAACATGACGTGCACACATGTGGTAACATCTCGAGACAGGTCTGATGGTGGATCTGTAGCGTGGCGAGTTTGCACAGGCGTCACTTACATTCACTGTGTAAACTCAACGAGTGGCTGTGGGATAAGGTATAGGAGGAAGCGATAACATATCAGAAAGAAAAGAAAGAAAGAAAGGAGATTACTTACTAATTAATGAATAAAGGACACTACTGCTATTCCTACCTTCGGTTTCGTTTAAACATAAAAGTCGCACCTTTAGACCTCTCGGTAACGTAGGACATTTACTGCGAAACGAGCAGTTGCCAAAATTGCGCTTATTGGGTTGCCCGTGTAAGCCTTGTTTGTACCTTTATTACCAAAATGTTAACTCTCTTTTTTGGTCAGTAAATTAATTCCGCCTCCGCTCTCTGTTATACATTACACTGCACAAAAAGATGTTAGTATACATTAATGGTGACTAAAACCGGTCAAAAGCGTAGGTGATACGTTCCGAATAACACACTACATCAGACTTACATCGAACGCTGGCCGAGGCGATAAAGATTGGGGTACACCGTTATATTATGGAAAGTACATAGGACCAGGGGATCATAAATAGAGAGGCGGTCTTCAAACATCTTTGGATATCATATAGCTGACGTTGTTCATAGAATAGTTTCTTAGCGATTTTACGATACATCGTTTTGACTCGATCGTTGAAGAAGTACTAGGCGTTCATAAGTATTGAGGTAGTTTCTGCGGTGGACAATGCATTACGAAATATCGGTGTCTGTTATTGTAATGAAAATCACTTACTTTTTACAATCACAGGTTGCTGATTGTTATGCCAATATGAAGTCGATTTAAGACATTACCTGTAAAAAGAAAAACAAACATTAGAATTTTGTTAAATGTGAATAGCTTCATAATAAAATTGAGATTGAAAAAATAACTAAGTATCTGATCAGAATAATAAAAATGTTAACAACGACGATAAAGTTCTTTGAATATTTAGCTTCATGTAATAGCAACCTTTAGACATACGATTCTACACATCGTGATTTAAGGACAAAGGTGTTCACTGCTAGACATAAACCTCTCCCAATAGTCTCCACAAAGACCGTTGCTCGCATTTACCGGACATCTTAGGTAAATAAACACTCTACCTAAACTAATGAATTTTGGCGTCCTTGTAGGAATATTTCCTTCAATATAAGATGCTGCTACTAGGAATACAGAATTACCGAACATGTTCTCAATACACAAATTATGTCCTTATGTACTATCATGGACGTGTACTATACTTTCGTAATATTATGACATGATCTTTCGAAGTTTGAAATTTTGATTGTTTTGTCTGTATAAAGCGCACTTTACACGAGCAATTTGATTTGCTGAATTCTGGGCAAAATTTGTCAAATACTTATGATGATGACGCTACGACATTATCAAGCTATTTTTAAGAAGATAAGAATTAATGTAATTAGAGATCGTTAAATCCAGTTACAAGCGATAATAATAATTAATATCTAATATATAAAATTCTCGTGGCGCAGTGTTTGTTACCAAACTCCTCCGAAACGAATTTTTCATACCCCTAAATGATACGGGTGACCCAACCCAAAATATTTATTTTTAATTTGTTCAAAATTTTTTTTTTGTTATGATTTAACATTGAAAAAAAAAAAAAACTATAAATACATACAACTCTAAATTTTCACCCGGCAAAACAACGTTTGTCATTGTCGTGGTCATTGTGTAAATTCCTGCAAAAACACTTTTACACATCACATAGCCAGCATCTTAATCCCACTAATATTGTAAATATGAAGGTTTGGATGTTTGTTACTTAATCACGCAAAAACTGGACGGATTTGGATGAAATTTGGCCTTCATATAATGTATAACCGGGAGCAACGTTTAGGATAATTTTATCCCGGTAGTCCCTACCTTCCCGTGGGATATTTTTTTATCTCAATGCGGGCGAAGTCGCTGGCAAATGCTAGTACAATATAATGGTAAAACATTTAGTAGCATAATAACATAATTATGAGTGGAGTAATTGGAGGATATTCTTGCTGGGTAAATTAAATAATTTTCAGGAAATATTTGTATGGAGTCACTTTCGCAATGCATTCTCGTTGAGCAATAATTAATTTCTGAAAAATTGCCACTAATTTAAATTATCTACCGGACGTTTTTTTTTTTGTTTGCAGTTATTGCTCGTGTGAGCTGGGCTTTATACCTATAGGTATGTACATATGTCTGCCGAAACAACAGGACCGAACCGGTCTGATTTCATTTATAAGGGATGTTTTTCATTATTTACTCCGTCTGATAACGCCTACACTTTTGCTGTTTTAAATGGAGAGAGTTTTTTTTTATGTTTCAATTTTGTTTTTTACTTTATTCGGGTCATGGCTAGCCACAGATTTGGGTAAACGTTTTTATACGTTACCTTATTAAGACCCGGATGTTTTGTGAGATGCGACTAATACCGTGTTTCTGTTTTAACTGACCTGTCGTTTATGAGTGGGACTCGAGAGACATGATGTTGAGTACAGAGGTACAGTAGCGTGTAGTAGTGTGATGTAGCTGTGTGTCTGTTTGGTGATGTAGGTGTGGTATGTGTGTAAACGGCAATGAAAGAGTACTGTCATGCCATTAAAAAACCATGAGCTGTCTACTATCAATACCAGTGTCTCACACCGTGTAACCAGGCCTTTAGTTCGACGTACATTTTTTTTTGTTCACACAGGACTGTAACCTACATATTATTTTCCGCAAATTTAATCGAATCACTTGTTTTTGATGCAGACTGTACTTACACTTTTTCTTCTGGCTCGTTTTTAACATCTATTTACAGTTTCTGTGATAGAATTTAATTAACTTAAACAACAGCCCACTCCACAATAACCAGCGCATCTGCTCAATTTTTTTAGCACAATCTTTGTTTTTTTTTTCAGAGGTTCGTACTGCAGACTGATTCGCGATTCGCCCTTCTAACAAACCCACCCACATTTGCACTTAACAAAACAAAAACACGGCCTTCTCACAACAAAAATAAGGTTCAAATTACTTTTTCGAGTTGTAAAATCGTTTTGGTCGACCATTTTCATATAATTTTGATTAAATTAAAATGAGGCGAGTATATATTTTTCTTTGTAATGGACGCAGTTTATCAAGGGATGAATACATAAAGCTTGTACCAACATATAGTACATCGCAAAGTAAATTTAATTTCTCTTTTAGTGGGTTTTAAAGGGGTGAAATAGCGTGTTAAGGGGTGAAATTGATTGTTGTTTAACTTTTCTAATAAATGTAAATGTTTACCGTGTTCTGATATAGGGTGATTGATTGTAGTAGCTGTTTAGTGATTTTGTGCTTTAATAGCCAATGATCGTAAATACTATTTCATCATTGTTAGTATGTAGTTTTATTTTTATGGTCTTTTTGTAATTATGTAATAACTAGCTTTTGCCCGCGGCTTTGCTCGCGTTAAATTCAGGGTAACACGGTCCCCCTTTCCTGATTTAGAACACAGAAGAGAACTCGGAACAGAATGTTATTTTATTACGCTACTGTAGACTATATTATATGTCTTTCCATTTGGGGATATAATGTAAAGATTCTGGGCATTGGACACACGCGTACATGCTACATACAGCTGCCCATGGGAAAAGCACGGCTTTTCTAAGTTCACCCCAGCCACATAAAAAAGAAAAAAAAATAGCCTATGTCACTCTCCATCCATTCAACTATCTCCAATTAAAAATTCACGTCAATTCGTCGTTCCGTTTTGCCGTGAAAGACGGACAAACAGACACACACACTTTCCCATTTATAATATTAGTATGGATTACTGATGCTACAAGCCTAGTCAGTGATGATACAACGTACATAATAGACTAATAAATTACTTAGAAGGGCTTGTGGCTAAGTAATAAAAGCCGCACGGGTTGATCGTTCAGGTTAAGCTACGCTTGCTGCGGTTGGTAAGTGGATAGATGACCATCTTTAGATACCAAGACCCTTCCGTGCCTCGGAAAGCACTTTAAGCCTTTGGTCCCGGCTGTCTTTCGTTGATGTTAGACAGACGTTCCGGGTCGTCAGAAGCCCGAAAGTCTGACAACCAGTCGTACCAAGGGGTATCGTATTACCCAGTAACTGGGTTGTGGAGGTCAGATAGGCAGTCGCTCCATGTACAATACTGGTCAGCTGCATCCGGTTAGACTGGAAGCCGACCTCAACATATTTGGGTAAAGGCTAGGTAAGTGATGATGAGACTAGTAGTTTACTTACCTATAAAGATAAAACAGTGCTATTAAATTTAACCCAAGGGCTTTACGCCTTACAGCCACGCTTCAACCGACTACAAATAAATACCAAATCATAAATTCCACTTTGACCTACTCCGAGCAAAATGCAAGTACACAATAAAAGTCCACTTTTCGCGTAAAAGCAAAAAATAATGGCTCCCTAAAAAAGACGTCACGTTCTGCCAATATTTCAGTTATTGGATAAAATTTAGACATAATAGTTCGTACGTGATCGCCAATAGGCGCTGTGCAGCATACGCTATCAAAATACGCCTTATAAATGTATATTTTATATAGATTCGATGGAGTGACCTATTGGTTCAATATTAGTGTAGAAACGCGAATGTATTTCATTTCACGAGCCACTGTAAATTCAAGTAAGCAAATATTTCATAGATTAAAACAATGAATCATTGAATAAAAGATAGCTAGTACAGTTTCTTTCATAGAATTCGTAGTCATTTGTAGAATTTTTTGCAATGGTAGATGTCAACTAAGAAAAAAATATTGCTGCTCCAAGATTTATTTTCCCACCCCACGATCTTGCATACATTTAACTCAGCAAAATTCAAACTAAATCTACCAAGCTTGCATGTCATCTAAAGAGTTATTCGGTTGAAACTGCAAGTCAGCTTGGCGAGCTTGCAATAAGACGGATTATGTTCTGAAATAGCACTGCAATGGTACTAGGTCATCAGAGACTCTTAAGAGTTATTCAAGTTTAGAGTTCTCTTGAATTGTTCTTGAGCTAACTTCATAAGGTTTTCCGAAGCAATTCTTGGAGAGACCCCGATAAATTTCCCGATCGTCGTTTGTTTTTCCGTGACATACCTTTCGTTTTATGGCGGGTCTGCCCTCTAAAATCCGTAACCATTAAGTATACCAGCAAGACCCCGTATTTAATAGCGTACTTGTTAATTTGACTCTTAGAAAATACTTTAGATGAGGAAATAAAAGTAGATTAGGGACAAACAAACAAAATACTTTTCATTGCAGACGTCATGTTAAAAAATTTTTACCAGTGTGCAAATTTTTTTTGTTGGTTCAATACCAGTAATAGAACACATTTCAATTATTTTTCCAATACTTTTTTTAATTTTATCTGATCTTAAATCAGTAAACTGTGGACACCCTACCGGGGATGTTAGGGAGCTCCGTAACCGTAACCGAAACTATCGGATATCCGATATAAAAATTTATCCGTAACCGTAACCGAATCCGAAATAAAAGTTTCGAATAATATCGGATTTGTTATTACATTTTTATTTTAGGTAGATTAGATAACACTCAGTATATATTTATAATCATTTTTATTTTAAATAGCTGTAATAATTATTCACAAACTGATTGTAATTCCTACCAAATGGTGACATATAAATAAAACCATTTTATTACCTATTTGTATTTTACTTTTGAAATTCCTTAAAAGTTTATTATCCGTAACCGAAATTATCCGAAACTAACGGATAATCCGAAATAATTTCATATCCGTATCCGTATCCGGTATAATAATCATTCCTACATCCGTAACCAATCCGTATCCGAAATTTCATATCCATAACATCCCTACACCCTACATATTTCGTAATATGTTATCTACAATAGTAATAGGTCGGTAACCGCGCGCCGGCGTAGGTACTTCGAACTTCTTAGAATGTTGACCGATCGAACAGCTGGTTGATACCCGTAGCTATGTTCGGTCATTCAAACATCTTTTGTGAACGATAAGTTAATTTTTTTGTACTAAGATATATCAAAATAAAAATTGCATGGTTATTTTAACTCATTTAAGTTTAATTTGTTAAAATTTGCGCACTGGTTAAAAACTTATCCTGTATTTAGCAAACCTTTGATAGGAGTTGAATGGTAAAGTCAACATCCATCGCTTAGTTATAGATGTCAACTGCTCAAAACACACTATATACATATTACTCTATTTGCACGTCTGAATAAACAGTCTAAAACCCAGCACAGGATTCCAAAATATGTACAGCTTGAACCAATATGTACGCAGCCCAAACACTCCTCCTACAACATCGAGGTACCAGGCTCCCATACCGCTCTAAGAGATGTATTTAGAAGTGCAAGTCAGCGAAGAGACGACATGACCGGACCGACTGCGCTCGCACTAAGATGTATTATGTGCTGACACGGCGTTTCTTCCTCAGATGTTATATAAAGGAAGCTTTAGTATTCAGGTAGCTAGATTTTACTAGCCATTTTGTGGGCAAATTAGATTTTTATTATTAAAATGGTGGTGCTTTCAGGTAAGTGGAAAACTTGAATCTTTTTGCCTATTTCATCGATACGATCGCTACCGTTCCTGAAGTCCTGGTTACCTAGTTTCATTTATTGCGAAATTATTCAGGAATGCACGGGAATGGAAAATTGGTTTGATTAATTTTCAATTTCTTTTGTTCTATGTTTTTAACTTACGTTTAACATAAAATGATGTGTTATTTTATCGGTCTTTGACCCTTTTATTTATTGTTGATAAATATTCAAAATCACGCCTCAACTCAAAATCGAGTAAACACAAACGAAATAGAAGATACCGAATTTTATTCTGCCAATGATTGAAACCAAGGGCCTTATCGAATCCGTGGCGTCAGCACCAATTTAGATTTGCGTCCAACCTACACCTTATTCCCTTAACATAAATGTCAATTTCATTTAAAAACAGGAAATTGTATTGCGTTCCCAAAATGTACCGTCGATTTTTGCGTTTACACTCGAAGTACTCTTTATTACCTGGGGATAAGGGTTATTCTTGTGTACATCATCAGTTTTTAAAGGTTGCTTTGCAAAATGGAGGAACAAATCTCAATTTTCGATTGAAACAAACGTTATTCTTAAAGTATTAGGGTTTGTTTTTGTTTGTTTAGAATTAAGATTAATATTGTCGTTTGGGATCGCTTTGTTTCTTCTAAATTAGGTCACGTTCGGGCGAAGGCACGGCTGCATCCAGCCTTTGAACTAATGTAATACATTATAGTTTCACATTGATTCGTTTTCTACAGAATTACGTTTCACCCTTGTCGGTGACGACGTGGATTTGTTTGTGCTTCAAAGGGAGATATATCGTGAGACAGACAGGGATGAAACTCAAGGATAATAATGTTTTAACGCTATCATCCCGCAGTGTGTCGTAGGGGTGAAGAAGATAATATGAGATTATAGGTAATGCGTTCATAGTAAGTGGTCTTAATATACCTTTAGTATTACTGATATTCGCAACGTATAAATTTAAGTAACGACTGGCGTTGTCTTTTGTTTTTTATTTAGTCTGCATTTTATCGCTTAAGTTTTAAAAATAATAAATTCTTCCATCTATAAAACACTTCATATTTATCGGTTCTAAAATACCCGATGTTATATGCCACATGCTGTGTTTGCCACAATGTTTAATATATTGTATTTAGTAACACCCGAAATACAGAACATTAAATTATAATGGTTCATAGCCATGACCTCAACAAGCAATAGATAATATTGTACAACTTTATTCTACTTCAATATGGGGGTTTTGGTTACCTAGTACGTGTGTATTTTCTTATTTTATATTTTTATTTTGCATGATATGCGTTTTGTTTATGCAGATAAACAATGTTTCTTTCTTCTTTCATATTGTCACTTTTAATTTGATTCAGGTTTTTCATTTAATTTCATCCCGCAGATCTATTTTCTGTATTTAGCATTTTTCATGGTGAAACTGCCAGAGTAGTCTGAAAACGCCTGAAGCCTTGATATCAACAAACAATCGACAATACTTTAATAACTTTTCTTTAATTGAAGCCCCGTAGCTGTTGGCCACTTTATACATGTGAATTTTCTGTATCTATCATTTCATTACGTTTTTTCAAAACCTGACCTTGACCGGTTGCTATGATATATATATTTGCGACCGTAACAAATATCTATTTATAGAATTCGATATTTGATTAATGTAATTTAAATGTCACGGACAAACTTATCGGATCGCTCTTAATGACACCAGAATCTTTCGAAAAATAAAAAATCTATCAATCACTACCATGATTCATCTCGACACGTTACTTCTAATCTCTTTATCTTCCTTACAGCCTGGTACTAGGGGAACTCGCTCACCACCCAATGTCACTCTATTGTGGAATAAATTGTCGTTTAGCATTAAATTGATTGGATTTAAGCAAGTAATGAGACTTGCATATCCATTAATTAAATTGGGTATTACTTTGATTAATTCGGTGCAAGTGATTTAGTTTACGTAAATGTGCGTTGCGTGCCATTCGTATTCGAATTTGTTCAATGTAAACAAAACTACACTTACTCATTGAGTAAGTGTAGTTTTGTTTACATTGAATTCAATTGAAATTTAATTTAATGTTCCCGCGAGTGTAACTGAAATATTCCTGCTTATCAAATCGAACATTGAAATGATTCCTGAGAAAATGTCATCACGCTTCTAATAGGGATGAAATTATTTTTTTGAATCAATCAGACAGTCCTTAGAAAATTTTGGTAAACATATGGCATTAATTTCAATAATTAAGAAAGATAAGCGTCATTTTACACCTCAAAGAAAAGCAACAATTATTATTTTTCTCACCGTTTCACCCCTTAACTTCTCACCAAACTCAGACGATTTTCACCCTAGTACTCAATCTTAAGGGGGTGTTTATTTGCGGTTACAATGAAGTTACACAGATTATATCGAGCCTAATGTCCCGATATAAACGACCTACGCTCAACGGACGTCCGCATCAAAATAATAGATAAGAAATGTAATCCAAGGGGGTGAATGTATAATTTATTGTAATTGAATTTTTGTTAAATGTTTCGCTGCTATGGAGTTGACTGTTGGGGTTTTATTTAAGAAACTGTCAGAGTTAAATTGGGGTACTAGTTCATTTTCTGTTTGACTTATTTTTAAATCTAATCATCGTTTATTTAAGGCGAATTTCAATGGTTAAAATTAGAATCAGATGACATATTTTTTAAATAATAATAATAATATCTTAGGACAACCAACACAACGTTATCTGATCCCAAACTAGGCAGAGCCTGTACTATGGTAACCAGACAACTGATAAACATACTTATATATTTCTAAATACATACATATTATAGATAAATTACACCCAGGCACAGAACAAATGATTGAGCTCATCACACATAGATTTGTCCTCGGTGGGAATCGAACCTACGACCTCAGTCTAAGCAGTCAGGGTTACTAACCACTAGACTAACAGGCCAGTCCAATAAATAAACACAGCGTATACCTATTATAGAAAACAAAAAAACAGTGTCTAAATATCATCATCTGCCGAGCCTTTTCCAACTATGTTAAGGTTGGCTTCTGGTTTTACCGGGTGCAGCTGAATACAAGAAGTTTACATTGAGCGACGGCCAATCTGGGTGACGGCTTTCCACAACCCAGTTACTGGATAACATGATAGCTCTTGATAATACTGGTGGCCAGACTTTCGAGCTTCTGGCGACTCGTAGCAACTGTTACAGATCCATGGATTTCATCCGGGCCCAACAGCTTATGGTGCCTGTCTAGACATGGAAGAAACTTTGTATGCAAAAATGGTCACCCATATTAACTTAAACAGAGGGGTAATTACGTAATACACCGTCACACACACCAGTAGCAATCGCTTTAATTTTGATAGTTCCACAACATCGATGGCATTGTTTACGTTTCCAAACAGAGTTTTTTTTCGAACTTAATAAATAATGAATTAGCAGTAACCTTCAAAATGATTCAGATTCTTATTATAGTATGTAACGCAATTAGGGTGCTGGCCGGTGGAATCGATGGTGTTATTACTTAGCCACAAACCCAGCAAAAAACAGGGACTAAATATATTTAAGTCAAATAAAAAAGAAAATATTCCACACGTTTGGAAATGAAATAAGTCTCACCACAGACAATACAAGTAACTTGACAAAACTAAACCTACTTCAGACAAAGCGAGCTCCCGAATAATTGATGAACGGCGTAAAGTCGACAAAAAATGTCTAGATGGAACATTAGACCTGATAAAGTATGTAAGCAAATGTCGTTTAGTAGGATTTAATGCTTTACGCAAAGCTATCATAGGAAGGGTTTAAACAGGTATGGACCATTTCAAAAGCTGAAATAATTAACCATGACTGAATATGAAAAAGAAGACGGAAGAAACTATGACGAATGGTCTGTGTGAAAGATTAAATGGGCCGACTTTTGAGATAACTAATACTAATAGAAAAGAAGTATGGAAAAAACTTTTTAACAAAAAATTAAACCGCCGTGTTAAAAAGTTTTTATTTTATATTTTTGTGGCTTTAATGTAATAATAATACTTGGCAAGATATACCCTATCCAACACAAAAAGAATTATCAAAATCGGACTACCCTGTATAAAGTTATGCGTGTTTATACATTACAATCAGTGAGTGAACAATCAATCATCCCCTGTTTTCCGACCCTTAGGGTTCGATTTTGTTTTCCAAATTGATATGGGACCACCTTGGGAGTATACCCTTTCCAATTGAAGAAGAATTGTCACAATCGGACCACTATGTAAAAAGTTATGCGTGGTCATACATAAAAAAAAAAAAATATACGCGTCGAATTGATAACCTCCTCCGTTTTTTTTCGTCGGTTGAAAAGAAGACATGTTGCGCCGATCCTTAATAAATTGGTACTTGGACAAGATAATAATAACGTGACTGCAAAGTTGGTATTTTTACTGACTACGAGTACTTTTAAGCATAACAGAAAGATAGAAAGAAAAATATTTTTTTTGAGACACGCACAGGACATAAAAACAATAAGAAGAACAAAGAAACTTTTAGATTTGGCATAGGGTTCTAGGTTTAATACCCGGGTCTATCAAAGTGTTTGTTTACCATTAGTGCTTGAAAATGGCTTATACAAAAATAAATCTAACCCTTCTCGACGGTATTTTTTCTGACTAAATACCATGTTTGTCTTAAGACGGCTTGGTTTTAATACATTTAAAACCAAACAATCTTCCAACAGACGTCCAACTTTCCCTTAATCTCTAAATCACAGTATCTACACAATACATCACCCCCCAACATCCCAGAACTAAGGCGGTATCCACACGTTACATGTTCCTGCAATAAAGATAAACTGAGCAGATTATAACGGCCCTTACCGAGGGTTGTGTGCACTAACCCTTAAAGGAAATTGTAAGGATAATGACATCTCTTCTTATTAGGGAAGTAAATGAGTAACTGTGCCACAGAATAGATATCTACAGAAGGTCAGCTCTATACAACGAGGATAGACGTACGCACACATAGACATGCTTCACACATAGCGAGTACAAAAGCACTTGCGGTCAGCATTTGTTTGAGAACGCGATCTATGTGTGCGTGTTGTCTGTTGTCGCTCGATGTTGTGAGTCTACCTTCTGTAACTGATTCTTATATGAAGGTACGTTGGTGTAGCGCGCGGGCTTGCCTGAGATTGGATGGTCACGCTGTTAATGGAGAAATTGTATTAGGTTGTCTGTTGGTCGTGATTTTATGGACAACTAGCAACCCGCGACTTCATTCGCGCGGAAGTTGTAAGACACCATAAAATGTTTACTAAAACAGCTATGGATTGTCTGTTGGTCGTAATTTTATAGACAACTAGGCACCCGCGACTTCATATGCGTGGAAGTCGTAAGACACCACAAAATGTAACTAAAACCACAGCAAAATTTTTTACCATACCACCTAATGGTAAAACACTGATGACGCGCTTCCACTGGTTTTTAACTGACGTGAACGCCAGGGGTTGCCTGTCAAGGCCTATTACGGCCTTTGCCATAAACTCCCATATAATCAAAGTATAAATAAAGACGTCTGTAGGGACCATGTAAAACGCCTACGTACCACGCAACGCCTCACGCCTTTGTACTTGCCGACTACCGACGAATGCAGACTGGAATTGGCGATGGACGGCCGCGGGCCTCATCGGATGCTATGATTCCCACGTTATGTCGACCTGGCCCGGGGCGGTGAGGCTAGGCCTGATACCCCCCAAGGGTTGAATTTCTAACAACACCGATATATGTACGTGGCGTTAGTTCCCAACCATTACCCTAAATAATCAATTTGATGATTTTTACTTTGAACGTGCAGCACTTTCCATACGCAATGTAATTCCCCTTTTCACTTCTTCGGGGGTGGAATTATCAAAAACGCTGAGACACACGTATACATTTATTTTCCATCGTCAGTCGAAACACATTTGACGATCCTGACTTCAAAACTGACGGACCTCCATCCCTATTTTACTCCAAACCACGATGAAATTTCCAAAAAACCTTCCTTAGTAGATGCTTACACTATATAAGGTATCTTTGTATAAAATTATAAGTCTCTAGGACAACCACTTTGGGCTGTGCGTTGATATAATACCCAGTCAGTCGGTTTACCATGTTATTTATAGAAAATTATTTTATTTATCACTACCCAGAATTAATTTTACACATAATAAAATTAAAATAAGCCAGTTGGAGTAAACATTTTCTATCTGACAACCCCAGAGAAGACGAGGACTATGTAGTTTAGTGTCTGAAATTGTATTTTAAAAAGAAAAACATACATATTTAAGTGGACCTGCCTAGAGAACGTACAAAGCCGTCTCTTTCATACAATCTTACCAACCTAACGGTACAACAATTTAAGTTCAGAAAAGATTCTAAATACCACGACTCAACACAATAAGTAAATGCTATTCATTTGAAATATTGAACAAAGAAGACGCTTCTGCAACTATCAAAGTAGTAAACCTCCTGAAAAAGTTTGTTTCAGTGGCTATCACTTTACAAACTTCATTCAGCCGCCATTCTCAACAATATTACTTTATTTCAGTCGAGCTGACTTGCATTGCAGTAAAATAATTAATTATTCTCAGAGGTAGTCAAATACACGCAAACACCAGATATAGTAGCTGTATGGATGAGTCACAGAAATTAAAAAAAAACAAAGTATTTAGAAAGCAAATGTGAGTGTGTGTGTGCGCCTCCTAGTGTTTGGAAGGATATAGTGACCCTATAGGTGATGTTCTTCAGAAAGATCAGGTGCGGAGTACTCGCAATTGACGTGCGTGTATGACTAGATATTATATGGACGGGAACGAGGCAAAGAGAGTATATAAGGACCACCTCCTTTCTTCCGGTGGGTGTCGTAACAAGCGACTAAGGGACTTACTAGAGAACGGCAGCAGCGTTCTCTATGCATTTTACCACCATACTGCGGTCGCTAACCCGCCAGCTAAGCGTAACGATTATGGCAAACTCTTGCAAATTTAGGAGCGCTGTGTCCAGCAGTGGACGTCTTTCGGCTGAAATGATAATGATGAAGGATCGTAAAAGGTGGCGTTACGTAGTTTCTGCCTATCACCATTAGAAGAAAGCGCACTTGTATGTATGCATCTACTCCAATAGGAAACACATACACCAGTTAGAATAGGTATATTAATAAATAACAGTAATGAAAGTAATTAAAACAATCTAATTTCACAGCCCAAACAATTATACTTGTTAGTTCAGACTTTAAATTCAAGGCTCTAACTCAGTACACACAGACAGACGTGTACCTCAATTACGAGTATGTAACTACCCAAAATGTACGTAATTCAGTCATGTAGGGCCCCCCTATTATTTCGGGTACAGTCATGGGCAACAATATTGTGTACAGGGACAAATTAAATGAAAATAATGCAAATTCCTGCACTTAAATGAACCTCAGCGACGATTAAAAATGCAGGTAATATTTTTGACAGATAAGAATGCAAACTTTCTTAATAATATGACGGCACTAGGCTTACCTACTCTCTATTACATATAACGATGGGACTTAAACGTAGCTGGTGAAATGTAAGTGAACTATAGGTAGGTAGATCTCTGCCGTATCCCTCGGGAAAATACGGCGTGTTTTTAATTTATGTCATGTTCAAAATATGAGAATTATCTCTGAAGAAACGTTATAAACGTAATGTCTAGCAAAGTTTTTAGTTATAGCAAAAAATCTAATTTCCTGAAATCTTAATTTCAATAATCACCTGATTATGGGATCAGGGGCCTTTATGTCCTGCCAGGTCGCGAATTTGTTCGAAGGGTTACCGTGGCTTTGGCACAGGCAACTGAAGGAACACGGGTGGGTTTTAGTCAGTAAAAGTCTGACACGCCCTCCCGCTCCACCCAGAGCGACATGTCATTTCATAATTTCCCACTCAGAAGAAAAAAAGGGGTAATTCTGTAGGGAAACTTTAGGAGAAAACCTGTATATGATTATTTATGTCTTCGACTGTACTAGTAGAAGGACAAACACAAACAATGGTCCCTGTTGTAAGTGTCCTATTAAGATTTCAACTACAAATGTTTTGTTCAAAGGATGTAGGCCTGAATGTAATAGAAACTTGAGTAGACAGATTCTTCCGCTGAAATAATCATATATTCGTGTTGATTTCATCAAATAGGTGGCAATATCAGGGAAAATGTCGTGAGGAAAGTGGATGGCTATAAGAGTAAAGGAAGACGATATTCAGTAGGTATACCATTTCGAGACACAGACACAAGTCTACCTCATCTCCAGATTGTGCCAGTATTGTGTAATGATAACTGCTCTGTCCACCAGTGGAAGTCCACAGGACATAGCCTCTCCAAAATGCTCATTGCGGAAGGTTGGCGATCGCAGTATGGTGGTAAAATTCATAGAGAATGCTGCAGCCCATTCTCCTAGTAAGTCCCTTAGTCGCCTCTTACGACACCCACGTGAAGAAATGGTACGGTGCTTTTCTTAACGTTCGACAGCACATGGAACCACCATTATAACCTGTGTGTATAACATAATAAGGTTTTAACTAACAAATTAATTATCCTACTATCGTAAGCTAAGATTGTTGTTTGGATGTTTGTTACTCTTTCACGCAAAAACTACGGAACGGATGCACACAGACATTTTACAACCTGCATTAACACATAGGATACTTTTTATTCCGTTTGTACGTTCCCGCGGGATAAGTTCCGACCTCCACACAGGCGAAGACGCTGGCAAAAGTTCGTTATCTATAAATCCAATTTCATCCCTATAGTGAAGTCACCGCACTATAAACTTACCAAAACGACGCAACAAAATATATCACCACCTAATAAATAACAAAAAAAACTTTATGATCTCAATTCACTCCGCTAAAGGGATCGATAGAATCATTCCGTTTCCTTCACGGTAATTCTGTCACCCCCTCTATTGTATCGTCGTGAACATATTTTATGATAACACGGTTGGACTATGATGGCTTGAGCGAACTAGGTGGAGCTTGCAAAAATGTGTATATGTCTTTATCTTTTTATTTCAATAGGGGAGCTAAATTTTTTTTTATTATTGTTTCGTTTATTTCATTTTACATACATATAAATTATATTTTTAAATATTAAAATAACAAAAATCATAAAAACATTTAAAAATATATATTATTATGATTAAATTAAATGTATCCATCGCGTGGATGATTGCTAAAATAATATTTTAGAGAAGAACTTGGATTTCTGCATTCAAATAAATGAAAATAAACTAAAACCATCAAACGTGAAATATTTCTATATAAAAATGCAATTCTAGCCGTGGTCCGCTTTATTTAAAACTCGCACAGTTTTATAAAGTAGGATTAATTAAAAAAAAAAATAAACACAACCCTCCAGGAATAGATTCTCTAAATGATGGAAAAACCATATCAAAATCGGCTATGTCCTTTAGAAGTACAACAAGGTCATACAGACTACCACATAAAGTGTCTTTAATTTACTGTTATGTACTTTTGCCAATTGCTTTACCGGCGTGGAGGTCGAAAAATTTGTTCTAAATAAAACAGGTAGAAGAGCACAGACGTGTCTATGTTTAAACCACTCAAAGGAACCTCCCAAAAGCCTTATCAAAATCGGTCAAGCATTTCCTAACATAAGACAAAGCAAACGGACCGACGACCTCGTTAAGACCAGATTAAAAAGCTTAAATACGTCATTAGGGAGATCCAACAATGCCTCTAGCGTGGGGTTGTGATTCCCGGGTGAAGCAGACTGGCACAATTTGATTTGATAACATGTAATCTCTTAGGGGTGAATTTTGAAGGGTAATTCCACGTTAAGGGGTAGTTATAGTGTCCCTGAATTTTATTTGTTAGGGTATGAGGGTTTAAAATAAAGTGTATTTGCTTAGCTTTTGTAATCTTGCTTAAAGGTATTTGAATTTTAAAGTGCAGGGGTGCTTAAGTTAAAGTTATATGCAGTTAAAATGTAGGAAGGTATTTATTTCGAGGGGATAAGTTGGTATAAAGCAGCCTGGGAACATACATGACTGAATACGGTCTACTGAAATGAAGTCTTTCTAATTGTATTAAAGCCATATTGCCAAAAACTATACACTTTTTAAATAGTTTATATAACGTGTTCCTATTGATATACCATAACTCTAAGGGTAAGGTGAGCAATAAAAAAAGGAGTATTTTTTTTTTTTTTCATAAATACGGGTGTAAGTATTTTTTAAAAGTACGAGTAAATCATTTTCATTCAAACCAATAATTAAATTATAGCTTAGAAAAAGCGACGTGTTCATATTTCACGTAAGGTTTCCTAAATAAATCGTACTGTCGAATTATTTTTAATGAAAAATTAAAACAAAAAAAAAAACAAAATTCATACGCCATCTGATTCTTTGACATGGTCTGATATTAATCAGAGAGTTATGGGATATCAATATGAACACGTTTTATATTATTTTATAGAGAAATAATCGTCTGTACAATTGGTAATTCTATTTTTTGTAAAAATTTCTTACTTTTCACGTTTTACTTATTATGGTAAATAGCCTACTTTCTTTGTAAACAAATAGGACTATACTATACTTCCTGTATTAGAAAATCATCAAGAATCATAAATACGTATACAAGATGCAGTTTTGAACCTGCAAAACATTTCAGGAGGTTGTTATGAGACTCGTAAATAATCATATAACAATACGATACCAAGTCAATAATCAATAATACTTTTTAGTTTAGATTTTTCAATTTTATTGTTCTTCAGAATAACTCTTTTAATAACCCTGTTCAAAACATCTATGAAAGAAATGTCGGTTGCGTTTATTTGTGAAAGCGCAGTTTAAGGACACGTACAGACTGGCCGCGTTTCAAAAACCGGCCAAGTGCGAGTCGGACTCGCGCACCGAGGGTTCCGTACAAACCTGTAGGTATTCACGGTTTATGCATAAGGCTTGTGTTTATGAAATTAAATCCTATTTTTTTAATTTTTATATTTGAGTTGATTGAATGAAAGGTAAATTGCGGTTTACGATTTATGACGTATAAAAAAAAAACTACTTACTAGATCTTGTTCAAACCAATTTTCGTTGGAAGTTTATATAGCAATGTACATCATATATTTTTTTTAGTTTTATCATTCTCTTATTTTAGAAGTTACAGGGGGGGGGGGGGACACACATTTTACCACTTTGGGAGTGTCTCTCGCGCAAACTATACAGTTTAGAAAAAAATGATATTAGAAACCTCAATATCATTTTTAAAGACCTATCCATAGATACCCCACACGTATGGGTACGATGAAAAAAAATTTTTTGAGTTTCAGTTCTATGTATGGGGAACCCCAAAATTTATTGTTTTTTTTCTATTTTTGTGTGAAAATCTTAATGCGGTTTACAGAATACATCTACTTACCAAGTTTCAACAACATAGCTCTTGTAGTTTCGGAAAAAAATGGCTGTGACATACACGGACAGACAGACAGACAGACAGACAGACAGACAGACAGACAGACATGACGAATCTATAAGGGTTTCGTTTTTTGCCATTTGGCAACGGAACCCTAAAAAGGGAGTTAACACTTACCGATTTCCGTAAATAAGAATAAAATAAAAAAAACCTGCCCATTTTATTGTTAATTCGGGTCGAGAATCACTAACATAATTACCTCCTTAAATGTTTTGCAGATCCAAAACTGCACCTTCTATAAGTAATGCTGTGAGTTTCAGTTTGTCTGTTTATCGACTGTATTACATAATACGAATGATGAGCTTTCAATAGATTTCTAACCTGTGCTTTCATTCAGCACTGGTTATGAAGCAATAGAAAGCACTCACAACTCAGTACAAACGTGCGTAGAAGCATTATTCAATTATCCTTACTAAAATAACTTCTAACGTAATATGATTACGTCGTTACAGCTTTTTGTCATAACGCAGGGACATCAGAAGATTCCCTTCGAATAATATATGTAAGAATTTGTCAAATAAGCCGATGCCGTTCGAAAACATTTAAATTTACTTTTAAAAACATAACTGACTTACTGGAGTTTGATGATCTGATGGAGTGAGATATTTACGATTAACTAATGTGAAAATTGATGTAAACTAAAAATGACGAAAGATAGAGAGAAAAAAACAGAGAGGTTAAGAGATTTTAGAGAAGAAACATTTGTCTCTATGATAGCTGCCAATGAAGAGAATAACACGGCCTATTACTTTGTTTTCAACTGAATTAACAGCCGGAAATAACGACAGAAAACTCGTTAACTTTATCTCAAAACTAGACTTTGCGCTTGACTCCGTACGTGTCAAATTTCTTGCTACCCCGACCTACACGTCGCATCAAATCGCCTGCCCGAGTACTTCATGTTCGTCCTTCTTTTTCGATTTTACTCGGCTCCTAAAGGTTCTAGTTGATGTTATATAGGCTTTTTCGATAAATAAGCTATCTAACACTAAAATATTTTTCATTTCGAACCAGTACATCTTGAGTTTAGCGCGTTCAATCAAACAAACCCACCAACAAAACCTCCAGGTGATTTACCGGCAGTAACCAAGGTGGGTTGTCAGATCGCTGTCCAAATAACAAAAAAGTCCTAATCCTTCTGTTTCAGTTCTGTGACGTCACCTCATCTCAAGGGGAACCTCGTCTAAGAGGTATTATCGTGTACAAAACGCGGCGATTTCACGACACTCCCCGACTTCCCCTAACCTCGCACCATGACATGCCATCGACAACATTACAAAGCGACAATTTAGTACAATGTAATATACATCGCCGCGTTTGTTCCAAGAAGTTCCTTTAACTTGGTAGAGAAGGGGTAATGTATGAAGTGAAGGGAAAATTTCGAAGTGTTTAGTAAAAGTTGCTGATGTGACTGTTTCAAGAATCCATACCATTGCGGTGACAAATGTTTTTTTTTTTCTCCGTTCATGTGGGGATGGAAATTTTTATTTTTTCCCTCATTTCTAGAGGGTTGTGAGCGGTTGAACTAATTGAAGTTTTATTGCAAGTGTTTGCAAGACTTACGATGTCGACTTACGAAGTAGTAGTCAAATGTGTGGTATTTTTTTGGTAATACTGAATGGGTAAGCGGAAAGGGTGGATTACATAGCCTATAAGGTTTAAATAAAACTCTTCTAGCTTTTTTGCTCGATAAATTGAAACTCTATGGATACATTTCTCAACAAAAAAAAATCTTGAACCAACCAAATCTTTGAGATTGTGATTTGACGTTGAAGTCTTATACACGTAATCACGCTAAATTATTATTTAATCGTGCTTTGTATGTTGTGTTATGTCTTTTATATACACCAAAAACAATTTATCTATCTATCTATTACACCCAAAAGCAACCGTATATTTCAATGGTACCGAAGTAATTATATATTCCATCATAAATAAATAAGTTATAATAACAAATCAAATTACTAATAAAGCATCTAATTACAATCAGACTAAAACCTCTTTGTCTCGAACTCATTATCTGGCGCCGAAGCAAATCATTACGTAACACGATAAGAAAACTTCGTTAGCGCATTCAGCAAATCAACAAAACGATCTAATTTCACAATAAGGCACGGGATCACGAGGAAATTCATTTTGGGTGAGAAAACATTTGAACAAATAGATGAACGAGAAGAAAACGAAACGGGAAACAAGGAGATTGGGAGAAGGTTTGTGTTTGGTGAAGAATTTTTACACGATAGAGAGGAAGAGAAAATTGTTCTAGCTTCGCTAGCTAGTATAGCTTTGTGTGAATGAGTTAGTAGAGAAAATAAAACAAACACTTAATTGCCAATTCGTTGTCACTAGCAAAGTCACAAATAAATGATCTTAAGGAAAGTAGCACTGGACTATATTCTGATAAAGCTAAGATCATAGTTACTGATGATCAGTCGAAAATAAAAACTGCAATACAATTGTCACCAGTCATAGCAGACAAATTGGTGATCATAGTTGCAAATAACTTTGTAGAGAAAACGGTGGTGTCAATAATAAAATTTGAATTAGAGAAGGAAGAATTATAATGATAATAATGCTGTTGTTTACCCAATCAATCCGCAAGCTTTTTTCAACAAATAGAAATAGGAAAGTAAAAAAAGGAAATATATTGAGTATTAACTATGTCCGCACGCGTAGCATGACCGCCATAGAAACGGAATTTGTCGACGAAAGAGAAGACAAAATGATAGATTGTATCGTAGAAAAATTGTGTAAAACTGAAAGAAGAGATGTTTCTATTCTTCAGTCGACAAAAATACGATGTCAAGTATGATGACTATTTTTCTGATGAGATAGAAATATTTTTACAGAATTAAAATACATAAGGATTTTTTTTTGTTCTTGGTAGAATAGATATGGAATTGGTCATGCTACGCCGGCTGGTTTGACTTCTAATCTAACGAGTGCGGCTGAATTCCAGTTTCTTAAATGAATCGACTATCTGACCTCAAAAATCCCGTTTCTGGGTAACTTGATACCTTTTGGCAAGAGTGGTTTATGACTTTTAGGCTTTTGACGACACGTAATGACTGTCCAAGATCCAACGGCTTAACGTGCTCTCTAAGACACGGTGAGTTCTCAGTATTTAATGAATGGCCACCCATCCACGGACTGACCGCAAGAAGTGTTGCTTAACCTTGAAGACCGAGGTAAGAAAATAGGTACATTTATTTGTTAAGGCAGTTGATGATAATGGATCGCTTCATTGTGTCGATAAGAAAACTTCATTAGTGCGATTCAGAGCGGTACAAAAAACGGACTAATTTAACAAAATACTACGAATTACGGCAAATCTGTTTAGGTAGCACACACGGTACGGTCGGGTCACGGACACGACTGCTTTGTTGTTGCCTTCTTTGATTAAATGATTAGTTCTCTGACCTTTATTGAGATTTTATTTTTATCGTGGGTGAGATAAAATCTCACATGCATGTTTTAATGATCCTATAAATGTGAAATTTTGTGAGAATGGTATGGATATTTGTTACTCTTTCACGCAAAACTACTGAACAGATTTCGATGAAATTTGGCACACAGATGGTTTATAACCTGGATTATCACATAAGGTACTTCTTATCCCCGTAATACGTCCGTGCGGGATATTTTCCGCCCTCAACGGGTGAAAGCCACTGGCATTAGCTAGTATGTACATATAAGTATATATGGCTACACAGAAGATAGCAAAGTCGCTTTCCAAACTGTCAAAAACTAAGCACATACAATGATGCACTTAACAAAATAAATAAGCAAGCAAATAAAAGTTACAGACTTTATTGGAGTCGGAAAGAGGGTGTCACAAACAATTGAACATTCAAGCCAACACGACGACAATAATCTCCAACACGATTATTTTAAATCACGACAAGTCGCATGTCGCAAAGTCGCATGCTGTGCGCAATTCCTTAGAGGGCTTGTCCATTGAGTTACGTGTGATTTGTGTTGCGGAAGCCGGAGCACAGAGGGCCATGGGTTGAGGGTAACGCCTCCCTTCCTATTTATCCCCACACGATAGTTAAATGCAATCTTCTTCCATTAATGTGGACCCTTCCTTTATCTTATATTTTCGTGAGTTATTTCGCACATAAAAAACAGTGTATTTTTTTCTTATTTTGTGTAATAAATGGCGGATTTTTGTGGCAAAATGAGATAAATCTTAGTTTCAGCACTTATTGTGTACTTAATAACTCGTTTTAAGACTAAGGAGGCACTTATTAAGGCTGGCACACATGTGGCACACGGCTTTTAATGAGGTAGACTAAGGGAGCATCGTTTTAATATATTTAATCTAGGACAAAATATGGACTTATCATTCAATTAGGTAGTAGTAGACTAGTAACTGACTTAAATCTTTATTTATAAACGCAAGTCAATGAGAACGTTAGTAAAAGACGTTTAAACGTTTCAAACTTGTTTAAACTAAATAAATAAATTTGAATTTGTTTATAAATAAACCTTTTAACTCCTTCTCCACTAACACTAAACACAACACTATGTTCGGAAGTCATGCAAATCTCCTAAACTCACAACCACACCAATATCAAGACAATAAATTAAATACCCAACAAAATTTCAAAGCACTATAAACCTCGCCGCCGCAACATAACACATTTATAACAGAACTAACTGACCCGTAAAATCTTGAGGCTCTATGCCCGAACTTGTTCGGAATAACAGTTGGAGCTGAATGTGTCCACAATTGCCCGTATCCCTCATAATCCGGGGATCCTGGCAGTACTACACTCGATACTGACACTGAAATATTCGCAGGGAGAGAGCAGAAGATCCATTAAATAAAGGAAGTACAAAAAAAAAATACATATAACAGAACCTAACATGACATTGAGCCTGATTTTTCCAAAAAAAAAAAATCATTTATTCAAACTTGTTTGAGAGTCAGCAATTTTTAAACGTCAAAATTACTTAAGACAGTCTTCAAAAATTCTTGCTCTTCACCATTTCCTAATATTTCAGCTGGAAAGAAGAAATAGCAAAACAAACTCTCCAGCAGCACAGCTGTCTGTTAAGTTAGAAGAACTTGATTTTATACAGTAGTAGTAAGTAATTCACATAACGAAACACAAAATGTTAAATTAGATGATTTGCCATATGTCAGTCAGCACACGCCGGGAGCAGATTTGATATAGATCAAAACACAACAGAAGGAATTAAAAAATGAGGACATACATACAAATGAAATTGCCAATGAACTGGAATGAGACGGAAAATACTCAATCACAGTAGTCGAAGATCGAGAGAGAGGTCTACGTCTAGCCATGGAACGGCTAATGATGACGACTGTTGAGAAACACAGAACTAGGGTTTTCTCCACTTCTGTAGAGTAGACAAAGCTGCAATCAGATTGCGCTACACACTGTCAATCTCAATCTGAATAATTTTGATGAACATTGCTTACTTGTTGCTTCATTTTGTGTTTGAAAAAGTCTTCTGAACTTTGTAAATATCGCAATGAATGTTGTTGAACCGTATAATGAAAACCATGGCTACTAATACTGTGTTATGACATTACCTTGCTGGTTGTCAGTATAGTTCGCAAAAAAATTGCCCGGAACAATAGTAAATTAAATGAAGAAATTTTTGGAGAGGATAAAATCAAATCTGGACAAAACTGGCACTTTAACAGGCATAGGTAAATGTCACTATAGCTTCTTTGGATGGGCAATTTTTTTTTTCCATATCGGGATGGATGGATGGAGGAGATGTTTCATTTTTATATGGGGCTCCGGCCATAACATGTACCGTTTAGCGAAGCTGGGAAACTTACTCTGAGAATAAAGTTTTTTTTTTTTCATAATATCAAATGGTTTTTTATGTTAAAATAAAAATTGTTTGACGTTTGTCATAAGAGTAAGCAAGCGGTTATTTTGAATTCGTTTAGAAACACACTTAAAAAATGGATACTAAAGATTTTTGTAACGATGAAATGGTCACACTTAATTATGTTTACTCAAAAAATGTATAAGAGAATAATAGTAATTTAGAAAAAAAATAAGAAACCTCAATACCATTTTTGAAGACTTATCCATAGATACGCCACGTGTGGGTATGATGAAAAAAAAAAAATGAGTTTCAGTTCTGAGTATGGGGAACCCCAAAACTTATTTTTTTTTCTATTTTTGTGTACAAATCTTAATGCGGTTCACAGAATACATCTAGACTTACCAAGTTTCAACAGCATAGCTCTTATAGTTTCTGAAAAAGTGGCTGTGACATACGGACGGACAGACAGACAGACATGACGAATCTATAAGGGTTCCGTTTTTTGCCATTTGGTAGCGGAACCCTAAAAATGAACCAATCTCTACATTCAAATCCCCTTATTTCAGCAACAACATGAGAGTGATAACGACAGGTTCTGTTTTTTTATTGGGATTTGTACAGACTAAACCTTCTTATCTGCCTACCCCCTGGCATATATTTCTTATCCCCAGCCCGGGAGGGTGGGCAAGCTTTTAATCCGACGGTGCAAGATTGATGGTAAGTCAGTAGGGGGCGGGCAGAGGTGTCCCTATCGAAGCTAGTTTCACGCTAGGGATTATGTGGATGTCTTATATTGATTTATTTGTGTTAACTTGTTAATAGTGATAATGTTGCAGGGGGTGCGTCTTTTTAGGGGAAGGGATTTTTTTGTAGACTTGATTTAAAGCGTATAAGAAAAGCCATCACTGAAAATCTTTAGACATAACGACGAACATACACATTTAAGACACCACAGCGTCACGAGGTACCAGGAAAACATAAGCACATAGGACGTTTTATATTACGGATGCAATGTTAGAAGATCTAATAAATTATTGTATTGAATAAGTAGAAGCTACTACTAACATACAAATTTTCGACGCCACAGCTTCGTGAGGTACTAGGAAACCATAATCACATAGGAAGTTTCATATTAGGGATGCAATGTTAGGACATGTAATATCATTGTATTGAATAAGTAGAAGCGAGAAGCAATGACCGGTCGACGTAGCGATGCTTTGTGGAAGCCTATGTCTAGAAGTAGATGCCTTTTGGCCTCATCATCATTTCAGCTATAAGACGTCCACTGCTTGACATAGGCCTCTCCCAAAGGGGAGATTTGCCATAATCGCTACGCTTGGCAAGCGGATTGGCGATCGCAGTATGGTGGTAAAATGCAGAGGAAACGCTGCTGCCCATTCTCTAATAAGTCCCTTAGTCGCCTTATACGACACCCACGGAAAGACTGAGATGTTGCTATTCTTTACGTTCGGCAGCATACGGAACAACTTTGCTTTTTGGCCTAGGGATGATGAACCAGAGAACATAGGCAATTAAAGAAAACTTTCTCGTTAAAGTCAAACCTCTGCAATGATAACGCACAGCCATATTCCCCAAAGGTCTTAGCACTAAGAATACAGGACCATTCCCGGACTACCTGGCAATAATTCAAGAGGATCATTGGGTTACCATTAAATAAATTTATTTGGCTATTTACTGAGAAATTACAGCGAGCGGGACTCGACTCGCTCTGCCCACAAATATTGGTTGCCGTGATGAGAAATTATCTGATCAATACTGGAATATAACCGATTCGAACTGAAAATAACTAGTTTGGAGTTCAAATATGGAAATGTGTACGTTGTTCCTGGAATACTTTTAATAGATGTAATTTCAAAACGAGATGTTTTAAATGCTTTAATAAACAAACACAATCATAATTTCTGATAACCGTGCTTAACAACGTCCATTTTATTTCAGATTAGTTTTGGCCGCGGTTTCGCCTGTATTTCATACATATAAACCTACTTCTTGAATCACTCTAGTCTATTGACCAAAATCGCATTAAAATCCGTTGCGTAGTTTAGAAGATCTAAACGTACAAACACAAAATTAACCACCCAATTAAACGCATCCAATAATTATTTATTATACCTAATATTAAATTGCTTGCTTTACTACTTAGCTCTCTTCCTCTCTCTTCATTTTATTGTGCCCGAAAAGGTCCATATTGATATTTTATTTGTTATATCATCTACTAGCTTTTGCCCATGACTTAGCGTTACATTTCTTATTCCCCCGACTCACCCCGACGCATCGAATCGCCTGCCCATGCGAACTCTTCGTCTTTGTGACTTTTTTTGCTTGTCTCCTAAGGGTACCATATCGTGATATTATAAAATCTACAGCCTTCCTCAATAAATGAGCTATCCAACTCTAAACGTTGAAATTAGTACGTAAAACCAAAAAAAAACTACAGCTTTATAATATTACGTATAGATACCATGTATTCAATACATACTGAATGCATTAAAGAATTGAGTACTGAAATGCGACTTTATTTTATACTACGTTAAGATAAAATCTGGATCATTATGTTCCATATTATTCCAGCTTCCCCAGTATTCCAATCCCCCATAACAACAAAAATACTAGTGATTGTAAAAAAATCGGCACACTTACCAGCCCGCCACAATAGCCGACCTTCTCCACAAAGGGTTACATTAACCCGCCATTGTTTCTGGCAACACTGGCACACAATACCCCTGAAATTCTCGCGTTATTTACAGTGTATAATGGCAACATTGATATTATATCTGTTGGTTGGAACTTTAGATAGTGGTTGCCTTTATTGTTTTGAACTTCATGACTTTTATTGAGTTCTTGTTTGTATATTGAGGTTGCAGAGTCTTTGTGGGATTCATTATATACGTTATACATACTTAGTTGGTTTATTTCCAACTGGCTTCTGCCCGCAACATCGTTCGCTTACCTAGCTTTTGCTCGATACGCCGACTGCGTGAAATATTATGTTTATTATCATCATCAGCCTATAGCAGTTCACTGCTGGACAGAGACCTCTCCAATCACATGTTATTCAGCTTGATTCTCGGCAACTCTCATCCAGCTGCTACCAGCCACTTTGCGAAGATCGTCGCTCCACCTAGCCTGTGGGCTTTCTACCTTACGTTTGCCGGTTCGCGGTCTCGAGTCAAGAACACGTCTACCCCAATGGTAATTGGTTCTACGGCTAATATTGCTGGATCGTTGCCACATCAGCTTGCTATTTTATGAACTGGTTATTAAATAAAGTCCTAAAAATTAATGTGAACAAATAAATTCAAAAGAAAAGCGTAATTACATTTTTCTGCATCCTTGTCAACAGGAAAGATGCTCAAGCATTGCCACGTTGTATGGCAATGCTGATTTTTTAACAAAAACAAAAATATTTTTTTTATTAACTTATGCCACTCGGCAATACTGTGGCAGCCCCAACCCAGCGCGTTGCATCGTATCACAGGCCCGCGCTTTTTTTTTTTCGTTTTGCTCGGCTCCTCAGTACCAAAGAGCTATCAAATGCAAATCGGTGGATGTTTTTAAATCTGGCTTGATTCGAAAAATTCTTTGGAACAGGCATTAGCGCAAACAAACAAACGACTATCGACTCGTACGTATGATATGTTCTCAGGCGCTTGAATCATATTTTTTCAATAATTTCTTCTTGTGGGTGTCGTACAAGGCGACTAAGGAACTTACTAGAGAATGGGCAGCAGCGTTTTCTATACATTTTACCACCATATTGCGTTAATGACAAACCCCCTTGAAGTAGGCATGCCCAGCTGTAGATGTTTTTCGGGTGAAAAGTATAAAGTAGATTGTATAAAAGCGAACACAATACTACGACCAATTAATAACGCAAAATTAAATTAAAACAACCTCCAATACTGAACTAACATAGTTCCCTGCGGAACTAAAACAAGTCGGCCAAACTGAAACCATACATAACAATAATTAATAGAACTATTTGAAGCATTGGCAAGCAATAGTAACAGCATCGGTTGAAGTTATAATATCTGTTCCTTCATTAACGAACTGTTCCGAAGAGAGGGTCGTGTTGTGTTTCATTGATGAATATTGAAAGAAAAGTTAGTATTGTGGTTTGTAAGTGCAGTGTATAAGAACTCTCTTCAATGAAATACCAGGCCATTTGTGTATTTACATTGGCATTATTTTAGATTTTTGTAAGTTTGTTTATTACACGTACACGCTAAAACAGCTGAGCGGATTAGGATGAAATTTGGCACATGAGTATACCATGACCTGGATTATATTGGATACTTTATATCGCGATATGTCTACGTCATCGAGACTCATGCGGGTGAAACCTCAAGGCGCAGCTAGTAGCAAATAAATTAATCATCTTCCAAAAACTACGCCATTCATCTATGATTATTTGAAGTTTCTCCTTATCACGAATGCAACTATAAGGTATTAGCTTCTGCCCGCGACTTCGTCCGCTTCAAAGTTTTGCTCCCCTGACCCTTCCCGTCGCATCAAATTGCCTGCCAGTTTTCAACCATTTTTCATTGCTGTTCCGCTCCTTTTGACCGTAGTGTGATGTTATATAACGTATAACCCTCCTCAATAAATAGGCTACTCAACACAAAAAGATTTTTTCGATTCGGACCAGTAGTTCCTGAGATTAGCGCGTTGTTAAACCAAACAAATCAACTCTTCAGCTTTATAATAGTATATAAGTAAACTAGCTTCTGCCCGCGATTTCGTCCGCGTCAAATTTTTACTCCCCTGACCCTTTCCGTTGCATCGAATTGCCTACTAGTTTTCGGCCATTTTTCGTTGCTGCTTTTGATCGTAGCGTGATGTTATAACGACGCCTATAGCCGCAATAAATAGGCTACCCAACACAAAAATATTTTTTCGATTCGGACCAGAAGTTCCTGAGATTAACGCTTTCAATCAAACAAACAAACTCTTCAGCTTTATAATATTAGTATATAAGTATAGATTTAAAAAAAAAATACGATACTATATTGTTCAGTACACAAACAATTACGGGTACAATCCACTGTGATCAATATAAACTCTTTTTTCTTCCACTCTGTTCCATAATTTCTTTCCACACAAGCACAATGAACAAACGTGCTGAAACCGTAACTAGTCATCAGTTTAAATATGAACGGAGAGCTGCAGTCCCGTGCCTTAAATAACAAGTGTCCGGTCGGAGTTACACGACAGCCGGACAGCCGGACAAACGGACAGCTATACGAGCAACCTTTAACCGGAACGTATGGACTGACCCGGATGGAGCGTCCAATTTGATTCTAAGGTTTCGGGGTCATATTACCTATATTTGGTTCTTCCGGGTCCAGGTAAGAGGTTATATTATTGTTATTGTTTTTGGAAACATTGTATTCTCGGTTTGTTTTGATCTTGGTCTCGTGGTCGCTAGTGCGACTCCTGAGCGTAGGAGTCCTAGATTCGATTCACAGGCCGGGCAAAGTGATATTGGGTTTTTTCCACTTATTAATAATGCCACTGACACCGCAAAAAACGTGTCCACCTACTGAGCTCAATGGATATAGTAAAAAGTGTACAAGTACCATCGACATGAAAGAAGAAGAAGACTTAGTAACAGCCCGGAATTTGGAATTTGGCGGTCAGGATACCCCTGTACCTCGGAAAGCAGCTCTCCAGTCGTATCGGATTGTCGTCCCTTCGGACTATGAGAGTGAGGGAACAGTGAGTCCCCCTGTGTCTGCGCACATACTTGTGCACTATAATATCTCCCGCGCCGATGGCTAGTCTCCGTTAAAATCGGCTGTCATGGCCAAAAATGTGGTCTGGAAGACTATATTTTCGGTTTGTTTACAATTGGGTAAGTAGAGTAGAGCATGCGCTCAAAAGAATGAATAAATTAGTTCAAGATATACACTTAAATCCAAGATGAAATCGGAAATGAAGTTATCCGGAATAGAACCGGAGTTTCCGACATAGCTTGCAGGGAAAGCTAGATGAATTGGCAGCGAGCTTGGTCATGTTTGTCGAAAGACCGATGGCCGGTAGAGTAGATGAGTCCTGGAGTGGAGGCGACCTTAAGAAGGTGACTCGGAGAAACAGACTGGATGCGGACGGTGGAAGACACGATGTTGTGCCACAGCCTTTTTTTTTTTGGATAGGAAATCATCAAATGACTTCTCCCGCTCTGTGCGGAGCGGGAGGGCATGTCAGACTTTTACTGACTAAAACCCACCCGTGTTCCTTCAGTTGCCCATGTGCCAGGGTCACGGTATCTCTTTTGAACAATCTCGCGACCCTGGCAGTTTTGCCACAGCCTGGGAGGGGCCTATGTCCAGCAGTGGACTGTGACAGGCTGAGTTAATTGATTGATATTCAAGGTTAGGTTATTGGCGGCGGTGACCTCTCGCGTCCGGCCCTGGTGCGAGCCATGGTACGGAGCGAGAGGGAATGGGAAGCCGTCACCTCCTTCTGCGAAGCAGTAATGCTCGCGAAGGAGGAGGCGGGGCGCGTGAGGGAGTGGCAGTCTCTGCGCCCTCACGTCCCTAGCCGCCGCAGGAGGAGACGCCCCGGGCGTCGGGAGTCGATTGCGGACTCCCGGCCACCGTAGGCGCGAGCTTGCGGGTGGCGAGCAATGGGTAGCTCGCCGCCCGGTAAGGACCAAGCTCGGGTCGACGGCGCGCAGTGTTCCACGCGCGCCTCAAAGAGATGTCAGCAGCAGTGTAGGGGTCTACTAGGACCGATGCTTGCCGGGGTCGCGTGATTGTTCGAAAGAGATACCGTGACCCTGGCACATGGGCAACTGATGGAACACGGGTGGGTTTTAGTCAGTAAAAGTCTGACACGCCCTCCCGCTCCGCCCAGAGCTGGAGAAGTCATTTGATGATTTCCCATCCTGAAAAAAAAAAAAAAAAAAGGTTAGGTTATTCAATGTGACATTCAATCTTACGCCTACTTAATTACCCGTCTGAAGCTTAAACTGTGTATTTGATGAGTTTCTAATATCAAAAGCCTGATTCGATTCTGTATAATAACATACTTGGTATTTCTTAGTAAAATAAGACTATCTTTAAACATATCAGACAACGTCAAAAATATTCGTCTCATGTTTTCTAGCATGTACCTGAATCGATTTGATATATTTTTTTCTAGCTTAGCATCATCATAATCATCATTTCAGCTGAAAAATGTCCACTGCTGGACACAGGCCTCCCCCAATTTGGGGTGGTTTGCCATAATCGCCATTGCTGATTGGCGATCGCAGTATGGTGGTAAAATGCATAGAGAACCGTGCTGCCCATTCTCTAGTTAGACCAGGGGTTCCCAACCTTTTTTTGTCTACTGCCCACTTTAAGAATAAATTATTTTTAACGCCCCCCTTTTTGTCTTGTCAGTGTCTAAGAGTCTTCCTAGCTAGGTAGATGAAATTATAAATCGACCCCAAAGCCCTACACAAAGCCCTCTTTTTTTTCTGGGTCTCTTACCGCCCCCCTTTAGGCCTGCAGCGCCCACAAGGGGGCGTTATCGCCCACGTTGGGAAAGACTGAGTTAGACCCTTAGTTGCGTCTTATAATACCCACGAGAAGAAATAGGATGGTGCTATTCTTTACGTCCGGCACCATACGGAACAGCTCTTAGCTTAATACAACTATGAAGTTTTAAAGGTGTAGTTCCACAGCAGCCCACGGCTAAAATACTTCACATGTTCGCTTTGTTTGAAAGTGAAGGCGAGATCGTCCACTGCAACCTACGGCCACGGTACGCACGGGTAGCACGGCTAGCAAACAAATAAACCGCACAGCTAACATGACAAATCTCTCCATGCGCATTCTACGTAGCAGTGGACACTCAACTTTGTACCTTTAACATTTCTAGACACAGGAACCGGGTCTCAAGCCCGTAATTTATGCCCACTTACACAAACACAGCCCACTTATTAGCATTATAATGACCCACTTTAGTCGACATTTGAAACTAGGTTAAAGATACTGAACAATGTTCTGAAGTAATTATAGATTTGAATTCTCACTTCGTGCGTTGACCTGGCTGGATAAGTTTTAATATTTTGTATTCACGTTTAAGTTTCAAAGTCAACTACTAATTAAGGGTTTCCAAATGTCAGCAACGGTCAAACGGTGAGACGTGCAGTTTCTTGACCATTCTCCTCAATATGGATTACCATTTGGAATGAGCAACTAGAATCAATTCTATTTTAATGTAAATGTTGACGTTCAAAAGTGCCTCTTATGTGCATGTTTGAAAGTAAATGCTTTGACTGACTTCAGCTATAATTAACTACAATGCTTCTCTCTCCTCTTTCAGAGAAGACTGAGCTAGAAGCTTTAAATAAAACAACGTAGGTATCGTAAAGGCTCCTGGCAGACAGTAGGGTAATACCTACACGGTTTCGTAATCAGTAATCACAATTCTTGAGATTGGTGGTTTAATCAGTATTACAAATCAAGATGACACTGTTACCCATCCTCTTGATATATTTCTTTTAAGAAGTTTGTTTTTACGTTATTATTAATACCTATACCTAATTATGTACACAGTAAAACAGAAATCGTTACGACATCTATTTATTATTGTGTACAAAGGGTAACTGCATATTTCTTAAGAAATTTCTTCCAGCAGATCTGCGAAAGGAGTAATGAGAAACAAATGGAGCCAAAAATATGTGAAAACAAGAATAGAAGATTTTTTTTTTGGATGGGTAATCCTCAAATGACTTTTCCCGCTCTGGGAGGAGCGGGACGGCGTGTCAGACTTTTACTGACTAAAACCCACCGTGTTCCTTCAGTTGCCTATATGCCAGGGCCACGGTAACTCTTTCGAACGAATCTCGCGACCCTGGCAGGTTTCGTGAGGTCTTAAATCCACACTAATATTATAAATGCAAAAGTAGCTCTGTCTGTCTGTCTGTTTCGCTTTCCTGCTAAAACTACTGAATCAATTTAAATGAAATTTGGTACACAAATAGTTTAGAGCCTGAGAAAGGACATAGGCTACTTTTTATCCCGGTAGTATGTTCCCGCGGGATATTTTCCGACCTCCACGCGGGCGAAGCCGCTGGCAAAAGCTAGTGAAATATAATTAAAATGTTCATCAACATCATCTGCTGAGCCTTTCCCGAATTTGCTAGGTCAGCTTCCAGTCTTGAGAGTTCCTCTGGTAAAAACCAGATTTTTACATAGAGCCTTTATATTTTGGCTGCCTATCTGACCTCCACAAACCAGTTAACACGTTGCGGGACGCACTGCATAATCAGTCGATTTTTCGATTTTAGAAAATGACAGTACGGGCATCACCGTAAACTTTTAAACTCTTCTGAACTGAGGTACGGGCAATACAGTGAAATTTCGTATGGAGGAATAACATGCCATGCAGGCATAATAATATGACACTACGGCTATAACCGGCTGACGGCTATGAAAGAACTGTCTACGGATATAGCAGTGGTCGTAATTTGTATGGGCAATTTTACTGCCATATTACATTATTTGAAAAAGTCGGTACCGTCCCGCAAAGTGTTAATAGATAACACGATACCTCTTACTAAATCTGGTGGCACACTTTCGAGCTTCTGATTACCCGTGACGACGTTGAGGACTATAATCCTACTAATCCAACTATGCTACTATCTTTACATAGTATAAAACAAAGTGGCTTCCAGCGTCTGTACGCTTAGATATTTTACTACGCAACGGACTTTACTGCGGTTTTCATTATTACACAGAGTGACGGAATGATTTAAGAGGAAGGTTTATATGTACAATATGGGGGCGAAACCGCTGGCAAAAGTTAAGTAGTAATATTATAAATGTGAAATTTTGCGTTTTTAGGGTTCCGTTGCCAAATGGCAAAAAACGGAACCCTTATAGATTCGTCATGTCTGTCTGTCCGTCTGTCTGTCTGTCTGTCTGTCTGTCCGTCCGTATGTCACAGCCACTTTTCTCCGAAACTATAAAAGCTACGCTGTTGAAACTTGGTAAGTAGATGTATTCTGTGAACCGCATCAAGATTTTTACACTAAAATAGAAAAAAAAAATTTTACTACCCCATACTTAGAACTGAAACTCAATTTTTTTTTTTCATCAAATCCATACGTGTGGTGTATCTATGAATAGGTCTTCAAAAATGGTATTGAGGTTTCTAATATCATTTATTTCTAAACTGAATAGTTTGCGCGAGAGACGCTTCCAAAGTGGTAAAATGTGTGTCCCCCCCCCCCGTAACTTCTAAAATAAGAGAATAATAAAACTCAAAAAAATATATGATGTATATAACCATGTAAACTTCCACCGAAAATTGGTTTGAACGAGATCCAGTAACCAGTTTTTTTTTAATACGTCATAAATCGTAAACAGCAATTTACCTTTCATTCAATCAACTCAAATATAAAAATTAAAAAAAAAAAAAATACATTTCATAAGCATAAACCTTATACATAAACCGAGGATACCTACAGGTTTGTACGGAACCCTCGGTGCGCGATTCCGACTCGCACTTGGCCGGTTTTTTAATGTTTTGATAATTGACTATATATCATTGTACTCAATCACGTCATAACGACTGAATGGATATGAATAACCTTGGCACAAAGATAGTTTATTACCTGGATACTTTTGATCCTGATCGTAAGTTCCCCTTGGATAATTTTCGACCTCCAAGCGGGCAAAACCACTGGCAATAGCTAGTTACAAAATAAATGTAATTAGAAACCACCCTCAATTTAACATTATTCCAACAATTAAATTCAATATTATAATTGAAGGACCCGCCACGCTATTAAAACCGTGGCGGGTCAAAACGACCGCAAACAAAATGGCCGGCCTCGTGAATACTTGGACAACTATTTCGTCTATTATTACGAAGCTCAAGGACGTGGACCGCTGGATGTGGCCTTGACGTGACCTTGGAAAATTTTATGATTGTAATGTCGGTAGGCTTTTGGGCCCGAAGGGATTTCTTTAAGAAGATGAGCTGATTAGAACTACCTAATACAGTGGGGTGAGCGCGGCCTCTGAGATAGCGGTTTTTGGCCCCAAACTGTGATAAAATGTGTGTCTCAAGTAGGATCGTACCAATCCAGCCCGTTCCTTGCTGCGTTCTACCAGCAATGCCCTAAGCCAAGGTCTGTACCCCATAGGGAGTGCCCTTTCCGAGTAATTGCCTCAAGTTTTAAGTTTTTAAGCCCTAGCTGGAGGCCTTAATTTATTAAAGTAGCCACAGGCAAGTCCTATTAAGTAGCCGAGAACCTCATAGGTTAACCCGCAAGATGTCATTCGGAAAAAAACCCTTTCACAGTAGGCCGTGCTCGCCCCGTAGCTACTATGATCACCAATTTGGAAGTAACATGAAGTAAAGGCGAACTTTTTTGTAAATTATTTGTGTTGAATGCTGTTTAACTTCTCTTAAGTGTTAAATGCACTTGCGTGTCTTCTACCAACTGTTTCACGCCACTTTGTCGGTGATCGAGGATTAAAGGAATTAGGCTTCCTTGTCCAGGTCTAGCTACCTATCTTTTAATATTCATGGTTATCGATTCAATGGTTTGAGTCTGAAAAGATAACAAACAGAGAGATAGGTTTACTTTTGCTTTAATAATATTATACAGAATGGCAGAGACATTGATGCACACACTGAAACCATAGATTCAATACATGAATCTGAATCGTCCGGTACTGAGACGTAGCATTGGTTTTTTTTTAAGTAGCTGTTCCATATATTTTGAGCCACGTATTACACTTTTCTATAAAACAACTGGTTATTTTCTAGACATAGGTGGCGTAAAGATCTACCTACCTCGAACATTGCAATGAATACAATAGACGTGTTTATGTAATAAACTAATGTTAAATATAAACATTACACATAGAATCGGATCACAAACAGCTGTTTTCATCAAGGTCAGCTAATAAATGTATTTTATTTTTATCTTCCTACGATTTCACAGTAGCGTGGTCAGATCATCTTAATGAGTTATCTTGGTAAGAAGACGATCACCGTCTTTCTGGACTGAATCGCTTCATTGACATATTGTATCTGAGTACCAAATTCTTGTGAATGATTTTTGTGAAATAAACTTTTTACTTTATCTATAGAAATCACAAATTAAAGTCACTTTTGGCTGTCTGTGTCATTGGAAACAAAAAACATGTAATCTTCGTATCTGATTTTGATGCCATTTACACCATCACTTCGATAATTCGTTCCGGAAGGTATTATTTACAATACTTTAATAAACCTACAATAAAGAAATCTCGTTTCTTTTTGTTTGCCAAATAAACTAAAAAGAAATCTGCTGATTTGTAGACAAGTGCACCTACGCGCTCATAATGCACAGAACAGCAATTTGTTTTTGTAAGTAACCATAAAAAAATATCAACACAGGGAGGGGTCAGAATCATGTACACACGGCGACAAATCAAGCTATACATTTCCAGTAGGAGCTGACTTCTCATTGTACGAAAAGCCTATAAAATGTGAGGTCAGCTAGAACTGGAAATGGATAGCTTGATATGTACGTGTTTTCTGAATCCATGGTTTCAGTTTTTACGTCAATGTCTCTACTACCTGGTATATTTGTAGACTAGCTTTTGCCAGCGGCTTCGATCGCGTATTATACGTATAAATTATCCTCTGGAATCACTCTATCTATTAAAGAAACCGCATTAAAATCCAATGCGTAGTTTTATAGATCTAAGCATACATAGGGACAGACAGAGAGAAGAGATTTTGTTTTATAGTATGTAGTGAAGAGATTGTGAAAGATTTTTCAAATTCATCCCTAAAGTACTAGGTAGGTAGCGCCTAAATTCCTACGTCTCGTCCATTTATACCCCCAATTAGAATTAAGTAAGTGCTTACTGTGTCCCAGTTTCAGTTTCGGGTGTAGATGAAACAATCTTCAGTAATGTACTACTCTCAGGGATGAATTCCCAAAACCTTTCACAACACGCTCTTCTAATTATAATGGACACGTTTCTAGTTTGGTCCAAATTAGGAAATAACATCACACTATATTTCTCTAAAGGTTGGGCATAGGCGTGTCTGTAGTTCCTGAAGAACTGCCCAGTTAGTCTCATGGTCGCAAGTACTACTGCTGAGCGATGCATCCTGGATTCAATTACCAGGTTGGGCAAAATTATATTGGATTTTTCCATTAACACATTTCTTTGTAACAGTCCGGAGTTCGGAAGTTAGTGGTTTAATACTCCGTGCCTCAAAAAGCCATCTCTCTCCGGTTGTGTCGGATTGCCATCCCATTGAGCTACGATAGTGAGGGACGAGTGAGTGCCCCTGTATCAGCGCACATTCTTGTGGACTATAATATGTCCGAGAAGAAGACTAGTTTCCGTTGTGATTGGCCTTACAAAATTTGAACAAAAAAGTTCTGAGTGTGTCACACTGGCAGCTTCATCAGTCATGTTGATTGTCATGTCAAAAGTGGCGAGTATATTACCGCCAACCGGCCAAAAATCAGACTTCAGGCTGCTCCTGAGAAATATTTAAAGGAAAAACTATCAAAAAGTCATTTAAGTCGTATATTGTTCAAGATACAACGGGAAACTGACCTTTAGATTGCAAAAAAAACTTAAGAAAATGTGAATTTCGTCACACGTCACCATCACATCCCCATTAAGGTGGTCAGTAAATCAGTACATTGCACCTATTTATTATTAACTCAAGGGCAATAGGACCTAATCTAGGACAGATTAGATCTTAGTTATGAATATCTCAGTCCTTCCGTCACATCTAGTACCTATATCGTTCATCAAAAGTTTTTTGTTGTTCAACACTCAGTTACGTACAAAATTTGTCTTTCTAAGTTTCATACGCGAACAACACTTTCACATACCTACCGCCCAAAACCTTAATACATAAGCAAATTGAACCTTATGCCTTCAGATTAGGGTGTTATAGTTTATTTCGAAGTTGGAAATGTCGTGTTGTTTGGCAAGTGGAATCGTAGGACCTATTTGGCAAGTAATAATAGTTTGTCAGATGTGAGAGTGATGCTTCTGAAACTTCTGTATTGAGTGGAGCTGATGCTCTTTTGTTATTTTTTTAATGAGTTGGTCGCCAGTGTTTGGAAGTTGGTCCTGATGTGTCACATTTTTGTGATTTGGGCGTTGGTGTGTTATAAGTTGTAATGAAATGTATGACAACTTTGTGACAGTCACAAAGTTATATTATTTGCGAATATGAATGTGACAAATAAAGATTTAAGAAAAATCGTCAGCAAAAAGTACCAGGAATTAAAAAATAAACATGGGAGTTATATCTGTCTTAACACTTCGTTTGGATAATTAAATAAGAAAACAAGAAGTAGACAAGTATGCTATTGCTAGTCTTCACCTTAGAAACTACTATTTGTGACCAAAAAAATTACTCAAGTGGCAATCACTTTCAAAGCGTTGCATATTATGTCTAAAAGACTTTCAACGATATTGATATAATCTTTTCTATTTACTTTTCAATTTAAATCTCCATTTTTGTTATAATTATTTAATGTGGCCGTACCTATGAATTTTTTCATCAGTACCTATTTTTTTTTAGGAAGATTCAATCTGTCGTACAATTTTAAGTATTCCATCAGCGTTATCACTGATATAAAATGCATTTTTTCTATGCCCTTTATATACTTCATTTAAAGTTTTAAAAATCAATCCAGGTGAGAAGTTACCCATGTGCCAAAAGAGGGAACGGAAAAACATAGCCCATCATTCCACCCAGGATCTTTCCAAAACTGTCTGTAAAAAATGAAGTACTAAAATGTCCTTGGCAAATAACTCAATTGCAGAGGCAGCCATGGGTCTTCCCCTGCAGATTCGAATAGGGGGACCTTACATAACGACGTTATGTTTGGGCACTTGGCAGGGATGTCAGGGGGTGAAGTGGGCAGGGGCCAAGGTTGGGGTAGTTCGTAACGTAAGTCAATTGTTACAGTGCTTTGGTTTTTATAACGTTTCGTAGTTGCTATGTGATTATTCAGGATGGGCTGGACATCGAAACACAACCGAATAACTGACGAAAAATTTCAACACCCCACTGTGTTTAAAATCCTGTCCTGTAAGGACAGGATTTGAGTCCATGGTTTCGTTTTGCACTTCCATTTCCTTGCCGTCCTGTATAGATGAGTATGTGCAGCTTGTTTTGGTATTTATCTATTGCTACACTACGGAGGAGGCTACGGAGGAGTCTTTCACCGCTACAGGTGGCACTTACACCAAATAAATACAATATGTCAAATATGTCAAATCTTCTACACATTCTCGTCGAAGAAAAAAAAATTGTTTAGTTTGTAACCATATTCAAATAAACATGTTAGTGATTGGAGCCTCCTTTTAAGCAAACACTGCCTGTATTAGGAGACTCCGCTCTTCCATATTAAGGTAAGTACAAAATATACAAATTAAAAGTTGATGAAAAACAATAATTATACAAGTGCTCATGTGTGTGTGTGTGTTTATGAGAGTGGGTTTGTATGTGATTCGTGTGCGTGTGAGTAGGTGAGGATGTGTGTTGAGAGAAACGAGTGAGTTAACTTATTGTTTGCAGTAGTGCCTCAGTATCTTCATAGGGAAGTGGTTTTATCCAATTTGTTAAGATTTTTTTACATACATGTGCTGGTTTAGTGTATATGTATATCTCCTTGTTCACCCTATTATATAATTGAGCAGAACGTATGTTGTATTGTATGGCAGCAAACTTTGTTCTAGTTTGTAGGATATGAGCAATCATGTCCTTTCGTCTTTTAGATATTATGTTTGCATCGTAGGAAGTGTCTTGTGCTTTTTTAAGACCGTAAGTGTAATGTACAGTTTTCTAACAGAAAGAAGGCCACTAATCTGGTAAAGACTCTCAGTAGGATATCTTATCTTTTTAAAGTACATAATTTTTATTAGTGCTCGTTGTCCTCTTTCAACGTCTATAAATCTCGACTTAGCCGCACCGCCCCATATGGAGATACAGTAAACTATAACTGATTGCACAAATACTACATAAACTTCGTTAAGGAGGTTTCTATGAGGCCCTACTTTTTTATTTATATTTGTAGGGATGACATGTCGTAATGTTTTAAATATCCATCCCCCCATACATGCTCAATATGAGCGTACCATGATAATTTTTGGTCAATCATGACGCCTAAATATTTGGTCTGTGAAACTTTACCAACTTTACCCACAGTTATTTTTTGGAACTTTATCACATGAGTGTACTGTGATGCTAAAAGCATCGTTTGGTTGTGAACGATTCGAGGTGGTAAAGCAAATGAAGTTAGTTTTTACAGTATTTAGTGTGAGAAGGTTATCGTTGAGCCAGTTGGATATTTGGACCATGCCCATCTCTGCCTTAAGTTTAACATCGGACCAGTCATTTTCGCAAAAAACAACAGCTGTATCATCGGCGTAAGACAGAATGTCTGCATTGTTGACTTTTAAGTTGCAGAGATCGTTTATATATATTAAAAATAAGGTTGGGCCCAGTACGCTACCCTGGGGCACGGGCGAAGGATACGATATTTTATTGAATTTGAACAATAATTCTTTGCCTACTAAGACAACTGAAAAATGAAATACGAAAAGAGCAAAATCCGCTTGCATTAATGCGGTATTCAAATTGTTAGATATTATAAGAGGAAATCAATTTTGATACTATACATTTCTTATTTTTGATTCTAGGACATGACAGTTTCCTGACGATGTTTTATGTTGCCGTTTTGAGAGCATTGGCGATTAGTAATTTACACAACGTAAAGCGTTTGTCTGGGCTCGAACCTACAACCCATAACTTGTAAGTTGCGGCCGTTGCCACTATGCCACCACTATTCGGCGGACCCGAAATAATGAAATTAAAATTACTTTAAAAGCTTCAGTCTACCTTTACAATAAATTATTTAAAAAATATGGTATTCGCGTAAGAGTATGACGTTACTCAGCATAATGAAATCAGATTTTAAGCATACAGAGAATGTTATATTTTTGCGCATTAAAATATTGGAATAATATAATAATGTATCCACGAATAAATATTATTTGCACTCTCGTAAAAGAAATTCTAGAGTAGAGCAATGGTTTATAATACTGCAACAATCATCATGATTATCTGCTTGGCTTCCCCAGCAATGTTGAGTTTGGCTTTCAGTGTAACCAGATTCAGCTAAAAAATTTTTAGATATCGTGTTACTCAAATCACCGTTACGTCAGCCAAAAGATATCCACTGTTGTGCATGGGCCTCCCCCGAGTACCGCCACTTCGACCAGTTTTGTGCTTCTCGCATCCAGTGGATTTCTACGGCCGTCACGTGTTTATCAGTCCATCTTATGAGAGGCCTTCCAACGCTACGTCTTCTAGTACGCGATCACCACTTCAGAACCTTTCGGCCCCTTCGGCCATCTGTTCTGCGAGCAATGCGCCCTGCCAACTTCCACTTAAATTTGGCATTTCTTCGGGCTATGTCGGTTATCTGTGTTCATCTACAGATCTCTTCATTTCTGATTCAATCGCGTAGGAAAACTCCAAGCATAACCGCTCTACTGCCTTTTGGGTCACTGTCCGTTTTCTTATGAAGCCCATTGTAAGCGATCACGTTACAATGCCATATGTCATCACTGGCAACACACAAAGAATTACCCAAATACGACCAGTATATTTTAAACTGGTAGTATTTGGATCAAACGATATTCCTTAGAAAGGTTTAAAAAAGTGAAACATTACACCTTTTTTTCCCGGAGGGTTTAGCAGAGATGTACCTTTAGTACGTTCACATTTCGCCAGTTATGTTTAAGTCCCATGTATAGGGGGCGAGCCTATTGCCATCAACCGGACACCAATCCTCACTACGGGTTGCTGTCGGGTTGCTGCTGAGAAATGTCAAATAGAAAAATCCAATAACACTTTGTGCAACCTGAGAATCGTACCCAGGACCTCATGCTGCATTAGCAATAGTGCTTGCGACTATTAGACCAACCAGGCAGTGCAACATTATATGTGTGAGTGTGTGTGAGTAATATAAAAGAGAGTAGAGAGAGAAAGAGAGTAGTTTAAGGATGTGTGTGAATTAAACATTCAAAAAAATCCCTCTTGTAAACACAGCCAAAGCTCTAAAATGCCATAATATTTTAAAAGCCCATACAGTAACAGCTTAACGCCCCACATGCAGAATTGTAAGACGTTAAAAATTCACAATTGTGTGCATACTGAATGGCTGGTGGCCTGTAGGGAAATCCGACCAGCAACGCCAAAGTATTCGGGCAATTCTAGTACTACAGATTCACTCGTACGAACCTGGCTGTCTTGGGATGGGATAACTGGCAAAAAAAGTGTTTTTGAGATATTAGTTGCAGTCTAGAAAAAAAGAAAGAAAGAAAGAAAAATTGTTTATTCTGCACAAACAAAACGCACAATATAAAATAGTAACAAAAAAAAACTAAAAATACACACGTACAAAGTAGCCAAAACCCCGTGTTCAAGTCTCAAGTTAGGAATTTAACCAGGGTTAAGAACCTGAAAATTTTAGAGGAAAGGCGTAAAACTAGGCATCTAACAATGTAAAAAAACTCTTATACAGGGCTATTTAATCCACTGGCAGTGCTTTACCCACACGTATCGATATCGAAAACTACTGACATAAATAAATATTATCATCGTTCCAACTTTGCTCATAACCTTAAATGACACTGACTTGTACAAATTAAGACAACAAAACGACTGTTTTAGAACTAGAATCAGTAGTGGTCGATATCGATACCCATGGGTTAAGTATTACCAGCCAATTTATTTTAACCCTGTATATGTTTTTACATACATATATTTAGATTCTCCAAGTTCATTAATATACTAAAATACTCGTGAACTAAATAATACTCGTGATAAATCCTGAATTTTTGGTCTAAAATCGTACTAGAAGCGTCATGGTCAAAACTTGTTCCATTTCTGTATGAGAAATGACAATCAGATAATTTCTGGCCATCTTACATAAAATTCTATTAATTTGTATGTTTGTTACTATGATTTAGTAAGCAAAAATGGTTTAACGGATATAGATGAAATTTGGCAAACACATTGTTTTAACCTGGACTACCACATAGAATACTTTTATTCCTGGTAGTACGTTTCTGTAGGATAACATCCGACCTCTATGCCAGCGAAGCCGCCGGCAAAAGCTAGCAAAACATAATTTTAAACTGGAAACATGGTAGAAAAGTAGGTAACCAGCAGCGGGTGGACCAAAACTGCCAATGATAGTTATGATGATAAAAATCAATATTCTCAAAAACCATCCCAAAACTCGCTCATCCCCCAAAGATGACATCATCAACAGCCATCAGACTCCACATAACCCAGATATGACACGAATTGGCCGGAATATTTGGTAAATTTAATATATAAAACATATGAATCGCTCACTCTCCCCGGGGCTCGGCGTAATAACATATTACGTGTAGCGGTACCGACAGCAGATCAGGCGGTTCATTAAAATGTTTTATTTATTGACATCAAAGCTTGTAAATTTCTGATGTCCCTAATGGTTTGACAGAAGTGTAGTCCGTGTAGCAATTTGTTAATTTTCCGGTTTTGTTTTAATGAATCTGTATTTAATGAGGAGGGAATCGTTTTGTCAATCAAAAATGTTTTGTTGGGTTTTGTGTTTAGATGTTGTCTCCTTTTTGGCTTCATTTAATTATTATTTTATTTTTAGGGCTAGCAATCCTGTTTTCTGTATAAGGAAAACGGAAAAATAAGTTATTTACAACTTAAAACTTTCACACTAAAATCTCTTAGCCATAATTGCCACGATATTGGTTTATTTTCTCTTTCTGAATAAAACGAAAGTAATAATTTCCGCTCATTATTTTAACTAAGTATGTAAACCCAAGGCATGCCCAATAATCATGTTTTTATCTTCAATCAAAACTTAAATTACAGGCAAGTCGTAACTATTCACGAAAATAAAACCGCCTCAACATGAAATAAATCACGAAAAATCTGAGACTATAATTTGAACAAATAAAAACTTTTTAACTTTATTACCGCGACCTCACAGTGCCCTTAGCAAGGTGCGTAGAGAAATGCCCGAAGTTTTATTACGAGCTATAAGGTCGTATTTAGCTTGTTCGATCTAAATCCACAATTGACGTTATCTTATCGCCCATCATTGCCATTCGTTTGTTGATGACTGGCACAGATACCAGCAAAATTTTTATTAAGACATTTAACAGTAAATGTACAAAAGACGAAACATATAAATACACACAAAAACTCACGCCTTTTTCACATGGTATGCAGAAACTCCTTTTGCCTCGTTTAAGTTCATACATCTAGTCATAAACCCACGCCGGTTACGTCTAGTACTATGCAATTTACCCTTTTGAAGATCATCGCCAATAAAGTTGCTATATGTATGGAAGAACTTATTTTTTTGGAATTTTAAAAAATCTACACTATAAAGACTGACGAAAATGTTAGTAAATTTTATTATCTTGATCAATATTTTTATCGACAAAAACTCAACCCTAATTTTATCTTAAACTCACTCACACGCAAAGATTAATTATCAAAAGATTGTAAAAAGACAGATCCCTTTCATGTTATATTTAAAAAACGATCTTTGATCTGATTATTTAAACAAAATGCCAAAAGAAAACTTTTAACAGAATGAGCGATCAAACAAGAATTTTTGGTTAAAATGTTTAAATAATTGAAATAATTTTGGCTTCAAGAAATTAAGTTGATTTTTTGTCTGACGGTACCAAGACAAGTGTTTTTAGGAGATTAGGCAAATGTTTAACGTTTTCTAAAATATTAATATCGTTGTTTGCGTAGGATCTTTTGTCCGGTAACTTGTAGCCAAATAGTCCTTAATTAATTAAATTCTTCTAGGCTTTTGTGAAATACTGAAATTCATAATTATTATTTGTATATCTTCATCACGAGGCTGTTACAAACTTGTACCATTTTAAAGGGCCCAACACAATCTGCCGTGCCTTTTTCCAACAATGTTGGGGTCATCTCCCAGTCCAACCAGAAGCAGGTGAATACCAGTATTTTACTTGGAACTACTGTCTGACCACCACAACCCAATTACTGGGTACATTTCATAGTACCAGTGAAAATAAAATCTAAACCTCATACAAATGAATAAAATTGAAGATGGTAAAATAACAGATTTTACACGCTTTATATTAGCTTCACTTGTATGTTTGTTTGTATGTTTGTTTGTTTGTATATTTGTTTATAACCGACTCCTTATAGCGCGATTTTGAGGCACTTTAAACGACCAGATTTCATTCAAACTTTGCACACCTGTCAAAGACCGATGACGATGCAATAATTTCATAAATTTGTGCCATTATCCTTGCCAGCGTTACCAGGACAGCAAAAAAACTCTCTTCAAAAACTACGCTTTCATACGTCACAAACTTCGCTGGGTGTTTCGAATTTTGAGACGTATGTCAACATCTCAAAATTTGAAACACCCTAAAAAATAGAAAATAAATAATAGTTTAATCATATCATAAAATTTATATCACATGAACGATTACTTATCACATGAACGATTACCATACAAGTTAGAGAAATATGGCATAAGAGGCAAAGCGCATGATTGGTTTAAAAGTTATTTGTCTATTCGCCAACAGAGAACTGTTATCTCTAGGATAGAAAATAATACTAGGACGACATACTGTTCAGAACTAAAAATGAATGATTCTGGCGTCCCCCAAGGGAGTGTACTGGGTCCGCCACTATTTCTATTATATATTAATGACCTCAAAACATGTTTAAAATATGACTGTATCCAATTTGCTGACGATACTACTTTAACAATAAAATGTTCCAACAAAACTGACGTAGAAACTGACATTAACAATGAATTAATGAATGTGATAAAATGGCTGGGGGACAATAATCTTTATGTTAATATTGAGAAAACTAAAATAGTTCAATTTCAAACATGTAACTTGTCAGTAATACCAACATCAATTAGACACAATAATGTAATTCTATAAGCAGGATCATCAGCTTTATTTTTAGGTATAGTAATAAATAACAAATTGAACTGGAAGGAACATGTAGAAAGAGTATGCAGTAAACTTGATAAATTTGTTTATGCTCTTCGCAAGTTAAGATTAGTGTCCAGTAGAAAAACAGTCCTTAATGCCTATCATGGGTATGTTTCATCAGTACTGCGTTACGGCCTAGTGATATGGGGTAATTCAGTGGATGTGGAAAGGGCATTCATAGTGCAAAAAAAATGTATTAGAGCCATGAGTGGAGCAGAATATCTGGACCATTGCAGGCTATTATTTAGGGATTTAAAAATTCTTCCACTCCCATGTTTGTACATTTTTGAAGTTTGTCTATTTGTAAAAAAATACTCTCATTTATTTCAATTAAATGAACAATTCTCCGAAAGACTGAGCAAAAAAAATGCTGGGAAATTACTCGTCCCTGCTCAAAGATTACAATTATATAGTAGAAATGCTAGTTGCATGACAATTAAAATTTATAATAAATTACCACCCGCCCTGAGAATGTTACCAATTAATAAGTTTAAATGTAAAATGTTTGATTTTCTCTTAGACATGTGTTTTTATTCCGTGAATGAATTTTTAAATCATTCTTTTTAATATAATATTGTTTTAATGACATAGTACCTTTACATTATTATGAATTCTTGGACATTGTAGTTTTAGTTTTTGACATTATGATTTATATTTTTGACATGGCATATATTTTTAATTAAACAATTAATACTTCTACATTATAAATAATGCATGTACCTATTTTATTATTTAATATTTCTACGCCAGCAATGGTAGTATGTGTGAAACAATGTTAAATGTAAGATCTTAATGTACCATATACTGAGAAATAAATGAATTGAATTGAATTAAAAAAACTAAAAAACACGCTTCCATAGAAAACCAAACTAAAAAGTAGAAAATAATGGGAAAAAAGCGTGGGGTGCCTGATCAATAAAAAAATACCTTAAAAAGCACCCACGCTTTTTTCACATTATTTATTTAATGCATACGAAAATATTTACAGTACGTACAAAATATATATTTTTTAATTTTTGTGTGTCTGTTTGTGCCGGCTCAGCACCGTAACGGCTGGACCAATTTTGACAGGTCTTTCACTGGCCTTTATCTTATCTTATAAGTATTAAGATAGGTTACTTTTTATCCCGGTAACACGTCCTTGTGGGATAATTTCCGACATCCACGCGGACCAAGCCGCAGGTACAGCTAGTTTACTATAAAATCCCTTCTAATTTCTAGACAATTTCACGTCTGAACACTTTTCTTATTCCCTTTCCAATACATAGGTACATTTCTTTATCGGTTTCCCTATAAATAGAATTCCAAAAACAATTGCGTTCCTTTCACAGAGCCGTGGCCTGTAAGTTGTTTACCTGAAACACGTCAAACGATTTCAAGCCAATTCTTGGTTTTTATTTACATTAGAAATAGGAACGTGGAACGAAATGTAATAGGATATTAAGTATTTTCCTTTTTGAGATTACTTTAGTTTGGGATGAGGCTGAATATTTAGGGTATGACCGTCAAAACATCAGAACAATTTAAAGCGATTTACATAAACGTACGTTACGTAAATTACTTCACCACTGCTCTTAAAGGTGAAGGATAACATCTTGAGGAAACCGGCATGTCCTAGAACCAAAAATTCGAAGACATGTGACATCTACCAACCCACATTACGACTTACTTTCTCTCCCCGAGAGGAGGAATGCGTCACAACAGTGGATATACTAAAGGCTGATTATGTAACGTAGATATGATGGTTGTGTTTAATAAAAGAACAGCCTAACTACTTAGGATTGGATCTGAATAAACTCCGGAAGTTATTACTCTAGTCGTTACTAGTTGTAGCTAAGCAATCATTAACAGCCACACAGGTTAAGTTTAGCTTGCCACGGTTGCACCGTGGATGGTCGATCATCTTTACTTGTCGAGTAAAAACTTTATCTATACTTAATATTATAAAGCCGAAGATTTTGTTTGTTTGTTTGTTCGGTTGAACGCGCTAATCTCAGGGACGACTGCCGAATTGAAAAAAATCTTTTTGTGTTGAGTAGCCCATTTATTGAGAAAGGCTACAGGGTCCATAACATCACGCTACGAGCAAAAGCAAAAGGAGCGGAGCAGCGACGAAAAATTGTCGAAAACTGGTAGGCAATTCGATGCGACGGGAAGGGTCAGGGGAGTAAAAATTTGACGCGGACGAAGTCGCAGGTAGAAGCTAATACTAAAATAAAATGTCAATGCAACTGAATTAAACAAATGAGTTGTTAGTAGCTAATAAGTCACAGATTTAAAGCTTATAAAAACAATAAAATTCATTATAAATACAGGTCAATCAAACAGTATCAGATTAAGTGACCTGGCTAAAAATTTAATAAATGTGTACTGATATATTATTATGTAAATGACTATTTAAGAAGTCGTCATTCTAACATATTTGCAACCAGTACAATATATGAAGCGTGCCTTGTACGGAAATTGTAAAGTAAAATTGGGTAGTCATTTCATAAATTGCATTTGACCTGACCCGGCTGCGCCCCCCGGCACCCCTCGCGATATTAAATCTGAATATTGCCACGTTAATAATTTGATATATTATTTGATAATATTTAAATACGTTTTTAGGGGAAATGTGTATTTTGCCATACGATGACGTATAGGAAATTTGGATAGATTTTTTTGCGTGCCTTACTTTATTATTGATGTAGATTATTATATTAGGTAGGCTAGAAGGATAATCACAATGGCCTTATTATTATCAGACCTTTTTATCAATTTTTTTAGTAATTCCCTTTATTATTTTTTCCCCAAATCACAATATTATATTTTAATCTATTTTCATAAAGACAATCCTAATGCCGAAGTTGAAATGATATTCGTTTTTCAGAATATACGTGGTTTAAAAAAAATTTTCATTGTACAAAGCAAATGACATTCAAAAAAATATTTTATTTGTAGCGTAGTCATAATTGGATAGAAACAGAAACGTATTTTTAGCTGAAACGAATGAGAGGACAGATCAAAAACCGTTTCTTTTTTCCCTTTTCGCCACATATCAGAAACAAACAATGCAGATACAACAGAATTGAAAGCGAGACTAGACTGAAACCTAGACTGGACAGGGAAACTTTAATTAACTGAACGCAGCAAAAACGCAACAAAAACGCACTAACAAACGTCACTCGGTTTCTATCTTCAAAAGGATTGAAATAAAATTCTGATGGCGGAGTTGCCGTTCAGAGAGTTGGTTCCGTGTTCATTTTTTTAATTTGTATAGCAATCAACATAGCACTTTGAAATAAAATAATAATATAACACCGTGTCAAGTTAATATCGACGCTTGAAAGGCGAAATGGACTAAGCGACATAGGGCTACTATGTCGCTTAATCAATCTCGCCTATCAAGCGTTATTGTATGTATTTTGATCTTTAAAAACAAATAGTTGTATTTTTTTTCTCGACTTTAATAATTCACAAAAAGTACATACTTAGAAAAATTATAAAATCCAGTAACTTCAATGCCAGTATGTAAAATTAAGAAAAAATCGAAGAATGTTCATTTATTGCCGCAATAAAATCTTTACGTCGTTACATACTGAGATTAATTATTAGATTTTTAATTATAAACATAGCGAACTAAATAGCAACAACCTTACCGAAATATCTACGTTTTTCTAAAAGTGACAATTCTGTCAGCTTGCATAAACGGGCGCGCTCCGAAATTGAATATCGCGACCGCTGCCCACCAACTCATACATCACGACTGAAATACTGGGCGCACAGTAAACTTTGAACTTGATCTAGTTTACTTTTAGCTACTCTGTGGTATTTCCACGTTCAAAATTTATGATGCTGATATGGAAGTTTTTGTAGATGAAGAGACTCGCAGATTCTTTGGCAAATAAGGAGCTGGAATTGTCACTTCTTTTCATGTTTTAAAACTTTACTTATGGTTTTTAGTTGTCTTTATCACTTTGATATGTTAAAAACCTGACTTTCTCTTAGTTAGGTACAAATATTTGTTCGCTTTCGTTGACAGAGTTTCGTGTTAACAGGTATTTCTTGAAATATGGCGTCCTTTCTATTGTCCAAGATGATACTTCTACTATTACTAGTGGTCGCCCAATGATCGTAATTAGATTATAATTCATATAGAACCTAATGTATTTCTAATGCAACACTATACAACATGTTAGCACTCCTTCACCATATAAACTTTAACTGTGCCAAACTTCAAACTCTTCCGTCCTCGTAAATCCACTGCTTATCAGCCTCTCTTTTCTTATGGTCTCCTGGGCCAGCCTCATCCAGCTTTGCCCCTCAATGGTAACAGTGTGGTCCGCCCATCTCACCGCCGGACGACCGACATCTCGTCTTCCAGTCCTTGAATGCCACTCTGTCACAACCGTACTCCATTTGTCATCACTGAACCTTGCAAGGTGTCCTGACCATATTCATTTGAGTTCAATAGTACGCTTTGTGATATTGAAGACCTTCGTACGTCTTCGTATCTCGACGTTAGGAACTCCGTCTTTTAACCGATGCCAAACATTGAACATTCCATAGCTCTTTGTGCAACTCTCAGCCTGCGGGGCGAACACGACTTCTATGATAGAATTGAGTCACGTATTTTATCACAGTTTTTGTTCCCAAACTGTGATAAAATTGCGTAACTTAGTCTTATCGCAGTAGGCCGTGCTGGCCCCGCTGTAAACATTCTCCTACAATAATTATGTTCGTATATTCGTCCAATTGCTATCAAAGAAACCCCTTGAAGATCTTCGATTCGGTCAATATAATCAAAAAACCGTTCATCCCTTATTTCTGCTATTATCTACTGTCCCAGTCTTTCTGTCTATCAACACTCTAAATGATTTGATTGATTGATTGATTGACTCTACTACGTTAAAATGTCATCCAAACTTATACCTGAACTGGCCTATTATGTTCACCTCGAAATACTCATACTCTGCAGTGGCAGTGGTTGTCAGTGTTAGTTCCCGCCACGCTCCAGAGATGGCGCTACTAAAAATGCAGGAAAGCTTTTAAGCTCACGTCACCGCGGTCACGGTAGAGAACTGATTGGCGGGTGGGCAGACGGGCGAGTTGTACTGTTTTTCTATTGTGAGTTCTCTTTGCGTACTTTGTAGCAAATACAACGATGTTTTTGAATTGTAAATCATAAGTAGAGCACGGATTTTACGCAAATGCATGTTTGCCTATTCATTCATACATGCACTTTCATCAAACACAAATAATCTTTTTGTATGTATGTTGTACATTTTGGCGATTATCTATGCTATTAATTTCGAGCATTTATGATGTAAATTTTAACCGCTATAAGTTCCACAAAATTTACCCTTTACTCCTAAGCTAGCAAGTTAATATTCAATCAGTACTGTAGCTATTTACCTAGCTATGTATTATTATAAATATATTCTAATGAAAACCTGTACTTGCGTTTTTGAACACGCTAATCTCTGGAACTTCCCGTCAGAATTGAAAAAACGTTTTTGCATTTGGCAGCCGAATTCCTAAGGAAGGTTTTTAAAGAAAGAAAAAGAAAAAGACTAAGAAAGAACTAATTAGTTCATTAACTATTGGCAACTGACTGCTCCACCTAACGTTTAAACCGCAGCGTTTCCTCGCCCGTATGCCCACCACATCTCACACGTCCGAGTTGGCATGCTTTGTTGTTTTGTTACGACCAACTACGACCTGCGACCAGCGACCGGCGGCCAGCGACCAGCCTGCTCAATAATTTACTTACTTCACTTCGGCAGGATTAGGCAGATATTTATAACACGACAGTGAATGCAATTATTACTGGACACATTCGTGAAATAGAATTTTAAGCAAGAGAGAGAGAGAGTTTTTTTTTTTGTTTGACAAATATGAGAAGAGCAGCCAGCTCATCTTAATTTCTGATGGAAGCGTATCGTATCTATAACATTAGAATAGCGGCAATATTTTAAATGGAGAAAATATGTTCAACACTATTTCTACCACGTTTTTCGTGACACTAAGTTGACAAACATAATAAATAAAAGGGAATACTAGCAAAAAATAATTATGCTAGAAATATGCAGTGGTATGGTAGCGGCCCCAGTTGGGCCTCAGTGGGTCCCAGTGGTGAGCAGTGGGGCCCAGTGGTGAGCAGTGGGGCCCAGTGGTGAGCAGTGGGGCCCAGTGGTGAGCAATGGTGGCCCAGTGGTAACGGCAGCGACTTGGAGTAGTAGGTCGTGAGTTCAAACCCAAGCATGCGCATTACTTTGTGTAAATTATTTCATCGCCACTGCTCTCAAAACGGTGAAGGAAAACATCGTGAGGAAACCGACATGTCTTAGAATAAAAAATTCGAAGACATGTGACATCTACCAACCCGCACTGGGCCCGCGTGGTGGATTATAGCCCACTCCCTCTCACCAAGAGGAGGCCTGTGTCCCAGCAGTGGGAACATTATAGGCTGATGATGATGATGATGATGGTAGCGGCCCCGACAAAGGAGTTGTAGGTCGAGGGTTCGAAACTACGCGGGCGCTGTACTTTGTGTAAAAAAATTCATCACCACTGCTCTCAAACGTGTGTGAGGAAACCAGCATGTAGTAGAACCAAAAATTCGAAGACATGTGACATCTACCAAAATGCATTGGGCCACCGTGATAATTTACAGCCCACTCCCTCTCGGAGAGAGGAGGCCTGTGTCCCGGCAGTGGGAAAGGCTGTAAAGCTAGGAAACAAAGTTGATAACAGTGCAGATTGCTCAGCATAACCTGTCGTCATCAATCTCCTGCCCTTATTACAATTTATTTGCGATCGGCGCAACATTTATTTTCTTCCACACTTCTCTATTAGTCGTCATCTCAGTTGTCACCCCGATTCTATCCATATCATAGTTAACACAGTCCATCCATCGTTTCTTGGTCTCTCTACTCTTATAGCCATCGACATTCATACTCAAAACTTTCCTCATAACATTTTCCTCATTGTTCAGTATCACGTGATTTGTACTAAAATAGTGTCACCATTAAATCACTTTCAGTAAACGAAATAATGTGTTTGCCTTATCATTCACCGGCATTTTAATTTTGTTAAGTATTTTTTTTGAGTAAAATTTTGCATGGCGCGAATAATTCCGAAATGTCGGGAAAATGCAGCCTCGTTGGCGCGTGCGAGACATTGTCAATAATTACATTATTTGGAGATCTGAAACAGGATCGGTAACATTATTATACAGAAAGCCTTGTTTATATAAAAGAGTTTAATTTGTGGAGGTGTTTAAACATGTAGAATACTCGTATTCAGCTGCACTCGGTTAGAATGGAAGCCAACCCCAACATAGTTGGGACAAGGCTAGGCAGATGATGATGTTTGGAGGTATTTCAGCCTTTATATATAAAATCAATTGCTCTTCGTTAGTCTCGCTAAAAACTCAAAAACAGCTCAACCGATTTGTATTTGTAATCAAACGATTTGTAAAAGTATATGTAATTTTGTATCGTTCGATAAAGCGTAAGAAACAAAATAACGAAAGAATTACAACAGAAAATTAGGAAAAACCTAACAGAACAGCCGGAAAAACAGGAAAATTGAATTGAAATTTGCCATGGGAATTTTATATAAATTATCAAAAATTGGACAGGACAACGTCTGTTGGGAAAGCCACTTAGTAAAAAAAAAGAATTAATTCTTGTTAGAATTTCCGAAAGGCACGTATGGAGTAGAATGGGCAGAAAACTTCACAGTTACTCTTTTAGTTATATACGAATGCGAAGTACTATGGAAAACTTACTATACCAATTTTATATATTGACATTCTTATTCTATTTGAACAATAGTCCAAATACATGTTTCGTTTTCCCTCTTATAATTTCCATTAACAAACATCGTCAAAGCTCTAAAAATTATATATCCAAAAACGTTAAAATTCTAATTTTAAACACTTCACACCTTTGACATTACATTAACTCTATTCCAGTCGCTAGACAGACATAAGTGACAGCTGTCACGTTAGAATCTATGATTTTTGTAATAACGTGCAATTTTCAAACATTTGACAGCTTGATTGAGTCCAATGATCGCGTTCAAATGAATAAAATATGAGCCACTAGGATTAAAAAAATAGGATAAAACGTGTTTTTTAAAACATTATTGTGATACCAATTATTCATGTTGTATTTTATTGGTGGAAAATTGTCGACAGTTATGACTTTTTCAACAACTTTTTTTTTCTTTTTTTGTATCTGTTTCAAATAACCTTTTGACAGGTTAGAATGTTATTATTGTAGGTAGGTACGTAGCTTTTTTCCATCTATTTTGAGGATGGCTCACAGTCTAACCGGCTGCTGCAGAATACCAGTATTTTACATGGAGCAACTGCCTATCTCCACAACCCAGTTACTGGGTAAGACGATGCAACTTGATAGGATTGATCGACAGACTTTTGGGCTTCTGACTTCTCGTGACGACTGTCAAAGATCTACAAATATCAGGCACGGAGGAATTTTGATAGGTAATGCATGGTGACCCATCTACGAACTGACCGCGGTAAGCGTAATTTGATAGACCCGTTCGGCTATTATCAATGAGTCAAGAGCCTTGTAGGCACGTCACTAGTATGAAATAGTTGAGTTGAATGAACGAACACGATTGTGTTTGTGGGATATTGTGTAATTGGATAAAAGTACATTAAAGGTAGTCTACATACAATTTTTGAAAATAAAAAATATCGATCCCGACAACCCAGAGTGGTAACCTGACCGCCCGCGCAAGCTCTGGTGATTTGAGTTCTCATTGTAATCGGCTACCAACCAGGGTTCTGATAGATGGTAATTTGTGTGACTAAAGTGTTATTCCTAAGTACCTGCCTTTCTAACAACCTTTTCCCGGCAATTAATATAAAAAAGTTCAATTATATAATACTCCCAACCAAAATGAAAACCTCTAAAAATTTTATGGGTTGGGAAGTTGTAGGAAATATTTTGATCAAAGGATCGTCTGGTCGAAACGGCTGAACCGATTTTGATAAAACATATCTAAGAAACACAGCTAGAAAACCTTCTTTCCAATATAAAATTTGCTCTCAAATTGGTTCACCAGTTTAAGAGCTACGGTGCCAAAGACAGACCCCTCTTTTTGCGGGGATAAAAAAGTATGACAATGATTAATTCCATCTTACAATACACTAACAATACATTGTAATTACGTAATTTTAGAATTACATTCGCCAGATATTTCAATCCTATACAATTTAGTACTCCTAACGTTACAGGGTAACTAATACAATGTAATTAATAACCTCATTTGTGCGCCAAACTCGTTCAAACTTTAAACACAGAAGAGTGGGTCAATGGCTCAATAGTTTCGTGTGTTTTATAACTAAAATGTGTTTAACTAAGCGAAGCGTACGTAATACCTAAAAGTACTCTATTAGTTATTTTGCACATGAAGTAAAGTTTCATTAAAAAGCGCTACAGTATATTATTTTGAGTATAAAACTATGTGTTTCTGGTAAACATTTGGTATATTTCTGATGCCAAAAGCTGGAAACGTAAAATACATTTATTAATACGTGAAGCAAAAACAATGTATCACTTTTAACAAAAATTACGCAGATGGACGAGTCTAAAATTTGGCACAGTGATAGTTTATATGAAGAAGAAGTGCACTAAGTCAATATTTTTTCTTAACAATGCATTAGAAATACATTAAGTTTGAAATGAATTATGGTCGCATTTCGGCCACTAGGTAACCAGTTGTAACTGTAAATGGTGTAAAAAACAGCTTACAGAAGTTTGATTAACTATTTCTTTATATATAACATTTAACATTTTGCTCAATATTATTACGATGAAAAATTAGAGTTTTAATCGAATTCTAGCTGCATCTATACTACATATCTATACTAATATTATAAAGCTGAAGAGTTTGTTTGTTTGTTTGTTTGTTTGTTTGATTGAACGCGCTAATCTCAGGAACTACTGGTCCAATTGAAAAATTCTTTTTGGGTTCGGTAGCCTATTTATTGAGGGAGGCTATAGGCTATATAACATTACGCTCCAATAAAGAGGAGCGGAGCAGTAATGAAAAATGTTGCAAAAACGGGGAAAATTTATTCCTTTTGAGAGTTTCCGTTGCGTGCGCTGCGTAAACGGTTAAAGTAACGCAAAAATCATGTATGACGGAATTGTTTCTTTTAAAAAGTTAAAAAAAAAAGTCCGCGAGAGCATATGTCTATCTTTTAAGGTTGACTCACTATAACTCAAAAGGAGCGAGCAGCAACGAAATATGGACGAAAACTAGCAGGCAAATCGATGCGACGGGAAGGGTCAGGGGAGCAAAAATTTGACGCGGACGAAGTCGCGGGCAGAAGCTAGTAATATTATAAAGCTGAAGAGTTTGTTTGTTTGTTTGTTTGATTGATTGAACGCGCTGATCTCAGGAACTACTGGTCCGAATTGAAAAATTCTTTTTGTGTTGGGTAGCCTATTTATCGAGGAAGGCTATAGGCTATATAACATCACGCTACAACTAAGAGGAGCGGAGCAGTAATGAAAAATGTTGCAAAAACGGGGAAAATTTATTCCTTTTGAGAGTTTCCGTTGCGTGCGCTGCGTAAACGGTTAAAGTAACGCAAAAATCATGTATGACGGAATTGTTCCTTTGAAAAAGTTCTAAAAAAAAGTCCGCGAGAGTATATGTCTATCTTTTAAGGTTGACTCACTATAACTCAAAAGGAGCGAGCAGCAACACTAGCAGGCAAATCGATGCGACGGGAAGGCTCAGGGGAGCAAAAATTTGACGCGGACGAAGTCGCGGGCAGAAGCTAGTATCATATAATTATATAATTAAAATAATGCTTACCTCTTTCAGCAGCAGCGCGTCCACCCCCGATGACGGCCAACACGAGAATGATGAGAATTGCTTTCAACGCCATCTCGTGACAGTTTCACTAATCACACCATTACCACTACACAAATCACAATTTTTTTATTTATTTACACAACACTACTAAACTATTTATAACATTTCTAGTCGGTTTTCATTCGGATTTATAACCTGCAAAGAGAGAAAAGTCTTATTAATAACCCAGTAGGTAAATAATAATTTATTAAATTTATCCATTTGCAATTTATTTAATAAATATAATAGATTTATTGGATGTGTATTATAAACGGTCACAGCGGGAATTGTGATTTTAATCTTCTCTATTACATAAGACATCTCACTCATGTCTCTTGAGAAGAACGACCAGGGGTCGCCAACATTTATAAATCTCAAATGCCCTGGTGGAATGAAGACATTTTCGTCTGGCATCTTCTCTATTAATTTTATAGAATAATAATTTCGTATATTATTGGTATACCGATTTGGTCCGCTCCGCTCAAAAAATATAAATGTAATCCATTTTCTAGTCTCATATTTTATTATTATAATGAAATGCTGGGCTTTTTAAATATGTCAAAGCAGAAGAAAAAAATAATAGCCAAACAAATACGTCACTGTGCAATGTTATAATATATAGGCACACCATAAAAGTCGTCAGTATTATCTAGAAATTTTAAATAGGGTGATACAATGGGTAGTCTTCTCACTTTAAGTGGTCTTTTAAAGACGACCTTTGGATGGATTAAAAGAGAAGGCGATAATTATGAAGTCTTAGAATTTTTGGTCAAAGTGGTGAAGTTGCCGACCATATGAGATCAAAATTTTGTAGATACATTTACGAAGTGGTATTTTTTGTTCTGTACGCACGGTCACATATCAAGGTATACATTTCCAGTATAAGCTGGAATCTCATTGTAAGAAAAGCCTATACAATGCGAGGTCAGGTAAAACTGGAAATGTATAGCTTGACTTTTAGCCGTGTGTACCTACTCAATAAATAATATAATTATCTTAAAGTATTAATATAACTTAAAAGCTAACAGTCTTAAAATAATAATAAATACAAGAATATTAAAAAGTAAAGAACCATAGAGCGTAAAAAAAGGCTGGCAACATTACCACGTTGTATGGCAATTCTGATTCGTTTGCCAAAAAACTATCCAGCCTTCTGGACACGTGAAAACTCAACCAACTCCTTGGCAATCGGCTCAATTGATTTAGTTGAAACAAAGTGGTTTAACTATAAGCTAAATCAATTAAACTCATATTATTATTTAACCCGGCTCTTATAATTGACGGCTGATTGAGCAATGAATACGGATAATTTTCTTTAAGCTCGTTATCTGTAGGATCAATTTAATTGGTTCAGCGCAAAATGATAGCCTACAATTAAAGATTTAATTTTATTTAAGTGAGGATAATAATCTACATCTACACGAATTATAAAGAGTTAAAGTTTGTTTTGTGAGTTTGTTTTCTACAAAGGAACTAACAAAGTCACAAGCTAGAAAGTGAATAGCTAGTTAAAGTGTTTTTACAAATTTACTTACAGAAATAAAACCATTTATCATTATCATTAATATGCGATCAACACTGTAGCTATTTACCTAGCTATGTATTATCATAAATATTATCACTAATATTAAAGACTAGCTTCTGCCCGCGACTTCGTACGCGTCAAATTGCTCCCCTGACCCTTCCCGTCGCATCGAATAGCTTGCCAGTTTTCGTTCATTTTTCGTTGGTGCTCCGCTCCTTTTGATCTTAGCGTGATGTTATATAGCCTATAGCCTTCCTCAATAAAAAGGCTACACAACACAAAAAGATGAGAGATTGATGAGATTCCTGAGATTACCGCGTTCAAACAAACAAACTCTTCAGCTTTATAATATTAGTATAGACTTTATAATATTAGTATAGATAGCTTTGTTTTTTGAACGCGCTGATCTCTGAAACTACTAGTCGGATTTGAAAAAAAAAATATTGCAATTAATAGTGTAATTCTTTTGGAAGGTTTTAAGTTGTTAATCATCACGCTACGACCCTTAGAAGCAGAGCAAAATGAGAAAAAGTCGGAAAACACGCTAAACGTAAACGAAGTATAGATGGGATACCTAAGACGCGACTGGTCAATGGCCAAAATTTCATGCAAACGAAATCGCAGGCATAATAGTCTGGGCCCAGTAGTTAAATCCTGGCCTCTCATGCACGAGATTGGATTCTTATCCGGGAAAGTACTTTGTCACCAGAGGATAAAATGATACTCATTACAAAATGTAGAAGGAAATTATAAATAACAGCTTCCACGTGGAGTTATAAATAGCGATTCATCCGGCACTTACTAGGTAATCAGCCCAGCAGCCACCTTACTGACTAGCTAACGGTTTTACCACGACTTGATCAATCTTTACTAAGTTCACGATGACACACAAGACAAAAAAATTTCATTCTATGAAAAATATTGATATTCAGTTGCGCAGGCTTATCAACCTTTATTTGCATCTTCATCTCATAATGACATTCATTTTTCTTACCGTTGACAACTCACTACTTACTATATCAATACTAGGCTCTGCGTCAATAATACTGTCTACGCTATGTTTTTCTTTCTTGTTCAAGTCTACCATCATGACCTTGAACTAACAGCCAGCTGCTTCTTTATCATCTGACTAGCCTTTTTGTAACTATCTGGAGTCGGCTTCCAGTCCAAGTGGTGGAGCTTGGGGGAGGTCTATGTCTAGCAGTAGACGTCTTTCTGCTATAATATGATGATGATGTGAAGATGGTCACCCATCCACAGACCAACCGCAGTAAGCTTATCTGTTATTATTTAGCCACAAGCCACTCAGCCAGCTGCTTCTACATAACTCCGATAATCTTGGGCGATGAATAAACGAATTACAATTTCCAATTCACACTTAGAATCAAACCCATGGAACTCACTCAACAATCGAGCAACAATAATATATATTTACTTTGATCTAAATGAAAACGACATAAATAGTCTTAAATTTCACGAATTTCCTGAATCATAGTAACGCTGTGACCTAATTCTATCTTTGTTTGCGTCCATCACCTTTATTTCGGAATGCGATTGTCGCATAAAATTAGTATTAGCTGGAGAGCTGACATTTGGTCCAGCATGTCTAAATATACCGTATGCCTCGTAGTGCTGTAATGACAGGATCGGTAAAAATAGCTCCTTATCTGTTTTAGAATAAAGCATAGTTTTCATTGCTTGGTGTGTGTATTATTTTTGATGTGAAATTATGTGTCTGGATCAATTGCAGATTCAAAATACTGAAGAATTTTGTAAAGTTAGTATGGTATGTGTAATTTGATTTTAAATTTACAAACAGATAGGGTAGCCTTTGCCCAACAGTGAGATGTCACAGGTTAACAATAAGAATATAAAGACAGATGCAACATTCACCTTTTTTTCATTGTTAAACGAGCCTGCTCTCGTCAAAAAATCCTCAATCAGGTAGAGAGCAATGAAGTCTATGATGGAACAAGCGTGTCTGTTCACTCTTGATTTAAAGGCAGACGAGTTAAATGTGGAAGACAACACAGATACTAATAGAAACTTCTATCTGCATTTTGTATGAAAAGTGTTTATCCACTTGCTTATTCCTTTAAGCATGAATCATCAATGACGAAAGATTTAAATACTGTCTAGTGTATGTTTACCGGTGTTGCAATTTTTTCAAGGTCCACATTTACTAGGTATTGGCACTGTTCTTAATCACACACGGCTGTGCTCAGGTTTAAGATCGTCACTATAGTACTAGAAGTGGCAAGTTGCCAATCGTTACCTAAATTACTATGAAGTCATTTCCCCTTGCAAATTCTAGCAACTAGAAAAACTAATTGGCTCTGTAGTGTATTCTTTCATGCACCTTGTCATACAGTGAAAAAACTGTATGTTACTTTGGCAGTTACTAGACACAGCTAGAAATAAATCAATCCACTGATTATAAGTGTAATCTAGATGAGTTTATCTATAAACAAGTAAGTGAAACATTTGTTAAGTGCGCAATTACAAATGGGCCTAAAATGGGTCCCATAAGGACTCTTTTAAATATAACGCAGCTTCAGTCAGTTTAAACTACATTTTTGAATACGTTCGATGCTATTTTGTACACACCTGAAAACAAATGCATATCAAACGGTGGATGATCCTACAACACTTATATCGGAACTGACAGCGAATACTGAATTAACGTATCGATTGCTTGATTCAGAGCAGAAATGATACGTAACCCTTCAATGAAGACCGATAAGAGATTGTTCTGGAGCGGCGTGGCATGCACAATTCTATTTATAACCCTCACCACATCACTCTGGTTCCGTTAGCAAAAATAAACGGTTGCAGACAGAAGTTATTTCTGTTCCAGCCAGAAACGCGAATATCATGTTGATATGATTACGTGTTAGCTACAGTCTAGATATTTTTCACTTTCCTTTTTCTTCGTAGTGAATGAAAATTTAAGAAGAAATTTTTGCGTGGGACATAATAAGGTATTGTATATTGTCGAAGCTTGTTTATTTGGGTGTATGTTATGTATTGACTAGATTGGGAATAAATTTTGTTGGTGACACGTAATTCAAGCCAAACAGCAGTTTTTTTTATTGGAAGAACACAATCTCAAAGTATTACTAGATTTTCACATTTACTATCCAAAGATGTTTATACGAAACTCCAAGAATATAGACAAAACACAACAAAATCATTGTCAACATAATAAGGGGACTGTAATTCTATTTTTGTTTGTAATTTTGAGCCAAAACACACAAAGGCGTCTTACTTGAAATTAACCTTGGATTTTGAACCAAGACAATTATTGTGTTTTTTGTGAACTGAGAGATAATTCCCAGTGTACGTATTTTGGTGACTAATAAATAACCTACGGCTTTGAATCCTGTTATACGTAATCCTAATTATACAGTCGTGAATAATGTCTTGTGTATAGAAATTCCCACACTTTTATTTCTTACGATAATATCATACTGGGGTGTAGGTGTTTTGTGTTTGGGTTTGTCTAAAACTATTTTAGTACCTATCTAGATTTGATATCTGTCTTAGTCATATTCCAGATCTAACATTATCATACACCTACGTATCTATTTATTCTAAATTTACTTCCAATTTCGTTTGGAAGGTTAATGGTTCCCCAGATTCTTACGAACGAGGTTGCAGGTTTAGGTAACCCATTAATGTGACCAATGAACTTTGGCGAGTGACGATAGTTCGTTTTTTAATCCCGAGACACGTATTCGACAGGTGTAATGTTAAACTCCGATACTAAAAAAGCAGGCACAACAGACTAGAAACATCAGATTAGTCTCTGGGATTAAAAAAGGAACTATAGATAACGGTAATAGAAAACGTCGTTAGGACACCGACAAATAATGACCCAAAGTAACCAACAGAATTTTGTAGTGGTTTTTGTAATCTCCTTCTAAAAGAAGAGACTTTTCGTTGGCAATAACATCAAAGGTAAGAAATAGCTTCATCATTTCAGCCGAAAGACGTCTACTGCTGGACATACCGTCATGAAGTCCCCCAATAACTACCACTTTGACTGATTTGTACTAGACGTATCCAACGGATCCCCGCGGCCTTCACCAGGTCATCGACCATCATTAGCTTCAGTACAGTATAAAAAGTTTCAACAACGTTGTGAACCTATGAAAGTATGCTGAGTGGCTACTAATTTTTTTTTTACATCACTCTGTTCACTGTGCTAAATATATTATATATTATTTTTTCACTGTTTATACGGTGTAGTAACTCAAAAATTCATTCACCTCACAACTCCAAGTATGTAAATTAAGTTCGTCCATCTAATCCCAGACTCACATTCATGTCTTGAGTTAAACAATTTGCGGCGTCGACTCATTACTACAGACTAACTATTTGCAGTACAACCAACTATCTAAAATGTAGGCCGAACTGCTAAACTACTCGGATTTGCTGTCTGATGTGTGTATCGCAGTATTTTGAATAAAGTTGGAGGATCACGTCAGTTTACAAGTTGGGTGTACTGTGGTAATTACAGTTTAATTGTGCGGTTATTCTTCCTTTGTGCAAAATAAAGAATGGGTCAAGAAGATAATGATCTTAAATCTACGAACTCAAAAATATCAAACAAGAGTGACAAATACAATACCTGATGAGATCACGCAGATTTGGGTTAGGTATCTCGGTAATCGATTACGGTGTATCAATGTCTGCAAATCTATTCGATTTTTAGATCGATGTCTCTGTACCGGATACAGATGAAAATTCTTTAAACATCTTTATACCGCACACTGAACTTAGATTAAAAACATTTGAAGAAGAAAAATCTGATCACACAACTCTCAAAACACAAACGAATGTAAAACTCAACGATTATAAACACAACAGTCAAAAGGAAACTCCATAAATAATTCAATAAAACTAACTCGTTGGAACCGAGTCTTTTATGTGTGCTATCAAAGGCAGCATGGTGATAACCACATGTATTCGCGTGTGAGTCGTGTGACGTCAGTGCAAATAGGAGAATGGGGGATATTGACTCTCTTTGACGGGAGCATGGTTGGGGAGTCAGGCATAAGAGATAAGAGTATTGCTTAGAGGAGTAAGGCTTGAATTCCTCGGAAGTGAAGATTGCTGAAATGGTGAAGTCATTTAAAAAAGTGCAAGGAATGGTGCGGTTTAATTTGCAAGAAAAGTGTTTCATGAAATTCAAAAAGACCAGAATTAAGAAGACGTTGCACAGAGGAAAGAACATCTTGAAAGTTTAGACTGAGCTTTGTCAGCTAAAAGTATACAGTTTTAAACATAGTTTTGTATTCGTAAAACCAACACTTAGTGCAATAATTATTGTAAAACACGTCTTCGTATTAAAAAAAAACATCGTTGCAAGGATCATAGCTGGTCGTTTTCCGTAGTTTCTGCTTATGCCCATGGGAAAAAGGCATGAGTTTATGTATGTATCCATATTTAAAAACTAGACTAAGCCAGGTCAAGTAGAAAGTAAAGTATTTTTTATAGATAACAAGGAAAGGGTTAATTGTATTCCAGAACGTAGATCCACGTAAGACACAGTGGCTTTTAAATTTTTTCTCTACTTTCGGGAACCAGTTAAGTTAGTTCATTTCAACCCGCCTGTCTTCTATAACTTGCACTCCACTCCATACAAGGGTGTCTACAGGTGCACCGATATTGTCGCTGCCTGTGATCTTTACACAGCTAGCGTGATGGTACGGCGGCCGCGAATCAATCAGACATTGCTTTCAAGTCTAAAAGAAAGAAAGATTCCTTTTATTGTGCGTCTTCATTTATGTAGTCTTGGTTAGAAAGAAATGGCGGGGGAAAAGAAGCGACGCTTTCTTGGGTGAAATATTTTATGGAGAAAAGTAATAATTTAATATTGGGTTAGCTTTTACGGAGATGATACTCCATGTTTGAGACGTCGTATTGTCATGAGCACTTTATAGTCTAGAAAATTATCAAAAATTCAAAAGCGATTCTCTCGGTCAATAATAATCGGAACTACAAGAGTATTATCTTGTAGTTCCGATTATTATTAACCACTTGCTGAAAATTTCGAATCTAAACACGAGTTGCCTTGGGTTTCCTGGAAGTTTTTAAATAGACTCCGGACTCAGGTAGGCCGAAGTAAAGAAGACCTGTTCAGGTGGAGATTCAAAGACGAATCAGCCCTTTTTAAATGTGGTGCTATCCCACAAACAATGCGGCACTTGATATCTTGTCCAGCGTGTCCTGTTGTTTACACGCTACAGGAGTTGATGGACGCTACTGAAAGTGCTAAGTTCGTAGTCAAATTCTGGGCTAACTTTATTTAGATTGCTATCGACACGCTAGGAAAAGAAGAAGGTAAGATAATACTAATTTTCTAATAGTAAGGATTCCTTAATACCACGTACATATGTTTGTTACAACTTAAAATGACAATCAATACAGTAGCCAAAAATACTTTTAAAAGTTGCTGATTGCAATATTAGATTTTATGACTATTCATAAGGTGGAGTTAATATCTCAAGGCATTAAGAATGTTTTCACAATATTGGATAAAAAAAAGAACGTGTCCCAATATAGTCTTAGTATTACTGTGCTTTTTGTTTTTAGTATTTTTTTTTAACTCTCAGTCTTTAATTACGGAGTCTAAACTATTTAAACCCAGAATTGACTTACTACTTCAGAATCTTTCAGTACGTAAATTCGGGGCATGATATAGATATAACGAAACAATATGATTTCATACACCTTCAGTTGTATCAAATAACATTTGAGATATTTATGAATCTTTCGTTTGTAAAAAATAAGTTTTATCTTTATTTTATCTAGAACTTCATTCTATTCAGCATATAATCATGTAACTAGATAAATTTACCAACGACATTTCAATTTACTTATTCAGCAAAAACATCGTGGATTTAAATAAAATTCACATTACATACACTTGGAGAGTGTCACGAATACAGATCATTACTCAGCCGGTCCTTTAGACTGAGATTAATAGCTACCATTAATTATTTTATTTTATTAATTTATATAGCGTCGCCTCGCCTCGCCTCTTAATTACCTGTATTGTAAGGTTAACGCAAGTAATTTCAAATCTAAGAACGTATATTAAGTTTTGAATGTAAGAGTGATAGATGATAGTCTTTTTGTACTCGTTTGATGCTGAAAACTTAATTTAATATAATATCTGAAATATGAATGTAGTTCGAAACTTCAGCAAGAAAAATATCTATTGCAATTTTATATGAGTCACAGTAGTCGAAGATTCGAAACCAGATGAGTGCTTTATTTTGTGTGAATTATTCCATCACGACTACTCTCAAAACGGTGATAGAAAAGATTGTGAGGAAATGAGCGTGACAGAACCGAAAAGTCAAAGACATGTGACATCTACCAACTCGCATTCGGCCCGCATGGTACGGCCCACTCATTGTTACAGAGAGGAGGATTGTGTCCCAGTAGAGCACATTATATACTGATCATGTATGTGTGTAATTTTTTTGTTTATGAAAAAAGGTTTTGTGGTCCAAATACTACATAGAGTTCCAGAGATTGGCACGTTCAATAAACAAACAAACAGAATAGCAAACAAATCTTCAGCTTTATTACTAGGACAGTTGGTGCCCTGCATTACCTGTCCCCTCCTACACAGAAATGAGGAAAAGGGGTCAGATAATGCAGGGCATTGACTGTACTATAGATTGTTAATTGACAAAATAAAGGGGACTGGTTTAGAGTTCTTTCGTAACTAGGCTGTTGATCTTGTTGTAATAATTAAAGACTCTATATTGTTTTTTTAAACGACCAATAACTACCATCATCATCATGCCCACCCTCTGCTTCTTATCCCAATTTATTTGTGGTCGGTACAACATCTCTTTTTTTTTGCACACTTCTCTATCAGTCGTCACCTCCGTAGTCACTCCTTTTCTATCAATATCATCATTCATACAGTTCATCCATCGCTTGTTTGGTCTCCTCTTAATCTTATTGCTGTCTACATTCATACTCAAAACTTTCATCATGACATTTTCCTTATTCCTCCGCATCACATGCCTGCAACAATAGCTACCAATTTATACAAGTAATATCCATTGCTAGCTCACTGAAATGCCAAGTCTGACTCCGAAATGTAACGCCTCAATGGTTTAGCATACAATAATATTACTCAGGCTAGCTGCATATCTTGGGGATGCTGAACCAAATTAAACGCTAGAGAAAGTATCTTGAATAGTAACTGTTGTTTTAGTGATAGCAACTACTGGGCAGTCAGTCAGTAATCTTACTATAACAGGCATAAGGATTTTTCTTAATTTTACTTTAACAATCTCGAATCCTATCAATGTTGAAGTTTATACTTAATATACTTAATAATAGGTATCATAAAGCTGAAGAGTTTGTTTGTTCGTTGGTTGAACGCTATAGTAATCTCAGGAACTACTGATTGGAATTGAAAAAAATATTAAGTGTTGAGTAGCCCATTTATTGAGGAAGGCTATAGGCTATATAACATCCCGCTACGACCAATTGGAGCGGAGCAGCAATGAAAAATGTTGCAAAACGGGGAAAATGAATTCATTTGAGAGCTTCCGTTGCGTGCGCACGGGCGATTCGATGCGACGGGGAGGGTCATAATAAGTCGCGGGCAGAAATTTTGTATTTATTATAAAGCATCATCATTGTCATCTGCCCAGCCATTTCCTATGTTGAGTTCGGCTTCCAGTCTAACCGGGTGCAAATGAATACTAGTATTTTACATAGAGCGACTAGCTTTTTCACTGACCTATAAATGAAGGTAGTTCAATATAAACGAAGAGTTACTGGTTTGCTCGCTTACTAGCGTCTTGTGTACAGACGCCACCAGGTCAAGCTACCCGAAACTGTCAATTTTTCCCAATGAACCTTGAACCTAATGCTCTAGAAATAAAGTCAAAAATCTATCAAAGAAATCTGACAGATTGTAGTAGCTTGATGTGTTGGCGTCTGTACCTTTTTTGTGGGTGGAAAATCATCAAAACCGTCTCCCGTTCTTTGTGACGGACTTTTACTGACTAAAACCCACCCGTGTTCATCGTTGCCTATATGCCAGGGCCACGGTAACTCTTTCGAACAAATCTCGCGACCCTGGCAGAGTCTTGTGTACCTGGGGCAAAATAGTATTTTACGATGAGAGTGTGCCTCATCAGTTCCCTTCGGTGGGTTCAATCTAATTGATGCTGCTTAACCCCGGATATTTGCGTGGCGTGCGGATCCCTCGGGACCGAGTAATATTGCCCATGAATATTATAGTGTTATGCATTGTTTAGTATTTGAGCTCAATATGATTACTTATTGTTATATTCTCTGGTGATTAATTTGGATTTGCATTGTGAGTCTTGTTTGTGGACTAGTATAAGTATATGTATTCACGTAATACTCAATTAAAGACCGCAGGCTTGAAGTTCCGAATTGATGATGGCAGGAAGCTCGCCCCATATTATATGGGAGTTAAACATAACTCTAAATATCTGTATACTACTTTTAGGTTCACCTATGCCTAAATCTTCTAACTAGTCTCGAATTTAATAAAATAGCTGGGTTAAATAAAATAGCTTTATTTTCCTTAAACACTTATTATTTAGTAGCACTCTTATCAAATCCTTAGTGAAATTATTGAATAGAGATCTATAAATTAAGTTTTTATTAGATACCTAAATAACAATCTACTAAGGTGAACTAAGATCGCTATCGATAGTGGTAAAAGAATCAGCTGGAAAAGAGTCCAGCCGATTTGTCGCTGGTGATTCTACTCTATATTTTGCCTGATATCTTTGCGATATCGTCGCTCCATCTTATGTGGTCTACCTGGTCTGTGAGTTGTGTTTAATTCAAACCAGGTCGTGGTGATTTTTATTCATTCATGGAGTATCAAGCTAGGATAGTTTAATAGGATGGGATTCTTCTATTTGGCATGATAGTGTAACCAATAAACATAAATAAAATCATATCCTTACCCTTAACGTAACTAATTGTGATACAACATTGTTCGTTTATGGACATCATGGTCAAAAGAAAAATCATGGCTGGTGAACTTAAAATTAAAAAATATTGCTCGTTAATGCCCCAAAAGGCTAAGCTATTCTTACATAAGACATACGGAAGTACGACGAATAGCTTGTAAAGTTCACTCAACTTCCATAGGGAGGCTCCTCTTGCCGATGATTGATGTCTGCAGTTGTATCTATGCTAGTTTCGCGGTAAACTATACTTGAGCGATGCACAATTTTGCGGGACGCCAGTGTGACGGAGAACTATGATTCTCACATTACACTATTTATGTTTAAGTACCAAGTAATAAGGTTCTAACCTACCATATATACAAGACCAGACTCCATTCTACAAAAAAAATCTAATGAAAAGCCCAATAACAGTTTGTCCGAACTAGGACTGAATGCTAAGGTACTCTAGGCGTTAGAAGTACTTCAATATTACTAATATATAAGTAATATACTGGTCTAGTCTCAAAATGATATTAGTCTGAGAGCCCTTTAGTCTTATTTATAGACTAGCGTCTGCCTTTAAATTCGACCACGTGTAATTTCTTGTTCTCCCCTCCCTGTCACATCGCATCGCTAACCCGTACTGTAACTTCGCTTCCCTTAGCATTCTTACTGAATTGTATGCTTTTTGCTTAACTCCTGAGCATTTTAGCGTGATGTTAAATAACATATAGCTTTCCTCAAGAATCGGGCTATCAAATGAAAACTGTTTTTTTTTTAATCGGTGGTTTCATAGATAAGCATTTTTCAGACAAACAAACTCTTCAGCTTAACTATTAAGAAAACTCTATAACCGAAATCTGTTCAACCTCTATCTATTACTTGTATTATTACATATTATACCTTTGATCCAAACTTTTGAGAAACAAGATTGTTATAAGTACTAGTTGGAACAAAAGTTGCTTGTTTTTTTTATCAGGATTATGAAAAGAGAAAATACATATTACTATAATATCTCTTCAAATATCTAATTAAATACACTGTTACTTCATTATGTTTGACAAATTCGTCTGCTCGGCAACGTAAATAATGCAATGGACGTTTTGAAATGGTCAAAATTAAAGACAGTACAATTGTTGTTGTGTAACACAAATTATCCCGCTGTGTCTGCGTGGGGGTTAGATTGTAGCCCGCTCTATTACACAGAGAGGATCTTGGACCTCAGTTCCACAGCCACTATTATAGGTTGTTTATACTTATGTTTATACTACGATCCATCTGCAAAGCTTTTTGATAGAATGTTAAAGTCTGAGTTTCCTTCTACCTATCAGTGGCGAGGTGTAATTTTTTCGAAAAGAGAAGCCGATGCGAAGTCGGCTTTAACTTACTGACTCATCAATAAAGAATACTTACTATCATTCTAAAATTAATATAGGAATATAATTAATTAAATACAATTAAATTGAACAGCTGAAAACCGAATAAAATATGCAATATTCCTCTATCTCGTTCTCGCTGACGCATTTTTCTATACCTGTCTCTGTCATAACCCGTTGTACAGCGGCTTGCTCGCGTACATATCAAGCGGTGCCACGTGACCTAAAGTGACATCATTACGGGATCGCTGTTGTATGAATTTTTAGTTCCCGATTATGACGTTTTGGCGCCGGGTTAATTTAGAACATTTATCTTTTGTTGTAATACAAAGCTATAAATAACCTTTTTTGTTGATTGAATGTTATGGTGAATTAAATACCCGTAGTGTAACTATATTTATTGACAATAGTAGCCACTATTTACATACTATTGTATTTTTAATAGTGATAGAGCTACCAATGCGAATCCCCGAAGGCAAGCCGGTAGGAATCGTGTTATATGGTGCTTTCGCCACTACTACCTATAACCTTCAAATCAGGAATTAACAGGCATCTTCTGTATTCGTTACAGATTATCAGTAGTGGCGTAGTGGCATCGGCTCCAACAACAGGTCTTGAGTTCAAACCCAGGCAGGCGCTTTAGTTTGTGGAAATTATTTCAATACCACTGCTCTCAAAACGGTTTAAGGAGAACATCGTGAGGAAACCGACATGTTCTGGAATCAAAAATGTGTCATCTAGCAACCTGCACTGGGCCCACGTGGTAGATTACGGCCCACTCCCTCTCACAGCGAGGAAGCCTGAGTCCCAGCAGTGGGAACATTATAGGCTGATTATGTTCTGTATTCATTTATTCTATGGTTGATATAACACCTGGCTAGATAGAAGTCAAGACCAAACGCAGGGGCTATACAAAAAAAATACTCTACTCCTTTCAAAGTCTTTCTTTTCTTTTCAAGGCTATGAAAGGAAGCCCTACATTTACCAGTCAACATCCACCTTTTATTGAACTTGCGTCATAAACTCATTGCATGAACTTTGCTAAAGTGATGTAGAACTCTGACGTCATCCAGTGTATGACACAAACGCCTAACAAGCTCAGCCTTGTTGGTCCCGCGGCCATTGTTTAGACCCGAACGGTACCGTCGCGTCGTACCAGTATTGGGTACCATTCACTTCGGATCACTTCGTGAATTCAAAATTCGAAGCGGTTGAAAGTGGATTCAATTTTGGAACTCCGATTAAGTTTCGTGTGACGTAGGTATTGTTTAGTTGGTGATGTCAGAGGTTAGGGTTTCTTTTAAAGCTAAGACAAGTATAAAACATAAACTAGTGAAACTTTACACATGTAGGTATGTATCAATATTCAGTGATAAAGTGATTATTTATTTATTTATTACTAGCGAAGCTTTCGTGGCTATGATTTCATTGTCTATGTCAGATATTTAAGTAACTCATAGCAAATTCATAAATAAAAGGTTTCATTGTATCGTTACACGTATGTACATAAACTCACACTTGTTCCTATAGCAAAAACTACAGAACGCTACCTGCATACCTTTTTTTTTTTTTTTTGATTGGGAAATCAGCAAATGATTTCTCCCGCTCTGGGCGGAGCGGGAGGGCGTGTCAGACTTTTACTGACCAAAACCCACCCGTGTTCCTTCAGTTGCCCGTGTAGCAGGGTCACGATATCTCTTTCGAACAATCTCGCGACCCTGGCAGACTCACCATTGTTTTGCATGGTTTTGACGCCTTGGCAAAACATCGAGATTTCATTATTATAAGTAAGCCTAAAATCTATCTAACATGTTGGAGTCGGCTTCTAGTCTAACCGGATGCTACCAGTATTTTACATGGAGTTGCCTATCTGACTTGCAACACCCAGTTACTGGGGACTACTTTATAAATATTTTTAGACATACATAAGTTTACGCCATGATTCCTCGAAGAGTTTGGCTGAGCTGTACCAACAGTACACTCATATTTCGCCATTTATGTTAAAATCCCATGTAATAGGAGGCGAGCCTATTGCCATCAAACAGGCACAAACCACCAAACTCTAGTCTGCTACTGCGAAATTTCATATAAAACTCAACAACCCACTTTGCCCGACCTCGAATCGAACCCGAAGGACCACATGTTCAGCAGTAGCACTTGCGACCACTGGAAAAACGAGGCACTAATTAATTAAAAACAATATAAAAACCGTATTCATAGCCTGTTCTTGGTCCTCAGAAACTACACTACTCAAAGAGTGTTACTCTTTGACTAGTGTAGTTTCTATACCTGCTTATGTACCTATAATGTGGGGTGGATAAAACAAAATGATCTTTGTTATTCTAAACATCTTTTGGTAGACCGTAGACCCTCTGTTCATAAAGTATGTTTTTCACGGACGAGGTGCTGTCTACCCTCCAAATAAAGTTAGCGCGAGTTCACCGGTATTTTGAAAGGTGAACGACTGGCGTGGGTAGAAGTGTACACCTGCCGGTCCCACCCTTCGGAATTGTCTGGCGTGACGATGTTGTGTATGAGAACTTCTTTTGTAGATAGAAAACTTGAAATAAAACTTGGAACTTGTGAAATGTTGTGACGTAGTTAATTAACGTTACAACGTTGGAAAATGTTTTAGAAGTGATACCTAAATAATTTTCTTATGTGGTTTTATTTATAAATTTTATAAAATACATGCTCTTTAGTAATACCTATTTCATTTTATTTAATTTCTGTTCAACAATTAAGACATTTTCCTCCTAAAGGATAACTAATTGATGAAAAAAGGAATTAATTACTCGCGCGTTCCCTAATAATGATTTATTTCTGCCCACCTACGAAGCTAAAGCAGTATGTGAAGATCGTAGCTGCAGGTGGCGTTCTGTTCTTTCTGCCTACACCCGTGGGAAAAACGGATGAGTTTATATACGGTGACATTGTAGTCGTCTTATAAAGGTTGTCCACTCAATGTATCCGACATAATATACCTCTAGGCATGATTAAAAAAATGTTACCATTAATTAAGATAATAGGTCTAATAAAAATAAATAATGCATTAGAATGATAAAACATTCTGATATTAATGTTTAGGTACGTATCAGATGGTAGAGAACATACCTACCGAGCGCACGAGTCGACTAGATCATTCCATCTCCATTTTCCAGGAGATGAAATATCAATTTCAGACTACGTCATGCGTCATCATAATGAATAACATTTTTTTTGAGCTATTCAAATTCTTTTTTTTTCTTATAGATGTGTAGTAGTCATTGGATACATATAGTAGGCTTAGAGTTGCAAAGGACTCGAGTCTTCGAGTCCTAATTTTAAAGACTCGACTCAATTATGCAAGACTCAGTGTACTCAATAAGCTCGGAGTCTACAAGTAACCACTCAAGTCTTAAAAAGGTCAAGTCTTAACAAGGACTCGAGTCTTCAAAAGGGCTCGAGTTTTAAAAAGGACTCGAGTCTTAAAATGAACCCGAGTCTTAAAGAAAAACTCGGAGCATGAAGATGAAACTTGTACCTCATCATTCGAAAAGACTCGAAAGAAGGTCATAAATTCAAATTAGTGGTTATGATGTAACTTTGCGTACAAAAAAATCTGACGAGTTATTCGAGTTTTTTCGAATACAAGACTCGAGTTCATTTTAAGACTGGAGTCGTTATTAAAACTCGAGTCCTTTTTAAAACTCGAGTCCCTTTTTTAGACTCGAGAATGACTCGGGCTCGGCTTGACTATAGACTCCGAGCCTTTTGAGCACACTGAGTCTTGCATAAGTGAGTCGAGTCTTTAAAATTACGACTCGAGGACTCGAGTCCTTTGCAAGTAGGCTTCCGTTGTAAGACGATTAAAATGTCACGGTGTATATGTATGTACCCACCTACTTACTGTGATTAGGTGTGATAACTGTGACTAAAACTTCAATTATTAAAAATAACACTAACATAAAACACAGAAACGTAGGACAACCAACGTAGCCGACATAGCCCGAAGAATTGCTAACTAAAGTGGCAGTGGGCAAAGCACATTACTTGTAGAAGCAAGCACGACCGCGTACCAGAAGTCGTAGAGTTGGAAGACCTCCCACAAGATGGATCGATGACCTGGAGAAGGCCGCGAGAATCTGCTGAATGCGGGAAGCACAGAATCGATCGAAGTGGTGGTGCTTGGAGGTGACCTATGTGGTGATATTTTTCGGCTTAATTAATGACGATGATGATGAATAATGAAATCCTTCTTAGTATCAACCCACGTTCAGAATAAAACTTACACAGTAAGTATTTTTCTAAGTCCAAAAAGAAACAAGAAATATTCCTACGTTCTACCCTCAGCCGCCCCGCCTTAACCTGCCGAGTTTATAAGGGGCACCCCTTATTCCGGCCATAATTGTACAACAGATTATAAATTAAGCCAGGTGGCTTAATTAAGTGTAGCCTTTGCATTAGGGTGGTCATGATTTTGGGGAGACTTGTTTTATGATGGATGTTTGGATGTTTGCTGCACATAGGGTTTGGATGCTGTGTATGATGGATTGTTTTTTTTATGGACTTGTGTTGTGGTTATGAAGTAATGGGACACCCCAGTTGTGTTTTCAACTGACCTAGATTGGGGGATGGGTTTCTAATATTTGAATGATCATAAATGGTTCGGGTATTGATCTGGAACAGTGATTCCCAAAGTTAGTAGACTGTAGATTCAACTGCTCGTCATGGAGAAAAAATGAAGGACTGTTCAAAATAGAAAAATAATTCAGTTAGAATCAAAGATTTTATTTAGAATCAAGGAATGTCACGTCAATGAGAAGTATGTAAGTATTTGTTTCCTATGTTTTGTCCTTATACAATACTAGCTTCTGCCCGCGACTTCATCCGCGTTGAATTTCTTGTTCCCCCGACCCTTCCCGTCGCGTCGAATCGCCTAACCATGCGATTTTCCCCGTTTTTGCAACATTTTTCATTACTGCTCCGCTTTTCTTGGTTGTAGCGTGAATTTATATAACCTATAGCCTTTCTCGATAAATAGGCTACCCAACATAAAAATAAATTTCAATTCGGACCGGTAGTTCCTGAGATTAGCGAGTTCAATCAAACAAACAAACTCTTCAGTTTTATAATATTATTAGTATATTAGTATAGATTATACTAAATATTAGTATCAAATAATGGCCACTAAGCCGGTTAGACTTGAAGCCCCAACATACTTGGGAAAAGGCTAGGCAGATGGTGACATAGCTCCAGCATCTAAATCAATTTTAGGCAACAGTCTAGAACAGCTATCAGCAACTGCGAGCCAAAGTTTCGTGAACTGCTTGCGATCAAACTATTTTTCTGTGACGTATTTTCAGATAAATCAATAGGTTCTTCACATGATATCGTCCTATTTTTCAATAACCACCCAACATTCTTCGCGACCCGCAGTTTAGGAAATGCTGATCTAAAAAAGTTGAACAAGACAGGTGAGGTCTTGGCGTTATTTTTCCATTCATGAAGATATTGTATTTTTCTTGGTATAAAAATATTAACATTTTACCTACTACTAGCCCAGGTTTACCCCCGTGGCAATACAAGTCTGCCCTCATTGTTCTTTTAACATTATTTTTAATGAGCCTTCGAACATAACCTTAAACATATAAAAATATGTTTCAATTTTTCCTTATACTTTTTTACTCGTCCGAATTATTCAATCAAAAATGTAAAAAAATACGTTTCACCTAATTCTACACGTGCTCGCGGAAGATGGAAGCAGTGAAGGGAGGCTTTTGCCCACTGCTGGGGTTGTGAGATTCGTTCGAAAGAGTTACCATGGCCCTGGCATATGGGCAACTGAAGGAATACGGGTAGGTTTTAGTCAGAAAATTCTGACACGCCCTTCCACTCCACCCAAAGCGTCAAAAGTCATTTGATGATTACCCATCCAAAAAAAAAGGCTTATGCCCAGGAGAGGGCCAGTGAAGACTAGTAAAAAAAAACCTACATGAGCACTTATGAAACGCCAGAAGTAAGGCACAGTTCCAAATGGTCCTTTCTTAAGAAACTCCAAGATGACTATTTTATAAAAATAATTACGGTCCCTTTTTATCTTATAATCCCTTAAACCATGCCCTCCCTAACTTTATCTTAACCAGGTACTTGTTAACTGTCACCTACACAAAGTTAAGGGAATAACAACGATTGTCCAAACAATTATCGTTATCCGTTACATGAAGCAGAAGCCTTCTGAGGGGGTAAACAGGGAGGGGGGGCAATGTGGTAGTTAGCGGATGAACTTGCGGTTAAGTTTCGTTACAATAGGGATGGCTTTGGTTTATTTATACTGTTTTACTTTATAACCGTGAGTTTTGCAATTTTACTTACGGTTATCGTTACGAATGGTCGATAAATTATTTTATTTCTGTAAGTTGATTTGTAGAAACACTTTTACATGTCAATCATTGAAACTGGGTGAGGTCGGCGTTTCCTATCTGACTACTCTGAGAAGAAAGGCCAAAACAAACCCAGGGGTCTGCCAAGGTCCTGAATTTGTTCGAAAGCGTTACCGTCGCCTCGGCGGCGACCTCTCGCGTCCGGCCCTGGTGCGAGCCATGGTACGGAGCGAGAGGAAATGGGAAGCTGTCACCTCCTTCTGCGAAGCAGTAATGCTCGCGAAGGAGGAGGCGGGGCGCGTGAGGGAGTGGCAGTCTCTGCGCCCTCACGTCCCTAGCCGCCGCAGGAGGAGACGCCCCGGGCGTCGGGAGTCGATTGCGGACTCCCGGCCACCGTAGGCGCGAGCTTGCGGGTGGCGAGCAATGGGTAGCTCGCCGCCCGGTAAGGACCAAGCTCGGGTCGACGGCGCGCAGTGTTCCACGCGCGCCTCAAAGAGATGTCAGCAGCAGTGTAGGGATCTACTAGGACCGATGCCTGCCGGGGTCGCGTGATTGTTCGAAAGAGATACCGTGACCCTGGCACATGGGCAACTGATGGAACACGGGTGGGTTTTAGTCAGTAAAAGTCTGACACGCCCTCCCGCTCCGCCCAGAGCGGGAGAAGTCATTTGATGATTTCCCATCCTAAAAAAAAAAGCGTTACCGTGGCCTTGGTATAGGCAACTGAAAGAACATGCGTGGGTTTTGTCAGTAAAAGTCTGACACGCCCAAAATTTCTACCCAAAAAAGGAGTTACAATCTCTTTTAAAGTACAGACATAATCTTGGTCAGTTCATGTGAAGAACATGTAGGATGTTGTTGATTATTACAAAGCTCAGATCATGTGAAGACCAAATATTAGTATAAGATTGTTGTTGCTAACAAAAAAAAAGTAAAGTTCTGTTGACTGCCTACGCATATTTTTCTATATTCTATGCTTAATTTATTGTCTCTATTTAATAACAACAAGTCGCTCTTGTTGAAAAGCGCTGAAGTTCTGTCTCGTATAGGGTCGTAGCATTATGATAAGCGATCGCTCTTTTTCGTGTTTGTGGTTCCCCAATGCGTTCTTTTTTGTATTTGTGTTCTTTTTTGCGTTATGTTTATCGCAAATAAATGTATATTCTGTTTAAAATTCTACTAGTGGTCAGTATAGTGGGACTAGTCGACGCAGGCAATGAAAATTGAAGTTAAATGTAGCTGTAGATTGTGAAAAGCGGTTGTCAACAAACACATTCTTTAAATCCAATTGAAACAATGTTCTGGACAAAGTTTTTATTGGCTTACGAAACTATTAAGTTGTATTGGTAAGGTTTCCTTCCCGGTTTGTAAGTCAAAATTCGGAATATTTTTCTTTCAAATAAAAAAAACTCAGAACTTAAGTATTCAATGATAATTATTATAGGACGTAAAGAAGGAATCTAACCCACCCACACAGCGCCCGCGTGGTAGATTAGGGCCACTCTCTCGGAAATACGTGGCCTGTGTCCCAGCAGTTAATGTTCCCAACATTAAGAGATTATTGTATTTTTATGCTATAGGATGTAAAGGTCTCCTTCGCTAAATTATGGGGTAGAATGAAATATACGCAACGTATTTACGTTGCGCTTATATTAATAAGCGAAATAATTATAGAGGATTAATTTTTCATGAATGCAAATAAAAAAGAAATAAAAAATGCGTTTATTGGCATGATATCATTAATAAAACTGACAAATAAAGCAAAAAAACAATGTTAGTAATACCAAAAGGATCTCAGCTCAGCATAATGGCAGATGGCAACACAAGGTGTGCCACCTACTGCCAGGGTCGCGAGATTGTTCGAAAGAGATACCGTGACCCTGGCACATGGTCAACTCTGGAACACGGGTGGGTTTTAGTCAGTAAAAGTCTGACATGCCCTACCGCTCCGCCCCGAACGGGAGAAGTCATTTGATGATTTCCGATTCGGAAAAAAAGGCGTACCGCTGATTTTCAGCTGTAACCCAAATTATGATGTTTCTCTAGTATTGTTTTATAATTGCGTATATTCAAATATATCCACAGAAATCGTGCAATCAAAGTCAAAATAAAACGCAATCACAATAAACAACAAACAACTGCGCTAAAAGATAATAACAACAATCTGTATACGTCACTCCGTCACTGTGTCAATAAGGACCTGTTTAGCATGTCGCACCTCTTTTCTCACACTATCATCTCGAGCCTTCCATTTAACGCCAGCTTCATCTTCGAGAACACGATCTTTCATCGCATAATCAACATTTCTCCCTGAAGCCATAGAAGAATTTGCAGAAGCGAATCACCTCCAAATGTATTCAAAGTGCTTACAATTCTTGGGCTTAAAAACACGCTACACAGAGTAACTTATATTACTTAGTTCTATTTTTCCGATGCAAATATTTAGGGATTGATGGAATCCAACAGAAATACCGCCACACTAAATTGAGCAAAAGCGAGGCCATATCATGTCATTAATTGGCTATACAGGTGATATGAAATCAAACTCTACTGTTCTTCAACTTTCGATAACGGTTGTCGGAAATAATTGCTCACCAATTTCGTTTATATTTATATGAAATCCCTTGTGGCATAAATTGCTTCTTTTCTGATAATTTCTTCAATGATCAAAACTATCTCCACTCGGTCATCGACAAAATTGACGTGTAGCGCTGCATCAACATCGAACAAGAGTTTCCCGTCTACAAAGTTTTATTATTCTTTGCCACAACCTAGTGAGTGTGTTTATTCTCCCGTGACAACACTGCCACAGATAAGCAACACTCTTGTTTATATAAATTACTCTTACATAAACGTCATGTTCCGACGGAGACGAAATGTGTGAGATCAGTGATGAGTAACTGTCATCTGTGCTTGTGTGTCTATTATGAGCTTTTACAAGTACGTCTTTTTTGACAAATAGATTCATGCTACGGTGGATTTTTTTGTGCAGTATGGGAGTTTGAGAAATAGTCATGATATCCATCAGTAAATTGATGAATGACACATCAAAACGTTAAAATAAAATGGCAACGATTTTTGTACTATATACTTAGAGGGTAATTCATTGACCTATATGTCAATATCTAAACTGTCTAAATACATTGAAATTTATGAGTATTTTAATACATGACTATTTACTTAGTACGGCTCATAATATGTAGCATATTGTTTTTCTTTTTTTTTTCTCAGTTTGTTTTAATAATGCTAACAGTAATTTACCGGCCCTACCCAAATGTCCATTCCTCGGTATTGTTCGTCAAATCGTTGATCTGCTTAAATTCTGAGTTGAACTGCACGATTACTCACAAATGCGTGCACTGTCTGTACAGGTCCCCTCACACTAGACAGGTGGTTTTTTCCTCAAAAGACCATATAAGACACCAGTCTACATGCTCTTAAAATGATTTGACCAAGATTATGTCTGAACTTTAAAACAGAGTGTGGCCACTGAGTATGTTTCAGCCGTTCTGACTCTGATAAACAAATACATTTATTTTCATATCTCTCTCTTTTTTTCATTTATCATGAAAATAATTAGTTTAATATGGTTGTTTTACTACTGTGATGTTATCATTATCATGCCTGTATTACAATTTTTGGGGTCGATGCAGCATAGCTTTTCCTTCTGTACTTCTTTGCGTTAGTCGTTATCTCAGTAGTCAGCCTTTTTAGGGTTCCGTAGCCAAATGGCAAAAACGGAATATTCGTCTTAATATTCCCTTATAGATTCGTCATGTGTCTGTCCGTCCGTATGTCACAGCCACTTTTTTCCAAAACTATAAGAACTATGCTGTTTAAACTTGGTAAATAGATGTATTCTGTGAACCGCATTAAGATTTTCACACAAAAATAGAAAAAAATCAATAAATTTTGGGGTTACCCATACTTAGAACAGAAACTCAATTTTTTTTTTTTTCAATAATCCCATACGTGTGGGGTATTTTTGGATAGGTCTTCAAAAATGATATTGAAGTTTCTAATATATTTTTTTTCTAAACTGAACAGTTTGCGCGAGAGACACTTCCAAACTGCTAAAATGTGAGAGACATTTTAGCAGTTTGGAAGTGTCTCTCGCGCAAACTGTTCAGTTTAGAAAAAAAATATATTAGAAACTTCAATATCATTTTTCCCTGTAACTTCTAAAATACGAGAATGATAAAACTAAAAAAAATATATGATGTACATTACCATGTAAACTTCCACCGAAAATTGGTTTGTACGAGATCTAGTAACTAGGTTTTTTTTAATACGTCATAAATCATAAACCGCAATTTACCTTTCATTCAATCAAGTCAAATATATTTTTTTTAAATCATGTCATAAACATAAACATTATGCATAAACCCTTAATACCTACAAGTTTGTACGGAACCCTCGGTGCGCGAGTCCAACTGGCACTGGCCGGTTTTTTTACTCGTATCATCTTGCATACAGTCCATCCATCGCTTTATAGGTCTGCCACTATAATTAAAGCCATCCACATTCAAATTCACAACTTTACTCACGTCGTATCTAAAATCAATTCCAAATTAGTTTAGAACGCCAGTGGAATACATAATATTCGTTCCAATTGTAAACTACAACGAAATAATACACTGTTTCTGTTTCTACAAAATCGATGCGATTTGTGAATTCCAATACAAAATCAAAAGTCATACAGTTATTTCTAACAAAAGCATTATCAACATTATCCCAGTAGCAGTTATTCTGAACAATTACCTAATCGCAAACACAGCAGCCATTGTTTACTATAACGAGATACATCCAGTAACAACCAGTTATAATCGGCTATAACTGGATCGATTAGGTTCGGTTGCGCGATATTAGTAACACCGCTATTTCATTTTGGCGGGAGCTGTCAAATGCAACGATTTTGAGTACTCATGTTTATAGTTGATGGGGTGCCAAATAATATGAGAGTCGGTGTAAAATGTTATCCTAAAATTAAATTAATATCAGGCGAGGGATAATATCATAGCTAAAGTTGGGGATTATACGATAAAAATATACCAACATAGAGATTAGACAGAATTAGTATTTCATTAAATATAAACCGTTAGATTAAAAGATTTTATCGAGGTTACATTTGTTAACTAAAAGCTACGATATAGCAATTCATTTATTAAATTTTTTATTCAAAATCATCCTCCGGTTTCTTACCGACTTGATAGCCTCATTTTCCGCAATTTTCCGGCCGACCGCAAATATTATTCGATCACATCCGAATCCGATCACATACACATCCGTAGTTTGTAAATTAAAATCACAATTGTATACCAAAATAAAATATACAGTTAAAAAGCTGAAATAAATGAGATTTTTTTTTAAATTAATTTTGAGGGTACATGTTAGTTATGTTCGTTCTGGGTACTACAGTACCTCTTGGCGCTCTACAGGTTACTAAAATTCAACTATATCTACTTATATCATTGAGTGTTTAACTAGGTATATCTAACGACGCTTACTTATCTTTTCTGGTGATTGTACATACTAAGGTGAATTCTATTCTATTCTACTAACAGTTTGTCAAATAAGAATCACAATATAACAAAGTTTATATTAAGAGAATCTCACTACTCTAAGATGCTGTTTCTAAATGGAACTTGAAAGCAAAACACCCTCATCACAAATCAGATAAAATGCAAACGAAATGAATAATGAACCCAGCCAAATCGATTATTAATGCAAACAAAATCACAATTATATTAGAAAAAATCTTATCGAACATCACTCTCCTAAGTCTATTACTCACAAAGGCAGATTAAGGCAGATTAAATCACATTAAGTATTTATTTTGCACCACTCTCTTGTCATAGCTTTATTCTAACAACTCGTAATTTGTTCTGAATTTCTGATGCTATTTTTTGTTGTAAGTCCTTAGAGTCGAATTAATCTATACTATGAGTTTCCTGTTTGTTGTTGATAAATTTTGTACATACACTGATATATTTGGAAGTAATTAAATCATCTGCGCTCGCGTCCCTTCGTTTGTCATAGACCATAGATAATTGTCTGTGGCATGGACAAGCGATTTTGGAGCGTCGGGTCTAGGTGGATCATGTATTCAATTGTTAATTGTAATAATTAATACTGATTTCATAAACATTTTAAGTATATTTTATCCTTTTTTTTATATATAGTAATAGTTTTCAATGTGGGATTCATTGTTATGTCCGTAAGTGTGTCCGTGGCATCACACCGGGCCCTATCAGAATACCAGCGCTGCGGTAGTTGTTTTTTTTTACAAATATCGCAGCATTATGCTGAGATAGGAGCCTTTTTGGCCTCGCACAGGTCTTACTTTTTTATATTTTTTAGCTTTTAGAAATATTATTTTGTTATCTGTATGTTAAATGTAGAAATGTTCCTATGTTCTTTTTTATTGTTTTATGTCCTGTGCGTGTCCCAAATAAAATATTTTTCTTTCTTTCTTTCTAGATTAAGAAAGAAATCTAAATTCTATTTATCAAGAACTCTTAGAAAAATCTAGTTTTAAAATGGTAATGTTTCAACAAAAGCTTATATTAAGGTGAACTCCCTAAGGTTTGTCCAAATATAATCTCTTGGTTATATTAAAAATACAAATATAACAAAGATAAGTGGTATTGATGATTTTAATGATAATATATTCGTAACTAGTGAAAATCATTATTTGATCGACATTCGACCTAAGGAATACTGAGCATTAATTTGCAAAAAATTTTGATTTTTATTTTATCGTTATATCTTCTGATTTAAATACAATCCACAAACTAAGACTAAAATAAATATATTATGTATAATTAAATATACAATTAAATAAAGGTAAAAAATAGGTGGAAGAGCTCACTGGGCATCAAAGAATTCGTCCGCATCATTTTCTGTGGGAAAAGTGCCCAGAAGGCTGGCAGCATTATCACGTTGGATGGCAATGCTGATTCTTTGACCTAAAAATAGGCCAACCCTCTGGTCACATGAAGAATCAACCAACCGCTTGGCGATGTCCTGGAAATTTGCAAAAACGTGAAGAAAATTTTAATTTGAACGGCTCATAGAGAGCATTTACCGACCCGCAATGGGCCCACGTGGTGGATCACGGTCTACGGCTCACTTCCTCTCACAGACATGGGGCTGGAGTCCCAGCAGTGGGATCATGGGCTAACTATGCCCCTTATTAAGAGCAGTAATCTATCAAGAATAATGTGGCTTGAATAGAAACGTAACAGTAATTGTTAGCAATGACATGCTCTTTGCATTTAAGCTGTTATATTAAGCCACCCCTCTGCAACAATCTCAATGAGGGACGAATGGTAATTATTTTTTGAAGCTGCTCTGAATCTTGCTAGAGGATTTTTTATGGAATATTTTGAGTTTTGATTTGATATACATGGTGTAAGTTTTTATAATATCTGGTGTAGGTTATAATTTATTGTTTGCTGTAGGGGCAGAAAACAATTAATATTTCAGAGTGCCACCAACTTATTTTTTTAACACTCAACTAGCAAATAATGTATGCACGTCAATTTGTTACTATAACAAAAAAAAATGCTCGTCTAATTATATTACCTACTAGCGTCTGCCCGCGACTTCGTCTGCGTCAAATGTTTGCTCCCCTGACCCTTCCCGTCGCATCATATTGCCAGTTTTCGTTAATTTTTCATTGCTGCTCCGCTCCTTTTGTATGTAGCCTGATGTTATATAGCCTACTGCCTTTCTCAATAAATAGGCTACCCAACACTAAAATGATTTTTCAATTTTGACCGTTCCTGAGAATACCGCGTTCAACCAAACAAACAAACTCTTCAGATTCATAATATTAGTTTAGGTAATACACTATATAGAAAACTTTGTCATCATTTATGTTCACACAATATTATGAGACATTAACTTTATTTTCGAGGCTAATGCTAAAGTATCTGTACCTAGATAAATTAGTAGATTACTTAGACTTCATATTCTACTCAGCTTTGTGTTTTCGTTAAGTTTCAAATCATCAATCTTAATCTATTCCATATCGCAACTAATCAAATCTCTCGATGTTTTATATCATCATCAACCTTTAGTTGTTCAGTATTGGAAATACCAGTGTGCTTAGAGAACAGCAAAATTAGCCTTTAATATTCACACTGGGTCACAGGCTTCCTTTTTGTCTGGGAGTGGGCCATAATCCACCACGCGAACACAGTGCGGGATGCCATCAGTCTTCAAATTTCTGGTAATATGACATACAGGTATCCTCACGTTTTTATTTACGGCTTTGAGAGCAGTGGCGATGAAATAATTTATACGAAAAAGCGCGAGAGAAAGAGGGGGCTAGATGATCTGTCCGTGTACTATGATGGCTGGAAAGACTTGGGAGGGGCCTTAACCCAGCTGTGGAACAGTATAGGCTAAATACAAAAAAAGACCCTGCAGGATTTGAACCTATGAAATTGTTAATCGCAACTGTTTCCAGTGGGCTCATCATTTCAGCCGCAAGACGTCCACTGCTGGACATGGGCCTCCCCCAAGCACCGCCAATTTGACAGGTACAATTTTTTGGGGGATTTGCCATAATCGCCACGCTTGGCAGGCTGGTTGGCGATCGCAGTATGGTGGTAAAATGCATAGAGAACGCTGTTGCCCATTCTCTAGTAAGTCCCTTAGTCGTCTCTTACGACACCCACGGGAAGAAATGGGGTGGTGCTATTCTTTACGTCCGGAACCACACGGTACTTCCAGTGATCTCAAACGTTTTCATTTCACATTCATCAATTAATTGTTACCAACAGAAAACTCTTCAAGGTGAAAAAGTTGCTTGCGATCTTGCCCCGTACCGTGAGCTATTTTCTCACAGAACCCATCGTTGGGGCAATAAACCGTTTATGCCTTCCGGCGCAGTCAGCAGTCAAGGTTGAAAGCATCGTTATGCATACGATATTCAGTAGTTTACTTTGATTCACGGTTTTATGGAGATTCTTTGATATCTATTGCGTTTTTTGTATCCATGACATGTGCTATATCAGGTAGTATATCATCAGTGTATGATGAAATTGAAATCAGGTTTTAATGAGAAAATTATATGAGTGATTGTTGATGGATATTCTCATTCGCATTGACCTAATATTCGTGTGGTTTATAGGTCAGGCGCGCCCAGTCATAGCTCCGCTTATAGATGGTGAAGCTTTCGTGGCTATGATTTCATTGTCTATGTCAGATATTTTAGTATCTCATAGCAAATTCATAAATAAAAGGTTTCATTGTATCGTTACACATATGTTCATAAACTCACACTTGTTCCTATAGCAAAAACTACAGAACGCTACCTTCTTGACGTGCGTGTTGACCATGGAGCACAGATGGAACAGTGCGGGACACAGCGGACAGCGCCGCATTAGACGAACAAGCGAGCACGTACCTTACATATTACTTTTGCCTCGTTTAAGTTCATACATCTGGTTATCCACGCGTTGCCAGTACTACGCACCTGACCTTTTTGAAGAATATCACTAATAAGATCACTATAAGTTCTCCTAGGGCGTCCCCTACCGGCGTTTCCAGTCACATCTGCCTTGTAACTTCTCAATAGTACCTTTTGATAATCTCTCAATATGACCAAGCCATCTATAAAATTTCTTGTTACACAATTTCGACAAAATACAAAAAATATATACAGGTACACAATAGAATGACCCTGAAATACTAGCTTTATGCTAAAAGATACCCTTTAGCGAGCAAATACCAGCAGAAGTTAGTATTTTCATAATTCCAATTAGTGAGGATCAAACCGACTCTTTCTTTTACAAAGTCGCCAATTTGTAACCAACCGCTCACACTGCTGCTATACAAAATATTGTATGTCAAAAGAAAAAACATGAAAGCACACATTCCCACGAACACAAAAATATACGTACCGTGGCTCGTCTGCCTAGAGTCACATTTAACGTAAGCAAAAACCTTTGAGGTATGTGGCATCTCACAAAAATGCGCTAGAGAAACATACGCAGCCCCGTCCGAGTGAGACCGGGTCATGTGCGGATGTTTTTCAAACCTATTTGTAAAAATTTCCCGCTCCAATTGGCGGATTGTCAAAATACGTATAAACAGTTATCGGATGCTGGGCTATGCTGGCCAATAACTGGACCAGCGCCGGTTATGTTTGGTTAACTCGATTTGCGTCGGATGACAACAAAGATATAAATTGTTGCATTCGCTCTTACCGTATTGAGACCGTATCAAAATCAAAAGTCATTTATTCAAACTAGGCTGAGAGTCAGCACTTTTTGAACGTCAAAGTTACATAAGACAGTCCCCGCAAAACGCCCGCCCTTCGACACTTCCTAGTGCTTTAGCTGGGAAGAAGAAGTGGCGGAACAAACTCCCCAGCAGCACAGCTATCTGTTAAGTTAGAACTTGATTCTATATAATTATCGTGTGATGCCGGACTTAAAGAATAGCACCATCCTATTTCTTCCCACAAGAGTCGTAAAAGGTGACTAAGGGACTTACTAGAGAATGGCCAGTAGCGTTCTCTATGCATTTGACTACCTTACTGCGAACGCCAACCCACCTGCATATCGTGGCGATTATAGCAAACCCTCCTCTGGGAGAGGCCTCGATATTTTTACGTCCATCAAAACATCATCACCATCATTTCAGCCGAAAGACGTCGACTGCTGAACATATGCCTCCACCAAGCACCGCCACTTCGACCGGTTCTGTACTTCTCGCATCTAACGGATTCATGCGAGGTGTCAAAACGAAGCAGAAATGTTCGTTTATGATAAGGCGAATAAAACGGTTTAAATCTTTGGATAAAGGCTTCTGGAGACAGTCGCGATGCGATTCTAAAGTAACAATTTCCACAAAGTTTTCATAGAAAATGTACTGCTAGATTCTTAAAAAGGTGGGAGCCTTAAAAAGGTTAGATAACAAGGTTACGTATATATAACACCTATGATCCCTAAAGGCGTTGAGAGGCATATTGTCTGGCTCCCACGTTCAGTGACAGTAGCGAGTCCTATGTATGAGATACAAAACAGACGTATTGTTATTTATAGAGCAGTCTTGAAATTGTTTTTCCTTATCTGATATTCCACCCTAAATCATTAATCTTAAAGCGTTCCAGGAATCTTTCTTTTAACATCCAATTACTTCTTGAATAAGAAAATCAAATAACTTATTTGGATTTTCCAGGACAAATCTCAGTATCCGTTTCCTATTAAGCTTTTCAGTCAAATTACTTGAGGGAACTCTCATCTTTCCCCCATTTCTCGGAACGAGCAAAATCAATTAGTAATTCTATATGAAACGTAAATAAAATACTAAAAATGTTAAATAAATCTCGTCATAAAGAAAACGTTTGTCCGAATCAAATAAAAGTATCATCTTAGTTTATTGAAAGAAGAATCGGTGCAAACTACGTGACCCGATTATAGTCTCTATCTCTTTGATTATAAAAACGATTATTGTTTCAAAAGTTGCCGCTGGAAATTTTTCATTACTCCTCTAGATTCATTTTGGTACCACGTTTGTTTTGTAGTGTGGTGCACGTGAAAAGAGAAGCGACTCAAATACTTTTATGTTGTAAAAGACATAAAATCAAAATTAGTAATAAAAAGCCAAGTATAACTATTGTCCAATATTCAAGTCGGTAAATATTAAAGACAAAATGTTTGATTATAAATAGACCATACAGCTTGTGATGATTTCTTTAATTTTATTTAAAAAACGAATCTAACTGATATGTTTTATAGTAAAAACAATTATCATATAAACAAGATCAAAGCAAACAAAATACCTGATGATTCCTCCATGCTTAGATGGCTTATATAACCAAAATTTTACCAAGAGCTGTTGCGTCTGCAGTCATAATCATTATATTCGTCATTGTAGGATATAATTCACATCAACACCATGCGTTAATTTCCACGTTTGATTCATCTTCATTAGAGATGAAAGAGCATCTAATTATACCCCAAACAGCTCAGTTAATAAATTAGACTGGGCGGAACGAATTTCATGAATATTTAGAATCTACAAATGTTCAGATTTCATAGGTCAAGTTAGGAAAAAAGTTAGACCATCAATCATAACAAATTACGGACCTATTTCCAACAAAAACGTTGAAAATAATGGAACTAAACCATAACTTCTCAACACTATTAATTTATCAAATGATTCGCGACTACTATTCAACCTTTGTTCAAAACTTTCTAACGTAAAATCATAGTTTACAAGTCTAATGTTTTAACCGTTTTTAATTAAATCAACAAAGTAAATTATTAGCCGAGTAAGTTTTTGGAACAGTTCCAAATTCTATATTAAAATGTACGTTATCTTCGCATAGTAAGCGACCAAATTAATAAACTTGAAATTAGATTTTAAAATGTACTGCGAACGTTTCTGGAATCTTTTGGGGACGGAAATCGTATTATTTTCTTCCATTGTTACTTTGTTACCAAAATATGTTTGGGATATTAAATGAATTATTATTGGATAGGAACATACGATGATGGATTCAATGATTTGAATGTCTAATTTCTGATTCCAAATAAACTACTTATTAATAAACTTAAATATATACATATATACTACACCTATATATAGCAGTGAATAATTCCGAGCTGACATGAATGAATGAAAATGTTACAGAGGTAGCGAATGAAGCCAAAAGAAGCCGTGAATGAAAAATGTGAAAAAATATTACAAAAGCTCGAAACCACTGGAAACCGAAAATACACGAACAAAATAAAATAAACCTATCGTAGTCCAGCTGATAGAAAGACACCGGCACAGTTCCAAACCACTCGCATTACACAAATCAGCATACCAAATTACACTATTGCAGCACTAAAGTGGATGAAAGGTAAAATTACTTATAATACTACCTTCCCATCCAAATCAACTTGCAGAATTCTAATCAACGCTTTATATTCACTACACAAATCAAGAGAAATAGCTCAAAAAATCTTGAACCCAATCATTTAATTTTATACTTTAGTGGTTGTGTAATAAAATTTATTTTCCATCGGGAAGAATTTAGCAAAATGTTCATATTTGAAATCGCCATTGCTTATGGCTTGGGTTACTCTATCGTTGGTAACATTTGGATGGACGCCAAGTGACTGACCAAGACTGGCCTCGGACGGTATTATTTCCACCATTTAGTCAGTTTCTTTAGTTAGTCGATTGATTAGTCATGAGTATTTTGGGGTTGGGATTCGAGGTCACTGGCACAGAAGGGTTGGTTCCTGTGAAAGTATTTTGTTGTGCTATTGTTAAGAGAAAATCATTTGAAGGGAAGGGAGGAATTTGAGGGTGTATTGTTGAGTTCGGTTTGCTTATCAGTATAATCACCTTTACAGAATACCTACATATGTTAAGTTAGATTACTAAAAGTGAATAGTGAATGTACATTTAGTTTCTCCGTGACACCTCAAAGATGTGTTCACGATGTGTTGTGTGTTGATGTGTTTTACAAAATTTAACATAATTAGCATTATACAGATATTATTCCCACTACTTGAACACAGGCATCATCTCGGTGGGTTGGTAGATGTCATTTGTTTTCAATTTTTCGGTTCTAGTACAAGCCGCTTTGCTCATGATGTTTTCCTTCACCGTTTCGAGCGCTGTAAAAACATAAAGTGCCAGTCTGTGTTAGAACCTACGACCTGGTTAGTCGCAGCCGTTACCATTGGGCCACCGTTGCTCAACAATTTAGCAAAGTTGACACTACAAAAAAAAATTGTCTTCATTGTTTGAATGGAAAATAAAAGAAGAAAGAAACAAAAATATCAAGCTTATTGCTCAAGGCGATTTTTGCCATACAGCCATAGGACGAGCAGAATACAAGGATAATTACAAAAAGGTAAGAAAAGTACTTCAAACAAACGCACCAGCTTACAAATCCCACCAATGTTAGCACCACTATTACCAATAACCTAGCTCTCTAACGACTCATAAACTTATAACTACACCGACCTTGTAAGCCACGGCTTACAATTCGGCACACAACGCAGTGTTTGTTCTAAAAACGATCAACATGGTGGTCGTAAACGAGCAGTGTACTCGTAACTCTGACCAGATTGAGGAAGGGCGATGATATAATAGTGTTATATTTGGGTTAAAGATAGATGTAAGATTTATTAGAGATTGGAAGATAGATGGTGTTCTGTTTTAGGTTGAAATTGGAACAAATGCTCCTTCCTCCTTCTTCTTCCTCCATGCTTGTATTGGCATCAAGAAAACCAACATTGCAAGATGCATTTACATATTTGGGTAGAGGCATATCAATAGGACCTTTTTTTCAGAATTTGTTGTCGATTGCAGCAAGGGACAGGCTTTTTTTTTTTTTTTTTCTGGATGGGAAATCATCAAATGACTTGTCCCGCTCTGGGCGGAGCGGGAGGGCGTGTCAGACTTTTACTGACTAAAACCCACCCGTGTTCCATCAGTTGCCCATGTGCCAGGGTCATGGTATCTCTTTCGAACAATCACGCGACCCCGGCAGGCATCGGTCCTAGTAGACCCCTACACTGCTGCTGACATCTCTTTGAGGCGCGCGTGGAACACTGCGCGCCATCGACCCGAGCTTGGTCCTTACCGGGCGGCGAGCTAACCATTGCTCGCCACCCGCAAGCTCGCGCCTACGGTGGCCGGGAGTCCGCAATCGACTCCCGACGCCCGGGGCGTCTCCTCCTGCGGCGGCTAGGGACGTGAGGGCGCAGAAAATGCCACTCCCTCACGCGCCCCGCCTCCTCCTTCGCGAGCATTACTGCTTCGCAGAAGGAGGTGACGGCTTCCCATTCCCTCTCGCTCCGTACCATGGCTCGCACCAGGGCCGGACGCGAGAGGTCGCCGCCGCCGATCGCCACCACGAGGACACGGCGGTGCTCCGCCCAGGCAGGGCACACCTCCACCGTATGCTCCACCGTGTCCTCCAGACGATCCTCGCAATGGAAACACCCGGACGTATCCTCCCGCTTTATCCTGAACAGGAACCCACCGAAGCACCCATGCCCGGTGAGAACCTGCGTCAGGCGGAAGGTGAGGACGCCGTGACGCCTCTCTATCCACTCCTCAAAGAGGGGACTTACCGCCGCAATTGTGGCGTGCCCAAAGGGACAGGCTGGGTCGGAATTTTTATATTACATTGCATGAGAAATACTTTAAGTTTTAACCAGTCAATTACCGTAATTACAGACACAATTAAAAAATGATTGTGTCTATACCAAATGTGGTATCTCAGGGACTTAGAGGTTAAATTAATGATGGTTGATTTTCAACCACAGGGCGTTACCACTACTAAAAAAACTTTTTACACAAGAAGTCGGTTGTTTTTTTTTTTTTGGAAAAAGTATTTATTTTTAAGTTTTTAATTATGGTACATACTCCGCACTAATCTAATCGCGTTATTCGTTCATTTGTCGCACAAATACTTAATCGAAAAAGAATCGGAGAATCGGCAAAGATGTATGGAAACTGGTACCAGCACCAATAACAACCACACATAATTATGTCATTAGATAGGTATTTTTATGAATAACAATAACTAGTATGGCGGCTCATATCAATTCGCTGTGTGGAAAAAGTTGTGGCGATGTTTGGTAGAACGTAGGTATATAACGGCGACGAAATAGAGCAGTCGAAGATTAAATCACTTTTGGTGGTCTTGGTTTGTATATTGTACAACCTTTTGAATCATGAATACGGGGCTTTTGGCTACTTTGTGCGTGTGTATTTTTAGTTTCTAATTTATATTGTGCGTTTTGTTTGTGCAGTATAAATATTTTTTCTTTCTTTCTTCTTTCTTACTATGACAAGACAATAATATAGTACTAGCGAGGGGGTCTGATTATGGACCTGGTAGTTACATAACGGAACCCTTGAATAGCTACTAGTAAATCTATCGAGTGTGGGCTAATCAGATGTGTCTCAACGAGTCCTGTTTATTTTACCTTATGACGATGACCAAGTGACTGACCTGGACGCTGGATAACGGAACTCTTGAATAGCTTTTAGTAAACCCATCGAGTCTGGGCTCATTAGATATGTCTTAACGAGTCCCGTTCATTTTGCCTGATGACGATGACCTGGTAACTGACCTGGACGCTGGATGACCACACTCAATATGTTTTCTAGTAGCTATTCAAGGGTTCCGTTGTGTTGCGACAATCGTCGATAGGATCCGGTAACTGGGACTCGAGGTGGCCTTGTACAAGTCCGAGGCCACGGGTTTTCATGGTCCTCGGAACGCGCCACCTGCGGGTTCCCAACTCACGGTGGGACGGGTTCACATCGGCGTCGAGTCGACGATGAAGTACCTGGAACTTGTCCTCGACAGCCGGTGAAACTTCGTCGAGCACTTCCGAAGTTTGGCTCCCAGACTGGAGCGGGCTTGGGCTGCCTTAAAGCGGCTCCTGCCCAATCTGGAGGGTCCAAACGCCTCCTGCCAGAGGCTCTACACGGGGGTCGTGGGATCCATGGCCCTCTACAGGGCACCGGTGTGGGCGCCCTCATTGAGGCTGCGCCCAGCGCGCCGGTTGAGTGCGGCTCAGAGGGTCATGGCCATCCGGTTAATCCGGGGATACCGCACGGTCTCGTGCGAGGCCACCGCCTCCTTGCCGGAGTGCCGCCATGGGATCTGGAGGCAAAGGTCCTCGCACACATGTGGGAGTGGCGCGAGGAGGCGAAACGCCGGGGCGAAACTCCGCTGCCGCGCCAAATCGCGGCACGGCGGACAGAGCTCCGGTGTCATCTCATGGTGACATGGCGGGTACGATTGTCGCAACCCAGTGCTGGGCATGCCACAATTGCGGCGGTAAGTCTCCTTTTTGAGGAGTGGATAGAGAGGTGTCACGGCGTCCTCATCTTCCGTCTGACGCAAGTTCTCACCGGGGATGGTTGCTTCGGTGGGTTCCTGTTCAGGATAAAGCGGGAGGATACGCCCGGGTGTTTCCATTGTGAGGATCGTCTAGAGGACACGGTGGAGCATACGGTGGAAGTGTGCACTGCCTGAGCGGAGCACCACCGTGTCCTCGTGGAGGCGACCGGCGGCGGCGACCTCTCGCGTCCGGCCTTGGTGCGAGCCATGCACAGTGTGTTATGGGAGCCGAGTTGCGGTCATGACCATTTTCAATGCTCATTAGAATGATATTCTTGGAAAATTGCATTTAAAAAAATCCCCATGACTTTATCTGTAGTAGTTTTTGAGAAATTGAATAAATCGAGAAAAGTCCATAGAAACCAAAAAAAAACGTTTATGTCCATTCTATATATTGTTTTATTATAAACTGATTCGTGGTATAATAGATTACGACTAAAAGAACATATTAAACTATACATAACTGATTAATCAAGCTCTTACAAGCAGTTTTTTTTTATTTTTATATGATTCCGTAATTTTTTTTTTCTGGCGAACCTTTGCATGGTCGCATTTTCTTTCAGTGTATTTATATTTTGTACATTTACATGTATATTCATACAAAAAATCAGACGCTACAAAGGCTTTGCACCAGAGATATTATTTTTTTTAAATTTTCTTAGGGTTGTCAACAAAGTGATTGTATTTTTTTTTTCAATTTTCTTTGATGATGGACATCGTGTGGTATTGGGAAGTGCGCCCTCGTTAAGCTATGCTAAAACCCAATACTCTTACACGATGTCCGGAAAAGCGGGGGTGACGCGTCATGGAGCCGGCAAAGACCCATGGCGCTACTTTGCCTCAACAGGAGATGACCCGTTCTGTTAGGGGATGTCATCTCGGGCCTCGACCGAGTAACTCAGTGCAAGAGGGGCATGAGGGCGCCAACCCTCATGTTGGTCAGCGAATGGCAGATATAGGTACTCTTCACTCTCCGTGTGTACCTGTTAATATGCTAGGAGACCAATTATGCAACGACGATCGACCCGTAGCATTGACTCGTCTAGATTTATTTAAAATTTTCGAAAGAGAAGCTTATAAACGAGGCTCGAAAGTGCGGCCTATGGACCTTTCTCCAGTTGAGAGGAAAGCCATAGTACTAAACGCCCTGTACCCTAAAGGCACCCCTGATTACATCAATAGAGACTTGCATTCCTTGAGAAAAACTATCACAGCATTTTTGTGTAGATGTGAACAACTATATAAAGCAAGTTCTCGAAATCGTGTAAGGTTTCTGAAGAAAAACAAAAACTGGCTTTCGACAATTTTTAATCTTGGTATTTCTTCCGACATACACCGTCAAAAATGTTTAGAGACTCATATACCAGAAAATAAAGAAGTTTTGATGCCAGAAGAACAGGAATTAACGAGTTCCATACAAATATTAACAGCTTTGCCGTCTACATTAAAAGAACCTATAAGTTTACTCGATGCTCCTTCTACTTCTTAGCACTATGGAGACCTAAGCAATCGTAGTCAGCGACGTTTAAGGAAAAGTCTTGAACAAGAACTCGAAGACCAACCTATAGATAAACTGATTAAGGTAGTGTCGAAATTAGCATCAAATAAAACAGGTATTGAGCTAAGTAAAACTTCTGCCAGTGACTTTGAGTTTGTTATCAAAGAGTGCCTAAAAACTCCTACTCAATCAACAACTATTGCCAATATGATTAGATCTGGTCAAGAAACTAAAGCTATACCGTATACTGCTGATGAAGCTCTTTGTTTAATGATAGATAGAAAATTGTCTGTTGAAGACTATATAACTATACAACAGGGTGCCAAATCTCGAGGTTCAAATATTTATCCTCCCTATTATAGAATACAGATGGCTAAAAAACTATGTTACCCTGATGTCGACATTTCTATATCAGAACGAGAAGCAAAAGTTCCTCTGTTCGATTTGCTTATGCACACATTCCGCCGAATGATTGATTCTTACGATGATAAAGTTTCCGAGTATTGCAGACAAAAACAGTTAAATACAATTAACTGTGTTTTTGAAGGTTCTTGGGGTTTTGATGGCAGTACTGGGCAATCTAACTATAAGCTGATATTTGCTGATGATAGCGATGACGAGCAATGCCTTTTTGCTACCACATACATCCCATTACGTGTGAAAACAGTTGATGGATTTGTATTGTGGGCAAATCCTAGTCCTCAATCTTTTCGATATTGTCGACCAATACAAATCCAATATCGATCAGAAACCGGGGACTTAATTCAGAGAGTTAAACATCGTGTAGAAGAAGAAATTAAAGAACTTGCGCCGATTTTTGCAGAAAACTCCTCCGGAAATACTATAATTGGGGATCCAAAATTATATCTAACGATCATAGATGGCAAGGTATTTAATGTAATAACAAATACCAGCTCGCAATTAAGGTGTGCATGTTGTGGAGCTACCTGCACGGAATTTAACAAGCTTGATCTAGTAACAAAAAAGGCAATAAATAAAGAAACTTTGTTACATGGACTTAGCCCATTGCATGCCTGGATCAGAATCTTCGAATTTTTGCTGCACTTAGGATATAAAAACGACCCAGGCGTACAAAAATGGAGAGTAGCAAAAAATTCTTCCGAAGCTGGTATCGTAGAAAGTAGAAAAAAACGTATCCAAGCTGAAATCCGGCAAATAATGGGTTTGCTTGTCGATATCGTACGACCAAATACAGGTACGAATGACGGCACGCAGTATGCGCGCACTGCATTGTCAGATTCCAACCGCAAAACCTTTGCAGAGATTTTGGGAATCAAGGAATGGCTAGTCGAAGATCTACACACTATTCTAGTGGCATTATCAAGTGGGTTGGAAATAGATTCCGCAAAGTTTCAAGTTTTTTGCCATAATCTGGCTACGAAGTATGTGGAAAATTATAACTGGTTCTACATGTCAGTCACCTTGCACAAAATACTGATACATGGTGCGAACATAATAGATTCCATTTCGTTGCCAATTGGTATGCTGTCAGAACAAGCTGGTGAGTCAAGGAACAAATTTTGGCGTTACGACCGTGAGCACCACACACGTAAGTTAGATCGTAAAACTACAATACTTGACTTGTTTCATCGAGCGTTAGAATCCTCAGATCCATTAATATCGGCTATGTCCCTTGGAGTACGAAAAAATAAATTGAAACATTTGACTCTCCCCGAAAAAGTAATTTCCCTTTTAAAACCGACAACGGAAAATGTTATGTTTCATGATCAATTACCACTAAGTTCCATAGATCGTAATACCAGGGAAATGGCACCAGATGATGAACCCCCTTTCACTGCCATCAGGAGAAACTTTAACATTTTCTGATGATGACATCATGGAGTAATACTTTTGAATTTTAATTGTACGAAAATTGACAACCCTATTTTCATAGAAATTCCTTAAATACATAGAAACGATTTATCTCCTTTGCCGCATGATTTTAGCTTGTGAAATTTTAGAATATGATTAGTAATATTATTGAGTATATTATGAGAAAAAAATAAAATGCTACATCGCTATAGTTTTATTTAAAAAAATACATATATGAAGTTCATTGAAAAAATTCTTACTCTTAAATAATTAAAGCTACAACCCTCTAATTTAATATTTAAATATGTGAAATCCTGCAACATCATTTTCACTTCTAAAAAAAAACATAAGTCTTATATTTTTTGAGTTATTTTGAAATTAAGATTTTCTTAAGGTCATTACCCTTTCACTGAAAAATTCATATCAAAATAACTAAGCAAAAAATTGCGGTCGGTATTTTTGGAAAGGCTGTATCATGACTAGATCTATCTAATAGATACATAAACGAGACATGACCGCAACTCGGCTCCCATAACACACTGTGCCATGGTACGGAGCGAGAGGGCATGGGAAGCCGTCACCTCCTTCTGCGAAGCAGTAATGCTCGCAAAGGAGGGGGCGGGGCGCGTGAAAGAGTGGCAGTCCCTGCGCCCTCACGTCCCTAGCCGCCGCAAGAGGAGACGCCCCGGGCGTCGGGAGTCGATAGCTGACTCCCGGCCACCGTAGGCGCGAGCTTGCGGGCGGCGAGCAATGGGTAGCTCGTCGCCCGGTAATGACCAAGCTCGGGTCGACGGCGCGTAGTGTTCCACGCGCGCCTCAAAGAGATGTCAACAAAACTGAAGGAGTCTGATAGGACCGATTCCTGCCAGGGTTGCGAGATTGTTCGTTAGAGATACCGTGACCCTGGCACATGGGCAACGAAAGAATACGGGTGAAAAAAAAAGGTTTCCGTTGTATTCCGTTCAGGTCAGTTTTCAGGTCATCGTCATCAGGTCAAATGAACAGGACTAGTTGAGACACATCTAATGAGCCCAAACTCGATGGATTTACTAGTAGCTATTTAAGAGTTTCGTTATCTAGCATTGAGATCCATCATTCGACCAGCTGGAGAGTACCATATTATTTTATTATCATCGGAATGCTTACATTTTGGAGAATTCAAACAAAGACCACTAGAAGTGATTAACTATTGAATTCAAGTTTTCCTTTACCTAGCGTCCAGTACGTCCTGCAAAATATCGCCATAACTTTTTTCACACAGTGATTTGAAACAAATTACCATAGAAGTTATTGCTCTGTATAAAAATACCTATCGAATGACGTATATGCGGTTGTTATTGGTCGTGGGGACCATTTTGTCCGATCCTCCTTTAAGACTTATGTGGTTTTCACATAGACCCCATTGTTCGAATAAAACCAATTAAAATGGGACCATTCGAGAAGCACCAGCTTTCAACCTAAAAAAGAATCATCAAAATCGGTTCACCCAGTTAAAAGTTATGAGGTAGAAAAAAAAAACCGTCGAATTGATAACCTCCTCCTTTTTTTGAAGTCGATTAAAATAGCTCTGCATAATAATTTACGGGTATAATTTAGACGATCACCAAAAATATTTTTAAGACTCTAAGCTGAGGCACCAAAATAACCTCCTCCTTTTTTTGAAGTCGGTTAAAAAATAAACAACTCCAAAAAAAATAAATTGACTTTATTAAAAGGGCCCTAAAGTATATAATATTATGATTCAAAATAAATAAAATTACATCAGAAAAATCGCAAACCTCGCACAAATATTATTTTTGGTTCCCAAAATGGATTAACGGTCACCAAATTCTATCCAACTCCTTGTACGACAAAATTGTACTGCGACTCACAATTTTCGAATGCACGCTTGTGCGATACACTCGAGCTCACATAGTACACTAGGTTAGGTTAGGTTAAAACTGTGACAGCGGCCGGCGAGTGCTAGAAACGACTAGATTTAGTGGTAACATCTAAGTAGTGACAATTTATAATATTTGGTCTAAAGTGTATTTTAAAGGCGTCCATATATTTTTTTGGTTGTCAATAATACGAAAAAATGGTTTTATTTAATAATATTTTAGGAAACGTTATTTGGTGACCATTTATCCATTTTGGTAACCGTTTAGAATTTTTTTGGTAGTAAAATAGGTACTTTTTTGGGTGGTGTCACAAGCCATAATTTACTAAGCTTGCTGTGATCAACTCAATAACTTCTTAGTTACACTGCAAGACTAAGCTCATATGGCAAGACCTTCGTCCTAATTGCACAGTCAGTTCCCACTGCGACTCGATCTCATTTCGATAAGACTTACTTTAAGTATTAAACCTGAGAGATCAAAGAGATACTATGAAATAAATGATTGTTTTTAATCAAAAGGATTGGAATGTCATTAGAATTTCTTTTGAAAAACAGACTGTAATTGAAAGTTTTTCTCAAAATAGATTTATATGAGTAAACTGATTGATAATTTTCGTCTGATATTTAAAATAAAAATTAGCTTTACATGCTTATCGTAGTCTTTTTTTTTGTAATATTACAACTCGCTATTTAATTCTCATATTTTATATTCAGAGCTTTTACAGTGCCAGATATCTTAAAACGGAGTGTTATTTTGTTTATTGACAGATCTATACAACAAAAACTATTTACAAAAACAATAATAACCGACTTCCTAAAAATAACACTACAAAGTGAAAAATAACTTTAATTTCGAAAGTCGGTGGCAGAAAAACCTTAAATACAGATCCTAAGAGCGCCTTCACACTAGCGTTTATCCAGCGTAGGCGTTCGATAAACGTATGCGCAGCCCCCCCCCCGCACTAATTTAATCGCGTAATTCGTTCATTTGTCGCAAATACTTAATGCAAATTTAAGACTTATATGGTTTTCACATGGATTCCATTGTCCGAATGGAACCAAATTAAAATGGAACCACTCGGAAAGCACCAGCTTTCAAGTGAAAAAAACTATTTTACAAAAAAAAAAAAAAACACCGGCTTCCTTAAAAACACTACAAAGTGAAAAATTACTTTAATTTCGGCAGTCGGTGTCTTAGGATTTGTATTTAAGGTTTTTGCCACCGACTTCCGAAATTAAAGTTTTAGTTTTGGTATCTACCCCGCACTAATTCTAAACAAACAATGCATATTTATGCGATAGCAGAAATCGCGGTTGATTTGCCGTCATTTTTTAAAGAGTTCCGGTGTCTGTCTCCGGAACTCATCATCAGATCAATATGAAATTTATATGGGACCATTTCAAAATAAACCACTTTCGAATAAAAAAAGAATTTTGCAAATCCGTTTATATATGACGGAGTTATGGCCGAACATAATTAACCTCCTCCTTTTTGAAGTCGGTTAAAAAGAATCATCAAAATCAGTTCACCCAGTCAAAAGTTATGAGCTAACAAACATTTAAAACAATATAGTCGAATTGAGAACCACCTCCTTTTTTTGAAGTCGGTTAAAAATCCACACTAATATATTTACTTATTTATATATACTTATATATATTTATATATTTTTAATATTATTTAATATATTAATATCCATACTAATATAATATATTACTATATAATATTATAAATGCAAAAGTAACTCTGTCTGTCTGTCGGTCTGTCTGTCTGTCTGTCTGTCTCGCTTTCCTGCTAAAACTACGGAACCGATTTAAATCAAATTTGGTACACAGATAGTTTAGAGCCTGAGAAAGGACATAGCTACTTTTTATCCTGGTAGTATGTTCCTGCGGCATAATTTCTGACCTCCACGCGGGCGAAGCCGCTGGCAAAAGCTAGTACATAATAAAAACTATGTTCTATGGAAAATTCGTATCTCTTTCATAACACAGAATCGACTAGCCCAGTCACTACGCAAATTTTCCGTAAAAGTACTTAGCAAATGGTCAGTAAAGAAAACCACAAATGTTTGGTAACAAAGGTATTAATATGAATGTATGAACATAATAGTTATGCATGACATATTCCTGGCTCTCTGCCTATTACACAAACGTATTTCTTTCGGTAAACACACGCATTCATACAAAACACTTTGTTGTTTGTTTTACATTATTAGAATTATTCAGTTTCATGCTAATATTTATTTTTACTCTTTATTCTTGACTCACAATTGAGCCAACGGATTCTGTCATCCCAAGTTCAAATACCCAGGTATTTTTTCCTTAACACAAAATCGGAGAATTTATAAAAAAAAAACTGTATAACGAATTAGAAGTACTTTTTAGTTCATTCAATTTCGCTCATTCATTCGAAAACTCTTGTCTTCAGAAACTAGTATCCCTCCCTCCAACTGTCAAGTTATTGAATTCGATAATTCCCTCTAAACGTTACTTAAAGAGACAAACTACAAAAATATATGGTTTACAAATAAACCCAAACCAAAATGACCAGTCGTACAGACGCCACCAGGTCAAGCTACCCGAAACTGTCAATTTTTCCCAATGAACCTTGAACCTAATACTCTAGAAATAAAGTCGAAAATCTATCAAAGAAATCTGACAGATTGTAGTAGCTTGATGTGTTGGCGTCTGTACAAGGCGTCCACCTCTGACGCGACCACAAGTTCGTATTCGCCGAATGTCACATACTTGTAATTATGAACGCGACGATCGCATATTCACTTGACGTATTCGCTTTTAGTTAGGACACGACCATAGCTCAGCATACGAACATACATGAACATCCAGAATATACTAATACCTAATTCCGTACCGACCACCGCGGCGTCGCTGTGATCTAATTACTGAATTAGATATACATAAACAAAACGTTCGTCAATGTGCGAATTCTGAACGTAATGTAGGTGAACATGGATTTACTAGATGTTAAATTAATTTGTGTGCTATCTAGACTCATTTTTTATTTATTTAAACGCAATGTTCGTTTCTGTCTTCGTGATTGCTTAAAATTTCTGAGCTACAATTAAAAAATTTAAACATAAAAACTTTTTTCCAAAAAAAAAAGCAATCGACTTCCTTAAAAACACTACAAAGTAAAAAATAACTTTAATTTCGGAAGTCGGTGGCAAAAACCTTAAATACAAATCCAAAGACAGTTTTTATTTTTAAATTTTTAGTTATGGTATCTACCCCGCACTAATTCCAAACAAACAATGCATATTTATGCGATAGCAGAAATCGCGGTTGTTTTGCTGTCATTTTTTGAAGAGTTCCAGTGTCTGTCTCCGGAACTCATCATCAGATCTTTATGAAATTTATATGGAACCATTTCGAAATAAACCCCTTTCGAACAAAAAAAGAATTTTGCAAATCCGTCTATATATGACGGAGTTATGGCCGCACATACATTAAAAAAAACATTCGAATTGAGAACCTCCTCCTTTTCAAAGTCTGTTAAAAAGGATAACTAATACACAAAATACATAGGATATATAAATAATAAATGGATTTTGATGCGGTGTTTCACGTCCCATTTCTTTCCGTGGGTGTCGTAAAAGGCGACTAAGGGACTTACTAGAGAATGGGCAGCAGCGTTCTCTATGCATTTTACCACCATACTGCAATCGCTTACCCGCTTGCCAAGCGTGGCGATTATGGCAAATCCCACACAGCTGGGGAAGGCCTATTTCCAGCAGTGGACGTGTTTCGGCTGAAATGGAGATAATTTTTGACGTCATTAAAATTTTAACAATTATTTAGGAAGGTTTATGTATTAAGTACGTTCGTATTAAAATTATAAATAAATCTAGGTGACTTACTTGTCCATTCGTTCATACCGAGCGAAATATGGGCAGCTAGTTTGGGATAAAAGCAACCGCCAATCAATTTGACAAAGTAAGTGATAATGGCAATGACAATCTCCTCTGATCAATCAACGTCGCATGTGGCCCACATTATTATTTTTAGCAGCGGTTTTACAAATGGACGATAATTTCGGTCAGTGTCGATAAAAAACTACACTTAAACACTATTTATAGAGTAAAACACACTCCTTTTTTTGCGTCTGTGTGTGTGTCAAGTATATAAGCTATCTTTTGAACTGCACAATGGATTTTGATGCGGTATTTGAAATCATTTATAAATGATAATGATAAAATTGTTTTATTTCTGCAAATTGGTGTGTACAAACACTTTACACGTCAAAACATAACATTTATTCCTGAAGGTTTACATGTGGTGTGCAGATATTAAGATTAAACTTTTGTATAAAAAGAATGGTCGATTATTTTTTAAATTTATGAACGTACATAGTCTGATCTTAGTCTTAATAAGTCAAAAATATCTCGATTTTACATACCTTTGTGACAAATTTCTGACATTTGGATGTCGCTGAGATGAGACTGCGACTAGATTTTGAACGTTTTTAATTAAAATAATTAGCCTTCTGTATTTTACATGGAGTATTATTATTTACTGCCTATCTGACCTCGGTCGCTTTTTTAATATATAAAATATACAATATAATTAGGCGATGGATGTCTTAAGTATTGAATAATTTGTCGCAGATCAGTAGTGAGTTCCAGTAACTATTAATTTTAGCTTTCAATGATGACTTTACGGCAAGATGTTTCATTGAAGTTTCCGTTTACCTCCCAAGGTAACCAAGACTATTGCCGAACTTGATACAAACAAACTTACAGACTGGGCACATAGTTCGCAGACGAACTCTCTCGGGAATGCCGTCGACACGAGACATAAGAACGTATCTTTTGGATGAGTTTTTATTTATATTTTTGTTTTGTGAAGACGGTAATAAAAGGATACATTTTCGACTATTGTAGATACTCTTTCTTTGACTTTATATTTTCGGTGATTCCTCTTCATAGCGTGGTGATGGCCATTTCAATTTGTGTTTGCTCAGAACTTAAGCACATTTTGTTTAGCATTATCATTTTCGCGTGTTTTATGTCCGTTTTTAAAGTGAATCCAGACACATAGAACAAAAGTGAAAGTTTAGATGCTCAGATATTTTTTACTCAATAACGCAAAAGCAGCTTAGAGGATTTCGATAAAATTTGGCACACAGATAGTATAAGACCTGGAAACGTTTTATTCCGGTGCTAGTGCGGTTCAGTGGGTTAATTTTTGACATACCAATACTATCAACATAACAATCACCATCATCATTTCAGCCAAAAGATATAGGCGTCCCCCAAGGTGGAAGGTTGCTATAGTCGCCACGCTTTGCATGTGGGTTGGCAATCGCAGTTTGGTGGTAACGAGAACGCTGCTGCATATTCTCTTGTACGTCCCTTAGTCGCCTTTTACGACAACCGAGGGAAGAAACCGAACGGTGTTGTTCTTTACGTCCGGCACCATACGGAACAAAATTAAGTAAAATAATAATGATGAATAATTTCACAAATACAAAGCAACTCCTCACATTTTTAAAGCTCAAAACATCCCATTCATATCAAGCATGTCAGTGTTATTAAAATGAACACCGTATAGAAACAGAGAGAAATTGATTTATAAGCCTGAAATAACGATGTACAGATGCCAGTTCAAAAAGCTACTACAATCTGTCGAATTTCTTTAATATATTTTCAACTTTATCGCTACAGTGTTAGGTTCAAGATTGATTGGGAAATTTTGACAGTTTCGGGTAGCTTGAAGTGTTGGTATCTGTACGTTCCTATTGATTACATCCCTTTGGCCCAGATAACTAGACGTGTAAAGTAGAAGTGGGTGATAGCGCAGAGTACCTAGCACTGATAGCGCAGACATTAGCAAACGCTGCAGTGTTACATAACCCCCCCATCTAAACAAGGATTGATTTTACACCTGTGTGTACAGGGTGGCTATCCAGCCACCTGCATTCGTCAAGAGGGTGATTTGTCCGTCATACTGAACAACTTTCGTTATGAACTCAAATACGTTTCGTAAAAATAAAACTTTTCGAACATGTATCGAAATAGTCTGTGTGCTTTTGTTTATTTACAATAGCAATGCATAAGGATGTTTTGAAACTGTACAAAATCCTTACACAGAAATAAATAAAGTAACTTTTCAAACTAAATAGTAGTGTTTATTTATTTATTTATTTATATATGCTTTATTGTACACCAGAAAATACATTACAACAAGAATATTTAACAACAAAAAAAAACATACAATGGGCGGCCTTATCGCTTTCTGTGTTCTGCCTACTGTAAGTTTTGCCGATCAGCAAACTAACTAAACTACATTATTTGGTTTGAATTTTTGTATGCAGATTGGGATCGTCATTTAGGCTGTATCTGGTGATCCACACTAATATTATTAAACTGAAGAGTTTGTAAGGTTGAACGCGCGAATCCTAGGTACGTTGGTGCGACTTGAAAAATTCTATTCGATAGCCTACTCACCAAGGAAGGCTATATAACATTACGCTGTGGCCCTTAGGCGCCAAAAACGGAAAACTCACGAATGTGAAGTACGACGAATTGGGGTCGAAAGACAAGAAATTTGACGCGGACGAAGTTGTGGGCAGAAGATAGTTATACGTAGTTAAAATTAATTGTTTTATTTTTGTGTTGTCTCAACCTTATTTATTTATCCATTTTTTCACACGCGTATAAACAAACAAGAAAATAACAGAAAAATATGTGCGAGTATCACCTATGCTTATTTATAAAGAAATCTCTTCAAACTTGCCTGCGACAGGAGAGAAGATAAAAAGATATAAGGACCACGTGTGCAAGAGTACAAGAGAAAACAAAACACTTCCTAGATTCAAAAAACAACTCACTAATCTATATATATAAAAATGAATCCCTATTTCCCTTGGTCACGCCATCACGCGTGAACTGCTGGACCGATTTCACTTTTATTTTTTTGTTGTGTTTGTTATTGTCAGGGAGAAGGTTCTTATGAAAGAAAAAAAAATGAAAAAGTGAAAAAAAAAGTGAAATCGGTCCAGCCGTTCACGCGTGATGGCGTGACCAAAGGAAATAGGGATTCATTTTTATATATATAGATACCAATTCGAATTAAATGGTTATCGTTAAGACAGGACAACGTAACGTCTGTCGGTTCAGCTAGTTTAAATATAAATATGCATTACGCAATAAACATCGTATCTTTCATGGCCAAAGTTGTTTAGCATGCTACTAGGTAAAATAAAATTACCCCCTTGACATACGAAGGTGATTGAATCACCACCCTGTATATGGCACAGCACGTGTCATCAATATCACATCGGACGATATAGTGTGACACGTGTTCATTATGGAAGCAAGGGAATTCAATTTCTCTTTCCAGGCATTAATGACGTTTACAGTACCACGTGTGTCTAAGTGACAGCCACACGGGTCGATCGATCAAGGTTAAGCTATGCTTGCCGTTTGCAGTTCTTGGATGGGTGGCCATCTATTTCATACTGACCGAAACCCCTCAACCCCTTTAAGCCTTTGGTCCCGGCTACCATTCGTAAGACTTCGACAGTCGTTGCGAGAAGTCAGTAGCCCGAGTACCAACAATAAAACAATTTGATACCCTTTTCGTATGATGTTGCCCAACCAATAGTTTTGGAGTGGCAGGCGCTCCGTGTAAAATACTTGCAGTTGGTGAGACTAGAAACCGACCCCGACATAGTTAGGAAAAAATTAGTACAAAAACTAAAATCCAACTTCTGAAAATCACGCTCTAAAAAGTTTGTAACAAGAAAATATTCTCATCTGAAAAACGTAGTAGTATGCCACTTTCCCCTAAACCTTAAGTTCATTTACTGTTGTAAGAATGTATTGTTTTGTTTGGGTAGGTTTACTTTTTATTTCAATTATATTGGGATTATTTTTACTGTTGCGTCCTGAAATAGTTTCTCTATGCGCACGCAACGCGTAACGGAATGACATCTGACTTGTCAAGTTTGATTTTGACGTTTGACACTTTCTCTTGATTTTCGGTGGGAAACGAGGAAGCATGTCGCCGTTTGAGTCTCGCGATCTTTTTGTAAAGTTATCCCTTACCCGGTCGTTTTGGTGACGATAGGTCATGACCCATTGTTTGGAGTGTTAATAACCCCTAATTTGACATATCACGGGTTTATTTGTTGGAAATATCTCGTTTAAATAGTTTGAAGGTCATTCAAGTGACGCCATTGTGAACGAGTGATTTGAAGACCGCATGCTGTGATTGCCTCCAGCCGTGTTTGCCGCGGATTCCAACCTGAAGAATACTCGTAACGTCACAACACGATACATATACACTCACTTACATTCATGTCTCCAGGTGGGAACCAGAGCAGTTTCCTTCAACCATGAGGTAAGTTCATTTGTTTGTATATTGTATCTTGTACTTGTATTGTCTGCTCCGCGTACGGCGGACAGTACGCTAGCCACTCTTGTCTCTAGAGCCCCACGATTATAACTCTTCCACTGCGCACTTGAAATCGTATTGGGAGGCCTAGCCTGGCAGCGTACATTTTGGTAGCAGAGCGTGGTTATAAGACATATAACCACCAAATTGGTAATTTACAGTAGGCTAATTACTTGGCAGTCTCTATAAGGGAAGTAGTAATACGCTGTAAATAATTGGTATCAATGATTGCTTGTTTGTTTGAAATAATTTGTAAATTTGTTGAGTTGAGTAACTCATATTGCCGGGGGTCAACCAGGTTTGCATATGCTTCAGAGTTGGTTAGATTGAGCTATGTTATAACCTCTTGTTGTTGTTATTTTGACCTCTGTGTTGTATTGAATGTCAGGAAGACATTAAAATGTTGAGTTTGTACCATTGATATGGTTATTTGTGAAAATTAATATTTGAAATTGGCATTTTTGAGTATTACCATTGTTTTAATTGGAATAAAGGTTCATTGTTGTTGTACCATTAACAAAGTGGTTTGTGAACTTAACATTTGGAATTGGATTAGAATTTGAATATTTGAATTGAATTTGAAGTTGAACGTTGATATTGGTTTAAAATTAAAATAAAAGTGTATTGTTGAATTGAAAAGAAACCAATATTTTGTTATTTCTTGAGTTGCTGATTAGTCAGTTTGGATTGAAACCAATTGCTTGTAGTTATTTTGTAATTGATTGTTTGAACTTTGTTACTTAATTACCTTTTGCATGGTTTATTTTATTTGATTGTTTGCGTTGGATTTCCTTGTTATTTATTGATTGAACTTTGTTATTTGATAATTTAATTGTATTGTTTGTGCAATGGCACACAAAGCGGTGAGAGAGGCAATCAGTGGATTGACCACACAGCTACGGTGGTTCACTTCAGCTGCAGCAACCGCTGAGCGCCCGGATCTTGAAGCGGTCACTCTGGCTCGGTTCGAGCAGTTGAACGTGAGACTCGGCAACGTTGATGCTCTGCTTACCCGCTTCAACGAGTACATTTGTGATGTGGCTCTGGAAGTGCTGGATCAGGCAGCACGTGACAAGGTCCTTGCTGACTATGACCAGATCTTGGACCTGGGGGATGTCATTGGTCAACGTGCTCGGGAAATATTGGAGAGCCGGACACCTGTCCAGGTCAAACCGGAGACCTCGGTTGTTTCAGGTCCCGGACTATTGAGTAGACTGCCTACCTTCGAACTGCCACACTTTAACGGTCGCTTGGACCAGTGGTTAAGTTTCCAAAACCTGTTTGAAAGTTTGGTTGATGCACGCTCGGACCTCAGACCCGCCCAAAAGTTGGCCTATTTGTTGTCCGTCCTGGAAGGTGAGGCCCGAGCCTTGGTGCAGCATCTGTCTTTGACTGACTCAGCCTACCCTACCGCTGTGGAACTACTCACCCGGCAGTACCAAAATAAACGTTGTTTGGCTGACGTTCATATTGGATTGATTTTGGGGTTACCGGTCATTACTGGATTGTCAGCATTGCGTACTGACCTGTTGAACCCGTTGGTGGCAGCGACCAACGCTTTAAAGCAATTGGACTTGCCGGTGGACCAATGGTCTTACTTTTTGGTACATGTTGTGCTGCAACGGCTTCCTGCCGATTTGAGGGCTCGTTTCGAGCAAAAGTATGGTGGGGATAGTGTCACACATCTCCCCCCATTTGATGACCTCGTCCAATTTTTGGAGGATGAGTGTCGGTTTGTGGACAACTCTGGCGTTGCCACTGAGTCATGCCAGCCGTCTTCCCGGCCACGAGACCAGGGACGGACTAGGGCTCGCGGGCCTGTTGATGGTCGCCCCGCCGCTCGTTTTGCTGGCACCCAGAGTCGTCCTGGTTGTGAGTTTTGTAGGGACACGGGGCATGGCATGGCAACTTGCGCGGCCTTTTTGAAATTGCACGTGAGTGCCCGCCGCCGAATTGCCAATGCACGCCGCATGTGCTTCTCTTGTTTGGGGGCTCACTTCCATCGGGACTGCCCCAACCCCCGCCCTTGTAGAATTTGTGGGGGGTCCCATTTGGACATATTGTGCGCTAACGCGAACCACGCTGGCAGACCAGCCTCTGATGAAGGTTCGCGTATGGGGGGGTACCATGGAGTTGGTCACCGGGCTTCTGCCTCGCCGGTTCAGAACCGGGGAGAGGCCCGCAATTTTGAGCGCCGCACTCCACCCCCCGCGCAAGTTGATCGGGAGCCGCGCGACCGCCATTTGGTCTCCCCGCGTAAAGGCGATTACGCAGTTGTTGCTAGGCAGCGCTGGCCAGACCAGCACCGCCTTCCCTCCCCTCCTTTGGCGGAACGTCCCCGGTTGGAGTCACGCCCCCCGCCATTCAGGCATCCGGTGGGATATGCCCTTCCAGCGATGGCGCGTGGCTCGGGACACCGCGCGTACGAGGAATTTGAATTGCATCCTCGTCGGGAAAGACTTGGGTCTGGGTGTGGCGATCGGTCGCCGCCCAGGCATTGTTAGAACATTGGCGCCTGCCCCGCTAAGGTACCCCTCAGATCGACACGGTTTTGTTGCCAACGGCATCGGTCGGGTCTGGGGGCCCACGGGGGACTCTGTTGTGGTCCGTGTCATTTTGGACATGGGAGCCCAGGGTTGCCTTTTGTCTATTGATTTGTTGTTTGTTTGTATTGTTTTGGGCAAAATTGTTTTCTTCAGCGCCTTTGGACTGCGGGACTTGGCTGGGACGAGCCAATTCGGGAAACCCTGTTGGAAGATTGGCTCCAATTTGTATCCGCACTCCCTGCAGTCAACGAGGTCGTGTTACCCCGCGCTATCCTCCCCCCTGGGAGCTACACTGCTACCCTTGTTTGTGATGCGTCTTCGCACGGTTATGCAGCTGTTGTTTGTCTGCGCACCGTCTGCGCGACAGGCCAGGTGAATTTGTCACTGGTCTTGGCCAAGAGCAAGGTGGCCCCCCTCCGGACGGCACTGACCATCCCAAAGTTAGAATTGTCAGGGGCGGCGCTTCTTATGCGTCTATTGAACCACGTTGCTCACACTTTGGGTGGAACTGTGGACATTCGGGTTTCTTACGCCTGGACGGACAGTCAAATTGTTTGTGTTGGTTGAAGACGTCCGTCCACTCTTTGGAGATCTTTGTTGCGTACCGAGTGTCCCAGATTCAAAATTTGAAACGCCTTTGATTTGGAGGCACGTGCCTGGAGATTTGAACCCAGGTGCCGTGGCCTCACGTGGGTGCATGGCACCCCGCTTGATTGCTCACCCCCTATGGTGGGGTCCAGACTGGCTGACTCACCCCGAGGATGATTGGCCTCGATCGCCAGTCTTGATGTCGGATCCTTTGCCCGGGCTCAAGGTGCTCGCTGTTGGAACGAAGGACCCTGATTTTTTGTTGAGTCGATTTAGCTCCCTCGACAAATTGTTGAATTGTTGTTTTTTGTTGTTGAATTGTTGGTGACTGATCGTCACATTAAGAACTCGCATTCCGGTTGCAATGCGCTGTTGGCCATTCTGCAGCGAGAGTTTTGGATATTGTCGGGAGCCGTTATTAAGTTGAACCCCCTTTTGGACGATACGGGTCTTTTGTTGTTTTCGGTTGTTGATGGTTGAGGCACTTAGCCTTCCTTATGGGGCCCGTCACCCCCTTTTGTTGCCTAAGGAGGGCCATTTGGTTGTTGTTGTTGTTGTTTGGTTGTTGTTGTTGTTTGGTTGTTTTTGTTGTTTGTTGTTGTTTTGACCCGCCAGCCTGCCCCCATTGGGGGGGTATTTTGAGGCCGCGGTGAAAGCGGCACAGGGACTCTGGCGCAGATTGTTGGGAGACACCGTTCTCACCTTTAAGGAGTTAGCTACGGTATTTTGCCGTTTTGAAGCTGTATTGAACTCGCGTCCATTGTGCCCGCTGTCTTCGGACCTGAACGTCTTGGAGGCCCTGACCCCGGGCTATTTTTTGATTTGACAGCCACTTGTCGCCCTGCCGGAGCACCCTTTTGTCGATGTGAGCCAAAATTGGCTATCGCGGTTTCAATTGGTGCAGCAGCTCGCTCAGAGTTTTGGAAGCGTTGGAGCTTGGAGTATTTGCACATCCTCCAGCAGCGCGTCAGGTGGACTGATAAAACGCAACCTTGTCGGGATTGCCAAGTGATTAGCGGACGGGAAGGCCCGTCCGGGGGGGGGTAGATGTTGCGTCCTGAAATAGTTTCTCTATGCGCACGCAACGCGTAACGGAATGACATCTGACTTGTCAAGTTTGATTTTGACGTTTGACACGTTCTCTTGATTTTCGGTGGGAAACGAGGAAGCATGTCGCCGTTTGAGTCTCGCGATCTTTTTGTAAAGTTATCCCTTACCCGGTCGTTTTGGTGACGATAGGTCATGACCCATTGTTTGGAGTGTTAATAACCCCTAATTTGACATATCACGGGTTTATTTGTTGGAAATATCTCGTTTAAATAGTTTGAAGGTCATTCAAGTGACGCCATTGTGAACGAGTGATTTGAAGACCGCATGCTGTGATTGCCTCCAGCCGTGTTTGCCGCGGATTCCAACCTGAAGAATACTCGTAACGTCACAACACGATACATATACACTCACTTACATTCATGTCTCCAGGTGGGAACCAGAGCAGTTTCCTTCAACCATGAGGTAAGTTCCTTTGTTTGTATATTGTATCTTGTACTTGTATTGTCTGCTCCGCGTACGGCGGACAGTACGCTAGCCACTCTTGTCTCTAGAGCCCCACGATTATAACTCTTCCACTGCGCACTTGAAATCGTATTGGGAGGCCTAGCCTGGCAGCGTACATTTACATTTTTTATTTGACTCCCAAGAAGGCATCATTATTTAAAATAAAGATCTTGACTTTAAGTCTTCTATAGGGCGCCATGTTAAATTTAATGTCACATCACAAAGCCTAACACGCGGACGCTCAAGATGCTCCCAACGAGTCATTTGTCAAATTATGATAATTATTAATAAGTAGTTTAGAAATCATGAATGACCAGATGAACATATATACATACTGGTCAAAATCATTACCCTCCTTTTCATTTCATCGTCTTTGGGTAAAATGTCTAGCCTAGGATGCTAAGTCCACATCAAACACATTGTAAGTAGTGACGGGTGCAGGATGAAAAACCTCGAAACTAACCAATAGCGTCGCAGTAAGTCGTAATGGACGATTTAACCCCGTAACACAAATAGTTGCGGCGACCACGACCGACCTATGAATGTATCGCAATACTGTTGCTGGCTTCTATTTTTAGTTTTGATATTTGACTCATTGCTTCATTGTAAAATGATTCTTTGAACATCTGTATGAGTTAAATTATTGATACTGTGTTCGCGGCTTTGTCCTGGTTGATGTCGGAATTTATCCCACAGGAATGTGTTACCGGGATAAAAATTATAAATAGTATTATCTTTGTTACTCCTTAAAATATCAGCTATCTGCCAGTGAAATTCCCGTCAAAACCGGTTCAGCCATTTAGAATATTAGCCGGAACAAACAAATACTTTCAAACGCATAAGTCTATAACTGTTATATTGACATTATTACAAACAGATAATTTGTATTGTAAGTTGTATGCATTTCTTTGTATAGAAGAGCTTTAAATATAGATAGGATTCTATAATCCAACTCCTTTTTTCCTGAAATTTTTTATTAATTAATAAAAAACCTTTATTTTACACAACTCAAAACAAAAACGATAACCATCATTATCTTGCCCTTATTTAAATGTGGCCGGCGCAACATGTCATTTTCTTCCACTCAGAGCAGAGTGGAAGTAATTAATTAGTCATCATCTCGGTAGTCACAAAAAAGCAGCAAATGAGCAGTATTGTTGCACAAGACGACCTCTTACAGACCTTTGCATGGACATAAAGAAAGGAAAGATACAACAACAATATGAAATAAAGACGATTCAGTTGTGTCCAATAAGCAACTTTCTAATTCATTAGCATCAACAATTTCTGAAATCACTGATCAATTTGACATGGTAACTTAACTTGAATTGCTATTTAGACATGTCCAGCAACGTACAACAAATAAAAAACGCGATTGATCGTAAAAGATTTACTACGAAGTAAGAATAAACCTAAGATTTTCGCCGAACCCCGAAAAGGAATAATGCTCAAACCGTACCAATAAATACACAATACTAAAATAAACTCAAACCCCAAACAGAAAATAAAACGACAATGGTCTTTAGTAAAAACTAATTCGGGGACAAAAATATCTAACTGATACCACAAAAGAGAAACATATAGAAGTCTAGCTCCATACAAATTGCGTAAACAGACTCGCACACACATATAGACGCGTGTCTACAGTGATCTCAAACAAATGCCGGTCACGAGTGCGCTTGCACTCGCTGTACGTGAATCGATTTTGCATGTGTGCGTGCGTTTTGACTCGATGTTTGGCGCCGACCTTCTGTATTTACCTCTATAAGACCGATACCAGTCTAGTCATAAAAAGAAATGGCGGCTTCAACCCCAACACGCAAATAGAAATGACCTACGAAGGAATTGAATGTTTTTACAACTACATTCGAGTATATTTTTTCGGTCAATTTCTTGTAAGGTTTATCGGGGTACAAGTAGTGGGTAATGTAGCGAAACATTAAAATTGATGTTGGAATGTCTGCGTTCATTCAGATAACTTTATTTTTCTTTGCTGCTCTAGCAAAAAGTTAATGTATTAGAATCTTTAAATTGTGTAATCATTATCATGGGCTTTTGGGTTTAGTTTAAGATTATCTGATTTACAGTTAAGTAAAGAAAGAAGTCTGGAATCTCTAGCATACATTTAAAAAGAATGATGATTAAAAATTGTCCCTTCTGTGCCTCAGAAAAAGCATCTTAGCACCTTTCGTTAGGGCCAACAAAGAAGTGTATTTTTTTTTAACCAAACCACACTTACATATTTTGACATACGATACGAACGGGTAAACAAAGGTACACCTATAATTAATATACCCATATTTCGCCAGTCACTTTTAGGGCCCATGTAATAAGCGGCGAGCCCATTGCCATCAATCGGGTACAAATCCAGACTCTGGAAAGATAACAAAACCCCATAACACTTTGCCCGACCCGGGAATTAAACTCAGACTCAGCAACCGCGCTTGCGATTGCTAAACCAACGAGATGCTACGAAATGGAAAGTTTTTCGTCAAATAAAACGGAATTTAAAAAAATATTGCGTGGAAACAGGAACGGAGGGAATTAATACTAACCCCAATATTTTTCTCATAAAATAATTTCGAATATCATCGACGTGTGATGACGTCATCGGGTCTGACCTACATAGTGGCACAGGAGTCTCGCTTCATTCGCTCTTCAGAATAGACTTCCCACGGACAGCTTTCACTGGTGACCGAACAATGGCTTGAAGACGGCCTAATACTTGGTGGTTTTGCACGTACAAATAATATACTATCAAAAAATACTTAGCGAGCCTAGTTCCATAAATGAGCCTCAAATCTAGATTATGCGCTACTAAGTAAAATTATCTGAATGTAAACAAATATGTGAGAGCTTACAAGGTTTTGACGAAAATTGTTTACACTTTTGTGCGAGACTGGAATAAAAATTAGTGACTCCTAGATCAACGATGCTCAGTATAGTGCCGGACATAAAGAATAGACCCATACTATTTCTTGCGGTGGATGTCGTTAGAGACTAAGGGATTTACTAGAGAATGGGAAGCAGCGGTCTCTATGCATTTCGCCAACATACTGCGATCGCCAACGCCCACAATAAAAATTCGGCCCTTAATGCCCAGCGGCTCTAGGAGGCCATGGTGAGTTGGGGGAGGTCTATGTCCAGCAGTGGACTTCCTTCAGCTGAGATGATGATGATGATGATGAGGTCAATCAAGTAGTCAAAACTATAAAGTAAAACGAAAAGAAGATAGGTACCAGCAACATTCAATCTGCAGGTACAAAACCTGTGATCGCCAATCTAATTGCATGTAAGTTAATCATAACAAACACATTGTGATTTATCACTGGAAACTAAAATCATCATTGTTCGGTTCTATAGCCTTCATACTTGGAATAGAAACGTATAAGACGGATTTAAAGAAGTTTCCTATACGCTACTATAATTGTACATCCAATACAAATTAATATTTGAAAGCGAAAAGTTAAGCAAAAAGATAAAAAAAAAAACGACGGGTTACACTCCGGGAGTGTCGGCAGTAATGAAAACTTGAATACTAACGTTATGCATTTTTGATATTTTGGAATGGTTAGGGAATAATTTTGCACAAATTGCTTTAATTATCAGTATAAAAGTACTATCATTTATGTGGTAGAATACAATATTTATTTATTGCGCTATCGTACACAAACATGACAATTTATATTACATTAAAAAGTTTATCTCTCAGAAGAATCACTCTCCCCCCGTCTTACGAATTTTCAATCAGACGCCAGTTTAACATTTTTTACCCATTACAAAAAAAGTGCACAATGCCGCTAAAGAAGTTTTCACTTCAAAAATATTTGTATGTTTGTAACGCCTTCGTGCTAACACAGCTGAACGGGTTTAGACAAAGACCTGCATGGATTAGGACATAGGGTACTTTTTATTCCGATATTCTCACGGGCATATTACAACATAATATCTGGATGACCGAGCTCGGTATTATTTGGAAAATTGTGTTTAAAATAATAAGTTTATGTTCAAGTTGATTATCGATAAAGTTGATAATTGAAAAAACGACATTTTATAAAAATGAATCCTAGCTAGATCGATTTATCGCCCCCGAAACCCCCGTATACTAAATTTCATGAAAATCGTTGGAGCCGTTTCCGAGAAGAATTGGTCGTTTAAAGGTAAACAGGGTATTTACTTCTATGCAATCTTTCATCCTTTAATTCATTCCCATTAGGAAACGAATTCTCAAAATTTCTTTCAAAGTGTTCTTCTTTAAGGAACTCTTTTACAAACTATCATACTTCTAGACACTAGATGTCTCTTGTAGCTGCGCTTTAGGATGTGCGTTGTCTCTCAGAGATTTATTTAATTTTTATGAAATACATTATCTCAAATCTAATCAAAAGAAGTGTCAAGTAGTGCCACGAGGAACACGTAAAAAAATCAAACTGACCAATGAGGTCGTCCTAAAAAATGTAATGAACATTTTAAGCTCATGACACAATCGCAGCTCCAAATAGATCGAACGCTGTCGCTTCATTCATAGCTAAATATATTCGTACGAATGATATCACTATGTGAGAAATCTGTCGAGGTCGACCAAAGAATATTGAAGACTTGTTCTACTGATGTGCTGATAATTCTGGTCCGTGGGGCTTGAGAAATCATTGTTTGGTGAATTTTCTATTGTTGTGTTTCGGCCTTTCGATTCGTGGTATGAAATTAATTTTTAGTGGCTGATTTCTTTACGAAAGTAGGGAAAGTTTTCAGCAACGCCGAATGAAAAATGAAGAACTTCTATAGAGTATGGCATTGAATTCTCTTTCAACGTAGCTTACACCAGGTTAATCAAACAAGTCGAATTTATTGAATATGTTCAGTTGTCAATTTGTACGGAGAATTTGAATTTGAATTTTAACTTTTCTACGGAGGTTGAGTGAACTACACCCTGTTTCTCATACCTCCAAAGATGATCGTCTTAACACTAAGTTTGTTATTATCAACTTACATTTGGTATGTCAAATGCTTTGCTCCGTGCAAGTCAGTAGTTACTCACTATATGTTAGTGACACATTTCCGCGGTTTTTCATTTACTACGTAATTTAGCAAATTATAATTATGATATTGTAACACAACTCCACGCGAAGTTTATTAAACTAAATTATAATCGAATCTCATTTGTGTATGTATGTGTGTAATGTATTTATCCGGTGTTTAGTCACCTGCGCTTTGGTGTGGAACTAATTATAATAAAACAATGTTAATAGTGTTTACTTATTAGGTATATAAACAGCCATATACATAGATACAATGTGGCTGATCCAATGTTCAATAGGGAGCTAACAGAATTAGGCAAATTTTATGATTTTAAGTGTCATTTTTTATTGTAGGCACCCGTAGGTGACGCTTTAGCAGAACTTGCACTGATTTTGATTCACCCGAAAAAATCTATGTTACATGAGCTGTCAGCCAGTAGAAGTCCCATCAAAATGTATTTAGCTGTTTAGGAGCTTATCCTAAACAAACGGAAAGATAAATGTTTTTTTGAATATTTTATAAGTAAGTACCTTATGTACTTTAGAATGCTTTTAGTGAGAAGCTGTTATTTTGATGTAACAAACAGATAGACGTATCACGACTTCCTCCGCCGTATGTTCTCTACTAGCACTTCGCCCGCGATTTCATAGCTCATGTCACTTTGAAATAACGTAGGTTTTCAAAGGTGAAAAAACTTTTAATATCGGTTAAGAATTTTATTAGTTTCTTTAACCTTTTTAAAGTTCCGATTGAATTTCAAAAATTCCAGCCTTAATAATTATCTACTACATCATGAATTCAGCTTTCTAAGTCCAACAGTTTAGGCTGGACGTTGATGAGTCGAGTTTAGTTTATGAAAGTTTATGAAATTTCTTTCTATACGAATTGATGTCCTACTACAACAGTCGGCTCGCGTGAACTTGTACGAAACAATTGTAGTTTGTAAGGATCGTATCACGTGGCGTTCTGTGGCTTCCGTATTCCCTCGGGAAGAGCGTGAGTGTACGTATGTTTGTGTGTCATGCCCCGAGGTAGCTAGCAACAACAGAATTATATCTTTAGACAACTAACAAGACGAAAAGCCAATAAAATATAAGTACGCAGGGTTACGTATTATAATACCTAAGTTTATTCTAACTATTTTCACGATGACTACAGTCAAAAGACCTACCGTTTAAAATATCTAAACATTGTTTCACCGATTTTTGTAATAACTAATGAACGAAATCCATAAAGGACAATTCAACTACGGTTTAATACAACTACAATTAATTAAACTATGTAAGTTTGATTAAACTAATGGTCGATTCACCTACTGTTGATTTATCTGTGGTCTTGTGTTTGATTTACTGGTGATTTTGTATATGTCGATTGGATGATTTGCTAATTCGAATTTATGCGAAAACCCTAGGGATATTGCGAAAACACGGGTGATTAGACAATGGTAAAAACATTTCTGCGGTGCCGCGGCAGCGGACGGCGAGCGCTACTTCCAAGTTGCTCGCAGAAATGTTTTACCATTGTCTAATTATTATCCGTTAAAAAGAAACACAAAATGTGTGCACATAACGTGTAAAAAGATTGACATGGTAACTATCCACCACTTCAGAAATCAATCCAGCGCGCAGTATTAATAAACTGTAGGCGAGTCGTCCATTAGGTATTTCATACATAGTTGAAATATCAAATATCTTAAAAAATCATTAGATTACTCGTTCGTTAGTGCGATTTTAGTTTAACCAGTCAATTACCGTAATTACAGACACAATTAAAAAACGATTGTTTACATACCAAATGTGGTATCTCAGGGACTTAGAGGTTAATCAACATTAAATAAGTTAAACAGTAGTTGAGGCGACCAATATGTTTTATGATAATATGTGAATCAACCGTTGGTCTAGTGGTAGCATGCGCTACTGCTGAGCATGAGATCCTGGGTTCGATTCCCAGGTCGGACAAAGTGTTATTGGGTTTTCGGGGAAACAAGGCGTGATGTTATGTGTGCGTACGCAGTTTATTTAAAAAAAATGCGGAAATAAAGTCAAGGGCCCGTTCAAATTCCTGCCAGGGTTGCGGGTTTGTTCGAAAGAATTACTGCGGCCCTAGCACAGGCAACTGAAGAAATACGGGTGGGTTTTAGACAGTACAAATCTGACACGCTCTCTAAGTGATTCGATGATTTCCCAGCAGTTACGATGTAGTAAAAAATGTGTTATCGGTCAGGTATAGCCGTCTCTGTCTCACACTGGAATCACGATGGCATTAAAACATCAGTGGGGTAATTGCGTAACAAACTTAACTTTCACTTTGACAGTTCCACCACATTCATTACGTTATTTACATTATCAGCCAGACAATTTCCCCGACCATATGGAGCAATGGATTCGTAATATCCTTGAAAAATTTTGATAAACAGTATGTTACGTTGATGCAGAAAAAGAAAAACAGTTGAAAGAAAAAACTTTAGTGTACAAGTTTTTTTTTGTATATTGTAAACTATGATAGTTGGCAAACAAGCCAGACAGTAAATAAAGTAAAGAAGCTATTTGAGACTATACGCTGACATTACGATCTGTTGAAGTCATCGGTATAAACTATGGTACAGGGAATAGAATGTGTCACACGAATGGCTATATGCAGATAACTTGTCATATCCTTAAATATCGTTTAGGTACTAACAAATATCGTAAATACTAGTTACTATCTATACTATTCTTATCTTTACATAGTATGAAACTAATTCACTTCGTACGTCTATACGTTTAGATCTTTCAAACTATGCAACTGATTTTAATGCGGTTTTCATCAATAGACAGAATGATCCAAGAGGAAGGTTCACATGTACAGTACGCGCGGAAGCCGCTTGCATAAGCTAGTATATATTATATATTAATCTATACTATATAATATTATTAAGCTGAAGAGTTTGTTTGTTTGTTTGATTGAACGCGCTAATCTCAGAAACTACTGGTCAAAATTGAAAAAATTCTTTTTGTGTTAGGTAGCATATTTTTCGAGAAAGGCTACAGGCTATATAACATCACGCTACAACTAAGAGGAGCGGAGCAGTAATGAAAAATGTTACAAAAACGGGGAAAATGGGCACGGGTAGGCGATTCGACGCGATGGGAAGGGTCGGGGCAACAAGAAATTTAACGCGGACGAAGTCGCAGGCAGAAGCTAGTCTATACTAATATTGAAGAGTTTGTTTGGTTAAACGCGCTAATCTCTGGTTCTGATTTCAAAATTTCATTAAATGTTATAGCCCATTTATCGAGGAAGACTATAGGCTATATAACAAGATGCTAGGATCCTTAGAATCCGAGCAAAAAGTAAAGAAAACGTCTACGAAGTCACGAATATAAAGTGCTCGCACGGGCACGCGATTCGATGGTGTCATGGTTTCTTTTTGACAGTGGAAAAGTTTAAAACAAATGAAGAAAGATGGACCCACCTCGCAATTTATTTTGGGGTCAGAGCTACATGTCTTTTTCTTTTAAATATCGCAATGATAACCAAACGTTTTCTCGTCAAAGATTTCTGATATATCGAGCTCAGCAAAATAATTAGAGGTTTCAGTAGGTATATTGTCATTAGTATTAACTATTGCTGCTAATCATTCCCTTAAAAAAATAAGCAGGAAGCGCCCGTAAGTGTTTGCATGAAGAAGGATTGTTTAGATGAAGAAAAAAAATAAAAAAGCATCACTTTAAAAATCCAGTAGGATTTCTTGGACGACAAAAAAATCAAAAGAACATCAGTTTGCTTCAACCAAAATCATGATCTCCAAACAGCAGCACCTGGTCAGAATATTGTCAAAAGTTTATGACAAAGGTGAGTGATATCCTTAAGACGAATAGGAATGCCAGCTGTCTAATTGGAAGCATGCACACATGACACATATCTGTGCCCAGTGCCAAACGTGCAAGCGTGCTGTCTGACACACGATTTAACACACTCTAGTGTGGCTACCAGTTACTAGAAACAGATTATGAATAATCTATACTATCTATACTAATGTTATAATATAAAGCTTAAAAGTTTGTTTGTTTGTTTGGTTGAACGCGGTAATCGCAAGAATTACTGGTTCGAATTGAAGAATTCTTGTTGTGTTGGGTAGTCTATTTATTGAGAAAGGTACTACAATCAAAAGGAGAGTAGCAGCAACGAAAAAAGGGACGAAACTGGCAGCCAATTCGATGCGACGGGAGGGGTCAGGGGAGCAAAAATTAGAAGGTAGTATTTAATATGACGGATACGCCATGAAGCTCATAACAGAGATTTGATTTGAGATGAATTATTGAAGTGCAGTTTAAGACCCACTATTTCTTCCCTCTTGCGAAATAAGCTATTTGAAAGTAGGTCATACAGTAGGTAGTAGATTATATAGTCTATCAGGTGTTCTTAAAACATTACGCCTTTATTGCTCGACGGATTAGGCAGAGGAGCACCTATAATAGAACAACCAAATTTCGCCGCAAACCTATTTATAACTTTTCATTTAATATTAGGTTTCCGATCTTATTCATTCAAATTAACCCATATTTAAAACTATATTTTTTTTACAAAGCGAAATTGTAAATCGGTTACTAAATCAACACCATATTAAATATTATCAATAAACTGTTCAAATAAAATTCATTTGAACCAATTTAAGTCCTAATTCGTTTGGATTACACTAATTTGGGCAAACTTTATTATCAGCAAACGTTAATTGATCATTGGTTTCACATTAAACGCTGTAGGTATAATGTTCGTAGCCAAACAAATAGGATGGTCACGTGGCGGTAGTGGTCACCACCGACCATGAACAGGTGGCAATACCAGAGATATACGATACACATGAGCAAACCGCAGCATTTCTTATGTGACTGTTACTACAGCAGGGCCTTTCAAAACGGAATACATATAGTCACCCAGACCGTATTTCGGCCATGCTGTCAACAGAGACTAGACATCAGCGTAGGAGATATTATAGTGCAGGTGTGTGTGCGCAGACACAAGGACTCACTCTCTTCCCTGACTCTCATAGTCTGATGGAGCAGAAATCCGACACGACCGGAGAGAAATCAGGCGCAGGACCGTGCTGTTCAACACCGCCTACTTCCAAACTTCGGGTTGCTACTGAGAAATGCCTATTGGAAAAAATACTAATAACACCATGCCCCACCTCACAATCGAACCTAAGACCTCATTCTCAACAGTAGCGCTTGCTTCCACTAGACCAACGAGGCAGGCCGACAATTCTGTATGGTTTTTTTTTATTTATTCGCGAAAACGAGTCTTAGCTATTATATACACCGTGACATCTAAATCGTCTTACAACGGAAGCCCACTTCATGTATCCAATGAATACTACACATACATAAGAACAAAATTAACATTTGATTAAATAAAAATATTATTCATCATTATGTATGATGATATTTTGTCTCATAGAAAATGGAGATGGAATAACCGAGTCGGCTCGTGCGCTGGGTAGGTATGTTCTGTACCGTCTGATACGTAAACATTATTAACCGGATGTTTCATAATTAACCGACGAAGAAAAAAGGAGGAGGTTATCAATTCGACGCGTATATTTTTTTTATTTTATTTATTTATGACCACGCATAACTTTGTACATGGTAGTCCGATTGTGATAATTCTTTTTTTATTGGAAAGGGTATACTCCCAAAGTGGTCCCATATAAATTTGGAAAACAAAATCGAACCCTAAGGGTCGGAAAACAGGGGATGATTGATTGTTCACTCACTGATTGTAATGTATAACCACGCATAATTTTATACAGAGTAGTCCGATTTTGATAATTCTTTTTTCATTGGATGGGGTATACCTTGCCAAGTATTATTAGTACATTCAAGCCACAAAAAAAAAATACAAATTAAAAAGTTTTTAACAAAAAATTAAACCGCCGAAAAAACTGAAAAGCAAAAAATAATAAACCTTAAGATTTTGAGTCGGCGCTGAAAAATCAACGAACAAAGATCACTCAAAGCGCTGACTCATAATTTTAAGGTTTATTATTTTTTGCTTTTCAGTTTTTTCGGCGGTTTAATTTTTTGTTAAAAAGTTTTTTTTTAATGTATTATTTATTTTCTTAATACCTATTATCTTAATTAATGGTAACAATTTTTAGGGTTCCGTTGTCAAATGGCAAAAAACGGAACCCTTATAGATTCGTCATGTCTGTCTGTCCGTCTGTCTGTCTGTCAGTCTGTCCGTCCGTATGTGACAGTCACTTTTCTCCGTAACTATAAGAGCTATGCTGTTGAAACTTGGTAAGTAGATGTATTCTGTAAACCGCATTAAGATTTTCACACTAAAATAGAAAAAAACAATAAATTTTGGGGTTCCCCATACATAGAAATGAAACTCAAAAAAAATTTTTTTCATCAAACCCATACGTGTGGGGTATCTATGAATAGGTCTTCAAAAATGGTAATTTCTTTGGAGAATAAATTGGAGGTTTCTATTATCATTTTTTTCTAAACTGAATAGTTTGCGCGAGAGACACTTCCAAAGTGGTAAAATGTGTGCCCCCCCCCCGTAACTTCTAAAATAAGTGAATGATAAAACTAAAAAAAAATATATGATGTACATTACCATGTAAACAACCACCGAAAATTGGTTTGAACGAGATCGAGTGAGTACTTACTTTTTGTTTTAAACGTCATAAATCGTAAACCGCAATTTAGTTTACATTCAATCAACTGAAATAAAAATTAAAAAAAAAACATTTATTTTTAAACCGAGAATACCTACAGGTTTGTACGGAACCCTCGGTGCGCGAGTCCGACTCGCACTTGGCCGGTTTTTTTATCACCACTAGTGGTATATTATGTCAGATACACTGAGTGGACAACCTTTGTAAGGCGACTAAAATATCACGATGTATATGATGTTTCGCACTAAAACAAAAAGTTGTTTCCCAGCAAATATTGTTGCACAAAGTAACTTAGTTTGATGTTCATACATGTGCAGATGTAAGCCTTGACATGAGTCTTTAACAACCTGTATACAGTTTCTATTTCAAGTAAAAACACTACCAGAGGGCGATGACCCAAGACTTACCAAATCTTAGTTTAGAAAACATATTTTTTCTTCATTAGATATTGACTATAACGTCTGCAAAGTTTCACTATTTAATTCAATTCAAAACTGCAAAGTTCTAAGCTATATGAGAGGAAAAAAAGAAGAATAAATCCAAGGACTTGAATGACAAACATGAAACACAAATAGTACTATACTAATCTATGAATGAAGTTATGTTTTCCACCATTCCTGTTGTGTTCACTCCGTCTAAGTTTAGACAAATACTAGAATATTGTAGTTTTAGTAGTTCCTACGACGAATATAGTGAAGTAACCGGTTAGGTTTCCTTTATGTACGTAGGTCAAGGGCGATGACCCATAACATAGGTCATGTTTAGCTAGAAACTTGTGCCTTTCAATATTATTTATGCAATTCTTCCAAAGAAAAAACTGGAAAATACAAATCTTCTAAACGGAAGTCACCTGTGGTACCTTAACTATAAGTGTTGTTGTATTATTTGTCTCGAAAAACTCTTTCAAATCAAATAATCTCTCGAAAGTTTGCTTAGCCTATTCCCAACTTTGTAAGGGTCAACTTCCAGTCTAACCGGATCTAGCTGAACACCAATATTTTACATGGACTACCTATCTGTCCTCCACAACTCAGATAATGGGTAGCACGGTAACCCTTGTTAACACGGTCAAAGGCCAGGTCTACTACATCTTCGTTATAACATCAATGAAGAAGAATAAAAAATTCTAAAGAGAATTGTCTCTCGCATTTTTTATATTCCCTGTATTTCCCGAAAGGTAAAGTAGAGGTCCATCGCACCCTGTTATAGAGAGCGAGCCTATTGCTGTGGGTCAACCTAGCCACTGGCCACTGAGTACAAATCTAGATACCGAAAGAAAAAAATAAAAGAAGAAGTAAAAAAAAAACTGTTTGTTCTTCACAATCAAAACGCACATTCCAAAAAAGATGATAATACGAACATACTTAATAGCAAAAAGCCTCGTTTTAACCCAATTGAAGTTTGTGCACCGGACTACTACAAACAAATTCCTGACAGAAAAACCCAGTAACACGCATATTCAGCTTTCACTGGCGTAATAACAAAAAACAACTATTCACGCCACGTCAGGATTTAAAAGCTGAACCCATCTGTGAGCCTCCAGGCCACTACAGCCATCTTCCTACTTCTTGTGTCCTGAATAAAACAAAATTTTCTAAAGCAAGTTGTTCATGGAACGGTTTCCATAAAGCCGGGCGCACACGGTATTTGGGTCAAGCGTAGCTAAATGTGAGTGTAGTGCCGGGTTCATACAGGGTTAGTCGGGAATACGAATGTAGGTGAAATTATTCATATTTATAGTGCGAATATGTGCGACTTTCGAGTGAGTTGCTGTTTCTTTGGCTGAGACTGGTGGCTTTCTTGTTATTGTTATATTATAGTTCTCTTTCAGTTGATTCTCCGGAGCATAAGATAATGATGAAAGGATAAAGGCTAGCATGATTGATATTCCTGAAATGAAAAAAAAAATGTTATGCCCTTTATTTTGTCAAGTTATGCAAATTTTTGGCTCGACGGGCCCGCTCTTGACCTGGTGGAAAATGATGGATGAGGTCTATGGTGGAACGAGCGTGCCCAGAAGTCGAATTTACTATATGTGATTTTACTGATGCCCTATCTAAAAACTCTCAACAGTTTGTATTATTTACTGCTTTCAATACATCTTTTAACTTCCACAGGCATACTTCATTACCAAACTCCTCGTAGAGAAGTATGGCCTGCCTAAAAAGTTTGTGTGCATAATGGATGTGGAGAAGTGCTGAGTACGATTGGTTGGGTTATCAACCAAGTGCCGTTGGTACTCTGCAGTACGTCTGGTAGTAAAAGGGGCGGTGGTGGGATTAGGTCTTGGAACTCCTGCGCACACTCTCCAAAGTACAGTCTGTAGTAGACCGGTTTGGTTCTAGGTGTAAAAGGTGTTCATAATGATGAGTACAAAAGTCATTGAAAGAAAGAAATAAAGAAAAATGCGATTAATGACATTCTGCATAAAAGTCCTTTAAACTATAAACAAAACAGAAAACACTGTTATTAATGCCAAAAGAGATTCTGTTCAACATCATGTCAAATGGCAACACAGGATGCAATATCTGACGCTGATTTTCAGCTGCAACCCACGAGTATCATCCGCTAAAAAAATAAACACATAAGGAAGTGTGTATCTGTGATAATAAATTAATAGAGTTAAAAAAAATGTTGTGGCATATATTCGTCTGAATGAGAGTGTGCGCTGTATTGTTAATGAAAAACCAACAAAAATACCCAATATTTACGTATCTACCTGTAAGGCAAAATCGTGTGACTGCGAAAGGTTTGGTTTGGTTGCTGAAAGGTTTTCAGTGATCTTAAAGCCACTTATTACGTTCCTCTGAACCTCTGAACTTCTACCTTTTTCTACAACCAGGATCGTGGTTTTGCTCCATTATTCGGTAACATAGAAATGAGATGGTTTTTCGCTGAATCAAGCTGTAAGTAGCGTGGTCCTCACGCCAAAAATGTAAAACCCTGGTTATATTCTAATTGTAAAATAGACTCTCATTTCACCACTATCAAAACTCCACGTTTACCATTCGGACCAAACCCATACAGCTTTTCAAAAAAACAGCGCTTTTGTAGAACAAAACTATTCGGTTCGGCAATAGTTTCGTATTCGATGGACTACTGCAGTTCATCTATACCTTTCACAATGTGGCTCAGCAAAACTGAAAAAATATCTGCTACTAAAAAAATATATGCAAAAATGGAACAGAACGGGGCTTTATTACTGAAAAATATGCGTAAAGCTGCGCTTTGATGCAGCATGCACTGACAACCCACGAACCTAAAACAATTGCAATCAAAATCCTACGAGGAAAAACGCATTTATATCAATATATATATTTAAACATAGTAAACTTGACTCCTACTGATAGGACTGGCCCATAATGCAATTTTTTCTTTTTCAGGCAACTATGGCCCATAGACCAAATAAAAACATCACTACAAAATCTATTTACTGCGTGAGGTCGGCGAGATATTGCCCTAAATCATAGGTACCATGTAGCCTTCCATAAATACACTGATACTCGTCACCCCTCGGCCAAAATGCCTCTTTCATGAAAAGCTCTAAGTGACAGTGACAAGTGATGACCCCACAGTAAAAGATTTGAAGTTTTTCTTATGGTGCGACTAGTGCGAGTCCAATGAACAGATATATGACGACAAGAGCCAGTATTACACACCAGTGTGTGACTCCTTCTAGCTAAATGGACCGGCGACCTTAAAAAGGTGGGTGGGGTAAACTGGATGCAGAAGGTGGAAGACAAGATATGGTTTCGCGACTTGGTAGAGGCCTATGTACTGCAGTGAACTGCGATAAGCTGCGATTGATTGATTGAACCCCAACCAACTAACTATATTGTATTTTAATTTATAAATCATGAAAATGTAATTAGAAAAAGTACAACAGGACAAACCTAGAATATAATTTAAACCCTTGAGTTACTTAAAATCGTTAATCAAATGTATCGCCAAAGATCGTCTGAATTCTGGATTGAGTTCCTGCAATTTATATTTGTTTCCGTTTTTTATCAAATCAGGTCAGATTCCAAACTCCGTGTAGCAACCGCAAATTATCTAATATATAAAATTCTCATGTCACAGTTTTCGTTGCCATACTCCTCCGAAACGGCTTGACCGATTTTGATGAAATTTTTTGTCCTTATCCGGTATCTATGAGAATCGGCCAACATCTATTTTTCATCCCCCTAAATGTTAGGGGTAGTCCACCCCAAAATTTATTTATTTATTTTTTAGACAAAATTTTTAATTTCTATTTTTTATGATACAACATACAAAAATACATACATCTATAAATTTTCACTTTTTTTGCACCCGGCAAAACAACGTTTGCTGGGTCAGCTAGTAATGATATATTTCTGTCGCCCCCATTTCGTTTAGCGCCGTGAGCGCACAGGAAGTACATTTGTGTTAATGTTTAGTTTCAGAAAACAAATGGTCGGTGTCACTCGGGTTAAGTCGCTCTATGTTTTATATACAAGAATAATGCCATTGGCAGACAATTTTGACAGAAAACTTACGGCCCGTCAAAACATGGCGACTGTATTTTCCCGGAGCGTTAAGCCGACGTGTATATTACGGTAGTTATGTATAATTTCCGCGTCGGTGAGGGCGAGCTGATTGTCCTTAACTGGGTAAAAATCAAGACCCCGGGCTGGTGCTAATAAATTCCTGTAGGCAATACCATATACTTAACCCTTTCCCGACGTGGGTCTTCAGAAGTCACTTTTACTAACCCAACACCATCGACGCAGTCAAAAACCCCACAAAAAGTCCCATACCAAAAAATTCTTATTACGAAAGCCACGACCCACCCAATCACTCATTCTCTACACTAATTAAACCTCTAATACTCTCATAAAAACAACAACACTATACAACATTGTATCTTTCCACGCACAAATCAAAACAGAACAAAATGGCCGCCACACGTCATCCGGACCCATCAGCTAAAGTGCATCTTATACATAATAGAAACAACAACAAAGAGTGTGGCACACACACCCGGCTATTTTTATCCGCCTTCGTTTTGAAACAAGAATCGATAACTGTCCGCTAAATGACGAGAACTAATGAGATGATAGAAATAGAGCGGTTTAAAATAGATACTTCAATTATTATCATTTAATTATTCACCGACTTCTAAACCGAGAAGGTTCTTAATTCAACGGAATTCATTTTAGGGACTTTTCTCTATGGCAATTTTAAACCCTATAAGTCCTGGTATCTAACGCGTTACGTATCTATTTACTGACTACGACTTCACATACCATTATGCCTGCGTTATCCGGGATAGACAGAAAAGTGTATCCACAATTCACCATGTAAAAAAGAGCGAATCATTGGATAAGGTCAAGGTGGTTGGTTGTCAGTCATTTGGATCGGGGCAAATAACTGAATGCTAATGAATAATTGTTGATAGTTTATATCAACCTGAAATGTCTCGAAGAGAGGCCATTTGCCGAAAGTGAGAAAGAGCAGGGTAGAAAAAAGTAATGTCCCGATAACGCCTTTTCTCATACATAGAAGGAGCGAGTATTAGTCAGTAATTGGCGTTTTTTTCTTTTTTGCCGACAATGTCCCACTGCTGATAGATCTGCCCCGAATCCCTCTATTTATCCTTTTCCAGGGCCACCTCGAACTAACTCTTGCAATAAGCGTCTTCATTTCGCCACCTCTTCTTAGGCCGGCCTCCGCGGCACCGCCCATCTTCAGGCACCCACTGTGTGAAGACTGTTGCTCAGCGGTCACTATAACCAGACCAGTGCCATTTCATTCTACCAGCCTTATTGTCTACGTCTACGCCATTATTAGCGATTAATTCAAACAATATCTAGAGACCATTTTCGTAGTATAGATAACACTCTTACATCTACACTATTATCAAACTCAGTAAACATATCCTAGCACTCTAAAATAGAACGAATATGAGCAGATTACTTCACCATCCAAAACTATTTAGACTCAAAATTGTAGCAACTCCAATATGTAGGACCATAAAAGTAAACAGTCACAAACGTAACGGTTGAAACGATTCAAACAAATTGTTGCTCGTTGAATTCGTATTAAAGTATCATTGGCTACATGAAATCTATATTAAAACATATCTTCAGGCTTCATAACATTAAGTCACGCCTGTATTGCCCGTTCCGTAATCGCCACGCTTGGCAGGCGGGTTGGCGATTACAGTATGGTGGTAAAATGCATAGAGAACGCTGTTACCTATTCTCTAGTAAGTCCCTTAGTCGCCTTTTACGACAGCCACGGGAAGAAAGGTCGGTGCTATTCCGTACGTCTGGCACCAAACGGGCGTTCTCTACATCGTATCATCTACTGTTATAAAATTAGTTCAAAGCCCGAAATAAGAACCTATGACAAAATGATTTGACTGTTTCCTCTACTACCAATATAGATGGTAGATATTTCAAATGTCGTGAAGGACGTTTAATTTCCTGTCCCTTACGATACGACTTTTGAAATGTCCACCGTTGATATGTTTTGCCCCGTACGAAAAAAATAATTTGACACGTGTTTGATGAATCAAAGACTGTCTGACGGGCTCGTATCTTCTTCATTGGGCAGACAGACCTCCAGAAACCAGGCGAAAAAACAACCTAGTGATTCAGTAAATTTCGACAGTGAAGAGAAAAGATCAGAATAATTATAATCGATATTAGAATACTCCTCCATCCCTTAGAGCCACAAGATTATCAAGAGTCTATTAATAACCTGAAACTTTGACAGATGGGTCGTCAGTCAATATTAACTCCAGTGGAAAACAAACACAAAATAAACTCAATGTTTTTCTTGAACCCAAACATCGGTGGCTGCATTGAATTTAATGTTTTAAAGCAAACACCACAAAGTCTGAATCTAATTTAACTTTTAAAATAACAAACAAGATAACATCGAGGGATCAGATCGAAAGCCAAATCCTTTCATGTCGGACAGTGTTGGGTTTAGAATAAATAAATGTTGACAGATAGGACAGAAAAGATTCCACGCTCGACCTCCGCAGCGAACGGACGTGTTGTTCTCGCGCTCGCCGCTCCGCCGCCCGCGCCCCCCACCACTCTGCCGCTGTGAAAGTGCTCGTTCAGTGTTGTGTCTGCTGCGCAACGCTCCGCATCGTAGTCGCTCCGGCTACCCAATTGGCGATCGAAAATTTATTTTCGATCGTGAATTGTCTCAAACTGTCTTTTTCAAGACAAATTGTTTCTTTATTCGGATACGTCTAAAACGTAGTGGCCCCTTCTGGGCAAATCCACAGTTTCGTGGTCCTCGGTGGAAACCTCACGGTGTCAACGAAACCGAGTGGGTGCTGACCCAACGCACCCGCCTATCCCCTTCAGGGCTAGGCGAAAGTTTGGACGGGTCCCGGATCGCTGGCCTTGGGGGCTTCCCTCGTCAGTCCCGGTGACAGTTTTGCTTCCACAGCCGCGTACTAGTGCCGCGGGTATTTCTATACCCCCCGCACTAGACTGGTCAGGGTATCTCTATACCCATCCGCACTGACCGGTTAGGGCCCCGTCGCACAATAAGATTGGCGACGGTACACACAGATTAGGGCTCACGCAGTAGGTCACACCTCCCTGTCTATACCCGACAGGGAGTGCTACTCACCCCCGGGCACACCCACCCGGGGTTTAGGGCTTGTTAGGTTGTTAGGCGCTCCGATGAGCGAATAGGGTCCCCTCTTTTCCCAACCATGTTGGGCTCGAAGGTCTCCGAATGGAGCTCAAAAGAGCGAGAAAGTTTTTTCTCGCTCTGCGAGCTTTTCATGGACGACCCCGAGTTCAAGGGGTTGTTCAAGCGCTTGTCTAAGCGCGCTCTGGTTACCCAAGCGCAGACCATCGCCGCTGACGCTACTTCGACCCCCGAGACTAGCGTCGCTACATTTAGTGACGCCCTAGAGTCTCCCCCCGTGCCCAGCTCTCAGGTGCCCATATTGATGGACACCGAAGAGGTCTCCTCTGGCGAGGAGGAAAACCGAACAGCAGACTCGGTCTCCTCCCCCTCGTCTGACGAGGAACATTTCACGCTCGTTTCCCATGGCAAGGGAAACAAGCGTAAAAAGACCAAGTCTAGCGCCGCCCCGGCCGCTAAGTTCGCCGCAATAGAGGAATCATCCCCTCCCTCGCGTGCCCCCACCCCGCAGGCTAACGCCGCGTCCATCCCCACCCCTAAAGCGTCAACCTCCGCAAAGGTTGTCGCTCCCCGCGACATTGCCCCCACCCCTCCGGTCAACAAGACCGCTAAAAAGATCCCTCCCCCGCCCCCTGTATTTATACAGGACAAGGCGAAGTGGACGGAGATCTCCAAGTGGTGTGTTGACCAGAGGGTCAACTTCACTAATGCCCGCTCTACCCAGCAGGGCATTAAAGTCCAGACCCCTACGTCACGAGACTTTCGTGACCTGACCAAACTCCTCAGTGCACGTAATGTGTCCTATCACACTTACGCCCTGCCTGAGGAGCGTCAAACCAGGGTGGTGATCCGACGGATCCCCGTGGAGATCGCCACAGATGACATCAAGGCCGACCTCGAGGCACAAAACGTGCCCGTAGATGAGGTCCATCGAATGCACCGGGCCAGACATGGTCCGGCATTCGACATGGTTTTAGTCGTGTGCCCTCCCACCGAGGGTCACCACCCCATCTTCCGGATCAAGGCTGTCTGCAGCCTCACGGGCATCCGCATTGAGAAGCCCCGTAAAACTGGCAACATTGGCCAATGCCATAGGTGCCAGCTTTACGGGCACTCTCAGCACCACTGCTTTGCAACCCCCAGGTGCGTCAAGTGCTTGGGGAACCACGGAACAGTGGACTGCCCGCGTCCCAAAGACCGAGCCCTCTGCACAGAGCCACCCAGCTGTGTTCTCTGTGGAGAGGCCGGCCACCCCGCTAACTACCGGGGCTGCCCCAAGGCCCCAAAGTCTTCCTCCTCGAAGCTGGCGAAGCGCGCCAACGCTCGCCAGCTAAGAGAAGCCCCCTCTTCCAAACTTCCAGAGAGGTTGAGTCCCCAGAGACCCAGCCCCTGGAATCACTGGAACCAAGGGAACCACATGCAGGCATTCCCTGCATTAGGTCCTCCCAAGCCCTCCCCCGCTGGAATCCCCGCGTTAACGGACCCGCGTCCTAACGCCCCAGCCCGCCCCCCTGCGCCCCCCGCAAAGCCCGTTAAGCCCATGGCCGCTCCCGCCGCCAAAGCCGCACCCCCTGCTCCCCGTCCCGTAGCACCCCCATCTGGAACAAAGGTGAACCCCCTAGATGCTTTTAACATCATCTCGGGTACGTTCACAACGTTCTTTTCCCCCAGAGCCCAACGTATGGCCCAGGAGCTAGTCGACGCAGCACGCGCCGGCAACCTGCTCCAAATCCAGGCCATCTATAACGCGTATCCGGAGATTACGCAGGCCCTTGTCTCCCTCTCTACTCAAGCCCCCCATTATGGATAGTCGAGTATTAGCGAGAACCAAACCCCGATCCCTAAAGTTAGGTTTTTTCAATGCCAACGGCATACTCAACCAACGTGATGAGATCGCCACTTTCCTCCGCGACCATCAATTAGACATTCTACTCATCCAAGAGTCCTTCCTTAAACCGAATCATCGCGACCCGAAAATTGCCAACTATCGCTTAGTTCGCAATGACAGGACGCGCTGCCACAAAGGCGGCACCCTCATTTATTATAGGAAGTCCCTGTACTGCATCCCCATGGACCCTCCCCCCCTCTCCCGGTTAGAAGTTTCGATCTGTCATTTAGGAATGACAGGTCATCAGCCGATCACCTTGGTATCGGCCTATCTTGCCCCTCAGTCCTCGACGGAGAACTACCAACTCCTCACGGACGATCTCGATCTACTTCTTGGCTTGAGCGAGTCCGTTATAATAGCGGGCGATCTCAACGCCAAACACCCAGCCTGGAACAGTTCCAGGACCTCGACCAGAGGACGACACCTGTTCAACCTCTGTTCCACCCTCCACTTTGACGTCATCGCCCCGATGACCCCTACCCATTTCCCCCATGATCCCACCCACGTCGCAGACGTCCTCGATATAGCTCTTCTTAAGAATATCAGCCTTAGGCTGGATTCTATAGAAGCTATACCCGAGCTCGACTCCGACCATAGGCCGGTAGTCATGCACCTGGCCTCCCGCTTAGGTTCCCACGATCCCACCCAACCCCCCGCTACTAAAGTGATCACGGACTGGAGGAAAGTCAGCGAAAAGCTGAAAGCCACCACGTCCCCTCACTTAGATTCCATCCCGGATCACTTCGATTCGATCGCTGACACAACGGCCGCGATCGACTCATTCACAGAGCACGTACAATCGGTCTTGAACGAATGTTCAAGGGAAGTTCCAGAGTTGGGAGACCAACGCTGGAAACTTCCGGACGATGTACGGGCTCTGCTGAATGAGAAGAACGCGGCCGTTCGTGCCTACAGCAACTTTCCCTGCGACGCGAACAGGGCTCACTTGCGTCACTTACAGCGTGCTGTAAGGACACGTATTGAGGAGCTACGTTCCGCCGGTTGGGAAAAGATGCTGGGCGATTTAGAACCGACCCACCAGGCATTCTGGGAGCTTCAGAGGAAACTCAAATCCAAAGAAGTCACCACAATGCCCCCCCTGATCCGCCCCGATGCGACACTTGCATTCGAGGATGCCGACAAGGCCGAGTGCCTAGCCGACAGCCTCGAGGCACAATGCTCGCCTAGCTCACTGCCAGTAGACCCAGATCACCTCGCTGAGGTCGACGCTGAGGTCGAGCGCAGAGCCTCACTCCCGCCCGTTGAGGACCCAGATGAGCCCTTGCCCCCCGTCACACCTGACGAGGTGCACGAGCTCATCAAAGGTCTCAAACCCCGCAAGGCCCCCGGATCAGACGGTATCACCAATAGGGTGTTCCAGCTGTTCCCCGCGCACTTGATCATGCTCATGTGTACCATCTTCAATGGTGCCCTGAGCAATAACATTTTCCCACAGGCTTGGAAGGAAGCCACAGTCATTGGCATCCCAAAGCCCGGCAAACCGAAGGCGGAGCCCTCGAGCTACCGTCCCATCAGTTTGCTCAATGTACTCGGCAAGATCTATGAGAGGCTTATTTATAAGCGTCTCAGAGATTACGCCGAGACAAAGGGCCTCATCCCCAACGAGCAGTTTGGTTTTCGAACCCAACACTCGTGTGTCCATCAAGTGCACCGTATCGTCGAACATATCAGCGTTGGTTTTCAACGCGGTATGTTCACGGGTGCAGTTTTCTTCGACATAGCGAAAGCGTTCGACAAGGTCTGGCACAACGGCTTGCTATACAAGCTGTACCAACTCGGAGTGCCAGACCGTCTCGTGCTCATCCTACGAGACTTTCTATCGAACCGCACCTTTCGCTATCGGATCGAAGGGGCACTGTCCTCCCCCCATCCTATCCGAGCAGGAGTCCCTCAGGGCTCTGTCTTGTCCCCTCTCATTTTTACGCTATTTACTAGCGATATCCCCAGAAGTTTAAAGGCTCAGTTGGCTCTGTTCGCAGATGACACGGCCATTTACTTCACGGGGCGCAGTCAAGACGCCTTGATTCGCTACCTCCAGGCCGCAGTCGACGACCTCGCCGACTGGTTCAGGAAGTGGCGAATCGAGGTCAACCCCGACAAGAGTCAGGCGGTTCTCTTTACGAAACCGCGACTCAAACCCCGCCCCCCGACCCCCCTATCCATGTTCGGCAAGCAGATCCCTTGGGAGAAGCGAGCCAAATATCTAGGCGTGATCTTAGATCAGCATCTCTCCTTCTCTGAGCACATAAAGAAGGTCCGCTCGCGGGCCGCTTTCGCTCTCGGTAGGTTACACCCCGTTCTCAATTCAAAGAGCAAAATGTCACTTCGGTGCAAAAAGCTCATATATACCGCGTGCATAAGGCCAATCATGACCTATGCTTGTGCAGTCTTTGCACACGCGAAACCCCACCACGTCCATAGGATGCAGACCCTCCAAAACCGTTTTCTCCGCAACGCCACAGGTTCGCCTTGGTACGTTCGGAATGCTAATCTCCATCTCGACCTTAAACTCCCGACTATCCACCAATTCATGAAACGCATCTCCAAGCGTTTCTTCGATAGGGCCGCAACCCACCGCAACCCTCTGGTTGTCGCGGCAGCCAACTACATCCCCTCCCGCATTAGCAAGACCCGCCGTCCGCGGCATATTTTAACCGACCCTGATGACCCCATTACCCTCCTCCAGGAGAGCAATAGGGCCACCAGCACCTTACTTAGACCGAAACGTCCGTCATACCGACCTCGCCGCCGAGGTCCGTCGTCGCGACACTCTCGACTAGCTAATAGTCCCCCCCGACCCTTGCATGAGCCAGCCCGCGTCGCTGAGCCTCTAGTAAACGACCCCCCCGATCCAGCCAATCCCTTGCTGATCCCCCCCACCAGTGACTCCCTAAGCCGAGGTCCGAACCCCACAGGGGGTGCCCTTAGGTCTTAGTCGCTTAGTTTGTAGTTTTTCCCTTAGTTTGTAAGCCCCTGGCTGGAGGCCTTAGATTCGCGTCTAGAGTCATCCGCAGGGAAAGCCCGTTTAAGTAGTGAAAGCCTTCGGGCTAACTACGAGATGTCAGTGCCAAAAAAAAAAAAAAAAAAAAAGGACAGAAAATGTATATTTTTGTTGTCTTACTAAGACTAGGGCCAAAATACTGAAGCTTTTTGAAAGAATCACACGTCATCATAATATGTACGTAACTAAACACTAAAAATCTGCATTTCATTAAATTGATATTCGCATTTTTCAAGAAAATGTGGGATCAACAGATTTATGTACCTGTAAATGATGTAAGGTAGGAGCATGTTTGGATGAAGCAGCTGATCAAGCTATTTCTCTAATAATCATCACACACTGATTTATCTAGCCTGTATTTTCCCACTGCTGGGCAAATGCTTCGCTCTCCTTTTTCCACACATTTCTGCCTTTTGCAGTCCTGGCCAGTACTTTCGGTAGAAGTCAAGCTCGTTCCGCCATCTTCGTCTTGGCCTGCGATGTTGTCGCACGTTTAATGGGCCCCATCCAGTGGTTCTCTTTACCCATTTTGTCATCTGACATGGGATTGCATACTTGAAAAATTAAAAAGTACTGTTTCTACTTTCTTAACACACTTAGCAAATGAAAATGATGAAATATATCGGCACCCGCCGTTACCCAAGATCACATATGCAAAAAAAAAGTAAGTCTTGTCTATGTATCTTACGTTCTTCTCCAGGTGTCAGGCTTTAGGCAAAAATAGCGAAAGGCGGAGGACGGGATATCGTGGCGCAACATGGAAGAGACCTTTGTCCAGCAGTAGACTACAATAGCGTGAATTGGCAGTGGCAAAGAAAGCAGACAGACTGATTTAGGTATAGACTGTTTGTTTATCCGCCTTAGTATGAATGCACGAAAGCATTCAACATATATGTTGTATTAGATTCATAAGTAGCAAAGGGGCACATTTGAAATCAGACGTCATGTCTTTAACACGTCTGATCTTCGCAATACTCAATATAAAAAGTACAGCTATCTACAGAATTATACAAAAAAGCGGGAGCTAGGGGGCGGCGAGCTTGTTGGGGACAGGCGCTGGACTAATATTAATGGCGCGCGCTGTGACACTGTGCTGAATAATTATTCTTTGTAACTTGCTTTCCACGACTAATATTGTTATAATCTGGGCTATTTTACATTTCACGTGTTTTTGTAAACACAGAAGAACTTTATACAGAACTAGCTTCTGCCCGCGACTTCGTCCGCATCAAATTTTTGCTCCCCTGACCCTTCCCGTCGCATCGATTTGCCTGCTAGTTTTCGTCCATTTTTCGTTGCTGCTCGCTCCTTTTGAGTTATAGTGAGTCAACCTTAAAAGATAGACATATGCTCTCGCGGACTTTTTTTTAGAACCATTTAAAAGGAACAATTCCGTCATACATGATTTTTGCGTTACTTTAACCGTTTACGCAGCGCACGCAACGGAAACTCTCAAAAGGAATAAATTTTCCCCGTTTTTGCAACATTTTTCATTACTGCTCCGCTCCTCTTAGTTGTAGCGTGATGATATATAGCCTATAGCCTTTCTCGATAAATAGGCTACCCAACACAAAAAGAATTTTTCAATTCGAACCAGTAGTTCCTGAGATTAGCGCGTTCAATCAAACAAACAAACAAACAAACTCTTCAGCTTTATAATATTAAAGTATATTATACAGAATGATAGAGATATCGAAACTAGAACTGTAACCGTGGATTTGGAACATGATTCTGAACACCCCTAGTATGATTTTTTTTTAAAGAAAAGTGCGTCGTCCCGTCGCTCTGTATATATTTTTGTAAACCCTTATTAATAAACGTTGCCTAAAATTATTCGTACATTTTTTGACAATAACGTAAATATCTTTTAACGTTTATAAATAAATCCCAGAACACAAATCTGAGATGCTCAAATAAAGAACCCCCTTACAATTATCTATATACTTTACAAGAATTGATAGTCGGTACAAAGTTAAAAAAAAAATCTATCCTCGTCCAAAACAAGTCTACTGTAGCAGCTCATACCTACCATACTATAACATACTCAAGAGGAGCGCATACATCCGTCCGCCACCGCGCGCCCGCGCATACTAGTCAACGAAACTAGCCAAGGTGAAAGGAATGCGGACTATATCATCGCGCTCGCTCGCCGAAGGGAGCACGGCACAGTCTACCGTCGTTACTAGATTATCTTAGTTATAAGTTTTATTAATGTACCCTTTAATTATGAATTATTGTAAAGAATATTGCTATATAAGGAATGGATCCCAATAAATTACACAGATCATTATTCGCCTTCTTATTCACAACAACCCTAAACCTCTAAACTACAAAACGTAAAAAATATATATACGTATTTTTTAGGTAAAATTTTGAAAAATCATAATAAACCTTGTCGAACCGATTTTGATAAAACATGTCTAAGAACCACCGTTAAAAAGCCTTCTTTTATATTAAAAAAAACTGCACTCAAATCGGTTCACCCGTTTAAGAGTTACAGTGCCGCAGACAGAAACATAGAGGTCAAACTTATAACACACCTCTCTTTGCGTCGGGGTTTAAAAGTCGAACCCGTACAGTTCTTATAAAAACAACCACTATGTCTGTACCGATCGAGTTTGCATTAACATAATTCTATTTGTCACCATTACAGACGCCCACAGAACGACCTTGACCTACAGTTACGTCAGTATCCTCTAATAATACAATAAGCATAAGATTTTGAAAAAGGTAGTACAAAAGGTATAATCCTTCGACAATATTCTAAAACCGCCTCATTGGCCTAATGGTCGTAAGCGCTACTCCTCTGCCGGGGTCGCGTGATTGTTCGAAAGAGATACCGTGACCCTGGCACATGGGCAACTGATGGAACACGGGTGGGTTTTAGTCAGTAAAAGTCTGACACGCCCTCCCGCTCCACCCAGAGCGGGAGAAGTCATTTGATGATTTCCCATGCTGAAAAAAAAAAAAAAAAAAAAGCGCTACTCCTGAGCATATGGTCCTCGGTTCGATTCCCAAGTCGGACAATGGTGTTATATGGCGTTTCTATTTCCCAGTAACTCTGGAGTCTGGGTTTATGATGGTTTTTAGCAAAAGGCTCGCCCCCTATTACATGGAACTTTAACAAAAGCTACATAAGTCTAATTGTAAGCCTTACTCAAAGTCAAAGTCAAAACATTTATTTCAAACAGGCACAAAAGAGGCACTTTTGACCGTCAACAGATATTTACATTAAAATAGAATTGATTTTAGTCGCCACTTCCAAAAGGTAGATTCGTATATAGAAGAATGCGCAAGAAACTCCACCGCTTGTCTTTTAAAAGTTTTCAATATTAGTATATAATATTTTATATAATTATATGTGACATACTTGCACCTCTGCCTGGCCCTTGGGAGACAACAAGCCTGATGTCATGTTACGTCATATTAGGTTTCTAAAACAGCTTACCCTTTAATATCTCCCATTCTTCCATTAAACCGCACCTCATTATCACCTAATCTAAAAACAAACCAATTACTCTTCAGTTAAACGAACACCGTGTAACGTTCCACTCTGCCGACCCCGCTGGGAGCGAGCGTGATACATACATTAACGAGGTCTTGAACAGGCTCCAGTTGCGATACCCAATACCGGTGCAATTTCAGTGTTATAAGGAGATTTTTATTGTTAAAGCTGTTTTTATTAAAGTAAGAGAGTGTTATTAAACTTTTAAAAGCATTCGATGATTTCAGTAAGTCTGCCTTTTTTTTCTGGGGGGCGTGTCAGACTTTTACTGACTAAAACCCACCCGTGTTCCTTCAGTTACCCATATGCCAGGGCCACGGTATCTCGTTTGAACTATCTCGCGACTCGGCAGGCATCGATCCTAGCAGACTCCTTCAGTACTGCTGATATTTGAGGCGCGCGTGGAACACTACGCGCCATCGACACGGACCTGGTCCTTACTGGGCGGCGAGCTACCCATTGCTCGCCGCCCGCAAGCCCGCGCCTACGGTGGCCGGGAGTCTGCGATCGACTCCCGACGCCCGGGGGGTCTCCTCCTGCGGCGGCTTGAGACGTGAGGGCGCAGAGACTGCCACAACGGGACAACAGCCTCAAGTGACGATTGAAGGTTTAGGTAAGCTACGCTTGCCGCGGTTGGTTCAGAGATGCATAAGCCTCTGTTATCACACCCAGCCCTCTACGTGCGTCTGAAAGCACGGTAGCTGTTTGATAAGGTTGTTATTCGTAGATCTTTGGCAAGACTTACGGGTAGTCACAAGCCCCTTGGTAAGTAAGCCAGGCGACCAGTCTTATCATAAAGAAAGAAAATTGCGTTCATTGGTGCAATCATCCATACTATAATATTATAAAAGCAAAAGTAACTCTGTCTGTCTGCCTGTCTCGCTTTCCTGCTAAAACTACTGAACCGATTTAAATGAAATTTGGTACACAGATAGTATAAAGCCTGAGAAAGGACATAGACTACTTTTATCCCGGTAGTATGTTCCCGCGGGATATTTTCCGACCTCCACGCGGGCGAAGCCGCTGGCAAAAGCTAGTTTAAAAATAAAACCTTAAAACATAAAAGAAAGCAGAAAACAATGATAATAATGCCAAAAGCGCCTCAGCTCAGCATAATGTTAGATGACAACACAAGGTGTGCTACCTAATGCTGATTTTCAGCTGCAACCCACTATCAAGGGGTATCGTGTTACCCAGTAACTAAGTTGTGCAGGTCGGATAGGCAGTCACTCCATTTAAAAAACAGTTATTCGCCAATAACTAAGGACAACTGCGGTATATCCCATTTTGAGGCACTTTAAAATCATCCAAACCTACAGGTATTGAGACTGGTAGCGACATAAAAAAAGTTGGGAAGACGCAGATTTTATTTCAGACCACAGAGAAACCAGACAGCTGTGTTTGTAAAGAAAACTTTAAAATTAATTAGTTTTCAAATAGTTATCGTATGCTAGGTAAAGTTCCATATTTTACATATTCATAGACAAAATGGTTCGTGCCACTAGATAAAACCTGACAGAATTAAACTAGTCGAACTCGCCCACCGAGGGTTCCGTACAAATTTGTAGGTACATAGTATCAAGAAGAGTTTTTTTAAGTATTTAAATATCATTTTTTTAAAATTAAATTACAAATGTATAGTTTTCAGATTTTTCTCTATACTTGTACGATAGTATGACGGTATTACTTGCCAGATTTCATAGTTCTAGGTCAACGGGAAATACTCTATACATTTTGATTCCTTTGAGGGTGTCGAAATATACGTTTTTTGTGGCATAAACGGCCGTATCTTTTTTCACGTCAACTTAAAAGTTTGGTTGCTTAAAGTCCTAATTAAGGGAAGCATCATGCCAATTACGGGGTAGATATTCAGTTGAAGGAAGAATTTCAGATTCCAAATGAAACTCTAATAAGCTTAGACCTATTAAAGGGAATTTTCGAGACAACAACCTTATTACAATTCGATAAAATAATTTTGACATTTCTATTACTAATATCTTGTCTCTAGACTTAAATGCTAATATAAAAGACTTTTGGGATATCAAGACCTTTATAATAAGTTTATTAAAACATACATACATAAACCACGCCTTTTTCCTATAGGGGTAGGTAAAAACTACGGATTGCCGCTTTCTACGATCCTTATACCTCCTTTCCCCTTCCTTTGGCCTTGTTTAGGTTCATACATCTGGTCATACACACACAGGTTTTTGTTAAGACTTGTGATTACTAATTCTTGCACGGTTACAGCTAGCTAACGGTCATGCAGGAAACCAGGTGTTAAGCAGATCTTATCAACGGTAAGGTGGATGCCACTGCCCTCTTTAAATATTCCGTAAAGATAAGAAACACTACAGCTACAGACAGACTACGTGGATGAAAAAGTAAAGAATAAACTTCCGAAACCATAAAACACAACGTGATGTTATGGCCAAATGAAATGAAATCTTATACCTGTAAACCAGCAATTCTTGTATATGTATATATAATCTGAATCTCGGAAACGGCTCCAACGATTTTCATGGGGGTGATAAATCGATCTAGCTAGGATTCATTTTTATAAAATGTCGTTTTTTTCGTGTTTTCAATGGCCCACTTTATCGATAATCAACTTGAACATAAACTTATTATTTTAAACACAATTTACCAAAAATACCGAGCAAAGCTCGGTCAACCAGATATTGTTTATTTATATAAGTACATCTTGTAATATACTTTTACACGTCAATAATTTTTGTTCAATATTTTAAAATCTAGATGGCGCCGTCATTTCCTAGGTGACTGTTCCCTGAGAAGAAATTCGTAACAAACTCAGAGATCATGGTCTCTTTTAAAATCCAAACATTTATGTTAGTCGAACAATGCAGGGCCATCCGGAACAGCTTTTTGAAGAAAGAGCTATAGGTAGCAGCTTTGATCGGACCTGTCCCAACAGACAGCATGTATGTATCATCATCACCAACACTCATATTTTGCCAGTTATGTTTAAGTCCAATGTAATAAGAGGTGAGCCTGTTACAACCGGGGACACATCTCTGGGCTGCTACTGAGTTTGTGAGGGAAAATCCCAAAAACACTTTGTCCGACTTGAAAATCGAACCCAGATGAGATTTGCCAGGGTCACGAGATTTGTTCGAAAGAGATACCGTGGCCTTGGCATATGGGCAACTGAAGGATTACGGATGGGTTTTAGTCAGTAAAGTCTGACGCCCTTCCGCTCCACCCTGAGCGGGAGACGTCATTTGATGATTTGCTACCCACAAAAAAAAACCCAGATGAGATGCTCAACAGCAAAATCATTCGACAAAATAAAGTCCAAAACGTAATTTATGTTTATTTACGGAAATATTTTCAGGCTCCCAGGATTAAATGTCAATCTTAAATAGATTGACGTTTGGTCCTGAGGGACTGAACGAAACTGGCGAGACAAATAAATTTTCTTTTCTAAACGTGATTTCAGATGCCACCTGCCTGTTGGATTTTTTATTTTCTGACAGAAAAGGTACCTACCTTTTCTTTCTACTGTAGCAGAGTATGTATATTCATCGTCATCTCCATAACCTTTTCTATACATACATACAAATAAATAAAACTGAAGTGTCTGTTTGTAATTTCAAATTAACAGCTTTTCACTAAATGCATATGAAAGTAAATACGGTACTTACACCAAAAAAAAAAATTTTTTTTAAACTTTTGTCTGGTTGTCTGTCTGTCTATCTGTTTGTTCCGGCTATTCTCCGAAACGACTGGACTGATTTTGACGGGACTTTCACTAGCAGATAGATCAGGAGTAACATAGGCTATATTATTGTCCCAGTAGGACGATCCCGCGGGATTATTTCCGACATCCACGCGGGCGAAGCCGCGGGCAACAGCTAGTCCTACATATATTGGAGTCAGCTTCCAGTGTAACGGGGTGCACCTGAATACCAGTATTTTACACTAGCTTCTGCCCGCGACTTCGTCCGCGTTAAATTTCTTGTTCCCCCGACCCTTCCCATCGCGTCGAATCGCCTACCCGTGCGATTTTCCCCGTTTTTGCAACATTTTTCATTACTGCTCCGCTCCTCTTGTAGCGTGATGTTATATAGCCTATAGCCTTTCTCGATAAATAGGCTACCCAACACAAAAATAATTTTTCAATTCGGACCAGTCGTTCCTGAGATTAGCGCGTTCAATCAAACAAACAAACAAACTCTTCAGCTTTATAATATTAGTACCTATAGATGGAGAGGCTTCCTATCTGATCTCTACAACCCAGTTATTAGGTAACACGATACCCCTTAGTAAGTCTGGTTGCCCAACTTTTAGGCTTTTTAATACTCGTAACTGCTCTAAAACAAAAATCTATGAATATAGAGGCTCACCCATCCACTAAATGACCGTGGCAAGTGTAGCTTAACCTTTAATCAACCTGTGCGGCTGTTATCATACAAATTTCCTACAGTCATTCTAGTAGTTCATAGTCCCTTAAATGTTATTAATGCTCTCTAACTTTAATAAAAACACTCCATAACCCAGTTACTGGGTATTTTTTGTGCCTAGTAAGTAAATCACAATTTTCTATTGAAAAGAGGCACTAACTTTCATATATCTTACAACTAGCTTCTACCCGCGACTTCGTCCGCGTTAAATCTTTTGTTCCCCCGATCCTTCCCGTCGCGTCGAATCGCCTACCCGTGCGATTTTCCCCGTTTTTGCAACATTTTTTATTACTACTCCGCTTCTCTTAATTGTAGCGTGATGTTATATAGCTTTCTTCGATAAATAGGCTACCCAACAAAAAAGATTTTTTCAATTCGGACCAGTAGTTCTTGAGATTAGCGCGTTCAATCAAACAAACAAACTCTTCAGCTTTATAATATTATTATAGTATAGAATAGATAATAAGCGAATCATAGGACTAGTGGGGTAATGACGTGACATGGTTGGAGCTTTCATTTTGATAGTTCAACAACATTCATTGCCTTAGTTACATTATTGAGCGGACAAATTTAAAGAACATATGAGTCAATGGATTACTTCAAAGAGATGTGATATATTGTGATTGACAGTGTGTTACGGAATTAAGGTACAGATTCTAGCTTTCAATAAAACATTCCCGAGTTCGCTGCCCCGAACACATCCCGAACGCGAATCAAAAGCGAGATTCTGAAAGCACGATAACTAAAATACATTATGCTAATGACGTCACACAAACATAAATACCGGGCGAACGTACATTTAATTTGTGTCGGAATCCATGAGTTTCGTTGGAAAGGTTCACTCTGAAAATTACTGATATTCAGCACACATCTGTGCGGACTACGATCCCATGTCAGAAATGTGTTCCTTTGGTACGCAAATACTTTATTACATAATAATTTGATGGTGAAAAGAAAACGTGGTTTGATAGTACAACAGCTTTTGAAAACCAACTCATTATTATGTTCTGCCTAGCTTTTTCCCGGCTATATTATAAATGATAAATGATTTTATTTCTGTAAGTAGGTTTGTACAAACACTTTTACATGTCAATGATACTTTTTTAAACTAGATGATTTCGGCGTTTTCTAACTGACTACACTGAGAAGAAAGGCCGAAACAAACTCAGAGGTCACAGTCTCTTTTAAAGCCTCGACATAATCTTGTTCACATCATGTGAAGATCATGTAGATTGGTGACTGAAATGGTCTTTTGAAGAAAGAACAGGTTCAGTCAGTGCACGCATATGTCGATTATTGTACGACTCAACTCGGAACTTAAGGAGCTCGTATTGGGGTCGGATGTCAGTCAGACCGAATGGAGCTGAGTACAAGTATTTACATGGAGGGTCTGCCTATATGACCTACACAAACTATTACACAGTTACTAGGTAATACGATACACCTTGGTAAAACGACAGAAGCACAGAGGTGTCTTGGTATGTAAATATGTTCACCCATCCATGGGGCAACCGCGGCAAGAGTAGCTTAACCTGATCGATCGACACGTGTAGCCATTATTACATAGTAGATCAACTATGTATCTTTATCGACACCAGCATAATACCTTCCTACTAAAGTTTGTTTGAATGTTTAGATGTAAATATACCAACCAATTTTGTAAGTACTTCTATTTATTCGGTGTCTTTCAGTAAATACTTTATTGTACCCATCACTTTCATCCGTCAAAACAAATACAATTATCTTCTTTCACGAAACCCATTTCTGATCCAAAGCTATCACATTATGTTAATGCCACGAACACAGCCACAGATGCATAAATACCCACCAATATCGGTCGGTTCTAAACCGAACTGATGAATACAACCGATTTGTTTTACGCAGCCTCGTAAATCTGACTATAACATAAACAAGATAAAGACATTCCCATGCTGATGCGAGACAAGGTTTGGGAGAAATTTTTGACAGACGACTTGATTTTCGTTATGTTTCATAGATCTGTTTTTGTTTTGTGTTTTTCGGTAGACGGAATTATAGCCGTGAATATGATAACTGAAACTGTAGAAAGAAACCCTTTGTTTGATATTTTATGAGGTTCTTGATCGTCTGGAAAGTCAAGGGTGGATTTTAAAGTCTTTTATAAAATATCTTATCTCAAAACTGGATAAGACTTCTTGTAAATTGAAAATCGAAACGGTTGATATAGAAAATGTATTTATGTATATTATAATTCAAAAACATTTATTAGTCTGAGACCATTTACTTGTCCTTTCAATTCAAAACTGTCAGATCTAATAGGTTTTACTCGGTATTCTATTCACAAAAACCGACAAGGCACTTCAGTTCTGTAATTTCAAAATATTCCATCATTAAGGAAAGTCACAGTTTTCCTTAAGAACATTCCAGTCCTGCCATCCAAAAAGCGGTCTTTATTATTAGTCAAATGACGTATTTCTTAGGGTTTTGTTTTTGTCCTCTGATGTATTGGTTTTTACTTTTATTTGCTTATCTTAATGCAGAACATCGAATATTGCAAGATTTACAAGAGTATTCGGCCAATATTTCATTATTCTTTGTTACTAATATTCATTATTTGTTTGGGGATGGTCATCTTAGGGTTTTGTGCGTTTGATGATAAGCTTATAAATACGTATTTCTTCCCCCGAGAGCAGTTAAGACTATAGCAGAACTTAGGAAAACTTGGTATGAACATTTGGTTATTAGAAATATACTGTTGTTGGTAAAGATTTCGTGGAAAACGAGTTAGAATCTATGATAATATTGTCATGTTTAGGTGTTATTAAGTAACTGAGAAATGGAATAATTTACAAATTTAAACACTTAGAATAGAAGGACGTGTAAAAGAGGAGAGAGGAAAATACAAGTAGGTAAGCGAGCAATTTAGAGGATGTCTGCCATAATTATTCGTAGATGTACATAAGAAAATTACGATTGACATAAATAAAAAAAAAACATCGTACTAATATTAAAAATGTGAAAGATTGTATGAAGGAGTTTTGTGACTCAGTCACGCAGAAACGGCCAAACGGATTTGTATGTTTGGTACACAAACAGTTTATAACCTAGAATATCATACAGAATACTTTTATCCCGGTAGTACATTCCTATGGAATAATTTCCGACCTCTACGCGGATGTAGTTATTTATAACATAACATGTTATGTAACACGAAACCTTTTACATTTCAACTAACGAACAAAATTAAAGCTCAACCGAAAACCGTCCGTGCAATCCCATATCCATTAAGAGTAAAAAATATAATCGAAATGGATACAAAAATGTTTACCTTCCTCAAACAAACGGAACAGATACAATAGCAACACAGCCTCCGAGATTTCCCTAACAATTTATGTTTACTTACATTTCAGTAGGTATTTGTACTTGAAAATATTTCCAATGGCACGAATAAAGAACGAATTGAATGAGAATTTACCTCGAAGTTTTGTACAAGAATTTCTATTGAAATATGTTTATCATATTGTGGAATAAAGATTGATCTCGATTGTTGAGTTTTGAGATCAGAAATGTTCACGACCTGTATTAGGAGAAATCAATAACAAGTAAAAGCTACGAAAACAAAGCAAGATTGGTAGAGTCTGGCTATCTAGATAATATTTACTCTTTATTATATATTTAATACTCTTTACTCCATATCAAAGAAAAGAAAAGTAAAAATTTCATCGGTCCAGCCATTTTGGAGATTAGCAGGAACAAACAGACATAAAAAATAATGTTCTTTTTTTGTTATAAATACTGTGTATAGTTTCATATGCATTTTTTGACATAACGTTAAAGATTCTTCAATTTTTATAGTTACAGTTCTCTTACATTGTTGAGATCAGAAATATTATCTTGAAAAACGTTATCGCTTACAGAAACACTTAAAGGATATTCTAGTTACAGCTCATCATCAACGATTAATCTGTTTTTATTTCAAATGCATTTCCTCCAACTTTTCCAATATCATATTTATTTAAATCAGAAATAGATTCAAGTCGTTTTATATCAATCGTGACGCTCAATGACGTTCACAACCAATAACTCACTTATTGATACAGTACAGTGACTCAATTGCCTTCCATTTCAACATGTGGATCAACAAACAGCATTTTAGAGTAGATGGTTATAATTACAGCTCCTGGAAAATTACTTTTGATTACCCCCTACCCTTGAAGATATGACGATCAAGCTTTGATTAAAATATTATTATTAAAAGCTTCAATATCTATAATTCTCTAAGAATTTCCAAAAGAGGATTTCGAATTATTACTTACTTTCCTTCACAGAAATAAGAAGAGTTACTTTTTCAAAATCAAGGGTACAATCAACTGAAATTCTCAAGCTTTTATTATTAAAACTGATCCTTTCAGACCACTTTTCAGAGAATTCAGGTTGGTTACAGTAAGTGTTCAGAATGAAAGTCTAAAAGATTCATGAGTTCATTAGCATCGTCTTGATTTATTGAATTTGTTAACTCTAATGTAGTAGAACATGTAGAACGAATTCCGCGTAAATTAATTCGGAATACTTCGTAAGCCAAGTTCCTAATTTGTACTGAAAATGTTGTTCGTGTTCTGTGATTAAATAAACTCTTTATAAACAGACATTAATTTAACATAGGACCAAGATTCGCGGATTATTTGACGTTCATATAAATTTCCTCGAAATTCGTGTCCCACGTACAATATACGTCGAAATATATCAATAAACATTACAGCATTCACTCTCAAAAGACTATCAACTAAATTCTATTTAAGCTCACATTGGATGCAAATAAAATTTTATTTTATATGCCATTTCATGCGACGCTCAATTTCGTCAAAGCTGAATTTATGTAGTTTAAATTCGACCAATTTCATTTTGTCATATTACAGTTTTTTCATCAGTAAATGTTTTGGTGTTCTTGTTCTGGTCTTTTAGGGGAAAAGGTTACAATAGTCTGGAAAATTTATATCTGTTGATATTTTCAATGTACTTCATCGAACCATCAGAGACTTGACCAAACAATATTGGTTAAAGGGCACTGTTTGCTTGTTTAGCGAAAGTGCTTCGTGTAACAGATACCCATACCGTCCCAGATGGGACTGAGGGACTGTCAACATCCCCCATAGTGTTCAATACATTTATCGACTTGGGTGTTTATTTCTTGTGTCAAGGCAATTTTCCGATGAAAGGACCAATTTTTCCGGTCGACAATTTTGGGATTGGTGCATATTATCAGATCAATCTATTAACATGATTGGCTAGTTTAGTAGAAAATTCTTGAATACCCAAATACTGTCAGAGATGATAAATGTGCTGAAAAAAATAATAGGGCAGCATCCCAGCGAACGTCATCAATCTAATCTGCCCAACAAACGTAAGACGAGAATATATTTCAATTGGCCGGACGAGCGGAGCGAACCCAGAAAAAATAATATAAATCATTCAAAATAGCTTACGGTCGGCGATTGCGTACACTGAAATCACAAAAATTTGACACTTCCTCGGGTAATAGTTACACCCGAAAATCACACCTCACTGACCGAAACCTCGGTTCCGCACACAACATCCAACAGAGCACTATTCCCGCTGTGACGTAATGATATTATTATAATAAATACTGACACAAAGCATCGACGTTTATTAATCCAGATACGAAAACATTCGGCGCGTTCGGTCGTTCGTGGTGGGATGAAGCGACGTGCGCTCCTCGCGACGGGTCCACCGATACTGGCGAGGCTCGCTGTGCAGGGGCGGCCGAGCTCTGTGTGGGTGCCCGTGTGCACACAGGGGTGGTTCTGTGTCGGTGTGGGTGCTCTTCAGGTCACCAGAATTCGGTGAAGACAAGCGTTGTGAAGTGGCGTGCCCTATTTTAACTGACTCTTTTAGGTTTTAGCTCGCGGAAATTGCACGCAAGTCCTATTGGAGCTTGAGAACGTAGTCCACCGCAGTCACAATCCAAACGTTAGTGTATTAACAGAATGCGGTTTTTAGCGAATGAATTTTAATTCTTCGGGACTCGACTTTAATTACATGAATTCCTTTCGTGCTCAGAATGAGTAGTGGCGTTAAATCTTTGTGGTTTTACATTAGGGACCCTTTCACTGTTTTGAGTGTGTTCTACAGTAATGTGTTTGGCGTGTTTTCGAATAAAATTTCATAAATAAAAGCTGGGTTTAGAGATGATGTTTCACGGCATAATGTAAGCGACAAATTACGATTTCAACGATTCAATCGGTCCCAAAATAAACACGAGTCGGGTGAGGATTCTGTTTTTCGATTAAAGTTTTGCTGTTTATATAGTACGTTACGTAATTACAATGAGTGCTAGAACGCTGTTTAAAACTTCGTTTAGTATAATATGAATATGTAAGTTAGATGTTGATTAAATTGCACTTTGTAGAGACAGGAAATGGGGTCAGAGCTCACTTCTACTGCGCCGTAGCATAACATATGAATGGTTAAAATAGTGAAACTCTACATTTAGTACGCACCGTCTACAACGATTACTTCTTAATTCTTTGATATTACTGTTATGGGAGCAAGCAACAGTAACATGAATGTTTTTAGTTTGATATCGTACATCAGGAAATAGGAATTTATTGCGGATATAAATTCATCGTTTTTTCTGCGCTGTTCCAGTCTCCTTTTCTTTTCTATTTTTCTCATACTTATCTTGACTTATATACTTGTTTCTTGTTCAAATGTACAGCGTGATAGATTACGGTCCACTGCCTCTCCCACCGAGAGGAGGCCTATGTCCCAGCAGTGGGAACAATATATAGGCTAATGAAGATGTTTAAATAATCCAGCTCCAAAAGTAACAGATCATACACCACTTTGGGATGGTATCAGCAAAGTCACCCTAAAATTTACACCATCTTTTTAAAAACAGTATTACTAATATGGTCCTAGTAGACATAGACGCAACAGTTTGACCACGAATTAGAAACTTAAAACAGTACGTGGAAATACCCAATTTCACTTTGTTTGATCTCAAAATCGACACCACACTCCTAACGATCGGTATTCTGACTATCTCGCCGGACGAATTTGTCCGCTGGTCAAGAGAGGTACAAAGGCAGTGGGTAACCGCCACGCGTCACAAAGGACCAGATTTTGGAAGATTATTTCATTATTCGTAGTTTCAGGCTTTAGTTAAGCTCCGTTGTAAACGTAGACTAGTAATGTATTTTTATGTGGATTTGGGTGTAAGCTTTTATCTTGGTCCAGGCTTTAGTTGGTAAATATAAATCTTTCATGCTTGTCCCGCCGTAATATCTAGAATTAGATTTATTTTATCATTATTTGATAAACGAAGGATAAAGTGCAGGTTTTTAGTTCGTTGGTATCGTTTAATTGATTAGGGGATTATGTTTAGTAAATATATCCACACTTAACAATATTTTACTTATTCCAAACGTTTAAAATGTACACTTTATTATATTTAGATTGCTATCGACACGCTAAGAAGAAGAAAACTTCATTATATTTCATCATTTCAGCCGTAAGACGTCCACTGCTGGACTTACGCCTCCCCCAATTTGAGGGGCTTTGCCATAATCGCCACACTTGGCAGGCGGGTTGGCGATCGCAGTGTGATGGTAAAATGCATAGAGAACGCTGCTGCCCATTCTCTAGCATTATATTTATTTGAAGTAATTTAAGGGCAACTGCCCTTCCCCATAAATGACTTCAAATAAAAGCTAACAGCTAGCGCTAGCTCCAGCAAGGGTTTTCAAAATATTTATAAGCAAATTTAGAAAACATAGACACAACCCGGTATTTCCTGCAAGGTAAGGCAGAAGTGTACCTTCCTATAGCTCACCCACATTTTGCCAGTTTTGTTTAACTCCCATACGATGATAAGGGAAAGATTTTACATTAAAAACAAGTCAAATTGATTTTTAGGACCGAAGGCCTATGGTTTAAAAAGGTTCAAATAGGTGAGTAGAGGTGAGTACATGATATATCTCGGGATATTTCTAATCAGGTAACAGATCCGAGATCTTGAGGGGTTGGGATCGGTCGCCCGATTAATCCCTAACCCTACAGATTTGGGGTGAAATTGGGTCATTTGCACCTTTAGGTTTCTAGTTTTCAGAATCACTCTCACAACAAACCGTGGTTTGGCATTCGAAATTCAAATTAAATCAAGGATCGGAGAAGTATTTGCGGCTGTAACAAAAGTAATCAAGCAGTTCGATTTTATAATACCTCCTTCCTAGCACTGTTTCCATGTTCGACTTTCGTAGGTTTTGATATCTGGTTTAAAAATGAATACTTAATTTCCTTACCTTGGTTTTAGTAAGTCATCGTGTATTGAATAATAATGGGATTAATTTTTCAATCTTGAACATTTTTCTGAACCAATTGTAGATGTTTATTTTTAATGTATTTTATAGTTAAAAATTGATTTATAAACATATTTTATTGCAGATATCAAGATCCATACGCACACTTCGTCGTTTCAGCCGTAAGACGTCCACTGCTGGACTTAGGCCTCACCCAATTTGGGGGGCTTTGCTATAATACGCACACTTACAACTATTGTAATATTGAATTTACGCAACACAATTAAAATGTTAAATTGGGGAACCTTCAAAGTAGGGATGAGATCCTATCAGCCAGAGTCTTCAAAATTTCGTTGCGGCTGCTTTCTGCAGATCAGGAACACAGTCTTCTTGCCAATGATAGCATGAGAACCATCAGTGTGATACAGCATGAAAATCCTACAGATTCCAGCCTTCGAAGAACATTTAATCAACTCGTAACAACTATATGTCATACTATTTACCTCACACACTAATTACTCAATTACTTACAGGACCAACGTCACAGGCTTCATTGGTCCTTAATTACGCAGCACATAGTATTCTAGAGGCCTAAATATTCTAGCCTCGGTTTTGGTCTAATTCCAAATCTGCCTGTGGCTGTGCTATAACTTCTATGAATAATAAATAAAGTGGGTAAGCAGATTGCACGGTGCACTACCTGAGATGTGTATACAATTTCGCAAGTAATAAATTCTGCGTGTGTGTACTGTTTTCGTTTTTAGTATGATAATAAAGATGGGCATTTTAGTAAAAAATATGGTTCACGGCTTTGTAGATAAACTTAGTTACGACTAGACTGGTCTTTTTTTTCTGGATAGGAAATCATCTAATGACTTCTCCCGCTTTGGGTGGAGCGGAAGGGCGTGTCAGACTTTTACTGACTAAAACCCACCCGTGTTCCTTCAGTTGCCCATTTGCCGGGGCCACGGTATCTCTTTCGAACAATCACGCGACCCCGGCAGGCATCGGTCCTAGCAGACTTCAGCGCTGCTGACATCTCTTTGAGGCGCGCGTGGAACACTACGCGCCGTCGACCCGAGCTTGGTCCTTACCGGGCTGCGAGCTACCCATTGCTCGCCACCCGCAAGCTCACGCCTACGGTGGCCGGGAGTCCGCTATCGACTCACTGGACTGGTCTAAGTATCCTATTTGTATTATAAATGCGAAAATTTGTTATTCAGTTTCTTAGAAACAGCTTCAAGAATTTGGATGGAATTTGGCTCAAAGATAAATTATAACCTGAATGAACTCACTAGGATACTGTTTATCTTGATAATGCGATAATTTCTGTCGTCTACGCAGACGAAACCGCTGGCAAAAAATAATAAGCTTTGAAAAGCTTATGGAAGAATAAAATAGTGGTCTTCAAACGTAATAAAATTAGCTTTAACTAGCAACAGTTGCATGATTCATATAATTTCAAACACTGGATAAACTTTGATAAGAAATCAGGTTGTAAATTATGAGGGCACCCACAATTACAAAATGGAGTTCTAAAAGTTCGCAATGAAAACCTGCTCTCTATCTAAAGGACCAGTTTTTAAGTATGTAGTGTTTTCAATAAAACAATAGAAACACCAGAACTGTTTCCAGTAATGGACATTTAATAGTTGATTGTCTGATTGTATTGATTGCTTGGCATTATTACCTTCTGTTCGATTCCTAGGTTTACAAAGCTTATCAAAGAAAGCTCTTTTGCCTTTTAAAAGCGTTTGTAGGTCTGTTTTCGGAACCTCATACAAGAAACATTTAAAGGTACTATGAAATGCTACAATTGGCTACAAAAGCCGGATAAGTGCGTGTTGGATCACATACAATTAAGGGGTAGTTGGGATGAGTTTATCTCAAGAACAAACTTAATATTGTTGTTCAAAAACTTGTTCTACCATACGTTCCACTTCTGCAAATGTAAGATGGTCTACTATTACTCGTAAACTTGTAAAGCTTGTATCTGTGATAGTTTTCCTTTTCCTTCAAAGTCTTAAACAAAGAAACTTGTCCAAAACCAACCAATAAGCTGGCATTGTACAAAACGATTATTTAGGTAATCGAATAATTGATTTTACAAACCTAGCAAAATCGAACCTAATTCAGTGTTTTCATAGCTTATCAAAGAAAGCCCTTTTAGCCTTTTAGAAGCGTTTAAAAGTAAAACTGTTTCCAGAATTTTATGAAAAGACCGTTTAGACATTACTAATGCTAGGACTAGTTAGAAAAACGATTCGTTTTTACACATTTATCTAGATCAACGAACAAAAGAACTTCACAAAAACAGAATTGGTTTTCATTTTTATTTTCGTCAGCGAAGCTTATGATCTCAAGCAGTGGTCCTTCGACCCATCTTGACAACTATAAGTGAAACCTGTGGTAAGGTATAAACGTCACTTGTTCTCTTTCCCATGGCCGTGAGAAGGGTTAAGTTACGTTGTCCCGATAACTGATGGGTTGACTGTCAGCCCCCGTTTGTTTGGCACACCGTACATGACGCGAATTAGAATCTTGGGTAGTGTGAGTGGTAAAAATGGTACCTGGCAAAACATGACATCACGCTGGTATGCTACACAAGGATAAATAAAGTTGTATTTTACATACAAGGTCGCAAGGATATCGGTCCGACCTGTTACCATTGATTCAGCTCATGATTCCGAACCTCCAGTGTTGAATTATAGTGCTGTTCTATAGATTTTGACCGCGTTGTTATTGCAGTTTTCTAAGAAAGAACAGGTTTTTATTTTTGATAACCTTCAAAAACATTCTGGACTAGGGGTTCCATGTGGTGCTGAACGTTAAGAATAGCACCACCCCATTTCTTCCCATGGGTGTCGTAAAAGGGCGATTCAGCAGCGTTCTCTATACTTTTTATCACGATACTACGATCGCCAACCCGCCTGCCCAGCGTGGCGATTATAGCAAACCCTCCCAAATTGGGGGAGGCCTATGTCCAGCAGTGGACGTTTTTCGGCTGAAATGATAAATGATGATGATGAGGGGTTCTAGAACCATGTGCTTAATTCATCTTTTCAGTTTGCATGTCGATAATCCCTACCACTCTATACAGAACATTTTGCGCTTTATTGTCAAGTCCCGTGTTATTTATTACATGGGTCTGTATGTAGCCTATCCCGAAGACCTCGTGTTCATCGCTCGCGATTGGGATCACTTAAGTACTCTATTAGCCTCGTTGGTATACCTACCGCCTAAACTAATGCAAACAGATGCGATGTGACAGCGCCACGCGACTATTGTCAAACAATTTCTATGAAAATTCATGGAAATTGTTCTACAAGAGACGCGGAGCGCCAGTATGGAGAAGCCTTAAAAGAAAGGAATAACACTGGAGGTATGTTATTATTTCAACACAACGGACCATAGCGAAGCAACAACATAGAAAAGAGCCGAGAAAACAGTTGAACATCACACAAAAGATGCATCGGTGAAGCTCGACCTGAATCAATATCGACGACACCGTGAAAAGATGCGCTCCTATAGACAAATACCACCCATCTGTCCACTAGTCCAATGCCTACTTTAGGATGGCATATCCGGGACGGTTCGCGTTCGCATTTTTTTCTTATCCTAAGGGCACGTCTTCTCTACCATTAAAGCGACTCCCGGTCTACTCCTTAATTTGTAATTGCCTATGTATCACCATGAAACATGAAGCCTTAGGAACTAGTGCAAATCTTGGGGGCCAATCGATTAATCGAGTCTGATCAAATCACGCTGGGATCAGTGCTATTCATTAAAGGGTAGACCACATGACTTGGCTTAGGACATATGATATTTTTTGTACCGATATTCCAGCGGGATCCAAACTCATGCGGGTAAAACTGCGTGCCGCACCTAGTTATTCATAATAGTCTATTTATTTATTTAATACTTTACGCACACAAATGTACAGAGGCGAACTTAACCCGTTGAATGCCGCTAATTACAGACACAATTAAAAACCATTGTGTCTATACCAAATGTGGTTTAAAGAAAAAAAAAAAATGAAAAAAAAAAAAAATTAAATGAAATGTCTAAATGTCCCTGAGGACATTTAGACATTTTCTACCGGTAAACCTTTGGGTGACGCAGAGAAATACAGTGATAGGAGCACCTACCACTGTATTTAATCGCGTAATCAAAAGAAAGTAATCAAATAAGCGTAATCAAAGTCGTGAAACAGCTTCAAGTCTTGTCTGAATTACCACCAATATTATTACAACAAAAAGGTCAGATATCCCAATAAAAAGTATTAAAATAATACAAGAATAAAACACTGAAACAAAAATATTATTTCAAAATAAAGAATTCAATCGTGTAGATATGAATATTTTGAAAAGTTTCATCTTTTTACTGAAAGAAAGTTGAAAACCGTTCCACTGAAAGCTTTTAGAGTTGCCACTTGTAAAATAATATAAAATGTATTTGAATTATTGTATTCGAATCACTTTTGTTTTTTTATCGTGCGAAGTTATTGTATGAAAATAGATCGGTATTTATTTTACATTTAATAATTATTTGAATACATAGATATCTCAGTGGTTTTTATTTCTAAGTATGGTCACCCATCTACAGACTGACCCCGACACATGCTGGTTAACTTCGGTAATGTTAGATACCTTTTGACATAAAAACTATTCATTTACTTTTATTAGAAGACATCATTTTCTGCTCAGGGAGTAATGTTTGGAAAAAACCGGCCAACTGTGGGTCAGACCAAAGACAATGAATGGTTCCGTAGTTGGGATGAATTTATCACAAAACAATATTGTAGTTGAAAAACTTGTTCTCCCTTTCATCGATAGGACAATTGCCAATGTTAGTTCGTAATCGAAACAAAAATGTGATTAAACTGTGATGTAGTAACAAATTTGTCTTTTTCCAATACTTTTGCCGTGACACCTTGCTTCTTGCCTTATTGCATGATTCTAGGTCAACCGGAAGTCATCATCATCGTCATTAAAGCCGTAAGACGTCCACTACTGGACATCCCCAATTTGGGAGGCTTTGCCATAATCGCCACGCTTGGCAGGCGGGTTGGCGATCGCAGTATGGTGGCAAAATGCATAAAGAACGCTGCTGCCCATTCTATAGTAAGCAACACCGGAAAGTACCAGTTCAACGGGAAGTACCTTACAGATAATAATTTATTTGCAAATATCAAAATATATCACTGCGTCCATTTATGACGCATTTCTTGATTGCGTTTCCTTAGAATGTTGGTTTTTCTACAGCTGGTAGCCCGTTCCTGAGAAAATGTGTCTTGATACACAGACACACAGAGGGACAAAAAGTAAGCCTTTTCCTATTAATTGCGCGGAACCCTAATAAACCTTTCTATGTGCTCCTTCACGTTATTTATGAGATAGTTCGATCTAGACCGGAGATATTACAGACATATTAGTTAAATATTATAAGAAACGTATAACATTTTGTACCTTATTCAATATAAAATATACATCGCTAATATTGTACGTTTGCTTTTCAAGGACCTCTCACTATCTTCTGCAATACGAGTCAAATTAAATTAAGTATTAAATAAAAATAAAGTATTTCAAAGTAAGTAAGTAAGTCAAATCGATATCGAAAACGAATGCAATTTTTTTTTCTTCCCTCCAACTTTGTTGAATAAATGACATTGACACATGTCAGTGTCATTTACTGATTTCAGGTACATTAAGACAACCAAACACTGCTTTGGTTTTTGCTAATTGGTAAAACATAAGTACATTCCTCGAAAAATTATAAAAACAGTTGATAGATTACGGGCTATTGACCTTCGCTTTCGTCATTAGATGCCCGAATGAATGATGATCAGGCTTATCCAGTAACTGGGTTGTGATTATGGAGGTCAGATAGGTCACTACATGTGAAATAATGGTATTCACCTGCATCCGGTTAAAATGGAAGCTGATTCCAGCATAGCTGGTAAATGGCTGGGCAGATTAATTAAGTTATATATTTTACTAGCTTTTGCCAGCGGCTTTGCCCGCGTCCGCTGGACACAGGCCTATCCCATGCTGCGCCACAACACCCTATCCTCCGCCTTCCGCATCCAGTCTATCTCAGCCACCTTTTTGAGTTCGTTGGTCCATCTAGCTGGGGGTGTCCCACACTACGCTTGCCAATACGCGGTCTCTACTCCAGGAGTCGTCTGCTCCATCGGTCCTTCGACAAACATGGCCAGCCCATTGCCACTTCAGCCTGCTTTTTTTTTTTTTTTTTTCAGGATGGGAAATCATCAAATGACTTTTCCCGCTCTGGGCGGAGCGGGAGGGCATGTCAGACTTTTACTGACTAAAACCCACCCGTGTTCCATCAGTTGCCCATGTGCCAGGGTCACGGTATCTCTTTCGAACAATCACGCGACCCTGGCAGGACTTCAGCCTGCTTACTCTGCAAGCTATATCGGTAACTCCAGTTTTATTTTTTTCGGATAACTTCGTTTCTGATCTTTTCCATCAAAGAAACTCTGAGCATAGCCCGCTCCATAGCGCGCTGAGCGACCTTAAATTTACGTACAATCCGTTGCGTGGTTTAAAAGAACTACAGACGCGGGAAATTACTTTGTTTTATAAATACAATGTAAAGATGAAATAGGATTTTTAAACTTCATCCTTTGTTAAATAAGGGATGAAAGTTTGTTTAGTAATTCGTTGTATTCTGCTGTTGGAAAATCCCTTCGAACAGACATAAATGGTACTGATTCACACAATGTGGCCTAACATGTTGAACGCAATCGTGTTAACACGTCACACGATCAGACAAGTTGACTTGTAGGATTGACATGTCCATTTGTTACGTCACTAGCGACCGTGCGCGGTCCTTGGACGTTGTATACCTACTAACGTTTAGCTCTCTGATGATTATGAGGAAAACGGATCGGGAATCAAATATCTACAGCTAGCGTAGAACAAGACGGAACTATGGACGTCAGGTTTTGATGTGGCGACGTCAAAACCTGACGTTTGTTGTTGGTACAGTGAGTGGTTTCCTCGAATTAACTGAAGGAATAACTGGTGGCATTATTGCTATAAATTTGAACTTCAAATAAAAAAGAAAAAAAAACCCCAAATTCCCCTAGTGTTAGACGTAAAACATTAAACCAATAAATATACGTAGTCACTTTTAACCGACTACAAAAAGGAAGAGTTTCTCAATTCGTATGTATATTTTTTTAAACGTACTTTCTGCGATATTTCCGACAGTTAAAGATGGATTTCGAAAATTCTTCTGTAGGATTTGGTATGCCTCAGGGATAGTCCTATATGAATTTTATTTACCTACTTTTCTTGGGTATTTTTGGCGCCAGCCTCGATAATACGTGTTTAATCCACTTTATATATCTACCTAAATGGCATTCTACTGTTTCCTGTTATCTTTCATCTGCAAGTTAAAGTATAACCAATAAGTGAACGAGAGGTGTCGGGCTCGAGTCTATTTTTCATCGACTTCGAATAAAGGAGGAGATTCTCAGTTCGGTCTTCGGTTCCATTTCTCTTTTTCTATATTTTTGTTACCTCAGAATCCGGAAATGACTATTTATAAACCGATTGGTCAAGTTGCTGATTAGTGACTTTTGAGTTAGCTTCACAATATTTGTACGTTTTTATTTACTTAGCAAGTAAAATTATACGAATTGGTGTGGGGTAGGAACCACAACTATAAAGTGAAAGAAAAAACCATTTTCCAAAAAAAGCTGCCGAAAAAACACTACAAAGTGACAAATAACTTCAATTTCGGAAGTTGGTAACAAAAAACTAAAATAAAAAAATCTGACAATACACCGACTTCCGAAATTAAAGTATTTTTTCACTTTATACTGTTTTTTCAGAAGTCAGTTGCTCTTTTATCGTGCTAAGGTTTATTTTTTAAGTTTGTGGTTTCGCCGGTTCTCTAACTTCGACCAATTACAACTAAACTTCGTTTCTGAAGAATCCCATTGGACACATTCCTACTCATCCTAGGAAAGCAACAACACTGATAAAACCCTTAACATAGACACAGTCGAGATTAATAATCATTTTCGGTGACATATGGCATTACGGAAGAAAAGATTCCGAAGTAAATTGTCGTTTTCCTGTCAACAATATTCCCGGTTGATTTTTTACCTAACGTTGATGAAGCAAAGGGATGTTCATAATATATTTTTTGCGGTTTTGACTTGTGGGTTGTAATATGAGACGTGTTACTGTGGGATCTTGGTGCGTCTTGTGCGTCTTGTGCGTTGTGGGTAATCCCGGATGGGGTGGTTATTTTGTTTTATTTTAGATAAGGCCCTCTTTTAGTTGAAGACGTCTCGGCGAATAGGTACTGGCCGATCGTTGCGAGCGCTTGAACTGCTAGATTTTATGTATATTTGTTTCGTAGAAAAAATAATAATATGGAAATTATAAAATGTCAGCACGCCCTTAAGACCAATAGGCCCTACCTTTTGGTATAAGTTTTATATTGTTTAATGATGAAATCTCACCAATATACACGTTTTAAACAATGTCATCTTTATGTTTTTTAGGGTTCCGTACCTCAAAAGGAAAAAAACGGAACCCTTATAGGATCACTTTTTTGGCCGCTCGTCTGTCTGTCTCTCAAGACCCATTATCTCGTTTTTTATTGAGTCAATTGTTTTCATTCACGTTCCTATCTTAACATTGCGCTTGACAGTATTTTCAATTTACCTAACATATATATATATATCTTTTTTATGGAAACTTGTCATTTTGATAGATTTACAGAGGCTTAAAAAAGTTAAAAAGTACTGCAACCTCGCGTTAAGATAAGTTCGAAGCGGCGGTTTGTTTATGTCTGTTGTAGAGAATAAAAGAGCCAATTTGTCAAAAATATCTCGAGTTTTCATAAATTTTTGACAATTGATTGTCACTGAGATAAAACTGCGACTAGATTTTGAACGTTTTTAATTATGAGAATTGGCCTTCTGGTATCTTGAAACTTATTCTTGCGTTTAGTGAATGTAAAAAAATAATGAAATGGAGATTTAGATTTTTTGTAGTGGCAATTGTTTTTTTAGTTATTTGACTATCTAAATAAGAGGACTGCAACTGCCAAACCCTCTATCCAATTCTATAAGAACTATTATAGCTTTTTCGAATACTTTTATTAAAGAGTCACTGAAAATGGAACCATAATTTTAATTCTATAAGGCTTAGCCAAAATTAACAGAATTGACGCAACTCCTGTAAGTAGTTTGTTCATAATTGACTAGGTAGGTACTGATTTCGATTTAATATGAGTATTTTTTTTGCAAAAGATGTGTATTTTGCCATACCTACCGCCGATTGAGTCAAAGAAAATTCAATCTTATTTTAACGTTACAAGACAATTCTAAATACATGAAATAATGATAGGGTCAACTTTTTTCTTAATATCTGCAGTTAGCTTTTAAAATACAATTTTTGGTCATATAATGACCTGTAGTTACGCTTTGTAACTCAATACTCTAATTAGCACCCCAATTGTGTGATTCACCTTGTGTTATGTATGTTTTATGTTGTAGAGAAATAGGTAGCAAAGAATGATTCGATATAAACTCAACACGAATTAGAAGTTCCTTACTTCCTACAAAACCGAAAGACAAACCTATCAATGAATATAAAAACTTAACTTTTTTCTAAAACTGTTACACATGAGCGCACGCGCCTAACAGCTGTTCTCACCCTCGCATACAAAAACATACTCACAGCCTACAAACATTTCACGCATTCCACCTTTTAACGGACAGTATACCAAAAAATGTGTAAGGAATGATTGTATCCTGTGGCGTAAGTTTAACGGTCACACCGCCACCTGTTATGACGTAAAGCGTCAGGTGCAAAGGTGAGACGGAGGATGGTTCTGTCTCTTTCTGACAGGGACACCTGTATTTTTTTGGTTTTGTTGGGAAGATGTTAGTATACTTAATTTATTTTTGATACTTTGTGATGTTTATGCATGTGGCTAAATGACTAACACGTGGTTTGATGGAACTTTGGAGTTAAGCCGTGTTTGTCGCGGTCAGTTTTTTGATAATGATAGGTGACCATTTGGTCTTCTCGTTTTAAGGCCCTCCCTTCTTGCCTCGAAACTTTCCTTTCAACTATCGACCTCCGAACTGCTTGCATTATGAATAGATTCCCACCCAGGACAAATCTTTGTGTGATGAGCACGATAATTTGTTCTGTGTCTGGGTGTCATTTATCTATAATATGTATGTATTTAGAAATATATAAGTATGTTTAACAGTTGTCTCGTTACCATAGTACAGACTCTGCCTAGTTTGGGATCAGACAATGATGTGTTGGTTGTCCAAAGATATTTATTTATTTATTATATAATCATGAAACATTAAAAATAAAAAATTAAATCACGCCTTTTTCCCATGGGTGTAGGCAGAATACAGACCGCCACCTGCTACAATCCTTACATATTCTTTTTGCTTCGTTTATTGTTCATACATCTGGTTATACAAGCACGCCGGTTACCAGTACTACACACTCATTCCTATCCAGTCCGTCCCTTGCTGCCCTCTACCAGCGATGCCATAAGCCGAGGTCCGTACCCCACAGGGGGTGCCCTTAGAGAGTAATCACTCTAGTTTTAAGTTTTTTAAGTCCTGGCCTCCAGCCTTAATTTATTAAGGTAGCCACAGGCAAGTCCAGCTAAGCAGCCGACAATCTTATAGGCTGACCAGCAAGATGTAATACAAAAAAAAAAACTAGTACTACGCACCTGACCTATCCTGATCTAATCATTAATTGGATAAATATACACAGACAGACCCAAGAGTCTGACCATAATTGTTCATTCAAACTCAGCATTGAGTGTTTCAGATTACAAAATCAACAAAAATGAAACCGCATCTGAGGACAAGAAATTTCCAACAAAATAAAAAATTGTAGGCGTCTTGGTTTTCTATTTTCATTTTTCTCCACCGACTTCGGAAAATAAAGTAATTTTTAATTTTGTAGTGTGTATTTGGAAGTAAGTTGTTTTTTTTTTTTAATAAACTTTTTATGTCTCACTTTTTAACTGTGGAACCTACCCCACAAAAAATCGTATGTAATACTCACTTGCTAAATAAATCACAGTGGCAGAAAATTACAATAACATCATCAACTTACACAAAAAAAATGCGTTTGTAACCCTGGCGATTATTATTTCAATAATAAATATTTTAGTTAATCAGTTAACAGCGTTGTGGGCTGCAATATTGTCTAGTTTTGTGTTTATCTTATACTAGCTTTTGCCAGCGGCTTCGCCCGCGTGGAGGTTGGAAAATATCCCGCGGGAACGTACTACCGGGATAAAAAGTAGCCTATGTGTTAATTCAGGTTATAAACTAACTGTGTTCCAAATTTCATCCAAATCCGTTCAGTAGTTTTTGCGTGAAAGAGTAACAAACATCCACACATCCATACATACAAACTTTCGCATTTATAATATTAGTAGGATCATGTTTTCTATTGTTTGTAACAGTTTGTTGTTCCTTTTGAATAAAAAAAAGAAGTGTTTAAACACGCCTAAAGGTAACGAAGATATCTTCGTAATCAGAACTTGACCAATCGGTCAATAAATTACTGAGTTTTGAGGTAACAGCTGTTCCGTGTGGTGTCGAACGTAAACAATAGCAACATCCCATTTCTTTCCGTGGGTGTCGTAAGAGACGACTTAAGGACTTACTAAAGAATGGGCAACAGCGTTCTCTATGCATTATACCACCATACTGCGATGCCAAGCGTGGCGATTATGGCAAACCCCCCATTGGGGGAGTTGGTGAACGTCTTACAAAATATTTCTTATTATAAAAAAAAATCAACTGAATTAAGAACCTTCAATCTTTATTTGAAGTCCATTAAAAATAAACTCAAACCGAATACCTCTTGTTCGCTTATCGCTTAGACTTTAACTTGCAAATGAGCCACTGCTACACTATACAACAGTGAAATGCCAGCTAATGCGAAATCGCGTAATATTGCACAGCCCCATGCAACATGGTGATCGCGGACAGGATGTATCAGCTGCTCCGCGAAACTTAGTTATAATTTCAAAGGGGTGCAGCATATGGGCTTACTTATAATAAAAGTATTTATTCTCATCAACAAGACAGCTATATAACAGCTTATATAAGACTTCAGAAATACATAATTGATACACTTACGAGACTCTATCTTCTACCCACGACTATTTTCGCGTGAATTTTTTTGTTCCCCCGAACCACCCATCGCATCGCATCGCCTGGCCGCGCTATGTTAGTTAATTTTCGCTTAGCGTTCTTTCTTATATTTTATTTATATTTTTGCTTTGTTTCTTAGAGTCCTTGCGTGATGATAATAGCCCAGACTAAGATTATGACTGGACTTTAAGAGACCTCTGAGTTTGTTTCTGCCTTTCTTCTCAGAGGAGTTATAAAGGAAACTCCGAACTCATCTAGTTTTAAAACTATGATTGACGAGTAAATGTGTTTGTACACACGGCTACACATCAAGCTATACATTTCCAGTTTGAGCTGAGCTCACATTGTGTTGATTTTTCGTGTGATGAGAAGTCAAATTATACTGGAAATGTAAGTATAGCATGACCTTAGCCGTGCGTACAAACCATTTATTTTTTATGTTTTCCTTCACCATTTTTGGGAGCATTGGTGTTGAAATTATTTTCTAAAACTAAAACGCCTGCCTGAGTTCAAACTCATGACGTTACACCTCGTAAGTCACGGCTGTTACCAGTGAGCCACTACTGCTCTTCCAAAGTAGGTATAATAATGTTTAAAACCACAAAATAACGATAACACTATTCTGTTGTGAAACTGGTGTACTTCCAGACATTCTGTATCGGAACGAAAAGTCGAAGTTTTTTATAGAGCTCGTAAAGCAAGCGATGAGTGACAGCGGCTCAAGGACGATGTAAATAGATGTGGGTTGCTACACCAGAAAAATGCTGTATTTGTACGTTTTTAATCATTCAATTCCCATGTCCAACTTAATAATATTTTTGCCTTTCTTTTTAACTAAAACAGCTTATCTACATTTGTTTCGGATAAAAAAAACACCCCTCCCTTAATTTTTTTATGGGGGTGTCACCCGCAGGTGACACTGGGAATTAAGTAAAGCAGTGTAACAAGTAAGACTAAAGGACACACACGATTCTTCTAATTCTTTTGGTAGAAATAAAACTTTAGTTTTTATATTAGTATTTATTCATATGAAAAAACATACACTTATTTATTATGAAAGCTGTACCATTACTTTCGATGTAATGTGCTGACATTACTATACCATTTTTTATATAATATTTTCATTTTTTTTCTTCGGCGCAGATACGTCGATATCTTCTCCTTCTTCCAGGTCGTGTATACGATTTTCTCTAGAGACAGAAAGCCTATTTTATAGTTTTACTTGAGACCGAAGCATGCGACTAGGCAGATGAAGAATATTAGCTTTGTTTTCATCCCCACTGCCTTCATCAGTCACGACACCATCATCAAGAGGAAATAAAATAATATCGCCTGGGTGATCCCCGGCCAGCAATTCCTCGGCAATCTCATCTGGCGTAAGCCTATAATTCGTAAACAAGCTCTAAACCACCTTCAATGGTGATAGCAATAAGACCAAAAGTGAATCACATTCTTCGAATGAATTCAGAACCATAGAGTAGTATTGCCCAGTGTCACCCACAGGTGACACGGCATATTTCTAGCGTTGTAGCGATAACACTATAAGTTATTATTATCGCAAAATACATTTGTATTATAGCTCATTTATTCATTTATTATATGTAATAAGAAAAAAACATATACTTACTGTCTGAGCATTTTTATTTCACTTTATATCGCAAGAAATGACACAAACTTAGAATGCTAAAATTACGCACGAAACAAATGTATGAATTTGACAAATGACGTATGGTGGGTATAACCAGAAAAAAGCAATGAAAAGTGCAACTAATTGGCTTGGCTACAATAGTTGCAGAATTGAAAAATAAAATACGTGTATGGTAGAAAAAAAATATTAAACTTCTGTCACCTACAGGTGACACTGGGAATTGATGAGTTAAAGAGTCACAAGTCAAGCCTGTATCTCAGGAAAGGTATGGTACACTTAGGTTTTATTCAAACTAAGTAATACAAATATTGGTTTTCAGTTATGTTAGCGCAAGCATTACACCATGAGCACAAATTCTTCAACATCTCTACTGTGATTCAGTTTTTAAATCTCATAGACTTATTAAGTCTAAGATTTAAATTTAAAAAGACTCCCTACATAGTTGCAGTAGTTTTTGTTTGTGTCAGGGTTTTCTATAATTTTGATTTAACTTTTATTTCCTGCTTTTTAAACTATGTACACTAAAAGTAAACACGCTATGATCGACACATGTCTCGCTTAAACTTTGTTGTTTTCCAAAGAGAAGCTAGTTTCTAAGCAATTTTTACTTTTCTTTGCTACTACACCATCAGACCCTGATAACATCTAAATATAACCTATTCATTAAAACCATTCCAAAGATCCCAAAACAAGGTAATTCTGCTGTAGGTAGTGGGGGAGTTGAGTAGCCTGCACATACCATGTGATGCTGCGGCATCAGTTCATGGTTACTATGTTCTTATACTTCTATTACTTCAAATATGTTTAATTAAAGTAATAAAAAACCAAATTTCGACTCAATCTGACCTGTGAAAGGTGGTCACATCCCTTCATAAACAAGAAAACAGCCAATAGTCTTCAAACAGCTAAACAGATTTTCTTAAAGTATAGCTAAAAAACTCACACACTCACAGAAGTCGATTCAGCCGCTTGGAAGTTACGATGCCACAGACAGACACACACGTTAAACTAATACCGACCTTTTGTTCCATATTACTTGCTCCGTGCATGCTGACGCAAAGACACTTCACATTTACCGACATTACCACCCTGACGGGTTAGGTACATCTAAATGATCGTCTATTTAGACCAGCTTGACGAGTACTGGATTCCCACGAAGCGATTGACCCCCCAAGGGGTCGAGTTAACCATAGGTCAAATATCTCCTCATAGGTGGGGATGTCCTGAGACCAGGCGCGACTTATTCATTTACTGTTCCATATTACTGTTCCGGTGTTTTTGTCGGGAACTAACATAGTTAATATATATAATGCATGCTTTATGAATAGTGAATAGGTAGAGAGCATATTGCCATAACCCATGCACAAAAATTTAATACCACTTAACCCCAAAATCCAATAACATTTTACGAGATCTGATTATAGAACGCAGGACCCCATGCTCAGCAGCAAATGAAAATCAACTCTAATTTTCAACAAATAAACAGTAGGTAGATATTTGTATCAAAAGCTGGCACCACCACACGTTCCATATGATCCGCGCGTTGCCTGCATTGTCACGTCGCTATTTTTATTTCCTTCATATTATTATGTCGCATAAAAAGTCGCCAATGTATTATCATATTATGTGGAATGAGGCGGAAGTGTATTTTAGTACTGGCAGACCTACTAGACAACAAAAAATAACTGATTACTAGATGTTGCCGCAACTTTGTCTGTGACCCAGTGTGAAAATAGCCTATGGCCTTACCCAGGTTATGGTGTATCTGTATGCTAAGTTTCGGGTCCACCTTTGGTGGCAGTTTTTTTTTCGTCATAATATTATTTTGCATAACAGCGGATAGCATAAACTTCATTTCGCAGAAAATCGTTTGGCATATACTCATTTTTAGGGTTCCGTTGCCAAATGGCAAAAAACGGAACCCTTATAGATTCGTCATGTCTGTCTGTCTGTCCGTCCGTCCGTATGTCACAGCCACTTTTTTCCGAAACTATAAGAGCTATGCTGTTGAAACTTGGTACGTAGATGTGTTCTGTGAACCGCATTAAGATTTTTACACAAAAATAGAAAAAAAAACAATAAATTTTGGGGTTCCCCATACATAGAACTGAAACTCAAAATTTTTTTTTTCATCAAACCCTGCGTGTGGGGTATCTATGAATAGGTCTTTAAAAATGGTAATGAGGTTTCTATTATCATTTTTTTCTAAACTGAACAGTTTGCGCGAGAGACACTTCCAAAGTGGTAAAATGTGTGTCCCCCCCCCCCGTAACTTCTAAAATAAGAGAATGATAAAACTAAAAAAATATATGATGTACATTACCATGTAAACTACCACCGAAAATTGGTTTGAACGAGATCGAGTAAGTAGTTTTTTTTAAAACGTCATAAATCGTAAACCGCAATTTACCTTACATTCAATCAACTGAAACATAAAATTAAAAAAAAAACATTTATTTTTAAACTGAGAATACCTACAGGTTTGTACGGAACCCTCGGTGCGCGAGTCCGACTCGCACTTGGCCGGTTTTAATACATTCACAACGCATAATTTTATAAGTCAGAATCATCTTTAGGCATAAATTTTATATCCATAATAATGAAAAAGGAGAACCACCATGTCGCAGAAAGTTCGCAGTCAGAATCGTCTCTTGGCATTATTTCATATCGATAGTCAATAAAAGGCAGAACTATCATATCTCAGAAACTTTACAATTTGAATCATCTTTTGGCATACACTTCATATCCATAATAATTGAAACACTCATCTATTACATTACAGAAAAATCATAGCACGCTGCATGCAGACATGCAAACAAGCATACACCATGCATGCAGCATGCAAGCAAGCATGCAGCATGCAAGCGAGCTTACAGCATGCAGGCGAGCATGCAACATGCAGCATGCATGCTTTCTGTCACGGCGCCGGCGCTGCGTGGCTCCGGCGGACCCTCGCGAACTCATCGTCGTAGACGGTTTTACGCTCACCACCGCAGCTTCGGCTTGCTGGCCGGCTTCGCCGCCCAGCTTCAGCCGCGGCGGCGCGCGTCTATATCACCTGGTCCTCAGCTCGCGGGACGCCTCGCCCCTCCGCGCTTACGCGGGTTTAAATTACACTCTAGGGGTAGGGCAGACAAAACTACGCGGAGTCGGTTCTGCAGCGATTCGTTTCTGACAATAACTTTTGTAGCACAACATATCGTCGTTGCAAATTTAAAATCTCCTATGTGACATTTTTCTCAAAAATGAGTTTTACAGATATTTGAAAAGCAATTTTGAATACGCATACTTAGAAAAAACTCCCATGTGAATATCTTATTATATCGAAACAGCACGTATCATTTTTAAAACCTCTCAAGTGTCAGCCTACATTTAATTGTAAATCAAAATGACCTATGTGTCTGATGTACACATGAGAGTTTTTAGTAACAGTTTTATTTCATAACATTGCAAATTAAAATATCCTATGTGATCACTCTCTCACTACAACAATACAGTTTCGCGCCTATTTTGTGCCAGAAAGAGAATGCATTATTACTTCACGCACGAGATAAGGTGAGATAGATGCGTCAAATCTAAACATTCGTCCCTAGGTCAGGGCCACGCGTCAGTGTAGCTGCAACTTGTCGCGCGTAAACACTTTCTTAGCGTTATTTCTTTAGTATTTATGTCAGAAAAATATAAAACTACTGGCCGGGGTCATCGAATGATAAATTTAGTGCTTCAATCTGAGTTTGCTGACGATAATGCCAACCGTGCCCCCTCTGTCGCCGCCGCCGCATCGGTGAAATCTCCTCCACATCTTGAGGATTCATTAATTACGCCAGATGATTTAGGATTTAATATTAAATTGATAGCTCCGATGTCGGAGCTGCTGCTGTCACCAACAACTACTGCGGATATTATGCCAATCTTGTTCAGTAGTGATGACGAAAAGGAGCTGTTGATGATATCTACTCGGGCTATCGTACATTCCAATTTAGAAGGTAATAATGAGGTAGTCAGTAGTGCAGCAAATGAAAATCTGAACAATAATTCCGAATCATCACAATCAGTACGTCCTGCCAAGCTACCATCTCCAGATTTGGATACCATTCTCTCATTTGGGAGCGATGATAGTGTGCAAGACCCACACTGGGTTCCAACCTCAAAAAAAAGAAAACGGCCGTTGTCTTTATCTGACAGTGAAGATGAAGTCCCATTGTTGCCATTAAGAATGAGTGAGCCAAGCTCTTCAGAAAATATACTACCGACAGACGAGGAAATTGAACACCGTTTCAGGCCTAAAGAAAACGTTGTGCAATTAAATAGAAAAGCTAGAGTTTTAGGTAAGTCCTACTTGGGATTTAAGAAGAGTAATGATGGGAAATATAGACCCTGTGTTGGAAAACCAAAAAGAGAAATAAAACCTCGATGTTCTCACACAAAATTGAACACCGATTCAAAACATAAAAACTCATTCTTGTGTGCATCCATTACGAAAGAAGATCGTAAAGCTATTCATTCATATTTCTGGGACCTTAGAACGTGGGCCGAAAAGAAAACGTTCGTGAGGAATGCTGCTGTTCGTAGATTAATTAGACGTCGACGCCGCAAAGATCAGCCTTCAGTGAAAAAAGGAAGTGGCCATGATATTTTTTTGAACACTTGCTATGAAAAATGCACTAAGGTTCGGGTATGTAGACTGTTTTTTTTAAATACGCTATCTTTAGGTGAAGACAGTTTTAAGCGCTGGACAAAAGAATCTGACACGGTTAATGAAGATCTTCGTTTTGATGATTCACCCACACTTGACATCGAGAATACACCAAGTGCAGCACTGGTACCAAAGTATACACACGTAACACAAAAAGTAAAAATTTGGATAGACTTGATTCGTAAAGTACCGAGTCATTATTGCCGAGCAAGTTCCAGCAAGCTGTATGTTGAGTCGACATTTAAGTCTGAAAAACACATGCATGACGTTTTCGTGGAATGGTGTAGAGAACACAGTTACGAAGCAGCAAGCAGACCGACTTTCCTAAGAGTTCTGAAACAGGAGAATATAGCAATTCACCATCCACGCAAAGACCAGTGTGATACTTGTTGTAGTTTTAAAGCGGGTAACATTTCACAAAAGGAGTATGACGACCACATAATTAAAAAGAATGAAGCGCGCCAAGCTAAAAAAGATGCCATAGAATCGGCGAACGAAAAGGTGGTAGTAATCACAGTGGATGTGCAGAGTGTCCTACTTGCACCTAAGCTTTTGGCCAGCTCTTTATATTATAAACTTAAGTTACAATGCCATAACTTTACTGTCTATGACTGCAAGACGAGAAAAGTAACTATTTACTTTTGGCATGAAGCTGATGGGGGCGTATCCGCAAATGAGTTTACTTCTTGCTTAATCGATTATACAGCAAACCTAGCGGCAGAAACTGAACAAGTCACTGTAATTTCTGATGGATGTGATCCATCAAAATCGAAACCGGATTCTGTCCAGTGCTTTAAGTGATCTCTCGCAAAGAATGAATCTTAGTGTTGAGCAGTTGTACTTGGAAAAAGGCCATACCATGATGGAAGTTGATAGTGTCCATTCAACAATTGAACGGTACATTAAACCCCCGATTTATGCACCGAGTGACTATGTAGCTCGAATGCAGCAAGCTCGACCAAGAAATCCTTACGATGTAAAATCAATCCACTACGACTTCTTTCTTAATCATGAAGAACTAGAATCCAACTTCAAGTCTATTAGACCAGGTAAGAAAAAAGGTGATCGAGTTGTGGTCGATATACGAGGACTGAAATACTTGCCAGATGGGTCTGTTTTATGTAAATTGCGACATCCTGACGAATGGACCATCTTACCACAACGAAGAGCTAGTTGTGGAACTTTACTACCAAAGCAACTATATCAACAGCCCCTCAAAATCACAGAAAGCAAATACAAACATTTGCAAGATATAAAAAGTGTGATTGATAAAGATTATCATCCGTTTTATGACTCGATCTCGTTTATCCCAGGAACATAACAACAAAATATTTAATTATAATTTGGTTTAGTACCTATAATGTACAAGATTTTGTCACGCTGTGAAAATAGTATATTGTTTTGCTTATCTGATTTAATAAACACGAAATAATAATGATAGTACCTAGTTTCATTTCAACTATAATGTTTTAATATTCTCTAAAAACCACTTATGTGACAAAAATTTGCAATTTTAAATCACCCATGTGTAGAAAAATAATTAAAATCATATAATTAGTCCATTTTTACTAATGATATTAAATTATTTCTATTTCAATACATTAGAATCACTTAGTTTTTCTTTATAACCAAGGGCATAAAAATATTTTCTAAGACTTTTGTAGCAGGAAGTTTATTTCGTTTTTCTCGAAAAGTTACTTTTTACACATAGGAGATTTGAAATTTGCAACGACGATATATTGACTTTTTGAGACACTATTTTAATTTTAATTTCAGGTTAAAATGCAATTTTATAGAAATGACAATATGCCTAACAAAAGTATTCTTAATGATATTCTACCATCTTCATAGTATGCCAAGTGAAATTGTACCAAATAATCACCGCTGTAAATAAATGTTATGCTAAACGAAATTATGTGGAATTCTAAGTCTGCCAAAGGTAATTATGCTTAATAAAATTCTGCCATCTTAAAAGTATCTGTATGCCAGCGTAAAGTCGGATATATAAGGTGTATCTATTCATACACGAAATATTTTAAGAGGTACACCTGTAGGTGGTAAAGAAGCTACAGCAACGAAAAAAAAAATTTGCAAATGTATTTTTTTTTTCAAATTTAATATTTATAATTTATTTGACGCACATAATAAATACTGGCTCCTTCTTATTTTTTACGGCCCGAGACACCGCGCGCGGCCATGCTCGTGCCGTCCGGTCGCCGCCCTCGCAGCGTCAGGCGGGCCATTCATAGAATTTGGAGTAAAGGTTTTATGCAAAACGTCTTAAGCAGTTTTAAAATTATAATAATTACGAAAATTCAAAAACGCTGACATAAAAATTTTCTTTTTGCTTCCATAGCTTCTTTAACACCTACAGGTGTACCTCTTAAAATATTTCGTGTATGAATAGATACACCGTATACAGGATGTAAGTATAAACACCGTTATCTTTGAAACCAGTGATTTGGTTTCGTTAATAGTACGTAAAATCAATGAAAAAAAAAAACAACTTTTTTTTTAAAGAAAATCTGCATTTTTCCACAAGAACATTTCACCGTATGCGCGAGGGCAACAAACTTCGGGAACTACGCCGCGTTGCACGACGCCGACGCACGGGTCGCGGCCCCAGTTAGTCAGCTGTCAGTCTCGCTAGCGATCGCACGTAACGCCGCGTCGTAGCGTCGCTCATTTCTCGCGCGTGAATTGAGTGTGTTACAATGTGTTACACAAATGAACAGTGGACCGAAATGGTTCGGCTTTACGCCATTGCGGGTAATAATCTGAAAGGGCGCGTAGGATGTACGCAGAATTGTTCCTTGGACAGCCTGTGCCAAACCGTGAAACGATGTTGGCGGCGACACAAAGGCTACGTACCTACGGCCAGTTCACTGTGCCGGCGGTTCAATTTTCAATGTTTCCCACTGGGCACTATGGACAATTCTCCTCATCAATCATCAACATCCATATCATTTCAGCCGGTCCAAGAACTAAATGATAACGATCGCATACCACGGATGGTATTTTCGCAGTGGCTTATCAATAACCTCGATAACATTTCCATTTTGTTTACGGGCGAAGCAATGTTTACGAGGGCGGGGATTTACAATGTTCATAATGAACATTCTGGAGCCAGGTAAATGAACACCGAATACAGGAAAATAATTTTCAACATCGTTTTTCCGTAAACGTGTGGGCGGGAATGTTGGACGGAACCCATTTTGGACACGTGTTGAGGTTAATGTAGGTCGGTAAGTATAGATTTTATTCAATCAGTGTAAATTTAATTTAATTTTTAATTGAACTGTACATAAAATAGTGATTAACTTTTTAAATACGCCAAAAGTACCTGGTGAAAATGAATGGTCTGGTTTATTAAAAAAAATAATGTATTCAAATCATTTAGAATCCAAAGCAATTTCAAATCAAATTTACATTTGGACTCGTCACGCAAAACCTAGGTAGGTAGGTATTTGTGCATGTCCTAAGCCAGGAAAAGTATGATGGGAAAATTACATCACAGGTAATGTGTATTTATATGTTGTGTGGGTGGCAGGACGGCCGGCGGTCGTTGTAATGATTACGTCACTCATGCGCATATCCATGAATTTGCGGGTGGTGTGGGATAAAATCCGTTCTAAAACCTTTTTAGGAAAATATTATTTTTTATTTTATTAACTCTCTCTGTTATTTTATTTTTAAGTCAAATTACCCATGGGTTAAGTGACAACGGTGTTTACCTTTACATCCTTTATAAGTATTTGACCAAACAATGATTATGCTAAACATAATTTATGCCTTACCAATATTCGTTTAAAGAAGATTATGCTAAGTGTGTTATGCCAAATAAAATTCGGAGCATCAAGTTTCTGCCAGATAGAGGGAACCCCTAAGTTCTATCTAAATCCGTTCAGCCGTTCTAGCGTAAAAGCGTAACTAACAAATAAATTTACTTACCACCCAAGGAAAGGTTTTTGGATTGTGAAAATCCCAGATTATTATTAGTTAAAAAAGAGAGAATGGAATTCAAAGCTCGCTCTCCCGAATTAATTAAAAAAAAGTAACAAGTAGGTATTTTGATCAATGAATTTTTACCAAAACCAAATTTTTACAAAACGTACTATAATATTTTTATAAAAATAAAATCAAACGACGACGTATTTTTTTTAAAATTCTTAATACAAACTTAGGTACTTTAAGATTGAGTTTTTAAATTTTTTACTTTTTAAAGGGAACTTAGGTTTTTGTGTCGGGGTTTTTTTAAATTTTTAATTTAATTTTTAATTTTATACTTTTTAAAGTTACATACTTATTATAATGTAGATTCAAACGAAGCTAAGAACACTCTCGATGTGCGCTTTCATTTGAGACCCAACTCGAGTATATTTGCAGACATTCGGTTTTTCTTCCCCACTTTTCCCCCCACAACTTTTAAACAGCTCAACCGATTTTCATCAAACATATTTAAAAACACTCGCCCATAAGTCACCATTAATACAAAAAAATATAATTGAAATTGCTTTATCCGTTCAGGAGCTATGATGCCACAAACAGACAGGCACGTCAAACTAATAACACCCCTCTTTTTGCGTCGGGGGTTAAAAACGGTAATTAATATCGCAAAAACCAACGCAACGTTAAAAATTTTATTCAATTTTAATAATTGGTGCTCTCGAGGAATTTCGGTAGTACTTACATTATTTTTTAACCTATACGCACAGCAGGGCGAAGCTATGCTTATAAATTTTAACGTAAAAATTTTATGCACATGTTTTTAATTTCATAGAAATAAGTTGGATTTCATTTTAATAAAACGGGCAGTGATTTAATATTTATTCTCGTGAAATATGAATTGGTAAATGGATTTCATGGACGTTAACCCATTTCCATTACATTTACTATAGAAGAATAAGTTAAGGGAATACTTTTGTCATGTACTGTAATTTATTTGCATATCTAACTTGGTAGTCGTTGTAGAAAAAAATTAAATTAAAAATTTAAAAAACCCCCGACACAAAAACCTAATTTCCCTTTAAAAAGTAAAAAATAATAAAAAATAACTCAATCTTAAAGTACCTAAGAATGTATTAATAATTCAAAAAAAATACGCCGCGTTGGGGGACCGCTTCAAACCTAACAATTTAATTACCAATAGTCTTATTACCTAACTAAGCAGTCCACGACGTCTGCCCTCGCGGAGCGGTCCCCCAACGCGACGTTTTTTTTTTGAATTATTAATACATTCTTAGGTACTTTAAGATTGAGTTATTTTTTATTATTTTTTACTTTTTAAAGGGAAATTAGGTTTTTGTGTCGGGGGTTTTTTAAATTTTTAATTTAATTTTTTATTTTGTACTTTTTATAGGTATATACTTAATATAATGTAGAATCAAACGAAGCTAAGAACACTTTCGATTAATTCATCAATATTCTCTTTCAGTGCGCTTTCATTTGAGACCCCACTCGAGTATATTTGCTGACATTCGGTTACTCTTCCCCACTTTCCCCCCCACAACTTTTAAACGGCTCAACCGATTTTCATCAAACATGTCTAAGAACACTCGCAGATAAGTCACCTTTAATAAATATTTTTTTTTATTGAAATCGCATCATCCGTTCGGGAGCTATGATGCCACAGACAGACAGACAGACAGACAGACAGACAGACAGACACGTCAAACTTATAACACCCCTCTTTTTACGTCGGGGGTTAAAAATGGTCAACTATCCGTGCACTGATTGTGGCGAAATATATATCATTAATATTTTTTTATCATTGTTTCTCTCAACCAAAGCACCTGCCAATCTGCCATCTAATATAACTTCTCATATTTGAATAGTCGAATTTTTTACACAAACAAAATGTTATATGAACTTAAATTGAAGCACAACATTTGATTCACCTCGTTATCACATACGAGTTATCTTATATTTGGGTAATCAACTTATTTTCTTTATGTTATACGCAAGTTACTTTTTTATACCTATCCAAAAATCAACATAAAATATCTTACTCTTCAAAAAATGTGGTTGCTGTTAAATACTAGTCAATCGATTGATTTGCGCGGTTCTTATGAAGGCCACGATTCCTTGTTCCTAATAATTATTTTAATAACGACAGCTTACATGAAAACAATCACCAATCCCCCTAATCACGTGAACAGATCCAATAAAATATTTTACCAAACATTCAAAATATAATAATTTACCATCAACATAATACCTGCGTGTCGCATCACTATGAAATCCGGCCGTCCTTAGGGAGGCGATTATTTACACTTTCAATTGTTTCGGGGACCACCGATACGGTAACGGGAACTAAATGACGTTTATACGGCTTTTCATTAGTTTATTGTGACAGAGTTTTGTTTATAGGTCAAGATATTGGAAGGGAGGAAATAGGAATTTTTGATTATACGAAAGGGGTTGAATTGACATGGAGGGGCTTGTGGTTAAGTAAATACAGCCGGTTCGCAGTCGGATCGCTTGGATCGATCTATTAGGCTGAGCTATGTTTGCCGCAGTTGGTCATCTTTACATACCAACACCCCTCCATGCCAATCATTACGCGTTTTTGACAATCATTACGCGTAGTCAGAATCCCGAAAGTCTGACCACCAGTCTTATCAAGGGGTATCGTAGTACCCAATTAGAAGTCTTAGTTACAAATCACTCTGTATTTGCGTTTTTTTATTAGCCTTGGATGTCTTAAAGTGGGCGAAGTCCTCCCTACTCTCTTACCACGTCTCTCTGTCCAGAGCTGCTAAGGACCAATCTTTATTAAAAGAGTCCATAGTCCATTTGCGATTAATATGGTATTCAAATTCGTAATTAAAATATGACGAACAAAACAGCGAATTTTTATTTCATGTTCTATGTACCCTCTGAATCGGGCTTGATTGACATGACTTTTTTTTTTTAAGAATGAGTTTATTATAACTTTAGTTTTGAAAATAATATAATCTAAATCGTTGCGGACTCCTCGTACTATAGATGAAGCACAGCACAGTTCGTACCTTTAGTGCAGGTGCATCGCTGTCTCAGCACATTTCGTGCGTGCTGATAGTTTCATTAATATTCTAATTCTCGAACCTCGCTTATCAGCCATGTTGAATACTAACCGATCGCTGCACTAATGTGAAGTATGCTTATCGTAGGATTTGGTAACGAAGACACTTGAGTTAGTTTGGTGATTATTGGTAATGCGTCGCTTTGAGTCGTGCATTTTAAATGAACACCAACTGGGATTAGATGAAGGCGTTAATTTCTGTGTTGTTTTGTTGTCTTTTATGTTCCTATCACCAATATAGATAAATTACCAGGGTCGTTGGAAACTGATGGATATATTATAATAAAATGTAATTTAATAAAAAGAAAGAAACAGTTAATTTATACACATAACATAATCAAATCAAATTAAATTTATTTTGGATTGGGCAGAGGTGAACTTATAATACACCCACATTTCGCCTGTTATGTTTAAGTCCTATGTACTGGGGCGAGCCTATTGCAGATACCCAATAACACTTTGTCCGACCTGGGAATCTAACACACGACCTCATGCTTATAACAGTAGCGCTTGCGACCACTAGACTGCCGAATCAGTCTGTTTTCATATATTATTATGTATTACATAAATTACCTCATCTCTTCAATAGTATGAACTTATTAAAAAATTCCTAACATAACTTGAATAACGTTAAATGTAGCTAAAAACAAAGCTCAGTTATCGACTCTCTAGAAATAACGACCGCTTTTTAAGTAAATAATAATGTTACGTTATTTAACGCTTACGTTATTAGACTTTAACGTTACTATGAAGCTTAATAATTTGTTATATAATTCTGTTTTTATATTTGAATTGGCACTTTCGTGAAGCTTTTGATTCGTGCTTGTTTACTAAATATTATATTACTATTTCTTTAAATGTCTTTGATATATCACGCGACCCTGAAAACCCAGGAACCTTTGGAAGGCGTGAGCCGAAGCCAACTCGCAACGGCCTCTTGGACCATTTTAAATGATGAGGAGGCACCAACCGTTGGATTATCCCTGGGTGCATTCAAGGACAACCTCCGTTTGGGCTATGGATTTGGGTGGCTATTATGAATTGGCAACCTAAAACTATGGAAAGACTCTGTAGCCCGTCTGATCAATGTTATCTAATACACGGCAGTGGGTAGGGAACATTGCTCGCAAAACAGATGACCGATGGGGCCGAAAGGTTCTGGAGTGGCGATGCACTCCAGGCCTGTTTCGACACAGTAAACTCTACCGGCACAGACAGAGAGTTTATTTTTTTTGTGGGTGGGAAATCATCAAATCACGTCTCCCGCTCTAGACGGAGCGGGAGTGCGTGTCAGACTTTTACTAACTAAAACCCACCCGTGTTTCTTCAGTTGCCTATATGCTAGAGTCACGGTAACTCTTTCGAACAAATATCTTGACCCTGGCAGTAGAGCTTGGACCCTGTAAGCCCCACCACGACGTGAACGTAGTGAAATTGCGGTAAGGTTATTATAATTCGAAAGAGAGCTCTCTGATTTGTAAAGGTGTGAGAAATAGGATTATAAAATATCAGCCAGTATTGAGCCATTGTCATGTAAGTTTTGACTTTCAATGTACGTCAGTAAAGTAGAATGCCCAAACCAAAGCCTCACATGCGTCTCATGAAACAAGTTTTTTTTTATGATAAAAAAAACTTGTTGCTCTAGAGACAAAAGTGTAAAAAACTCATCAGAACTAACACTCTTCAAGCCAAAATATACCCTTTTTATTATAATGGGCTTGTGGCTAAGTACTAACCGCCGCACGCGTCGATCAATCAGGTTAAGCTACGCTTGCCGCGGTTGATCCATGGATGGGTGACCATCTTTACGTACCAAGTTGGTCCCGGCTGTCATTCGTGAATCTTTCACAGTGATTACAGGACGTCAGAAGCCCGAAAGTCTGACAACCAGTCTTACCAAGGGGTATCGTACGTTACCCAATATCTGGGTTATGGAGTTCAGATAGGCACTCGCTCCATGTAAAATACTGGTATTCACCTGCATCCGGTTGGAATGGACGCCGAACCCAATACGATTCAGAATAGGCTAGGCTAGAATGAATGATATAATTTAGAAGCAAAAATTGTTACTCTTACTGGGAATTTCTACGACCTCAACGAATTCTCTCAAGAAGCTCTAACTCCACAGAAACTTTTCCATTTTTCGCGATATTTTGTGCCGGGACTAATAATAGTGATGTCACACTAATCCACGATTCTCGCAGGTACGTCACAAGCGTGCCGAGGCGCGATACCGGCTAATCCCGTCGTTTGTGTCATTTGACGACACAGCCCGAAATAGGCGCAGTGCACACTAGCTGAGCGCGAATGACTTATAGATTCGGTTTCGGGTCGCTATGACTTGGTAAAGTGAGTGGAGTTGAGTGATGGGTATCGATAATCGTTTTGGTTGTGATTTCTGACAAGGTTTTTTTTTGGACGGGAAATCATCTATTGACGTCTTCCGCTCTAGGGTGGAGCAGAAGGGCGTGTCAGAGTTTTACTGACTAAAACCCACCCGTGTTCCTTCAGTTATCCATATGCCAGGGCCACGGTAACTCTTTCCAACAGATCTCGCGACCCTGGCAGATATCGGTCCTAGCAGACCCCTTCAGTATTGCTGACATCTCTTTGAGGCGCACGTGGAACACTACGCGCCGTCGACCCGAGCCTGGTCCTTACCGGACGGCGAGCTACCTATTGCTCGCCACCCACAAGTTCGCGCCTACTGTGGCCGGGAGTCTGCAATAGACTTCTGGCATTGTTGATAATTTTAAGTATAGAAGTGTGTCAGGGTTTGGTTTTTATGGTGTTACTAAGTGAATTTACGTATAAATGGTCATTTCTACATATCTCTCACTATCTTCTGCCCGCGACTTCGTCCGCGTTAAATTTCTTGTTCCCCCGACCCTTCCCGTCGTGTCGAATCACCTACCCGTGCGATTTTCCCCGTTTTTGCAACATTTTTCATTACTGCTCCGCTCCTCTTAATTATAGCGTGATGTTATATAACCTATAGCCTTTATCGATAAATAGGCTACCCAACACAAAAAGATTCTTTCAATTCGTACCAGTAGTTCTTGAGATTAGCGCCTATAACCTTTCTCTAGACATAGGCTACTCAACACAAAATATTTTTTAGGACCAGTAGTTCCTGAGATTAGCGCGTTCAATCAAACAAACATACAAACAAACAAGCTCTTCAGCTTTATAATATTATAAAAGTACAAAAGTATAGATTCATACAACCTATGTAGGCAAGTAATTTTGATAAGGTTCTCATTATTAACACAGGTTTAGAACTGGTAACTTCTTGAATGAAACGCTGTAAGACGTTGTGATGGTTTTCTTAACTAAAACCTAGTCACGTGACAATCGCTGTCAAAGTGTTTTTCCTATTTCCACAGTGACATTCAACGGGACTGGCATTCGTTTTACGTTACTTTAGTCTGTAATTTTTACTCAACTGCGGTGAAGCAAAAAGGAGGGTTACGATTCGACAGGTACGTGGATATGTATCGTATGTATGTGTGTACATCTGTTATCTCATAACTTTTACAGTACTTTACATACTTTGAGAAATGAGGTATCCTTGAAATTGCCCACCTAAACAATAGACTCTACTAATAAATAGTTTATTAGGCCATCATAAGTCTTAATACAAAGTGGCGTACGACCACGGGTTTCAGATAAGAATATTTTCATTGATATTTCATTTCGTGATTTTTCAGTAATCAAGTTTCAGTTTTTGAACTTATTTTTTAACAAAAATGTTTCACATTACATCATTGTTATCGCTAATTGAACATAACTTTTTCTAGGCTTACAGGGCTGAATTAGTATAGAATCAATTCAATTATACAACATTACTCCATTCCCCAACATTGTGCCCTCATCCTAACTCTGGTCTCCAGCTAAGCGTTCGTTGGCGCGTCTGTATCGAGACTCAGCCGCGGTTATGTCATGTTTGCTTTCTTATTTATGTTGCGACTCAAGAGGCAGGGCTGATGCTGACGAAGGAGGGAATTAATTCAGTGTCAACTAGTACTGTGGCTAAAGTTATCTGGAATGGGACTTCTTCGTCTGGTCTTGATTCTTTTTGTAACTTGCACCGAGCGGGGTAGGTGTTTCAAATATTGTATTAATGGGTTGAATGTGATGTTTTATTCAAGAATTTGTAGTTACTTATTCTAAGAAAATAACAGTATGATCAGGAGACTGCATATTGATGGATATAGCTAACTATCGTACTTGCGTTTGCCAGCGGCTTCGCTCGCGTTGAGGGCCCAATTAATCCCACGGGAACTGGCTACAGGGATAAAAGTAACCTTTTAACCGTTTTTTCAGTATTATAGTAGGATAGTAGCACTGTGACTAAAAAAGAGACGGTAGTTCGAATCCGTTTTTAGGAACCATCCTTGTTTTACAAACTGATCAATCCAAAATGCAATCAAAAGCAGAGAATATTTTTTTTGGGTGGTGAAAAAAAAATCCGTCTTGCATCACAAAAACCCAGACTTTCTTACAATACACAATGAACAAAAAAACCCCACTAATTTCATTCCCCTTCAATTCCAAACAAGTCCATGCATTTTATTGCTAATTAATTGCGCGGTTTTTCTAATTAAGACCGCCCGAGCCTTCTTACGAACGACCAAACGGCCACTGTGCTGGAAATAGGCCATTAAAACGCTAAGATTTTAGGATATAGCCGACTAATTAAGCATTGCGATCGCCGCCACTAAATAAAACATGAGCACAATAGATTGAGCCTACAGAGAATACGTAGGTTCGGTTCGGTATGGTTGGTGGGTTTTGGGGGAATGTCCTGGGTTTCATAGTAAAGTCAACACCACATTCAAGATTTCAGAGGCATGCAGAACAGGGTGTGAAGTTCATTCAACCGCCATAGTTAAGGGAGGATCCTCCGACTGGGTGTTGTGACTGGCTGATGGCTCAATAGTTTTCCTTTTTTGGTATTGTCATCTCGCAGGTCTACCTATGAGATTGTCGACTGCTTAACCGTACTTGCCTGTGGCTACCTTAACAAATTAAGGCCTCCAGTCAGGGTTTAAAAACTAGAGTGATTACTCGCTAAGGGCACCCGCTGTGGGGTACGGACATCGGCTTAGGGCATCACTAGTAGAGGGCAGCAAGGGACGGGCTGAATCGAGCAAGGGACACGACGGACACTGATTGGGACGTCGCGGCGGGTCTCGACGGTGATGACGGTAGAACGGTGATCTATGACGGTGTATCTTGAGAGACCTAGTGAGCTTACTACTCTCCTGGCGGAGATTTGTAGTGTCATCGAGAAAGTACCCAATAATTAATGTCGGGACGTTATTAAGGTATATGCTAGTTTTTCGGGACGCAGGATTTTGCGTCACAACAGCGATGTGTAGTTCGCATGTAGCGCTGTAGATGCCACTACAAGGTTAAACAAAAGCACTTTTAAACGTAAACATTTAAGAGAAAATAGAATTGATTCTAGTTCTAAAAGGTAGTTTCCAAACTTTTTAAATTAAGAAAGAAGAAAATTAAGTACGAGAATGAAAGTCAGTATGAAGCTTATTGAGTAATCAGTCTCACAATAACATTTTGAAAAACCTAATAACACTTTGCCCGACCTGGAAATCGAACCCGGGACCCCACATTCAGCGGTCGCGCTTGCGACAACTAGACCGACAGGACGGTAAACTTAAGTTACGGTTTACTTAAGTTTTAAAGATTTTCAAAATGACTGTTGAGTGTGTTTACAATGACAAAACATTGGTCACCCTTAAATAAATGAATAAATATACAAAAGCAAAATGGTTTTCGCTTGAACGGCGGCAAAGTAAGCCTCAGCCTGAGCTAGGCCATGGCCATATACTTTAGCTCAAGTGTATGCTTATTAGGCATCAAAGACATTTAAATATACTTTCGATAGACGGGGAAAAGCGAACGTCAAAGTCTACTAGGCATCACCTACAGGGCCCTCCTCACTCATATCTTATGTATAGATGTTATAGTCAAAGTCCGATACATAGTCTCTTCGCGGAAGGACTGGTTTATCCTAGGTTTGGCCAAAGCCATCAGGCAATCCCCGAAATACATTTCAATTTTGCCCTTTGCCTGAAGTATTTTTAGTCAAACCCAGGAGCTCCTAACTTTTCAGTCAAACGTCGAAAGTAAATTATTCTGTTTCGGTTTTGGCCTAGTCAATCCTAGAAGCGACTGCAAAACTCGGTCAAACGTTGATCTGAACATGTTTAAACAGGTTCATAATATCTCTCGCGGTGTTCCGACCGATTGTTTTGTCATTTCATGTTCGTTCATTGAGCGTGCGGGCGTGTAATTGTGTAAAATTGAAGATGAGTGAATCAAACGGTGTTGTTGTTACTAAAAACGTGGATAAAGAAGCTTTAAAAGTAAAGTTTAAAGAGAAAATTTCTAATATGAATAAAAATAAGTGTTCATTTCACATAAAAAACAAACAGTTGTATGAGCAGATTATCAGTGAGGTAGAATCCGCTAAAGTAGCTGAAAAGAAAACGTCTTTGCAGTATCGCCGTCTCAAACGCTACGACGTTGTAGTGAAAATCACGTAAGCTGACCAATCAGGTGTCAGAACTGGCAGAGTTAAGCGGTTCTTAAGACTTGAAAGCTGCTTAAATGATAAAATGCTTCCAAATATACGAAGATAAGACACTTCATACCTATATCGGAGTTTGACTCGTCAAACCCCGATTTAATAAAATTGTGTTTTGACGTTTGCCTGACCAAATTAGTCTCTCCCAGGTTTGACGAAAATTGTTTAGTCAAAGGCCGAAAATTTACATTTGTTTGGGCTTTGACTAAGTCATTCAGTCTGACCTGAGGATTGACCAGTCCAACCTAGGAGCGCCGGAGCTTCGGAGTTTGCCTATAACATAGATACAAAACGGATATTTGTTTTTTTTTTTTTTTTTCAAATATGCTCTGAGACTGCACACAGAGGGAGAGTGAGAGAGTGTTTCTATAATCGCCACGCTTAGCAGGCGGGTTGGCGAGCACAGCATGGTGGTAAAATGCATAAAGAACGCTGCTGCCTATTCTCTAGTAAGTCCCTTAGTCGCCTCTAACGACACCCACGGCAAGAAAAGGGATGGTGCTATTCTTTACGTCCTGCACCACATGGACGAAAAAACAAAACCTTATCATACTATTCTTTTATTGATACTTAGCTACAACATATTTTTAAAACGCATATTTGAATAAACACATAAATATAAAGATTGTTGTCAGTCTAATTTAATTTAAAAAATATATAAAGTCTGTTAAATGACTACACATATTTATATTAATGAAAATGTATGCCTTCATAACTTATGTTTTAAAGGAATTCGCAATCAATGTACGGCCTACGTAGTCGTGGTTTTAAACAAATTTAAAACGGATTTTAAACCACGGATTATGGTTTATACCGGCTTATGTACCTACAACTATAATCTCGTGTCATTCGTCCACTTGACAGGCCATAATGTGTAACAATACTAGTTCAACAAGTTCGGAGAAAATATACCGAATTGTTCATTTTGGTATTGCAAACCTCTAACATGTGATAAAATGACTGATCTTAATTACAGTTTAGTTTCATCAGTAGTGTTTTATAACTAACCGAGTATTTAGATAATTTTATTAAAACGATTTTATTAGCTTCAAACGTATGTTAGTAAGTCCAGCAGTGGACGTCTTACGGCTGAAATGATGATGATGATGATGATGATGAATAAAAAATGTTGCATAAACGGGGAATATCGCACGGGTAGGCGATTCGACGCGACGGGAAGGGAGGGGGAACAAGAAATTTAGCGCGGACGAAGTCGCGGGCAGAATAAATAATACTTAAAAAAAAACTAAAAAACACGCTTCTATAGAAAACCAAACTAAATGTAGAAAATAATGGAAAAAACCGGCCAAGTGCGAGTCGGACTCGCGCACCGAGGGTTCCGTACAAACCTGTAGGTATTCTCGGTTTATGCATAAGGTTTATGGTATGAAAATAAATGTTTTTTTTTTTTAATTTTTATATTTCAGCTGATTGAATGAACGGTAATTTGCGGTTTACGATTTATGACGTTTAAAAAAAAAAAAAACTACTTGCTCGATCTCGTTCAAACCAATTTTCGGTGGTAGTTTATATGGTAATTTACATTATATATTTTTTTAAGTTTTATCATTCTCTTATTTTAGAAGTTACGGGGGGGGGGGGGACACACATTTTACCACTTTGGAAGCGTCTCTCGCGCAAACTATTCAGTTTAGAAAAAAATGATATTAAAAACCTCAATACAATTTTTGAAGACCTATTCATAGATACCACACACGTATGGGTTTGATGAAAACAAAATTTGAGTTTCAGTTCTATGTATGGGGAACCCCAAAATTTATTGTTTTTTTTCTATTTTAGTGTAAAAATCTTGATGCGGTTCACAGAATACATCTACTTACCAAGTTTCAACAGCGTAGCTCTTATAGTTTCGGAGAAAAGTGGCTGTGACATACCTACGGATGGACAGACAGACAGACAGACAGACATGACGAATCTATAAGGGTTCCGTTTTTTGTCATTTGGCAACGGAACCCTAAAAAGTGTGGGGTGCTTGATATCAATTAAAAAATACCTTAAAAACACCCCACGCTTTGTTCCATTATTTTCTACTTTTTACATACATATAACAGACTATCAGACGGTTGGTAATCTTTAAAGGTTTGGAATCTTTAAAAGTATATCGTGAACAACTTGGCTATTATGTAATTCGGCTTTAGTACGCTAGATGGCGCCATTGCGACATGGGATCATAGTTTTTCAATGCCATTTGTTCTGAGAGCTCTCTATTGTCTCTTAAATCTCTTTGGCCTACACGATTGTCCTTTCTTTGGTACTTATCGTCGAATTGTTGAGCTCCTTAAGTTTTGAGTTGAGTTGCATTACTGACAAATGCGTGTACTGACAGGTTTTTTCCTCAAAAGGCCATTTCAGACACCTATCTATCTAGTCTTCTCATGTTCTATCCAAGAGTATATCTAGACTTTAAAAGAGACTGCGCCTTTGAGTTTGTTTCGACCTTTCTTCTTAGAGTTTTATGTGGGAAACAAACATTTTTATAGTGAAAATTACATCTAGATAGTAAAAGCTTAAGGGGTTACTGAACAATCCACCACGTTTCCACAGGACATAGTTTATCAAAGCCTATTAAAAAAAAAAAACAATTTGGCACATGGATAGACCATGCCATGAGTCCTAACTCAGGGCATGGTCTATCCATGTGCCAAATTGAAATGTTTTTTTTTTAACCGACTTCAAAAAGGAGGAGGTTCTTAATTCGGATGTTTATATTTTTTTTTATGTATGTTCGGCCATAACTCCGTCATATATAAACGGACTAGCTTCTGCCCGCGGCTTCGCCCGCGTGGATGTCGAAAATATCCCACAGGAACGTACTACCGGGATTAAAAGTACCTTAGGTGTTAATCCAGGTAAGCAATGTGATATTGCACTGATTGCTTTGTATTATTCAGAGAGCAGCGCTTGGATTGATAAATGATTGCGGTAGGATAAATAATCCTAAAACCTAACAATAGTGGCGGAATATATAATGGAATGATAAATTACCTACTTGCATGCCAAATTTGAAGGCAACTTTAAAGCGAAAATATAAATTCACTTAATTTTCTGGGAAATTCGAAAAAAAATTTTACCTAAATTATTCAAATGCCGATTTGACTTACATTGCTGTTCACAGGGGTATTTTTTGTGGGTGGGAAATTATAAAATGACGTCACCCGCTCTTGGGTGCAGCGGAAGGGCGTGTCAGACTTTTACTGACTAAAACCCTTGGTGGGTTTTAGTCAGTAAAAGTTCCTTCAGTTGCATATATGCCAGGGCCATGGTATCTCTCTCGAACAAATCTCGGGACCCTGGGAGGTTTTGCCCTCAGTTCCTAATACAACCAGGCTGCTAGATGAGCTCAACCAGGCTACGTAAAACTGGCCGTGCGAGAAGCAGTCCCCTCTGAGATCATATCCCGCTGTTTACAATGACTGTCCCCGAGACTTACCTATAATCGTCATTGCGAAATATAAGGGGACTGCAGCCTTTTAAACTCGAACCGGCGGTATTAGTGGTATCTGCGGTATATAGTACACCGAGTCACCTTGAGCACAGCCAGTAAATACAATGGTGGGGCCTCTACCACGTTTTGATGTGAGGTTTTCACATGCAACCTGGTCCCATTACATAACTTGGCCGGGTTGAGATTTCGTAGTAGTATTACTGGAACACCCCCTATGAGGAGAAATGTGTGAGACGAAGACCAGATGGGTTGAATAATTCGCTTGTGCATGTGAAAGAAGTGTGCTAGCAACTTCTTCCCCCACCTCGCCCGCCGCCTTAGTAACGCGCACTCGTTTAATAAAATCATCGTAACTATTAAAATATTAATCTATACTAATATTATATATATAATACTAGCTTTTGCCAGCGGCTTCGCCCGCGTGGAGGTCGGAAATTATCCCGCGGGAACATACTACCGGGATAAAATGTAGCCTATGTCCTTTCTCAGGCTCTAAACTATCTGTGTACCAAATTTCATTTAAATCGGTTCAGTAGTTTTAGCAGGAAAGCGAGACAGACAGACAGACAGACCGACAGACAGACAGAGTTACTTTTGCATTTATAATATTAGTACGGAAGTACGGAAGTACGGATAGTACGGAAGTACGGAAGTACGGATAGTATAATAGTATATATAGTACTAGCTTTTGCCCGCGGCTTCGCCCGCGTAGATGTCGGAAATTATCGCAGGAGGACGTATTACCGCGGTAAGAATGTATTAATCCATGTTATACATACATAAAATTTCGCCTTTTTCCCATGGGGGTAGGCAGAAACTATGGAACGCCACCTGCTACGATCCTTACATATCATGTGTGTTTGATGTACTTAAAATAAAACTAATAGTATTCAGAGTAAGAAGACTGCGACATAGGGCTGGATTGAATTGAATATAAGTCTTCCTGGTTTTTCTTAACGCTCCTATTCTACCTATACAGACACTCAATTATTTACCAGACACCAAATTAAACATAGTTATAAGAGTAGTACTTTGGCCAGTGGCATCGCCCGTATAGCTGTCGGAAAATATCACCCGGGAACGTACTACCGGGATAAAGTATCCTATATCGTAAGTATCCAGGATAACCAAAAATCCAAATCCATCCAAAAATCTAAACATCTAAGCAATATTTCGCGGTCTCTTACTTGGAATAATACAATTAGGTTTATTTTGAGTACTTCGAACACACATGATATTCGCATTTACTATGAAGCCAAAGTAATATGAATTACAATCCTACTAATCCTGCAATACCCGACCGTTACCAAGCGAGATGGCCGGACGTGGAACGGCCCGCTAGCCGCTCTGCGGCTATTTTATTATAATCTCTGATATCTTCTAAAATATTAATTTTAATGATATGCTGTAAAGGGCAATTTTGATCTACATGAAATGCACAATTTATTTAAGGTACTTAATTGGATAAGGATTAATGCTGTATTGCTTAAAATCGCATTCATAAATAAGCCATTATTTCTCGTAAAAAGTAAAGGATAAAAATGGTTATTTTGGGTTATCCCTAAGAGTTAGACATATACCATCGCGGACTTTATTGTAGAACTTTTTAAGGTGTACAATACTGTAGTACATTATTTTGAGCTATTTTGAAGGGTTCAGCCAGCGTTCGCAATGTAAGCGCAAAAAAATGTGTTTATTTATGACATCACATTAGAAAGCTCTAAAATTATCAGTGTTTCTTTACTATATTATGGATGTTATATACATATAAACCTTCCTGTTGAATCACTCTATCTATTAAAAAAACCCGCATCAAAATCCGTTGCGTAGTTTTAAAGATATAAGCATACATAGGGACAGACAGACAGCGAAGTGACTTTATTTTATAATATGTAAAGATTATAAAGCTGAAGAGTTTGTTTGTTTGTTTGATTGTACGCGCTAATCTCAGGAACTACTGGTCCGAATTAAAAAAATCTTTTTGTGTTGGGTAGCCTAATTATCGACGGAGGCTATAGGCTATATAACATCACGCTACAACTAAGAGGAGCGGAGCAGTAATGAAAAATGTTGCAAAAACGGGGAAAATTTATTCCTTTTGACAGATTCCGTTGCGTGCGCTGCGTAAACGGTTAAAGTAACGCAAAAATCATGTATGACGGAATTATTCCTTTTTAAAAGTTCTAAAAAAAAGTCCGCGAGAGCATATGTCTATCTTTTAAGGTTGACCCACTATAACTCAAAAAGAGCGAGCAGCAACGAAAAGTGAACGAAAACTAGCAGGCAAATCGATGCGACGGGAAGGGTCAGGGGAGCAAAAATTTGACGCGGACGAAGTCGCGGGCAGAAGCTAGTTATTGTCTAAATTGTCTAAATAATGTAGTGTAAAAGACGAAGTTTAATAAAAATAAATAATTATAAAGCATCAAAAAATTCGTCTTCATCTCGGGCCATGGGGTCCGAGTGCCCACATAATATACCGGGACATTGCCAAGCGGCTGGTCGACTCTTCACGTGACCAGGGGGCTGGCCTATTTTTTAGACAAAGAATCAGCATTTCCATACAACGTGGCAATGCTGCCAGCCTTTTGGGCACGTTTCGAGGTATTCCATGAAGCACACCCAAACAAAGCACACCCAGACGAAGCACACCTAAAGTATTCCACTTAGCACACCCGTAGGTGGGCTTCAGATAAAAATTTAAAATAATTAATTTCCTATTCCACGAAGCACACCTACGGATATCACTCGCATAGTGCGGGGACTAATAAAGAAAAATGTCGATAGAAGAAAATATTTATTATTTAAAAGACTGTTGTTGTGTTGTTGCTGTTTGGTTTATTTTTTTTTCTAACTTCATTCAGTTTCATTATAATAATGTGACACAATATTTGTTATTTTTGTAATCTTACTATTTAAAATCACAGATTGTTTCATAATTATCTTTCCAAAAAAAATATTACTTTTTATTTTTTAACTATTTTTCTATTATTTTCCTTTTTGTGCTCTTAATAAAATCATATATTGTTTCATATTATGCAATAAAACTTGGACAAATATCAAAAACATTGTAAATATAGTTTTCCATAGAGATCTATATTGAAGTTTTCTTATTTAGTGAATAATAAAATAATAGTTTAAAAAACTAAAAAACAAGCTTCCATAGAAAACCAAACTAAAAAGTAGAAAATAATGGAAAAAAAGCGTGCGGTGATATCAATAAAAAAATACCTTAAAAAGCACCACACGCTTTTTTTTTCATTATTTTCTACTTTTTAGTTTGGTTTTCTATGGAAGTGTGTTTTTTAGTTTTTTTAAATTATTATTTATTTTCTATTTTTAGGGTGTTTCGAATTTTGAGACGTATGTTAGCCTAGTTTTCGAAGACAGTTTTTTTGCTGTGCTGGTAACCCTGGCAAGGATAATGGCACAAATTTATGAAATTATTGCATTGTCATCGGTCTTTGACAGGTGCGCAAAGTTTGAATGAAATCTGGTCGTTTAAAGTGGGTCAAAATCGCGCTATAAGGAGTCGGTTACAAACAAACATACAAACAAGTGAAGCTAATATAAAGCGTGTAAAAATACTCTACTTTAACATTAAAAATCACAGATTGTTTCATAATTACAATAAACACTTGGACAAATATCAAAACCATTGTAAATATAGTTTTCCATAGAGATCTATGTTGAAGTTTTCTTAAAACCTGTTTAGTGAATACTAAGAATACTCTTAAGTTAGTCTTTTAAATAATAAATATTTTCTTCTATCGACATTTTTATTTCTTAGTCCCCGCACTATGCGAGTGATATTCGTAGGTGTGCTTCGTGGAATAGGAAATTAATTATTTTAAATTTTTATTTGAAGCCCACCTACGGGTGTGCTAATTGGAATACTTTAGTTGTGCTACGTCTGGGTGTGCTTCGTTTGGGTGTGCTTCGTTTGGGTGTGCTTCATGGAATACCTCCACGTTTCCTGTTGACAACGATGAAGACGAATTTTTTGATGCTTCATAATTATTTATTTTTATATATACATGTACATATTTTTTTTCTTTGTATTTAAACTTAGATTTTAAATTATGTAAATATTGTAAGATATTGTATATAAAAATAAAAACATCACTTAGTTTAATAAAAGTATTTATTTTGATATAAAAATCAATTTGGTAGGTACTACTAAATGTGCATTAGAAATATAATTATTTTATCAATTTTTATTGTATTTATGGTTAACTGTTTTGGCAATAATGGCTTATTCATAAAAGATAAATATATGCTGTTGCGGACTTTTTTGTAGGACTAATTAAGATAAACATTTCTCTAAAACATTATACGCGTAAACTCTATAGTTTTTGCAACGTACGCCAGAATCGCTTGCAGATGGCAGATTTTTTTCCGACTTACTTGACAATTATCGTTATATTTTGGACAATTCACACACTATCTTCGAAATTATAGCCTATGTGTTATTCTAATGTAGAAGCTATAATATCTGGATGACCGAGCTTTGCTCGGTATTTTTTGGTAAATTGTGTTTAAATTAATAAGTTTATGTTCAAGTTGATTATCGATAAAGTTGATCATTGAAAACACGAACAAAACGACATTTTATAAAAATGAATCCTAGCTAGATCGATTTATCGCCCCCACAACCCTCTATATACTAAATTTCATGAAAATCGTTGGAGCCATTTCCGAGATTCAGATTACATATTTATATATATATAAAAGAATTGCTTGTTTAAAGATATAAGATTATTGTTAACTTTCATTAAAATCCATTAGGTAGTTTTTGCGTGAAAGAGGAACAAACATCCACACATCCATACATACAAACTTTCGCATTTATAATATTAGTAGGATAGTAGGAAGGATTTGCGAAATTCTTTTTTTGTTCGAAAGGGGTTTATTCCGAAATGGTCCCATATAAATTTCATATAGATCTGATGATGAATTCCGGAGACAGACACCGGAACTCTTTAAAAAATTACTGCAAATCAACCGCGATTTCTGCTATCGCATAAATATGCATTGTTTATTTGGAATTAGTGCGGGGTAGATACCATAACTAAAAATTTAAAAATAAAAACTATTTAAATAAGAAAGTCGGTTGTTTTTTTTTTGCAAACAGTTTTTATAGATATTCTAATATAGGATAGCTACTTTTGACAATATATGAGACGTCCACTTATGTGAAACTGTGGACAAATCCTAGCTATTTATAATTTCGACTTTTACATCTACTTTTCTAGCCGATCTACACAGACTTCCGAACACCGCGGGCCGTGACGTCTCCATCTATAAATAAGCGTCGGCGCACACCAGGCGGCGCACGCTCCGCGTTTATTATTTTTAATAGCGGTCTATTCACGACGTGTGTGCGGCGTTGCTATGGGGTCGTCAGCTGATTTAGGAAGTTATGGTAACTCTAGTGTTCACAGATGTGGTTGAAGCTATAAATTGATAGTTAAATTAGATGGAAATTAATAATTTTACATATCGGATCTTACAATTTGTTTTCACCCATATGACAATTATAGATTTTAGACAGTTTATACGACTCTGTGAAGTTTGCCGATTCGCTGATTCCAGTGGTGTTTGACAGCTAATACGGCGAATTGAAAGACGTAACGTAAGGCGCCTCTTGCTATAATTATTTATCTAGAATTTGTCAGTTAATGAATCTATGCCGTAAAGACACTAGACACTCCATGACGCTGGCGTAACCAGCCTATAATGTTTTCACTACTAAGACACAAGCATCCTCTCTTCGAGAGGGAGTGAGCTGTAATGTAGGGTAGACTGGGTACGGTTGTGCCAGGTTACGGTTGTGACAGTCGTAATATTAGCGAAACTGTAAGGAATACCGGGGAGGATGCAAGGGGAGAGAGGAGCAGTATGCCCGTCTGAATGTGAGTCACAATATTGCGTCAGCCATTGCGCGATATTAACGCTAGCAGAGGCCTATATTACTTTTTACCAGTCAAAAGCAAGTATTTTTATTCGATATATTTTAATAACTGTTGTTATATGTGTACAGATATAGTTATGAGTGTTTATCTACGTGAAAAGTGAAACATTAGTAGTTATATAGCTGTAATTACTTTGTACATATGTTATGTTGTATTGTCATGGCAATTGTTTTTTCGCAGAGGAGTGCATTGGGTACGGTTGTGACATATTTTCAGGGTACGGTTGTGACAAAGGTAAAAAAAATATATTTGGTTTTAGATACCCCGGAAACGTTTGAGAAAGATCGAAAGAGGGCAGTGTGATATAATACAATATGAAAATGCTTATAAGAAGTGAAAAACAGAACTTCTTTACGGAGAACTGCGGAAATGCATGAAGTTAATCGCATGTCTTTGTTGTCATACATTCGTAAACGCGATTTTTTAAGTTTTTACAACTAAGAACGAACTTTGGATGCCTTCTGTTTTTTGATTTTGCATGTTGATAGTAAACAAACACAACAAACAAATGTTTAGTTTTTGTTGGAGAAGAGTTTTTGAGTTAATATTTACTTTGTATTTTAACACAGTTACCACAATATATTAGATATGTTTAGTTAACTTTTTTGACTGATTGTCATATGAAAACTGTTATACTAGATGTGTATGTTCTGTTTTGTAGTTATACCTGTGATTTTAAACCGTTTTTGTGTATTTTTGGACCTATCACTACCGACCCCAAGCACTGTCACAACCGCCCCTGGGGTGTGGTCGGTTGTGACAATTTTCCTTTTTTTTTCTGATTTAGATACTCGTGTCAGTTAACCACTGTACTTAGGTGCATTTTTTTAATATTTTTACGTAGATAAATGTATACTTTACGATAAAAAACATATTTCTTCCAGTTAAGTGGCATACTATCGAAATTATTGGCGATCCATTGAAAATTGTCACAACCGTACCCAGTCTACCCTACCACATGTGCCCAGTGTGGGTTGGTAAAGGTCACATACATATCTTCGATTTTTAGTTCTAGGACATTAGTCACGATGTTTTCCTTCACAATTTTGAACGCATTGATGATGAAATTACTTACAACCTACGATCTAGGACTCGTAATTCGGTTCCATTACTGCTTAGCAGTAGTAGTAGTTTTAAACCCAGAGTTTTGCTTTACTTTGTGTCAAGCTAGGAACAAATTATTAATCTAATATGGTAGTTCTACTTACTGTAGGTATAAAATATCCCATAGACTTTGTGTTTGATTACCACGTTCATGTAAAGTCTATGTTTGATATGTGTGAAAAATTGTATGGTACGAAAAGTTGACATCAGAATTGTTTGGAAGAAGAATTATTACACCAACCACTAATAAGAAGCAAGAGGATCATGATGAGCAATAAGCTAACGCAAACATCTTTAGGTTAGGAGCTTCCTAACTCCCAAACAGTGATACACTACATCACGCTACTAAATAGGTACTTAGCCAGTGAGGCAGTGGGTACTTGAGTTGGGTATTGTAATATTGTTCCTGAGGAGATCTCCCGTCTGAATGTGACGTGAAGTGTTCAACCCTGACGCTGACGTCCGTGTTTGTGCTTCAAACTAAGGGCCAAGTTATAATCATGTTAGAATTTACAAAGAAGATGAGTGAAGTAACTGGAATATGCATGTAATTCAAAACTCTGCGTTATTTAAACAAACGTTGTATGGAGGAGTCAAGAAGCAAATTGCAATATTATTTACCTAATGCATAATTTCTTAGTTTTTGCAATAAAGTAAAATTTGATTTTAATAGTTTTCTTTGGTTTATATTACCTAACTTGCTTTATGAATTAACAAAAGTAAAAATTTACAAGCTTATTCGTAATTTCTTCAAGAGAGGAAATTCGTTTCATGTCTGAATGTAGGTCTTTGATTTGACCCTATTTCCGCAGTATTATGAATTGTGATAAATTTTCGCAACATATTAACATTATCTACCTACATACCTATACTTACTGAAGTGGAACTGGTTTATTCTATCACCAGTTCCTTTTAACAATAACAATATTTAACACGACTAACTATTTACGTGTGGCATCACTAAGGTAGAATTTTCGTAACGAGTTAGCAAAATTTTTTTCCGTTTTTCGGAGCTAGACCGACGTGCGAGGTGTCAAAACACGCGTCTGCGCGCGGGCAGTTCAACGGCGACGTATTCGAGGGTGGGTTCAGTACAAAATATTAAAGTTATGATGAAAAAAGGAGTTTTTTTTTTAATTCTTTTTAAAATTATTTTAGCACGAAATCACGCTATTTGGGCGCCCCAAAGGGCAGAAACGATCGCGGATTGCAGTTCACACGGAAGGTGCGGTGGGGAAGTACTTAATTATATGAAAATAAACTTAGTAGATAGTAAGAATATTAAGCAAATTTACACTATTGTTTTATTAATTGACGAAAACTTCAATTACCACATCAGCTGCATTTACATTTCCCATGAAGACAAATGGATTCTGACAGCTAAAAGGATGGGCCGTAGCCTAATTACGATGGATAGCGTCGAAAACCGCGAAGAAATCGGCCTTTTAATTTTCGAGTTTTCATACTGTATCGGGCTCACTGTATCATCTGTGGACGTAAAGAATAGCACCATCCAATGTCTTCCTGTGGGTGTCGTTAAAAGCGACTAGGGACTTACTAGAGAGTGGGAGTGGGCAGCAGCGTTCTCTATGCATTTTACCACCACACTGCGATCGCTAACCCACCTGTGCTAAGCGTGGCGATTGTTGCAAAACCTACCCAAATTGTGTGAGGCCCATGTCCAGCAGTGGGCGTCTTCGGTTGAAATGATGTTGAAGATGTCTTTAGAAGTGATTAGTTTTTCAGTCTCCTTTCTAATTGGCTAATAAATTATAACCATTTTAAGGTCACAAATCGAAAAGGATTTTCTATGGAATGTACGAAAATAAGGTTTTACTTTACTTATAAATATGCTAAAAACCCTGAATTCACACAACATTCTTTGTTTCAAATCTAACAATTTTCATTACATATCTATTCGTAGGAATGTAAATACATAAGTAGGTACATATTGCGTGCAAACCTTCAGTGAGCACAGGAACCAGATGCGAGCCGTCCGCGCGTCCGTCTGTTTGTTATTCAAATATTACACATATTTCATTCACTATCCGTGTATGTGTGTGTATGAAATGCACATACATTTTATTATTGGAGAGTGTGTGTGTGTAACTAAGGGTGAGTGATCAATGTGAAGCTATGCTTTAACTAGCTAAGTTGAACTTTCTAATGCTTTTTTACTTAGCGGGGTGTGCTGCGCCAAAGTCAGCAATTTTACGTATTGTTGCTTTATCTCGCTCGCACTAAGCATCCTGTCACAAAACGAAACGAAAGAACAGATGGATAGACCCGCGATAGAATAGATTACATTCCGAGAATATGTTACTTTCTACAACTTTATTTTAAACAGCTTTATATAATTATACCACCAATGCCGGTGTAAAATACCTATAACATTTAAAAGTGTCTAATTATCAAATTCTTTATCAGCAAATTAAGTTAACAGTTCAATTAATATCTCCATTAATCTGACACTCATTTCAAAAGTCTGACTGTTGGGTTCGGTTTCGTCTAACCAAATGCAGCTTGTTCCATTATACCTATTACTATTTGAGCTCTAAGATAAGAGTGGTTGTCAGACTTTCGCGCTTTTGACGACCCGCAACGATTGTTAAAGATCCATGTATACCGGGATTTTTAGTTTAATGTGCTTTCCTACGCACGGAAAGTTTTCAATATTTAAAGATAGATGGTCACCCATCTACGGCCCAACTGCGGTAAGCGTAACTTCCCGATCGGTCGACCCGTGTGGCTGTTATTACTTAGCCATATGCATCTCTTAATAACTCCATTGATATGAGTGTAAATTTGTTTGAAATGGTATTTGACAACCTATGCTCTGTTTTAAACAAAGGTTGCCATGATAACCATACAAGGCGCAGCGCAGCATTTATGTTTGCTTAAACTGATTTATGAACAGTGATTTTGCTAATCATAGCGTGGCATAGCTTTACGTTGGTGAGTCACCTTTAAGAGGTAAGTATGTGTGTGTTTAGGGAAGTGTGTGCGTGCGGTCAGTTTAGTTAGACAAACGTAATTACCCGTGTATTTAATTTAATGTAATTTACGAGTTACGCTGCTATGTGATATTATATAATACAATTTCGTGCTAAATCTGTGTAAATTTGCCGTAAATTAATAGTGTAAATAATAATCAAATTATGACGCAATTAGTGCAGTAAAATTGGATTGGACGCTACAAGGTACTTAGTTATCAGTATACCTCTGAATTCATGCCAAACATATAATTTAGACTATATAGTACTATTGCTAATTAGTCTTTCACGCTAGACTGTAATCAATTATTAAGAACTGGGTTCTTTTTAATAAAGGATTTAAAAATAACAGTTTTAGAAAGTTTCACACTAGTTGCTTTCACACCCATCATAAAAGGCGTAACAGAATAAACGCAAGTTCCGAAAGTTGTTTGCTTAGAATTGACTACTGAACTACTTTTTTTTTTTTCAAAATCTATTTATTTTCCTATACTGCCCACTGGTTGAGCCAAAAAAAAATTAATCTTATACAAAGGCAATAAGTCTCAATTTTAAATACATAAAGTGATGCCCCTAGCAGAAGGCCAAAACAGAAACTAAGGTATTGCGCGTGGTGATTACGGCCCATTCTCTCCCATAGAGAGAAGGCTTTGTTCCAGCAGTGGGCACAAGGCTGTCTTTCTTATACCATGATCGTGAGAAATTGTCACGTCAAACCCAATCGCTAAACTATTGTATCTAAGTTACACATTAAAACTTATCTACTTTAATAAGTAAACAGCCGTCATCTTAATATGACCAATGTATCGGAGGCTGCGCACACGCCTCTCGTGCGACACCCAATCAGAGCGTTCGCTGCAGTGAGGGGTGGGGACACATTGAGACCCGTTTGTGTTTTTGTTGTATTTGGTCTTAAAACGTTTGTGTATTATAATTTATGTTGTGTGAATGTTCTTTTGTTTTTGTTGGGTTTCGTTTATTAGTTTTCAATGTATTTTACTTTGTTTTTTCTAGATAGGCATATCTCTGTAGTTTTTATCAGTTCAGATATACCTAATATTTAAAACTCTATATTAAAACTACTGCAAAACGAATAGTCATTTGTCCATCAGTGTGGTACCTACAAGCGTTTTAATAAGTATTAATTCTATGTAATAGGAACCTACCTAATGTCTAATAAGTAGTTCTATAGGTATACTTTGGTGGAGGGTTTTCAAGGGTCAAGGGTTCGATTCCCAGTTCGGGCATTGATTTTCCGTTTTCCATCTGGAATTTTTCTGTAGCAGCCCAGCTTTTGCCAAGTTGATGACAATAAGCTCGCCCTCTATTGCATGAGACAAACATAACTGGCGAAATTTGAATAGGAGCACCTCTGCCTAACCCTTCGGGGAATATAGGCGTGATGATAATGTTATGTACCTAATATAATAATAATATTACTCCACTTAAAATTATAGCATCGAATTTGAAAGAACAATATTCAAAAATAAAATATCTAACATTCTTCAAACACACTAAACACTGTCTATAAGGTGTATCTATTCATACACGAAATATTCTAAGAGGTACACCTGTAGGTGGTAAAGAAGCTATAGAAGCAAAAAGAAAATTTTTATCTAAGCGTTTTTGAATTTTTGTAATTATTATAATTTTAAAACTGCTTGAGACGTTTTGCATAAAACCTTTACTCCAAATTCTATGAACGGCCCGCCTGACGCTGCGAGGGGCGGCATGAGCATGGCTGCGGTGTCTCGGGCCGTAAAAAATAAGAAGGAGCCAGTTTTTCTTATGCGCGTCAAATAATTTATAAATATTAAATTTTGAAAAAAATACATTTAGTAAAATTTTTTTTTTCGTTGCCGTAGCTTCTTTACCACCTACATATGTACCTCTTAGAATATTTCGTGTATGAATAGATACACCTTATATTTAGTCAAGATGAATCGCCACGGTTAAAACTGATAGAGAATTAGGTAGAACAAGAAGTCGACATCGGCAAAGAACACACAGAGAGTCGTTATCAAAGACATATCAGAACTAGATGAGTTCGTCTGAGAGCACTCGGATGAACAGACTGGCGCGTGGCGTTCTGTCTCACTAAATATCTAGTTAAGTCAACCTCTTTGATAGTCGTGCTATACTAGGTTGGGGTATGTGGTTGGTTTGGCTTTGATCAGTTACAGATAAAAATAGCATTTTTGTATAGTTCCAAGGCAAATTTTCATAAAATAAGTTAACTGTGATTGCATATGTTTGTCAAATGCGTGCATTGACTAGACAGGTCCACTCAATATGTGTGGGTTTCCTCAAAAAACCCACACTGATTAAGCCGACCTCATCTAGTTTAAAAAAAATATGATTGACGTATAAAAGTGTTTGTACAAACCTTTTTGCAGATATAAAATCATTAATCATTTAGCTATATTATATACATACCACTGCTGGTCAAAGGAGCTTGTCTCTTTTATATTTCTTCACTACCCTTAGTAAAAAAAAATATTTACGACGAAGATAATTATGAGTACAAACGCCGGGTGAGGTCGCCCTAAGAGGACATTTAGTGACCTTATTGGTAATGTTCTTCAGAAAGGTCAGGTGCTTAGTGCTCGCAACTGGCGTGCGTGTAACTGTGTGAACGTGAACGAAACAAAAGGAATATGTAAAGATTGCAACAATAGCGTTTTGTAGTTTCTGCCTACCAAATTTTACGCAGATGTTAAGTATCGAGGGGTAAGTAATAGATGATATAACAACAAATTCTCTAATATTAACAACATATAACAACGGAACCTATAATTTTATTTAATATAGCGATTAGTTAATATAATGAACGATTGATATAATTTTAAAAGAACTAATTTTTATAAGCATAACATACATTAAATATAACATCGTTTGACATACCACTCAAAACATATAAAACTTATTCGGTCTAATATGAATAGTAACCTAAGTAGATATTAAACATAACTAGTAACTGATTACCACCTGCGCGGGTACACTACATAAATACGAAAAACTTTATTCCGACAGTCACAAATACGAATTTCAAAATACCGATTTTCATAACTCCGAATGATTCAAAATTCCGAATATAAAAACTCCGACTTATCATTACTCCTATTTTTATAATTCCTAAATTTCAATATTCCTAACGTTCATAATTACTATTCTTAAAATACCGAGTTTCAATAGATCGAATAACAAAAATTCCGACTTATTTATAATTCGAAACACCAAAAATACGAATTCCGATGATAAAAATACCGATTAATACAATTCCGAAATAAAAACACCTTGTAAAACTGAATAGCAAGACAAATAAACACATAATTGCTCGTCAGAGAGAAGTATATTACAGTATATTATGTTTAATATGAGGAGGTAGAATTAAAAAAACATGCAAGCAAGCATGCAGCTTGCAAGCAGGCATGCAGCGTGCAAGTTGACATGCAGCATGCAAGCAAGCATGCAACATGCAAGCAGGCATGCAACATGCAAATAGGCATGCAACATGCAAGCAGGCATGCAACATGCAAGCAGACATGCAACATGCAAGCAGGCAAGCAGCAAACAAGCAGGCATGCAGCAAGCATTGTTTCTGTCACGGCTCCGGCGATGCGGGGATTGGGCGGCTCCACGCGTGCTTATCGTCGCAGATGGCTTTAACGCTCACCGCCGCAGCTTCGGCTTAGCCTCAGCCGCGGGCCTTCAAACCACCTGCTCCTCAGCTCGCGGGCCGCCCCACCCCTCCGCGCCTACGCGGGTTTAAATTACACTCTAGGGGTAGGGCAGACAAGACTGCGTAAAGTCGGTTTTGCAGCGATTCATTTCTGTCACTAAATTTTGTAGCACAACATGTTGACTTTTAGCTTATTCGGAGTATTGAAAATTGGAATGTCGTTATTCGGACCGAGAACCCTTCGAGCATTTGATTCTTCGAAGGTATGAAAATCGGAAAACTAACAAATCGCATTTACGACTTTCGGTAAAATAAATTTCGTGATTTTTAATAATAGACATTATAATTCTTAGGTATTATGAAATTCGGACTTTTGAAGTCACGCAGAACATCACGACGTACTGTTCCAACACCAAAAAGAATGTGTAGGCATTCCTTGCATTCCATTGACGATATTACGATAATGTTTTTATAAGTTAAGAATTGACGTTGATTATGAATTAATTGAATATGTGGATATTCACACAACGTTACAATCGGAATATCGTGTTCCCCACCTGCGCTTAGATAGGTCAACGGAGCCTATTTCTGGGTGGTTTAAAAAAAAATTACCACGAAGGCTAAGGCGGGAGCTCCGCTCCGCTTCGCTCCCGCCTTAGCCTTCTAACCTAACCTATCCGAGTCGGGGTGTTAACCATAATCCTGCCGGGGTCGCGTGATTGTTCGAAAGAGATAAGTACCGTGACCCTGGCACATGGGCAACTGAAGGAACACGGGTGGGTTTTAGTCAGTAAAAGTCTGACATGCCCTCCCGCTACGCCCAGAGCGGGAGAAGTCATTTGATGATTTCCCATCCAGAAAAAAAAACCATAATGAAGTTTTTTATATATGTTAAACGTTAGACCTAATGATTTTCGATTACATAAACGTTATATCAAACAACGTTATAATAATTAAGTTTTAGAATAAATAAATGTTATATGGAAAGAAATTATATCAACAGTTGGTATATCTCACGTTGATTATATCTTATGAACGATAATAAAATGAAATTAGACCAAATGAGTTTATACGTTATGAGACGCACCCAGTATCGAGATCAAAAACGAATGATAATGAAACAAAAAAATACAGTTTTTAAGCCATTGCATAGCTTCTATCGAGGGCCTTGAGCGCGGGGACCGAATCCAGAAATTCCGTAACGAAAAAAAACCTCACGCTCCCCACTCCGACGGGCACGGAGGTGTGGCTTGAAGGCCGTGCATTATGCTTAGATCTTTAAAACTACGCAACGGATTTTGATGCGGATTTTTTTAATAGATAGAACAATTCAAGAGGAAGGTTCATATGTATTTAACATGCATAATATAGTAAAGAAACGCTGATAATTTTAGGGGTTTCTAATGTAATGTCATAAATAAGCTCATTTTTTTACGCTTACATTGCGAACGCTGGCTGAACCCTACGAAATAGATCAAAATAATGTACTACAGTATTGTACACCTTAGAAAGGTCTACAAAAAAGTCCGCAATGGTATATGTCTACCTCTTAGGAATAACCACAATAACCATTTTTTTCCTTTGCTTTTTACGAGAAATAAGGGCTTATTTACGAAGCGATTTTAACCAATACAGCATTAATTCTTATCCAATTAGGTAAGATCAATATGATCATTATAGAATGTAATTTAAATGAAGATCTTAGAAGATATCAAAGATTTAAAAAGCGGGGGCAGTAACTTCTCATTTATTCAATAAAAGAAAAAAAAATGTTTTCTTATCGGTCAAATAAAAAATAAATAAATAATTATAATTGCATAAGTTGATAAAAATGCTATGCAATAGCTTTACCGCGGCAGTCCCCGAGTGCCACACGTCAATTTTTATCTTTTTATTTTTGATGAAAAGTCAAAAATAAATTATATATCGGAATGATGATTCCGATTTTCACACATCGAACGATGTAAATATTTTTTTTTTGTCCCATTAGTTTTCAATAATGATACCCAAAGCGTGCTTAAAATATTGGCAACTAATTTGATTTGGCCCTGTTTATCTATAAAAAAAACCGGCCAAGTGCGAGTCGGACTCGCGCACCGAGGGTTCCGTACAAACCTGTAGGTATCCTCGGTTTATGCGTAAGGTTTATGTTTATGAAATTAAATGTTTTTTTTTTTATATTTCAGTTGATTGAATGGAAGGTAAATTGCGATTTACGATTTATGACGTATTAAAAAAAAACTACTCACTGGATTTCGTTCAAACCAATTTTCGTTGGAAGTTTACATGGTAGTGTGCATCATATATTTTTTTTAGTTTTATCATTCTCTTACTTTAGAAGTTACGGGGGGGGGGGGGGGACACACATTTTACCACTTTGGAAGTGTCTCTCGCGCAAACTATTCAGTTTAGAAAGAAATGATGTTAGAAACCTCAATACCATTTTTGAAGACCTATTCATAGATACCCTACACGTATGGGTTTGATGAAAAACATTTTTTTGAGTTTCAGTTCTATGTATGGGGAACCCCAAAATTTATTGTTTTTTTTCTATTGTTGTGTAAAAATCTTAATGCGGTATACAGAATACATCTACTTACCAAGTTTCAACAACATATCTCTTATAGTTTCGGAGAAAAGTGGCTGTGACATACACGGACAGACAGACAGACAGACAGACAGACAGACAGACCGACAGACAGACAGACAGACATGACGAATCTATAAGGGTTCCGTTTTTTGCCATTTGGCAACGGAACCCTAAAAAGAAGAGAACGGAGACCCTGTAATTACGTTTGAGATCGTTCGTTGTTTCAGGGAAACATAGCGTGATGTCATGTGTATGTTATGTCACGCTACCTTGGCCTTTAAAACTTGTATTTTCTAGAAAAAATGTTACTAAGTTAAGAGTTGCATAGCGTCAGTACTAGGGTATTAAATTAACTGTCTGTAAAAAATTTATCTAATATTTACAGCTGAAAAAATAATAATAAAAGTCTTTATTGATACAAAAAACCTTTGACATTGCTTAAGACTATCGTACATAACTTGTTAAACGAAAGATCACACGGGTATTGTAAACCCTGACTCCTAAACTAGGTGATCCTGTGACTCAGGAGTCAGTGCTCTGCTGTTCTGTGATACCAAAAAAACCTTTTATTTGGTGTTCTAACTTTACAAAAAAATTGCCACTTACATTGAAGGTTACGAAATATGTAGGTATATTAAAATGAATAATTAAGAAATTTTTAAGGGGTTTCTAGTTATTTAAGTGTATGTATGTTAGAGTGAGGGGTGAGTTCGGTACTTATTCTAGACTTCTTCATTTCAGTAGAAAGACGTCCACTGCTGGACATAGGCCTACAAGCTCTGCCACTTCGACCGGTTTTCTGCTTTCCGCATCCAGCGGATTCCTGCGGCCTTCACAAGGTCATCGGTCCACCCTGTGTGAGGCCTTCCAACTCAACGTATTCTAGACTTAATCTAGCAATTATAAGAAAAATCGTTTGTTAAATTAATTGACACAAACGTGTAAATAACCCTTTATCTTTGGGTCTTCAAAACATCAGTCTGTCTATCAGGCAAGTTGTCATCCATCGCTGGACACAACCCTCCCCTACAGATTCCTACATCCATATTGTCACAATACAGACAAACAGACATAATATCGGCTTCACGTAACGAGCCCTCGTTAAATTCACGCTCCGATACGTTTTTTGTTCAAAGCCTTTCTTTGCACGAGTTTTGTTAAAAAAATGAAATATATATTATTATACTAGCGAAAGCCTCGTATTGTTCCGTGTGGTGCCGAACGTAAAGAATAACACCATACCATTTCTTCTCGTGGGTGTCGTAAAAGGACTTACTAAAGAATGGGCAGCAGTGTTCTCTATGCATTTTACCACTATACTGCGATCGCCAACCCGCCTGCCAAGCGTGGCGATTATGGCAAAGCTCCCATAATTGGGGCGGCTTATGTCCAGCAACGGACGATTTACTGCTGAAATGATGATGATGATTTCAAGGGGATGAAAATACGTTAAGAGATTCCCTTACATACATACCTACCAAACTTACAAACGTGTTAAAAAGAACGCGTTCACGCAGACAGACTCAAAAAGTAAGTTTAATTTATAATATGTATAGACCGTATTAGGCGTTCAATAGACATGTTCAGGTAGGTACCTAGTTGCGAAGGATCTGTTAGATTCGAGGGTAGTTTGATGTCCTCTGGGCCGTGGGGTTTTCTTTTCAAAAGGGTATCTTTGATTTTGAGTGTCGATACCGTATTTTGTTTGCCTTTGATGCAGTCCGGTCAAACTAACCCAAGTAATGGTAGAAAGATGAAAAAATACATGTATATTTTGCCCTTTAAAATTTGAAACACATAAACAAAACATAACAAGAAGAGTTATGCAAAGGTGTACCTTTAGTATACCAACATTTTGCCAGTCATGTCGTCCCTTGCAATAGGGGGCGAGCCTGTTACCATCAACCGGGCACAAATCTAGACTCCATGCTACTACTCAGAAATTCCAAAAAGAAAAGTGCACTAACACTTTGCCCGACCTGAGAATCGAAACTGGTACCACTAGACGACCGACGCAGTCGAAAAATATGAAAAATAGGTAGGTGCTATTCAAAAAAAAACTTTCAGAAATCGTATGTTAACGGAATCAGTGCAAGGATTTGTGTCCACCATTAACACACATAATTTACCATTCTCACATAATTTATTTCTATTTTTGACACAATATAATTGATTTCCATTTTTGACATGATATAATTGATTTCTATTTTCGACATTATATAATTTATTTCTATTTTTGACAGTGTATAATTTATTTCTATTTTTGACATTATATCATTTATTACTTTTGACATTTGTATCGGTGTAAATTTACCTAAATTGTATTGTTTTATTTTTTCTTTTATTCTTGATTTGACGACAGTGGGTCCCATTCATTATATAAATTCATTTGTTTAATTCTTTTTTTTTAATTTATGTATGCATGTTTTTAGTTTTTACTGTAATAATTTCGACACAATGTAAAAATTGTTCATGAAATAAGTAAATAAAAAACAGATACACGAGATCAAGAGATCTAAAGATGCGTTGTGGATATAAACAACGTGTATGTCTTTTTATGACTAGACTCATCTAAAACAGTCGTTACACAAGTATTGTTCAGCATTAATTAAAACCAAAAAATCTTTACTATTTTGCCATAAAATCTTTACCCTCTCCTCAACATCTGGAACCCCAATTGTATCAATGATCAGTTTATTCTGTCAAATGTTTGAGGTTGACTAAGTTCAAAATCAACGTCATCTACCTAGCTTTTTCCCAATTATGTTGGAGTAAGCTTTTAGACTACAGGTAAATCATTATTTTACATGGAGCAACTGCCAAGCTGATGTCTACAATCCAATAACTGGTAATATACCCTTACCAAAACTGGTTATGTACAACATTAAATAAATTGACATGATAGCAACAGATAAAATTTAATAACAATTTTCAGGAACCGTGGCTTTTTAACCACACAATAACGAGGTAGTATATTTTCCCCCCAAAATTATGAAAATGACGTCCATGATAATTTCCGATGATACCTCATAAAATCAAATACCTGCTCAATAATAAATAATTAAAGCGTCCGCAACACCGCAGCGACCGCACAATGATGCGGGCAGCAACGCGCGACGTCATCGCCATAGCTGCGGCGTTTGTGGTGTATCGATGCACTGCCGATAGGAGTGCTGATGTTATTGTGTATTGGGTGTAGAAATCAATATTTTATTTTATCTATATATTTATATGCGAAGTGAAAACTATGTACTCCTTTTTAAGAATATTACGCGGACTGAGGAGTTGAAATTTCACACAGTTAAAGTACTAATTGAGGAGAGTAGAGAGCTAATATTTTCATAATAATATATTTCAATTAAAAGGAATGGGCGACGGCCCAGTGGTCGAAATTCGATCATAATACCAGGCACCTGCCGTCTCTGGACGGTTCTGGGGAGTACATAGTACAATACATTATATCATCACCAGCCTATCCACTGCGGGACATAGGCCTCTCCAATTGCACGCCATTCAGCTCGATTCTCGGCAACTCTCATCCAGCTGCTACCAGCCACCCTGCGAAGATCGTCGCTCCACCTAGCCTCAGGGCGTCCTACCTTACGTTTGCCGATTCGTGGTCTCCAAAGAACACATCTACCTAATGGTCATTGGTTCAACGGCTAATCTGGCCAGCCCATTGCCGCTTCAACTTTCTAATCCTCTACTTTGGTTCTCTGCGGATCACCTCATTCCGGATTCTATCCCTCAGAGATACTCCAAGAATAACTCGTTCTATAGCTCGCTGAGTGATTTTGAATTTATGGACCAGCCGTACCGTGAGTGACCACGTTTCGGCTCCTTCATAATAGGCAGGACGCACATTATATAAATCAATACAATCAAAATGTTCACTGACAATTTTATTTTAATTATCATCAGTATGAAGGCAGTCCGCTGAGCTTGATTCTCACTTACATCTGTCTACTTATTAACATCAACTCTAAGAGGATTGTCAAAATATCCAAAAAAAGCGTTAATTTTTCACTTTTTACTTGCAGTGTCCCATACTAATTCATGTACACGTGAAGGTAACAATATCGACAAGATGCACCGGATCCTATTATTGCACCTTAGTCAAAAACTGCTCAAGCAAAATTTAACATTTTTGAAAACTAAAAAGGAGAAATATAATTGATTGAAAACACCATAAGCCGTAAACTTAGTAGAGAATGGGCAGCAGCGTTCACTATGAATTTTACCACCATACAGTAAACGCTAAGTTACATGCCATGCGTGGCAATTATGGCAAAACCTCCCGAATTGGAGAATACGTATGTCCAGCACTGGACGTCTTATGGCTGAAATGATGATGATATTGACATAAGCCATGAATTTAGCGTTATTAAACCTACGGTATTTTTTTTTTATAAAATTGATGCAAATGAAAAATCAAACTTCTTGCAACTGTTTTATTCTGAAAATCCTTTATTGGAAAAAAATAGCAAACTGAAAGTAATGACGATTAAAGAAAATGATTAAACGTTGTATTCAGTACGAATCAGGTCAGCAGCACGTTCAGCGAGCATAGTAACTGGAGCGACAATTTTGCCACTAACTAGACCTGGCATAGCCGAAGAATCCACCACTCGCAGATTGTCGACGCCTTTCACCTTCATATGATTGTCCAGCACCAGTCCCATGGCACAAGTCCCTCCGAAGTGCCACATAGTCGTCGACATAGCCACCGCGTAACACTCCCAGAATTCAATGTCACTTGTCGTGTTCTTGCAGAAACCCAAGTCCAGGATAGTCGCGTTTATGCTCTTCAAGTAAGTCGAGTTCAATACTCGAATGTGGTCAACGAAGGCTCGTCCCATAATGTTCAAGTCAGTTTTGTTGTTGAACATACCTGTGTTCACAATCGGGGCTACGGTAGGGTCAGCACTTGCGAGTAACACCTCACCTCGAGAGTAAGGTAACGTCAATCCTAATAATGAAAACCAGGTCCTCCTGTTTAAACTACCTTCGTAAACTTTTTGAGAGACTTCTTCTGAGTAACTAAACATTTGAGTAAAAAGACCTAACAGATCAGAGGAGTTCGGTGGAAACAGTAAGTTGATCGTCTGATAATCTGGCCTGGTTGAGTTGAGTGCTACATTCCCACTGAATGCCGGCACAGGAAACTGGTGCGGGTTAGTTGCTTTAGATACTTCTGAACTTTCCTCCAGTTGGATGATGATTGGGGCAGCTGCCTGATCCATGTAGTTTTGTCCGACAGGAAGATCAGCAATGACATCGATATCAAATGATTCGAGGTGTTCTCGAGGCCCAATGCCAGACAGCATCAATAGCTTAGGACTGTTAAACGTGCCGGCGGAAACAATAACCTCCTTGTTTGCATACAATACAAACGTTTCGTTGCTAGAGGTGGTCACCTGCACACCGACCGCTGTGTTGTTCTCAATCAGAATCTTAGTAACGGTGGTGAACAGCGACACGCTTAGGTTGGTACGATTCCGAGCGGGGCTGAGGTAGGCGTATGCGTGGCTTTGTCGAACACCATCATCAATGGCAAACAACACCTGCGTGTACCCGAGTGCAGATTCCAGAGAGGTCGAGTCCAGCACGATATTATGACCGACCTCATTCAAGGCATCAAATATGTTGTCAACCAAAGGGCTTGTTTCTCTTCTTAGTTTGATCATCCCGTCGGTGCCGTGGACGCTGGCATAATCTGAGTCTAGCAACTCCTCGTCAGTCAGTTTCTCCTGTTTCTTGAAGTACTGGAGGGTGTTGGTGACGTTCCAGGCTGTATCGTTGGTTTTCTCCACCCACACTTCGTAGTCTTGTGGGTCTCCACGCGTGTACATCATGTGATAGATGGCGCTACTGCCCCCTAACATCTTGCCTTGCGTCAGGCCACAGGTGTTGCCTTGCATGTTCTGCATCGTATAGTTGTCGTTTACAGAACGGAAGTTGTAGTCGTAGTCTGACTCTTTAAGCAGAGTGAACATTCCGGGGAGCTGAAAATATAAATAAAACCTGTTAAAATTTGTCAACACTTGACAAAAGAGTCGTACCTAATTGATTTAAAAAAAAAAAATTGTCATCCTAATGCTCGGGCCGCACTGTGACGATGCAAAATTGAAGTATCGAGTTAGTTGTAGCGACATCTTCCACCTGAACACACAATATATTTTCACCATTACTGGAGAGATGGCGCTGTTCCTTATTTAGTATTTTTTGATAATTGTATAGAAGTTAATTAGAAATTCAGAATGAATTAACATAGATACAATAATCCAAATTATACCACATTGTACCGGGAGCAGTGGTAGCCCAGTGGTAACGGCCGCGACTTACGAGAAGTAGGTGGAGAGTTCAAACCCAAGCAGGCACTTTACTTTGTGTCCACACGTAAAAAAATGGATCCATTAAAAATAATGGCATGGAACTCAAACGGACTACTTAAACATCAACATGAATTGGAAGTAATCCTGATCACAGAAAATATCGATGTATGTCTTATATCTGAAACTCACTTTACTAAGCAATCATACATAAAGTTCCGAGGTTATAAAGTGTACCATGCACTGCACCCTGACAAACTGCCCGTGGTGGGACCGCGGTTATAGTCAAAGAGAATCTCCGTCATCATGAAGAAGTTAAGTACGAAAGTCATGAAATTCAAGCTGTAGCGATTTGTATTCAATCTCAACTGTATCCAATCACTGTAGCGGCCATCTACTCGCCTCCGAGATACAATATAAAAAAGATCATTATGTGAGATTCTTACAGCAACTCGGACAAAGATTCATTTTAGGTGGTGACTTCAACGCTAAAAATACGCAGTGGGGGTCAAGACTAACCACGACCAAAGGAAAGGAACTAATGACTGCTATAAAAGAGCTAAAGTGTGAAGCTATTTCTACCGGAAAACCAACTTATTGGCCAAGCGATCCACGCAAAATTCCAGATTTAATAGACTTTTTTATAACTAAAAATATTTCCAGTAATTATTTAAGCATCGATGAATGTTTTGACATGAATTCGGACCACTCACCAATAATTTTATCGGTATGGTGTCGGAGTCTACACACAGAGAACAATCCATCGCTTGTAAATACTAACACAGACTGGGAGAGTTTCAGAATAGATTTGGATAATTCAATAGAATTAAGGGTTCCATTGAAAACTCCGGAACAGCTGGAATTGGAACTGAGTAATTTTACAACTAGTGTTCGCTGCCAGGCCAGAGCCCTAGCCATAGGATTTTAATCGAGTAGGTGGAAGCGTGATGCTGGGGCCCTGGAGCAAGAAGTGGCGAATGAACTAGTCCGCCGTACGCGGAGTAGACAATATATTCAAATAACTCACCTGTGGTAGACGAACACCTGCTTCTGGGGCCTACCTGGATTTATGTATGTAAGTGAGTGTATATGTATCGTGTTGTGACGTTATGAGTATTCTCCAGGTTACAATCACGGCCGCTGCAACTCGCCAGAGATTTTCTCCAACATGCGGTCTTCAACACTTAACCTTCAAAGTTCTTCTAACAAACAAATATGTCCAAACTCGACCCGTATTATTTCACAAACGGGGTTGATTATACACAAAACAATACGATCACGACTAATTGTCCAACAAAACGATCGGTGTGAAGGGATTAGTTTACCAAAAACCTCGCGGTAGCAAAAATCTATCCGACGCTTTCAAAGACCAAAACTAAAAGGGAAGTGACAAGTGTCAAAAGTCAAACTTGACAAGTCAGATGTCATTCCGTTCGGGCGCGTTCCGAAGGCGCATAGAGTAACTACTTTAAACGGGATGAAACAACTAGTATGCAGAAAGCCGCCTGGAGAAATACACCGGAAAAAACACACCGGGTCAAAGCAACCACCTACCCTGCAAGAATTAGGTGTCTTTTTTCGTTTATACGAAAAGCGCAAACAAAGAAACAGATGGCATCAGACTAGATGTCCACAAGATAAAAGACTGTTGAACAACCTCACTAAGCGTCTTACGATAGAAATTCAACACTACAACGACTCGTTAACAAACAGCTACCTTAGCCAATTAACGAGTGACCCTAAAACCAGCTACTCGCTTTGGAAAGCTACGAAGCACATAAAACGACCGATCGTACAAATTCCTCCTATCAAGGAAGTAAATTGAAAATGGGCAGTGACTGACGAACAAAAAGCCTTAAGGTTCGCTGAGCATAGCAAATATTTCAACCAAATGAAGCCCAAACTGATGAGATGATAATACGGGGAGTACAAATTAGTTCACATATATAGTTAGTTACCCCAAAAGAAGTATCTAGAGAAATTAAGTGCAATTTTAATCGAAGAAAATCCCCTGGTTATGACCTAATTACAGGAGAAGTTTTACAGAATCTCCCACGTAAAGCTATAGTTAAGCTTACCACGCTCATTAATGCTGTATTTCGGTTGAAACATGTTCCTGACATGTGGAAAGTAGCTGAAGTCATCATGATAGCCAAGCCTGGGAAGCCACCTCATGAAACAACATCTTACAGACCAATCTCACTATTACCTGTATTGTCAAAATTATTTGAGAAACTTTTGCAAAAGAGATTGAAGCCTCTAATTGAAGCTGCAAATCTAATCCCCGATTACCAGTTCGGATTTAGAGAACAACACTCTACGCTAGACCAAGTACACAGAATAACTAATATAATTGAAAGGACACTAGAGGAGAAGAAGGAGTGCACCACGGTTTTCCTTGATGTTGCCCAGGCGTTCGATAAAGTGTGGCATGAAGGCCTCATTTATAAGTTAAGAACAATATTGCCTCAACAGTTTTCAGATATCATAGAGTCCTATATATCAAACAGATTGTTTATAATAAGACAAGGAAATGCCTATTCGAACCTTAGGCAGATAAAAGCTGGCGTACCACAAGGAAGTGTACTAGGACCGGTCTTGTACCTACTTTACACTTGTGATATTCCTGAGCTAGAAAATGGGGTAATTGCAACCTTTGCTGACGACACTGCTATCATGGCTGTTGGAAATAAATAGTCATGAAGAAGCTATAGAAAAGGTTCAAGAATCCGTAAATCGTGTTTATGAGTGGACTGCAACATGGCGTATCAAACTTAATGAAAGCAAATTTATCCACATTAACTTCACGAATAAAAAGCCACAATACATCCCGGTATTCATGAATAATCAACAAATTCCATACGCGAATACTGCTAAGTATCTTGGCATGACCCTGGATGCAAAACTACGCTGGAAAGAGCATGTCAAAAAGAAAAGAGCCGAATTAGATATTCGTTACAAAAAAATGTATTGGCTACTTGGTAGACAGTCGCCATTGTCAATATGTAATAAATTGTTGATATATAAACAAGTCTTAAAGCCTATATGGACCTACGGCATACAGCTGTGGGGCTGCACCAGTCAAAGTAATCGTCAAATTATACAACGATTTCAAAATAAAGTACTTAGGGATATAGTCAGCGCGCCCTGGTACATAAGAAACAGCGACCTTCACCGGGACCTTAAAATGGATGTCGTAAACATAGTAATACAAAAATATGCAGAAGCTCATGAACACAGACTTCATCACCACGTGAATGTCGAGGCGATCCAAATCCTTGACAACACTGAATTAGTGCGAAGACTAAAAAGGGTTAAACCCTTTGATTTAGTTTAGTGCAGTGTAAGTGAACTGAAACAGTAGTGAAAGTGCTAACTTTTATAAAGAACACGTGAATCAAGTGTCTTCCCTCTAAGTTATAGTGAATAAGAAAGACGTTATTGACGATTTCTTAGTTTTATAGTTATGTACTTAGCAGTTTAAGTTATAATATCTGGGTGACCGAGCTTTGCTCGGTATTTTTTGGTAAATTGGGTTTAAAATAATAAGTTTATGTTCAAGTTCATTATCGATAAAGTTAGTCATTGAAAACACGAATAAAACGACATCTTATAAAAATGAATCCTAGCTAGATCGATTTATCGCCCCCGAAACCCCTTGTATACTAAATTTCATGAAAATTGTTGGAGCCGTTTCCGAGATTCAGATTATATATATATATATACAAGAATTGCTCGTTTAAAGGTATAAGATTTAAATTACTTATTAGATAATAGGCTAGATTGTAATGTGAATAAAGTATCATGAAATGTGATATTTTATAAAGCAAAAAAAAAAACTTTGTGTAAATTATTTCATCACCACTGATCTCAGAACGCTGAATCATCGTGAGGAAACCGGCATGTCTTAGAACAGAAAATTCGAAGACATCTGACATCTAACAACCCGCACTGGGCCCGCTTGGTGGATTATGGCCCTCTCCCTCTCACTGAAAGGAGGCCTGTGTCCCAACAGTGGGAACATTATAGGTTACTGATGATTATACAGTTACACGATGCCTACTAAATAAAAATGTAATATTATTATTTCATATTGGTAGTAGACTGGATTCAGGAGGCAGATCTTTCGAGAAGGTCGATTAAAAGGTCTTTGCGCTGACGCGGTGTTAAACGATGGAACGTGTATACCATTTGTGATGGCGGCTCTGTGATGTCCGAGCTATGTCCGGTTAGCCCAATGGGTTTTATACAGCGTGGCGATTAAGTTATCACATTAATTGATACCATGTATTCTACATTACTTATTGTAAACACATAATTAATAACAATTAATATTCTTGCCGTGGGACCATTTTTTTTTTTCGTTTTATTAATTAACAACATCATGACGCATACAGATATCAGCTAACCAATCCTCGTAGGTCACCTGGGGCCGGTGAAGATAGTATACAAAGGATGCCGTCCTGGAAACTAACAAATACAAAAACGTAAGCAAATAAAGCCAAAAATTTATTTTTAACTAATAGTTTAAGGTAAATAAAATAAGAGAGAGAAACGGGGAGAAAAAAAGATCTGCGAAAATGGTCTTACCGTAAATTATTTTTGGCGGAATGGGCCTGTGCGTGGCGCCAAAATATCACATTGCAACGGCGCGTACGACATTTGCCGCAGCGGCGTGTTCATTTTTATGGTCAGTAAACTAATATTATCAAACGTGTTTTATTTCGTGCCATTTTTTATGCGATTTCTTAAAGTTCCGTGTACTATATTTTTTTGTTTAATTTAAGGATTTTATTATTTTGACTTTTTAATGGGAAAAGCTAACCGCTGCGCTGCCTTGTATGAGTTATGGTGTGTGGCTGAACCAGTGAGAACACTACTTTTTCTTTCTGTTACGTCTTGGAGCCCTAGGCTCTTGTTTTTGAAGAGGGGGGAATTTGAGCTAGGTCTGGCTGTTTTGATGACCTGAGCTAATACGAACAGGTATAGACGTGTTGCCCTGGTGTCGTCCCATGTCAGACGCAGTGTGGATTCGACCCAATGAGAATTTGGGCAAGTGCGCCGGTGTGGACACGGGATCAGGCAAATAGTAGGTTTCAACCGACGAGTGCAGGTAGTATGGCCATCCTTTTATACAGGTACGTGCGCAGAAAACCCGACAACTCATATACACTAACTGACCATGCAACCAGTAAGGTCCTCCTCGAGACTCACTTCGCAGACCTTATAGAGTTCAGGACGTGGGAGGCTGAACCAGATTGGACCCCAACAGATCAAGACTACTCCGGAGTCCACAGGACTGTAACTCAATTACTTACTGATTTGGCCTCAAACCCGTTACAAGATTATATAGGAATACGACTTGACAGATCATTTTGACCGAAATTGAAAACTATTCTCTTTTATAATGACAAAATTTACTAAAAAGCATCCTTAGGGGTTGGGACTGCAACTAAGATTCATCAGGTGGCATCAAATCTGAGATTAAATTAAAATAACTTACTTCACGTTGGCTTATTTTTTTAAATTGCATTTCCATGAAATACAAAAAAACATAATATCGTCAATACAACTTGAGTAAAACAGCTTATTGGCCGAGAAACAGTTCGACTTTCAGGCTGGCAGGTTCACGGAAGATGCCGACACGCATTTATTGATTCTGTCATTAATAAATTCGATAAAGGATAGTTGGCGTCTTTCTGGACCTAACAAATGCTTTTGACACAGTTTCCCGTCCAATCCTACTAAAAAATCTGGAGGCTCGACGGATCAGGAATTTGGCTTTGGATTGGTTTAGGTCCTAACTAGGAGAAGGAATAAAACGCGTTTGTATTAGTGAACACCTCAGTGATTTTGCGAATGTTGGCTGCGGCGTAACGCAAGGCAGTCTTCTAGGCACTACGCTGTTTCTGATCTACAAAAACGACCTATGCTCCCTTTAACTTCGTAATGCCAGCGTTTTTACTTTCGCGGATGATACCGCAATAATCTTTCATGCGAAAACCTGCAGTGACGTCGTTCGTGTAGGAGGGACTTGGAAAGGTTGTTATCTGGCAGCTGAACAATTTGTTGACCTTAAACGTCAACAAAACCAAATCAGTGTGTTTTAGCATTTCTAATCGGTCCGCACCTGACAAAGAATTTAAAATAAAGATCCATATATGTGGCAGTATCAGTAATGAGGGCTGTCTATGCTCATAAATTGAACAGGTATTCAGTATAAAATACCTAGAGATACTAATTGATAAGCATCTAACATGGAAAGCGCAAATTGATGCACTCGTGAAACGTGTTAGATAACTCTTGTACATATTCAAAAAAAATAAAGTCTATCGCTATAACAAAACTAATCCGTAATGTGTCAGTCAATATTATGATAATGTGTATCATCCCTGAGAGCACCAAACAAAACCAATCTGCTGGCACTGGAGCGAGCTCAGCCTGCTATTCAGAAAATAGCCTACAGAAAACTCGGTGATATTCTACTGATGCCTTGTACTCAGAATGTAGCCTCCTACGTGCGAGGCAGCTGTTAATTGTTTCGAAACTGCTACGAGTACGCTTCTATAGACATGCTATAGAATTGGCTAAAGGATTGGACAAAAAAAATATCTCGTTACTTTTCTGTAATAATACAGATATTTCTACCTCTGACTCCATTGGTGGATATCCTCCTTCTTCAAGCAGCAGCACGTTAAAGGTCCCGTTATCTGTCAGTCTGTTTGCAAGCACTGATCCAGCAGTACCGCCACCCACCACGATGAAGTCATAGGAACTGCCATCTGTGGAACATTTTGAAAGTCATCGGTTATAGAACCTTTTCTAGGCCAGAATTATCTAAACTAACTATCGGACTTTACTAGTGTTAAAACGTAAAACTCCAACTTCAGATTACTCGTTTACCCTGTAAAATGAATTTGATCTTATACATTATAGATGGGAAAGAGTAATGGTATGATCTGTCCCAAAAGTTTCTGATAATCGTAAACAAACCTCATTCAAGTTACATTCTTACGCCATCACTCACTAAAAGAAATGAGACATCCAACTAAATTTATATTCTAAAAAGGATTCCACTTGGTGATTCTCCATTTTCACCAACAATTCTTGTTTGAATAATATGAAAAATTATCAACGATAACTAAGGTTGTAAAATTAACGTTTAAGCTAGAAATACTTAAAAAATCAGAGGTGATCTTATACGTATTCCATTCTTTTTCTTTTTCGAAACGGATCTGACTGTGTCACTAATGCAACAAATAAAGATTTCCTCTCCATGAGGGGAAAATTTACGTTAAAAAAACTGACAACATCTTTGTATTGTGTTATTAACTAATATGCTGGCCCGTAGGCTTGCACGTTGTACTACACAGGTAAAAATAACGTTATTTAAGGCGTACTGTCAGACTTTTTATACGTGCAGCTAATGGGTGAAGCATACGCAGAAGACTTACAATGCTCTGCATGTGCAATACAATAACGCGTTCAGGATGTTGAGGGGGTTGCCACGCTTGTGTAGCGCATCAGGTATGTTTGCAGAAGCTCAAGTAATTGACTTTCAAGCGATACATCGCAAAAGGATAGCGTCTCTGATGCACCTCACATGGGGCAGCCCCAACAGCTTTCTGCAACTTATTACAGGGAGAATGGATGTGGACTGCTCCTTCATGGCGCAATGGACAAAACTACATGTACGAGTAGTGCGGTATTGATCCAATGTTTCTATTGTTTGTTATGTAGTTCTTATTCGTATTATATTGTTTAAAAATTATAATAAAATGTAACATGTATGGATTATTATAATGTAACGATTGGAATTTATTGTAATTAGTCTGAAATAAAAACCAAACTAAAAAGTAGAAAATAATGGAAAAAAAGCGTGGGGTGCGTTTTAAGGTATTTTTTTATTGATATCAAGCACCCCACATTTTTTTTTTCATTATTTTCTACTTTTTAGTTTGGTTTTCTATTGAAGTGTTTTTTTTAAGTATTATTTACTTTCAATTTTTTAGGGTGTTTCGAATTTCGAGACGTATGTCAGCGTAGTTTGTGACGGATGTCAGCGTAGTTTTTGAAGACATTTTTTTGTTGTCCTTGGCAAGGATAATGGCACAAATTTATAAAATTATAGTGTTGTCATCGGTCCTCTATAAGTATACAGAGTTTACATGAAATCTGTAAATCGCGTAAAAAGTACATGAAATCTTTTTTATGTACGTTTTACGCGATTACGTCGCCAAAATTTGTATAAAACAGTTTTCCATAGATAGGTGTCAAGTAGTGGGTAAATGTGGCAGTTTTCAGACCTAGGGTATCAAGTGTGAGTGTAGATCATGTATATAGAATGAAATTACGGGACCTTGCATGCTTCATATCTTCTTAGTGTAACATTACGCCCTACTTTTTTAAGGTCCGTATACTTGTGTCATTTGTTTACATTTTCTTCAGATACTTTTGGTACTTATAAACTATAGGACTTACTAATGATGCTGCTGTCAGTCGGGAACTGCCACGCAGTAAGGGTCAGGGTCTGCACTAACTGCAGAGCAAGCTTCATCGCCTGCGCGCTGGCCAGAGATGTCGCTGCGTCCGCCATTGCCTGTTACGTAGATTAATGTTTCCATGTATTCGAGTGTGATAATCGTTTTCATTTACGATCGCATAAGTAAGCTTGTTTGAAAGGATTTTTGCAGATTTTTCTAAATATGTGCAAATAAGTCATGTTTTCATTTTTAATGTAATGCACATTTATACAAAAACCCCCATCAACTTGATTTATTTCACAACAACAATGGCCATTTTGGACTAGAAAAAACAGGACTCGGTCACGAAGTGAGACAATTACCAAAATGAAGTACATTGTTTATGCACAATGTAAGCTTATAACGTTCCCACTGTTGGGACACACCTCTGTGAGAGGGAGAGGGCTGTAATTCACCACTTGGGCGGTGCGGATTGGTGGTTGTCAGATGTCTTCAAATTTTTGGTTCTAGGATATCTGGTTTTTTCACGATGTCTTCGTTCACCATTTTTAAGAGCAGTGGTGAAAACTTGAAACGACTGGTCCAAAATTTTGAATGGAGAAAGGAGTCGGGGAGAGATTACAAAATGTCCAAGGATACCTTTACTTGGAATAAGTAGTCTCTTTCCAGGCGAGGCAAGGTAAAGAAAACACAAGACGAACGGTAAATGCCCCATGAATGAACTATTTAAGGTTGAGTTGCATATGGCACTAAAATACAGGCTTATAGAAATGTGTTTTGTGTATTTTTCCCATCTTAACCTATGGAGCACAGACTTAATAAATAATAATAAATAAATATCATGTGTCTATATCATGTATATAATATGTCTTTGTTTAACGTCCAAAAGTTCAAACTTAAGGTCTGCCATAGATAGAGCAATAGAGCGCAGTATACTAGGCGTTAAATTAACGGATCTTGTCCGAAACACAATACTGCGCTCCAAAACAAGCATAGCTGACCTGGCTCAAAAGGCTGCCCAACTTAAATGGGACTGGGCAGGACATGTTTGCCACATGCTGGATAAATTGTGGGCCTAATTAGCATAGAACTGGTGCCCAGAAATAGTGAGGCGGGGTCGCGGCAGACCACATAGGAGATGGTGGGACAAGCTGGATAGGTTCCGTCAAAACTGGAAGGGGGACGTGCGGGCTCGCGTAAGAAGGAAGGAGTGGAGGGAGGGCTTAGTCCAGGAGTAGGATAGCAGAAACTAGAAAAAAAAACCAAAGATATTGGGTGACCAATGATCGATGTACGTTTCAAAATAGACAGTTATCGACAAGTAAAAGTAAAAAAAGATGGAGGTTTTACTTTTAGTAGTCTCGTCGACACCGTTATCAGGCTTGAGTTTTTGGGCCCAGTTTATTATTTTGGTGTTTATCGGTTTTTTTCTCAATTATGTTGAGGTCGGCTTTCAGTCTTAGTTGCAGCTGAGTACCGGTACTTTGCATGAGAGCCTATCTAAACTACACAACCTGTACCTGACTGGGATGTGGAGCTCAGATAGATACAGGTATGTTTATGTTTCAAATAAAAATAGCTACATATTTGAAGAACAATACAACATGGACAAAGACATGTACGATCATAACGTGAGGGCAATTTATTTGAAATAATAGTTTTGTTGTCCATATTTCGGCTATGGCAGTCAATCTCAGCGGATACCAGCGTTCGCACAAAGTCCGTCCAAACACAAGACGACGGCATTCTGACACGACCGGAGAGGATCAGGTGCAGAACCAACGGCTTAGCGTGCTTTACGAGGCACGGGAGTATCACACCACAAAATTTAAACTCCGAGCTGTTACTAAGAAATTTCTAATAAAAAGAAAAATCTAATCATTCTTTGCCCGACCTGGGAATCAAATCCATGCTCAACATTCGCGCTTGCTACCAGTAGATCAACGGGGCAGACAAAAAAATAAAATATATAAAAGAAAAGTTTCTTACTTACCTTGTGGCTTCTGTTTCGAAAAGAAAATGAAAATACGATATGAGCTGTCGAAATTATTAACAGCTTTATATATCAAAATTTGTGAAGGTCGTCGTGGAAAAGATTGAATAAATATTTGAACTTTTACAGATAATTAATACCACATTTTAACACAATATCTGCTCCAAATCATTATGATAAATGATAAATGATTTTATTTCTGTAAGTAGGTTTGTACAAACACTTTTAAATGTCAGTGATATGTTTTTTTAACTAGATGAGGTCGGCGTTTCCTATATGACTACTCTCAGAAGAAAGGCCGAAACAAACTCCGAGGTCACAGTCTCTTTTAAAGTCCAGACATAATCTTGGTCACATCATGTGAAGACCATGTAGATTGGTGACTGAAATGGTCTTTTGAGGAAAGAACCACACAGATTGACTGGACCTGTCCAGTCAGTACTAGCATTTGTCACTAATCGGTTAGCTCAACTCGAAACACAAGGAGCCCAACGCTTTGATGAACAATACCAAAGAAGGGACATTTGGGTAGGCCATATAAATTACTCAAACTGCCAGATAATGATTACTAAGAAAGTCAAAAAAAAAAAAATACAAATTTCCATAATCAATATCTTTAATTTCGGCAGTCCTAAGACACCGACTGCCGAAATTAAATTATTTTTCACTTTGCAGTGTTTTTAAGGAAGTCGGTTGTTTTTTTTTTGAATTTTTGAATTTTTAGTTATGGTGTCTTAACACGAATTCCAAACAAACAATGCATATTTACTATCTACGGATTTATGTATGTAAGTGAGTGTATATTGTATTGTGTAGTGACGTTATGAGTTTCTCCAGGATGCCAGCCGCTGCAATCCGTCCTGCTACCAGGACATGCGGTCTCCAAACACTTAACCTCAAAGTTCTTCAATTTCAAGAAACTAAACCCGTATTATTTCACCAAATGGGGTTATTAAACACAAAACAATTGGGTCATGACTTATTGTCCACCAAAACGACCGATTCTCAAGGATTAATTTACCAAAAGCGTCGCGAGGTCCCAAAACGCGACGGACCTTTTTCAAGAACAAACCAAGTGTCAAAGTCAAAACTGACAAGTCAGATGTCACTCCATTCGGGCGCGTTCCGTTAGGCGCATAGAGTAAACAGTCAAACGGGACGGAACATCTACCGCCCCCGGACGGGCCTTCCCGTCCGCTAATCACTTGGCAATCTTGACAAGGTTGCGTTTTATCAGTCCACTTGACGCGCTGCCGGAGGATGTGCAAATACTCCAAGCTCCAACGCTTCCAAAACTCTGAGCGAGCTGCTGCACCAACTGAAACCGCGATAGCCGATTTTGGCTCACATCGACAAAAGGGTACTCGGGCAGGGCGACAAGTGGCTTTCCAATCAAAAAATGGCCCGGGGTTAGGGCCTCCAAGACGTTCGGGTCCGAAGACAGCGGGCACAATGGACGCGAGTTCAATACAGCTTCAATGCGGCAAAATACCGTAGCTAACTCCTCAAAGGTGCGAACGGTGTCTCCCAACAATCTGCGCCAAAGTCCCTTTGCCGCTTTCACCGCGGCCTTCAAAAATACCCCCCGAATGGGGGCAGGCTGGCGGGTCAAAACAATAACAAACAACAACAACAACAACCAAACAACAACAACCACAACAACAACAAACAACAACAACAATTTAACCAAATGACCCTCCTTAGGCAACAAAAGGGGATGACGGGCCCCATAAGGAAGACTAGAGTGCCTCAACCCTCAACAACCAAACAACAAAGGACCCGTATCGTCCAAAAAAGGGTTCAACTTACTAACGGCTCCCGACAATATCCAAAACTCTCGCTGCAGAATGGCCAACAGCGCATTGCAACCGGCATGCGAGTTCTTAATGTGACGATCAGTCACCAACAATTCAACAACATCAAACAACAATTCAACAATTTGTCGAGGGAGCTAAATCGACTCAACAAAAATCAGGGTCAAACGGAGGGTCCTTCGTTCCAACAGCGAGCACCTTGAGCCCAGGCAAAGGACCCGACATCCTACAAATCAAAGGCGTTTCAGAATTTTGAATCTGGGATACTCGGTTCGCAACAAAGACCTCCAAAGAGTGGACGGACGTCTTCAACCAACACAAAACAATTTGACTGTCCGTCCAGGCGTAAGAAACCCGAATGTCCACAGTTCCACCCAAAGTGTGAGCAACGTGGTTCAATAGACGCACAAGAAGCGCCGCCCCTGACAACTCCAACTTAGGGATGGTCAGTGCCGTCCGGAGGAGGGCCTCCTTGCTCTTGGCCATGACCAGTGACAACTTCACCTGGCCTGTCGCGCTGACGGTGCGCAGATAAACAACAGCTGCATAACCGTGCGAAGACGCATCACAAACAAGGGCAGCAGTGCAGCTCCCAGGGGGGAGGATAGCGCGGGGCAACACGACCTCGTTGACCGCAGGGAGTGCGGATACAAATTGGAGCCAATCTTCCAACAGGGTTTCCCGAATTGGCTCGTCCCAGCCAAGTCCCACAGTCCAAAGGCGCTGAAGAAAACAATTTCACCCAAAGCAATACACAAACAAAACAATAGACAAAAGGCAACCCTGGGCTCCCATGTCCAAAATGGCACGGACCACAACAGAGTCCCCCGTGGGCCCCCAGACCTGACCGATGCCGTTGGCAACAAAACCGTGTCGATCTGAGGGGTACCTTAGCAGGGCAGGCGCCAATGTCCTAACAATGCCTGGGTGGCGACCGATCGCCGCACCCAGGCCCAAGTCTTTCCCGACGAGGATGGAGTTCAAATTCCTCGTACGCGCGGTGTCCCGCGCCACGCGCCATCGCTGGAAGGGCATATCCCACCGGATGCCTGAATAGCGGGGGGCGTGACTCCAACCGGGGACGTTCCGCCAATGGAGGGGAGGGAAGGCGGTGCTGGTCTGGCCAGCGCTGCCTAGCAACAATTGCGTAATCGCCTTTACGCGGGGAGACCAAATGGCGGTCGCGCGGCTCCCGATCAACTTGCGCGGGGGGTGGAGTGCGGCGCTTAAAATTGCGGGCCTCTCCCCGGTTCTGAACCGGCGAGCCAGAAGCCCGGTGACCTACTCCATGGTACCCCCCCGTGCACGAACCTTCATCAGAGGCTGGTCTGCCAGCGTGGTTCGCGTTAGCGCACAAAATGTCCAAATGGGACCCCCTACAAATTCTACAAGGGCGGGGGTTGGGACAGTCCCGATGGAAGTGAGCCCCCAAACAAGAGAAGCACATGCGGCGTGCATTGGCAATTCGGCGGCGGGCACTCACTCGCAATTTCAAAAAGGCCGCGCAAGTTGCCATGCCATGCCCCGTGTCCCTACAAAACTCACAAACAGGACGACTCTGGGTGCCAGCAAAACGAGTGGCGGGGCGACTATCAACAGGCCCGCGGGCCCCAGTCCGTCCCTGGTCTCGTGGCCGGGAAGACGGCTGGCACGACTCAGTGGCAACGCCAGAGTTATCCACAAACCGACACTCATCCTCCAAAAATTAGACAAGGTCACCAAATGGGGGGAGATGTGTAACACTATCCCCTCCATACTTTTGCTCGAAACGAGCCCTCAAATCGGCAGGAAGCCGTTGCAGCACAACATGTACCAAAAGGTAAGACCAATGGTCCACCGGCAACTCCAATTGCTTTAAAGCGTTGGTCGCTGCCACCAACGGGTTCAACAGGTTAGTACGCAATGCTGACAAACTAGAAATGACCGGTAACCCCAAAATCAATTCAATATGAACGTCAGCCAAACAACGTTTATTTTGGTACCACCGGGTGAGTAGTTCCAAAGCGGTAGGGTAGGCTGAGTCAGTCAACGACAGATGCTGTACCAAGGCTCGGGCCTCACCTTCCAGGACAGACAACAAATAGGCCAACTTTTGGGCGGGTCTGAGGTCCGATCGTGCATCAACCAAACTTTCAAAAAGGTTTTGGAAACCGTACCAATGGTCCAAGCGACCGTCAAAGTGTGGCAGTTCCAAAGAAGGCAATCTACTCAATAGTCCGGGACCTGAAACAACCGAGGTCTCCGGCTTGACCTGGACTGGTGTCTGGCTCTGCAATATTTCCCGAGCACGTTGACCAATAACATCCCCCAGGTCCAAGATCTGGTCGTAGTCAGCAAGGACCTGGTCACGTGCTGCCTGGTCCAGCACTTCCAAAGCCACATAATAAATGAACTCGTTGTAGCGGGTGAGCAGAGCATCAACGTTGCTGAGTCTCACGTTCAACTGCTCGAACCGAGCAAGCGTGACCCCTGGTAGATCCGGGCGCTCAGCGGTCGCTGCAGCTGAAGTGAACCACCGTAGCTGTGTGATCAATCCACTGATTGCCTCTCTCACCGCTTTGTGTGCCATTGCACAAACAATACAATTCAAATAAACCAAACAAGATAATCAAATAACAAAGTTCAAACAATATAACCAGGAAAACCAAAGCAAACAATTAAACTACCAAACTGTTAGTCAGCAACTCAAGAAATAACAAAATATAGGTTTCAATTCAATTCAACAACAAACTTTTATTTTTAATTCAAAACCAATGTCAACGTTCAAAATTCTACTTCAAATTCAATTCAAAAATGCCAATTTCCAAATGTATAATAAACCTTTATTCCAGATTAAATCAATGTTAATGCTCAAAAATGCCAATCAACTTTGTTAGCATATCTAACCAGGCTGACTATGGTAACTTCAGTTTACCCGTCTCAACAAATTTAAACAAATTAATTTCAAATAAACAAATAAATACAGTTAACAAACATTTACAGCGAATCACTATTTCCTTATAGAGACTGCCAAGTAATTAGCCCACTGTAAATTACCAATTTGGTGGTTGTGTAGGTTATAACCACGCTCTGCTACCAAGATGTTCGCCGCCAGGCCAGGCCTCACCATAGAATTTTAATAGCGCAGTGGAAGTTATGGTGGGCCCTGGGTCAAGAGTGGCGTAGCGAACTTGTCCGCCGTGCGCGGAGCAGAACAATACAATAATCAAAAGACTCACCTCATGGTTGAAGAACACTTGCTCTGAAGCCTACCTGGACTTATGTATGTAAGTGAGTGTGAATTGTATTGTGTAGTGACGTTATGAGTATTCTCCAGGATACAACGAGGCCGCTCCAAAAGGTCTGCTATCCAGACATGCGGTCTCCAACACTTAACCTTCAAACTATTTCAACAAAGATATATCCAAACTCAACCCGTATTATTTCGTCAAATTGGGGTTATTTAACACAAAACAATTGGGTCATGACTTATTGTCCACCAAAACGACCGATTCTCAAGGATTAATTTACCAAAAGCGTCGCGAGGTCCCAAAACGGCGACGGACCTTTTTCAAGAACAAACCAAGTGTCAAAGTCAAAACTGACAAGTCAGATGTCACTCCGTTCGGGCGCGTTCCGTTAGACGCATAGAGTAAACAAATCAAACGGGACGGAATAATTATTATTTATTATGTACAAAAAACCTTTATACATTCAACAAAAATAATCGTCGCGACACCACACTGTTCAATGCGGAATAGAAAGACGAAACGAAAATAACTGGCTTGCTTTCTATCAGAGAGAGAAAGAGAGAGACAGAGAAACACGCGCACGCCGCACGGCTTACAACTATAGCAAAAAGTGTCATTGCAACTTTTGGTCTTATTTTTTCCGTCTAGCCCCCTTTCACAACGCGCATAAAGAACTTCGTTACTTATGCATAAACCGTGAATATCTACAGGTTTGTAGGGAACCCTCGGTGCGCGACTCCGACTCGCACTTGGCCGGTTTTTAAAGAGTTGCGGTGTCTGTCTCCGGAACTCATCATCAGATCTATATGAAATTTATATGGGACCATTTCGGAATAAACTCCTTTCGACCAAAAAAAGAATTTTGCAAATCCGTTTATATATGACGGAGTTATGGTCGATACATAAAAAAAATATATAAACATCCGAATTGAGAACCTCCTCCTTTTTGAAGTTGGTTAATAAGATCAAAGACTACGTTCAAGACAAGGAAGATTATAAGTAGGTATAGATGCATGTTGATCTGTCAATTAAAATTGTGAGTTTCTTGATTACTTATTTTTTATGATAAATCTGTTCCTGCCTGCCTGCTTCAAACTGTGATAAAAATGTGTGACTCAATCTTTTCGCAGTAGGCCGTGCTCGCCCTGCTGAGCCTATAGCTTTAAATTTGTCCTAGATAATAATCATTTCGATCCAATCCAGCCCATCCCTGCAAGCGATAAAGGGGATGCCCTTAGCGAGTAGTCGCTCAAGTTTTAAGATTTTAAGCTCTGGCTGGAGGCCTTAAGATCTATTAAGCTAATCGTAAGGTATCGACAGGTAAGTCCTGAGAAGCAGTCGACAACCTCACAGATTTATCTATGAAATGTCATTCCAAAAAAAAAGAAGATTCCACCTTCTTTTGCCCACCGCGGTTCTTGAGTTTTATGACTATTTTTTTCTGGACACGTGCAGACTTATTATAAAATTTCTAGGAATGAATTATTTCATCAAACTAAGTGCACTACCTACTTATTTGCACGAAAAGAAAGGGTATTTTGTTAATATAATTATGTACATATAGGAAAAGTTCAGGAGGTTTTTTTAACTTTATACGTGAATAGTATTTATTTTCTACATCGTAGCACTTTTCCGTCAAACGTACCCTCAGGTATATAAAAATCGGGTGATTTGGGACTCGGGATCAGTTGGGACGAAGTCAATTGTGGGTTCCTCAAATATATTTTTTGGTACGTAAACCGCGTAAGTCGCTGCCGGTATCTTCATACCACTCTGCACTTATCTTTAGCATCGTTGTTTACAATCTATCACTTTAATAATGCCTACTTAAAATGTACCTTAACGTTCGAGAGCAAAGTCAGCCCACATTAACGTCACTCGTCGTTGCGCCGCGCGTTGTTGCCATACTGTGCAATTATACCTAGAGCTATACTAAAACTGTTAATTTCAGTTACACTTATTAACACATATAAAAGGTTCCACTTTGATTCGGTAACAATATTGTATCTGTTACATTAAAAAGAGTTTTTCTTTAAAGCTGTTTGAAAAAACAGTGTTAAAACACGATAATACGGTTACAGTTTGAGTCCCTGCGATGCCTTATTAAGGGACTGTCTACTTTGTCTAATAACTTTTATAGGATGCTGTTGAACATTCCGCACCACCTACCCATGATTGACGCTGTTCTTATTCTCAAAATACTGTGACAATTAACCAACTTCGTTGTCATAGTCGTAATAATAGCCTCTTGTTGAAATTGTAACCGTCTTGTTTTTAAAATACGACATTTTTATTAACAACTAGCTTTTGCCAGCGGCTTCGCCCGCGTGTCCCGCGTGAACGTACTACAGGGATAAAAAGTAGCCTATGTGTTAATCCAGGTTAATTTTTTTTAGCTCGAAAGCGCATTTTCATCCGACTTGCTTCAAATTTATCGTCACTGCTCAGCTCCTATGTGTCATAGCGTTATGTTATATAGCCTATAACCTGCCCAGGAGTACCGACTACCATCGTACCAAGTTTGGTTAAAATCCCTTCAGTAGTTTTTGACCCATGCGTGCACATACAGACAGACGGACAGACAGACAGACAGACAAAAAATTTACTGATTGCATTTTTGGCATCAGTATCTATCACCATTCATCCTCCAGTATTAATTTTGAATATATTTTCAATGTACAGAATTGACCTTTCTACAGTTTTATTATAAGTATAGATTACGAATTAAACAAATAGGAAAATGTTGGAAATGTGTGTACATATATAATGCAAACACCATATTACCAATTTTATAAAATTAAAAACACCTTTTAAAATGGCGCAGTCATCTACGTCAATGCAATAATGTCCAAAATATATTATGAAAGTCATCATAAAGCTACATTACTTGTTTTTTTTTTCTCCTTTTTGTAACTATGACGCATGCGGTTCGTATGGTGGCTGACGTACAGAAAAGCACCATCCCATTTCTTCCTGTATGGTTAGATACATAATTATCATAAACGGTCTGTAAGAAGTATAACATATTACCCCTAATTAATCGGCGAGCAATCTCTGACTGCATTACATTATTAAAAATTTTCAACAATTCTATTATTAACTCGGATATTCTATCCAAATTTTATTTTAAGCTTCCCGGAAAGTTAAAGCGATGGAACGCACCGTTGCGTGTCCCATTTACCTCAACAAATTACAAACACTTTACAATTGTATATTTGATAAAAATAACGAGTAGGCAGGTCACACAAACTGTGTGACACCCTTAATAGTTGCACAGTACTCTCTTGGCTCAGGCTGGTGTGTCCATATCCGCAGCGGGACTCCGCTACTGAATGTCGAAGTTTGAAATGTTGACGTATGTTAGTTCTAAAGTACAGGATCTCGATGTACGCCAGTTCGAAAGTTCACTGGAGCGAAGTATGCCACGTTGCAGATGCTAGGGATGGTGACGGTCAGGGGATAGATTCGCCAGATCCGTAGAGACCTCGATGTAGCCACGCGGGTATTTGATCTGCACAACCTAGTAATTGAACAACACGCTACTTCTTTTTACACGTAAAAGTCAGGCTTTCAGGCTTCTAACTACCCATAATATCTGTCAAAGAGCTACGGAGGGGTCACCCATCCACAAATCGACTTCGGCAATCGTTCCTTTACCTTGATCGATCACGATTACTTAGCCACGCGCCGTTTCAATTTCCCCTAACATACTACTTATTTCTGATTCACATATAAATATTACAAATCGACCTTATAATCTGGCAACTGTATTTTATGCAAATTAAGTCAATATTCCACTCTTTGCCAATGTATGTGGCTTTACTTTTGTTAAATATGTATAAGTAACAATGAGTGGTAAAAGACGTTAATAATACCTCCAACTGATTAAATATTTATTCTTTGCGGAAACTTATTTACGTATACGACTATTGAGACAACACGAAATGAAGTAAAGTAAAAATAAGTAAATGTAAGTGCAGATAAATACAGAAAAGGTTTTGAAAGTAATGAGGGAATGACGGACTGTTTTGGTTCGAAGGAATACGGTACATTATTAAGTAAAAGGATGTGTGACGAGTCTTCATTAATGAATTTAGCCTATCGCAGTCCACTGCTGGACATTGGCCTCTCCCACGCTGCGCCACAACACCCTGTCTTCCACGTTCCGCATTCAGTCTGTCCCAACCACCTTTTAGAGGTCGTTGGTCCATCTAGCCACCTCGAGTCATTTGATATAGATGTCATTGCTGATCTTCCTGTCGGACAAAACTACATGGATCAGGCAGCTGTTCCGATTATTATCCAACTGGAGGAAAGTTCAGAAGTCACTGGTCCGACCAATCCACACAAATTCCCAGTGCCGGTATTTAGTGGGAATGTAGCACTCAACTCGACCAGACCAGATTATCACGCGATCAATTTGTTGTTCCCACCGAACTCAACAGATCTATTGGGCCTAATTTCAGAAATTTTCAGCTACTCAGACGTTTACGAAGCTAGTATAAACAGGAACGTGTGGTTTTCTTTGTTAGGATTGACTTTATATGACTTTCGAGGTGAGGTGTTATTGGCAAGTGCTGACCCTACTGTGGACCCGGTTGTGAATGCAGGTATGTTTAGCAACAAAACTGACTTGAATACTCTAGGAAGAGGTTTTTTGGACCATGTTCGAGTATTGAACTCAACTTACTTGAGAAGCATAAACGCGTCTATCCTGGACTTGGGTTTCTGCAAGAACACGACAAGTGACATTGAATACTGGGAGTGTTACGCGGTGGCTATGTCAACGACTATGTGGCACTTCGGAGGGACTTGTGCCATGGGACTGGTGCTGGACAGTCATATGAAGGTGAAAGGCGTAAAAAATCTGCGAGTGGTGGACTCTTCTGCCATGCCAGCATTGGGTAGTGGTAAGACCCTTGCTACAGTTAGTATGCTCGGGGAACACGCTAGCGATCTGATCCGAACTGAACACAACATCTTGCGATTTTATCTCATCTCAACTTTTTAGTATTTTTCGAAACTATCGTCCTAATAAATATTGTCCTAATAATTGTGTAACAAGTATTTTCTTTTTTGGTCTAATAAAAAATACATATATAATATTACTAGCTGACCGTACATACGTTGTCCTGTTTCCTAGAACTCGATAGCAGCGCCACCTATCGGGTCCAATTATGAATCAAAACCATCCAGGGAGTCACTTAAATACACACGAAAGATTTCAACAAAAGCGGTCCAGCCGTTTAGGAGTTCAGTGACATACACACGTACAGTAGAATTATATATATAAAGATAATGAAAATAGAATCCTTATAGAATCACTACATAATGGTGTTCTATGTCTTGCAATGTTTTTTTTTTTTTTTTTAAGTAAATCTGCATGAAGATTTATTCTGAGTAGTTAACTTAAATTCCCTTTCCTGTTTTCATTTAGTTTAAAATAAGAAGTAAACATAAAGAGTGGGTAAACTTCCTTAACAAGATATAATTCAAAACGGATTCGCAGAACACGAGTTTTTCAATATTAACAAACCCGATTTGAGTTGATTCCGAGTTGATAATTGGAAAAGTTGATATCTTTGCGTGCACGGAGAGCGTAAAGTCAGCCGATATATAAATTTACTCAGTCAGCGCCTTTCTTTCGTAGCCATAGGAGCGGTTTTTGCAGTTCAATATGAGTTTGACCGTACCTGGTCTACCTTTCTATGTTTACTTTCAGTTTCGTTCCATTGGATAGGTACCCGAAATGAAGGATTTTACACTTCACTATCTTTCTTTCTTCATTGTATAGGTAATTTGTGAAATTTAGAGTCGGGAAGTATTTATAATATTATTATTTTAAACCATTCTTAAACAGTAGGTATGTAGGTACTCACTTAATAATAAATAACACTCAACGAAGAATTGAGAGATCTTACCTACAAGTTTGCGACTTTTCTTAAAATTAGTTATTTACATAGATTCTAAATATACAAATAGGAAACTTCATTTTGCCATCTTAACAATATTAAGGTTGATAAAATAGAAACATATTTTGAGGTAGGAGGTGAATAGGGTACCTATAGTTTCGTTTTTAAGTCAAAAATAACTAACCGGGTGGTACTAACAACGATTGTTTAAGCAAAACCGTTTATGGTGGCCAAAGAAAATTAAATCCATAATTTTAACACAACCTCCCACCTCTAACCTCGCTAATTAAATTTTCTATTCTCATTGAAATTTTAATTGCTACAGGTCCCGATAGGAGCAGTAAAAACCGCCGTAAACCGGCTTAACTTAGCGCCATCTATCGGCAGAGACATTAAACGTTTAGTACCGTAGCTCCATCTATCGACGGGAGGTAGTAAACTTTACTGCCGCGTCAGTGACGCTGTATACGTCAATTTTAATTTATGGCAATGTTCAACGAATTGAAGATTGTTTAAATGGAAGGGGTGAGATTGTTCTGCGATACTACATGTATTGGTATGTGGGGGTGATAAAATTATATTGTTCTTGGGTTTAATACTCGTACTTTCTGTCGTAAGTTGAAGAGTTTAGCGATACTTGATCTTAACTCAGCTATAAACGCCGCGCGTTTGTTTACGGGACGTAATATTGTGTACGTGAGGTATTATAATAATGTTTTTAATGCACAAATTTAACTAACAGTAGCAATTTAGGAACTACTACTGTAGATTGCATTATTGGTCTCAAGGCCGTTAGTAGGATTGCTGAGCACGGGGGTCCAGAGTTCGACTTACAGGTCAATCAAAGTCCTGCCAGGGTCACGGATTTGTTCGAAAGAGATCGTGGCCCTGGCATGGCAACTGAAGGAAGACGAGTGGGTTTTAGTCAGTGAAAGTCTGACACGCCCTTCCGCTCCACCCAGATCGAGAGACGTCATTTGATGATTTCCCATCCAGAAAAAAAAGGAGTACGTCAGTAACAGACCATGCAGTATCAGATTTACATCCACAGATTTAAAAGTCAACATACATAACTATTGTAAAATTATAAGCTAAAAATAAAAACTTCTTAGATACACCATCACCAACATAAACATGAATCTATCAAAATTTCATATTTATCTACAAGTTTTCTAATACACTGTGTAGTTTGTAAACTTGGAAATACTTAAATTCTCACCCTTTATAAGAAAATCTCGAAGACAGGACAACATCCTCTTAAACAAAGGGGTGGGAGTCGGTAATCGAAGTCCAAAGTCGAAGTTAAGTCGCTCCAAACTTAGTTGAAATGCAGTTCACTAACTATGTGGGTAACACGAGTCGTGTATGTTAACTGAAGTGAACACGGAAAGGTATTGTTATGAAGATGTGTACTGGGTGACGGATTAGCGTATTGGCGTGGGTATTGATGTTCCGACGGCGTCGGTTCCGCGTTGCGCTTTGTGATTTTGTTGCGATGAATGGTTGCTTGTGCAATGTTGTGGTGATTGGAGATGTTATGACGTACTTTTGTAATAATGAAGTGATTGAAAATAATTCCATTATTTTCTGTTGTCGTAATTTATAAAGTGAAACTAACTGGTGGTCAAGGCAACCCCTGACCACCTTATCAACTCCTTCGTCGACAGTACGTGTGGATTACAGCAAATCGTCCAGATTTTGAAGGTCCAGTTGGACCTTTTCGGGTCCAAAAGCAAAATGTTGTGTTTTCTCTCAGTAAAAAAAAACGTGTAGCACTCGGGGACTACCGCGGTAAAGCTATTGCATAGCATTTTTTATCAACTTATGCAATTATAATTAAGTATTTATTTATTTTTTATTTATGCAGTATCGATTACTATGAAGTCAAAGTAATATGAATTACAATCCTACTTATCCTGTACTACGGACGTATAACCCGCCAGCTGCTCTGCCCCCGCTTTTTAAATCTCTGATATCTCTCTCTCTCTCTCTCTTATCTTCATTTTTAAATTACATGCAGTGAAGGGCTGTATTGATCTATATTAAATGCACAATGTATTTAACGTACTTAATTGGATAAGGATTAATGTTGTATTGCTTAAAATCGCTTCGTAAATAAGCCCTTATTTTACGTAAAAACTAAAGGATAAAAAATGGTTATTGTGGGTTATCCCTAAGAGATAGACATACCATCGCGGATTTTTTGTAGAACTTTTTAAGGTGTACAATACTATAGTACATTATTTTGATCTATTTCGTAGGGTTCAGCCAGCGTCCGCAATGTAAGAGCAAAAAATGTGTTTATTTATGACATCACATTAGAAAACCCTAAAACTATCAACTTTCTTTACTATATTATGCATGTTATATACATATAAACCTTCCTCTTGAATCATTATATCTATTAAAAAAACTCGCATCAAAATCCGTTGCGTAGTTTTAAAGATCTAAGTATACATAGGGACAGACAGACCGGGAAATCACGTGTTAGGTTTTATTTTCGTTACGGAATTTCTTGATTCGGTCGCCGCGCTCAAAGCCCGCGATAAAAGCTAGGCAAAAGCTTAAAGTTCCTCGGAAAGGCCTGTGATCTGTTCTGGTATTAAACTTGCTGATCACGAAGACATCTCTAAATATATGCTTCCTATCCGTCATGATGAATTTTTATGGCGACAAGACATCTTATATGTTAGTCTGGTATCTATCGATATAAGGAGAAAAAGATATGTACTTACACTGCAGATTTGTTAAAAATATTCAGATTAACTAATCACTCATTTCATCGATCTTCTAATAATCAAGAGTTAGCACAAAGCAAATGTTCAGATTCCAAGTGAGACTTCAAATAGGTACTAATAGCAGCCCCAATTTCCGGCAGTGTAATCGATAACCGTAGTAGTTGGCATCAAACAAGTCTTACTAAGTTGGGCTGCACTTTGTTAACTATGTGGTTACCGCTCACCGGTTCTGTGACGTAATGGCTTAGTGATTTGGTGACGTCACCGATATGGCGTACTTCGACGTTTGACCAAGGCTATGCGTTTGCGGTTAGCGAGATTGAAGCACTTAACAAAACCATTTATGTGCTCTTTTAAGGAAAATGATAAATAGGTTTTGGGTTTATAAGAAAATGAGACACAGTCACAATCGCTTAGTGACAGAATGCGTTACGGGTTGCGGGTTCACATCCTTCACAAAATTAATAGCCAAATTTAACCTAAATTAAAATCCCAATTGTTGGTATATGTTGTGCTTCTTGTTTTATTTTTAACACTGTTTTGTGACTGTTTTTTTGTACATTAATTTTACGCGATACCTCCGGAAATGATGTATTGATTTAAAAAAACTTTTTTACAAAAAAAAAAAAACATCCGACTTCGGTGACGAAGTGGCAAACACCTTAAATACAAATCCTAAGACACCGACTGCCGAAATTAAAGTTATTTTTCACTTTGTAGTGTTTTTAAGGAAGTCGGTTGTTTTTTTTTTTTTGTAAAAAAGTTTTTATTTTAAATTTTTAGTTTTGGTATCTACCCCGCACTAATTCCAAACAAACAATGCATATTTATGCGATAGCAGAAATCGCGGTTGATTTGCCGTCATTTTTTAAAAAGTTCCGGTGTCTGTCTCCGGAACTCATCGTCAGATCTATATGAAATTTAAATGGTACCATTTCGAAATAAACCCCTTTCGAACAAAAAATTATTTAGCAAACCCGTATATATATTACGGAGTTATGGCCGAACATACATTAAAAAATATATATATATAAACATCCGAATTGATAACCTCCTCCTTATTGAAGTCGGTGAAAAAAAATATTTTTGGTATAGTATGCCTCAGTGGTGGCCCAGTGGCGTATTTTCATTCTGTACAAGGCTAGAACGCAAGGGTGTGAAACTAGTCGCGTATAGATTGGAAATCACTTTTTAATCAAGGTCTTCCAACCTATACAAGAGTAGTACGCAAATACTCGTATATACTTTGTAGTGGGCAAAGTAACTAAATTGTTCCATAATATGCAGTGCTAGTCCGCATTGAAACTAATTCTGTATAGACGAGCGGCCGGCGCGTGCCAGAAACGACATGGTTTGGGGAGGCTAGGTTAGGTTAAAACCGTGACCTCCTATGGAAACGCCTTGATTCTGTTGACGAACCCTGTCAGCGTAGTGTCCTGTCAAGCGTTGCTACTTTCCCTTCATTTTATTCGTCAACCCCACACCTCTTCCGGCCTTTAAATCGATGTCAATACACGAAAATTCGAAAGTTAAGTTAGAAAATTAAAAAAAAAATTGTCAAAAAGGGGGGGTTCGAAACTTTTCCTTCACAGGAGGGGACCTACACCTCCCCCCTCCCTCCCACCCTACCACTCCTTAAATTGAAGCCCGGCAATCAGAAGTCCTACCAAATTCCTATGGTGGCATTATGGCCTTGTATAAATTGGAAAGATGCACGTGCGCGTCTACGTTACAAACTATACACAAGTAAGTAGTACGCAAAATTCGTGTATACATTGTAATTACAAATTTAAAAATTGCATTACAAAGTATACGCGAGCAGATTCCTATGGTTGCGTTTTGGCCATGTACAGAATGGAAATACGCGGCCCAGTGGTATTGGCGCCGACTCAAGAGTAGTCGTGGGTTAAACTTCGAACTCAAGCAGGCGCTGTACTTCGTGTAAATAGACAAAAATCGAAAATATGTGACAACTACGAACCCGCAGTGGGTCCGCGTAGTGGATTACGGCCCATTCCTACTCATAGAGAGTTTTTAATTTTGCTATTTGACAGTACGCCATGTGAAAGGATAGTGACAACTAAACTAATTAACAAGGTAGCTTAAAACAAATTCCCTGAAAACAGCTATTCAATATAACAACATTGTCTAGAATATAATATTAATGTAGAACACATTATTGTATTACAATATTTTACATGCAGTACTGCCCGAGGGAGTACCCATGTATTTAATACTGATTGACGGCATCTGAACTAAGTTGGCGTGTAGTGGCGTGTATTGGCGCGCGATGGAGTGTGGTGGCGTGCGGTGGCGTATAGTGGATGGTGGGACATGAGCGATCGTGTTGCATTCTGGTTAGTGTTTCGCTATTATAGTGTATCGAGAATATTGGCAGGTTGTAGTCGTGTCTGTCTTAGATGTTTACTAGTGGGTGAACAATTTTGAGACACAATTGCGAGAGGTGAAGTTTATTGCTCTTTGAGATCGTCGTTGTAAGTCAAATCATTTATTTAAGACTTACTTTTGCCAGCGACTTCACCCGCGTGTATGTCGGAAATTAGCCCACGGGCACGTACTACAGGATAAACTAGGATAAATAGTATGGCATGTGTTCATTCAGGTTAAAAACTATCTGTGTGCCAAATTTCACCCAAATTCATTCTGCCGTTTTTGCGTGATTGAGTAACAAACAGCTAAACATACAAACTTTCACAATATTAGTTGGATAGGCACATAAAAGTCTCTTTTGAACAAGAAAAAAATACAAAAAAAAATGAATTCACTCTAGTTGCCACTTCCAGATGGTTTCGTAAGAAGAATGAAGAGTGTAAGAAACTTCACCGTTACTCTTGTTAAATGATTTACAATATTTTGTAAAAATTAATTATATCGATCATTTAGGATTATTTAAAAGCAATTTACTTTATAAAAATTAACAAATTTTTTACTTGCGTGTAATTATTTATTTAGTCATCTTGTGCATTGTGTTTTTTCCAAGTTCTGCTGACATTATTATGGTACAATAAACACTTCTCAAACCCAATAGTCTAAAATCGACACGCAATAAGTAAAAATAGTAAATTGTAAAGCCAGGTAGCCCAGTGGTAACGGGCGTGACTTGAAAGTGGTCGATCGTAGGTTCAAACCAAGACTAGCGAGACTTTACTTTTTCTAAAATATTTCTTCAACACCTCTCAAAACGGTAAAGAAAAATATCATGACATGTCCTACAACCAAAAATTCGAAGACATGTTGTATAATTTACAAACCCGCACTGGGCCCGTGAGATAGATTACTCACTCCCACTCTCAAAGAGAGGAGGCCTATGTAAGTGGGAACAATATAGGCAGATAATGATGAATAAGTTTGAAGCCATGAACTATCCTTTTTTTTGTGGCTGGGAAATAATCAAATGACTTCTGCTCTAGGGAGGAGCGGAAGGGCGAGTCAGACTTTTACTGACTAAAACCCACCCATGTTCCTTCAGTTGCCCATATGCCAGGGCCACGGTATCTCTTTCGAACAAATTTCGCGACCCTGGCAGGCATCGGTCCTAGCGGACCCCTTCAGTTCTTGCTGACATCTCATTGAGGCGCGCGTGAAACACTACGCGCCGTCGACCCGAGCCTGGTCCTTACCGGGCGGCGAGCTACCCATTGCACGCCGCCCGCAAGCCCGCGCCTACGGTGACTGGGAGTCCGCGATCGATGAACTATCCTCCCTTGAAAACTGTAAACCTTCAGACAAACTCTCAAAGTCAGAAGCAGACAGATATGCATAGACACCACGATGTTTCCACCAGTTCGTCATTACATAGCTACAAACCGATCCACACACATTGTCTACTCGACTGCTCAGCGGATGGCACTCGAAGTCGCCAATTAATTTGAACAATATTGCAGACAATAGCCGACGAGCCATTGTTGCCTACTGCGGACCTAGAGGCGGAGGATCAACGCCACGGAATAAATTGCTACAGAAAGCCAGCTCCGTACTACGCATGCACACACAGACACGCTTCTATTTAGTCTGTTACAAATGTATTTCATGAAAGTATAAACGAATCTTGTTTAGGTAAAATTCTTATACAATTCCTCACTAAAAGGAATTACTAGCAGTTTTCAGGTTGAAACTTATTAACTCATCAATGTTGCTTGAATGTAATTATTGAATTTTATTTAGACAGTCATCGATGAAAGCCAAGTTTTAAATTAACCTCAAATGTCGATTGAAATATATCTTAAGATTTAAAATTAGAATTATTGGATTTAAGTATTCGAGTTATTAAATCTAAGCACTCTATTTGTAAGTGGTACTACAAATTGTTCCGAAGGTGCCGATCGTAAAGAATAGCACCATCCCATTGTTTCTCGTGGATGTCCTAAAAGGTAACTAAGAGATTTACTATAGAATGGGCACAATAGTTTTCTATGCATTTTACCACCGTACTGCGAACACTAACCCGCCTGCCAAGCGTGGCGATTATGGCAACCCCATCAAACTGGGGGAGGCCTATTTCCAGCAGTGGACGAGTTTCAGCTGAAATGAAGACTACAAATTAGCTTCCACAAGTTCGTTTTCTGATCCATTTATAAAAAATTTCATCGGAGGCTTTTGGAATAAACCACACAGTCAGTGATAGCGGTGTCTGGCAATTGTTTGAGACCGCCGTACGTACCTACGCGTGAATGTAATAATAAATTATATAAAATTGTTTATTGATAAAAATGTGTGCGCCCATTCCAGTGTGTTCACTCGTTGTTTGCAGCTGGCCTTCTATATCCTATCCATTCTGTGTGAACGTAGGTACGATCACTTCACGCTCTGCGGTAGGATTGAGGGATTAGATTAGTTTGTGTTATGTTGTATATGTAGAGCTTTCGGATCTAGGATGTTGTGCGTGATTTTAAATGAATAGAGAAATTAAAAAAAAAATATACCTACTATAGATACTAGTAGAGGAGGTGCATTGAAAAGAAATACTAAGATTTTATTTTACCGCTTTGTCGGCGTGACTAATACTTATATATGTATATCCATGCCAAATTACCAGCTTTCTAGTACGTCGAAAAGCGTAGTGTGGGACGCCCCCCAGCTAGATGGACCGACGACCTCAAAAAGGTGTCTGGGACAGACTGGATGCGGAAGGCGGAAGACAGGGTGTTGTGGCGTAACATAGGAGAGGCCTGTGTCCAGCAGTGGACTGCGATAGACTGAGTTGATTGATAGTACGTCCGACGGATGAACGCACGTAGCGAATCTATAGCGGATCTTTGTTAACTACGAAACCCTCAAAAGGATGCGGGTGGTATATTTTATTTGTCAATTTTGTTTTTTGAAAATACATTTCAAAACGCTTGGAACAGACGCACTAGGTTCCTGATAGGTGTCAGAGTAACACCCAATGATACGTTTTATTCCTACCTTGGAGGTTGTAATTGAAATGTAGGACATAATGTTGAACAAGGAATCGTTTCGAAAATTTGGTCCCTTGCACCTTTAGGCTATTGAAGATTTTAAAAAAGCTGACCACAAGCGTAAACTCCATGTCAAATACCCAGAACTGCTGCTCACATCGTAGCCTTTGATAACTAAAGCCTTCCATATCTTTCTGGAACTACCAGCCATCTTGTGTACTCACTCAAACAAAGATGCCCATCTATATATCCACACGGCTACAGGTCAACCTACATATTTCCAGTTTTCGCTGACCTCGCATTGTATAGGCTTTGCGTACAATGAGATGTCAGCTTATACTGAACATGTATAGCTTGATGTGTGGCCTTGCGTACCTACAATTAATGCTACGCTAAAGCTGTAAGGAAATTACGTTACAAACTAACAATGGTTTTATTTTGACATTTTAACAAATTTGTCTTATTTATGTAGTTGCGCAGAGGTTGGAGCGAGAGGGAATGGGAAGCCGTCACCTCCTTCTGCGAAGCAGTAATGCTCGCGAAGGAGGAGGCGGGGCGCGTGAGGGAGTGGCAGTCTCTGCGCCCTCACGTCCCTAGCCGCCGCAGGAGGAGACGCCCCGGGCGTCGGGAGTCAATAGCGGACTCCCGGCCACCGTAGGCGCGAGCTTGCGGGTAGCGAGCAATGGGTAGCTCGCCGCCCGGTAAGGACCAAGCTCGGGTCGACGGCGCGCAGTGTTCCACGCGCGCCTCAAAGAGATGTCAGCAGCAGTGTAGGGGTCTACTAGGACCGATGCCTGCCGGGGTCGCGTGATTGTTCGAAAGAGATACCGTGACCCTGGCACATGGGCAACTGATGGAACACGGGTGGGTTTTAGTCAGTAAAAGTCTGACACGCCTTCCCGCTCCGCCCAGAGCAGGAGAAGTCATTTGATGATTTCCCATCCTGAAAAAAAAAAAAAAAAAAAAAACCCATTCTGGGATTATGATTTTTTGCAAGCCATCAATATTTATAACATATTTTTCAAGTACATAAAGAACGCATTATTGTTTGTTTAGGCAAAGTCGAGAACAATTTGATTTCAGAGATTTATGTATATCAAGCTTCTGCCCGCGACTTCGTCCGCGTTAAATTTCTTGTTCCCCCAACCCTTCCCGTCGCGTCGAATTGCCTACCCGTGCGATTTTCCCCGTTTTTGCAACATTTTTCATTACTGCTCCGCTCCTCTTAATTGTAGCGTGATTTTATATAGCCTATAGCCTTTTTCAACAAAAAGGCTACCCAACACAAAAAGAATTTTCCAATTCGGACCAGGAGTTTCTGAGATTAGCGCGTTCAAACAAACAAACAAACAAACGCTTCAGCTTTATAATATTAGTATAGATATAGTAAATATAGTAATATAGTATATATAGTATAGAAGAATTAGAACATCCACTACGGAAAACAATTATTATAATTTTAGTAGTACACGGAATAGTGGAATGACATAATTTATAACAGCATTGTCGCTATACAAATATGATGCTATTACTTTTTATAGTTCACTCGTGACCCCCGACATATTTTTTTTTATGCCAGCTCTCCGAACAAAATGGGTGATGTCCTTTTTCGAACTTAATTTATTGTGAAGATTGATATTGTATAATTAATTAGGGAAAAAGAGTGGGGCCAGCCCACTCTTTCTCCTCAAAATTACATCTAAACTCCCATTGTGTCTGTATGTGTGGACCATACTCGTACACAGTCTATATAGCAGGCAAATCTTAAGGATTCGAACAGCATGTGTCATGTCATAGATGGTGACACACTGGCGAGTTACGGGAGCGAGTGAAACGGTATAGTACTAGTAAAGGTAGCATCACTTCATGAGCGACGGAGAGAATTGAAATTATTAACCAAATAACGAGTACGTGTTCATATTCATATTTTAATTTAATATATTCTTTTGTATATTTGCTCATTTAATACTTATGCTTCATGCCGAATTATATTTGAACGAAATGTGAATTTTTATTGAAAAAATGAATTGTATTTAATTGAATAAAATATTTTTGCTGATAAACCGAGGTGAAGTTTATCTTGGACGTCACTAGCATGCATCATTGAAGGAACACATAGAGAGGAAACCTGGACTCCTAATCTACATAAGCTTGTAATCGCCTGTCTTGAGTAAGTGTGGTGATCTAAGCTCGTGTCTTATTTGTATTAGAGGAAGCCTTTGACATCATATTGCCCTGCAGTTGTTGTATGGTCGATAATATCTGTTATAGAATAGAATGGAATAGTCTTATTACAGACCGGAGTTCATAGGAGTCAGATAACTAAGAAATAGGCTTGTCCTCAAATTAGCTGGAGACCTACGTCCTCGTATTTAAAGATACTAAAATCGACCTTATGGACAAACGAAATTCTCCTTTCCTTTTTTCACGACAAAGGATGGGCTATGGTGGCGCGCAAAATTCTAAGTATCTTAATCGCATTTTGATCAATATACAACCTGACGGTGACCTGTAAATTGCAAAAAAAAAACACAAGAAGAACCCCTAGACATTCTCTTAAGACTACCGCAAAAGGCTAGAAACGACTCTCTCAAGAACAAGAAGACTTCATAGATTTTTTTCCACAAGAGTCGCGTGACGCCTGTATGCAGTAGTCTATCTGTTTCCATAGAGTTGATTACTGAAATCGCTACCGCTACCTCCCATGAATCCTGTACCTATAACTTGTGACGTAATAACAGGCCAGCTCGCCAACCTGACGCACAGTTGTTAAGACGTGGAGTATAGCCACTGAAGGTTGTACCTACTCACACCAGTATGTATGTAGGTTGAAATGTGACGGCAGACAGACAGTTAGACAATGTACTCGAAGCGGATGAAAAGGTTAAGAGGCCGTGTACGAAATTTTGTTGATTTCGTTGATTTACTTCATTTTACTGAAGTACTTTTACTGTAAGAATTGGTACTGTATTTCTATAACTTTTAATGCAAAACATAAAATTTCGTTACAATGACTATGAATGAGCTACTTTTTTATCGAGTACATATCATATTTGCGGGTTTTAGGTTATTGAAATACTGTAAAATCATGTAGATCAGTGAAATAGGTAAAAAAATAGTAAACGGCCTCATAATCACCTTATAAAATATACCAGGGGGTCTAAAAAAGCCACTTTGGTAGAATCATAGGAAAATATTATAAATCATATTGTAATCCGTAAAATGGTCACAAACTGACAATTCTTAATATTTTCTGCGTACAATTCATTAAACACAATTCATCTATTTGACAGTTTTGTATGGAGATTCGTAAAATGGTACACATAATATGAATTGCTATAATGAAGTTTAATGTCAAATAGCAGAATCATAAGAAGTTAGTCAAGAGGAACATTTGGGATTTTTTGAAAAAATATCGTAATAATGGCAAAAGACCTTAAGAATTTTTTTTTGAGCACGCTCGTGATATGTAGTCCATTTTAAGTCACCAATGAATTGTGGCACTTCGAAAAATGGACATAGCGTTTCAAATGTGGGACCTCCAGGTTTTTTCGGTTATATAGGCTAAATATATGTCGTGATAAGGTCCATGAGCTGGAGCCGTACATATGTACTGCCGCGCTGGCACGAGTACTACCTACCTTCAAGAATAGTAATGAAGTAGTCAGTTTTAAGGTAGTTCCAAATAGACACTACCATCTAGTCTGTCCCGTGTGGTGCCGGACATAAAGAATAGCATCATCCCATTCCTTCCCGTGGGTGTCGTAAAAGGCGACTAAGGGATTTACTATGGGCACGCCACAATTGCGGCGGTAAGTCCCCTCTTTGAGGAGTGGATAGAGAGGCGCCACGGCGTCCTCACCTTCCGCCTGACGCAGGTTCTCACCGGGCATGGGTGCTTCGGTGGGTTCCTGTTCAGGATAAAACGGGAGGATACGTCCGGGTGTTTCCATTGCGAGGATCGTCTGGAGGACACGGTGGAGCATACGGTGGAGGTGTGCCCTGCCTGGGCGGAGCACCGCCGTGTCCTCGTGGAGGCGATCGGCGGCGGCGACCTCTCGCGTCCGGCCCTGGTGCGAGCCATGGTACGGAGCGAGAGGGAATGGGAAGCCGTCACCTCCTTCTGCGAAGCAGTAATGCTCGCGAAGGAGGAGGCGGGGCGCGTGAGGGAGTGGCAGTCTCTGCGCCCTCACGTCCCTAGCCGCCGCAGGAGGAGACGCCCCGGGCGTCGGGAGTCAATAGCGGACTCCCGGCCACCGTAGGCGCGAGCTTGCGGGTGGCGAGCAATGGGTAGCTCGCCGCCCGGTAAGGACCAAGCTCGGGTCGACGGCGCGCAGTGTTCCACGCGCGCCTCAAAGAGATGTCAGCAGCAGTGTAGGGGTCTACTAGGACCGATGCCTGCCGGGGTCGCGTGATTGTTCGAAAGAGATACCGTGACCCTGGCACATGGGCAACTGATGGAACACGGGTGGGTTTTAGTCAGTAAAAGTCTGACATGCCCTCCCGCTCCGCCCAGAGCGGGAGAAGTCATTTGATGATTTCCCATCCTGAAAAAAAAAAAAAAAAAAAAAAAAAAAAGGGATTTACTAGAGAATAGGCAGCAGCGTTCTCTATGCATTTTACCATCATACTACGATCGCCAACCCGCTTGCCAAGCGTGGCGATTATGGCAAAGCCCCCCAAATAGGGGGAGGCCTATGTCCAGCAGTGGACGTCTTGCGGCTGAGATGATGATGATGACTACCATCTAGTGTTGTGAATGTTACAAATTATTACAATCTTCTTTTCATATTTTAGGCACTGAGTAGATCCAATTAGTACTTACGCATCTGGATCACACAACAGGCTAATATGGGCGCACACCATATACACAACACAACATATATATACAACGATACAATTAAATATTGATTTAAGATGAACAAGTATTTAAGTACTTACTCTGTATTAAAAACGATCCAACTTACATGAAATAAACATACAACCTACCTTCAAGAATAGTAATGAAGTAGTTAGTTTTAATGAAGCAGTTCTAAATGGACACTACCATCTACTCTTGTGAATGTTACAAATTACTACAATCATATAATCATATTTCACAGGCACTGAGTAGATCCACTTAGTACTAAAGCATCTGGATCATACCACAGGTTACCAAGGGCGTACACTATATGAAACACCAAGGTAGTGTATAAAACAGTGTGATAGCTGTAGGTACCAGTAACTTTCTTCTCAGAGTAGTCACTTAGGAAACACCGAACTCATCTAGTTTAAAAAAATATCATTGACATGTAAAAGTGTTTGTACAAACCTAATAACAGACATAACAGGCGAAATGTGGGTGTACTATAGGTTTACCTCTGCCTAACCCTTCGGGGAAACAAGGCGTGATGTTATGTTATGTTGTGTTACTAACAGAAATAAAATCAATTATCATATAACTCGTAACACTTCAGTGCCCAGTTGAAAAAACTTTTTACAAAAAAAACAACCGACTTCCTTAAAAAAACACTACAAAGTCAAAAATAACTTTAATTTCGAAAGTCGGTGTCTTAGGCTCTGTATTTAAGGTTTTTGCCACCGACTTCCGAAATTAAAGTTATTTTTGACTTTGTAGTGTTTTTTTAAGGAAGTCGGTTGTTTTTTTTGTAAAAAGTTTTTATTTTTTGACTTTTTAGTTGTGGTAGATACTCCGCACTAATATAATCGCGTTATTCGTTCATTTGTCGTGCAAATACGTAATGTAAATTTAAGACTTATATGGTTTTCACATGGACCCCATTGTCCAAATAGAACCAAATTAAAATGGGACCATTCGGGAAGCACCAGCTTTCAAATAAAAAAAAAATCATCAAAATCGGTTCACCCAGTCACAAGTTATGAGGTAACAAACATACGGTATTCGTTCATTTGTCGCGCAAATACTTAATGGAAATTTAAGACTTATATGGTTTTCACATGGACCCCATTGTTCGAATGGAACCAAATTAAAATGGGACCATTCGGGAAGCACCAGCTTTCAAATAAAAAAAAAATCATCAAAATCGGTTCACCCAGTCACAAGTTATGAGGTAACAAACATAAAAAAAAAAAATAAAAAAAAAAAAAATACAGACGAATTGATAACCTCCTCCTTTTTTTGAAGTCGGTTAAAAAAGACTTATTCAAAAGTACACACTATTCACACCTAGCTTATTTTTGTAATTTGCACCAGGTAAGTAATAAGCATTTCCAGAGGAAATATGTAGGTATATTTATTTCCCACATCATACAGCCCGCTCACAGACTGACAGATGGACGGACCAATGGACAGCGGAGACTTAGTTATAGGGTCCCATTCTGGTTACTCTTTGGTTACGGAACCCTAATAAAAATCTACAATCTACGTGGGACATAGGCCATAAATTACTTTACTTTCACTCCAATTTTATTAGGTAGTGTGTATCTATAAATAAAATCGGACATACATTTTATCTTTATACCTATTATTTAAATAAAATAATACACAAAGTTAAATTATTTTAATAAATTTACAATTCTCATGTTGTCCTGTATAAAAATCTAGCAATAATCAAATAATGAAACTATCATAAAGACTATAGTTAATCAGTTTATTTTTCTATGAATATTTTGTGTTGACGCTAGTCACGGAGCTGCAGACGCAAACGATGACTGCTTGGAACAACTCCACCAGGCTACAAAAGAAAATGTGTGGTTTTTAAGAAAGTCAAATCATCATTCCATGCCTACAAATTATTACGTCCAATTAAATATCTTTGCACAGTGATACAATTAAATATTGATTCAAGATAAACAAGTATTTACTTACTTTATATTAAAAATGACCCAATTTGCATGAAATCATTTAAGTTTTATTTTGTTGATGTAACCACAGATTATTATGACCACAGAGTAATTATGACACACAGAGGAAAACTTTTTTTTTTTTTTTTAAATTTATTCCTGACCATGGATACATGTCCTTCAGTCGTAATCATTAAACATACTACTCTTATTCTCAGCTAAGTACATCTGAGAGGCGATGAAATTATCTCATTAATAACAACAAAATATTAGTTAAATATCTCAATAAAAATACATAAAACAATAACAAGTTCATCAAAAGTGTTTACCGCTCATACGAGCTAAATACATCTGAGAGGCGATGAAATTATCTAATTAATATCAACAAAATATTAGTTAAACATAAAAAAAAACAATCTAATGAACCCCGAAACAATTAAATTTTTTCTACAGTATTCAGTAAATATCTAAATAATGAATTGAAATAAACTGTGTTGGAAAGTAATTCCTGAACGTGGCGGGGAACACATAAAAGAGTTTTGTTCTGCTATATCACTAATTTCACTGATAAGTAACAGTCTTTGCATGGCGAACGATTCACAGTCTAACGTGTTTTATATCCGCATTTTCTTCAGAACAATAGGTACATTTGCTTTCACTGATGAATCTTAGCTTCAATGTCTTCAGTAATTACTTTAAAATATGTATTTATGTTTTTGTTGTATTCTCTTCCGTTTCATCTTCACATTCTTCATCTTCAAAGTTTTCGTGTGATTCGTTCTCAATTAGTAGCAAATCATAGAAGATCTCGTCGTGGAATAAAGCAGCTGTTTCAATGTTAACATTTTCGTAGAAATCTGAACTGTTAACATCAATTTCTTCAACATTATTTGGTTTTTCATCCATATCTTGAATTATATTAATAAATATAAAATTATTGAAAACTTTTTGTATCTTTCCCGCCAATCACCCAATGGATGGATCAGAGGAAAACTTTTATGTATTCGTTGCCAGCTTATAAAGTTTTTATTGTTTCTAGTTTTACCTTTTCAGGGCTTATTTGTGACATTTTTATAATTTTTATGCATAGTGTAATTAAATAACATTTCAACAGTTATAAATAATCACTTGTATTTATTAAATCTTCAAAGAAATATTTACCGGTAAAATTACGGTCTTTATTTTTTTCATGCTGCAACATTTACACCAAATATGATTCGGATGTGAATTGCATTGAATATGATATCGCTATTATATGTCACCATTTTACGAAAGTTAGAGGAATTGCTAAGGTATTGCTGGGAATTCACAATATGAATTAGTTTTAGCGGAATTGTTTAATGTGGCCTTTTTAGACCCCCAGGTCACTCAGAAAGTTTTGCGAAAAAAAGATTTTTTGTATGAGAAACTGGCCAGTTATAAACTATTATAAAAATAAAATAACTATTTATAAGTAAAAATAGATACGTTGTAATTTTAAAATTTCTTTTATTTAATTTTTGCGAGCTAATTAAAATTATCGTGTCTCATTGGAAAATGAATTTGCGTCGGGAAAATTTTCGCGCTATGATTTTATACGATTTCAAGTGCCGCCTGAAACCGGACGAATCATACGATGGACTTCAAATTTCATTCATGGATGAAGGCCCTTTCAAGACAACTGTGTATCGTTGGTATAACGAATTCAAACGTATCCGACTAACTTTGGGGGATGAAGAAAGAAGTAGTCGCCCTTTGACGGCTGTTACGGAGGAAAACGTGCTAGCAGTGAAAAATGTAATCCAAGACAATAGGCGAATTACGTATCAGGAGATGCAACACATACTGCAGATGGATCAGGAAGCCTCCATGAGATTCTACACGTGCATTTTTGCGTGAGGAGGATATTTCCACGCTGGGTGCCGCACAACCTCACCGATGCTCAGAAGCAGGCCCGGGTGGAATGGTGCCGTGATATGATAAACAAATTTGAAGCGTCCCACGTACATTTCATTTTCTCACAGAAAATTACCTTTTTAACACGCTTTTATTAGCTTGGTATGTATCTGTCTAACATATTTTTTCAACGTGATTTTTACCCCCTTCATAACGGCGGATTAATTTAAAACTATGCACACATATCAAGGATCAATGACAATATAAAAATTTGTGCCATTGTCCAGGCCTGGATCATCAAAACAGCAAAAAAAAAACTAAAACCTCGCTTTAGTAGCCAGTCGAACTAAAAAGGAGAAAATAAATAATCTATATAAATAAAAGAAAGTTGTGTTAGTTACACTATTTATAACTCAAGAACGGCTGAACCGATTTGGCTGAAAATTGGTGGGAAGGTAGCTTAGAACCAGGAGACGGACATAGGATACTTTTTTTTATCCCGTTCGACTACAAAGAGGAAAGATTTGATTGTTTGTTTGTATTGAATAGGCTCCAAAACTACTGATCCGAATTAAAAAAATCTTTTTGGGTTGGGTAGCCTATTTATTGAGGAAGGCTATATGGTATATAACATCACGCTACGATTAAAAGGAGCGTAGCAGCAACAAACAAATGACGAAAATTGGCAGGCAATTCGATGCGACGGGAAGGTTCAGGGAAACAAAACTTTGACGCGGACGAAGTCGCGGGCAGAAGCTAGTAGTTTATAAAACTAAAAGTGTAGAGTGCTAGATCATATCAATGAAAAAATACCTCAAAAGGCACCCCACCTTTTTTTCATTATTTTCTAGTTTTTTGGTTGGTTTTCTATGAAAGCGTGTTTTTTAGTTCTTTAAACTATTCTTTATTTAAAAACAAATTGCAGGTAAAGGTGCGTGTTCAAATTGGAAGACTTCGGTTTTTTTTTTTCTTTAAATCACCTCACTACGAATATCTCTTTTTTCTCGAAAACTGGATCTAGACACGCGGTAGCGTGTCAAGCCAAGTTCAAGTAACAGAACTGGCGAGCAGCACCGTGTGTAATATTACACGGACCATTTGGAGCTACTTTTGACCCCTTCATAACTCAAAAACTGTTTCACATAAACGTGTCAAATTTGGCTCATATAGTGAAACTTGCCAGATACATATGTGCTCCAAATTTCATAAACGCATCTCAAACGGTTATTTAGATATTAACGTCCAAAAATCGTCATTTTTATCACTGACTGACCTATAGATCAAAACTCTAACCCAGTTCAAATTTACCAGTTTCTGATTTATTCCTTGGTATTCCCAAGGAATAAATCAGAAACTGGTAAATTTTTATCATTTTCTTATAATTTTTCACTTAATTGATTCTATTACGAACACTTATTACAAAAACCATTTGGTATTAATTTTGTTATAAATAAGTTCCTACTAATAATTTATGTACAAAAAGTAATGATATCCCATCAAAAACATAAATGTGAAATGAGAGCCAAGTTCAATATAATATGCCTTGGTTGTTGACTTCAACGAAAAAAGAAGTGAGATCTAAATGGGTGCCAAGTGCAATGGTCTGTCCTGAAATTTATTTGTAACTACATAAAATATCATTTCTTCTTATAACTTAGGATAATATATTGTAGCCTAAGGTCTGACTTGGCTAGTTTTCATATACGAATTATATTATAGCCTTCGCAAGTTCTAAACCTGTTACTTGTCGGTTCTTATTTTATTATTACGAAAATTTGGCTTGCTGGTAGAAACTAGCCATCGAACATAATAATTCGTATATGAGAACTAGCCAAGTCAGACCTTAGGCTACAATATATTATCCTAAGTTATAAGAAGAAATGATATTTTATGTAGTTACAAATAAATTTCAGGACAGACCATTGCACTTGGCTGGCACCCATTTAGATCTCACTTCTTTTGTCGTTGAAGTCAACAACCAAGGCATATTATATTGAACTTGGCTCTCATTTCACATTTATGTTTTTGATGGGATATTAAATATTCAAAATCAAAATCAAAATCAAAAGTCATTTATTCTAACTAGGCTGAGAGTCAGTACTTTTTGAACGTCCAAGTTACAAAAGACAGTCCCCCCAAAACGCCCGCCCTTCGACACTTCCTAGTGCTTTCGCTGGGAAGAAGAAGTGGCGGAACAAACTCCCAGCAGATTAACGAATATCCATTGCTCCGTACCGTGTAGGTATGTTTTCATTCGAACTCGGGACACAAAGCACATCATGGCCAATTATTTTCTTAGTATCTTTTTATCACTTCAACATAAAACGGCTATCCACCATAAGCATTAGTTAAAGAAAATTAGACCACATCTTAGCTAGATTTAGCATCATCATTTCAACCGAATATCGTATCGTAGGCTTCTCCAATTTGGGTTTGCCATAATCGCCACGCTTGGCAGGTGGGTTGGCCATCGCAGTATGGTAGTAAAATGCATAGAGAACACTGCTGCCCATTCTCTAGTAACTCCCTTACGTCGCCTATGGGTGGAAATGTGATCGTGCTGTTCTTTACGTCTGGCACCACACAGAATCCAATTTCATTAGTTAAATAAAATTTATAGACTCATCTCACAAAACTCTAGACATGCTGACTGATCATCCGCGAACACGCCACTATCAGGTTTAGCATCCAAGAAAAATTCAATCGTCCAGTCACTGCGTTGTATGTTTTCTAGATAAAATACCTAAATGAAATGAAATAAGATCTCTTAAAATAAGCTTACTTAAATGAAAATAACTCTTCAACCTGCAATATCAACCACCACACTATTATACTTTGTACTAGTAACGACATCAATACACAAATGGTACACAAATACATTATTAGTCAGTACACGAGTTGTAACTAAGTTATGATTGGAATGCTCGCTAAATACCTGAACGCTGCAGGTGCGGTGGCGCCACTACTCCTACCTATAGATACAGCGGTAGGCAAGTTGCGGTAGAATGTGTATCATTATTACTACTATTGGCACTGTTGATTAAATTAGCTTATGTTACACACATAAACATAAAGCATAAGCTCATATACGCGATGAAAGGAATAAAATTGCGGTGTGTTTATCGTGCATGGGATCTTTTTTTTGTGGTTGGGAAATTATCAAATGACGTCTCCCGCTCTCAATGAAGCGGGAGGGCGATTCAGACTTTTACTGACTAAAACCCAACCGTGTTCCTTCAGTAGCCTATATGCCAAGGCAACGGTAACACTTTTGAACAAATCTCGCGACCCTGGCATCGCACGGGATCTTCAAAACACAATTCCACGTTTTGTAATTTCATAACAAGTTATTTTTAATTGTGGAATAAAATTGGTCATGTTTACTTACAAAGTGAAAAATGACTTGGATTTGTGTAATAAAAGTAAATTTTCATATTGTTGGGTTTTATTTTTTGGAAATCGTTTGTTTATTTTTCCTTTTTTGGCCGTCGCGTCATACTTAGCCAACACAAGACTGTAAACCTTCACTTGCTTAAATAACAGTGTTTTATTAACTGCATATAAAACTGGAAAAAGTTGGGGGAGGCCTTTGCCCAGCAGTGGGAAAGTATAGGCTAAACAAACAAAAATGAAATTACCAATGTATACAGTACCTACAATTAATTTTTTTTTAATGTTTGTATGTTTTTCTGTTTGTTTCGGGTAATCACCGAAACGGCTGGACTGATATTGGCGGGACATTAAGACTTAGTTCACATTAGGTCGGCCCGACAGTTTTACCGTTTACCGGCTGTCGGGTGTTGCTGTTCACACTAGAAGCTGCCGATCCGACCTATAATGTGGCGCTTTACTTGCTAGTATGCCAATATCATGCCCGACCCGATAGAAATCGTGGCTGAACGTCAGGTAAAAGTGTCGGCATATGCATTGCAATAGCGCCGTTCACATTAGGGCGACCCGATAAAACTAACGGAGCCGACACTTTTACCGGACGTTCAGCCACGATTTCTATCGGGTTGGGCATAATATTGGCGTACTAGCAAGTATAGCGCCGTTCACATTTGTCGGCATTCATTTCACTCAGCAATGATTGGATGCACCCAATATTTCCTTTTTCTTTTCTTCAGTCTTCTATTGAAATACCACACAATCAAAACGTCGTCGTGGTCCATCGTATACAAAAGCCAGCGCTCAACTGCCGGGCAGCGGTAAAACGACGTTGTCGGCGGTGGTGTTCACATTAGTTCGGATCGGCAGCTTCTAGTGTGAACAGCAACACCCGACAGCCGGTAAACGGTAAAACTGTCGGGCCGACCTAATGTGAACTGAGACTTAGTTCACATTAGGTCTGACCTAATGTGGCGCTATACTTGCTAGTACGCCAATATCATGCCCGACCCGATAGAAATCGTGGCTGAACGTCCGGTAAAAGTGTCGGCTCCGTTAGTTTTATCGGGTCGCCCCAATGTGAACGGCGCTATTGAAATACGAGTGCATATGCCAATATGAATCCGACACATTTACTAGCCCGATAAAACTGTCGGGCCGACCTAATGTGAACGAGCTCATAGCTGATATTATTAGGTGTAGCACATAGGCTACTTTTTGTTCCGATATCACGATCCCGTGGGATCATTTTCGATACCCAGGCGAGCAGCAGCTAGTCATAAAGATAAAATAAGTGGAAAAAATTCTAAATTATTTCATGCTAATTTTATTTGACCCTGTGTCTTATCTATGTTTTGAATCACTTGACATGAACTCATTAAACCGAAAGGTTTTCAGGACCCAGGTATTGCATTTATAAATGGTGATGTAACTCCATTATTCATCTGCCAGGGTCGCGTGATTTGTCCGAAAGAGTAACCGTGGCCCTGGCATACGGAAAACTGAAGGAACACGGGTGGGTTTTATTTGTGGTAGGATCCTGCCCTTCTGGCAAGTTTAGCACTTTATTTTATCATCTGGCAGGATCGGTTAACATTTTTCTAATTTTCTAATCAGTAAGCAGGCTAGAAATATTTTGGCACTATTTTGGCATTTTGAGCTTTAAGATTTAGCAGAATTTGGCAGTTTTCTTGCTTTTGAGTCAGACGAGATCTTTGAAGTTGGTCACACTGAGTCTGACACGCCCCCCGCTCTGCCCAAGAGCGGGACACTGATGATTTCCCACTCACAAAAAAAAAAACTTCATTATTCATTCATAAGGTAAATCGCAAAATTAAAGTTTTCTCACGCTTTTAACAATTCACAGTTTAATATCAGGTTATTTATTTATTAAAGTATAATTCGCGTATGTAAAATATATATACGCATTTGCAGAATAATCTACAGTGAAACTTGGTTAAGTGGGACCTGGATAAGTGAGAAACCTCCATAACTGGAACTCATTCTGAGGTCCCAACACTTTGGCACTGAATTACCTCTGTTAGTGGGACGAGGTAAGCCTCTATATCTGGGATTTGTTCTTTCGATTTATCATCATAGTTACCTCTATAACTGAGACAGCGAGTAAATTTTATATGCATAAACCTCTGTAACTGAGATAACATTGTTTGTTTACTCATTCTTATTCTACCCACAAATTCCACACGTAATTCCAAGTACGTAAGCAGTAAAAGCACTAGAAACTTTGCACAGTTATTTTGAAATGTCATCAATTGGTGACCAAAGCATATTTGATAAAATTTATAACATCGAAAAACATCTGATGGCTGATACTTCCAAACGACAAACTAAAATGACAGATTTTTATAATTGATACATTCTGTTTCCATATTCGTACATATTACGTGTAAAAACGTGCTTGAATATTTTTGTTGATTACATTTGTATGATTACCTTTAAGTACTAATTTTTTTTTATTAAAACTCATTTACATACATAACACGTTATTTTATTTAATGATCGCACCTGTATAACTGAAATAACCTGTATTCTCACCTCTATTAATGGAACCCTCTGTAAATGAGACAGATATTTATTTATACCTGTATATCTGAGACACTGGGTAAGTGGAATACCTCTATAAATGAGAAAAAAATCTTAGTCCCTTCAAGTCTCACTTATACAGGTTTCACTGTATATATTAATACGTGAAGCGAAAACTTTGGATCCCTTTTTACGAAAATTGGGCGGACGGAGGAGTATGAAATTTCGCACACTTATAGTTTATACAGAGAAGAAGTGACGAATGCTAATATTTTTTTTAAATTATGCGTTAATATACATTATTTTCAATAAATAACACGTTACACACACTACTGTTCATTACCGTGTATCTAATACACACATGCATAGATATTCTTTTGTTTATGGTCCAAATCTGTCTTTATTATTTTGTGCAATGTTACCAACACCCAGAAATATTTACCCCTAAAGCTTAAGTTAAAAAGCCCTAAAAATGCCACAATTACTAAAAAAATCCGCTAAAAAATTATAATGAAAAGAACCAACGAATGTTCAGTAATCATAGACCGGCACACAGCAGTAATATTTGTCTATATTTATTACGCGACATTTGTTAAACATTCACTCTGCATTCTTAGTATCGAGGAACCGTACTAGAAGTCGCTAATACCTTTATTGTAATCAAAAACATAATGAGAAATGTAAGATGAAAAAAAAACCCTAAAAATACCCCTAAAAATGGAACGCCCCTAAAAATCTCAATCCTCTTATTTACCCCCTAAATTTGGGAAAACCCCTAAGTTGGTAAGCCTGATTTTATGTCTATAGTCTTACTGAATGTCAAATAATAAATTAATTTTATAGTTATATAACCTATTTCCTTTTTAAAATCTATGATCATGTCGAGAATATTTGTCTTTAATATTATTTATTTGTATTAGCGACGATAGGAATTTAGTTTAGATTTATAAGAAATATTTTTTGTGGTTTTATGGAGAGTGTCAAGTATGGCAATAGTAAGTTTCCCATACAAAACTTAGTGTCGTGTGCAAACTGTAGAGGTTGTATGTCTCACGATTGTACAGGCTGGTCATAGATTGTACAGGCTGGTTATAATTATGACATTTGGAACCGTCATAATTAATCTATACTAATATTATAAAGCTGAAGAGTTTGTTTGTTTGTTTGTATGTTTGTTTGATTGAACGCGCTAATCTCAGGAACTGCTGATCGGAATTGAAAAATTCTTTTTGTGTTGGGAAGCCCATTTATTGAGGAATAGGCTATATAAAATCACGCTACGATCAAAAAGAGTTGAGCAGCAAACGAAAAATGGACGAAAACTGGCAGGCAATTCGACGCGACGGGAAGGGGAGCGAAAATTTGACGCGGACGAAGTCGCGGGCAGAAGCTATTAAAAATAATAGGGAAAATTCTATAAAAACAGAGCTTTCTGTGATAATTCATTCCATATTGTTCCATATCCAGCAGTTAAGAAGTATTAAGAAAATAAAAAAGAGAGTCCTGAAGAAGTATTCTTTACTCATTACACCTTTTTTTTTTTTTTTTCAGGATGGGAAATCATCAAATGACTTCTCCCGCTCTGGGCGGAGCGGGAGGGTGTGTCAGACTTTTACTGACTAAAACCCACCCGTGTTCCATCAGTTGCCCATGTGCCAGGGTCACGGTATCTCTTTCGAACAATCACGCGACCCCGGCCTCATTACACCTACGTCCTGGTCCTGGCCATCACCATCCCGCCAGCGAACCCTCTCCACAATAGTGCAGCGTCAACAATTTGTCTATAGTGTTACTGAATGTCAAATATAACCATATTATTATTATTATTATTATCTATATTTTTTCATTTAATAATGTATTTCTATTCAAATGAAGTACGGTCGAATTTCGACCAATGGGCGATCACTAGTAATAATTAAAACATCAACATAGGTCAATAATTATTGGTCTTATAAGACCAATAATTATTATAAGATTGTAATCAATTATTATGAACTGGGTTCATTTTAATAAAAAAATACAATCCTCTAAGTTCATAAAATCCCATTGAATTATTATTTCACGGAAAAATTATTCAATTGTATTATATCATCCATCTTAATGCATTACTACTGAAATGACAAAATACATAAAGCAAACAGAAGTTATTACTTCAGTACTGAGCGCTATTGAGCCGGGTTCCAATGAAAAAGCTCCATGAAAATGTAATTACTATAAAATCTTGTTATTATAAAATACCTGGAAGCATACGGCTTAAATTGTAATTATTCCAGGAAAACTTTTAAAAAGATTGAATGCAGAGTAAAAATATGTTTTACTTTAAAAAAAAATACTTCATAAGCTTGCTCTGGCTCGACTGAGTCGATCTTCAATGTTAAGCAACGCTTGCCGAGGTTGATGCGTGGATGGGTGACCATCCATAAAGCACCATGACCTTTCCGTGCCTTGGAAAAAGCGTTAAAACGTTGGTCCCGTCTGCCATTTGTGGATCTTTGGACAGTCGTTACGGGTAATCTGAAGATCGGAAGTCCGAAAACCAGTCTAACCAAGGAGTATTTACCTTAACTGGATTGTGGAGGTGCGACAGGCCACGTAAAATATCTGTATTCAGCTGCATTCAGTGAGGCCGAAAGCTGACCCCAGTATAGTTAAGAAAAGGCAAGGCGGAGGAGACGCCCCGGGCGTCGGGAGTCGATTGCGGACTCCCGGCCACCGTAGGCGCGAGCTTGCGGCCGGCGAGCAATGGGTAGCTCGTCGCCCGGTAAGGACCAAGCTCGGGTCGACGGCGCGTAGTGTTCCACGCGCGCCTCAAAGAAATGTCAGCAGCACTGAAGGGGTCTGCTAGGACCGATGCCTGCCGGGGTCGCGTGATTGTTCGAAAGAGATACGTGGCCCCGGCACATGGGCAACTGAAGGAACACGGGTTTAGTCAGTAAAAGTCTGACACGCCCTCCCGCTCCGCCCAGAGCGGGAGAAGTCATTTGATGATTTCCCATCCAAGAAAAAAAAATCTCTAGTGTTGAGCATGAGGTCTTAGGTTCGATGCCCGAGTTGGGTAAAGTGTTGTTGGGTTTTTCCTTTTCTGAAACTTTTCAGTTGCTGCTTGGTGTCTAGATTTATGTCCGGTTGATGATAATCGGCTCACCCTCTACTACATGAGAGTTCATCACAACTGTCGAAATGTGGGTGTAGTATAGATGCACCTCTGCTTAACCTTTCAGTGAATACAGGCATGATGTTATGTATGTAACGTTCATTTAGTCGGATTGGAAATAAACATGAACAAAATTCATAGATAAAACCGCACTACAGCTAGAGGCACCCATGGCGTCGACCGCATGGATGTCGGGTATTATCCCATGGAAATCAGCTTCCAGGACAAAAAGCCTATGTTACACCTTATAACATCAGCCATCTTCCAATAAAAGTTCTGTCAAAATAGGCCTAGCCGATGCAAAGATGAGCCGGATTTTTTTTTTTGTTAAATACCGTTATACTTTCATATGTAACTAGCTTCTGCCCGCGACTTCGTCCGCGTCAAATTTTCGCTCCCCTTCCCGTGGCATCGAATTGCCTGCCAGTTTTCATCCATTTTTCATTTGCTGCTCCGCTCCTTTTGACCGTAGCGCGATTTTATATGACCTATAGCCTTCCTCAATAAATAGGCTACACAACACAAAAATATTTTTTCAATTCCGACCAGTAGTTCCTGAGATTAGCGCGTTCAATCAATCAAACAAACAAACAAACTCTTCAGTTTTATAATATTAGTATAGATAATATAATATAATGTAAAGTATAGATGCATTAAAAAAGCTGTTATTTTGACATTATAAACAGCCAATTCAATTGTATTTATTTACATACAGATCACAGTCCACCACTGTACCTACATGAGTAAGTATGACAACCTTCAGCAGTACACAACAGGTGCACACACGCAGTGACGCAAACAATCCGCGCACAAATAAAGAAAACAAACAGGCTTGTTCCGATGTGGGCGCACCGTGCTATGTCCACTGCGCTATGTCCACCGCTAGACACTGGACACTGGACACTGCACGTATGGACATGTACACTCGCTGTTGTTTATAATACTCATGTTTGTTGTGTGTGACTGATGACAGATGTCGCGAGTTTAAATAACAATCATATGAGTTCATCGGGAATGTGAATTGTTGACCTCTCGCGATTTATTTGCTTTTTAGAAGCTTTTATATACCTTGCGATGTTTGTATGCATGTGTGTTCGGCACAAATCTTGGAAGCTACATTAGAACCACTTCCCGATGTTTGATTGGGCTCAAATTTGGCGTACATATGTCTCTTTGGTGACGATACAATATTATACCATGGAGCTGTTCTGATGTTAGAGCTGGAAGAAGGCCATCATCATCATCTTTTCAACCGAAAGACTTCCACTGCTGGACATAGGCCTCCCCCAAGAACCGCCACTTCGACCGGTTCTGTGCTTCTCGCATCCAAAGGATTTCTGCGGCCTTCACCAGGTCATTGGTCCATCATGTGGGAGGCCTTCCAACGCAACGAAGAAGGCCATAGGAACTTCTTAACTAAACAAGATAAACCCATCGAGTTTGGGCTTATTTGTTTTGTTTTTGTTTGGATAAGCTATGCTATCAAAAGCTTGTGTTTTTTATTTAGTATTTTTTATAAGTGAAAACTTTTTTACTCAACGTCCACAGAGAACGTAATAGAATCGCGGTGGGACTTTTCCACGCAATGGATCTTCGACGTACTGCTTAGCACCGAGAGTCCAAAATCGACCTTCGTGTTTTTTTCCTCTCGCTGAGATCGAATATGTTGGATTCTCAATGTTCGGTTCAACAGCTACAGTTTAAAATCAATGCGCAATAACATCCCACCACGATGTTTTACCGCCGTGTGACTTAGACTCCATGAAATAATTTTAGTAGGGGAAAATCTTATGGGTTCTCATCAGCTACATGCTAATGTTTACTGCAGTATGTGTATGTCAGCCCGAGTCGCGGATTTGTTCGAAAGAGTGACCGTAGCCCTGACACAGGTCACACAGGCAACTGAAGGCACACGGGCGGGTTTTAGCTCGTAAAAGTCTGACATGCTCTCCCGCTCCGCCTAGAGCGGGCGACGTCACTTAATGAATTCCTACCCAAAAAAAAAAGTAAATCTGTATGTAGCTATGGGTATATCGTGTTATGCTTGTTGTTGCCAATACATGTAGAAATCAGACGAGAGGTAGTAATTTCAATTTACCAATTATGATGATAAATTTTATATGTTAATACAATCTTAGTGATTCGACAAAGCCGACATGTTCAACCAAATCACGTCGCAGAATGGCCATTGTCGTGGACACCAATGTTGTAAAAGACGAAAAAGTTTTTTGGTGTGAGCAGCATCCATCATCATATTTGACAGAGCTCTTTTTGAAGCATTTTCCATGCACGCTTAGAACCTATGGTCGAGACCCTCTTGCAGGTTACTTGTCTCATGTCCTAAGATCTCAATGATAGAAGATAAACCTTAGCCAATCTTTAGCTTGTGCTAGACGCATTGAAATATTAGGTAAATTATTCTGTTAGTTGAAATCTCAAGTGTTATAACCTTGACATTGCATGTTATGAGTCATAACTTATGACTATGACGCAGTAAATTGTCGTAGGGTGTCAATAATTTCCCTAAATGTACAACCAATCTGTTCAGTATGAAGCACACAATACTCTGATTTATATCTCCATTATTTCCACAGAATATCTGCAATGCTAGTAAAACAGCTAATCAGTAATAGGACACTACACAGCGCTACAGTGCCTACTACAATCACTGAACAACCCGGTCACGTCAACACGCGCAACAAATACGCGCGAATTTACTGCGTGCTGTGTGACGTCACGTGAGCGGAGCTAGGGGAAGAGGGACTATTGTCGGTAGTCCGTACAATTAGCTAAGTAGGTATAAATAAATATTTTATCTTTTAATGATCCCCGGTTATTACTATAATTTTATGAGCTTCTTTTTATTGTTGTAAGGCGTGAGCGGTCATTTCTCTACTATTAACACGCTAGTATTCGCTTGGTAGGTATCTATGTAACGAAATCTTTTTCACTCCGTTCAAAACGTCGCACAGTGTTTTATGAAGACCATTTTTCGGACATTGCTTTTTTATATAAAAAACTGATAGTTTAAGTTATTTAAATGCAATATTTCGTATCCCCATTTCACTAGTATGTTTAGTTTTCGAGATATAATTTTTTGAAAATCGTCTTTTTTTCAACCGGGTATTTAGAAAAAAAATCATATCTCTGAAACTAAATATGATACGCAATTGTGACCTTAGAAACATCGACGGTGTTGGGAATTGCATCCAACATACACGCAGACGGCACGCGCAGGCAACGTGACCGACCTACGCGTCATCGCCATCGGCGAGTGAGCAGCGCCCGGCTGTTGGTAATCGCATCAAACATTCACGCAGCCGGCACGCGCAGGCGACGTGACCGACCTACGCGTCATCACCATCGGCGAGTGAGCGGAGGTGCAGCGTGTGGCACCGGCGGACACTCGCTTCCACGGACTCCACCGCGACGGACGATATTCCCTTCCTATTAACTGTTTGTCCAGGAACGTTGTAATTGGAAAATAATCACGGCATTAAACCATTGCCTAAAATACAGTCCACTATTTTTACTGCTCCCCGCGCTAACATTGGTCCTTCAAGGATCTCGCCGGTATTTTTTCAAAAATTAACGGTCTCGGGCGAAAAACTTCAAACTCGAAGCTCTTCGGCTGCGGTCTTCAGCAGCACCAGTTCCTGCAGGAGTCGTCAATTTCCTGTCGAAGAAACTACGCATAGCTACCGCACACGCCTAGAGAAGAAGTCGTCTAGAGGTCGGCCGTACAACGGACTTTGGACCCGTCGAAAGTTCGAGTCATCGTCAAGGACAAGGAGGAACTTGAAGCATCATCGGTTATCCTGTGGATGGTTAAACATTTAGTGAGTTCGTTCCAATTTGTCCCTTATATCTTTTCCTATTCTTTATCATATCTCATTTTGAATAGCAATAATTGAGTGAGTGCTTTCCATTATTTCATAGCCTTGCATTTCCTAAAACTCACCTATTCTTCTTATAAAGCTACTATACAACCTTTAAATTACCCCATCTTGCTACGTTTAATCCGCTTCTTATCTATAACAGCTGATCGCTCGACGACATACCTGCGCGTCAGATGTTCCTTTGTTCGCATATTGAGTCATACCTACCTCATTAGCTAGCTACGCTATTTTCTTTCTTCGCATTTTGTAAACTGGTTTCTTATCTTTCGTTAATTTATTTGTGATCATCGCTTGTGTGCGCGTAGCTATGACTGACGAAAAAGTCGAAAAACTCGTTAAAAAACGCAGCTGTATGAAATCTAAGCTCACTATTTTTGCCAACTACCTTCACATGCTTGAAAGTTGCGACGAACTTAGCAGATTACAACTATTAGATTTAGAAACTAGATTTAATAAATTTGATAGCTTATATGTGGATTTCGACAAATTACAGTGTGACATCGAGATATTGTTGGAGAACCCCGATGACGAGAACAAGGAACGTGAGCAGTTTGAGAACCAGTATTATAAACTGGTGGCGACGGCGCGGAGTCTGCTCGGTGCTCGTCCCCCCCAGTCTGGCAGTCAGCAAGATGGTTACGTAACGGGTGACGAGGATGTACAGGCAGGTGGCTTTAAATCCAATTGTGTTAGGTTGCCAAAAATTAATTTACCAGTTTTTCATGGTCACTATCAACACTGGCTTGAGTTTAGAGACACTTATACTTCACTTATTCATTCACGAAAGGACATGGATAACGTTAATAAGTTGCACTACCTACGTGCTTCTCTTAAAGGTAGTGCGTTACTAGTTATAGATAATTTAGATTTTACAGCACGGAATTATGAGTCCGCTTGGAATTTATTGTGTGAAAGGTACGACAACAAAAGATTGCTCGTTAATAATCATGTTCGTGCATTGTTTAGCGTTGAATATATGCAGAATGAATCGTGTTCTGCTATTCGCAACCTTATTGATGTCACTAGTAAAAATCTTCGTGCCTTAACAACGTTAGGTCAGGACACTGAATTTAATTTACGAGATACCCTCATAATCCACATGATGTCCGAAAAACTTGACAGTGTCACACGTAGGGAATGGGAAGAACATCGAAACACGTTAAATAATCCACCCCCCTTAGATTTTTTTTTAAAGTTCTTGAGCAACAGAGCTGATTTATTAGAAACTTTGCAAGAACATAAAACAAATAACAATAAATTGCAACAGGCAGACACTTACAAACATAATTCTAACCTACTTACAGCTACAAAATCAGATCAAAAAATAAATGACAACAACCATAAGATTAAAAAACACAATAACAATAAAAAAATGTATACATGTCCTATGTGCACTCAGACTCATTTCTTATTCAATTGTGAGGCCTTTAGAGCCCTGTCTGTTGAAGCTCGTTTGCAAAAGGCCAAAGAGGCAAAGGTCTGTCTTAATTGTCTGCGACCGGGGACGTAGAATCAAGATGCAATCTTGTACCTTGCAAATATTGCAAAAAGAAGCACAGTACCCTGCTTCATTCACATGAGGCAGAAACAACTCATACTCCAGTTATTCCCGTCAACAACTTTGCCGGTTCGACTAATGTTCAGCAGTTTACTACTCCTCCGAATGTTTTGCTTTCCACAGCGATCGTGAGAGTGGTTGACAGCAAGGGCGACGTGCACACTGCCCGAGTACTGCTCGACAACGGTAGTACGAGCAACTTTGTAGATGAGTCACTATGCGGTAAGCTGGGTTTGTCGCGACGTAGTGCGAGCGCCACCGTGACAGGTATAAATAATAATACTTCTTATTGTACACAGTCTTGCAACCTTACTATTATGTCCCACTATAATGACGACTATAAACTTACTATAGACTGTCATATTTTGCCTCAGATCACTAGAGCTTTGCCGTCTTCATTCATAGACATATATAATATCCCTATTCCATTGGGAATAAGTCTAGCTGACCCAACATTTAATATACCGTCAGCTATTGATATCCTTGTTGGAGCCGAAGTATTTTGGTCCGTCTTATGTAATAATTCTATAGACTTAGGTAAAAATCAGCCTAAGTTATATGAAACGAAACTGGGTTGGTTAGTGTCAGGGTACATTGCCCGTCATAAGTCACACTCTTCTTCTCCCGTTTGTCATTTTTTAAATGAGAACGCCGACCCAGACTTATCTCGTTTTTGGGAATTAGATACCATTGCAGCCAAGCACTCCTTATCTCCTGAAGAGCGTGCCTGTGAGCAGAGCTTTAAGAAACATACCACTCGTAAAGACGACGGACGCTTTGTTGTAACCATGCCACTGAAGAAATGTCCTTCAGTCTTAGGCGATTCCTTTTCAAAGGCAAAGTGTCGGTTCATGACATTAGAGCGGAGGTTTCTTAGAGACGCTGTCTTCAAAAGCAGGTACGTTGAGTTCATGCAAGAGTATGAACGCCTTGGTCACATGACTGAAGATAAGGAGTCTTCGCCGGGCTGTCTTCAGAAAAACAGCTATTTTTTACCACATCACGGCGTCATACGTGAGTCAAGCACAACTACCAAGCTTCGTACAGTTTTTGATGCATCGGCCACCACTAGTACTGGTGTGTCACTAAATGATATCCAAATGGTTGATCCGACTGTACAAGAAGATATTATTTCGATACTGCTACGCTTTCGCCAGCATAAATATGTTGTAACTGGTGACGTAGAGAAAATGTACAGAGCGATTGAACTTCATCCTTCTCAACGCTCACTACAAAAGATTATCTTCCGCTCTGATTCCGAAGAGCCTTTAAAAACCTACACCCTCAACACAGTGACTTATGGCACGGCAAGTGCGCCTTACTTAGCCACCAAATGTTTGGTTAGTTTAGCATCCAGCGCCCCTGATGATGACGTCAAACAATCAATTCAAAGAGACTTTTATGTTGACGATTATCTAGGAGGCTCTGATTCTATAAATAAAACAATCGATATTGCTCAGGGAGTCATATCTACTTTAAAATCAGCCCAATTAAATTTAAGAAAATTTAAATCAAATAATAAATTTATTTTAAAGCAAATTTCGTCCTCTTATAATAATATAGATGACAATATTTTAGATTTTTCACAAACAAACATGGATGTCTCATCAAAAACTCTTGGTCTGAACTGGATTTGTGATTCGGACACTTTGTCGTTTTCAATTAATATAAAGTTAAATAAAAAAGTTACAAAACGACATATACTTTCCATTATAAGTCAGATCTTTGACCCATTGGGACTCGTCGGCCCATGTATTGTTGAAGCCAAACTCATTATGCAGAGATTGTGGATCAATCAATACTCATGGGATGATGAGGTCTCACAAGACACCAAACATTCATGGTTTGCATTTGCTGACACTTTACCTCTTCTGAATCACTTAAGAATTCCTCGATGGGTTCTTAGTGACAGCTCAGGAATTCATGAAATTCATGTTTTTTCAGATGCTTCAGAGCGAGCGTACGGCGCTTGTCTGTACATTCGTTCTGTGGATCAATCAGGTTTAGTAAAAACACACCTCTTAACCTCTAAAAGTAGGGTAGCGCCGATAAAGCCTACGACGATACCTCGTCTGGAGCTTTGCGGAGCCTTGTTGGCTGCAAGGTTGTGTACAAAAGTATTAACCTCTCTTACTCTAAAGGTAAGCAAATGTAGATTTTGGTGTGACTCTACTATAGTTCTAGGGTGGTTATCTACACCCCCACTGCAACTAAAGAATTTTGTTCGGAACCGAATCCACGAAATTCAAGAGAGCACAGAGGGTCACGTATGGGGCTACGTACCGTCGAAGGACAACCCGGTGGATCTTGTTTCCCGTGGGCTGAAGGCTGATTCCATCAGTGGTTCATCGTTGTGGTGGTCTGGTCCCACTTTCTTAGAGAAAGATGAACGTGAATGGCCAAGAATGCCCAATCACAACGAGAAACACGATCTACCAGAATTGGTTTCTTGTTCTGTCGTAGTAACTAACAGTATTTCTAATGTAGATTCGATAAGTAGTTTGATTAACAATAGATCTAATATAATTCATTTACAAAGATCAATAGCATATTTACAAAGGTTTATACACAATTGTCGTAACAAAACCAACAAACGTACTGGTCCAATTTCAGTTGTCGAACTTAAAAATTCTTTAAATTTAATATTGCACAAAGTTCAGTTGGAAATGTTTCCTGACGAATATGCTATTCTTAAAACGGCGAAAGCACTGTATAAAAAGAATAGACTTAGTTCCTTGTCCCCATTTCTAGACCCCAATAACCTATTACGTGTCGGTGGCAGATTAGACAATTCCCCATACGTGTACGATACAAAGCATCCTCTCTTATTGTGTAGTAAACATCATTTTACTAAGATACTCTTTGAGCATCTACACTTAATTTATTTACATGCTGGTCCCCAGCTCTTATTAGCGAACGCTAGGCAAACTTATTGGCCCTTGGGCGGCAGAAGCTTAGCTAAAGCCATTGTAAATAAGTGTGTCCGATGTTGTCGGTACAAGGCGGAATCAGTGCAACCCATTATGGGACAGTTACCGACAACTCGAACTGAGTTAGAGTACCCTTTCTTACATTGTAGTGTTGATTACGCAGGGCCAGTGATGATCGCAGACAGGAAAGGCAGAGGTTGCAGACTTATTAAATCATTTTTGGCAATCTTCATCTGTAACTCGACAAAAGCCTGTCATATCGAGCTCGTTACTGCACTATCTAGTGAAGCCTATTTAGCCGCTCTTAACCGTTTTGTGTCACGTCGGGGGAAACCGCAAAGTATTACGTCCGATAACGGCACCAACTTTGTCGGCACTTACAATGAGCTATCAAAGTTTCTTGTACAATCAGACCTTGAGGGTCATATAGCTCAAGAAGGTATAGAATTTAAATTCGTACCTGCATATAGTCCCCACTTTAACGGCTTAGCCGAGGCAGCTGTTCGTTCCACAAAACACCATCTTAAAAGGTTATTGCAATCCACTCATCTCACCTACGAGGAAATGGCTACGTGCCTCACGCAAATAGAAGCTATTTTGAACTCCCGTCCTATTACTCCTCTTTCCTCAGAACCCCTTGACTTTTCCGCTCTGACACCTTCTCATTTCCTAATTGGACGGCCACTTAATGCTATACCTCATCCACAGGTCTCTGATTGCAATATTAATCGCCTGGAGCGCTTCAAGAGAATAGAGCACATAAAGCAGCACTTCTGGCAGCGTTTCTCACTTGAATACGTAGCTCTACTGCAGCAGAAGGTGAAGTGGCGCTCCTCGAAGACAGAGCTGAAGTTAGGCTCTCTCGTCGTCATAAAAGATAGAGCTCTTCCTCCTTTACTTTGGTCTTTGGGAAGGGTCACAAAGGTTTACCCTGGCAGCGACGACATAGCAAGAGTTGCAGAGGTAAAGACAAGGAGGGGCACCATAAGGAGGGCTTTCAATAATATTTGCCCCCTTCCAGACTTTTGAAGCCTTCACTTCAACCCGGGCAGCATGTTGGGAATTGCATCCAACATACACGCAGACGGCACGCGCAGGCAACGTGACCGACCTACGCGTCATCGCCATCGGCGAGTGAGCAGCGCCCGGCTGTTGGTAATCGCATCAAACATTCACGCAGCCGGCACGCGCAGGCGACGTGACCGACCTACGCGTCATCACCATCGGCGAGTGAGCGGAGGTGCAGCGTGTGGCACCGGCGGACACTCGCTTCCACGGACTCCACCGCGACGGACGATATTCCCTTCCTATTAACTGTTTGTCCGGGAACGTTGTAATTGGAAAATAATCACGGCATTAAACCATTGCCTAAAATACAGTCCACTATTTTTATTGCTCCCCGCGCTAACAGACGGCGTTTTTTATCTTGCATATTTTATAGTAAAAATAAATCTCAGAACTTCATTAGATTCAGACTTATACGAGGTTTTTTGTTTTTCGTTTTTATTTTTTTTCTCGGTAATTCCAGCGTATATGGAAAAGTTATTTATACTAAAATTATGTCCTTTATCTTTCCTACATACCACAAAAATAACACATCCTAATTACGTGGAATCTAGAAGTTATTCCAAATTAACTGTTTTTGCTAGGGTTGTCACTTTCGAATCTGAATTTTGATGACTCAGTTTTTATTTAATGGGACGTATTGGTTATTAAAATTTCGACTATTAAACCTAGGAACTTTGTTATATCCAGACTTATAAAAGGTTTTTAGTTTTTATTAATTTTGTTCTCGATAATTCCGTATTATTGGGATAAGTTATTTATACTGAAACTAGCACTTTGCCAGCAACTTCATTCGCGCTTGTTTTTATAAAAACTTTAACACCCTTTAAAACTGTATTTTGACGGTAGTTTTGAAAAACGAATAACGGGCCGATTCTGTTGTCACAAAATTCTCTAAACTAAACTAAAAATCACTTAAATTTGGTTTATCCCTGTCAACCGACGATTTCCTATTCTAAAATAAACTAAAGTCAACTTAACTATACTTTAGTTTGACAGCACTAAGATTGCACTGAATTATTTATTAGTTTAGTGAAAATATTAATTTTGCTATTCTGAGTTTGCTGGTTTTCACCAAAAATTTTTACTATAATAATTTATTTTAACTAAATCTGACTATTTTTAATAGCGATTAAAAAGGTGTGCAATAAAACTAGTGATCATGAACTAAAATTCACACTAACGCCTCACCTTCACGCGCAAAGACAGTACTGTATTTTTTGTTTTCCTTTTCTTTTGCTTATGTCTCAAAAATGGCGTGTCCTATCGCAAAAATAATGACATTTTCGACCCCCTATGTGATACACATATAAATCTCAACATGGGGGTAATATATTTTTATATTTTTAAAACAAAAAGTGAAAAATACCATATAGAACACGTCCAGGCTGCCCTCTTGCGCGCGCCTTCGTCTCTCAAAAAATTCATTGCGTAGCGCACACAACTAACACGTTGCGAAGCCAAAAGAAAAAAAAATACCACGTTAAGTCACGATTGTCAACTTCGATTTTCATCATCATCATCATCATTTCAGCCGTAAGACGTCCACTGCTGGACTTAGGCCTCCCCCAATTTGGGGAGCTTTGCCATAATCGCTTGGCAGGCGGGTTGGCGATCGCAGTAGGGTGGTAAAATGCAACTTTGATTTTAGTTGTGTCAAAATAATTTTTAAATTTAGGGATTTTTTTCTTCCAGAATAGCGTTACAATTCTCATAGCCAAAAGTAATGAATTTTAGAGATAGTTTAGTTAGTTTAGTTCGGTGTACAACAGAATCGGCACCAATGACAATCTTTATTTTGATAAGAATTTGTGCTAAAAATAAGTTTTAAGTTTTTTAACCTAAGAAATAAGATTCCTCCATACAATCTTTAAAAACCCCTAAATTGTTCTATCGGAGGTAGTTCAAAATCAAAAATGACATTAAACTGTAAATGTGCCCTGCCCACTGCCTGTTAAGTTTGGCGATTCTTCTGACTGTGTGGATAACTTTGTTTTAAATATAGAGATAACTTCAGATCCGGATATGAACTAATATAATATGATCGCGTGACAACCCTAACGACGTAGAATACGGATCAAACTTAAAAATGTTGTGGTTTCTAGATTCCACGCAATTAGGATGTGTTATTTTTATGGTATGTAGGGAAAATAAAAGGCATGATTTTAATATAAATAACTTTTCCAAATACGACGGAATTACCGAGAAAAAAAAATAAAAACGAAAAACGAAAAACCTCGTATAAGTCTGAATCTAACGAAGGTCCGAGATTTATTTGTACTTTGAAATATGCAACATAAAAAACGCCGTCGATGATTCTAAGGCCACGATTGCGTATCATATTTAGTTTCAGAGATATGTTTTTTTTTTTCTAAATGGTTGGTTGAAAAAAAGACGATTTTCAAAAAATTATATCTCGAAAACTAAACATACTAGTGAAACGGGGATACGAAATATTGCATTGAAATGACTTAAACTACCAGTTTTTAATATAAAAAAGCAATGTCCGAAAAATCGTGTTCATAAAACACTGTGCGTCGGGTTAATTTGAAACTTTTCACACTTATCTAGGACCGATGACAATACAATAATTTTATAACTTTGCACCATTATCTTGGACAGGAAAAGAGGCAAAAGAAAAATCCACTTTCATCAAAACCGAACCGTGCTTCTTCTTCTTCTTTGCCCTCGCCTTTTCCCGTTACGCGGGGTCGGCTTTCTTAATCATGCCGCGCCATTCATTTCGGTGGTAAGCATCGCCATCTATAAGACCAAGGTTTTGCATGTCCTTCCGGACATTTGTTATCCAGGTAGTTTGCGGCCTACCTCTCTCTCTCTCTTCTTTTTAGCCATGGAAAGGCACTTTTTCACAATATGATCATCGGGTATGCGCATAACATGTCCGTACTACCTTAGCCTGCCGAACCGAACCGTGCTTGGTATCAATAAACAAATACCTATCTCAAAAAGCACGCCACGCGTTTATCCTTTATTTTCTACTTTGTCATTTTTTAAGTATATTTTTTTTAGTAGTAAGATGCAGATTTTAATTATAGCGGCAGTTAAAAAATACTGTTTTTTTTATAAACCTGAAAAGGCTTTTAGTAACTGGAAAAAGGTAAATAATTCACAATTCACAGGCCAGTGGAAAACGAAATTAACGAGATCCCAACGGTCCCAAATGAACGGTAAATAATATCGCATCAATGATCAAAGGTGGTGAAATTGATACACGATACGTATCGGTATCCTACACGATGCTAATGATGATATGCAAAAAGGTCATTGATCAGTTGTGTAGTTCACGTGACCTTTTGCGAAATATTTTGTTAATAAATAATTTATTCATAATATGAATATTAGGAAGGTGGAGGACAGGGTGTTGTTGGTATGTCCGCAGTGGACTACGATAGGCTGAGTTGATATTGATTATGAATATAAGTTTATTTTATTTTAAAGTATAAGTGCTGTTTGTTGTGTTTATATTGTTTACTAGCTGACCCAGCGAACTTCGTACCGCCTCAGAATCAATAAATGTTGTGTTAACTTATCAGATCCCACCAACACAAAGCATAGAGCACCAAGTACCATAAACCCATGTTAGACCAAGTTATGACAAACTGGTACTTTGAAGGCAAAAAGCGTTTTCTAGCTACCACACACCCATGATAGATGAGCTCCTACCAAATTATGCCAACCTAGTACTTCCAAGACATAAAGCGTTTTCTAGCTACCACACAACCATGTTAGGTGAGCTCCTACCAAGTTATGCCAACCTGGTACTTCGAAGACATAAAGCGTTTTCTAGCTACCACACACCCATGTTAGTTGAGCTCCTATCAAGTTATGCCAACCTGGTACTTCGAAGAAATAAAGCGTTTTCTAGCTATCACACACCCACCCACGTTAGGTGAGCTGCTACCAAGTTATGCCAACCTGGTACTTCGAAGACATAAAGCGTGTTCTAGCTACCACACACCCATGTTAGTTGAGCTCCTACCAAGTTATGCCAACCTGGTACTTCGAAGACATAAAGCATCCCACGCGCACCCATGTTAGGTGACTTTGTATTCTTAAATAAGTGTCCATAAATTTTCTAATTTTTCGCGCAATTATTAAAAATTTTTCTTTCATAAGAACCTTCTCCTGACAATAACAAACACAACAACAACAAAAAAAGTGAAATCGGTCCAGCCGTTCACGCGTGATGGCGTGACCAAGGGAAATATGGATTCATTTTTATATATATAGATTAGAATATAAGTATTAGGTTGTATAACATGTTGATTGTGGGTACTAAAATAGATCCCTGGGTCGAACAAAATGTTATGAAGTTTGTATATTAGGGAAATAAACGAATTTGAATTTTGGAAATTTTCAGGTAGTAGTAGCCTGGATTTGTGCCTGGTTGATGGCAATAATAATAAATTGCCAAAAATTTTACAGAATGTCGTGAAATTGGAGACGCGTATGTCCAGCAGTGGACTGCTATAGGCTGATGATGATGATGATGATGGCAATAAGCTGGCCCTATATTACGTGGGAAATAAACATAACTGGTGAACTGTGGATGTACTATCTATAGATATACCTACCCAACTCTTCAGGAAATAAAGAGTTGTAAAAATATAAGGTGTATCTATTCATACATGAAATATTTTAAGAGGTACACCTGTAGGTGGTAAGGAAGATACAGCAACGGAAAAAAAATTTTCATTTTTTTTTTTTCAAAATTTAATATTCATAAATTATTTGACGCACATAAGAAATACTGGCTCCTTTATATTTTTTACGGCCCGAGACACCGCGGCCATGCTCGTGCCGTCCGATTGCCGCCCTCGCACCATCAGGCGGGCCATTCATAGAATTTGGAGTAAAGCTTTTATGCAAAATGTCTCAAGCAGTTTTAAAATTATAATAATTACGAAAATTCAAAAACGCTTAGATAAAAAAAATCTTTTTGCTTCTATAGCTTCTTTACCACCTACAGGTGTATCTCTTAAAATATTTCGTGTATGAATAGATACACCTTATATATATAAATTTAAAAAATCCCAACAGTAAATCAATAAAACGGCAGGTCAACATTAATGCACGTCCCTTTTAAAAAAGTGCGCAATGAACTCGCGTCGTTGATCAAACGATACATATCGGTGACGCCAAGCCTTTGAATAAACATTATCTTATATGGGAAATGTTACTACACAAACAAGCGATACATTTTGTGCTACATAACCTAACGTAACGTCACGCTTGTATTCAACGAAAGGTTAGGCAGAGGCACATATAGAACTCCTACATTTCACCAGTTATGATTAAGTCCCATGTATAGGGGCGAGCTTATTGTGGATCTCTGGGCACAAATCAAGACATTAGGCTGCTACTGAGACATTCTAGGTGAAAAACTTAATAACACTACCCGACCCGCGAATCGAACCCAGGATCTCATGCTCAGCAGTAGCGCTGTATTTAGTACTAGCTACACAAAATAGGTGTATCTGGTATTTTTAAAACAGTATAGTTCAGATGATATTTAATTTTCTGGAATTAAACTTGCCGGAAAGAAAAAAACAAATTACACTGTGTAGTCGTGAAAACTAACCACGCAGTACAACGGTTTTTACTTTAAAAGAATATAGTTTACATGATGGAAACCATCTGCCGTCTTCGCCTAGTAAAGCAAATAATGGTTCATTAATTATTCCGGAATAACGTAGCACACAGACCTACTAGTGATAGACATAGTAAACTCATTTCACTCATTGCACTTCTACAGCCTTATTCATAAAAATCTCGCTAATCACTGATTAGCCACTGTTTAGTTAAGCAAATGGTTAGCTCTTAAGTAATGATTAACTTTTCTTTATTCATAAGCGCTAGTTAGCAGATGATTAGTTACGACACGAAATAGAGGGGAAATTATGCGTGCACCACAGATTATAATCAATATAGTTGACTAAAAAACCGAATTAAAAGTATAAAGTTGTCATAACCACGATATTTGTATCTGTGGTGCCTTTGACAGACCAAAGTCAACAATGTCATCGGATATTTCAATTTGAATAAAATAATTTAATATGTTTATATCATAATTATTTCATTGTTTTTGCGATGGTAGCAATACAATATAATTAGCTCTAATAGCTGGAGCCTACAGGTATTTATTTCTGATTTTATATCCTTAAACTGACTAAATTAATGTTAAAAAGCCGTAGCCTATAATAGCTATGTATTTGCATGTCCCCCCCTAAGCTTGTTTACATGAATATACTCTTTTAAATACACATAGGTACTTGTGTCTATTCTATATATCTTCCTATTGCTTATGTACTGGGGTGTCAGAGTATTTTAATAAAATTAAAAAATCTTATTTACAGTTGAAAGTTTGACGAAGCACCAATACTATATAACCTCGGAAAGACGGCGAGGGCGCAGAGGCATGCTCTGTACGTGAATAAGATGAAGAATGAGAGTGCCATGAGAAAAGAATAGCACCCCTATAAATGATAAGGAGGAAGAATAATTGGAAATCAAAAATACGAATTTATAACAAAAATGTAGCTTTATTAAAATAAACGTAATTGTTGCTTGGCTAACTAACATGGCTACTCTGCATTTCATTTCGTAGGCGATCAAGTACGGTGTCATCCAACATATGATTACGCTGGATGACCCGCACCTGATCCGATAGTCGTTGGGTTGAAACATTGTCAGTTGGCTCAAGCGCCTGAAAAAGAAAGAGCATTTGAACATGGTACGCGGTCAAATTGTTTCCCCCCTCTGTAGCCCCATAGTATGAGCGCATGACATACTTATTGATGGATCTTGTCCATCTCATGCGCTGGCCAACACTAGCAAAACACAGAAATGTGTGGAAAAGGGAGAGGGAGGCCTTTTCCCTGCAGTGGGACAATATAGGCTAGTTATATTAGATAGATAGCATTGTTGCTTATGAAATGTCTCATGTTATTTGAGCAAGACTGCCACAACATGGCTTTTCTTCAGTTCTGTGCCTTGGAACTGGCGTCAAAGAATGTGAGGGGCCTAAAACCTACTGAGCCTCCTCCTGTTTGAGCTTTCCCTAAAAATCCATTATCACGTTTACTTCGCATAAGGAATATGCACCTAATATGGAATTATTCTCATCGCAGATCTAAACAAGCCTTGAAGGTCTTCCTCCGTCTATTTCCCGTCGGCGCGTAGCGTTTCAAACCTATTTAATTCTCCTGTACTATTCCGAAATCCTGTAAATATTGTTAAAATCAATATTTAATAAGGCACAATTAGATATTAGGAACAAAATAACCTTGAAGCACACAATAATCCTATTGAACCGATCAGCTGATTCAAATAAAATCCGCCATCTTGCCTCTTAGCATCCTCTTAACAAGCTACCAGTGGTGTTTAATTTTGACAGCTTTTAATGAAATGGTTAGCGACTACTTAGCGCTAAATAGCGTTTATGAATAAGAATTTCACTAATCAGTTGCTTAGCAATTGATTAAAATTTAAGAGTCGTTTATGAATAAGACTGTTAGTGTCGAATTAACAAAAAACCTTGTCACATGGGGAACATACATATGACAGTTGTTAAGGAGATTTCAATAAACATAATAAATTATTCCACCGTTCCAAAACTAGTGTCATCTACCCTGCTTAGGCCGGCTCCACACATACGCGATATTTGCTCGCGTGTTTAGAGTGCGTAAATCGTTAATAATGCGCTACTGAACAGAACATCCCACTATTTTGAGAGTGGATTGCCTTTTATTGATCGAACGTAACTACTTTTGCATTGAATCATTTTCGTCGTTTGACACGCTTTATTTAACGTCAAATAAAAAAGGCACTGAAATAAAGCAATTAATAATATTTCTACATATGTCAGCACCATGCATCTATCTTGTAATAAATTTATCTGTCATGACTTAATTTTTTTATTTTGTTTGTGATAATACGAAAAAAAAATTGGCGCTTCGTTTTCAAGTATATTTTAATTTATGTTAAATATTGTAAAACATTTTATAAGAGTAACGTTGTAGTTTCTTGCCCATTCTTCTCCATACTAAAATTCCTCTTGGAAGGGGCGTGATGTTCAAAAGTACCTATAATGTGTCTTTTTTAAAAATAAATGCTTTGACTTTGACATATTTAGGGTTAAACTATGTAAAATCGCCACATATCTTTTTAAATCCGTGGTAGTTAATTTATGATGTACGTGTTATCTTTATTTCAAACACGATAGCGTTCAAACTCAGCACTTCATTGCTAATATAATTTGTATGCCCTACACCCGCGCGTCCAAACGTCCGCGTGACCGCGCGACCGCCACGGCCCGGTTCACACAGCCGCGTTAGTGTATACTAGGGCTGGCAAGCCTAATATATTTTACAGAAGATATAGCCCTGTCATTAATATACAACTAAAAATTGCCTGTACGCTAAACATTTTAGCTTTTGTCTGGACGCATCCACAAATTTTTATGTCTTTCATAAATCCTAAAATAAAATATTAATAAAAAATACACCTATTACAAGGTGACTCTGAAAACAATCGAAAAAATTTAAGGAGCTCTTCTACCCATCAAAATTATCAACTTTTTATATGGGAACAACTTTTTGTGTAGTCGAAATTGTTCCTATACTAAAAGTTGTTCATGTTGAAGGGTAGAAGGACTCCCTTAAATTTTGTCGATTGTTTTTAAAGTCACTAGGTATACTAACCTGCTGTGCTTGTTGTTTCCCACGTGACTGTGTATTGTACTGGCCTTATAACTTAAATGAAACTAGAAGTCAAGGTTGTATTGAATAAATTCTTGACATACATAAGTAGGATTGTGTACTCATTAGCGAGCTGGTAACATTATGACTCTCGCTTGACACTAACCGAGGCAGTTTACCTCGTGGTTGCCTTGTCGAATAGATGTGTCACTGATATGATGTTGAACTCCTATAGAGGATAGAACTAACTATTTTTATCTAAAAAGAGCATAGAGCTAAGACTGATTTCAGTTAAGAAATTACCATTATCGTGAACATATTCTTAACTCTCCTCAGACTCCCTACAACATTTATGTACAGACCCTAGCAAACAAAGTTACTACAAACTGTCAAATTTCTTTTATAATTTTCAACTTTATCGCTAATATATTAGGTTCAAGATTGATTGAAAAAATTTGACAGTTACAAGTAACTTGATGTGCTCGCGTCTGTACATCAGCAGCCTATAACGTCCCACTGCTGGGACACAGGCCTCCTCTCGGTGAGAAGGAGCGGGCCATAATCCACCACGTGGGCCCAGTGCGGGTTGGAGATGTCACATGTCTTCGAATTTTTAGTTCTAAGACATGCCGGTTTCTTCACGATGTTTTCCTTCACCGTTTTGAGAGCAGTGGTGATGTAATCATTTACACAAAGTAACGGGCCTGCTTGGGTTCGAACTTACGACCTCGTAAGTCACGGTCGTTACCACTGGGCCACCACTGCTCTCCACTGGTGTCGCCGACTCGGCTGGCGTCTGCATTTTGTCTCAAAGTAATTACTTTGTCTAATTTAAACGGTGCAATTTTGCAATGTTCAATATAAGTTGGCAGCCCTACGTGTACCATACCATACAAATGGAATAGATAATTTTGTTTGTTAGATTTTCACAATAAATGTTTAGTTTTGCAGTGTCAATAATTTTGCAATAATAATTGAATGGGTTTGTGTTCGTCTGTTTGTATTTTCAATTGATTGTCCACAGTTCAATTGTAAGGGATTTTGTAATTAGTTCATTGGTTTCTGATGAGCTTGATTGGATCTGATTTGTTTTGACAAATATTATTGGATTGTTGACAGGACAATAGAATTTGGTTTAAGTAATCAAAAAAATATCTACCATTGAAAAACGAATGGTACTATTTAAAAGCCATTTTACATTTTTGCTCGAATATCTAAGATTTTAGTCGCCTTATTTACCACTCATCTTATCACTAAAAATACTCTGGCATTGACGAATACATGTAAAAAATAGATCAATCTTTTGTTTTGTCACTTTTAGTAGCAAATTTACAAAAACTTATTTGTTTACTTTGTAGCAATTAATCTCCCATAACTAGTTTTCTTAAAAATCAGCGCAGTCAATTTCAGACTCTTATTTCTATCATTGTTCGCTGCCAGGCCAGACCCCTACCATAGGATTTAAATATTATGTGGAAGCGCGATAATCGTGGGCCCTGGGTCAAGAAGTGGCGAGCGAAACTGTCCGCCGTGTGCGGAGCCGAACAATGATATAAGTACAATTACAATACAACAAACAAAAGAACTTACCTGGTGGCAGACGAACACTGCTTCTGGGGCCTACCTGGATTTATGTATGTAAGTGAGTGTGTATTGTATTGTGTTGTGACGTTATGAGTATCTCCAGGTTACAACACGGCCGCTGCAACACGCCTGGCTACCAGGACATGCGGTCTTCAAACACTTAACCTCAAAGTTCTTCAATTTCAAACTAAACCCGTATTATTTCACCAAATGGGGTTATTAACACAAAACAATTGGGTCATGACTTATTGTCCACAAAACGACCGGTTCTAAGAGATTAATTTAACAAAAGGGTCGCGGAATACAAGCGGCGACGCACGTTTTTTCCCCAGCTCAAAAACCCAAGAGAAGTGTCAAAGTCAAACTTGACAAGTCAGATGTCACTCCGTTCGGGCGCGTTCCGAAGGCGCATAGAGTAACCAATTTAACGGGACGGAACAATCATTAATATGTAGAAATTTGAGTAAAAAAATACAAAAATCATCAGACATATAATCTAGTTGTTACATTTAGTACTAGAATATTGATTTTTAATAATATTAATTAGTAAAAAAATTAAGTCTTATGGCAATTTTTACGATTTATTCGCAATTTTATCCCATTTATTTGGTTTGAATAAAGGATAATTACATAAAAAAATCATGTCAATATAAAGTATGCTCTATAATAAATCGAATTCTCAAGTTTTATTTAAATCCGTTTATTTAATTACATATAATATCGTTTTTGAAATCACTCTAAAATATAATAAATTACGATGCACAAGCGGGCAGCGTTTAGTACGGCGCAAGCGCCCAACGAGGAAGGACCTGTGCCACTTTTTCCCGCGTCTCAGTTTTCGGGTACTTGTATCGTGAACGCAAAAATATACTACGACTACAACATTTTGCTACTTTTCACATTTTATTTTTTTGTATAAGATAAGAGTTTCGTTTATTATCAAGTAAAGCATTATTTTAATAGATTGTAGAAAATTTTTGACTAAAATAGTTTATTTTAACTAAATCTGACTATTTTTAATGTGGATTAAAAAGGTGTGGAATAAAAATAGTGGTCATGAACAAAAATCCACACCAACGCCTCGCCTCACGTGCAAAAACATTACTGTATTTTTTTTTCGTTTGCTTATATCTCAAAAATAGCGTGTCCTATCGCATAAATAATTAAATTTTCGACCCCTTTTATAAAACCCCACACATATAAATCTCAAAACGTGGGTAATATTTTTTTATATTTTTCAAACAAACAATGAAAAATTCCATATAAATCATGTCCAGGCTGCCCCCTTGCGTGCGCCTTCGTCTCTCAACAAGTTCATTGCTTAGCGCACACTAGTACCAAGAGAAAAGCCAAAAGAAAAAAATACCACGTTGAGTCGCGATTGTCAAATTTGATTTTAGTCGTGTCAAAATAATTTTTAAACTTAGAGATTATTTCTTGCAGAATAGTGTAACAATTCTCATAGCTAAGTAAGGAATTTTAGAGATAGTTTAGTTAGTTTAGTTTGGTGTACAACAGAATCGGCACCAATTTGTAAATGTTTTAATTTTTTATTATTATTGTATACTTTACATAACATTTATTTGTATTTTTATAAGTCTTGAAATCTTTATTAGACTGGATAAATAAAAGTAAGTGTTTTCATAAATCTCTAAATACCGCATTATAATTCCAACAGCTCAAAATTGTTTAGACCGGCTCGACACCCGCGTTACACTGTTTGTATTGTGCATGTGTGGATAGCTACGCACACATACATAAGGTTGCCGTCTTTTACCTAAACTCGAGCGTTCAAATTTTGTGAGATGGCTCTTAAAACCAAATCTGTTACATTTGAGCATAAAAATATAGTAACAGTAAAGGCATTCAGACAGGTGCGTCGTGACAGCGCGACGCGACATTTGTAGGACAATTTCCATGAAGTTTTCATATAAATTGTTCTATGAGAGTCGCGTCACGCCTGTTTGTGGGAGCCTTAATAGTCAATTTATTTGTCACAAAATTGTTTAAGAGATGTTATACCTATTATTTGTTAAGTTCATAATATTCTGCCATTTCCGGCATACTCTCCAAAATATTTTTTTAGGTTTTTGGTTAGTTTTTTATATATATAGCTTAGGTAAGTATGGGTGTTTACATCTTAGGATAGCAATATAAGTACATAGATATTTACGTTGTTCGCTGCCAGGCCAGGCCTCACCATAGAATTTCAATAGCGCAGTGGAAGTTATGATGGTGGGGCTCTGGAGACAAGAGTGGCTAGCGAACTTGTCCGCCGTGCGCGGAGCTAATCTATATAAGTTAAACAAAAGACTCACCTCATGGTTGAAGATCACTGCTTCTGGGCCCTACCTGGATTTATGTATGTAAGTGAGTGTGTATTGTATTGTGTTGTGACGTTATGACTATTCTCCAGGATACCACACGGCCGCTGCAACACGCCTGAGATTTTCTCCAACATGCGACTCCAATCACTATCACATTAACCTCAAAGTTTTCAACTACAGTTCAAACTAAACCCGTATTATTCCGTCAAATGGGGTTATTAAACACAAAACAATTGGGTCATGACTTATTGTCCACAAAAACGACCGATTCTCAGGGATTAATTTACAAAACCTCGCGGAAGCAACAATCTATCCGACGCTTTCAAAGACCCAAACTAAAAGGGGCCAGTGTCAAACTGACAATGACAGATGTCACTCCGTTTCACGTCATGGTGCGTTCACGGAGTAACCAATTTAAACGGGACGGAACATACGTTCAAGACTTAACTCAAAGAAGCGATCCTCATAGATTTAGTTATTTATTAGATCTATTTTAAAGAATACATCTCTGCATCCCCATTCCCTTAGTTATCGTAAAGCCTCCAAAAAGTAAAAAAATAAAAAAAGAGGATAGCATCACAAATTACCAGGAACCACACTTGTAATCCCATTCACTCTTAATAAAAATAAACGTTAACAAAAAGCTGTTTAAGTATTAATTAATTACTTAACATTCAAAGTGCGGCGCTTCGTATTAACAAAATGTTCTTTTTCAGATCTTCCTCTATAGCTGACTCACTCTCGCGTATAGTATTTGCGTATGTTAGACAAGGAGAGAGATACAACAGCGGCCCGTCAATTACTTGACGACACTCGATTGGCTTTTGTCTCGCGAGTCGCGCCTACAGATGATACACGGTACAAAAATTGGAGAATTCATTACATTATTGCAAGTTGCGTAAACAAGGTAACCGACTTAGTAATAGAGAATATGATTGGGATTCAAAATAATTTCATGAATTAAATACACATGAATTTAAAAAAAATCTTTATATTTCAAATTTTTGATGCATTACTTATTTTACATTTTTTATTTTATGTTACCTACGTTTATCTGGTGGAAAAGAACGCAAGCTCGACTTTGAAAATGCCAGGAATGACCGAAAGAGCCATGTGAATGAATATATTTTCTTCACGCTTCACCCTCAAGTGGCAGAGGGCATTGTGCAACAATATGCCACCAAGAAAATTCCAAATAACGCTAACAAAAAATAACCCACAAAATGTATCTCAACTTTCAGAACGTGTAACACCGAGCATCCGACAATTTAATTGGTCGCCATCCGTCATGGTCGCAAATTGGTCGCGCTGTGTTTAGTGGACGCGGCGCGGCCAGCGGGCGCGGCACTACGGTGAAAGAGTAGTGTGGGTACCTTCTATCTTTGCTATATTGCATGTTAAGAAGCATGCCCCAAGGTACCCCTCGAAATACAAATCTTCTTGCGTTTTTTTTTTTTTTTTTTTCAATGTGTAGGTCAGTGTCTCATTAATTGAGTCATATAAGGGCACACACTAGAAAAAATAATAACTGCAAAGGGCGTCATCGAAATCAATAAGGAGTACTAACAATTGAGTTCCATTCAATGGCTATTTCTTAAAGTAATTATTTTAATTAGTTTAAATGAACTTAGAGAGCTGTTTTGATCATTTTAAACATTCTAATTTTTTTTTAAACTTATTTGTTGTGGTGTGGTGTGTGCATATGATATTTGGTTCTATATTACAGCCTGAAACTGATCTGAAAAATGCTGAAAACGAAAATTTGAATTTCATTTACTTATTGCATCACGTTTGATCAATTTCGAGTTGACATTATGAAGTATGTATGTTTAATGCTTTCTTCATTGGTCAGCATCCGTCATTGTCACATTTAAATTCAGCCTGATATGTAAAGAAGATGACTGAACTTTATTCTGCACTATAGATATTACAACGAAATATTTGTTGCTAAGTCGGATAAGTATATTGTATCGTGCAATGATGAGATGAAAATAACCTTTTAGAAGGTTCGGATATGGTTACAATTTAAAGAAACATAATGATGAAATGAATTATAATTTTATAAATGTACTGTTTGTATTCTAATAATTAAATTGAATTCGAACACATCGGTCTCTAACGAAACTTTAACTATGTTTATACGACGACCTTAGTTACTTTTTTTTTGTAAACCGTACATGTTCTGGATATGACTGCCTAAAGAATGGTTTTCATGCATTTACAGACCAATCAAAACAAACACACTTCGGATACCCAGCAGGAGTAGTTTATTGTGTGCATATTTTTAACAAAACTTTACTACGACTGACAAAACTTTACCACATCTGGGTATCATAGTTGATTGTCGGGGATGGGGTGGTGAAGGCAAGGAAGAATCTCGTACCAGGGTTCTTCAGTGATGACTATCACCTACTCTGGGCTAGAAACCTAGTTCCTACTATAATCTAATACCACTGTTACTGCACACCAATGTGGCTAATTGTGCGAATTCCCTCGAATTATCTAGATTGGCGTAAACCACAAACACTAATAGCAATTTGGGATCAAACCTAATGTTGGAACAATCTGCCTACCGTTACCTATTGGTTTTCATGATGTCGTGAGATTAGATGTTAGCTGGATTACGTAAATTATTACCATTTACACAATCCAGTTAATATTTACGTAGTGTAAAAGAAAGTTGCATTTCGTGTCTGTTCGCGTAGATCTTCTAAACTACGCAACGGATTTTAATGCGGTTTTTGTCCATAAGTAAAGTGATTCTAGGGGAAGGTTTATATAGATAATACACGGGCGAAGCTGCTGGCAAAAGCTAGTATCTTATATAATTCCTTCCTAATATTATAAATGTGAATGCGTCCGGTAAGACGCGAATGCGTTTCGGGTGTGGCCGGACGTAAAGTATAGCCCCACTCGATTTCTTCCCATGGATGACGTAGAAAGCGACTAAGGTACTTATATGAGAATACTTGTAGAATAGGCAGCGTTCTCTATGCATTTTACCACCATACTGCGATGGCCAACCCTCCTGCCAAGCGTGGCGATAATGGCAAACCCCCCAAAAAATTAATCGGTCAAAGTGATGGTTCTTGGCGTATATCCAGCAGTGGACGTCATTCCGTGACTGTGTAATGAATTACTTAAAGCAATAAGTAAATTTGCTTTCGAATGAATTTTACTAAATTTTAATATTGAATTAATTAGGATTGTAATTGACGTCCAATATGCGCGGAACTACCTTATGAAAGCCGCAGGGATCTCCTGGATGAGAGAAGCACATAACTTTGGGGTAATTGCATAGCACGCTAAGACACAGTAGGAACAGCTTTTATTTTGTTCAACATTATTCTTCGCGTTATTTACGTTACTGTGCAGACTCATTTTATCGTACATATGAAGCAATGGTTTACAATGTCCTTTAAAAAGATTTAGAGTCTGATTGATAGTGTGTTTCACAATTACGGTGCCGGTCAGGCGCGGTCCGAGAGGGGGGTCCTAGGGGTCATGACCCCCGCCAAAGTCAGCCATGCTGTCGAGACCCTGAACGATTTGCCTGAAAAACCCAATAATACTCCCGACCTGAGAATCGAACCCGGGACCTCAAGCTCATCAGTAGCGCTTTCGACTACTAGACCAACGAAGAGATTTACCTTCCTAAAAATATTCTTCAGTACTCATGGTGACTCCCCCCCCCCCCCAAATCATAGGCTGCGACCGCGCCTGGTGCCGATCGGTAGTAAATAAATAAATATCTTAGGACAACCAACACATCGTTATCTGATCCCAATCTAGGCAGAGCCTGTACTATGGAAACCAGAAAACTGATAAACATACTTATATATTTCTAAATACATACATATTATAGATAAATTACACCCAGACACAGAACAAATGATCGTGCTCATCACACAAAGATTTGTCCTGGGTGGGAATAGAACCCACGACCTCAGTCTTAGCAGTCAGGGTCACTAACCACTAGACTAACAGGCCAGTAGTGGCGGAGTTTGGAAACTTATCTCCAGCAGTGGACTTTTCGGGTGAAATGTCACAGTCCTAAATAATACAGATTGTAAATGAGTTATTGTCTGCATTTGTCACAAAGACGTTTTAATAATACATATTTTCACCTATAGGTTACCGTCGTGCTTGTATGACCAGATGTATGAACATAAACGAAACAAAAAGATGTAAGGATCGTAACGGGTAGCGTTCCGTGTTTTCTGCCAACCCTCATGGGAAAAAGATGTGAATTTATATGCGTGTTTTTGTGCGTGTGTATATTTTCACCTTATCTGATCAGAGGCCAAAACCCACAGATATATAAAGCAATATTTTGTCTTCCATCGTTTGTTTTCATAACTGGATATGCTTTTAAATTTTCCCATACGAGAACATTAGAGAATACCTGCCACGGACATTTTCGATTTACCTTCGCGTGTTTGTTTGAAAAAAAAAACCAATTCCGAATGCCATTTGGGGATATTCACTTAATAAATTTGTTTATTGCCGGGGGTGCCATTAAATCAAACCTTTGCTGCCCATGTCGGACAAAGGGTGGCGACATACAACAGCTACGGCGGAGAAGGTCCATTGAATATGACGAGGATTAATCTTAGGTGTTTTCTAATTGCCATGGTTATGTTTCCTAAGAGGTGTCGCTTTTAGAACTTTTTGATGTACATCGACATGCAAACTTTCTGTCAGTTATCAAAAAAATCTGCTGTTTCAAAAGTGCAATAACTACGGTCAAAATGTGAACCAGCATTTTTTTTTAAATAATATCAATAATATCCTACTAAATATTGTTACCAAGGGAGCTGTAGCAGGTGCTCAATTCATGGTTACTGGTTACACGTCGATCTCCCAGCGACCCTGTTGAGTTCTTTAACATCTAACTAAACAGCTCTGCCAAATGCCAATGCTACCTAATTGGTGTTAACAAAAGGAAACTCCGTTCGATAAAACGGCAGCCTAATTGAGTAACGCACTCATAATCCCAATCTCCATTATTTTTACGATTCACCATTAAAATTTACGTTGTTTGATGAGATTGATGAGAAGCAACCTGAGTTCCGGCACTTCTCAAAATCAAAATCAAAAGTCATTTATTCAAACTAGGCTGAGAGTCAGCACTTTTTGAACGTCAAAGTTACACAAGACAGTCCCCCTAAAACGCCTTTCGACACTTCCTAGTGTTTTAGCTGGGAAGAAGAAGTGGCGGAACAAACTCCACAGCAGCACAGCTGTCTGTTAAGTTAGAAGAACTTGATTCTATACAATATTGTCTAAGTAATTAATATTATAAAACAAAACATAGGTACATTATTCACTATATGTCAGCTAGCACATGCCAATATACCACCAACAAAACATTGAAAACTAAACTCAAGCTGAAATCTATCTAAACTAATATTATAAATGCAAAAGTAACTCTGTCTGTCTGTCTGTCTGTCTCGCTTTCTTGCTAAAACTACTGAACCGATTTAAATGAAATTTGGTACACAGAGAGTTTAGAGCCTGAGAAAGGACATAGGCTACTTTTTATCCCGGTAGTATGTTCCCGCGAGATAATTTCCGACCTCCACGCGGGCGAAGCCACTGGCAAAAGCTAGTAAATAATAAAACAAAATCGTAAACAGAACTTAAAACCTAAATAAAGCCTCCAGGCATAAAGGGCGTGCCCGCTTACATATTCAACGATGCAAAATGATACATATACATACATTGATACATACAGCTAAGTTGAAGTTACAATAATTAAACTAGGATCTCCGGAGTAAAATAAAATAACAGTTAATACCAGTAACAATAACAAAAACCATGGTCAGCAAGACGACCAGTCACCACAAGCAGCACCCGTTCACGAGCATAACGCAAAGGTCAGCAATTTACCCCCCTCGCCATATTTGAGGGAAGGTGGTAACCCGACCCAAGGGAGCATGACGAACTTGCTGCCGGTTGGTCAGGCAAGAATATTATGAACAGCTGACGAGGTCGCTAGCTAACTACATGTTGCAATACAACTCATTTAAAATCATTGTAATGAGTAGATTATGTCCACAGTAAATGAAATTAAAATAGAATTAAAATAAATTAACAAAATCAGTTAAATAAAAAATAAAAAACAATTATATGAACTACCCATATAAACTATCGCTAGGAAAGCTAATTCTAGATTGAAAGAACATAAACATTGTCTTGAGTTAATCACAGCGACCAACTATTCTTATCGTTTAAGTAGTCGTTGATAGAATAGTATGCCTTTGAACAAAGGTTGGATTTTACTTTAGCTTTAAACTCATTAAACTGCAAATCTAGCAAAGCAGAGGGAAGCTTGTTATAAAAGGTCATAACAAGACCAACAAAAGAATTATGAACCTAATGAAGCCGGTGAAAGGGAGCTCGTAGTCGCCACCGTAAGAACTCGATAACCAATCAGAATTGTGCGCCTAGCTTCTGATGTTTCATAAGAGCGATATATAATCTATATATTAATACGTGAAGCGAAAACTTTGGATCCCTTTTTACGGAAATTGGGCGGACGGAGGAGTATGAAATTTAGCACACTTATAGTTTATACAGAGAAGAAGTGACGAATGCTAATATTGTTTTAAATTATAAGTAAAAATACATTATTTTCAATAAATAACACGTTACACACACTACTATTCATTACCGTGTATTTAATAGACACATGCACAAATCGAGTATATATTTGTTTTTGGTATAATTTTTCTATAGCCTTACTGAATGTCAAATAAATTATGGATTACGAAAGTTTATTGTCTAAATCTGTGGTCCAATCGAGAATATCTGTCTTTAATACTTTGTGTCTATAGTCTTACTGAATATGTCAAGTATACCTTATGTAATAAATATGACAACATGAAGTAAATGCTGTTCTGTCACCTATCAAAACTGTATTCTTATGTAATACAATACAATACAATCCTTTATTTCAGGCTACTAAGGCCCATAAAAAACAATACATAAATAACATAAGAACAATAACAATAAACTAATAAATATTCTATAAACAAAACTAAACTAAAACTATCACAATACACGTAATGAAGACGTCGTCGTGTTTCGCTGCGTGGTGTCGCGTAACCGTCCTCGGAAACGTCGATATACGACACCTTTCGGCCAAAAGTCTTCTCTCAAGTAGGTCTGTAGATGGTCAGTTGGAACTCGTACCACGAACGACTTAAAGATAATGTTGTGGCGCGATTCCAACCTTTCGACCCTCAGAGTCCAGTTGGCCTTCACTTTCAAATACTGCACGACTTCCTCAATCGTCGTGGAGTAGTGCAGACGTGAAATATACAGCTGCGTCGTAGGCACACCAGGGCGCAGCAGCATGTTGGGTCCACTCAGAGCGGTACAATACTGGTTTCGTGAACAGGGCTTCTTCTTCTTCCTTTCCACTTTCGTGAAACCCTCTTCATCAACTTGGCCCGCTCTCGGCAAGGAGCTACGGACCGCAACCAGGGCAAGTTGGGCACCCTTCTTCAGTTTTCCCCTATTACAGTTGGTCGCTTAGGCTGCGACACACCTGATTCGCCGGTGGTGACAGTAGCAGCGTAGGCACGCTTAGGGGTCGACGTACCTACGTGTGACGTTTCCGCAGCCGGTATTGTGGCGCGGGCGACGGCGGCGGCGGGCGGCGCTTGGTCAGCATTATCAGCTGGTGACGCACTTGTGTTCGCCGATGCAAAACTGCCGATTGACGCATTTTGCGCCCCTCGACGTGTGTTCACCTTAGAGGCCTCAGGTGACTTTGCGCAATAATGCTATTTCTGCACGTAGCTCAGTATTGTTTTTTTTCCGTAACCTCCATTCGGGACTGCATCTTGGTCATCTCCACTTTCAAGATAGTGATGTCCTTTAGCAGCCGCGTTACGTCAACGTGATCGAACGTGACGGGAGGTAGCTTACCCAGCTCCTTCGCCACGAAATCTGGCACGTCGTCCGGGTCAGTCTTCTTTAACATGTCCACAATGTCTTGAACACTCTTATCAGTTCCATCCCTGTGGCGAGACGGCATCTGGTCCAGTTTTCCAAGTGACTGGAACAGTAAAAGTTTACCACTGCTGATCTCGTCCTCCTTGAAATTGGACCGACATATCTGCAGAATGCTCACCTCGTCCATGTAGTCGATTGCATGGACCAGGAAAGCCAGCAATTCATTGACTATGAGTGGTTTGGAACTCATAGTGACAGTACGGCAGCGGCTATGGCCGCGCTACACATGAATAAAATTCGCTCCGTGCACAGTGGACACACGTCCGTATTTGACCGAGAATCGCATCGCACTGGATGGACATACTTTGAAATAATCTATATGTAATGTATTAATACGTGAAGCAAAAACTTTGCACATCGTTGTTTAGCACATTTAAAGTTCATTTGGAGAAATAGTGCTGAAAACTAATATTTGTAAATATTAACGAATAATGGTTGAGTTTCGACCTCTGGGCGACCACTAGTATTTTGAATACGATAGCTATGGCATTTGACAGGGTCGATCCGAAGATATTTTATTAAGGAATTCTAATTCTTTTAAGCGACTCTGTTAATTAAGTGACCACAAAGTGTACTTTCTGCGTATCTTTTTGGCGAATGACACTTGACTAAGGATGTAGGCCACGCTCTGTGAATACAAAGTCATATTTATTTGTGAAAACAACACTTTTTTGTTCGATTTTAATGTTTTGTTATTAAAGGGGTTCGGTTATTTGTTGCTCTTTTTGTTTAGTTTATACTCTGCTGTTTTTTAATGTTTGTTATTACCTTACAAGCTTCGCCCTCGATGCGATTTCCCATCGGCGAAAATGACTAAGTTCATCAAAACTTTTATCCCTTATTTAACCTCGGTAAGTGATGCTTTTTCTAAACCGTTACTTAGTGCTCAAAATATTATGTTTGTAGATCCAACAGTTAAGGCTGTAAGTTGCCTGTCAGTGAATTTAAGATTTTTATTAAGAAGATTATCTTTTTCGAAATCGCAGTCACTATTTAGATTTACCTGTCCAAACAGTGACCCAGTTGGCCTACGTAAATGGCTTGCAGATCTAACAGCGTCTTTTGACAGATCCTTGAAATCTCTAAAATAGAGTTGAGCTACACAATAACTGATGCATGCATGTCTGTTGGGACATGTGACTCTTTCTTCAAAAAACCCCTCCAAACATGGCCTTGTATTGTTAGACTCACATATAATTCTGTTAATATAATGGTTGGACTTTAAAAGAGAGGATGAGACCTCTCAGTTTATCAGTTTGGAAATGCCGGTGCCATCTAGTGTTTAAATATGGACCAACAAAACATTGACGTCTTAAAAGATCTACTTTCACAAATAAACATTTCAATTAATTTCTATAATTTTCTATCCTGAAGTTGGCAGAGTAAAGTTGGTAAATATGTATTTCTTTTTCTCATTGCAAAAAAAAAAGTACCGGAGCATCACGTGTGTATTCCATCAACAGTATATCCCCACACTTTTAGTTATCTTATGACTGTACCTGATAGGAAATGTTGTACTTATTGCTATTTAACATTACATTATTTAAATTTATTTTTTATTTTTATGAAAATTTTATCTCCTTAGCACAATAATGCCAAACCACAAAGACAGTGATTTCAATTTGCTGGCTGTCACACTGCCAGTGTCAGACGAAGGTCAGACAGGACAGACGTGTTCTTACTCAGCTTCTCATTTCCTTCGATGTCTCGAGAACGAGTGCGGACCAGGCCTTAGGAAATTTTATACTGAAGCTTTGGACTTAGGAAAAGTTCTAAAATTAATGTATTAGTTTTAAATGGTCCCAACATGGAAAAGATACCTACATAGGCTGTTTTTTTATTTATAGGTAATCAATAAAAAACAGCCTTATGTATTTTTTCCGTCTTCGAGATAATCAGCGTAAACTTTACCAATAAATAAACAAGTTATTCGAACAAAAGTCCAAATTATACATTTGAAATAGAACAGATTATTTTGAAGAATTGATAGGTCTACAGCTAGAGCAGTAGTGGACAAATGGTAACGGCGCGACATACAAAGTTACAGGTCAAGGGTTTGAACTCAGTCAGGTGGTTTGTTTTGTGTAAATTATTTCATCACCACTTCTCTCAAAACGGTGAAGCACAAACAAGTGACAAGAAAAACACACTGGGAGTAGGAACAACTGTCAAATCGTATTGGCATTCATTCCTAATAATTTACGGGAACCAAATTAAGTCTATGTTCGTAAGTGATACAGAACAGGAAATGCCTGTATCTTCGACCGAAACAACGGACGTCGACTTAGCGAGTAGACCATATGTTTATGCAACTATATAAATTCTAAGAAAACGAAAAAAACTCAAAAATTTACACTCAAAATTTTCCAATCATTAGAATTTGTACCAACTCCGCACTCTTCGCAGTCAGCACCAACAAAGCGTCGTAGAAGCTATTACTCAATTTCCTCACTTCCGTCGATTGTCGATTGACAATAAAACGATCGAACAATCAAATATTTTGCTTTGCCCCCTTTCACCCCCGTCTTCACCCCCATTGCACCCCCTTTCACACCTCTCAACCCCTCGCAATAAATAAGGAAATTAGTTTTTGTTTGCCTATTTGTAGGATAGATTTTTGAATGATTTCTCTCCCTTTTTGGAAAGTATTGTCATGTTTTAGGGTTCCGTAGACCAACGGTGCCAGTGGCATCTATCAGTTCAAGACATCTACAAAAGGGTTTCATCTTTACCACTTTTACAGGTGGCCAGTAGGAAAATTGACAGTAAATAACTGACAATTGCAAAAATTAAACATAAATAATTAAAAAAAAATTAAAAACCCGAGTACCGACCACTAAAAAGACCGAAACGAGATTGAGAATAGAAAACAAAATCTATACTTATCCACACTATAATCCATACTTCCATACTATATACTATATATACTATATATGCTATTATACTATATTACTATATTAATATTATAAATGCAAAAGTAACTCTGTCTGTCTGTCTGTCTCGCTTTCCTGCTAAAACTACTGAACCGATTTAAATGAAATTTGGTACACAAATAGTTTAGAGCCTGAGAAAGGACATAGGCTACTTTTTATCCCGGTAGTACGTTCCCGCGGGATAATTTCCGACCTCCACGCGGGGGAAGCCGCTGGCAAAAGCTAGTTTAAAATAAATAATAAAAAGTAAGGTCAACTTCAGTTTAACAGACAATGCTATTACATGAGGTGAAAGTATTTACATACATGAATTAAGTTTAGTAGCAAGCGGGACCCAGTTACAAATTATAAAACGAAGAAAATTTATAGGTTAGCTGTTAGCTGCTAGCTTTCATGACCTAAGCCTGCCAGGAGCAGGTTACAAAACTAGCTTATCGTCAATGCTGCCGAAAGTAGAATCCCAAAGAAAGAAAGAAACAGAATCCTTAATGTCCTTGTGCAAAAAAATTCGAAACAAATGCATTTTAAAGCATTTTTTGGTCCTACTCTATGTACAAACCGTTTACAACATATTCTATTAAAACGCTATGACAAAAAAATATTTTTTTGTCACTGTAAATGTTGTGGTACGAAACCCATGGTGTACAATTCCGACTCACACTTGGCTGATTTCTTTTATAAAGGTATATTGTAATGAAGGAAGTCTGCGGGGCCTCCTGATTGATTCAAATATTTCAAGATGTTTCATGATTATCATTTATATTGATCAAATTGATGGGGTTTACTGCGTGTGGCTTTGACAGGTAATTTAGTTATTAATAACATTGAATAATGTTTTATTTGTTATTTTGTTTTGTTATTCTTGTTTAAAATATTATTTGATAGGAAAAAAAATTGTATCAAGAATCAAATGCTGAATTCACAGTTACACTTTGTGCATCAATGTCCCTGCCACACTGTATACTACAATATTTTAAAAAGATGTGAGTTTGTATGTAGGATGTAATATTCGGAACTACTGAACCGATTCCTAGTGGGAATCTACAGTATTGCCAAGTGCCATACGATTTATAATGTTAAAAAAAGAAGATATCACAAGGACGAAACTAGTAATTTATTATTTCCCTAATGTACGAAAAATTGTTCGATTGCCAGCAAAACATGACAAGTTACAAGCTACAATCTTCAAAGGAACCTTAATAAGGTATGCAATAATATTACTATCGTATGTCGCATCAAAGGATTCAGGAACGTGTTACAGTGATTTGTATCGAAAACCGTTCACAGTGAGGGACTGATAGAGATTGAAAATCGAGGGCAATATTGGTAAAGTCCCCCTGTGGATAGACATTTCATTTATTCATAAAACAATTTACATTGTGCTGAATATATACACTCGCAATTAACATACAATTACAGAGAACTATGAATTATTAATTAACTTTCAAGTGAAATTCAAGTATACGTAGTGCCAAACAGTTTTGAATATTATGTCAAACAGTTTTCAATATAATGTCTTATATAATATTATCTATATGTTTCTTATCTTATCAATAGGTTTCTTATATGATATCAAACGACTCTAAAATTTCTCGCAGAACAGATGGCCGAAGGGGCCGAAAGGTTCTGGAGTGGCGACCGCGCACTGGAAGACGTAGAGTTGAAAGGCCTCCCACAAGGTGGACCGATGACCTTGTGAAGCGCAAGACCAGTCAAAGTGGCGGAGGTTGAGGGAGGTAGATGTCCAAGAGTAGACGTGTTTCGCCTGAAATGATGGTGATGATTCTAAAATTATGTAATGTAGAAAGAAAATATATATTTATATCATTTATTATTGCGCTATGCTCCTGTTGCAACTTCACTAGGGGCTACTAGAAGACTTCGGCTTCTACGGGTACGATATGAAAAGCCTTTCAATGCGATATAATGAAATTAGAGGGATGTATTGATCTTAATTATTATAATTTTGTTGTTATATACATACGCGTTACTGTCGTGAATCATATTTTGTTCAACATACATACACCGGACACTGACTTGCAAATTGCAAGTAACTTAACCAGTCAATTACCATAATTACAGACACAATTAAAAAAACCATTGTGTCGATACCAAATGTGGTATCTCAGGGACTTAAAGGTTAAGGAAATTTGTGATAAGCCTTCATACAAAACATATGGCTTGTATTCTAATAATTAAATTATACTATGCTGTTGGCACTTCAACAGAATATTGTAAAAGTTGGCTTTGTAGTATAAATCTTCGTAAAAATAATTATCATCATCATCATCATCATCATTTCAGCCGAAAGAAATCCACTGCTGGACACAGGCCTCCTTAAATTTGGGAGGGCTTGCCATAATTGTCACGCTTGGCAGGCGGGTTCGCGATCGCAGTATGGTGGTAAAATGCATAGAGAACACTGCTGACCATTCGTAAGTCCCTTAGTCGCCTCTTACGACACCCACGGGAAGAAATAGGATGGTGCTATTCTTTGCATCAGGTACCACACGGAACTATTGTCTACTGCAAACAATCTAAACAAAGTTTTTGTGAGCATGTCTTTAAAGATGTTTTTCCAAATACACCTACCATTGAAATCCTTATAAAAGCCTTTCGTAACAACATCACAATAGGAACAGCGTGTCCTTTGCCCAACCATCGCTGGAGGATGAATATTTCAATTACATACGACGGACGGTATTCGATGTATTCACCCTTTTGATCTTGACAATCGTGGGTAATGCAGTTGTTATTGAGGCGCCCGGGCTACACGGGATATAAAGAAAACCTGCTTTGAAGCAATACGATGACAACATTCGGCAATGATAGCATTCAGCTCGTCAATATCTATTTTTTTTTGTTATTTGTTTTGACTACTTACAGGTAATGATGGTGGTATCATACTCTTTGAAATTTTTGTCACTACTTCTTTTGTTAAACCTCACCTTTGACTTAACACATTATTCTTTAGCCACATTTCATAGTCACACCACACATGCTTCGCACGGAACGCATTTCCACAGCATTAATTCTGCTTTCACGCTTGTTGTCCCACACCCAACATTCACTTTAATGCATAAGCGTAGGTACCAGTAAGGCTTGGCTTGTCTTGTCTTTTAAAAGACTTTGAAAACAAGTATGTATCCCAATTTGTATGGGTGTTGGATATTTTCCACTTCTGAGGCCATAAAAAAGTGAAGAATAAAGCATTTACAGTGTGCTGTATTAGTCAGTCACGGGACGGCTTTAAATAATACTCTATATACTCGTAGGTATTTTACTCAGATTTACAATTGAAATAGTGCCTCACAAACCTACCTGAAAGGGATCAGACCCATTTGCTTACACAAAGAGACGCAGGACATTGAAGATATATGGTCGTCGGCACTTATCTAGGCAGGCTCGGATCTTAGATTAAGTAGGTAGTTCTGCCTAATAGGATGGGGGCAATGACCTGGTTGTGTAGTGAGTGTGCTATTGTAATTTTACTGTTTATTTATTTGCTAGGTATATTTTAATATAACACAGACAGAGGTCAGGAACATTAGTTAAAGACATGTTTAAATGAAATATGTATAAATAAAGTGTTCAACGACACCACAGTTTTACGTCACAAAACTTCACAGATACTGATCAGAAGGCTAAATTTCGTAATTAAAATCGGGATTAAATATAATGATCAACATAAAATGCTTTGAAATGCTTTTAGTTCTTTAACCAAAAATATATACTTGACACCAGAAAAATAAAGTCTAAAATTACAATAGTACTAGCTATTTTAGTCACGACTGCTCTTTAAATTGTATTCGAACACCAAATGTAGTATAATTATGATCACCACTTGTAATCAATCATAACTTGTACGACAAAACTGTACTGCGACTCACAATAGTTCGAATGCACGCTCGTGCGATACACTCGAGCTCACATAGTACACTAGGTTAGGTTAGGTTAAAACTGTGACCTCCTATGCACGAGCCGAGCGAGCGAAGCGAACGGAGCCGCGGCAGCGGCCGGCGAGTGCTAGAAACGACTAGATTCAGTGTGTCGCATAAGCGTGCATTCAAACTATGGTGAGTCGCAGTACAGTTTTGTCGCACAAGTGTTATTCGCACACCCATTTGTCGAACTCACGTAGTACACTCTTAATAATTTCGTGTTCACTAACTATTTTTGGGTTAACAATGATTTTTTTTGGAGTCAGTTTGCTTAAATAGGATAGCAAGATGTTAAAACTTTGGTTATAATTTTACATTGAAATGCTGTTTTAATTTTGGTGATCATTTACTACTTTTGGATTAACAATGATTTATTTGGAGTCAGTTTGCTTAAATAGGATAGCAAGATGTTAAAATTTTGGTTATAATTTTACATTAAAATGCGGGTTTAATTTTGGTGATCATTTACTAGTTTTGTCTGTTATATGTTACTATATCTGGTGGTAAGTTAAACATATAAACATAAGCCATTAAAACGTGCAAAGTTAGTCGCAGTCTCATTTCGGCGACAATCAAATGTTACAAACTTGTCAAAAATGTATGGAAAATTGTGGTATTTTTGACTAAGATTAGACTGAATGTTCTTAAAATAACGAGAAATTCCCCTTGATCTTCTTCAGTTGGTTCGCAAAAAAAATCTTAATCAGTTTTAGTTTCTCATCACCACTGACTTTACATACTATAATTACTTTAAATCACACGCTAAATTAAAGTGTATTGCTTCTTTTTTTTTTGGAAAATCGTCTACTTCTACTATATTTGTAAATATATGAGCACGCCAGCCATGTATCTATCATATAAATAATTTACCTGTCATTGCTGTAATTTTATTCTAGGTGCATCGTATTCACGTATAATTATATTCATGCATAATGTTGTAAAATATTTTAAAAGAGTAATAATGAATAGAGTTTGCCCACTTTCCTTCTTCATTCGAAACTTCCTTTAGGAAGAGGCGACTAGAATCAGTAATTTTTTTTTGCATATTGTTACGTTCGAAAGTACCTTTTATGTGCCTACTTAAAATTAATTAATTTGTCTCTGCAAGTTGAAATTTTCAGTATGAATATTTTTTACCATCATGGCAAATTATAAAAATAACGTGAGTCAACATAGTTTTGGTTGTAACGAAATCTAAACAGTGTCCAACTACGTCTCGCATTTGGCCGCTTCGTTAAAATTAGCTGTTTACAAAGCTAATCCTGTCTCAGTTATCTATCATCTGATTTTGTATCACTGTCAAAGTGCTGTTTACTACCGTTACTAAAGGTTAATGTAATGTTAATAAGGTTGCTATTGGTTTGGTATTAAAGATGCCTAATCATAGCCGCACGGGTCCATCGAACATGTCAAGTTACACTTGCCACTGATACTCAGTGGAAGAGTGACAGTCTTTACATACTATGGATCGCTGTAGGTACAACTAAGCCACAGTGGGACGGCGGAAACACCACACAATCCATGCGTCACCTCTTTATTGTGCTCTCTGTGCAATAACACCTAAGTATAGATCTTTTCCATTGCGAGGATCGTCTGGAGGACACGGTGGAGCATACGGTGGAGGTGTGCCCTGCCTGGGCGGAGCACCGCCGTGTCCTCGTGGAGGCGATCGGCCGCGGCGACCTCTCGCGTCCGGCCCTGGTGCGAGCCATGGTACGGAGCGAGAGGGAATGGGAAGCCGTCACCTCCTTCTGCGAAGCAGTAATGCTCACAAAGGAGGAGGCGGAGTGCGTGAGGGAGTAGCAGTATCTGCGCCCTCACATCCCTAGCCGCCGCAGGAGGAGACGCCCCGGACGTCGGGAGTCGATCGCAGACTCCCGGCCACCGTAGGCGCGGGCTTGCGGGGGGCGAGCAATGGGTAGCTCGCCGCCCGGTAAGAACCATGCTCGGGTCGACGGCGCGTAGTGTTCCACGCGCGCCTCAAAGAGATGTCAGCAGAACTGAAGGAGTCTGCCAGGACCGATGCCTGCCGGGGTCGCGAGATTGTTCGAAAGAAACACCGTGACCCTGGCACATGGGCAACTGAAGGAACACGGGTGGGTTTTAGTCAGTAAAAGTCTGACACGCCCTCCCGCTCCGCCCAGAGCGGGAGAAGTCATTTGATGATTTCCCATCCAAAAAAAAAGATAGATCTTTGACAACGGCCAACGTAACGCAGTCGAAGTGGCCGGATTTTCGTCGATACTTATACAAAACTTTCTTTTGGCGACGGCTTGGCCTGCGTATTATACATAATACCTCGCTCTTGGACCATTCTGTCTATTGATGAAAACTGCATTTAAATAATTTGCGTAGTTTAAAACAACTAAGTACAAAGGCGGGAAGCTACTTTGTTTTGTACTATGTAAAGATTAATAAAAGGGAATCACTGATATGACAATGAAGAACAAATGAAATTTTAATTATAACAAGATGTGTTTACACGTTTATTAGACACTCTTGGAAAGGACTATAATATTGAAAATCCCGAATTCACTCGAGCGCACCCGAACATTTCCGATTCAATCCGGTCTTCCGCTGTCGAACAATACAAATAGGTGAGCAGTAAGCCAGCTTATCAGTTATCAGCTGGGTCGGTTGGACCCAACATTTGTATTGTGCTTATCAATTTACGTGAGTTTATGGGTTAAAATGGATAGAGATCCTTTGCAGGTTTTTCGTTTGCTTAAAAACAACCTTTCTATTTTTGTAAAAGGAGGAATAAGCTATGAGCACAACTGGTGAACAATCACATCGTTGATCTAGTCGCAAGCGCTGATGCTGAGCTCGAGGTCAATAAACTTTTATTAGTATTTTCCATCAGGATTTTTCCGTAGCAGCCCGGTGTCTTAATTTGTTGGTGATGGCAATAGGCTTGTCCCAATTACGTGGGCTTGGACTGCTTGGAAACAGGCATCCTCTCTGTGAGAGGGAGTGGGCCATAATCCACCACGTGCCTAGTCCGAGTTGCTAGATGTCACATGTCTTCGAATTTTTGGTTCTAAGACATGCCGGTTTTTTTACGATATTTTACTGTACCGTTCCGTTTCGGTTTTGAGAGCTATAGTGATGAAATTATTTACAGAAAGTGAACACCTGCCTGGGTTCAAACTGCAACCTACAACTCTTATGTCAGGGCCGTTATCACTAGGCTACCATAGATCTAAACACGACAACGATACTACAGGCCTTGAAGAAACAGGTAATTTTAACCTTTTATATTTCCTTCAAAAAATATTAAACCTCTTTACAATTCCGGTTACGCACTTTCTTATCACACGAACAAAAGTTGAACCTCAAATAAAAAATCCTTTTCCGACCTCAAGAAGACGTATCTGTCAGTACTATCAGCTTCTCTGCCTACCCTACGGACTGAAGCATCCCGGATGAGCTCCCCATACAAATGATATCGCTATACCGTGTCGATATGTCCGTTTGTGTGAAAAATCCCCGAATCCCGGCGAGATAACACAGGATGTACGTATTGAGGAAAATTCACCCTTAAATAGATAAGCGGATGATTCTTTTTTTAAACAAAAAAGCGGTTTTGTTGGAATGAATTTGTGGTTGTTGGTTCTGTAGCTACTAAATAAGGAAATCAAAACCGAATCATTTGATAAATCACCTATGTAAGAGAGTATGAATGAAATGCGACTAAAAAAGATATTTACAACGCAGATGTGAGTGGAAATGCCGGGAGCGGACGCCATAGGAGTACACAATAGTAACCTTATTGGTAGTCGCATCTGGCGTGCGTGGAAGAATGTAAGGAAGGAAAATGAAGTAGGTATTTAAGGATCGTAGTTCATCATCATCAGCCTATAATGTTCCCACTGCTGGGACACTGGCCTCCTCTCGGTGAGAGGGAGTGGGCTATAATCCACCACGCGGGCTCAGTGCGAGTTGGTAGATGTCACATGTCTTCGAATTTTTGGTTCTGAGACATGCCGGTTCCCTCACGTCACGATGTTTTCCTTCAACGTTTTTGAGAGTAGTGGCGATGAAATAATTTACACAAAGTAATGCGCCTGCTTGGGTTTGAATCGTGGTTCACGAAATAAAAAATAATAAATTTAACAGAAAATAAACAATGGTTGGTTACCTTGGTCTCTCATGATGATTACACCGGTATTAAAGACTAATATGTTCTAAACCAGGTCATGATCAAGTCCAGTTGTTAAGAGTTAAGAGTTGAAAGTTGACAGACAGATAGAGTAAATCTCAGGAAATTATTACGCAGCGGGCCAGGAAGAGATGATCCACAATCGCAGTGGACTGGGAAAAGTAGAAAGAGGGAAGGGAGGCCTTTAACCTGCAGTGGGACTACACAGGCTTATAATAATAAAAACGTATAGACTAAATCAATAAAAACATTAAGGAAAATAAAAACAATCCATCCTATTCGTTCCGTTTTTAACTTTCCCCTACGGAACCCTAGCACCGACCACACAATGGAGATCCTGGCGTCAATTGAACGTTTCCTACCAGAGCGCTTGATATCGGGGTATGCAGATAATAATACGTGTCATTTGACAATACATGAAACGAAACCAACACTGACAGGATTATCCGGTTTTTTACTTTTGTTGCATAACATCACGCCTGTACCCTTGTAGTGGTAGGCAGAGGTATACAGTACACCCACATTTCACCAGTTGCTTTTAAGTTCCATAGCATCATCACTTGCGTAGCGTTTTCCAGCTATTATTGGAGTCGGCTTCTAGTATATCCGGATGCAGCTGAATAACTGTATATCACGTGGAACTACTGCCTATTTGACCTCCACACCCCAGTTACTGGATAAAACTATACCCCATAGTAAGAGTGGTTTCGGATTTTCGGACTTATTCGGACCAGTAACGACTATCAAAGATTCAAGAATAACCCGGGACCAAAGACTTAACGTGATTTCCGAAACATGGAAAGGTATGTAAATATTGTCACCCATCTACAGACTGACCTCGGCAAGTTTAGCTTATCTTGATCGATTGACCCGTGTGACTGTTATTACATAGCTACGGGATCCTGGCATCTTTAAGTCCCATGTATTTATTTATTTTGTTTTTCTTTGATTTTTTTGCGTGCCATAATCAAACTATTTTATTTTAGATAAACCTACATGTCAACTAGTTTTGCCTATTGGTACCGAGTTTCCCAGTGAATGGATTGCAGATGTCTTATAGGCAGTCGCTCCATGTACAATACTGGTGTTCAGCTACATCAGGATAGACTGGAAGCAGACATAGCATAGCAACTGGATCATAGGAAACGGCTAAGAAGGCTGGGCAACAGACGATCGTAGGGGCTAACTTGTTGCCACCACTCGGGCACTAATTCTGATTAACCTCTAAGTCCCTGAGATACCACATTTGGTATAGACACAATGGATTTTAATTCTGTACCTTCAGTGAAAAGTGATACATGTCGACCCAGATCGGTTTTTATATTCTCTGATTAAACTTATTAAAAAAAAATTAACTTAATTTCTATCTTATCCCCGTTGTTATAAGATTAAAAATGAATGAGATTTTTTGTGTACATTGATATAAGTAAGCAATTTTTTATTGAAATTATTGTGTAAAATAATACTTTTTGATTCATACCAAAGTGCTCCGAACCAATCTTTATATTTCTAAAATGTATTTTAATACGACTCGAGTTACCACATCTTACGCGAACCGAAAGCTTTTACTTCAATTAATCCAAAATGATACAAATGAAATCCTGTCACAAAACATTAAAAAATTGAAACAATACATTCTAGTGAAAAGTGTTACATTTGTACATGAATCATACAAACACAAATTTATTTTCATAAAAATATGTGACTAATGATACAACTGCTAATCAAACAATTTACACGTAACATATGTACCCAATTTTGATGTGATTACAAATTTAATATTAATTCTATTAGTAAGAACATAAGGGAAATAGGACATATGATTACGTGAATAATGATAGAAATATAGTAGACTCAAAACTGCATTGCGTTTTAGAACTAAATTAGCAAAAAAATACGTAGTACACAGTGATACAAGTCGCGCAGCTCTTACGCACCCCACTCCCTACTTCTCCGCGGGACGCATGGAAAGAGCGCAGGCGACCGACGCGGGATTCTTAGTCTCAGGCGTGCGTCAGGACAGGTGCGTCGTGCGTTACAGCATACAACTACGATGCGTAAGGTAAGTCTTGTTTCATTTTACACGAATTATGTAACAATTTTGTTTTTTAAATGTTTACAAAGAACATGTATTTTATATTGATTTATTAAGAATTCAATAATATTGTCGTATTAAACAGTATTTTATAAATACCTATTTTAAAACAATAATATCTGGTTGACCGAGCTTTGCTCGGTATTTTTTGGTAAACTGTGTTTAAAATAATAAGTTTATGTTCAAGTTGATTATCGATAAAGTTGGTCATTGAAAACACGAATAAAACGACATTTTATAAAAATGAATCCTAGCTAGATCGATTTATCGCCCCCGAAACCCCCTGTATACTAAATTTCATGAAAATCGTTGGAGCCGTTTCCGAGATTCAGATTATATATATATATATATATATACATATATACAAGAATTGCTCGTTTAAAGGTATAAGATTAATTAATTTATAAAAAGAATACCTAATTTTCGAACTTACTAATCGTAAAACAGACTATTATGATAATTAATAATATAGGTAGCCTAACAATGTATTTTAATTCTTATTTATTAAATGCTAACTGAGTATTCAGTAGGTATAACAGGGATAGGCAGACGTTGTTGTTAATCAAATGTCAACAATACTTTTAATCAAAAAATAGGTATCTTTGCTCTTTCCTGGTGTAGTTTCATTGCACGTATGCTTGTACGTCTTATAAACATGTTGTAATGAATTACATTAATTATTGCATGTTTACTATATTTGCGAGGTTTTATAAAAAATCAGTATTGCAGTTTCGGTGTATCTCAAAAAGAAAAATCAGGTAGTGGGCCTAACTTTTTTCCTGGCTTCATTTTATCAATTTGTTCTTCAAACTGTGCGAACAAGGGTGGTGGGGGCCGGGGACCCTATTAAATGTGGTTTTAACCGGTTAAATTTCACTACCAAAACCAAAATTCATGAAAAACCGGTATACCGCATAAACCGGTAAAACCGGTAAAGTAACCTTTAACCTAAATCGATTTCGGTTTGGGGTCAATAACCGAAACCGGTTAAGAAACCGGTTTCTGAGCCCTGGTTCTATCTACTCTTGATGGCTCGGCTGACGCCACGTCAGCCGCCGAGTGCCACCGTCCATACATTTTTATGTCACACTGACGCTGACGCTCTGCTAGAAATTCTACCTTGAATGGTTTTAATGTGACGCTTCGATATTAATTTGAACTGTTATTTTTACAGTCTATAATGAAAAAACGAATAGATAAGATTATGGATGGCGTTCAGCTACAAAGGGATGAAGAAAATATGGTACATTAAGAAATAATAAATGAAAAAAAATCTAATCAGCCCGGAGGGACAATAGAAATAGAATCCTGTAAAAAGACGGCCTTAGAAGAAGTGGATCAATGTGAAGAGGAGATAGAAGAAACCACACTTGAAAAAGACGATCAATATGGAGAAAATATTAGCAGTGGATCAGAGGGTAAGGAAACTGGACTATCACCTAGAATTTTAGATTTCAGCTCGGGTAGCAGTGATGATTTTATACCAAACAGTGAAACCGACTCAACTGAAACAAGCACGTCGACTGGTAAACCAAAGAAAAGATATACCAAAAAACTGATAATTCCTGAAAGCTTTGATGACTCAGATAGCACGACCACAGGACCAGAACCTGGATGCTCGCATTCAAATAAAAAACAACGAAAATCATTAAAGGAAAGAAGGGCAGATAGAGATTATAGATTAATTTTACGCAATGCAGGCAAGAGTTATGTTACTAAACTGGGTAAAATGAAACCTGGAAGAAATTTGGGCCCACCAACGGACTGTCGCATGAAATGCAATAGTCGTATATCCCATGACATAAGAGAATTTATTTTTAAGGAGTACTGGAGTTTGGGTTCGTACAATGAGAGAGCTAAATATACTGAACACTTTATTAAAATTAATAATAAAAAAACACATACAATCGGAGGCAAAGGAAAACGAGAATACAGCAATACATATAAAATAGTTTATTTTAATGAGGATTACAAAATATGTAAAAGTTGTCTTTTGAAAACTCTTGGTGAGAGTAATCGCTTTCTTCAGACCGTGTGTGAAAAAATAAAAAAGTATGATCGTGTAACTAAAAGCGAAAGGGGGCGTGCTGCCAGCTACAAAAAAATTTCTAACGAGCGACTGAAAGAGGTAGAACAGCATATCAATAAATTCCCGGCGTACGAAAGCCATTACTCTCGATCCAAGACTGCTAAAAAGTACCTTAGCTCCGACCTTTCCCTCAATACTATGTATCAGCTTTATTGTAAAGAAAATAGTAACCCCGTCTGCAAAACTGTATATGGCAAAGTTTTTAAAGATATGAACTTATCATTTAAGAAACCTAGTATAGATACATGCAATAAATGTAACTTGTTACAAAATAAGCTCCAATATTTACAAGATGCTGAACAAATTGTACAAGTACGGGAGCAACTGAGACTACATCAGGAAAGCTACGAAAGTGCTTACACTGAAAAACGCAAAGATAAGGCTTTGGCTAAAACTAACTCGGATATTTGTGTTATTGCATTCGATTTACAACAATGTCTACCTACTCCTATGCTGAATACTCAATCAGCATTTTATAAAAGACAACTATGGGTCTTTAATCTGACAATCCACGATTTTACGACTGATTACGCATATTGCTACATGTGGCCAGAATGTAGTGGTGGTAGGGGCGCCAATCAAATAGCTTCGTGCTTGTACAAATTTATCACTATGAGACTTCCGTTGCTTCACCCAAAAGCTAAAACCTTAATCATGTATTCAGATTCATGTTCGGGACAAAACAAAAATTCTATTATTTGCACAGCTTTATTATTTGCACTAAAAGACTTGCCTCAACTTTTGAACATAGAACATAAATTTCTCGTACCCGGCCATACACACATGGAAGTTGATAGTGACCATGCGCTCATTGAAAGAGCAAAAAAACGAACATCAATGAATATTCACCACCCACGCGATTGGTGTCAATTGGTAAGGAGTGCATCAACTAGAACTAATAAATTTTCAGTAATTGAAATGGCGGGGACAGATTTTTACGATTTTGCCATGTTTGCTAAAAATAATTTTACAGTTAAAAAAACTAATTCTACGGGTGAAAAGTTTATATGGTTGAATGTAAGAGTTATTAAATTTAGTAAAGAAAAATTTCCGGTTTTTGAATATAAAGAAAGTTACGTAGGTGATGATTATTATGTGATGTCTTACGACAAAAAGAATAAAGACTACAGTTCAGTTAGTATTAATGCTGTTCCAAAATGTTACAATGGACCGATTCCTATAAGTGTTTTAAAGAAAAGGGATTTAATATCACTGTTAGAATACATTGATCCAACTGTTCACGAATTTTATCATAATTTGATAACAAACTCAAATTTGCGTGACGCAGATCCTGATATTGTTTCGGATAGTGAATAGTTGCAGTGCTACAACATATCTGTTGTTCGATTTTTGGAGACTGATTTTATACAATTTAAGACTGTTCAAGATTAATGATAAAAAGTATGAAAAGTTATGTTTTTTTTTATAAGAAAATTATATTGTTATCTGTTGTTTGATTTTTGGAGACTGATTTCATACGATTTAAGATTCGATCTCTATTCAAGATTAACGATAAGTAGGTTTAAAAGTTGTGTTTTTTTAAAAGGATGTTGTTATATTGTATTGTATAGCGAATAGTTGAAGTGCTACATGTACAACACATCTGTTATTTGATTTTTTGAGACTTATTAAATACGCTTTAAGACTGTTCAAGATTAATAATAAAGAGGTTTAAAAGTTATGTTTTTTTATAAGGATGTTAATTATATTGTTTTATATAGCGAATGGTTGAAGTGCTACAACAAATCTGTTGTTTGATTTATTGAGCCTGTTTTAATATGTTTAAAGACTAACGATACCTACTCTGATAATCAGATTAACAATAAATACCTACTTAGGTCTAAAAGTTATGTTTTAAGTTTGATTTATAAAAATGTTTTATTGTTTTGCTACTACTTGTAATTCATAAAAAAGTGTTTATTCAAGAATTATTTGTTAAAGAAACGCTTTTTTTTTAATTTATTTATTATTTTATTATGATATTAACATAGTTTTACCCTTTCTGTGACAAAAACGTTTGAAAATACTTATTACTTGTATCAATAAACACTTCAAAATGTATCACAATAAATTCTAGCTTGTAGCATTAATCACTTACTAGTTTGAAAAATACATTGTTGTTTAGGGGTACAATTGAATATTTACGTAGGAATTTTAAATAAAACAATGAAAAAAGGTTGCTGATTATCAAAATGATCATATTAGTTTTACGACTTTTTCTCACAACAACTATTTGCAGGCAAAACATGCCAAAACACAAGCCTTATAACATTTCACACAAAACGGTTGTACGCTGCCAGGCTAGGCCTCCCAATACGATTTCAAGTGCGCAGTGGAAGAGTTATAATCGTGGGGCTCTAGAGACAAGAGTGGCGAGCGAACTAGTCCGCCGTGCGCGGAGCCAAACTACAAATCAAACACTTACCTGTTGGTTGAAGGACACTGCTCTGGTGCCAACCTGGAGATATGTATGTAAGTGAGTGTATGTGTATCGTGTCGTGACGTTATGAGTATTCTCCTGGTAACAATCCGCTTCCAATTAGGCTGGAGGAGGTCACAGCATGCGGTCTTCAAATCACTCATTCACAATAGCGTCACTTTGACTTGACCTTCAAACTATTTAAACGAGATATTTCCAACAAATAAACCCGTGATATGTCAAATTAGGGGTTATTAACACTCCAAACAATGGGTCATGACCTATCGTCACCAAAACGACCGGGTAAGGGATAACTTTACAAAAAGATCACGAGACTCAAACGGCGACATGCTTCCTCGTTTCCCACCGAAAATCAAGAGAGATGTCAAGTGTCAAGATCAAACTTGACAAGTCAGATGTCATTCCGTTACGCGTTGCGTGCGCATAGAGAAACTATTTCAGGACGCAACATCTACCCCCCCCGGACGGGCCTTCCCGTCCGCTAATCACTTGGCAATCCCGACAAGGTTGCGTTTTATCAGTCCACCTGACGCGCTGCTGGAGGATGTGCAAATACTCCAAGCTCCAACGCTTCCAAAACTCTGAGCGAGCTGCTGCACCAACTGAAACCGCGATAGCCAATTTTGGCTCACATCGACAAAAGGGTGCTCCGGCAGGGCGACAAGTGGCTGTCAAATCAAAAAATGGCCCGGGGTCAGGGCCTCCAAGACGTTCGGGTCCGAAGACAGCGGGCACAATGGACGCGAGTTCAATACAGCTTCAATGCGGCAAAATACCGTAGCTAACTCCTTAAAGGTGAGAACGGTGTCTCCCAACAGTCTGCGCCAGAGTCCCTAACCGCCTTCACCGCGGCCTCAAAATACCCCCCCAATGGGGGCAGGCTGGCGGGTCAAAACAATAACAAACAACAAAACAACCAAACAACAATAACAACCAAACAACAATAACAACCAAACAACAACAACAACAATTTAACCAAATGGCCCTCCTTAGGCAACAAAAGGGGGTGACGGACCCCATAAGGAAGGCTAGAGTGACTCAACCGTCAGCAACTAAACAACAAAAGACCCGTATCGTCCAAAAGGGGTTCAACTTACTAACGGCTCCCGACAATTTCCAAAACTCTCGCTGCAGAATGGCCAACAGCGCATTGCAACCGGCATGCGAGTTCTTAATGTGACGATCAGTCACCAACAATTCAACAACAAAACAACAATTCAACAATTTGTCGAGGGAGCTTTATCGACTCAACAAACTCAGGGTCCTTTGTTCCAACAACGAGCACCTTGAGCCCGGGCAAAGGACCCGACATCAAGACTGGCGATCGAGGCCAATCATCCTCAGGGTGAGTCAGCCAGTCTGGACCCCACCATAGGGGGTGAGCAATCAAGCGGGGTGCCATGCACCCACGTGAGGCCACGGCACCTGGGTTCAAATCTCCAGGCACGTGCCTCCAAATCAAAGGCGTTTCAAATTTTGAATCTGGGACACTCGGTACGCAACAAAGACCTCCAAAGAGTGGACGGACGTCTTCAACCAACACAAAACAATTTGACTGTCCGTCCAGGCGCAAGAAACCCGAATGTCCACAGTTCCACCCAAAGTGTGAGCAACGTGGTTCAATAGACGCACAAGACGCGCCGCCCCTGACAATTCAACTTAGGGATGGTCAGTGCCGTCCGGAGGGGGGGGGGGGCACCTTGCTCTTGGCCAAGACCAGTGACAAATTCACCTGGCCTGTTGCGCAGACGGTGCGCAGACAAACAACAGCTGTATAACCGTGCGAAGACGCATCACAAACAATGGTAGCAGTGTAGCTTCCAGGGGGGAGGATAGCGCGGGGTAACACGACCTCGTTGACTGCAGTACGGACTGGAGTACGGATACAAATTGGAGCCAATCATCCAATAGGGCTTCCCGAAGTGGCTCGTTCCAACCAAGTCCCGCAGTCCAAAGGCGCTGAAGAAAACAATTTTGCCCAAAACAATACAAACAAAACAACAAAACAATAGACAAAAGGCAACCCTGGGCTCCCATGTCCATAATGACACGGACCACAACAGAGTCCCCCGTGGGCCCCCAGACCTGACCGATGCCATTGGCAACAAAACCGTGTCGATCTGAGGGGTACCTTAGCGGGCAGGCGCCAATGTCCTAACAACGCCTGGGCGGCGACCGATCGCCGCACCCAGGCTCAAGTCTTTCCCGACGAGGATGCAATTCAAATTCCTCGTACGCGCGGTGTCCCGAGCCACGCGCCATCGCTGGAAGGGCATATCCCACCGGATGCCTGAATGGCGGGGGGCGTGACTCCAACCGGGGACGTTCCGCCAATGGAGGGGAGGGAAGGCGGTGCTGGTCTGGCCAGCGCTGCCCAGCAACAACTGCGTAATCGCCTTTACGCGGGGAGACCAAATGGCGGTCGCGCGGCTCCCGATCAACTTGCGCGGGGGGTGGAGTGCGGCGCTCAAAATTGCGGGCCTCTCCCCGGTTCTGAACCGGCGAGGCAGAAGCCCGGTGACCAACTCCATGGTACCCCTCCGTACGCGAACCTTCATCAGAGGCTGGTCTGCCAGCGTGGTTCGCGTTAGCGCACAAAATGTCCACATGGGACCCCCTACAAATTCTACAAGGGCGGGGGTTGGGGCAGTCCCGATGGAAGTGAGCCCCCAAACAAGAGAAGCACATGCGGCGTGCATTGGCAATTCGGCGGCGGGCACTCACGTGCAATTTCAAAAAGGCCGCGCAAGTTGCCATGCCATGCCCCGTGTCCCTACAAAACTCACAACCAGGACGACTCTGGGTGCCAGCAAAACGAGCGGCGGGGCGACCATCAACAGGCCCGCGAGCCCTAGTCCGTCCCTGGTCTCGTGGCCGGGAAGACGGCTGGCATGACTCAGTGGCAACGCCAGAGTTGTCCACAAACCGACACTCATCCTCCAAAAATTGGACGAGGTCATCAAATGGGGGGAGATGTGTGACACTATCCCCACCATACTTTTGCTCGAAACGAGCCCTCAAATCGGCAGGAAGCCGTTGCAGCACAACATGTACCAAAAAGTAAGACCATTGGTCCACCGGCAAGTCCAACTGCTTTAAAGCGTTGGTCGCTGCCACCAACGGGTTCAACAGGTCAGTACGCAATGCTGACAATCCAGTAATGACCGGTAACCCCAAAATCAATCCAATATGAACGTCAGCCAAACAACGTTTATTTTGGTACCGCCGGGTGAGTAGTTCCACAGCGGTAGGGTAGGCTGAGTCAGTCAAAAACAGATGCTGCACCAAGGCTCGGGCCTCACCTTCCAGGACAGACAACAAATAGGCCAACTTTTGGGCGGGTCTGAGGTCCGAGCGTGCATCAACCAAACTTTCAAACAGGTTTTGGAAACTTAACCAGTGGTCCAGACGACCGTCAAAATGTGGCAGTTCCAAAGTAGGCAGTCTACTCAATAGTCCGGGACCTGAAACAACCGAGGTCTCCGGTTTGACCTGGACAGGTGTCCGGCTCTCCAATATTTCCCGAGCACGTTGACCAATGACATCCCCCAGGTCCAAGATCTGGTCGTAGTCAGCAAGGACCTTGTCACGTGCTGCCTGATCCAGCACTTCCAGGGCCACATCACAAATGTACTCGTTGAAGCGGGTGAGGAGAGCATCAACGTTGCCGAGTCTCACGTTCAACTGCTCGAACCGAGCCAGAGTGACCGCTTCAAGATCCGGGCGCTCAGCGGTTGCTGCAGCTGAAGCGAACCACCGTAGCTGCGTGGTCAATCCACTGATTGCCTCTCTCACCGCTTTGTGTGCCATTGCACAAACAATACAATTCAAATAAACCAAGCAAAAAAAATAATTAAGTAAACAAATAACAAAGTTCAAACAATCAATTACAAAATAACTACAAGCAAACAATCAAACTACCAAACTGGTAGACCACAACTCAAGAAATTATGATATTCAATTCAAATATTCAAATTCTAATCCAATTCCAAATGTTAAGTTCACAAACCACTTTGTTAATGGTACAACAACAATGAACCTTTATTCCAATTCAAACAATGGTAATACTCAAAAATGCCAATTTCAAATATTAATTTTCACAAATAACCATATCAATGGTACAAACTCAACATTTTAATGTCTTCCTGACATTCAATACAACACAGAGGTCAAATAACAACAACAAGAGGTTATAACATAGCTCAATCTAACCAACTCTGAAGCATATGCAAACCTGGTTGACCCCCGGCAATATGAGTTACTCAACTCAACAAATTTACAAATTATTTCAAACAAACAAGCAATCATTGATACCAATTATTTACAGCGTATTACTACTTCCCTTATAGAGACTGCCAAGTAATTAGCTTACTGTAAAATTCCAATTTTGTGGTTATATGTCTTATAGCCACGCTCTTGCTACCAAAATGTACGCTGCCAGGCTAGGCCTCCCAATACGATTTCAAGTGCGCAGTGGAAGAGTTATAATCGTGGGGCTCTAGAGACAAGAGTGGCGAGCGAACTAGTCCGCCGTGCGCGGAGCCAAACTACAAATCAAACACTTACCTGTTGGTTGAAGGACACTGCTCTGGTGCCAACCTGGAGATATGTATGTAAGTGAGTGTATGTGTATCGTGTCGTGACGTTATGAGTATTCTCCTGGTTACAATCCGCTTCCAATTAGGCTGGAGGAGGTCACAGCATGCGGTCTTCAAATCACTCATTCACAATAGCGTCACTTTGACTTGACCTTCAAACTATTTAAACGAGATATTTCCAACAAATAAACCCGTGATATGTCAAATTAGGGGTTATTAACACTCCAAACAATGGGTCATGACCTATCGTCACCAAAACGACCGGGTAAGGGATAACTTTACAAAAAGATCGCGAGACTCAAACGGCGACATGCTTCCTCGTTTCCCACCGAAAATCAAGAGAGATGTCAAGTGTCAAGATCAAACTTGACAAGTCAGATGTCATTCCGTTACGCGTTGCGTGCGCATAGAGAAACTATTTCAGGACGCAACAACGGTAACTAAATGTGTAAAATAATTCATTTCATTATAAATTTAAATACACAAAAATAAGCAAAGAAAACTATAGTGTACGGTGATATAACTGGCTATTTTTACTAATTACTTAAATTCCGTGCACAATAATATATTCAAACCAAGCTCTTTATAATCTTTATAATATTATCTACACGTACCACATATCGTTTTTTATTTTAGAACGTTAGAAAAATAACGAGATTTTTTTAAATCTTTAACCTTAAATTACTCAAAACTATAATTTTTCACTTATATCACTTTTCACTGAAGGTACAGAATTGTGTCTGTAATTACAGCATTCAATGGGTTAAGCCCAAAAACCTAAAACTTTGCCTAACTTAGGGATCGCACTCAGGACCCCATGGTCAGCAGTCGCACTTACGATCCATTTTCGTAAGCGGAAATGATTTAGAAATATATTTCCATAAATTTAGCACTCACATTTCGTTGATATGGTCACAAGAGCCTCACCTCGTGTGCCGGATTCTATAATAGTTTAATGAGGAAACCAAGCTGTAACTCACAGCTGAATTATTAGTCCCTGGAGTACATCCTCAGTAGCTATTCCCTGGAGTACGCTTCACACCTGACGATGCGCAACGGACCGCATCGAAGCGCATTGTGCAATTAAATAAAGTTACTTTAGCCTTTTTTTGTTGCAGTACAACCGTATGGTTTTTAGGGAAGCGCAGATTGGCACAAAAATTCTCCTTCGTCATTTTCATACATTTTCTAATGCAATACGCGAACCGCACAGCATTATCTATATATTAATACGTGAAGCAAAAACTTTGGATCCCTTTTTACGAAAATTGGGCGGACGGAGGAGTATGAAATTTCGCACGCTTATCTATACTAATATTATAAAGAGGAAAAGTTTGTATTTTTGGTTGTTTGTTTGTAATGGATAAACTCAAAAACCACTGGACGGATTTTAAAAATTCTTTCACCATTAGAAAGCTACTTTACCTGCAAGTAACATAGGCTATATTTTATTTTTTTTTAAATAGGGGTCCGTAAGATATTTGGGTTTTTCGGACCCAAGGTGTAAAGAATCATCCAAAAATGTTCCTTATTAATATGTCTTCGAAGTACCAGGTTGTCATAACTTGGTAGGAGCTCACCTAACATGGGTGTGTGATAGCTAGAAAACGCTTTATGTCTTCGAAGTACCAGGTTGGCATAACTTGGTAGGAGTTCACCTATCATAGGTTTTATTGATTCTGAGGCGGTACGAAGTTCGCTGAGTCAGCTAGTAGTTTATACAGAGAAGAAGTGACGAATACAAATATTTTTTTTTAAATTATGCGTAAAAATACATTATTTTCAATAAATAACACGTTACGCACACTACTATTGGTTACCGTGTGTAATACACACATGCATAGATTAATTGTGTCTATAGTGTTACTGAATGTCAAGTATAACCATAGGTAATAAATTAATTTTATAGAAATAAAACCTATTTCATTATTAAATTCTATGATTATATCGTGAATATTTGTCTCTAATATTATTTGTATTAGCGACGATCGGAATTTAGTTTAGATTTATGTGGGAATCAGGCGTACTTTGAACGTGGAGCATAAACGACTGACCCGCGCCACGCGTGGAGTGGACCGGCACTGAGCTCTACGGGTTCATGCAGCCCTATTTACGTTGCGTGGCCTCGCCGCCGCCAGCGTGTCTTCAACGGACATACTGCTGCGTAGACCGTCTCCAAATTACTGAGCGGCGCACTGGCCATAACTAGTTTTTATGGATCGAGCTGAACGCTGATTGGTGGGTCGCTTCCTGAGGCAACTGGTCAGCCAATAGGATATAAGTAGTTTTTAAGAATTTTAGTATAAATATTGGTTCCAAAATACATGAACTTTGACGTCATCGCCCCGATGACTCCCACTCATTTCCCTTTCGATCCCGATCAGTTAGCCGACGTACTTGATATAGCCCTTCTAAAGAATATCAACTTAAGGTTGGATTCAATAGAAGCTATTCACGAACTCGACTCTGACCACCGACCAGTAGTCATGAACCTGGCCCCCCGTTTAGGTACCCGCGACCCCTCTCAACCCCCCGCCACTAAAGTGATCACTGACTGGAAGAAAGTAAGCGAACGCTTACAATCTAACACGTCACATCACTTAGACTCTATCCCAGATCAGTTCGACTCTGTCGCCGACACAACGGCCGCGATCGACTCTCTCACAGAGCACGTACAATCGATCGTGAACGAAAGTTCACGGGAGGTTCCAGATACGGATGACCGTAAATGGAGGCTTCCCGACGATGTGCGTGATCTGCTGACAGAGAAGAACGCGGCCGTTCGTGCCTACAGCAACTTTCCCTGTGACGCTAACAAAGCTCACATGCGCTACTTACAGCGTGCTGTAAGGACACGTGTGACTGAGCTGCGTGACGCTAACTGGGGCAAGATGGTGGGTGAACTAGAGCCGACTCATCTCGCATTCTGGGAACTTCAGAGGAAACTTAAATCCTCTGAGTTTTCCACTATGCCCCCCCTGACCCGCCCCGATGCGATCATTGCATTCGAGGATATCGACAGGGCTGAATGCCTAGCCGATAGCCTCGAAGCCCAATGCACACCCAGTTCGCAGCCAGCAGACCAAGCGTTTGTCGATAAGGTAAACGCGGAAGTCGAACGCAAAGCCTCACTCCTGCCCGTTGAAGACCCTGATGATCCCCTGCCCCCCATCACACCTGACGAGGTGCACGAGATCATCAAGGGTCTGAAATATTGCAAAGCCCCCGGATCAGACGACATCACCAACAGAGTGATCAAGCTGTTCCCCGCTCACCTGATTATGCTCATGACTACCATCTTCAATGGTGCCTTGAGTAATAATATTTTCCCCCAAGCGTGGAAGGAAGCCACCGTCATTGGCATCCCTAAGCCCGGTAAGCCCAAAACCGTGCCCACGAGCTATCGCCCCATTAGTTTGCTCAAAGTTCTCGGCAAAATCTATGAGAGACTTATTTATAAGCGACTCAGAGATTATGCCGAAACCAAGGGCCTCATCCCCAACGAGCAGTTTGGTTTTCAAATCCAACACTCGTGTGTCCATCAGGTACACCGTATCGTTGAGCATATCAATGCTGGTTTTCAGCGTGGTATGTTCACGGGCGCTGTATTCTTTGATATAGCGAAAGCGTTCGACAAAGTCTGGCACAACGGCTTATTATATAAGCTGTACCAACTCGGAGTGCCAGACCGTCTCGTGCTCATCTTACGAGACTTTCTTGCGAATCGCACCTTTCGCTACCGCATCGAAGGGGCACTTTCCTCTCCTCACCCGATCTGTGCAAGAGTCCCTCAAGGCTCTGTACTAGCCCCCCTCATTGTCACGCTATTCACTAGCGATATCCTCAGAAGTAAGAAGGCAAGGTTAGCTCTGTTCGCAGACGACACTGCCATCTTCTCGGGATTTAGTGACAAAGTGCTGGTTCGCTACCTCCAAACCGCAGTCGACGAGCTCGGCGAATGGTTCAGGTAGTGGCGAATTGAAGTTAATCCCGATAAAAGTCAGGCGGTCTTTTACACCCAACCGCGACGAAATCACCCCCCTTCCGACCCATCTCTATGTTCGGCAAGCAAATCCCTTTGGAGAAGCGAGCCAAATATCTAGGTGTCATTCTCGACGAACACCTCACCTTTTCTGAGCACATAAAGCAGGCCCGCTCGCGGGCCGCTTTCGCTCTCGGTAGGCTCCATTGCGTCCTGAACAAGCGGAGTAAAATGTCTCTTCAGTGCAAGAAGCGTCTTTACACCGCTTGTATCAGGCCCATCATGACATATGCAAGCGTAGTCTTTGCACATGCTAAGCCCCATTTCATCCATAGGATGCAGACCCTCCTGAACCGTTTTCTCCGTCAAGCCACAGGCGCACCTTGGTTTGTTCGGAATATCAACCTCCACTTAGATATGAAACTTCCGACTATCCATCAGTTCATGAAACGCGCTTCGAAGCGTTTCTTCGATAAGGCCGCATCCCACCGCAACCCTCTGGTTGTCGCGGCAGCCACTTACACCCCCTCCCGTATCAGTAAAGTCCGCCGTCCGCGTCACGTTCTATCCGATCCTGACGATCCTAGTACTCTCCTCCAGGAGAGTCGAAAAGAGACCAGTTCAGTGAGCAAACCACACAGACACAAACCGTACCGACCTCGCCGCCGAGGTCCGTCGTCGCGACCTCGACTAAATAGTCTCTCCCGACCCTCGCAAGAGCCAGCCCGCGATGCTGCACCGTTACCTTTAAATTAGTCCCTAAATAATTTAACCCAGATCCAGCCAGTCCCTTGCTGTCCCCCTACCAGTGATTGCCTAAGCCGAGGTTCGTACCCCCCGGGGTAACCCTTAGAGCTTTCGCTTTAGTTTTAAGTATAATAAGCCCCGGCTCTCCAGCCGGGGCTTATTATACTAAAAAGGTAACTTTTTAGAATTCGCCGGGTCACAATCCGTCTAAGTAGTAAGAATCTTTTCAGGATTAACTACGAGATACCCGACAAAAAAAAAAAAACATGATTTCCAAAACGAGTGTCTTATTGAACAGTCCAAGTAGTACCCATATCTGGTGACCCCGACGTGATTTCATCATGACAGAAGTTGACGACGCTGTATCAGTGAAATGCGAAAAGGAAGTCTCTGCTATCGCACTACAAGCGTAGATCCCACAATTCTGGCGGGCACAACCAAGACTGGGGTCGCTCAGTTTGAAGCTGTAATTTCACCATACAAGACAAGCGATGAACAAAAATACAACTTGGTGATTGCGGTCCTGGAGAGGAAAGACATCGAACAAGTCAGTGATATCATCTGTAAACCACCCGAATCAGGAAGATACAGCGCTCTGAAGAACCGTTTGCTGTCGGTGTACGAAGAATCCGAGTCTCGCCAGTTCCAGAAGCTATTGAGTGGTCTAGAATTAGGAGATCAGAAGCCCACACAACTTCTAAGGGTGATGCGAGAGTTAGCTGGTGAAAAGGTACCCGATAACGCGCTCAAAATTTTAAGGATTGGGCATTTACCTTCTCAAGTACGTGCTGTGCTATCCGTTAACACGGAATCTCCACTCGATACCCAGGCAATGATGGCTGATAAGATGATGGAACATACAGAGCATGTGATCGCGGAGGTCAACCAATCCACACCTACTCCGAGCACCAGTTCCAGTCCAGATTTGCAATTTCAAGTCCTATCGAAACAACTTGAGAAACTGACTCTTGAAATTGCCGCACTAAGGAAGGAGAATGTGAGTCATCGTCGTCCATTTCGCCGCAGCAATTTCCGTCCAAGATCACGATCCCGCTCGAGAGCAGGACCACGTAAGCAACCTGGAGATCCAGACTGGGAGTGTTTTTATCACCACCGATTCAGAAATAAGGCTAAAATTGCGAACCACCATGTTCTAAGAAGCTGTCGGAAAACTGAAATCCACATCGACTGTTGCGGGCGTCGGTGTAGCAGCAATGAATAACCGCCTGTGCATCACTGACCTAAATTCAAGAGAACGATTTTTAGTGGACACTGGAGCAGATCTGTCGGTGCTAGCCGTAAAATCTAAGCGAACACCGGTAGAAACAAGTTTCAAATTATTTGCTGCAAACAATACGCCAATAAAGACATTTGGGGAAATGACATTACACTTAAACCTTGGACTTTGACGCAACTTCAAGTGGACTTTCATCATGGCAGATGTGAAGACGTCTATTCTCGGTGCCAACTTTCTTAAGCACCACAGACTTCTGGTAGATCTGCATAGAAAGAAACTTGTGGACAGTTTGACCGAGCTTTCAGTTAACACGATGACGATTAGCACCATTCAAGATACCACACTGTACGTAGTCGAACCGGATCACCGTTATCATTCACTTCTTCAAGAATTCACTGAAGTCACCTATGACACCTACGAAGAAAATCAAGCATGATGTGAGGCACTATATCGAGACCACTGGCCCCCCACTCTTCGCAAGACCCCGCCCACTGCTGCCGATTAAGTATAATGCAGCCAAAGGCGAGTTCGAAACAATGATGTCAATGGGCATATGTCAACCATCTAAAAGTCCGTGGGCCAGCCCGATGCACGTCGTAACAAAGAAAGATGGAAGCCTTAAGAAAGAAAAGAAAGCAGAAAGAAAAGAAAAAGCTGTAAGAAATATTTTTTGTGGTTTTATGGGAGTGTCAAGTATGGCATTAGTAAGTTTCCCATACAAAACTTAGTGTCGTGTGCAAACTGTAGAGGTTGTATGCCTCACGACTGTACAGGCTGGTCATAATTGTACAGGCTGGTTTTGGGCTGGTTATAATTATGACATTTTGAACTGTCATAATTAATTTAAAATAATAGGGAAAATTCTATAAAAACAGAGCTTTCTGTGATAATTCATTCCATATCCAGCAGTTAAGAAGTATTAAGAAAATAAAGAAGAGAGTCCTGAAGAAGTATTCTTTACTCGTTACACCTACGTCCTGGTCCTGGCCATCACCATCCCGCCAGCGAACCCTCTCTACAGTAGTACAGCGTCAATTTGTCTATAGTGTTACTGAATGTCAAATATAACCATATTATTTTTAAATATTTATTATTATATATATTTTTTTTTTATTTAATAATGTATTTCTATTCAAATGAAGTACGGTCGAATTTCGACCTATGGGCGATCACTAGTTTTGTATTAAAATGCGTTGCTCTGTGGCCAATTGCGTCTGGCTATGATATTTTCTTGGCTTTAATCTACTTTCGCAAAATGAAAAGGTTACGCACCTGTAATTTCAAATTTGCACCGAAAACCGGACGTATTATATGTCCCACCACGTTCTGCATTTATGAAAACAAATTATACAATAAAGTAAAAAATGTTTCTTGGTAACATGTAGGTAATTCTCTAGAAGTTCTGGTTCGATTACAAAAATTATATCACTGATAGCTAAGCTGAAGCTACATTATCTCTGGCTTATTAGTGGATTCTATGGCACCCGGGAATATCCCGGGTGCCATAGAATATTTTTTATGGTATAAGTAGCTTTCACGAGAGCATAACCTAGCCAGTTAGCAAGCTAAGCTTAGTTTCGAATAAAAGAGACGGTTCTTAAAAAATACATTTTGTCTGTGGTCAACCTTTTCATTCCCTGAGAAAACCATCATTATTATATGATCACAGTTCAGTAGACATCGCGAGGAAACCTAGATTTAGTCCATTAAAGCAGCAAGGATGCAGAGTGCTCAAAACACATACCTTCTTTGTCAAAGCCCTGCACTGGAACAAATAAGTTGGTTTAAACTTTGATGCTACATGCCAGCTCACACACAAACACGTAATAAGTGTGCAGCCACATGAATGCGACCGCAGACTACACAGCGCGGCTTACACGACATTAACAGGCTCATGTTTCAGATTAGCCGACAGTCAAACAGTGATTAGGCTCATAGGCAGCGTGCTTTGCTGCGGCGGTGGGGTCATTGGCAATGACTTCACGTTGACATCTGTTAGACTGTCAGTATAGTCGGTGCGTTTTAGCATGGTAATAGTGGTCGTTGCTCTTTCCCAAATATCTCTTCGCAGGAATCAGAACATTAAACTTTAACTTTAGAGTAAATTGGCATATAAACACGGGTTTCAGATAACTGATGATTTTAAACTGTCTTAACAGTCTTAATTTTAAGACTTGCCTGTTAGTCTAGTGGTTAATGACCCTAACTGCTAAGATGGAGGTCGTGGGTTCAATTCCCACTCAACACAAATCTTTATGTGATGAGCACAATTATTTGTTCTGTGTCTAATTTATCTATAATATGTATGTATTTAGAAACCTTTATGTATATTTATCAGTTGTCTGGTTGCCATAGTGTACTATGGCAACTAGAAACTACGCAGACCCTGTAGGCTCTGCGTAGTTTGAGATCAGATAACGATGTGTTGGTTGTCCTAAGATATTTATTTAGAAATTTATGACAAGGAAAATAAATAAATAAATTAGTCAAACATTTTGAAGATCACGTCTACAAATCGTCATCTACGATTCACAAGACTAATTGTTAGGAAATAGAATTCATTTTTTATTGTCCGTATAATCAATAAAATTCTTATCTGTACTTCATTCATCATTCATCATCATCGTTCGTCCTTATCCCAATTTATTTGGAGTCAATGCAACACGTCTTTCTTTTTTTTCTTTGTTAGTCGTGTCATGTCATGTCGTTAAGTCACACAGTCCATCCATCGATTCTTTGGTCTTCCTTTTCTCTTAAAACGCTTATGGCTATCGTCAAATATAAAAAAATATTGTTTAAGTTTAAATTGTTTTCTATTTTTACGGTGTTCGAATTTTGTGACTCATGTCAGCGTACTTTTCGTGACGTATGTCAGCGTAGTTTTCGTAGACAGTTTTTTGCACAAAGATAATGGCACAAATTTATAAAATTATTGTGTTGTCATCGGTCCTTGATAAGTATGCCAAATTTCGAGTTAATCTGACGTTTTAAAGGGGATCAAAATCATGTTCAGTTTCCGTTACATAGGTACATACTAAAATACTTAGGGGCTGTCCATTAATTACGTGAGGCTTGAAAGGGGGGAGGGGTTCATAAAAAATCACGAAATATCACAAGGGGGAGGGGGTGTAGTAATATATCACGTGTATTTATTTTTTCGGCAAACGCGCGATTTCGAACCGAAAAGCGGCGTTACGTGTATTTATTTATATAAATACTCGTGATATACGGGGGGCGGTAGTCTTAAACCTCACCATGTATCACCAAGGGGGAGGAGGGTTAAAAATTGTCAAAAACAAGGGAGATTTTCATAAATAAATAAATAATAAATAAACGATTAATGGATGGCCCCTTAAGAAGCTAATAAAAGCGTGTTAATAATAAATATTAACATACTTATACAGTCACAAACATTTTCGACTTACAACAAATATTAAGAGTTCGAAATTAAATACAGCAAGAAAAAACGAAAAAATTAAGAAATTCTCTAATCGTACTTTTATTATAATAAATTGACACGAAACATTAGAATTAACGATAAACAATATTTTTATCATTCGACCATAAGGATCATTCTTAAATTGTACACCACTTCGCAAAAATTCGGGCAATTTCGAATCTGCACACAGTGAATATCAAAGTATATGGACCAAATTTTTTTTTTGTTTTTAATCCATGAAAAAAGTACTGAAAATAATAAAAACAAACAGTTAAACATATATACTTGATATAGGATAAATAACGATTGAGGATTGATAAAACTCAAAATTCGTAGATGCTGGTTTTGTACCACCGATAAGTAAGGTATACCAAGTCCTCTGTAATAATTAAACTAATGGTATACCTAAAAGACAAATAAATAATATAATTAAATATAATGTTGGCCGTTTCAATATCTGGTATTTGCTCCACCTTGACCTTCCTATAAGCAGCCCATATAAGACTTCTTACAGCATTTTCTACAACAAGGATACTTCTGAGATTTTCCAGAATCACCTCCTTTCTTTGACTTCGACTTCGACTTCTTCTTCATTTCCCCAAAGTTTGGACATTCTTCAGTCACTGTATCTTGCCTATGAGACACCTGTCTAAGTTTATACTGCTTAATCTTTTGCTTCTCCACTTCTCTTAATTTCAACCATGTGTCCAACTTCGTTTGGAGTTTAAGTAGATTCCTCACTTTCTCGTCCCTGATTTTACTAACGTCTTCGGCATGTTTATACAACCCCGTGCCCATTATAGCATGTTTGATGTGGTCGAAGCCAAGATTTATATGTTTACCTTCAGATGATTTTCGTGGGTTCCCTAACCGCCTTCCATCTTCAAAAGAAATTGAACTATTAACAGTTTTTGAAATGGTTGTTTCGTTTAAGGTGCATTCTTTAGAACTGTTGCATATATTATTTCCTTGTGCAAGTTCTGTGCCGTTGAATTTGTCTATCAGTGTAAGCAACTCTTGCATATAAGCTATGCCTTGTATAGCATCGGTATCATTACTTTTTTCTAAGGTTTTTATTGTATCTTCGACGGCGTCATTGAGTTGGTTGTAGGTTTCTACCTTTTCTTTTTCTAAGTCTTGTATTTGGTGTGTTTGATTCCCTTCTACTACAGTTGCTATACGGCCACACCTTATTGCATAAATGCTGTGCATTATTACAATCAACAGACAATTTTGCATTTTTATCTTATTCTCGAGCGACAAGTAATACTCGTGGAACACAGTGCGTTTTATTTCTTTAAATCATTTTACATGCTCATTCTCGACACGATATTTTATATACTTTCGTAACGTAGTTCAATTTTACAATGTTTTTTATTACCGCTGATTTGATTTTTCAATTGAAATATTTTTCCTTTTTAACGGTGTTTGTAATGAAATGGATTTATTTAGTTTATTTACACTGCAGAACGTGTTTTAAACTCCGATTTATTTCATTCGTTAGAAAACGTAAAAAAAGATGTCGGCTTCCACTGCGTGGCCAACTCTTAAAATTTGATGAAATTTTGCCAGGAATTAGTTGTAATTTTTTACAATACACACCTCTTTTCCTGAATTTGTTACAAAAAATACTAAGGCGCTCCGACCAAAAACAGTTGGCCGCTAGAACCGCCACTTGCCGTAGTGATCATCCGTGATTACACAGAAACTAAATAATGCAGATAGGCGAGTGATACATCAAAAGAAAGGTCTTAATTTGTTGTATTTGTTACAAAAATAAAAATCATCAAAACTTAAATATACAAAAAGTTATGCTATATTTAGTTTTCAGGTTAAGTGTAGGTACGTATCTCACCATAAAATCAAATTAATAGAGGCTAATGTCTATGGACAATTAGTTGCTAATTTGTTACAGCAAATAAACAAGAAAAATACTAAAAAAAAGGTTCAATATTTTTTTACAGTCGATTTTAGTTGGCCGCGCGGAGGTCAATATGCCTAAAATACAATGGCGTTTATTTCGTTATTAATAGTAGGTTCAAGCTTAGTTCTAATACTAATCGACAGGTATGGTAGCCTAGTTTGGATAAATGTGGCGAATATAACTACAGGCTTTATATTTTAGGAGATATTCACTAAAATATAGTAGTATGAAACTGTTAAACTACACACCCCGGGCTTCACCTGTTATCGGTGCGATAAGAAACCTGATGAAATCGGTCAGGGAGTTGCCATCTTAGTCAAGTCGGACATTGAACATTCCCCTCTAAATTTGCCTATCACTAAAAACCTTGAATGTGTTGGAATACAAGTTTCTTTATCAAATCAGCTAGTTGCTTTTATCTCAGCCTACCAGTCGCCAAACCTAGCTCTACTACCTTCTGACCTAGACAAAATTATCAATGTTCATTCAAAAATTATAATAATGGGTGATTTGAATACCAAGCACCTATACTGGCACTGCTCTCGCTCAAATATCCACAGCGAGGTTCTTTTCGATCACATGATAAGCAACGAATATAACATCCTTGCTCCTTCCTGCCCCACTCTAGTCCACTATCATAGTTCACACACACCATCTACACCCGACATTATCCTAGCTAACTCTGAATATCACCTTTCGGAGCCCCAGGTAATCACCCGCCTTTCTTCAAACCACCTACCAGTTTACTTCACTGCAAGTGATAAAGTCAACAGACAAACGCGTATCACGTACAATTAATCAAAAGCGAACTGGAAAGGTTATAGATCTCACTTGAATGAGTCTATATCTTTGAGCCAAACCACTTTCAACTCACCCCCGGAAATTGAACTTGCTTAACCCAATCTAACAAAAACGCAAGAGATAAAGCCATTCCTAAATTACCTAGTGATAGTAATCATAAACTTCCACGTCGAATTAGGTCTGAAATTAAAACAAAAAATCGACTTCGAAAACTGGCCTTAGATGAATACGACCCTTATAGACGCCGACAGCTATTCTCCCAAGTCAACAACTTGCAGAAATGTATCAAGGCTAAGAGCCAAACCCTTAATGACGATGTCTGGAACAATAAATTAGCTAAAGTTACTAATCCTACTTCGGACTTATGGAGAGTGGTCAAGTCATTGAATTATCAACCTGTTTCAATTCCACCTCTAAAATTGGCAAATAATACTACCACCTCCTCAGTACTTGAACAATGTGAGACACTAGCAAATACCTTCCTTGAGAATATGAACCTAACCAAACATTGGGTCAGTGATCCCAGTATTGATGAGGCAGTTAAAGAATCAATCGGGCTGCTAGACTGTTACAAAACGAGTGACTACTCATCACTTGTTAGGCCACATGAAATCCTAAAACGACTAAGAAAACTAAAATCAAACAAAGCGCCTGGATTTGACGGTCTGGGAAATGGCCTATTGAAAAACCTTCCTCAGAAAGCTATTGTTTATTTGACCAAAGTGTTTAATGGTTGTTTACGCACTGCATACTTCCCAAATACATTAAAACATGCTAAAATCATAGCTATCAAAAAACCCGGAAAAGACCAGTCAATACCATCTAGCTATCGACCAATTAGTTTATTGCCCAGCATAGGGAAACTCCTAGAGGCCATTATTCTATCCCGTCTCACTAAAATAACCACACATAAGTTGATACCCGAACAGTTTGGTTTCCGTAGCTCACATTCAACCACACAACAGCTAGCCAGAGTAGCTGAACACATAGCCCACGGGTTAAATGGAGGCCTCTCCACAGGCATGATCTTATTGGACATAGAAAAAGCTTTTGATTCTGTTTGGCACGATGGCCTTTTACATAAATTAATTAAACTTGAAGTACCTCTCTGTCTAGTAAAACTCATCCAGAACTACTTACAAGATCGATCCTTTTCCGTTTATATAGGCAAAGACCATTCTGCACCTAAAACCATCCCAGCTGGTGTGCCTCAAGGCTCGCTAGTAGGCCCATACGTCTTCATACTGTACCTGAATGACATACCCAAACAAGCTCACACACAACTTGCCATCTACGCTGATGATACGGCAACATTCACGACACACAAAGATATCGATGTAGTAACTGGTCGACTGCAATATTCACTGGAACTTCTAAGCAAATATTTTAAAACCTGGAAACTCAAACTAAACTCAACGAAAACCGAAGGCATTTTGTTTACCAGGAAGCGCGCACTTCCCACCACAGTTGTAAAAATTGATGACTTCCATATTATATGGCGTGTTTCAGTGAAATATTTAGGTGTTATACTAGACAAGACACTCAACTGGAATAAGAACACTGAACTAGTTATAAGCAAAGGTGCAAAAGCCCTAAACTTATTAAAACCAGTCTTAAATCGCAAATCTGTTCTCAGCCCCTCAACCAAATTGCAGATATATTCTACACTGGTTAGACCTTGCCTAACTTACGCAGCACCTGTCTGGTCTAGTATTGCCGAAACAAGTACACACATATAGTAAACTCCTAACTATCAAAAATAAAGCCTTAAAACTATCATATAATACACAATTTCGTACCAACCTTAGAATATTACACAACCGTATAAAATATCCATTCTTAAAAGGTTTCATTTTAAAAACTTCACGTAAATTTTATTTACATAAAAACCCAGCACATCGTAACATTTTAATATCGTCAATTGGCAAAAGTAGACTTAGTACATTGCCGTATGCCCGCACGTACAATCGATACCGACTGCCCCATCACTATTTCCTCCGTGACGCATCATGACGATAGCTCGCTTACTAGCTGACGCCGCTCGTACGGCCGAAGAATGCGTGATCTTTTGCGAACTACCCGCTACTTACCTCATATTATTATAGCAGATTATAATAAAGCGTACATTTTGTAACTCGAATCATTTAAATTTATGTGGGTCTATATACTAAGGCTTGCACATGTTGTAACATCACTATTTAGTAATTAGTTAGTATGTACACCACTAGATAATAATCTATGGTTCCGCTCTGCATCGGTCCGACACTGCTATGTCTGATCCCGTCTGAGATACCACGACTGAACGTGCTCTGTGAAACTGTGATCCTAGTCTGATTAAACCAAGTCTACTCAACACTATCTTTCATTTCTACAAACACAACATGGTGTCAGAAGTCGTGTAAGAAAAAACAAATAAAGAAGATCGGTCCAGAAAATGCCGAACCAAGCCACGAGTGACGACAATGATGGCGGACATGACCAAACATTAAGCACGCGTCTGAAAAAACTCCATATTTCGTCGGATCCAGCAAATAATAATGCGGAGGCATGGAAAAAATGGTGGCAGCAGCTGGAACTATATTTGCTAGCCACAGGCCTGGACAAGTCAAGCGAGAAGCGGAAAATTGCCATTCTACTGCATTTAATTGGTGAGCGTGGTCTCAATATATTTAACACATTTAACTTAAAGATTGATGGAAGCACACTCCAGGAAGTCAAGTCCAAATTCGACAAATTCTTTGAACCAAGAAAAAATGTGACGATGTGTAGATACCTATTCTTCACACGTAGGCAGGAAAAATCCGAAAACATCGACGAATTCCTCACGGATTTGGAAAATAAAAGCAGAGAATGTGAGTTTGGCACGCTCAGGGAGTCGTTAATCAGAGATATTTTTATAGCAAACCTCAATATAGATTCGTCACATGTACGTCAGAGGTTACTGCAAGAACCTGATTTGACATATCAGAGAATGCAAGAGCTGGCGAGGACACTCATAATCGCTCAGCAGGATGCTGAAAAAATCGTCAAAGGCACCAGTGTCGCCAGTGAAAACGTCATGCATCTCAGTCGGAGAAACCGTAGTCGACAAGATGGTCAACAGCGAGCTTCCAGTCGCAGGTCGAGCAGTCGCCAGTCAGCTTCGAGCAGTCGCAAGTCAGCATCAGCTTCAAACAGCGACCACATCAGCAACTCGAAGACATGCAGCCGCTGTGGGCAGTCTCATCGCTACAAATGTCCAGCTAAAGGCGTTCAATGCAGGTCATGTAAATCTTTTGGTCATTTTGCTAAATATTGTCTCAAGAATAAAAAAGTCAGTCAGTTGCAATCGTTTAATTCAGATAATAGTAGTCAAGAATATTTTGTTGGCATGTTGAACAGTCAATTAAAGTCAAGTAAAAGTCATTCAGATAATCATGTGGATCATAATGCACATAGTAGTCAGTCAAGTAGTCATTACACAGCAACACATAGTCAGTCTCACTCACACAGTCAGAGCAGTAGACACGGACACAAAAACACAGCAGTAGTGGTACATCAAAAGGGACAGTCACAGTCACCGTATCTCAAGGATGAGAACAGTGACAAGTCGGAGAGATCCAACGTCAAGTCCAAAAGTCAACAAAGTCAACGTCAAGTTTATCATCTCAATGATGAAAACAGTCACAAGTCTGAGAGATGTACTGAAAATAATCAACATCTCAATGATGAAAAAAGTCACATATCTGAGAGATCCAACGTCAAGTCAAATAGTCAAAAAAGAAAATGTCAGAGTCCATATTTACATCTCAATGATGAAAACAGTCACAAGTCTGAGGGATTACACAACAAAACACAATGTCATAGACTTAGAAACAGTCGTCAGCATTCACAGTTTTCACAGACACACAACGGATCATTAGTCAGTCACTCAGATATAAGTCATACAGTAAAGAATGTCAACACTGTGGATAGTAACCATGCAAAACAGTCATGGGAAATTAACCTAGTAGTAGGAAATAAACAAATTAAATGCATCATAGACTCTGGTGCAGATGTCAACATTATGTCAAAGCAAACATTTTATAACCTGTCAAAAGTGTCACTTGTCAAATGTCAAATAAATGTCACAGGATTTGGTGGAAAATCAATTCCGATTCTAGGCAAAGTGAACATAAATTGTAAATTGTGCGTCGATAATAATGACGTCGTCGAATCTATAATGTTTATAGTAGCAGATTTACATTGTCCAAATGTTCTTGGTCTACCAACATGTGAAAGGTTAGGAATTATAAGACGTGTCTTTTCAGTATCAAAGCAGGGTTTTTGTAAACAAATTCTCACACAATATAATGATGTTTTTCAGGGACTTGGATGTCTACCTCCAGTCTGTCATCTTAAACTCAAGCCTGATGCAGTACCATGTGTTGATCCGCCCAGGAAAGTTCCATTTGCGTTACAAGGCAGATTACACGAAGAGTTGGATCGCATGATGGAGATGCAAGTTATTGAGAAGGTTACAAAACCAACAGAGTGGGTTAACTCAGTCGTCATAACTGTAAAAAGTTCAGGTCAGTTAAGAATTCGTCTAGACCCTAGAAATTTGAATAAAAACATAATGAGAGAATTCTATCCACTTAAGTCAATTGATGAGATTAGGTCTCAGCTCGAAGGGGCTGTATGTTTTTCTCATTTAGATGCATTTTCTGGTTTCTGGATGCTACGTCTGGATGAATACAGTTCTGAATTATGTACCTTTCAAACACCATTTGGTAGATATAAGTATTTAAGATTACCATATGGCATAAATGCCTCGTCTGAAATCTTTCAAAGAGTCATGATGAATCTATTCGGTGATATCAAAGGAGTCTTAATATTCATAGATGATATTTTGGTTTATGGACCAAATGAGTCAGTTCATAATGAAAGATTACACAAAGTCATGCAAAGAGCTCGTCAAGTCAATTTAAAATTTAACAAGTCAAAATGTAAATTTTTAGTCACAGAAGTATGTTTTTTGGGTTATGTCTTCAGTAAAGATGGTGCCAGGGCAGATCAAGAAAAAGTCAAAGCCATTGTCAATATGCCCACACCAAAAAATGTCAAAGAGTTACAGAGAATATTAGGTATGATTAATTATTTAGGACCTTTCATTAGTAACTTGTCAGAAAAAACACAAATATTAAGAAATCTTTTGAAAAAAGATTTAGTCTGGACTTGGGATGAGAATTATAGTCAATGTCTCAAAAAACTGAAAGATGAGATTACAAACTCACCAGTTTTAGCTCATTACAATCCTAAGATTCCATTAGTCTTGTCAGTTGATTCGTCGAAATCAGCATTAGGAGCAGTCATATTACAGAAAAACAAACCTATAGCATACAGTTCAAAAACTTTAACTGAAACCCAGGAAAGATATGCGCAGATAGAAAAAGAGCTACTAGCAATTCAATTTGGTTGTGAAAAATTTCACCAATATGTATATGGTAATAGAGTCACAGTACATACTGATCACAAGCCATTAGTCTATTTATTCAAAAAGCCATTGCATGATGTCCCCGCTAGATTACAGCGTATGATGTTAACTGTACAAAAGTATGATTTAGAAGTAATACATGTACCAGGTAAAGAAATGTATATATCAGACACTTTGTCAAGGGCAGCTTTGAAAGACCATTATACACCTGAAAATGAGTCAGAAATGTCTTGTCATGTCCATTTAATGTATGCTAATTTAGCAATAACAAAGGAATACAGCACAAAATTGTCACAGGAAACCAAAAAAGATGAATCCTTACAACTATTAAAAAAATATTATAATGAAGGATGGCCTAAAAACAAGAACAATGTAAGTTCATTAGTCAAACCATATTGGAATATTCAAGGTGAAATACATGTAATAAAAGATTTAGTGTTCAAAGGTTCAAAATTAATAGTACCACAGTCAATGTATAAAGAAATGTTAGAAAAAATACATCAAGGTCACCAAGGTATAAATAAATGTCTGAAAATAGCAAAAGAATCTTTGTATTGGCCAAATATGTCAAGTGAAATTAAGAATTTAGTCGAACAATGTCTTGTATGTGCAAAATTCAAACCATGTAATCAAAAGGAACCACTACAAAATTTTGAAATATGTAAATATCCATGGCAACAAGTCGGTATTGATTTAATGCATTTTGAAAGTTCAGTTTATTTAATTGTCACAGATTATTACTCAAAATACACAGAGATAGCATTATTAAATAAAAACAGTACTGCTCAAAATGTAATTACTCATTTAAAATCTATTTTTGCTCGTCATGGAATACCATTGTCACTGGTGTCAGATGGTGGACCTCCTTTTCAGTCAATTGATTTCAAAAATTTCTTACAAGAATGGGACATAGAACATGTTGTTACTAGCCCATATCATTCACAGTCAAATGGTCAAGCTGAAAGTTCAGTAAAAATAATAAAAAACATGTTAAGGAAATGTAAAGAAAACAAAACAGATCCATACATAGCTTTATTACAGTATAGAAATACACCAAAAAATAATTTGTCATCACCAGCTCAATTGTTAATGTCAAGAAACTTGAGAGACAATATTCCAGTATCATATAAGAGATTAAAGCCAAAAGTAGTAACATTTCAGGATTACAAAGAGTCAGTCAAGAAAAATGATGAAAACAAATCTAGGAATTATGAAAAAAATACTAAGTCAATGTCGATGTTACATTACAATGACCATGTCTATTTTAAAAGAAATCCAAAAAGTAACTGGGAACAAGCTATTGTCAAACAAAGATTGATGAACAATAGGTCGTATGTGGTTGAGGATGTCAATGGTGTACAGTATAGGAGAAATAGAATACACTTAAGACATAAGTATTCCCAAAACTATGCAAACCCTCCTATGCAATCCAACTCGTCGCAGGAGAGAGAGGAAGGTGACAGACAGGAGTCAAGACTTCAAGAATCCTCATCTCATATATCCTCAAGCGTAACAACCAGGTCAGGTCGAATTGTAAAACCACCAAGAAGGTTAATAGACGAAATAGATAAACCATTAACTAAGTAGTATTAAGAAGGTTGTCTAGATTAAATGTAACTAAGTATTAATAAGAATGTTGTCTAGTTATAATATAACTATAAGTATCATAGAGCATGTTGTCATGTAGGTAGAGTCACTTGTCAATGTACATCTTATTAATTGTTTGTCAGGGGTTTAATTTGAACTCAACAAGGGGGATGTTGTAACATCACTATTTAGTAATTAGTTAGTATGTACACCACTAGATAATAATCTATGGTTCCGCTCTGCATCGGTCCGACACTGCTATGTCTGATCCCGTCTGAGATACCACGACTGAACGTGCTCTGTGAAACTGTGATCCTAGTCTGATTAAACCAAGTCTACTCAACACTATCTTTCATTTCTACAAACACAACAGCACATACTTCCTATTTGAATAATAAGTATTTATAACTATAAGTCAAACCATTGTAAAATAATATTAAGTAATTTCATGTTTATATGTTTGTAAAGGCGTTAGTTAGCCTGTGTAACAAAATAAATCGAGACTTGTGAACAAATAGAATAAGATCATTTGGAAACTGTATTTCTGAACCATATGTGGGAGATGGAGGAATAATAGACATAAATAGGTTTGTTCATTATATTCAGAACCAAAATAACAGTATTATAACCAACAAAAATTTATAGCACATAATTTATGTTTGAAAATAATAACGGTTAAAATAACACACCAAAGAAATAAAAAGGTCAGCATAAACATAATATTACAAGAAAACATACCTGACAGTTCAGAGCACTGTTGTGCCGTGCCCACTATCGTACAACTTCTGATCCGTCGAAAGACAGTGCCCCCTTTTATATCACAACTTGCTCGCAAAGCGGGGGAAAAGTCAGTTACAATACTTTTATAGACCGGGGGTAGTTCGAAATATTAAGTGACATTTCTTAAAAATAAATACTAAATAATTTATCTCTCACACGGCCATACTGACGAGCAGCCACTATGGCTCGCGAACAAACTCATAATAAATATATTATAAATTCTTGTAAAATCATAGCATGTCTAATCACCTTATCGTCTAAATGATTTCTAAACTACACTGTCAAATCGCATGACCACACACGCCAAATTACATGGCATCATAATTTTGTATTCGCCAAATCACATGGCATCATAATTTAATACTCACCAATTCACATGGCATCATGATTTAATGTTCGCCAAATCACATGGCATCATGATTTTGTATTCGCCAAATCAAATGGCTGTTGTCAAGTCACATGACAACTAGATACACGCCAAATCACATGGCCACTGTCAATTCACATGACACGGGTGTGATTGTCAAGCATAACCATGATCGTTGGCCAGACGTTCTGAGATATGCAGGACAATCTTAAAAATTACATAATCAACATAAAACGTTAACAGGTTTCATTAGGAAGTTCATTCATTATCTTCATTACAGTCATTAGAAATATTTAGAGAATCAGTCAACTCACATCCCATATCGGGAGCGACGATTCGTAAATTATCATGTGACACATACAACTTATTGCCAGTTTTATTAACTCTAACTGTATATCTGTTGTTATCGTTCACTTCAGTAATGACGCATGGACCTTTAAATTTACTGTCAAGTTTGTTAATCACTCGCGGATTTTGTTTGACTAATACAATATCACCGACTTTGAAAGGTACAATTTTAGCCTTAGTTTTATCATAATCGGCTTTTCGAGTTTCGGCAAGCTCGTTCATCCTCAGTTTAGACTCTTGACGGCACATATCGAGGTCCATACGTTCAACATCATTTAGCAAAGCTGATATAGCAGGAGGTGAATGATTGCAGCCCATCAGAAGTTGGAAAGGAGTAGGACCGGTACTTTTACTAAAGGTGCTGTTAATTGCCAACTGTACTTCACCAACGGCATCTTTCCAACTTATTTTGGTTGTATTCTCAACAATTATAGTAAAACAATTTGTCAGAACCTTCATAATCCGCTCAACCTGACCATTTGCACGACTCACACCACTAGCTATAAAATGCAATTCTATAGACCATTTTTCACAAAAACTTGTAAATTCTTTGCCAGTGTAAGAAGCAGCCTGATCACAAATAATACGTTTAGGTGTGCCAAAAGTATAAATTAATTCTTTCAAGGCATTTACTGTAGCCACTGCAGTCAAATTAGTAACGGGTTTCATGTAGCAAAATTTTGTGAATGCATCTATAAAAACAACTACATATTGTTTGGAAGGTTTACTGCCACTCAATTTACCTGTCGTGTCCATATGAACGGTATGAAATGGAGTAGGGGGCTTATCTATAGGGTGCAATGTAATCTGTCGTGAACCAGATTGACTTTTATTTATCTTACAAGTCAGACAACTGTCAACATATTTACGCTTACACTTCGACATATTCGGGAACCAAAATTGTTCTCTTATTTTGTCAAGGGTTTTTTCCCAACCAAAGTGTTTAAGAGCATCGTGATAAATTTGTATGATATGCCACCTATAACATGATGGAACATAGAGACGTTTAAGACGTTACGACGAAATAACACGATACAACAGTCCATTTTGAATCTCATAACTGGAAGCAATATCTTTGTCAATAGTTTTGTTTTTGATTGATTCAATTATATGTTTGGTCTCTGAATCATTATTTTGTTCTACTTCTAGCCATTCACTATAATTTTGAATATTGTTTATGTTGACAGTTGTCGGATTACGGCTTAAGTAATCGACATGGGGAATACGTTCTCTCTTTCGATACGCGATACTAAAATCAAACGATTGTAGGTAAGCCCACCACCTATGAACCCTAGGAAGCAACTCTTTTTTGTTACGCGAACCTTTAAGCGAGTTACAATCAGTAATGACTTTATAGGGTCTTCCAAGTAAATAATGACGGAAATGCTTTATAGATCTAACAACTGCCAGAGTTTCCAACTCATAAGAGTGATAACGGTTTTCAGTCTCAGTAGTGCGCATGCTAAAATACTCTATAACTTTCATCTGATTATCATGTTTTTGAAAAAAAAATCCTGCCAGACCTGCAGAACTGGCATCAGTGTGAAGTTCAACAGGTTTAGCAGGATCGAATAAAGTGAGTACAGGTTCAGAGGCAAGATATTGCAGAATCTTATTTCTAGCAGTTTCCTGTTCAATTGTCCAATGCCACTTGACATTATTACGAGTTAAATTATACAAAGGTATCATGACGAGAGAAAAGTTAGGAATGAACTTTCGGAAGTAACTGGCCAGTCCGCAAAATTGTCTCACTTGCTTTACAGTAGTTGGTACAGGAGCATTCAAAAGAGCGGAAACTTTACCCTGACTTGGTTTAACTTCGCCGTTTGAAACAATTCTTCCTAAGTATTCTATTTCAGTTTTTAAGAACTTACATTTTTTTATATTGAGAGAAAACCCAGTTTTTTGCAAAGCTTCTAAAACTAATTTTACCCGTTCGATACCTTGATCAACGGTTTCTGAATAGATTATAACATCATCTATGTAAATTAAAACAAAGTTGTCAACGAACTGTTTAAGAGCTGCGTTGATGGCCCGTTGAAACACAGAAGGTGCATTGCAGAGTCCGAAAGGCATCCTTAGGTACTCATATTGCCCATCAGGCGTGACGAAGGCAGTTTTTTCAATGGAATCATTTGCAATCGCAATCTGATGAAAACCGGCTGCCATATCTAAAATTGTAAAATATTTAGCACGCGACAATTTACTAATGTGATCATCAATTATTGGAAGTGGAAAATGATCACGAACGGTGTTGCTATTCAGTTCCCTATAATCGACACACATTCGGTCACTGCCATCTTTTTTTCGAACCAGTAATATTGGGCTTGCAAATGGAGAATTGCTATCACGAATTATATTATTGTCTTTCAAATCTTTAATTATATCCTTGACGTGTTCACGCTCAGCAGGAGCTAATCGATAGGGTCGTCGTTGAACTATTTTCTCCGAGTTTTTCAGTCGAATAGTTAACTCACCGGTAGTTACTTGAGAAACTGCGTTGCCAGATGTGAACATTTCAGAATATGATTTTAACAAGTCACTTAACAATACAATTTGTTCTGGAGTTAATTCAGGGTTAATATCTACCCCATCAAAATCAACATCCTTTATAAGGCTGTTGACACTGTAAGAGTTGCGATAGACTTTAGCAAAATTTCCTGAGAAAGTCACTTGAATACCAGGTATTTCAAAAAAATTTTGACCAAGTAATACGTCATACTGAATGTATCTATCAGGGACTAGAATAAAATCTAATTCAACGTTTATACCATCAACACAGATCATACACAGTTTTTTACGTGATGAGCAAAAAGCATTATCACCAACACCTCTCAAAATAATTGTTTCATAAGTCATTTTACCCCTAATTGAATCGCCAATACTTTCACGCATTAGAGAGCATTCTGCACCACTATCTATCAAACAGGAATAATCATGATTGTCAATTTGAATCGTATGTAATTTTTTGTTAGTTAAAACTAGGCTATTTACTTGAGACGACTTTTCGTCTTTAGTTTTCTTATTTAAGCGGTGAAAACAGTTTTCACTGGCATGCCCCTTTTTAGGGTTCCGTTGCCAAATGGCAAAAAACGGAACCCTTATAGATTCGTCATGTCTGTCTGTCTGTCTGTCGGTCTGTCTGTCTGTCTGTCTGTCTGTCTGTCTGTCTGTCCGTGTATGTCACAGCCACTTTTCTCCGAAACTATAAGAGATATGTTGTTGAAACTTGGTAAGTAGATGTATTCTGTATACCGCATTAAGATTTTTACACAACAATAGAAAAAAAACAATAAATTTTGGGGTTCCCCATACATAGAACTGAAACTCAAAAAAATTTTTTTCATCAAACCCATACGTGTAGGGTATCTATGAATAGGTCTTCAAAAATGGTATTGAGGTTTCTAACATCATTTCTTTCTAAACTGAATAGTTTGCGCGAGAGACACTTCCAAAGTGGTAAAATGTGTGTCCCCCCCCCCCCCCGTAACTTCTAAAATAAGAGAATGATAAAACTAAAAAAAATATATGATGTACATTCTCTTACTTTAGAAGTTACGGGGGGGGGGGGCCCGTAACTTCTAAAGTAAGAGAATGATAAAACTAAAAAAAATATATGATGTACATAACCATGTAAACTTCCAACGAAAATTGGTTTGAACGAAATCCAGTAAGTAGTTTTTTTTTTAATACGTCATAAATCGTAAATCGCAATTTACCTTCCATTCAATCAACTCAAATATATAAAAAAAAAAAATAATTTCAAAAAACATAAACCTTACGCATAAACCGAGGATACCTACAGGTTTGTACGGAACTCTCGGTGCGCGAGTCCGACTCGCACTTGGCCGGTTTTTATTACAAAAAGTACAAAGTGTTACAGGAGGTTTCGAACCCGAATCGACTGGTTTTGAATTATTAGAAGTGACAGTTGAAGTCGAATCTTTACTAGATCCGCGATTGGTACCTAAACGACAGTCTCTTTGAATATGTCCTATTTTGTGGCATTTATGACACCTTTTAGATGAAGTGTCTGGGTTAGACATGGTTTTAGAATGCTTTGATGGAATATTGTGATCAGACTCCTTGCCAGGTCTCTTCCGCTTGTATGAATTCAGGCTTTGAATTAATTGTGGTAAGGATTTCGGTGTAAGGCGTAGCAAGTCAGAACGAATACGAAAGTCAGACATACCTGAAATAACTGCTTCGACAAGGCGTTGATCAGTCATCTCCACACCAATCACTTTCTTCGCCAACTCCCATTTTCGAGTTGCGTATTCCGAAAGACTAGTTGCTTGTTCGCTGGTATAGTCCAAAAACAGCGAGAGGTCATCGTAGTAACGAGCTTCATCTGAAAAAGTTTTGATATGGCCTGCTTTAAGTTCTGGCCAGCTAGTAAGAGTTGAATAGTTACGACGTGCCCATTCAGCCGCGCGTCCTCGCAAGTTTTTTCTAGTCAGATTGAGAATTTCTCTATCAGTGAGCTCATACTCAGTTTTAAGCTCCTCTACGTTTCGGCACCAAACTTGCACAGTATCGGTCCAATCGTCAGGGTCAAAAGCAGGTACATAGATATGCTCAGGATTGCGCATGCGGGGAATAGGCCGCACATTTGGTGGGTTAAAAGCTTTTGCAGTAGTGTGAATTAATTGTGACATCATTTCTTGCATCATATTTTGCATAAAATTAATAGGTACAAACTCTACTGCCCTTGAATCACGGCTGCTACTAGCTGCCGTTGAACCGCCGCGAGCTGCATCGTCATGGGCTGGGGATGCCATCGTCTCGTTGGTTGCAGCCGCACAGCGCGTTGTTTTTTGTCCCAAGATTGGCGATTGGTGTCCCGGTGTAGGCCTTTCGCTAGACCCTGGAGTGGTTTTTGCAGCATTCTGCAGTACCCTGGCCTCGACTGCCTCAGATTCGTCGTCGTTCATCATTAAACTTTCCTGAAATCAAACATTCGTAGGCGTAGTTTTTGTTATATGTCCCAGTTCTGATGTGGGAGATGGAGGAATAATAGACATAAATAGGTTTGTTCATTATATTCAGAACCAAAATAACAGTATTATAACCAACAAAAATTTATAGCACATAATTTATGTTTGAAAATAATAACGGTTAAAATAACACACCAAAGAAATAAAAAGGTCAGCATAAACAATATTACAAGAAAACATACCTGACAGTTCAAAGCACTGTTGTGCCGTGCCCACTATCGGACAACTTCTGATCCGTCGATTTTTTTTTTTTTTTTTTTTGGGGCATCTCGTAGTTAATCCTGAAAAGATTGTTACTACTTAAACGGATTGTGGCCCGGCGAGTTCTAAAAAGTTACCTTTTTAGGCCTCCAGCCGGGGCTTATTATACTTAAAAACTAAAGCGAAAGCTCTAAGGGTTACCCCGAGGGAGGTACGAACCTCGGCTTAGGCAATCGCTGGTAGGGGGGCAGCAAGGGACTGGCTGGATCTGGGTTAAATTATTTTGGGACTAATTTAAAGCTAACGGCGCAGCATCGCGGGCTGGCTCTTGCAAGGGTCGGGAGGGACTGTTAAGTCGGGGTCGCGACGACGGACCTCGGCGGCGAGGTCGGTACGGTTTGTGTTTGTGTGCTGGTCTAGCTGTACTGGTCTCTTTTCGACTCTCCTGGAGGAGAGTAGTGGGATCATCAGGATCGGTAAGAACGTGCCGCGAGCGGCGGACTTTGCTGATACGGGAGGGGGTGTAAGTAGCTGCCGCCACAACCAGAGGATTGCGGTGGGCTACGGCCCTATCGAAGAAACGCTTCGAAGCGCGTTTCATGAATTGATGGATAGTCGGGAGTTTCATAATTATCTAAATGAAGATTGATATTCCGAACAAACCAAGGCGAGCCTGTGGCTTGACGGAGAAAACGGTTCTGGAGAGTCTGCATCCTATGGATGAATCGGGGCTTAGCGTGTGCCCAGACTGGGCTTGCGTATGTCATAATCGGCCTGATACAAGCGGTGTAAAGCCGCTTCTTACACAGAAGAGACATTTTACTCCGCTTGTTCAGGACGCAATGGAGCCTACCCAGAGCGAAAGCGGCCCGCGAGCGAGCCTGCTTTATGTGCTCAGAAAAAGTGAGGTATTCGTCGAGGATGACACCTAGATATTTGGCTTGCTTCGCCCAAGGGATCTGCTTGCCGAACATTGAGATGGGTCGGGGAGGGGGGTGATTACATCGCGGTCGGGTGTAAAAGACCGCCTGACTTTTATCGGGATTGACCTCGATTCGCCACTTCCTGAACCATTCGCCGAGCTCGTCGACTGCGGTTTGGAGGTAGCGAACCAGCGCTGTGCCACTCAATCCCGAGAAGAAGATGGCAGTGTCGTCTGCGAACAGAGCTAACCTTGCCTTCTTGCTTCTGGGGATATCGCTAGTGAACAGCGTGAAAATGAGGGGGGCTAGTACAGAGCCTTGAGGGACTCCTGCACGGATCGGGTGAGGGGAGGAAAGTGCCCCTTCGATGCGATAGCGAAAGGTACGGTTCGCAAGAAAGTCTCGTAAGATGAGCACGAGACGGTCTGGCACTCCGAGTTGGTACAGCTTATATAATAAGCCGTTGTGCCAGACTTTGTCGAACGCTTTCGCTATATCGAAGTATACAGCGCCCGTGAACATACCACGCTGAAAACCAGCATTAATATGTTCGACGATACGGTGTACCTGATGGACACACGAGTGTTGGGTTCGAAAACCAAACTACTCGTTGGGGATGAGGCCCTTGGTTTCGGCATAATCTCTGAGTCGCTTATAAATAAGTCTCTCATAGATTTTGCCGAGAACTTTGAGCAAACTAATGGGGCGGTAACTCGTGGGCTCGGTTTTGAGCTTACCGGGCTTAGGGATGCCAATGACGGTGGCTTCCTTCCACGCTTGGGGGAAAATATTATTACTCAAGGCAGCATTGAAGATGGTACACATGAGCATAATCAGGTGAGCGGGGAACAGCTTGATCACTCTGTTGGTGATGCCGTCTGATCCGGGGGCTTTACGAGATTTCAGACCCTTGATGATCTCGTGCAACTCGTCAGGTGTGACAGGGGGCAGGGGATCATCAGGGTCTTCAACGGGCGGGCTTTGCGTTCGACTTCCGCGTTTACCTTATCGACAAACGCTTGGTCTACTGGCTGCAAACTGGGTGTGCATTGGGCTTCGAAGCTATCGGCTAGGCATTCAACCCTGTCGATATCCTCGAATGCAATGGTCGCATCGGGGCGGGTCAGGGGGGGCATAGTGGAAAACTCAGAGGATTTCAGTTTCCTCTGGAGTTCCCAGAAAGCGAGATGAGTCGGCTCTAGTTCGCTCACCATTTTGTCCCAGTTAGCGTCACGCAGCTCAGTCACACGTGTCCTTACAGCACGCTGTAAGTAACGCATGTGAGCTTTGTTAGCATCACAGGGAAAGTTGCTGTAGGCACGAACGGCCGCGTTCTTCTCTGTCAGCAGATCACGTACATCGTCGGGGAGTTTCCATTTACGGTCACCCGTATCTGGAGCCTCCCGTGAACTTTCGGTCACGATCGATTGTACGTGCTGCGTGAGAGAGTCGATCGCGGCCGTTGTGTCGGCGACAGAGTCAAACTGATCTGGGATAGAGTCTAAGCGATGTGACGTGTTAGATTGTAAGCGTTCGCTTACTTTCTTCCAGTCAGTGATTACTTTAGTGGCGGGGGGTTGAGAGGGGTCGCGTATACCTAATCGAGGGGCCAGGTTCATGACTACTGGTCGATGATCAGAGTCGAGTTCGTGAATAGCCTCTATAGAATCCAACCTTAAGTTGATATTCTTAAGGAGCGCTATATCAAGTACGTCGGGTAACTGATCGGTATCGAAGGGGAAGTGAGTGGGAGTCATCGGGGCGATAACATCAAAGTTCATGGTAGAACAGAGGTTAAAGAGTTGCCTACCTCTAGTCGAGGTCCTGGTGCTATTCCAGGCGGGATGTTTGGCGTTGAGATCGCCCGCTATGATAACGGAGTCACTCATGCCGAAGAGTTTGGAAAGTTCATTAGCGAGGAGTTGAGGGTCCTCTGACTCATGTTGGGGAGGAAGGTAAACTGACACAATAGTGATCGGCTGGTGACCTGTCAGTGCTAACCGACAGGCCGAAACTTCTAATCGGGAGAGTTCGGGAGTATCCATAGGTATGCAGTACAGGGACTTCCTATAATATATGAGGGTGCCGCCTCTATGACAACGTGACCTGTCGTTGCGAACTAAACGATAGTTTGCAATTTTCGGGTCGCGATGGTGAGGCTTTAGGAACGACTCTTGAATGAGTAAAATGTCTACGTGGTGGTCGCGGAGGAACGTGGCGATCTCATCACGTTGGCCGTGAATGCCGTTGGCATTAAAGAAGCCTAGCTTTAGGGAACGTGGTTTCAGTCTAGTTAATATTCCGCGACTATCCATAATGGGGGCGTTGGGAGTTCATGACATTTATTTATTTATTTATTTAATTAAGGTTCACCAACAGTTGTTACAGATATTATAGAGGTAGGAACATATAAGTAATAGTGTCTTAAATCTAACTGCACAACCAATTACAGGCAAACACCGCATGCAAAATGCTCTTTTTAATTATAACTTAATTTCTAAGCACTTAAAGTACTTAAATTCTAGATATTTATATTTAAAAAAAAACTATTACTAATTACGTCTGACAAACGCCGATATTGAGTCAGCGTGGACGTCAAGCAGGTCGCTGCGTTCGTTAATGAGTTTGCACATGCGGGGTATAGGCGAATTAGCACCAGACACTGTACGGCGAAGAGGTGGAACTAAGGGTGTTATAGATTTGCGAGGTGGTCTACGGGGTACTCTGAGATTGAACCTACATACCAATTGTGGGCAGTCAATGGTGTTATTGAGCAGTTTATGTGCGAATCTCAAATCCAAGAGCTCCCTTCGAGCCTTCAGGGTAATCATTTTGTAGCAGCCTAGACATGGATTGCTTGCGTGATCTCGGGATACGCAGCATAAATTGATAACTAGTTCCTGGGCCATCTGTTGGGCACGCGGGGAGAGGAACGTGCTGTAGGTATTAAAGGTCCCGGTGATGACGTTAAACGCATCAAGGGGAGCCTGACCTTTCCTCTGTACGGGTACTGGTCCTGCCATAGGGGCAGTGGGGGGGCCGCGGCGCGGGCCGGGGGTGCGGTCGCGGGAAAACCGGGGGGCGTAAGGGGCGCGGGGGCACGGGTACGCGGGTCCATTAGTGGAGGGATGGGAGCGGGCTTAGGCCTGGAGGAGGCCAGTGGGGGGAATTCCTTCTGGTAACTCAAAGGAGGCCATTGGGAGGGACGCTGTGGGGCCAGTCTCACGGGGAGTTTGGCCGAGGGGGATTCCCTAGTCTGACGAGCGTCGAAACGCTGCGCCAATTTAGGGGAAGATGACTTGGGGGCTTTCGGGCAGCCCCGGTAGTTTGCCGGATGACTGGACTCTTTGCAGAGCACACAACTAGGTGGCTCGGTGCAAAGAGTGCGGTCTTTAGGCCGGGTACAATCTGCTGTACCGTGATCTCCCAGGCACTTGACGCACCTGGGAGTTGCGTAGCAGTTGTACGCTGAATGCCCGTACAGTTGGCATCTATGGCACTGGCCAATGATGCCTGACTTACGGGGCTTTTCAATAATGAGTCCAGACAGATTACAGACTGCCTTGACTTTGAAAATGGGGTGGTGACCCTCCGTGGGAGGGCACACCACCAGGACCATATCAAAGGTAATGCCTTGTCTTGATCTGTGCACTTTTTCTTAATTAAAATAAGAAAAACAGAGATCGCAGCCCCGACCTCCGAATGTTCAACGCCGAGCTGACTCGCAAGTTCAGCCAGGAGCGCCTCGATTTTAGCTAATCTCTCCATGGGTTCCATGGGTTTCTCGATAGCGGAGGGGAGGGGGGACCTAATCACTCATGAGAGTGATCCTATCGCCAAAGCCCTATTCCTAACAACCTAATCCCCGGTGGGAGGCCGGGGGTGAGTGTTACACTCCCTGTCGGGTATAGACAGGGAGGTGATCCTGGTGAGCCCTAAGAGTGTCTCCCGTCGCCAATCTTATTGTGCGAACGGGTTCCTAACCGGTCATGCGATGGGTACTGAAGGTACCCGACCAGTCTAGTGCGGGGGGTAAAGATATATCCGCGGCACTAGTACGCGGCTGTGGAGGGAAAACTGTCACCGGGGCTGACGAGGGAATCCCCCAAGGCCAGCGATCCGGGACCCGTCCAACTTTCGTCTACCCCTGAAGGGGATAGACGGGTGCGTTGGGTCTGCACCCACTCGGCTTCGTTGGCACCGTTAAGGTACCACCGAGTGACCACGAAACTGTGGATTTTCCCCTGAAGGGGCCACAAGCACACGTTTTTAGACACTCTGTATAAAGAAATAATACTGTCTTGTAAACAAGACAGAACGTTTTGACTGTATCCGTAAAGAAACAGGAATTTCCGAATTTTGCGATTTAAATAAATTTAAATCGCAAAATAGCGGAGAGTAGTCGGGGCGACTACGCAGCGTGGCGCACGGAGCACAAGTGACGGGCGATCGAGCGGCGGGCGGTGGAGGGGATACGCGCAGCGGAGCAGCAGCGTAACGACCTTCCAGGGCGAGCGTCGAGCGTAGAATGTCTGATCCGTCGATTTTTTTTTTTTTTTTTTTTTGTGGGGCATCTCGTAGTTAATCCTGAAAAGATTGTGACTACTTAAACGGATTGTGGCCCGGCGAGTTCTAAAAAGTTACCTTTTCAGGCCTCCAGCCGGGGCTTATTATACTTAAAAACTAAAGCGAAAGCTCTAAGGGTTACCCCGAGGGGGGTACGAACCTCGGCTTAGGCAATCGCTGATAGGGGGGCAGCAAGGGACTGGCTGGATCTGAGTTAAATTATTTTGGGACTAATTTAAAGCTAACGGCGCAGCACCGCGGGCTGGCTCTTGCAAGGGTCGGGAGGGAACTGATCCGTCGAAAGACAGTGCCCCCTTTTATATCACAACTTGCTCGCAAAGCGGGGGAAAAGTCAGTTACAATACTTTTATAGACCGGGGGTAGTTCGAAATATTAAGTGACATTTCTTAAAAATAAATTCTAAATAATTTATCTCTCACACATATATACTAATAAACATACATACATACATACATACAATCACGCCTTTTTCCCATGGGGGTAGGCAGAAACCACGGAACGCCACCTGCTACGATCTCTACACACTCCTTTTGCCTCTTTAAGGTTCATACAATTAAGTAAATACTAATAAAGACCTTGAAAAATCAAAAAAATCAGTATGAAACTGTATTAGAGTAGAGTGACCATACATGTTCATAATAAAGTGAGACTGAATCGTCATTATTGGAATGTTCGGTAGTCTTATCTTAATTTTTTAGGGTGAAACTCTTTAAGACATCCTATAGCATACTTTATAAAAGTCAAATTCACAAATCGATAAAAATTTCTTTATTCAAAATCAGCATACAGGCAAAAATCAAGTAAAATAACACAAATCGACAAAAATAGCTTTATTCAAAAATCAGCATACAGGCAAAAATCAAGTAATATAAGTCAACAAAATATTTTTTTAATAAACTACCATAACATTTATACATTAATTGAAACTAATGTAAGACACAGAATGTAGACACATTTTCTTACAGGTACTTATTTCAAGTTTAGAATAATTTCAAAAATATAGTGATTTTATTTTTTAAATGACATAGTGATCTATTTTTGTGACTGCTATAAATTCTATAGCACTAACTAAGAGAAATCTTTAATTTTAATACTAATCGGTACTTCAGTGAGTAAAACTGAGGGCGCTACATTGCAATTGCAGTCTTTATTTTAGAAAAAAGTTTTTGTTATTTCAGTTCTACAGTTTAGAATTTACCTTTTTCTTTTCTATAAATATTTTTAGTCAGGGGCCTAGTCCGGCGTTGTTTAGATTTTAATTAACTTTGATGTTTTGAAGTTTTTTGGAGTAACAAGGCTAATGTATATGGACAATAGGTTGCTAATTTGTTGCAGCAAATAAACAATAAAAATACTATAAAATAGGTTCAATCATATTTTTAGAGTCGGTTTTAGTTGGCCGCTCGGACGGCAATATGCCTAAATTACAATGGAGTTTATTTAATTATTAAAAGTAGGTTCAAGCTTAGTTCTAGACTCTAGTACTAATCGACATATAACGTAACCTTGTTTGGATAAATGTGGCGTAAATAAAATTACTATATTTTTACCTGTAAGAAAATGTGTCTACATTCTGTGTCTTACATTAGTTTCAGTTAATTTATAAATGTTATGGTAGTTTATAAAAAAAAAAAATATTTTGTTGACTTATATTACTTGATTTTTGCCTGTATGCTGATTTTGAATAAAGCTATTTTTGTCGATTTGTGAATTTGAGTTTTATAAAGTATGCTATAGGATGTCTTAAAGAGTTTCACCCTAACTACCGAACATTCCAATAATGGCAATTCAGTCTCACTTTATTATGAAAATGCATGGTCACTCTACTCTAATACAGTTTCATACTACTATATTTTAGTGAATATCTCCTAAAATATAAAGCCTGTAGTTATATTCGCCACATTTATCCAAACTAGGCTACGATACCTGTCGATTAATACTAGAACTATGCTTGAACCTACTATTAATAACGAAATAAACGCCATTGTATTTTAGGCATATTGCCGTCCGCGCGGCCAACTAAAATCGACTGTAATAAAAATATTGAACCTATTTTCTAGTATTTTTCTTGTTTATTTGCTGTAACAAATTAGCAACTAATTTATTGTCCATGCACATTAGCCTCTATTAATTTGCTTTTATGGTGAGATACGTACCTACACTTGACCTGAAAACTAAATATAGCATAACTTTTTGTATATTTAAGTTTTGATAATTTTTATTTTTGTAAAAATACAACAAATTAAGACCTTTCTTTTGATGTATCATTCGCCTATCTGCATTATTTAGTTTCTGTGTAATCACGGGCGATCACTACGGCCAGTGGCGGTTCTAGCGGCCAACTGTTTTTGGACGTAGCGTCTTAGTTTTTTTTGTAACAAATTCAGGAAAAGAGGTGTGTATTGTAACAAATTACAACTAATTCCTGGCAAAATTTCATCAAATTTTAAGAGTTGGCCGCGCGGTGGAAACGGACATATAAAAAGTATTTCAAGTTTATATCATATCGGCAGGCCACCTAAAAAAGGTGGTGACAGCTGCGGGGATGCGAAAGGCGGAATTCAGGGTATAGTTGCACAGCCTGGGTGAGATTTACGTCCAGCAGTGGACTGCGATATTCTGAGTCGATTAATTGATATCGGCATGCTGATATTTATCACCTATTTATTTTGGTACCTGTATTCTTGTAAAAAACACCTATTATTCAAAGATTTGCCTCTAATAAAAAGCTACGCCACGCAAAACACTTTCGAAGTATGCGGAATTGAACTTACACATCAAAATTTCATAATAATTTGTGTCTACAGAACACCTCAATCAGACCCGAACCAATTCTTAATCAAATTAAATAGTCTCATGCATAATTTATTTCAACAATATAAATCTAGAATAAAGGTAGTTTTAGCGGGTGATTTGAATATTAACACCCTAAAAAAAGGCAACATTACTACTCAATTGCAAGATCTAGCATACAACTATAATCTGAAATTTCACATTGATGTATCAACACGTAAGTCATCATGTATAGATCACATTTTGAGTAACATTCACGACGCTACTGCTGCAGTTTTGCCACTTCACTTGTCAGACCACGATACAGCACAAATGTTGACTATTCCCTTAAAACATAAAACCCAAAGTCAAGCAATATATACATACAAAAGAGATTATAGTTCAGATAATATTCACAAGTTTAAGGAGTTCTTAAGTAATCTTTCTTGGTCTAATATACATACGGCTAACAACGCAAACTCAGCATTCAATCATTTTCATGAAACGTTTTGCTTACTTTACAATCTTTGTTTCCCTAAATTAAAAGTAAAAGTAAGTTTAAATAACAAAAAGAAGCAAAGTTGGATAAGAAAGGGCTTAAAAAAAAAAGTTGTAAAACAAAACGCTCGCTGCGCCATCAATTTTATAAAAACAAAACTGCGATTAATAAGACTAAATACCTTAAATCTGCTAATCTCCTTAAAAAATGCATCTTTAATTCCAGGAAAAACGCAAATATCAAATACATAACTAAAAACGATAATAAATGCAAAGCTACGTGGAATGTTATAAAAGACGAGCTAAATAATACAAAGCCTAGACATAATATAATAATAATAATAATATAATAATAAAGCCTTTTATTCAGATTTACATAAATAGGTAAATACAAAACAAAATGAGTGAAAAATTAATGTAACAAATTAAACTTAACTAATTTACATAAAAACGTATGCTTAATTCTAAAACTTATTTACTTTCGTAAATCTGTTTGCCAGTCGGCAAAAGCCTCCTCCAACCTTTCCATAATAATTTCTCTTGGTCCACTTTGTTCCACATATTGCCTTCTCTGGGGTACCATTTTCCAAATGTTTTTTTTTTTTTTTGTTTTACTTCACGTTCTTGTGTGCGTGCTCTTGAATCGCTTTGTTTAGATCAAGGTAAAAGTTGTTTATTGTTTCTAGGTTCGATTGTTCTGTAGGCGAATATACCTGAACAATAGACCAGGGATCCATGTATCCTGGTAGTTTCAAATTCATTATGACGACGTCCTCTTAGATTCCTACAAATCCTTCCACACAGTTTGCTATGTATTTTTATATGACGATTTCTACTCCACGGCGGCCTGGTGTCTCTCCTATATGGTAAAACAGGTAGTCTGGATGAGAGGTAATGTTTTCGCCCATTCTTCTTGCTTCACTCAAACCTATGATTTCTCATTTGATTTCTTTTAATGCAACTGGTTCAGATAAATTTTCTTCATTTTACATTGAGAGCTGCGATGTAAATTTTAGTATTTTTTTTGTTTATAAGTATAATGTTTGTTTGTTTGTTGTCCTTTATTGTTGGAGGGTTGTGGTCTCTTTCCCCCACGATGACCAGTCGGCTTGGGGGAGATTGGTGTTGTTTTGTTTCTTTATTGTCAGTTTCTACGGTTGGTTTGGGTTTCCGTTTGCCGCTTCTTTGTTGCTATTGTTTTTTGGTATAAATATTACAAAGACAGTTGGATCTAGATCGCATCATATCGAAAGCGTTAACTCTGTCACATTTAATAGAGGTTAGAGTCTGTTGTTTTTTCGGGTTGCTATTATTCGCTGAGGGTGAAGCTGATGTTTCTCGTTTTCGTTTCTCTTGACTGGTATTGTTTTCTTTTATTATAAGTTTATCGTACTTAAGATATGCTATTTTGCCCTTTTTCCTCTCTACTACTAACTCTGTTTTAGTATTTTTCTCTTCTCCAACACTTCCCTCGAGTAATCCTCGGTGACATATAGTTTTTTCAGGTTCTTCTTGTTTTTAATGATTTCGTTCTTTTTCCAATTGTTTATAAATGAACAAAGTACCGGTCTTGGCTTATCGCTGTCTTTGTTGTTTTTTCCAATACGATGTATTTTTTTGAATTCGAAGTCTTCTATATTTATGTTCAGGTCATGTCTAAAATTTTCTTTTAATTTCTGCATTAGTTCAGAATTGGATGTTTCATTTTCCTCTAAGCCAAACACTATAATGTTATTATTTTTCTCTCTTTTTTGTAGGTATTCTATCTGCTTTTCTAATTTTTCTACTTTGATTTTTTAGGTTTTTGTTTTCTTCTACTAAAGGAATCAGTCTCTCATCCATCCTGTTCATAATATTAGTTGTTATAGAATCCCTCAATTCGGCGTTTTGATTTTGCATCTCGATCTTCATTTTCTCAAATAATATTTGAAACTGACCTTCCATCGTGTCACGAATTGCTTACGTATTAGGAACGTAATGGTAGTTTTTTTTTTGTTGGCAACACTGGCTTTAGTGTCAATTTTGTTGACGTTTGTTGATAAGTTGGATATCTGTCACTGTCAGATGTCAGAGAATGATAATTTGTTTTCTAACCTCAAAACAATGTTGATCTTGTGGTTTCAATTCTTCGGCGAAATCCAATAATCTCATAAAACTATTTACTTATAAACACTCTTCAGTGGTTCTTCTTCGGTTTCGAAGCGAATTCGATGTCCATAAATAGCTAGAACTATTTTCAATCGCTATATTTGTGCTGGAGGTTTTCACTACGGTCTTGACAGTTCGAGAGGCGGAAACGGACATAATATAGACAGTATCAAATATAACAACACACTTATTACCAACCCAGTAGATATAGCGTCTGCCTTTAATGACCATTATATCGATTCAACAAACAAATCAATGCCGCCGAACGTTACAGGTAACACTAGCAATAGTCTTACTGTTGGCTCTATGTTCCTCAGACCGATGTCGATAGCTGAAGTTAAGCAGGAAATACTGCATTTGAATAACACAAATTCTGAAGGGCACGACGAAATTAACACCAAAATCATTAAAGCCTGTGTCGACGAAATTGTTGAAGTACTAACACACTTGATCAATTTGTCATTCTGTGAGGGATTTTTTCCAGAAGCTTTAAAGCTTTCCATTGTTAGACCACTTTACAAAAAAGGAAACAGACATGACCTAAGCAATTACCGCCCTATAACCCTAATACCCATCTTGTCTAAAATATACGAAAAATGTATGTACAAAAGAATTGCAAATTACTGTACAAACTTCAATATTATAAAAAAAGAACAGTATGGTTTTCAAAAGGGGAAGTCTACAACATTAGCAATCTATGCCCTCATAAATGTTATATTAACTAACGTCAATGACAACAACCTAACCACAGGATTATTCTTTGATTTATCGAAAGCCTTCGACCTAGTATCACACGATCTACTACTGCAAAAGCTAGAAGCAATCGGGATTAGAGGGCCTACCTTACAGTGGATAAAATCATACCTAAAGAACAGGCAACAATGCGTTACCATAACAAATATTAATGAAAATAAAGAAGTAACACAACACTCGTCGAAATGTAGATGTAATAAGTTTGGTGTCCCACAGGGAAGCATACTAGGGCCGATCTTATTCTTGATATATATAAATGACATCATTAAAATAACGAAACATAAGTGCATATTGTTTGCTGATGACATCTCTGTTATTGTGACATCCAGTACAAAAAATAATACAATTTCTGACCACGAAACTGACATTAACAATACAATTGACATTTTAATTCACTGGCTTTATGTAAATAACTTGAAAATAAACCTTGACAAATCAGTTTATATACAATTTAATAAATCCAATAATCATAAATTTAACCTGAAATTAAATATACCCAAAATTAAACCAGTAACACATACCAAGTTCCTGGGAGTAACTATTGATGAAGATCTACATTGGAAAGTGCATGTAGACAGTGTTTCAAGCAAGAGAAACAAATTTGTGTATGCTCTTAGACAAGTAAAAAAAAGTACTAATCTAAAATCAGCTATATTAGCTTACCACGCATATGTGGAATCTATATTGCGTTATGGACTTATAATATGGGGTAACAGTACCGACCAGAATAGAACATTTGTTGCTCAAAAAAAATGCATTAGGGCATTACACGGACTTCATCCTGAGGAATCATGTCAGCCAATATTTAAGAAACTTGGCTTGTTACCGCTACCTTGTTTGTACATTAATGAAATATGCATGTTTGTATGGAAACATAAGGAATTATTTAAAATAGCTAATGATGTAAATCCTCGAAGCCGACGAGATCCTCACAGGCTCATGCTTAATAAAGCTCCCAGGCTTGCTAAGTACAATAAAAGCTGCTTAACACTATGTGTGTACGAATCTATAACAAATTACCTACTGATCTGAAAATGTTAAACTCGAGATATGCTTTTAAGAATAAATTGTATGTATGGCTAAATGATAACAACTTCTATACCTAGTATAAAGCAATTCCTAGAGCGAAAATAGTGTTGTTGTAATATTATAATAATAATTATGGTTGGGAAATTGTTACTACAATTATAATTTTGAATATTTGCATGCTATGTTTAATCTTGGCAAAACATGTCTGCTCTATTTTTTTACTATAAGACCTCTTTATACCATGTTTTACGCAAATAAATGAATAAATAAATAAAAAAATAAATAAAATATCATGCTGGAGCTAGAACGATAATGATCCGTCTTTTGTTATCATTTCAAATACCTGTGCCACTGTTTGTAGAGTAATACAAAATGACACAAATAATTGCACCGCACAAGGTTTAAAGTCGCTTGACACTTCACTCAGAAAATTCCCTTCAAATTAACGAGGAACCTGAACAAGACATGCATTTTACAATAGAAACATCTATTGTAAAATGCAAATCTAAGATGGCGTCGTTAGCAAATCTTTAATTTCCACCCGCGGATACACTTTGCCTTTGTAATGGACATTTGTGGCCCCAAAAATAACGATTTAAGAGATATTTTTGATAGTGTGATTCTAAGAGACCTGCATGCTTATTGAAAACAGTAGCTTTATAGTCAGGGGAATTCATTGTTGAGCAAAACTACCAACTTAAATTGTCCTTATACTCAAATCACAACTGTCATTCTTTGATTCTTCTCCTTTTTTACGTCGTTCCCTCAATACTGAGGAATGCGTCCACATTTGATGTGTCTCTAAGATATGCGGTCTTCTGCAATATAGACCGCTCGGTAAATTTTGCTTATAACAGCCTTTATGATCGCGTCTGACCATATTCGTGGTGCTCTGCGTTGAGGACATTCTTTGATAATAGTATGAAATGGCTTTATTTTGAAAAATTAATGTAGGATGAATACTAGGTATTTATAACCAACTTCAAAAAAAGGAAGAGGTTTCTCATTTCGACCGTATATATATATATGTATATATATATACGTACGTACGTGTGTATGTATATATATTTATGTGTGTTCACCGATAACTTCGTCGTTTATGAACCAATTTAGATGATTCTTTTTTTGTTGGAAAGGAAATATCCTAAGAGTGGTCCCATGATAAGGAAACTAGGATCTGATGATGGCATCCCAGAGAAGTCGAAGGGAACCTTCGCAAATCGTAGTGGCGACTAGTGCGTTTTTTATTTCTTTCATTGATTATCTTAAAGCACTACTATTTAATGAAGGTCTGGAGTTGCTCTGATGATGAAGCCGGAAGACAGTCGAGGCAACCCTTCAACGACTTACAGCAATTACCCGGTGTTTGGACTTAATTCATTTTTATTGATGAGAACTTTGCACCCATATGGACTATAAGTGCCATTACAGGTCTGATGATGGAGACCATAGACAGTTGAGGGAATTCCTCAATGATTTACAGCAGTTCCCTATTGTTGGGCTTACTTTATACGGTTCAAAGTGCCAATTGTATCACTACTATTTAATTAAGGTCCGGAGTTGATCTGATGATGGAACCGAAAGACAATCGAAGGAACTCCTCAACGATTTACAGCAATTACCTGGTGTTTGAACTTAATTCATTTCTATTGATGAGAAAGCTCCCATAAGGCTTATAAGTACCATTACAGGTCTGATGATGGAGACCATAGACAGACAGTCAAGTGAATTCCTCAAAGATTTACAGCAGTAGTAAAATATTAAATTTCACCTGGCGCTTAGTGGTATAGGAATTAGTGTGGGGTAGATACCATAATTAAAAAGTGAAAAATAAAAACTTTTTTACAAAAAAAAAACCGACTTCCTCAAAAACACTAGAAAGTGAAAAATAACTTTTATTTTGGAAGTCGGTGGCAAAAAACTCACATACAGATCCTAAGACACCGACTTCCGAAATAAAAGTTATTTTTCACTTTCTAGTGTTTTTGAGGAAGTCGGTTTTTTTTTTTGTAAAAAAGTTTTTTAATATGCAAAAAGATATATTTACTGTGCAATACTACACAAAACGTCGAAAACCAGTGCATGCCTGCTTTCTAGATCCCTCCCGTGCCTTTGATCTTGTATCTTACGAGGTTATATGGGAAAGCTGCGAGAGAGAGAAGTTCCAGCGGAGCTGTTGCGCATCTTCCAGCATTGGTATTACAACTAGACGGGCCGATGGGCTGTCTGTGTCGTATGGGCTAGAGTGCGGGGTGAGACAGGGGGAGATGACGTCACCAAATCTCAGCAGCAAGAAAATCGGATGTCGCATTGATGACATTAGTGTCAATAACATCAGCTACGCTGACGACTTTTTACACGACTGCCCTAAAAAGGAGTGATATTTACCATTAAAATTGAGACCTCGCCTCACTTCGGGAATTCAAACGGAATATTATTTTATGTAAAATTACCGTCCTTTTCATAGCCCAACAATTGTCACCAACAACAAACCCCAATCTTGCGTCTATCGCCATCGATAAAGACGTCGCTAATCGAATTACATCGACGTTACGGTGATCGACATGAACGGGTTGGGTCGGTTGGGCGCGCGCGCGGGCGGGCAGACGAGCGACTCATCTGCATAATGTTGTTATTTCAATAATAAATGATGTTTTGAAGATTGTGTGATGGCCTATGAATAAATTGATTCGCATTTTCTTAGAAATGCTAAATGGTGAAGGAGATTAAGATTTAATGCAATTCAGATTTCAATTGGATTAGTGGGAATTAGAATAATAGGATAAATAAATTCTTATTAGCGACAGTAACATTAAGATATCTTCATAATAAATGTTGTTTGAATAATAATGTTTGTTTATTATTAATACGCATACACCTTCGGGAATAAATACAATAACTGATACAACCGCATGCATCGCGTCGTTTAGAAGATCTAGGACGTCACACAGACAGACATGAAAAGCGATTTTGTTTATGCGTATGCGTCTAATTGATTACAAACTACATGTGTCCGTGACTTTGTCCGCGTGGTTGTTGAAAATTATCCCACAGGAACGTCCTACCGGCACACAAACCCATCATCTGCCTGCCTTTTCCCAAGTATGTTGGGGTCAGCTTCCAGTCTCACCGTATGCAGCTGAGTACCAGTATTTTACATGGAGCGACTGCCTATCTGACCTCCACAACCCAGTTACTAGGTACCACGATACCTCTTGGACTTTCGGGCTTCTGACGACCCGTAACGACTGTCTAAGATCTACGAAAGACAGCCGGGACCAACGGCTTAATGTGCTTTCCGAGGCACGGAAGGGTCTTGGTTGTGGGTTGGTCACCCATCCACGGACAACCGTGGCAAGCGTAGCTTAACTTGAATTATCAATCCGTGCGGCTGTTATTACTTAGCCACAAGCACTACCAGCACACAAACTCATGTTACTTTTTTTAATCAACCACCTGGCAGTGAAAGTCCCGTCAAAATCTGTCCAGCCGTTTTGGAGATTAGCCGGAACAAATAGACGTCTGTCAGTTTGGTCCAGCTAGTCTCCGAAAAATCATTTTTTTAATTTTTTGTCTAAAAGTCTTTTTTTTTTTTGTTATACGTTCTGTTTAGATTTTCAAATGCATTTTATGAAGAAAACCTGTGATTCAGGTATTACATCTATTTGAAATGTCAAATTGATAGGTTTTTCACTTTCACTTCTCAAACTATTTCGTACAAAGTGCAACTAAAACGTTGCCCGTACACCGATACATATAAATCATCGTCGATATTAATTTGTTAACTGACTGGCGCGTTCGGTGAGTTACTGGTTAATGGCGAGTCTAAGCAAGATTGACACAAAGCCTTATTTAATAAACTAGACGTTTTGTTCAATTAAGGAGTTAATGTGCCTACCATGAATGAGGATTGAAGAGACAGGTCTTAAGATGTCTAGAATGGAATGTAGCTTATCACTTTAGTTTTTAGTTCAATTTTACTTGGCTCTAACCAAATACATAATTCCTCCAATTATTTGTTGACACACTGCATAATTGGCCTATACTGTTCCTACTGCTGGGACACAGGTCTCCTCTCGATGAGAGGAAGTGGGCCATAATCTACCACGTGGGCCCAATGTGGGTAGATACCACATATCTTCGCATTTTTGGTTCTAAGGTACGCTTACCCATCGATGTTTTCTTTCACCGTTTTTGAGAGTAGTGGTGGTGAAATTATTTACACTTAATAAAGCGCCTGTCTGGGATACGATTGGGTCACCACTGCCACAGTAAAGATAATCTATACAGTATTTTGACTCGGCCCTATCCAAGAAATAATTACCTACAGCACGCGCGGTACGTAAACATGCGGTAGACGCGGTAGGGCTGCCCGCAAAAAGTATTTTGACTTCATCTACCTACTTCAGTTTCTTTGACTGTAAATATTATATTTTTACTAGCTTTTGCCAGCGGCTTCGCCCGCGTGGAGGTCGGAAATTATCCCGCGGGAACATACTACCGGGATAAAAAGTAGCCTATGTCCTTTCTCAGGCTCTAAACTATCTGTGTACCAAATTTCATTTAAATCGGTTCAGTAGTTTTAGCAGGAAAGCGAGACAGACAGACAGACAGACAGAGTTACTTTCGCATTTATAATATTAGTTTAGAAGTTTAGATTAAAAAAAACAATGTTTGTACTGTTTTTTATTAAAAGTGATAAGGGTGGAAGATGTAAATTCTATCAACTTTTATTTATTTTTAATTACGATACGATCTTTGCTGGACCGATTCAAATCCTGCGATCAAGATCGTTTATCGATTCAATGATTTACGATCGAAATGATCGATTCAAATCAATAGATCGGGCACCCCAGGCTAGGAAACTACCTGCTACTACTACGAGCGTAGTTAGGTCTCTCGTTTGTCACTTTTTTCCCCTATCCACTTACTTATTTAATAATCCTGGTATTTTACTTGGTGTAAAAAGCACAATACCCACCTATTAAAAAAGAAACAAATTTCGCACTAGCAGGTATATAAAAAAAAAATTCTTTCCTTTCAAAGTTTCCAGGGTAATTTAAAAAATGTATCTCTGGGTGCATTATACAAGAATTCAAGCAACCAGAAACAGCAAAATATAGTTTATAAGTTCTATTTGCCATATTAAGTAATCATCTTGCACTGATTATTATTAAATATCCACAAATCGCACGCTAACTGCTTACAAACAAAACCATTAATAACACCGCCCGCCATACGTTTATCAAAGCGGTGCGTACGCGACTGCGTATGTACCCGGAGTGCACCAGACTCGAGGCGCGTAGGTACGACTTGCGTTCCGAGCGTTTGTATGAAGATAGACTACTGTATTAGATATATTTACCGTAACACTGCTCTGCTGGCACACTAAAATGATCCTAAATTACCAAAAGGAAAGAACCCAAACACAGGAGAGTTTAACATGCAAGTATACCTACACTATAGTCCGGGAGCCAGGTGCAAATTTAGTTAATTATTTCCTCTCGAGAGATAATTCGTGAGACGCATCAGAGTGAAGTATTATAAAGCCTCGTGAACGTCAGCTGGCGCTCGGTTGGGGGAATGAGCGGTTGTAGCCTCCCAAACACGAAGAAAAAGAAATACATTCACTCATTTCCTCTCAGCTAAAATTTGTCAAATTGTAGCTAATCTAATATCTCAACGAAAAAAAGTAATCAGCTGGTTACAACATGGTGCATTGTAAGTCAGCTGATACCTCGAAAGTGAAAAAAAAAATTTTTTCAGTGATTTCCTCTCAAACAAAAATTTACCTGATGATAGCTTATATGTTACTGTGGATAAATATATAGGTCCGGCTGGCTGTATCTTGGTGGAAAAACCGTCAGCTGATACTTTGAAAGTTATTACATAGGAGTTAGGCAGAAGCATCTACTGCCAATTTAAATGCATCAGCTGACTAGGTTTCCCTCGACTTATTGCTAGTTGTTACATTAACAATCAGCTCACAAATTTTCATTTGGGAGGAAATGACGTATCTTTAATTATTATCGTTATTTCTAAAGATTCAAACAACACACGCTAGCATAACATAGACAGTAATAAGGTACGCTTGGAGGCGGTTAGTTGTGCGCATGATCGGGGTACTACATAGAGCAACGCGGACCACCGGCGGACTGGAGGGGAGACGCCATAGCATTTTTTCCCGATACAAAACTGTCTGTCATTTTTTGCGGGGGGAAATCTGCTCTACCCACACTTTCTCAAATTCTCACAAAAAAATAATCGTCTGTTACTACGAAACTCACACATAAAAATTAAAACATACACTAACAATTTCACACACACGTAGATACATTATGTGTCGTAACAGTACAATGAGATGACGCAACTACACTTACAAGTTGCTTATAGCCGTGGTTGCAACTACTGTCGATACGCATTATCGATAAATTCAAGAACTCGGTTCGGAATATTACGTTTAAAAAATGATACAAAGATAGATATTATAATAAAGATTGACTTTATTTATTACTAGCTTCTGCCCGTGACTTCGTCCGCGTCACATTTTTGACCCTTCCCATCGCATCGATTTGCCTGCAAGTTTTCGTCCATTTTTCGTTGCTGCTCGCTCCTTTTGAGTTATAGTGAGTCAACCTTAAAAGATAGACATATGCTCTCGAGAACTTTTTTTTAGAACTTTTTAAAAGAAAAAATTTCGTTATACATGATTTTTGCGTTACTTTAACCGTTTACGCAGCGCACGCAACGTAAACTCTCAAAAGGAATACATTTTCCCAGTTTTTGCAACATTTTTCATTACTGCTCCACTCCTCTTAGTTGTAACGTGATGTTATATAACCTATAACCTCCCTCGATAAATAGGCTACACAACACAAAAACAATTTTTCAATTCGAACCAGTAGTTCTTGAGATTAGCGCGTTCAATCAAACAAACAAACAAACTCTTCAGGTTTATAATATTAAGTATAGATGTACTGCAATAATTATCATTTAACCAGTCAATTACTGTAATTACAAACACAATTAAAAAACCATTGTGTCGATACCAAATGTGGTATCTCCGGGACTTAGAGGTTAACAAATTTAAGGTTTACGTCATTTCAAAAACTAGTTACAGTTGTATCTATCACTGGTTTTTAAAGTGGATTAGTTTTGTATAAATATGAATACATTTTTGTGGGTCTGCTTTTTGACTTGATTGACGAAGTACACGGAAATGTCAACGAATCAGGAATAGTGAGAGTGGCACTAATGGCATCATAGATGATAGTCTGTCATTTGGTAGAGTGAATGATTTTTGTTAACTCTGGAAAATTAGGTTTAAAACTGTTAATTTTTCAAGTTGAGAAATCTAAGCTTCATTTCACTATGACTAATGTGTAGTACATCAGGTGGACTGTACGCTGTTTTACCTTTTCCGTGGTATAAAAAACTTCCGGGACAAATACAGTGTGGCGTTAGAGTTGGTTTGGTGCCCTCGACTAATCTCCTCCTCCATTGTTCGCCAACACATGAAAGTCAGAGGTCTTGAAATGATTTGAACAAATGACACTATTTCTTGTGGGAATCCAGGTTAGTCTATTATTACAAAATTTCTTCCATGTATCCCTTAAATTTGGATCTTTAGGAAACCTGCAATAAATAAATTAAAAAGGATTGTGTGGTTTTTATGAAACCACGATAAAAGTGAAACTTTTTTCACATTATAGACTTTTTTCACATTGTTCGCCAACACATGAAAGTCAGAGGTCTTGAAATGATTTGAACAAATGACACTATTTCTTGTGGGAATCCAGGTTAGTCTATTATTACAAAATTTCTTCCATGTATCCCTTAAATTTGGATCTTTAGGAAACCTGCAATAAATAAATTAAAAAGGATTGTGTGGTTTTTATGAAACCACGATAAAAGTGAAACTTTTTTCACATTATAGACATTTTACTAAAAATTTAAATACTAAGCTAATTGATTATTTAATTATTTAAAAATATCTAAAATCATTTGATTACATACTTATTCGTTTCAAAAACATTGATACGGAATATTTATTTCAACTCAACGCTCATATTGAAGCGCTATGTCGAATAATTAAAGATACGTCATTTCCTCCCAGATGAAAATTTGTGAGCTGATTGTTAATATACTTATGCGATAAATAAAAAAATCAGCTAGCAATAAGTCGAGGAAAACCTAGTCAGCTGAAGCACCTAATTGGCAGTAGATGCTTCTGCCTAATTCCCATGTAATAACTTTCAAAGTATCAGCTGACGGTTTTTCCACCAAGATACAGCCAGCTGAACTATATATTTATCCACCGTAACATATAAGCTATCATCAGGTAAATTCTTGTTTGAGAGGAAATAACTGAAAAAAAAAACATGTTCGAGACACCAACTGACGTACAATACACTGTTGTAACCGGCTGATTATTTTTTTCGTTGAAATATTAGATTAGCTACAATTTGACAAATTTTTAGCTGAGAGGAAATGAGTAGATGCTTCTGCCTAACTCCTATGTGATAACTTTCAAAGTATCAGCTGACGGTTTTTCCACCAAGATACAGCCAGCTGACCTATATATTTATCCACAGTAACATATAAGCTATCATCAGGGAAATTTTTGTTTGAGAGGAAATCACTGAAAACAATTTTCTCTTTTTCATGTTCGAGACACCAGCTGACGTACAATACACCATGTTGTAACCAGCTGATTATTTTTTTTCGTTGAGATATTAGATTAGCTACAATTTGACAATTTTTTAGCTGAGAGGAAATGAGTGAATGTATTTCTTTTTCTTCGTGTTTGGGAGGCTACAACCGCTCATCCCCCCAACCGAGCGCCAGCTGACGTTCACGAGGCTTTATAATACTTTACTCTGATGCGTCTCACGAATTATCTCTCGAGAGGAAATTGGTCATGAAAATCTGTTGCTGGCTCCCGGACTAGTTTAAAAACACGCTTTAAAATCCTGTAACAAATGTCTTTATTAACAGACTTTTTTTTAAATGGGAAATCATCAAATGACTTCTCCCGCTGGGTGGAGCGGGAGGGCGTGTCAAACTTTTACTGACTAAAACCCACCCGTTTTCCTTCAGTTGCCCATGTGCCAGGGTCACGGTATCTCTTTCGAACAATCTCACGACCCTGGCAGGCATCGGTCCTAGCAGACCCCTTCAATGCTGCTGACATCTCTTTGAGGCGCGCGTGGAACACTACGCGCAGACATTAATTATCTATTAGTTGTGTCCACAACATTCCCCAGAAACAGGCGTGATCAAAGTCAGCTCTGTCTGCATAGTAGCAGGACTGCACTTATGCGCCGAAGTGTTTTTTGCATGGCTCCCATAATTTATAATAAGTTACCAAAGAATTGGAGGGAGCTTAATAATTTACAACTGAAAAAACAACTAAAGTCATTTCAAGCCGAGAAAGCGTATTATAATATTAATGAATTTCTGACTGAGCCATGTATTTTGACATAGTTTTTTTTATTTTGAATTTATTATTATTACTTTTATTGTTGACATTCATAATTTCTTACAGTTTGCTAAATTCAATGTAAATTAATGATATTACCTTAATGATTAACAATCTGATTATAATTAATATTTGCACGCCATAATATTTGGCAAACATGTCTGAACTTATATTTTCTTTTATGTTATCCTGCATGGACGTTGTAATTTCTGTATGTGTACACATGTTTCGGCAAATAAATTTACTTTGACTTTGACTTTGACTTTGACTTTGACTTTGACTTTGACTTTGACTAATAAATAATTATAATAATAGCAAACCATCATCACATAACTAGCGAATTGTAGTACCTACGATCTAGAAAATGGCGTAATTTGATGTTATAATTATCATCATAAATTAAGTAAGTGTCCATGCTTTTCTCATTTTAAACTCAAAACTCCGCCATTTGCGCCTCAAGACCGACCAGACAAGCAGAACAACTGTTGAGACGTAAATGCACTCGGAAACAATTGAGCGCTGCTGGCACCGCTCTTTACCGGCCGACGCGGGCAGACAGACGGGCTGCAGTCCGCCACTCATTGTTGATGGTGTTCGTTAATTCACAAAGACTCTACTGAAGTGCTGTGGCTTTAAATTTATTTCATTACTAGCTTTTGCCAGCGGCTTCACCCGCGTGGAGGTCGGAACATACTACCGGGATAAAAAGTACCCTATGTGTTAATCCAGGTTATAAACTAACTGTGTTCCGAATTTAGTAGGATAGATATATACAATTAAGGATTTTTTTGTAGATCTTTTGAAGACCATCATCTTTGTTATACATACTTTTGGTGTATGATCAACGTATGCGAGGATAAGAGCTCGAAAGCGCATTGTCGTCCGAATTGCTTCAAATTTTTTGTCACTGCTCGGCTCCTATGTGCCTTAGCGTTATGTTATATAGCCTATAACCTTTCCAGGAGTATGGACTACAATCGTACCAAGTTTGATTAAAATCCCTTCAGTAGTTTTTGACCCATGCGTGCATATACAGACAGACAGACAGACAAAAAAATTACTGATTGCATTTTTGGCATCAGTATCGATCACCATTCATCCTCCAATATTAATTTTGAATGTATATTCAATGTATAGAATTGACATCTCTACAGTTTTATTATAAGTATAGATTAACGACCCACCCTGCTTGTTAAGGGTTTTATGACTTAACAAAATATTGAGATTTCTTTATTACTAGCTTTTGCCAGCAGCTTCGCGTGAACGTCGGAAATTATTCGGTTTTTTTTTTCACCAGTTATCGATATTGAACACGTGAGTAAAATATTGCCAACTTACTTAAATTGACCCTGTACAACTATACAATCAAATAAATTGTACCTCTTTACAATATTAGTATACGACTCATAAATAAATGAGGTGTAACAAAACAAACCGAACCACATTAAGTAAATCTTATTAACAAATGGCACTAGTTAGGACAGATTGAAGTACGATAGCGCGTGAACACTCGCGCCAGTAGCTATCTACCAGTGCTGGCGGCTAGTAAAACAGTCTAGTGCAGCACTAGTTCTGTTGAGGCAAGAACCACGTTATCTTATAAATAGATGAATTTAGGTAAATTACTGTACGGAGAAAAGCAGAAATATCAGATAAAATGATCCCTTTAAAATCTTTTAAATAAATTATATGAACAAGGGGGTAGTTGTGTAACACACTAACAGTAGTAATGGCATTTATTTTGACAGTACAACAACATTCACTGCGGTATTTACGTTATTGAGCAGACAAATATTTCGACCATATGAAGCAATGGATTAGCAATGTCCTTCAAAATGATGCAGATTCTCATTGATAGTGTGTTATGCAATTAAGGTGCTGATAAATTAGATTGCCTAATGAGGCAATTTGTGCTCAGCTGTCTCATTAAGGGACGAATTGAAAGCTACAGGCTCACCGAAGTCGGCTGGCTAAAGTAAGGCTCGGAGCAAATATGGATTGGGACGTCACGGAGGGCCCAGTGGCGCGGACGGAAGACGGTATGTTTAGCAAGAACCCTTCTTACTAGTTGATCAAGGCCTCAGCTAAAGATGTCCAGCAATCTCTAATTTCTGCTGTGCGCATCCAGCAACGGCCAGCGACTTTCACGATGTCATCAACAAGGTCATAGGTCTGTCTCTCTTTCTTTGTTTCTTTCAAACCAAGCTGAGAGTCAGCACTTTTTGAACGTCAAAGTTATATAAGACAGTCCCTCAAAACGCCCACCCGTCACCGCTTTCTAGTTCTTTAGCTGAAAAGAAGAAGAGGCACAACAAACTCCCCAGCACAGCTGTTTTGTTAAGTTAGAAAAACTTGAATCTATATAGCCCATCGCTATTTAACGTAGCTTTTGCGAAAAATTGAGTTTACGGGTTTTGTTTACATATTCATATAGTTTAAAAACTACCGGTCTTAAAATAATAATATGTACAAATATATAAATATGGAAATAATCATAGGGCATCAAAAAATACGTCCGCATCGTAGTCAACAGGGAAAGTGCCCCAAAGCAAAGCCACGTTTTAGGACAATGCTGATTCTTAAGCCATAAAATAGGCCTGATCACGTGAAGAGTCGGCAATGTCTCGGAATACTACGTGGGCATTCGATGGCCTAGAGTTTCAACCCCAAACGCCTCGAACATAATTATAAGACTGGAATATTTGCGCAGTTTGAGGTTTTCCGCACCTGCAGCAGCCGCCTTAAGACAACCCGCCGTCGTGCGAGGCGGCGAGCCTCCTTGCCGGAGTGCCGCCATGGGATCTGGAGGCAAAGGTCCTCGCGCACATGTGGGAGTGGCGCGAGGAGGCGAAACGCCGGTGCGAAACTCCGCTGCCGCGACAAATCGCGGCACGGCGGACAGAGCTCCGGTGTGATCTCATGGCGACATGGCGGGTACGATTGTCGCAACCCAGTGCTGGGCACGCCACAATTGCGGCGGTAAGTCCCGTCTTTGAGGAGTGGATAGAGAGGCGCCACGGCGTCCTCACCTTCCGCCTGACGCAGGTTCTCACCGGGCATGGGTGCTACGGTGGGTTCCTGTTCAGGATAAAGCGGGAGGATACGTCCGGGTGTTTCCATTGCGAGGATCGTCTGGAGAACACGGTGGAGCATACGGTGGAGGTGTGCCCTGCCTGAGCGGAGCACCGCCGTGTCCTCGTGGAGGCGATCGGCGGCGGCGACCTCTCGCGTCCGGCCCTGGTGCGAGCCATGGTACGGAGCGAGAGGGAATGGGAAGCCGTCACCTCCCTCTGCGAAGCAGTAATGCTCGTGAAGGAGGAGGCGGGGTGCGTTAGGGAGTGGCAGACTCTGCGCCCTCACGTCCCTAGCCGCCGCAGGAGGGTCGACGGCGCGCAGTGTTCCACGCGCGCCTCAAAGAGATGTCAGCAGCAGTGTAGGGGTCTACTAGGACCGATGCCTGCCGCGGTCGCGTGATTTTTCGAAAGAGATACCTTGATCCTGGCACATGGGCAACTGATGGAACACGGGTGGGTTTTAGTCAGTAAAAGTCTGACACGCCCTCCTGCTCCGCCCAGAGCGGGAGAAGTCATTTGATGATTTCCCATCCTGGAAAAAAGGACAACCCGCCGTAGTAGTGTAGAATTGGGGGTTCTGCATCACTTGCTCGCTGCGCTCGACAAGTGATGCAGAATCCCCAATTATATTTACGGTCAACGATACAATTTGCAATGCAGATTGAATATTGTATTTCATTGTACCGCGCGTTGTCGAACTGGAACTAGCTGTGGAACAACATTATCTAAACAACAATATCAAGTTCGATCGCTGAGCATCGTTACATCGAAACGACGTGATGCGCATCTTGTACTAATGATTGTCGGCCTCATACAGCGTATCTCGCACTCCTACCTGTACGAAGTGTGACGACTGTTCATATTAAACAGATTGAACTATGGTTGTATAGTCGCTTATTTGATTAATCGAAATGAATGACGATAGTGTGGCGAACATTCATAGGTAGAACAATGCAGTGCGACTGAATTATCAGTTTGTCAATTTAATTGTACTAGACGATAGACAGTAATGATTGATTCTGCTGAGTTTTATCTAAATCAATGCATACGTACGACTGTTTTATCTGTTTATCGTGTGTTTATTATTGAAGTATCTATGGAACATTACCTACTTAATACAGTAAATTATATTATTAGTATTCTCTTTCACTTTTGATAATTTTATAAAAGAATTTAAAAATAGTGAAAAACAAAACCCAGACCGAAACAAATACTTATTTGTTCCGTGCGGGAATTGAACCCGCGACACTCGACGAGTACTTGTGATGAGTAGAGTTCTTAACCTATGCGCCAAACGTGTCGTCAGAGGTTAGATAAAATACTGGACCACCATCCACACAAAACACGAATACGTTATTTTGAATAACATTTTTATTTGGAAGTAATTACTGAACAATTATAATTATACAAGCGATGATTGGGTATTTTAAATGTAATGCACTTAATTGTACCTGACAACGTATGAATACGTTATTATAAGAGAAAGGATTTTCCCCGTTTCTTCGTTCGCCTGGAAGTCGTACATACTAAATAAACTTTAATAAGCTTCAAACGATAAAACGAAATTCTCGTAAACAGGTTCTGTTTAACCTTTTAATTTCGTAAAATATAATTACACTTTTAGGGATTTCTAATAAAATATTTTGGAGTTCAATTTATATTAGTCATACTCATTGTTAATATGAAAGACCCGCTATGGGTGGTCTCTAGAATTTCATAACGGAGGGACCCATTTGAATGCAAGTACATACGATTACCTTATAAAAATTTCGTCTCAGTTTTCAGCGACAGCGCGGCGCCATCTAATACATTCTCCTAAAATGGTAAGTTAGGGCAACGTTACAATTGAGTATGAATGATGAATAAGAAATAAGTAATTATGAATCTTATGCGTAGTACGCATGGGGATTAAAATTGTATGTCAATATTTACGTCTAATTTTAAATAAACTATAACTAACAACCATTCCTTATGTGTGTATACCGTTTTACAATTGATGGTTATAAAATCAGTGTCATCTAGAGATAATCTCCCACAATATTTTTAGCAGTGCGTTCTGCAGTGCTCCGTATAACTTAACATCGTTACGTTTAACAATTAAAAACTGTAAGTATGTACGTATCATTTTAACTATTTTTCTATTATCAGCGTGTGTGTTTGTGTTTGTCTGAGTGTTTTTATTAGTAAGTTGAGAGGTTGCTGTTGAGAGTGAGTATACGACTTCGATTCCCTTGCAGAAAAAATAACTTGGCGTGACAGGAATCTAATTTAAAGTATTATGAATGGACTGGATGATAATATTTGAAACTAAATGGTTAAATGTTCGTAAGTAAACCTGTTTTACAAATGTTATATTTTTTGTTTTGTTTTCAGGTTTCCCAATCCATTTGACTCCGACGCTGAAGTGATCCCTATATCGCAAAAGAAGAAGCCAATTAAGCCTAAACCTAAAGCAAAAGGAAAAAGTAAAAAACCACTCCAAGAACAGCTGGATGGTAGTGGGTCTGAATCAGAGGTTGACCCTCCGATTGCATCTACTTCAGCGTCTATATCGGCTAAAAAGAAACGAAAACGCTGCATCTTCCCAGATTCCGAGGTAAGTTGAGATAAAATTGTGATTTAGTTATTATATTTGACAGTCCGGTTGACCCAATGGCTGAGCGGTTGGCTGCTGTGTTGCTTATTGCGGGTTCGATTCCCAAACGGCACAAATATTTGTGTGGTCTACAAACAGTTGTTCCAGGTCCGGCTGTTTAAATGTTTATAAACGGATTCGCGACACAGGAAAAATTCTAAATGTGGGGAGAGAGAAAAACATGTTTAGTAGTTAGTGGTGTTAAGATAGTTACTGATAATTATAAAATCCTGGGTTTCGATTCTCAGATTGACCAAGTGTAGATAATTGTGTCAACTTTGAATAATTTTATAAGTAAGTAGTACCTAGCAGCATTGAGTCTAACTATTCGAAAAATACAGGTGTGATATTTATATGTTGTTTTAAATGAAAGTTAACGTTTATTTAATAATTCATGATTTGGTAGTAGATTTGTACTGTTTACAATTTCTAAGGTGTAAAAGATTTCATTCGAATGTTTGAGACCGACATAAATCGATGAAGATTATGGAAGCCTCAAGATATTGTTGTATTACTATTGTGATGATATATAATAATACCAGAGGGCTGGTGATCATTATGAATCAGCAGATTATAATGATGATATAATAATGAATTATTTTTTCTTTGTTTCCAGGATGAAGAGCAACGCGAACCGATTCGGGCGTCGAAACTGAAGAACTACCTAACGCGTCGAGTCGGTTCTGGTTATACCATGCAAAGCAACCCCACAAAGTGCGGAGAATATTATGTTGAGGTCCGCATATCAAATAGTCAGGAGTTAGAGGGCGTAACAACCACCGACCGTTGGAAACATTCACTGGTTTGTTTCAAAACAGCGGTAAATGACGTTAGCCCAACTTGGAAGGCGGTAACTCAGTTGGTTGCAACAGTTAAAGAGGATTACGCCTCTATCCAACCAATTCTGTACCCCCAAAACCTTTTTTAATCCTCTTATTATTTTGTTTTTTTTTTCGTAAAGTTTAACTCATTACTTAACTTTTATTAAATTGTTTAACTTTATACATAATTAATATTTTAGTATTAAACTTGGTTTAAGCCTTTATAATATTGGGCATAATATACATAGGTACTTTAGTATGCTCTTAATTTTATTTTTTTATTTGAGTAGGTGTCTACTAACCATATCACTTATATTTTTGCATTGTTCTCTTACAGAGTCTACTTAGTAGATCAAAACAAAAATCTAAATAAAAATCTAAAATTGAAAACAATACAATATAAAATTTATAAAAATATTATTCTCATTAATACAATTTTACTACGAAAATAGAAATAAAGCTTTTTTAAAATAATTTAAAATGGTTTTCTGTCAAACTTGTAATGTTAAGGTTCATAATTATTCTTTCTTTTTTAATCCTCTTATTATTTTGTTTTATTTTCGTAAAGTTTAACTCATTACTTAACTTTTATTAAATTGTGTAACTTTATACATAACTAATATTTTAGTATTAAACTTGGTTTAAGCCTTTATAATATTGGGCACAATATACATAGGTACTTTAGTATGCTCTTCATTTATTTTTTTATTTGAGTATGTGTCTACTAACCATGTCACTTAAATTTTTGTATTGTTCTCTTACAGAGTCTACTTAGTAGATCAAAACAAAAACCTAAATAAAAATCTAAAATTGAAAACAATACAATATAAAATTTATAAAATATTATTCTCATTAATACAATTTTACTACGAAAATAGAAATAAAGCATTTTTAAAATTATTTAAAATGGTTTTCTGTCAAACTTGTAATATTAACGTTCATAATTATTCTTCTCACAAAAAAACCAACATTCATAAATCTAATAACCTCATAAAAACTCAATTTGAAAATGTCTGTATAATAGCTTGTGCTTTTAAAAACAAAATAATCAGTTACAAAATAAATCCTCAAAGTTTTACTATTACACCTGAAAAGTTCTTAACTGAAACTTCAGACACATGTTGCTATCTAATTAAAGAATTATTAAAACAACACGTTTCTTTGAAAGTCAATTTCGAACTATTTATTTTGTACACGCTACCTAAAAATGATGAAATTAGTCTTAAATCTTTTAACACAAGATATGTAATTATCCTTCAAAGCACAGATATAATATCCATTTATCATGCATTTGCAGAAAAAATCTTAAATAAATGTTCCGAGTTCGAACTAAGTGAGTCAGGCTGGACAATTGAATCGATAAGTCATTTAGAAATTAATTTAGTTAAATACAGTCCTTTGAGAGCAGGTTCTTATTTAGAATTACCTAAACGAATTCAAAATACGAAATCATGCCTAAACATAGTCAATAAAGATAATCATTGTTTTCTTTGGAGCATTATAGCATATTTGTACCCAGCAAAAAATAACCCCAATAGAGTTACATCATATTGTCATTATTCTAAAGTGTTAAACATTACAAACATGACATTTCCACCCAGTTTAGACGATATAAAATTATTTGAAGACTTAAATCCAAACATAAGTGTTAATGTTTATGGTTTGGAACAGAATTATTATGTAACCGGGCCTTTATATAAAACTTTAAAGAGAAAACTTTATCATGTAAATTTGCTTTATTTCAATAACAACGGTAAAAGTCATTTTTGCTTGATTAAATGTTTTAGTAAGCTTGTACACAGACAACTTACAAAACATAAGTCTAAGATATATTTATGTGATGAATGTTTTTTGTATTTTGATTCACCAGAAAAACTATGTAATCATAGCTGTGCAAGAGTTCAAACTATACTTCCAGAAGAAAACTCAAAACTTTGTTTTTCAAATTTGAATAGAACTCAAAGAGTTCCAATTGTTATCTACGGTGATTTTGAAAGTCTATTACATGAGTATTCAGACAAAAATAAATCCACATGTATAGAAAATATACAAGTCCATACGGCAAGTTGTTATGGATATTACATTTTTTGTCAGTCTAAACCTGAATTAAATGAGTTTAGATCATATAGGGGGCCAGACTGCTCGAAAAAGTTCGTTAAATCTATTAGTCAGGATGTAATAAGACTTCATAGACTAATTTCAGAGATAAAACCCATGATAATTAGCAACGATCAACAAATGTCTTTAAACAACGCTAAACAATGTCACTTATGTAAAAAATCATTTTCTGATACTGACCTTGTTGTCGCTGATCATGATCATTTCACAGGAATGTATAGAGGACCAGCACACAATACATGTAATTTAAATGCAAAATCTTGTCCATTCATACCGATAATATTTCATAATCTGTCTGGTTATGATTGTCATTTGTTTATAAAAGAACTTTCAGCTCTTTGCGGTCGTATAAATCTTATTCCCAGAAACAAAGAAAAATATATTTCTTTCACAAAATTCGTCCCGATTGATAAAACAAATGTAGCTCAGTTAAAATTTATCGATTCTTTTAATTTTTTAAGTTCAAGTCTAGATAATTTAATAAAAACGATGAAAACGGAAGATTTTCAAAACTTGCGAAAGTTTTTTAATGATGATTATTTGTTTAATTTAGTTTGCAAGAAGGGTGTATACTGTTATGATTTCATAGATTCATGGGATCGTTATAAAGATACGAAATTGCCTGATTCATCGAAATTTTATAATAAACTGACATCTCAATCTATTTCGGATGAAGATTATAATCATGCATTAAAAGTCTGGAATGCATTTGATATTTCTAATTTAGGGGAGTACACAGACTTATATTTGAAATGCGATGTCCTACTTTTATGTGACGTTTTTGAAAAGTTTAGAACAATGAGTTTAAAGTATTATAACCTTGATCCTTGTTATTATGTATCGTCTCCCTCGCTGAGTTGGGATGCAATGTTATTATATACTAAAATTAATTTAGACTTAATTTCAGATATTGATATGTACCAAATGTTAGAACAAGGTATAAGGGGGGGCCTTGCCCAGTGTTCTTTAAGATATGCGAAGGCAAATAATAAATATCTTCCAAATTATAACAATAAGGAACCTGACAGCTATTTAATTTATCTTGATTGTGTAAATTTATATGGTCATGCCATGATGCAACCGCTTCCTACTCGAAACTTTAGGTTCTTAAATGAAGATGAAATAAATAATTTTAATGTAATGTATATTTTAAATGACAGTGATACAGGATTTATTTTAGAAGTTGACTTATGTTATCCTTATAAAATTCACGATTCTCATTCAGATTTACCATTTGCCGTTGAAAAATTCGCTCCACCAGGTAGTAAAAATGTTAAACTAATTGCTAATCTGTATGATAAACATAAATATATCATTCACTATGTTCATCTAAAAGAATGTATACAAAATGGTCTTACTTTGCTAAAGATATATAGAATACTAGCATTTGAACAAACTTCATTTTTGGCTCCATACATCTTGTTGAATACTGCTCTTAGACAGAGAGCGGTTTCCGATTTTGAAAGAGACTTTTTTAAAAAACAAAACAACTCTATTTTTGGAAAAACTATCGAAAACAAAAGAAAACAAGTCGATGTAAAACTGGTTAATGTATGGAAAGATATTCATAATAAAACTAACAAAACTTGCGGGGCTGAAAAATATGTGAGTGCACCAAATTTCAAAAGTTTATCTGTGTTTTCTGATACTTTAGTAGCAATCCAGTTACAACAAACGAAAATTGTTCTTGATAAACCAATTTATATTGGTTTTTCAATATTGGAATTGGCTAAGAGTCATTTGTATCGTTTTCATTACTCAGTGATGAAACGTTTATACGATAATAATATTCAACTTTGTTATACTGACACTGATAGCCTTTTGTATTTACTGTATACAGAAGATTTCTATGAGGACATGAAAAATAATATAAAATACTTTGATACGAGCAACTTCGAAAATGGAAATCAATTTAATATACCTAAAGTAAATTGTAAAATACCAGGTTTTTTTAAGGATGAAATGGGTGGTGATTTAATATCCGAGTTTGTAGGTTTAAGAGCGAAATTGTATTGTATAGACTCTCTAAGTTCTTCAATTATCAAAGCAAAAGGTATAAAAAAATCAGCTGTGAAAAAACTCGATATTAAGAAATATAAACGAGCTTTATGGTACAATGAATGCCTAAGAGATGACATGTGTATTATAAAGTCGAAGAATCATAAGATTTTTACTCAGAAGATTAATAAGCTGGTTCTAAGTAGGAATGATGATAAGCGACAAATCATGGAAGATGGTTGTAAAACTTTGCCATGGGGGCATCATAAAACAGTGTTTTAATTAATTGCTGTATAAGATGACAATGCATTAATTTAAGGTGTCTATTTAAGTAAAAATAAATAAAGTTAAATGTATTGGAATATTATAATACAAAATAAATGATTTGTAATCAAATAAATGTGTTTAAATGTGATATTCTTTACCTACTTCCTATTTAAACAAATGAAACTCCAGAATAGGTGATAGTTATAACATTTATTTAATTTTAACAGAAATGTAATGCTTAAAATTATTTTACAACATAATGATTTAATAGAACATTTACAGTCGATTATACATGTTTAAAAAATAATAAAATAAAAACAATCATATCTCGAAACAGTAATAAAACAATAGTAACAAAATATAATTAATTATATTTAAGTAAGATTATTTTATTGCTTCTAACACTATATGAGTCTCATTGTTACTCGAAATAAAGAATTTTAAATACAGATAATTTATTTCGTTTGTTTAATCTTACATACTTCTTTATTACATTTTTAAATATTTTTATAAAAGAAAATACAATTTATAATTATTATTTTGTTTATTTATTTTTACATACTTATTTATTACATTTTAAATATAATAATTATATTACAAACGGTATAATAATTACGGACTTATTAACTCAAGTATACTTTTTTTAGTACAAACTATAACTATTTAAATTTAATATACTATACCTACTACTTCTTATTTATAATAAGTAGTAAAAAAAACATCATAACATTTATTTAATTTTCACTCAATCATAATATTTATTTAATTTTAACATAAATGTAATCTTTTTAATTGTTTTACATCATATTGATTTTATGGAACATTTACAGTTGACTATACATGTTTAAAAAAATAATATAACAAAAATATCGAAATAATAATATTACAATAAGTAACAAAATAATATAATAATAATTGGCTAATTAACTCAAGTATACATTTTTTGACAGTACAAACTACAAACTAAAACTGCTCAGTGTCACTTAACTTTTTCCCAATTTTTTTAATGAGGATCTCTGCTGCTTCCATCACTTCGTCATAAGGTTCACGCACCACATATTGTACACTTATACATGCATTGTCACTATCACTATAATAGTTTTCATTTTTAGAGCCTTTAAGTTTATGCACTTCTAATTTAATTAGATGACCAGGACCGCTTCCCTCTCGGCGAACAATGTATGATGTTGGTGATGATCCTAATGGGCATTTTCTTTTTTTTGAAGGCTTTTTAGAAGTGTGTGCTTGATTATTTCCACTGATAAGCTTTTCAATATTAGCACTCTGTTTTAATCCCTCAAAATATGGCTCGTAATTACCCTGGGAGTAAAAAAATGAGCTCATAACAGGATTGTCATTGACAACATCAGAGTTCCACTGTAAAATAAAAAATAAATTAGCATATCAAAAATAATTACAGCATGAGAAAAAAAATGTACCTACTCCTAAATAATATAAAAACATTGAGTACCTCGCGGAATCTAGGTTGTTCCTGTTCTACTGAAATTACATTTTCATTGTCCAAAATGCTGGGGCTGCAGGATGGTGATGGTGCTTGAGACATTATTCTGAAAGAAAAAGAAACTATTTACAAATAAACACTAAACCAATATTTCAATTATTATTTTGTTTAATTGGTTATTTCAAACACTTACCTTTAAGACTGAAAATATTATTTAAATCGCGAACAACAGCGTAAGGTCCTACTTCAATCAGCTACTGCAATGAAGTGCAATGTTTAATTACTTTGACATACCTAGAAGATATTCTCCTTTGAGTTATTCATTAGTCACAAATGCAGGTAACACGAGAACATAATCTTTATAACGATGCAGGTTCAAACCTGTTGTTTGAACACTGTGCTCACATATTCATATATAAAGGATAGTAAGTAATGAAAACAAATAATAGACAAGATGAAGTTGATCAAACAACCCATATCCCTGAACGTTAATAATATTAATTTCAAAGACTCAGTTCATCAGATAAGACACAGTGCTTTATTGCCTAATACGATTCGTTGTATAATATGTGGACCTTCAAACTGTGGCAAAACAAACGTTATGATCAGTTTATTGTTACATGAGAATGGTCTCAAATTTCAAAATCTTTATCTTTATTCGAAAACTACGTTCCAACCGAAATATCGTTTCTTATGTGAAGTATTAAGAAAAGTACCTCAGATTAACTTCAATGAATTCAGTGACAATAAAGAAGTCATATCACCCAGTGAAGCTTTACCAAATTCTGTATTTATATTTGATGATGTTGTATGTGAAAAACAAATAAATATCCGTAATTACTTCTCTATGGGTAGACATAAACTAATTGATTGCTTTTACTTATCGCAAACCTACTCAAAAATTCCAAAACAGTTGCTACGTGATAACGCTAATTTTCTTATAATATTTAAACAAGATGATGTAAACTTAAAGCATATCTATGCAGAACATGTCAACTCTGATCTATCATGGAATCAGTTCAAAGATATTTGTAAAACGGTTTGGAGTTATCCATATCAATTTCTTCTTATTAACAAAGAGTCACCATTAAATAATGGAAGGTACAGGCAGAATTTTGATACTTATTTAAAATTTGACTGAAGGTATTTATATATAAGTAAATAACATACAAAAACAAAATTAGTATCGTTTGTTCCTCAGTTGCACTCAGTTGTTACAACATGGAGAAAAATATTAAAAGAGAATTAATGAAGTCTGTAGACTCTATAAAGAATAAAATTAAACAAATGAAGAATCAGGAACATTCAATGAACTTGTCACTCGATAAAATGCTAAAACCTGTCACAGATCCACTTAAAACCCTTATTGATTCTAATATATCTATGGAAAAAATCAAACATTTAGAAAATACAATGCTCACTGATTCTGAAAACAATGAATTGGATAGTATCAATACTAGCTCATCTACAAAGTTTGAAGACTGCTACGATCCTAAACTAAATTCTGCCCAGTCACTTAAAAAGTCTAATAAAATGGAATTACCAGATGATTTAGAAATTTCGTTAGAGGGTCATGATGTCCACGGTATCTATGATGGTGTAAATGTACCGTTTGGAATAAGAAGTATAAACAAAACTTTACTGTTGGGTAATTCAGTGGTAACATTTTTTAAAATTGATAGTTTAAATGACAATGATGAGATTTTAATTAAAGTCGATGACATGGCCTATAATTTAACTCCTGGTCTGAAAGAACTTTTACTTCGAAGAAAACCTGATTTAAAATTAATTTCGAGTGAAGACAAACTTGTCTATAAGGATATGTTGCATTCTACAAATGCTCATAAGAGAGATTTTAATCCTAATGGACAAATAAGAGGCGATAAAGGAGTAAAATATCGTGAAATTATCAAACCAATGTTTTCCGAAGCGTCAAACGATAATAAACTTGATCACACTAAAATCGGAGGAAACTTACCAACACTAAAAAAATACAAAAACAACACTGACTTTGTATATTGGGATGATCCTAACGAATTAGTTGAGAGATTAAAACTATTAGTTGCTTCAAGAGATGCTGGAAATACAAACCATGACAATGAAATTTTATCGATAGTTGAAGAATTAAAAGAAGCTGACATAATTAAAGAATAAATAGTTATAATAATATGCTTTTCATTCAGTATTATACATGAATTCAAGACAAAAGTACTGAATTCTGAACATGAGCAAAGCTGACGTGGTAAACGAAATCCATAAAAATGCGAGGGTGAACTTTCCGCGAAGACATGTTAATATGAAAGATATAGATGACCTGTGGCAAGCAGACTTAATTGATATGCAATCAATTTCAAAAGAAAATAAAAATTACAGATTTATTCTTACCGTTATAGATACATTTTCGAAATATGCATGGGCCTTTCCTCTGAAAAGTAAAACCAAAGATGATGTATGTAACTCTTTTAAAATTTTACTGGCTACAGGACGTGTTTCGAAAAATCTACAAACGGATAATGGAACAGAATTTTATAATAATAAATTTCAAAAGCTTATGAAATCTAATCATATTAACCATTATTCAACTTTCTCAACAAAAAAGGCCTCAATAGTTGAACGATTTATCAGAACATTGAAATCTAAACTGTATAAGGAATTTAGTTTAAAAGGCAACTATAATTGGGTAGATGGTGCCCTTAATGATGTTATTTATAAATACAATCACACTTACCATCGGACAATTCATGAAATTCCAGCTAATGTGGATGATGTTAACAAAAAACGTATATTGGAAAGGTATTTAAGTTTGGCAAAAAATGAAAGAATAAGAAGCAAGTATAAAGTAGGTGATTATGTACGTATCAGTAAGTACAAAGGAACATTTGAAAAAGGATATACCCCCAACTGGTCAACCGAAATATTTAAAATTCGAAAAATACAAAATACAACTCCTATCACCTATTTAATTGATGATACAATCAGAGGTCAACCTATTTTAGGAGCATTTTATTCACAAGAACTTCAAAAGACAAAACATCCCAATGTATATCTAGTCGAGAAAGTCCTTAGAAGAAAAGGAAACAGGGTTTTAGTAAAATGGTTAGGTTTGTCTTCTGCTGAAAACAGTTGGATTGATAAATCGAATGTATTATAACAAATAATAATAACTTTAGTAACTTTACAACAAAGTCATTGATGAATTCCATATGTACCTATTTATTAAAGTGTTCAATCCAAATTCATTAGTCTTATGATGTGTATTGGAGAGAGTAGTCTTCTCAATTGGCTAATAAACAATTTACCATTTGAAATACACTTACCAGGTTACAATTATTGTGGTCCTGGTACAAAATTAATTAAAAGGCTTTCACGCGGAGATAAAGGTATTAATAAATTAGACGAATATTGTAAAGAACACGACATTGCCTATCTCAAATCATCAAACTTAAAGGATCGCCACAGAGCTGATTTAATTTTGTTAAAAATGGCAAAACAACAAGCAGTTGCCTCCGATGCGAGTGCAAGCGAAAAAATCGCGGCACGCTTAGTAAGCAAGGCAATGTCTACAAAAATTAGGAGTGGTTCTGGCCTAAAAAAAAATAAAAAAAAGTGCTCTCAAAAAGTTCCATCTGGAAAAGGGTTAAAAAATAAATTTAAAAATGTTATCATTAAAACGAAAAGACACATGAAAAAATTAAAACCAAAATGCAAAAAAGTGGCAATAGAATTAGCTATGGCCGCAACCAGAGAATTAGCTAATGATTCATCCATTAAACTTCCTCGTGTTATTCCTATACCAAAAACTGGTGGTTTGTTACCTTTGATTCCTATTTTTGCTGGATTATCAGCGGCGGGAGCCATAGCAGGCGGTGCAGCTGGTATTGCCAAAACCATTAATGAATTTAAGATGGCTAGAAAGCTGTTGGCTGAATCGAAGAGACACAATGAAAAAATGGAAGCTCTCTGCATTGGAAAAGGATTACAACTTAAACCACATAAAAATGGGCTTGGAATTTTTGTATCGAATGAAAAAAACTAAAGTATCGGCTACCCAAACGAGCCTTAACTAACTTTGACATTTTGAAGTATGGGAATAGTATTCCCTATTTTAGAGGAGTCTTTATGAGAGATCAATTACCAAAACGCCCGTTTAAAAAAGAATGTGGAGTTATTAATTTAGACAGTTCTAAAGATCCTGGCTCTCATTGGGTAGCCTATGCAAAATATAATGATTATATTGAGTACTTTGATAGTTATGGAAATCTTAAGCCTCCAAAAGAATTTATAAAATACGTAGGTTCTAAACTCCACTATAATTATGATAATATACAACACGATCATCCTTTCAATTGTGGGCATCTCTGTTTACATTTTTTAAATAATTTTTGGTGTAGTTATCCCTAATAAAATAAACAGAATCTTCTGAAAGAGCCCAGTATACAAGCATGTCTACTACGGTTACCATCTCCGGAAACAAATCTGAATTGGTGTCATACTTTCAACCACCTCTGCATCTATCTGATCAATACGAGTGCGGTTTGTTATATTTTACAGTGTTAAATTCAAGACCAAATGTGTCCATCAATAACAGCTGTCTATCTGTAATCAGAATCGAATGTGATCTTGTACACAGCTCGTACTGCAACGGATTACCAACTCATTTTATTCATGAATTTGTATTTGATACTGCTCCTTGTCATCAGTACAGAGAAATACCACGAAACGTTATTTACTTTCCGGTGAACAAAAATATAATTTCATCTATATCTATTAGGATTGTTGATCAATTTGGTAATTGTATTAACTTCGGTGAAGAATTTAATATTCAACTACACCTTCATTTAAGAAAAATAAAATGATACTATATTATAAAAACGCTCCTGTGAAAATAAAACGTCTTATTCCCTCAATGACCGCTAAAGTGCATAGACGTAAGAAAAAAGTTAAGAAATTGACTGAAGCAAATAAAGATTTTCTAAGAGCCCTAGGTTTTAAAGTATGAATATACTACAGATTACTGAATTACCGCACTTCGATACTTCGATCGAAAGTTATGAAATACATTCATATAATCCCTACAATAACAGCTTTAGAGAAAACGATGAAATCAGAATCCCCATTCATCAGCAAGACACCTACGTGCTACCATCGGCCAGTTCAATTTACATCGAAGGCCAAGCAAAGCTGCTCGGTAAAGATGGGAATCCGATCAAGAAAACTGTTACGTTCACTAATAACCCTGTTATGTCTTTGTTTCAAGACATCAGGTACGAAATGAATGGTATTGAAATAGATCGTATAAAAAATTCTGGGATAACGTCAGCAATAAAATCATACATATCATTAAATGAAGCTGAAAATAAAGTTGCTGAAATATGGGGTTGGAATTTAAGCGGATTCCAAAGTGATGGGCATTTTAGTGTTGTGATACCATTAAATAAGATTTTAGGGTTTGCAGAGGATTACAATAAAATCGTTATAAATTGTAAACACGAACTTATATTGAACAGAACTAACTCTAACTTAAACAGTGTTATTCTTACTGATGATGTTGTTAATTTTCAAATAGATATACAAAGAGTTCAATGGAGGGTGCCACACATAAAAGTGTCAGATCGGGAACGATTAACACTCTTAAAGCATTTGGAAAGAGATAAACCCATTCAGATGGCTTTTAGAAATTGGGATTTATATGAATATCCTTTATTACCTAAAACCACAAAACATTCTTGGTCAGTTAAGACTGCTTCACAATTGGAAAAGCCTAGATATGTAATTTTTTGCTTACAAACTAACAGAAAAAATAGTAGAACTAAGGACAGTTCACTATTCGATCATTGTGACGTGACAAACGTTACGCTCTTCTTAAATTCACAATATTATCCTTATGAGCCTATGGGTTTAAAGTTCCCTGACAACAAATACAGTATAATATACGAAATGTATGTGAAATTTCGTCAGTCTTACTACAACTGTCCAGTAGACCCATTGCTTGACCTAAAGGACTTCAAAGAAAAAGCTCCCCTTTTTATCTTGGACTGCTCAAGGCAAAACGATAGTCTAAAATCAGGTCCAGTGGATGTACGAATAGAAATTGAATGTTCAACGCCAATACCAGATAAAACAACTGCATATTGTTTGATTATAAACGATCGACTAGTGGAATACAAACCTCTCAGCAACACTGTACGAAGGCTGTCATGATTGCTATTGTAGATATTCAAGGTTTTCGGACAGATACAGGTGAATTTATGATAAAAGAAATCGCTATTTTGTCTAATAAAAAAATTCAATGGTTTTTAATTAAGCCACCTTTTCCATTTCACAATTTGACGAAATCAGAAAGAAAGCACGTTAGTTGGATTGAACGTAACAGAAAGATATATTGGCGTGAAGGATTTGTACCATATTCCAATTACCAGAGTTATATTGCCGATATTTTAAGTGATAAATGTGTATATGTTAAAGGTTTAGAAAAAGTTGTGTGGTTAAAACATATATTGGAAAACAGTAATAGTAACATATTTAATTTAGAAGACAAAGGTTGTCCTAGTTTGTTAAGTCTGCACAGTCAATATAAACATTCTCAAGATTTGTATAGTTGTGTTTATCATGACTCTGTATGTGCTTTAAAAAATGTATTGTGTTTAAATAAATGGTGCTATGATAATACAATTTTTAAATAAACATTTTCTTGTTTAATTTCTTTACTTAGGTAAAATGTTTCCTATCCCTCCCAATCCCATCAACGTCGTCAAATCGTTATAAGCTGTTGACTGCAGCTAGACAATGTCATTATGCATTTATCTGTAAAACAAAGCATGTGTCAAAATAAATACAAACCTCGATATGACATGTATAATACTTTTAAAATGCGTGAGTTTTCATTTAATTATTACTGGGCGACAGCTGATTCAAAGAAAAGATTAGTTATGGAAATGGCCGACGCTGGATTCTTTTACTGTGGCGATAGTATAAATGATAAAGCAGCATGTTTCTCATGTGGAGGTGTTATAGAAGATTGGGAGATTTATGACGATCCTTGGATGCAACATGCAATACGTTTTCCTCAATGTTTTTATTTAAACGCTGTTAAAGGAAAAGAGTATATATTGAAAACGCATCGTAAATTATAAATCGAGCACAGCGGATGCGTCAAAACCTCAGGTCGGCGATATAGCGCAAAAAGATTTCATTGGTTATTTATCGAAATATAATTGGGGGTTCTGCATCACTTGTCGAGCGCAGCGAGCAAGTGATGCAGAACCCCCAATTCTACACTACTCGCCGTGCTAGAAAATTGTTTGTTAACAATTTTATACGATTTTTACATATTTTCGTGACACTTCTGCCTATATTTTTTTGGCATAATGTGGGGTGATTTTTTGATAAGCTATAGCTTTCAAATACACACAAATAGTGAATGGAAGCTAAATAATCAGTCTGAATAATAAATGAACTCGATATAGATGTCAGCAAAACCCCTTAAGTTTTGCTGACATCTCTTTGAAGCACGCGTGGAACACAACGCGCCGTCGACACGGGCCTGGTCCTTACCGGGCGGCGAGCTACCCATTGCTCGCCGCCCGCAAGCCCGCGCCTACGGTGGCCGGGAGTCGGCGGCTAGGGATGTGAGGGCGAAGTGACTGCCACTCCCTCACGCACCCCGCCTCCTCCTTCGAGAGCATTACTGCTTCGCAGAAGGAGGTGACGGCTTCCCATGCCCTCTCGCTCCGTACCATGGCTCGCACCAGGGCCGGACGCGAGAGCTCGCCGCCGCCAATCGCCTCCTCGAGGACATGGCGGTGCACCGCCCAGGCAGGGCACACTTCCACCGTATGCTCAACCGTGTCCTCTAGACGATCCTCACAATGGAAACACCCGGGCGTATCCTCCCGCTTTATCCCGAACAGGAACCCACCGAAGCACCCATGCCCGGTGAGAACCTGCGTCAGGCGGAAGGTGAGGACGCCGTGGCGCCTCTCTATTCACTCCTCAAAGAGGGGACTTACCGTCGCAATTGTGGCGTGCCCAGTACAGTTAAACTCACGTCAGTATTTACTTGAACTTCGTTAACCGACCTTACCGTTACGACATGAAGTTAATGTCGAAGGAGAATTATTACCTTGTACGTGAAGTTTACTGTACATTGAATCTCTTCAAGTTAGCTGTAAAAATAACTATTTGTTCGAATGTTTGTTTAAATGTTAAATTCATAGCCTATGTACAATATTTACATACTACAGTTTCACACATTCAGTTTTGTGTTTCATTTATTAATTCTGACTAAACTGCTGGAATTTTTCAGCTGATCACACAGGGAAGGCGCGGGAACCTCTTACACGTGAGTAAATAAATTATTAAAATATTTCAAACAATTCGTAAAAAAAGTGGCCAATTGCAACTCGGTATCTATAGAAACGGCAAAATATCATAATAAAATATCATAGATGTATGGGAGCCCCTCAAATATTAATGTTATTTTGTTTTTAGTATTTGTTGTTGTAGCAGCAACAGAAATACATCATCTGTGAAAATTTCAACTGTCCAACTATCACGGTGTTCATGTGCAAACGCTACTGCTGAGCCCGAAATTCTGTTCCCGGGTCGGCCAAAGTGCTTATTGGGCTTTTCCAGATGACATTTCTCAGTAAGAACCCGTAGTCTAGATTTGTGCCCGATTGACGGTAGTAGCCTCGCCCCCTATTACATGGGACTTAAACATAACTGGCGAAATTTGGGTATAGGACACACCACTTTCTAACCGTACAGGGTATACAGGCATAATTTATGTGTGAATGTATGTATAAACTTCTGCAAATTCTCTACATAGTGACGTAAGACGAGGCGGGTACAGACACGCGGGGGGCTGCAATTACCGGAATGCAATTAGAGCAAGCGATTCTGTGACAGAGCCCAAACCGACAACGGACAGGTTCGCGCCTTATAGAGTGAGTAACAAGTTACAGAATTGTGTTGACATACTGCTAGAGCGTCTGTAGAGTGACTGATGATTATTAGGCTGTGGTCGAATATTAATAGGAATTTAGTGATTATTTAAATATTTTGAATGCCAATGTGAACGGTTTTGAAGTGAGTTTAATGGTGAAATATGCTATCTTCTTCTTCCTTTCTTGTCGATGGTACTCGTACACTTTGTACTATATCGTATGAGCCCAGTAGGTGGCCACGTTTATTGCGGCATGAGTGGCATTTTTTAAATCATCTGAGGTGAAACGGGGAACGAGCACTTAAAGACACTTCAGCAAGCGGGGCATGGTCTGATCAGACGTACCGCACTCGCTCTGGGTGTTGAATGAGTCCACAATCCCTCACTTTGACAAATTGTAACTTTTGCTATCATAAGGTAGAAAGCTTCAAATGTTCTACTTTGGTTTTGATTTCGATTAACTGGTCAGGTAAATATTGTTATTGCGGTTTCCTCCACGAACATCACAGCCGGGAATCTGCATTTGTGCCCGGTTTATGGCAACAGGCTTGGCCCTGTTACATGGGACTTTAAAATAACTAGCGAAATCAATCAAAATCTAAAGTCATTTATCCAAATCAGGCTGATTCTCAGCACTTTTCGAATATCAAAATGACATAAGATAGTCCCCCAAAAAACGCCACTTCTTCACCACTTCCTAGTGCTTTAGCTGAGAAGAAGAAGTGGTGCAACAAACTGTCCAGCAGCACAGCTGTCTGTTTAGTTAAATAAACTTAATTCCGTACAATAATAGCAAAGTCATTGCGAGAGACAGAACATTAAAGGATACCGGCGAGAGAATTGTTAATGAAATCATTAAGCGTCTACGTATGTCACCCTACTAGATACCGACGAAATAATTTACTAAGTTTTATCAAATCAAACATAAGTACTATCAAAGTCTGAAAAAAATAATAATTGTAATAAAGAGCTTATTTGACTAGATTATTGATGCTAAGAAATAATCATGGCTTAGTTTTTTTTCTTTCTTGCTTGACTTCATGACTTTTGGCTAAGGGATATTTTTAATGTTGCCATGTAATATATGATAAATGTTAGTCAAGTTACATTCGCTGTGGCTTTACGTATTGCATTAATATACTTACGAAATATATTTCTGCATCAGAATACAAATGTTAAAATAAAAATGATTGCTTGTGCCAAAGATTATTGCGGTCAAAATGTTTTAATACGTACATATGACATCATAGTGCATTTCGAATATAGCAACATCGCAAAAAAAAAACATGACATTTCAATTGTCAATCGGCCGCCGACACTGATAACTTGTCGTTGTCTTCGCGTGCGTCTCGTTATTTTGTTTTCCATCGATTTTCCATGATTTTCTACTTCATCGATTGCTTCTGCTTATGGGCTCTGAGATTTACGGTTCCCTGTGTGACTAGTGCTTGCCTAAGGATTCTGATTTTTTGCCTATACGACGACATTTTTCTGTGACTCTGGATTCCGATTCTGCCTGATACCTTGGATTTTGTTGTGTGTGCATCGATTTGTTTATCACGATGAGTAGCCGTGTAAAGCCTACATGCATCATGTGTGTCAACTGCAACATATTATGTGTCAATAAAATGCGCCGATACCCGGCATTGGCACTTAACTCGAGAGTTGGATGTTGCGCTCATACAATGACTGTAGTATGATATCTAGAATGGGCCAGACATCAACCATATATCACAGCACCCGCAGGTTTTCTTGATGACATTGTGGTTAGAGAAGATGAGGAATAAATATTTTAAAAAAGTTGTTTTTTTTTTCTATACCTACCAATGACCTACTCTTACCATGTACTCAATCATACTATATCTATAACTAACTGCTCTAAAGATATTTGACTAAGATTATTAAATAAATATTCTTCTGAACATATAATTAAGCAGGTAAGTACCTGCCTACTTACTTACATGGACCATGTGGCAGATCTACGCACGTCGGTTGGACTTAATATTCTGAATACGTAGTCCGTAGTTTATTTTATATTTAAAATGCATTTGTATCAATGATATTTTGAGCAATAAGTAGGTATTTCTATATATCTTTTTCGATAAGTCTGTTGTTGACGAGACATAACCTCTAAAACTTCAACCTGAAATATCTTAAATTCCTGACTTCCTATAAAACTATAACTAAAGACAAAGTTGTTCAGCAATTCAATCTCTATACTCTTACATATTTTTCATAGGCAGACGCTAAAAAAAATGTCAACAAAAATTTTTTTGGGAGTTCGCCACTGTTCTTTAATCATATGTTAGCTAGCCATACCGATATCCTAACAAATAAAATGACAACTATACTCAAGCAAAAAATAGTATTCAAAAATGGAAACAAAGCATAATACCAAAATAAAAGCCTCCTGGCATAAAAGGCGTGATAGCTTACATATGCATTGCTTACATATGAAATATTGGTATCCTATAAATAAACCTCTGCCCTACCCTTCGATGAAAACCGGCATGATTTTGTATGTACTTTGCTGTTAAAACGAAGACTTTTAAAGATTGGAACACTGAAGCTGGAAAACTGATTACGAACACCTTAAACACTATTGCCTACTTTGAAATCATTGAAAATAGAAAGTAAACAAATCCTTCTTTTGTGCACACAGCTCGCTCAAATCCACTGATCTCTTAGAGGAACAATCTTGAATAGTGACTATATCTAGTGTTCAAATCCCAGAAAACACGATTGTTATGGTATCCAGATCTTATAAAGAAATAGAATAAGAAGTCATTTGTCTCGTAGATATGTCTGAACTGTGCATATTGAGAGATAAAATTAATGGAAGTGTGTACAGACAGGGATGTTTATATTGTGGAGTAAATTGATATTCACGTCTATTCGTACAGTTAAAAAAGGTTGACAGTTATGATTTGAATTTAAATGAATTACAATATGTTCTGGCAGTTTGAGTACTTTATTCGGCCAACCCAAATGTCCTTTCTTTGGTATTGTTAATCTAATCGTTGAACTCCTTAAGTTTCGAGATGATTGCAAATTAAAAGCTGCGCTATAACTTAAAAATAACGTGCTCTGACTGGACAGGTCTACCTACTCAAATCTGTGTGGTCTTTCCTCAAAAGATTATTTCAGACACCCATCTACATATACTTCACATGATCTGACCAAGATTATGCTTAAACTTTAAAAGTGAATTTATAATAGTTTTAGATAAGTTAGAAGATGCAATTTTTGTTTTTACAAGAGAGAGTTATAGGTTGTTATTTGCACACATTTCAATTTATACATGAATAACCCGATCTTATCGTTTAAGATGAAACGCCACATCAAACTTATTTCTACGATCACCAGTGCCCCACACAGAGCTAAAATAGAAGCTTTGTGGATAACTTGAACCGGCCAAACGGCCTCATCACACCAGTAGGTCTCGCACACACGACACCAAAGCCCTTTGCGACGTGTCTCGGGACGAACTTGTTAATCTAGTGCTTTGGGCAGCCTGTGACGCACACAGTGTGTCTTAAGCCTAACACTCGCCGTACTGTCACGGAAGTGGCAATGTTTTAGAGTGCATACCAATGGTTACTACTGAATATAACCTACAGGAACTGTGCAAAGAATATTGCTATAATCTTCTTGACGTGATGGATTGCTGGTCCTAGTGTTCGGTGTTGAGAAGTATATGTTCTCCTACCAAAGTCCACATTTGGAATAAACTCTAAACTGCTTCTTTTTTAATAATTTAATTCAAAAGAGTGTTCATGGGGTTTTTGCCTATTCTTCTAGGAACTACTACACTTTGGAATGGACAACTACATAGTTGTGTCTTGCTTCTTTCTGCCAGTGCAAATCCTTCACATCTCAAAGGCGTCTGTATTTCGTTTAATTATTAAACGAGATTTAAGTTCTAGTCCAGTGATCAAAAGCGTGACTAATATTCTTACGCTGCTATCGAGCTTTGAACCTTAATAAACCTTACAGAAAGGCTATTACATATGTGCTAGATTAATTGCAGATGACTCGCCTATTACATCGACATCTTCATCATGTGCGTGGGCAATCCAATATTGGGTGTGGACCCAATATTGGAGTTAGCTTCCAGTTTTACCGGATCGAGCTGGATACCAGTATATTACACGGAGTGACTGCCTGTATGACCTCCATAGCCCAGTGGCTGAGTAACACGATACCCCATGGTAAAGCTCGACCTTTATTACGTGGAAATTATAAAATGACTTATTGTTAGGTTAACTATTCTCATACTGTGAAATTCGATTGCAAATTCTTGAACACATGAAGATTGAGAGACATGAAATTTGGAGGGTGTGTTCTTTTTGAAGTGTAGGTATCCACTAAGAAAGGGTTTTTTGAAATTCCATCCCTAAGAGAGTGAAATGGGGGGTTGAATTTCCTGTGAAACTTTTATTCTCTGGGTCGGACTTACTAGAGAATGGGCAGCAGCGTTCTCTATGCATTTTACCACCATACTGCGATCGCCAATCCGCCTGCCAAGCGTGGCGATTATGGCAAAGCCCCCCAAATTGAGGGAGGTCATGTCCAGCAGTGGACGTATTACGGCTGAAATGGGAGGTGGTGGACGCGGGCGAAGCCGCAGGCAGAAGCTAGTCTATACTAAATATAAAAACACAATCCCGAAATTGAAAAATGGAATCTTTTTTTAACACACTTTTATTAGCTTCAAACGTATGTTAGTATGTGCTTATGTAACGGAAACTTCAAACATGATTTTGACCCCTTTTAGAACGTCGGATTAACTTGAAATTTGTTTTACTTGTTAAGAACCGATGACAATATAATAATTTTATAAATTTGTGCCATTATCCTTGCCGAAGTTACGAGGATACCCAAAAGAGATAGATAGATAGAAGAAAGATAGATTAGGGTGTTTAGAATTTTGTGACGTAGGTATATTAACGTAGTTATTGAAAACATTTGTTAGGTTAAGTTTGGTTTTCAATGGAAGCGTGTTTTTTAGTTTTTTTTTTTTTTTTTTAACTATTACTTTACCAATATCATACAATAGGGCAAATCCAAAAGTTAAAGTCACCGAAGAGTTTTCTTTTTTTTTACTATTGGAACGCATTAGCGGGATGCGCTATTTTTATAACATTACGAAAAAAATTCTTACTCTTTTGACAATGATCTTTTATTTTGTAGGTTCAATCCTAATGTATGAGAGTTGATAAAGTAGTATATGAAACTGCAGATAATTAGGTATTACAATATCTCAAAATCTTGCCTACGGTTCCGTTTTTAAACATACATTCGTGTTTTAATACACTACAACATTATGCTACAATTTCATAAACCACTATCATAATAATATAATACATCATCAGAGAAGGTGTAATGTAATACATTTACAAACGAACTAGCACATATTGACCAGCATGGTACCGATAGTGTATGCTATGAGATTAATTTTGTCTTATACATGGACGTGTAGTTTGGTTAGCACAGTCCCTCCAGAGATACTGGCAATTATTTGTAATTGGTATCGGTTGAGAGGGTAGCTCTATCTTGAAGAGGGTTATTCTCTCTCTATTTGAATCGGATGACTTGCTATGATTGATTTTAAAAGTATTTGGTAAAGGCGACTAACTAATGGTAGGTATTTACAAGGCAGAAGTGAATGGAAACGCCTAGATTGGACACCATAAAAGTACATATGAGTATAGCGATGACCTTATTTGTGATATTTGTATTGGTGGTGAAGTGTCTGGTGCGTAGTACTCGTAACCGACGAGCCTGTATGACCACTTGACCAGTATGAACGAACTAGCACATATTGACCAGCATGGTACCGATAGTGTATGCTATGAGATTAATTTTGTCTTATACATGGACGTGTAGTTTGGTTAGCACAGTCCCTCCAGAGATACTGGCAATTATTTGTAATTGGTATCGGTTGAGAGGGTAGCTCTATCTTGAAGAGGGTTATTCTCTCTCTATTTGAATCGGATGACTTGCTATGATTGATTTTAAAAGTATTTGGTAAAGGCGACTAACTAATGGTAGGTATTTACAAGGCAGAAGTGAATGGAAACGCCTAGATTGGACACCATAAAAGTACATATGAGTATAGCGATGACCTTATTTGTGATATTTGTATTGGTGGTGAAGTGTCTGGTGCGTAGTACTCGTAACCGACGAGCCTGTATGACCACTTGACCAGTATGAACGTAAACGAAGCAAAAGGAATATACAAGGATTGCAGGTGGCGTTCTGTAGTTTATGCCTATCCCCATGACAAAAAGGAGTTAGTTTTTGTGTGTACATTATGTATGTGTATTTTCCCCTGGGGATTCTTTTAAATTTTGTTACTAGATTAAGGATTGATGATGACGATGAAGATTAAGAGCCCTCTTACAAAATTTGAACGCTCGAGTTTAGGTAAAAGACGGCAATCTTATGTATGTGTGCGTAGCTATCCACACATGCACAATACAAACAGTGTAACGCGAGTGTCGAACCGGTCTAAATAATCTTGATCCGTTAGAATTATAATGCGGTATTTAGATATTTATGAAAATACTTATTTTATTTATCCAGTCTAATAAAGATTTCTAGACTAATAAAAAAAATACAACTATATGTTATGTAAAGTATACAATAAAAATTAAAAATTAAAACAATTCCATATTGGTGCCGATTCTGTTGTACACCGAACTAAACTAACAAAACTATCTCTAAAATTGCTTACTTTTAGCTATGAGAATTGTTACGCTATTCTGCAAGAAATAATATCTTTTAAAAATTATTTTGACACGACTAAAATCAAATTTGACAATCGCGACTCAACGTGGTATTTTTAGGGTTCCGTTGCCAAATGGCAAAAACGGAACCCTTATAAATTCGTCATGTCTGTCTGTCTGTCTGTCCGTATGTCACAGCCACTTTTCTCCGAATCTATAAGAGCAAGCTGTTGAAACTTGGTAAGAAGATGTATTCTGTGAACTGCATTAAGATTTTTACACTAAAATAGAAAACAAAAATCAATAAATTTTTGGGTTCCCCATACTTAGAACTGAAACTCAAAAAAAAAAATTTCATCAAACCCATACGTGTGGGGTAAAATGGTATTGAGGTTTCTAATATATTTTTTTCTAAACTGAATAGTTTGCGCGAGAAACACTTCCAAAGTGGTGAAATGTGTGTCCTCCCCCCCGTAACTTCTAAAATAAAAGAATGATAAAACTAAAAAAAAATATATGATGTACATTACCATGTAAACTTCCACCAAAAATTGGTTTGAACGAGATCTAGTAAGAATTTTTTTTTTAATACGTCATAAATCGTAAACCGCAATTTACCTTTCATTCAATCAACTAAAATATAAAAATTTAAAAAAAAACATTTAATTTCATAAACATAAACCTTATGCATAAACCGAGAATACATACAGGTTTGTACGGAAACCTCGGTGCGCGAGTCCGACTCGCACTTGGCCGGTTTTTTTTCTTTTGGCTTCGCAACTTAGTACTTGTGCGCTACGCAATTAACTTGCTGAGATACGAAGGCGCGCGCAAGGGGGCATCCTGGACGTGTTTTATATGGAATTTTTCATTTTTGTTTGAAAAATAATAAAAATATTACCCACGTGTTGAGATTTATATGTGTGGTCTTAAAAGGGGGTCGAAAATTTCATTATTTTTGCGATAGGACACGCCATTTTCGAGATATAAGCAAAAGAAAAAAAAATACAGTACTGTTTTTGCACGTGAGGCGAGGCGTTGCCGTTGGTGTGAATTTTTGTTCATGACCACTAGTTTTACTCCACACCTTTTTAATCGCGATTAAAAATAGTCAGATTTAGTTAAAATAAATTATTTTAGTCAAAATTTTTCTACAATCTATTAAAATAATGCTTTACTTGATAATTAACGAAACTCTTATTCAAAAAAAAAAAATGCGAAGAGTAGCAAAATGTTGTACTCGTAGTATATTTTTGCCTTCACGATACGAGTACCCGTAAACTGAGACGCGGGAAAAATTGACACAGGTCCTTCCCCGTTGGGCGCTTGCGCCGTACCGCTGCCCGCTTGTGCATCATAATTTATTCTAATTTAGAGTGATTTCAAAAACGATATTATGTCTAATTAAATAAACAGATTTAAATAAAACTTGAGAATTCGATTTGTTATAGAGCATACTTTATATTGACATGAATTTTTAATGTAATTATGCTTTATTCAAACCAAAAAACGCGATAAACTTGCGAATAAATCGTAAAAATTGCCATAAGACTTTATTTTTTTTACTAATTAATGTTATTTGAAAATCAATATTCTTGTACTAAATGTAACAACTAGATTATATATGTCTGTTGTTTTGTGTATTTTTTTTACTCAAATTTCTACATATTAATGATAGAAATAGGAGTCTGAAATTGACCCTGCGCTGATTTTTACGAAAACTAGTTGTGGGAGATTAATTAGTACAAAGTAAACAAATAAGTTTTTGTAAATGTTCTACTAAAAGTGACAAAACAAAAGATTGATCTATTTTTTACATGTATTCGTCAATGCCAGAGTATTTATAATGATGAGATGAGAGGTAAATAAGGCGACTAAAATCTTAGATATTCGCGCAAAAATGTAAAATGGCTCTTAAGACAAATACAAAAATTTCGATAACTCCATTTCTTTCTGTGGGTGTCGTACGAGGCGACTAAAGGATTCACTAGGGAATGGGGAGCAGCGTTCTCTATGCATTTTACCAACATACTGCGATCGCGGTGATTATGGTAAACTCCTCAAATAGTGGGAGGCTTATTTTCAGCACTGGACCTCTTGCGGCTGAAATGATGGCGATAATTCCTATAAAAATAGATACTATATTTTATTAAAGAAATTTAATATGCTTGTTATATTAATGAAAGCGTATGCACAAACACAGTCAAATAAAATAATGGTTTAGCGATAAAATAAACTCATCTGGTATAAAACATGTCGTAAAATTGAAATATATAACGCAAATAAATAAAATAATGTAAGAATCTACAATGAGCTATATACAATTTTTCAAAGGAATAAAATGCTTGACGCAACGTGCACCGATATTTCATAGAAAATAATACCAAGAAAAAACATGAAAAGTACACTGTTCATTGTGATAGGATATATCGTATGCACTATAGAATGTGAGGATAATAAATCAGAAAATATAAAAAAGCAAGAATTTCAACAAGGTCATGAGCTCTTACAACTTCCTACAGTTATCAAAGCAGAAGATGCTATGAAAATCTTAGAAAACAACAACAAAACACATCCCGAAGATAGCGTTGCGTTAATAAAACAATTACAGCTGTTAATTAATTCGTTTAATGTCACGGAACTGTTCATCGACAATAGTCAAAGTGACGCCTTTAGTGTGTCTAACTCAGAACTGAGTAGGAATTCGTCAAATATTGGAAACAATACACGTAGCTCAGAACTCAGTGAGAAATCGTCAAATATTAGTAGCTCAGAACTCAGTGAAAATTCGTCAAATATTGGAAACAATACACGTAGCTCAGAACTCAGTGGTAATTCGGCAAATATTGAACAAAAAAGACATAGCTCCAAACTCAGAGGCAATTCGTCAAATATTGGAAGAAGTCAACGTTTCAGAACCACAAAAAAGGAGGTAGATAGCTACTACCACCTGAAACATGCCATAATGTCACATTGGTCATTCACAACAAAACTACCATATAATTACATGAACGCTGAGAACCTGGCGCAGTCTGTGAAAGACGGAATAAAGTTCAAGGAAGAATTTCTCGCTAAGTACAACATAAATCTTGAAAAACCAATTCCAAAGAGATATGATTATTATTAAAATAAATTTTTAAATGTTTATTTTATGTTCATGCAATTTATTGTATTAAATTACGGTGTAGGTCTAGTAGACACACATTTGCGTCAGTTTGTTGACCATTTTCTATTCTGTTATATAGGTCGGTAGTTGTTGACAGCCTTACTACTCTCCTATCCCTAAATTAACACTAATATAAGGTGCAAATATTTTTAAAAGAATCTTATTATTAGTATATTTTACCGTCGAGATTCCTCTCTCTTCTCCATAGGAAACGACCAATTGGAACCATGCACCTATTTTCTGACATTTTATAAGTTCTTGTCATTTTTTTTTTAATTTTGTCGTGCAGCAATATTTTGAATTAAGAATTTGGCAATATACCTACGACTAGATATAAAAGATAGCAGTTATGATTTATGATATAAAGGAAATACTGAGAATTTAAGTTGATATACAGTATGCAATACATTTCATCAAACAGAACGAATGGACGAAGAAAAGCCTTACGGTCAATTGAAGGACAAAGCAAGTTTTAATGTGAATATTTCCTCATTGAAGCAAGTTATAAGATACATACATTATATTAGCTTTCGACAATATTCTAGATCGGTTTGTCCATAGCCATGTACTGAGGACAAATCCAGAATACGGGTAGGTATTGAAAAAATCGGAAAATCCCAATATAGTTTTCTCCGTTAGACCTCACACTTGCCACCAATAGACCAAAGAGGCAGTAAGGGTGACAAACGCAAATGACATTTTTTTAGCTTTTTTTTGTGTTGTGTTTTTAGGGTTCCGTTGCCAAATGGCAAAAAACGGAACCCTTATAGATTCGTCATGTCTGTCTGTCTGTCTGTCTGTCTGTCCGTCCGTCCGTATGTCACAGCCACTTTTTTCCGAAACTATAAGAGCTATGCTGTTGAAACTTGGTAAGTAGATGTATTCTGTGAACCGCATTAAGATTTTCATGCTAAAATAGAAAAAAAACAATAAATATTGGGGTTCCCCATACATAGACCTGAAACTCAAAAAATTTTTTTTCATCATACCCATACGTGTGGGGTATCTATAAATAGGTCTTCAAAAATGGTAATGAGGTTTCTAACATCATTTTTTTTTAAACTCAATAGTTTGCGCGAGAGACACTTCGAAAGTGGTAAAATGTGTGTCCCCCCCCCCCCCCGTAACTTCTAAAATAAGAGAATGATAATACTAAAAAAAATATATGACGTACATTACCATATAAACTACCACCGAAAATTGGTTTGAACGAGATCGAGTGAGTAGTTTTTTTTTTAAACGTCATAAATCGTAAACCGCAATTTACCTTACATTCAATCAACTGAAATATAAAAATTAAAAAAAAACATTTATTTTTAAACCGAGAATACCTACAGGTTTGTACGGAACCCTCGGTGCGCGAGTCCGACTCGCACTTGGCCGGTTTTTTTTTAGATATTACGTAGGTGGAGTTTCACTAATTTCATTTAACCGTAAAATGTTACAGTGCAGTATTTAGTCCACAAAACAATGTAAAAAGAAGTCCTCTAAATTAATTAAATGATCTATGTGTTCTTGGTAGCCAATAATTGGGTCATAAACTCTAATCAAATAATATCAACTTACTTATTGTACAGGGTGTATTCAAACAATTATGTTATATGTTTCGGTACTTATTTGTGTACTTAATGATAAATGATTTTATATCTGGACTACATCTATACTTATACATATATACATATTATATACAATATTATAAAGCTGAAGAGTTTGTTTGTTTGAACGCCGCGGTAATCTCAGTAACTACTGGTCCGAATTAAAAAAATATGTTTGTGTTGGATACCCTATTTATTGTGGAAGGCTATAGACTATATAACACCAAGATACAATCAAAAGGAGCGGAACAGCACCGAAAAATGGATGAAAACTGGCAGGCAATTCTATGCGACGGGAAGGGTCAGGGGTGCAAAAATTTGACGCGGACGAAGTCGCGTTTATTATATTTGGTTGAAAAACTATCACTACAGTATAAAAATCCTAACTAAAACTATTCACAAATTAAAGTATAGCGTCGAAAAAATCATCTGCATCGCTGTCGCATGTTCCCATGAGACTGGAGTCATTATCACGTTGTATAACAATGCTTAACTTTTGGCCCAAGGTAAAAACCAGCCCTTGGGTCACGGGAAGTGTCAAACAGCCGTTTCGAGATTCGCTTATAGAAAGTAGACAAATCAAAACAAAACAAATCAGAGGTCACAGTCTCTTTTAAAGTCCAGACATAAACTTTGCCGAATCGTGTGAAGACCATGTAGATTGATATATGAAATGGTATTTTGAGGAAGGAACCGCACAGGTTTAGTGGACCTGTGCAGGCAGTGCATTTGTGCACCTCAAATAAAAACTTCAGACAATCAACGATTCGACGAATGAAGTTACTCAAACTGCCAGACCATGATTATTAAACGTGACGCATAGATTCACTTGTTTACATTTTATGAATATAAATAGACTCTACGTTATTAAAATAAATTAAAAGAAAATAATGTAAACAAATCTTGACATTTGATTAATATCGACACTGCAAATTAACAAAAAATGTCACAATATTATGAAGGTCACAGTGGCATTTCCATGCCATCCAGCATAATTAATCATTCGTGCCGTTCTGCGAACTACTACGCCATAATATACTTCCAACTAGGCTACTTTGTAGTGGCTCTGTATACTTTACATATTATATGCTTTCTGACCTTTCCATTACCATGGACTTGAGTAACCTAGAAGGCTTTAAACAGACTCCTGACCTAAGTTGACCGGGGCTAGCAAAACCTGTTTAGGTGGTGATTCATAGACGACTCCGCGTTGGAGTGTAAATCAACTGTTCCACAAATGATGGTACTGCGATCATGTCCTGCGAATCCTGTCGTCTGCACATTATTGGAACTGATGGACGATAGTGATGGCGCCAAACACGTAGCCGAATTCTGGGCCGAGTCCATATTGATTGCCATCGACACGCTAAGAATAAGAACCACGGTATAGTAATTATAAAGTTCGGTCCAGGTTAAAACACGTTACGTAGTCAGAAGTATAACTATATTGGTTTGACTAATTGTACATACGCCAATAGATATAAATGAGATTGCTACTCAGCTGCTCAGCCACACACGCCCCATCAAGACTTACGCGTACGTCGTCTTCGCACACGCTAAACCCCCACCGTCTCCATTGGTTGCAGACCCTTCAAAACCGTTTCCTTAGAATAGTTACGGGGACCCCTTTTAATATCCGAAATAAGAATTTTCATCTAGATCGCAAAATATCCACCATTTCATGAAATGCCTTTCCAAGCATTTCTTCAACTCTGTTACAAAGCAGTCCAATCCCCAGATTACGGCAGTCACCCGCTACACTCCCTCTCGAGGCATACCCTAGACATTCCTGGCGACGCTACAACCAGCACGCAAGTAGCAAGCTCACCTGCACGCTCACCAGCACGCTCAAAATATACGAACACAGACCGCCGTCATTGCCGCCCTTACTCAAGCCGCGGGAGCCCTCTTCCAGCGACACCCTATGCCGAAGACCATACTTCGTATGCGTGTAGTCGCTTAGTATTAAGTTTTTAATCCCTGGCTGAAGACCTTATTTATTAAGGCAGCCACAGGCAAGTCCATTTAGGTACCCGAAAATCTCCTTTGTTAACCTGAGAGATGCAAGCCGAAACAAAAGTTGCTTAGCCGAGTAGCTATCAAATTAATTCGTACACGAATGTTTATTAAATCAACGCATATTCGGCACCAGCCTGTACACGACGATGTTACATTATTATCTGTCAATCATTATAGTTTAATTAATCCAGTGTAATCCGCTTGTCGGCTTAGCCATGGATGTGATGTTATCTTTTATGCGCAGTTTGGTAAGGGGCGCTATGATTTCACGATAATTACTAATTATAATTATTAAATACTAGCTTCTTCGTTCGCGTGGATGTCGTAATACACCACAAAATACTAAAATAGCAGCCACATTTTATAAAATTACCGCAAACTACATTTTATGTTTGGATCTCAGCAGCCAAAATATGAAGAGTCAAGACTGGTGACGCGAGACCAAGTAATATACAGTTGAGAAGCAGCACGTCTGCGGTCCTGCTGCCTTCAGAAGTAAATTCCATTGCTGCAAAGTTGTTTGTTTTCAGTAAATTAATAATCGCCTGGGTTACTCTACATACTTCCGATTGGCACACTGATACCATGAATAATACTTTCTTACAGACTATTCCAGATGAACAGGTATTATTATACACGCAGTATATGCACGTATATTGTAAAAACACAGGACTTCTCATTAACAGTTACTTAACCTAACCATTGATATTTATTTGATTAAAAGCAAAGATGATGGAAGAGGTCTAAATTTTATGATTTCCTGTTTGCCTTTTTCGAACTATCATAATATATTATAACGATATGACAAAATATATATAAGGTACGCACGACCACACACCAAGCTATACATCTGTAGTATAAGCTGACATCTCACTGTGCAAAAAGCCTATATAATGCGAGATCTGCTAAAACTGGAAATGTATAGCTTGACCTGTTACTGTAGCCGTGTGTACCACAAAAAATATCCATTGTTAGGAATCGAACTTTCAATAATAGGGAAATGTTGAAGGCACAAAAGCTTGCGCCAGATCGCCCATGCGATGAACCGGTCAAGATAAAACTGCACTCAATGGTCCACTTCACGAAGGTGACGGAAGAAAGGCGACGGATAGTGAAGCTCGCCATCATACCAGATATGATGACCACGACCGCTCTATCAAGAGTGTAACGACTAAGAAGAAGAGAGACTTTTGGGATAGACTGTACATTCACGAACAAAACAAAAACATTCATATTATTTCCCGTCCGTGAATGTTGAGGGCGTTCATGATCATAAAATGATTGCCAACTTGTTCAAGGAACATTTTACGGTGCAGTCGACGTTAAACCCGTCGCCGTCGTCTCGCGACGTTTCTGAGGCAGTGGTGGCTGGGCGGAGTGTCTATTTCTCAGCTAAAAGCGTTTCTACTGCTATTAAGCACATGCAAAGAGGCAAATCGCCTGGTCACGACGGTCTCAGTATAGAACACTTTAAGCATGCTGGGGTTCACTTACCAAGAGTGCTGAGTATGATGTTTAACTTATTTTTGTGCCACTCTTATTTACCTGAGCCATTGATGCGTACAATTGTGGTGCCCATTGCTAAAACAAGACAGGTGACGCGTCCGATAAAGCTAATTATCGACCTATCTCACTTGCCACAATAACAGCTAAGGTGCTTGACGGTTTGTTAAATGGTAATCTCATGAGGCACGTCGACCTGCATGATGCGCAGTTCGGTTTTAGAGCTGGACTGTCGACAGAGAGCGCCATACTGTGCCTGAAACATACTGTCAAGTACTACACGGAGAGAAGGACGCCGGTATACGCGTGTTTCCTTGACCTTTCAAAAGCTTTTGATCTTGTAGCATATGATGTGCTATGGGAGAAGCTGGGAAGCGCGGGTGTACCGAAGGAATGCACCTCTCTTCTCAAGTATTGGTACTCAAATCAGAGAAATCAGGTGAGATGGGCCGGTACTTTGTCGGATGACTATAAATTGGAATGTGGTGTGAGACAAGGGGGGTTAAGCTCGCCCCTGTTGTTTAATCTGTATATAAATCAGCTGATTGAGAGGCTCAGTAGCACTTATGTCGGGTGTTACATCGATGACATGTGTGTTAACAATATTAGTTATGCTGATGACATGGTGCTGCTGAGCCCCACAATCAGTGGATTAAGGAATTTGGTATCACAATGTGAGGCTTTTGCGATGTCACACGGACTTAAATACAACTCAAGAAAGAGTGAACTTCTTGTATTTAGAGCAGGTGCATACTATCCCGCATATGTTCCTCCTGTCATGCTTAATGGGGCAGCCTTAAAAGTGGTGGACAGGTTTAGGTATCTGGGTCACATTGTGACAGGTGACCTTAAGGATGACGAGGACATAGAGAGGGAGCGCAGGGCTTTGGCGGTGAGAGGCAATATGCTCGCTCGCAGGTTCGCTCGTTGCACCAAGGAGGTGAAAGTAACACTTTTTAAGGCATTCTGCCAGTCGTTTTACTCGAGTGGCCTGTGGGTGAAGCATACGCAGCGAACCTACGCAGCCCTGCGCACCCAATATAACAACACTTTTAGGATGCTGTTGGGACTGCCGTGGCGCTGCAGCGCATCCGGCATGTTTGCTGAGTGGCGTATAGATGGCTTTCCAGCCATCATGCGCAAGAAAGCAAACTCGTTGCTGATGCGTCTACGAAGCAGCAGCAACAGCATCTTAAATGTGATTGCTGCCCGTTTTGACTGTCCTTTCCAAAATCATTGGATAAGGACAGCCATTGGCATTCGTTAGATATAGGTACTAACAATACTAATATAATTTTAAGTCCAATTTTTGTTACTAACACACTAAGTTTTTATGATTTTGTAACGTTTTATGTACATTTATGGAGATTTTCTCTGAAATAAATAAATTGAATTGAAATATTTCTAAAAACAAAAAGAGACACTGATCGTCTGAAGTGTTTCATTTGCAACCGCATCGCAACACAATCATTTTAAAAGAGGTGTTTACTAATAGATCCCCTAAGGAAAGTCTTGCATTATTACTGATTGTTCCTGTTACGAGCGTGAGAAAGGGGCAGCTGTTGAATTTCCCTACGCAGTGCAGTTTATTTGTACTATAATTACGTCAGTATGCCATTTTATATTGTTACATGTCTTTGATTTCGTTTGATTTTATATCGCTTTGTATTTATTTCACACAAAGTTTCACTACAGTATTTCGAAGTAAAAAGTAATTGACAAGCTCTTTGTCTTTTGAAGTCAGTTAAAATCCGTATCCATAATTCTTCTGAAATCTACATTCGTGTTCTGTAAAAATAACTGTAAAAAAATTGGGTGCACTGAGCGTGGAGTGCGTTGTCAGTGTCATCCTCCAACATTACATTTACAATCTTAAACGAGTTGTTTATAATATTTTAATGCTAATTTTACCGATCATTTCATATTATTTCAAAGCATGTTTTATCATTACTAAATAGGGTCTCTTATTGATAAATATTATATTATTAATGAAACCGACTGGGTAAGTAGTCTTTACCTATGAACAATAAATATTAGGTCTTAATAATCCGCAAGTCTTTTTCTGTTTTGCTATTTTATTAGTACTAGCTTCTGCCCGCGACATCGTTCGCGTGAAATTTTGTCCCCCAACCCGTCGCATCGTATCTCATTCGCCCGCGCAATTACCTTGTTTACACTTAGCGTTCATTCCGATTTTTTAATTTTGCTCGGCTCCTAAGTGTCGTAAGGTGATGTTAAATAGCCTATAACATGACTCAAGTATCGGGCTCTCTAATGCGACTGATAGTTCCCGAGATTACTTCCGACAAACAGTCACAAACTTTACCTTTTTAACCCTCGACGCAAAAAGAGGGATGTTATAAGTTTGACGTGTCTGTCTGTCTGTGGCATCATAGCTCCCGAACGGATGAAGCGATTTCAATTAAAAAAAATGTATTAAAGGTGACTTATGTGCGAGTGTTCTTAGACATGTTTGATGAAAATCGGTTGAGCTGTTTAAAAGTTGTGGGGGACAAAGTGGGGAAGAGTAACCGAATGTCAGCAAATATACTCGACTAGGGTCTCAAATGAAAGCGCACTGAAAGAGTATATTGATGAATTAATTGAGAGTGTTCTTAGCTTCGTTTGATTCTACATTATAATAAGAATGTACCTATAAAAAGTTTAAAATAAAAATTTAAATTTAAAATTTAAAAAACCCCCGACACAAAAACCTAGTGTCGCTTTAAAAAGTAAAATAATAATAAAAACTCAATCTTGAAGTACCTAAGTAGGTATTAATAATTTAAAAAAAAATACGTCGCGTTGGGGGACCGCTCCGCGAGGGCAGACGTTGACGGTCGTATCCTAAATGCAATATTGTGAAGTAATTTTATAAAAGTTTTCTTTTCTTAGTTAGTTAGGTAATAGACTATTTGTAAATAAATTGTTAGGTTTAGAGCGGTCCCCCAACGCGACGTATTTTTTTATGAATTATTAATACCGACTTAGGTACTTTAAGATTGAGTTTTTTTTTATTATTTTTTTACTTTTTAAAGGGATATTATTATAATTAATGTATATGTAGATGTTTAGGTACTTAAATACTTGCTTTGAAATAAAAATAAATTATAACAGAATTAGCATAACAAATAATATTAAAAACTTGATTATACCTAATTGGAACTTGTGGCACTACCAGCCCGCGATGCCACATCGCACGCGCACCAGCATGCCTACTCCCTCACACCGTGCCCCACCTTCGCGACCGCCACCTCCGCCGGCCGCGGCTGGAGAGTATAAAAGACGCCGCGCGACGCTCATTCGGCAGTTCGGCTCGCACGGACACGCTTCCTTCGGAACGGGTTACGGGCAGTCTAACGCTCTCCGGCTTGCACGGTCGGCTTCCATCGCGGAACCGACATCGGGCGGTCTTACTTAACTCTTCTGTTGCCAACTTAACATTAGTGTATAGTGTTATTAGAAAACTGTTAAAGTGTTGTTATTTAGAGCAATAAATTCTTATAACTTTTACATTGGTTTACGAGTGGTTTCATTGAAGAACCCCTACAAGTGGCGCACAACGTGGAGGCCGAAGATAGAAAATTCTTAAGGCCTCGGCCCACTCGCAGACCAGTTCGATTTGGAAGCCCGAGTCCTCCTGAAGAAATGGCTATCAACATGTCAGACAGTCAGTTTAAGGAGCTCATCCTCGCCATAACAACCGGAACACGAGGGAGGAGTACCTTCGCTCAATGCCCAGCAAAGTTTGGAGGTTCAAAGGCGGAAGTTGAAGCGTTTTTATCTGCATTAACAGTCTTCAAGGAAGTGGAAAAAATATCCGACGCGAACGCCCTTGAAGGCCTACCATTGGTTCTGGTCGGTGATGCAGCAATTTGGTGGCAAGGTGTTAAAAGCAGTGTGAAGTCATGGACACTCTTTAAGGAACGTCTGCGCCACACCTTCGCCCCAAAGAAGCTAGACTACGTCATATACCAAGAAATAGTAGGTGTTAAACAAGATGACCAGACCCCGACAGAAATTTTCGTAGCCAAAAAACGGGCGCTTCTTGCCGAAATGTCAGAGCCACATACGGAGCAGCAAGAAATCAACCTCATTTTTGGCCAGATCAAATTCGCTGTAAGGGAAAAGATTTGTAGGGAGTCAATAAAAACGTTTGACGAACTACTACAAAGGACAAGAGACATTGAGAGAACTCTAGTAGAGAAAAATAATCAAAAGGAGGTATCAGGGCACGCACACGATAAAGAAACAACAACACAACCTAAAACTAATAAAAAACAAAATAAGGTACGTTGTGGTTACTGTCGTCTTCCCGGTCATGCAGCCGAGGTATGTAGAAAGAAGGCAAGAGAGGAAACAGAACAGCAAAATGTTGCTGTTAAGGCGGAAACCACCACAAGTATTCAAAATGAGAACAAACCGAAGTTTGCTTGTTATGGTTGTGGGGAGCCAGGTGTAATACGCAGTCGCTGTCCAAAATGTAAAAGCAAGCAGTCTCTAACGGCTGTCGACTTTTGTTTCTGCTCAGCAAACATGACAGCAGACGTACGGCCACGTCCCACGGTGCCTGTTACCATCGAAGGAATGAGTGGGACGGCATATATTGATACGTGCGCAAAATCAAGTATCGCCTCCTATCAACTATACCAACGTCTGGAACGAAAAGGCGTTAATTTAGAGAAGGAAGTTATGTACGTAACACTAGCGGACGGAGTACCAAGGAGGCAGAACGTACTTACAGCTAAGACGACTGTCAACCTTTATGGCCGAGATGTCATCACTTCATTTGTGATCTTTCCTGAAGCCAGAGAAAACAGGACACTACTTGGGGTAGGATTTATAGAAGATGCCATGTTGGCTCTAGACCTACCCCAGCGAACCTGTAATTTTACTGATGAGCCAAATAAGATTTACGATCTGTATCCAGAGAGTCCGGAAGAGCCAAGGGATATTGCGGGTATTTTATCCAGTGTGTGCTTACCTGAAGTGGAATCACCAATGATGGAAACACCCAGACCGGTACTATCGCCTGTGGATATAACAAAAGTCACTCCGAAACAGCATCAGGAGCCGACTGTCCACGTTATGATGACGCCTCCACACTCCCCACAGAGAAGTGGCTTTGTTATGCCTGGGGCAACGGAGCAGGCCCTGGAGCGGCCATACGGACCACTGATACCCATAGGTTTCTCGACTCCACCAAAGAGACCACGAACAGTCCTATTCGATGGGTACTCACCAGTTATTGATGCCCTGTACGAAGACGCACGTAGAAGCATCGAGAACGCGGACGTCGAGTTGTCACCAGACTCTGCGAATTTATTCCCTGGAACCGAGATCTCTTCTATTTCTGTGTGCAGCCCCGAGTGCCTGCTGACGGAAGAAGAAACCAATCGCTTACAGCATTTCCTTGAGAGAAACGAAGCGGTGTTTATATCCAATGGTAAGCCAACAACGGAAACTGAGCACATCATTGATACAGGGTCACACAAGCCTGTTTCCGTTCCACCATATAGGTTATCACCCATTAAGACGCAGAACCTGAAGGTGGAAATACAGAAAATGTGTGAGCATGGAGTGATTGTACCATGTTCCTCACCTTGGTCGGCGCCCGTTGTACTTGTTCCGAAGAAGGACGGCAGTACTCGAGTCTGTATTGACTACCGTCAGTTGAATGCGATTACGACTGCAGATGTCTACCCCCTGCCACGCATCGACGATGTCCTACATAGTGCCAAACCTACGCGCTACATGAGTACTATCGATCTCCGCGCCGGTTACTGGCAGATTCCCGTAAGAGTTGGAGACCAAGAAAAGACAGCCTTCATCACACCTTTTGGTATGTACAAATTTTTAAGGATGCCATTCGGCTTACGAAACGCACCCGCTACTTTTCAGCGACTTATGGATAGATTTCGCGTAACCCTTAGTCACATCAAGCTCCTTATATACTTAGATGACCTAATTGTCATGTCTGCCAGCCTGGATGATCATTTCAAAGACCTGCAAGACGTCTTCAATCGGCTGAATGAATACAATCTCACGGCTAACAAGGAAAAATGTGTTTTCTTCTGTTCGAAGGTCAAATACCTAGGTCATTATATAACGCCTGATGGCCTTCAATTGGACCCAGACAAAATAGCTACCATAGTGCACATGGCTACACCAGCAAACTTAAAGCACACGATCTCATTTCTGCAGATGTGTTCATGGTACAGGCGCTTCATCCCTAATTTTGCAAAGGTCACCGAACCACTTTCTCGTTTGATGAAGAAGAAGTCAGTTTGGACCTGGGGAGATGAACAGAAAACGGCATTTGACGAGCTGCGGAAACTATTAGTCACGGCGCCTGTGTTGATCCAAGCAGATCACACCAAACCTTTTACAATTAAATCAGACGCGAGTAATTACGCGATTGGAGCTGTTTTGGTGCAGGGGGAGGGGGAAAATGAGCATCCAGTGGAGTATGCTAGTCGCCTCCTCACTCCAGCTGAAAGAAATTATTCAACCACAGAACGAGAAGCACTAGCTGTAATCTGGGCGGTGAACAAATTTCGTGGTTACATCGAGGGTACGGATGTTACTGTACTAACCGATCATCAAGCCCTGAAGTGGCTTATGTCATTAAAGTCCCCAACAGGTCGATTAGCACGTTGGGCCCTGCAACTACAACCCTATAACCTGACAATAAAATACATTAAAGGAAGAACAAATGTTGTCGCCGACACCTTGTCACGTCCTAACTGCAATCCTACAACGGAACAGGACTGTGGAGTATGCAGTTTAATAATCGACATGCCAAGGAAGAAATCAAAAGAAATCAGAGAGGATCAGTTAAAAGATAAAGATATAGAGAAAATAGTCAACGAACTAGAAGGAAATCAATACGAAAATGGAAGATACTGGAGCACAAAAGGATATCTCATGAATCAGGGACTACTCTACAGGTACAAATCTGAAAATGATAATGAAAACGCTCAACTAGTTGTTCCCAACCATGAACAAGAAAAAGTTATCAGTACGTATCATGATGAAGCTTCCGCTGGTCACTATGGAGTGGAGAAAACCATTGAACGCATTGCTAAGCGATATTTTTGGAAGGGAATGAGGACCCAAATAGAAAATTATATCCGGAACTGTATCCAATGTCAGCGGTACAAACCAAGCAATCTCAAACCAGCAGGCCTGCTCCAAACGACGGCTCTCAATCAAAGATTTGAAGTCATATCCTTCGATTTGTTCGGACCTTTACCCAAAACAGCTAAAGAGGAAACATGTATCTTCATTGTCGAAGACATGGCTAGCCGATGGGTTGAGTTATTCGCATTGAAACGAGCAACCGCAGAAGAATGCGCTAGAGTATTGTTAGATGAGATCATTCTACGGTATGGCACACCAAGACGATTCATTAGTGATAACGGATCTCAATTTGTCAGTAATGTGATGCAACAACTGACATTCTGTCTGGAAATTGAACACGGTTTTACCCCTGTCTATCATCCAGAAACGAACCCAGTTGAAAGGCGCAACCGAGATTTAAAAACACTGCTGGCCATACTAGTGGGGGATAATCATAATAGATGGGCGGAACATTTACCAAGCATACGGTTCGCTATGAACACAGCTGTTTGTTCGTCTACTGGGTACACGCCAGCCTACTTAACTTTTGGCCGAGACCTTCGCACGATTGATGACGTAAACCATGATCTGCGACAAATTGTACAAAATGAAAATTTTGTTCCCGAGATAACACCGAAGTTATTGATGATGGCCTCTACATTGAAAAGAGCCCATGAAATACAGGAGATGAAAGAGGAAAAGCGAAAAGAATACGCTGATAAGAGACGCCAATCATGTCCTAATTATCAGCCTGGCGATCAAGTTATGGTTGATGTTCACGCTTTAAGCAAAGCGTCACAAAGTTTCAGTGCTAAACTAGCACCTCGCCGAGATGGCCCATACATCATCAAAAGCATTCATGGACCATCCTCTTTTCAGATTGCTGATCCTGCCACCCCAAACCAGACTGCAGGGCTGTACCATGCCTCAGCCCTGCGTCCATATCAAGGGTCGACGTCAGCCACCCTGTCCGAGCCGGTCTTGCCCTTGCGCCGGCGGGGTCGCCCGCGGAAGAACAAGCCAACTCTACCTGAGGCCCTGGCAACCACTGCCAAGCCTCGACCCCGCGGAAGACCACCAAAGAAATAACAGCCTACTTGAGTCCTGTCTACCTCACCGGGTCGTCATCGGAGACAGAGGGGGAGACTGTGGCACTACCAGCCCGCGATGCCACATCGCACGCGCACCAGCATGCCTACTCCCTCACACCGTGCCCCACCTTCGCGACCGCCACCTCCGCCGGCCGCGGCTGGAGAGTATAAAAGACGCCGCGCGACGCTCATTCGGCAGGATTCGCCGCGCGTCAACGCATACACGTCTCCGCACTTACCGCTCGTAATTTTATTCTTTCGCACGGACCCTCTCCGCGTACCACAGTGCCCGCGCCGCTGCTTGGTAACAGGCAACGTCGCGAGTACGGTGGGAACCGGCTCTTGCTTCCGGTGTGCCCTCACACCAGGGTCGCGAATCGTCGCGCTCCATTGGGAATGCCCCACCCGGGGCCGTCACCAAAAGGCCCTTCTCAGGGCCACCATCAACCCCACCTTGGGGAAACAACAAGCAACAGCCAGCAGCAGTGCCGACCACCATCCGAGCGCCTGCTGTCGTCGCCGCCGGACCACTACACGCACGCCGACGACGATGAATACACACGACTCCAGCCCCAGCAGCAGCATCAGCTACCACACTCACAGGTAGCTAAAACACACGCACACAGACACTCCTTCAGGCCTGTGCCCATGGAAGAGCCGGGACCAGCGCCCCCGCGCCGCGCACCAGTCGCGCGCACCACGCCTGGGTCCCGCAGCACTCCATCGAGCCGGTCCCAGCCCCTCAACACACCAGACACACCTAAAAACATCACCAAGCCACTATCTCAGCACGAATTCCCACCACAAGTGCAAATTCCCACGCCCGCCGCCACAACAAAGGAAACAAGTGGAAAAAAAACCGTCTCGGTATTTAAATCCGAGACAAAGAGCCGCTCAGTAGAACATTCCACACGCCTGCCAGCGACGGTTGAATCATGCGCGGAACAAAGGAAAGTTCCGCTACGCCATACCACCGTTGCGCGCGAGAGCGGGACAGCAGGCCCCACAGCGCCGAGTGCGAGCGAGACGGTGAGAGACATCGTCACACGCACCGCGCGAGAGAACGAGAGGATGTATATGTGTGCGAGTGAGACGCGGCACAGCGCCGAGTCACGTACGCCACTGGAGCGCGTGAGTCATAGCGCTCATACAGTGGTGTCGTGTGCAACGGCTACTCGCTCGCCGCCGCCGCCATCACATAAACACAGCGCAGAGCTGTACACGTCACCGACAGCACCGAGGGGCTCCGCACCGGCATCGCCCACGTCGCGGTCGATGTACTCGCCGTATGGGGGGTCGGACGCTTCCTTTGCGTCTGGAAGGTCAGCGCATAGTGCGTCCAGCGCAGGAAGCCTAGTCATGGACATAGACCCCCATGAGCAGCCAAACAGGGGGCTCCCGAGAGCCAGACCCAGCCAGGAGCGCCGTTGGGGACCGAGCACATCCCTGCCCAACATCCTCACGGCAATGGAACGTCAGGTGAGCACACCCCCACCTCAACCACCAAATTTCGACCTCGGGGCTGACCTGCTTCTAAGGGACCACCCCCCCTCCCGCGCCGCACAGCGCAGACAGCGGAGCCCGGACGACGTCGAAGAGGAGGCCAAACGCCCGTGTGTGGCTGCCTCGCTAACACAGCAGGACCCGCGAACTTCATTCGCGGAGGCAACACGCAAGCCCGGCACCCCACCCAGATCCACAGGTAACGCAGCCTCCCCTCCCGCTGGCCCCACGGGCGGCGTGGAGGCAAATAAGAATAAAAAACCCCGATACCCTCCGTTGGTAGTCGAGAAACTCCCGCAATGGGCGCGGCATTTCCGCGCCCTTAAGGACAAACTGGGTCGCGCACCGAGCGCGCGACCCTTCGGAGAGGGGGTGAAGTTCACCCCCCAATCAGACATAGAATACCGTATGGTACAAAGTTACCTGACAGAGCTGGAGAAAGAGGAGAAAATCCCGTGGTTCTCCTACTCACTACCAGCGGAGAGAAGCCACAAGGTGGCCATCCGGGGGCTGCCGGTGGACACAGCACCCGAGGACATAGAGGAGGACCTCCGCGCGCTGGGATTCGAGCCGGAGTACATCCGCGGGATCAAGGCGCGGCAAGGAAGACCCGGCTGCATCTTCCACGCCGTTCTTAAAAAGACGCCAGACTTGCTACCGGGCATATATGAAGTGCGAGAGCTACTCTGTATGCCAGGGGTAAAGATTGAGGCTTGGCGTGGTCGCAAGGGGCCTGCACAGTGCCACAGGTGCCAGAAATTCCGGCACTCGTCTGTGCAGTGCCACCGCCCGATCGCTTGCGTCAGGTGCGGTGAAGGCCATGCGGCCAGAGAGTGCCCGCGGCCGAGAGACGAACCCGCCACCTGCGCCAACTGCGGGGGGGAGCACCCCGCCAACCACGTGCGGTGCCCCGTGCTGCGCAAGGAGCTGCGCAATAAGCGAGCGGGCACGGTCGCCATCACCGGCGTCGCGCGCCGGCCCCACACAGCCGCCGAAAAGCCGCTCCAGCCGACGCCGATCGGGGAAGCCCCGTCGGCGACACTGATGGCGGCCGGCAACGATCCACCAGCGCGCGGTACCACCACGGCCTCTTCCGGACGGAGGAAGAACAGGCGAGGTGGCAAAAAACGCAAAGGAATTAGAAAAAATCCACTGATGGAAACCCGCCAGCCAATAGGAGAGAGCCAGAACGCTAGCCAGCACGCCATTGGCTCACAGGTGCAGTTTACGTCGACGAACGCACCAATGCCGCCTCGCTCTGCTCACTCAGGGGCGGAGCCTACCACTTATAAGGACGACCTGTCTCGCCCGTCGACCAATCAGAGCGTGGGAATAAAAATTTCCCACGCGAACAATGGCGAGCCTTATCGCACGAAACCACCTGCTGATTACACCTGCCAACCTTCATTAGCGGCAGGTGGATTCCTTAGATATCAGCACGACTCATTAGCGAGCAGGAGCCGAGCAGCTCACAATAACATTGGGGTTTTCTCGGCTCCCAGTGGCCGTAGAGAGATGCGGCCACCACAGGTCGGCTTCACGTCGACGGGCGCACCCGGGGGAGGTAAGAACACCATGACCCCCGGGGCCACCTACACCACCAACAATACCATCATCGAGGCCGCGTTGCGGGTCCTGCAGGACATCCTGCTGGCACTCAGCAGGGGGCAGGACCCGATGCAAGCCGTCCTCACCGGCATGACTGAGATAGTTATGTTAAGCAGAAATGGCTAAGCCGGTGAGGATGATACATTGGAACGCCCGCGGCCTCCGAGACAAGGTCGCACTCCTCCGTCCGCTACTCCAGGAACAGGACATCGACGTGGCGCTAATCAGCGAAACGTTCCTGGGACCGGCGGACCAGGTTCGCTTCCCGGGATATATAGTATACAGGATGGATGGGCAACTCGCACCCAACAACCGATACTACCGCGGTCTGGCAGTACTGGTCAAGCGCAGAGTCGTCCACCAGGAACTACCACCCCCAGCACTCAACAGCTTAACCGCGCTGGGTGTACAACTCCACGTCGCCGGCAGCGACTTGCATGTGTACGCGGCTTACAGGCCACCGGGCGACCAAATCGTGGTCGCCGATTTCCACAAACTGCTCGCATCGCCGAACCCGACCATAATCGCCGGCGACCTAAACAGCAAGCATCCAGCGTGGAACTGCGCCACCACTAATACGGCGGGAAGACGGCTCTTTGCCGACGCCGAGGCCCGCGGTTATGACGTGTCCGGGCCAGAGGCGCCCACGCATTACCCGGACAACTACAACTCCACACCCGATGTCCTGGACATCATAGTACACAGCGGCCTCACCTGCCAGATCGCGCAGGACGTGCTGGACGACGAGCTGCGGTCTGACCATCAGCCCGTGCTCGTCCGTCTATCGGAACACACCACCAGAGTTGCCCAACCAGCGCCACGTCGACACACGGACTGGGACAAATTCAAAGAAAGGATGGAGACCACCACACCAACTCGGCCTGTCACTAGCGTCACGGACGTGAACGAACTGGCGGAGGGGCTCACCACTTGCATGCAGAACGCCTTACAGGCGGCGGCACGCACCTCAACCGCACCACAGGGTCGCTACCAAGCGCTTCCTGCACACATCGCAAACATGATTGCCGACAAAAGGCGTCTACGCAAGTGGTGGCAACAAACCAGATGCCCCACTGTCAAGAACCAGCTCAACCGTATCACGGACAAGGTGAAGGCCGAAGTTCAGGCGCAATCCGCCGAGGGCTGGGAGAGACAGATAGACTCCGCAGCTAGCGACTGGACGTCGGTACATAGGATTTGCCGACGTCTCAAGAACACCCCAGCCCCGGTGCGCCCGCTGCTAAACAGCGACGGGGCGCTTCGTTACACGGCGGCCGACCGGGCCGAAATATTCGCAAGCCATCTGGAGCGTCAATTCTCACCAAACCCAACGGATGCTCACGAGCATGTCGCAGCAGTCGAGCAACACCTTGGAGAGTACTTCAAGACGCCGATAGCCAAAGACGAGGATCCCATCGTCTTCTCCCCGGGCCAAGTTCAGGGGGCAATAAGAAGACTGAAGCTCAAAAAAGCACCCGGTGCGGACGGTATAACGAACGCCGCACTTCGACACCTGCCACCGAAAACGGTGGCGGCACTAGCTCGCCTATTTAATGGCATACTCCGCACCGGAGCCTTCCCATCCTGCTGGAAGCAGGGGAAGGTCATCATGTTGCCCAAGCCCGGGAAGAACACCCTAAAACCAGAAAGCTATCGGCCTATCACGCTCCTGTCGACCACCTCCAAGGTGTTCGAGACGCTCCTGCTGCGCCACTTGACTCCTCATCTTACACCTCGCCCGGAACAGTTCGGGTTCCGGGCAGAGCACAGTACGACGCTCCAGTTATCGAGGGTACTGCACATACTCACAGCGGCAGTAAACAAGCGGGAATACGCCGCGGCAGTATTCCTCGATATGGAAAAGGCATTCGACCGGGTCTGGCACGCCGGTCTCATATACAAGCTCACACTGACCACAGCACCCCGTCGCTTGATACATGTGGTCTCCTCCTTTCTCCAGGACAGGACAATCAAGGTCTCGGTGGAGAACGTACTCTCCAACGCGCGCCCCGTCACTGCCGGGGTGCCCCAGGGGAGCTGCGTTTCGCCTGCGTTGTACTCTGTGTACACCGACGACATACCCGCCACGAACACCGCGAAGCTCGCGCTGTACGCCGACGACGCCGCGTACATCACCACGTCACTGTCAGCTGACCACGCGGCCATCAAGATGCAGCGCGCGCTTGACGACCTCCCCGACTGGCTCAGCAAGTGGAGACTGTCGGTGAACGCAGCTAAAACGCAGGCGATCATAGTTACGGCACGCAGCCGACTATTCCCGCCGAGCCTTGAACTCATGGGGACCGAGGTCAAGTGGACCAAGACCGCCAAGTACTTGGGGGTCACACTCGACAATCGGCTCTCCATGAGCCAGCACGTCTGCAGCACCGTCGCGCGGGTCAAGGTCACCCGCCACCTACTGCGCCCGATGTTCTCGTCACGCCTCCCCACGCGAGTCAAGCTGGGGATATATAAAACCTACGTGCGTCCACAGCTCACTTACGCTGCCCCAGCCTGGCTTGCCCTCACAGCCGAGGTGCACAGGAAGAAGCTTCGGACGCAGCAAAACCTCTCGCTGCGTCATATAGTGAAGGCCCCTCGGTACGTGAGGAACTCTGTTATCCACAGGGACCTGCGTGTCGAGAGCATCGAAGATTTCAGCACCCGTCTCGCCAAGGGGATGTTCGCGCGTGCAGGGGTCTCAGAGCATCACCACATCCGGGAGATAGCTCCCTGGCACGCGCGCCCCCCTGACTATAAGCGCTTCCCGCGCGACCTCATTGCAGACGTCGCCTCACCACCGGACTAGACGCCTGTAAGCCGCACACACCCAACACGCGACTTACCCAAACAAAAGACTCCACACTCGTACACGACATCTACCGCGCACGGAGCACCTAAGTTAATATAGGCGCCGAGGGCGCGGCCCACACACATGCACCACTCCCCACTCACAAGTAAACACAGAGAACCACACAAGCGACGCACACACACCTCAAGTCGCTCGGCACACACCACAACACCCCGCACCCCGCAGCGCCTCCGGCTAGCTCTGGTTCACGTTGTTGGGGTCGGGGACAGCACCCACTGTAGGGAGCGCCAAACAAAACCGGCGCCCCTGTTGCTTGATCGGCCTTTGCTGGGCCTTCCCTAGGTAACTAGGGATCTCACCCGGCAGGGGCCTGGTCGCACGGGCGCCGAGAAGCACTTAGGGCGCTCCTACAGCCACACTACCAGATACACACTTCAGCGCACAGAGGGAAGGCATATCCCTCGATGCGTAGGTGTGCATCGAAGAGCACTCCACCCCCCTCCACCTCCCGAGGGAGGGGGGAGGAAAATCCAAAGACGGGCCCCCAATTCTGGGGGCCGAGAGAAACATCCCTCGGTCATGGGGCCAAAAGCCCCCACACCGATTCCTCGCGCCCCCTTCGGGGGCGCAGAGACGACCACGTGACATTCGGCAGTTCGGCTCGCACGGACACGCTTCCTTCGGAACGGGTTACGGGCAGTCTAACGCTCTCCGGCTTGCACGGTCGGCTTCCATCGCGGAACCGACATCGGGCGGTCTTACTTAACTCTTCTGTTGCCAACTTAACATTAGTGTATAGTGTTATTAGAAAACTGTTAAAGTGTTGTTATTTAGAGCAATAAATTCTTATAACTTTTACATTGGTTTACGAGTGGTTTCATTGAAGAACCCCTACAAACTGTAAATATGCTTGATCAATCCCCTAGCACAGTGGGATAATACTGTCGGCTCACTTCACGGAGGTTACCACGGTGAGATTTTTCAGAATCGACATAGAGTGGACTATGACAAGACAGTTCTTGGTAGTCTGGTTGCCACAAGTGCAACTGCTCTGAGCGGGGATCCCTAGTCCATTCACTTAAACATAATTGACTAAAATGTGAGTTTCCTATTGGCCCTACCTCATAAGACTCACATAGAATTCTGATAATAAAATAATTGGACTTTAAAAGACATCATGACGTCTAAGTTTGTTTCGGCATTTCTTCTCAGGGAACAGTCAGCAAGGAAATTCGCGCGCCATCTAGTTTTGAAAATATTGACCAACAAAATATATCTAATATATAAAATTCTCGTGTCACAGTTTTCGTTGCCATACTCCTCCGAAACGGCTTGACCGATTTTGATGAAATTTTTTGTGCTTATCCGGTATCTAGGAGAATCGGCCAACATCTATTTTTCATCCCCCTAAATGTTAGGGGTAGTCCACCCCTAAATTTTATTTTTTATTTTTAGACAAAATTTTTAATTTCTATTTTTTTATGATACAACATACAAAAATACATACAATCCTCAATTTTCACCCTTCTACGATCAACCCTTATTTTTTAATAGCCATTTTAGTAATTTAATCATTTTTCCTCTCCGGTCGAAAACTATTCAATCGTCATTTAATTAGTTATCCCCGCCTAGGAAATTATTTATATGGCAAAACAACGTTTGCCGGGTCAGCTAGTGATATATAAAAGTGTCTTACAAGTAAAATCTTACATAAATAAGCATGTCATTTCATTTCACCTCTGTCTGTAAGTACAGCCTGTATTTTAAAAATAAAACGAATTTTTTCACCATCTATCGATCACAAATTCAAATGAAAAACTGAAACAAATACCTGCTACCCCTTCTAGAACTTCAGGCGTGATGGTAACATCAATCATCTATAAACGAATTAACAAAACGTTCAAACCTCTATCTTACAAAGATATCTTGCCCCATCATTGCCAACAGACCCTACATAATTGTGCACAAGGCAGCCGGTAATCCTTCAGTCAGAATGTATCTAGAGACAATAGTCTCGACTGCTCGATACCAGCCTGTGGTATCGGTACCTAGTGTGGTATCGATTACCGAGCGTCAATAACTTGCAGGCTGAGCCGTCTGCGCCCGCGGGACTGCCACTGAATGGCTTACGTCAGGGTAAAGATAATATTCCATTTCAGTTTAAGTTGAGGTATTGTTACTAACTAAAGATCTGAAAGTTTTATTTCAGTTGTGGGCAGTTTTTAATGGATCAAATAGCAAAAATTAATAATTTTATCGTTAGGGTAAAGTCTCGTCAGGGAAATTTATCGTTAAGCAAATTGATACTCATTTAGTTCAATTCGCCGAGTTACAGACATGTCTACGGTCAAAAGTTGACACTTATGATTTTAATATTTGTACAATTTTATTTGTTATTCAATTTGATAATTTACCTTCTACTAATAGTAGTAGAAGGCAAATTAACAGGCATAGGCCTGTATGACAAAACAATCTACTTGCAAAAATTGTAACTTTCATATTTCTATCCCACTAGTAATGTCAATATGTGTATGTCTGTGGCTTGCGTAATAGCTTTGGACTATTGCTACGGCGTAGCTTCCGCTACGAACGGGTGTCTACGAAAGCTACATCAGCTACGAACTCGTAGCAACCTGCTACGCGTAGGTCTAATATTAGGTCTTTACCTATGAAATTGTCGTTCTGCAGTACTGGTCATTTCAAATCAAAATAATTTTTGTTTGTCTAAGAATTCTAATTTCAAATTAATTTTATTTTAAAAACATGGAATTCTTTTTCCAAAAGTAGTCATTTGTTTATTGATTAGTGTCACATTTTCATCACATTTCAATCTTTTTCGTCATCACGGATACGTTAAAAATTCGAGTAATTATGGAATATGAGTACCGTCGTAGCAGCAACGCAGCACAAGCGGCACACAACATCAACGACGTTTACGGAGCTAACACTACAAACCAACGCACCACCTGTTATTGGTTTGCTCGCTTCCGTTCTGGAAATTTCGACCTGAAAAATGAACCTCGCGGTCGTCCGAAGACATTGGTCGATCCGACGTTTGGCTCCCAGACTGGAGCGGGCTGGGGCTGCATTAAAGCGGCTCCTGCCCAATCTGGGGAGTCCAAACGCCTCCTGCCGGAGGCTCTACACGGGGATCGTGCGGTCCATGGCCCTCTACGGGGCACCGGTGTGGGCGCCCTCATTGAGGCTGCGCCCAGCGCGCCGGTTGAGTGCGGCCCAGAGGGTCATGGCTATCCGGTTAATCCGAGGATACCGCACGATCTCGTGTGAGGCGGCGAGCCTCCTTGCCGGAGTGCCGCCATGGGATCTGGAGGCAAAAATCCTCGCGCACATGTGGGAGTGGCGCGAGGAGGCGAAACGCCGGGGCGAAACTCCGCTGCCGCGACAAATCGCGGCTCGGCAGACAGAGCTCCGGTGTGATCTCATGGCGACATGGCGGGTACGATTGTCGCAACCCAGCGCAGGGCACGCCACAATTGCGGCGGTAAGTCCCCTCTTTGAGGAGTGGATAGAGAGGCGCCACGGCGTCCTCACCTTCCGCCTGACGCAGGTTCTCACCGGGCATGGGTGCTTCGGTGGGTTCCTGTTCAGGATAAAGCGGGAGGATACGTCCGGGTGTTTCCATTGCGAGGATCGTCTCGAGGACACGGTGGAGCATACGGTGGAGGTGTGCCCTGCCTGGGCGGAGCACCGCCGTGTCCCCGTGGAGGCGATCGGCGGCGGCGACCTCTCGCGTCCGGCCCTGGTGCGAGCCATGGTACGGAGCGAGAGGGAGTGGGAAGCCGTCACCTCCTTCTGCGAAGCAGTAATGCTCGCGAAGGAGGAGGCGGGGCGCGTGAGGGAGTGGCAGTCTCTGCGCCCTCACGTCCCTAGCCGCCGCAGGAGGAGACGCCCCGGGCGTCGGGAGTCGATTGCGGACTCCCGGCCACCGTAGGCGCGAGCTTGCGGGTGGCGAGCAATGGGTAGCTCGCCGCCCGGTAAGGACCAAGCTCGGGTCGACGGCGCGCAGTGTTCCACGCGCGCCTCAAAGAGATGTCAGCAGCAGCGTAGGGGTCTAATAGGACCGATGCCTGCCGGGGTCGCGTGATTGTTCGAAAGAGATACCGTGACCCTGGCACATGGGCAACTGATGGAACACGGGTGGGTTTTAGTCAGTAAAAGTCTGACGCCCTCCTCCTGACGAAGTCATTTGATGATTTCCCAACCTAAAAAAAAAAAAAAAAAAAAAAAAAACGATTGTGGAAGCAGATGACACACAATCTACGGCTGAATTAGCAGCAGCTTTCGACGTTAGTGTCAAAACAACACTGGTCCATTTGCGTCAAATTGGCAAGGTAAAAAAGCTACTTGCAAGCTAGTTCTACCGCATCTATTAATTTAGTGCATAGTCGTATGTCTTTGCTTCTTTTACGGTCTCGGAGTTTAATTTCTAACATACTCCTCGATTCATACAAATAAAAAATACATGAAAAAAAATCATTTAATTTTTTTCATACAAAACATTTTCATAGGTAAAGACCTATTATTAATTCTAGATATGTCAGCATCACCCTTTTCTTTTATTTTTTATAGTATCGAAACTTTTTGACGAATTTTATCATAATTCTGCTTCGATTATTTTATTTTAACGGAGAAAAAAACATTCTCGCTTTGATGAAATCATTTAATTTTCAACTTTGATTCACATTTTCAACCAGTAAAGTTCCTTTTAAACAGTTTCTCGTATCTGTCACGTCGAGAAACATGACAAGACCTAACTAGTCGTCGGCTGACAAGTGCCACGGCGTCATAGAGAGTCGGCGACATGTTGTAAAGGGTTGTGTGACGGCTGACGGCAAGTAACGAAACTGGACCGAAGGTAAATATACTCGTACCTAGTAAGTGTTGACAAGGCTGTCTGGCCTGATATACAGGTTGTGTTTGAATTCAACGGTTTTCAGAAAAATTTAATGTTCTGAAGCTATAAGCCACATTTTCAACAGTTTCAGCTATCAACATTCCCGTCTCTTTATATATACGAAGTGGCGATCTTTGTCAAGGCGAATCTACATCTTTATACGCACCCACGAAGCACGCGACACAAAAATAAAATATGTGTAAGACGGCATAAAAAACAGTGTTTAATAAAAATACCCTAGGCATGGCACCCAAAATATATAATAAGCTGCCAAACAGTATCACAGACCTACACAAAATAGAAAAAATCAAATAATTTTTGCACGAATATCTAGTTGCAAAATGTTACTATTCAATTAATGATTATTTAAATGAAAGATGACTTTTTTATCTGACATGGCACCACAAATACAATGACTGTTAATTTGTTATTTTTATTTTAGCGTTTTTTTTATGTAATGTAATGTATAATCTCAATTTTAAATTTATGTTTCTTTTGTACTTGCACACCTTTATTAATTTGCACACCTCATTAGGTTGTAATACAATGTACTTTTTATACCACTAACACCTTTTTAGGGTTCCGTTGCCAAATGGCAAAAAACGAAACCCTTATAGATTCGTCATGTCTGTCTGTCCGTCTGTCTGTCTGTCTGTCTGTCCGTCTGTATGTCACAGCCACTTTTTTCCGAAACTATAAGAGCTATGCTATTGAAACTTGGTAAGTAGATGTATTCTGTGAACCGCATTAAGCTTTTCATACTAAAATAGAAAAAAAACAATAAATTTTGGGGTTCCCCATACATAGAATTGAAACTCAAAAATTTTTTTTTCATCAAACCCATACGTGTGGGGTAAAATGGTATTGAGGTTTCTATTATCATTTTTTTCTAAACTGAATAGTTTGCGCGAGAGACACTTCCAAAGTGGTAAAATGTGTGTGTGTCCCCCGTAACTTCTAAAATAAGAGAATGATAAAACTAAAAAAAATATATGATGTAAATTACCATGTAAACTACCACCGAAAATTAGTTTGAACGAAATCGAGTAAGTAGTTTTTTTTTTAAACGTCATAAATCGTAAACCGCAATTTACCTTTCATTCAATCAACTGAAATATAAAAATTTAAATAAAAACATTTATTTTCATAAACATGAACCTTATGCATAAACTGAGAGTACCTACAGGTTTGTAAGGAACCCTCGGTGCGCGAGTCTGACTCGCACTTGGCCGGTTTTTTTACCATGTACGAGTATTATGCAAATAAATTATTTGATTTGATTTGATCTGACTTTTGAGATTTTTTTCGTTTCTAAGACTTTTTTGTTTGCAAGATTTTTTTATACATTTGTTTACCGACACTTCATCTTTTGGCAATATGATGGATTCCTTATAGTGCCAAGTTTGTGCCAAGTTTATATGCAGTTTGTATAAACATAACTGTATTGGTTATCCTATCTAGCAGGATGTACTTATTAACATCGACGCATAAGATGATTTCTATAATTACAATAATTTCACCACGTTCTGTATAAAGATTTAGTGACAGGCCGTATATTACAACTCCTAAAGGACAGCTCAGCGAACGCAAAATGTAGGTTATATTCATAAAGACGTCGTGTAATAAAGAAATGCCTAGTTTTTGCTAAGGGTGACATTATGACAGAACAAGTGTAAAGGGTAATTGTGACAGGTATGTTGACGTGTAAATTGTATACGCTTTTTATTTTTATTTCTTTCGTTGTTTGTCATTTGTGAAAATTGTTATACCTCTTAAAACCAAAAAATACATATTTTATACTTTACACACATTTTTAGATGTCGCAGCATCATACTGAGATAGAAACCTTCTGGCCTTGTTGCCATACATTGTGTTTATATGCTTGCGTGATGCAGGATATTTGCGATGATTGCGTGACGTCACTCTGATGCGTAGGGTAGCGCCTGCGTGTAGTAGCCTGAATTGTATATTTTGCTAGAGTCAGTTAAAGTGTCGCTGAGTTGAAACCGGGTGTCACATAGTTCACGGTGAGTCGGAACTGTCTGCGGTGATACATCAGTGAGTCGGGGTGGCACTGTGTTATGTAACAGTGCGGTTTTGACAGACTGCTGTTCTTGTGGAGCGGCTGAAAGTGCAGTGTGCTGTACCAAGGTTGCTGATGAGGTTTTTTTTGTGGGTGGAAAATCATCACATGACGTCTCCCGCTCTGGGTGGAGCGGGAGGGCGTGTCCGACTTTTAATGAACAAAACCCACCCGTGTTCCTTCAGTTGCGTATATTCCAGGGCCACGGTATCTCTTTCGAACAAATCTCGCGTCCCTGGCAGGTGAGGCTGAGGCTGATAACCAGGAAAATGCGTTTGCTTCATGCTGGTGGTCGAGATGCCCGTTGAAATCACCGTGGATACCGTTGAAATCAAGGGGGTCACCGTTGGCTGTGAGCCTTATCACTCGATAGATTGAGGAAGTGATAATAACGTCACGCTCTAGCAAGCTAAGCGGTGGGCAAGTGGGCATGAAACAAGATATTATAGTTACGAATTCACAAAAGAATAGTAAACCTATGTCTAACACATACGAACAACATAACAACATGCAACAACACAACACAACATTGTGTAACATATGTCTTGCACTATGACAGCGAACAACAACTGCAAATTTTCACGGTAATCCTTTTCGTTACAATATTTTACTAAAGAGAACTAAGATAAGTCTTCATTAGTACGCTGCCAGGCTAGACTAGACCCCTACCATAGGATTTCAATGCGCAGTGGAAGTGTGATAATCGTGGGGCTCTAGAGACAAGAGTGGCTAGCGTACTGTCCGCCGTGCGCGGAGCCAAACAATCAAATCAAACACTTACCTGTTGGTTGAAGGACACTGCTCTGGTGCCAACCTGGAGATATGTATGTAAGTGAGTGTATGTGTATCGTGTCGTGACGTTATGAGTATTCTTCAGGTTAGATTCCGCTTCAACCCGGCTGGAGACAATCACAGCATGCGGTCTTCAAATCACTCGTTCACAATAGCGTCACACTCAACCATCGGGTCATGACAGATTGTCCACAAAACGACCGGTTAATTAATACAATTGGATCACGACTAATTGTCACAAACGGATCGATTTTAAGGGATTAATTTCAACAAACGCGTCGCGGGGTTTCAACAGGCGACCGACCCATTTTAGCGGCAAATCAAGAGAGCTGTCAAGTGTCAACGTCAAATTGTCAAGTGAGATGTCACTCTGTTACTCGTTTAGAAACATAGGCGCATAGAGTAAACAAATCGTTCGGTACTAAACATCTACCCCCCCCGGACGGGCCTTCCCGTCCGCCAATCACTTGGCAATCCCGACAAGGTTGCGTTTTATCAGTCCACCTGACGCGCTGCTGGAGGATGTGCAAATACTCCAAGCTCCAACGCTTCCAAAACTCTGAGCGGGCTGCTGCACCAACTGAAACCGCGATAGCCAATTTTGGCTCACATCGACAAAAGGGTGCTCCGGCAGGGCGACAAGTGGCTGTCAAATCAAAAAATGGCCCGGGGTCAGGGCCTCCAAGACGTTCAGGTCCGTAGACAGCGGGCACAATGGACGCGAGTTCAATACAGCTTCAATGCGGCAAAATACCGTAGCTAACTCCTTAAAGGTGAGAACGGTGTCTCCCAACAGTCTGCACCAGAGTCCCTAACCGCCTTCACCGCGGCCTCAAAATACCCCCCCAATGGGGGCAGGCTGGCGGGTCAAAACAATAACAAACAACAATAACAACCAAACAACAACAACAACAATTTAACCAAATGGCCCTCCTTAGGCAACAAAAAGGGGTGACGGACCCCATAAGGAAGGCTAGAGTGACTCAACCGTCAACAACCAAACAACAAAAGACCCGTATCATCCAAAAAGGGGTTCAACTTAATAACGGCTCCCGACAATATCCAAAACTCTCGCTGCAGAATGGCCAACAGCGCATTGCAACCGGCATGCGAGTTCTTAATGTGACGATCAGTCACCAACAATTCAACAACAAAACAACAATTCAACAATTTGTCGAGGGAGCTTTATCGACTCAACAAAAAATCAGGGTCCTTTGTTCCAACAGCGAGCACCTTGAGCCCGGGCAAAGGACCCGACATCAAGACTGGCGATCGAGGCCAATCATCCTCGGGATGAGTCAGCCAGTCTGGTCCCCACCATAGGGGGTAAGCAAACAGGCGGGGTGCCATGCACCCACGTGAGGCCACGGCGCCTGGGTTCAAATCTCCAGGCAAGTGCCTCCAAATCAAAGGCGTATCAAAATTTTGAATCTGGGACACTCGGTACGCAACAAAGACCTCCAAATAGTGGACGGACGTCTTCAACCAACACAAACAATTTGACTGTCCGTCCAGGCGTAAGAAACCCGAATGTCCACAGTTCCACCCAAAGTGTGAGCAACGTGGTTCAATAGACGCACAAGACGCGCCGCCCCTGACAATTCAACTTAGGGGTGGTCAGTGCCGTCCGGAGGGGGGCCACCTTGCTCTTGGCCAAGACCAGTGACAAATTCACCTGGCCTGTTGCGCAGACGGTGCGCAGACAAACAACAGCTGCATAACCGTGCGAAGACGCATCACAAACAAGGGTAGCAGTGTAGCTCCCAGAGGGGAGGATAGCGCGGGGTAACACGACCTCGTTGACTGCAGGGAGTGCGGATACAAATTGGAGCCAATCTTCCAACAGGGTTTCCCGAATTGGCTCGTCCCAGCCAAGTCCCGCAGTCCAAAGGCGCTGAAGAAAACAATTTTGCCCAAAACAATACAAACAAACAACAAAACAATAGACAAAAGGCAACCCTGGGCTCCCATGTCCATAATGACACGGACCACAACAGAGTCCCCCGTGGGCCCCCAGACCTGACCGATGCCGTGGGCAACAAAACCGTGTCGATCTGAGGGGTACCTTAGCGGGGCAGGCGCCAATGTCCTAACAATGCCTGGGTGGCGACCGATCGCCGCACCCAGGCCCAAGTCTTTCCCGACGAGGATGAAATTCAAATTCCTCGTACGCGCGGTGTCCCGAGCCACGCGCCATCGCTGGAAGGGCATATCCCACCGGATGCCTGAATGGCGGGGGGCGTGACTCCAACCGGGGACGTTCCGCCAATGGAGGGGAGGGAAGGCGGTGCTGGTCTGGCCAGCGGTGCCTAGCAACAATTGCGTAATCGCCTTTACGCGGGGAGACCAAATGGCTGTCGCGCGGCTCCCGATCAACTTGCGCGGGGGGTGGAGTGCGGCGCTCAAAATTGCGGGCCTCTCCCCGGTTCTGAACCGGCGAGGCAGAAGCCCGGTGACCAACTCCATGGTACCCCCCCGTACGCGAACCTTCAACAGAGGCTGGTCTTCCAGCGTGGTTCGCGTTAGCGCACAAAATGTCCAAATGGGACCCCCCACAAATTCTACAAGGGCGGGGGTTGGGGCAGTCCCGATGGAAGTGAGCCCCCAAACAAGAGAAGCACATGCGGCGTGCATTGGCTATTCGGCGGCGGGCACTCACGTGCAACTTCAAAAAGGCCGCGCAAGTTGCCATGCCATGCCCCGTGTCCCTACAAAACTCACAACCAGGACGACTCTGGGTGCCAGCAAAACGAGCGGCGGGGCGACCATCAACAGGCCCGCGAGCCCTAGTCCGTCCCTGGTCTCGTGGCCGGGAAGACGGCTGGCATGACTCAGTGGCAACGCCAGAGTTGTCCACAAACCGACACTCATCCTCCAAAAATTGGACGAGGTCACCAAACGGGGGGAGATGTGTGACACTATCCCCACCATACTTTTGCTCGAAACGAGCCCTCAAATCGGCAGGAAGCCGTTGCAGCACAACATGCACCAAAGGGTAAGACCATTGGTCCACCGGCAAGTCCAATTGCTTTAAAGCGTTGGTCGCTGCCACCAACGGGTTCAACAGGTCAGTACGCAATGCTGACAATCCAGCAATGACCGGTAACCCCAAAATCAATTCAATGTGAACGTCAGCCAAACAACGTTTATTTTGGTACCGCTGGGTGAGTAGTCCCAAAGCGGTAGGGTAGGCTGAGTCAGTCAACGACAGATGCTGTACCAAGGCTCGGGCCTCACCTTCCAGGACAGACAACAAATAGGCCAACTTTAGGGCGGGTCTGAGGTCCGAGCGTGCATCAACCAAACTTGCAAACAGGTTTTGTAAACCGTACCAGTGGTCCCAGCGACCGTCAAGTGTGGCAGTTCCAAAGCAGGCAATCTACTCAATAGTCCGGGACCTGAAACAACCGAGGTCTCCGGCTTGACCTGGACAGGTGTCCGGCACTGCAATATTTCCATCTGTATGCCATTGCACAAACAAAACAATTCAATATACCAAACAAAATAATTAAGTAACAAAGTTCAAACAATAAATAACTGGTTCTAATTTAATTAACAAAAATAAAGTTTTATTTTAATTCTAAACCAATATCAACGTTCAAAACTGTCAATATGATATTCAATTCAAATATTCAAATTCTATCCAATTCCAAAAGTTAAGTTCACAAACCACTGTGTCAATGGTACAACAATAATGAACCCTTATTCCAACTCAAAACAATGGTAATACTCAAAAATGCCAATAATTTTTCAAATATTAATTTTCACAAATAACCATATCAATGGTACAAACTCAATATTTTAATGTCTTCCTGACATTCAATACAACACAGATCAGACACAAAAAGGGGCTACAACAAGGGGCTGCACCACAGCCCAATCCAATCCACTTTATTAGCCCGGCTGACCTTGGCAACATCAGGTTACCCGTCTCAACAAATTTACAAATTATTTCAAATAAACTAGCAATCATAGTTAACAAACATTTACAGCACATTACTACTTCCCTTATAGAGACTGCCAAGTAATTAGCCTACTGTAAATTACCAATTTGGTGGTTTTATAGGTTAGAACCACGCTCTGCTACCAAAATGTACGCTGCCAGGCTAGACTAGACCCCTACCATAGGATTTCAATGCGCAGTGGAAGTGTGATAATCGTGGGGCTCTAGAGACAAGAGTGGCTAGCGTACTGTCCGCCGTGCGCGGAGCCAAACAATCAAATCAAACACTTACCTGTTGGTTGAAGGACACTGCTCTGGTGCCAACCTGGAGATATGTATGTAAGTGAGTGTATGTGTATCGTGTCGTGACGTTATGAGTATTCTTCAGGTTAGATTCCGCTTCAACCCGGCTGGAGACAATCACAGCATGCGGTCTTCAAATCACTCGTTCACAATAGCGTCACACTCAACCATCGGGTCATGACAGATTGTCCACAAAACGACCGGTTAATTAATACAATTGGATCACGACTAATTGTCACAAACGGATCGATTTTAAGGGATTAATTTCAACAAACGCGTCGCGGGGTTTCAACAGGCGACCGACCCATTTTAGCGGCAAATCAAGAGAGCTGTCAAGTGTCAACGTCAAATTGTCAAGTGAGATGTCACTCTGTTACTCGTTTAGAAACATAGGCGCATAGAGTAAACAAATCGTTCGGTACTAAACAAATACGTACTAGGTACTCAGAAAGCATCCGTGAGCAAGTAAGTACAAGAAGTGGTATACGAAGTACTCGTGCACAAACATGGCGGATTACGGTGCGGGCAACAAGTTAGTCTGAGTAATCACGAGCCGGCTGCTATACTGGTAGTATAAGATGATTTTCGGAAGAATGATGACACTGACATCTCTTGAACTTGGAACCACCTCTGAACCACATCAGTTTCTTGACATAGTTTACAAGAGATAGAACATGAAAATTAGAGTTTCAAACTGCAAAGGCTTATCGACGAATCATTGTGATCAATATCCGTTCTTTCTTTATATAACCTCCGTGGTTACAATTTGATTTAATTATTTTTTTATTGTTATTTCAAGGGATAACTTTAAAAGCTTCCAGCTTTTTAAGACTTTTTTTTGTGTGGGAATTTATCAAATGACTTCTCTGTTCTCTGCTAGGAAGAGCGGAAGGGCGTGTCAGACTTTTACTAACTAAAACCCACCCGTGTTCCTTCAGTTGCCTATTTCGCGGTTACTCTTTCGAACAAATCCGCGACCAGGATGTCTGGAAATTACATTAATAAACAGAACTGTACAAATCCTTTATCCGCAGTTTGCTAGAGACTAACCATGCTATCCCCATGGAACCCTTAATCCTTAATCCTTTATTCTGTGATTTTATGTGTAATAACTCTTATTGAACGATAACTTTTATAATATGTATGTGTTGTGCAAACTGTTAGTGTAAGTTGGTTATTAGTAATAAATAAATAAGAACTGTTACACTTTTTTCCTTTTAAATATATTTATTCTTATTCTATCCTTTCTTTGCTCTGCAGCGGAACAGTAATTATCATCAGCACTATCAGGAATTAATCCTCCGCACCTGGCCACTCAATATGGCTTCCATAATAAACACACAACAACCAACAATACGATCATATTATTGCCGACTGATTGCAGACCGTGGCTTCTGTTGTTATCAACAGACAACATAATGGTCTTTGTTTCACTAATTGAAATGAATGTAGCAATATTACTCTGTCTATTAAGTTAATGTAATCATTCACGGGTAGGTAAGTTCAATAGAAATCATTTGACTTCAACAGCGCTTTTATATTTTAACTAGATATACTATACCCAGCGGTGGCCCAGTGGTATCGGCCCTGACTTACGAGTTGTTGTTCATGGGTTCGATCCCAAGCAGGTGCTTTACTTTGGGTAAAAAAATCTTAGTGAGTGCTCTCAAAACGGTGAAGAAAAACTACGTGAGGAAGCCGGTATGGCCTAGAACCAAATATTCGAAGACATGTGACGTCTACCAAAACGTAGTGGGTCCACGTGGTAGATTATGGCCCACTCCCTCTCATCAGTGGAGGCCTGTGTCCCAGCAGTGGGAACAATATTGGCTGATTATGATTATGATGAATATTAGTGAGAATAATCACTTTTTTCTTGCAGGAAAGCTGTACAATTTTTTAACAACTGTAATTCTTGTAACGTTTTCCTATCTCCTCAACGATCTCTTAAGTAAAACTCTTAGCAAACCGAACACACAACAAAGTTAGACGTACCGCTAAGACCCGCCGCTCCTCGCGCACCTGCATAAGGTTCCACTCAAACACGAAACGTATTGACGACGCCGCTCGATGCAACTTTGTCAAACTCACTCATATGTAATACGTTTTCAAAACTTGCATGTTTCTGTGAATATTTTTATTTTTACGACGAGTGTTCCTCTTAAGCATTACAAATAGTCTTAATGGAGGAACTGGTTCAAAATACAGTAGAGCGTCGATTATCCGAACTAATTGGGGGACAGGAGTGTTCGGCAAACCGGTTTTTTCGGATGATCGAACTGTATTGATTCAGCCATACATATTTATGTACAGGTGAATGAAAACCTTATGTTTAGACATATTAAGGGCTAATAAGAAGAACTGGCTTAGTCACATTCACCAAATTTGTCACTCACATTGTGTGATTGTTTCCCTTAGCCCTTCATATCTTTAATGACAAATAGTTTATTTCACGCAGTAAAATTTAGTTTATCAAATAACGGCTACGTGAGTACATACAACTAACAGTTCGGGACAATTTCGCGTGTATTGTAGCGCGGGAGGAAGGTAGCACGCGCAAGTCGGGCGGGCGTCGTTGTTCGGATAAGCGGTCGTTCGGTTGATCGACGTTCGGATAATCGACGCTCTACTGTAATATTTCATTGGGTACGAATCGAACTCACGATCCTTTCCCAACCTTTAAGTTTCTTCCGCACAAGAACGTATAACTTGATTGACCTGCCTCTTACTATATAAGGTGTATCTATTCATACACGAAATATTTTAAGAGATACACCTGTAGGTGGTAAAGAAGCTACAGCAACGAAAAATATTTTTTTTCTAAATGTATTTTTTTCAAAATTTAATATTTATAAATTATTTGACGCACATAAGAAATACTGGCTCCTTCTTATTTTTTACGGCCCATGACACCGCGGCCATGCTCGTGCCGTCCGGTCACCGCCCTTGCAGTGTCAGGTGGGCCTATCATAGAATTTGGAGTAAAGGTTTTATGCAAAACGTCTCAAGCAGTATTAAAATTATAATAATTACGAAAATTCAAAAACGTTAGATAAAAATTTTCTTTTTGCTTCTATAGCTTCTTTACCACCTACAGGTGTACCTGTTAAAATATTTCGTGTATGAATAGATACACCTTATATATCGATATCTACTTCTTCTCTCTACCTCTCAGTTATGTTGGCCAGTCAGTAAGCTCATAGCAAAGCTGACTTCCCAGGAAACGTCCGACTTACTTAACTACATTTAACTAAAGATTATGTAACATATCAGATCTCGGTTATGATCCCCAAGAGAGACGTTCTCTAGTATACCCACATTTCATCAGTTATGTTTAAGGCCCACGCTCGGTGGGCGAGGGTAAATATAGTCATCAACTAAAACTCTAACTCTAAGCATTTATTTAAATAAAACCAATTGAAGGCACTTTTTAATATTCAAGGGGTTATCATCATCATCATCATTTCAGCCGAAAGACGTCCACTGCTGGACATAAGTCTCCGCCAAAGGGCGGGTTTGCTATAATCGCCACGCTTGACAGGCGAATTGACGATGGCAGCTTGGTGGTAAGATACATAGAGAACGCTGCTGCCCATTCTCTAATAAGCCTCTTAGTGGCGACTAAGAGGTTTATTAGAGAATGGGCAGCAGCGACACCCACGGGAAGAAATGGGATGGTGCTATTCTTTATGTCCGGCAACACACGGAATATTCAAAGGGTCGTTTAGTCGGAAGAATGAAATTAGTGGCCTATTCCAAAGCATAGAAGGTCCCTATGTAGGAGAACTGGCAAGAATCTCAACCAGCTACTATTTTTTTTTAAAGAATCCAATAAAAGCATCTATTATAATAATGCACCCTCTTCCAAAACGTGCTTCGACCACGTAGTTGATTGTAAGTACAACGGCATGTGCCAATAGTACGTACGATGGGAATCAATAGAGATGTGCCGACGACAGAATCGGAATATAAGCGCCGTACTCAGAGGCTACGAGTGTCGTCAAGTAGAGAGGTGGGCTGGTGTCGATACTTTGCAGTCGATATTTTGTTAGATAGGTTCAATTTTCACGAAGAGGTCTATCGTTGAATCCGCTTCGACTGAGTAACGTTCAGAAAGCTACGCAATATCTTCATGTCCCAAATACAATGTAGGTATTTGGCACTGAGTCGTGATCGCTCACAATAAACAAAAGTCACGTAAAGGGCACTGAAGAGGTCTATGCTTGGAGTTTCACTACGTGATTGAATCAGAAGTATGGAATTCCGCAGGAAAACCAAGGTAACCATAGCCCAAAGAAATGTCAAACTTAAGTGGCAGTGGGCAGACGGCCGATGAGGCCGAAAAGTTTTTGATTGGTGACCGTATTCTGATAGATGTAGAGTTGGAAGACCTCCCACAACGTGGACCGATGACTTTGTGAGGTTCGTGGGAATACGCTAGATGCGGAAAGCACAGAGCCGGTTGAAGTGGAGGAACGTCGGGGAGGCCAATCTCCAGCAGTGGACGTCTTTTGGCTAGAATAATGATGATAATGATTATGGTGATTTGTAATTGCTTATTGATTTTAATATGGGAATTCCTCTGTAGGAATGACGCTTCACAATTATATGCAAGTTTACAAAAATGGGACAAATGTTGCAAACAAAGCCTAATTCTAGTCTAAGTCTAAAAATGCCAAAGTGCTAAACGCTTGTTATTTACATAACAATGCCTTAAGCTATGTTATTACTTTTAAATCGTTTAAAAATTATGCAACTAAATGAGTATCTATTCACTCAATATCCAACTAACTGTTAGTTTTGCAAAGCAACTAGCCGAGTGCACGGTAAGACTGAATATCTCAGAGTGAAACTAAAATAAACTGTAACTTTACGTGAAAGTTTAACATGCTGGAAATAAACCGTGAACTCTTCAACTATTCTGCAGTAAATAGGTGCTTATCTTTGGCTTATCTACCAACCGGAATGTAAAGAAACTTTTCAGCATGTACATAATTTAACATGCGTTCTGTACATGAAACGAATTACATAAGAGTTATTAAAAATACATCAGTTCTATCTAATCTAACAAGCCTGTATTATCCCAAAGGCTTCCCTCTCCTTTTTCTACAGAATCCTGTCTTCTGCTGCTGGTCAGTGTTTTCGGTAAGAGTCAAGCTTATAAAATTGAAAAGTATCTATAATTATATTGAATTATCCTATCGATATTGTAACCAAACACTGTCTCTCCTCCCTAGCTAACCCGTTTACTGACACAGGTAGTGCGTGGCGGCACCTACGGAAATCAAACAATCGGCAGCGCCACACTACATCACCCCTCTCTCTCTCACATACACCATACACACGCGAGTGAACGAGATGGAATGCGTTCAGGAAATGTAACCAACAATAATTGCTTGTCGGTTATGGAATGGTTCGAACGATTGTTTTGTAGAAGTCGATTATTGAAAGTATAGGTTTGTTCTATATTGAATCTTTTGTGGTGTCGCGACAAACGTGCGACACTTAATTATAATTATGAGAAGTGTTTACCGGGTTTGTGTTTATGTGAATCAGTGGGAATTCTTGTATCAATTTAATTACTGTTTATTTTGCGTTTTAGTCGTACAATATTCTCAGTTCCCACTAAACTTATTCTCATTTTGACACAATCAGTGTTGACAAATACATTGAAACGTGTATAGTCACACGCAGATGGAAACGAATAACCGCTATCTACATAAAAAACATATTTTAAGAGACAACTGTGATCGCAGTTTCTTGTCGTAGACTATCAATACTACGGGGCGAGTACGGCCTCTGTAATGGGCTTGAGTCACGCATTTCATCACGGTTTTTGCTCTCAAAATGTGGTAAAAGTGTGTGAGTCAAAATTATCACAGCAGGCCGTGCTCGCCTCGCTGGTCGTCCTGTCATTCTGCTCCTACGAGAGACAAGGTCAAAATAACAACCATCATTATTTTCTCACACTCATAGTCAAAAGCATTGAATAAGGTTTTCATTAAGGCTAGGTGATTCGACACTCATACAGATTTGAGGGGGTGAGGTGCGGGGAAATCCGCGGGGCGCCTCCCGCGCGTCCTTCTTGTCGAACACGTAAGCGCGCCAAAAGTCCGAGCGGCGCGGGCGTAGCACAGACAGGTCATAGAGTAGCGACATCAGTATGTCCACAGTATTAGAAACCACAGAAAAAAATATAATACAAGAACAAATATTTTTATTTATTTATCTCTAAAACTATTTTAAATAGTTCTTGATTGAATCCTCGTTGGAACATTTGTATACAGCAGCTAATTGTATCTAGTGTATCCTACTAATATTATAAATGCGAAAGTTTGTGAGTATGGATGTATGGATGGATGTTTGTTACTCTTTCACGTAAAAACTGCTGAACGGATTTGAATGAAATTTGGCATGCAGATAGTTAATAACCTGGACTAATATTATAAATGCGACAGTTTGTGAGTATGGATGTATGGATGGATATTTGTTACTCTTTCACGCAAAAACGAATGAACGGATTTGGATGAAATTTAGCACGCAGATAGTTTATAACCTGGACTTATATTATGAATGCAACAGTTTGTTAGTATGGATGAATAGAAGTATGGATAAATATAAATAAATACAACATTATTTTTAGTATATGCGAAACCTGAATATAGTTTGTTCAGAATCAGTAACTGAATCGATTCCAATATTTTTTACACCATGTTATATTTTGTCCCAAAAATATTTAATTACGCTTAAAAGTTAGTATCCGCAATCATCTGTTTGCATGCGGGTCACGAGTTTACGACAGGTCATAGCGCGGGCTAGGCGGCGTGTGCGCACTGACTGCGGGACGGCGACGGCGCCCCTCAGTCGCCCGAATGCCATCGATCGATGCATACGTATCGCGAGCGCGCGACCGCCGTGAGCCCTGGCTAAAGTGTTTTGTTTAGATTTTAAAATTATCATGTCTCTCTCGTACTCAAACGTCCGTACACTTGCTGTTTGTGGTGGTGTGGCAGTGCGTCAGTGCTTTTGAGAAAGACGGGCCCTTTTTTAACAGTTACTTCAGTTTGTTTGAGTGAATAGTGATTACGCCAATTATTGTAGATAGTGATGATTAACATTTTTAAACACGTAAAGATAGTCAAGGGTACAAATTTATTATTTGTTTACAGCCTACTGTGGTTCAGTAATGCGATGTTTAACAATTTTCATCCATTTTGAACTTTAAGTTGTTGACATAAGGTGCAACAAATGGCATTGATTACATTTTACCACTTACTACTGCATTTACGAATAAATTACATAATAATATCTACCTACACTTGACCATTACGACAGTCCAAAGCCTGCAAGCGTGATGGAAAATGTTTATCACCAACTAATACATAAACAATCACTGTGGCAAATTATTATCAATGAGTGAGAGTGGGAACCGCGCGCGCGGCTGGCGTGCGTGCCCTCCGGTAGGCTGCAAATATTTTTGCGAGGACAATCAGGTACCGTAACAAGCTTATAACTTTGTGATTATTAATGATACAGTTTTGAAATTTTTTTCATAGATTCTTTACATAAAAATACTAGACCCGTGTTTCGGGTTTCACATAAACAAAAACTAATGTTGTATATATCTTTGGACAACCAACAAATCGTTGTCTGATCCCAAACTAGGCAGAGCCTGTACTATGATAACCAGACAACTGATAAACATACTTATATATTTCTAAATACATACATCATCATCATCAGCCTATAATGTTCCCACTGCTGGGACACAGGCCTCCTCTCGGTGAGAGGGAGTGGGCCATAATCCACCACGCGGGCCCAGTGCGGGTTGGTAGATGTCAAGTCTTCGAATTTTTGGTTCTAAGACATGCCGGTTTCCTCACGTTGTTTTCCTTCACCGTTTTGAGAGCAGTGGCGATGAAATAATTTACACAAAGTAATGCGCCTGCTTGGGTTTGAACTCACGACCTACTTCTCGCAAGTCGCGGCCGTTACCACTGGGCCACCACTGCTCTTAATATTAAAGTCAAAAATAACTTTAATTTCGGAAGTCGGTGGCAAAAACCTTAAATACAGAGCCTAAGACGCCGACTTCTGACATTAAAGTTATTTTTGACTTTGAAGTGTTTTTTTTAGGAAGTCGGTTTTTTTTTTTTGTTAAAAGTTTTTATTTTTAACTTTTTAGTTATGGTAGATACCCCGCACTAATCTAATCGCGTTATTCGTTTATTTGTCGCGCAAATACTTAATGCAAATTTAAGACTTATATGGTTTCCACATGGACCCCATTGTCCGAATGGAACCAAATTAAAATGGGACCATTCGGGAAGCACCAGCTTTGAAATAAAAAAAGAATCATCAAAATCGGTTCACCCAGTCAAAAGTTATGAGGTAACAAACAAAAGAAAAAAAAAATACAGAAGAATTGATAACCTCCTCCTTTTTTTGAAGTCGGTTAAAAATACAAACTTTTTATAAAAAAAAACAACCAACTTCCTTAAAAAACACTACAAAGTCAAAAATAACTTTAATTTCGGAAGTCGGTGGTAAAAAAACCTTAAATACAGATACTAAGACACCAACTTTCGAAATTAAAGTTAATTTTGATTTTGTAGTGTTTTTTAAGGAAGTCAGGTGTTTTTTTTTTTGTAAAACGTTTTTTTTAGTCGCCGTTTTCACAATACAATCACAAAATATTGTTTTTAAAGTTTTACAATCATTTACACAATGAGAACCGTACACACAAAACAAAAGCTAAACCAACTATGGTCTTTATAAGTTCTATAAAACAATCTTTATTTACAGTTTATTTTATTTTCTCTTATTATTACTTACGCAGCAGAAAGGAAGCGCGCGCGCAAAAATTTTTCACAGGTCTCACCTCGATAACGTCTCGCAGGACACTGGCAAGCGACGCGCCGATCGAAAATCACTTGAATAATTGATATATTTTTTTTGAAATGTAATGAAAAAAAATGATCGGGTTCAATCGATTCCAAAATAAATTATCTATAAATTGATACTAATTATATAAAAATAGGAGTATTAGTACTTCTTTAAAATGAAATTTGGCTTGTTAAAAACTGCAAATCGAAGTTAGTTCGGCTTTTTTTTCTATCGAGTAAATTTGATTGTATCGTATTTTGAACGGGTACAAGCTAAGGGGAAAGAATGTATCTTAAATATATATTTTTTTCAGATTCTGAAAGTAAAAATTTGCCTACCAAAAAGCAATTCTAAAAACGGTAAAAAATGTGAAAACGGTCCCACCTGGCCTTAAGAAAAGGCGGTTGGCAGCTAGACGTCTCTAAAAAAGTCAATGGTCAATTATTACCTACAAAAAGCCCGTATATTTCTTAAACAAACACACGACTTACATCAAATAACCTCACGTAGATTATATAACTCTTGAAGTAACTTCGAACAAAACAAAAAAAATCCGACCTCCACTCACACGAAGCCATTTAATTTCGATACTCAGACGAAACAACGCACTTTCGATCTAATAATGTTCGAAATAAACAAAAAACTGGACGAAGACAAACACTAATGCCGCCCAAAGGACGGGAGACTTAAAACTTTTGGCGCGTAGAACAAATTAATAAGCAGAAGGTTCAAACATAGTCCTGGTTGCAAGAATGGCGAATGGAATAACAAAACTTTGTTCTATCGTGGCTACTTTGTTTAAGTATACCTACTCTTTTTCAGACGAAACACATCAAAATATTCTCTTCTATCAGACGACTCTAGACCAATGACGTCGTGGAGGCTGCAGTCATCCGCTGAATGCGGGAAACACAGAACCAGTCACATTGACATTTTGAGGGAGGGCTGTATCCAACAGTGGATGTCTTTCGGCTGAGATGAGAATGATGAGATGACTCTAGTAGACGAACTTTAATTGCTTGGTGTCGACTTCATTTAGCTATTTTAATGACTATAATTATTTACTAACAAGCAGCAGTAGCTGTATTCCTTATTCCCAATTGATTTGGGGTCGACAAAACATGTCTTTTTCTTCACACCTCTCTATAGTCGCCATCTCGGTAGTCACGCCCTTTTCTAGTCTCATCATCTTTAACACAGTCCATACATCGTTTCTTTGATGTCCCTCTACTCTTACCATCGACATTTAAGGTCAAAAATTTTCGTCATTCCTCCGAATCACATACACGACCATACGATTTTTAACCGACTTCGAAAAAAGGAGGAGGTTTCTCAATTCGACCGTATATTATCCACACTAATATCCATACTATCCATACTTCCATACTATAATATTATATTATTATATTATATATATATTATATATATATATATATATATATATATATATATATTATATTATATATATAATATTAATATATTAATATAATATTATAAATGCAAAAGTAACTCTGTCTGTCTGTCTGTCTGTCTGTCTGTCTCGCTTTCCTGCTAAAACTACTGAACCGATTTAAATGAAATTTTGTACACAGATAGTTTAGAGCCTGAGAAAGGACATAGGCTACTTTTTATCCCGATAGTATGTTCCCGCGGGATAATTTCCGACCTCCACGCGGGCGAAGCCGCTGGCAAAAGCTAGTATATTATAAATGCAAAAGTAACTCTGTCTGTCTGTCTGTCTCGCTTTCCTGCTAAAACTACTGAACCGATATAAAAGAAATTTGGTAGCCAGATAGTTTAGAGCCTGAGAAAGGACATAAAGGCTTTTTATTCCGGTAGTATGTTCCCGCGGGATATTTTCCGACCTCCACGCAGGCGAAGCCGCTGGCAAAAGCTAGTATATACATATTTTTTTTTATGTGTGTTCACGGATAACTTCATCTTTTGTGAACTGATTTTGATGATTCTTTTTTGTTGGAAAGGAGATATCCCAAGGGTAGGACCATGATAAGGAAACCAGGATCTGATGATGGCATCTCAGAGAAGTCGATGGGAGCATTCGAAAATCGTAGTGGCGACTAGTGCGTTTATTTTTTTTTCATTAATTATCTTAAAGCACTACTATTTAATGAAGGTCTGAATTTGCTCTGATGAAAAAGCCGAAAGACAGTCGAAGGAACTCCTCAATGGATTACAGCAATTTCCCAGTGTTTGGACTTAATTCATTTCTATTGAAGAGAACTTTGCACCCATATGGGTTATAAGTGCCATTACAGGTCTGATAATGGAGACCATAGACAGGTGAGGGAATTCCTCAACGATGTACGTACAACAGTTCCCTATTGTTGGGCTTACTTTATACGGTTCAAGGTGCCAATTTTATTACTACTATTTAATTAAGGTCCGGAGTTGATCTGATGATGGAGCCGAAAGACATTCGAGGGAACTCCTCAACGATTTACAGCAATTACCTGGTATATTAACTTAATTCATTTCTATTGATGAGAAAGCCCCCATAAGGCTTATAAGAACCATTACAGGTCTGATGATGGAGATCATAGACAGACAGTCGAGGGAATTCCTCAACGATTTACAGCAGTAGTAAAGTATTAAATTTCACCTGGCCAGTAGTGGTATAGGAATTAGTGCGGGGTAGATACCATAACTAAAAACTTAAAAATTAAAACTTTAATCGGAAGTTGGTGTCTTAGGATCTATATTTGAGTTTTTTGCCACCGACTTCTGAAATTACAGTTATTTTTCACTTTGTAGTGTTTTGTAAATAAGTTTTTACACAACTTTTTGCTGGGCGATTTCACAGCCAACAAATATATTAAGCTTTTCTGCCAATATCTACTGCCAGGGTCCCGAGATTTGTTCGAAAGAGGTACCGTGGCCCTGGCATATGGGCAACTGAAGGAACACGGGTGGGTTTCAGTCAGTAAAAGTCTGACACGAAGAGCGGGAGGCGCCACTTGATGATATCCTACCCACAAAAAAAATAGCTGCCAATATCTCAAATCAAATTCATTATTATAAGATAAGATAAGATAAGATTTCTTTATTTGTTTAAACATTGTATACATACAGAAGCATGCAAGATATTATATTATTTCAGTCCAGTCATGTTTAGCCGTAAGAATCGGCGTACAAATATTTTCATGCATAAAAAGAATTTAAGACATAAAAGAATTAACAATAAAAGAAATCATAATAATTACATACAAAATTTACAAAATTTATAAATTAGAAATTATTTTTATTTTAAAATGTCAAAAATTACATATTTAAATTGTCAGGAAATAGGTAAAATTATTCAGTCAAAAAACACTTTTTCGGCTAGAAATTCGGAGACACTATAATAAGATTTTTGCAAAAGAAAACATTTTAAATGGCGCTTGAATGCCTTATTGTTCAGCTCTTTCCAACGTTTAGGTAGTCTGTTAAAAATAGTAGGCGCCATACAGACGATACTTTTGCGCATGAGTGCCGTTTTTGCAGGATATACTCTAACAATGGTCATATCCCGTCTATTACGCGGTACAGTTTCCTGTAAACGCGGAAATAAATTGGGGTTTGTTTTAACAAACATTGCGGTTTCCAAGATATACATACAAGCAAGAGTTAAAATATTGTACCTTTTAAAATATGGTTTACATGTATCGATCGTTTTTAAGCCAAACATAGATCTGATGCATCTCTTTTGGGCCTTAAATGCCGTGTTAGCGTCAGTTGAATTTCCCCAAAATATGATGCCGTATCTAAGGTGAGTCGCAACTAAGCCGTGATAGGCCGCAATCAATGTATCTACATTCACAACTGCAGCTAGAGAGTGCAATGCAAATGCAGAACTACAATTTTTTTTGCCGAGGTTCTCGTTTTGTGGTTTCCAGTCAAGTCTTTCGTCAACGATTAGTCCAAGGAATTTGGTAGTATTTACGGTTTCAACAATTTTATTATCTATATTTATGTCCAAATTTTCTATATTCAATCGTTGTTTAAAATGTATGATTTTAGTTTTATCTAAATTAATCTTTAAATTATTATTGTTTAACTATTCTATTATAGATGTCAAGGTATTGTATATGTCAAGTTTATATTGGTTCATGTCATTGCTATTATTTGAAATTGTCACCGTGCTATCATCTGCAAATAGAGTCATAGGGTGTGGAATTGATTTTGGCAAGTCATTTATGTATAGTGTAAAAAGTGGAGGTCCTAATACACTACCTTGTGGCACACCAAAAGTAGTTTCACGTTCATCTGATAAGTATATCTCTTCCTTTTTTGTGGTTATATTAATTCTCGTGATTTCGGTCTTTTGCTTTCTATTGTCTAAGTATGATTTAATTAAATTAAGAACATTGCCTCTTATCCCATATGTGTCAAGTTTTTTAATTAAAATGTCATGGTTTACATAGTCAAATGCTTGAGTCATATCGCAGAAGATTGCACATACAGGTGTTCTTTTGTCCACTTTTATCAAAACTGTGTATAAGAAGTCTTATATCGCCATATTTATAGTTTTATTTTCGCGGAATCCCTTTTGCTCTTTACATAATATATTATTTTTTTCTATGTAGCCGTTTAATTCCTTTTGAATGAATTTCTCAAATATTTTTGAGAAGATAGGAATCAGAGAAATAGGCCTGTAGAATTCCATGAGTTCTCTATCTTCTTTCTTATATAAGGGCTTAACGATCGCTATTTTTAGTGCGTCAGGAAACGTGCCAGCTACAGTACACAGATTTATAATATGAGATAAATGGTCACATATTTCAGATGCTACAGCTTTTATTACTTTAGTTGATATGCCATCGTACCCGACGCTATTTGTGTTTTTTAAGGCCATAATAATTCTGTATGCCTGTTGTGGTATTTTAAGGTAGTTGTATTATTTTTAAGAACCACCACGGCCTTGTGGTCTCCTACTTACGAATTGTAGGTCATGAGTTTGTAACCAGACAGGCGCTTTATTTTGTGTTATTTCATCACCACTGCTCTTAAAACGGTGAAGGAAAACATCGTGAGGAAACCGGTATGTTCTAGAACCAAACATTCGAAAAAATGTGATATCCACCAACCCGCACAGTACCCGCGTGGTAGATTGCCGCGGTAGTTCACTTCCTCTCGAAGAGAGGATCACATTATTGGCTGCTTATCATAAAATGAAAGAAAATACGTTTATTTGCGGTAAACAATATGACGCCAAGAAAGACCTAACTAACACCTTTTTTGTGTGGGTTAGGACACACAAAAAAAAAGCTGGAGGAAAACATGCATCGCATGCACGCAAAACGGCCATCACTCAGCATAATGCTGTGACTATAGGCGAGACAGAGCTGGTTTTCAGCAGCAGTCGATCCGAGCCGATTATACTTGATCCTGCTTTTTTCAAGTATTGTTTTGGGTAAGCCTTCTAATTATCATCTTCTTATCACTGAAAGGGTCGCCTTCAACACTCAATATGTTTGTTTAGGAACTAATCGATGGCTCAAGACGCACGCGACGGGGACGTGCCAAAATATTGGCGCGAACTCGATGCGTGTTGTGAAGACCCTTCACGACTCGATTAACTTCGAAGATCCTTGGAGCAGGAATCAGATGACCAGTGGAGTCTAAGTAAGGAAGAAGGATGAAGAGTAGGATGAAGGGCAAGATATTGATAAAGATGAATGGCGCAATTTTGGAGTTAAAGTTGTATTGCAGTCCAGGTCTAGTTAAAACCAACGTCAGACACTACTTATTTGTCATTTTTGCTGAACTGAAAAAGGCCCTTTTGGCATAGCTGTGAGGCACACTTTAATGCAAGTTTCTTACAATGCATTTTACACTTTTTTTTCTGTTGTTTATTGCGTGCCTTTCAATCTGTGCTTAAGACATTTATTTTCGTTCTTTCATTCATTGAAGTCCTAATTGTTGCAGTGGATAAGCGAGTGGGTTCTGCGCTAGTCGCGTGTATTTGATTTTTTATAGGTACTAGTTTCTGCCCGCAAGTTCGTTTACGTAGAATTCCATTTTTTTTTTTTTTTTTTTGGATGGAAAGTCATCAAATGACGTTTCCCGCTCTTGGCCATCTCCAGATCTTGGGCTCCCCGCTCTTGGGCGGTCCATTATACCTTAAAACATATTCCATAGCACTTGTCAATTAGTGATAATTTGCAGTTGGATAAGAACATACTAATTCCAGAGATAACTTTTTCAAACAAAGTAACAATTTTATCCCGTATTAATATTAGTTTGGATAACCTCTATGTACTAGTGTTTAGATTTGTTTTACATACAGCTTGGGTTATTGGTATGGTTTCTGTCAGTGATAGTATTTCGCATTAAGATTTTGCGATACGGTGGGTAATTAAAATAGGTACATTATAGTGTTATTTTAATAAATGTTGTATCATAATTATCCTTACACATCCACCCACTTGACTTATAGTTTCTCTGCTACTATAATGCTTATATTGAGAATATCCACGTCGTAGGTTGTACATTATTAGTTGTACACTATTCTGTATACCTGTGAGCTAGACTGGTAACAGGAGTGGGTTTACATCGACGATACAACGCCTACTCGTAGTGTCATGGACGTAAACCCACTCACTTAATTATTATTTATTTATTTATGAATAAATATATCGAGATTTCTTTATTGTATGTATCGAATCGAGCCCTCCAAATTGGGGGAGGCCTATGTCCAGCAGTGGACGTATTACGGCTGAAATGATGATGATGATGATGTATCGAATATGAAGACGTCGCACCGGCAGGCGATTCTATGCAACGAAATGGACTGGGGGAGCAAGAAAATTGACGCGGGTCGAAGTCGCAGGCTGTAGCTTCAGTCACGCAAACAATAGTATAATATGTATGTATAGATAAGTCATAACATTTTTTATTTTTTTTGGATGGGAAATTATCAAATGACTTCTCCCGCTCTGGGCGGAGCGGGAGGGCGTGTCAGACTTTTACTGACTAAAACCCACCCGTGTTCCTTCAGTTGCCCATGTGCCAGGCGTCATAACATTACTCCTGTACCCCCAAAGTGGTAGCAGTAAAGACGTTCATTATATCCACAGTTCATCGGTATCGTTTAAATCCCAAGAATAAGTGAGCTAACCACACATAAATATAGAATGTATGCTGCTGATGAGAAATATGCATATATGAAAAGTATCCTATAAAACACTTCTCTCCAGGTATTGAACCCAAGACCGTTTACCAGACACGCTTGCAACTACTATACCAACGACGCCCAGTAAATCTTTAAAGTTTCGAAGAACTATAACATATATCTCTCAAGTGCACACTCAAGCAATCCATTTCCAATTGATCTGAACATCTCACCTCCAGTCAATTGCTCCAACTGCTCGATTACTTGCATCAGCCGAAATCACTCAAACTTCGACACTTCGATTGCAGTTTCCATCTTGACCTAAGTCTATGTCTTGAAGTCTGGGATAAGCTTGGAGTACTTCATTGAAGTTTACTTGTCTTTGTGGAATGTGGTTAGTAACACCTTTAGCGTGTACTTTTCTGATCTCCATGAGCAAAGTGTGTTATCATGAATATTATCAGATCCTAAGAAAGTGCTATGGAATTGTGTAAAGTGCAAATTGCTACTATTCTTAGTGATAACGTAATCTACCACGTAGAGTATTAAATTACAGTTAAATTGATAATTCGTCTATTAGGCTAGATTGTAATAAATTACTAAGAATTTTAGTTCTAATTATAACCCAAAAAATAATGCGTGTACTTTTCTGAAAGTAGGGCAATGGTCTGTTACTAAAAGTCAACAATAACATCCAACTTAGCTTTACTAGTTCAATATTTATAGCTAGTAAAACTCTGCAGATGTAATGGGGTAATAAATAACAAATTGACGATTTTTTTTTTTTTAAGTAAGCGACCGTTTTATTAGTTTTGTTAGCGAAGCATACTTCACTAACAAAACCAACAACATGAGTTCAACATGAATGATTTTCTCAACTCATAAATTGAGAAAATATGTTAATTTTGTTTGAGTCTTCAACGGAGTCTCAACTATATCCGCTGACGCTGGTTACTTATCTCTTTTGGTGACTGTACATATAAATACTGAACAGCGACAGCAGACAGCGCAGGACGTCCGGGCCTACACTTCTTGGATCTAGAGTAATTCGTCGTCTTCCTCCTTCTGTGATATTGGGATGTGGCAACGCTTGGGTAAAGCCAACCTTCAGTAGTCTTTTAGACTTTCATAATGATCTATCAACAGTACGATACAATCACTGTTAAAAGTATTGAGAATTCATTGATGCATCTTAGCAATACTAATCAACTAAGACACTTAATCAAATCCTACGATTTGACAAACTCGTAACCCATTCGCCGCGTCCCTAACTATACAATACATACACACATTACCTTATACACAACGGTACACCTCCTCGTATACAACATCTCCGGCACATCTCCGGGATGTGAGGCCGCTAATAAACGAGTGTGCGGTGAGTTAATACATTAAATTTATTCACGCCGAGACCCGCGGGTGGCCTTGTCGGGTATCCGGGTAGGGTTGCTTTGACGGCGGGACATATCCGGGTAGACTTTTATTGTTGGGACTAGCTTTACCCGCAGTTTCGCCCACGTGGAGGTTCAGAAATGTACTGCAAATATGAAAATATCCTGCGATCTTGCCCAGGTCATTCAGCCGTTAACTGGTGAAAAGGTACAGACACACAGACAGACTAGTAGACAGCATAGATAATTTCACATTTCTAGTATAAGTATGTGAGTATCAATATTGAGGTAAGATGGCAGTCTCTATTCTAATTTCGTGACTATCACAGCGGCAATCCTCGTAATTTTAAGTCCGTTCACAGTCTGATCTCAATCTCAATCTGTCAAAAATATCTTGAGTTTCCCTACACTACCCCCTTTTTGACATTTGAATGTCGCCGAGGTGAGACTGCGACTAGATTTTGAACGTTTTTAACTACGTGAAATTGGCCTTCAGTTGCGCTATTAATTTAAGTTGTATTAAAAGATTTGCAAGAGATGGAAGGAAACCGGATGTAAATCATTTTAGTATCTTCACTGTCTTATGTCACCTTAGAGCCCAGACATATGGATATTCTTTCACCTATAACGATGATATAGAAAGAAATAATGTATTGGACTGATATATACCGAAAAGGTTATGTCAATCCTGTTGCAAGAATCCTGTAGTGTCACTATCAGTAAAATTATGAAAAATAAAATTTCACTACATTTCATTAAGATAAAATAACATTCTATCATCGATTGCAATGAAGTGAAATTCAAAAATGTATTGAATTGACATAAGCTACCGAAAAGCATAAATTGTCAATCCTGCTGAAAATCATTGTAGAAATACATTGATGTCACCATTTTGTGTGTGTATGTCATGCGACTGTCACTGCATCAGTCTCTCGGATGTCAAAAAATAAAATTAAGTGGGGCGAGCACGGCCTCCGTGATAGGCTCGAGTCACGCATTTTATCACGGTTTTTTCTCCCAAACTGTGATAAAAATGTGTGACTGAAGCCTATCACAGTAGGCCGTGCTCGCCCCTGGTATCACCAACAATCTCACTCTCTCTCAAATGTAAAACGGTTCTCAAAGTTACATTATCTATGCTAATATTATAAAGCTGAAAAGTTTGTTTGTTTGATTGAATGAACGCTCTAATCTCAGGAACTACTGCTCCAAATTGTTTTTTTTTTCTTGTTAGATAGCCTATTTATTGAGGAAGGCTATAGGATATATAACACCACGCTACGATCAAAAGGAGCGGAGCAGCAACGTAAAATGGTCGAAAACTGGCAGACATTTCGATGTGACGGGAAGGGTTAGGGGAGCAAAATTTGACGCGGACGAAGTCACAGGCAGAACCTAGTTTTAAATATGTACGTAAAGTAAATACGCAGTAGTTCATTACCCGCTCAGTTCGAGCCATTAGTGGGTGCTTGATGGTCCATTTGATGGATGTGATGACGATGAGCGCTCACTCGCAGGTCACAAGTCACAGGTCAGTGCACTTTAATGAGGTTGCAGTAATATACCATCAATATACTGCATGAGGCTGCACAGAGTGGGAATCTGGAAAAAATACGTAGAAATAGCCAAAAAGGTTGAAAAGCAATTTCGTCTACTCTCATATTGTACAGTTCGAATTATTAACTTCAAAACTTTTTAACAAAAAATGAAGCCGCCGAAAAAACTGAAAAGCATAAAATAATAAACCTTAAAATTATGAGTCGGCGCTTTGAGTGATCTTTGTTCATTGATTTTTCAGCGCCGACTCAAAATTTTAAGGTTTATTATTTTATGCTTTTCAGATTTTTCGGCGGTTTCATTTTTTGTTAAAAAGTTTTTATTTTATATTTTTTGTGACTTTAATATACTAATAAATAATAATACTTGGCAAGGTATACCCTATCAAACAAAAAAAGGATTATCAAAATCGGACTACTCTATATAAAATTATGCGTGGTAATACATAACAATTAGTGAGTGAACAATCAATCATCCCCTGTATTCCGACCCTTAGGGTTCGATTTTGTTTTCCAAATTTATATGGAACCACCTTGGAAGTATACCCTTTCCAACAGAAGAAGAATTGTTACAATCGGACTACTATGTAAAAAGTTATGCGTGGTCATACATAAAAAAAAAAAAATATACGCGTCGAATTGAGATCCTCCTCCGTTTTTTTCGTCGGTTGAAAATGATAATAAATTAACATAATTTACCAACACAATACCGAAACAAATATTATCATAAGCTTCACTTTAAAATAGTGTTATTAAATTAAAAAAAATACAAATACGATTCAGGGCAAATCCATGAAGTTAATATCACCAAGGAGTTTCCAAACTTTTTTTTTTTGTATTGGATCGAATTTGTTTACAGGGCGTGCTATTTTTTTATAGAACTGCTCCGGACCTCTTGTTTTCCGTAAAATCGAAATCCATTTTTACAAAAACATGACTGTTTCGCTTTATAAACATATCGACTGCCTGAAAAACGTGCGAAACAAACGCTGCGCCACTACAAAATAGCTGGCTAAGCGCGACAGTGTAACCGGCTTTCGAGCAAATCGACGAAGTCATGCGGGAAAAAACAGAATCATAATCAAATCTTTACGATAGAACAGACAGATTCCCTTGCCATACAACGGACATATGATGGCGGAACGACTGCGGTTTCGCTGCTATGGTTTAGCGGAGGTGTGATGCCCGCTGAAACAGTCGCTTTTTTTTTTTTTTTTTTTTTTCAGGATGGGAAATCATCAAATGACTTCTCCCGCTCTGGGCGGAGCGGGAGGGCGTGTCAGACTTTTACTGACTAAAACCCACCCGTGTTCCATCAGTGGCCCATGTGCCAGGGTCACGGTATCTCTTTCGAACAATCACGCGACCCCGGCAGGCATCGGTCCTAGTAGACCCCTACACTGCTGCTGACATCTCTTTGAGGCGCGCGTGGAACACTGCGCGCCGTCGACCCGAGCTTGGTCCTTACCGGGCGGCGAGCTACCCATTGCTCGCCACCCGCAAGCTCGCGCCTACGGTGGCCGGGAGTCCGCAATCGACTCCCGACGAACAGTTGCTTACTCATTAATTCATTAGAAGATTAACAACATATACGGGGCTACATATCAAGCACACCTTTCCAGTTTTAGTGGAGCTTGCATTGTATAGATTTTTCGTACAAGAAGTCACCTTATACTGCTACTACTTGATGTGTGGCCGTGCGTACTATAAGTATGATATGTCTAGAAGGTGTTCCTGGACTCGTTTCCCGCCGTCACTCACACTCACCCCCTCCGCTTTAAGAAGTGTCTTTAAGACGAGTCGCCCGATTTCCGCCTGCTTTCACGAAATCCCCTCAAATCTCCAAACACCGATCACCTACACACAAAAATAAACTTTAATCCCTTCAAGATAGGGTCAAATATTGATCGGTGTTAAAATGTCATTTCTTTGCGTAAAATTGGAAAGGTCGCATTTAGGTGTAGTGATAAGAATTCAGTGTTATAGTACGTAACTACGTAGTGTTGATAGTGTGTGATATGAACGGGTTGGTTTGTGTGATGTGGATAGATCTTATGGGATTGATAAGTAGAAATCTTTGCGTCATTGGTCTCGTGGTCGCAACCGCACCTGCTGAACTCAAACACCAGGGGGGCGATTCCACTAATTTGCAAAGTTACACGTTCAGTTGTGTTTTCACAACGGTTAGATTTCGATCGCAGGTCGATAATGTCCTGTAAAGTCATTCTACTATTTGTTAAGCACAAGGGAAACTAAACATACGCCGTATCGCAACCGAATCGTTACGGGAACATACGAGTGGGCTTCCTGTGTTACCAACATGCCAAATAGTATGTTTTATTGTTACCACAAAGAATGAAGTTGAATCTAAAAATGTCACTAAACACGAATAAGTGGCAATAAAGGGTTTTCTAATATAAAAACATATCTTGACAATAATTATAGTTTTGTACTAATATTTTATTGTTACAAAAATACAACATTTTAACTTATTATCTATCAAAAAATCAGAAGAACGTTTCGTTCTACGTCCCTAACTAGCTAAAGCTGTGAAATTAAACCTTTCGGTTATGTTAAAGACTCGAAGGGAACTTCTATTAATCGTATTTTACCTAAAAAAATCATTTAATGAACCGTTTTTAACGATGTTATGATTTTTTTAGTATATATGTACCTAATTACAGTTCGAGGTAGTAACCAAATCTGTTTTGATGAAAAAAAAATAATACTATTGACGGTGCAGGTGTTTAATCCCGTTTTTAAGTTCGCTTACTCTCGCTTAAAGTGGTTTAAAAATCATCGTGAAACGGATTGAAGTTTTTGGTGGCTTGTCAGTTTAGCTAGTGATGTTGCTATTACTATTAGTCGTCAGGCACAGGTTTTCTCAATTTAATTCAAGTTGAATCGAGAGTAGGTACTTCCCTTTCTAGCAGCTTTGTTAGTTAAAAACGAGACATTAAATAATAACATAAAAGAAAATAATCATAGCAAAATTCAAAATGTGGCATCCGATCGATATTGGGGCTACAATCGACTCTTGCTGTACGGGGAGCATTTTCTCTTTCTCACATTCCACTGTCAATCTGATAAATAATGACGATACGAAGACAAATTACACGTTATCAACTGACTAATACTTACAGAATAATGCAAAACATAATCACTCTTATTTAAAACATCCCTGATTCAGTACATCACATTATTTTGACAGTTACACGATATTATTAACTCATTGAATACCGTAATTACAGACACAACTAAAAACCATTGTGTCTAGACCAAATGTGGTATCTCAGGGACTTAGAGGTTAATATTGAATTATTAATTGATGTAGTTGAAGACTCCGTGATACTTATCTAAACAAGACTATATCGACTGACAACGCGTCAGAAAATAAATAAATAAAATGATCTCGAGCCTTTAGTAACTTGAGTAACGAGTTAAACAAAATCGAATCGCATCACTATCTGACATAGCTGAATGACAAGTGTCAACTGTCAACAACACATTTAATTTAGTTCAAAGAGTTTTAATTGCTATAATTTAATACTCTTATTCCTCTTAACATACTTTAGGAGGATTTATTCATTGATATCCCTTATTTACAGGTTTATCTTTAAACCCTTATTTAATAAGCAGCTTATAATGTTCCCACTGCTGGGATACAGGCCTCCTCTCTGTGAGAGGGAGTAGTTAATCCGTTTCTTTCTAATTGCACGACATTGATATTTCAGTTTTCATGTGTGTACTTGAAGGATTATAATGAAAATGGAATCTTGAAGATGGTACAGCATTTAATACAAAATAATGTGCTGTTAACTGTTCAGTAAGATTTCAACACAATGTGTGAAGATGTTGCCCGAGACTGTTCCAGATTTGAAATAACTTATGAAAGTTTGCCTTTCTTCAGTAAAACCATCTAGATGCAGTTTGAGGAAAGTGTGTATTGATGATGCAAGAAAGATTTTAAACTGTTTATTCAATATGGAAATCTGGATACAGGGATATTTACATTCCATGGCAATCTGCAAAACAAACACATAACTACTGTACCTGTTGACTCTGCGGGGAAAGACATAATTTTGCATTTTTTTGCAGACCAATGAGAAAAATAATAATATTAGTTAGCGGTTAGTGGGTCGTCTTAGGGGCGGAAGCCCCTTCTAACATAAATACAATATATATTTTTCAGGAACATTAACTTAGGTACACCCAAATATCAACTTCTGATTGAGTCAGGAGTTGCTTGTGGTTGATACAGGCAGACATTCTGCTGACTGTTGGCTGTTGTGCACTTACAATATTGAGCATGCAATATTAATATGTATTTCTATCTGGCACACATTATCAACATGAGTGGTGAAACGACACTACTATTTTAGATGAAATACTAAGTATCTACTTCTCAAGTGATCTGACTTTAAAATTGATATAATAATAAAAATGCTTTGTTTCATTATTTGTTTTTTGATTTCATGAACCATACCAATACTCAATACTTTATTGCATTCTACAATGTATATGCTTATGTGGTAAACATTGGATTTAGTTACAATCGTGGGACCCTGTCGGGCACATCAAAAGAAATATAGTACGTAGAATAGGACTTACAATCTTTTATTTATTCTAAAATCAAAATAAATAAAAAACATGCTTTGGGTATTCTAACTACGTTTCAAGGATTTATCACTTAAATGTTTGCTAATACTGATATAACATTTACTTATTAATAGATTTTTAATTTGTTAGTGAACAGATGGAGTTTATTTTCATTACTAATTGATTCGGGTAAATTCTTGTATACATTTATTGACATTACCAGAGGGCTTATTGAATGTTTTTTTAGATGGGATGTAGGTAGGTTTAGTCATGTTTTGTATCAGAATACAATGTGTGTCTTTTTTGTATGTCTTGTCGTTTATTGTAAAATTCTTGGTGTTTATGTGCAAATTTGCATATTTCGAGTATAGTGACTGAGTTAAAATATTTAGCTTTATAAAATGGGGTTTGCAGCTTTTTATCTGTTGTATATTTACTATGATTTGGAAAAAAATCTTTTAAACAATAAACAGTGTTGGTGCATCTGTACTGTTTCCCCTCATTATTATGCCGTAACTTAGCCTTGCAAATACATAGGCGTAATATGTTACAAGGGCAGTCTGTTAATTTGTGTTTTTTTAAATTACCAAATACCTGATATTCCATTATACCTATCTACTATACTAATATTATAAAGCTGTAGAGTTGGTTTATTTGGTTGAACGCGGTAATCTCAGGAACAACTGGTCCGAATTGAACAATTCTTTTTGTATTGGGTAGCCTATTTATTGAGGAAGGCTATAGACTATATAACATTACGCTACGATATCAAAAGGAGCGGAGCAGCAACGAAAAATGGACGAAAACTGACAGGAAATGCGGTGCGACGAGAAGGGTCAGACGAGCAAAAATTAGACGTGGATGAAGTCGTGGACAATAGCTAGTTTATTACTAAAACTCAAGAAATTAAAAGTTTTGACACTGAATTTACATTGCGGCTGGTCTATTAGTGTTTGGTACGAACCAGGTACATAAAAAGCCGGTGCATCCAAGATTGAGTCAATAGAAAATATCACGTAGTAACACATTGTAACTATGTTACCTTCTTCCGTATCAATACCGTAAGAACGATGATTGAAGGGCATGTGTGGTCACTGATCTCCTCAATCAAAGCTCTTATAAGGTCTCTGGAGAATTGGTATGTCGTAACGCACTGATGATCCGTAAGGGGCAAAGCATTATTGCATACTCTTGACGCAAAATTTCTTCCTCTTACCTTTCCAACGTCACCCACATGGGCAAGTTCAAGGAAATCTGTATAGAACATTATATTTTTAGGAAAAAAAACGAAAGCAATCCTAGATCGATGCGATAAAAGTTGCATTTTACTGACTTATGTTCAACCGCTATTTTTGACAGATGAACTGCCGAAATTCAGCTTTGATTCGATTATAACGAGTGTCAAAATAATAGCAGAATGTGACTAAACGTCACGCTCATGTACGACTTTGTTAGCAGAATAGATTTTTACATTGTTTCGATCGATCGTTGGCGTCCACTAAAACGTAGCCGCAGTTGGATCGTTTTTCATTAGCAGAATGAGAAAACCCTTAAAAGTCGTGATCCAGTCGCGGTGCTATTGCGATTTTTGCACAATTTTGTTAGTAGAATCGGCCCCCAGGTCTGGCTATGAGAGCAGCGGTTATGAAAAATATCACATAAAATGCCTCCCTGGGACCAACTTTTGGAGGGAGGTAGGCTGGTTGGAATAACCACCGACGGCTGCCATGGCCCACACACAATGGTCCACTTAAAGAACAAAGTACAAAAACCAAACCCTCATAACATAGAACATAGTGCCTGCCTAGGTTCGAACAGACAACCTGCGGCATATAAGTCGGAGCCGTTATCACTGCGCCACAAATGCCCTGTTTACTCTATAACCCCCAAAAACCGCACTTTCTAGTGCTATACAAATCACAACACAGAACTATTAATTCAAGCCCAACACTTCAACCAACACGGTTCTGTTTGCACGACACAAATAATTGGAAGATAATCGGTGACCAATGTTTGCACCAACGGTCTGGGGAACAATACGTTTGCAAAACGGTTTGATCAAACATTCGGTCCAACTCATGCATAAAAACATATGAATTGGGATTAAATGGCTGTGGTTGAGTTGGAACTAAGCTGGAAGGATTGGTAATAGTGTAGATAGTGTGTAACTAGCATAATATCAACTTATTATTTATGAGGTGTATGACAATTCTTTTTTCTTTTGGAACGACATCTCGCAGGTCAACCTATGAGGTTGTCGGCTGCTCAGCCGAACTTTCCTGTGGCTACCTTAATTAAAAGGCCTCCAACCAGGGCTTAAAACTTAAAACTAGACGGACTACTCGCTAAGGGCACCCTCTGTGGGGTACGGACCTCGGCTTAGGGCATCGCTGGTATAGGGCAGCAAAGGATGGGTCTTACCCGTCCCTTGCTGCCCTCGGAATGATTATTTTTAGAGACGAAATTAAAGCTACAGGCTCAGCGGCGCGGGCTGGCTCGAGCAAGGGTCGGGGCGGAGATGTATGAACATTTGCCGGTTACGTTTATCAGGCCTAAAATGAAGTGACAACAGTGGTGGCCCGTGGTAATGACCCCGAGTTACAAGTTGTAGGTCGTGGTTTGGAACCCAGACAGGCGCTGCACTTAGTGTAAATAATTTCATCACCACTACTCTCAAAACAGTGAAGTGAAATAAAGTGAGGAAACCTGTCTTAACACAAGTTTCCTCACAATGTTTCTCTTAACCGTTTCTCTTCACCGTTTGGTTTAGGTAGTATCTTGGATTTTTTGGTAAACCAACCCAGACTGGTCCGTGATGTAGATTGCAGCCCACTCAGTCTCGAAGAGAGGTCTGTGAAAATTACATAGACTGATTATGGATACATGAAAAGTAGTAGGCGAGCTAATTACCGTTAAACAGGCACAAGTATAGACTAGGGCTACTATAAAGAAATACTTGAAGAAAAAGCTCAATAGCACACTGCCCAGCCTGGGAATCGAACCAGGAACCCATGTTGTACCGTCGCACTTGTCACAAACATTCCAACGGGGCTGTTATTATTTTGCTGCATGTGTAATGTTTAAAAGAAAGAAAGAAATAATACCGTTTATTTGGACACAGTTTGTGAAAAGCAAAATACAATAACGGAGTAAGAAAAGTGAAGACCAAAGGTTACGTTAGAATAGAATATAATAACGATTATTGTCTCAAGTATAACAGTTAGAAATATAGGTATGTCTATAAAAAAATGATGTAAATCACAATACGAAATATATATATATATCTTTCAGTGACTTATGATTTTGTAACAAAAGTATCCACCCGGCTTCACTGAGCCCCGCGGAAGTGAACTCAATAGCGTTGTTGACCTTCCGACAGGAACCTACTGTCGGTACTCACCGCTCACTCCACATGTAGTGCACTCCACTGAGAAAGGATTCGCTGGATGTGATACACAAGCTGATAAGGCTTATCTTCAAGCTGGTTTCCTGATACGGACAGCAACAAAAGTAGGTTAATCTTAGATCTGAAGTTTGAAATGGGATTCATGAATGAAATGTTTTATTCTCAAATACTATAATATAATTTACAATATACATAAGCTCCCAGGCTTAAAATAATATCTTATATCTTTTAACGAGCAATTCTTGTATATATATATATAAGGTGTATCTATTCATACACGAAATATTTTAAGGGCTACACCTGTAGGTGGTAAAGTAGCTATAGAAGCAAAAATAATTTTTTTTCTAAGCCTTTTTTAATTTTCGTAATTATTATAATTTTAAAAGTACTTGAGACGTTTTGCATAAAAACTTCACTGCAAATTCTATGAATGGCCCGCCTGACGCTGCGAGGGCGGCGACCGGACGGCACGAGCATGGCCGCGGTGTCTCGGGCCGTAAAAAATAAGAAGTAGCCAATTTTTCTTATGTGCGTCAAATTATTTATAAATATTAAATTAAAAAAAAACCCTTAGAAAAATTTTTTTTTCGTTGCTGTAGCTTCTTTACCACCTACAGGTGTACCTCTTAAAATATTTCGTGTATGAATAGACACACCTTATATATATAATCTGAATCTCGAAAACGGCTCCAACGATTTTCATTTTCGTGTTTTTATTCGTGTTCTCAATGACCAACGTTATCGTTATCGTTAACGATAATCAACTTGAACATAAACTTATTATTTTAAACACAATTTACCAAAAAATACCGAGCAAAGCTCGGTCATGTACAGACGCCAGCACATCAAGCTACCCGAAACTGTCAAATTTTCCCAATCAATCTGGAACCTAATATTTTAGCGATAAAGTTGAAAACCTATTACAGAAATTTGACAGATTGTAGTAGCTTTATGTGCTGGCGTCTGTAAATAACAAAATCCCATTTCTTCCCGTGGGTGTCGTAAGAGGCGACTAAGGGACTTACTAGAGAATGGGCAGTAGCGTACTCTATGCATTTTACCACCATACTGCGATCGCCAACTCGCCAGCCAAGCGTGGCGATTATGTCAAACCGCACCAAATTAAGGAAGGCCTATGTCTAACAACCACCGGACGTCTTTCGGCTGAAGTATGATGATTGGATTTTCAGCGCTTGACTCAGCGTCGAGAGCTCAAAATCCAACAGAGTGCGTTTATTGGGCATTACTTTAAGGTGTTATATTATGTTTGAGACAGCCAGCATTAGTATAGAAGTGCATTTTTAGGCTGACTAAGTGGTTTCGTGAAACTGAAGCAATGAGAAATATTGATTTGATGTTATGTATTTATTTCTAGCGAATAAATGTTTGATCTCAATTCAATGAAAGCAATCGCGGCAATGAAGGAAAAACATATTTCGTTTCTGAAGAAAATCTGGAGGTAAAACTAGATTGAAAACGGCGACCTTATCCGTCGCAGCTGCGGGCTGAAAGAATCCAGATTAAAGTTTCAGATCACGAAAATTGAAAATGTTATTAATTTTTTTCTTTCAGGAAATTCTTAATACCTTGTGACTCGGAATTCAGAATTCTCTTTAGTAACTTTTAATAAGCTCTTGAAATTTTCTTATGTTTAAGAAGAGCCTGATAACCATATTGTTGAATAGTGATGCTGTACCAGTTGCTCACGACACCAAGCGATGTATTCTGTAAAATCTGACCGTGAAAACTGAGTTGAAGTCAAACTCATATTCATAATTTCAAATAGGGACGTAAAAAGCTTTTTTAAACGTCAAGTATAAAAGAAAAAGTGAAAAGAACTAAAAGTAAAGCAATGACAGTTAAATCAATTGATTGAAATCAACACAGTAATGCTAATACCAGACATGGCTATTGTGGTGATTTTTCTTCAGTCGTGCTATTCAGCTCACCTTTAAAATTATTCACTAATTGAAGTATCTTAATCAGCCTATATGGTTCCCACTGCTGGGACACAGGCCTCCTCTCGGTGAAAGGGAGTGGGCCGTAATCTACCACGCGGGCCCAGTGCGTGTTGGTAGATGTCGCAGATCTTCGAATTTTTCGGTTCTGGGACATACCGGTTTCCTTATGATGTTTACCTTCACCGTTTTGAGAGCAGTGGTGATTAAATTATTCACACAAAGTAAAGCGCCTGCTTGGGTTTGAACCCACGACCTCCAAGTCGTGAGCCGGGGCCGATACCACTGGGCCACCACAGGTCTCTCCATGATTATGAGAAGTATCTTTAGCAAAAAGTGTTCATGAATTAATGAACCTTTAGCTTTTCAATGATTAAAAAGTCTTGATGTTATATAATGTTACCCAAACTATATTGAATTCCGATAAAGTTTACCAGAAGTCACTTTTTGCCCACCAATATTTCCCATGAGTTAACGGCTAAGATCGTCACTCACTGAACACCTAAGGAAAGACATCACCGTCGAGGTAGACCATGGTGTGACGACCTGACAAGGTTTACAGGTCCAACATGGACAGAGATCGCATGAGACAGTGAGGTTTGGAAGGAAAAGGGGGCCATATCCCAGCAGGAGGGCCGCAGGAGATGCCCCAGGCGTCGGGAGTCCATAGCGAACTCCCGGTCACCATAAGCGCGGGCTTACGGATGGTGAGCAATTAGTGACTCGCTGCCCGCTAAGGACCAGGCCCGTGTCGACAGTGCATTGTGTTCCACGCGTGCCTCAAAGAGATGTCAGCGCGTCTTGAAGGGGTCCGCTAGGGCCGATGCGTGCCAGGGTCGCGAATTTACTCGAAATAGTATCCGTGACCCTGGCACAGGCAACTAAAGGAACACGGGTGGGTTTTAGTCAGTAAAAGTCTACCACTCTCCCCAGAGTAGGAACTTTCCAACCAGAAAAAAACAAAGTCCAGCAGTGGGACACAACATATGTTAACAGAAAAGAAAACATATATATTTTGTCCAAAGATCCAACTTTTTAAATCCCTTTGTGATCCCTGTACTTACCCTTACATTTTTGTGTACACGTTGTAACTGCCCTGAGGGGTACCTACACGCCCCAGAGGTCCCAGATTCAAATCCCGTCTGAGCCTTTTGACGGCAAATACGATTTATTTGCCCTCAAATAAATAAGCTCACTGTTGTTTACGATTTGTCAATCATATCAATTTTATTAGGGTTCCGTACCCAAAGGATGCCAACTGGGCCCTATCACTGAAGCTCCGCTGTCGGTCCGTCTATCACAATGCTGTATCTAGGCACGCGGTAACGTGTCAAGCCAAGTTCAAGTAAGAGAACTGGCGAGCAGCACCGTGTGTGTTACACGAACTATTTGGAGCCACTTTTGACCCCCTCATAACTCAAAAACTATTTCACATAAACGTGTCAAATTTGGCTCATATATTGAAACTTGCGAGATACATATGTGCTTCAAATTTCATAAACACATCTCAAAAGGTTATTTAGATATTAACGTCCAAAAATCATCATTTTTATCACTGACTGACCTATAGATCAAAACTCTAACCCAGTTCCAGATGACCTAGAAAGTTCAAATTTGGCATGCAGATAGGTAATTAGGTGAATACAAAGAAATAAGTCAGAAACTGGTAAATTTTTATCATTTTATTATAATTTTTCACTTAATTGATTCTATTAGGAACACTTATATACTTAGTGCCTGTAATAACTGTATGTATGTATGTACAAATAAAACCATTTGGTATTCGTTTTGTTGTAAATAAGTACCTACTAATAATTTATGTACAAAAAGTAATGATATCCCATCAAAAACATAAATGTGAAATGAGAGCCAAGTTCAATATTATTATGATATATGCCTTGGTTGTTGACTCCAACGACAAAAGTAGTGAGATCTAAATCGGTGTCAAGTTCAATTGTCAGTCCTGAAATGTATTTATAACTACATAAAATATCATTTCTTCCTATAACTTAGGATAATACATTGTAGCCTAAGGTCTGACTTAGCTAGTTTTCATATACGAATTATATTTCTGCCTTCGCAAGTTCTAAACCTGTTACTTGTCGGTTCTTATTTTATTATTCGGAAAATTTGGCTTGATGATAGAAACTAGCCATCGAACATAATAATTCGTATATGAGAACTAGCTAAGTCAGAACTTAAGCCCTAAGTTGTAAGAAGAAATGTTATTTTATTTAGTTATAAATCAATTTCAGGGCTGACCAGTGAACTTGGCACCGATTTACATCTCACTATTTTTGTCGTTGGAGTCAACAACCAAGGCATATATCATAATAATATTGAACTTGGCTCTCATTTCACATTTATGTTTTTGATGGGATCTTTTAAAGCGTATGCTATTAGATACACACTGGCTTCTGCCCGCTACTTCGCTTGCGTTAAATTTCTTTCTCCCGACCATTACCGTCGTATCATATTTTCCCCGTTTTTGCATAATTTTTCGTTGCTGCTCCGCTCCTATTGTTTGTTGTGTGATGTTAAACAGCCTTCCTCGATTAATAGGCTACCCATCACAGTCATACAGATTTTTTTTCCTCAGATTAGCGCGTTCAATCAAAACAAACAAACTTCAGCTTTATAATATTAGTATAGAAGTATAGATTTGAAATTTTTACAGAGCGTGTACTTCTATGGCCGCTATAATAATAAAGAAAAAAGTAACCTTGAAGTAACTTTAACTTATAGGGCCCCGCATACAAGAAATGTATAGTTTTCAGTGGTTTTAGATAATATTGTACAGTGGTACGGAACCCTTCGTGTGTGAGTCCGACTCCGCTTATTGTATAAAACTGAGCTTGTAATATGAAAAAATAAATATTTTTCAAACACCAAAGTCGTGACAAAACCTAGTACAAACTGAAACAGTAAACAATCCGAAACTTATTTAATTCCAGTCGGGTTTGTTTTTGCGTGTAAGTTCAGAAATCATAACGATTCAGCCCCAACGTAGTTTAGTGTTGTCTGCACTAAAGTTAGTCTCTATATTGGACTTACTTTAGCTAGTGCAGTTTGGAACTAGTGTCGATAGGTGGCGCCATATGAGCCGCGTGTGAATTAAAGAAGAAAGTTTTATGAGTGTCTAAATTATAATTTGTGGTCTCACTAAACACACGACGCTATTGTGGCAGGCTGAGACGAAGGCGGCGGGACGAGGTCGACTTCTACCGCAAGAACTGGCCAGCACTAGCAAAAGACATAATTCTGAGGAAAAGGTAGAGGGAGCCCTTTGCCCTGCAGTGGGACAATACAGGCGAGTTACTACATATAAATTAGGAATTATAATTATATCTTATAACGAGCAATTCTTGTATAAATCGATCTAGCTAGGATTCAATTTTGTAAGATGTCGTTATACGTGTTTTCAATAATCAACTTTATCGATAATCAACTTAAACATAAACTTATGTTTTTTTTTTATTATTATAGGAAGAAAAATAACAAAATGTAATTTGTATTTAAATATACAGACTGTAAGGGTAAACACCGTTGTCACTTAACCCATGGGTAATTTGACTTAAATATAAAATAACAGAGCGAGTTAAAAAAAAAAAAATATTTTCCTAAAAAGGTTTAGAACGGATTTTATCCCAGACCGCCCGCAAATTCATGGATATGCGCATCAGTGACGTAATCACTACAACGATCGCCAGCCGTCCCGTCCACACAACACATAAATACACATTACCTGTGATGTAACTTTCCCATCATACTTATCTTGGCTTAGGACAGCCACAAATACCTACCTTTGGTATTGCGTGACGAGTCTAAATGTAAATTTGATTCGAAATGGCTTTGGATTCTAAATGATTTGAAAACATTTTGTTTTTAATAAACCAAACCATTGGGTAGGTACTTTTAGCGTATTTAAAAAGTTAATCACAATTTTATGTACAGTTTAATTAAAAATTAAATTAAATTTACACTGACTGAATAAAATATCAACACTTACCGACCTACATTAACCTCAACACGTGTTCAAAATGGGGTCCGTCCAACATTCTGTTGTTATCGAGGTTATTGATAAGCCACTGCGAAAATACCATCCGTGGTATGCGATCGTTATCATTTAGTTCTTGGACCGGCTGAAATGATATGGATGTTGACGATCGATGAGGAGAGTATTGTCCATAGTGTCCAGTGGGAAACATTGAAAATTGAACCGCCGGCACAGTGAACTGGCCGTAGGTACGTTGCGCGCCGCCAACATCGTTTCACGGTTTGGCACAGGTTGTCCAGGGAACAATTCTGCGTACATACTACGCGCCCCGTTCAGATTATTACCCGCAATGGCGTAAAGCCGAGCCATTTCGGTTCACTGTTCATTTGTGTAAGACATTGTAACACACTCAATTCACGCGCGAGAAATGAGCGACGGACGCTAAGACGCAGCGTTACGTGCGTTACGTGACTGACTACGGGGTCGCGACCCGTGTCGGCGTCGCGTCGTGCAACGCGGTGTGGTTCCCGAAGTTTGTTGCCCTCGCGCATAGGGTGAAATATTCTTGTGGAAAAATGCAGATTTTCTTTAAAAAAAAAAGTTGTTTTTTTTTTCATTGATTTTACGTTCTATTAACGAAACCAAATCACTGGTTTCAAGGATAACGGTGTTTACACTAACACCCAGTAATTTATAAAAAACACTATTAACCAAAAAAAAATACCGAGCAAAGCTCGGGCATCCAGGTACTAATAAGTAACATAATGTGGTGTTAGAGTGAAAACCTATATATGCGAAAAAGGTATCTTTACAGGAGGAAGAAAAAGTCCCCTGAAGAATTTGATACAGATCCATCAAATATGTGTAAATAAATCTGTAATTTGGATACATTTTCAGATGCATAAACATAACATAACGCCTTGTTTCTCCAAAGAGTTGAGTAGAGAAGTACTTATAGTATACTCACATTTCACCTGTTATATTTAAGTCTCATACAGTCGGGGGACGACTATTTCAGATGCATTAGATACATATTTCTTATAATGATCGTAAAAACCACTTTTCTTTAATAAACTACATAGATCTCCCCCAAACTCCGCCACATCTACCGATTCTGTGCTTTCCACATCCAACGAGGCTTCCGGCGACTGGGACCGCAACTAACTAGGACCGCGGTCCCAGTCGCCGGATCCATAAGAATTAAATATTTTTTTTCCGGCGACTGGGACCACTCATAGGTAACTTTAAAAAATCTACTATAGAAGCCAAAATCGGTACAGTCAAACGAAAACATTTCTAAATTATTTATATGAATATCATTGACTCGTTCTAGACATGATTTTATCCTATGAGCTTAGTAATAGATTAAGCTAGCCCGTTTTTACATAATTCACACATGCAGGTAAACACACACGCATTGTATGATTGTATATTACTATCCCTTTCTAACTCGAGTCCGTTTTGCCTGTCAATTTCAAGGTCAGGTAGCCCTTTTGTTAAAAACGGGAAATTTTGCATCGCCCGATGACTGACTCCGCCAATCACTAACAAGAAGCTTATCAGTTTAAGAAAGTCAAGATTTGCATCAGACAGTTTTGTATTAGATCATTGTATATAAGACACTGCGCTGAATATTTGTTGCAAATTGTGTGATGTGAGTGGTAGTGTAGTGACTTCATTTAATAGTCTTCAGGTATGTAAAACAATTTTTTATTAACTTATTTATAAACAAAACAAGCTAATAAGGGGTTAAACAACGTGCTTACAAATATTTTTACTTTAAATTGCTTCTCATCTTTGATGAGACTTTTTAATATCACTGTTCGCTCCCAGGCCGGGCCTCACCATCGGATTTCAATAGCGCAGTGGAAGTTATGATGGTGGGGCTCTGGAGACAAGAGTGGCGTACGAACTTGTCCGCCGTGCGCGGAGCTAATATAAGTTAAACAAAAGAACTCACCTCGTGATAAATGATAAATGATAAATGATTTTATTTCTGTAAGTAGGTTTGTACAAACACTTTTACATGTCAATGATATTTTTAGGGTTCCGCTGCCAAATGGCAAAAAACGGAACCCTTATAGATTCGTCATGTCTGTCTGTCTGTCTGTCTGTCTGTCTGTCCGTCCGTCCGTATGTCACAGCCACTTTTTTCCGAAACTATAAGAGCTATGCTGTTGAAACTTGGTAAGTAGATGTATTCTGTGAACCGCATTAAGATTTTTACACTAATATAGAAAATTAACAATACATTTTGGGGTTCCCCATACATAGAACTGAAACTCAAAATTTATTTTTTTCATCAAACCCATACGTGTGGGGTATCTATGAATAGGTCTTCAAAAATGGTAATGAGGTTTATATTATCATTTTTTTCTAAAGTGAACAGTTTGCGCGAGAGACACTTCCAAAGTGGTAAAATGTGTGTCCCCCCCCCCCCCCCCGTAACTTCTAAAATAAGAGAATGATAAAACTAAAAAAAAATATATGATGTACATTACCATGTAAACTACCACCGAAAATTGGTTTGAACGAGATCGAGTGAGTACTTTTTTTTTAAAACGTCATAAATCGTAAACCGCAATTTACTTTACATTCAATCAACTGAAATATAAAATTTAAAAAAAAAACATTTATTTTTAAACCGAGAATACCCACAGGTTTGTACGGAACCCTCGGTGCGCGAGCCCGACTCGCACTTGTTTAAACTAGATGAGTTCGGCGTTTCCTAACTGACTACTCTGAGAAGAAAGGCCGAAACAAACTCAGAGGTCACAGTCTCTTTTAAAGTCCAGACATAATCTTGTTGACATCATGTGAAGATCATGTAGATTGGTGACTGAAATGGTCTTAAGGAGCCCAACGCTATGACGAACAGTACCAAAGAAAGGACATTTGGGTAGGCCACATAAATTACTCAAACTGCCAGATCATGATTACTAAGAACGAAAGAAAACAATATTAAAAAAAAGACCCACATAGTCTTCACATTCACAATAATTAAAACAATACGATACTTTACAAAGTAAATATTCATGTCATTGTATATATAAAAAATTATCAATGTCAATGTGTATATATATAAAAAAAAAGAAACGGATATAATTTTGTTGGTCAGATCATTTGATGACCATGTAGATCGGTGTCTGAAATGGTCTTTTGATGAAAGAACCACAAAGATATTGCCACTAACTACTCAAACTGCCAGACCATATTCAAAAGTGAAACAATGACCCACATAGTCCTCAAATTCTCAATAATCAAAGTAATATTCATACAATTAATATTCATGTCATGTGAAATAATTAAAAAAAGAGTAAAAATAGCAAAATAATAATAAAAAAACAACATTCAGTGTAGATTTATTGGAGCAGCTCAATCCCAGGCCGTTTTATCCTCAATATAGTCTTTAACAGTATAATAGGCTTTCTGACATAATTTACGCTTTATAAAAGATTTGAATTTATTTAGGCTTAGTTCTTGAATGAGGCTAGGAAGTTTATTATAAACACGAATACATTGGCATCTAAACGAACCACCTATTTTCTTGAGCCTAGTCTTAGAACAACAAATTTTTGTTTGTTTCTAATATTGACATTATGGATATCACTGTATCTTTTAAAGAGATTAATATTTTTATGTGCATACAGCAGATTTTCATAAATATACTGAGAAGGCACAGTCACTATATTAATCTCTTTATATTTGTCTCTGAGGGAGTATCTGGGACTTCATTTATAAATCGAACGAATTGCCCTTTTTTGTAAAACAAAAATTGTCTGAATATCGGCGGCATTTCCCCACAGCAGAATACCGTACGACATCACGCTATGAAAATAACTAAAGTAAACTAAACGGGCTGTCTCTAAATCAGTTCAATCACGAATTTTTCTAACAGCGTATGCTGCAGAGCTAAGCTTTTTTGACAATTTATCTATATGGGGGCCCCATTGAAGCTTGGCATCCAGAGTTATGCCTAAGAATACTGTGGTATCTTCGGGTTTCAACACTTCACCCTTTATGAGGACACTAGTTTCTACTTGTCTAACATGAGGTATCGTAAACTTAATACATTTGGTTTTTTTCTCGTTAAGAAGTAGGTTATTAACATTAAACCAGTTAACTAGAATCGTGATTGAAGAACACTGCTTCTGGGGCCTACCTGGATTTGTGTATGTAAGTGAGTGTGTATTGTATTGTGTTGTGACGTTATGGTTACAATCACGGCCGCTGCAACCCGCCAGAGATTTTCTCCAACATGCGGCTCCAATCACTATCACATTAACCTCAAAGTTTCAACAAAGATCTATTCAAACTCAACCCGTATTTTGTCAAACTGGGGTTATTTACAATCAAAGCAATTGGGTCATGACAAATTGTCCACAAAACGACCGGTTCTAAGGGATTAATTTAACAAAAGGGTCGCACACGCAAATTGGACCGCCATCCCTTTTCCAAACCAAAAACCAAAAGAGAAGTGTCAAAGTCAAACTTGACAAGTCAGATGTCACTCCGTTCGGGCGCGTTCCGTTAGGCGCATAGAGTAACCAATTTAAACGGGACTGAACATCTACCCCCCCCCCCCCCGGACGGGCCTTCCCGTCCGCTAATCACTTGGCAATCTTGACAAGGTTGCGTTTTATCAGTCCACTTGACGCGCTGCTGGAAGATGTGCAAATACTCCAAGCTCCAACGCTTCCAAAAACTCTGAGCGAGCTGCTGCACCAACTGAAACCGCGATAGCCAATTTTGGCTCACATCGACAAAAGGGTGCTCCGGCAGGGCGGCAAGTGGCTGTCAAATCAAAAAATGGCCCGGGGTTAGGGCCTCCAAGACGTTCGGGTCCGAAGACAGCGGGCACAATGGACGCGAGTTCAATACAGCTTCAATGCGGCAAAATACCGTAGCTAACTCATCAAAGGTGAGAACGGTGTCTCCCAACAATCTGCGCCAAAGTCCCTTTGCCGCTTTCACCGCGGCCTTCAAAAATACCCCCCCAATGGGGGCAGGCTGGTGGGTCAAAACAATAACAAACAACAAAACAACCAAACAACAACAACAACAACCAAACAACAACAACAACCAAACAACAACAACAACAATTTAACAAAATGGCCCTCCTTAGGCAACAAAAGGGGGTGACGGGCCCCATAAGGAAGGCTAGAGTGGTTCAACCGTCAACAACCAAACAACAAAACCCGTATGGTCCAAAAAGGGGTTCAACTTACTAACGGCTCCCGACAATATCCAAAATTCTCGCTGCAGAATGGCCAACAGTGCATTGCGACCGGCATGCGAGTTTTCAACCGACGAAAAAAAACGGAGGAGGTTCTCAATACGACGCGTATTTTTTTTTTATGTATGATCACGCATAACTTTTTACATAGTGGTCTGATTGTGACAATTCTTCTTCTATTGGAAAGGGTATACTCCCAAGGTGGTCCCATATAAATTTGGAAAACAAAATCGAACCCTAAGGGTTGGAAAACAGGGGATGATTGATAGTTCACTCACTGATTGTAACGTATAAACACGCATAACTTGTTACATAGTGGTCCAATTGTGACAATTCTTCATCTATTGGAAAGGGTTTACTTCCAAGGTGGTCTCATATAAATTTGGAAAACAAAATCGAACCCTAAGGGCTGGAAAACAGGGGATGATTGATTGTTCACTCACTGACACTCACAACTTTTTACATAGTGGTCCGATTGTGACAATTCTTCTTCTATTGGAAAGGGTATACTCCCAAGGTGGTCCCATATAAATTTGGAAAACAAAATCGAACCCAAAGGGTTGGAAAACAGGGGATGATTGATTGTTCACTCACTGATTGTAACGTATAAACACGCATAACTTTGTACAGAGTAGTCCGATTTTGATAATTCTTTTATTGTTGGATAGGGTATACCTTGCCAAATATTATTAGTACATTAAAGCCACAAAAAATCATAAAATAAAAACTTTTTAACAAAAAATTAAACCGCCGAAAAACTAAAAAGCATAAAATAATAAACCTTAAAATTTTGAGTCGGCGCTGAAAAATCAATGAACAAGGAACACTCAAAGCGCCGACTCATAATTTTAAGGTTTATTATTTTATGCTTTTTAGTTTTTCGGCGGTTTAATTTTTTGTTAAAAAGTTTTTTTAATGTGACGATCAGTCACCAACAATTCAACAATTTGTCGAGGAGCTGGATCGACTCAACAAAAAATCAGGGTCCTTCGTTCCAACAGCGAGCACCTTGAGCCCGGGCAAAGGACCCGACATCAAGACTGGCGTTCGAGGCCAATCATCCTTGTGGCGAGTCAGCCAGGGTAGTCCCCACCATAGGGGGTGAGCAATCAAGCGGGGTGCCATGCACCCACGTGAGGCCACGGCGCCTGGGTTCAAATCTCCAAGCACGTGCCTCCAAATCAAATGCGTTTTAGAATTTTGAATCTGGGACACTCGGTTCGCAACAAAGACCTCCAAAGAGTGGACGGACGTCTTCAACCAACAAAAAACAATTTGACTGTCCGTCCAGGTGTAAGAAACCCGAATTTCCACAGTTCCACCCAAAGTGTGAGCAACGTGGTTCAATAGACGCACAAGAAACGCCGCCCCTGACAATTCTAACTTAGGGATGGTCAGTGCCGTCCGGAGGGGGGCCACCTTGCTTTTGGCCAAGACCAGTGACAACTTCACCTGGCCTGTCGTGCAGACGGTGCGCAGACAAACAACAGCTGCATAACCGTGCGAAGACGCATCACAAACAAGGGTAGCAGTGTAGCTCCCATGGGGGAGAATAGCGTGGGGTAACACGACCTCGTTGACTGCAGGGAGTGCGGATACAAATTGGAGCCAATCTTCCAACAGGGTTTCCCGAAGTGGCTCGTCCACCCAAGTCCCGCAGTCCAAAGGCGCTGAAGAAAACAATTTTGCCCAAAACAATACAAACAAAACAACAAGACAATAGACAAAAGGCAACCCTGGGCTCCCGTGTCCAAAATGGCACGGACCACAACAGAGTCCCCCGTGGGCCTCCAGACCTGACCGATGCCGTTGGCAACAAAACCGTGTCGATCTGAGGGGTACCTTAGCGGGGCAGGCGCCAATGTCCTAACAATGCCTGGGCGGCGACCGATCGCCGCACCCAGGCCCAAGTCTTTCCCGACGAGGATGGAGTTCAAATTCCTCGTACGCGCGGTGTCCCGAGCCACGTGCCATCGCTGGAAGGGCATATCCCACCGGATGCCTGAATGGCGGGGGGCATGACTCCAACCGGGGACGTTCCGCCAATGGAGGGGAGGGAAGGCGGTGCTGGTCTGGCCAGCGCTGCCTAGCAACAACTGCGTAATCACCTTTACGCGGGGAAACCAAATGGCGGTCGCGCGGCTCCCGATCAATTTGCGCGGGGGGTGGAGTGTGGCGCTCAAAATTGCGGGCCTCTCCCCGGTTCTGAACCGGCGAGCCAGAAGCCCGGTGACCAACCCCATGGTACCCCCCCGTGCGCGAACCTTCATCAGAGGCTGGTCTGCCAGCGTGGTTCGCGTTAGCGCACAATATGTCCAAATGGGACCCCCTACAAATTCTACAAGGGCGGGGGTTGGGGCAGTCCCGATGGAAGTGAGCCCCCAAACAAGAGAAGCACATGCAGCGTGCATTGGCAATTCGGCGGCGGGCACTCACGTGCAATTTCAAAAAGGCCGCGCAAGTTGCCATGCCATGCCCCGTGTCCCTACAAAACTCACAAACAGGACGACTCTGGGTGCCAGCAAAACGAGTGGCGGGGCGACTATCAACAGGCCCGCGGGCCCCAGTCCGTCCCTGGTCTCGTGGCCGGGAAGACGGCTGGCGCGACTCAGTGGCAACGCCAGAGTTATCCACAAACCGACACTCATCCTCCAAAAATTGGACGAGGTCACCAAATGGGGGGAGATGTGTGACACTATCCCCACCATACTTTTGCTCGAAACGAGCCCTCAAATCGGCAGGAAGCCGTTGCAGCACAACATGCACCAAAAAGTAAGACCAATGGTCCACCGGCAACTCCAATTGCTTTAAAGCGTTGGTCGCTGCCACCAACGGGTTCAACAGGTCAGTACGCAATGCTGACAAACTAGTAATGACCGGTAACCCCAAAATCAATTTAATATGAACGTCAGCCAAACAACGTTTATTTTGGTACCGCCGGGTGAGTAGTTCCAAAGCGGTAGGGTAGGCTGAGTCAGTCAACGACAGATGCTGTACCGAGGCTCGGGCCTCACCTTCTAGGACAGACTGTGTAACTCTACCTATGTTTACAAATAAAGTTCTGATTCTGATTCTGACAACAAATAGGCCAACTTTTAGGCGGGTCTGAGGTCCGAGCGTGCATCAACCAGACTTTCAAACAGGTTTTGGAAACCTAACCAATGGTCCAAGCGACCGTCAAAGTGTGGCAGTTCCAAAGTAGGCAGTCTACTCAATAGTCCGGGACCTGAAACAACCGAGGTTTCCGGCTTGACCTGGACTGGTGTCTGGCTCTGCAATATTTCCCGAGCACGTTGACCAATAACATCCCCCAGATCCAAGATCTGGTCGTAGTCAGCAAGGACCTTATCACGTGCTGCCTGGCCCAGCACTTCCAGATCCACTTCACAAATGTACTCGTTGTAGCGGGTGAGCAGAGCATCAACGTTGCCGAGTCTCACGTTCAACTGCTCGAACCGAGCAAGAGTGATCCCTTCTAGATCCTGGCGCTAAGCAGTCGCTGCCGCTAAAGTGAACCACCGTAGCTGTGTGGTCAATCTACTGATTGCCTCTCTCACCGCTTTGTATGCCGTTGCACAAACAATACAATTCGAATAAACCAAGCAAAAAGAAAATTAAGTAATCAAATAACAAAGTTCAATCAATCAATTACAAAATAACTACAAGCAAACAATCAAACTGTTAGTCAGCAACTCAAGAAATAACAAAATATTGGTTTCAAATCAATTCAACAACAAACTTTTATTTTAATTCAAAACCAATGTCAACGTTCAAAAAATTCTACTTCAAATTCAATTGAAATATTCAAATTTTAATTTCACAAACCACTATATCAATGGTACAACAATATTTTAATGTCTTCCTGACATTCAACACAACAGAGGTCAAATACAAACTCTGTTAGCATATGCAACCCGGTTGACCCCGGCAACATGAGTTACTCGACTCAACAAATTTAAACAAATTATTTCAAATAAACAAGCAATCATAGTTAACAAATTAATACAATTATACAATTAATTACAGTTAACAAACATTTACAGCGAATTACTACTTCCCTTATAGAGACTGCCAAGTAATTAGCCTACTGTAAATTACCAATTTGTTGGTTATATGTCCTATAACCACGCTCTGCTACCAAAAATATTTCAAAACTGTATCATTAATAATCACAAAGTTATAAGCTTGATAATTTACCTGGTTGTCCACGCAAAAACATATGCAGTTCACCATAAACAGCTAGTGTACGTACCATCTCCGTGTAATGGACGTTTGAGTACGAAAAAGACATGATAATTTTAAAATCGAAACAAAACACTAAGGCCCGCGGTGGGCGCGCGCGCGCTCGCGATACGTGCTCATCAATCGGTGGCATTCGGACGACTGAGGGAGCCGAGGGAGGGAGTTGTTACCCGTCGTCGCCGTCTCGCTGTGCGCCCACGCGCGCTATGAACTGCCGTGACCCGCACAGATGATTGTGGATACGTATTGTCGTTCGGTGTCCTACTTGGAAGCGTAATTAAATATTTTTGGTACAAAATATAACATGGTGTAAAAATTATTGGAATCGATTCAGTTACTGATTCTGAACAAACTATATTCAGGTTTCGCATATACTAAAAATAATCTTGTATACACATAAATTTAAAAAAAACCCTTATGAACTTAACTAAAAGTACCAGATAGTTAATATTTTTTCTCGATTTTAGAATTATCAAAATGAATGAAAAAAGTCTTTCAACTTCACGCGGTGAACAGTCGTTTTATATTGATGTCACACAAAGAGGACGTGAACTTTTGCGAAGAGCTGGCTATGAATATATTCTTAAAAAAATAAACAAAGATGGCTCAAAACTCTGGTGATGTGCAAGAAAAAGTGTTTGCAACGTGACGATAAAAATCAGAGTTGATGCGATGACTATTTTGAATGAAACTGCTCATTGTCATGAACCTATTGATTTCGCGAAGGATAAAGTAAACCGTTAAATGCAAAAATGTGTAGAAAATGTTCAAAAGGATCTAAAATTTAAGGATTTTAAATATCCCTGTTGCGCAAGTGTTTGAAAATAATACGGAAGTTTGATGTACATTCGTTTGACTGTACATTATTTGATTTCAGTTATGATTTAAGAGTGGTCCCAGTCGCCGGAAGAAAATTATTTAATTTTTATGGATCCAGTGACTGGGACCGCGGTCCTAGTTAATTGCGGTCCCAGTCGCCGGAAACCTCCATCCAACAGATTCCTGCAGCCATCACAAGGTCATCGGTCCAGTTTGTGAGTGGCCTTCCAACACTGCGTCTTTTGGTACGCGGTCGCCACTCCAGAACCTTCCGGCCCCATCGGTCGTCTGTTCTGCGAGCACTGTCCCTGCCCACTCCACTTAAGTTTGGCAAATCCTCGGGCTATGTCCATTACCTTCTTTAATATTTCATTACGGTTCTCCTACAGATCTCTTCATTTCTGTCTCTCTATTCGAGCACGTAGAAAAATTCAGAGCATAGCCCTCTCCATTGCCCTTTGGGTGCAAGCCTTCTAATAAGGCCCATTGTGAGCAACCATGTTTCATCAACAACAGAACTGGTAAAATATGGTAGTGTTGAAACACTGTGCTAAACCCACTGCCTAACGAAAAGGCTCTTTCTTCAAAAGGTCATTCCAGACATGGCCCTGCATTGTTAAACTCACATAAAATTCTAATTTTAAAAGAGACTCTGGCATCCGACTTTGTATCGGCATTTCTTCTCAGGGAATAGTCAAGTAATAAATGCCGACACCATCTAGTTTTTAAAATATTAACCAACAAAATATCGATCTGTAAAAGTGTCTTAGAAAATCTACTTACATAAATAAACATTTTATTTGATTTGGATACACGCGTGATGTTATATATGTTCCTATGCGATATGCATAGGAACATATATAACATCACGCTAACAGAGATACCTCTATAAAACAAAATTAAAAAATCGCGGCACGGCGGACAGAGCTCCGGTGTCATCTCATGGCGACATGGCGGGTACGATTGTCGCAACCCAGTGCTGAGCACGCCACAATTGCGGCGGTAAGTCCCCTCTTTGAGGAGTGGATAGAGAGGCGTCATGGCATCCTCACCTTCCGCCTGACGCAGGTTCTCACCGGGCATGGGTGCATCGGTGGGTTCCTGTTCAGGATAAAGTGGGAGGATACGTCCGGGTGTTTCCATTGCGAGCATCGTCTGGAGGACACGGTGGAGCATACGATGGAGGTGTGCCCTGCCTGGGCGGAGCACCGCCGTGTCCTCGTGGAGGCGATCGGTGGCGGCGACCTCTCGCGTCCAGCCCTGGTGCGAGCCATGGTACGGAGCGAAAGGGAATGGGAAGCCGTCACCTCCTTCTGAGAAGCAGTAATGCTCGCGAAGGAGGAGGCGGGGCGCGTGAGGGAGTGGCAGTCTCTGCACCCTCACGTCCCTAGCCGCCGCAGGAGGAGATGCCCCAGGCGTCGGGAGTCCATAGCGGACTCCCGGCCACCGTAGGCGCGAGCTTGCGGGTGGCGAGCAATGGGTAGCTCGCCGCCCTGTAATGACCAGACTCGGGTCGACGGCGCGTAGTGTTCCACGCGCGCCTCAAAGAGATGTCAGCAGCAGTGTAGGGGTCTACTAGGACCAATGCCTGCCGGGGTCGCGTGATTGTTCGAAAGAGATACCGTGACCCTGGCACATGGGCAACTGATGGAACACGGGTGGGTTTTAGTCAGTAAAAGTCTGACACGCCCTCCCGCTCCGCCCAGAGCGGGAGAAGTCATTTGATGATTTCCCATCCTGAAAAAAAAAATTAAAAAAAAAAAACCGGCCAAGTGCGAGTCGGACTCGCGAACCGAGGGTTCCGTACAAACCTGTAGGTATTCTCGGCTTAAAAATAAATGTTTTTTTTTTTAATTTTAATATTTCAGTTAATTGAATGTAAGGTAAATTGCGGTTTACGATTTATGACGTTTTAAAAAAAAACTACTCACTCGATCTCGCAAACCAATTTTCGGTGGTAGTTTACATGGTAATGTACATCATATATTTTTTTTAGTTTTATCATTCTCTTATTTTAGAAGTTACGGGGGGGGGACACACATTTTACCACTTTGGAAGTGTCTCTCGCGCAAACTATTCAGTTTAGAAAAAAATGATATTAGAAACCTCATTACCATTTTTGAAGACCTATTCATATATACCCCACACGTATGGATTTGATGAAAAAAAAACATTTTTGAGTTTCAGTTCTATGTATGGGGAACCCCAAAATTTTTTTTTTTTTTTCTATTTTAGTGTGAAAATCTTAATGCGGTTCACAGAATACATCTACTTACCAAGTTTCAACAGCATAGCTCTTATAGTTTCGGAATAAAATGGCTGTGACATACGGACGGACAGACAGACAGACAGACAGACAGACAGACATGACGAATCTATAAGGGTTCCGTTTTTTGCCATTTGGCAACGGAACCCTAAAAAGACTTATATGTTTTACACATGGACCCCATTGTCCGAATAAACCAAATTAAAGTGGGACCATTCGGGAAGCACCAGCTTTCAAATAAAAAACAGTCATCAAAATCGGTTCTCCCAGTTAAAAGTTATGAGGGAAAAAAGGAGGAAGTTATCAATTCGACTGTATTTTTTATTTATGTTTTAACAAACATAAATAAAATATACAGTCGAATTGATAACCTCCTCCTTTTTTGAAGTCGGTTAAAAACAAAACCCCTTTGAATCAGGAAACGTCGTAAAACATCGTTCCTGTCCGATACGAGTGATGCGCCTTGTTTCTGAGATATGGCGTATTTTTATTGACAAGATAAACGGCTACGCGGACTAGTAGTTGATACATCTTGGATATAAATAAGGTTTTATATAGGGATATGAATGGACCTATAAGTTATATTGTGCTTGTGTAGCAGAGGAAGTTTGAACTTATAATATTGGGATTGACAAGTTTTTGGAATTGTTCTTTTATGTAGGTAGTTTCTATTTATTTGTTTTGTCCAATTTTGTATATTTAAAATCACGAACATACATCTACATATATCTGTAGTTAAGTGCATTCATCACTGGGATTGACTATTGAAAATTGAATAGACTTCTGCGCTACAGATCGTGGGTTTGCTTCTCACACGGAGCATATATTTCGTCTCATTTTTAGTTGTAGTGTCAGGATAGCTAATTAATAAGCAAACTAACTACCAACTTAAATTGTCAGTATATTCAAGTCACATCTGTTTCTCTCCGACAGTTGTATAAAATGGCTGTAACAATTAATTTCCCTGCATGTACACACGGCTACATACAAAGCCATTCAATACCAGTATAAACTGATCTCACATTGTATGAATTTCCGTATAATGAGAGGTTAAACAGGTTGTAAATGTATAGCTTGATGTGTAGTCATGCGTGCTACATAGTATCGGTAAACACAAATACACCATAAGTATTAAGTACCTTAGTATCGCAACAAAATTAATGTACAGCCTGCAATTTTTGGGCCTTAATCGAAATCTGTATAATAGCCGGGAATAATTTAATTAATATAAATTCATTGAATTGACGCATTGAAACGTACATTATTTGTAGACAGTAATAACATCTAGGTACATCATAATAACGTCCACATCTACCTACATTTGCAGTGTAACGTATAAAACATGGCAGTAGGTCTGCCTTCGCCGATGCCGCGACAAATGGGCCGTTAAGATAAAACCGCGCACACATCACGGGGACATCGCATGAATCTGCCTAAACACACAGGCATCGTTAACTACGACGTTAAGGCTAGGGCACAACGGAGATGTCAACTTTTAAAACACAAAAAAAAACAAGGAATATCATTTTCATTAAAACAAACAATAGGCAATAAATATCTCGAAGAAATGTAAGAGACAATTCCAGTGTTTTTAACAAATTGCGCATGCTAATCTTCGTCTCAATCTGTAATACATTCATTTATTCATTCATTCATTCATTCATTCACCAACATTTTTTGACAGTATCTGTCACTGAGACTTGAATTTGTACGTTTTTAAGTAAAAGAAATGGCCTTCGGGACTTCGTTAAGAACTCTAACAAACATCGAAAACAACAGAACAAATACAGAACTCGTGTACAATCACGAGAGCTTGCACAAGTGATACTATCTCGGGATTGAGAACCAATATCTGCACATTGCAATTGATTCTCAATTCAATTTCTAGCCCTCACGCAATACCTTCTGTAACAGTATCGAACCTTCAGAAAATAAACTGATTTTACTAAAAGCATTTCACTGGAAATGGGAATAAATCATCTGTTTCTCGGACTAGACGCCTAAATTGAAGTATTTCATCTAACTCAGAGAAATTTTTTTTCACGGTTAAAGGAAAATATTGTTAAATTCAAATTTCAAATTCATGGACAAACAAGATAAATGGACCATCAACCTGCTAAGAAGCCGGCTACCTTAAAACTAGAAAATCGAAGACATGTGACATCAACCAACCTGCACTGAGCCCGTATGGTGGAATATGGCCCACTCCCTCTCACCGAGCAGAGGCCTGTGTCCCAGCAGTATAGGCTGACTGTGCTACGGTATGATAAAAATAAATAAAATGGAGCGATGGCTGTTGGAGTATTTATATGCACCCATTTTATAGTTATGACTGGCTGGTTAGAATATGTAAGTTGTTCTCATCTCATCTTATGTCAAATGCACTGGTAACACGTCATTCAAGACGAGGATACGTTCGTTAGTTTATTTTTGAAAATGTTTCTTTTCATTATAAAAATACATTTCCTGTTCTCGACGTAAAAGTATTCAAAGAAAAAGTTTTCTTTTGATACAATTAACAAGAAATTGATCTAATGATTCGATAACGATATTGAGTAAAAGTTTTTATTCCGTTTATTTCAAACAACAAAAACATAGAAGCGATCAGTTTCTTTGTTTTAAATAATGTAATGATTTATTATTTTAAGAATAGAAACTTTTCGTTTTTGTTATTTATAATTGCAAGTAGACATCGCTTTGCAAATATCATTCATTATTATTTTACTCATTTCTTTTTATGCACAAGTCAAAAAAGTACCTACTGAACAAAGGCGGTTAGTTTTTTTTCAACTCTACCGTAATGCTCTAAGAGACAACATATGACAGGTGCAACTTATGGGATAGATAGTTCAAAAATAGGAATACAATACTAGCTTCCCTAACAGATGAAGTCCTGTCCCAAACAGCGCCACCTGCCGGGTCCAATCGTAAATCGAAACCATGGAGGCACTCACATAAACACACGCAAAAAATTTCGTTAAAAGAAGTCCAGCCATTTAGGAGGAGTTCAGTGACATAAACACGTAAAAATAAAGGCTCGTACAGACAGGCGTGACTTGTCGCGCGACGGGTCACGAAGGCGGTTCTGCGTTCTGATAATACTCGACGATGAATAAATAGACTCAGGAACGCTTTGTAATTGCCGAAGATTTAAACATAGTATGAAGTAGCAGCAGAAGTTATTCTTATGTAATACTTAAGTATTCCCATGGGTTGGATGAATGTTAGATGACACGGCTATTATGTTTGATTACGCGGTTATTATAGATTCTTCTATTAAAACTTGTTTGTTTTAAAACATTTGAATGCGACCCACCCAATGCGGCACTTGACACTATGTCCAGCGTGTCCTGTTGTTTGCACGCTACAGGAGTTGATGTCCGTTGCTGAAAATGTCGTAGCCAAAATCTGGGCTAACTCTATTTAGAATGCTATCGACACGCTAAGAAGAAAAAGAATACCACCCTATATCAAAACATGTTAGATCATTATCCTATAACTGAACCATGTTATTAGCAATAGAATATCTTGACATTTCCTTATACTTATAACATACATAACGTCACGCCTTGTTTCCCCAAAGGGTTAGGCAGAGGTGTACCTATAGTACACTCTTTCGCCTGTTATGTTTAATTCCCATGTAATAGGGGGCGAGCCTATTGCCATCAACCGAGCACAAATCCAGACTCCGGGCTTCTACTGAAAAATTTCACCTGGAAAAGTCCAATACATAACACTTTGCCAGACCTGGGAATCATGGTAAGCAGTAGCATTTGCGGTGATGGAAAAAACCCAATAACACTTTGCCTGACCTGGGAATCGAAACCTCATGCTCAGCAGTAGCGCTTGCTACCATTAGACCAACGAGGCAGTCGGGCCTTATATTTATATTTTCGAAGTAGCTATGTTAAAGCAAAATCCAAGTCGTTTTGAACGTCAAGCTGATGTATTCTCAAGAAGTAGGCGTGACAATAGTAACTTATGTCAATTAACGTGTCAAACTATATGTGTGCAGACATGTCTACTGTATGGCACCAGTTATTATTTGTAACATCAAGTGGTTGGTAAAACCTGACAACAGTGCTGTTTAAAAGGAAACTACTTAAAATATTAATTTATAAAACATACTACAATGTGACTGACTTTTATCTGAGAAAAAATTGGCTGAATTGATGTATTTGGCTTTTGTTTAAACTTAAATGAACGGTGAATGGTGAAATATAGCTTAACTTTCTCATCATAACACCTATTATGGATTATAGAGTTTATTGCAAAATAAATGACTATTCTATTCAAATAAAAATATTCTATTTCAAATTCTACTGAGAATTTCCTATAACGATACCAACCTGGGAATGAATCTATTCTAGATTCCTCACTTGACTACTAATTTGATAACTTCTGTGCCAAGGGGACAATCCTTGAATTACCTTTTTTATTTTTTCTTATTTTCATTTCACTGGGAGCTGAATAGAACGCTGAACACTCAAAGAACGCTGCTTGTTTTTGTCATAAATTTCAACCAATAAATTTTATTAAAAATACTGAATGCTTATTTCTTCCCCTTTTAAAAGACTTTCAAAAAGGAAAATTCCTTACTTCACTGCACTAAATACACGAAGCAACCCTATAAAAAGTGCCATTTAAGCCCGTAACTCACGGGACCAATAAAAAGCAAGCCGTTTCCGCCGGTGTGCACTGTGCTCTAGGACAAATTCATTCTTTCTCATAAATATCATCTTATGTCCGTGATACGTCCCGAACAATTCGTTTTTACAAGACAAATGACGCTCTCTAGTACCAAAGATATCGGTACTCGGTACTAGAGATGTCTCTTGTCGATATGTCGATATTTGTGGCAACTAATGTGTATACAGAGTATAATGTGAAGTAAGGGTTGAATAAATTTATTGGTTCTGGTAATGTGTTTTTTTATATAAATGGCCACTTTTTGTGTTTAGTATTAAATCATCGTGGGTTGGCGATCGCAGTATGGTGGTAAAATGCATAGAAAACGCTGCTTCTCAGTCTCTAGTAAGTTCCTTAGTCGCGTTCTACGACACCCACGGTAATAATAACGAAGAAATGGGATGGTGCTATTCTTTACGCCCGACAACACACATAACAATAGTAAAAGTATATCTAAACTTTTACAAGATACCAAACACAAATCGGTGTTGCAGAACTATTAGTTTGTTTAAGGTTTGAAATAAATTTACATTTAATTCATGAAAGTTCATCCATTTAGGTACATTTTCATTCTTTTACATCGTTAAGAAACATGGAAGAGTTAAAAAAGAAACAAATTCTCAAGCCCTCACTCCAGAAATGAATATCTTTCATAAGTCGTATGTTTGTGTTTGGCTCTACAACTCATCAACTGCCATCAAACATATTGACATGGAGACGATATTAACGGGAATACTCTTATATGACTAACGTCTGGTGCACACTCGAGATTTCTGTTAAAAGAGGTCAAAGGCTTTTTTTTAATACACGTATTCAAGGCTGAATTATTCCGTAAAACCCTTCATGTAAAGATTCGCTTTTATTTAAGCAATAAAACAATGGATATTGCATTTACCTAGTTATAAAATAAACAAATTTTCCTAATACCTAACGAATAACGTTGACCGCTTTGTTGGTCCAGTGATCGCAAGTGATACTGCTGCGCATGAGGTCCTGAGTTCGACTCTTGGGTCGTGTAAAGTGTTAAAGGAATTTTCCGAATGGCATTTCAGCCCGGACTCTGGATCAGATGGCAATAGGCTTAATCATATTGAATGAGACTTGAACATAACTGGCGAAATGTGTGTGCACTTAAGATATCACTGCCTAGTCTTTCGAAGAATACATCATCATCATCATCATCAGCCGGAATACGTCCACTGCTGGACATAGTCCTTCTCAATTTGGGGCGCTATCCCATAATCGCCACGCATGCCAACATGCGGGTTAAGATCGCACTATGGTGGTAAAATGCAAAAGAACGCTACTGCCCATTGTCGAGCAAGTCCCTAAGTCGCCTCATATGACATAAACAAAACAAAACATACATAATATTATTAATAGGTATTAAATCGGCACATACAACGGAACAAAAACTAATCTAATTTGATTTACAGAACCCTCATTTAATACATATTCCAAATCGATTATACGGTAATGATCATGTACGTTACGTCAACCGCTCTTCTGTTCACTTTGATGAACGAAAAACGACTTTATTCCAACGATGTAAAGACGGTGTTAAAGTCAAAGCTAGCATAATATATAAAATGTCCCGACATCAGTCGTTGGGTAGTTGGCCACCAGACACAACACCCGTCTAGTCCGAGACTTGGTTTTATGGTAACTGAGGAAACTTAATTGCTACTTTCAGAATGTACCGAAGACAGACATTGCAAGGGAAAGAGACTCTCAGGGAGGGAGTTAATACTGCAGCTGCCACAGAGACAACTCCTATCAACCTACGGGCCAGTGCGAATGTATCAACTATATAGGTTGAGATACACGAATAAATGGAGTGCAACGCGTCGTGGATTGCGTTCTCAACTATTATATTGTGCATGTAAAAATATTTTTTTAAACAAACAGTGTTATATATTTTATACATACCTAAATACTTCCTCAACCAATGATGACAAACCCTTATCTAACTATGCTAACTGAATGAAGAATCTCCTTAGTTTGAGAAGACCTAGAACATTCCAAAATTATTCCAATTTTAAACGTCCAAACGTCACAGCTCATCCGAAACCACCCGAAGGACCCCGACATCTCCCGACGTGTCCCATCGACGCCCGACTGCACACGAAACTGACTGAATTTAATCCTCTACCATGTGAATTATTCAATGTGTCTGATACATATTCAAGAGTATTCCAAGAGGCTCTTTTTGCATTCTCATATAAATCTTAGCATTGGAATAAATTAAAACAGGTGTCATGTGTCGCCGTTGAGACAAAACGAGGGGAATATACATAAAACACTGAGTCGAGTTACAGAGAAAGCGCGTGAAATGAAGAACATGGAGGTTTTATTTGTATTATTTAGAAGTTAAAGAGGTGTGCGTGTTTAGTGGATGATAAGAAGGGGATAGGGAATAAAAACAGGACGATAAGAAGAGTCGATCACGGTGTTTTAAATTCAAGGTTGATTTTTAAATTGCCATACAATGTAATAGATATGAAAATAAATGAAGAACAGGACGAGTAGCTTGATACCTAACTTTATAAGTAGGTTTATAATTTATTTAAATATTACCTTTTGATAGTGGCTTCGCCCGTATATTACACATGTAACTCATCCTCTTGAATCAATTTGTATATTGATGAAAACTGCATTAAGGCTCACCTTCACCTTCCGCCTGACGCAGGTTCTCACCGGGCATGGATGCTTCGGTGGGTTCCTGTTCAGGATAAAGCGGAAGGATACGACCGGGTGTTTCCATTGCGAGGATCGTCTGGAGGACACGGTGGAGCATACGGTGGAAGTGTGCCCTGCCTGGGCGGAGCACCGCCGTGTCCTCGTGGAGGCGATCGGCGGCGGCGACCTCTCGCGCCCGGCCCTGGTGCGAGCCATGGTACGGAGCGAGAGGGAATGGGAAGCCGTCACCTCCTTCTGCGAAGCAGTAATGCTCGCGAAGGAGGAGGCGGGGCGCGTGAGGGAGTGGCAGTCTCTGCGCCCTCACGTCCCTAGCCGCCGCAGGAGGAGACGCCCCGGGCGTCGGGAGTCCATAGCGGACTCCCGGCCACCGTAGGCGCGAGCTTGCGGGTGGCGAGCAATGGGTAGCTCGCCGCCCGGTAAGGACCAAGCTCGGGTCGACGGCGCGTAGTGTTCCACGCGCGCCTCAAAGAGATGTCAGCAGCGCTGAAGGGGTCTTCTAGGACCGATGCCTGCCGGGGTCGCGTGATTGTTCGAAAGAGATACCGTGACCCTGGCACATGGGCAACTGAAGGAACACGGGTGGGTTTTAGTCAGTAAAAGTCTGACACGCCCTCCCGCTCCGCCCAGAGCGGGAGAAGTCATTTGATGATTTCCCATACTGAAAAAAAAAAAAAGGCTCCCACAAACAGGGGCAACACGACTCCCGTACAACAATTGCTCTTCATTTTTGTTCTACAAATGTTGCATTGCACCTGTCTGAAGAAGCCTTTAAATCCGTTACGAAATTCAAAAGATCTAAACGTACGGATGCGGGAAATCTTTGTTTTTTACGATGTAGAGATATAATGAAAAATAGACTTGAAAACATAGATCAATCAAGCGGCCTCGCCTTTTTCCAAATATGTTGGGGTCAGCTTCCAGTCTAACCAGATGCGGCTGAATACCAGTAATCTACATAGAGTGAAAGCCCCCCAAATTGGGGGAGGTCATGTCCAGCAGTGGACGTATTACGGCTGAAATGATGACATAGAGTGACTGCCTCATCATCATCATCATCATCATTTCAGCCGTAAGACGTCCACTGCTGGACTTAGGCCTCCTCCAGTTTGGGGGGCTTTGCCATAATCGCCACGCTTGGCAGGCGGGTTGGCGATCGCAGTATGGTGGTAAAATGCATAGAGAACGCTGCTGCCCATTCTCTAGTAAGTCCTTTAGTCGCCTTTTACGGCACCCACGGGAATAAATGGGGTGGTGTTATTCTTTACGTCCGGCACCACACGGCACAGTGACTGCGAGTGACTATCTGGCCTCTACATCCCAGTTTCTAGGTAATACGATACCGTAAGTAAGTGAAGACTGGCTGCCAACGTCAACTATGTAATCCAAAAGGACTTGTGACCAAGTAATAAGAGCCGCACGGGTCGGATCAGATTAAGCTACGGTTGTCGCGGTTAGTCCGTGCCCCGGAAAGTACGATAAGCTTGTGGTCCCGACTGTCATTCGTGCAACTTTCATCATTGACAATCGTTACGGGTCGTCAGAAGCTCACAAGTCGAACAAGCAATCTTACTAAGTCTTACTAAACTAAACCTTAATACACCATACCGACCCAGTAACTGGGTTGTGAATGTGAGATAGACAGTCACTCCATCTCCCCCACCTCTTTCGTCCAAACCGTTGTCCAGTGCAGACGCGTTGACCAATTACTTAAACAATCTAATAAAACTATAATTGCGAAAGTAGTTCCTAATTGTAACTTAATAGATAACATAATTGTAATTACACTCCGTCGTGTAGTACGTGGTGACACCGCGTCAGAAGCCCCCCGAACCTCGACCCGCGAGAAAGAGAGTTACTCAATAATTGCCATCCTACTCTCGCGCCGCTGAGACCGCACGGCGATCGGACACGCACTGTATATACACATGCACAGCTGAGCTTCGTTGTTGTATCCTGCGCCTGCTACGACAAGTGGGCTACCAAGGTCAAGTAAACACCGCATCGCGCGCCTAACTATCGCTCTGTACTGCAACCGTGAGTTTTTATTATAACACCCACATTACCAATCTGCTGAATAATGGAGCGCACACCACCCAAATGTCTCTCCGCCTCGGACTCCAATTTAAACAAAGCAGGGCCGGAACTTACCGCCCCTAGCCTGAATGTTACCGTGAGACCTAATTTCAAAAGGGCGTGCTTGGATGATAGCGTCGTAACTGACAAATTTGAACAATTCAAGTTGGATATTACGGAAATGTTAACTGCAATGATAACTCCACTGATAACGCGGCTGGATAGTGTGGAAAAGAGTCTAATTAATATCACACAACAAAACACTGATATTATTTCATCTAACAATGAGATTGAAAAGACACTCAGCTTTCTGAAAAATCAAGTTGTTGATTCTGAAGTTAAAATTAGCCAGCTTGAAAAGGAGATTGTCTCCACGCGGATTTGCATTGCCGATATTGAGGAAAAGTCGGAAAACTTAGAGCGTTTGATTAGGAAAACCTCAGTTGAGATCAGAGGCTTTCCGATACTAAAAAAGGAAAGTAAGGTAGACCTTCTAAAACAAACTACCAACCTCATGAACTCTATTCGCATGGAATCTGTCAACGAAATAAGGGATGTATATCGTATCCCTTACAAAGCTGGTGCTACTACTTCGACAGTCGTTGTTGAATTCTGCAATATTTTCGCGAAGGAAAAATTCCTTAAGGGTACGAAACTGTACAATTCGGAACACCGCACATGCCGACTAGATACTTCTCACTTGGGCCTGGCTGGCACAACCTCACCCCTCTATTTCTCTGAACACCTCACGAATAAATCCAGGCGGCTGCATTTTCTTGCTAGAGACTTCGCTGCTTCTGAGAAATATCGCTTTTGCTGGATCGCAAACGGCCGAATTTTTCTACGAAAAGAAGAGGGTGCTAAGTACGTGCTGGTCAAAAATGAGAATACCCTCGTACAGTTGCGTGGTACCTAGTTTTAGACATGTGGTATCTCACTTGTTTGGTTGTTTTTGTCTTTGTTTTTACCTTTTTAATGTAGCTAACCCTATCTATTGTAATGTTGAAAATATTTACTATTTTAAATTATACTTTAAGGTAACTGACATAACTTTAATGTTCTACGCTATTATGCGTCATTTTATACTAATAGTATTCAGCACCCTGAAACGCGCTAAATTACACAAATACAATAAATCACAAAACTACACAAAATTACAACACTACACAAAAACACAAAATTACACTAAATCTCGCAACTACACAAAATCATTACACTACACAAAATCACAAAACTACACAAAATCTCACAACTACACAAAATTACAACATTACACAATAACACTAAACTTCGCTAAATCTCAAAGCTACACAAAATCACAACACTACAAAAAATTACAATACCACAAAAAAACACAAAACCTCAGAAACCTTGCTAACTTTTCCAACACATACTCATGTTTGAAATATAAATATGTATCATACCTTATTATTTTCGCACTTGTACGTATATTTGTCTACCAGCACAAATCAAGAGTTGATGGAACCATACATTTACCTTATTCTAAAAATGGCTAGTCAAATTAACCATGATTGACGACATTGACAGTACTGAAATTTTTATTAGCACTAAACACAACATCCCTGAACAATGTGTGAAAGACTTTGGTGACGTTAAAAACCAGCTTACCATCGTTAGCCAAAATATAAGGAGTATAACGAAAAATTTCGATAATTTCTCGATTTTCCTGACACGACTGAATTTCATACCCGATATTATTATCCTTACTGAATGCAGACTTCATGATCATACCCCTAAAGTCCAATTAAATGGCTACGATTGCCATTATTCTGAAATTTATTTAAATCAGAACGATGGATTAGCAATTTTATATAAATCGGAACTTAACATCACCATACGCGAGCCGACTCTAAAAGATGCTAACTGTTTAGTTATCGATGTTGGCAAAGAATTTACAATTTTCGCCATTTATCGATCGCCCTCTGTGTACAACATCAGTAATTTTTGCGAATCTTTAGAGACCCTCCTCAGCTCCATCAATACTTCATCCATGGCAATTATAGGGGACATGAACATTGATATTAAAATCGGTACGGAAGACAGACGAGCCGGTGAGTTTCTTGACATTATCGGATATTACGGCTTCTATCCTGGGCATCAATATCCGACACGCGAAAATTCTTGTCTTGACCATGCTCTAATAAAAACAAAAAAAACTGCAAAAATTGTCGTATGTCAGTCTTCTCTCACCGATCATGACACAGTACTAATAGGAATAAGTAAAGAATCAACTAGTCAAAAATCTATCTCCGGGCAAACTAAACATAAGCTTAAGCTGGACTACCCTAACATTCTGCACGAAATAGAAAATACAGATTGGAAACCCATTTTAAACTCTGATGACCTGAATACAGCAGTAAATATATTAACGGATAATTTACAGCACATTATAAATCGACACACAAAAAAAGAAATTTTTCGAAATTCTAACACCATTAGAAGGCCCTGGTTGACAAAAAATCTACTAAAATGTATACGTAAAAGAGACACACTTCACTTGGAAACTAAAAAAGACGAAAATAAAGAGAATTATGCTATGCAACAAAAATATAAAAACTATAGAAACCACTGTAATAATATTATAAAAAATCTCAAAAATGCCTATGATAAAAGCCTCCTAGACACTTCTAAAGGGGATAGTAAGAAAACCTGGGCAGCAATTAAATCTATATGTAACCTAAAAAATAAGAAATCTAACAGTTTATCTTTACTCAACGCTAATCCTGATCCGGAAGTCTCGCTGAATATGGCCAACACTTTTTTTGCTGATGTGGGTATGGAACTCGCTGAACAGTCCTTGACTCAACTCAAAACAACAGAGTTAGAATTAGCAAATTTAGCATTAACCCTAGACAATTCTGCCCCTTCTCCATCACAGTCCTTCTTCATGACTCCAACAGATGAAACAGAAGTTGGCTCTATCATAGCGAACCTTAAAAACGACTCCGCTCCTGGCTGGGATGGTATTCCAAATCTTGTTCTCAAAATAGCTCAACACTGCCTAGCCAGTCCCATCACATACATTTGTAATCTGAGTATGTCGTCAGGAATAGTTCCAGTACAGTTGAAAAGAGCGAATATCTGCCCGATCCTCAAAGCTGGAGATGCATCAGTCCCATCAAATTACAGGCCTATTTCACTTCTTACGACTCTGTCCAAAATTCTGGAGAAGCTGGTAAACAAGAGACTGTTAGCGTACTTAGAGAAGAACCAACTCCTATCGGCTAACCAGTACGGATTTCGCAATGGCAGATCAACGGAGGACGCAGTTTCGAAGCTGGTAGATCACGTTGTTGGTTGCCTTGACAGGGGCAAAAAATGTGTCGGCGTCTTTATTGATCTTACCAAGGCTTTTGATACCGTCTCGAGACCCATACTGGTTAAAAAGATGGAACGCTTGGGTATCAGGGGCATTGCTTTGGAATGGTTTACGTCCTATCTTTCTGAGCGTAAGCAGAAGGTTTGTCTGGGAGATTCCCAGAGTACCTCTATGAGCGTGGAATATGGAGTGCCCCAGGGTAGTGTACTTGGCCCCACCTTGTTTCTCTTGTATGTTAATGGTCTCTGCTCACTCAAGTTGGCCAACGCGCAAATATCTGCTTATGCTGATGACACAGCTTTAATTTTCCATGGCGACTCTTGGAAAGAAACCTATAGTGCCGCGGAGGCCGGAATGAAGTCGGTTACCAGTTGGCTGCGACACAATCTGCTCACTCTTAATATTACAAAAACTAAAGTAGTGAACTTCTCTGTAAGCAAAAAAACAATTGCTCCTAAAGAATTTGTACTCAAATCCCACCAATGCAGGTATAGTCTAGAAGATGGCTGCAGCTGCCCTGTCTTTGAACATGTTGAGAGTATCAAGTACCTCGGCGTTAGCATAGATAAACACCTGACATGGACGAAGCAAATACAATCAGTTGCTTCGCGCGTAAGGAAGCTTTTGTACATATTTAAAAGACTTCGTTCTATAGCTGACAAAGATACTCTCAAGATGACTTACCTGGCTTTGTGTCAGTCTGTGCTTGGTTACTGTATAGTATCTTGGGGTTACGCTGGTAAAAGTTACTTTATCACAGCTGAACGTGCACAAAGGGCCATTCTCAAGGTCTCTCATGGATTGGGAATCCGTTACCCCACTGACAGGTTATATAGTGAAACGAGAGTGCTTACTGTGCGCCAACTTTTTATTTTAACAGTCCTACTTAAATTTCATAGAATTGCAGCAGCCACAGTCGTAACGGATCAACGCACACGTAGGAAACCCAAATGGAACAGAGTTTTCTGCAAGCTTAAGTTTGGTAATAAGGCCTTCGCATGTATTGGACCCTACCTGTATGAGAAAGTTAATAACAAGCTCAACATCTTTTCCTTGACGAAGTTTGGGTGCAAAAAACAAGTTCAGGCGTGGCTGCTTGGACTTGGTTATACTGAAACGGAAAACCTGCTATCCTTCAACTGTTAAAGTATTCACCTTCACATTTACACGCTCGTCTCATTCAAACAGTCACATCATACACACACTCATCACACACACAAACTCCTCACATACGCACTCTTCACATACACAAACTCATCACATACACACTAACACTCATCACATACTCGTACATACACTCATCACATGCACTCACTCTTATGGTTACCTTTTAGTCCGTAGTTTTAGTATGTTGCTTTTTCTACTGTAATTTCATATTCTATGTATAAGTATAGTATAAGTAATGTCGAAAGAGACTGGATCCTGCGACACAGGGCATCCTAGTGCGGGATCCAGTGTCACACCTGAATATTGTAAACTTTTATGAACCAATAAACTAAACTAAACTAAACTAAACTAATCTAAAATACAGGTATGCAAATGCATCTGGTTAGACTGAAAGCTGACTTCAAAATAGTTGGAAAAAGGAAAGATGAGGTGAGTGGTGGCCAGGTGGTAATTGCCGCTACTTACGCGTTGTAGGTTGTGAGTGCGATCCCAAGCAGGCAGTTAACTTTGTGAAATTATTTCATCACCACTGCTCTCAAAAACGGTAAAGGGAAACATCGTGAGGAAAGGACGACATGTGATATCTACCAACCCGCTCTGGGCCCACGTGGTGGATTATGGCCCAGTCCCTCTCTCTGGGAAGAGGCCTGTGTCCCAGCAGTGGGACCATAATTAGGCTGCTGATGATGATGAGGCAGAGGATTTGCTTGTTACTGGATTGCCTGATAATTTTACTTCTCGAACCCTATCATATTGACCGTACCAGGGATCACCAAGTAAAACTATATTTCATTGATTCCCTCTAAACCCCGTTATCAGTGTAACACTCATCCACCACTTGCATTTGTCCCGATACAAACAATGTCCTGCGACCGGCTGACTGCGCCATTGTTCGTAATCGACGTAATCTTCTCTATGAGGCCATTGATCCGCTATTATCGGCGATACTCGGCATCGGTCGGCGATCCACGTCGACGTCACTTGTAAGCCTCAAGGGATGCACCGGTGTTGTGTGTTTAGACGGAGATGGCTCTAAGGTCAACATAATTATGTTGAACTAGCTTTTGCCAGCGGCTTCACCTGTGTTTTGTACATATAAACCTTCCTCTTGAATCCACTCAACCGCATTAAAATACGATACGTAGTTAAAAAGGTTTAAGCGTACACACGCCGGAAGCGAGTTTGTTTTATTCTATGTAAACGTGACTAGTGATAACATTAAAACAGAAAGATTAAGTAAAATCGAATCGTGTGAATAGACTGACGTCAATGGATATCCATCAAGATGTTGCATCAATGAGGACACTGAAGAAGTACCTATTAAGTCTTCACCATCAGTAATGTAACTATGAAGGCTCTAAGGGATGAAATTGTTCGTACTTGAGCACAGAGGTCTGCTATACCAACATAGCACTGACCTAGAGTCACGCACTTTTTTTTTGTATTTATTCTTAAATGTCATTGCGAAACAATGTATCCTAAAAACAGCATAGTGCAGTACTAGATGTAGGAGACACTTCCTCATGGGCACCCCTGAAAGAAAAAAATAATTGTTTAGTTTGTAGTCTCAAAATGTAAACAGCAGTAACACGTACGCTATCAAATATCCGCCAGATTGACTGCACCTCCACCAGAGCATTTGATTCACTGAGGCCATGTTTAACGACTGATGACCGACATTCGGCTCACAATAGAGATGTCCGAACAGCATCGATGTCGAGACACCTCATGCTCTAAATGACCAGCAGACCCAGCAGTGACATCTATCGTTTAATTGTCTGCGATTTGTCGGCGTTTTGGCGCCTGTTTGTCGGCGTTGACGGCGGTGATCAGTGATCGCTCCATTGTATGTAGATGCTCGTGTCAGTAATTGTGTAAGTGCTCCATTTCGGTGCCGAATGGATCAGTGTAGTTTAGATAGAGATGGGAATCGAAACGCTATTGTTACGAGATTTTACGTTAAGAATACTGATAAAGGGAATTGAAATGTGAATGTTTTTTTTTACGGACAAAACAGAATCACATATCCCTAAATAGTATTCTGCGATAAAAAGTGAAAAATATTCACCTTACATTAATATTTTTGAAATGCCAATTCAAATTAAAAAGTTAATATTTTTTAAACTGTCAACAAAAAAATAAATAAAACAAAACACAGTACGACTGAATTTCTTAACAACCTACTCTTTACAATCCTGCATTTATATTCCTACCATTCCAATCAATCATACTACACCGTTCAGCTGTTTTTGCGTGATTGAGAAACAAACGGCCAAACACCTAAACATACAAACTTTCACATTTATAATATTAAGCAAAATAATAGAATTTATAATAAAAGTAAGATAAACCCTAAAACCAACCAACCATAAACCCTTAAGTGGCAGTGGGCAGGGCGCATTGCTCGAAGAACAGATGGCCGACGGGGTCGGAAGGTTCTGGAGTGGCGACCGCGTACTGGAAGACGGCGTGTTGAAAGGCCTGATGACAAGATGGACCAATGACCCGGTGTAGGCCGCAGGAATACGCTGGATGCGAGAAGCACAGAACAGGTCGAAGTGGCGGTGCTTGGGGGAGGCCTATGTCCAGCAGTGGACGTCTTTCGGCTGTAATGATAATGATGATGAAATCCTAAAACATTGATTGTACAGCATGCACCTCACTCGTCAGCCGCCTAGCCGTTAAACACAACTATGTTGGTGTCGGCTTCCAGTTCATTTATTCTACTCCGGAGGTGCTAGTTTAACTATTGTAACTTCAACTTATATGCTATATGCATCAATGTATGTATATGGATCATTTTGCATCGTTGAATATGTAAACGGGCACGCCCTTTATGCCTGGAGGCTTTATTTAGTTTTTAAGTTTTGTTTACGTTTTTGTTTTATTATTTCAGCTTGACTTTAGTTTTCAATTTTTTTGTTGGTATATTGGCGTGTGCTAGCTGACATATGGCGAATAATGTATGTTTTGTTTTATAATATTCATTGCTTACACAATATTGTATAGAATCAAGTTCTTCTAACTTAACAGACAGCTGTGCTGCTGGGGAGTTTGTTCCGCCACTTCTTCTTCCCAGCTACAGCACTAGGAAGTGTCGAAGGGTGGGCGTTTTGGGGGGACTGTCTTTTGTAACTTTGACGTTCAAAAAGTGCTGACTCTCAGCCTAGTTTGAATAAATGACTTTTGATTTTGATTTTGATTTTGATCCGGACGCATCTGAATACCAGTAGATGACAAGGAGCAACTGCTTCTCTGACCTCCACAACCAAGTTACTGGGTAACACGACACCCCTTGGTAGGGTACATCACTAGCTTTCAAAAATAATCAGGCAGGCAGCACTCGGATCAGTTCCAGAGAGGTCAATATTACTGTTCAGTGGTGTACGGTCGGCGGCGCAGGGCGCGCGCTACATTGCTCGCTTTTCACTCAATTGGTGCGCACACTGCGTGGGGAGGTGTACACGTGACGTCACACACTCATGTGTGCCACAGAACATCGGTGCAAGTGATGAAAGGATAGCGACTTTGTGTACTAGAAGTAACCTTACTAATCCAACTAATATTATAAATGTAAAAGTTTGTGAGTATGGCTGTTTGTTACTCTTTCACGCAAAAACTACTGAACGGATTTTTATGCAATTTGGCACATAGATAGTTTATAACCTGGATTAACACATAGAATAGGTACTAATCCACTCGGTAGTACGTTCTTGTGGGGTAGTTAAAGATCTTCACGCGGCCGAAGCCGCTGGCACAAGCTAGTAGCCCTACAATTATACCAAAATAGGGTGGGCAGAGATGAATGTTTTAACACATTCACACGGGCCCACACCAATATTTCAACAGTTACCCTATACAATTCGGCGTACGGCGGTATGTATGTATACGGGTGAACCTACTCTCATTTCATTTTTTATTCCTACAACTAACACCTATTTTTTAGTTTACTAACACCAAACACAACATCACACCTTGCTTCCCCGAAAGGTATGGGTAGACCTGTACCTATATCACACCCACATGTCTTCAGCTATGTTTAAGTCCCATGTAATAAGGAGCGAGCCTATTGCCATCAACCGGGCACAAATCCAGACTCCGGACTACGTCTGAGAAATTCCAAAAAAAAACAATTTTTTGATCTGAGAGACCTAGGACCTCTTTTTCAACGATAGCGCTTGAGACCACCAGACCGACAAAACATTCTGCCTAAATGTACATGTACTATTGCCTATCTACCCCTTTGGGGCATACGGGAGTAATGTTACGCCTATGATCTCTCTCGCCAACAGTGTGACGTGCGACTTTTTTTTTTTTTTTTTTTTTTTTTTTTTTTTTTTGTGGGGCATCTCGTAGTTAATCCTGAAAAGATTGTTACTACTTAAACGGATTGGGGCCCGGCGAGTTCTAAAAAGTTACCTTTTTAGGCCTCCAGCCGGGGCTGTGACGTGCGACGTCAAATAACGCAACACACGTCAATACGTCACCCTGGTGTTGACGCGTGATACGCGACTGACATTGTAACGGTAACTCTCTTGTACAGACGCTACCACATCAAGTTAATACAATCTGTCAAAATTCTTTAATAGATTTTCTACTTTATCGCTAAAGTATTAGGTTCAAGGATGTTTGAGAGAATCTGACAGTTTTGGGTACCTTGATGTGCTGGCGTGTGAAAATACTAGATCACGCACAAACTAACATATGGAGTGCAAATAATGTTATATTATACCAACAGCTATGCTTTGGTTCTATATGGTGCCGGACGTAAAGAATAGCACCATCACATTTCTCCCGTGGGTGTCGTAAAAGGCGACTGCTAGAGAATGGGAAGCAGCTTTCTCTATGCATTTTACTATCATACTGCGATCACCAACCCGCCTGCCAAACATGGCGGTTATGGCAAACGCTCCGCATATTGGGAGAGGCCTATGTGCAGCAGTGAACGTCCTTCGGCGGAATTTTGTAAGACTAAGTCTGTTTTAAATAACCTTTTCATCCCCCCATCTCGGAAAGAGTATTTTTGCCCTTCGATATCTGAGTGCAAAAGCCGTTTTTATCCGCTAGGGGATAAAGTAAATTGAATTTAGAACATCGTGTGCACTAAGTTTGTAAATTCAAAACATCATTAAACCTATTTACTTCTACCTCGATGGTGCCGAATTTATCATACAACCTTTTTGTAATTTGTTAAAAACTCAGACTCGGAACCTTATTGGTGTACTTTTTTTAATTTACTTTGCGCGCCCCATTTTCTTTTCACGTCACTAACAAAAATATTACACTCTACTTAGACAGCTGTAGCAACTTTACTTTCAATTTTTCTTAATTATACCTAAGTATTATTTGAAATAATTTAAAGATAATTCTGTAATACTTACCTATCATAATGTAGTACCTAATAAATATTAATACCTAAACTGAAATAAAAGTATCTTGTGATTGTAAATGCTTTTTTTGCATTTAGTCATTTCCTCGCTGAGGTGGGATAAAAAGTTACGTGTTGCACTCGAGTGCAAAGATTTTTCACCTCGTGCTCTTTTGATTCCCTCGCTAATGCTCAGGATTCTAATTGTTGCGCTTGCTCGGTCATCAAAATTGAGCACGCGGTTAAAAAGCAACTTTGACCTCTTGTATAACAAATAACTATTTTTCCACTTTGTGGTTATGGTGTAAGTAAGGTACCTACTTCATCACGAGTGAAGTATCACTTGCTAAGTAAATAATAATGACAGGAAGTTATAATAACATCATCAAAAAGGAAAAATTACGTATTATTGCTAACCCGGAAACCACAATTCAGAACTTAATCAGTTTATGGGAATATATGGGACCACTCTATAAACGTACTCTTTCAAACAAAAAAGAAACGGAATAGAATTTGATTAATCATTATGCGAATGACAGAGTTCTGAAGCAACAAACGTAAATAAAAAAACAAAATACTTACTTAAAATTATTTTAGAACCATTTTCCTTTTTTAACTCGGTTAAATGGATGCGAAAGGCGGAGGATAGGGTGTTGTGGTGCAACATGGGAGAGGCCTATGTCCAGCAGTGGACTGTGATAGGCTGAGTTGAAAAAAAAGTAAAGGAAAAGGGAACAGGGTTTACCTCAGCAGTGGGTGGAACAGGGCTGCCAATGATGATCCAGTAACTGGGACCTTAAGAATATGTCTATAGACAAAGTTAAAATATGGTTAGTTTAACAACAAAAATTTATTTATTAACAAGTCATAATTGGTACTTAAATTAAAACAAATTTATTTAAAGGGTGTAAACCGGAATCAAATACAAAACGTCAAATATATGTGCAGAAATGTCAATATAAGTGAGCATCGTCCTCTATTAGATGACATGTGGAAGAAGGACGGCATGTCGTACTTATCGGGAGCGAAAAAGAGACAAGACGAAGAAAAGATGGCGCCTATAACCTATCCAGTCATTTTTTATTAGCTCGGTATGTATGTTTGAATATGTTTTTCACCCCTTTAAAACGGCGGAATAATTTGTAACTGTGCACACTTATCAAGGACCGATGACAACAATTTCATAAATTTGTGCCATTATCTTGGCCAGGGTCACCAGGAGAGCAAAAAAAAACCAGTATAGTAGCTAGCCGAACTAAAAAAAATGACAATAAATAATAGTAAAAAAACTAAAAACACGCTTTTATAGAAAACCGAACTAAAAGTAGAAAATAATGGGAAAAAGCGTGGAAGCTTTTTGAGGTACTTTTTAATTGATATCAAGCACCTCACTTTTTCCATTAATTTCTTCTTTTTAGTTTGGTTTTTACTTATAATGTCATTGGCCAACCATAAATAACGGGTGCAGGATGATGTTGCCGTCATGCCACGAAGTCCGGCTCCGTGGTGTATATCCTATTCAGCTTATTGACGTCATACTCCGGTCGTAAGGTCTTGTTGAAGTCCAGCGCATGATGCCGACTGCCCGGCTGCGAGCTCTGGCGCAGGTCCTGTCTCAACAGCTCGTACAGGCGCTGCACGCGAGGGTGCGCCGCCTGCACCGCTGCCATGCGGCCCAGGACTTTTTGGATCTGAGGACGGTTGAGGAATCTTGCTGGTAATTTATTTTTATATAAGAATAAGATATGAATGAAATGAAAATAATGGTCACATTGAGTGTTTTATGCGATCAAAATCTGGAGTTCACTTTTAGTCTAACTGGATGCAGCTGGAAACCTCTATGTTACACGGAGCGACAAGTGGTCCATGTGGCGTTGGACTAAATGAATAGCACCACCCTATTTCTTCCAGTGGGTATCGTAGATGCGACTAAAGGAGCTAAAGAATGGGCAGCTGAGATCTCTATTCATTTTACCAACATACTGCGATCGCCAACCCTCTGTCCAGGAGTCAACGTCTTTCGGCTGAAATGATGATGATGATGGCATGGAGCTAGTGCCTATTTGACCTCCACAACCCAGTTACTGGGTAACACTTACCATTTGGTAAGGCTGGTTGTCAGACTTTCGGACTTCTGACAGCACGTAGCGACTGTCGAACGAAGAACCACGAACGTCAACTGGTACCAACGGCTTAACGTACAGCCCGAGGTACAGGATATAGCTTAACCTGAACGATGGATCCGTAGGTACGTCTGTTATTACTTAGCCACAACTTTCATGCGATAAAGTAATAAAATACACATTCGTATGAGACGCTTGCGTTACTAAGCAAAGTCGAAACGTGTTCTATGAATAGTGTTCATACTCACTTTGTAGAGGAGCGCTTCCTTCGGGCCGGTGTAGGTGGAGTCCCTGTCCATGATGGTGACTGACAGCCTCGCTGTACAGTGCTGTAACATAAGCGTACCGTACCGTACAACACAGAAATACGAAGACGCCTGCCATCGCAAGATTTTCGTTAAGCTTAGAGACAATTTTTCGGCACCATAATGCGAAATTCAAAATTTAAAGCAGTACACGACCCGGAAAGATTTGACTAAAGAAGAGTTTAAGTTTCTCGAAGTTTCTCTAAAATGGTTGAAATTAAAATTCTTTTTGTAATGTTTTTTATAACTTACTTTTGCCAATATCATATCAGACAACTTCAGGAATATTATATCAAACACATATTGAATGTACATGTGTTTAAAGGCTATAACGAGCCCCCTGCTGGGACACCGGCCTCCTCTTTAAGAGAAGGAGTGGGCCGTAATCCACTACGGGGGACCAGTGCTGGTTAGTACTGGTGGCCGTTGGCATATCTTAGAACCAAAAAATACGAAGATATGTGGCATCGCCGCCGGTTCCTCACGCTGTTTTCCTTCACTGTTTTGAGAGCAGTGGTGATGAAATATATTTCTATAATACCTACACAAAGTAAATTGCCTAGCTGGATTTGAAAGCAAGACCTACAACATATCTCTACACCGCAAATAATACACAGCTAGGAGAAGATCTATAGGAACCAGTTAGGATCTGACAGGATCTAAATTGGTTCCTACTGATCATCTCAAAACCAAAAATAAATACTCACCGAAATAAAATAAACAGCCAGAAGACAAAATCCTGCTATCCTCAGCATGTTGGCAGTGCACTTTGATTCACTGAATGACACCGACCACTTTTGCCGAATATTATATACTGCAAGGATGGACTGTGACATAATGCACAATAGAAATACATGTCTTTGATTCAATTTAATACAGTATTGTGATAATTACTTTTGATAGAAACTATAGAAATTGTATGGATGAGGTAATAATGCAGAGACGCATTGGAAATGACATCATTGAGTTAGTCTTGTGTCTACCACCACCGTCGCTTGCTGTGTTCGTCCGTATACAAGAGTAGTTCAGACGGCCTTGTCAAGTGGTAATCACCACTTCGTCCGGAAGATTTGTCCTTGAGTAACTTTCAGGTTTCTGCCTACACGTAACAACTGTCCAAGACTCGTGCGGCAGTTATTATTTAGTTAGCAGCCCCTCGCCAACTCATCCGGTCCATCACATACACTGTGAGCCTGCTTATCCCTATAATGTTCTTAATGCTGGAACAGAACCCTGCTAGAGGCAATGAGCTCCAATGAGCAGTATCCACCACGCGGGCCCAGTGCGGGGCCAGGCTGTTGGCCTGATTGCTAACATAATTCTTCTATCACAAACTCCTAACAGTGCTTACAAAGAAAATTGACTGGGCTCAATGAAAGTCACCCTTATTACAGCACCCAATGGTTCCTCAATCAGTATTCAAGCTTGTTCAAAAATAAAACCTGTTTAACAATAACGGTTTGATTAGCTGAGCGCCACGAAAGGAGCAGGCGATTAGATCGAGTAAGAAGTAAAAACGAGTGTATTAACTCGTATCGAGGGGAATATCTTTCTCATTACCAGAGATACGCATCGGGTGCACGGCAATACAGAAGAGAGGCAGAAGGACCATTTCAGACATAAAATTTACATGTTATATTTACAGTTTAACATAATTATAACAATTTATTAAATTAAAAAAAACTTACACTAGCAAATTATACACTTACTTTTCGATTTTTGAACCTTACTACATGTTTAGTCCCGATCTATTTGTTTATTATCTGTGCGCCTAACGGAATGCGCGTGTAACGAAGTGACATCTAACTTGTCAATTTGACGTTGACACTTGACAGCTCTCTTGTTAATTTGCCGCTAAAATAGGTCCGTCGCCTGTTGGAACCCCGCGACGCGTTTGTTGAAATTAATCCTTACCCCGGTCGTTTTGTGGACAATCTGTCATGACCCAGTTGAGGTGAATGTAGCTAACCCCTAATTTGACGTAATAACACGGGTTTGGACATATCTTGTTGAAATGGTTTGAAGGTCAAGTCAAAGTGACGCTATTGTGAATGAGTGATTTGAAGACCGCATGCTGTGATTGTCTCCAGCCTTATTGCAAGCGGATTGTTACCAGGAGAATACTCATAACGTCACGACACGATACACATACACTCACTTACATACATAACTCCAGGTTGGCACCAGAGCAGTGTCCTTCAACCAACAGGTAAGTTCTTTTGTTGTATTGTAAGTGTTTGATTTGATTGTCTGCTCCGCGTACGGCGGACAGTTGCGCTCGCCACTTCTTGTCTATAGAGCCCCACGATTATCACACTTCCACTGCGCATTGAAATTCTATTGTACGGGGTCTAGCCTGGCAGCGTACATTTTTGGTATTCAGAGCGCGGTTATAAGACATAACCACCAAATTGGTAATTTACAGTAGGCTAATTACTTGGCAGTCTCTATAAGGGAAGTAGTAATACGCTGTAAATATTTGATAACTATAATTAATTGTTATTTGAAATAATTTGTTGAAATTGGCATTTTTGAGTATTACCATCGTTTTGAATTGGAATAAAGGTTTATTATTGTTGTACCTTTGACACAGTGGTTTGTGAACTTAACATTGGAATTGGATTTGAATTTGAATTTTGAATTGAATATGATATAGAATTTTGAACGTTGATATTGATTTTGAATTAAAATAAAAGTTTATTGTTGAATTGAATTGAAGCCAGTATTTGTTATTTCTTGAGTTGCTGATTAGTCAGTTTGGTAGTTTGATTGTTTGCTTGTAATTATTTTGTAATTGATTGTTTGAACTTTGTTACTTAATTACCTTTTGCTTGGTTTATTTTATTTGATTGTTTGTGTTGGATTTCCTTGTTATTTATTGATTGAATTTTGTTATTTGATAATTTAATTGTTTTGTTTATTTGAATGGTTTTGTTTGTGCAATGGCATACAAATGGAAATATTGCAGTGCCGGACACCTCGCACCCACAGTGCAACAAAGGCGTAAGAAGAATAAACTAACTTTACAGGAGAGCAAAAAACTGTTTGGTCTGGTAGAACTATTTAGCATTTGATCTAAATGTCTTTTTTGGTATAATGGCTCAAATTTTCGTCAAATCTTAACGAAAAAAATCAGCATTGTGTATCTTTATCTGGGCTATAAGAAACTGCAATAAAAAAAAGTGACGTAATCTTACTTACGCCTTTATCGTTCTGGGGGTGCGACCTGTCCAGGTCAAGCCGGAGACCTCGGTTGTTTCAGGTCCCGGACTATTGAGTAGATTGCCTGCTTTGGAACTGCCACACTTGACGGTCGCTGGGACCACTGGTACGGTTTCCAAAACCTGTTTGCAAGTTTGGTTGATGCACGCTCGGACCTCAGACCCGCCCAAAAGTTGGCCTATTTGTTGTCTGTCCTGGAAGGTGAGGCCCGAGCCTTGGTACAGCATCTGTCGTTGACTGACTCAGCCTACCCTACCGCTTTGGGACTACTCACCCAGCGGTACCAAATGAACGTTGTTTGGCTGATGTTCATATTGCATTGATTTTGGGGTAACCGGTCATTACTAGTTTGTCAGCATTGCGTACTGACTTGTTGAACCCGTTGGTGGTAGCGACCAACGCTTTAAAGCGATTGGACTTGCCGGTGGACCAATGGTCTTACCCTTTGGTGCATGTTGTGCTGCAACGGCTTCCGGCCGATTTGAGGGCTCCTTTCGAGCAAAAGTATGGTGGGGATAGTGTCACACATCTCCCCCCATTTGATGACCTCGTCCAATTTTTGGAGGATGAGTGTCGGTTTGTGGACAACTCTGGCGTTGCCACTGAGTCATGCCAGCCGTCTTCCCGGTCACGAGACCAGGGATGGACTAGGGCTCGCGGGCCTGTTGATGGTCACCCCGCCGCTCGTTTTGCTGGCACCCAGAGTCGTCCTGGTTGTGAGTTTTGTAGGGACACGGGGCATGGCATGGCAACTTGTGTAGCCTTTTTGAAGTTGCACGTGAGTGCCCGCCGCCGAATTGCCAATGCACGCCGCCTGTGCTTCTCTTGTTTGGGGGCTCACTTCCATCGGGACTGCCCCAACCCCCGCCCCTGTAGAATTTGTGGGGGGTCCCATTTGGACATTTTGTGCGCTAACGCGAACCACGCTGGCAGACCAGCCTCTGATGAAGGTTCGCGCACGGGGGGGTACCATGGAGTTGGTCACCGGGCTTCTGCCTCGCCGGTTCAGAACCGGGGGGAGGCCCGCAATTTTGAGCGCCGCACTCCACCCCCCGCGCAAGTTGATCGGGAGCCGCGCGACCGCCATTTGGTCTCCCCGCGTAAAGGCGATTACGCAGTTGTTGCTAGGCAGCGCTGGCCAGACCAGCACCGCCTTCCCTCCCCTCCTTTGGCGGAACGTCCCCGGTTGGAGTCACGCCCCCCGCCATTCAGGCATCCGGTGGGATATGCCCTTCCAGCGATGGCGCGTGGCTCGGGACACCGCGCGTACGAGGAATTTGAATTGCATCCTCGTCGGGAAAGACTTGGGTCTGGGTGTGGCGATCGGTCGCCGCCCAGGCATTGTTAGGACATTGGCGCCTGCCCCGCTAAGGTACCCCTCAGATCGACACGGTTTTGTTGCCAACGGCATCGGTCAGGTCTGGGGGCCCACGGGGGACTCTGTTGTGGTCCGTGCCATTTTGGACATGGGAGCCCACGGTTGCCTTTTGTCTATTGTTTTGTTGTTTGTTTGTTATTGTTTTGGGCAAAATTGTTTTCTTGAGCGCCTTTGGACTGCGGGACTTGGCTGGGACGAGCCAATTCGGGAAAACCTGTTGGAAGATTGGCTCCAATTTGTATCCGCACTCCCTGCAGTCAACGAGGTCGTGTTACCCCGCGCTATCCTCCCCCCTGGGAGCTACACTGCTACCCTTGTTTGTGATGCGTCTTCGCACGGTTATGCAGCTGTTGTTTGTCTGCGCACCGTCTGCGCAACAGGCCAGGTGAATTTGTCACTGGTCTTGGCCAAGAGCAAGGTGGCCCCCCTCCGGACGGCACTGACCATCCCTAAGTTGAATTGTCAGGGGCGGCGCGTCTTGTGCGTCTATTGAACCACGTTGCTCACACTTTGGGTGGAACTGTGGACATTCGGTTTTCTTACGCCTGGACGGACAGTCAAATTGTTTGTGTTGGTTGAAGACGTCCGTCCACTCTTTGGAGGTCTTTGTTGCGTACCGAGTGTCCCAGATTCAAAATTTTGAAACGCCTTTGATTTGGAGGCACGTGCCTGGAGATTTGAACCCAGGTGCCGTGGCCTCACGTGGGTGCATGGCACCCCGCTTGATTGCTCACCCCCTATGGTGGGGACCAGACTGGCTAACTCATCCCGAGGATGATTGGCCTCGATCGCCAGTCTTGATGTCGGGTCCTTTGCCCGGGCTCAAGGTGCTCGCTGTTGGAATAAAGGACCCTGATTTTTTGTTGAGTCGATTTAGCTCCCTCGACAAATTGTTGAATTGTTGTTTTTTTTTTGTTGTTGAATTGTTGGTGACTGATCGTCACATTATGAACTCGCATGCCGGTTGCAATGCGCTGTTGGCCATTCTGCAGCGAGAGTTTTGGATATTGTCGGGAGCCGTTATTAAGTTGAACCCCTTTTTGGACGATACGGGTCTTTTGTTGTTTGTTGTTGACGGTTGAGGCACTCTAGCCTTCCATATGAGGCCGTCACCCCCTTTTGTTGCCTAAGGAGGGTCATTTGGTTAAATTGTTGTTGTTGTTTGGTTGTTATTGTTGTTTGGTTGTTTTGTTGTTTGTTATTGTTTTGACCCGCCAGCCTGCCCCCATTGGGGGGTATTTTTGAGGCCGCGGTGAAAGCGGCACAGGGACTCTGGCGCAGATTGGCTGACCGTTCTCACCTTTAAGGAGTTAGCTTAGGTATTTTGCCGTTTTGAAGCTGTATTGAACTCGCGTCCATTGTGCCCGCTGTCTTCGGACCCGAACGACTTGGAGGCCCTAACCCCGGGCCATTTTTTGATTTGACAGCCACTTGTCGCCCTGCCGGAGCATCCTTTTGTCGATGTGAGCCAAAATTGGCTATCGCGGTTTCAGTTGGTGCAGCAGCTCGCTCAGAGTTTTGCAAACGTTGGAGCTTGGAGTATTTGCACATCCTCCAGCAGCGCGTCAGGTGGACTGATAAAACGCAACCTTGTCGAGATTGCCAAGTGATTAGCGGACGGGAAGGCCCGTCCGGGGGGGGGGGGGGTAGATGTTTAGTCCCGATCTATTTGTTTATTATCTGTGCGCCTAACGGAATGCGCGTGTAACGAAGTGACATCTAACTTGTCAATTTGACGTTGACACTTGACAGCTCTCTTGTTATTTTGCCGCTAAAAAGCCCCGTCGCCTGTTGGAACCCCCGCGACGCTTTTGTTGAAATTAATCCTTTTAAATCGATCCGTTTGTGACAATTAGTCGTGATCCAATTGTATTAATTGTAATAACCCCTATCTTGACGTAATATTACGGGTTACGTTTGTTAAAACTGAAGTTCTTGTAAAGGGATGGCGGTCCGAATTTTGCGTCCGACCCTGTTGTAAAGTAATCCCTTAATCCCTGAGAACCGGTCGTTTTGTGGACAATCTGTCATGACCCGATGGTTAAGTGTTAGTGACGCTGTTGGGAACGAGTGATTTGAAGACCGCATGCTGTGATTGCCTCCAGCTTGTTGCAGCGGATTCCAACCTGAAGAATACTCGTAACGTCACAACACAATACATATACACTCACTTACATACACAACTCCGGGTAGGAACCAGAGCAGTGTCCTTCAACCAACAGGTAAGTTCTTTTGTTGTACTGTAAGTGTTTGATTTGATTGTCTGCTCCGCGTACGGCGGATAGTTGCGCTCGCCACTTCTTGTCTCTAGAGCCCCACGATTATCACACTTCCACTGCGCATTGAAATTCTATTGTACGGGGTCTAGCCTGGCAGCGTACACTACACTTTTAAAATTGGAATTAAAGTACTCAAGATTATTTTAACATTATTTTTTTTATACAGACTTTATGGTCGATAACCTTTTTTATGGAACGGATGAAAAAAAACTTATTAAACCAAAAACACCTTTTTCATCCCACCATCTCGGAAAGAGTATTTTTAATCTTCAATATCTGAGTGGAAAAGCCGTTTTTATTCTCTAGAGGATAAAGTAAATTGAATTTAGAACATCGTGTGCACTAAGTTTGTGATAGTGCACACGATGTTCTAAAATCAATTTACTTTATCCTCTAGAGAATAAAAACGGCTTTTCCACTCAGATATTGAAGATTAAAAATACTCTTTCCGAGATGGTGGGATGAAAAGTTACGTGTTGCACTCGAGTGCAAAGATTTTTCACCTCGTGCTCTTTTGATTCCCTTGCTAACGCTCAGGATTCTAATTTTGAATCACTCGCTGCGCTCGTGATTCAATTTTAGAATCCTTCGCTTGCTCGGTCATCAAAATTGAACACGCGGTTAAAAAGCATTTTTGCACTCTTGTATAACAAATAACTATTTCAAATTGCTGTCTTAGTTTTGAGTTTTTTTTTTTTTGTTTTTTGTTTCTGTTTTTATATTCTCATGTATTTCTTGGTTGAGGAATTTTGTTTCAAAAGCCAAGTTTTCACTCCCGAAGAGACTATATTAGTGACAGTACAGAAACAAAAAGACTTGCTGAAGTATAGCTGAAGTCCTGAAGGCCAGCGAGTGGCCCCAAACTCGAGCGAGAGCATCGAGTAGTAAGACTGCGCTACGCCCTTGAACACATACAGATGATGAGGAACGGAGAATAGTTTTGCTCAATGATGAGTCTTATTTCTCACTACTCACTTCCGATGGAAGTGCACCCCCTCTAGCCAGTCTCGACCTACTGCCGTGAAGGAGCCGCTCAATTGTCTATGTTAAAGTTATTGTTTATGTTAAAGTTATTCACATTCCGCTTCTTACTACAGTGCATTCTTATTTATTGTGTCAGCCTGTGCTCTTGTTCTTACGCGCTCGGCTTCTATCCTTGTGACCTTTATAGACTACTTTTGCCCACGGCTTCGCTCGCGTTAAATTCAGTGTAACACGGTTCCTCTATCCCCTACTCAATTTGTTTTGCTCCATACAAACTTCCATCCCCCATTTTAGGGAAGTGGGGGTTAGAAAGAGACAAAAGCCTATGTCACTCTCCATCCCTTCAACTATCTCCACTTAAAAAAATTGCCGTGAAAGACGGACAAACAGACAGACACACTTTCCCATTTATAATATTAGTATGGATGCGTACCAACCTGTGCAGTCCTTTTTACTTTCTGTGCTTATATTTGCGTAACTTTGCTTTGGGACGTGTATAAAAGCTCCAATACGTAACTACTAAAGACTCATTCCATCATCGCTTGGAATCACATCTGTCAATGCATAATTACAATTATACATAATTTAAATAAAATTACAACTAAGAAGAACAACGAAGAAACACTCATAACTAGACAAGCACACTTTCAGTTTTTGCGTCACATTAACCCTAAAACCTAACCAACATATCCCTCTGACCTAGATCTTCAACCACTTGCATGCGTGTACAAACACAAATCTCATATAGAAACAGCCAGACATCGAACTGTCTGTAGGCTGTACAAATATTTGTTACGAATGAGCATTGCATCCGAGATCCATGACAGAGGAGCACTACTGTGGCAATTGGATCGTCAGTATTTGCTGTTCATAACACCTTCAGCGGTGTTTTATGGGTACCTAAATAACTATACATATACACCTACATTTTACCGAATTATGTTTAAATCTCATGTAAGCCTATTGGTATTAACCGGGCACAAATTCAGAGTCTTGGCTACTGGAAAACTAAAAACAAATTTCTCGACCTGGGGAGTCGGAATCGAACAGACCTTACGCTCAATAGTAGCTTCGGACTACTAGACTAACGCTTTAAGACGATGAGTTTTTTTTTTTCGTAATGATTTCGTTCAAGCTTCTGGCTTTTGGTAGATTATGACGAATATTTAACATTGTAAATATGTTATAATGTTGTCAACATATGTTCTCTTCAATCACTCATATTGTTACTAATTAACAATTCTAATTCATATTCTACGGTTTACCTCTGGCTTGTTACATACCCTTTCATTTTCCGGGTGGGAAATCATCAGATGACATCTCCCGCTCTGGGTGGAGTGGAAGGGCGTGTCAGAATTTTACTCTTTTGAACAAATCTCGCGACCGTGCTGGTTACTTACCCTTCTGTCCTTTCTTGTCGCGTGAACGGAACGTAGACGGTATCTACCAGCGCGCCGGTGGATCCGGCCCTAACTCTGCAAGTGGGCGGGGCGTACTATCGCGACCCGCGCGGAATCCCGCCATCAATAGTGCTGGTCATCGCGATAACATAGTGTGGAGATGTTCCGCTAGGTGGCGCTGTATTATATTATTTTGTTTATTTTTTATGAGAAAATATTGATAGATTTACAGTAAATTGGGGAATTTTAAAAAATTGCGAGAAATCACACTTTCGTTTTTCTTGAAGTTGGTAGAAACAAACTTAAATAAGTAATAAGAGCGTTTTGCCTCAACTTGGAAGCGAAGCAACCAATGGCCTTAATACATTTCTGTTATCAATGATCATACTGCTCTCACGAGATGAGGAGACAGGTCTTATAAAGAAACGCATACTTGTTTAGTAATCGAATCAGTTTGATTATCTCCTCGATATTAACGTACCTGTGAATAATCCAGTCTGCTAGCCAAGAAACCTCAATACATAGGTAATGCCACGATAGATAACGTCGAAGTAGCCGCTAACACCGTTGTTAACGAGTGTACCGCTGTAATTAGCTACTGATACTCATCAGACTCGCTATCGGTACTGACGAGCACAGCCGCGGTGCATTGTTTAGGTATCGGTATAGATGCAAATCGGGTTTCAAACGTTTTAAACCATTCGGTTTTAAACCGTTGTTATTTTGTTTAAAACGATTTCAAATCATACTTAGAGTAGTTTTTTTTTAAAGATATACATATAATGAACTGTGGGTTTACAAGGAGAGATCTAAACCACACTTGCTTCGTGATTATAGATATATCAAAGGCAAATAAGATAACAAAATAAATAAGTTCTAAAAACATACAGTAGCTGAGTAAAGGCATTTTTTATTACCTAATAACTATAAATATAACTATGTAACTAAATATAAATATCTAATAACTACATATATATACGAAGAATAAGAGTAAGAATAGAAGCATCAATATGGCAATGTATAAGCTTATTAATCATATAATTACTAATGTTGACAATAAAACACCAGTATGTGCTCTGTTTACTGACATGATAAAAGCGTTTGACTATGTAGTTTCATAAGACGCTAATAGAACAACTAAACGCTTACGGTGTAAGGGGAAATGCTTTGGAACTGTCTAAATCTTATTTGAGTGACCGCAATCAATATACAGAAATAACTAGAGTCAATTTAAATACGAAAAGGAAAATAAAATACCGATCAAACTGTATGAAACTTCACTATGGGGTACCACAGGGTAGTGTGCTTGAGCCAACATTATTTCTTATTTATACTAATAACCTGCCACAACAAATAAAGCATCCAATGATTCTCTTCGCTGATGACAGCACAGCTATAATTAAATGTTCCAATAATCTAACTTATGAAGACGATGTAAATAAGACCCTTAAAAAAATAATTGATTGGCTTGACAGAAATAACTTGGTTATAAATATTCAAAAAACAAAGTTACTGCATTTCCACCAAAGGCTAAAACCCCACCAATTAAATGTTGCATATAACGGACAAAGTGTAGAAGAGGTGAAAGTAGCAAGATTTCTTGGCATTCTAGTTGACAGCCAACTAATGTGGAAAAACAGGCAGACGACATATGAGCGCGGCTAAGCAAATCTGCTTATGCTCTTTTCATCCTGGCAAAGAAAGTTAATTTACAGACAGTACTTATAGCATACCATGGCATTGTTTCCCTAGTATTAAGATTTGGCATAATATTTTGGGGCAACTGTGCTGAAAGAGAAACTATATTTAGAACTCAAAAAAGATGTATACGATATATGGTAGGCCTAAAAACTATTGATAGCTGTAAGCCTGTCTTCAAATCATTAAAAATCTTGACTTTCCCGTGCCTATATATACTTGAAGTAGCAGTGTTTGACAAACTTGACTTAAAATTGTTTCCTGCGATAGTAGACACGAGAAAACGAACCACTCAAATTAGATCCCAATACAAAACCATGTTGTGTACAAGTAAATACAAAACAGCACTAGCAAGGAGAAGTATTTTAGGCATGGGTCCGGTTATATATAATAAAATTCCTGATAGCATTAAGAATGAAAATTTGCAGAACTTTAAAAGAAAATTAAAGTTTTTTTTATAGAAAAATGCTATTATTCAATCACCGAATATTTGAATGACAAGCTGTTATATTTCTGACATTTCTTATGTTAGAATTATTATATTATCTTCCATATTAACAATTTAATTTATGACATCGTTCAAATTCCTTGAAATTCTTTAGAAAAGTAAGTGCTGACAATTTTCATTTTAATACAATAACTGCGGACATTCATTTTTTATTTTCATTATTTTATTTTTTTTCTCACTACACATAATTAATGTAATTGACATTGTTCAATTAAAAATTTTCAATTGAAAATTCTTAAAGCGATCTAATTAATTAACTTGTTTATTTGTGGTTCATGTGTCTAAATTAATTTCTTGTTTAATTATATTGCATATATGACTATTTTTGTACGCCCTAGAGGCAAAACATAGCGCCCTCAATGTTTACCAAATAAGAACAATAATGTACCTATGTTTTACAATAAATAAATGAATTGAATTGAATTGAATTGAAAACTAGCTACAAAATATTCATAAAATCGGTTTTTTAATAAATATGCATTAAAAGATTATTTTCAGTCTGTCTAATCCTAAAAAAAATAGTGTAATTATGATTGTGAGTTCACAGTTATTTATAAAAATGGTGAGTAATTTTAATTAGCCTTTTTAACTTAATTTAAAAAGCTTTTCTTTCTCGGGAGGAATACCTAGATACGTTCGTTAATGCTACGGCTACATGGTCGCGACAAAGCGAACTACACTGCGAGAGAGAATGCGCGAAGTGTAGTTCGCCTTATCGTGACAATGTGGCCCCAGCATTACGGAGTGTTAGTATGGCACTCCGAGTTTCAGAAAGAGACCGTCATAGGTACGGTCACCAAAGGGAATACGTAACCAGGGTCGTAGGATATTGTTGAAGTTTTTAAGAAACCAGTGAATGTTTACAAAGAACTTACTAAACTTCAATCATGACCGACAACCCTGGTTATTTATTTCTTTTGGTGCCTGTACATGTCGTAACTCGTAATTATGAGTGACAGATACAATTCTCAACAAACCCAGTTTTTTCTAAAACTGCCATGGTGTATACGGACGCGTACTATTAATGTATTCGTTGTAAGATTCACATTGAAATAAATCTAACTGGCTTCTGTAACTACCACTTATTGTTTGATTCTAATAGTGAAAAAACATTTTGACTTTTTCGTTTAACCCAGAGATAGTAATTCGAAATTCCATTCTGTTTGTATAATTTGTGATGGGTTTGATATAAAAAAAATTAAAAAACCCCCGAGACAAAAACCTAAGTTCCTAACCTAAGTTAAAGTAAAAAAAAAAACTCAATCTTAAAGTCCCTAAGTATGTAATATTATGATTATGATGAGTATCTAAGTAGCGAACATAATTTATTACCTATATATACAATATCTTACAATATTTACATAATTTACAATCTAAGTTTAAATCTAAAGAAAAAAAAAATGTACATGTATATATAAAAATAAATAATTATAAAGCATCAAAAAATTCGTCTGCATCGTTGTCAACAGGAAACGTGCCCAAAAGGCTGGCAGCATTGCCACGTTGTATGGCAATGCTGATTCTTTGACCAAAAAATAGGCCAGCCCTCTGGTCACGTGAAGAGTCGACCAGCCGCTTGGCAATGTCCCGGTATATTATGTGGGCACTCGGACCCCATGGCCCTAGAGTTTCAACCCCAAACGGCTCGAACATATAATTTCCAATTAGGTTAGAATATTTGCGCCGCTTGAGGGTTTCCGCACCTGCAGCAGCCGCTCCAGCACAGCCCGCCGTGCTAAGAAGATGGGATGGCGCAAAGGTGTCGACACATGTTGCATCCCACACCAAAGGCCGACCTAACTTCCAGGGCATTATGGTCATCCCATCTGGTCTCTTCCCATCGTCACGTGCCAAGCCATTGGGTTCTAGAACAGCTGGCACCCCGGCGATGACAAGAGCACGACGGATGATGTCATTGATGCTAGCGTGCCGTACTATCCGCCCTGCGCTTCTACTGCATGATAGGCCATGGTGACCGAGACAGTCGACACCTTCACCGTATTGGCAGCGATGCAGAGCCACGCAAGGAGCGCCCAGACGCAGGCTTGTAGCAAGCCGAAAGGTGGTGTCACTCAACATAGTTCCTATGTTGGGTGACGGTAGTGCCTGAAGCCAGAGGCCCGACTCCCACTCGCCCACAGCCAGAAGGTGGGCACGCTCAGCAGTATTGGTGGACGTATTTATAAGATTATTCCGTACCAACCTGCAGAGCGGCTCATCCCACTGTCTCCGGGAAGATAGGTTCACGGGCCGATCTGTATCCGGGCAAATCATTTTCCAGGCATTCACTGCATCTGTGAAGCACGGCACTTCCGAGTCAACCAGGGATGGAGCTAAAATTTTCCCGGTCAACTTTTCAGTGCTGTGGACAGAGGACAGGAACGCCGGTAAGCTAATACTAGTAATTTTACGGACGCCGAGCCCACCAAAGCGGATGGGTAGAGTGGCTTGAAGCCACGCTCGGTCGTCCAAGGCCACATTTAAAATGGATGTTAGTGTGCTGCGAATAATTCGGTCAATTTTGTCCAAGAGCTGTGGCTGCTTCCATAAAGAGGAAGAGCGAAGAAAATATATAAAATTTGGGCCAAAACAACAGTATCTAATCAGGGTGAAAGCCGAGTGTAAATTTATTTTGGAAAGCCTGTCCGAAATGTCGTTGAAATTTTTAATTTTATCGTCAATGAATTGAGAAAAGCTTTCTTCGAAATTGGGGAACCTAGGAGGTGCAGTGAACTTTTTTCTATAATTTTGATTTGTGGGGCTATTGCATTAAATTTATCAAGTGTCAGTTGTCTGTCGGTAATGTCAGAAAGGTAGATTTCACACTATGATGGGTTAAGGTCCAAGCCAATAGATTTAAATTTCTGTTTCAGCAGTTGTAGGTCTTTCAAAACAGTGTCTACATCACCTCCTAGCGTTCCATCATCTAAGTACCATACGTTAAATTTTGAATATAGTTTCTGAATGATTGGATGAATAGCTAAGCTGAAAATGACTGGCCCGAGAGGGTCACCCTGTTGGCATCCTACTGAAGATTCCAAAACATTTTCCTTATATAATAATTTAGAAGGGTGCCTGTAACATTGCCACATAAAACCATAAATTTCGGGTAGAGTATCTAAGTATGTAATAGTGTTATTATTATGACTGTGTTAATTTATAATTTTAATGAGTGTTGTTTTTGTTGTTTTTTTTTTAATTTTTTATTTATTATGTATGTTTTCAAACACAATGTGAATTGTTCCTGAAATTAATTGAATTGAATTGAATAATAATTTTTTTTTTAAATACGTCGCGGTGATCGCTCCAAACCTAACAATTTAATTACAAATAGTCTATTACCTAACTAAGCAACATAGATGAATTTAAAAACAAAATTAAGAAAAGAAAACTTTTATAAATTTACTTCATTTAGGATACGACCGCCAACGACGTCTGCCCTCGCGAAGCGGTCCCCCAACGCGACATATTTTTTTTTTTGAATTATTAATACATACTTAGGTTCTTTAAGATTGAGTTTTTTTTTGTATTTTTTACTTTTTAAAGGGAACTTAGGCTTTTGTGTCGGGAGTTTTTATATTTTTTTATTTAATTTAATATTTGATACTTTTTAAAGGGACATACTTATTATAATGTAGAATCAAATGAAGCTAAGAACACTCTCGATTAATTCATCAATATTCTCTTTCAGTGCGCTTTCATTTGAGACCTCACTCGAGTATATTTGCTGACATTCGGTTATTCTTCCCCACTTTTCCCCCCACAACTTTTAAACGGCTCAACCGATTTTCATCAAACATATCTAAGAACACTCGCCCATAAGTCACCTTTAATAAAAAATAATAATAATTGAAATCGCTTCATTCTTTCAGGAGCTATGATGCCACAGACAGACAGACAGACAGACACGTCAAACTTATAACACCCCTCTTTTTGCGTCGGGGGTTAAAAACTATTAATAGAATATAATCTATTAATTTTTGACAGCAGCTTCGCCCGCATGCAGGTCAAAAATTAGCCCACGGGAACGTTGTACCGGGATAAAAATATATCCTATGTGTTACTATAACCTGTGTGGTTAGTCCAAGTCCAGTCCTAAGTACCAAATCACTTCCCAATTCCTTCAGCCGTTTTTACGTGATTTAGTACCAGACATCCAAATACACTCATTTTCACACTTATAATATTAGTAGAAGTAGAATAGTAGGATTAGTAGAATGATAAATACCAACGAAAACCAGTTTAACACCCGATATTGTAATCTCTCCTCGGTTCTCGGTTCTCTCCTTGGTTATCAGAATCAATGAATATTGATTCTGATAACCAACACAAACCCATCACCAAAAACAGTTCACAGAGTCTCGATACCTCCTGAAAACTACGTCACATCTCTCGAACTTTCCTTATCATCGCTGTGTTCCGCATCCATTACCGCCTTTGTTCCCCTACTTGAACAAAAGTTTCAAAGTTAGCGAGCATTGGATGGCGCATAATGAGCCCTGCGAAGCTGTGCCGTGTGGGTGCTAAAGAAAACCGCCAATTTGCCGCCGCTGTGTCGCTTTACATATAAACTAGTTTCAGTGAATATATTAAGCTGTTTACTGATTGAATCCGTTGTTTCCTATTATTACTTCTTGTTTTAATTTGCGGGAAGATAAATGGTTTGTTCTGTTTGTAGAAAGAAAATTGTACCTACGAAATTATTACCTATCTCATCATAACATCACGCCTTTTATCCCCGAAGGGTTGGACAGAGGTGTACCTATAGTACACTCATATTTCGCCTGTATTACCTATTTATCCTAACATAAATGCCTAAATTTTTCCCAAAGCTAAGACACTCCTCCTCTCAGTGAAAAGGAACTCTAACCTAACCTGCCACGCGGGCATAGAGCCTCCTACAAACCGGCGCGACGCGGCAGCGCGACGTGACACTCGTAGAACAATTTTTATGTGAACTTCATGGAAATTGTTCTACAAGAATCGCGTCGCGCTGTCGCGTCGCGCCGGTCTGAATAAGCCTTAGAGCGGGTTGATGGACGTCATATTTCTTAAAATTTTTGGTTCTAAAACATGCAAGTATCCTCACGATGTTTTCTATCACCTTTTTGAGAGCAGTGGTAATGAACAAGTGCTTGCCTAGGTTATTATCCTTACCTTGTGCATTCTGGCAGTGAAGTGGTAATTATGCCAAATATTTGAGAAGAATCACTGACTGACTGATAAATGAATCAGAACTGTGCGATCTGTTGTTCCACATATCTATGAAATTGCCTAAGGTGATTGTTGTATCTATTATGGAAAGCCGATCATTTCAGTTTTTGTTCATTTACGAATTTCAATCGGTATTTCACTCGAAGTCAAACGTCTGAACACAAAAAGAATTTACAAAAATATTTGTTAAATGAACGTTGTTGGATTTTGGCATTTGGCATCTTTCACCAAGTTTTTGTTATATACCTACATATAGTTTACAGGCCAAACGCAGATTTAAATTGAAGCAAAACTCATTATAATCACATATCATCAACCGCAAGACCTCCACTGCTGGACATAGGCTTACCCTAGTTTGGGGGACTTTGCCATAATCGCCACTCTTAGCAGGCGGGTTGGCGATCGCAGTATGGTGACTAAATGCATAGATAACGCTGCTGTCCATTCTGTAGTACGACACCCATGGGAAAAATGGGGTGATAATATTCTTTATGTCCGACACCACACGCACAAACCTATTTTGCTTTTATTACCAAAACTGTCAAGTGTACGTTACCCACTGAGCTACAGCTCTATGTCAAATAGGTCTTCTACTTCACATCAGTGGTCTTCCTTGGATTTAGAAACATTTGGCACTTATTGTGGACATAATCTACTCATTACAATGATTTTAAATGAGTTGTATTGCAACATGTAGTTAGCTAGCGACCTCGTCAGCTGTTAATAATATTCTTGCCTGACCAACCGGCAGCAAGTTCGTCATGCTCCCTTAGATGTCACTGCTTGCGGTAGCGTCGGGGGTCGGGTTACCACCTTCCCTCAAATATGGCGAGGGGGGTAATGGCTGACCTTTGCGTTATGCTCGTGAACGGGTGCTGCTTGTTGTGACTGGTCGTCTAGCTGACCATGGTTTTTGTTATTGTTACTTGTATTAACTGTTATTTTATTTTGGTCCGGACGTCCTTAGTTTAACTATTGTAACTTCAACTTAGCTGTATGTATCAATTTGCATCGTTGAATATGTAAGCGGGCACGCCCTTTATGCCTGGAGGCTTTATTTACGTTTTAAGTTCTGTTTACGATTTTGTTTTATTTTGTTTTATTATTTATTTCAGCTTGAGTTTAGTTTTCAGTGTTTTGTTGGTGGTATATTGGCGTGTGCTAGCTGACATATGTGAATAATGTATGTTTTGTTTTATAATATTAATTACTTACACAGTATTGTATAGAATCAAGTTCTTCTAACTTAACAGACAGCTGTGCTGCTGGGGAGTTTGTTCCGCCACTTCTTCTTCCCAGCTAAAGCACTAGGAAGTGTCGAAGGGCGGGCGTTTTGGGGGGACTGTCTTGTGTAACTTTGACGTTCAAAAAGTGCTGACTCTCAGCCTAGTTTGAATAAATGACTTTTGATTTTGATTTTGATATTATCTTCTACCATCTTTAACTTTTTAATTTAAACACATTGCGCGAAATGCTTTTCTCTGCCAATGTGCACAAGTTTAACACAAAAATGTGAGCGTTAGTGAGATAAAAGTGGTATCAGCATAATATGAGAGCGGCTAAGCCTCCATACGCGCTCATATCGCGCCCTAATCCTAAAAGTTATCTAGCAGGTAGGATCAGAAGGTTAACCTCGCAAGAATACAACGGCACTGCGCCTCCCGGTTTCTGAAAGGGTACATAATTGGCCAATAGGCTATCAAACTCATGTTGAATGTCACAATTTTGATAGTCGGGTAGTCCAGAAATTGAGTGTAGGATTATCTAGTCCCAGCCTATTACTTATGCACAGCTTAAGGTGTTGGGATTAAAATCGAGTCAAGCAAAATGTTTGTAACTCTTCCATTGTAAACACAGTTAACAATCTGTTTTTTTTTTTAATAAGTTGACCACAAACATAACTGATGAAGTTGACCAAGAAGATTAGTGACAAAAATTTAAAAGAGTGGCGGAGATGGTTTTGGTCAAGATAAGAGTATAAACGAAGGGCGGCTATAAATGGTATTTGGGTCGTTCTACTTTTCTACCAACAACGGTCTGTCCTTCGTCTTGTTATGGCATCTCGTTGAAATATTGATATTTAATTTTTTTTTTTATTTGGTACAAATAAACGTCCGTATTATTCTTATCTATTAATAAATATTATATAATTTTTCATTTTCTCTAACCAGCATATTTAATACGTCTTTTTCCCGTAAAATGCCGTCATTTTACGAGAAAAAGACACAGTTTTTTTGTTTTTAATCCCACACATAAACCACAATTATGGATTGTTCAAAAACCAAAAAAACAGAAAAACTTCGTTTCACTGTCGGTAGATAAGTAGAACGACCCATTTACAAATCAGATGTGAGTGGAAACGCCGGGAGAGCACGACCTAGGGGGACATAATTATAGTGACCTTACTGATGATGTTCTTCAGAAAGGTCAGGTGCGTGGTACTGGCAACCGGCGAGTGTGTATGACCAAGATGTATCAACATAGACGAGGCAAAAGGAGTGTGTGAGGGTCGTAGCGGGTGGCGTTCTGTAGTTTCTGCCTATGGGAAGAAGGCGTGAATTTTTGTATGTGTAAACATAACTGCCGAAATTAGGGTATACTAGTCACTTCTGCCAAATCCTACGGGATATTATGGCTGTAATATTATGTTTATAGTCATTAAAAGAACAGACGCTATATTGTTTTTGTGATTGGGACTTCTGTAGTGTATAGTTTAGTGTGTCTGTATACAACGAGGCTCGCTGTAATAAAGTTTGTAGTAAAAAACTTTAATATTTGTAGATTTAAACTGATATGTAGATGAGTTCAATGCTATCTCGAGGATAGGCACGAGACTCGCCCGTTCCATCCACTAATCTATAGGTACATATAATAACATCGTAATAAAGTGAAAACTCTACACAGAACATTTTTTTTTTTATTTCTTGCGAGGTCCGGGAAGTATTTTAAAGCACAAAATATTTTTTTTAAATAGTTGGTTGTCTCTCTGAATGTTTGTTTCATCATCACGCAAAAACGACTGGATAGATTTCGATCAAACTATGCATAGAAATACCATATAATTCTGATCAAGCCGTAGGGTAAAATTTACGGCTATTTTAGCTAAATTTTACAAAACAAATAACTAGGAGGTTGGACGATTGCTTTGCAAACCTGTAGTTGTTTGTTTTCAATGAATTAAACCAACTATTGGTATTTATTTGTAACTCTTTTTTTTACTTTTTGTTATATTGAAATGTATAAACATAATAGTTGGTAGATCGTATTAATTCACTTAGATAGGAAACCATTGGGAAATTGCTATGTTACAAGTGTTTCATAGTCACAAAACGTTATAGGGCATAGGATTTTTTACAGTTCAGAGTTTAGACCTAATGCAAAATAGTACATTATGGTACAAGTGTGTAATGTTGGTGATTACCGCTGAGGCGCCATTGAGACCCGAGCCGTCAGGTGAGGGTCTTAAGAGAGCCGAGGACGGTAATCATCAATACACACGTGTATCATACGACGTTTTTCAACACACTTGCGAGGAAAAAACAAATATGTATTGCATAAATCGTTTAATTATTAAAACAATTGGTGAATGTACAATTTTCAAAACGATATTGGATTGTTTTTGATGGCAATTTCACAGTTTGTGTTACATTGGTACTTGCCACTTCTTTAGTACCTTCATTTACTTCTTGTGTAAATGTCGGCGACAAAGGTAAATCATACAAATTACTGGAAGGAGAGGGCACCAAATAACTCACGCTAGTAGATGTACATGGTTGTGGTTCGGGGCAAAACTTTTTTGCCTTTGGCTCCAAATTAATGGCTTGCGTTATTTTGTCATTGATTTTTGCTTTGTTATGAATTGAGTCTTCTATGTACGATTCAGCGATTGCGTCAGAACGCCATCCACCATGTCGCTTCAAAGTTAGTATATCAGCCCCCGAATCAGCCAACATTGTAGCCGACGTTCTTCTAAAACTGTGTCCAGTGTAAAAATCGGCCTCAGGCAAACCTAAATACTTCGCTATTTCTCTTGGCATATTACCAAATTTGTTAATACCGATTGTTTGTGCAGTACATTTTCCTTTCTGAAAGTTTTGGAAAAAGCGGTCATTCTTTGTTTTTGTTGAACGGAGATCTTGGTATTTTTTCACTATTTCACGAAACGTTCCTTGGATTGTAAAAGATCGTGGAATCTTGGTTTTAGTCTGGGTAATTTTGACAAGAAGCGTATCTCCGTGGATTTCTACATCTTTTGTTGTAATATTGTACAGCTTTTGTCGTCTACAAGCACCAGTAACACCGAATATTAAGGCAACCTGCAAAGAAATCAATTAATTAGTTCTAAGAAATTATGCTAAAGTTACACACTTGTATATTGTAGATTCGTTTCGATTAAAAATATGAAACGTACCTTTGTTGCTAGATACTGACTATCCGGAGCCTCATTCAAAAACTTTTCAACGTCGGCTGGTGACAAAACTTTAGATTTCCGACCAATATATCCATCCGAGCGTCTCTTCAAAAATGCCATCAGGTTACAGTACGTTTTGATATCAACACCATGTTTGAGCTTAACCATGCTTCTTAACATGGAATAGATGCACCACAGGGAACTAGGTTTGTATGTATTGGCGAGTTCAGAGAAATACGCCAAAAACACATTTTCAGAAAATGACTGGGTTTTTTTGTTGCTCTTCCATTGCAGGAAACTATCGTAAGCAGCTAAATACTTTTCTCTAGATTTTGCAGGTATTAGGCTTTCGTTTGCATTTTGTGCTGCATTTAGTATTTCTGGCGGGGTTAAATCAATCAATTGTTCATCTTCTGTACTAAAACCTGACATTTTTATAATTATTTACCATACAGCAACAAATGCGATACAAACAAAATATGAAAATTAGGGGAAAATTGGGAAATGGCGCGCAATTTTTTTTTTTTTGCACGCGCCAAATGTAAGTTGATTGATTACAGCCATACAGCCTACTTCAAAATGATAATTTTTGTGATAAAATGCAAATATTTTATAAGAAATTATTGTGAATTATAAAGAATTTGATAATAATAAATGTTTTTTCGTCTTAATTAGGGACACATTTATTTATTTCAAAAATGTAAATAGATTTTCGGTGGCATAAAACCTCTTTGTTGTTACAAAAAAAAAAAAAAACTGTATTACCCGGTTAAATTGAAAATGCTCTGTTTACTCGCATATAATTTGCAGTTAGGTACTAACTTAACTTTGTAGGGATCATTCTATTATGCACTAGTGTGTAATATTATTATGCACGTGTATGTTATAGTTCGGTTTATGGCCCTAAGAACGATATAATAAGGCTCACTTTACGAGCAAGTGTGTTGAAATAGTACATTATGGTACAAGTGTGTAATGTTGGTGATTACCGCTGAGGCGCCATTGAGACCCGAGCCGTCAGGTGAGGGTCTTAAGAGAGCCGAGGACGGTAATCATCAATACACACGTGTATCATACGACGTTTTTCAACACACTTGCGAGGAAATAATTATTTACCACACAGCAACAAATGCGATACAAACAAAATATGAAAATTAGGGGAAAATTGGGAAATGGCGCGCAATTTTTTTTTTTTTTGCACGCGCCAAATGTAAGTTGATTGATTACAGCCATACAGCCTACTTCAAAATGATAATTTTTGTGATAAAATGCAAATATTTTATAAGAAATTATTGTGAATTATAAATAATTTGATAATAATAAATGTTTTTTCGTCTTAATTAGGGACACATTTATTTATTTCAAAAATGTAAATAGATTTTCGGTGGCATAAAACCTCTTTGTTGTTACAAAAAAAAAAAAAAAACTGTATTACCCGGTTAAATTGAAAATGCTCTGTTTACTCGCATATAATTTGCAGTTAGGTACTAACTTAACTTTGTAGGGATCATTCTATTATGCACTAGTGTGTAATATTATTATGCACGTGTATGTTATAGTTCGGTTTATGGCCCTAAGAACGATATAATAAGGCTCACTTTACGAGCAAGTGTGTTGAAATAGTACATTATGGTACAAGTGTGTAATGTTGGTGATTACCGCTGAGGCGCCATTGAGACCCGAGCCGTCAGGTGAGGGTCTTAAGAGAGCCGAGGACGGTAATCATCAATACACACGTGTATCATACGACGTTTTTCAACACACTTGCGAGGAAAAATAATTATTTACCACACAGCAACAAATGCGATACAAACAAAATATGAAAATTAGGGGAAAATTGGGAAATGGCGCGCAATTTTTTTTTTGCACGCGCCAAATGTAAGTTGATTGATTACAGCCATACAGCCTACTTCAAAATGATAATTTTTGTGATAAAATGCAAATATTTTATAAGAAATTATTGTGAATTATAAATAATTTGATAATAATAAATGTTTTTTCGTCTTAATTAGGGACACATTTATTTATTTCAAAAATGTAAATAGATTTTCGGTGGCATAAAACCTCTTTGTTGTTACAAAAAAAAAAAAAAAACTGTATTACCCGGTTAAATTGAAAATGCTCTGTTTACTCGCATATAATTTGCAGTTAGGTACTAACTTAACTTTGTAGGGATCATTCTATTATGCACTAGTGTGTAATATTATTATGCACGTGTATGTTATAGTTCGGTTTATGGCCCTAAGAACGATATAATAAGGCTCACTTTACGAGCAAGTGTGTTGAAAACATATTAACGGAACGTTTTAGTTTTATAAGCATATTGTAAAGTGGTTTTTTTTTTTTTTTTTCAGGATGGGAAATCATCAAATGACTTCTCCCGCTCTGGGCGGAGCGGGAGGGCGTGTCAGACTTTTACTGACTAAAACCCACCCGTGTTCCATCAGTTGCCCATGTGCCAGGGTCACGGTATCTCTTTCGAACAATCACGCGACCCCGGCAGGCATCGGTCCTAGTAGACTCCTACACTGCTGCTGACATCTCTTTGAGGCGCGCGTGGAACACTGCGCGCCGTCGACCCGAGCTTGGTCCTTACCGGGCGGCGAGCTACCCATTGCTCGCCACCCGCAAGCTCGCGCCTACGGTGGCCGGGAGTCCGCTATCGACTCCCGACGCCCGGGGCTTGTAAAGTGGTTCAATATCAAATCAAAAACTAGTTTCCAATATGCATGTTGTAACGTTTTAGTATTATATAAACTTAAATGTATTCATACAAGCTTCTGTCCGCGTCTTCGCCCGTGGGGATGTTGATTATTAACCCACAGTAAAAAGCTACCGAAATAAATATTATTTATTTATTAAAATGTTAGGCACCAGTAAAACAACTGTATTCTATCATCCAAATCCAATCAGCCGTTAACAAGTTAAAAATGATTTCTAACATTATCATCAAGAGCAGTGAGCAGATGAGCAACGGTGATCCAGAGCTAACTTACTAGTTGCAGGTCCCGGGTTCGAACTCAAACACTAAGAAGGGCCTACTTTGTGTATTTTATTTTATCAGTGCCTTTTTTTTAATTAACATACAATCATACTTTTAATAACATCAGGAACAATATTGTAAATTAAAAATAACGTTTTGCATAAGTGCAATTTTCAATTCCACTTGACACAGCTTATGAACATGTTGAGTCCTTTCTGACGGCTGACAATTATTGAAAGTGCTATGGATTATTTCCAAATGATTTCTCACAAACAAAGCTGTTTCCGTCATGGCCGTCCTTTTGTTGTGTCTGTTCCGATGTGTTATGAATTATCAACTGTGGGAAATGAGACAGATTAGTATATTATTCGTTTAATATTAACACATACATATTATCAAAAAACATAAAGTACTGCGATCTACGCATCACACTGACGTCAAAACCCTGTATCTCGCAAGTAAATAAGCATATCTGCAACGTCTCGACATCAATAGTCAGGCACTTACGCACTAGCCGGGACACCCGTCCGGTTGGAGGAATCTTCCTTTTCATCGGAGTTTAACTAATTTATATGCTACTGGTACTGTAGGTAAGTCCCTTAGTCGCCTTCTACAACACCTACGGGAAGAAATGATATGGTGCTATTCAACAATTTCGCGATTTCTACTCGATAACATCTCTTCTTCTTCGTCGTTACACTCTTGACAGAGTGGTCGTGGTCGTCATATCTGATTCACTCGTGCGTTGGACCGATCAGGTCAAAACTGCACTTAATAGTCCACTTCACGAATGTACGAGAAAGGCTGCAGTACGAGAGGAATGGTGACGGATCGTGAAGCTCGCCACCACACCAGATATTACGATAGCATAATCGAGTATAAATTGCGATACCTCCCTCGGTAATATTTAAAACCAAGCTGTATGATGTCAGCTGTCACATTAGCCACAGTTGATACAGTTCGATGTCACCTCCGCGGCCACGTGGGCGCGTGAGCGCTTGAACATGCCCGACACAGCGGCCCGCGTGACCGACAGCCAGCAAATGAAACGCCAATCATAGCGCGATGACTGACAACGTATCGACGAGATACGGTTCACTCGCCGTCAATAAACTGTAGTTGTAAATAATACATGCGAGCTGGAAAAACAAGTTAATTTCGGTGATGACGATGATTCAACTTTCCATAGGTAAATTATTGTAGCTAGTGGCTAAATAGGAGGTTTAATGCCCGTAGTCACCACGCTGGGCATGCGGGTTGGTGACCGCAGAGCCAATGCTTTCGCAGCGATGACGCTGATGCCCGCCATCGCTCTGGAGGATTTAGATTGGCTTTTTGGATGGCTATACCGCCATTACCCGGTCGCCAGCGCCTCGTCTGTCAGTGGCAGGGTGCCACCGCGTCCCGCGTGCAGGTGAGGTTGCTATTTGGGGAGTCTGGTTGTTGTGTGCTGTAATGGCCGGTGGAGCAGAGTCCTGAGCAGAGCACAGTTCCATCAAATAAGACTGGAAGAAGCCGATCCCAACATACTTGGGAAAAAACAGGCAGATTGATTGATGGGATTAAACCATGCATCATCTGAAGTAAATTTCATCTTTTATGGGGTACTGAGATAAATGTTACAACAAAATACCTTGTAATATTCTGCAATTAGTGAAAGAAAATTTAAACTCGTATTAAAAGTACGCTTTGTAAACAAGCATATTACAAATTAGAGGATTACTTTTACGTTCCCCACATATGTAGCAGCCGCATGTCACCTTTTCAAACTGCCATTTTCATTCAACATTTTGGCAAATAAAGTATTCGGATATGATAGGTTTATTTTATGTTTCGTTCTTTCTTATCTTTTTAGAATTACAGAATCAGTCGAAGTGGTGGTTTTTTAGGGAGAGCTATGTCCAACAGTGGATGTATTTCGGCTGAAATGATAATGATGATGATAATGCAGGCAGGGACTTCGACGTGCAATCTATTAAATGATGATGATAATGATAATGCAGGCAGGGACTTCGACGTGCAATCTATTAAATGATGATGATGATGATAATGCAGGCAGGGACTTCGACGTGCAATCTATTAAATGATGATGATAACGATAATGCAGGCAGGGACTTCGACGTGCAATCTATTAAATGATGATGATGATGATAATGCAGGCAGGGACTTCGACGTGCAATCTATTAGATGATGATGATGATGATGATAATGCAGGCAGGGACTTCGACGTGCAATCTATTAAATGATGATGATAATGATAATGCAGGCAGGGACTTCGACGTGCAATCTATTAGATGATGATGATGATGATAATGCAGGCAGGGACTTCGACGTGCAATCTATTAAATGATGATGATAATGATAATGCAGGCAGGGACTTCGACGTGAAATCTATTAAATGATGATGATAATGATAATGTAGGCAGGGACTTCGACGTGCAATCTATTAAATGATGATGATAATGATAATGCAGGCAGGGACATCGACGTGCACTCTATTAAATGATAATGATGATGATAATGCAGGCAGGGACTTCGACGTGCAATCTATTAAATGATGATGATGATGATGATAATGCAGGCAGGGACTTCTGCATGCAATCTATTAGATGATGATGATGATGATAATGCAGGCAGGGACTTCGACGTGCAATCTATTAAATGATGATGATAATGCAGGCAGGGACTTCGACGTGCAATCTATTAAATGATGATGATGATGATGATAATGCAGGCACGGACTTCGACGTGCAATCTATTAAATGATGATGATGATGATAATGCAGGCAGGGACTTCGACGCAATCTATTAACCTTGTTTTTAGTACATGATTGAGACGTTGCGTGCGTGTATATTTAGTCCATCAATCAATCAACTCAACCTATATCAGTCCTCTGCTGGACATAGGCCTCTCCCAAATTGCGCCACCATACCCCGCCTGCCGCATCTAGTCTGTCCCAGCCACTTTCTTTAGGTGGTTGGTCCATCTAGCTAAGGGGCGTTCCGCGCTATTCTTATAGATTTACAATGACGTTTACATTTTTAGTCGGTATTAATAAAAAAATCGTGTCTGAGTACATTTTGATCACGTATATACGTAGAATTTGCAACTTTTCTGTGAAATTTTTTTTTTCTTCGTAAGTGGGGGAAATTTTCTACGCTACGGTCTAGTATTCCTGCTAGAGTCGCGAGATTTGTTCGAAAAGTTGCCGTGGCCCTAGCATATAGGCAACTAAAGGAACACGGGTGGGTTTTAGTCAGTAAAAGTCTGACACACCCTCCCGCTTCGCCCAGAGCAGGAGACGGCATTTGATGATTTACTACCCATGGTTTCAGTTTTAGCATCGTTATTCCTGCTAATCTTTATATGCAGGTACTTTATGGTTTCTTTATCCTATTATTTATTCCTTTGCTGTTACCTATTCGTTTAATTGACACAATACTCAATGTTATTCCGCGTCACCGGTCGCAGATAATTACGACGCGTCGTCATAATTATACAGTGCTGTGAGGATTATTAATGTCCCACCATCGTGTATTATATACAATATATTATGTACTAAGTACTACTGATCACAGGTGTGAGATTACGTCATCAATGACTGTTCTACATGTTGTTAAGTAATTAATGTATGGCGCTAGTGAGTGTGCTTGGGTAATCTGATTTTGGAATTAGAAGTTTTGTTGTTTGTTTTGGCCCATTCTTGTCTCTACCGTTGGGAGAAATCATAGTGGTGGGTTATTGCCAACAAATTTTAAGATTTCGATGTATGATTTACCAACGAGACAATAATGTTAAAAATGGCTTAGGCTTTGTCAAATCAAACTGTTCCTTTACAAAAATGTTACGCCAATCAAACGTTATCTAACAGTTTCGGGAACCAAACAACATGACAGTATACATAAATCTCATCTAATAATTTTCGTTTTGAACGTCAATTCCATCTTGAAATCTAAAACCCAGTCACAGCCATCGAATAAAAGCTCCTTTACCGTAACACGCTACTAACTATAGGTAAGTATAAGCAGAGCCTATGTACGGCGACGTGCAGACTGACAGGTGTCCGCTCTGAGTGACGTCACATACTCGAAACGTGAGGATAAACAGTAGGGAAGGAAGGTACACAGTATAGGTGAGCACAGAAGAATACACTTATAAACTTTTTTTGGCAATGAATTTTACATATCTGCTATTAATTTGACATTGTATTTATTTGTTGATATATTTAACTTGAACTAACATTTCACTTTAATTTTAATAAGGCTTTTAAATTTATTGTTTCTGTATGTGAAAATTTTATTTAATACTAATTGTGCCCTTGACTTCGTTTGTGTGCATGTTGGCAAAAAATAGTGTGTCGCTTAAATGGTGTTGGTACCACTCCTTCATTGAAAAGGAAGAATCTACCGATCCAGGCTGGTGTGAAGCGGTACCCGGGGTTCCCTACCACAGCTTTCGATTCAGTATGAATGTCTGAATCTGGTTTTCTAATGAACCTTCAGGGAAAAGTGACGAGAAGTACAAAACCGTTTCAACATACCTAATACATCATTTTTAAACTTATAAATAAATAAGCAAATCTGTAATCAAATTTTCTTTCCACACGCAAATAAAAATAAAAAAAAAACAACAGAAACTAAAGCAAAATCTGTACCTAGTGCTATTCTGTAAAAATAAAGAGTGGCACTTCTGTTGCTTGTTACTCTGTGGCGACCGGTGGGCTGGTCGGTCGGTCATCAATACGTCTTTGTTCTTGTGCATGCTGACAACGTAAGTGCCGTCTATTTGTCTGTTGTCGTTTTGTAGCAGATTTGTTATACACAGTGTGGCCAACAATCTTAACACGTTGCATGAACTTTGAATGGAGGGTGTAACGCTTAATAAATCCTTATTGATTTTAGAGTCATAGATTATCTGTATAGAAGGAACAGTAGGGCATTATGGGATCTGTCTCTCTCTATAAAAAAATAAACTGCATGAATGGTCACGTCAAAGACCTCTTTGAATAATGTTCAACATGTACACTTAGGCCTGAAACTGTGTTAAGCGGTCGCCCGCGACGCGCTCCCGTCCCGTGTCGACGCGCATGCGAGTGGGCTCCGTGGGGCCGTGACAATCCACATCGCGAGTGCCATTTTATTTACGTAGTGTTCAGCAATATAAAGTAATATTATTACTATTAGGGGCACTGCGACGGAAGCCGTCGCACGCAGGCAAAGCGCTGGAAGTGTCGTGTTAAAGTATAAAATAGTAAAAAACTTAATATTGCAGACGAAACGATATCTTGTTCAGGACATTTTAACTATCATCATCTGCCTAGCCTTTATCATCAATCTTGGGGCTTCCAGTCAAATTAGATACAGCCGAATCCCTGTATTTAACACGGAGCAACTGCCTATTTGACCTCCATAACCCAGATATACTTTCAATAGTTAACAGCTCTCAAAGGTCCACGTGCTTTCCGTGGCACGGAGGGGTCTTGGGAGTCTTGATATGTAAATATGATCACCGCAACAAGCGTGGCTAATTGATCGGATTATGCGGCTGTTATTTTAAGTACCTACATAATCGCTCAAACTATTTCACGTGAGTCCAACTCCCTCCCGATGTATCACAGCAACCACTTAGGTACTTACTGAGTAGTTCCCCTGAATCCATAACATGAGTGTAACACCGTGTTACAATAATAAACAAACAGCTCCCAGTGTGTCACAATCATAAATCATTACCGCAACATCCAATAATTATGTTAAGCTGTGTACACACGAGGCGTTGATTGACGCGCCTCGTAAGCGCGGCGCGGCAAACATTTCTGGCGCGCCTGGCGCACCTGTGTCCGACCTGACACGTGACGTCACCTGACTTCATGTGACGTCGCTGTAATTGTGTTATTGATTACTAGTTTCTGTTGCCTCTTGTTGTTTTAACTCAATCTGAAAGCATTTATTTCACTTAAGCTATTTCGGCAGGGGAACCAAGGTAATCGACATAGACCGAAGAATTGCCTAACTTAAGTGGCAGTGGGCAGGGAACGAGTAAAAAACTCCATGAACACTTTTAAATCGAAATATGTTTGCAAACGATTATAAATATTAACTATGATAGTTATATAATCCATGTTGATGGTATAAGTACACCATTATGAGAACGATGTAGGAAGAGGGACCACATTAAAAGCGTCCAGACCGAAAAGTAAACCAACTAACTGTTAAAGAATAAAATAATTCGACAATATAATTACTATTATAAATATATATTACTAGCTTTTGCCAGCGGCTTCGCCCGCGTGGAGGTCGGAAATTATCCCGCGGGAACATACTACCGGGATAAAAAGTAGTCTAGGCTATAAATTAACTGTGTTCTAAATTTCATCCAAATCAGTTCAGTAGTTTTTGCGTGAAAGAGTGACAAACATCCACACATCCATACATACAAACTTTCACATTTATAATATTACTAGGATTTACTATTATAAGATACGTTTAAGTCAAGCTACGCTTGCGAAGGTCGGTCTCTAGATAGGTGACGGTCCGTTTCACCGAGTATATAGAGTTCATCCCGGCTGTCCTTAGCAGATCTTGGACACTTGTTACTGGTCAAGGCCTGGAAATCTGACTATCAGTCTAATTAATGGGTATCGTGTTACCCAGTATCTGGGCTGTGTCGGTCTGATAGGTAGTCGCTCTGTTTACAATACTAGTCAGCTGCAACCAATTAGACTTGAAGCCCAACATAGAAATATCAGGCAGATATTCTGGAATTTAAACAACACTTCAAGCAGAAACAGAGCATATTAAATCTCATACACTTTATGTTTAAGCGCACACTTTGAAGTTTCATAGTAAGTTGTAAAGGACCCGCGAGACGAGTTAGGAAATAAAGTCATCCTGTCTAGCGAGGCCCTTACATTAGCATGTCTGAAGATTGTAGCGAGGGGCTGCAGACTTGTTAAAACAAGTTGTTTCTATCATGACTTTAAAAGGAAAGGTTTTGAAGCATGTTTCTTTGGGATTATTTACCTACGTAGTACGTAGGAGTCATACTCAAAATCACTGATAGTTTTCCAATAAACTGAATTAATGTAATGATAAAAGTAGGTAAGTATCTAAATTATCTAGTGGACGTGATGAACTAATAGACGATACCTATTAGTTCATCTTTATAGAGATATCTCATAGAATGATTCGTAAATTCCATAAAAGTTTGTATTTTAACGAATACAAAACACCTAAATATAACTTTAATAACAAGACGCCAGCAATCGTATTATTTCCGCTCAAATCTTCTAAACTTAATCCCGAGCCAGTATAAGTTCATCTGGAAGGTATCAGCGTATTTCCCACTTATCTGCGCTGTAAACATTTCAATTGTTCCGACCCTTATCACGCGGTTTACATCGAGATGCGCGGCGTCTTGGGAACGGCAGATAAAAACTAAACGAATAATAGCACAGGGACGTATTGTGACTCCTCGTGTAGCCAGCGAAAACTGTGCGTCTTGTCGTGGCAACTAGACGCAGAACGGTCGTTTGCATCTGCGTCTCGTTGCTACAACTAGACCCAGAGCTGTCGTTGGTTTTTGCATTAAGTCTATACTACGGTTGTCGTGAGGAATCGATCTGTTAATAATCATAAGAAAGATGGTCGTGTTATTCATATTATGAGTTAATATTCAGCTTTTAGTTGCATTTGCCTTGATGCTTATGATGCGATTTATTCAGATTTTATTACGACTATAATCGGATATGCAAGAGCACCGTGCGTCTGGTTTCTGCGACAAGTAGCGACAAAGACTACTTTTGCCCGTTGTTGCTATTACATGCCAAGTGTGCATGCAAAGCTTTAAAAAAAAACTTTGTCAAAAAAATAACAACCGACTTCCTAAAAAAACTGCAATGATAATTACGTGTACCTAGTTTATATCTTAAAGTTGCATATCAATCTTAATCCAAGTTACAAAGATCCGCAGGAGGACTATGGTAACCGACATAGCCCGAAGAATTGCCAAACTTAAGTGGCAGTGGGCCGGGCACATTGCTCGCAGAACCGAGGGCGTATTGGGCCGATAGGTTCTGGAGTGGTGACCGCGTACTGGAGAGATGTAGCGTTGGAAGGTCTCCCACAAGATGGACCGATGACCTGGTGAATGCCACAGAAATCTGCTGGAAGCAAGAAGCACAGGATCGGTCGAAGTACTGGTGCTTGGAGGCCTATGTCCAGCCGTGGACGTCTTTCGGCTGAAATGAAGATGATTTATGATGAATGTGAATTCATAAAACAGATAATTCGCAGTTAACAACCGTTGTAAATACAAAGAATGAAGTAGGTACCGAATAGCATCGAACGCGTCATTAAGTACTAATATCAACTCAAGCAACATAATATCGTCTGTCTATAATTATCATAATGGTCATCATTATATATTTTGTCAGAATTAAGAACTGTACACAAAATAATTTGACAGAAGTCTTACTGACTAACTGACCGACTTTTCGACACTTCAAAAGTGACTTTAAATGGTTTATTTGAAAAAAATGCTTTGAGTTGAGTTTTGAGTTTGACTGATAATGCGAGAGACGTGACTGAACAAAAACACAAGGCAAATAATTTTTGGGTTTTACATTAATATTATACTTAACAAAGATTTAAATGTTTTCATTTCACTAGCAAGAGTACATTACCTGTTGAAATAACTACTGCACTTTGATACGTTACTTATAACCACTATCTAAGCACTTGACAAAACAAAATGTTTTCTATCTGTTACATTTTTGACTGACAGCGTTCCAATTTTAAATAAAGGTTAATTGCTTAACTTTAAGTAAAAAACCCTGAGCAGCGAGGTAAGATTTCTGTCTACCTATTTACCGCTCTATGTAGGCCAATGTGTGTTCAATCATAACATTTGTATGTGCAGTGTGTGTGCAATAATTACAGGTAATCGCCAGCGATCGGTGGCATTAATCGCAGACACCTACGGCAAGGTAATTGGCTTGCAGCGAGCAACCTGAGTTTACTGTGACCACACCGTGCTAGGTAGAATTAGGTCGATGTGAAGAACAATTCGAGGCACAATGTGGATTGTATTGATATGTAAACTAGGGCTTTGGAGGCGAATAAGGTTCACTCAATTAGAACACTTTCTAAAATGGGAAATACGTAGACTAATCTCATAAACATAACTTGCTAATAGGAAAAACTAAGTTGGTATAAAAACATTGTTCCGTTCGAAACATTACTTATAGAAATTCCAAGAATGTCTTAATTTCATTCCTCCATACTGGGTTTTTCCTGCAACACATCAACACAATTTCATTTCACCGTAATCTTGTTCTAAGAACAGCAGCAAAACAACAAGTAATCGCCTTTCGATATAAAAAGCGGAGCGGGTCGCATCGACGCCGATGACATTAACCTGAGCGGTGATAGCATTGGGGGCAATCTGTGCGACGTCGAACGAAGCCGTTCCACGTTCGAGCGGGTAGCGTGTAGCGCCGTAGCGATAGTGTATGCTAAGTACGCGAGCGACACACATTACTTGGAAAACTTGCTTATGTTAAACCGTGTAGAGTGCCGACCTTGGGCTATCTTATCTAATACTCGAGATTTTTTCTGTAAAGAAGAGTGCAAACTGACAATCATATTCAAACTGCTTGTACAGTACCAGTACATTAACACGGACTTATAAAAAATTATAACCACCAAGCAATATAGAACAGGATGATGTTATGGAAATCTGTGGAAGCCTCCGTTGTAGTAGGATACAAAGACTGTTGGTTACTTCTTCTATTGATTTGAAAGTGACAGTCTTAACACTGGATATTTCCTAGTAACTACTTCTTATTATTTTAATACGAATAGATCGTATTTAGAGAAAGTAATCAAACTAAGTACAAGAATAATATTAAAAGGAATTATATCGAACCTTCGTTTTATTCTCTAAGGCCTCCCCTACACTGGCAAACTTGTCGCTCAAAATATTCTGAAAAAATATTGAATGGTCACGACCATTCAATATAAAAAAAAAAAAAAATAGCGGCTTTTTTAAAACATAGCGGTCCACGGACCGCAATTTTTTTTTTGGTTCGGAAATCATCTAATGACTTCTCCCGATCTGGGCGGAGCGGGAGGGCATGTCAGACTTTTACTGACTAAAACCCACCCGTGTTCCTTCATTTACCCATATGCCAGGGCCACGGTATCACCACCACGGTATATATTCGTGAACTGAGTCTGGAACCTAAACTTTAAACAAATTAGCCGAGGTTGTATGAAAGGATAAATCAGAAAATCTTGACGCGTCCGGAAAAAAAATCTTATCCTTTAGAAAAGTTTGAAAATGCCCCACAAAATATAAAATACCCCCCTTTTTTCGCAATATTTCTCATCACACTTTCAATATATTTGCACAAAAACGACATCTTCATAATTTCGTGCAAAATTTAACAGTGCAGCAGTGTGAATGATGCTCAGGTTCATTCATTTTAATTTTCTTCTTTACTTGGAACATTTTATTTCATACTTAGAGTAAGAACAATTTAAATCCATAGAAAGCGCTACAATACTATCACTTCTAGGAAGTGGACCTTGCATGGAGGTGCTATTGTTATTGCTTTCTACGTCGCAACGTCGTCTTCCTTCATTGTCTATGGTCACGTACCGGCTTTAAAGTCGTCATAACTTCACGCAAGACTTTTCATCTTGACATGAAAGAGTCCTTTTGAACTGTAGAACAGTTGAAGAATATGTACGATTTAAAATTTTAAAAGAATATAAGTTTTTTACAATCTGTACCTCTTTTCAATCGAATTCTGACTCTACTCCTCTCGGACCTTTTCGAGAGGAGTAGAATTAGAATTCGATTTATGTGATAGACTCTTGATATAAAGGTAAAGCTGATCACCCATCCACAGACCAACCGTGACAAACGTAGCTTAACCTGATCGATCGATTCGTGCGACTATGCTACTTCTGAGCCACAAGCAACATGTATTTCTTACTATACCTATTTATATATCTTTATGTTTACATAACTTTGTATCTGTAGAGGACATCGACAATTCTGTATTCTTTATGGAGAATCACTCGGAAATACAATATTCCACTCAATTAATTTTTGTAGACAATATACGCGCCCACACAATGAACTTTTGTGCCAATAACCGAAAAATTTCAAGAACACACTCAACATAAAAACATTTTCCTGAAACATTTTGAACCTTATTCCCTTAGACTTAAAGTATATAAAACATCAATTGTAATACAACCGAAATTGGCATCTCTCAGTGGAAATATTTGATCAGCATAATTGTCGTCATTCAATATTCTTCCTTTGAAACGTTTCTTGAATGAATATAAAACCGTTGCATGACGCCTCCAATCTGTTGTGATTGACGGAGCGCATTGTGTTCAACAAATGACTGGTGGGCACGCCCGCGCCCGCGAGCCGCCACGACCTGTCGCTAGCAGAACAACTGCTGTATCAATCAAGGGTTGGTTTTGTTATTTTAATTTGTGATCAAAATATGTCCGTTTTCTTCAAAAGTGTGGGCAAAAAACCGTTGTTCTTTGAAAGAAGGTTCAATAATATCAACTACGCACGATTTTAGATTACGATTAGATTTTAGATTACCTTTTTTTATGTGGGTAGGAAATCAACAAATGACGTCTCCCGCTCTGGGCGGAGTGACAGGGTGTGTCAGACTTTTACTGACTAAAACCCACCCGTGCTCCTTCAGGTGCGTATATGCAAGGGCCATGGTAACTCTTTCGAACAGATCTCGTGACCCTGGCAGGCATCGGTCCTAGCAGACCCCATCAGTACTGCTGACAACTCTTTGAGGCGCGCGTGGAACACTACGCGCCGTCGACCCGAGCTTGGTCCTTATCGGGCGGCGAGCTACCCATTGCTCGCCGCCCGCAAGCTCGCGCCTACGGTGGCCAGGAGTCTGCAATGGACAAATTAAGAACCTGACGCCAGCTTTGCGCTGATAACACTAGACACTAGATCAACGACTCAATCAGTCTATCTATTCAATTGTTTCTTCAACCCATTAAATTATTCGGGATAAAGCGGGAGGATACGCCCGGGTTTTTCCATTGCGAGGATCGTCTTGAGGACACGGTGGAGCATACGGTGGAGGTGTGCCCTGCCTGGGCGGAGCACCGCCATGTCCTCGTGGAGGCGATCGGCGGCGGCGACCTCTCGCGTCCGGCCCTGGTGCGAGCCATAGTACGGAGCGAGAGGGCATGGGAAGCCGTCACCTCCTTCTGCGAAGCAGTAATGCTCGCAAAGGAGGAGGCGGGGCGCGTGAGGGAGTGGCAGTCTCTGGGCCCTCACGTCCCTAGCCGCCGCAGGAGCAGACGCCCCGGGCGTCGGGAGTCGATTGCGGACTCCCGGCCACCGTAGGCGCGAGCTTGCGGGTGGCGAGCAATGGGTAGCTCGCCGCCCGGTAAGGACCAGGCTCGGGTCGACGGCGCGCAGTGTTCCACGCGCGCCTCAAAGAGATGTCAGCAGTGCTGAAGGGGTCTGCTAGGACCGATGCCCGCCGGGATCGCGTGATTGTTCGAAAGAGATACCGTGACCCTGGCACATGCGCAACTGATGGAACACGGGTGGGTTTTAGTCAGTAAAAGTCTGACACGCCCTCCCGCTCCGCCCAGAGCGGGAGAAGTCATTTGATGATTTCCCATCCAAAAAAAAAACCATTAAATTTACACCCGAACCTGAAGAAATTTATCTTGAGGGGCTTGTGGCTAAGTACTAACAGCCATACTGATTGATCAATAGAAATGCTGATATAAATGACAAAAGCACACATACGTTTCCTTTTCCCGTTTGAAAATAATGTTAATGTCGAAAGCTGGTTAGTGACCGCTGCGCGCTCCGTCGTCGTTGACGCTGACTGACAAGCACTTTTTTCGGTTTATATCGCTATGCACTTATTTCCAGTTACATTTACCTTTCAAGTTATGTAGAAGCGTTGTGTGGAAGTTAGGTAAATTATCAAGCAAAATCCAGATGAGCGTATCTACAAATCTACGTATTTTTTGAAAACGCGATTAATTGAACGGAGTTGCGAGATGGTGAAATAGTGTTCCATTTTTACCTTTTCACCATCATCAGTGTTATTTAGTTAAATAAAAATCATTTTTATTTAATACGAACGTGCGTTCTTTATTGCCGCCATCTTGTCTAATCTGTTTTTCCAGTGTTGCCACCTTCTCCTAACATCTTCCTTCACAAGTCTTATAAAGTAACTTAAATGGTATTAAAAGAAAGAAAACTTATCCTAAGTTAGCACTCAGAATTACTAAACATACAGAACTTAAACATATTAAAATTTTAAAAACCAAAAGTACTTTGTGTTCACTCCTAATATAATTTAAAATTAAACAAAACAACCTAAGTTATCATTTTTTTTAACTTAGTTTAGCAAGTGATAAATAAACATTCTAATTATTATATCTAGTTAGATTAGACACATTTTACTCATCGTATCTCTTAGGTCTATATACTTTGCGACCAACTCTAGTTACATGTACAGGATTATCTTCAAGCAAAGTATCATCTGACCGGGGTCCAGCAGCCTCATCTACAGATCTAGAGGATTCATCCGATCCAGTATTCCCATATGCACCAGCCACGGATGGTTCTATAAATTCAGCATCCTCAAATTCCCCATCCATGGATTCTTCAGATGACAAGACTATTTCATGATCCGAGCCACTCTCCAATAGCATTTGACAAAGACTCATGACTATTTAATTCTATATTTGACAGAGACTCTTGACTATCCATTGGTACATTGCACATGGATTGATCATGACTAATACTTGTGTCTTGAATATCACACTCACAACTTGGTTTAGGAAGACACATTTTGACATACATACTTGATAATGATATTGGTACAGTTAAACACTGATCTTGATTTAATATTTGATGCCTTTTGTTTAGAAGAGCCCTTGTAGAAGCCTTAGGTATAGAATCAACGTTTCTAGACTTGACATGTAATATGTGACTACGATTTCTACGATATACCTTTCCATTGTCAGCTTCAACCAAATATGACCTTGGGCAATTTTTTAGAACTTCTTTAATTACACCAGGCTCCCAACTGCTGTCAGGCATTTTTTTAAACATGATAATCTCACCTTGATTTAATGCTGGTAAATTCTTAGCACCTTTATCATAATAAAACTTATATTTTTGTTTATGCTTATTGATCCTATCCTTTTGCCCTTCAAATTTTATGACTTTAGGCTTTAGCAACTCTTTTGATATGGGTAAGTTATATCTCAGTTTCCTAGACATCAATAATTCAGATGGAGATTTCATGTATTCTTTATCATTACACCTATAATGTAACAGAGCCAGATATGGATCTTTATTTTCATCATATGCTTTTTGCAATATTTTTTTAACAATTTGAACTGCCGACTCTGCTTGACCATTTGATTGTGGAAAATTGGGACTAGAAGTGACGTGATCTATGTCCCATTCTTGACAAAAATATTTAAATTCTTTTGATTCGAATGGAGGGCCATTATCTGTATACAATCTCAAAGGGATTCCATGTCGTGCAAATATTGATTTAAATTGTAATATAATATTTTTTGCTGTAGAATCACTGTTTAGTTGAGCAAGTTCAATGTACTTTGAGTAGTAATCAACAATGACTAAATATTTTTTATTATTAAACTGCAACAAATCGGCACCTATCTTTTCCCAAGGAAGAGATGGATTCTCTGCCAGGAGTAATGGTTCTTTTGTATTGGCTGGTCTATATTTTAAACAAATTTGACAATTCTGTACCATTTGTTCAATTTCTTTGTTCATACATGGCCAGAATATGACATTTCTTGCAAGAATTTTGCTTCTAGACACGCCTGAATGACTAGCATGAATCTGATTTAACATATCTTTACGCATTGACATTGGAATTATTATACTATTATTTTTGAAGACTATTTCATCAATAACATGAATTTCCGACCTATAATTCCAATAAGATCTTACAAGTGAGTCTGTTTTATTTTTGTGATCAGGCCAGCCTTCATTAAAATATTTCATAAGTAATTGCAAACATGCATCCTTATGAGTTTCTTCTTTTATTGTTTGTAATTTAGAGTCAGATATAGACAGTGTTGTTATAAACAAGTTGGCATGTATGGCTATTTCTTTATCAATAGCATGTTCCATAGATTCTGATAAAGCAGCTCTAGACAGTGTATCAGGAATATATAATTTTGTGCCCGGAACGTATGTGACTTCTATATCATATATCTGCAGTGCTAACATCATTCTTTGTAATCCGTTAGGTACTTGACTTAATGACTTAGCAAATAAGGTGACTAAAGGCTTATGATCAGTCTCTACTTTAATTTTGTGTCCATAAACATAGTGATGAAATTTTTGACAGCCAAATAAAATAGCAAACAATTCTTTTTCAATCCGGGCATATCTTTTTTGACAATCAGTTAATGTTTTTGAAGCATAAGCTATAGGCTGACCTGACTGCAGTAATACTGCACCTAAAGCGGACTGTGACGAATCAACACTCAATGTCAGCGGCTTTTTATTATCATAATGACGCAAAACTGGAGCTGAAGTTAATGATTTTTTTAAATTTTTAAAAGCCTTGTCATGGTTCTCATCCCATAGCCAATGTGAATCTTTTTTAAGAAGATTTCTTAATACTTCTGTTTCTGAAGATAAATTTTTAATGTAGCTACCTACCTAAATATCACCCCTAGTATCACCCCTAAAAATCTTTGCAAGCTTTTTTGACAATCAGGTTTAGGCATTTCACAGATAGCTTTTATCCTATCATAGTCTGGTGACATTCCTTCAGCACTAAACACATGACCTAAAAATTTTATTTTTGCTTTTCCAATAATACATTTGTCTTTGTTAAATTTCAAGTTAATAGATTCTGCCCTTTCTAATACCTTTTTCAATGTTTCATTATGAGATTTCTCATCTGATCCATAAATTAGCAAGTCATCAACGTAAATGATTAAGTTTGGTATATCAGAGAATGATTCTATGAGTATTGCTAAAAACTTCAGTGGAACAATTTAGACCATATGGTAGACGCAAATATTTATATTTTCCTTAAGGAGTGTTAAATGTACATAAATCAGAGCTACTTGAGTCTAGTGGGATCATCCAAAATCCCGAATAGGCATCCAAATGTGAATATATTTTGGCTCCATTTAGTCTACATCTTACATCTTCTAAAGAAGGTAATGGATAATGAGACCTTTGGATGGCTTTATTCAAGTTTCGAGGATCCAGACAAATCCTTAACTGTTTGTTAGACTTTTCAACAATAACAATTGAGCTAACCCAACTAGTTGGTTTGGAAACTGGTTCAATCACTCCCAGTCCTGCCATCCGATCCAATTCCTCCTTCAGTCTTGTTTGAAGTGCATATGGTACTTTGCGCTGTGCATCTATCATTGGATGTGCATCAGACCTCACAGTCAGGTGACACTTGCTCGGCAGTCACCCCAGTCCCTGAAAAACATTTTGATGTTCGTTTAATAATTGTTGTAAAACTGGTTGTTGTTTATTACTGTTATTCATTGTATAAATTCTTTTAACAATACCTAATTCAGTACATGTATTTGCACCTAGGACTGGTTGACATAGTATGTCAACTACAATAAATTGAATCTCATATTTTTGATCATCTTTATGACATTTCAAATTACAGCAACCTTTGACTGGTATTTTATTACCTCCATATGCTACTAAATTAGCGGAACAATTTTTTGGATCATTATCACACAACTTTAATTTATGAAATAAATTATAAGACAAGCAATTAGCTCTAGCACCAGTGTCTATTAAGAATGTAACTTTTTGTTTATTAATTACGGAATCTATGAGCCAATCTTTCATATCTATGTGATCAATAGGACACTGTTCATTATGTAAAACACCTAGAAACAGATGATTATTAAAGTCACTATTATTGGATACTAAAAACAGGTTACCCGTGCCATCACTCTTGACTGCTTCAACTGCATTTATTTGTGTTTTACACAGTTGTGCAAAATGTCCCATTTTCTTGCATTTGTGACACTGTTTTCCTTTTGCCGGACATTGAACTTGTGAACTTGCCCGCAGCGTGTACATTTTAGTGTTTTGGTCTTGGACGACTTCTGAACTGCTGCAATTTTCAACTCCCCACCTTCCAAGTACGATGTGTTGTTGTGCGACATTACCATAGATTTATAAATGGTAATCAATTTATCAAGTTCTATATCATTCTTCGTTAAAAGTCTTTGTCTTATCTGAGTGTATTTTTTACTTAAGTTGCATATAAAAATGTCTCTTATTAGTGAGTCTTTTAGTTCCTTAAATTCACAACTAGCAGCTAACTTCTTTAATTTGGTCAAAAATACGTCCAAGGAATCATCTCCTTGCTGCAGACTGAAGAATTTATGTCTTTCAATAGTTAGGTTTTTCTTTGGTATGAAATATTTGCCAAATGCTGCTAACACCGATTCTTACGTTTGTTTTTCTACTTCTGAGAATGAATTGTAGACATCTAAGCATTGCTCACCCATGAAATGCAATAAAATTGCAATTTTCCTTTCTTTGCTCTCTTTGTCATACTTCATGGCAATTGCAAAGTTGTTGAAGATCTGCTTCCATTTTGACCATGCCGCTACCATGTCCGAGTTGTTGAGATCAATTGGCTTAATAATGTTAATTTGACCTTCCATCGTGCCCATTTTCACTACACGAAGTTCACGGTCGAGCGGGTCTTTACTTTACTAGCACGTGGTAATCTGCATGCAATACCTTTGTATCACGACTCGACGGTTACTCACGAGATTTTCATAAGTTTCAACTCTAAATGTTCACTTGTACGACTTTCTCAGTTTACCGCTGCCCCCAATGTTATTTAGTTAAATAAAAATCATTTTTATTTAATACGAACGTGCGTTCTTTATTGCCGCCATCTTGTCTAATCTGTTTTTCCAGTGTTGCCACCTTCTCCTAACAATCAGCAGCCTATAATGTCTCTACTGCTGGGACACAGGCCTCCTCTCAGTGACAGGGAGTGGGCCATTATCCACCAGGCGGGCCCAGTGCAGGTTGGTCTGTTTGTCAGTTTCGCTCCGACGTCACGTTACAACATCAGTCTTGTATATGAAACGAAAGTTTGTAGCCCCACATTAAAAATACGTAAAATAACGACTTGCAAATGATTTTAAAATAAATTCCACATCACATTTATTTATTTAACCGGCAGCGGTCTGCCACGGTCACATAAGTGATGTCGGTAAATAATTAAACGTCCTCGCGCCAGAGCGAAGTTGTGCCAACCAGACATCTCCATACGCGGAGATGACGCGAATGCAATAAACCAAACTGTGTCAAACACATTACCGTGACTGATAGGGGTGGCAGTGTCGTCCATCAATGAGATACATATATTGCAAAGCTGAAAAACTTTCTGTGACATTGTGTGCTACATTCATACATTTAAATTGATTGTGGTGCCCAGAGGTAACGGTAGCGACTTGCTAGATCAAAATATTTTATTTTACATTATCCCACTTTTGAAACGTCGGAAGCTAAGGTTTCAAACGGGTGTGTCCTCTGGAGAAGAGGCGGCCAACAACAAAACAGTTACAATTTGAAAATAAATGTGATTTTTAGGTCCGTTTGGACTCAGACAGGCGCTTTCATCAGCATTTCAGCCAAAAGACGTCCACTGTTGGACACAGGCATCCCCTAAGCACCACCGTTTCGACCGGTTCTATGCTTTTCGCACACAGTGGATTCCTGTGGCTAGGTCACCAGGTTATCGGTCCATCTTGTGGGAGGCCTTCCAATGCTACGTTTTCCAGTGCGCGGTCGCCACTACAGGACCTTACGGCCCCATCGAGGCTTTTCATACTTTAATTTGTGTAAATTATTTCACCGCCTTTGGTCTCAAAGCGGTAAAGCCGGAATGAAACCGGAATGTCCTAAAACAAAAAAATTCGAAAACATAATATATACCCACCAACTCTCATTGAGCCTGCGTAGTGTATTACAATCTACTAAAAGGGCATTTTAGGCTAATTAATGCTAAGACGCTGTATTCTCAATATTTTCTCTGTACGAAGGCATAATCAGTTTTCTCTAATGTCAGCACGGGAATGAGAAGTCCTCTAAGATATAAGCCGACAGCCCTAACACATCGTGTAAGTACCTACTAGCTACCCACCAGGGCGCACGTGGGACGTCCGACAAATTGAAATGCCGCGATTGCTCATTTAGGAAGAGATGGCACAGCGTGAGTTCACAGCATCTTCAGCACTTGAAATGTTCTCGAGAACAACTTGCTTATAGTTTTATGTGAGGACGCAATCAGAACAGGTGAGGAGGGGAGGATAGTTTAGTACTACAGTCCACGTGCGAGTTTCAGATTATTCTTAACGTGGTGTTCTTAGGGAGCATACTTATAAAGTGTTTATCGTTATCCCAACAAAAACAAAAATGTGAAATGAAAGCCAAGTTCAATATTATGATATATGCCTTGATTGTTGACTTCAACGACAAAAGAAGTGAGATCTAAATGGGTACCAAGTTCAATGGTCAGTCCTGACTTGGCTAGTTCTCATATGCGAATTATTATGTTCGATGGCTAGTTTCTACCAGCAAGCCAAATTTTCGAAATAATAAAATAAGAACCGACAAGTATCAGGTTTAAAACTTGCGAAGGCTATAATATAATTCCTATATGAAAACTAGCCAAGTCAAGACTGACCATTGAACTTGGTATCCATTTAGATCTCACTTCTTTTGTCGTTGAAGTCAACAATCAAGGCATATATCATAATATTGAACTTAATAATAATAATAATAAAAACATAGGGCAACACTCGCCCTAGAGTGATGCGCTTTGTGAGGCGGGCGTTCTCGGGGACTGATATCAGCCCTCGGGACTATATGTCCCGTGTCACAGAGCGCATAGACTGCCTGAAGCAGAAAGTATATGCATGGGCAAACCGTATTCGTAGGTATAAGCGGCGAGTGGACCGATATACTCAGAACCGCACCTTCCAGAGTGATGAAAGGTGGGTTTATAGGGCTTGGGAGCGACCGGTCCAAGGTGTGGCGGACGCGCACCTGCCGGATAATGATGCCATGTGTTCTTTTTGGCACAGTATCTGGTCGGTGCCTGTCAGTCACACCGAAGGGGATTGGGCTCGAGAAGTCGAGCGAGCCTGCGATCCAATACCAGAAATGGGGGCTGTTACCATCTGCCCCCAAGACGTAGCTCGTGCAGTCCGTCCATTGCCCAATTGGAAGTCTCCAGGGCCGGACGGGCTGCACAACTTCTGGATCAAATGGTTCATTGGATCGCATGCTCGCTTGGCGGCTCAGTACCAGACTGCATTGGAGTCTGGTTCGCTACCCCAGTTCCTAACAACAGGAATTACCCACCTGCTCCACAAATCAGGTAGTACCGCGGAACCCAAAAATTATAGACCGATCACGTGTTTGCCGACGGTCTATAAAGTTCTTACATCCATTTTGAGAGCTAAAATGTACAATCATATTGACACCAACTCCATCATGTCTGTCTCTCAAAATGGATGTAGGAACGGGTCTCGCGGTACTAAGGAGCTGCTCCTCATTGATATGGCCATTAGCCAACAGGTTCGCCGTTCCCGAAAGGATCTGTCGACATGTTGGATAGATTATAAGAAGGCCTATGACTCGGTGCCACATACATGGCTCAAGAGGGTGCTGGAGTTGTATAAAGTTGATGCAACTCTGCGCACCTTCCTGATTTCATGTATGGGGCAGTGGAGGACGGTCCTTCGCTATCCAGGATGTCGAAATATCCAAAGGAACAGCGAACCGATAAGGATCGAGCGAGGCATATTTCAGGGTGATAGTTTGAGTCCGCTTTGGTTCTGCTTAGCCCTGAATCCTCTGAGCACACTGATTGAGGATTCAGGTATAGGCTATCGGTTGAGGAGAGGTGGTCAGGTTATATCTCACCTCCTTTACATGGATGACCTTAAACTCTTTGCTCCCAACAATTTTCAACTAATGGAGCTACTGAAGGTAACTGAAACCTTCAGTAGCGCCATCAGGATGGAATTTGGTGTGGACAAATGTGCGGTCATGCATGTAAAGCGAGGGAAGATTGTGGAATCCGCGGGAACCGAACTCTCGGATTCCATAAACCTCCGAGCCCTCTCCGCATCCGAAACCTATAAATATTTGGGTATGTCGGAAGCGTTGGGCATCAATGTTACTGACATGAAGCAATCGTTGAAGGAGCGCTTCTTTGGCCGCCTGAAGAAAGTATTTAATAGTTTTCTAACAGGCGGAAACAAGGTGCGCGCCTTCAACGGTTGGGTCATGCCGGTTTTGATGTACTCTTTCGGCATACTCAAATGGACTCAAACCGAACTAGACGCCCTGGATAGGAGGGTCCGTACGCTGCTGACTGCATATCGAATGCATCACCCACGGTCATCGGTAATGAGGCTGTATATCCCGCGAAAGTGTGGAGGTCGAGGCTTTTTAAACGCTAAGACTCTCCACAATCGCGAGATATGCAGTCTCAGGGAATATTTCCTAGAAACCGACGTGGGGATGCATCGAGATGTGGTGGCGGTTGACAAGGGCCTCACCCCGCTCTCCTTGGCTAACGAGAACTGGCGCAAACCTGTAATACTTGACACCAATGAACGCATGGAAGTATGGCAGAGTAAGGAGCTCCACGGACGCTTTTTCCGGGCCCTACATGGACCCGATGTAGATATACTAGCGTCCGTAGCCTGGCTGCGTTTCGGTGACCTCTTTGGGGAAACCGAAGGTTTTGTCTGTGCAATTATGGACGAAGTTATGATGACGAACAATTACCGGAGATTTATTGTGAAAGACGGCACGGTTGACATCTGTCGGGCATGCCACCGTCCAGGGGAATCAATTAGGCACATAATCTCCGGGTGTTCTCGTCTAGCTAACGAAGAATACTTGCATAGACACAACCTAGTAGCCAGGATTATCCATCAGCAACTTGCTCTGAAATACAGCCTTGTGGAATCAGAAGTGCTGTACTACAGGTATGTGCCCGACCCAGTTCTCGAAAATGGAAATATCACATTGTACTGGGATCGATCCATCATCACTGACAGGACTATTGTAGCAAATAAGCCTGATATAGTGGTGGTGGATCGAGTAGAGCGGCGCACAATGATTGTTGACATAACGGTTCCACATGACGAGAACCTCGTGAAAGCTGAGAAAGATAAGCAGATCAAGTATCTTGACTTGGCTCGCGAGGTTGTCGACATGTGGGATGTGGACTCAGCAATCATTGTGCCGATAGTCGTCACTGCCAATGGCTTGATAGCCAAGAGCCTCGATCAACATCTAAAGAGGCTCTCGTTAGGCAGCTGGGTCAAGGGCTTGATTCAGAGAGCGGTACTTCTGGACACGGCTCGCATTGTCAGGAGGTTCCTCTCTCTGGAGCCCTGACCGCCGGTAGCTTGGTGCTGTTCCCGATACCGGTGGGCTACTATTTTTTATATTTTTAAATGTTTTTATATGTTTCTGTACTAATATTTAAAAATATAATTTATAAGAGTTTACAAATTAATAAAGGAAATAATAATAATATTCCACAACTATCACACAACGCCATCTAGTCCCAAGCTAAGCAGAGCTTGTGTTATGTGTACTAGACAACTGATAAACATACTTATATATTTCTAAATACATACATATTATAGATAAATTACACCCAGACACAGAACAAATGATCGTGCTCATCACACAAACATTTGTCCAGGGTGGGAATCGAACCCACGACCTCCGGCATAGCAGTCAGGGTCACTAACCACTAGACCAACAGGCCTGTCAACTTGGCTTTCATTTCACATTTATGTTTTTATTGGGATATCATTACTTTTTGTACATACATTATTAGTAGGTACTTATTTATAAAAAAAATATAAACAAATTAATACCAAATCGTTTTTGTTATAAGTGTTCCTAATAGAATCAATTAAGTGAAAAATTATAACAAAATGATAAAAATTTGCCAGTTTCTGATTTATTCCTTTGTATTCACCTAATTACCTATCTGCATGCCAAATTTGAACTTTCTAGGTCATCTGGAACTGGGTTAGAGTTTTGATCTATAGGTCAGTCAGTGATAAAAATGACGATTTTTGGACGTTAATATCTAAATAACCGTAGAAGATATGTTTATGAAATTTGGAGCACATATGTATCTTGCAAGTTTCACTATATGAGCCAAATTTTACACGTTTATGTGAAATAGTTTTTGAGTTATGAGGGGGTCAAAAGTGGCTCCAAATGGTTCGTGTAATATTACACACGGTGCTGCTCGCCAGTTCTGTTACTTGAACTTGGCTTGACACGCTCCTGCGTGTCTAGATATGTTAATTTTGATTTATCGTGAATATGCGTTTTTTTTTATATTCTTAGGGTTTTGTACCACAAAAGGAAGAACGAAACCCAACTTTTTTTTTTTTTTTTTTTTTCAGTATGGGGAATCATCGAATGACTTCTCCCGCTCTGGGCGGAGCGGGAGGGCGTGTCAGACTTTTACTGACTAAAACCCACCCGTGTTCCATCAGTTGCCCATGTGCCAAGGTCACGGTATCTCTTTCGAACAATCACGCGACCCCGGCAGGCATCGGTCCTAATAGACCCCTACACTGCTGCTGACATCTCTTTGAGGCGCGCGTGGAACACTGCGCGCCATCGACCCGAGCTTGGTCCTTACCGGGCGGCGAGCTACCCATTGCTCGCCACCCGCAAGCTCGCGCCTACGGTGGCCGGGAGTCCGCAATCGACTCCCGACGCCCGGGGCGTCTCCTCCTGCGGCGGCTAGGGGCGTGAGGGCGCAGAGACTGCCACTCCCTCACGCGCCCCGCCTCCTCCTTTGCGAGCATTACTGCTTCGCAGAAGGAGGTGACGGCTTCCCATTCCCTCTCGCTCCGTACCATGGCTCGCACCAGGGCCGGACGCGAGAGGTCGCCGCCGCCGATCGCCTCCACGAGGACACGGCGGTGCTCCGCCCAGGCAGGGCACACCTCCACCGTATGCTCCACCGTATCCTCCAGACGATCCTCGCAATGGAAACACCCGGACGTATCCTCCCGCTTTATCCTGAACAGGAACCCACCGAAGCATCCATGCCCGGTGAGAACCTGCGTCAGGCGTAAGGTGAGGACGCCGTGATGCCTCTCTGTCCACTCCTCAAAGAGGGGACTTACCGCCGCAATTGTGGCGTGCCCAGCACTGGGTTGCGACCATCGTACCCGCCATGTCGCCATGAGATGACACCGGAGCTCTGTCCGCCGTGCCGCAATTTGTCGCGGCAGCGGAATTTCGCCCCGGCTTTTCGCCTCCTCGCGCCACTCCCACATGTGGGCGAGGATCTTTGCCTCCAGATCCCATGGCGAGAACGAAACCCTTATTAGATCACTTTGTTGACCGTCCGTCCGTCTGTCAAGACCCTTTTTCTCAGGAACGCGTGAAGTTATCAAGTGGAAATGAATATCAAATACGTGGGTTTAGTGTCCTATGGAGCACTAAACACAGCATTTTTCAGATGTTTTTTTTTTCAGGTCACACTAAAGTTTTCGATGTGAAATATTCGTTTCTAAAGTATTAATATGGCAAAGAATTGATAAATAGCACTGCTTACACATAGTTTAGGTATTCCTTACAAGTTAATGTTTGGTTTAAACAAAAACATATTGTTATACTTAGATTTATATAATTATTGTTCTTTTCATGCATTATTTTAAGTAGGTTCTCAACAGCGCGCTTTAAAGCACTGAATAGTTTTTGTTGTGAAGCACTAAAACAAGTTTGAACTATTACACAAAGTTTCGCAATCAACACCACATTATGAGTGACAAATGTACCGCAGTATAAACTATATACTTTACATGGAATGTATTGTAGTAAAAACAGTATCAAAAGCAGATGAAAGTACTTCAATCAAATTAATGAGTGTGTAATGTAATGAGCAAATGTTTATTTTTGGTCATTTCTGATTGGTGATGATTGTTACCAATAATCACGATTCATATGCATTATTAATAATTATTAAGATATTGGCACTTTTCAAGGTAATAAGTAAATTATACCAATTGCTACGAAAATCGTAGCACATTTTGGTCCGCCTATGAGGATGCTACGAAAGTGCTACGCTCGTAGCATCTCGTAGCAAACACGAAAAAACAATGATCTCATTGCTTACAGACAAGATAAGGTAAAACAAGTATAGGATTGATAGAGTTTTAAAAGTAGAGCGTGTTTAATAAAATTTACTAATTGATTACAATATTATCAAGTTTATTTAAAGTCATTGTCATACAATGATGCTACGAGACTGCTACGCACGTAGCGACTTGAAGCTAAAAATGATTTGATAGTCTGGCTGTTAAAGCACAGATTTTGTGTGAAATTACCTGTTAGTAAAATTAAGCTGAACTTAGCCAGAGGTAATGGTTCAACAGTATAGTTAGGTTATGAAGCTGCAATGGCTCTTTCTTCAAAAGACTCTTCCAGACATTGCCCTGCATTATTAGACTCACATACAATTCTAATAATATAATGTTGGGACTTTAAGAGACCTCTGAGTTTTTTCGGCGTTTTTTCTCAGGGAACAGTCAGCTAGGAAATGTTGGCGCCATCTAATTTTTAAAACATTGACCAAAAAATGTTGACGTGTAAGATCTACTTAAAGAAATAAACATTTAATTTAATTTATTTCATATCAACAGCGCATTAATATCGAATCAAGCTGCATCATCACATAATAGCTGTAATACAAACAATAGCTAATTCACGGCTTATCGTAAGCTAAGCTGAATACGGATCGAACGCCGCGCCTCTCATTATGGTTGCGGTGAGAATCCGGATCGCAACCGTCCCGCAGCCGACCCGCAATCGCGTCGCAGTCACTGTGATGTCTCTATTGAATTCCAAGTATTTCAGACGCGACCGGTTCATGGTAGCAAGTCTTATTGAAATAAGGGTAACAAGATATCGGTTTACCGTTAACTTTGCTAACAAGTCATGGAAACAGTGTTAACAGTTATTGTCGTAAACATTTGTTTACTGAAAGTACTAATAAATCAAACAGCTTATATTTTTCTAAATTACGAGTGGCACAAAATAACCTTGACACGAAGTTGTACCAATTATTTTATAAATTTTATTTTTGAATTAAATAAAATTATAAAAACACACTTTATTTTATACAAGAATTTTTAATGGTTTTCAAAATAACTTCTGTTAGTGCGGATACATGTGGAGAACTTTACCAACGCTTGGTAAAGTTCTCCACATTTCCTCCACAGATATTTTGTCCACTCCCGTATAAGGGTTTTCTTTACTTAGTAAATACGTCAATGAGGCATAACACATTACCTTACGTCCTAAGTATACCATAAGCTGTTATACATGGTATTAAAATAGGAGGAAACCAGAAGAAGGGTGCCCAACCTGCCCTGGCTGCGGCCCGTAGCTCCTTGCCGAGAACGAGCCAAGTTGATGAAGAGGGTTTCACGAAAGTAGAAAGGAAGAAGAAGAAACTCTGTTCACGAAAACCAGTTTGGTACCGCTCTGAGTGGACCCAACATGCTGCTGCGCCCTGCTGTGCTACGACGCAGCTATAACATTTCACGTCTACACTACTCCACGACGATAGAGGAAGTCGAGCAGTATTTGAAAATGAAGAAAAACTGGACTCTGAGGGTCGAAAGGTTGGAATCGCGCCACAGTTCATCAATTTTAAGTCATTCGTGGATAAGTTCCAACAGACCTGCTTGAGAAAGGACTTTGGCCGAAAGGTGTCGTATATCGACGTTTCCGAGGACGGTTACGCGACACCACGCAGCGGAACACGACGCCGTCATCGTTAAGTGTTTAGTGATAGTTTAAGTTTTGTTTTATAGAAAAAGTATTCGTTTACAGTTATTGTTTTATATTAATTATGTATTGTGTTGTATGGGCCTTAGTTGCATTAAATAAAAGATTATATTGTATTGTATTAAGATAGTTATGACCCGGATTAGGATAGTAGCTCCAAAGGTTGGCCACCCTACTCACCCGGAATAGGGTGGTCAATCGGTGGAGTTACTATCCTAATCCGGGACATAAACTATCTGTGTGCCAAATTTCATTCAATTTCTACGTAATTGAGTCAAAAACATCCAAACATACAAATTTTCACATTTATAATAATATAGTAGGATTACTAGCCTTGTGGGTTACACATTCGTATTAATTCGTTTTCTGATTCACTCAAAAAGAAACTAGTTTCAAAATGCATTGAGTCCGATTTGAACTGTAAACTTGTTGGAGTATTAGTTTCACTTACAACCTGCTACCGAACTCCATTGTACTGTCATCTAATTACATTCCAGCTCACAGGCTCAAATACTGCTCAAACAGAATCAAAACATGCCGCGACCGCGTAAATCTGCTCTGAATAATTCATACACATTGGTGACGGGCGGCGCGCTTTGTCCGCCAATATCCTGGCCATTGTACACACTAGGCGGCTATTGTGCAACCCTGCCCGGCGCCGGACAATGCAGGTAACCCCACAAATGATAATTAAACCGGCACATTTCGGTTACTGCTGCGATTCTCCGATGATCGCGACGTCTGCGAGTTACGTGGACAAGGGGATTAGTGTTGTGAAGTTGTGACGAAAATATAAGTAATAATAAAGACTCTTATAGCATCGCGTCTGTATGTCGAAGGGGTAGGCAGAGATGAAGGGACACGATCATTTCCTCAGTAATGGTTTAAAGTCCCAAAGAAGCAAGCCGAGTCCAGACTGCTACTTAGAAATTCCTAATTGGAAAATTTCGATACCAAAAAAAAGATACAAAAAAAAAAACATTAAAAACACGACGCAAAATTTTAAAATCTGTTTATTGCCCAAACTTGACCTCTGTTTGACTTTGATCGCTCGCTCGTGTAAAAGATACAAAACTCCGAACAACATCCACAACTCACTTAGTGTTCTTGCTCGTCAAACGATTCCAATTTCCCGGAAAACAAAGTATTCAATAAACCGCTCTCAAGTTTCCTATTGATCTTCTGAATCTTCTGAACTCGCAAACTTGGGACTCGGGGCCATTCATCTATTCTAACGTTTCTTCTCGAGCGGAACATTTAATTTGTAAAGTGTTCAATCATTTTTTCATCGCTATTGACGAGAGTTCAATGGGGGGTAAAATTACCCCTTTCTCGGGGTAAGTGGGTAATTTGTGTGGAAGTGCTAGCATCTAGCGGGGCGGAACGGTGCTTATGTAAATATCGTGTGCTGTTATATTATGGTAGGATGTTCTATTATCTCTTTACGTATATGATCCAAGTTGTGTGTTGACGCAAATGTAGACGGGCATTGATCAGGTAATGTTATTGTAACATGAAGTTCACCTTGACCAAAAATAATTATTGGACATAGAAATCAACATAGTGCCTCAGGCATTAAGTCCGCCTTTGTACAGTATTTTTTACTTGTGCATAAAGTTTAAATAAATAAACAGAAAAAAAAAAATTTTTGTTAGTGTTTCTGATATTTAAAAATAGTCATGTAAGCAATGCCGCCTTACGTATCTCTTATTTTAACGTCAATGTGTGAAGTTTGTTGTGTCTACTAGTTGCGGTTATCGTTAATACTTAAAACAAGATGACATGATGATAGAGACTACCTGTGTGGCCTGTTCTCACAAATGCCAAAAAGGTCAAAAAAATAGTAAACAAGATAAGTCTGAAACAATGCCAATACAATGTGTAAATATAATAGTGTGCTACATGTTTTATTGTTACTCAATACTTTATTCCATTCCATAATGTGTACATATAACAGTTAGTATGTCAAAACATCGAATCAATTATGGACCCTATCGGGCACAGCAGTGTTCCGTCTGGACGTAAAGAATAGCACCATCCAATTTCTTCCCGTGGGTGTCGTAAAAGGCGACTACTTCTCAATGCATTCTACCACCATTCTGCGATCGCCAACCCTGCCCCCTGCAAAGCGTTTTTCGGCTGAAATGTAAATGATTGCTAACATGGTTTAAATACGACATATTTTCGACACGTGTTTTTTCTTTAACTGTTTGAAAACGAGTATCACAAACTGTAGTAGATTGAGAGCGATGAGTTCTGAGTTTGATTATCATGTCGAATATTAGTTTTAACCTTTGTCTGTTGAGCAGGGGCGTAGCTACCGCCGTATCTGCCGTATCAATTATACGGGGCCCCCGGACCACGGGGGCCCCCGACGTCAGTAAGCAAAAATTTATAAATACTTCCCAATTTTTTATTTTATTTCAGAAATGACAAAAGTCACAAAAAGCAATTTCTTTTTTCCCGCGTAAAGCGTGCGTTCCAAAGTTGGCAACATCCTACATCGGTTATCGCGGGCTGCGGGATGTCCCCGTTCATATGCTTTTTATTCTTGACCCTTCCAGTTACAACCGCAATTGGTGAAATAAGTTTTTCAAAATTAAAACTGATAAAAAATTACCTAAGAACTTCGATGGGACATGAACGTCTTTCAGACCTGTCACTATTGGTCATAGAGACTGAAACTTTAGAAAAACTAAAGTCATCATCAGCTATAAATGATTTAATAAATCAGTTTGCCGAAATAAATAATTTTTTTATTGGCATAAAAATGTGTACAAACAAAGTGAAGCCCTGACTCCTGCGCTAGGTAAAAACACCTGTGTTACAGGAGTCAGTGTCTTCTCCCAATCAGTAGGTTCGGGATTTTATGCAATATACATTGTTTATATTGAGTCAAAACACGTTAAGTGGACTCCCCACTTTACCACTTGATGATAGAAAACTTATTAAAATATAATTATCGAAAGTGGTCATACCTAAAAATCATCCCTGACAACAGTTTTTGAAAATTTTGTATTTAACAACAATTTTTTTAACAATAAAAATTTTCGGTACTTTTAATTTAAAAAAAAATATTTTGAGAAAGCTATTGAAGATAACGACATTTGCAGCGATTATAGTAAAATATCATTCTTACATAAAATTCTTTTGTAATATTATAAATGTGACTGGATAAATAAGTGCGTTGCCGTCTAGCAGCTGCGGTGTAAAACTTAACAGAACGACAAACATTCCTTATAGTTCGCTTACTCAAAACTTACGAAAAAAAGGCAAGGAGAGTTATTTAATTTGAATTGATTGCAAAAAAAAAATATTGGAAAAAGTGACAGATAGTTAATTATGATGAATAAATATTAGGTCTTTACCTATGAAATTGCCGTTCTGCAGTACTGGCCATTTCAAATCAAAATAATTTTTGTTTGTCTAAGAATTCTAATTTCAAATTAATTTTATTTTAAAAACATGGAATTGTTTTTCCAAAAGTAGTCATTTGTTTATTGATTATTGTTACATTTTCATCGCATTTCAATATTTTTCGTCATCATGGATACGTTAAAAATTCGAGTAATTATGGAATATGAGTACCATCATGGCAGCAACGCGGCACAAGCGGCACGCAACATCAACGACGTTTACGGAGCTAACACTACAAACCAACGCACCACCTGTTATTGGTTTGCTCGCTTCCGTTCTGGAAATTTCGAACTGAAAAATGAACCTCACGGTCGTCCGAAGACTTTGGTCGACAATGACGAATTAAAGGCGATTGTGGAAGCTGATGATACACAATCTACGGCTGAATTAGCAGCAGCTTTCGACGTTAGCGTCAAAACAATATTGGTCCATTTGCGTCAAATTGGCAAAGTAAACGAGTCGGACTCGCGCACCGAGGGTTCCGTACAAACCTGTAGGTATTCTCGGTTTAAAAATAAATGTTTTTTTTATTCTTTTATATTTCAGTTGATTGAATGTAAGGTAAATTGCGGTTTACGATTTATGACGTTTTAAAAAAACCTACACACTCGATCTCGTTCAAACCAATTTTCGGTGGTAGTTTACATGGTAATGTACATCATATATTTTTTTAGTTTTATCATTCTATTATTTTAGAAGTTACGGGGGGGGGGGACACACATTTTACCACTTTGGAAGTATCTCTCGCGCAAACTATTCAGTTTAGAAAAAAATGATATTAGAAACCTCATCACCATTTTTAAAGACCTATTCATAGATACCCCACACGTATGGGTTTGATGAAAAAAACCATTTTTGAGTTTTAGTTCTATGTATGGGGAACCCCAAAATTTATAGTGTTTTTTCTATTTTAGTGTGAAAATCTTAATGCGGTTCACAGAATACATCTACTTACGAAGTTTCTACAGCATAGCTCTTATAGTTTCGGAAAAAAGTGGCTGTGACATACGGACGGACGGACAGACAGACAGACAGACAGACAGGCAGACAGACAGACAGACATGACGAATCTATAAGGGTTCCGTTTTTTGCCATTTGGCAACGGAACCCTAAAAAGCTTGACAAATGGGTGCCCCACGAACTCAATGATCGCCAGTGCGAAGTACGCGTCGAAACGTGCCTTGCACTGCTCAACAGACACACAAATGAAGGAATTTTGAACCGCATTGTTACCTGCGATGAAAAATGGATTCTGTTTGATAACCGCAAGCGCTCAGCAAGTTGGTTGGATCCTAGTTCAGCACCTAAACAATGCCCTAAACGAAAACTTACCCCTAGAAAAGTGATGGTCACCGTTTGGTGGTCTAGCGCCGGTGTGATTCATCACAGCTTCTTACCAAACGGGGTGAGCATTACTGCAAATGTGTACTGTGAAGAACTGAACTCAACGATGGAGAAGCTGGCACATCTCCAACCAGCATTGGTCAATCGCTCGTCTCCGCTGCTCCTGCACGACAACGCGCGACCTCATACTGCACAGCAGACAGTCTCTACGTTGCAAGAACTGGGTTGGAAGCTCTCCGTCATCCGCCCTACTCACCAGACCTTGCGCCTACAGACAACTACATTTTCCAGAATTTGGATAACTTCTTGGCGGGAAAAAAATTCAATACCCGAGAGGCAGTACAAAATGCCTTTGAAGAATTTGTTGCCTCCCGTCCAGCTGATTTTTTTAAGAAGGGCATTAATAAACTGCCACTGCGTTGGCAAAGATGCATTGATTGCATGGGTGATTATTTCGATGAATACAAATAGAAAATACATGAAAAAAATTCGTTTAATTTTTTTGCATACAAAACGGCATTTTCATAGGTAAAGACCTATTATTTCTTTTAATTTTATGCAGACATTTTTTTTCTTTTGTGAGAAATCGTTACCCTTCATAAGGGCCCCCAAACAAATTTTTATACGGGGCCCCGCCAAGGCACGCTACGCCACTGCTGTTGAGCCAATAGCAGCTACCTACGAAGTGCTTTTATTTGAGACCAACACTACCATCATCAGGAGGTACATAAACTTCACACCTTTTCCGATGGTTGCAGAGAAGCAATAGCTCGCCACCCACTACATCTTTCCATACCTGCTACTTTTGTTTCATACCGACCATTAAACGAGCATCACCTGTTTGTCACAGTTAAGCATTTAATTCAAATAGGCCCATAAGAGGCACTTTTGAACGTCAACATTTACATTAAAATATAATTGATTCTAGTCGCTTGACAATATTTGCATACATTCAATAAATAAGAAACCAATTTGAATTTTCTCTAGAACCAATTGTACTGGTACGATACGCAAAATGCCAGATTACGCCTAGGCCCGTGTAATCACATAGCAACAGCACATCAGGGCGGTGGTCAAGTTATCAGCAGCTAATGCCGCAGTAACTATGTATAAATCAGTTGTGTCAAGTTAAATGTAAAACAGCACTAATGGAAAAAAGTTTTTCTGGCACAGCCCCTCGCATCCATAACAAAGTACCTAATATTATTAAAACTATGAATGTTTTCAAATTTGAAAGGGCACTAAACAAATTATTATAAAAAATATATTATTATTATTATTTTAATTGATAAAAGTTATTACCCAATTGACGACTATCTTAATGATGCATCACTGACTGATTGACATGATATTATACCTATTTACATTGTTTTTTATAATTTATATTACTGTATCCTTGATGACCATTGACATTTTTTGTATTTTTTATTGTAACTCTATTATTATTTGACATTTTTCGTTTTACTGTGACATTTTTACCAATTTGATATTAATTTATATCATGGATTATTTTATTTTTCTCAATGTTTGTTTGTGTAACTTCAATAATAATAAATAAAATGTGATTTGCATGCCCATGTGACGGTAGGACATGGAGAACTCATAAACTTGAACACCTATGTATTGTATTACCCATGTTTGCAAACAAATAAATGATTTGATTTCATTTGATTTGATTTGTGAGTGGAGTCGTGAATAACACTCACAGACTCCAAAAAACAAGTAATCATACACACGATCACCGTGTCATTTGAGTAATATATCCAGGCATATAGCCAGGATAACAAATTGTTTAGCAAATTAACTAACAATTTAAACTGACCATATTTTTCTCCTCCGTCCTCCAGACCGTACTTCGACCATGGCGGACAATCTCAACGAAGACTAGCCATCGGCGCGGGACATGTTATATATAGTGCACAAGTTGTGAGCAGACACAAATGCACTCACTCTTTCCTCACTTTTTTAGTCCGATTGGAGGGCGATCAGGCACATAGTCAACGTCTTAACGTGTTTTCCAAGGCACGCGGATATCACACCGCCATTTTCCACTGTTTTACTAAGAAATTCTTCATCGAAAACCCAATAACATTTTGGTCGACCCGAGAATCGAATCCAGAACTCTCAACTGTCGCGCTTGCAACCACGAGTCCAACGTGACAGTTACCCCCTGGCTACCTACCCCTGGCTAAATACCTATGGTTTACAGCAGAGTAGGTTCCAAACACTGCCGAGCAGGCTGCGTTACAATTTATTACAAGTGATACAATTTCATCCTGTGGCCTTTCTCATTATTAAAATAAATAAAATTATTCTTACAATTATAACGACCCAGAAAAAATAAACTTTGAGTTCTTGGACAGCCTGTTCTATCGTCTCCTTACTAAGTTATAATGACAAGATTGGAAAAACATTCCAAGAAATTTGTTAAAAATATTTTCTTTGATGAGAGACGTAAATAACAATGATTTCCTGATCCCCGGGGGGTGGGTAGCGGAGGGGACGGGAAGGGGGATGCACTCAAATAATTAACTAGAAATACATAAATACTCGTCGTTTGAATTAGTCGCACCCGGGGGAACGTGGAGGAGTGGGGGGAGGTAGGGCGACTTATAAAGATTAAAAAATATAAGTCACTGTTGTTGGCGAATCGTCAAGTGGTAATGGTTGTACGTTTAGAGATATAAGGAACAGGGTCTAAAGTACACTCAATCTTCGTCGAAAAGGCAGGATCTTCTGAATAGACAAGACACCCGTCTGGTCATGATACTGATGGGCAACTGCCCGACGATTGTTGTCTGGACGTTGTATATTTACTAGTTGCGCGGTAAACTCTACATGCGCGATGCAGGATTTTTGCGTGGCGTCAGTGTGATGCGTAGTCGCACTTGTGGCGGTGTAGATGCCGCTACATACGACTGTGTATCTTTTAGATATTACTTTAGAGTTTTATCTCCCATGCAGTATGTTTTATATACCAGGAGGATGCTCATCTCAATAAGAAACTATCAGAGAATCGTCTATGACAACGAAAACCAGACACACACTAGCTTCTCATACGAATCACATTGCAGAACATATATTGAACATCACATTGCTACACGTCACCAACATCAATAGTAATATAGTAACATAGCTTGCACTTTATTTTTTCCTGAGACTTTGACATTAACAATTCATAAAAACTCTTTTGTGAAACTATGCTTGTGCAAAGTGTCTTACTAAGTGATTACTTACAAAGGAATAAATAAATGAAATACTTCCTTTCCGTACCTGAAGGGTAACCAACGGGACTCTATTACTAAGGCTCGGATGTCCGTCCATTTGTCCGTCCGTTCGGTTGTGCAACCGTCCGTTCGTCCGTCCGTCTGTCCCTCTGTCTATCAGCACGCTGTTTCTAATGATTCATATTAGGTAGACAGTTGAAATTATCACAGAATATAAACAAAGTTAAAAATTAAAAGTATCTCCATACAAGCAATAAGTTATTTATCGGCGTTTTTACCTTGTGTTACGGAACCCTTGGCGTGCGAGTCCGACTCGCACTTGGCTAGTTTATTTCTTAATGCATCTTGAGTTTTTATAGTAATGAGTCGCGGCGGTCAGTGATATTTATCTCTGCGTATAAGACTCGGCTCACATGGATACTTCCATGTAAGGCAGTCATTTTTTTTTAAACGTCTGCGTCTATTATTTTTTCTTTTTCAACGTCGAGGTCGAGAATTCCCTATTCCTATTTAAACTTTAAAAACAATTACGCTTTTATTACGTACCGTGTGGTGCCGGACGTAAAGAATAACACCACCCCATTTCTTCCCGTGGGTGTCGTAGAAGGCGACTAAGGGACTTACTAGAGAATGGGCAGCAGCGTTCTCTATGCATTTTACCACCATACTGCGATCGCCAACCCGCCTGCCAAGCGTGGCGATTATGGCAAAGCCCCCCAAATTGGGAGAGGCCTAAGTCCAGCAGTGGACGTCTTACGGCTGAAATGATGATGATGATGATGACGCTTTTATTTCTGATGTAGTTTTTTTCGTGTAATCAATCATTTCGGATCATTGAATCAGTTATAAATGTTTTAAGTATTTAAAAAAACAAAAACCTTGTCTTGTTTCCCTGAACGGTTGGGCAGAGGTGTACCTATATTACACACAAATATAATAATACAATGTGCCGCTGCAATGTGGGCATATTTGTGGGACTAATTTAACAGGAGGGTAGACTTAGTGACCATTAATCATAAAAAAATACATAAAATAATTCGTGATTTAAAAACTATTCTCTACTACCCCTTTCGTTAATTTCACCTACAAACAGTAGGCGATGTTATTCGTTGTAATTTCATTGAAGTGATGTTACTAACCGTAAAACCGCTTCCGGAAAATGAATACTTCGCTACATTTCTTTAAAAGTACGGGTTCCTCTAAGAAGCTATTAAAAAAAAAAACTGTATATAAATCTATAAAAAATAATCAATGGATAAAGCTATTTTGTATCCAAATTATAAAGTAGTGCCTTATAATTTCTATCTATATACTTTGGGAAAGTCGGATGGGGCCTGTGGCTAAACAGTAACAGCCGCATGGGTCGATCGACCACGTTAAGCTGCACTTGCCGCACTTGGTCGGGGGATGGGTGACCATCTTCACATACCAAGACCCTTCCGTGCCTCGTGAAGCACGTTAAGCACGTCCGTGCTGTCATTCGCGGATCTTTGATAGTCGTTACGGGCCGTCGGGGGCCCGAAATTCTGACAAGCAGTCTTAACCAGGGGATCACTTATTGTATTACTCAGTAACTGGATTGTGGAGGTCAGATAAGCAGTCGCTCCATGTAAAATACTGATGTAGCTGGAACCGGTCTGACTGAAAACCGACCTCAACATAGGTAGGAAAAGGCTAAGCAAATGATATAATAAAATAAAAATGATATGACTTTTAGTAAATCGGTGTTGAATTTTCTTGCTTCGAGTATCTCCATGTGAGGAAGGCCTTAGTTTGAAAGTGGTGTCGTGTGCGGCGCGGGCGGTGACGGCGACGGACGCTCAGACTAATTCCGTTGAGTAGCTGTCGTTACCGCCACAAAGGGGTGCAGCTCACTGCAGCTATGTACTAGACTAGTTCACTTTTCTCATTCCACTAATTGTTTTTCAACACTGTCTTTATTTTAAGTGATTTTGGTAATGTTCGAAAAGCTTTCCTTAAATTTCTTAGTGCAGTGCGTCGACAAATTTTCTTGTACAGCAAAATTTTGGAAAATAATACTGCTATACAATATTGAATAGCAAAAACTGTGTCAAAGTTAAAACTCGCGCGTTCTGTTTCCCTGCCTATCCTCTTGGGTTACCTTTCGCCATGTTATGCACTCTCTATCCAAACACAGGAGTAATATCTCAGCACTCTACCTCACTGTCAACTCACATTCAATGTTTAATGCACACAAACTCCCAAAGAGCTCGCTCGTCAGCGTCGCGCCGCGGCACCGCGCGTCTGTCGCGACTCGCGCGTCTGTCGCGCGTCACGCTAAAACGTTTCCCGTGTCACGATATTGATGCCCGTCGATCGTAGTTTACTATTCTATTGAACGCGAGTATTTTTGAGCAGAACACAGGATTCCCATATAATGTAGACAGCTGCTTAACATTGCAAAGTTGTACAGAGGAACGATTTTCAGTGTGGTCCCGGCTTTAAATAGTCTACTTCACCTGTAATGTAAAAGCGGTGGTGGTGAACCCGCCTTTACTATGTGATAGCGGGTCATTACCGCAACCTGTCCATATGACATCACAATTTACTGTCAACTAAAATTGACCGTTCGTTCGTCTTCATACCCAGGTAGATCTTCTCTTTAAGTATTTGTACTATTTTATCAAACAAAGCAAAGCCATTAAAAATGCGAAATCTATGTATACATATACATACATACATACAAATAAATTAAATTGGAGTGTCTGTTTTTCTTATTAAAATAACTACTTTTTACTAAGTGTATATGGATGTTTACACGGTACAGATACCAAAACAACATTTTTTACAATTTTTGTCTGTCTGTTGGTCTGTCTGTCTGTTTGTTCCAGCTAATCTCTGAAATGGCTGGACCGATTTTGACGGGACTTTCACTGGCAGATAGATAATGTAACAAGGAGTAACTTAGGCTACTTTTATTTTAGAAAAAATATTTTATTTTAGAAAAATACCTGCGTTAATTTCCGACATCCTCGCGGGCGAAGCCGCGGGCAAAAGCTAGTAAAATATCTCTTATTAAATTAACTCCGTTGAAAAAACAATACGAAAAAATTGAACACAATTAAACTGATACGTAATACAGCGACTAATGATGACATATGAAATTAAAATCGTAAGAAAGAAGAAAGAAAGAAAATTGCGTTTATTGGCACTATATCATTTTAAAGTAAAACCTTAAAACTAAAAAACAAAATAATACAGAAACAATGATAATAATGCCAAAAGGGCCTCAGCTCAGCATAATGTCAGATGACAACACACGGTGTGCCACCTGACGCTGATTTTCAGCTGCATCCCACGAGTGCCATACGCTACAATAATAAATACATAGGGAAGTATGTGTCCGTAATAATAAATTAACAAAGTACAAAACATATAATATTGTGGCATACATGAGTGTGAATGTGTGTTGTCTTGAGATTAATGAACCTTTTAAAAAACTAATATCTGCATATAATCATTAAAATAAGAAATGTATATATATAAGGCAAAGAACTGACTGCGGTGTTCTTTTTAACTAGGGAACGGATTTACATGCGGTTCTTTTTTTTTAATTACTTAGTGTAAAGACAATTAACGTATAAAAATTAAGGCTGATTGAATATAAAATTTAAATAGTATGTACTTTTATTAATAATAATTAATAGATAATAAAATAATAAATGAATGAAATAATAATAAAATCGATAAAAATGGCAAAATTGATAAAATTAAATGTTCATAAATTGTAAGTTGTTTTAAATGGCAGATACGTCGGCTCTGACATTTTCAAAACTTTTTTGGTGGTTTAACCCCTCGCGTGTTTATGATGCACACGTGTGCATCATGTTATTTCAATGCCCAACTGTTTATGATACACCATGTGAATCATGTAAAATACATTTGAATTCCCGCTGTTTTTTTATTGAAAACATACGAGAGGTTAATAAAAATTCTTTTAATTTGAGTTTGAAAGTCGAGCAACTTTTACTAAACTTTATGGGAGGAGGGATATTGTTCCAGCATTTAGTAGCTGCGTAGCGAAAACTGCCTCTAAAAGCCGCCGACTTGTGCTGAGGAATGGAGAGCTGTTGAGAGCATTTTCTTCCTTCACCGATTTTGTGTCTTCTTGTCCACGATAGTCTGTCATATAAGTAGGAAGGCGAGTGAGACTTAATAACACCAAAGAGTAGGCTCGCCAAGTGGAGCTTTCGCCTAGCTTTCATTTTTAAAATGTTGTGCTCATTAAAGAAAGGTGTAACATGTTCCCTAAAGGGAACTTTAAAACAGAACCGTGCACATGCGTTTTGGAGTCTTTGAATATTTTTTTCAGTTTTTAACATTAGTCGTGGGCCATACACCGTATCTGCATAATTTAACTTGGATAACACCAAGGACTCCACAAGCAAGACTCGTAATTCTTCAGTAAGAAAGGGCCGGGCTTTGTATAAAATCTTAAGTCTATAAAAGCAATTACGTATAGACTCAGAAACGTGTTTGTGAAAACGAAGGTCTGAGTCCATGATAACACCTAAATTACGTGTTTCGTAGACTCGTTCGATAGGCTCTCCCATTACAGTAACACAGCTGATACAGGTTTTAATTTTATTTAACTGATTTTCGGTTCCAAAAAGCATATACTTGGTTTTGGAAGGATTCAATACAAGTGTATTGGCATTGGACCATTGCACTATGTTTTCAAGATCTTTATTAAGATCTATTAGTGCTTGTTCATAGTCTTCTGGCTTAAAAGATATATAAACTTGTGTATCATCGGCATAAATATGGTATTTGCATTTATTTATAACTTTTTATTATATCAGCACAATACAAAATGAATAATACCGGTCCAAGAATCGAGCCCTGTGGAACCCCTCTTCCTACTGAGCGCAGTCTAGATACAACTGTTGAGCCGTCCGCTCGACGTATTTCTACAAATTGTGTACGATCGCTTAAATAGCTTTCAAACCATTTTATTGTATCTACGTCAAATCCGTAAAAAGCCATCTTTGACAGTAATAGAGCAACGTTAATACAGTCAAAAGCACGTGAAAAATCAAGCAATACTAAAATCGTGCACATACCAGTATCTTGAGCTGACAAGATATTGTCTATCACATCCAACAAAGCCGTCGTTGTACTACGGCCCTTTCTAAACCCTGATTGAACATCTGGTAAGATTTTATTAGTCTCCAAAAATTCAACCAATTGCGCATATACTACTTTCTCTAAAACTTTAGAAAGTACCGGTAGTATACTAATCGGTCTGAGATCCTTCATATCCAATGCATTAAGAGTCTTCGGCAATGGGATCACTTTGGCAACTTTCCATAACTCAGGAAAAGATGAGGACGTAACAGATGTATTCACTAAAGCAGTCACAGCGTCCAACGTCACAGGTAGTGTTAGTAGTAACATATTTATAGTAAAGCCATCGCAACCTTCGGCGTTCGATTTAATAGAACTCAATATGTTAGCGATTTCCTTATGTGTTGCAGGTCTTAAACTAAACGTGGACTGATTATTTCGCATGGAATCAAAATATGCAAGCAAAGAATCACTAACCGTGTCCGCACCTGGCACATTCAAAAAATGGTCACAAATTTTGTCGGGATCGTTAAAGTGCAGAGGTAATTCTTTATTTTTACACGGGAGCAGAGTGGACTTTAGGTTTTTCCAAAGCGCTCTGGAATCATTTATTTGACTGTTAATCTTTTGTTTGTAGTAAGCTGACTTTTCATAAAATAGAGACCTAGAAACAAGTGACTTCAATTCTTTGTAATATAACTTTTTACAATCAGATTGTTTGTTTTTTAAATACTCTGTATGTGCTTTATTCCTCAAATGCATCATAAATTTAACGTTATCGGTAATCCAAGGATAACAAAATTCCTTAATTACACTAGTTTTTAGAGGTGCATGGATATCAAATAATGTAAGTATGTTCGAGTTAAATTCATTGACCATAGTATTAATATCTTGTAGCTCAGTTAACGCTTTCCAGTTCAGTAACTCGAGATCCTGATCGAAACAATCCCTAATTATGTTCTTAATTGGTCGATATTTTATGATTCGCGACGGAATTTTAGGGCGTTTAAAACTAAATTCACCGGAAATCAGCGCGTGCGCACCTAGATCCGGTATCACATCAACTGATACAGCACGGGATTTAACGTTAGTACAGATGATGTCTATCAGGGAGTTGCCATGCGTAGTAAAGTGCGTGGGTGACTGCACCAATTGCTTAAAACCGAGACAGTGCAAAAAAGAGACTAATTTGTCTGTCTTCGAATCCGTGACACTAAGCATGTTTATGTTGAAATCACCCATCAGTATCGTGTGCTCACATTGATTCAGGGAGTTCAATGTACCAGATACAGCATCTAAGAAAAGATCAACGTCTTGCCAGGGCGGGCGGTAGGCGGTACCAATTGCTAGCCTATTTCCACGAACATTAACTGTAAGCCACATCTGTTCGACAGTGGTGTGTAATGAGTTAGAATTGTATGAGTGGGTTCGAACGTTAATACCGTGCTTGATATAAAAACCAATACCACCACCACGTCCCTTCTTGACGGATAATGGGCGTGGTATATGCCGTAGCCTATATCCGGGTACAGAGGGCGCTCGCCCTTCTTCGCCTGTTCGCAGCCACGTCTCATTAATGGCCATAATATCAACGTTTAATTGATAAAAGATGCATGTAATCAAGATTGTTGTGGTAAATAATAAACGTAGGAATGTCCGTATTTCCATGAACTTGATACGAACTCATGTATTAAATTGAAATCAAATTGGTCTGTACGAGCTAATAGGCGCAGGCCGTAAACTGTGTCAGCGTAGTTCAACCTGGACAGAACCAGGGTCTCCACCAGGTGTTCCCGTAGTTTTTCCGATAAATATGGCCTCATATTGTATAAAACTTTTAGACGGTAAAAACAGTTTCTAACGGAGTCCGCTACGTGTTTCTCAAAATGAAGGTCCTTGTCCATCACAACACCTAGATTTCGCGCTTCATACACTCGCTCAATTTGCTCGCCCATAAGTTTCAAATCAAATGTCACAGGTAGTCGAGCCAGTTGCTGTCTTGTGCCAAATACCAGAAATTTAGTTTTTATTGGATTTAACGACAGGCAGTTCTCCTCTGACCAGGCGGTGATTCTTTGAAGATCATCGTTAAGGTCCTTAATGGCTGTGGCTAAATAGCTAGTGGTTGTGTTCTAAGAATTTAGTGCTGTGTAGTACAAGTTGCAAGAAGTTACGATTACTGTGTGTGAGTGATGTTTTGTATAGTTTACTATACTTTGAAGGCGTGTTGTAGTGCACTAATGCGGCTAATTTCTATGAGATGGTGCCATCATACTTGAAAAATTAAGATCTATCACAATATGACCAGCTATAAAACTCAAATATATGTTATGTCATCGATCTGTTTCCGTCAATCGGTTGAAGACGACAGAGAGAAAGTTAAGTTTTATATAAGTTTAGCGTTTACTGTAATTTGTGATTTATTGGTAGAGATAAATAATACATGTTTATGATTAAAAAAGCGTGTTTTTAGTTATTTAAACTATTATTTATTAAGTTACCACTCGATAACTAAAACATCATGTGTGGTGGCGCCGACGCCACGTCGTCGCGTCGTGTCGACCGGCGTGAGTGATCACTATTAAAACACCATTACTAGTGATACCAAATCGAGTTCACTAAGGATATGTTAGCAGCTTTTCATATTCTAATATTAAATTTTCCTGAAATCGGAGCATAAATAAATTAAAAATAATATGAGGGGTATGAAAATATTGAGCTAGAGGTGCAATATGTGGCTGTAATTACAACGAAATGTTTCTTTTATGGAAAGTAAGTGGAGTCGACGCCAAGCGGTTTGCGCGGGCAGTCGTTAAAACAGCCCACCGAGCGTAAACGAGCGCCGATGATCAAGGTTTCATTGGCGTACGTCACACGAGATCTCGTGTGACATTGCGTTATTCTTCCAACACTATTGAATGTCTTGTTTCTCTGTTCGCCACAAGCATAACTAACTGCTGCGTAGAGGATCCTGGGTTCGTTACCCAGTGCGGTAGTGTTACTGGGTTTTACCATTTGGAATTTCCCAGTAGATTAAGCATTAGGCTCGGTTGATGGCAATAAAACCTTGGGTCTACCTATCACATCGGCTTAATAATCTAACAACTGACCACCACATCTGTGAGTAAAATACTTCTGCTCCTTGAACTTCGGGATTTTGTAATTTTAATATCTTCGGGATTTATTATTAATGGCATTATGTTATAATTACCAAGTTAGAAGTAGATTTTTACTGTCCTTCAATTAAGTAACGATTACAACGATTACACTAGTACCACGCAATAAACTTATCAAAGCGACATGACGTCCTTCCAATGATTAACAACGTGAACGCGCTCAGCAAAGTGTTCAGCTGAAGGGTTGTGCGAGTGTTGTTCAAAGAAATAGTGAAGAGCGACCACTGCACCGCGGCGCGATGTGTCCCACTAATGTGAGTGTAGTTGATCCCATCGGTCAGAGGGTGACGAGACTGTCTGAAAAAACGTATAAAGATCCTATTTTTTTTTGCCTATTAAAATAAAAAGTGATAATAATAGTTTTGAAATCAAACATCATTTATGTTTGGCAGCACTGGCCTGTTCCGCAACCACTTACAGCTGCTAACGTGTGGCAAGATTGAAAGTCTATTCGTTACACTTTGTAAGAATAAGTTCAGTTTATGTTCAGCATACTCGACACATGCTCGACGCGAGCAGCCAACGTTACTAACTGTGTGCGCAAAGGAAAAGAAATGTAAGAGAGAGCTTTTAAAATAAGTATAACGGTTGAAATAAAAGTGAATTTTAATTCAGTGCTGTTTGTTCAGCGTACTTCAGAAGAACGTTTTCTTTTTCCTGCACTCTTAAATCTGCAGATTTTAATTTTTCTCTCATGTCTTAAAGTATATTTTCTTCAATTATTTTTTACATTTGAAATGCATAATAATGACGTTTACGATGTTTTTTTCTACAATTTCCATGGGTAAACAAAACAAATCGGCAGTCGTTAATTGTTATAGTTTCCTAGAAGGAATTCTTTCCATTGCCCGTTTTATTGCTGTATTGGGGGAACGTTTTCATCAAGTCTTGGGAATTTCCTGAATTGTCAATTTGGACGCACATCAGACGAGTGCCACTTTACCTTCGAAAATCGCTCTTGCCGCTACGACATAAGAGCGTTGTCAAAGTCAAGGTATGGCCACAGACGTGCGGCTGTACTCCATGAATACGCGTAGTTGTGCTCACATCGAGCTACCGCTGCATACTGATCAACTGATGTCACTCCCGCTTGTATCGACACAGAAGTGTTGATACACACTCGATGTCCGCGCTCGTTACTCAGCTAATTGACTACTAGTTTGCTCCACAAGTTACTCGATTTTATACTTGTATAAATACTCCTACCGTAACTGCTGAATATAGGTAGGTTACCCACATTCAGCAGTTACGTTTAGCGAAACATTTGTCACTAACCAGGCACAAATCACAACTCCGGCCTACCACAGAAGAATCATCATCGCCTTACAACATGTGTGGTGGTCGGTGTCCGAAGCCTAAATCCCGTAATTAAAATGTTCCAAATCGCAATTTAAATTAGAGGTCGTTTTGACAGATCAAGACTGAGATTAGAATGCGAACATTCTTAAAATATGGGAAGACCCCGCTGGTGTCAGCAACCCTCACGATAACCCATTTGACATTAATTAATTAGAAACAAAATCACATACGCGTTGTCTACAAACTCGGTCGGTATGTTTACTGAGTAGGTACCTACTATTTAAGTAAACATCGTCCTCGCAGTAATTAGTAACACACACGCTCCCCAGAGAACAAACATAAAGTTGTAGCAAATTTTATTTTAATGTACAATAATATAATATTTGGCCGCGAGCCCCGAACCGAACCGTCCGCTCATTAGTAGCCCCCCGTGCATTCTGTCTCTCTCACACACACTACCGCGGCCACGCGAGCCACAGTATGAGCTACCACAGAAGTACTATTACTACTACGGCGTGAATTAGATCACTCAGTTCAACTAAAAATGGTTTAGCTCCCATCAGTTGAGAGCAGGGCTTGAAATACCGGTATTTTTACGAAACGTTACCATTCGCTTTGGTGTGAAACTGTACAGGTGTAGTACCGTTAGTTGTACAGGTATACCTGTACAACTAACGGTACCAGACGAAGTACCTGTAAGTAACACAGGTACTACGTCGTAAGTAGTACAGGTAGTAGCGATCAACTTGCCGAGTGAAGCAGAACAGAGTAGTGATTTGCTTGCCGAGCAGAGTAGGAGGAAATGATAAGCGATTACGTTTAAGGCGATCAATACCAACTAATGGACGTCGATCAACCGCAATATCATCATTTCATCATCATTTCAGCCATAATACGTGCACTGCTGGACATAGGCCTCCCCCAATTTGGGGGGCTTTGCCATAATCGCCACGCTTGGCAGGCGGATTGGCGATCGCAGTATGGTGGTAAAGTGCATAGAGAACGCTGCTGCCCATTCACTAGTAAGTCCCGTAGTCGCCTCTTACGACACCCACGGGAAGAAATGGGGCAATTGAATGGGGCAAACCGCAATATAGTTGCATGATAAAATGTCGCCCCGTCGCGTTTGTCGATACAAAAATATCGAATTATAATCTGTCGGCGTGTTGTATAGGTAAAAATACTTTTAAACTACTTGATTGATATTTATGCAGATTTCACTATCTGCATAAATCTCTGTTATCTTAAAACGTGGAAGTGATACTTCGTCGTGTGTTTTGAACTTTTGCACTGTCTTGCATTTATTACTATTACAACACACAACACTGTGCGAACAAAAACATAACGTAATTATACAACATTATAGTTTAGAATTCATTAAAGAGACGCCGACGGACGGCGGCGGTATGCTGTGTTTTTAATCAAATCAAATCAACGCTACGCCGTAGCGCCGCTACGTAGCCGTGCGCTACGCTACAAATATAATTTTATTATGAGTGGTAGTGGTGTAGTGTTGTGAATTTGTTCTATGAAAGTAATTCTGAATAAAACGGATATTTAAATGTTGATACCTAATTATCAATAGGTATTTATTTACTCAAGACATTTTACGTAAAGTTAAGAAAATGTATTCTTTTTAAAATTTACTAACTTTAATTACCAATCAGAATATTCAAAAAAATAAAATATTGGTGTAATCCCTTGATTGTACATGGGATTTTGGGGGAGGCCTATGTTCAGCAGTGGACACGTCTTTCAGCTGAAATGATGATGATGATGTAAATAACTGTCGACATGTCTTCATCTTGTTATTAGTGACCGACAGAGGCTTTGTTTTTGTTATCGGCATTTTCGGCCACAAACCGGCCAAAGCTTCGGCCAAGCCGAAAATCTGAAGTTCCTGCCGCACGTCAGTTCTTGCCCAACTTGCCCAACTTTGTGTATCAGAAGGTCAATTCTCGTAATTAAAACATTCAAATACTAGCCGCCAAAGTGTTACAAGTGACTTTTGTCCCTTTTTCGTATTGAGTGTTTTAACAAATCATCAATGTAACAACGGGAATCGAACGTCACGCTTGTTCTTATCTGGCGCTGGTTGACCTACCCCACTGGGTTCGATTCATAAGTATTGTAGAGAAATCCATACTAATATTATAAATGGGTAAGTGTGTGTGTCTGTTTGTCCGTCTTTCACGGCAAAACGGAGTGACGAATTGACGTGATTTTTTAAGTGGAGATAGTTGAAGGAATGGAGAGTGACATAGGCTACTGTTTGTCTCTTTCTAACCCCCACTTCCCTAAAATGGGGGGGTGGAAATTAACGCGAGCGAAGCCGCGAGCAAAAGCTAGTACGATATATAATACAAAAAAAATTACAAAGGTCACTGGTACATTCAACCGGCTAGTCGCAGTCTCATTTCGGCAACAATCAAAAGTCAAAAATATATGGGAACGACTTATTTTTACTATGAACGTTCTTAAAATGACGACACCCGCCCCTCACATGACGTTCGGTTACTTCGGAGATAATCAAGTCCGCTCGTGGTGTCACTCAGCTGACTGAAACGAACACGATTTTGTTTTGAAGTTGTAAATCAAGGTCATAATATAATAATAATAATAATATAATATTTATTAACAAATAACATTTGACACAAGTTTGGAGACACATATTTGTTTAGTATAGTCAATACAAAAATTTGAGCCCTGATTGTGTGTTTTCCTAAACTAAGAAGATCCTGTATCTTAGGAGGCAGTGTATTCGCATTATAATAGTGATCGAGCGATTTTTAAGCCTTACAGGAAATTTGTATTTTGTCTTCATGTGCATATTAATTCTAAATCATTTGCGTTTTCAGCCGAAAATAAGACTACATCCGAACCTTCTTTTTTGATTTTGGCTGAAAATTCATTTTCGGTTTCTTCAACAGTCATTATTGGAAGTAGTGCTGAAATATAAAGTTGAAACCTTCTGAATACGGACTCCCAGCCACCGTAGGCGCGAGCTTGCGGGCGGCGAGCAATGGGTAGCTCGCCGCCCGGTAAGGACCAAGCTCGGGTCGACGGCGCGTAGTGTTCCACGCGCGCCTCAAAGAGATGTCAGCAGCAATGAAGGGGTCTGCTAGGACCGATGCCTGCCGGGGTCGCGTGATTGTTCGAAAGAGATACCGTGACCCTGGCACATGGGCAACTGATGGAACACGGCTGGGTTTTAGTCAGTAAAAGTCTGACACGCCCTCCTGCTCCGCCCAGAGCGGGAGAAGTCATTTGACGTCTTCCCATCCAAAAAAAAAACTTCTGAATACATAACATAAATGTGTTACTGGTGCCCTGCAGGGAGAGATTGTAATGAACATGGTGTGTTTACACTTTCGGAACAGTTACTAGATACCTCTGGCTATCTCGTCGATGAATACAGGGGTGATGTTACACAGGCGTGTTGTTTTAATCCGGAGGGGCTCGTGGCTAATTGATAAAAGCCGCAGGAGTCAATTGAAAGTTAAGTCACGCTTGCCGCGGTCGGTTCGCGGATTGGTAAGCACCCATTCATTACATAACAATAGAGACCCTCCGTGCCTCACAAACCACGGTGACTCCCGGCATTCATTCACAGAACTTTGACAGTCGCTACGTATAGTCAGAAGCCCAAAAGTCGCCTGTATAGGTGCCTCTCTCGTCTTGATTAGAGGGAGTGGGCCATAATCCACCACGCGGGCCCAGTGCGGTTTGGTGGATGTCACATGTCTTCGAATTTGTGGTTCTAAGCCAGCGGCTTCGTCACTATGTTTTCCTTCACCGTTTTGAGAGCAGTGGTGATGAAATAATTTACACATAGTAAAGTGCCTACTTGGGTTCGAACCTGCCACCTACAACTCGTAAGTCGCGGCCTTTACCACTAGGCCACCACTGCTCCATGTAAAATACTGGTATTACTACATCCGATTAGACTGAAAGCCGTTCTGTACACCGTTAATGGGAAAACACTAGGTAGATTGGTCTCCGTTCTAATGTCCTACTGACTACGTCTATGATATGTCTTTCGCTTATCTGGGAGAGGCCCGACAGTGCCACAGCATACACAAAAAAGGGTTACCTTGCTTGGCGTACCGCATTGTCAAATGTACACAGTCACTACACAGTACAATCTTCTGCTAGTCTGTGGCGACGCGCTGCAAATAGGGTTACCATTTCGAAATTTGTAAAGTCCTAATAAAAAGCCGGACGAGTCAGGACATTTTGCTTTTTATCCTTTTCTCAGGACTATTTTCAATATTTTTATATAAAATTGCAGAAGTAAAAAGTGTATGAAAATAAAATTGGGATCAATATTTATCAGTGAGAAAGTGGGCTTATTTAATCTTTACGAGAAAAAGCAATAGGTGTTTTTTTTTTAATTCAAATAAATTATGAGTACAAGTTTCCATTAATTGTATAAGCCAAAAGAATATCTACTTCAGCCTCGAATAAAGTCACAGACACACCTTATTTTAGATTCAATCATCGCCAATTGTCGATACCGTTCCTATATAATGTTTGACTTTAAAAGAATAACACTACATCTACGGAAGTTATAAACTATAGTACCTACGTCGTCAGTTATTTTTTATGTTGTCAATTATTTTCCTCACACACACCGCAGCGCACCACGCGTGCAAACCATTTAAATATTTATTTGACGTCGTGAGCTAGTTTTATCCTCACGACGAATTGCTTCGGCCGGCCGACTCCTATACTGTACACGCACTTATGTTATCCGTGAGTACTTATGTGCAAGTTGACTGACATCCCAGCGTGTTCGTGGTCGGTCATATGTTGTGTACTATGCTGTGTTTAGTGCTGCTGGTGTCCGCACTCACTGGACGATGCCGGGGGGACAACGATAACTGTAAGTATCTCTCTATTTGCCTGTGACATACATAGGATCCGCAATTAGTGTAGGTATAGTCAACAAAGGGCACAAGTTGAACATCAATAGGGAACCGTTAGATGGCGCTGCCAGGGTCGCGAGATTCGTTCGAAAGAGGTACACGCCGTCTGACTCGCCCTTCCGCTCCACCCAGAGTGGGAGTCATCATTTGATGACTTCCCACCCACAAAAAAAACCATTAGATGGCTTGAAAGCAATTTTTAACAATCCCCAGAGTCCGTACTCCTCCGCTAGCTAAAACTGTGTTGCACAACCAGTGTAAAGAAAACTCAATTTTGTTGTATAAAAAAGAAATGTCTACTTTAGAAATGAAAAAATGTATAAACCAAAATAATAAAACTAACGTAGTTGCCTCAAGGAATTCGCTATAGCACCATGGAGTGAGACAATAGACATGTGTCACACTAGCCGTTCCGTGGAGAGCATCCAAATTCATCTGCCCTTTATCAGAAGCCCAATTTTCGAAATTAAAAACGTTCACACTCTAGTCACAGCCTCACCTCGGCAACAATCAAATGTCAAAAATGTAAGGAAAGTCGAGATATTTTTGACAGATTGAGACTGAGAACAGACTGAGTACGTTCTTAAATTTATGAGAAGTGCCTCTCCGATCTCTCCCCGGTCGTATTGGAATGCTTTGCGTTGACGTTCACATAACACTGGATTGTATTATATTAACTGGATAATTTTGTGATCGCACGGCAGTTTTTTACTGCATTTGCTTATAAACAGTGGGTGTTCATGAGTGATCCTAAGCCAATCGGCCGCTTGCACAAACACAGGATACTTCTTGCATAGTGTAACCCGAAATAATTTCCATTCTGAGATCCTAAGATTTTTAAATATCCAATTAAATGTGTCTAGCTTGGATGTAGTGCTCCCTCGGCTCACACGCGGTTGGTCACAATTCTAACTTAACCTATCTAACCATTTGGTCAGGGGTGCCCTAGCTTAGTTATTGCGAACCTTTGAAAGAGGCCAGAAGTCACTCATTAATTTAAAAAAAAACCGTACATGATTATTAAAGACAATACATTTGTAGATCTTCAATTAATAATTCTAATTATTGAATAAAAATAACGAGATGCGGAGGAAATTTTCGACACCATATTTTAGTTTTTGAATAGTTTTATTTAAGTTACGATAAGCCGCATAGCACGGCACGTCAGCATCAACGATTTCATTCGTCGACCTCTTGTCACCGCGCGCCGGCGTACCAGCGGCATAGAACCAATCGGCATGGTACGAGACGCTGTTGCCTTGAAAGGTGGTTAGGCCTCTGGTGAGGGACGCAACTTGTGTCGACACACTTGCGCGATCTCATGTTCCTAGCACGGCGGGTTGTGCCGGCGCCGCTGATGAGGCTGCTAAGACCCTCAAGCTGCGCAAATACTAACCGGTGGTTTATGTAACTACAGTTTTGAGCCGTTTTGGATTGTAACGCAGACCCGGACGTCATCGGGCCCGAGTGCGCCTCTCCTTCTTAAAGAAATTTCTCATCGACTAGTCGATACTTCACGAGACCAGAGGGCTGGGTCATTCTGAGGCCAAAGAATTAGCATTGCGATTCAACGTTACAATGCTGCCAGTCTTCTAGGAACGTTTCCGGGTGACACTAATGCGGACGATTACTTCGACGCTTAAGTGTCCTTTTTTTTGTATTTATTTGTATAGTTCGTAATTTATTTTAATATGTTGCCTGTAAAACTGTTCATAATTAATAAAATAAAGTTAGGATGTATGTTTTTAATATTCTCTTTCTTTATGTTTCCGCAGCGTCAACGTCGCCGATGCTATCGATGCCGCCCGTGCCGGCATCGCGCCGCATGTCTGCCGCGCAGGTGCACTCGCTGCGGCGCCAACTCATGCGCGACAACTACGACTACGAGCACTCGAGCAACGAAGGAGAGGCGAACTTCACCGCCAACGCCGGAGACACGGTATGTTGGTGCATGTATGGACCGAACCTCGATCTATTCCATATATGTAGTTTTCCCAAGCTTGTTGTTTAACACTCTAATGTAACGAGGACGCCTCTTTTCACGAACCTCGCAAAAAAACTTTTTTGGGGTCCAACAACCAACTTTTGCGACCAACTTCGATGTGGCGCTTCTGGTCTCAGTTCTTACCTAAGTTAACCCATTTGGTGGGGACCCTAGCTTAGTTACTGCGACTTTGCAGTTATGATTTTTCTTTTTATTTTTGTTGGCATGGCTGTCATTTTCATGGTTTTCAAAGCAGCTGTAAAAAATTAGATGAAAACTTATCAAGAAGTTCTACAGAACTTTGCGGGATGCCACTTTTTGTGGTGTTTATTGGTGAGATGCTAGCAATTCAAATGCTGACTTCACCTAGCTTAAAAAAATATTATTGACGTGTAAAAGTGTTTGTACATACCTACTAAAACAAAATTATTACTACAGAAATAAAATTATTTATTATTTACACACGTCTAATATGCCATACAATCGGATTTTTTCAATTTATATATATATTATCGTTCTCAATATGCTTTCTGTGGGCCACCAAACTAAACTATGTGCATTTAAAGAACAGGACATGAAGCACACAGGCAGGACATAATGACTCTGTCGCGCTATTTGAGACTAGATATAGAAGTAAGTACACTCGGTAATTAGGTGTTCTTTAAAAATTTGTTTTGTTTTATGACATTCGCAGAAATTTTACGATCAGAAAGGTGGAACAGACCACTTGCCACAGGCTTCGGAACTTGCGCAGGTGGATAACAACGCTTTCAGCACAGTAACTGTTCCACAAAAGCAATACCACCAACGTGGCCAATTTGAACAGCGTGGCCAACCTGAGCAGGGTCGCAGACATGACCAGGCTGGTGAATACAAGCGCCATAGTCAATATGAGCAGGACCGTCATCAGCAGCCTGGCGGATACGAGTACCGTGTTCAATACGAGCCACCTCACCATCATAAGGAGCCTGGCAAATACGAGCACCGTGTTCAATACGAGCAAACTCGGGACCACGAGCAGCATAGTCAATATGACCAGCGTGACCGATACGAGCAGCATGGATCACATAATCAGCGTGGGCAACTCAAGCACCAAGGAGAACACGATGAGCGTGAGCAACATGAACAGCGTGGACAGAACGAGCAACGTGGCTCACATGAACAGCGTGGACAAAACGAACAGCGTGACAACAGTGAGCAGCAAGAGCAGCTCGGACAATTAGAGGAGCAAGAGCAGTCCATAGAACCGAAACCTCACGCCGCGCCCTCGCTCGACCATGCGCCGGACGCGCCCCCGGTTGCTATCCCGTTCACCGACGAGCTGGCCGTGCGCGAGTTCACACCGGACTGGCGTGACACCCAACGGGATCACGTCAAGAAATACAACCCTTCCTACTATAACAAGAGGCGCGAGACATACGACCCTCCCTTCCCCGCACTGACGCAAAGCAAGCCTTTTAGTGATCTCCGCGGCAACTTCAAGGAGCAATATGGACAAAATGACGTGGATCACGACATGCGAGCACATCCAGAACTGGCGAGCAACGCGCAGGAGGCTCCTGACCAGGTCTATGCCCTTGATGAGCAGGAGGCCTTCGATCAGCAGGGCCACTCCGCCTCGCAGGATGACGAAGGATCAGACTTTTCGGTAAGCAAGAAGCAACCGAAGATATACAACGAGTTCTTCACGCACAGCACCATCCGCGCCAATCGCCAGCTGTACTACACCCCGGCCCCCGTCGAAAAAAACGCACCGCCGCACCGCGTGCACAACTCGCTAAGTTATCACGACCAAAACACACCGTTGCACCAAAGCCGCAACGCACCGCCACCGCACCGCAATGCAACGCCATCACATCGCAGTTCACCGCCACCGCCCCGCAAAGCACCGGACCACAACATCTCGAAGAAAGACCTGCTGTACTACATGGATGACAACCGGCTGCGACGCCGCCACAACGACGAGTCCCCTGACGTGCCTAATGAGGACCAGTCGGCCGATAACCAGCTTCCCTCCCCGCAGCCCAGCCCTGCCACCAACAGCCCCGCGGGGATGCGCACCAGCCCCGGCAGCCCGGCACGCCGCCCGGCCCCCACCGAGAGCAGCGCCGGCGGGGAGCTTCCCCACACGCCACACGCGCGGCGCAGCTTCGTCGTCACCGTGTCAGCCACCAACGTCACATACAAGCTACTGATGGTAAGCATAATATTATCCGCAGCAGCTTTTGACGCCTGAATGACATTGACAGGGAGGCGTTGCCTATAAGCATTTACGAAATGGTATTCATTGACAAACCAAGATACAGCGATAGTGAGACGTTACAAATGCTAATTGCATTTAAAGATGTGTGTGGGACGCAACATGTGTCGAAACGCCATCCCTCCTTTCCTGTACAATGGGATGCGCTGGGGCGGTTGCTGTAGGTGCGGAAAACCTTAAACGGCGATAATATTACAATCTCGTTGGAAGTTACATATTTGAGCCGTTTGGGGTTGAAACATTATGGCCATGGGGTCCGAGTGCCCATATGGTTTTGGGAGACATAGCCAAGTGGTTGGTCGACTCTTCACGTAACCAGAGGGCTGTCCTATTTTTTGCCAAAGATTCAGCATTGCCATATAACGTTACATGGCAATGTTGCCAGCCTTTTGGGCACTTTTCGCATTGACAGCGATGCAGACGAGTTTTTTGATGCCCTCTGATTCTTTTCTCTCCGTTTTTTTATACACATGTACATAATTAGATCACTATTTTTGTTACAATTTTGGTATTGGTTTGTGCAGTCAGTTTTACAAAAAGGATTAGAGGATTGTAGTTGAGGTTCTGTACCAATCTACTGTGTCACTGTGGTGCGTTCCAGCTGAAGTCTCGCTCGGGGCGACGGCAGGACGAGCGGCGCATCCTGGAGGAGCGCGGGCCGGCGGGGGTGGCCATCATCAGCCTCGACCACGCGCCGCTGCCCGCCTTCCGCCTGCCGCGCGCGCGCCGCCAGTACATGCACGCACCGCACTTTCACCACTATCACCGGCGCCACGAGCCCGCGTAGATCACCGCACGACACAACATACTGCACCACACAAATCATCAAACAGCACACACCTACACGTGAATGTCACACTCATATTAAGCTGCGTCTTGTGGATAGCACGCATTTAATTGTGGATTTGAATTTAATTGTGGATTTGATAACTCAAATCTACGATTATCCTAATATAGGGTAACCCATTAGCTCGAGCTTGCACCTACTTGGGACTCAGTCTAATTCTTAGCATAATCAGCCTATACCGTTCCCACTGCTGGGACACACGCTTCCTCTCGGTAAGAGGGAGTGAGCCGCAATCTACCACGCGAGCCCAGTACGGGTTGGTAGATGTTGTACGTCTTCGAATTGTTTCGTAGACATGCCGGTTTCCTTACGATATTTTCTGTCGTGTTGAGAGCAGCGCGGTGATGAAATTATTTACACAAAGTAAAGCAATTGTCTGTGTTCGAACACACGACCTAAGTTGGAACCGATACCACTGAGCCATCACTGCTCTGTCAACTTCTTAATAGTACCTAATATACAATTGTTTTTAATATTTAAATCGAATATTTTATTTTGTTCTGTACCTATTTTTTGCCGTTTTCTTATAAACAAACCCATGAATTTCTTTGTTACGAAAAAAAATCATGGGTTTATTTTTATATGTAATTTTTTTGCAATCATTTGCCTTAATTTCGAGAATTTTATTTTAATATTAATTGTTCTTTTTCTACAAACAACAATGTTGGAGGGAATAATGTAGTGAGTGCTACACTGTTCCCGAATCAGACCAGCCGATAGGTAACATCGTGACGTCAATAGTCCTGCTTCTAAAACAGACACCCCAAGGGTTTTGACTGAACAAGCATCACGCTGGAGACCGACTGGCTCATTCGTCACGAATATATAGTTTAGTTAGGTATAACATCGTGTTTTATGATTAAGTTTATAGAGCACAATAAAATTTCCTATCAGAGTTTTATTTGCCGCGTGGAACGATAAAGTATGATCCGCCGCATGTAGCAAGCGATGAACACCCTACTGCTGCTGGTCGCTCTCTGTCCGTGGAGGGACCTGCTGGCACAGCCGCTCCCCTCGAGCAGCACGCAGCGGAGCAGCACAGGTCAGTGACACCACATCAAACTTAAAGCTTTTATTAAACCATTTACAAGCAATTTTCAATTGTCAAGGAGATGGTCTGTCAGAAAATGAAGCATGTTGCTCATTCCAAAGCGCAGCAGGTTGCTATGGAGAAGTACGAACCCCAGCAACAGAGATCATAACGAACTTATTAATTTAAGTTACCATCTATATATAAAGTGGAACGCAATAATTGATTGAGTATTAAGATACTTCGTGGACACTCGCTGTTCAATAAAGAGGCGTGCTTTTATCAAACATTTATTGTGAACTATTTGGAGTCTATGACAGCAGAAGGCCAACTCGCGTAATTAAAAACGTTCAAAATCTAGTCGCAGTCTTATCTCGGAGACAGTCAAATGTCAAAAACTTGTCAAATATGAGTAGAAGTTCGAGGTATTTTTGACAGATTGAGGATGAGATCAGACCGCGAACGTTCTTAACAATTTACGAGAATTGCCAGTTCAAGTTCAGGTTCAGTTATGGTTGCCACCAAAAATTGACCTCAGAAATTGTTACAATCAAAATATACAGAACAGAGCAGGGCAGTTGATATGGAGAGAGTCAAGGTGACTGTTGATAGTTGCATCGCAAATGATTCCATTGAGACTTCATATGGCTGTTTTCCTTTTTAGTCTAATAAATTCTGCTACTTAGTCTAATATTATCCTGCTATGACCAGATGTATGAATTTAAACGAGGGAAATAGAGTAAGTATGTAAGGATCGTAGCAGGTGGCGTTCTGTAATTTCTGCCTACCCTTATGGGAAAAAGACGTGAGTTTATGTATGTAGGTATGTATGATCCTGCTGTAGGAGTAAACGGTAAACACAAGGACTGTGAGCATAAAATAATACGTGCTGTTTTCAGCCACAGGGAACTTGAACATTGACAAAAAAGTCGAGTTTGTGAACATAATCAGAGATGACCTGCAACGAAACAATGATGACTATGCGCTGCTAGAGCAACAGAACCAGCTATCGTACCACGCGCCCCCTGCACCCCCCGCGGCCAAGCCACATTACCGCAAACGAATGTTACCGCAGCCGCCGCGCCTGTACTACGGCGACGCGCGCCGGGGACAGGCTGTCATGAACCAATCATTGCAAGACGACAAAGCCTTCAAGAGCTACACGCGCTCCCAGCATTACAAGATGGCGCGCGCGAACAAGCTCAAGCGGCTGTTGAACAAGGACATGGTTCAGATGCGGGAGGTGGAGCGGAATGAAGAGGAGACGACGCCGGAGGAGACCAGACCGACGTATTACCCGAGCCCGCGGCCGCACCCCAACTCCCTCCCGCCGCCATACGGCGCCAGGACGCCGCCCCCCGAGCCGCGGCCGCGCTTCACCCCCGCGCGCCCCGACCCCCCGCCGCCCGAGGACTCGCAGCAGCCGCCGGACACGCCGGTGCTGCGCCAGAGGAAGGACAGGAGCCAGTCGCCGTCACCGGAGCAGCTCGACATGGCGGCCGCGCGCAACCCGGAGCTCACACGCATCCGCTTAAAGGTACTTAACGTAATAAATAATTCAGCATATTATCGTCTTACTGCAGGGCAAATAGGTATTTGCAGTAAGACTTCTTATACAGAGAATGATTGACGCAGCGACTTCAGACGTATACTTAACTAGTAGTAACTTTTGCCCATGGCTTCGACCGTGTGAAGGTCGGGAATTACATAAACCTAAATAAAAAACACGGATTTGACCGCACAACCAGGTATTCATTTAATGTTGTTGCATCACAATCATGATTCCACATGATGTTCAGTGGCCTACAATCTGCATTGCCAAGAGATATCGCACGTACGTTATCATCCCAGAGACAGCTGGAATTGTGGAATGTGTCATAGGCATGTTATTGCAGCAACACACTTGGAAGAAATAGCTATGGCAGTAGGTCGAAGCGTTGTCAGGGTCTATAAGTGTTGCTCTACTTTGTCGCGATAAAGTGATGCAGCTCCACAAGCTCGTGTTTATATAATTCAGCAAGTGAGTCGCCTAATTGACAGATTAATTATGTACATTGTTCCTCACGACGCCTACCTATGCAGCATGCTAGGGCAAAGATATTATGTTTTTATTTAGGTCCCTGCTTTTAATGTAAATTTTCTCTTCAAGCTCTTTATGCTGTAACCCCACCTAGTCTTGTCCCTAAACGTTTTATTTCAAGACCTTTATTTTGATTTTATAACAACAAAACCTACCCGATGACCATTGCGCGGCCAGACAAGTATCGACTCGTCTGGCTGAATGGATTTTAATATAAAGGATGTCTAATATATGAGAAGTCTAACGAAACAGCTCATATATTAAAATCAATTCAGCCGTTAGGATGCCTCGAGGGTACTAAGAACCCAACATACCTATCAAGATACGTATGCAAAACATATCCCTGTCTAGGTAAATGTCACTGCTATCACGTAGTTGGGTAAATAGTGTATGATGGTGGACATAACGCACACACGGGGAATACACACGTATTCCCCGGTTATTTAACAGTTTCATAAACTACAAATTTTCGACAATCGAATTTGCACTTAGGATTCAAGCCTTAACTAAAGACACTGTTTTATCCCCTTAGAGAATAATCTTCTATTTTCAGTTGGACATTGAGCTTGGTGATGTGTGGTGTAGAGCAACATGGGAGAGGCCTATGTCCAGCAGTGGACTGCGATAGGAGGTTTTTTTTCTTTGATTGAGGTTAATTATATAACTTCAATTCCATGATTTTTTCATTACTATTTTACCTAACAGAACCCTCGCTTACACTTTCGTCAGGTACTTTTGGAACAGACTGTAGGCTGATTTTGATCTGGGTGTGTGCAGGGCCGGCTGTGCCAGCGCAGTCTGATGAACCTGGAGGGCCCCACGTACGACAAGATGGGCAAGGAGGTGGTGCCCGCGTACAAGCCGCGGCACGCGCGCGGCCGCCAGTTCCACCAGACGCGCGCCCCCGAGCTGCTGCTGCCGCGCTGCTGCAACTGCTGCAAGAAGTCCGTCCTCGGCTGCCAGTGACTTACAATACGCTTCTAAAACAAGAATGTGTCGTCCATTATTACGCCGAGGTATTATAAGTTGCTCGTTATCAGGATAAAAGGACAATTAAATATGTTGACTGTACGGTCTCCACATTGATGAGCAAATAAATGAGGGTTAGTAATGTTAACTTGAGGCTTGTGCATGGAGAAGTGAGTATATTTTGTCACGGTATTAAAATCTTCATAGTCGACCGATTTCAAAACATTTACTACTGGTTTTAACGGTAAATATTTACGCCTTGGCGTTGGCATAAAATATAATTTTCCCGTCGTGAGTATTATGATTACACATTGTTAATATACATTAGGAATAGTGTGGGGCCCAGAATACTCCCCTGAAGAATAACAAAACTAGATTTTTCCTGCTCATCACTTGTAATTCTAAATAGTTTCAGCGGCAAAATTTACAGCCTCTAATTCGTGACGAACAATAATTCCCACAGGTCACGCTGATCTGTTTATGGAATGGCATATAAAGACGCGCACATACGCAGTTGTACTCGATAAGAACTACATTTTTATTAAAACAAATAATTTTAATGTAGTTTTGAATTTATAATATGTCAAAAGCATTACATGTTAGTAGGTATTTTATGATAATTATAAGTATGTAACTATTCTTAGCCTTCTTGGCATTTGCAAGTCGAAACTATTCCTGGTTCCAGGTCGGCATGTGACGCGGTCTTCTGCAACAAAAGTAGAGATCTATAAAGACCTGTAATAGGTACACTCTTAGGCAATTCTAGAATTAATAAGGTCAGCAGCGGCGATCGTACAAGCTCTATAACACCATGATGTTGAAATGAGTATTGAGAATCCAACGTAGTGCATTCCAGCGCGTTGAGAAAACAAACTGTTCGAATTCCAAAATCTCGGCGCTAAGCAAAGCGTTGTGGTGCGTTTCTACGTGAACAAATCGATATTCTTACATCCGTGCAAACGTGGACTAACTACGAAAATGGGCACTCACTTGCGCGGCGACCTCATGTAGTTCCGCAACCTGCAACACACGCACACATGACACTACGCACGTGTGGCTGATAAAATAATGATCCGCGCAGCTAACGTGACAAACCACTACGTGCTGCACCTCCTACGTTGCAGTGAACTTTCGACTTCAATCACATCCACTGCATGCGTTAAATGGAGAGTCTGGGAGTTCGACCACTTCCTGCTGCCTACCCAAATGTCTCTACTTTTCGGTTATATTCGTCGAGTTTTTGAGTTCTCGGTCTCATTTCAAAACATCAATTTAAATTTTGAAATAAGCTATAAGATGGCTGTCGTCCCCAGAGGGAGGCAAGGGGGACAACTGACCCCCACCCCAACTGTACCATCAACAACACCCATTTTTATTATCACTTATGAAAAATTTCAGAGAAAACTGACTTTGAATAGACTAGATTGATTACCTACATTACTTTATAACTTTCTGGCGGTTCTGGGTATTTTGTATATAGCATGCGCAAATGTTCTGCAGATCTGGGCTCCCTAAAATAGGGTTGAGCTATAACATGACTTACACATATTACATACATTACCGCCTTTTGGGACAGCTCCGCTCAAAGGTGCATTGTTTTGCATAAAATTCTAATAATAAAATATTTCGACTTTAAAAGACACCATGACCTCTGAGTATGTTTGCGCATTTCTACTCAGGGACCAGACAGCTAGACAATGCCGAAACCATCTAGTTTTTTTTTATATTTAGCAACAAAATGTTGTTGTTTGTTAAAAGTGTCTTAAAAATCTACTTACATAAATAAACATTACAATTCATTTAAAAAAAGACATCAAAAAACCCTACTGCGTAAAAGTAAGTTTTAAATATAAAATGGAAACAAGAAGTTTTTATTTTAAGAGGTTGAATATTAAACTAATATTACTATAAGCAATCTCATGCAGTGGAGGGCAATAAAGGTCTTTCCACTGTTAAACGGCTAGGTATTCGGCCTTATCGTGAGGGTCAAAGGCAATATCGGGGCGGGTGAGAAGAGGCAAGGATTCCTCTTAAGAGGAGCGTAGTTCCCTCTGAAAAAGCCAGAAAGCTTGATACGGGGACTCGAAATAAATAAATAAAATAAAATATAAATAAATATCTTAAGACAAGGAACACAACGTTATCTGACCCAAACTAGGCAGAGCCTGTACTATGGCAACCAGCTAACTGATAAACATACTTATATATTTCTAAATACATACATATTATAGATAAATAACACCCAGACACAGAACAAATGATCGTGCTCATCACACAAAGATTTGTCCTGGGTGGGAATCGAACCCACGACCTCAGTCTTGGGAGTCAGGGTCACTAACCACTAGACTAACAGGCCAGTCAAAATCACCGAGCATCTTGTCCCAGCCCTCGGAACGATTCTCCACATTGCATTTTTTTACAGCACGCTGTAAATACCGCATGTGGGCTTCGCTCTTGTCACACGGAATCGAGTGGTTAGCACGAATAGCCGCGATCTACTCCGTTATCAGTTCACGTACATACGTCGATGAGTAGTTTTCAGCGATTATCTTCCATCACCGGAACCTGTGAAACAATCCGATACAAGCATACACACATGTACCTGTTCTGGAAAAGAGTCGATCGCGGCGGTCGTGTCTACGACTGAGACAATGACGTGTTCAGGGATGTTGTCCAAGTAAGGTGACGTGGTGGATTTCAGTCTTTCGCTTACTTTCCTCGAGTCGGTTATCATTTTGGTCTGAGGAGCTGGTTGAGGTCGCTCGTGCCCAAGGTGGTCTGAATTAAGCTCGTGGAATGACTCAATAAGCTGTAAACGGAGGTTTACATTCTTAAGTAGCGCTGCATCAAGAACACCGCGAAGCTGGTTGGGGTTGCCAGGGAAATGGGTTGGCTTCATAGGAGCGATTACATCGAAGATGGAAAAGGGAAGCTTCTACGTTAAACACAATCCTACTTTTGGTAGAGGTAGAATAAATTACTTTTGATTTTGAATAACCATCGGAATATCTGGATTTTAAGAGACCTTGTTTGAGCTTGGAGGCAGAGGTGGTCGAGTAGAAAACAACGACCTATTTTTTATTTTTTTTATTTGACGTACCTATGATACGAAATGTTTATAGACATTTCAGATGTGAAAGTATTATATAAAACTAGCGTACTTACAAAATAAATAACTTTAGGACATGTGGGTAGCACTGTGCACTCACAAGTAGGAGTTTTCTCCGATTGGCACGAAGTCACGACGTGCGCGCACCAGCGACTCCAGCCACAGCGGGGCGGCGCTGTGTTGGCAGCACGCGCAGTCGGCGCGCGGCGCGGGCGGCGCGGGCGGCACGTCCTGCAGCTCCGAGCACAGCAGTAACAACAGTTCGTTCTGATGTCCTGGCGGCGTGCGCATCAACTGCGAGCACGCGCGCGCGATTTCCGCGCCATACTGGAGCTGCTCACTGCGCTCATCCTGCTCGCCGCTGTCGGAACTCTCTGTGCTCTCTAGGTAGATAGAACGTGGCCGGTACTCAAGGTCCTGCTTGCGACTGTGTTTGTGTCCGCGTTTATGTTTCTTTGACGCGGCAGGGGGACTCTCGTCGAGGACGAATGCGCTCGAAGGAATACTACTGAAAGGCATATCTTTATCGACGCGCGCACGGTCGTATCGTTCGCTCGCCGCGCTCGTGTCTCTCTCATCGGTCTCATCGGCCGTATCGCTCATCATCAGGGGGACCAGTAGCTCTATATTCGAGAGGGAGTGTGGCTGCAAACGAGATACCCTCTCTGAGATTAGAATTTTGTTATTTGAAAGTGCAGACTACCTGGTAGATATAAAAGTAGGTACCTCGTACCTATTTCAGAATAACAACCAGAATAGTTGTGGATAGTGGGAAAATGGACTACTTTTTTAAAATCTTTTTTGAAAGATATGTTACTCACGTTTTCGCTGAAATGCCGATTATCTCGGACGGGCTCTGCCAGTACCAGTTGCCACTGCGGAGCACACGTTACTGGTTATTTTTATGCCCACAACGACTCATAACGGATTGTCCAGAAACACTTAGTAGCGTTCTGTAGGTACCTACAGATAAGTTGTATGAAGACAAAACTTAACACCCAAGGTAAGTAGGTTCTAAGAGGAGCTACTAAGCATTGTAATGGGCAAATACCTTCATCTCTCTGGCTAACCGACCATCACTGTTTACGATACAAAAGAAATTTGTTCGTATCGCAGTAACCATACAACAAATAGATAGCTGCAAACCCCATTTTGTAAGGCTAAACATTTTAACTCTGCCATGCATATACATACTCGAAATATGCAAATTTGCTCACAAACATCAAGACTTTTACACGAAACGAGAAGACATACAAACTCGATACACACTTAGATACATAACACGATTAAACTTACCAACATCCCTCCTAAAAATAAACTCATCTGGGCCTCTGGTTATGTCGATAAAAATATACAATAAGTTGCCAGAATCCATAAGGACAGAGAAAAAAGCCATCTATTTACTAATATATATTTAAAAAAGCTATTAGATATTAAGTAAATGTTATTATAGCGTCGACAAATTTTTAAATGATAAATCCCTAAAACTAGTTTAGAAAAGTCTAAAGCATATATCTCATCTATTTTTAATTAATATTATAGAATAAGTTACATTATAAGATAATCAATAGATCCTCCTCTCTACCTACTGTATTTTCCTTTGCTGTGCCCGACAGGGTCCACGATTATTTCTAAATAAAATGTTTTACCACCTAAGCATATACATCGTGGAATGCAATAAAGTATTGAGTATTGACAAAATTATTGACAGTAACTGGATTACATAATAAAATAAAATGCGGTAAATTTGAGTTTAACTACGAGCACGATTAGCGACTGGAGAGTGAAGAGCTCACCGCGATGAGCCCCAGTAGAGCGCTGCTCCTCATTATGACGTGTGGTGTGCGTGTCGGTGGCGTGTCGGTGGCGTGGCGACACCGTGGCGGTGGCGTGGCACGTAGTGTGCGCGTGGCTCGTGTGCGTGAGTTATATACAGCAGTGCGCGAAAAATCGTCTCGTTAGCGAGTTGGTCACGCTCTCGTGCAATAGATACGCCGGTAACGCATTCGCGACGCTGTCAATGTTAAATGTGTGCGATCAATTGTTCTTATCTACTTATATGAAATAAAAGTTCTCTGTGTACTTGTGTGTACCTTACTCCTCTCCAAGCTAGTAGGTAATTGCCACAATGTTCATCAGTCTTTACACCGATCAATATAACCTGTGAAATGCATGTATCCATACTAATTTTACAGAGGCAAAAGTTCATCTGGTCTGTTTGTCCGTCTGTTACCTATATTTCGATAAAATAGACCACCACGGTGAGGACTTTCTATCCCAGTCGTAGGTACCCTTGAGATAATTTTCGACCTCCACGCGGGATAAGCCGCGGACAACAGCTAGTTTCATATCTTTATTTCGTTACGTTCGGGAAATTTCCTTTCACGCAGTTTGTCTTTACACAAAGCTCTGACGACCGCGCGACGTACGAGTCGCGTCAGTGGCCGCGTATAATGTTAAGGGCCAAAAATCGACGTAATGTTCCGTCGATGATTCGACTCGATGACAGGGGGCGCTGAGAGGAAACATTGAACGACATTAACCTCTAAGTCCCTGAGATACCACATTTAGGGTTGCCAACCATACTTTATTATAACGTATCCTACTTTATTTTTGATAACTATACTTTATACTTTTACATACAAATAAAGTATGCAAAAATACTTTATTTTCAACCTTTACTGTGATGCGTAAAACAAAATACTCATTATGGGTACTTAACGATTTACAATTGCTGAACGAACTGTTTAAAACGGATAATGGAAACGATTTATAATTACTGAACGAAATGTCAGATGTCAGTTGTGACATTTGTCACAGATGTCACTCACTATCTGTCACTCTCACTATCGACGAAATTGTTCAAAACTGGTCCGTTGTTTTTGTTTATAAGTGAAGAATGAATTTTAAAATAAATAATGACGAATAATTCTGATAGCGACACACCAGTGACTCCTAGAAAAGCTAAAATAACCAAAGTTTTACAAAAGTATAAACCTTAAATAAACAACCTTTAATAAAACCTATAGATTTAAATGTTGACTGTCAAACAAGCTTTGTAACATTTAAAGATAACAAAATATTGTTAGCATGTGCTAAAAGCACACAAAAATACGTTTTTAAAACAATAAAAACATAACATTTAAAAAATACTTTTTTTGTCCCTAATACTTTATTTTTTCCTATCCAAACTAGTTTATACGTTATTTTTGTCAAAAAAAGTTGGCAACCCTAACCACATTTGGTATAGACACAATCGTTTTTTAATTGTGTCTGTAATTACGGTAATTGACTGGATAATTTGTGCAATCATAATTTTGTAAAATGTCACTTGAAATGTATTAAAAAACAAAAAGCAGCACTAAAATCAATTATAGTTATATGTTGACGTTCAAGTGTCGTTAGATGGCCAACTTCAAAAATAGTTATCTCTGGCCTATTTGAAGTTAAGTATTTATACCAAGGCTGCACCCCTAGCCAAGTTGATAATCTGCAATCGTAACGCTAGTCGAAAACTAATCAAATGTAGGTATGGGAATGAAATCATGTCAACGTTAAGTCACGTGGTTAGAACAAACGAATAGAAAATTTGTAGCCAAGTTCACATCGTTCAAAATGATAGAATGAATTGTTATCGTTTCTACAATGTTCAACGTTACATCCTTTGTTATAATGTCGCTTTTCTAAAGACATTGTAGAACGAGCGGCCGACTCAGGCGCGTCAACATGGCTACCAACTTATCGTTTTCTACAATTGCTGACACCGAGGCGTTACCGATTGGAGAACGGAATTCGACACGAGACGGTTGTAACTTGGCTAGGGGGGCTGTCCAGACAACGGCCCGGGGGCCGCATGCGGCCCGCGACGTATGTTTTAAGTGTAAATTAATCAGAATAGTTTTGGACATAAATAGTTTGGATAATTGAATTCTTTGTCGAAACATATAATCAATATTTGGTTTAATTTATTTATCTTTATTCTTGTAACATTCCATTCGCATGACATCATTTAAAAGTGTAGCTATCTTTTACTATTATTGGGGGAATTCCCGGAAAGTATTTTGTTTTTGTAGAGTGAGTATTTGTTGGTGCCACTTTTCGTACCTATACCGCTATGAATTTTACACATTTTAGTAAGTATTTAACAAGCAATTTTGATAAAAATACTTAAATAACTTCATTATGTCTACGAAGCGAAAATTAAGTGATGAACATCGTGTATTTAATGAAAAGTGGGAACATGACTATTTTATTTGCTGTTGCAAATAAAATAGTCATGTTTCCACTTTTCATTAAATGATATCTTATAAAATTCAGTGTAGGTATGATTTGTATGCAAGTTTTATCTGTGAGTAAAGAATATAATGTTAAACGTCATTATACTACTTTACACGAAGAAAAATATAAAAGACATGTCGGTGAAAAAAGAAAAATTGTTGTGGCTGAGTATAAGAAAAAACTAACGCAACAGACAAGTTTTTTTTTTAAAGTAGGTAAGTACAGACAATGAACAAAGTTTGGCTGCTTCTTATGAAGTTTGTTTACAATTAGCCAAAGCTAAGAAACCATTTAGCGATGGAGTTTTTATAAAACAATGAACAGTTGCCATGGGTCGGCGCTTCATGCAGCCGAAATTGGCGGACAAAGAGTCTTTAGCATTATCTCACCAAACAGTTGCGCGACGAATAGATGATATGGGCGAATATGTTTCGAAAAAAATATTTTTTTTTTTTTTTTTTTTTTTTTTTTTTTTTTTTTTTTAAATAGAACGGCCGAAGCCAATTACAGTATTTAGACATATAATAAAACTATTTGACACAATTCATTTAGCACAGTCATGCATTCTTCTCACAAAAATTCAAACATTCTGACAGTATCATCTTCCATTCATTTGCAAATATATCAATATCTGTGTTTGAGTTCAGGAGAGCGTTAGTAGCTGCTAATGTCCGAGGAATAGGTGACTTGGAGTGCGCAACAGTACGGCAAGTTGGAACAGCCAACAAGCGGTGTTTTCTGCCACGACAGTAATTGTCTGGGACAAATAGTTTACAGATCTCATTATGCAAATCAGGAGCATCAATAATCCCCCTAATAATTTTAAATATTACAGTCATCTGATCGCGCGACCTTCTTACTTCTAGAGAATTAAAGCTTAAGCAACCCAACAGAAATTTAGTGGGATACAAGAAAGGATAAAACCCGTACAAGCGCTTGTAAAGATATCTAAGGAATGCTTTTTGAACTTTTTCTAAAGCTAACGCATACTGCTTCTCAAAAGGATTCCATACGCATGCACTAGACTCAAGTTTGCTACGGACCAATGCCCCAAAAATAAGCTTGATAACGTGGGGGTTATGAAAATCACGACAGTTCCTTAAGATGAAACCAAGGCGCTTGAAAGACTCTTTAGCAGTGGATGTGATGTGGTCGTGAAAAGTGAGCTAACTGTCGAATACGACTCCCAGGTCTTTCATGGAATCTGTTCTTGTGATTGCCTCTCCATTCAGCTTGTATGCAAAGTTGACTGGGTGCCGCATACGACCGAAGGACATCACGTAGCATTTTGATTTATTAAATTCCATTTGATTTTCTAGGCTCCACTTATATACTGAATCAATGTCTGATTGCAGAGCTTGGCAATTGAGCTCAGATTTTATTTCATAAAACAGTTTTAAGTCATCAGCATATAAGAGGGATCTGGCATTCGCAACTACGTCTGGGAGGTCATTAATCACCAAGATGAAAAGGAGAGGGCCGACTACCGAACCTTGACTCACACCCGAGCGAGTGTGGTATGGGAGTGACTCATATAAACCTAGTCTGACAAATTGTTGTCGGTCCCGCAAGTAATCTGCAAGAAGTCGCAGGAGACCTGGAGCTACACCTATAGCACTGAGCTTTGACAGCAAGACGTCATTGTTGACTCTGTCAAACGCCTTTTGAAAATCAAAGTAAAGAACGTCTACCTGGCGTCTGCGATCAAGACTAGTAGAGATATAATTAACTAGTGTAAGTAAGTTAGTATTGACGGATCTTTTTTCGCGAAAGCCATGCTGTTCATTGCACAGGTACTGGTTCACTTGGTTATAAATTCCTCGATGTAGGACATTCTCGAAAACTTTCGCGGGAGACGATAATATCGCTATTGGACGATATTCATCTACTGAAGATTTCTTTGACGATTTCGGTATAGGAGTCACACGTGATATCTTCCATGGTGGTGGGTAGACTCCAGATTTTAAAGCTAAATTAAAAATATGGTGTAGGGGCCGAATGAGAAATTCCTTTCCCTCTTTTAAGAACCATGGAGGAATATTATCGGGACCAATAGAACTGTTGAGCTTTATTTTATTTATTCCGATTGTAATATCACTTTCTGAGAAGTTAAGTATATTAATGTAATTACTAATATTGCAGTTGGTTGGATTGGCTATATTCTCGTGGTCCAGTTTTGGTACTTCAGTTTGGAAGACGCTTGCGAAATATTCTGCAAACGCTTCTGCAGCAGCTGCACCACTGTGAATTTCACCTTTATGGGTTATGTTAGGCTCAAATCCACCTTTTGATCTTAGGTTAGAAATGTGCTGCCAGAACTCTTTGGGGTTTTTCCTAATATTCCCTTCGATGCGCCTAATGTAAGTATCATAGGCAGTAGATATACGAGACTTTAGGCTAGATCTATACTCGGAGAATTGCTTATATATTAGTTCACATTTGCTCTTTTTCCACGCAGAATGTAATTTGACTTTTTTCTGAATATCCAGAATAATATCTGACGTAAACCAGGTAGGATATCTTTTAGTCACTCTGTTTCGGTGTTTTTTAGGGATACAAGCGTCAAATAGGCTGTAAATAATATCATAGAAAATCTGAGTGCTAGTGCAAACGTCATTGGATGATATAACAGCATCCCAAGATACCTCAGAGAGAAGTTCGTACAGAAAATTGCGATTACATTTTTTGAAATTCCAGTCCCTACTACGGTTGACATTACTGGGTTCAAGTCTTTCACTTTCATCAGATGACTGTAACCTTACCTGGATGTCCAACGGCGGATGGTACGCATCGGGGGGTACCAAGCCTTCAACTGCTGTTACAGAAACGTCACGCAGACTTGCGCTTTCCTGAACTAAAACAACATCCAACATTCCCCCATGCATGTTCTCAACAATATTTCTTTCACACATGTTGGAAAATGTTAGAAAATAACCATAATAATTGCGAACATTTAAGGAAGCACTGTTTAAGTTTATATCACCTAAAATGATAACTGTTCCTTTTAAGTCATTTATAAAACTTTCCACTTTTGTAAACCAGGTCATATAATCGCTGTCAGTGGCACTTGGTTTTATATACACAACGCACACATAAACAGGGGAACCATGCCACGTGAAACTCGACCAAAGATCCTCACCACAGTCCGTCTCAAGTTCACGTCGACGGCGCAGGACTATGGGTGTGCGTGCCATGAGCAGCACGCCTCCACAAGGTGAACCTCTGTCGCGCCTTAATACATTCCACTCACCATTGACGAGTTCTGTATCGCCAACCGAGGTATCCAAAAAAGTCTCTGTGGCCGCTATTACATCTTGTTCGGCTATGTGTAGATTGTTGCGCCACATCCGGAGCTTTGATTTAATTCCACGAACATTCTGGTATAAACAATCAATTGTTTTTGTAAATCTGGTGCTTGCTCTGAAAGCTGCTGGAGGGCCAGTCACAATACTAGCACTATGCTGCCTTATCTCTCTGTGTAAGCTGTTCGTGAAAGGGCTGTGGGGCAACTACACGATGGTTGTTAGAGTGAACGGAGAACGGTTTCCTATAGTTAATCCAAGCCTTAATTCTTGCATTAACCGGCCACACATCTGCGGAATAGCAGCGCGTATAGTATGCAATGGGAACGCCAATTTTGAAAGACTTGTAGTTTCCTTTTGGAGTGAGTTCATCAATGGTACAAGTATCAGTGCCACATAAAGTGCGAAGGTAGTCTCTAATTTCGTCGGCTGTAGACTCCATGTTCCATAGGTGTAAGTACTTACGAGCTTCTACGGCCCTTAAAGATGTTACACTGGGGCCAGCAGCTCCTTGAATTGAAACTGGGCGACGGCTTTTGGATTTCTTTGTAATTCGTGTCCATTCTTGGGATTCTGATGCTTGTGAATTAGAAGAGGCAGTCTGCGACACCATTTCAACTCGCGCAGAATCGGTATTGGGTTTAATTGAGCTGACACAAGGAGGAGCTGGTTCAGAGAGGGGCTTAGTTGAGATTTCCTGCTCTGTACTGCTTGCAGATGCCAGTGGCTTACTGTGAAAGCTTTGTTCCAGCCGCAGTAGTCTACTGCTCAGATCCGTGATGGTATGCTGCATAGACGAGTTTTGAGTCTTCAGGTTCTCCATAGCTAATTTAACCTCTACGTTCTCAGTGACAATGTCCCCAATTTGGGTGTTTACAGCATTCATAGAATCTTTTGCGCTTTTGAGTTCCTGTTTCACCGATCGAAGTTCCTCACTCATTAAGATGCTTATGCTTTCATTGATTTTTGAGAGCAAACTACTTAGCTGATCTTGCAGTACGTTTTCTACAACATTACGGATGTCGTCAGTTGTCAAGGTATTACAGGAATTTGGTGGCGAGTGCAGTGCTTGTCTTTTAGCGCCTCTCACGGTAACATTAGCATTGAACCTAATAGGGGTATTATCATCCCTGGGCACTTTAGGATTTTTGCTGGAGCAGGACGGACAATTCCAAGCTTTGGAGGCGAGGAACTCTTCGTCATAATTTGTTAAGCAGGCAAGGTGAAATGCCTTTTCACAAATCGCGCAATTACGATAATTTCCTTCATCCAGTCCACCATCGCAGCATCCCCAAATCATTAATTTGTCAGCCGATGAAGACATTATTAATCCAGGTGGGCAGTACTAAATACGTTTAAGCACGCTAATAAATACCCAACACGCAGACTAGCGAAATAAAAAGCGAGAGCTGACTCGCGGTCAGCCAGTTGTGTATCACAATAATGCGCTCAGTGACACGGAGCGACACAGAACGCGATCCTTTCCAACTTGGGGACACAGAGCGTCACCGTGTAAAGTGGGCGGAGCGATTTCGCTACGTTTGACACAGAACGACACAAAACGCGACTCTTTCCAATTAGTTAACACTGTGTTTTTTTCTATGAGTTCGTTATTTAAATTTGAGTTATAAAAATGGTTATAACTTGATAACTACTTGTTATTTTTAAGTTCTGTTTTCACTGTTATAGAGTACACTTGTAGTTTAACTTCACAGTATATTTACTAAAAGGTTTATATCGGTTTTGCACGTATCTCGAATTTAAAACACGGAGCTCGTTTCGACACAACTCACTTTGACTTTGCGCACAACTTTATATGTGATTACATTGTAAAATGTGAATATTATTCACTGCCCACGACTTCGTCCGCGTTAAATTTCTTGCTCCCCCGACCCTTCCCGTCGCGTCGAATAGCCTACCCGTGTGATTTTCCTTGTTTTTGCAACATTTTTCATTACTGCTCTGCTCCTCTTAATTGTAGCGTGATGTTATATAGCCTGTGTTATAGCCTTTCTCGATAAATAGGCTACTCAACACAAAAATATTTTTTCAATTCGGACCAGTAGTTCCTGAGATTAGCGCGTTCAAACAAACTCTTCAGCTTTATAATATTAATATAGTATAGATTATGTCTGGATGAAAGTACGGACCAGACAGATATCGGTCAATTATCAATTTTTATTCGGTGCATTTCAAAATATTTTTCGATCACGGAAGAAATGTTAAATTTAGTGCCACTACATGGCTCAACTAAACGCAACGATATCTTTCAAGCTGTTAACAAAACTGTTATGGAATACGGTGGGTTTCCAAAATGTTCTTGTATTGTGATGATGCACAAAGGGGTATTTGAGACTAAAATATGGCCAAAAATATTTTTTGATTTTTTCTGAGCAAAATTGTTACCAAAATCGATTGGCATTAAATAAAACACAAAATAATAGATACAGAATTATACATTTTAATAAAAGCATACTTAATACAAAGTCTTCTTTAATCACTATCGCTATATTCATCATTTTCTGAATTTTCCTCGTCCAGAATATCTCCGCTTTCATCTCCAGTTACTCCAAATTCCACTGGGCGTAGCAGTTCAATAGTTTCCCTACAAAATGGTCGAGTTTTTTTTCTTGGCAATTGGCGTATTCAGGAAAGATAAGGATCCGAGCTTAAAAGTAATCTGTTGATTACGTCTTTATTGCAATCTTCCAGTGAAAATTTGCGTGCAAATCCTAGCCGGTAGGACCGAAAATGTTTGTTTCGGGCTTCTGCTGCTTCCTCGGAAGGTTGCCCGATTGGTAATAAAGCATGAGAAATTATCTTCGCACCATGCACTAAAATTTTGTGCATGGTTGGTGTCATCGGGTGCCAGTTATATAGTCTAACATATAACTGAGCCGTTTCGTAGGCAAAACTCTCAAATTTAGTGACATTAATCTCATGTCCGCTTGAAATGGCCTCCAAAATCACCTTTAATCGATATATCAATGTTTCGTCCATCGCGGTTAACTCACTTGATAATTTTGTATCTGCAAAAAATCTGCGAGCTGAGTTACCATCGTTAGTGTTTCCGAATCCTGCTTTCGGTATATCGATTACTTTGATTATTGAGATTTTGAGAACTATGTGGGTCATTGTTTCACTTTTGATTATGGTCTGGCAGTTTGAGTAGTTTGTGCGGCCTACCCAAATGTCCTTTCTTTGGTATTGTTCGTCGAATCGTTGAGCTCCTTAAGTTCCGAGTTGAGTTGTACGATTATCGACAAATGCGTGCACTGACTGGACAGGTCCACTCAATATCTGTGTGGTTCTTTCATCAAAAGACCATTTCAGACACCGATCTACATGGTCATCAAATGATCTGACCAACAAAATTATATCCGATTCTTTTTTTTTATATATACACACTGACATTGATAATTTTTATATATACAATGACATGAATATTTACTTTGTAAAGTATCGTATTGTTTTAATTATTGTGAATGTGAAGACTATGTGGGTCTTTTTTTAATTTTGTTTTCTTTCTTTCTCAGTAATCATGATCTGGCAGTAATTATGTGGCCTACCCAAATGTCCTTTCTTTGGTACTGTTAGTCAAAGCGTTGGGCTCCTTATGTTCCGAGTTGAGCTAAACGATTAGTGACAAATGCTTGCACTGACTGGACAGCTCCACTCAATATGTGTGGTTCTTTCTTCAAAAGACCATTTCAGTCACCAATCTACGTGATCTTCACATGATGTGAACAAGATTATGTCTGGACTTTAAAAGAGACTGTGACCTCTGAGTTTGTTTCGGCCTTTCTTCTCAGAGTAGTCAGTTAGGAAACGCCGAACTCATCTAGTTAAAAAAAAAATCATTGACATTTAAAAGTGTTTATCCAAACCTACTTACAGAAATAAAATCATTTATCATTTATCAAGAGCCCCATCACGTCTTTGAATTTCACCTGTTTTCTTTTCTTGGTTTCTGCTACAATGTTCTTATCCTCATGAGATCTAACTTGCCATTTTCCGATAGGGATCTTATAGGCTAAGTGAAGAATACTTTCAAACAATCTTATTTTAACATGAAGCACGGAATGCCCAAAATTTAATGATTCGAAGTTCACATTTTTCTTCACTGTTAAATCATTAAAAGCTTTCGAGGTCGCACCACACAAATAGCATCGCATAGTAGATAATGTATAAGTTGCAGCATTGCATATTTTCCCATCTACCATAGTGAACAGTAGAGTGTTTTTAATTTGGTATTCGGTTTCATTAACAATTACTTTCGATTTGGTTAGGTCTTTTATTTGATTTTTTATATACTGAATCTCATCTAAGGTCTTTAGTTTCGTGTATGAAACGAATTCTTATCGGTCTACAAAATCTTGGAGACGATGGTAATGGGTTTTGCCATATTACTTTTTTTCTGGACCCTTATTGTTAACCAATCTGACTGGGACAAGGGAGCTCTGGAATATGTTTGCATCGGAGAACGTTATATTTTCAAATTTCTGTTTAAATTGACTCTGCTGAGAACCGTCACATCCCCATTTACTAATCAGTTCTAAATCATCAAGATCTTCGGGGTTGCATGTTCAAATACGATACTTCCGTCATATAAAGACAAAGCTGAGAACACGTATGGTCCAATAGATCTTGTAACTTCACCTCTGCAAATGTTGACGTAACACGTTCAATCTTAGGATAACATTGTTTTTAAGCCTTTTGTATCTGTGTCAAAAAAAAAATCATAAGTCATTTATTCAAAGTAGGCTGAGATTCAGCACTTTTTGAACGTCAAAGTTACAAAAGACAGTCTCCCCAAAACGCCCGCACTTCGACACTTCCTAGTGCCTTCGCTGGGAAGAAGAAGTGGCGGAACAAACTCCCCAGCAGCACAGCTGTCTGTTAAGTTATAAGAACTTGATTCTATACAATATTGTGTAAGTAATTAATATTATAAAACAAAACATACATTATTCGCCATATGTCAGCTAGCACACGCCAATATACCGACAAAAACATTGAAAACTAAAGTCAAGCTGAAATAATAAAACAAAAACGTAAATAGAACTTAAAAATTAAATAAAGCCAGGCATAAAGGGCGTGCCCGCTTACATGTTCAACGATGCAAAATGATCCATATACATACATTGATGCATATAGCTAAGTTGAAGTTACAATAGTTAAACTAGCATCTCCGGAGTAGAATAAAATAACAGTTAATACAAATAACAATAACAAAAACCATGGTCAGCAAGACGACCAGTCACCACAAGCAGCACCCGTTCACGAGCATAACGCAAACGTCAGCCATTACCCCCTCGCCATATTTGAGGGAAGGTGGTAACCCGACCCCCGACGCTACCGCAAGCAGTGACATCTAAGGGAGCATGACGAACTTGCTGCCGGTTGGTCAGGCAAGAATATTATGAACAGCTGACGAGGTCGCTAGCTAACTACATGTTGCAATACAACTCATTTAAAATCATTGTAATGAGTAGATTATGTCCACAATAAATGAAATTAAAAATAAATTAACAAAATCTGTTAAATAAAAAAAATAATAATAAAAAACAATTATACGAACTACCCATATAAACTGTCAGTAGGAAAGCTAATTCTGGATTGAAAGAACATAAACATTGTCTTGAGTTAATCACAGCGACCAACTATTCTTATCGTTTAAGTAGTCGTTGATAGAATAATATGCCTTTGAACAAAGGTTGGATTTTACTTTAGCTTTAAACTCATTAAACTGCAAATCTAGTAAAGCAGAGGGAAGCTTGTTATAAAAAGTAATACCAAGACCAACAAAATATTTATGAACCTTATGAAGCCGGTGAAAGGGAGCACGTAGTTTGTCCTTATTTCTAGTATTAATATTATGAATATCACTGTTTTTAGAGTAGGTACATGTGTATATTTTGCCTAATATATAAGGTGTTGGCGAAGATGAATTGTGATGCCACCGTAAGAATACCAATATCTTTAAACAAATCTCTCAGAGAAACTCTAGCACCTAGTTGGTAAATCGCTCTAACAGCTCGTTTTTTGAAGAACAAAAATATTTTGAATGTCTGCGGCTTTGCCCCACAGCAGAATGCCGTAGGACATTATGCTATGAAAATAACTAAAATAGACTAATCGAGCTGTATCAACGTCCGCGTACTGTCTAACTTTCCTTACGGCGTAGGCGGCCGAACTGAGCCTTCCGGCTAGGCTTGATATATGTGATCCCCACTGAAGTTTGGCGTCTACTGTTATGCCCAGAAAAACTGCCGAGTGTACAGTTTCAAGCACCTCATTATCTAAAACGACATTGGGTCCCAGATTCCTAACATTCGGCAAGGCGAACTTTATACATTTCGTTTTCTTAGCATTGAGAACTAGGTTATTTGTGGTAAACCATTCCGTCGCCATTGAGAGCGCACTATTTACGTCGTCAAAATCTTGTCTTTTTCTGTCTACTTTAAAGATAAGTGAGGTATCATCAGCAAATAGTACAATGTCACAGATATTCTTTAAATAAAATGGTAAGTCATTAATAGACACTAAGAATAAGAATGGACCCAGTATTGAGCCTTGAGGTACACCTAACTGAACTAGTAGCCCGGAAGATTTTGCACCTTTGACATCTACACATTGATGCCTATTTTGCAAATAAGAACTTATGACACTGAGAGCTTCGTTTTGAACACCGTAATGACGTAGTTTACGCAAAAGTGTGTCATGGTAAACGCAATCAAAAGCTTTGGAGAGATCACAGAAAACTCCGATAGCATTTTGCGAGTTCTCCCATGAGTTGAAAATATGTTTCAGCAGAGCAACACCCGCATCTGCTGTCGAACGACCTTTTGTAAAGCCATATTGCTCATTATGAAGGAGGCTATTTAAATTAAAATGTCTTAGCAACTGCTTGAGTAATAACTTTTCAAATATTTTACTAAATGCAGGTAAGATAGAAATGGGCCTAAAATTGCCAACGTTATTTTTATTACCTGTTTTAATTAATGGTATGTCTTTACTACTCTTCATGAGGTCAGGAAAAGATCCTAAATCAACACATTTATTAAAAGTTACAACTAGATAGGGGGCTACGATATCTATTATATTACTTAACAGTTTAACAGAGATGCCCCAGTAATCACCAGTGTTTTTTGACTTGAGTGTGTTAAAAATATTAATCACATCACGAGGCGTTACATGTTCGAAACTAAATAAGCGACTACATCCGGGCACACTACTATGCAAAAGGTTTTCAGCTTTAGACGGGGACGAATTTAAGGAGCAGGTCGTAGTTATAGGTATGTTGGCAAAAAACTCATTAAATGCCTCAGCTATGTCGGCTGCTTCATTAACCAATTTGTTGTTAATCATAATCTCTAGTTGTTTTTCCTGTTTAACCGGTTTACCCGTTTCATTATTAATAATTTTCCAAGTGGTTTTTATTTTATTATTGGATTTTTATGGTATTGCTTAAAAACTTTGATTTAGCTAAAGCGCAGATCTTTTTAAATAATGTTGAATAATTACTGACATACTCTAGAAAAGGAGTATCAAATCTGTATTTTTTCAAACCATATAACTCGTAGTCTTGCTCTACTTTTATAAATAACAAGGAAACCGACCTTTGTCTGCTGTGCTAATAATATTGTACTGTCTTCTTGTAAAATCTCCTTCTACAAACACATAACGCTTCTGTAGGCGAGAGCTTTTTATTTTTAAGGCTTTCTGCTCGATTCATAGATTTTCGAAACTTTAACGCCCTTGTTGGCGATTTTGTGATATTCTTCAAAATATTTGAAGCGACCACGTTTCCTGTAGCTCGCAAGCTCATTTGCGTTGCATATGTTAATTCGCTGGCAGCAAGCTGTTTTCGTATCTCCATTGTTTTCCTACGTTTAGATCTTTCACTCGATTCAGCGAAACATTTTGACGGTCGACCGCGCTTACTTCTACTGTTGTCGTCACTAGTCTCAGGTAAAGATGACGTCACCATCGGTACTGTAATGGTCCCCTGCAACCAAAGTCCATTTTTTGCTTCAAACGCGTCTCTTTTTCTGTAAGCTGAAGTCCATTTCTGTATGAACTCTGATTTAAAATGAGAAAGTTTATGTTTTAAAACACTTCTTTCACATTTGGTTATTTCAAAAATGTAATCTTCTAAATAGTCTATTTTTTTGTTAATTTCCTTATAATTGCACTGTAGTATAATTTTGTACAGTTCTTCCTTGGTGTACTAAATAACTGAGGGTATACTTGACGAAAAAAATCATTAAAAAAAAAACGCTCTGTTTCCGCAACATCTTTGTTCATTATTAACTTTCCAGATTATCCCTGATTACCTGCGACTCTGTTACTTTTTCTAATCGGAATAGTCCGGAAATATAAGAAAGTTACTCATTTATTAAGCTATTTCGATATTTTTTTCATATAATTTTTACTGTTTCTAATTTAAGCCACAAGATTCAAATGATATAAACATTAGTAAAACAATGTATAAAATGAGCTACATACCTCCACCACCAGAATCCATCATCAACACTTGTCAATAACACTTAAATTATTTGTTATAACACCGCGTAAAGCTTGATTTTTTTAAGGCGCCAAGAACAAAATGTGCACTCTAGACAATGGCTATGTTCCGACTGACGCCACTGATCAATTACTAACTCTGGCGCATTGAGATGGCCGCCATAACGTGCACAATGTATTAAACTATTCTACGAAATAATAATATTGTTATAATAGCAAACTTCACAAAACTGATTATTGGCCATTTTTTAGTATCAACTACCCGTATGTGCGATGGAGCAAAAGCTATGATAGGAAACGTTACAGGACTTACGGGACTTCTAAAACAAAATGGCATTGATTGCCCAGTAATCTATTGCATCATACACCAAGAAGCCGTATGCGGAAAATCTTTGTGCCAAATGAATGCCATGAAAATAGTTGTTAAAATAACAAATCTTATTAGAGGCGGAAACAAAGCTTTGAGCCATCGTAAATTTTGTAATTTTTTAACTGAAATTGACACAACCTATGGGGATCTGCTATTGCACTCAGAAATCCGATGGTTGAGTGCTGGTCAGTGCTTGCAGCGATTTTTCGCTTTACGGAAAGAAATTCCCATATTTCTTAAAAATTAAATAAAATCTGATACAACTGATATGGAAACTAAAATGCAAGATCCTGAATTTCTTGCTAATCTTGCATCTTTAACTGATATGACACAACATTTGAACGAATTAAATTTGAAATTACAAGGCAAACAACACAATATAGCCAACTTGTATGGCTATGTAAATGGGTTCAAAAATAAACTAATAACATCACTGAAAAAAATGATTTTTCTTTTTTTTCCGAGTTGCAAAGAACATTTTACCAAAATGGGAAATTTTGAAGGATGCAACTTTTCTTACCACTTGAAGTACATCGACGAGGTAATTTTTAGGGTCCCGTTGCCAAATGGCAAAAAACTGAACCCTTATAGATTCGTCATGTCTGTCTGTCTGTCTGTCCGTGTCTGTCACAGCCACTTTTCTCCGAAACTATAAGAGCTATGTTGTTGAAGCTTGGTACGTAGACGTATGCTGTGAACCGCATTAAGAGTTTTACACTAAAATAGAAAAATAACAATAAATTTTGGGGTTCCCCATACTTAGAACTGAAACTCAAATTTTTTTTTTTCATCAAACCCATACGTGTGGGGTATCTATGAATAGGTCTTCAAAAATGGTATTGAGGTTTCTAATATCATTTTTTTCTAAACTGAATAGTTTGCGCGAGAGACACCTCCAAAGTGGTAAAATGTGTCCCCCCCCCCCCCGTAACTTCTAAAATAAGAGAATGATAAAACTAAAAAAAATATATGATGTACATAACCATATAAACTTCCACCGAAAATTGGTTTGAACGAGATCCAGTAAGTAGTTTTTTTTTAATACGTCATAAATCGTAAACCGCAATGTACCTTTAATTCAGTCAAATCAAATATAAAAATTAAAAAAATAGGATTTAATTTCATAAACACAAGCCTTATGCATAAACCGTGAATACCTACAAGTTTGTACGGAACCCTCGGTGCGCGAGTCCGACTCGCACTTGGCCGGTTTTTTTTTTTAATAAATTGCTAGCTGACCCGGTAGTAATAATAGATTCTACAAATTTTTCACTCATTCTTTTGATACAATCAAATTCATTGACTTAAAATCATTTCATGGAAAACAAAAACCGCAAAAATTCAAAGTGATAAGTAGGTAAAGTATCGGAATGTTGAAATTAAGCACACACAGACATACTCTTTTTGAATTAACATTTTATTTATCTCATCTTAGTTTATAATCAAATCAAAATATTTTTAATTTACATAAACCTACATGGGCACTTATGAAACGTCAGAAGCTAGGTGCATGTTTCCAAATTGTTGATTTCAATGAAGAAGAACCGGCAAGAAACTCCACGGTTACTCTTTTAAAAATAATTGGTGTTTACAATGGTTTCAAATTACAGTTCTAGGGCAGCACTGCGCCCACAGTGCGTCAAAAAAAAACATTTAATGTCATAAACATAAACTTTATGCATAAACCGAGGATACCTACAGGTTTGTACGGAACCCTCGGTGCGCGAGTACGACTCGCACTTGGCCGATTTTTTTAATTTGAGCAGCGTTTCGCAGATTTCAAAGAATTAGAGAGCGATTTGTCGACGTACAGTCAGATCCCTTTTACAAGGGTAGAACAGAAACTGGAATGGATTTTTTTAATATTCTTGGCGATCGTTTCCCCATATTAACAAATTTTGGCTTGAAAATGGGATCGATGATGGGCAGTTATATGAAACTGCGTATTCAACAATTAACTTAATAAAATCTAAATATAGATTTCACTGTCAGATAAGTCACTTCTTCATGCAATGCGTCTGGCAACAACGAATGTTGACGTTGATATCGATGTGATTGTTAAAGATAAATTAACGAAGAACCAATAAACGTATAAAGAAATGGCTACTCTGTATTTTTTTTACTTGAAAATTGAAAATATTTGTTTCTGTGGCCCTCCAGCTTTTGTAGTAAATTTTATTAGCCCGCGAAGGATTGTAGTTTGAACAACTCTGGATCTATACTATAAAAACCAATATGTATTTATGCAAAACTTGTAATAAGAAATAAAGGCTATTTTTATTTTATTATTTGAAGTTAGAAACGATTCTGAGTTTGACCACCGTGCGCCGCGGTAGGGAAATCGACTTCCTATATGTTATGGACGACAACCAGTGCGTAATACACTATCAGTAAGTAGGAATCGGTTTCATTTTGAGTCCCACAATATTCATGGCATCAATTTTTTCGAAGATATGAATGAATGGATTAGCAATAACCTTCAAAATGATTCAGATTCTGATTAATAGTGTGTAACGCAACTAGGAAGCGGGTTGGTGAAATAATGGAGGTACTTAATAGGTAGATACCTACTTATTTTAAGTAAATTAAACAAACTGTAGGTACCTTAATATATTTCATGTGTGTTGCACAAATCCTTGTAAGTAGTTGGTTGGCATACCGGGTGACTTTTTTCAACGTCTTGAAAAAAAAATGGGTGTAATAGGTGAACGGAGTAGAAGCCTTTGGTATAGAAATTTTTATTATTTTTATTTTTGAATAACATGTAGATAATGAAATTGATCTAGCAATAAACACTACACATTTAAAGTAACAATATCTGGTTGACCGAGCTTTGCTCGGTATTTTTTAGTAAACTGTGTTTAAAATAATAAGTGTATGTTCAAGTTGATTATCGATAAAGTTGGTCATTGAAAACACGAATAAAACGACATTTTATAAAAATGAATCCTAGCTAGATCGATTTATCGCCCCCGAAACCCCTTGTATACAAAATTTCATGAAAATCGTTGGAGCCGTTTCCGAGATTCAGATTATATATATATATACAAGAATTGCTCGTTTAAAGGTATAAGATTTTCAAACTAGAACAACAAAAACAGAAATTTGGAAAAAAAAAATAGAAATATCAATTAAAATCTATCGAAACTCAAATCATACGCACTCTACTCAATGCGCGGCATGTATCAATGATTTTGTAGCGCGGTCCTACCCTTTGAAGCCGGCCGATAGGCGGCCAAAAAATGTGCATGTGGATTGAGAGATCTTTTCGAAAAACTCTTCCAATTTCAACCAAATTATAAGAGAATTTAGGAAATAATTGTGAAAACTTCATGGTAAGCTATATTTGTGAAACCTAAACAAAGAAAGTTAGAACTCACTAACTGGATCTCTCAATCTGGACAACTGAAGAAAAGGCCACAACGCGTATCCAAGAATATACTGCCTATGTGTTTTTAATTTGCATTTTAATTAATTGTGAATGATTTGTGAAAGCTGCTAAACAAAATTTCGATTCGTTTCAAAGCCACGTTTAAGATTTATAACGGTTTATATGGATCACTCAGAGTGGACAATTTTCAATTGAGTGATCTTGTAAAATACGAACTAATACTGAAAAAGTATGAATAATTATCATGTTTATTGCAAATTATGCTTCTGGGAAAATTTGTGAAACAAAAATCGTGATTGAAATCTTACTGGTTCAAGAGAAAATGAAAATCTTGTTTCTGTCGATCGTCCCAACTGAGAGATCATTATTTTGAACTATATTTAATAAACCAAAACTTATAGGTAGTAGGTAGATACATCAGAAATTGTGAAAAATGTTGTACTAAAATTTGACGAATCAGTCGTCCTTGTAAGTGTTATACTTAAAAAGATAAATCATTTTTTACAATCCTTGAGGAAAACGTTGAGTAGGGTGACCATATCCGCCGGTCGAAATCATTACCGGTACAATTCAAATTATGATGCACTTTAGACATTTTTATACAAGTAATTTGTGTCTGGTTTCACTACATAATTTAAATAATATAAAATTACGTTTTTAAATGACAAGTTTGTGCAAAGTTAGGTACTGTATGTGTAGTGCTCTTACTAAGGAATTCTAAGTTCGTAATTCTAAGTAATTCTTACACACAAAAAGATCAGAAATTTTAAGGTAACCAAAAAAAAACTTTTTTTAATTTAAACTTTTTTTTTAATTTCACTCATAATTACATAATAGGGTGTAACCTAATCAATAAGTCCGTAGGACAAAGTATGTAAAATAACTAGTTCTTCTTTGCTGTTATACATTTTTCCCATCAAATCGTCATAACAGACTATTTGGTCGTTATGAACACCATGTCCTCTGTAATCGGAATCGAAAAAATCGGACAAAATAAAAAAGTATGTCTACCCTGCTCAACATTTTCCTTAAGGATTAAAAAAAATGATTTATCTTTTTAAGTATAACACTTACAGGGACGACTGATTCGTCAAATTTTAGTACAACATTTTTCACAATTTCTGATGTATCTACCTTCTACCTATAAGTTTTGGTTTATTAAATATAGTTCAAAATAATGATCTCTCAGTTGGGACGATCGACAAAAAACAAGATTTTCATTTTCTCTTGAACCAGTAAGATTTCAATCACGATTTTTGTTTCACAAATTTTCCCAGAAGCATAATTTGCAATAAACATGATAATTATTCATACTTTTTCAGTATTAGTTCGTGTTTTACAAGATCACTCAATTGAAAATTGTCCACTCTGAGTGATCCATATAAACCGTTATCTTTTAAACGTGGCTTTGAAACGAATCGAAATTTTGTTTAGCAGCTTTCACAAATCCTTCACAATTAATTAAAATGCATATTATAAACACATAGGCAGTTTATTCTTGGATACGCGTTATGGCCTTTTCTTCAGTTGTCCAGATTGAGAGATCCAGTTAATGAGTTCTAACTTTCTTTGTTTAGGTTTCACAAATTTTATACCTTACCATGAAGTTTTCACAATTATTTCTTAAATCCTCTTATAATTGTTGGGATTGGAAGAGTTTTTCGAAAAAATCTCTCAATCCACACGCACATGCGGCCAAATTGATCTTTCGCAGGCGCACGAGCCGCACACGCATCCCTGTCAGCCCGCGTTCCGCGCTCCTTTAGTGACCTGCGATGAATCTGAAGGCCTTCCTGCCTTCTATTCTAGTTTCTCAACACACCGTATGAAGGTCAAGACGGTAAAAAATGTCATCCGGTATAACCATTTGTCTACCAATCATCTGCGCAGTTTTATCATATTTCCATGTAGCTCCCATAGGTAAACGTTCCTAGGAAAGTAATATATTAAAATAATAATGCACATATCGGACGTCGCCAAAAAGAATCACAACACATAAAAATACGAAACTGAGATAAGTACGCCATGAGAATGACAATCACAAACATAATCTATCTACTAAAAAGCTTCATAATCATAGTGCAATTCCTCTCCGAGAGAGAGCATTTAATATCCTTTTACACCAAGCTACTTTCCGGCCTCTTTCAGTTTAAACAAAGTCACATAAGAGTTAATACTAAACCTATAGTATTTTTAACAGACTTAAAAATGGGGAGGTTCTATGTACCACTGTATTTTTTTCATATTTATAAAAAAGGTATAGTATGATAAGGACTCATTGGTGAGCTAGTAATTATTTACATTCAAGGAAACATTTTATAAAGTTATAAACTAGCAGTCAGTTACAAATATTTATCTAAGTCGTTCAGTAAATTCATAACTTCGTTTTTTTTTATTCAGCAAAAAATAATTGACTTGATCCCTATGATGACTATGCTCTCTCACCAAAAACCGATATCTTAAACTGGACATCCGTAAGACTGCTTTTTGGAAACAGACCTTTCACCAATTTGCCATTTCAGATATACGAGCTACGGGCTATCCATAAAGAAAACAAAAAATAAAAGATATTGATATAATATTGTTTTTAATAATTAAATGTCTAGACTAGGAGGTACATTATCGCCGCAGTCACTTGTGCAGGCCGGCGCGCTTGGCTTCCAGTTCGTAGATCAGCAGGCGCCACATCTTCACCACGAACACCTCCGCCTCGTCGTCCAGCACCTGGGGGGGACAGGGCATCACGTTTACAAAGGAAAAATGTTTATTCTGCACAAATACGACAGACATTATAAGACAAAGTACACACATACTAACACGGAGCCAAAAGCCTCATATTCAACTAATAAAAGTTTAAAGTATGGACAATATTGACCAAACTTTAAACTTAGCATTTGAATTCAGAATCTCTGATAATGATCAAGTTTTGCAGGATAAACTCAATTTCATACATAAAAAATGTCAAATTCAATTTCAACCAATTTAAGATATTTTCTATTACAAACGGTGAATGAAATAGACAGCCGTGCCACTCACCATCTGCACGTCGTCGAGGATGACCTGCGGCGGGGAGCCGGCCATGACCTTACTGCATATGAAGTCCACGAGCGTGGGCTCGGGCTCGCCGATGTACTCGATAATCTTCTTGTTGATCCACGGCCTGATCTTTTTTTCCATCAAAACGCTGTCGATCTGTGGACACAAGCACATGACCGTCTCACTACTAGGGCTTCCAATACCGGTATTCCGGGATCCCGTAATACCGTGATCACGGATTTTATTTTTGGCCTTTTTCAATACCGGTATTGACGACCCAATACCGTGATTATGGTGTTTTATTTTTTTTAACTAGGTGAGGTCGGTATTTCTTATCTGACTACTCTGAGAAGAAAGGCCGAAACAAACTCAGAGAGTCTCTCTTAATGTCCATACATAATCTTGGTCGTATAATTATGTTAAGACCATGTAGATTAGTGACTGAAATGGTGTTTTGAGTAAAGAACCACACAAATTGAGTGGCTGTCCACTGGACCCACCACCACCTGACCCGGACCCCCCCCCCCCCCTGGACCTGTGTCCACTCAATCTATGTGGTTCTTCGCAAATGTTTGCATTAACTGGACAGGTCCAGTTAGTGCAAGCATTTGTCAGTAATCGTGCAGCTCAACTCGGAAATTAAGGAGCTCCACGATTTGACAAACAACACCAAAAAAAGGACATTTGCGTAGGCCATAATTAAAACAATATGATACTTTACAAAGTAAATATTCATGCCACTGTATACAATATGTAACAAAAACCCTGTCCGATCCAATAAAGGCGTAATCCTCGTTCAACATACGTACTAGAAAAAATGATATATAAATGTATCTAAAAAAAAAAACAAAAGGTAATTGATTTTTTTATTTTTATAATCCATGCGAAATATAACAGTGAATATGGCAAATTTTCATAAGTTAACAACACTCCACCCGCCGGCAAAATCTTGTTATTTTTACCTATTTTTATTTCAAAGGTCCACCGCCCTACAGTATCGCGTTGTAGGCACTCGTTCGACTCTTTGATGTTGCCGACTGGTTGCCTACCGGCGCGCTACTTGTTGGCCAATGGTCAGTCTTTCGTGTAGATAGCTTTTGATCGGACGTCTGTACGTATCACGTGCCGCTATCGTTTCGCGAACAATGTATTCCAATCAGCCATTCCACTGGATTTTTATTTATGGGGTCATGTTAAACAAATTGTTTATAAAAGAGAGTGCGATTCGGAAATCGAAGTCAGAGCTCGAACTGTGGCAGCTTTCTACTCACTTAAATCGGACACAAATGCGCTGCAAAGAGTCTCAATCAAAGCACCTGCCATGTAATCTCTTCACCACTCTTGGTTGACTGTAGAGAATGCCTAAGGCATTAAGTCCGCTTTGTACCTTTTTTGTGTGCGAGAAGTTTAAATAAATAAATACAAACCGCCTCGCTCTAGCGGCTTCGTTGACACAAAACTGTACGTAGTAACACGTGAACTTTGTCGAGCGATCAGTGTTGCCTTTGATTCGATTATTTTTATTTAATTATATTCACAAGGGAAAAATAATAATCTCTAATCCATTAATTGGTTATGTAATAATGTACGCAGTACGATGCCGATTAATACCCTTAAGGATCGGACAGGGTTTTTGTTACATGTTGTATACAAAAATTACACAGGCCGACAAAATTTTTACCCAGAAACCAAACTTTACTTTTCCGAAGGATTTTGACGCGCTGAATTCAAATCTGGCCTCAAAATTGCTCTATCACGTCAGGGTTTCGAAATATCCTAGTGCAAAAAAGGCGTTTTTTTTGCGGTTTTTGAGGTTACGTGACAGAAGGAAATAAATGATTATCAAAAAACGTTGTATGGCAATTGAAAGTACCACCCTTCCCCTTTTAAACATATTTGGATTTTTTCAAATATCTTTTTTTTTTTCACCAAAATATAGGATCAACATGGTCTGGTCTCGGGCAGAATTTTTACGATATTTTTTTTTTTGTGGTTGGGTTAATACACTAAAATGTAAAATTTGAAATAGCGATATTTTGGTAAAAAAAAAAGATATTTGATAAAATCTAAATAGGTTTAAGATTCAGCGCATCAAAATCCTTCGGGTATGTTAGGTCTGGTCTCTGGGTATGGACTTTTATTAAATTTTGTTGGCCTGTGTTATCAATGTCAATGTGTAAAAATATAAAAAGTATAAAAATTTGGGTAGGCGGCATAAACTACTCAAACTGCCAGATCATAATCAAAAGTGAAACAATGACCACCATAGTCCTCAAATTCTTAATAATTACGTCATACAATTAACATTCATGTCATGTAAAATAAAAATAACTTAAACTAATTGCAAAATAATTAAAAAAATCAACATTCAGTGTACAGTTATGGGAGCAGCTCACTCCCAAGTTGTTTTATCCTCCATATAGTCTTTAACCTCTAAGTCCCTGAGATACCACATTTGGTATAGACACAATCGTTTTTTAATTGTGTCTGTAATTACGGTAATTGACTGGTTAATAGTATAATAGGCTTTCTGACATGTTTTACGTTTTATAAAAAAATGAATTTATTAAGGCTTAGTTCTTGAATGAGGCTAGGAAGTTGATAATTAAAAAAAAACAATAAGAGTAGACTTGCGTGTATTTAAAACTGCTGGGGGTGGTCGGGAAATATGTATATCAACAGGTTACAAACATTTACTGTCTGTCGTACCTAGAAGTGTTGTAGCAGAGCATGGTTTTTCGTCAGTAGGGTACTTACCGGCCGAGAAGTTCGCTGTCTGATCCAAACTTAAAAGCGCTTTCCTTTTTGCGATCATACTTGCAAAATAAAAATAAAATCTACCTAAATAATCAACCTATATATCAATTTGCTATTTATGATACCTATTACAGATAGCGCTATAAAAGACATTTGTTTAATAGTTTTCAATAAATAAGAACAATAAAGACTGATTTGAAATAAAAACACGTATTTTAAAGGTTTTATTAATACCCTAACAGAATTTATGTTTAATACCGGTATTGACTTTACCAATAACGGTGTTGACACCGATATTGAAAAATCCGGTATTTGAATGCCCTACTCACTACTTAGGTACCCATACGTTATACACATACATCTGGAATTCATTCCCTTAATCATAGTGAAACCACATCAAAACCTATTATGTAGTTAAAAACAAGCTCAGCATATGAATGAAGCTAGAAATTAATTGAAGCTTTTATACCCTATTTAGGCCAGATTCTAAAAATATCAGATGAATGTCACTATAAAATGTCAGGTATTTGCCTACATTGATATTAATAAGAATGAATGACGTGTGAATGATAAATTTTACACATACATATCTGGTAAAAAAAAATATTTCTGCTAAACTTAGTTTGGCTAGAATGCGTAGATGACACCGTGATGGTTTTGACACCGTGAATATGGTGTACATATGATATCGCTGGAGTACGAGTGTACAGTAGAGCGCACGGACCTGCGTGGTGTCGAGCTTGTACTGGAACAGCTGGTCCTTCTGCGTGGGGATCTTGTCGATGAGGCTCTTGATGTGCTTGCGCTTCTCCTCCGCGCTGCGGCTCTCCTTGTCCGCCTCGCTGTTCGCCACCGCGCCGCCCCCGCCGCCCCCGCCACCCCCGCCGCCCTTCTTACCTTTGTCTTTCTTGTCTTTAGCTGCAATGAATATTATATCATTTATTAAATTTTGATACAGAGACTGAAAGCACTGAAGTCTGATGATAATAATAATTGATGTTTCATTTCACGTCAGTGCAATGTCGACTATCGGTACAACGAAGTGCTGAAGTGTATGTACGAAAACGCCACTATGTCATTCTAACTTCAGGACCTGACCGGACCTGACCGGACCTATCCTTATGCAGCGGGGAGTGGAAAAGGGAAACGTTATCTCGCCGTAACTGTTCATCGCTGTATTGGAGGATGTCTTTAAGGTTTTGGACCGGAAAGGGGATGGCATCAACCTCAACAGTTATCATGAACATCAATAGTTGTCATGGCTGAGACTTCTGAGGACCTGAATCAGAGAAGCACGGTACCGGTTGAAGTGGTGGAGCATGGGAAGGCCTATGTCCAGCAGTGGATGCACTTTGGCTGAAATAATGATCGTATTGAAAATGAAGCCGATGGCGAGGCCCAAAAGAAAATCAAAGATGTTGCCTGTGAAAATTTTCTAAATTTTTGATCATGTGTGTCGTTTCAAGGTTTTCGAGGGTGTCGAGGCCGATAGTCAAAATATCTTTTATCAAGTACCGGGGCTGTCTGGGGATTCTCTGCTTTTAATCCCGAGATTGTAAGTAACGGCCGGGATCCAGTCGACACTTTACTATGTACATATGTAACGTTTTTAACATAGGGTGACAAATTCAAAATCGGATCCTAAAACTATCGTTAATAAAATTGGACGGTGTTATCGCTAGAAGCGATGTTTTAAAGACATGATCCTTGGGACGAATCAGTGTAGTGAGATACTCACGGCGGCCGTGCTCAGTGGGGTGCGAGTGCGGCGCGTGCGCGGGAGGCAGGTCGTCGTCGTCGTCCGCTGTCTCTACATAGTAGTGTGTAGTGAGATACTCACGGCGGCCGTGCTCAGTGGGGTGCGAGTGCGGCGCGTGCGCGGGAGGCAGGTCGTCGTCGTCGTCCGCTGTCTCTACATAGTAGTGTGTAGTGAGATACTCACGGCGGCCGTGCTCAGTGGGGTGCGAGTGCGGCGCGTGCGCGGGAGGCAGGTCGTCGTCGTCGTCCGCTGTCTCTACATAGTAGTGTGTAGTGAGATACTCACGGCGGCCGTGCTCAGTGGGGTGCGAGTGCGGCGCGTGCGCGGGAGGCAGGTCGTCGTCGTCGTCCGCTGTCTCTACATAGTAGTGTGTAGTGAGATACTCACGGCGGCCGTGCTCAGTGGGGTGCGAGTGCGGCGCGTGCGCGGGAGGCAGGTCGTCGTCGTCGTCCGCTGTCTCTACATAGTAGTGTGTAGTGAGATACTCACGGCGGCCGTGCTCAGTGGGGTGCGAGTGCGGCGCGTGCGCGGGAGGCAGGTCGTCGTCGTCGTCCGCTGTCTCTACATAGTAGTGTGTAGTGAGATACTCACGGCGGCCGTGCTCAGTGGGGTGCGAGTGCGGCGCGTGCGCGGGAGGCAGGTCGTCGTCGTCGTCCGCTGTCTCTACATAGTAGTGTGTAGTGAGATACTCACGGCGGCCGTGCTCAGTGGGGTGCGAGTGCGGCGCGTGCGCGGGAGGCAGGTCGTCGTCGTCGTCCGCTGTCTCTACATAGTAGTGTGTAGTGAGATACTCACGGCGGCCGTGCTCAGTGGGGTGCGAGTGCGGCGCGTGCGCGGGAGGCAGGTCGTCGTCGTCGTCCGCTGTCTCTACATAGTAGTGTGTAGTGAGATACTCACGGCGGCCGTGCTCAGTGGGGTGCGAGTGCGGCGCATGCGCGGGAGGCAGGTCGTCGTCGTCGCCCGCGAAGGCCGCGTGCACGCGCCGCACGCGGCATGCGTCCGCTGTAGGACATAACACACGATATTAACATGGCGGGTGATAAGGCACCCTAACCAACAGTCAGCATACTGTCAGTTTACAGGGAAATCTAGTGCAAAATTCCATGTATTTAGACCCAGTTATTTAGGCTGTGTCTGAAATCCGAGATGCACTGCTCAAACTCAAATCAAAGAAATCAGCCGGTAGAGACAAAATTTTTGCTGAAGAGAGCTTAAGCACCTAGGGGATCGACGGGTGAAGATAATGCTTGACCTATGCAAAAGTCTGGAAAACAGGAAAGTGGTGTACTGACTGGAAAGAGTCTCTATTAATTCCTCTGCACAAGAAAGGCTCCACAAGAACGTGCGGGAACTACCGGACAGTCGCACTCATATCTCATGCTAGCAAGATACTGCTTTATGTAATCAACGGACGACTTCAGTCGTACCTCCAATGGCAGATACCTAATGAACAGGCGGATTTTGTGAAAGCTCGAGGTACAAAGGACAAGATTGTTAATGTGAGGCAAATGATTAAAATAACCGAGAGTTCAACAGGCGGCATATTCATGTGTTCCATCGATTACTCGAAGGCGTTTGATTACGTCAGGTAGGATTGCCTGTGGACCATCTTGCAAGAGATGGGCGTACCTCAACACCTCATTTCGTTGAGCGTAAATCTGTACCAAGACGGAGTGTCCATGGTCAGGGTTAATGACGGTTAATCTCGGGTCCCTTCAAACCAGAAAAGGGGGTAAGGCAGGGGTGTATTCTTTCTCCCATTCTCTTTAATATATATGGTGAATACATCATGAGGAAAGCCTTAAAAGATTGGGAGGGAGGCGCCTCTGTCGGGGGAGTACAGATCAGCAACAAGAGATATGCGGACGACACTACACTCTTTGCATCATCAGAAAAAGAAATGGCTGATCTGTTTCGTAAAGCAGAATACGAGAGTGGACTGGTTGGATTCAATATCAATAAGTCGAAGACTAAGGTAATGCTCATCGACAGAACCGGTCAACTCTCCAGGACGAAAGAACTCGCAGATTAGGATTTTGTCAGCGATTTAGTGAACCTCGGATCGCTACTTACTGACCAGGGAGGAAGCGAAAGAGAGATCAGGAGAAAGAATCAAATGGCTTCAGTGGCGATGAATAAGCTGGCACGTATTTGGCAGGACAGAAAGGTGTCCAGGTGTGTGTGTGTGACACTGGTTTTCCCGATATTCCTTTACGGGTCAAAGTCGTGGACGATTCGGGTAATAGAACGGAAAAGATTTTGAGATGTGGTGTTCGAGAAAAATATTAGGTGTGTGCAAAAGTTCTACCCGATTTTAGTACATGGAATAAATGAAAGTAATTTCTAAATCAAAAAGACCTTTATTAATCAATATAATTGCCACTGTTATCAATAGCATTTTGCCGCTTTGCTGGTAATATCAAAATTCCCTTTCTGTAAAAATTGTCGGATTTAGAATAAAAAAACTGTTTTATAGCCGTTTGTACAGACGCCAACACATCAAGCTACTACAATCTGTCAGATTTCTTTGATAGATTTTCGACTTTATTTCTAGAGCATTAGGTTCAAGGTTCATTGGGAAAAATTGACAGTTTCGGGTAGCTTGACCTGGTGGCGTCTGTACATGTTCAACTTTTTCGATTTTTTTCTGCGTCAAACTGTTTTGTAATAAACGGAAGAGATCGTAGTCTGTAGGTGCGAGATCGGGTGAATATGGAGGCTGAGGTAAGATTTCCCATGCGAAGTTCATTATCTTTTTTTTTTGAGTCGATAAAGCTGAATGTGGTCTAGCGTTATCATGTAAATGACACCTTTGCGATTGTATAAAACCGGACGTTCAATTTATAATTTTGCGTTCAGTTTTTCAATCTGTGAGGTGTACAAAGTAGCATTGATCGTTTGATTAGGGGGAAGTAACTCTCAATGTATAATTCCTCTGAAATCCCACCAAAAACTGAATAAATTCTTTTTCACTTGCGTATCTGGTTTCACGATCGATAAACTCGTCTCTCCGAGCTCGACATACAATTTTTTGACGTTTTATATTTTCATAACTGACCCATTTTTCATCACAAGTTACTATTCTTTCCAAAAAACAGTAATTTTTATGACGAGATAATAAAAACAAATTTTAATCTGTCCATTCGATTCTTTTCCGATAGTTCATGTGGCACCCACTTCTCCAATTTTTTTATAAAATCAAGTTCATGCAGCCGTCTTTCTATCAGAAAACCTCTCTGATAATTCTTCAATAGTCATTTGCTTATCGTTCAATATAGCGTCCTGTAAATCATTTTTAGAAAACTTTGAAAGTCGCCCTGATCGCGGTTTATCTTCGCAGCTTTCATCTCTTTTGCTGAATTTTCAATACCAACGACGACATGTGATTGCCACAGTGCCTTCCCCTGACAAATCACCAATATTTCGGCGAGCTTCAGCAGCATTATGACCTTTATCAAACTCATACAGTAAACAGTGTCGGATATGGTCCTTGTTACACGACATGTTAACCCCCAACAATTTGATTAAGACTAAGCTAGGAATAAATACACGCGGGCTATTTATAGCTTGTATCATCCAGAAAGTTACGACATAATTATGACGTAACAGTTTATTATTGCGCAACATTTTCTTTAAACTTTTATTTGATACTTGAAAAACGGGTAGAACTTGTGCACACACCTAATACTTCGCATACCATGGACCGCCAAGAGAACGAATAAATCTATCCTCGAACAGCTGCGCATAAGAGATAGACTACTAACGATCTTTTACCAAAGGATTCTCGGTTACTTTGGTCACATTGCCCGTCGGGAACCGGATAAACTTGAAAAGTTGATGGTGACGGGCAAGGTAGATGGGAAAAAACCTCGCGGCCGGTCACCTAACCGCTAGTCCGACCAAGTAACCGCCCTCACTGGACTCTGTTACGACAGCCATGAGAGAAGCCCAGAACCGAACGAAATGGAAGAACATCATTCAGAAAGCCACAAAAGCCTTTCAGGGACACGACCTTCAGCAATGAAGAACGCGACTTAGAAGAAGAAGAGATTTAGGCTGTGACTTGTCGGCTGATAAATGCGTGCACTGATTGGACAGGTCCATTCAATGTGTGTGGTGGTTTTTTCCTTGAAATACCATTTCAGACACCAACCCACATAGTTTACATATGATCTGACCAAGATTATGTCTGGACTTTAAGAGACTGTGTGTGACCTTTGAGTTTGTTTCGGCCTTTCTTATCAGAGAAGTCAGATAGGAAACGCCGACCTCATCTAGTTTAAAAAAATATGATTGACGTAAGTGTTTGCACAAACCTACTTGCAGAAATAAAATCATTTATCAGTGAATGCATTTAATTTGTTTTTATTAACTAGAACAAACTTTACAGAAAAATTAGCTTTTACCTCGAATAAAATGTAAGCAGAAGTTTATGTAGCAATCTTTCAAAGTTCTTGATGTCTGTTCCAAAAGTATCTGCCGGGTATTAGTATAAACAAGTTGGATGATAATTTATTAGATAAAATGGGAATATAATAATATAATAATAATAATATAATAATATTCCACAACTATCACACAACGCCATCTAGTCCCAAGCTAAGCAGAGCTTGTGTTATGGGTACTAGACAACTGATAAACATACTTATATATTTCTAAATACATACGTATTATAGATAAATTACACCCAGACACAGAACAAATGATCGTGCTCATCACACAAACATTTGTCCTGGGTGGGAATCGAACCCACGACCTCCGGCATAGCAGTTAGGGTCACTAACCACTAGACCAACAGGCCTGTCAAAAAAAAAAATTAATAAATGTACACATATGTATTTCTTATTTAGACGGTTTTTACTTCATTTCTCACCATTTTACATCAATTAGATATTTGTTGAATAACATTATCAATTGTAAGTACAAATTCATCTAGTATGACTGAGTTTATACTTAAAATTAACCTCATTTCAATGAAAATAATATTTAAGGTGTTTTTTTTTTTAATCTTCAAATAATCTAATCACTGAATTAGTAAGAGCGCTACAAATTGACATCTTCAGGTATGTTGCTGATCCATTTGTCTACTTTTCCATGTGATTCTTTGGAACAGACCAATAGTTGCTTTTGCAAAGCACAAATGCTAATAAAGGATGAACACAAGGGCTACTTGTACAGTTAATCACTTAATGCATTAAACGCTAAACGTACGTAAATGAATGATAACTTCATTCCAAGTCTTTGACATGAGCTATACAAACTAAATTGAGTACCTAGCTCTATGGACTAAACAATAGAACGAATAAGTAAATAAACGTTTTTTTTGGCAAACGCCCCCAAATTGAGGGAGGCCAATGGAAATATTATTCTGTGTCTGACATCTTCAGTCTTCAAATGATTGACAGAAATAGAACCATGTTTTGAATGACTTTACCGCTACATAGGTACATTAAGTGATTAGTGATGCAAGTGGGCAAAAATTAGAAATCGGTTAGTGCCCGCCCGTACATGGACCATCAGTATGATATTGCAGTGTATTATTTTGGCAGTTTAATACAGCGTTTGTATGAACAACCGTGTGTACAGTGAAGTATTGACGTGTAATCCCAACCTGTCACCGTAAATGATCGTGCTGATGATCGCCGTGTGAGCGGTGTTAGTGTGAGTATGAGCGTGACAGTGTTACCTCTCCCCATGTAGGGCTGCGGTGGCCTCCAGGCTATCGCAATGCAGCACAAGCATTAAATCACAAGTAAGTCGTTAATCATACATTATCATCGTTACAACAATCGTTAATATACTGCTGCTGGCTCCATTCGTCACCTAACTTCTGACGTTTCATAAATGCCCATGTAGGTTTATGTGAAATAAAAATGTTTTGATTGATTTGACTTACACTCGTAAGTGACGAATGGAGCCATCCCAGGGAGATGGCATTAGGTGCAAATCGGCGAAAAAACAACAGTAAAACAATAGTAATAAAGCTGTGTGCTACACATTTGTTTCGGTCGGCGGGTTTCGGCACAGCCGAGCGGCAAAATCTAGTTTAAGTTCGGGAAAAGCTGCTCGGCTTAGCTCTAATTGTGTCTAGCCGACCCGAATATGATTTATCGGAACGAAGTTAGCGAGACTGACAGGTGCCGAGTGAAACAACAGTATGTGTAGAGTGTGACCCCTCCAGACCGTATTTCGACCAATCTCGACTAAGACTAGCCTTCGGCGCGGGAGATATTATAGCGTGCATAGACACAGATGCACTCTCTCTTCCATTACTCTCATAGTTTCGATGTAGGACGTCAAATACCGTGATTTGTTAACACCGGGATCTCGGACATTTTTGTAATTTGTCAAAACCGGTATTGTAAAGTTCAATACCGGGATCCCGGTATTAAAGATTTAATTGATTTTCATTTGAAACCACAGTGACGATATAAAACAGTTTTTAGCAAAGCATCAAAATGTTGCTTTGTGGTGAAATCTGCTAATTATTTCATTAAAGAAATTAATTAAAAGTATATAATCTTTTCAATACCGGGATCGTAGGATCCCGACATTGGTAATTTCTTGTACGGTATTAATATCAATATTTAAAAATCTGGTATTTGCAATCCCTAGTCCGATGGGACGGCATGCATTCCGACACGACGAGATCAGGCATTGCTACGGGTCGGCTTAGTTCAACAATATGTGTAGCACCCTAAGAGAGCAATGAATACAAACTTTGATAGATGGATTGTGTGCGGGGATGATATTAATGAAAGCGAAATTCACATGATGATTTGTAGTATTATGAATTTATAAACATTTATTCGAGACCGTAATCCTCAATCATATTTCGGTGACATGTACATTGCGCGGGCTACCGTGGCGCCTTCGCGTGAAAACAATAGAATGAGGCGCTGATGGTGTGTAGTGGTGGTGGAGACTCACCGTTGGGCGTGTCGGTGCAGTTGTTGGGGCTGAGCTTGTGCTGGCTCTTGAAGCTGATGGTGATGGGCGAGCTGCCCGTCGACGCCGCGCTCTGCAACGGGACCAGGGTCAGTCGCGCCATGTGGCGCAATACACAAATGTGGTGGGAAATAATGTTTTAAAAAAAAAACAATCATCCCGATAAAATGTGATCATTGAAAGTAAAAAGCTTAAAAGGCTCACTTTTAAAGCAGTCTGATTGCAACAAGCCACTGCATTTTTACATTAAAACTCTAACGATCACATTGGTTTCAAAGAAAAAATAGACTATGACGTTTTACGACGCGCAAGTGACATTCAACCTTAGGGCTATCTCCTCTCGTATGTACGCACGGCCACACATCAAGCTATACATTTCCAGTATAAGCTGACTTGTTATTGTACGAAAAATGTATACAATGCGAGCTCAGCTAAAATGAGTTTATAGCTTGATGTGTAGCCGTGTGTACGTAGTGGCGAGATACGGACAGCTTGGCTCATCATTTCTTGACTCATCTAATAAAAACTGACAATAAAAACTGTCTCTATACGTGAGGACTTGTAATTGGCTTTCGGATGTCTATGATTTTTTTTTGTTTGTTTTAATTAGCTGTAAGTCCTCCATGTACCAAATAAATAAATAAAAATGACGGAAAACAATGTGATCGTTTGCGAAAGGACAGCTCAAAATCAAGCTAATGCTAATTATTATTATTATTTATTCGTATAACAGACAACAAAAGGTCCACACTGACAAAAACAAAAATACTTAAAAGGTGTTAGCAAAAATATATCTTATAATCTATGTTAGTACTTATACACTACTACGGACAAAGTTGTTTTGATGATATTCCATTATGGTGCACTCATCAGGCCTGTCAGCTATCACCTTCAGGAGGCTGTTGCCACTGCCACGCAATCTGGCGAGCAGAGACGCACTTTTCTCCGTACGACAACTGAGAAGCTGTCAACTCGGGCTTTTGCAAACATCTCTGACGCACTGCAGTCGTTACTGCAGTGTGTCAGAGATGTTCAGCCGCAGCCGCAGCCGCATCAGCGCTCTGAAGGCGTTATTATATTGGACGCGCTGTGCACTGACGACACGTTTGGTCTGGCCGCTGATCCGTAAGGCGCTCGAGTACAGAGATGTGCAGTATGCTTTAAAAAGCGTATGTTTGACCGCTTCTGTACATCGAGCGAACCTACGGGCCAACATGTTCGCCCGTACCGCCAGTGCCCTGCGTTCCCGTTCAATATCACCATCATTGTTAAGGTCGTCTGGCTAAGCGAAGTGTTATTAACATAGTCTTAGGCCCCTTAATTATTAACACGAGCCCGGCGGGGTCGGAGCCGCCAGTCTGCTCACGCGCACGTTGTGATTGAATTCAGATAAATGTGACTACAACGCTATGTCATAGTGCCCGGCACAATGCTATGTCGTACTGTGCAGTGCACGTGTAAGTGTAAGTGCCGGGAGGTGAGGCGGCGGGGTCGATGTCGATGTGTGCGTGTGTACTCACGTGGCGCGGGTCGGGCGGGTGCGGCGGGGAGGGCGGGCGGCGAGGCGGCGGGGTCGCTGTCGATGTGTGCGTGTGTACTCACGTGGCGCGGGTCGGGCGGGTGCGGCGGGGAGGGCGGGCGGCGAGGCGGCGGGGTCGATGTCGATGTGTGCGTGTGTACTCACGTGGCGCGGGTCGGGCGGGTGCGGCGGGGAGGGCGGGCGGCGAGGCGGCGGGGTCGCTGTCGATGTGTGCGTGTGTACTCACGTGGCGCGGGTCGGGCGGGTGCGGCGGGGAGGGCGGGCGGCGAGGCGGCGGGGTCGCTGTCGATGTGTGCGTGTGTACTCACGTGGCGCGGGTCGGGCGGGTGCGGCGGGGAGGGCGGGCGGCGAGGCGGCGGGGTCGCTGTCGATGTGTGCGTGTGTACTCACGTGGCGCGGGTCGGGCGGGTGCGGCGGGGAGGGCGGGCGCGGCGGCGTGGTGCCGGCGTCGGAGGAGGGCGGCGAGGCGCGGCGGTGGCGGCGCGGCGGGGAGGCGGGCGTGGCGGGCGGCGAGGCGGCGGGGTCGCTGTGTGTGTGTGTGTACTCACGTGGCGCGGGTCGGGCGGGTGCGGCGGGGAGGGCGGGCGCGGCGGCGTGGTGCCGGCGTCGGAGGAGGGCGGCGAGGCGCGGCGGTGGCGGCGCGGCGGGGAGGCGGGCGTGGCGGGCGGCGAGGCGGCGGGGTCGCTGTGTGTGTGTGTGTACTCACGTGGCGCGGGTCGGGCGGGTGCGGCGGGGAGGGCGGGCGCGGCGGCGTGGTGCCGGCGTCGGAGGAGGGCGGCGAGGCGCGGCGGTGGCGGCGCGGCGGGGAGGCGGGCGTGGCGGGCGGCGAGGCGGCGGGGTCGCTGTGTGTGTGTGTGTACTCACGTGGCGCGGGTCGGGCGGGTGCGGCGGGGAGGGCGGGCGCGGCGGCGTGGTGCCGGCGTCGGAGGAGGGCGGCGAGGCGCGGCGGTGGCGGCGCGGCGGGGAGGCGGGCGTGGCAGGCGGCGAGGCGGCCGGCTCGCTGTCGCTGTCGATGGGCTCGGCCTCCGTCGGCAGCTGGCGCGACGCCGCCAGGCGCAGGTAGCGCTCGCGCTCGCGGGCCGCGCGCTCGCGAGCCTGTGGGGGCATGGCACAGGACACGCGTTAGATTAACTCTCTTGTAAATAAAGTTCTAATCGATAGTTGATCTTATACGACTAAAAGATGAACCAACCGTCAGATGTTCTAGTAGCGATGGGTATGGGTGTTCGTAGATTGTAAAATTGATACCAAAAAGTTATAGTACATCAGCTAAAACATTTTTTCATAAATAATATGACATGATAGTGAGCATAAGAAGCGTGTGCAGTGCGCGTACCTCCCGGCGCGCCTCCTCGCGCTGGGTGGCGCGCTGGCGCTCGCGCTCGCGCTGCGCCTCCAGCTGCAGGCTGACGTCGATGAGCAGGCGCGGCGCGTACAGCGCGTCGTGCGCGGCGCGCGCGCGCTCGTAGGCGGCCAGCGCGGCGGGGTCGTCGGGCGCGCGCGCGCCCCACACGGCGCGGCGCAGCGCCGCCAGCTCGGCCTGCTCGCGCGCCCGCTCGCGCGCGTCGCCCGACGCCTCGCGCACGCGCAGCCCCAGCCGCCGCTGCAGCTCCTTGCTCCTGCGGGCACACGCGCCGTCAGCCTAGACGAACGCTTTATTTGCGACAGGTAGCACCACGTATCGCAAATAAATATTACAATTATGACAAATACTGAACGCCGGAAAAGAATTCTCTAGGAGAACACATAGTGACCTTATTGATGGTCGGTACGCAGGACTCTGAAGATAAAGCCCCGAACCATCGCACTAATCCAAAAGCCGTGAATCAGGAACGACAAAATCTGCGAGGTAAGACAATTCTCAACACACTCGGCGCAGACAAACCACGACCCTGCGCCTACCCAAACGAATCCCTACCACACCACTCACTCAATTCTGTCCAAGAGACCTAACAAAGACTCCAGACTGATAGTAACATTCCAGACATCGTACTAGCTTCGATACATATGGCAAGAGAGGACGCTTCTTGCCTGCCAAAAAAAATGACCGACCTAATACAGCACTGCGAACGTGCCAAACTAAACCTAATAATCTGCAGCGACTCGAATGCCCACCACCTGCTCTGGGGTACCGACTCACGGAACTCCAAAGAAGAGGTACTATCCACCTATTTATTATTTACCAACCTTAACATTGTTAACCGAGGCTCTGAACCCACTTGGGTCACAGTCCGAGGACAAACAATCATTGCCCTAACGCTTGCTACTAAAAGCGCGACAAACCTCATCACAAACTGGCACATATAGGATGAACCTTCTTTTTTTATCGTAGAGAAATGCTCATATATACTGCTCTACCACGGGGAGATAGCGCAGTTATGCGGGACTCCAACCCACTAAAACTACACGGTATCTTCCTACACCGCTTATGGCGGGAACACGGACACGCGTAAGCACTCTTCCGTAAACCCGCCGCGGCTGTCCGTCACCGGACCCACCTCTGGGGGATAACCCCCATTCACGGCGCGCATGAACACATAGCACGCCGTGTCCACCCTGGGGACCAATTAGCACATGGGAGCCAGACGACCCCTGTATGGCACCCCTGGACCCCTGCGACGGGTCAGAACACCTTATCTGGCAATGCGCACTCTACATAAACTCGCAGAAGATGAGAAACATACCTATCCGACTCGAAGGACCACTTTTTATGTACGACTCAAAGCGGTCAAGTTGCAGTCAGGTGACTTGACGAAAACCACAGACTTCACGATTCCAAGTAGTTTATTGTAAAGTTACAAAATGATGTTGGATGCTAATCCGTATTATTATGACTGTTTCTTTGAATACTCACACTAAACGAGAAATTACAATGGGGAATTCATATATAATAATATTTCTTGTGAGGCGGCTAAGCTAGGACGCTTATGCTATTTCGCTCACACCTAATGAAACTCGGCTCTCAGTCTCTCCTCTCTCAATCTCCCACCCTTTTTCTATCCCCGCCATTTATACTCCGTTGTGACGTTAGGAATTTTTGCTTCTGAAGCTTTGGATCACAGCTCCGGGCAGCGTATTTACAAAGGCTATACTATTTTAGTCACGAGTCAGACTCTAATCAGTGAGCTTTTGTTTATGCATATTACTCAACAATACCTAGTCTATCTCAGTAAAAAAATTGACTCAAATAGACTAGCTTTTTGTTTTAATATTTTCAAAGAAAATGCACGGACAAAATCTAGTTCTATATAATACATATCACTCGAATAGCTAAGCTTTTGGCGAGATATTTTTAAATTTATACTCGCAACAAGTGGGTAGTGTTCTTTACCTAATAAAAGTACTTCTCGTTTGTTAATTCGTTTTATTTTTGTTTATCAAATACATAATAGAAACGAGCAATTAAAATGATAACAGTTGCCATGTAACTATCAACCTATAATTGAAGCTTATCTATTTGATTAATATGTATTCAAAATTAATATGTATTCAAAATTAATATGTATGTAACTGATTGCCACCTGCGCTAAGGTAGGTTGACGGAGCCCCGCTCCGCGGGGCTCCTATTTCTGGGTGGTTAAAAAAAAAATAACCACGAAGGCTAAGGCGGGAGCTCCGCTCCGCTTCGCTCCCGCCTTAGCCTTCTAACCTAACCTATCCGAGTCGGGGTAGTCTGAGTCGGGGTATTAACCATGGATGGGATTTCGTCCACGCGTGACTGAAATGGTACTAGGTTTTGTCCGTGCATTTTCTTTGAAAATATCAAAACAAAAAGCTAGTCTATTTGAGTCAATTTTTTTACTGAGATAGACTAGGTATTGTCGAGTAATATTCAGAAACAAAAGCTCACTGATTAGAGTCTGACTCGTGACTAAAATAGTATAGCCTTTGTAAATTCGCCTCCGGGCACATAGTCGCGATACACGTGAACTCCTCGCCACGGGGGCCGGTGCTCCTGGGCCGAGCTGCAGTGAGTGCGCAGGGCGCCGTGTGCTGTGATGTTGGCATCTGGAGTAGCAGGTGACATTTGTGTAGTAAGGTCATCTGACTGGCCTGCTAGCCCACATACATTATTCGCCCTTTATTTAATAGCGATGTCCTCAGCGCCGTCAAATATGGCCGCCGCACTGCGGGCTACAAATTGATCTTCAAATACTTTTAGAGTTTTAAATTTTTACTGCATATTCTTTTATTTGCTGGTTACAGTTTTTTTCATTAATATAACCAAATATATCATCAAAGTTAATTTAACATAAAAACGAATGTTTTTTTTATAAAAAAATACTGCAAATAAAAATGTTTTCGATATCAAAAAAATTTCTACTAATAATTGTTATGAGATGTATGCCCAAAAACATAAGTAAATAGTATTAATAACGTCTATAAGGATATTACGGTTTTTTTTTTAATATTTATTTATAAAATTTTAATAAATATTACCTATATGTAAAAAAACATCTGTTTTCATGCTAAATTGGCTATTAATGTGATACAACAGCTATCCAGGGAAAAATAAACTGTAATAATAAAAAAATAAGTTTTTGAAGCTCTTAATATTGAAGGCGCCGGTGATTGTGGGTCATGTTTGTAGTTTGACTCGTGTAGCGCATCAATGAGTGTTTCCAAGCACAACTGAGCGATATGAGGTTGTTGCCCATCAAAAGATTCCATATCAATCAACCGATTATCTTGGACTGTGTAAGAAGTATCATCTGCTACCACTGGTAGACAGACGTAACATTGCAGACTGTTTGTTCTTATTGAAAATCCTCAATAACAATATTGATAACCCGAGTTATTATCTAAATTTTATTTTAATGTGCCAAGTAAAACACTTCGTTTTAGTCCACTCATACGTGTACCACGTACATCTACGAATTATAGGCAGAACAGTTACATTGTGCGAGCAAGCAACAATTTCAATGATATATGCAAGGAATACAATTTTGATCCATTCACAATAAGTGTGAATTCAGCCAGAAGGTGCTTAAGCCTTAAATTTTTCAAGTAGCGGTAGATTTTATTATTAGTTTTTTTTTTCTTCTCTATTATTTCAGTCATATGCTAAGTACTTTAATAGCTTTTTCTTTAATTAAGATGATGTGTTTTTTGTTTATGTGCTCACACCATAATATTAATATAAGTCTATACGTGAGGACTTGTAATTGGCTTTCGGATGTCTAATATTTTTTTGTCTGTTTTATTTAGCTGTAAGTCCTCCATGTACTAAATACAGTAGAGTCCGTTTAGTACGACTTCGCATATAACGACCAACCGTTTTTAGCGACGTAAGTATAGGCGCGTGTTTGGTTTTAATATGAGCCACTATGAAAGTACATCCGTTTATTACGACTCCGCTTACAGCGACCGACCGCTTTTAACGACGAAATTTCACACAAAATTGGCCGGTTACAACGACGACGAGCGTTGACGTGTTTACAAATAAATCGTAGGTAAGAAACTATCTCCGCCCCACGCTTCCCCCTTGCCTGCACGTCGCTGATTCGAATGCGACTGTTTAGTTTAGTTTTAATTTGCGGGTTATGCGTGATTTCGCGTACAAGAATGGCTTCTTCTACAAAACGAAAAATATTCCCTGTTGAAGAAAAAAGTGTTATTATTATGATCCACACTAATATTATAAATGCAAGAGTAACTCTGTCTGTCTGTCTGTCTCGGTTTCCTGCTAAAACTACTGATCCGATTACACAGATAGTTTAGACCCTGGGAAAGGACATAGGCTACTTTTTATTCCGTGACTTTGTCTGCGTCCGCGATAACCGACATTTACGCTAGAAGCTAGTACATTATATGTATGTATATTATGTAAAACAAATAAATATTTTGATTCAAATGTTTTTCTTTCTCTGGGTTACGAAAATATTATTAAATACATTATGTTTGTATGTACATAAATGAAAGTGATTTGAATAAAAATTCAAAATTATCATTTCGTTTAGTACGACTTCCGGTTAGTACGACGTAATGTCACCGGTCCCTTCACCGTCGTTATAACCGGATTCTACTGTAAATAAATAAATGTGTGCCCGTGCGAGTGTTGTGTGCGCGGCACGTGAGCCGCGTGTGGCCGCGCCTCTCCGCCACAGCTGTGAGCCCCGCCTGTGCCTGTTCCTGTGCCTGTGCCCGTGCCTGTGCCTGTGCCTGTGCCCGTGCCTGTGCCTGTACCCGTGCCTGTGCCTGTGCCCGTGCCTGTGCCCGTGCCTGTGCCTGTGCCTGTGCCCGTGCCTGTGCCTGTGCCTGTGCCTGTGCCCGTGCCTGTGTCTGTGTCTATGCCTGTACCGCCAGGCCCCAGCGCTGGCCGGCCGGCCGACACTTCCTCCACACAACACGCCAACTTACCCACCGCAGGACTCATTGTGTCACCAACACTCATTTTCACTTTGACAATTCAAACACATTCATAACGTTACATTGTTGAACATGTAACGTTGTGAGAATATCCACATATTCAATTAATTCATAATCAACGTCAATTCTTAACTTATAAAAACATTATCGTAATATCGTCAATGGAATGCAAGGAATGCCTACACATTCTTTTTGGTGTTGGAACAGTACGTCGTGATGTTCTGCGTGACTAGCCATGAAAATTGCCGGCAATATTGCCAAAGTTGCCAAAACTGCCGGGAATGTTTCCAAACTTGCCGGCAACATTGGGCAAGAAACGTATAAATAGAAAACAACTTTTACTATTATAATTGATTAGTAGAATAAAATTGCGGTATGCAGGATGGTAGTTGTTATGCTTATCTATAATATCCAACCTAAAATTTTCGTTTTTACATTTATTTACTTACTGATAAACTAAAGAAAAGAAATAAGCTATCCATGATTGTTCATTGGTGATGAAACCATAACTATTTTAGAGATATCGTATTTATTTTTCTTTTACGTTCTTATAATTTAACTGCACTTGAATGTAAGAAAGTATATATATCTATATGTATACATATCTGTATGTATAGAAGGGTCAAACCTTGCAAGACGATTTCATCAGCAACAACAAGTTGATGTTTTTAACCGATTTTAAAAAGGTGGTTTTTTATTTGATATTAATGTATGTATGTTTGTTTGTTTGTTTGCGATTTTCTCAAAAGGTAGTGATCCGATTTTGAAAATTCTTTTAATGGCATGATTTGTGCAGTGGTTAAGCGACTAGTTTGGGGTATGTAGTATTCAAGATTTAAGCTATCGTAAATCAACATAGGTAAGGGTACAAGAAGTCCGCCATGGGATCTAGAGGCAAAGGTCCTCGCACACATGTGGGAGTGGCGCGAGGAGGCGAAACGCTGGGACAAAACTCCGCTGCCGCGACAAATCGCGGCACGGCGGACAGAGCTCCCGTAGGGTGTCATGGCGCCATGGCGGGTACGATTTTCGCAACCCAGCGCTGGGCACGCCACAATTGCGGCGGTAAGGTCCCCTCTTTCAGGAGTGGATAGAGAGGCGCCACGGCATCCTCACCCTCCGCTTGACGCAGGTTCTCACCGGGCATGGGTGCTTCAGGGGGTTCCTGTTCAGGTTAAAGCGGGAAGAAACGCCCGGGTGTTTCCATTGCGAGGATCGTCTGGAGGACACGGTAGAGCATACGGTGGAAGTGTGCCCTGCCTGGGCACCGCCGTGTCCTCGTGGAGGCGATCGGTGGCGGCGACCTCTCGCGTCCGGCCCTGGTGCGAGCCATGGTACGGAGCGAAAGAGCATGTGAAGCCGTCACCTCCTTCTGCGAAGCAGTAATGCTCGCGAAGGAGGAGGCGGGGCGCGTGAGGTAGTGGCAGTCTCTGCGCCCTCACGTCCCTAGCCGAGCCCGCTCCAAGAGCGGGAGACGTCATTTGATCAACATCAGACAATGGTGCCGATTCTGTTGTAAAACTATCTCTTATCTATCTCTAAAATGCCTTACTTTTGGCTATGAAAATTGTAACGCTATTCTGCAAGAAAAAAATTCTAAATTTAAAAATGCTTCTGATACGACTAAAATCGAATTTAACAATCGCGACTCAACGTGGTATTTTTTTTCTTTTGGCTTCAACGTGGTACTTGTGTGCGCTAGGCAATGAATTATTTGAGAGACGAAGGCGCGCGCAAGGGCAGGCTGGACGTGTTTTATATGGAATTTTTCACTTTTTGTTTGAAAAAAATATATATATATTACCCACGTTTTGAGATTTAAATGTGCAGGGGTTTATTAAAGGGGGTGGAAAATTTCATTATTTTTGCAATAGGATACGTCATTTTCGAGATATAAGCAAAAGAAAAGAAAAACAAAAAATACAGTACTGTTTTTGCACGTGAAGGCGAGGCGTTGCGTTGGTGTGAATTTTAGGTCATGACCACTAGTTTTATTTCACACCTTTTTAATCGCTATTAAAAATAGTCAGATTTAGTTAAAATAAATTATTATAGTCAACATTTTTAGTGAAAACCGGCAAACTCAGAATAGCAAAATTGTCATTTTCACTAAACTAATAACTCAGTGCAATCTTAGTGCTGTCAAACTAAAATATATTTAATTTGTGTCACTTTAGTCTATAAAGTCAGTACAGTATAAGTCAGTAAAAAAAATAGCAAAAGTAGTGTCAAAATAATTTTTAAATTTACATATTTTTTCTTGCAGAATAGCGTTACAATTCTCATAGCCAAAAGTAAGGAATTTTAGAGATAGTTTAGTTAGTTTAGTTCGTTGTAAAACAGAATTGGCACCATTGTCATGGAGAGTACGCGGCAGCAAAACAGTGGCGATCACGATAATCAATATGAATGAATTTTTAGTTTTTTATAAATGCTAGTGTTTTTTTTAAACATACTTAACACATTGAATTCCCCGGCAGACGGAAGACACAATAGACCTAAAACTCACGTATCCATCACAAGAGACCAATCTCGTTTCGTTTAACAGAGCGTAGATCCTATAACCACCTTCCAACTCCATCATCAGGTTGGCACACAGTCATCATAACATTGCGTTCTCACCAGATATACATAGATATGTATAATTTTAGCGCTATCAGACTTCAGGAAATGATTAAAATCGATTTTATTTCAAACAGAGGAAGTTCTTGATGACAAGATGAAAATATTTACAAAATAACACTACACAGTTGTGTGATTTATATCTACTTTATTTGGTATCAATACCCTCTTTCTTTTTGTATAAAATGTTTAAGTGATATTCTTAAAAAAGTATGGGTTCAGCTATCATGAAGTTACCAGTGGCATAATTTAACTTTATCTTCACATATAAGCATGGATAATTAAAAAGTAATTATAATTATGAATTAATAATACAGGCTTACTAATAATACCTATAATTACACCATTACATAAAACCTCACAAGCGCACAAACTTTGAAAATGGCATTTGAAAAACCCTATGTAATCTGGCAACTTTGGCAACATTCCGGCAATATTGCCCAATATTGCCGGCAATATTGGAAACTTTCCTGGTAACTTTCGGAAACATTCGGCAATTTTCATCCCTATTGTGGGTATTAGTAAATAGTCTTTAATCGTGTAGTGGCGAAAAGTCATGCTAGGCGGGTAGTTCTGAATCAGTCACTTCCTATTGGTGTCGTAGTCGGACGAATGTTCTCGACATTAACCGAAGTAAAGCGCGTACGAGTATATATATGCTCGTACAGGTCGCGTTAGCGCACTTTTTATTACTAAAACTTTCTGGTTACACGTTCGCAAAATAGTTTCTCGCTGTATTAGATTCTTGCGACATTACCCGTGTCCAGACTTTTATTTTATTAAGTTTGTAGTGACTTAAGTTGTATTAATCAAATATATTTCACAAGTGAAGTGTTTATCCCCGTGAAGGGTAAGTTTGCCAAACCAAACCAAACAATTATTATGTCTGCCAGCTCATGTTCTATTTTCTTTACTGAGTAGGTACCTACAGACATAATTTATTTTGTGTTCACATTTTCTATTGTCTGTTGGTTTCATTCTTTTTAAGCCTCGAGTGTGTCACACGCTCGCAGGGCCAATCGATGTTTTTGTGATAATGCTTCTCGCTAATTTAACTACGTGTACGTACGGTCAGCCAAGAAAGTGGTGTACCAGTTTTGATTTAGTTTCCCGGTCATCGAAAATTACAACAAGGTTCGTTATAAAAAGATATTACTGAAAGAGACAACATTATCATGACGTAAACCTATGTATTTAGTATTCATACGTCATATGTCACATATAAGTACATGACATTTTAACCTTTAGTATAAATGAAAAGGACATTAGTTTCTACAAAGCAATTGAAATGTTTCCAAACAAAAGTAATAAAAACTATTTAAATAGACAACCGAATTCCATTTGAAAAAGAAAACTGACAATTGACATTTTGTCAAATATATGCAAAAAATCGATATATTTTCCGTGTTTTTTCAATCAACTGCATATAAAATCATCTCAATGCCTGCCAACTTGACCATTGCCGAAAGAGCACAAATAATTGCCCAATTTAATGAGGGAAGCAGTATCAGTGCGATATCCCGGAATTTGAATATATCGAGGCGTTCTGTCCGCTTTTGGATTCGTCGTGAAGGAGAGGAGGGAAGTTTGTTGGATCACAGAAGAAGTGGTCGCCGGCCTGCACTCTCCAATAACGATAGAGAATTCATGAGACGGGAATATGAAATCAATGGTTTTAAGCCCACAAAACATTTTGCGGAGATGTTCGATGTGAGTGCCCAAACAATAAGGAATCATCTACATTACATGGGGTTGCACCACAGGCATTACGCCAAGAAAATATATTTGACGGATGCTCACAGACTTGCTCGTCTGAACTTCGCCAGAGAGCACTTAGAGTTTGATTGGTCTAATACAGTGTTTTGTGATGAAAAAACGTTTAAATCCAGTCAGCATGGACGTCTTCACCTTTGGCGATATAATTCAACACGGTATAAAGATGATCATGTAATCCCAAATAGAGAATCAGGTCGAATTTCCGTAAATATTTGGGGCTGGATGAGTGCGGATGGTGTAGGAGAATTGTGTTCTCTACCTCCTCGAGCGACGGCTGTAAATTATATCGACGTGCTTCAGAATGCAATGCTACCGACAGTCCGTAATGTTTACCCGGAGAACGAAGTGCCACAATTTGATTTTGTTCAAGATAATTGTTCAATTCATAATGCGAGGATCGTAAGAGCCTGGTTTCGTTCACACACTGACGTAAGGGTAATTCAGTGGTCCTCAAGATCGCCGGACCTCAACCCGATAGAAAATCTTTGGGGCCTTATGGTCCAACGATGGTCGCATCAAAATGAAAGAACCAAACAAGTTCTTATTAGTCACTGTAATTATATTTGGGAGGAAATGCGGGGAACCGATATTTGCTCACGGCTTGTTGGTTCAATGAGGTCTCGTCTTTTAGAGGTTATAGAGGCCAACGGCGGTTACACCCGTTTTTAATTTTAAAAAAAATTCAATATCTTCTAAATATTACTATATATGCTATGTTTTTGTTTGTTATAAGTATTTTAAAATTGATTGTAGAAATTTAATAAAAGGATAAATCTATTTTTAGCTTGTTTTTTATTGATATTGTAATTACAAGTTTACAGAAATTGTAGGTTTGTGGATTCGCCTTGTGCCTTCACAATTTTATGTAACTTGTTGATTACAATTCTGAATTTGTAGATACAATTTTGTCATCAAAATCTACAGCCCCCCGCCGTTGATTTTACGACGTCATTGGTTCCATCAAGTTCAAACTAAGAACAGCTGTCACGTTACAAACAGTAATAGTCGTTATCAATAATCAGATAAAGACAGCAATAGAAGTTGTCAGATCGATCTGCAAGCGAAACTAATCTTTATCACCTATGAATCTGCAAGCGATATTCAACCTTAGGGTGGTACACCACTTTCTTGGCCGACTGTACCATGTAAACTCCGCTCTGATGAGGACCAATACTCACAAACGCCTTAGCACCTTACGTCCTAGGCTTTCGCGTACGCTGCGAGGTCATCATCAGAGAGGGGTTGCAGTGGACATTTATTTACCGCTGGACGTTAATTCCAGGGAACAAGATTGGGTTTTAAATTACCCTCATCGACGTTCGTTGAGTTCAGCTGACTCACCCTTACCGAACGTTCGAGACCTGCGCACACGTCACCTGGCGGCACCCACCTGCGCGCCTTACCATCTCGTCTCTGCGGCCTCTTCCACCTCGGGGTCATCTCCTCGGCGTCGCGTCGCTCCAGCTACGCGTTAAGCCAGGGCAGTACTTAGTGCGCCTACTTCCACGGAGCAATAAATTAACAAGTGACGGCCTTGTAATTCCACGACCAGAAATAAATTTTACTGTTGTAAGCGTTGGTGAGATTTTCATTTTAATTTTAAATACTCCCACACGTTACAAACAAACAATTTTTTTTCGATCATAAGACACACACATAAGGATTAGAAATCTTCAAAATAATTCAAATTCCAATTAATTTCCGGTAATTCAAATTCTAATTGCATAACCACTAAATTATACAGTTAGGGTGCAGGATAACTATCCTGTAATCTTGAGTATATAGAGTAGAAAACACCGAGAATTGGCAATAGCCAATAAGAAATAAGATACAAAAAACCACCATCCATCTGTCTCCGCTGTACGAGAGCCTACGTCAAAGTAAATATGGTAAACTGTGTAAAAGATATGGATAAAACAATGACTACCGAGATACCAACTAATGGGCAAATATGGAAGAAAAAGACATGCGCGACGCCAACCTCAATTAAATTGAGATAAGGACAAAATAATAATAACATTTCATTTCCTTAATGAAAACGGTATAAGTTTACATTATTTAGAGCCATTTTAAAACCGTTACTAACTTGTAATATTTGTGGTCGTCCCTTTCATCATCATAGTCCTCTAAGAACTCCTTGAGCCTTTTAGCCTCTCGTTCCCTCTCCTCCTCACGACACCTACGATTAAAAGAAAATACATTTATTCATCACAGAAACACAAGCACATTTAAAAAAGAAGTAAATAAATTCAAATACAATAGCGAGCACGCAACAGAAACATTGGACCACTATACACTATGTGAATCTGACACTGGTACCGATTCCCTTGTTCACAAACTAAACTAAATTTAAGTTCAGTGCATCTTTTTCTTTATATTTCATTGAGAAGAGGACAAAAGAAAATTTTTAATTTAGTCCTGTCAAATTAATCAGCGCCTGTCACTACTCCATACAAGTTTAGACGTGATTAAAAACTTGCCTACTAAAATTACGTCAATTTACGTCAAGCGCTGATTAATTTGACAGGACTAAACTAAAATTTATCTTCTGTCCTTTTCTTAATGAAATAGAAAGAAAAAGATGCACTGAACTTAAATTTAGTTTAGTTTGTGAATAAGGGAATCGGCACCAATATCTGTTTAATACTAATAATAGATTGAGAAGGCGTGCTATGTGCAGCCCACCGCTTGCCGGCACACGCGTCGCGCACTGCGACGGAGAGCTTCTCCAATGAAACGTTTCGTAACATAAATGTGACATCACAAGGGCGCAGAAATTGATGTAATAGCAATAAACGCAACACCTCATAGTTCGGTCGGCAAAATTCGGTCAGAATAAATTTTCATTATGTAATTTTTTTTCCGCTAAAATATATTATTTACATTTCTATATTATGATATTTAAATAAATCTAATGACACATTATTTTAGAATTATACTTTAATTAGGGTGTGAGGTATTGTGTTTATTCTATTACACATTGTATTTATACGTCAAAATTACATTAAAATAGCTCCAAAACACCCACCCGACGAGCGCTCCCTACTTCAACCCTTCCTGATACTTTAGCTGTGAACAAGTGGCGCCACACACTGTCCATAGCACGATCGGTCGTTGATAAATCGGCGCTTGACAGTTTGTCACATTAGTTTTACGATCATTTTCGTTCGAAAAACTGCCCCTAGATAAGTTTAAAGATTTGTATACATGTATACATACAAATACGCACCTCTCTCTCTCTCGCTCCTTCTCGTATTCCTTCTGCTTGCGCCGCTCGCGACTCTCCCAGTTGCGTAACCTGCGGGAATGTCAGACGTTTACATGATAATAAGGCTGAGAGCGAACACTTTTGGAAAGTCTTTCATTAGTGGTTCCAAAACTTGGCACGGTTTATGACTATGTTCGCTGTCAGGCTAGACCCATACAATAGGATTTCAATAGCGCAGTGGAAGTTATGATGATCGGGTCCAGGAGACAAGAGTGGCGAGCGAAGTTAGTCCGCCGTACGCGGAGCAGACAATCAAATCAAACAATTACAATACAACAAAAGAACTTACCTGGTGGTAGAAGAACACCTGCTCTGGTGCCTACCTGGAGTTATGTATGTAAGTGAGTGTATATGTATCGTGTAGTGACATTGTAAATGGGTTTTCCAGGATACAAGCCGCAACAATGAGGCTGGAGGCAATCACAGCATGCGGTTCCAATAAGGTCACTTTCACTTCAAAGTACTTCAGTTTCAACAAACTTAACCCGTATTATTACGTCAAATTGGGGTTATTAACAATCAAAGCAATTGGATCACGACTAATTGTCACAAACGGATCGATTTAAAAGGATTAATTTACAAAAAGGTCGCGGAATTCAACTCGACGACGTGCTCCATTTTTCAAGCGCCAAATCAAGAGAAGTGTCAAGTGTCAAAATCAAACTTGACAAGTCAGATGTCATTCCGTTCGGGCGCGTTCCGAAGGCGCATAGAGTAACTAATCGAACAGGACGCAACAGACTAGTATTAGTAGTTTTTGACGATTTTCGGTTGTTTTTTTCTGTACCAGGTACTTGTCAACTAGCTTAAACACCCACACCTATTTAGTATAATTTGAAAACATGGAAAAGCCAATTACACATTTAAGAGTAACCATGAAGTTTCTTGCTGGCTCTCAGCCATGCAAATGTCCAATTGGAACCGTACACCTAGCTTCTGACGGTTCATAAGTACCCATGTTAAAATATTTTTAATTTCAATTAATGAATATTAATCTCTAAGTCCCTGAGATACCACATTTGGTATAGACACAATCGTTTTTTAATTGTGTCTGTAATTACGGTAATTGACTGGTTAAAACAAATATCTCAAAGCAGGTATGGTAAATATTTTACACTCGGATCGCTGGTAATATGAACATTAAACAATGTACTCTCTCAAAAGATTTTGAAAGTGGTAATTCCAGTACGCATCGCGACTCAAAAATGAAAAAACATAGCTGAAATTATCTGTCCTGGCAATAACCACAGCGCTGTCCAGTAGATCATTTTAAAATGTTTGTAGCTTTGTTTTTTTTTTTTTGTTACGTAATACTGTCAAGTGGTGTGTACACACACCTCTCCTGGTAAGCGGCCTCCTTCTCCCGCGCCTTCTTCTCGAGGCGCTTCTTCTCGCGCGCCTCGTCCTCCACCTCCTTGTCGCGCCGCGCGTCGGCCTCGCTGCGCGATCTCCCGCGCGACCGCTCGCGCTCCCGTTCGCGCTCGCGGGAACGTTCGCGTTCGCGTTCACGCTCGCGCTCGCGTTCACTGTCAAAAAAACACGGATAAACAACAGAGAACAGAACAGTAGAGTAATAGAAATTAAATTAAATTCTTTACTCTGTGCGTGCAAATGCGAATCGCTTTGCACGTCAAATAAACACAAACAATAAGCCAATCTGACAACTGTGAGAAAAAAATAAATTTCGTAGGCAGTTATGAATAACAGTTTGTCACGACAGTTTCTTTATGAGGTCACTGTTTCCTAAAAACTTCGAAACAAACTAAAAAATCAAACTCTCTTTAAAGTTCATGCCATCCATACTTGTCATGCATCGTCGTTCATATGGCACATGGAAGTAAAGACGCATACCATCTCACATGTACATGTTAGTGACAATGACCTCGCTCTACAAAGACGAAAGTTCTATTATATTGTGTGCCTTAACTATAGCCGAGTGAGTAGCGCACGGGTCATATAACCTGAAACCTTCAAATCACCGCGAACTACCCTAGCAACTCCTTAAGAGCAACCCCAGTCACGCCAAAACGCGCTTTGTATCTCACACAACACACATCGCAAAGAACCGCGAATTTTTTTTTCGTTATACTAAAACTTCGATATCGCTCATGTCATAACATTAAACTACACAGTTTTAAAGCTCACGCTATTACTTTTGTGATCACTCACACAGCACACAACAGCTATTTTAGGTAAAAACCTACTACAATCCTTAAGACACATATGTATAACAGAGAAAATAAAAACAAAATTGAAGTCAACAACACTTTCATGTTTCCTTGTCACAATACTTCTGACATGCTGCATGCACAGTGTTCGTCCATTCATCCACAAACAGATCGTTTGGAGGGAAGTAGTTCAATCGTGGATCATTTGTTAGTTGTTTGTGTAATTTTTATTTTTCACTTTCACTTGAATTTATTAATTCAGTAACAATTCACATTCCGTTCGAATAGAATCCAACATGGAATAAAGTATTAGAGTATCTGTAACGATTGAAGGTGTGACGGATATCCGGTGTCCGGATGTAGTCCGCAGTACGTACTCGCGTCGGATCTCGTGTCTTGTGCGTATGTACGGGTGGAGGGCCAGCATGGCGCGCACTGCGCTTATCGCCGCTCGTAAAGCGCTACAGAAACTCTCGATATAAGATTATTATAAAGTCGCGCAATAACACAAACACTAGTAAGTCGTTACTACGTGACGCGCTCGCTCTTGTGACCTAAATATTGTTATTACTGTTGCAACAACTCAATCATTTTATGTCATTTGAAAGTTTTCTTTTTATGTTTCATAAGTTAAATTTCACTGAACCCAAAAAAAAAATTACCTAATTTCTAATTCATTCATTCTACTTCTAATTTTTGTTAAAAAAAAATGTCAATGTGTAATAATCCTTTTGCCGAACTAAGGGCCATGCAATTATGTAAACTTTTTTAGACATTGGTTTTTTTACAACAACGTTTGGAAATACTTTTGGTAGCCGCAGAAACGAAAAAGCAAAATAGCAGCTTTTCTTTTAAATCAAAATAAATTTTATGCGGTGACAGTGTTGCGACGAAACAAAACAGAAACCCAGCGGCACGGCTCAATCCAATGTTAAGCTACGTTTGGCGCGGTCGGTCCGTGGAGGGGTGACCGTACATACAGACCGGGTCCCGTCACTACCTTGGAAAGCATGTTGTCGGTAATTCGTAACGACAGTTTGACAGTCTGAATTTAACATGGCGATGTTCAATCAGAATAGACTCGGCCCAGACTTGGGCTACGTGTTTGGCGCCATCACTAGCGCACATCAATCTTACTACTGGTATCATGTTGTCCAGTAATTAAGTAACGCGATACAAGTATCCACCTCCATCTGGTTAGATGGTCATCATTTTAACAAGGCTAAGTTAAAAGCAATAAGAAATACTTACCGTTCTCTTTCCCGCTCCCTCTCTCGCTCTCGTATCTCCCTCTCCCGTTCGCGCTCACGCTGCTCTCTGCAAAAAACGCACCAATAAGATTCATCTTTGTTGTAGATTCGTCTTAAAAGACGATTTTCTCGGCTCATCAGCCGTATTATGCTTCAATAAAATTCTAAAGATGCGAATTCTCATGGCATTTCGTCATGATAAGTCAATTTTAAGTTCGTCATTTTCATGGTCGTAAGAAGTTTCTTTTAAATTAATCGTATTTAATCAGTGTGAAAAAATAACTATTCGTTAGTGTTGTTTTGAATGTTTCCGTGCGAAAACTTACCTTTCCCTCTCTCGTTCTCGCTCTCGCTCGCGTTCTCTGTCTCGCTCCCTCTCCTCGCGTTCTCGTTCCCGCTCCTTGTCACGCTCTTCACGTCGGTCCTTACCCCTGAAATGTGAAACATTGTCAGAATGTGTTCCAGCACTGGTCTGACTGTAGCAGTGTATTTTGACAGTCATTATCCTTCAAGTTTAAAAAGACATAAAAGTTGGTATCCAAAACAAAACAAAAAGAACACAAAAAAATATTATTTTGTTTGTTCTTTTGTTTTATTTTTTGTAATTGAGTATCCAACCTATTTTTTATATCATTTTGTATGATTTTCATGTATTTTATTTTGATTAAGCGCACACTAACATGTGTACTGATTGTTATTGTTTCGCCTCTGTTGGAGTTCCAATAAACAAATAAGAATCATGGTCCCACTACCTAGAAGTACTCCGGCGACGGCGATCCTTTTCTCTCCCTTCTCGCTCCCTCTCCTTCTCCCGATCTCTCTCTCGCTCTCGGTCGCGTTCCCGGTCACGGTCTCGCTCCCGGTCCTTGTCACGTTCCCGCTCTCTTTCGACGGGCCGTTCGGGACGCTCGGTCCGCTCGGTGCGCTCTACCCGTTCGGTGCGCTCGTTGCGCTCGATGCGATCGTTGCGGTCGTTTCGCTCGGTGCGGTCGCTCCGCTCGCGCCGCTCGTCGCGCTCGCGCGGCCGCTCGGGCTCGTCCTTGGCGTCTCGCTTGCGCCGCACCACCACCTCGGCCTCCTCCTGCGCCCAAACAACTCAGTGAGTGCGCGCCCGCCGCGACTCCGGCACCGTTCGCACACGAACTAATATAAACACAGTATCGCGGCCACGCTCGCGCGACTCACTCCGCTGTTACTATACGGTCGTCGCGTGAGTAGTTCACGTTATGTTCATAAGTCACTATAAGTTCGGCGAACCCGAACGCGTGATCGGCGTCTACCAGTTTACCGAACAAAAAGTGACGTACGAACGCAGTGATGGCGTGTCGGCGCGGATGGTAATGTCGGTCGCGGGAGCGCGGGCGCGTGTATAAGTCGATCAAGTTCAGTTTCATACGATTGCGGGTGGTGGGTGGCGCTACACACAAGCCGGCCGCTCCCCGCCTGGCCGCTCCGCCGCACCTGAAAATCGCCACCTACTGACACTCGCACGAACACGTCGCTACACACGCACACACGCACACTCACGCGCACGCCGCGGCACGCGCCAGCACACGGTGCCGCTCTACTGCGCCCTAGTACTATGTTGAACGGATATTTTCACTAACTTTATTTGTTAACCACCTCAAACTACAATAAACAATGTTCTAGTTTATTCTAAGTGTGGCCTCCCTCCCCACTACCATTCCCTATCAAAAGTTTGATACAAGGTTGAATTAAATTAGCTACCGAAACTGTGCAGGCAGCAGTCTGCGGAGTCCTAAGAGATTCGCGAGATAATTTTATCTGTCTCTTCTTTCTTTCTTTCGATATCTCAACAAGATAAAACAAAAAGAAAACTTATTTGTAGAAATTGTTGGGGTCAACGACTGCTGTTAGAATATTAACTTGACCTACGAGTTGAAAAATCAGTTTTCTTTTGTTTTATCGTGTTTAAATATCGATAATAATTACGTCAGTCAAGTTCACACAAAAAAAAACAGGTAGTTTTTAATTGACATTTTAGTGAAAGTATTATTCAACATTTTTTTTTGTTTAATCATGCTTAGATATATCGTCATCTATCACGTCTGCAGAATTTCACTAGCTAATTTCATTTCTCCCTGTAGAGAACGACTTATGTTCATGAACCACTAATGTCAGAGGTACTCCTTGACAACTAGTTTCATTACGCGGTGCGGTGACTTTTGTAAAACAGTATCAATCACTGGGCTCGGCGGACAAAGGCTACGCTCTACTTGAAAAACTTCTCATCAACTTATTGTAGTATCTGAAAACCAGACCACGAAGTGAAGAATGTTAGTTTCAGAACTGTCTTTTGTTTTGTTTAATTTATGCGAATAATTTAGTAATAATGAATTTCGTAGAAAGTCTTTGTAATTTTTATTAGGTATTTAAGCAGCGACTATTTGTGAATTGTAAACAAAAACATATTTCAATAAAACACACCTCTGAAATGCTTATCACTACACCGCGCAGTGAACACCTCAAAATCACAAGATATTATTATCACGGAGAAGTTGTTTTTTAAATAATTTTCTTGTACGGGATTTTTTTTAACCAGTGCGCATTTTTTTTTTATATCAGCGATAGAACACATTGCCATTATTTTTTCAATACTTTATTTTTATTTTTATCCGATTAAAATCATCAAAATATGGACACAATCTATTCGTAATAATAATCAGAAATCGCAAGCGCCGCGCCGAACGAGTCGTACGTCACGATGTCACAGTACATCAACCGCGGGTTTTATTAGATGGTGCGAGTGTACTTATTAAGTAGTGAACATTTACGAGCAGCTCGAATTATGTATATCAGGGAGAGCATACCTCGTATGCAAGCCCATGGGATCCGCCCGCAAAAACATCTTTCGTTAACTATAACTTAATTTTTTTATATGAAGATATATCAAACTAACAATGAATGGTTTTTATAACTCTTTTAACCTCAAGTCCCTGAGATACCACATTTGGTATAGACACAATGGTTTTTTAATTGTGTCTGTAATTACGGTAATTGACTGGTTAAGTTTAATTTCTTAAAATTTGCGCACTGGTTAAAAAGTTTTCCTGTATTATAACTATGCTTCACTACGTTTGAATAATACGTGACATAATATGCAGGTTATGCAAGAAAACTATTTATGAGACGTTGTATGTACGTAACGCCGGTACGTGCGTAGCAGGCGGCGCCGCGTGCCGTGGCGTGCTCCAGTCGCTCCGCCGTACTTACGCGCAGAGCCGGCGCAGTCCCGCCGCGGCGCGCGACGTCCCTCGCCGCGTCGCGCCGCTGGCCTCCCGGCGCCGGGGGGTCGCGCGCCCACAACTCACGAATGTGGACGAGCGACCGACGGCGCGTCGTTTCGGAGCTGCCCGGCCCACGACACTACCGCTTACGGCGTTTCTTCGCTGAACGCTTCAAAACCAGTCATTTCCACATAAACCAATATCAACTTAACCCTTGTGTAAATTAAGTTGATTTTGTTTTTGTCGCTGTTTTCGAAGCGCAGGGCGAAATAGTAATGAACTTTCGTGGCTCTCGGGTTAATGAAAATGGTGACGTAAACGAGCGCGGCTCCGAGCGGACTAACCGTCGCTTACACGCTACATTATATTAAATACCATAACACTCGAGAGCCCTAGGGGCCGTCGTGCCGTCCTTCTGGATGATACTAATGTAGACGATGCCAAATGTACCCGATATGCATGCAAATATCGACCACATAGCGATGTTTTGTTATCCAGACTAGTTAGAGACGAAAGCCCACTGAGGGGTGAAGGAGACGCGAGAAAACAATAAGGACGGTATTACAAGAAGGCACGCTGGCCCTCGTCATCAAACAGTTGTATGTGTGGGTTGTTTACGTGTTCATCTGTGCGCCGTCTCGGCATGAGGTACGTGTTCGTGTTGGGGGTGTATGATTATATGATTTGGTGTAGAAGTGTGTTAGTGTACCGTATTCACTTGTTGAGATGCGTGAAGTTTGTGGCACGTGTCTGAGATTGTTAAGTTTCAAGCTCCAGATATGCTGCTGGTAGTCTTAGCAAAGTTACTTGATTTCGATGATATGACAAATAATGTATTTCTGTACTGATTACAATTGCAATGAGGCGACCGCCGCACGCTAAAGGTGTCGGCGGGCGATTGGCTGGCCGAAGACCGCGACCGCGAGATGTGTGGGCCGACGTGACGTCAAGAACAGAGTGTGTGGTGTGGTGTGGTGTGGTGTGGTGTGGTGGTGTGGGCCAGTGGCCAGTGTGCAGTACTCACCGCGCTCCGGCGACGCGCGGCGCGGCGGCACCTACCGCACAACACAGCACCGCTTTATTACACGCGCGTGCCGCTCCACACGTCACACTCACTACGTCACCACTCGACTCGCAACCTCTAGCTTTTACTAACCTATCATTCTGTTGGCGTCACTCATAGTCGTCATTTATTATGTCACAATATTTGATTTTATTTTGTACGACCTATTTTATTCAAGAAAATTAAAGGCCCTCGCCAGATAAGCCGGGGTAAAATGCCCCCATTTCAATCGGGCCATTTTTTTTTTCTGAAATAATTTATACTGTGGACAACATCTCAGCCCAGTTTCATCTCTGAAATATCACACGTTTTTGAGTAAAAAAAAATAAGTTTTTTTTTTCATATCCATTTTTCTCTGAATCTACTTGACAATATTTAAAAAAGTGCTTATGGGGTTTAAGATATCACTAATTAGTATTCCTAGAAAAATTCGCTTGATAATCGGCTAACTTGGTCATGGGTAAAAATGCGATTTTTTTTTTATGCCAAAAACGTATTGTACTTCTTAGCTTTTTTGCACGTATTATACTCTAAAATTGACCTACAATATATATTTTTTTAAGATTTTTCAAAATATTAGACGATAGTTAAAAAATATTATTAAAACATTTTTTTTTTGCCACTGTAACTTGCAAGTTTTGATTACAGACAGGCAACGGGACAGGTGAAAGTAAATAAAAGCTTGTAAAAAAAAACCCGACGTCGTTCCTTCCGCGAAAATCAATTTCACTTCTTTTAATATTGTCAAGTAGATTCGGAGAAAAATGGATATAGACAAAACTTTTTTTACTCAAAAACGCGTGATATTGAAGAGTTGAAACTGGGCTGAGATGTTGTCCACAGAATAAAGTATTTCAGAAAAAAAAATACTCCGATTGCAATCGGGGAATTTTACCCCGGCATATCTGGCGAGGGCCTTTAAACGGATGACTGTACGGTGAATTTTGCATTGTATGTATATCCTAGCTAAACATGTTTGTGCCATATTTTCTACTTAACACCATTGTATACCATGTTTTACGCAAATAAATATTTGATTTGATTTTTTTTAAAGCCCTCTTCTTCTCTCCTACTTTGCTTTGCCCGACAGGATCCACAATGATCATGTCTTTGTAAAACCTGCCACAGAGACAAGTAACCAAGGTCGTCGGATAAATTTGAAGTTTACTAAGAAACCGATGGATGTTTTAATGACGCGACTGTTTGCTAGCTCTGTATTGTGGCAACTAACTTTTAAAACGATCGCGTTAAACAATACAAAACTAGCAAACAGTCGAGTTATTTTATTTCTCATATCTCCCAAAAATATCTACGACCCATAATAAACTTTACGTCTTCACCATATGGTCCTTCGAGCCGGATAGTTATTACGTGCACACCTGTGGGTCATTAGTGAATCGGTGTCCGAGCGAGCTGAGAACAAAAGGCAGCCGCAATCCAGAGATAAGACGACTTGTTTACGTAAAATCGTGAAAATTTCATCGTTTTAAGATGTTTTTTGTTGTAATGCACATGCAGGCAAATGTATTTTTCTTTCTAATAATTTTACATTTTATAACCCTTGCTATGGTCTGTTCCAAAAGAATCTGATGAAAATGTGAACGAGATCGATACGATGATAAGTATTTGAATATTTAAATGTAATATTTTTTTATTCAAAATGATTATTTATAAATGATTATCTATCTTATCTAGGTATAAGTACAATACATACAACACAAATTGTCGGCACGCAAGAGATGCTAAAAGTAAAGAACCAAAAACAGATAGATCATCATGTTTGCCTTAAAAAATGGCATGCAAATATTAATACAGTAATTTATAATTTCGCTCCAAGCTAAATTGTTACAAAATTTCATGTTTTTTTTTATTGATGAGTTGATTTACTATAAGAACATTAAAAATTAGTAAAACAGAATCAAAATCTCTCAACTAAAAACTTATTCAAATTAAAATAAGCTTTATGTGGTAGAAAATTAATACCTTTCTACTTAGCTTCACATAATTTGAATAAGTGATGAGAATGAGTGCTGAATGTGTTAATAATTCCTTTTAGTTAGTGATTTTGTAAGAATTTAACCCGAACAGGGTTTGTTTACAGTTTTATCAGATACTTTTGGAACAGACTGTATTAGTCTGTATCTATCATTAATAAAATATTCTACTTGTTGGTACACAGTGCCCACTAGATACTCGTACACATTCGCGATACTACACGATGGCACTCTGCGTTCAAGGTAGTAGTAATCGTTTTAATATAACTGTCAGAGCCTATCGAGGTCGCATTTTAATTCGGTCTGACATGTAAAGATGAATATCATTCATATCATTCATGAGATACAGATATCAGATTTTATCGTGCAATGAGCAAACAAGGATCGAACATATTTTGGCTGTGACTGTACTTCGCTAGAATAGAGCGACCTGTCTCGGATAGTCGAATAACTGAATACGTTTGCGTGAATCGTGTAATAAAGCGGTGCTTCATGAAACCGTTGAGTATAAAACCATTAGTTAGACAAGTATGGAGAGCCACGTGAGGCCCGTGAGGACGCGGGCGGGCGGAGGGCGCCTTACCTTCATGCTCTCGCGGAACTTGCCGATCTCGCGGTGGATGACGTCACGCTTCTCCTCCGAGATGTCGGCCTCCTCCAGCACGCGGGCCGTTTTGGAGATCGCCTCCTCTGTAGGGGTGACAAATTATACTTGTATAAGAATCTCAGATACTTTTTCATAATTTAAACAAAGAATCTTATATCTTAAACGAGCAATTCTTGTATGTATATATAATCTGAATCTCGGAAACGGCTCCAACGATTTTCGTGAAATTTAGAATACAGGGGGTTTCGGGGGCGATAAATCATCTAGCTAGGATTCATTTTTAGAAAATGTCGTTTTATACGTGTTTTCAGTAATCAACTTTATCGATAATCAACTTAAACTACTCACTCACTCACTCTACTTCTTACTTATGTTTGTTTTTTTTATTGGAAGAAAAAGAACAAAATGTAATTTGTTTTTAAAAATAATTTCAAAAAAAATCAATTTACCAAAAAAAATGTACCGAGCAAAGCTCGAGCATCCAGGTACTATACATTTATCTGACCAAGGTTAAAGGCATAAACAATAAATAAATTGGTAATAGCGTTGTGTGCCTCACTGCTACGCCGCAGAAGTGTCAGACAACTAGTGTCTGACGCTGGGTTGCAACTGACCTTACCTTATCTTACGATGACGCCTTAACGTATAGACCATGACCACGTCACTTAGACCAAGGGTTCAAGATATAGGATAGTTTTATTCAGTTAGTACGTTCATCATTTCAGCCGTAAGACGTCCACTGCTGGACTTAGGCCTCCCCCAATTTGGGGGGCTTTGCCATAATCGCCACGCTTGGCAGGCGGATTGGCGATCGCAGTATGGTGGTAAATGCATAGAGAACGCTGCTGCCCATTCTCTAGTAAGTCCCTTAGTCGCCTTTTACGACCCCCACGGGAAGAAATGGGGTGGTGTTATTCTTTACGTCCGGCACCACACGGTTAGTACGTTGCTGTGAAATAATTTGGGGATTCCACAAGGGCGAAGCCGCAGGTAAAACTTTTTATTTTATAATAATATAGTCAATTAAAATTCAATTCAAAATTGTTCGGGACCTTTTCATAAAATTTTAGGTCCCAAACAAATTTTGGGTTCAATGGGATTTGAATTTTGTTTTGTGTTGATTATTTCAAAAATTGATAATTTTCTAAGATCTGGCTTGAAGTTAATGATATGAATATTATTTTAGAACAATATTTAAAAAAGCGTTCATAGCATTTCTTACCTGTTATTTTACATGCTGCTTTCGTATGGGCAACTAGCTTCGTCTCTGACTGTCCGACGTCTATGGCAATTCAGAAGAGCCTATATAAATGGTTCGGTCGCTAGTGCGCGTGGCGGTACCTTTCTGCAGCGTCTCGTAGTTGTTGATGTCGTCCTGGTAGTCGCGCACGATCTGCGCCAGGCGGCGCTCGGCCGCGTCGTCCAGCGCCCGCTGGCGCGCGTCCAGGTACGACGCGTCGCCCTCCGTGCCCGGCGCGCCCTCCTCCTGCCCCAGCCGCGACCGCTGCTCCGCTGGGGTCGTACACATTGCTCGCTATGGCACTCACTTGGCAAACGATCATGATGGACTGAGGGCCTAGACAAATGGCCATCGCTACCAAACGATAAACGTTAACGCTCAGTAGTCGTTAATAGATTTTCAACTTTAAACCCTAGAGCATAAAGTTGAAAATCTATTACAGATTGCGGAGTGTTAACCACCGGTACGAGCGAAAATGCTCTGTAATCTTTAATAGATTTCCAAGTTTATACTCTAGAACATAAAGTTGAAAATGTATTGAAGACTTCTGAGCGTTTACTCTTAACGTTTGGTAGCGATGGCCATTTGTCTAGGCCCTCTGTGCGGAACAAGATACAGCTAGAGAGGATGACTACCGAGATGTCGATTCGATCGATCGATTCACACTTGACAGTCCACGGCTGGATAGAGGCCCTTCGCAGTCTGCGCCACAACTGATTCGATGAATAGAGAAGCATGGCATAAAAAAATTCATCGCCGTTCGGATCCGCGCCGTTTGCCTTCGTGCGAACATTTGGTCACGACTGTAACCAAACCTAACCTAGGGTTGTGCACCCAAAGGATAAAACGGGACCCTATTAGTAAGACTCCGCTATCCGTCCGTCCGTCTATCACCAGACTTGATCTAATGAACCGTGATAGTTAGAGACTTGAAATTTTCACAGATGATGTATTTCTGTTGCCACTATAACAAAAATACAAAAAAAAAAAAAACAGAATAAAATAAATATTTAAGGGGCTAATACAACAAACGTGATTTGTTTTGCTCGTTTTTGCTCGATACTGATAACGGCAACGGTAGACGCTTGAAATATTCACATAATATTTAGTTATCTATTCACTTTAAAAATCATCATTATCATTATCATTACATATTATAAAATAAAGTCACCGCGCTGTCTGCTTGTCCCTATGTATGCTTAGATCTTTAAAACTACGCAACGGATTTTAATGCTGGCTTTTTTAATAGATAGAGTGATTCAAGAGGAAGGTTTATATGTATATAACATGCATAATATAATAAAGAAACGCTGATAATTTTAGAGGTTTCTAATGTGATGTCATAAATAAACTCATTTTCGTCGCTACAACCAAGTTCGTAATAAATGCAATCCACCGCACCGATATAACCTGGATGAACACATTCTTACCGCGGGGTAGTACGTCCTCCTGCGTTAATTTCAGACAACCACGCGGGCGAAGCCGCGGGCAAAAGATAGTAAATATATAAATTAAAATAAAACAAATATTTAAGAGGGGCTCCCATACAACAAACGTGATTTTTTTGCTGATAATGGTACGGAACCCTTTGTGCGCAAGACAATTTTTACAACAATTTTTTAAAGTTTTTACAATTACGACCAAATTTACATCCCATATAAATAATAAAATCTGTTTTTACATTGTTATTTGTAACTAATGTTCCTATAATTTTCGATACCCTTGTGGCCATTGTATTTGCCTGACGCTTGACTCACTAGGTTGTTTGCATTCCGTATGAAGTAAGCTTTTACTTATTAAGATATATTTTTTTCAGTTCTGTTTATATTTAAGATTTAGCATCTTAAACTATTCTGTTATTTGCAACAGATTTTCTTACGCTTGATACTGCCGCAGCTATTGTATTCAATCGACACTCGATTTTTAGGCGCATTGCATTCTTTTTGAGCTTTCTTTGATTAAGATGGTTTTCATTTCTGAGCATATTTACGGCCCACATGCCTCATATTAATTTTTAGTAAATATTTTTGCTATTTCTCTTTAGGTCCTGCTTTTTCAACTCTTTATGTCGTTTATCGCAGACCCAGACAAAGTCACGGAATAAAAAGTGGCCTATGTCCTTTCTCAGGCTCTAAACTATCTGTGTACCAAATTTCATTTAAATCGGTTCAGTAGTTTTAGCAAGAAAGCGAGACAGACAGAGTTACTTTTGCATTTATAATATTAGTGTGGATGTGGATATTTTGAGTACTTAACCATAAGTCTAGCTCTAAAACTTTCGTAGTTATTACCGGTTGTAATCTTGCATGTTTTTGTCGGTCAGAAATATTGAAGTTACTACCAGTACACCAAGGGTTTGTGGCTAATTAATAGCAGCACGGGTTGATCGTTCAGGTTAAGCTACGCTTGCTGCGGTTAGTTCGTGGATGGGTGAACATCTTTACATACCAAGACCCTTCCGTGCCTCGGAAAGCACGCTAAGCTGTTGGTCTCGGCTGTCTTTCGTATATCTTAGACAGTCGTTACGCGTCGTCAAAAGCCCGAAAGTCTGACGAGCAGTCTTACCAAGGGGTATCGTATTATCCAGCAACTAGGTTTTGAAGGTCTGATAGGCAGTCGCTCCATGTAAAATACTGGTACTCAGCTGCATCCGGTTAGACTGGAAGCCGACCCCAACATAGTTGGGAAAAGGCTAGGAATACCAGTACATCAAGCTAAGACGGTTTTGCGTCAAAACCATGATGCACAGAGCACAAACAAATTGGGACAAGGGCATGAGAGCGACGCTGTGTGTGTGTGTGCGGGTGTGTGTATGCTCACTCTTGTAGGTGTCGACGAGCGCCTGCATCTTGCCGTCGGTCTTGGCCAGCAGCTGCTTGTCGGCGACGGCGCGGCTGTTGAGCAGGCGCACGCAGCGCAGCGCCGCCTCGGGGCTGGCGAACTCGCTGAAGCCGAACGTCGACACGCGCTTCCAGCTCAGCACCGGCCCGCACGCGCCCAGCAGCGAGCGGATCATGGCGTCCGGCGCGCGCGACGAGATGTTGCCTGCAACACCACAACACGCCTCTCAACGACGAGCTTCACAGAGCCGACTATCTGTTATCCTCCTCATCATTTCAATCATTTATTTGCACTAGACCATACCTGGAGACTTTCCGGTTATGGTTCTCATTGAAAGTTAAACTTAACCTTAGATACCCCTCCAATGTCTGTACTGTTGCATGTACATATAAGCACTATGTTTTAAGTGCATTACATTGGGTGCTGATTGGTTCAATGAGGGACAATTAGCTTGTCCGATCTTTGAATACATGTATGTTGGTGAGTCTGAAGACTAAAATTTTAAAATTCATATTTATGTACTTTGTCTATGTTGGACATTACGAATATCAGTGTAGGAAAAACAGTGAAAAAACTTGGACTTGTAGTTAATATAAATTTGAAATTGCCTACCCAACTTGAGCAAGCATAGTGCTCAATGTTCGCACTCTCTCTGTATGAGAAGATGTCATAGCACATTGGGACAGTACATTAATGTGTCGTTGTTGTGTGTGTGTGCGTGATGTGCTGTTTCTGTTGATAATGTTCCACGGGCGGTAAGTAGCCCGATTGAGTCGGGTCGGTCAGTGAAGCTAGTGAGTGATGCGAGTTACCTATGAAGACTGTGACGGGTGGTCCCTCGGGCTCCTTGGCGCCGTTGTTGCGCGTGGGCCCGCGCGCGATGACGGCCTTGCCGGGCGGCGCGGGCAGCAGCGCGCCGCGCCCGCCGCCCGCGCCGCCCGCGCTGTACGCGCCCACCATCACCTGCACGCAGCACACGTCAGCAACCAACATACAGCACTTACTACTTACATAGCCAGCATCAATGAGCTGTTGTATCTATCAAGTGCGGCAGTTTCTTCATACTGTGTAATATCAGTAACCATCATATTTCTACTTATTGCTGAGTGCACCAAATAAAAGAATGCAAATAAATTGCACAATTTTAAGTGCATCTGCCAACCACAACCCTACATTGACACATTGTTTACTGACAAACATCATAATCTAATTATTTCAGGGGTCAAACAAGCCATCAAAAGTTTTATCTAAAAAAATCAATCCATTTTCAAGAATGTAGAAGACAAACCGGAAAAATACTACAATGTTTTGAGTTTGATGGGCTAGAAATGATTCTGTGGGCATTCTCCTATGTACTGGGGATTTTGCAAGGTTTTTTTAAGCTTTAGACTTTACATACAAATGCACCACAACCAACATATGTACAACTTCTTTACATTGGATTTTGTCCTATGAGGATTTTACTTGTAAACTCACACAAACACAATATGTTGTTACATACTGTATTTGGTTTACATAATGTTTTGTATATTATGACAAAATACCCATTAGAATTAAACTAGGGAGCAGTAAGAGCAGTACTACCAGCTCCTGACAAAAGTTTGAATAATAAGCAGTGGTTAACATTTCGCAGTGATATTTCCACTGGCACTGTGAACACTAACACTGGCGACTATAACACACCATCAGATAATCATCATCATCATCATCATCATTTCAGCCGTAAGACGTCCACTGCTGGACTTGGGCTTCCCCCAATTTGGGGGGCTTTGCCATAATCGCCACGCTTGGCAGGCGGATTAGCGATCACAGTATGGTGGTTAAATGCATAGAGAATGCTGCTGCCCATTCTCTAGTAAGTCCCTTAGTCGCCTTTTATGACACCCACGGGAAGAAATGGGGTGGTGTTATTCTTTACGTCCGGCACCACACGGCCACACATCAGATAATACAATAATCAAATCAGAGAACATTTATAATATGCCTAACTTAATGCTTGACATAATGATAACAGTACAGTGACATGAACACACAAAATCAACCTTGTACACTCTTTTGATTAAGTTTATTGACTAAGTTCACTAATAAGTAGTTTGTTAATGAATGATGAACGTTCATGTTATTTTAGAGCAGTGGTAACAGCTGTGACTTACAAGTTGTAGGTCCAAGGTTTGAACCCAGACAGACGCTTTACTTTGTGTAATTTATTCCATCACCACTGCTCTCACAACAGAAAAGGAAAGCATCGTGAGGAAACGGCATGTTCTAGAACCAAAAATTTGAAGATATATAACATCTACCAACTTACTTATTACATGGATTATGGCCCACTCCCTCTCACAGAGACGAGGCCTGTGTCCCAACAGTGGGAACATTATAAACTTATTATTTATGTATTTTCTTAAATGGCAGTGCTTAAAGATATCAGTCACTGAAAACAAGTTGACAGTAGGAACTTTGTAACCTAAGGGCTGAACATTCAATTGTAGGGCACCTGTCTCTAATTTTATGTTTTACTAGCTTTTGCCCCCGGCTTCGCCCACGTGGATGTCGGAAATTAGCACAGGTATTTTTCTAAAATAAAAGTAGCCTAAGTTATTAAATCAGCTACCTGCCAATAAAAGTCCCGTCTAAATCAGTCCAGCTATTTCAGAGATTAGCCGGAACAAACAGACAGACAGACAAAAGTTTAAAAAAAATGTTTTTTTTGGTGTAAGTACTGTATTTACTTTCATATGTATTTAGTGAAAAGCTGTTAATTTGAAATTACAAACAGACACTTTAGTTTTATTTATTTGTATAAATTGACACTTTTTACTAACAAAATCTATCAAATAGCTGTTTTAATGGTTTTATTCATTATGTTAAGAAGAGGATGTATACTGAGATGACGACTAATACACTATGGAAAGAACTGCATGTTAGCCGACACAAAATAAATTGGGATAAGGGCAAGAGAATATGAAAATATGAAGGGCTACCGACAGTGTATTTAAATTTGTTAGTGAACAATCAATGTAATTGAATGAACGGTACTGTTACAGTACTATATTATAGGGGAATAGTCACCAATACAACCTAAAATAGTGTAAATTATTGCCACTAACTTCAGGAGTCGTACACATTAAATGCTATTATAATTATGTACAACAAGCATTATACTGACAGACACCTAGCTACTCAAGTTACACTATTCATTACTTTAGTTTTTTGCACAGCAATCGCTCTACTTTCGATGGTTCTTTTATGAAACACATTTAATGAATGACTGCTATCAAATCATCCTTGCATTGAAGTGATAACTATTAAGTCTGGATTCCATCTGCATCAGCTTTACTGCTGGCTAGGTTACATCCTGCGGCACTTACGTGTGTAGGCATCTGCATAGTGACGACGCCCGGCGCGATCCCATATGGTACTAGCGGCGGCCGGGGCGGGAAAGACATCTTACCGCTAACACCTGTGCTTACTACGCTTTCCTCCACAGTAGGAACGCCAGATTTCTGAAGTTTCACCACAAAACCAACACCGGTGACGCGTACAGTTTTGCAATAACTTCACAAAGCGTGCAAAAACGACTACTCACATTAAATAAAAATATATACTTTAATAATTCGGATTTACTAGAAAACCACCTAAAAATCTCAATATAAACCACAATTTACTAGATCCACTTTTATCACCAACATGGTTACTTCAGCAGCCATATTGTTTTTTACTAAATATTTTTTAATCTGTGGTTTCAATTTTGTCGTTTTATTATTCGTCCAGAAAAAGCAACAAAGACCCAAGGAACTTATACCCGACCCCTGGAATGTGCATTGTCAATTTGACACCATTATAAAAATAAACCTTATGTATATGTAGCTAAGTTCTATTACAGACAATCACTTGGTCAAAGAGAAATTCGGTCCGAAAGAGAAAGCGTTGCGAGAGCCCTGTGTCCCTTTCTTGAAGTAGGGTGCCTATAATGAACGAAATTATAAGATTATTTACGGGTAAAGATCCATTGACGCATTTGCCCAATAAAAAGTGTCCCAACCATTTTTCTTAAAAACGATCTGTTAGATGTTTACGACAATTAATACTAAACAAAATGGTTATTTGCCCAGCGAGCCAGATATTCCAGGTTATACAATAATACTCGATAGCAGAGTTTATGCGTTGCGTTGCGTTTATGTTTACTGCGTTTTACTTTAATCCATCTTTAAAGCGTAACTATTTTTTTTTTTTTAAATCAAATTATTGGTTAATATATTATATCCTGTTATATTAGTATCTACCTACATCATATTGCTTGGTCACCCTAATGAAAGGGACAGAGGGCTCTCGCGAAGCTATCTCGCTCGGACCGCGTATTGGCAGCCTGTGCGCATTCCAGGTTGGATTTAAGTTCCTTGCAAAGACCATCAAACAAAATATTCCGACATAAGTTCCTTGATTCCGACAAAACCTGACAAAAAAATGATCGTATGTGTCAAAATGTGAATCCAGGAAAAGTTTAGAAAAGGCCTCTGGCCTAGCGTGCATTGCCGTGCGTTTTTTTATCGCTTAATTTGTGAAGTATGAAATGTTATAGAAATGCGCACTGCGGTGAAAAAACCGCATGCGCTTGATTCACAGTGAAATGAAATGAAATAAAATTTATTTTTGCAAGAATTGTAGCATTACAGATGGTCGGGTTATTTGATCGGGCCTCCTGCTGCAGATTTGCGGAAAGTTCACCGCAAGTGCCACGCATTGCGGTGAAAGAAACGCACCGAACAATCAGTAACATCCGATTATTTTTTCAGGTACCGGTAAATATTTCTACCTTGCGAAAAACTACACCTGAATAGGCAATTAGGCATTATGACTGTCCACGGTTGTGTCATAAACTGTCCGGTAAACTCTGTATTTTTTTTAAACAAGCGTTTTTTTCGCCGCAATGCGCAGACGCCTGACCACGTTTATTCTATCGCACGTTAGAATAAACGCACCGCTTTCCACCGCAGGGCGGTGAGCGCTGGCTCTGATGTACAGACGCCAGCAGGTCAAGCCACCCCAATCTGTCAAATTTTACCAATCGAAAATTAACCTTTCACTATTGTGATATAAGGTTGAAAATCTATTAAAGAAATTTGACAGATTGAGGTAAGTTGATGTGCTGGCGTCTGTACATACTCAGCCTGTAGCGTTCCCACTTTTGTTGACTTGACCACTGTAATTTGACTGTTGGGACAAATGATGAGCAGGATATCCGTATCCGCGGATACCCGAGGGAGAAGAAAGATCCGTATGCGTATCCGTTTCTTTTTTGTGGATCTTTTACCTTATTAATTTCCAATTCATAGATGAAATCCCGAAGAAATGTGGCCGATGGGGCCGAGAGGTTCTGGAGTGGCGACCGCGTACCGGAAGACGTAGAGTTGGAAGGCCTCCAACAAGGTGGACTAATGAACTTATGAAGGCCGCAGGAATCCGTTGGATGCGGGAAGCACAAAACCGGTCGAAGTGGCGAAGCTTGGGGGAGGCCTATGTCCAGCAGTGGACGTCTTTCGGCTGAAATGATGATGAGATGAAATTCTATGCATGTAGGTGATTATGTAACAATGAAAAACTGTTTAATGCCATTCATATTTTTTTTAATTTCTTAAAATCAAATTAGTAGTGGCTATACTATAAATAAAACAAAACAAAGACCCACGCAATGCAAGTGGAAACATGTCCTGTCAAACAAAGCATCAAGTGGCGTCAACAATAATTTCCAAGCCACGCGCATCTGCTAGGGTCGCGAGGATTTGTTCGAAAGAGATACCGTGGTCCTGGCACATGGGCAACTGACGGAACAGGGTGGGTTTTAGTCAGTAAAAGTCTGACACGCCCTCCCGCTCCGCTCAAGAGTGGAAGACGTCATATGATGATTTCGCAACCACAAAGCAAAAAAAAAACGCGCTTTGACACAGATTCAGTATGAAAGTTAACCAGTCAATTACCGTAATTACAGACACAATTAAAAAACGATTGTGTCTATACCAAATGTGGTATATCAGGGGCTTAGAGGTTAAGATCTCTATCTGCAGATCTTGACATCAAATATCCGTGTTCGGATCCGTATACGCGGATATACATTTTTAATGACTCACTATTTGGGACCCAGTCCTCCTCTCTGAGCGGGAGTGTGCTATAACCCACCACACGGGCTCAGTGCGGGTTGCTCAGTCTTTCTGGATATGAAATGTCAAATTTTTGGTTACGGGACATGCCAGTTTCCTCACGATGTGTATAACCCACCACCACCACCACCACACCACCCACTATCTACAGACCTGCTTGGGAAAGGACTTTTGGCCGAAAGGTGTCGTATACGCGACACCACGCAGCGGAACACGACGCCTTCAACGTTAAGTGTTTAGTGATATTTTATTTTTTATTTAGCCTATACTCTCCCACTGCTGGGCAAAGGCCTCCCCCAATTTCTTCCAGGAACTCTTGTCCCGCGCCACCTCAAACCAGTCGTCGCGGTACGCATCTAGGTCATCTCGCCACCGCTTTCTGGGCCGACCGCGGTGGCGTCGTCTAGCTTCAGGCACCCATTGTGTGCAAACCTTTGCCCAGCGGTCATCCGGCATACGGCTAATGTGGCCCGCCCAATCCCATTTGAGCCGGCAGCCTTTTTGCCTACGTCGGTTATACCCGTTTTGAAACGCAGCGTGGTGTTCCGAATTCTGTCTTGTCTTTTTACACCCAGAATACTGCGTTCCATCGCTCTTTGACAAACTCCAAGGCGGAACTTTTGAGACTCGGTGAGCGACCAGGTCTGAGCACCATAGGTTAAGATGGGCAGGATACACATGTCGATGAGATTGCGCTTCAGGGAGATCGGTAGATCACCCTTCATTAGCGTCTTCATGGACCAGTAGCTTTTCCAGGCGTTTTCGATTCGGCGGTTTATTTCTCTTTCCTGCCTGTTTTCGAAAGAAACTAACTGGCCCAGGTAGACATACTCATCGATATATTGTATCTCCTGTCCATCCACTTCAACTCTACGCTTAGTGCTGTTAGTCTTACTTGCCTGAAATAATGGATTGTATTGTATAACTTTCACCATAGAGCAGTGATGATAGTGACACTAATTAAATTGCCTTTCTGGGTACAACCCCAAGACCCATCGTCGAGGTCGCTAATGAAAAGCATGTAAGGAGAAAATAAAAATGCTTGTTATGTAACAAAAAATATATTATCAAAAAATGTATTCCTAAGAACTATACATTTTTTTTATTTTGATATGTTATTTTATTTGTCAAGCGAGCTGCAACCTATTTGTACAGACGCCAGCACATCAAGTTACCTCAATCTGTCAAATTTCTTTAATAGAATTTCAACCTTATATCACAATAGTGGAAGGTTAATTTTCGATTGGTAAAATTTGACAGATTGGGGTGGCTTGACCTGCTGGCGTCTGTACAAAACCACGCAACGTCCGCAACAAAGTTTACAAATAGTTTTTTTTTTTTTTACTGGTAACATTTTACAAATGAAATCGAACAGAATTTAAAGTAATGTTTAGGTTTATAAAAGTGCATAATCATGTGTCGCCATAATTGATTAAATATACATATATACTTAATTAGGAATATGCAATAATCTATCAAAGCTTTAAGGCACCTGTCCTAATGGCGACAATTAGTGAGAACCAAGTTCCCAGAGCTAGCAACTAGCTTCAACTTTCTAAGTGACCGACTTTTGACGATTCAAAAGTGCCTGTAAATGGTTTAATAGAAATAAATGCTTTGAGTGTGAGTTTTAACTAAAAACGAGTTATAGGTTCCTAAAAGTTCACACCGCCGGCGGCGGCGCGCTACGGTGGTGTGATGTGAACTATCAGCTATTGCCATATTATGAATCTCTTTTAACGCACCGGACCTACAATATTTTATACGTTTCTTGAGCGAGAAAATGGTCGTGAGCTAGCCGCATCCTCGTCGGTGTTGGGACAGCTATCTAATGGTTATAACATGCAGACTAGAGTATAAGTTATCCAGCAGGCTCATCGCACCATTCGGGTTACACATGGTATTTAAAAAACATAGAATCTGTCTTGCTCAATCATACAAATTATGATACCATATTTTGTTCAATTATCCTTTGGTTAGCTATTGACTTTTAAGTCTGGCTGAAATAATATAGCAATAACGCTTTGGCGGAGATACGCTCAAGAATCTCTCACACAAGTCTTAATATTATTAAGGCTGGTAGACTATTTATTATTTTAATTACTAAAATACAAAAATATTTATGTTATTTTATTCTTAGTTCTACTGTTAGCCATCTTACTGCGGAAAATCGAACATCGATCGGCTTTCTACCATTGTGCGCAGTTGTCAACAGGCCATCAGATAGAATTGTATGTAGTATGCGACATTTCTAAGCTTAAGAACGAGTAGCAGTTTCACGCAGTGCTTGTTACTAACGCTACTGTTAAACCAACTTAGCTTATTTATCACAACTTGTTGGCGATGTCAACCAGCAAACTAATTGCGTAGCACACTTCTAATCACAATCGGAAAGATATTGAAGAAAATTGCTAAAACATTGCTTCATATGTTTCATAGATTCATCTGCTCGATAACGTCTAGCAATCAAAATAAAAGGCGTAAGGCGTAAGTATGTTACACAATCACCCAATCCGGGTCTGGTTAGACGTACACACAGGAAACGATCGCAACATTTATCCCCACAAAACTGATGGTGCGAGATGTTCTTTTGTCTACCATCACTACGGAGCATTAGCATTTAATCAGCAACACTGCAATATTCCATGTGGCGAGCAACACATAAACATGTTGCTGTAACAATGTTGCGCACTCTGTTTCCTTCGTATACGGGGCTTTACAACACTTTACAGTATTTACAAATAAACTATAACCCAGCCACTCAGTAGGCACAAATTGTACAAAATTACAACATAACATGACTAAAAGAAAATATTTATTTATGAGGATTCAAATAAGCGTCTACTTTACACACAAGAAACATGGAGCTTACAACCCATGTATTCACTTGGGGACATAATTACAATTAAAGACAATACTCCGCTAGTGAATACATACAGCAACAACAACAACAAGGTTCTTTTAGCGTTCATAGTCGGATCTCAATACAATTACACAAATATTCACCAACATCATCCCTGTCAATGTCAGGCGTCAAAAGATCCTTGTAGCACTATACCTGCTCCTTACATGTCAGAGTGATTTCACAATCATTGTATTAATCCTATAATAAATAAATACATTTGATTCTTCATTTGTACAGACGGCTACAGGTCAAGCTACAGCATGTAACAAAAACCCTGTCCGATCCTTAAGGGTATTATTCGGCATCGTACTGCGTACATTATTACGTAACCAATTAATGGATTTGAGATTATTATTTTTCCCTTGTGAATATAATTAAATAAAAATAAAAAATAAAAACGAATCAAAGGCAACACTGATCGCTCGACAAAGTTCACGTGTTACTAGAGTGCTCGCAAGATAAGTCTGCGCGCGGCCAAAATCGGAACTAATCGTTTGCCGCCATCTTGTCGTTTATGTCAGGTGTCGAGAGAGTGTGCTGTGTTCCGTGTTTTTATTCGTTTTCAAAGTAAATAATCGCTATCATTATGCCGAAAGTGATTAAAAGTGCTGGTAGAGACATTATCTTGAAGGTCAAACGTGCTTGTGAAGAAGAACGAGACAATAACGGGCCTACGGTACCGTTTTCCAAAGTTAGAGCCCGTGTTGCTTATTTGACAGGTAAGATTTAGGGATACCATTACAATAAAAAAAATCTACATTTTGGTAACCGGTATGGGCATCACGTAATATATTATTGTTATTTTGTTTTAGGCGTTTCCGAACGTACTGTCACCCAAATAACTCAAGAGGGTAATGTAGCAGCAGCTTCGTCTTCAAAGATTGTGACCCCAGGAAAAAGTAGGAACCGGAAGAAAAAAATTGCTGAATTAGACGATTTTGATAAGTGCGCTATAAGGCATAAAATTCAATCGTTTTACGTCGTGAAGAAGGAGATTCCTACCATAAATAAACTTTGGTTGGATTTGAAAGCAGACATTGATTTTAAATATGGCAGAACATCGTTGAGGAGTATTTTAAAAACTTTGGGCTATAAATACAAAAAATGTCAGTCTAAACGAAAAGTTTTAATAGAACGCAGTGATATTGCAGCTTGGAGAGCAAATTATATTTTGAGGCTACGCAAGAATCGTCAGGAAGAAAATCGACCTGTCATTTATCTTGATGAAACATATATCCATGCTTCATACCACCTCGAAAAATGTTGGCAATCGGAGAAAGAGCCTGGTATTCTTGCTTCTGATAGCGTTGGCGCAAGATGGATTATAGCCCATGCTGGAGGTAAAACTGGGTTTGTTGAAAACGGACTACTAATATTCAAATCGAAATCAAAATCGAGTGACTATCATGACGATATGAATTCAGTAAACTTTATGCGATGGATGAAAGAAAAAATTGTGCCAAATCTACCAGCGAATTGCATTGTAGTGATGGACAATGCATCATACCACTGCACACAAATAAACAAGGCCCCTTCAATGGGCAATAGAAAAGCAGACCTCCAAGAGTGGCTTACGAAAAATGACATTGAAGTCAATGATTGCTGGACAAAAGCACAATTATATGAATTAATTAAAAGGCACAAAGGTGATCCACAGTATGAAGTAGAAAATATGTTAAATGAACATGGACATGAGGTTCTGCGATTACCGCCGTACCACTGCGATTTAAATCCAATTGAGAAGATTTGGGCAATTGTAAAGAGACGTATTGCAGAGAAAAATGTTAATCAAGCTCCTAGCGAAATACCCTCGATTACTGAGGCGGCATTCAGCACAGTAACGACAGAAGAGTGGCGTAATGTGTGTCTACATGTACAAAAAATAGAAGACCAGTATTTCGAATCGGACAGGCTACTGGATACGGAAATGGACAAATTTATAATTAATGTTACTGGTGACACTTCCGACTCTTCTGATGCAGACTCAGACATAGACTCCGATGAAGATTGTCCAATGGAAGGTATTAACCCACTGCAGGACCATTCTTATACCAAATTTAATAGCAATACAAAGTATTCAATAAAAGATTTGAAATAATCTCATGAAGTTTTTTTTTTTATTCTAGTGGCAATAACCTTATTATACCATAATAAACTTAAATTTCTTTAAATTCTAAACAAAAAAGTTAGTATTGATTAAATGAAGGAAAAAAGATTAGTTAGGCTGGCAACATTAAACACGCCACCAGTAGCGCGCAGACTTATCTTGCGCGCACTCTACGTACAGTTTTGTGTCAAAGAAGCCGCCAGAGCGAGGCGGTTTGTGTGATCCTTTGTCATGAACCTGCTTTGTCGCGTGCCGCCAAACAAACTTATAACGAAAGAAAATTACGCTACGTCATACCTTATGCCTACGCGTAGGTATCAGCTGATATTGTTTTTTAGGCATAGTGATCCGGAGACCTAATCATGTTTATCAAGAAACAATTAATTGAATTAAATGTAGCCCTGATAAGGGCTTTTTTAATATGATGTCCTTTGGGCAATGTACTTACCGACTGCAGGTTTCAGTTCTCTTGTTGTTGCATACTTCGGCGATCGTGCGCCACATGTCTACCTCCAACACTGATACACATTCGACACCTTTTCACTAAATTTGCACGTGCTCTTTGCAGCGCATTTGTGTCCGATTTAAATGAGTCGAAAGCTGCCACAATTCGAGCTCTGACTTCGATTTCCGAATCGCACTCTCTTTTATAAACAATTTGTTTAATATGACCCCATAAATAAAAATCCAGTGGAATGGCTGATTGGAATAAGACATTGTTCGCGAAACGATAGCGGCACGTGATACGTACAGACGTCCGATCAAAAGCTATCTACACGAAAGACTGGCCATTGGCCAACAAGTAGCGCGCCGGTAGGCAATCAGTCGGCAACATCAAAGATTCGAACGAGTGCCTACAACGCGGTACTGTAGGGCGGGCGGTGGATCTTTGAAATAAAAATAACAAGATTTTGCCGGCGGGTGGAGTGTTGTCAACTTATGAAAATTTGCCATATTCACTGTTATATTTCGCATGGATTATAAAAATAAAAAAATCAATTACCTTTTGTTTTTTTTTGAGATACATTTATATATCATTTTTTCTAGTACGTATGTTGAACGAGGATTACGCCTTTATTGGATCGGACAGGGTTTTTGTTACATATTGTATACATTTCCAGTTTGGCTTTGCGTACAATGAGAACACACTATAACAGGCACTGTATCAGGGCATGCATTCGTACGGTCGTCGGTCAGCAATGAAACCCGATTATTACACCTTCAATATCTCTTTAACCAGTCGGTTACCACGTATGGTCCAGTACAAAATAAAAAATATCATACTGACGGTAACTGGCGAGGATAAACTAGTGAGTCTCGGCCTCGTGACTTGAGACGGTCTCTCGCTAGTATCGTTAAGCTTCTTTCAGTTATTATGTTATTCCGTCTTACATCGCTGATTGTGCTAGAGAGTTTCACTATATTAAGCTTATATTAACAAAAAACTAGAACAGATACAAGATCACGTACAAATCCATACCCCTACAAGCATCTGTACTTCCTTATAAACAATTTCACAACCCGTTCACTAAAACCAACCCTCTGGCTAGAAATGTACGACTCAATTTTAAACAAATTTAACATTTTGTCGTGTGACTGTGAGTGAAATTGTGCTTAAGCTTATATCAGATGCTTCACTCGAGTGACGGTTTTTTTTAATGCCATGATCATTTTACTTTTTATTGAATATTTGTCAATACACTCATTTTTGCTCACATAATGCTTGAGTTTGTCTACTTGGTCGAATCAGAAATGAAGAGATTTGTAGGAGAACCATGGTAACCCCGACATAGCCTGAAGAATTGTCAAACTTAAGTGATAGTGGGCAGGGCACACTGTGCGCAGAACAGATGGCCGACGGGACCGGAAGGTTCTGGATCTGGCGACCGCGTACTGGACGACGTAGCGTTGAATTGCTCCCACAAGATGGACCGATGACCTGGTGAAGGTCGCAGGAATTCGCTGGATGCGAGAGGCACGGAATCGGTCGAGGTGGCGGTGCTAGGAGGACACCCAATTTTTCTCTGGCTTATTATATGTACGAGCGTTTTGCGCGAAATCGCCGCACGGAGTTCAAAGAAAGAAAATTTAAATTTTGCCGTTTGTCTCAGCGCACCTTAAACACAATTTGACTGAAAGTCACACGCCGAAACGTAAGATTTGCTATTAGGAAATTGAATCGTAACGAGACAGCAATATGTGTGGTTTTTGTGCTGGTTGTGGTGTGCGCTAGTCGTTCTTCCCGTCCTTCTCGGCGGCGGGCGGCGCCGAGCGGGGCCGGGCGCGGCCGAGCGCGCGCGCGCCGAGGTAGCCCAGCAGCGAGCCGGCGGCGGCGGCCAGCGCGCCCGCCTTCAGCCCCACGGCCAGCCCCACGGGCCCGCCCGCCAGCAGCCCCAGCGCCGCGCCGCCCGCGCCCCACGCGCCCGCGCGCAGCCTGCACACACAAACTCAACAATTATTTCAAACCAGCTTTTGCCAGCGGCTTCTCCCGCGTGGAGGTCGGAAATTATCCCGCAAGAACGTACTACCGGGATAAAAGTACCCTCCTCCTTTAGCGCGCGGCACGTCACTCACGCGGCGATGTTGCAGCGACAGTCTGCGCCTCGCATGCGCTATCGAGACATCGTGTCTAACGGTTTCCCGTCAAGCACCGCGCCGAATGTGTCGTAATTCGTAGGTCGCGATGTCAACCTACCCCAACCGTGAGTTTTATAAGATGGTACCAGTGTGCTTATTAAGTGGTGAAAATTTACGAGCAGGGCGCAGAATGTATACGAGGAAAAGCAGACCTCGTATGCGAGCTCATGGGATCCGTAACCCCGCCGTCCATAATGGAAGGACCATTTTAGCAGCCACTCAAAGGCTGCTTGATCATGGGCCATTCAGGAACCGAAATCATGCACAAGGATCTGGCAAATCCCGACTGGCGGTCGAAGCCGAAGAAACCATTTTTGATTTCTTTGAGCGACGTTCAATTTCCACGAAACGACACATCGTCGCTTCGGTGTGAGCCAGCACGCGGTATGGAAGCGGACTACATTTTGAACAATTAAAATACAGCGATTCGCGACATGTAGGGTAAGGTAAGCAATTCATATTTCTTTTTTTAACGAATATAGGTAAGTACGTACTTCGAAGTTCTTAGAATGAGGATCAATTCGACAAAAGGATATAGCAATTTTGAATACTACATCGAATCTATACTAATATTATAAAGCTGAAGAGTTTGTTTGTTTGTTTGTATGTTTGTTTGTTTGATTGAACGCGCTAATCTCAGGAACTACTGGTACAAATTGAAAAATTCTTTTTGTGTTGGGTAGCCTATTTATTGAGAAAGGCTATAGGCTATATAACATCACGCTAAAACCAAGAGGAGCGGAGCAGTAATGAAAAATGTTGCAAAAACGGGGAATATGGCACGGGTAGGCAATTCGACGCGACGGGAAGGGTCGCGGGAACAAGAAATTTAACGCGGACGAAGTCGCGGGCAGAAGCTAGTACAATATAAACATCTGAGTTCATTTCTTTTTGAATCACTCAAATCCATCGAGAAAATACGAAGTTATTAAACTTTAAAAAAAGGGAGTTTTAAAACGCAAGCCGCGCGCGCGAAACTGTTGATGACGTAACGAGGCTCGATCGCCCGCCACGCGCCGCACTGCTTTGTTTTGATTTGCGGAGTTTAATCGTTGTTTCTTGTTTATTTATGTTTTATAGATATTGGTAGATAGGAAACATGGAAGTCGGATTTACCCAAGGCCCAGTCGGACAATCTCGCGAAGATTGATTCGTTTATGGTTGAAAAGTAAAAAAATAAAATTATTCCAGTGCACAGGTAGGTACAGCTTGGCAAAAAAGAGTCTGGAAAAATGAGGGCGCCTGCTTAGCAGGTATGGCCACCCTGTATACTAGGACTAAAAGTGATAAGATACTTGTTGTTTTAATCCACAAACACGAGATCCCGGAAATTCTCATCAGTCAAGATTTCAAGACTTGATAGGCACACAGTCTTTTACTTTCATTGTATTTAGTAGATTGCGCATTATTTCGCTGGAATAACTTTTTATCTAAGAGCGCCATGAACCCGATACACAATACATAATGTTCAGCAATCGCATTTGCGGCCACCAACTAGGGTATTCACAACCAGTCGATGGTTGGTATGCCTGTATCAAATTTGACATGAATGATACTGAACGAATCCTGTTAATGCTGACAGTTTAAAGTCGACAAGAAGGTGACTTACAGCTGCTTACTGTCGGAAACTAATCGGAAGTCAGAGAGTACCTATAGCATGTCGCATTCGAAAGGTACGGGCAATATCGAATGAACTTGAACAGTTGACTAATGAAGGCGTCAGGTATGTCTATGCGGGGTACATAACATTATCACTATTCACATGACAATGAAAATGAAATAACACGCTAAAGTTTAGATTGTATTTAAAAAGAAAAGCGTGACGTAACATCATTCTTGTATTCCTTTTCGGTGCTATGATAGATTTTTTCCATTAACACTGATGTGTCAGTTTTACATTTCTTATTTATGAAAATAGTGTAAAAATCTTTCTTACACGTTTACGGCTCCCATTACAACCCGTCTCCTTAAACTATAGGTAATATATTACGTAGAATAGGCACCTGAAAAATAATAAATATAAATTATACTTTTTTACTGTGGTATGCGATAATAGGATTAACAAAAAAAAAAATACTTGGCTGTTTCGTTATAGTGTTGAACTTTTTGTCTAATTGCACACAGATCAAAATCGTCTAATTCTTTCTTCCGCCAACTGTTTTGGTGTTCCTCCAGGTGTAGAAAAAATCCTGAATTGTTTTCTCCTTCATTAACAATTTCTCTAATTGTACTGTGAGATTTACCTTGAAAAAAATATAAAGACAATCATATTAATTCCATGTAGGTACGTTTTTCAATTTCAAGTATCAAACATCAAGAATTAACGTACACGCGATTTGTCAAACTAGAAAACATAACCTCAATAATCTATTAGTAAATCTATACTAATATTATAAAGCTGAAGAGTTTGTTTGTTTGTTTGTTTGTTTGTTTGATTGAACGCGCTAATCTCAGGAACTACTGGTCCGAATTGAAAAATTATTTTTGTGTTGGGTAGCCTATTTATCGTGGGAGGCTATAGGCTATATAACATCACGCTACAACTAAGAGGAGCGGAGCAGTAATGAAAAATGTTGCAAAAACGGGGAAAATTTATTCCTTTTGAGAGTTTCCGTTGCGTGCGCTGCGTAAACGGTTAAAGTAACGCAAAAATCATGTATGACGGAATTGTTTCTTTTAAAAAGTTCTAAAAAAAAGTCCGCGAGAGCATATGTCTATCTTTTAAGGTTGACTCACTATAACTCAAAAGGAGCGAGCAGCAACGAAAAATGGACAAAAACTAGCAGGCAAATCGATGCGACGGGAAGGGCAGGGGAGCAAAAATTTGACGCGGACGAAGTCGCGGGCAGAAGCTAGTAAAACAATAAAATGGCTTGAAACTTATAATACCGATAAAACTTAGTTATAGAAAGGAAAAACAATGACTGGCATTGAATAAAAGATAAATTTCTTGGATAAATACCTGTCGTGTCGGCAGTTCTTTCGTAAACATTGTCAGTCGGAGACAAAATTTGTTCCGCTTCAGATTCCGCCAAATTTCTTACGAAAACTTAGTATATCACAGCTCACACCACTACTCCTTATTGTTTTATTCATTTTTTATATGTTCAAAAGCATTAATAATTGATAGTCAATTAGAAATAAGTAAATACAACTGGGAACAACACAATGACAGATTAGCTACTTGTCGATGATAAACAAAGCAGTGCTGCCACCAAAAAAATATTTTACTTCCAATGGTTACCACAACAGACTCTTTTTTGCCAACCTATACTACGTTTTAGAATGTTTTGATTTGGCAGGTAGGTACCTTTTTCGTGTTTCTACAATGTGTAGGCACTTCTTTACCTATTTTAAATATTATTTCTTACTAGCTTCTGCCCGCGACTTCGTCCGCGTAAAATTTCCTGCTCCTCCGACCGATTCCGTCGCATCGAATCGCCTGCCCGTGCGAGGTCTTTGTATGCGTGACGTTTTTCTTTGTGCTCGGCTCCTAAGGGTCTTTGCGTGACCTTATATAATATATAGTCTATAGCCTTCCTCGATAAATGGGCTATGCAACACTAAACGTACTTAAATCTTCAGCTTTTACTTGGTTCGCCCTTGTTTGATAGAACAACGTTTGATATAATATTACTAAATCGAATTTTAGTTGCAATAAAGTCACTTCGAAGAATTATTCATTTGACCGAATAATTCATTGGTAAAATTTTATTTAGCGTAATTATTTATTTGAACTAATTTCATTTGAACTAATTTTATTTCGCCGAATTTTCAAATGCACTAATTTTATTTAAACTAATGTTTCACTACACTAATAATGATTTAGTCGAAAGATCGTATCGAATATTTAGTTAATTAATAATTCGTTTCTTTCATCGTCTATAAACTAACATTGTTCTTCACCTATCGAATTAATGCCACGCCGCGCGCCGTACTTCTAACGCCATCTAGTAGATGTAAGTGGAACAATATTGAGATTTACTATAATCGTAAATATGAAGGTAGTACCAAGAAAAATGCATCATGCAGGTTGTCATTGTCATGCACTATAATGATTTGTGTCTCAACATAAGTCATTACTAAGTAAACATTATTTATTTTTTGTGCTAAATTGTTTAGTATAGGTAATTAAAATTGTTTCGAAATGTGCAGCATATTCCTTAGCAAGAGAGGTGGAATGATAAAAAAAAATAATAAAAAAAAAAACAAAAAAAAATGAAGCTAAATATAGATGGGTTTTCGTTCAACAAAAATAGGGAAGTGGTGAATAAATACTATTGGTGCTGTGAACAAAGAAACAAGGATAAGTGTTCGTCGCGTGCTATAACTATACGCGACTCAGATAATGATCAACATACAGTGTTAAGCCACGGCAAACATAATCACGAACCCAGTGCATGTAAATTACTAACTTCAAGTGTAATAAGTGAATTAAAAGAAGAAGCACTTAAGAACAACCGTTTAAAACCATGTCAGATTTTGCAGTCTTAAAAAGTACAGATTCAGATATTGCATCACAGTTACCAACGACCAGTGCGTTAAAGCAAATAATTTACAGAGAAAAGCGTAAAAATAAGCCTGTGTTTGTTGAACCAAAAGATATATATTTTGATATTAACAATGATTATCTTAAATTAGAAAAAACTTTTTAACAAAAAATTAAACCGCCGAAAAAACTGAAAAGCATAAAATAATAAACCTTAAAATTATGAGTCGACGCTTTGAGTGATCTTTGTTCATTGATTTTTCAGCGCCGACTCAAAATTTTAAGGTTTATTATTTTATGCTTTTCAGTTTTTTCGGCGGTTTAATTTTTTGTTAAAAAGTTTTTATTTTATAATTTTTTGTGACTTTAATGTACTAATAATACTTGGCAAGGCTATAAATACCCTATCCAACAAAAAAAGAATTATCAAAATCGGACTACTCTGTATAAAGTTATGCGTGGTTATACATTACAATCAGTGAGTTAACAATCAATCATCCCCTGTTTTCCGACCCTTAGGGTTCGATTTAGTTTTCCAAATTTATATGGGACCACCTTGGGAGTATACCCTTTCCAATAAAAAAAGAATTGTCACAATCGGACTACCATGTACAAAGTTATGCGTGATCGTACATAAAAAAAAAAAAAATACGCGTCGAATTGATAACCTCCTCCTTTTTTTTCGTCGGTTAAAAAAGGAAACTTGGTAATTAAGGATGAAATATTTAATGATAATAAGAGAGTTATTCTTTTATCAACAAAGAAATTGATGACTCAACTAGGACAAAGCATGATGTGGTATATGGATGGTACCTTTAAGTCTGTACCAGAATTATTTTTACAACTGTATACAATTCATTCTAGAATTTTGAATGAACATAGGTCCACCGTGCCGTTAGTATTTGTGTTGTGCACTAATAAGGACAAAACAACGTACAATAAAATATTCGACTTAATTAATGAGTATTTTTGTGAAAACGATATTGTTATAAAGGTGAAATTGTATGATGGACTTCGAAATTACTGCAATTCAATGTGCACGACAAAATTTGGAAAATATTATGGTTAAATGCTGTTCGTTCCATTTTGGACAAATTATTTATAGGAAGATTCAATCAAGTGGCCTTGCAAAACTGTACGGAACGGATTACAGCTTCAGCTTGGAAATTAAGTGTCTCATGGCTTTATCTTTCCTACCACATTCAACAATACCACAGTACTTCAAAGTTTGGGAAGAAAATTGTTCAGAAAAAAGTGCATTAATTGCCAAATGGTTTGCAGAAAATTATGTCGTAGGAAAGAATGGCAAACCCCCAGTTTCCACCTAGCTTATGGAGTTGTCATGATTTGAACCATTTAAAATTGCCACGCACACAAAATAATGTGGAAGCGTGGCACCACAGGTTAAATAGTATAGTCGATAAAAGAAACCCCGGATTTTATGAACTGTCTACTATACTGCTTGCCGAAATGAATATAGTTGAAGGAAAAATACAGTGTATTTTAAATGGAGAACCTAGTGCAAAGCAGAAGAAGATTTGCACTAAAAAAAATGACAATATTGAGACCATACTGCGCAATTTTGAAACGTGTACAGAACTGGATTTACTAAAAGCAATTGCAAGTAATTTAAGATTAGTTTAACTGTTTTCTTGTTCAAAATAAATAATTTTTCAAATATTTACAATGTTTTTTTTTTCTGCATTACATTACACCAATTGAATATTCGATAAAATACATGGTTATACCATCTGAACATTACATCAAATGAACATTATACCTTTTGATCATTAGCGCAAATGTTGTTATAGCAAATAAATATTCGATGAACTGAAAATTCTGTTAAACGATATTATACAAAGTGATGATTTTCTTAAGAGCCATTTTACATTTTTGCGCGAATATCTAAGATTTTAGTCGCCTTATTTACCTCTCATCTCATCATTATAAATACTCTGGCATTGACGAATACATGTAAAAAATAGATCAATCTTTTGTTTTGTCACTTTTAGTAGAACATTTACAAAAACTTATTTGTTTACTTTGTAGTAATTAATCTCCCACAACTAGTTTTCGTAAAAATCAGCGCAGGGTCAATTTCAGACTCCTATTTCTATCATATTAATGATATATACATATTAATGTAGAAATTTGAGTAAAAAATACGCAAAACAACAGACATATAATCTAGTTGTTACATTTAGTACAAGAATATTGATTTTTAATAACATTAATTAGTAAAAAAAAATAAAGTCTTATGGCAAGTTTTACGATTTATTCGCAAGTTTATCGCGTTTTTTTGGTTTGAATAAAGCATAATTACATTAAAAAATTCATGTCAATATAAAGTATGCTCTATAACAAATCGAATTCTCAAGTTTTATTTAAATCTGTTTATTTAATTAGACATAATATCGTTTTTGAAATCACTCTAAATTAGAATAAATTACGATGCACAAGCGGGCAGCGTTTAGTACGGCGCAAGCGCCCAACGGGGAAGGACCTGTGTCAATTTTTCCCGCGTCTCAGTTTACGGGTACTCGTATCGTGAAGGCAAAAATGTACTACGACTACAACATTTTGCTACTCTTCGCATTTTTTTTAAATAATAATTTCGTTAATTATCAAGTAAAGCATTATTTTAATAGATTGTAGAAAAATTTTGACTAAAATAATTTATTTTAACTAAATCTGACTATTTTTAATCGCGATTAAAAAGGTGTGGAGTAAAACTAGTGGTCATGAACAAAAATTCACACCAACGGCAACGCCTCGCCTCACGTGCAAAAACAGTACTGTTTTTTTTTTTCTTTTGCTTATATCTCGAAAATGGCGTGTCCTATCGCAAAAATAATGAAATTTTCGACCCCCTTTACTACCCCCTTACATATAAATCTCATCACGTGGGTAATATTTTTTTTATTTTTCGAAGAAAAAGTGAAAAATTCCATATAAAACACGTCCATTGCGCGCGCCTCGCGCCTCGCCTTCACGTGCCTCGCCTTCATGTGCAAAAACAGTACTGTATTTTTGTTTTCCTTTTCTTTTGCTTATATCTCGAAAATGGCGTTTCCTATCGCAAAAATAATGAAATTTTCTACCCCCTTTACAACCCCTTCACATATAAATCTCAACACCTGGGTAATATTTTTTTTTATTTTTCGAAGAAAAAGTAAAAAATTCCATATAAAACACGTCCATTGCGCGCGCGCCTTGGTCTCTCAAAAAGTTCATTGCGTAGCACACCCAAGTAAAAGGGTTCACCCTTGTTTGATAGAACAACGTTTGATATAATATTACTAAATCGAACAACGTTTAAGAGCCCTCTTACAAAATTTGAACGCTCGAGTTTAGGTAAAAGACGGCAATCTTATGTATGTGTGCGTAGCTATCCACACATGCACAATACAAACAGTGTAACGCGAGTGTCGAGCCGGTCTAAACAATCTTGATCCGTTAGAATTATAATGCGGTATTTAGATATTTATGAAAATATTACTTTGCCCAGCTGTGTAGGTATGTTAGGTACTCGTACGTTCATTCACCTACGCCTTCACGCGCGAGTTACCGATGGCCAGTTCCAAAATAAACATCTTTCGTTAACGATAACTTATTTGTTTTTGTACTAAGATATATCAAAATAAAAATTACATGGTTATTATTACTCGTTTAAGTTAATTTGTTAAAATTTGCGCACTGGCTAAAAACTTATCCTGTATATGGTGAATACATCATGAGGAAAGTCTTATGCCAGCCCTGTCATCAGCTGTGCCTAACTTTTTAGGCATTAATGGCGTGATATTATATTAATGTTCTAGTGCATAATTATCCAGCTCCAAATTACTTAAGCTATTCAGAGACGCAGCTTTCACATAGGGGAGGGGTACTTAATAGTGCTGGAAATTAATCGCAGTACTTTTTGATAAATATAACTATAATAAAAAGTAGCATTAGAACAGTGTAGTGCTAGTGTACATACCTCTCCCCGGCGGCGAGGTGAGCGCGCGCGGCGCCCACGTTGTCGGCCGCCAGCTCCACGCTGCCGGCCGCCGCCGTCACCTGCACACGATATACTGTACTACTGCATACAGACTGAAAGCGCAACGTAGCCCGCGAAATTCTAATATCCTTACGTTTTCTTCAATTGGCAGAAGTAATTAATTTAAGGTCAACTATAACTTAGAGTTAGAAATACAATCACATAATTGAAAACTAAAAATGGAAGAGATAAAGACGTTGTTGTTAGACGTGCAGCAAGAAATCAAACAACAAAAATCTGAAATGTTTGGAAATGAAAGAAGGCATAAAGAACACTATAAACAATAACATAAACGAAAAATTCATTAACTTGGAAATTAAAAATGAAATAGTAGAGAAAAAAAAATTGAATTACGAAACATAGTTATGAACAATTTCGAAAGACACATAAGACGCAAAAATTTAATCATGTTTGGAGTCTTGCACTCCAACCAAGAAAAATCGTATGAAGAACTCGAAAAAAATTGTTATTGACATAATTAACACCAACTTCAACTTCCAATGCGAAAACACCTGTATCGAATCTGTTAAAAGACTTTGAAAAAGGAGTGAAAAAGGCAGACCACTCATTATGACGTTTACTACATTAGGATTAAAACTAAAAATACAGAAGAACAGCAAATGTCTTGAAAACACACCATATTATATCAATACGCCAGACTACCCTTTGGAAGTACTCAACAAACGCAAGGAATTACAAACTCAGTTTAAAAATGCAAAAGAATTGGGAAAAAAGGCTTTAATTAAATATGATAAACTTATTGTAATAGACAAAAAAGAAAACAATACATCTCTCATCCAAACAAACAAAAGAAACTTGTCAGAGTCTCCAGAATCAACAGCACGCGGAAGTGTGAATACTGTTTGTAATAAAAGACAGCCATTGAAGAAAAATAAAACAGCTGATATGAAGGACTTTGTAATACAAAAACCAAAACTAATATACAACCGTGAAAACTATGCTCAAGAAAAAACACACAATAAACAACTCAATAATGAATAGCAACTACTAACGCGCCCCCTCACGATCTCCCAGTACGGCTAATCACCGCGGGAGAGTTAGACTGTAACCCTCCAAGAAATCAAAATAATAAGCAACAGAAGAACAGGTGTAGCACAACTGAATGCTCATCACCTGTAGAAAATAAAAGCATTATTTATTATATTTGCACTCTCAATGCAAAATCATTATCATCAACAGAAAAACTTATCGAACTAAAAACAGTACTACAAAACATTAACCACGACTAATTTATTTTATTTATTATATTTAACCATTTATGTACACACAAATAAAAACAGACAAGAAAGGAACAGAAAAATTTGTACAAAGGTGATGCTTATTTCTAAAGAAATCTCTTCCAGCACACCTGCGATAGGAGAGAAGATACAGAGATGTAGACAGCGTGTGTAACAGTATGAGAAAATAAAATACATATAATCAAAAAATATTAACTTAATACAATTAATCAAATAATATAAGAATATATACATACAAACAAACACAAATACATAGATACATACATACAAACAAACATACATACATAGATACATACATACAGACTACTAAAATAAATAACATTAAATTGTAATTAAAACAATAAGTACAAACACAACTATGTCGATACGGAAAGATAGTGTTCTTTCACTCTTCTTTTAAAATTTGCAACTGTTTGACAGTCCCTAATGTCAGGCGGAAGTGAATTCCATAACCGCACCGCGTGCACAGTGAAGGAGTAGGAGTAGAAGTCAGTGGAGTGGGGAGGGGACTTCAGGAGGTTTCTTAGATGCGACCTACATGGCGCATCTAAAGAACGGGCGTAGGAAAAACGGTCCCGCAAATAAGATGGTGTTTTAGGATTGTGGAGAAGGTTGAATAGCAAACATAATATCCGAGAGTTCCTGCGAAGTCGAATAGGGAGCCACTTGAGTGTCTTGCGAAATTCGGAAACATGATCATACTTTCTGAGATTATAAACAAAACGAATACAGATATTTTGTAAACGCTCAAGTTTATTTAATAGCTCCTCGGTGGCATCCAAATAACAGGCGTCAGCGTAATCAATGATGGGCTGAATGAGAGTTTGAGCAAGAGAGATTTTGGTGTTCAAGGGCAAAAACCTCTGGAGACATTTCAAAGAATGGAATGTGTAGTGTACTTTCTGACTGACTAGAGCAACTTGGGCAGACCACGATAAATAAGAGTCCATAATCACCCCTAGGTTTTTAACAGAATGTGCGTATTCAATCTGAACTCCATTCAGACAGAGTGGAGACAGAGATGCAACATCAAGCCTATTTCGCATATATCTGCCGCCAATCACAATGGCCTGGGATTTCCCAGGGTTGATTTGCAGTCCAATAGACCTCGACCACTCGCTAATCAAATCCAGGTCACTGTTCATAGCAGACACGGCGGCTTCTGCATCATCCCTTGAGAAGTGACTGTAAAGCTGCAGATCGTCGGCATAGAGATGGAAGTAGGAAGAGATGATTCGGGTGACAGAGTTAATGAAAGTAGAGAAAAGAAGGGGAGAGAGAACGCCACCCTGAGGTACACCAGCGGTAAGGGAACACCAATCAGAAGACGACTCGTCTAGGCGAACCCGCTGCGAGCGGCCCCTAAGATACGAGTCAAACCATCCAATGGCGGAAGATGAGAAATTTAAAGATTTAAGAATCCCTAGTAGGATATCGAAATCAACTGAGTTAAATGCACTACTAAAGTCGAGAAGTACGAGTAAAGTGAGAGATTTGTGATCCATAGCCCAGCGGATGTCATCAGTAACCTTCAGAAGGGCCGTTACTGTGCTATGACCAGGTCGAAAACCAGATTGAAGAGGACAGAGTAGATCATTCGAAGATAGAAAGGCAGAAAGTTGTTGATGAACAATATGCTCCAGAACTTTAGAGAGATACGGTAGGATAGAAATAGGACGAAAGTCGGTGGGTGACACTGGCTTCGCAATTTTGGGTAAGGGGATGATATGAGCTTGTTTCCAGGCTTCAGGAAAAGTACACGAAAACAAGGAGAAATTAAAAATGTGGGTCAGGACAGGAAGAAGCGAGGGGAGGATAGGAGAAATCATTCTAGAGCAAAGTTCATCATTACCAACAGCAGTAGAGGAGATAGCACAAAAAGATTTTTTGACCTCAATTTCATCCACTGGCTTTAATTCAAAAGAAGAACACTGAGGCAATGGCAAACAAGAAAGTTTGTATAAAGAAGCTGATTTGACGTGTGGATCAAAAGTAACAGGAGGATGTGAAAAATGTTTGTTAAGAGCACACACGTCTGTGCCATTAGTAGGAACGCCTGGAGATTTGCCAATACCAACAGTTTTAAGAAACTTCCAGACTTCAGAGGAGTTACGGTTATCGAGAGAATTGTGGAAGTAGCGTCTCTTTGCATCTCTACACAAACGCCTGCAGCGATTACGCAGCACCTTATATGCATTCAGGTTACGCTCAGAAGCAGAACGTTTAAACCTTCTCTTGGCTCTGTCCCTACTAGCCATCGCATCTTTAATGTCAGCAGTAAGCCAAGGAGCCGGAACGTGTTTGACCTTGACTCTACGGATAGGGGCATGACGGTCATATAAACTGAGTAAAGTGCTGTTAAACAATTGAACCATATCATTTATACATGAGCCCTCTAAAACGTCCGTCCAGTCGATGCTATCAGCATCACGCAGTAATGCCTCCAGGTCTATACCCTTGTAGTTCCGAAGGAAAATATATTTCGGCTTGCGCTTGGGAGGGCGAATCCTGTAGGACATAAAGATAAGGTCGTGGTAAGAAAAACAAGCAGTGAGCTGTCCGTGGACTGATACATTATTCGAGTTCGACACAATCATCAGATCCAACAGAGAAGGAGTGCAATTAGGGAAATGATGAGTAGCAGAAAGAGGCAGAATACTTAGGTTAAAGGAGGTTAAAAGAGATTTGAGTTTGTGAGTACGATTGTCGTTTTTAAGTAAACAAGTATTAAAATCGCCCATCAAGACTACGTGATCATAAGAGGGACAAAAATCATTTAAAAGCGTATCAAACGAGTCAAAGTAATCGATACTGAGGTTAGGACTATAAACGACTCCAAGGAGCATTTTAGTGTGATGTAAAGAAATTTCGAGAAATAGATGCTCCGCTGACCCCGAGTAGGAAGAAGGTGATGTGCTGATAATCTTGTAGGGAATATCAGACCGCAAGTAAATGGCAACACCACCCCCACCCTTCCCAGTTCGATCATTACGAATAAGGACATAACCAGGAAGGGCAAACTGGACAGATGAGAGAGAGGGTTTGAGGAAGGACTCAGAGATGAGCAAAGCATCAATATGTGCACAGTTAAAGGAAGCCAGAAGATCAGAGTAATGGCCAGGAACACTCTGGGCATTGATATGAGCTATGTTGAGATTGTTGGGAAGGTGGGACAACAAAGAGGAAATCTGATCGCTGAGGGTAAGAGGTGAGGAGGAACCACTCGCCGCACTATGGAAACTGCTAGAAGAGGAAGAACAAGAGAAAAAATCATCATCAATATCGACATCGACCATAATTAACAAAAATAAATTAAAAATAAATATATATATATATATACGAATAAAAAGCAATACAAAAACTAAATAATACTAACAATCTTAAAACAATTACTACTTAAGTGCATACAAACACTCAACCAATAAAAACACCTATTCGCTGTTGTTGGCAGAGATTTCAACACAACAATTATATGCGTAAGTCTATGGTAAGGATAAAAATTAGTTAAAAAAAAAAAAATACAATAATCAGCGCATACATTAAAATAACAAAGAAATTAAAAAAAAAATAAGTTAAATTTCGCCACAACATTCACAAAGACTAAAACTCAGCGTGTAACGAAACGTAACGTCAACATAAAACAACACTTGACTCTGACACACGTCAATGTCATAAGTCATGTCAATAAAACGAATACCGGCAACCTAAACATACTTATGAGAAAAATAATTAACTAAAATTAAATTAAATATTATGGGTAGTTTAACAAAAGAAACATTAAAATTTTATAGTGTACCGTCACTACACGATTGTGTTACAAGACAGACAATGTAAGATATGCAAGGGGACATCCAACTCGGTAAACTCAACGACGAGCCTTCCTCACAACCTTCTTTTTGGGGGTTGCGGATACAGCCGATGTAGATGCCACTGCCGGCGAGTTAGAGGCTGCAGGCACGGGATCACTGGGTGCGGCAGCACTGGCCGGAGCGGGGAACAACGCGATTAATGTATCGAGCTCAGCTATGGACGATATCTTACGGCGAGCCTTGTCAGGCGTTAAAACAATGATCTTACCCTCTGCAGACCAGCAGCTATTGATATTGAAGTGCTTGCGGGCGGCCATAAATACCTGGTGCCGTGTTTTTGTCAGAAACTCCGAAATTGTGATCCCGCTGCCTTTGAGTGTAGTTTTGCCGGCCCAAACCAAGCGACGATGCTCCATGTCATTAAATCGCACCAATACTGGCCTCGTTTTGCCCTGGGGAGCTCCCAGTCGGTGGCATACGTCTAAGTGCTCCAGCTTAATGTCATCAATTAATAGTTGCTTGGATATTATGCCAAGAATTTCATCACATAGCTTTTCATTAGATTTCTCGGGAATACCGTGAATCAGCAGAATCTTCCTCCGCATTGCAGTTTCTTGTCTGTCCAGACTCAAAGACAGGAGTTCTATTTGAGTTTTGAAGTGAGTGAGAGTTTTGCAGACAAAGGATTTAAACTCGGAGAAGTCCTTGGAAAGTGCAGCAAGATCCGAGTGGACAGGGTCAGTTCCAGCTGTAGCTCTCTGGAGCTTATCTTCATATTCGTGCATGCGGGAGCTAAACAATTTCTCTAGTTCCTCCATACTGTGCACTAGTTTGCTGTCCATGTTAAGTTGAAGTATTTGAAGTGTTGTGGTTGAAGAAGAGTGAAAGTGAAAGGAAATTTAAAAGCGAAGGTGGGTTTACTAGTTAATTAGCACATATATATTGAGAAAAACTACAATAAACTATTTTAAAATTAATATTAAATGAGGAAGCTAAAAATTTACTTATGTATGTTAAGCCTACCCACATAGGGAAAAAGTAGGATTAAGCGAAGTCCGCCGACTAAGAGAAGACATTATTGAAGATGATGACTACATATTGTACTTTATAGGAAACACGGGTGTATCAGAGAGAGACTGCATACTGGAAATATAACTTGATAACGTGGCTTTTGCAATAATACAGGCATACGCTAGGTGCGTATGCCTGTATTATTGCAAAACAGCGAGAGCGCATCTCAAGAAGATTGCGACAATATTTATGCAGACCTGGCGAAACCTTACGAGTCTGTCACCACAAAACACATTATCTCTACGGGAGATTTCAATGCCCAGATTGGACTACCCAAAACACATGAGCATTCGGTTACCGGTGTGCATGATTTCGGAAGAAGAAGCATTCGAGGAGAAAGACTTATCCAGTGCGCACATGAATACAACCTGAAAATAATTAACACTATGTTCAAGCTAAAACTTATTATTGGTATGGTTATTGGTATCCTTTAGGATACCAACAGATGGACATGGATTTCTCCCGACAGAAATACTAGAAATGAGATTGATTTTATTATGTCACCAAAACCCAACTTATTTGCCAAGTATGAAGTAATCTCCTCATCAACTTCGGATCAGATCACAGATTACTGAAAGCCACTATTAACCTAAAATCTAAAACAAAAAGCAGGCGCAAGTTTCCTAATGCATCAACAACATTGAAAACATTGACAGAGCAAGAAACATACCTGTAACAATTAAACAACTATATACCAGACCTCGCAGCGTCAGGTGCAAATAACAATGTTGATGAATGCAGTCAAAAAATGACGCACTCAATATTAGCAAGTTTGAAAAGCTCAAAATTAAAAGAAAAACACACAATCTTGTCAGATGAAGCACTACAACTCATGAAAGAAAGAAACAAAGCACAAAACAAGCTGAAAAACCTTTATAAATTAGCAAATAAGGAAATAAAAAGATGCTACGATAACTATAGACTTAATACCATTCAAAGACATCTCAAAAGATCTAGATCCGCCAAGAAAGCATATAAAGAACTGTATAGATCGAAGAAATGGATTCCTTCACTTCAGTCAGGCTCTACCGATTGCAAGTCCCGCAAGAAGATCATAAATGTAGCCACGGAATTTTATGCTAAACTATATAGCCAACCGGACTCGTTAAAACAAGCAAGAGTCAGTTCAGTTCGCAGGGACATCTTGCCAGTTCAAGAGTACACGGGCTTTGAAATCCTGTAACAAATAACGAAGCTTAAGTCAGAAAAAAGCGCGGGACCTGACGGAATCACAAACGAATGTATCAAACTGGCAAAACATTTACTACTGGCACCTATCGTGCTACTCTGGAACAAGATTTTAAACGAAGAAGTTGTACCGCTTTCGTGGACGGAATCCAAAATAATTCTGCTCTATAAAACAGGACTCATTAGCCTGATGCCCTGCCTCTACAAACTATTCGCCTCCTGTCTACTTGAAAGAATATCCTCGGAAATAGACTTACACCAACCGATTGAACAGGCGCGATTCCGAAGCGGTTACAGCACAGTAGATCACATTCAGGTAGTTGACCAAGTGATAGAGAAATATTTAGAATTGAATAGACTATTGTTACGAGCTGGGGTTCGGGATAAATTAATAGAAATCAATTTTACCAAAACACACAACACAGTTTAATTTAATAAACACAAATACCACAAGAAACGTCACAAATAATCACTTGTTTCGCTTGTACAGTATCGCGTGAATCGTATTCGATCGCTTCCGTAATCCAACTGCCCGTCGGCCCGACAATCCGCTATTTATATCTCGAGCAGAACATTCACGAACATTCGACACTGTGCCACAGTCCACACGTAGCGTAGAAGCTTCGAGTCCTTTCGGGAGCCAACTGTTTAATCCCACTATTCGACAATAGATGGCGGTAGCGTCTACGTACAATTTAGTGTAGTACTTGCTACTTGATAACAGATGCGTTAGCGTGTCATTTCTAGTAGTTTCCAACACTGCCCCGTCCTTAGATGAAATTAGCGTGATGTTTCTAGACTTTTCGATTTATGTCACACTGCCCCTTTCTGAGACGGAGTTAGCGTGATGTTTCTAAACTTTACGATCTACGTAACACTATTATATATTGCATTCATTGACTATAAAAACGCTTTCGATTCAATATCGCACGACAGTATCTGGGAAGCATTACAAAATCAAAACATAAACGAAAAATACATAAATACATAAATATTATAAGAAACATCTATGCCAACAGCTCGAGTAGAGTGAAACTAGAATTAGATAGATTACAGATTAGGCTCAAAAATCAACGTCAAGAGAGGAGTGAAACAAGGCGACCCACTCTCACCAAAATTGTCCATTGCGGTCTTGCAACATACAACATTAATTTTTGTTTATGCGAAACCCGAAACACGGGTCTAGTATTTTTATGTAAAGAATTTATGAAAAAAAATTCAAAACTGTATCATTAATAATCACAAAGTTATAAGCTTGATAAGTTACCTGGTTGTCCACGCAAAAACATATGCAGATCACCACAAACAGCTAGTGTACGTACCATCTCCGTGTAATGGACGTTTGAATACGAGAAAGACATGATAATTTTAAAATCGAAACAAAACACTAAGGCCCGCGACTTGGAAGCGTAATTAAATATTTTTGGTACAAAATATAACATGGGGTAAAAATTATTGGAATCGATTCAGTTACTGATTCTGAACAAACTATATTCAGGTTTCGCATATACTAAAAATAATCTTGTATAATGAAAGGAATACCTTGGTCAAAGCAAGGATTCAATACAAACGGAAAGTTTCTAAGCCACCTGAGGTTCGCAGATGACATTATCCTGTTTTCAGAAAACCCATAACAACTAAATAAAATGCTAAATGATCTCCACCGCACCAGTATTAAAGTTGGATTAGAAATGAATCTCGACAAAACAAAAGTTACCACAAATCACCTAACGACGCCTACCTTGGTTAACAACATACCTCTCGAGTTTGTACAGAAGTATGTTTATCTAGGCAAACAAATCTCTTTCAGCAAAGAAAGAAACTTAGCAGAAGTAGATCGAAGGATTGCGATAACTTGGAAAAAGTGTTGGTGCCATAGTGACATTTTTAAATCGCAGCTTCCACTACCGACGAAAAAAATAGTCTTGGATTCTGAAACACTCCCATGTCTCACCTACGGTTGCCAGACTTGGACATTTGATCGCAAGATTAGGGACAGAATCCAGACTAATCAAAGAAGAATGGAGCGAAGTTGCCTGGGTATAAAATTAAAAGACAGGGTACGGAATGTTGAAATTAGGAAGAAAACCAGAGTAACAGATGCCCTCACCTACTCACTGCAGAGAAAATGGAAATGGGCAGGTCACGTGGCTAGGCTTAAAGATAATAGATGGAAGGGGAGAGTCGTAAAATGGACTGGACCACTAGGCACTAGGAGTAGGGCCTCGTAGGCTAGGCCTAACGCTAGATGGGTGGACGAGATAGTGAAGTTGGCAGATCAAAGCTGGCTAAACACAGCCAGCCATAAAGATAACTGGCATCCCTTGGAGGAGACTTTTACCCGTACGGGTCCGTACTACTTACTTGAAACTTTTATTTTTACTTGTAAAGAATAGACAGATTTTTTTTATTGTTAACTTATTGATAGTATAATTTTCCTTTACGTTTATTCATACTTGATTGTAATTTTGCACGGAAAACTAATAAAGCTTTATTTATTTATTTATAACTAAGAGAGTAGTTTTGTTATCAAGCCAGGGCCCCTAATACCTATTGAAGCTACGGTACTGAGCACACATGAACACACTTGTAGCTTAATGAAACAGGAACATACCTGGTCGCGCTGCGCCAGCGCGGCGGCCTGCGCGCACTGCCACACGTCGTGCAGCGCGTGCAGCTCCGCCTGCAGCTCGCTCCAGCCGCGCAGCAGCGCCGCGCGCTCCTGCAGCCCCACAGCCTACGACATTCAACACGAGTGGCTTACATCGTCATCAGCTTATAGCAGTCCCCAGCTGGGGATAGGCCTGTTCACTTCATTTTAAGGCTTTAAGAAACAAAATCAAATTCAAAGTGTATCCTACATCTATAATTAGTACTAAAATGATTCTCACATGGTCATCTACTTGGAGTTGAGTCTGCGACGAGAACTCCGCCGGAGCGCCTGCGTCACTGTCAGCGTCGCCATCGCACGGCGCATGCGCTACCACCCCCACCGACTCCGTGGACACGGCACTCGCCGCCACCGGAACTTCCGGCATACTACGGTTTATTGACAACGGGGACGTTCCTGAAGACAAACAATATCGCCAGATTAGAACGAGCTCCTCACACGACGGAGTTCGGACGGATAGATTCACAGGTCAGTCTAAATGGTACAACAGACACCTGAGAAGGATCAGAAGCTCAACCCGAAACTAAGGCCCGCTTGCACAAATCACGAAATGCGTTTAGTGCTAAACGTGTTTATAAGTCCGATCTGTTTCAGTAAATCATTTGAAGATGACAGAGACATAACGATGCTTTAAATTCGTTTAAAATTTTTAAGCGTATTTAGTGACGTGTGGTGAAATTGAGTCACACATAGTGATGGGCAGTGGATAAATACTCGGAGGATAAATACTCGAGTTTTTATCCGAAACGGATAAATACTCGTTTTTACTCATTTTAATCGGATAAATACTCAAAATGATGGATAAATATCTTTTTTGCGCATCGGATGATTATTTTAAAATGTTAATGACATTTATTGTTATTTAGGCTTTTCAAAATACTACATTATTACATTATTTAGTTCAAATGTCAATTGCCAGGGCTGTAATTGTGTCAGAAGCCCAAACATCTCTAATAGAGCATGTTCTTTAGATACAAATTTAGAATCTTTCTTTGTTGAGAGTGTAGAGAATAGCCACATAATTGATTACCTCTGTGAAGAGCTTCTAAAAGTCAATAAAAATGCGGCGAAGACAAGTTTGTTGATGTTGTTTGCCAATGCTATAACATGCAAAGGGCTTTTCAATTAGTTAAAGGTGTTGAGCCTTTAAACTGCGCAACACACACTAGTAATTTGCTGGCTCATGGTACACTGAAATGCGGTAGTTTAAAAAAGGAGATATGATAAAACCTTTAATAAAAACACAATTGGTTGTCTGTAAAGTCGGTATACGGACGATAATTTTACGTGATAATGTCTAAGTCTCTTTTACTCGGACGTATTGGCCGATGGAGTGGAAGAGAGATAGATTTCACAAGTCGAACGCTAAGGCCGATCGTGCCTCTCTATCGCTTGTTTCGCGCTCTCGCTTACATTCTCGGTTCAGGCGGAACGTGACAATGAGTCATGCTTTTCCGTGCGTGCAGCCAGCGTTCATCGATTTATAAGATAGTCAAAAAATCACAAGAACTAAACCCAAAAACCACGATCGAAGCTACAACAAATCGTAAAACAAAAGGTAACGGGAGAAAAGTTAAACCTGCCATGCTACACAAGATAGGATACGATCTCTAAGGAGTATGAAAAATAGAAAAGCCGCTGTCTCAGCGTACTCAAAAGAAAAATATATCTTCAAGTCAAATGCTACAAGCAGCTTTGCTTGATGATAACTTTTGGGATTAGATATATCAATGCATATCTGTTTTTGAACCCATAACAGAACCTGTTTTTCAACAAGAGTCCAGAAATGCAATGCCCTTCTAGTGTTTATAATATTTAAGGATATGAAATCAACACAAAATAGGTTATATTTACAGACAGATACGGATAATGAGTCATTGGATTTGAGAAAATCTAAAAGCAGGTTTCAGTAAATTTTACCACTGTTCGACACTAGATCGCCTGGAAGATACGGTGGAGCATAGAGTGGAGGTTTGCCCTGCTTGGGCGGAGCAACGCCGTATCCTCGTAGAAGCGACTGACGGCGGCGATCTCTCGCGTCCGGCCCTGGTGCAGGCCATGGTATGGAGCGAGAGGGCATAAGAAGCTGTCACCTCCTTCTGTGAAGAAGTAAGGCTCGCGAAGGAGGAGGTGGAGCGCGTTACGGAGAAACAGTCTGTGCGCCCTCATGTCCCTAGCCACCGTAGGAGGAGACGCCCCGGGCGTCGGAAGTTCATTGTGGTCTCTTGGCCACCATGGGCACGGGCTTGCGGGCGGCGAGGACCGATGCTTGCCAGGGTTGCGGATCTGTTTAAAAGAGGTACCCTGGCACAGGCAACTAAAGGAACACAGGTGGGTTTTAGTCAGTAAAAGTCTGACATGCTTTTCATATTGGCGATAGCAGTGGTGGCCCAGTGGTATCAGCCCCGACTTACAACTTGTAGGTCGTGAGTTCGCACTCAGGCAGGCGCTTTACTTGTGGTAAATAATAACATCACCACTGGTCTCAAAACTGCACATTGCTCGCTCAATCCACATCCTACAATGTTGACAACCTCGCGAGCCAAGTCAAGATATTTGATTTGTTTATCTTTCTCGACTTTCACAAGGTAGTTTTTTTATTTATTTAAGCGTTACTTAAATAGTTTCTGCCTACCCCCATGGGAGAAAGGCATGAGTTCATGTGTGTATGTGAAAAACCAATTAACAAATGTATAATTTTATCTAACTTTGACAGTGATTGACTAACTGTATTCATAATTGAATGAAATTATTGTTAATATCGGCGTTTTGTAATTGTTAAAATGATTAATAAGGTACGATACCAATCTGCATTGTCTATTTTTCATTAATTATAATCCTTTTGGTAGTAAAATGACAAAACTTACGTTACGAAAACATAAAATAGTATTTATCCGCTGTTTTGGATAAATACTCAGTAAAAACGGATATTTATCGAGTATTTATCCATTTTGAGTATTTATCCGGATAAATTCCCAACACTAGTCACACACTCATATATTACGCACTAGCACTTAGCGCTTGAACATCGTTCAGGACGCTGTTTTATGAACTTTAATGTGCAACCTCTCATATTGTACACACTTAACCACCACGAAATATCAGTCAGATTGAACCGCCCGCCTGGGCAGCTGACCACAAGTGCATATGAGGGCTAAGCACAGGCTTACGCGTTCGTTGGCCTGCCGGTCCGGTCTGAGCCGGTCGCACGCTGCGGCTACACACGCGACGTAGTGATGCATGCATCATGCTCCAGCGACATCAAAGGAACGATCAAACAAAACATGTTTTAGTGAAGCCATCAGCACACCACCGCAGGCAGGGGAAACATTGAGTAACAGAACAAAATGTATGGAACAATATGCGTCGATGTGCTAACGGCGTTAATAACACAAAACTCGGGGTCCATTCAGTCTGTTAGCACGCGCATGCAGCCGAGCTCACCCGTTAGTCGACGTCGGCCCGCGGACGACACGAGCGCCCTACAGCTGTCCTCTATTAAACCTACAAGACAATTTTTACAAAATAAAACAACTTCTATATTCAACACTGTTGACTTGAATCGATTTCGCCAACCCTTTTTTAATGGCATTCTTTGAAGCATGTCATTATTGTATGCCTAGCCTTTTCCCAACTATGTTGGGTCGGCTTCCAGTCTTACCGGATACAGCTGAGTACCAGTATTTTACATGGAGCGACTGCCTATCTGACCTTCACAACCCAGTTACTGGGTAATACGATACCCCTTGGTAAGACTGGTTGTCAGACTTTCGGGCTTCTGACGACCTGGAATGACTGTCTAAGATCTACGAAAGACAGCCGGGACCAACGGCTTAACGTGCTTTCCGAGGCACGGAAGGGTCTTGGTACGTAAAGATGGTCACCCATCCACGGACCAACCGCGGCAAGCGTAGCTTATCCTTAACGATCAATCCGTGCGGCTGTTATTACTTAGCCACAAGTCATTCTTTGAAGCATGTCTAGTCCTTAAACATACCTACCTAATTTAAATCTTGTAAAACTCAAGAGGTTTCATGTTACACTGGAACTGGGCTGTGAAGGTCAGATAAGCAGTCGCTTCATTTAATGTACTGGTCCGCAGTTCAGCAGCATCCGATTAGACTGAAAGCTCACTCTAACATGTAGGGGAAAAAACTAGACAGATACTCTTGTATTACCGATTCAGGATTTGCAAACCCATGAACGATATGATACGTGACATACTTACTGACAACCGAGATGACGACTAATAGAGAAGTGTGGAGGAAATAGGCGGTGAGGCAATGAGGAGATGAGGTTGTGAGGCAGTGAGGCGATGGCATAGTTACCGAGGTAGTCGACGATGGCGCGTAGCGTGGTGTCTCGAGAGCGCTGCGTCAGCGCGTCGAAGCGCGCGCGGTCGCCCTCGCGCACCTGTCGGCATTCAACTCATTACCCATTACTCTATACTATCCCGAGCAAGTGAAATCTGCACTCAATCCAACTAGAGAAGCTCCTTGTTTCTCCATATTCTCATAAAAACATCCATATTGGTTTGATCACAAATTCGCGGTTAGTGTATGAGCCTTACAGTAACCGCCGCTGAGTGTAATAAATAATGGTTGCCAGCGACACAAAGAAAAAAAACGTGAACATTTGTGTTATACATATATCCATCTGTGCTCAGTTCACTCTGAGAGGGCAGCGACCGGCCGCGGACGGCAGAAAAAAATTCACCAAAAAAAACTCGCAGGATACCGTAACTGCTCAGCGCTTCGCTGCCGACCGCTGGCATCTCAGTGTGAGCCTAAGATGTTGTAAGTAGCTACCTGCCGACGCAGCGCCTCGAGCTCCAGCAGCAAGCCGCGCAGCTGCGACGCCACGCGCCGTGCGTTCGTCTGCTCGGCTCGCGCGCGCACGTACTCGCCCTGCTCCTCATACTACGCAACAAGAACCCATCTTATTAAAGGTGTATCCACAAATATCAAGGCCGCACCCGGGGCGTGAGAGGGCCTTAGCATAAACAGGGCAGTTACTGAAGCTCCAGCGACGACCTGGATTCAGGCGTATGTGTTCACATGAAATGTACAAACTGATATTTTTTGAGCCCCTGACGGAGCACCGTCCGTCCATGTGCCGGGCAGGGCCCCACCTTACGGTAAGAGCCATGGTAGAATGAATTAGCGTGAGGCGCTTGATATCAATTAAACATACCCCAAGGTATTTTTCTATTATGTTCTATTTTTTAGTTTGATTTTCTATGTAAGTGTGCTTTTTTAGTTTTTCTAAACAGTTATTTATTTTAATTTTTTTAGTTTGGCTAACTATAAAGGCGTTTCGTTTTTTTTTTCTATCCTCCTGAAATTTCGAAATTTTGTATTTTCGTCGGTCCTTGATAAGTATGCAAAATTTCAAATTAATCCGACGTTTTGAAGAAAATCACGTTCAAAAATTCCGTTACACACAACCAAACTAATAAAATTGTATGAGTGCTATAATTTTCAAAATTATGATATCTTGCACATTAGAGAATTGTATTTATGATTTTAAGTTAAAATAAATAAATAACAGTAAGAATATTAAGAGCATGTTCCACAAACCTGGCAAACAATGTCCCATCATATTGAACTACGGGGTGTAAGGGACAGCCCTCCACAAACTGACAGAGTGCATTTAGCTCCTTATTTTGAATCATATTCCACCGGAATTTTACTCCGGAATTAAAAAAAAATACGTTTTTTTCAGCTTTTCAGTTTTATTTCAATGTAAAATTACATTCTCTGAAAGCAGCACTCCATTTATGTAAACAATACGCCTAAAATCAAAAAAGCAGCAATGGATGTTGAAATACTCTAACGAACGACGCGTAAAATCAGCTGTTCACTTCCCGTCTAACTACAGAGTTCATCGAACTCGTCGTCGGCGATTGCACAAAGGCGACTTTCCGAATTGATCCGAGTTGCATTGCGTGTGAGGAAATAAAACAAATCAGGTTTATTGGATTCCCATAACGGTCCTGAAATAATTTCTTGTACTGATCATCTTAGTATGATATACTGAATCCACCCCATCAGTTTGTGGAGGGCTGTCCCTTACACCCAGTATAAGCCTCACACCAGTGTTGTCTAAACTCTGGGAATATTCTTGTCCAGACTCAAAATTCGTGAATGAGCGTGAAGTTATCCCTGTCATAAGTAATTTATTTCATAACAAAATACACACACCAGTTCGGACCAAAAATCACATTCCCCTACCAAACAGCCCCACCGAGTCTAACATTCAATATGCCAGGATTTTGAGAAGATGGAATACACCTCTGTGGCATTTCTAGACGTGCAACAGGCTTTTGATCATGTTTAACACAAAGGCTCACTGAGCAAAATAAAGGAAAAGCTTCCCCACCTAATGTTGGGCATTATAGTTTCGTATTTAGATCCCAGGCATTTCCAAGTTAAACAAGGAGGCGAAAGATCTAGTCTGTATAATATTGAAGCTGGAATTCTACAAGGATCGGGTTTGGGACCCGTTTTAAACACTATTTTCACATCTGGTTTTCGAACTACAGAAGATATAACTGTTGCGACATTACGCAGATAACGTTGCTTACCTGGCGAGCGCCAAAGAGCTGGATATCGGCAGTAACAAATTACAAATAGTACTGGTTAAAATGAATCCGAGAATGCAATAGTGGCGTAACTGCACCAGTGCTGCAAAATCAAGTCACATCACCTTTAAGAGGCGACTGCCTCACAGTAACATTGGGAGATATAACTCTACCTAATACAGATTGTATTAAGTATCTTGGTTTTTACCAACAAATGCTCACCTGAAAGACGCATATAAAACAAAAAAAAGATCAACTAAACCCCAATATAAAAACTTGCATAGGTTGTTGGGTCCTAACTCAGTCCTATCTTTGGACAACAAACTCTGCTAATACAATGTATACAAATGTCTATTAAAACCTATATGGTCATACGGCATCCAAGGTCCAAGCCTGTAATAACCTACTACAGGGCAAAGGCCTAAGTACCAGTCCTTTTTGAAGGAGTCCAACAATGACAAACTATCCATTTTCTTTTAAATTTGTGGTGTATCCGTGCCTTGAGTGTTACATTATCTATCGACCAATACTATGGCTATTGCAGATTGGGGTTAAATACTTGTGTATAAATAAGTCTAGAGTGTTGTCTTTGGGTGGAGTTTAAAAGCTCATTCTATAAATATTCATTACTTAAATAAACAAAATTTTAGAACATCATTTAATTTTTGAAATTAAAGTATAAGAAATGAAGCTTAAGGTCCACTTGCACTAGAAATCACTAAAGCTGTTTGCACCAAACTTATTCAAATCATCAGTCTGATAGTCTCATCTTCGAGGGACTGACAGAAATAGAAAAATGATTTAATTTAGTTTAACGATAAACAGATTGAGTGACTAGTGCACAACACACATACATAGATAAAATCAAGCCTTCTCGCAAAAAAAAAAAAAAATCATTTAAAAATTCTGCAGAATTTCAATGTCCAAACAATATCAAGGGCAGTTGTTAAACAGGCTTCGAAAATAGCCATGAACTACACACAATCATTCATAGTTACGTGAGCGAAAACTCGTCACAGAGTTATTTCCTATCAGCAGCCAATTTTTTATGAAGTATTTTGAATGTTTCATAGGTACTACGCGGATTTATCTATTACGCATTAATTTTAACGCTAACATGTAAGGCGATGGACCGATACCGCAGAACCACAGTCCTGTCTACTCTAGCTAAACAAAGGGTATAGAAATAGAGCAACACATTACCTTGATAATATTCGCCTTATGTTGTCGCAGCAAATCTAAATGATGAGGAATTGCCACATCGTTGAACTTTGTCAATGAAAACTCCACTCGCTTCAAGGGCAATTTATTGTCGTCGTCCATTATATATGTAGACTGCACTATAGTAAAAAAATTCGAATTTTTGTTTATTTTGAAATTAGCTCGATTTCAACTTCAACAACATTCTGAATTCTGACAGCATGATTCTGTCTGAATGACTGATGGACAGATGACATCACAGACTACATAGAGATACTACGATGACATTGACAAAGGGTTACATCACAGACTAACTTTCATTTATTATAGTACACAGATAATATACTACCGTTACAAAATATCAAACGACATTTACAGCTTGGCAAAAAATAGTCTGGAAAAAATGAGGGCGCCTGTTTAGTAGGTATGGCCACCCTGTATACTAGGACTAAAAGTGATAAGATACTTGGTGTTTTAATCAACAAACACGAGATTCCGGGAATTCTGAACAGACACAATTTCAAGACTTGATAGGCACACAGGCTTTTACTTTCATTGTATTTAGTAGATTGCGCATTATTTCGTTGGAATAACCTTATAACTAAGAGATGCGAGTGCCATCATAACAACATCATCATCATCAGCCTATACTGTTCCCACTGCTGGGACACAGGCCTCCTCTCGGTGAGAGGGAGTGGGCAATAATCCACCACGCGGGCCCAGTGCGGGTTGGTAGATGTCACATGTCTTCGAATTTAATAACAACATAATGAAAACTTATTCACTATAAACATAAATTAAATTACACTCAGGGATTGCCGATTGAACCCGATACACAATAAATAATGTTCAGCAATCGCATTTGCGGCCGCCATCTAGGGTATTCACAACCATTCGATGGTTGGTATGCCTGTATCAAATTTGACATAAATGATAATGAACGAATTCTGTTAATGCTGACAGTTTACAGCCGACAAGAAGGCGACTTACAGCTGCTTACTGTCGGAAACTAATCGGAAGTCAGAGAGTATAACATTTCGCATTCAAAAGGTACGGGCAATATCGAATAAACTTGAACAGTTGACTAACGAAGCCGTCAGGTACAGACGCCAGCACATCAAGCTACTCGAAACTGTCAAATTTTCCCAATCGATCTTGAACTTAACACTTTAGTGATAAAGTTGAAATCTTTTAAAGAAATTTGACAAATTGTAGGAGCTTTATGTGCTGGCGTCTGTATAGGTTGGCAAAAAAGAGTCTGTCGTGGTAACCATTGGAACTAAAATATTTTTTTGGTGGCAGCACTGCTTTGTTTATCATCAACAAGTAGCTAATCTGTCATTGTGTTATGTTCCCAGTTGTATTTTACTTATTTCTAATTAACTATCAATTATTAATGCTTTTGAACATATAAAAAATGAATAAAACAATAAGGAGTAGTGATGTGAGCTGTGATATACTAAGTTTTCGTAAGAAATTTGGCGGAATCTGAAACGGAACAAATTTTGTGTCCGATTGACAATGTTCACGAAAGAACTGCCGACACGATAGGTATTTATCCAAGAAATTTATCTTTTATTCAATGCCAGTCATTGTTTTTCCTTTCTAATACTAAGTTTTATCGGTATTCTATGTTTCAAGCCATTTTATTGTTTTGTTTACTAATACATTATTGAGGTTATGTTTTCTAGTTTTAACAAACCGCGTGTACGCTAATTCTTGATGGTTGATACTTGAAATTGAAAAATGTACCTACATGGAATTAATATGATTGTCTTTATATTTTTTTCAAGGTAAATCTCACAGTACAATTAGAGAAATTGTTAATGAAGGAGAAAACAATTAAGGATTTTTTCTACACCTGGAGGAACACCAAAACAGTTGGCGGAAGAAAGAATTAGACGATTTTGATCTGTGTGCAATTAGACAAAAAGTTCAACACTATAACGAAACAGCCAAGTATTTTTTTTTTGTTAATCCTATTATCGCATACCACAGTAAAAAAGTATAATTTATATTTATTATTTTTCAGGTGCCTATTCTACGTAATATATTACCTATAGTTTGAGGAGACGGGTTGTAATGGGAGCCGTAAACGTATAAGAAAGATTTTTACACTATTTTCATAAATAAGAAATGTAAAACTGACACATCAGTGTTAATGGAAAAAATCTATCATAGCACCGAAAAGGAATACAAGTATGATGTTACGTCACGTTTTTCTTTTTAAATAAAATCTAAACTTTAGCGTGTTATTTCATTTTCATTGTCATGTGAATAGTGATAATGTTATGTACCCCACATAGACATACCTGACGCCTTCATTAGTCAACTGTTCAAGTTTATTCGATATTGCCCGTACCTTTCGAATGCGACATGCTATAGGTACTCTCTGACTTCCGATTAGTTTCCGACAGTAAGCAGCTGTAAGTCGCCTTCTTGTCGACTATAAACTGTCAGCATTAACAGGATTCGTTCAGTATCATTCATGTCAAATTTGATACAGGCATACCAACCATCGAATGGTTGTGAATACCCTAGATGGTGGCCGCAAATGCGATTGCTAAACATTATGTCTTGTGTATCTGGTTCAATCGGCAATCCCTGAGTGTAATTTAATTAATTTTTAAACTGAATAAGTTTGCATTATGTTATTATGATGGCACTCTTAGATAAAAAGTTATTCCCGCGAAATAATTCGCAATCTACTAAATACATTGAAAGTAAAGACTGCGTGCCTGTCAAGTCTTGAAATCTTGACTGATGAGAATTTCCGGGATCTCGTGTTTGTAGATTAAAACAACAAGTATCTTATCACTTTTAGTCCTAGTATACAGGGTGGCCATACCTGCTAAGCAGGCGCCCTCATTTTTTCCAGACTCTTTTTTGCCAAGCTGTACAAAACACTATCACCATCCACGTGACAATGAAAATGAAAGAACACGCTAAAATTTAGGTTTTAATTAACAAGAAAAACGTGACATAACATCATTCGTGTATTCCTTTTTGCTGCTTTAATAGATTTTTCCATTAACACTGATGTCAGATGTGTCAGTATTACATTTCTTATTTAAGAAATCTAAATAGTGTAAAAATCTTTCTTAGACGTTTTCAGCTCCCATTATAACCCAAGTCTCCTCAAACTATAGGTAATATATTACGTAGAATAGGCACCTGAAAAATTATAAATGTAAATTATGCTTTTTTATTACTGTGGTATATGGTATGCAATAATAGGATTAACAAAAAATACTTGCCTGTTGTGTACCGTGTGTAAAATACTTGTGTACCGTGTGGTGCCGGACGTAAAGAATAACACCACCCCATTTCTTCCCGTGGGTGTCATAAAAGGCGACTAAGGGACTTACTAGAGAATGGGCAGCAGCCTTCTCTATGCATTTAACCACCATACTGCGATCGCCAACCCGCCTGCCAAGCGTGGCGATTATGGCAAAGCCCCCCAAATTGGGGGAGGCCTAAGTCCAGCAGTGGACGTCTTATGGCTGAAACGATGATGATGATGATGTTTTGCCTGTTTCTTTACAGTGTTAAACATTTTGTCTAATTGCACATGGATCAAAATTGTCTAATTCTTTCTTCCGCCAACTGTTTTGGTGTTTCTCGAGGTGTAGAAAAAATCCTTAATTTTTTCACCTTCATTAACAACTTACTCTCTCTAATTGTACTGTGAGATTTACCTTAAAAATATAAAGACAATCATATTAATTACATGTACATTTTTCAATTTCAAGTATCAACCATTAAGAGTCAACGCACACGCGATTTGTCAAACTAGAAAACATAACCCCAATAATCTATTAGTAAATAAAACAATAAAATGGCTTGAAACTTATAATACCGATAAAACTTGGTACCTATTAGAAAGGAAAAACAATGACTGGCATTGAATAAAAGATAAATTTCTTGGATAAATACCTGTCGTGTCGGCAGTTCTTTTGTAAACATTGTCAATCGGAGACAAAATTTGTTCCGCTTCAGATTCCGCCAAATTTCTTACGAAAACTTAGTATATCACAGCTCACACCACTACTCCACAATGTTTTATTCATTTTTTATATGTACAAAAGCATTAATCATTGATAGTTAATTAGAAATAAGTAAAATACAACTAGGAACATAACACAATGACAGATTAGCTACGCCTACATGTTGATGACAAACAAAGCAGTGCTGCCACCAAAAAAATATTTTAGTTCCAATGGTTACCACGACAGACTCTTTTTTGCCAAGCTATACGTCGTGTGAAAAATGAAAACTAGAATGTTTAAAATACTTTTGATAGAAATAGTAATGTTATGCTTTCAAAAACACTATCATGCTGAACTCATTGGTGTTTTCACGAACGCTGTTTATGTATCTATGTAAAGATCGGACATACATTACAATCAACGAATTAACAATCAATTATCCCCTGTTTTCCTATCCTTAGGGTTGGTTTTTTTTTCTGCTTGGGTCCAACTTCGAGTTGGTTTTAGGCAGCCCGATATTATCCAACATGTCTCATTTAAAGCAAAGTCTACTTGCTTGGCGTGTGTGTATCGGTGCTACATTGGACATGCAAATTCGCCAGCAGAGAAGCACAAAGACATGCCAGTTGTGCAAAGGACATCGGGTGCTGCCCCCCAGTTTGTAGCAATTAGGCGACGTAGCAGATTGTTACGGGTCCCGACCTTTTTTTTTTTTTTTTTTTTTTTTTTTTTTTCAGGATGGGAAATCATCAAATGACTTCTCCCGCTCTGGGCGGAGCGGGAGGGCGTGTCAGACTTTTACTGACTAAAACCCACCCGTGTTCCATCAGTTGCCCATGTGCCAGGGTCACGGTATCTCTTTCGAACAATCACGCGACCCCGGCAGGCATCGGTCCTATTAGACCCCTACGCTGCTGCTGACATCTCTTTGAGGCGCGCGTGGAACACTGCGCGCCGTCGACCCGAGCTTGGTCCTTACCGGGCGGCGAGCTACCCATTGCTTGCCACCCGCAAGCTCGCGCCTACGGTGGCCGGGAGTCCGCGATCGACTCCCGACGCCCGGGGCGTCTCCTCCTGCGGCGGCTAGGGACGTGAGGGCGCAGAGACTGCCACTCCCTCACGCGCCCCGCCTCCTCCTTCGCGAGCATTACTGCTTCGCAGAAGGAGGTGACGGCTTCCCACTCCCTCTCGCTCCGTACCATGGCTCGCACCAGGGCCGGACGCGAGAGGTCGCCGCCGCCGATCGCCTCCACGAGGACACGGCGGTGCTCCGCCCAGGCAGGGCACACCTCCACCGTATGCTCCACCGTGTCCTCCAGACGATCCTCGCAATGGAAACACCCGGACGTATCCTCCCGCTTTATCCTGAACAGGAACCCACCGAAGCACCCATGCCCGGTGAGAACCTGCGTCAGGCGGAAGGTGAGGACGCCGTGGCGCCTCTCTATCCACTCCTCAAAGAGGGGACTTACCGCCGCAATTGTGGCGTGCCCTGCGCTGGGTTGCGACAATCGTACCCGCCATGTCGCCATGAGATCACACCGGAGCTCTGTCCGCCGAGCCGCGATTTGTCGCGGCAGCGGAGTTTCTCCCCGGCGTTTCGCCTCCTCGCGCCACTCCCACATGTGCGCGAGGACCTTTGCCTCCAGATCCCATGGCGGCACTCCGGCAAGGAGGCTCGCCGCCTCGCACGAGATCGTGCGGTATCCTCGGATTAACCGGATAGCCATGACCCTCTGGGCCGCACTCAACCGGCGCGCTGGGCGCAGCCTCAATGAGGGCGCCCACACCGGTGCCCCGTAGAGGGCCATGGACCGCACACGGGTCCCGACCTTCTGCTTCGTTTTGTAGTAACGTGACTTAAACATTAGTGCCCTATCTAAATTTACTCCCAGGTATTTTGGGTTTGAGCAATGTTTAACTATAGTTCCCCGCCACGTGATGTTCAGGGCCCGATTCGAGTATCTGTTGCAGAGATGAAATGCGCATGATTCTGGGTTTGGCTGGAGGGCATTGCTATCATAGTATTTTCCTACTAAGTCAAGTGCTATTGACAACTTATGTTCCACACCACTGAAAGTCACCGATTGAGCCGCTAGAGCCAAGTCATCCGCGTACAGGAAGCGTTTACTATGTTGTGTAGTAGGCTGGTCATTTGTGTAGATATCATCGCATCGCATCGCAGTAAGATAGCATTGTCGACGGTGTCAAAAACTTTTCTGAAGTCAAAATAAGCTACGTCCACCTGCACCCCAGCATCCAGGTGGACGTAGCTTATTTTGACTTCGGAAGCTAGCAGAGATCGGATGCACCCAGCATCTCTTGCGGTTTTTCGCCAGTTACATGCAAGGCAGACAGCAGTATGTGGACCGCAATGGATGTGAATCCGACTTATATTACACTTGGTCGGGTGTAAGTCAGGACACCAATTTGGGGCCCCTAGCTTTAATTATAATGATAAACAATTTGCCGAAAGTCGTAAGACATGGCGCTTGTTTATTATTTCTGATGACCTCAAGTTGGTGCTTGAGATTAGGTCCGAGTCTGATTGCGGGCTCCTGCAGGTAGACATCGATCGAATAGTACAATGGAGCCATGAAAACAAACTGTACTTCAACGTATTCAAGTGCTCGTTGATGAGTTTCACCCGTGCTCGTGCACCTCTGCTCTATGAGTACGTCGTGGACGCGGCACCACTGCAACGAGTCACGGAGGTGCGAGACTTGGGTGTTTTCATGACTCCCGGTCTGTCATTCAGTGAGCATGTAACCAAGATCTGTAAGAAGGCGTACAGAAACTTGGGATTTGGAACATAGTGCGGTCATATGGGCTCCACATGAAGCTAAGTACTCTGTAATGTTGGAGCGTGTTCAGAACAAATTCACGCGCCATTTTTATAGGAAATTATATGGGGTATATCCGTTTTACCCACTGATGTACCCCACTCTGTTTGTCCTAGGCATGTTTGGCTACAATCAGCTGTATGTCCGACGGGAGTTTACGCTGGTCCCCTACTTGGTGAAGGTGCTTCGTGGAGTGGAGAGCCACCCGGGAGTATTGCAGCATTTGAGTCTGTGTGTGCCGGACCGCTACGTGTGGAGGCGGCGCAGCCCGCCACTGCTACTGGTACCTATAGCCAGAACTAACCTGCTTGCCAGAGCTATCCGTACCATCAACGATCTTCAAACTCAGATTGATGTGTTTACATGTTGTTTTAGTGAATTCGCAAGGGTATTACTATTTATATTGTGCTATAAGCAAAATAATAATACTTAATTTTAACTTTTTTTTTTGAACTACCTATGTTTTTTGTTAGTAATTATGTAATGCTGTATTTTGTATTTTTTAATTTTATAATGTGCTTAGTTTTGTAACATGTTCTTAGCTGTCGCATTATGGTAAACCCTGTAATGATAGTTTAAGCAGTTATAAATAAATAAATAAAGATGTTAAAAAGCGTTGGCGCCTATACACTGCCCTGAGAGAGACCGTTTTTTTGCCGTCGCCATCTACTTTTACCAGACTGAAAACAAACCTGAAAGCGGCGGTTGAGTAGAAAATCGCTTAGAATGTTTATAAAACCCTGGACGTTAGTAAGGGTGCTCACTTTGGCAAGTAGTCTTTTGATGTTAATGGTGTCGTAAGCTGCTGAGAGGTCAACAAATACAACACAAGTGACTCTATTGGCCTCGTATCCATCTTCTAAATATTGAGTTAAGCGAAGGACTTGACTGGAGCATGATTTGTCCGGTCTAAAACCAGCCTGCTCAGGTATTAACATTGGCTCAATTATTGCTGTAAGGCGGTGTAGTACGGACTCCCGGCCACCGTAGGCGCGAGCTTGCGGGTGGCGAGCAATGGGTAGCTCGCCGCCCGGTAAGGACCAAGCTCGGGTCGACGGCACGCAGTGTTCCACGCGCGCCTCAAAGAGATGTCAGCAGCAGTGTAGGGGTCTACTAGGACCGATGCCTGCCGGGGTCGCGTGATTGTTCGAAAGAGATACCGTGACCCTGGCACATGGGCAACTGATGGAACACGGGTGGGTCTTAGTCAGTAAAAGTCTGACACGCCCTCCCGCTCCGCCCACAGCAGGAGAAGTCATATGATGATTTCCCATCCTTAAAAAAAAAGGCGGTGTAGTACAGCTTGGCAAAAAAGAGTCTTGAAAAAATGAGGGCACCTGCTGAGCAAGTATGGCCACCCTGTACACTAGGACTAAAAGTGATAAGATACTTGTTGTTTTAATCCACAAACACGAGATCCTGGAAATTCTTATCTTATTTTTCTATTTCTGTATGTTTTTAGTCTTACTGTGCGTCATGTTTGCCGCAAATAAACGTATTTTCTTTCTTTCTTCTTTCTTTCTTCCTTATCAGTCAAGATTTTAAGACTTGATGGCACACAGGCTTTTACTTTCATTGTATTTAGTAGATTGCGCATTATTTCGCTGAAATAATCTTTTATCTAAGAGTGCCATCATAATAACATAATGAAAACTTATTCAGTTTAAAAATTAATTAAATTACACTCAGGGATTGTCGATTGAACCCGATACACAAGACATAATGTTCAGCAATCGCATTTGCGGCCACCATCTAGGGTATTCACAACCATTCGATGGTTGGTATGCCTGTATCAAATTTGACATGAATTATACTGAACGAATCCTGTTAATGCTGACAGTTTATAGTCGACAAGAAGGCGACTTACAGCTTCTTACTGTCGGAAACTAATCGGCAGTCAGAGAGTACCTATAACATGTCGCATTCGAAAGTTAAGGGCAATATCGAATAAACTTGAACAAATGACCAATGAAGGCGTCTGGTATGTCTATGTAGGGTACATAACATTATCACTATTCACATGACTAAGAAAATGAAATAACACGCTAAAATTTAGATTTTATTTAAAAAGGAAAACGTGACATAACATCATTCGTGTATTCCTTTTCGGTGCTTTAATAGATTTTTCCATTAACACTGTGTGTCAGTTTTACATTTCTTATTTATGAAATCTAAATAGTGGTAAAATATTTTTTTAGACGTTTACGGCTCCCATTACAACCCGTCTCCTCAAACTATAGGTAATATATTACGTAAAATAGGCACCTGAAAAATAATAAATATAAATTGTACTTTTTTTACTGTGGTATGCGATAACAGCATTAACAAAAGAAAAAAAAAGACTTGCCTGTTTCTTTAGTGTTGAACTTTTTGTCTAATTGCACACAGATCAAAATCGTCTAATTCTTTCTTCCGCCAACTGTTTTGGTGTTTCAGGTGTGGAAAAATCCTTAATTTTTTTCACCTTCTTTAACAATTTCTCTAATTGTACTGTAAGATTTACCTTGAAAAAAAAATATAAAGACAATCATATTAATTCCATGTAAGTACATTTTTCAATTTCAAGTATCAAACATCAAGAGTCAACGTACACACGATTTGTCAAACTAGAAAACATAACCCCAATAATCTATTAGTAAAAAAAAAAAACCGGCCAAGTGCGAGTCGGACTCGCGCACCGAGGGTTCCGTACAAACCTGTAGGTATCCTCGGTTTATGCGTAAGGTTTATGTTTTTTGAAATTAATTTTTTTTTTTATATATTTGAGTTGATTGAATGGAAGGTAAATTGCGATTTACGATTTATGACGTATTAAAAAAAAACTACTTACTGGATTTCGTTCAAACCAATTTTCGTTGGAAGTTTACATGGTTATGTACATCATATATTTTTTTTAGTTTTATCATTCTCTTACTTTAGAAGTTACGGGGGGGGGGGGGGGGACACACATTTTACCACTTTGGAAGTGTCTCTCGCGCAAACTATTCAGTTTAGAAAGAAATGATGTTAGAAACCTCAATACCATTTTTGAAGACCTATTCATAGATACCCTACACGTATGGGTTTGATGAAAAAAATGTTTTTGAGTTTCAGTTCTATGTATGGGGAACCCCAAAATTTATTGTTTTTTTTCTATTGTTGTGTAAAAATCTTAATGCGGTATACAGAATACATCTACTTACCAAGTTTCAACATCATATCTCTTATAGTTTCGGAGAAAAGTGGCTGTGACATACACGGACAGACAGACAGACAGACAGACAGACAGACAGACCGACAGACAGACAGACAGACATGACGAATCTATAAGGGTTCCGTTTTTTGCCATTTGGCAACGGAACCCTAAAAAACAATAAAATGGCTTGAAACTTATAATACCGATAAAACTTAGTATTAGAAAGGAAAAAAAAAAAACTGGCATTGACTAAAAGACAAATTTCTTGGATAAATACCTGTCGTGTCGCCAGTTCTTTCGAAAACATTGTCAATCGGAGACAAAAGTTGCGCTTCAGCAGTGCTATTCTGTAACCATCTCACCGGGTGAAGTGAGCGTGGAGTGAGCTATCAATGTCATTCCACCTGATGCTAGGGATGACCAACTATCATATTTACAATCATAATCGAGATTTAGATACCTAATATTCTTATGCTAATTCTATTGAATATTTTTATAAGGATTTCAATGCTAGCATAGTGTCTAAAGGGAGTGGCAGTCTCTGTGCCCTCACGTCCCTAGCCGCCGCAGGAGGAGACGCCCCGGGCGTCGGGAGTCGATAGCGGACTCCCGGCCACCGTAGACGCGAGCTTGCGGGTGGCGAGCAATGGGTAGCTCGCCGCCCGGTAAGGACCAGGCTTGGGTCGACGGCGCATAGTGTTCCCCGCGCGCCTCAAAGAGATGTCAGCACCAGTGAAGGGGTCTACTAGGACCAATGCCTGCCGGGGTCGCGAGATTGTTCAAGCGAGATACCGTGACCCCGGCACACGGGCAACTGATGGAACACGGGTGGGTTTTAGTCAGTAAAAGTCTGACACGAAGAGCGGGAGAAGTCATTTGATGATTACCCATCCAGAAAAAAGCATAGTGTCTAAGGAATACTACTGTTTCGGGAAGTTTTTCAAATGAAATAGCGAAACAGAAATTCAGACAAACGCATTGTTGTTTTTTTTTTCTATTTTTTCTTCGACTAGCCCTTTATTGCCTGACGCACAAGTGCGACACGCACGAACAATTAATGATTAGGTATAGTAAGACATATGTACATGTATAGGATAGCTACAACAGAAAATGCGAATCGACATTGTCAGTTATTATGAACCCACTGTAAACTAATTAAAATTAAATACGTAAATGCAATCACATGGCCTAATCGCGATGTGTCTTGGAGAAGCGATTGTAGATCGACTCGACTCGTAAAGATGTGGCAGAGGTGTACCCTACAGTACAAAAATTAACGAAAATAAATACATGAATAATGTTGAATGTTGAAATCTTGTTAGCAAGGGATATAAGCAATTTGTCTCTCAACGGCACCCATAACTAGATTATTGATATGTCTAAATATTTTGTGTATTGTTGTTATAAGGTTTTGTAACTTGGAACTGTGGTTTATCTAGATGATAGGCTGTTCAAAATCAAAATAAAAAAAAAGTTATATGCTGTTTACATGTATTATGTACATAGTGTAAATGAACATATCACCAATCACTGAATACTTGCTTTGCACAATTTAATGAAGTTTCTCGATCTCACCTCATCATCTGCCTGCCTTTGTCCAACTGTGTTGGGGGTCGCTTCCAGTCTTAACTGGCTGCAGCTGAATGCACTGGTATTTTACATGCAATGACTGTCCATCCGACTCCGACTACCCAGTTATTTGGTAATATATTACCTCCTTGGTAAGACTGGTTGTCAGAGTTTCGATCTTCGAGATCTTGGTATGTAAAGATGGTCACCCATAGACGGACCGACCGAGGCAAGCGAAGCTTAGCCGGATCGGTCGGACTGTGCGGCTGTTTTTATTTAGCTACAAGCCTCTCGATTCACCGAATGCTCAATCTCACACCTCTCTAGTAAGTACCTAATATTCATTTGATGAAAACATAATTTATAATTTTGAAAAGTTCAACAATGGTTGGAATTGACATTAAAATATTATACTTCATTGGCTCTAACTGCGAATACGTCATTGCCTTTAGCAATGACATATAAGGCTAAAAATTAAAAAAAAAAAACTGTGACAGCTCTTAACGCGCAAGCGCGTCTATCACCCCGCTTCACCCGTTTTCAATCTGTGCTCATCGTATGAGACACACTTGCACGGCGTGAACACTTCACGCGATTCAGCGTCTAGCGCGCATGCGCGGCTTGATCACGCGATGCTCGCAATGTCGTTGTCATGGTAACATCACTTCACCCCGCGAGCACACGAGTGATCGTTTTGAACTATTGAATTTTGACATTATTATCAAGATGATGACGATTCGATGAATATTCTTTTTTATTGTTTGCAACCAAATAGGTTACCTACAAACATTGAAATAAATGAGTAGGTACCTAATAATTTTGTCTGAACTCTAAATATGTCCCGGCACATGGTCATCAAAACAAAGATAAAAAGAAATGTATGACATTAGTGCGCTTGCGCGGCGGCGTGAGCACTACACGCGATTCTCGCCGCATCATCGGATGTATGCTATTCTCGGTGAAGTGAACACGCGCAGAGGCGCGCTACGCGATAGTCATTTGAAGCGTTGAATTTTGACATACCTAGTAGGTATCAAGATGATGATTTGATGAATATTCTATTATTATAGACAATGAGTTTGATGAGAATGATGTGTCTGAGAATGAATGACGAACGCTAAGGGTCGGAAAACAGGGGATGATTGATTGTTCACTCACCGATTGTAATGTATAACCACGCATAACTTTATACAGAGTAGTCCGATTTTGATAATTCTTTTTTTATTGGATAGCGTATACCTTGCCAAGTATTATAAGTACATTTAAGCCACAAAAAAGTATAAAATAAAAACTTTTTAACAAAAAATTAAACCGCCGAAAAAACTGAAAAGCAAAAAATAATAAACGTTAAAATTTTGAGTCGGCGCTGAAAAATCAATGAACAAAGATCACTCAAAGCGCCGACTCAAAATTTTAAGGTTTATTATTTTTTGCTTTTCAGTTTTTTCGGCGGTTTAATTATGGTAACCGACACATTGTCTTTGTGTGAAAATGAAACGCATTTTCGGAGATTCCCACAAATAATGTAGACGTTTAGGCTTAGAACCCAGTACGGAAATTACCTGCCACGCTCTATTCATCATTCTCCCGCCCTTATTCCAATTTATTTGCGGTCAGCGCAACATGTCTTTTTCTTCCACACCTCTAGTCGTCATCTCAGTAGTCCCTCCCTTTCTATCCATATCATAATTCACACAGTTCATCCAGCGTTTCTTTGGTCTTCCTCTATCTTAAAGCCATTGACATTCATACTCAATATTTTCCTCACGACATTTTTCTCATTTTTCCGTATCACGTGACCATACCATGGCAATCGATTCCCACACAAATTTTCAATTATTGGACTTTAGACTTCATCTTATGCCCTCATTTGTTATTGTATCCATTCGTGTAACACCACACATCCCTCTTAACATTCTCATCTCAGCTGCATGCAATTGCCTTTCATTCATCCCTTGTAAGGCCCAACATTCTGACCCGTACAAGACAGCAGGTCTGACCATGGTTTTATAGATCATCCCCTTAACTTTAAGGGGGATGTGGGAGTTTTTCCTGTGACCTGCCGCCATTCCATCCATCTAGTGTTTATTCTGTGCTTAACCGTCCGATCTACTTCGCCATCGCTTTGCACGAGTGAACCGAGATACCAAAAGTCGGAGCAGACCGAGAGAAGCACACCATCAAGCGCTATGGTTCCAGAGCTGAAAAGACTGCCGAAATCGCAGAAAATATATTCGGTTTTGATTCTGTTGATTTTCAAGCCAACATTCTCCAGCTTCTGTTGCCACTTCTCCAATCTGCTCTGGATCTCGGACACATCTTCACCGACAAGAACAATGTCATCGGCAAACAGCATGCACCAGGGTGCCTCTTCCTGTATGTTCGACGTCAGAGCGTCCATGATCAACAGGAAGAGGTAAGGACTTAGAGCCGATCCCTGGCACAGCCACATTGAACTCGTCGGTATTGCCAGCAGCCGACCGGACGTAGGTACGAGTTGACTATGCATAGCACGAATTAACTCTAAATACTTCCCAGGCAACCCTTTCTTTTCAGAGCCCACCACATCACATCCCGAGGTACCCTATCATACGCTTTTTCCAGATCAATGAACATCGTGTGCAAGTCTTTGCGTGCACGTCTGTACTTCTCGCACAATTGCCGAGGTGCAAAAGTGCCGTCCATTGTTCCTCGCCCTGGCATAAACTCAAACTGATTCGGGGTAATCTCACTCTCCTCTTGCAGTCTTTTCTCTATTACTTTTTCCCATACCTTCATACTATGTGACATGAGCTTAATACCTCGATAGTTGTTGCAGTCCTGTACATCACCTTTATTTTTAAAGATGGGCACTAGCGATCTATTGCAACGTTCTTGTGGGATCCTTCCTTCATGCAACAACTTATTGAAGAATTATGCCACCTACGTACATCCATCTTCTTTTAAACACTTCCATACTTCTACGGGTACTACGGGTATATTTTTTTATTACCGCGCTCTATTCACTTGACAAAATTTCTTCCGTCAACCTATTGTTTCGTTTCTATTGACGATTTGACGGTATTTTAAATGAATATTATATGCGTTAAAGTCCCCGATTAGATCCTAAATCGATTTTTTTATTTCCAGAATTATAACTGCTAACAGTAATTTGGGGATGTTTTTTCACAATACTGTTTTTTCTATGTTGTTTTGAATTTTGTTTTACCTACTAACACTAGTATTAAGTTGTAATGTTGTTTACTAACCCGATGGATCATTGTTGTAAAAAATAAAGAATATAATATAATATTAAAAGAAAAATGCATATAACAATGTTTACGTAAGCATGGGGACGGGGGGTAAGAGATTTGCTTACTTTTGATGACAAGGGGGATGGGGGAGTAAAAAATTGTAATAAATGTGCTTACGTAATACTTGAACGGCCCCATATCTACAAGAACTGAAATAAATCCCTGCGTACTAATTGTTCTTTAAAACGAATACGCAATGCCGTCTGCACAAGGCCAACAAAAAAAAATATTATACCTATTGATGACAGCGTCTAGCGCGCATGCGCGGCTTGATCACGCGATCCTCGCAATGCCGTTGTCATGGTAACATCACTTCACCTCGAGCACGCGGGTGACTGTTTTGAACTGTTGAATTTTGACATAATATTTTCAAGGTTTTCAAGATGGGTGACCATTTGATGAATATTCTTTTTATTGATGACAACGACATTAGTATGTAAGTAGCTATATGTTTATCTACAGTAAAATGTTACTCGGCACATTTTTGGACGTTGGTATTGCATTTTCCTAATGTTCCTTCTTAGTGCGCATACGTGACGATACCTACATAATAAAAAAAAACAAATGTCAATGTGAATATGACAGTGCCTAGATGTGGGTTCCCACATAGTATGTGTGAGATTGAATTCTATGCTCCGTCAGCCAGGCACGGCCAGGTTCACTCGTTTTTTTTTTATAGATTTGGGTTAGTAACAACGCTGAAGAACGTTGCACAATCTTTACGAGTCGAGTCGATCTACAATCGCTTCTCCAAGACACATCGCGATTAGGCCATGTGATTGCATTTACGTATTTAATTTTAATCAGTTTACAGTAGGTTCATAATAAATTAATAACTGTCTATGTCGATTTGCATTTTCTGTTGTAGCTATCTTATACATTTACGTATGTCTTACTATATTCATTAATTGTTCGTGCGTATCGCACTTGTGCGTCAGGCATAAAGGGCTAGTTGAGGAAAAAACCGAAAAAAAAAAACAACAATGCGTTTCTGAATGAATTTTTGTTTCGCTATTTCATTTGAAAAACTTGCCGAAACAGTAGTAATGTTAAGATAGTTTACTACCTTTGAAATACGCATAAAATGATCAATAGAATAAGCATAAAAAATATTATCAAAATCTCGATTATGATTGTAAATGTTATGTTTGGTCAATCCCTAGCAGCACTGGGATGACACTGACAGCTCACTCCACGCACCTTTTCACGGTGAGATTTTTACAGAATCGACATGCAGATTCCGCCAAATTTCTTACGAAATCTTGGTATATCACAGCTCACATCACTACTCCTTATTGTTTTAGTTACGTATTAGTGGGATTGTTAGGAGCATTAACAAATTTCTTCACTTTTGGCAGTCGGTTTACCGCTAATAAGCAGCTGTTGAGCTATTTGATTGGCTGTGACGAACCCCTGATTGACAGGATCCGGAGGGTCACCAGTGAGTCTCTGAATTGTAGACCATGCCTTTTTGGCTGTTGTGGGTCATGTTGTTATTGGTTACCGTGGTAATCCACTTAACTTTACGAGTCTCTCGAAACATAGACACCAATTCCTCCCCACCAGCAATTGTATCCTCAGAGAAAGGATCAATTACGAGAAGTCTTTATAGATCTTGAGTAGTTTTGAAGACGGTCACAGTCCAGATAGTATCGACGAAATGTTCATGGTTCTATGTCGCCTAATTTTACATCCACATCTACGGAAAACTTTTCGCAGTTTGCTTTCCAGAAGTTAAAACGGGGTTTGTTTGAAAGGAACCTGTCTTAGCTTTATCGCAGCTTGTATCTCGCAAGTGATGAGTCTATGTTGTGTATTAGGAATAGGTTGACCAACAAGTTTTAGGCTTAGGGAATGAATATTGCCACTGACGAATGCCGTGCCGTCTGGGTTGTAGCCACTTTCCAAAGCCTACTGTTAAGGGATGCAGGCTGTTTAGTGTTAAGAATATGTACGAGGGCTAGCTTCAGTAGCATCAGCCCATTTCTCAACGAGGTTGCCATCAGCGTTGGTTACTTGGTAGCACCAAGTTATGTTGTGACTATTAAAGTCACCAACAACTAATTTGGTGGCTCGACTGTCAAAATTTGGTTTTTTGTCGAACTCGAAAGGCTGGTTAGGAGGCTTATACACTGACGTGATTGTGCAGGTTACTATGTCCACTCTGAGGATTTCTATTGTATTTTCGTTACTACATGTTACAGACACAACAGTGACATTGGGGTTAATGAAAAAAGCGCTGCCTTAATTGGCGTGAGGTAATTTGTGTTCCGGCAGAGTCGCAATAGTAGCTCAGACTTGATTTCACGATGGTACACCGTAACGGGTTTCTTTAGAGCCATGACCAACGGCCCTTATCAGAGCCAAATAACTGTAACGACCTCCCCAAGGGCACCCACCACCAGCTTTCCAAGCCCGCGCTTACTGTCACCTCAATAAATATTGAAGGATTTTCTGAAATCAAGTCTGAGCTACTATCCCAACTCTGGCAACTCTCGTCTTTCCTTCATAAGTCCGAGAGTTTCCGAGGAAAGTTTCGACACCTTAATTTTTCGCTGTGACGGGAAAAATTTTCGAGATACGTCGCATAGCACTTTGACCACCTCATCGGCTTTCTCGTCGACAATGCCTGTGGTTTCCAGCAGTGCGAATCGATTTTGAAGTTCCAGTTGGAACTTTTCGGATCCCAAAGCGACTTGGAGCTGCGTAGGTCAGAGAGTAGGCCTCATCATGCGGATTCTCTAAGCACAAAAATGTATATTTAGAGTGCCTCGTACAAGTCTGTGATCGCTTCCGGTATTAAACCTGCTGATCACGGAGACATTTCTAAATATATGCCTTTTATCCGTCATGATGAAGTCTATCTCGTTCCTCGTCACGTTATCAGGGCTCTGCCAGGTCCACTTCCTCTGGGGTTTCTTTTCAAAGAATGAGTTCATCATGAAAAGCCTCTGCGACTCTAGGAAGTTGACCAGCATTTGCCCCCTGTGATTCCTGTGCCCAAGCCGAATGGTCCAACTTTCGATTCACCGCGTTCTTGTACTCCTACTTTGGTATTGAAGTCCCCCATAACAACGTTGTAGTGGGCCTTTGTTGTACTGTGCATTGCCTTGGCAATATCTTCGTACATGGCTTCGGCTGTCTTGTCAGAGTATGTCGAGGTCGGTGCATATACCTGTATCACTTTCAGCTTCAGGTAGTACCTGTCATGAGGTTCAGTACAAGGTATGCTACCCGTGTCTACACACTACTGATTTCTACAATGCTGCTAGTGAGTTCCTTGTTAACCAGAAAGCCATATTGGGAGAGCTGATCACCTTCGCAAAACTAGAATAGGTGGCCTGACTCCAAGGTTATCGTATCCTCCCCTGTCTTCGAGTTTCTGATAACCCCAGTATATAGAATATTTATTCAAAAACTTAAAATAGGTAAAATACAGTGTAAATCTTAGAAATAATATAGGAAGTACAAAGTATGATGCCTGTACTAGGATAAACCTGTATCACAGGCGGCATGAGTTCTTACAATTAATATTAGGTCAACTAATTTCTTAACAATATATAACTTAAGTTTTATAAAAAGTGACATAAGTTAGTTAATTTATTTATGTTATAATTTACTACAACAAAGGTTTTAGCACTTAGTTCACGAATATGATTGAATTAGCAGTATTTTGAACTGGGTTGGAAACAGAATTGCATAGATCACCATTATGGCCACATTGGATTCATCGGAAGCGGTCGGCTAATAGTGCTTAGACAGCGGCAAATCGATGTAAGTAGGACAGCGCAGTGGTCAGGTATCTCGTTGACTCAGCAACAAGCGAAACGGAAGTGATGCCTTGAGTATGTCGCACTAGGTGCCCTCATTGGCATATGCCAGTTAATGCGACCTAACTCTACCTCAAATTCGGCAAGGTGATGGTCCAACCTCATCGAACGTCCATTGAGTTGAGAAGACGGCTTATAATGGGAGCTGTGAACCTCTAAGAAAGATTTTGCACTTTTAAAGTTTCATAAATAAGAAATGTAAAACTGACCAGATCGGTGTTACTGGAAAAATCCATTATAGCTGCGAAAAGTAATACAGAAATGATGTTATGTCACGCTTTTCTTCTATAAAATACTTACAAATAAATAAAATTGGAGTGTCTGTTTGTACTATTAAGATAACCACTTTTTACTAAGTGTATATGGATGTATACACGGTACATACATATACCAAAACAACATTTTTTACTATTTTTGTCTGTCTGTCTGTCTGTTTGTTTCGGCTAATCTCTGAAATGGCTGGACCGATTTTGACAGGAATTTCACTGGCAGATAGCTGATGTTACAAGGAGTAACTTAGGCTATTTTTTTTAATCAAAAAAATCTTTTATAAAGAACAATACCCGCGTTAATTTCCAACATCCACGCGGGCAAAGCCGCGGGCAAAAGCTAGTTTTAAATAAAACCTACATTTTAGCGTATTCTTTCATTTTCATTGTCATGTAGATTGGTCAGTTTTACATTTCTAATTTATGAAACTTAAAGAGTATAAAATCTTTCTAAGAGTTTCACGGCTCCCATTATTACCCAAATCTTCTCAAACTAAAGGTAATAAATTACGTAGAGTAGGCACCTGCAAAATAAAAAGTGTTAATTATACTTTTTTCACTGAGGTATGCGATAATGCGAGTCAACGTACACGCGATTTTTCAAACTAGGAAACATAATCTCAATAATCTATTAGTAAATAAAACAATTAAATGGGTTGAAACTTAATAGTACCAATAAAACTTAGTATTAGAAAGGAAAAGCAATGACTGGCATTGACTAAAAGATAAATTTCTTGATTAAACACCTGTAGCTGTTCTTTCGAAAACATTGTCAATCGGAGACAAAATTTGTTCCGCTTCCGCCAAATATCTTACGAAAACTTAGTATAGCTTGGCTAAAAAGAGTCTGTCGTGGTAACCATTGGAACTAAAATATATTTTTGGTTTATCATCAACAAGTAGCTAATCTGTCATTGTGTTATGTTCCTAGTTGTATTTTACTTATTTCTAATTAACTATCAATGATTAATGCTTTTGTACATATAAAAAATGAATAAAACATTGTGGAGTAGTGGTGTGAGCTGTGATATACCAAGTTTTCGTAAGAAATTTCGGTGAAGCAGAACAAATTTTGTCTCCGATTGACAATGTTTTCGAAAGAACTGCCGACACGACAGGTCCATCCAAGAAATTTATCTTTTAGTCAATGCCAGTCATTGTTTTTCCTTTCTAATACTAAGTTTTATGGGTATTATAAGTTTCAAGCCATTTTATTGTTTTATTTACTAATAGATTATTGAGGTTATGTTTTCTAGTTTGACAAATCGCGTGTACGTTGACTCTTAATGTTTGATACTTGAAATTGAAAAATGTTCCTACATGGAATTAATATGATTGTCTTTGTTAGCGCCATCTATTTTTATTTTGTTAAACTATTACGCAAGATGTCAAGCTAGTTCCTTTTCCGTGCACCTCACAAACGAGTGTCGCCGTCTTTATCGCTCACTCGAGAAAGACATTATAACAGTTCAAATATGGATTCCGTCGTGATCGCATTCCCGCTGTGTTTTTTTTACCCGCTGTACTATTTTTATCGCAGAACGATATAATTTAAATATTATAAATTCATAGCAGTCCCGCTGTTTCTTTAGTGGTGTATTTTGTGGCTTCGACGGTTGAACTGAAGTGCTGTGCAGTGCCTCTGGTCTTTGCCGACACGTGGTGAACCGAATTGTTAAGACTCCGGAGCAGAGCTGCTGGTAGATCGAGCGGCTTCACGAGGAGGTAGGTGCACGATTCCCTCATCCCTGGCCCTAGGCGCGACACTTGCGTTCATCAGTTTTTCGGTCCGCGTCGAAAGTACCTAATTTCGCCTTCCGTCGGAGCCCCACCATTATTGTGGTCCTTCGAACCGTAATGATACAGTTTCCGCCCCTTTTAGGTCACCTAATAGGAGATTTAGTGTTAAAACCCGCCGTTTTTAGGTTTCGTTAGCCTAGAAAACGCGCCTCCGCCATTACGCTCGCCAGCGTACCGCGGAGGTATTTCATTTTGTTACCGCTTAACACTAAATACTTATTTTCTCGCTGTCATACTAATATTTCATCTTATTATTCGCTGTAATATTCATATTCTCAGTGGTATTCGCGAAATAAGGTTCTATTTCGATAATTTTCGCTGAGATTTACCTTTTTAGAAGTACCCACTTGTACTTTTATATTATTCGCAAACTCACAAATAAATTATTTGTATACCTTTTAATTTAAAATTCTCATTTCATAATGAAGAAAGCTATTAAGTCTGGTAGTACGGAGTTTTCGTTGTTGGCGTTGGAAGCCAAACGGAATGCTTTATTCGAGTGTTTACAGTCTGCCTACGATTTATCTAAAGACATAGGCACGGGAGATGATGCGAAAGAGGCTTTTCTGGACGCTAGCTCAAACATTGACGTTATTCGTTCCGAATTCCATGAAGTTATGGATCAGTATAATAACTGTCTACTGACAGCTGATCCCACCGCGCGCGCTGATTACAAAGCGCTGGTTTCGTTTGGTTGCTTCCAATACCAATGCAGACGTCATTCCGTCCATCTTAGAGAAAAAATCTTCTTTCATTAGGTTACCGCCGATTGAATTAATGAGTTTTAACGGTGACATTCGTTCATGGCCATTGTTTTACTCAAATTATAAATCCGCTGTTCATGATAATCCATCTCTCTCGGATCATCAAAAATTACATTATTTACAGGGCAAATTGACCGGTAAAGCGCTAGCCGCATGCGCCGGCATTGTACCTACCGCTGAGAATTACGAACTCATTTTCAATACGCTAGTGAATCGGTATGAAGACAAACGCACACTAGCGGCCACTTATTTAAAACAGATCATAGATTTTAAACCGTTAACTTCCGTTACTTCCGATAATTTAGACATTTTTAATGATAAGTTTGTTAACGCCGTCCGTGCCTTACAACATTTAAAAATTCCAGATTTATTGAATTTAATTTTCGTACAAATAGCTATTACCAAGCTAGACAGTGAAACTGTTCGCAACTTTGAAAACAGTCAGGATCAGTCTGACATTCCTTTATTTAATGATTTAGTCGATTTCGTTAATAAACAGAGTAAAATATTGTATCGCACCCACGCTTTAACAGCCGGCGTGCAAGTACATAAATCCGCAAAATCAGCTGATCGTTCCCGCAGTTCTAATGATAGTTAAAAACCGCAGTCCTCCCCGCGTTATAACGCGTATGTAAGCACGGTCGAATCTGATTCAACAGATAAATGTTTGTGTACTAATGTCACACATCAACACTTATTTAAATGTCCTGATTTTCATAAATCAACTCCGTATGAACGCTTACAGTTTGTTAGGAAAATTAACGGTTGCGTTAATTGTTTAAGTATTAAACATAAATTATCGAGTTGTCAATCCGCATCTAGCTGTAGAGCGTGTAAACAACGTCACCATTCACTATTACATTTTACTCGGGATTCGAACCCACGGACCGCGGAAGCGGCGAGTTCAACTATACCTACGTTGCAGCGCGAAGCGCCCGATCCGGTGACGTCAACGCAAGCGAACGCTGCTGACGTCCCTTTAGCACCCGTGCCCGCGTCCGAGCCGGTGCGTTCCGCCGCGCAGCCTGGTGTGGCTTTGTCTTCGATGTCCGTTGACGCTCCGCGTTCTGTTTCCTCTAATGCCGCTTGCAGCGAGACGCCGCAATGTAATTCGCATACTACTGTTTTACTCGCGACTGCGCAAGTCGTGGCGTACGATAATACTGGACGTGAACATTTAATAAGAATTTTACTTGATTCCGCTTCGCAAAGTCACTTCATTACTAGGAAATGTTGTGAACGTTTACGTTTACGTCAAAACATTACACGGTCTACGACTGTAAGAGGTTTTGGAGGCACAGAGAGGACGTCGTTCGGGACAGTAAATTTACGTATATTTTCACGCTTTAATAAAAATATCCGATTTGATATTGACTCGTTAGTAGTTGATCAAATTACGGACAACTTACCTTCCGCTTTTGTTGATATTAAGGCCTTACCTTACTCGAATAAACTTCAGTTCGCTGATGATAGTTTCGCTATTCTAAGTAAAATTGATATTTTAATTGGAGCATCGCTGTTTCCGCATTTGCTTTTGCCTGACGTGGTTCCTGGTGGCCCGTCAGTGCCCGCCGCTGTCAATACGGTGTTAGGCTACGTACTCATGGGGGTCGTACCTACACTCAGTAACCGCCCAGCATGTGTCACATCGTGCTGCGCCATAGTCCCTTCGCCTATGGATAACAATTTGATTTCCCGCTTCTGGGAACTTGAAGAAGTTCCTGGCCCGCCCGTTCAGCATCCTGCTGATGCTGAATGTGAATATTTTTATGTTCAACTACGCAACGGGACCCAGTTACTGGTCGCTATACCGTGGGTCTACCGTTTGATAAGGATGTGTTCACACTGGGTGACTCATTCAATATCGCTCGTAGACGTTTTTTATGCTTAGAGAGGAAGCTTGAAGCTTCACCTGAGCTACGCGCCGCTTATGACGAAGTTTTAAATGATTACCTTTCTAAAGGTTATATGTCGCCCGTCTCAGTTCTCTCGCATGAAACTGCAGATGTGTACCCTACTTATATAATCGCACATCATGGGGTTCTCCGCCCAGACAAGTCTTCGTCTAGGTTGCGTCCCGTGCTGGATGGCAGCTGCAAAACATCGTCCGGTGTTTCGTTAAATGATTTGCTGCACAGTGGGCCCAAACTACAGGGTAATTTATTCAAAATTATTTTAAATTTTCGTCTACAGTCTGTAGCGATGACCGCTGATTGTAAACAAATGTTTTTACAAATTATGATTCGCGAATCTGATCGACGTTATCAGAGAATTCTTTATCGTTTTAATCCTAACGACCCGCTTCGCTTATATGAATTTAGTAGAGTTTGTTTTGGCTTAAAGTCCAGTCCTTACCACGCTCTGCGCACTGTGCAGCAACTCATCGCTGACGATGGCGCTGAGCATCCCCGCGCTGCTGCCGTCGCCTCCTCGTGCCTGTATATGGATGATGTTGCATTTTCTGTCAATACCGAAGACGAGGCGATGGACACCGCTAAGGATTTAATTGCTCTTTTTAAGGGCGCTCAATGGGACCTTGTTAAGTGGAACAGTAATTCAAAGTCTGTTCATAATGAGCTTCCCGCCTCTCATAAGGTTACGACTGAGGTTGAATTTGACAAAACCGCTGACCATAAAATCTTGGGTCTTCGCTGGTATATAGACCAAGATATTTTCTATTTTAAAATCAACCCGCCAAGTTCGAATATCGCGTGCACTAAGCGCACCATACTGTCAACCGTCGCGAGACTGTGGGATATCATGGGATTCGTCGCTCCTTCTATTTTAGTAGCTAAACTTCTTGTTAAGCAGTTGTGGCAGTTGAAGGTAGATTGGGACGCCTCTGCTCCTACTCATATTGTCAAGGCTTGGCAACAATTTACTTCAAAGTTACCAGCCCTAAACGAAATTAAAATACCGCGTTGTTTAGAAGTGAGGAGCGACTGTGAATTGACATTGGTCGGGTTCGCTGACGCCAGTGGCGAAGCTTATGGTGGCGTAGTATACCTACACGTTGGCTCTGCCTCCGGTAATATTGTCCGCTTTTTATGTTCCAAGTCAAAGATCGCGCCTTCTTCGTCCATTACGATTGCTCGTATGGAACTTTGTGCAGCGCTTTTGCTGTCAAAATTGCTTCGGACTGTTCTTGAGACTTATGACAACCGTTATGCAATTAAAATTTACGCCTTTACCGATTCAAAAGTCGCACTCTATTGGATTAAAGGTTCGCCGCATCGTTGGCAAACGTTCGTTGCCAATCGAGTTATTAAAATTACTGATAATATTTCCGCAGATAACTTTTATCACGTTGCAGGGGTTCAGAACCCGGCAGACTGTCTGTCACGTGGTGTCTCTCCTGCTAAGTTAAAAGACCACCCTCTGTGGTCCCAAGGGCCCCCCTGGCTAACGTTACATCCGTCGCAGTGGCCTATTACTGAAAGTACGGAACCGCTCACGTTGGACGAGATACCTGAACAAAAGAAACTCGTTCACGCTGTTTTAATTCCCGCTAACGCTTCTTATGTTTATGATACTCTTTGCCGCCTTTCGTCATGGAGTAAAAAACTCCGTACGATTGTTTACATTTATTGATTCGCTAATTTGTTACCACGTCGCGATTCCGTACATATAACCGCAGCTGATTTGAGCTTTGCAGAAAACAAATTGCTGAAACTTATCCAAAATAAACGTAAAAAAACCCGAGAGAAATGGAATACTCCGTCTGTGCCAATCAAGCCTGGCACGGTTGTTGTTATTATAACTGACAATTCACCTCCTTTATCGTGGCCATTAGCGATAGTAGAGAAGATTCTTCCTTCTAACGATGGTATAACGCGTGTAGTTTCTGTAAGAACAGCTAAAGGTACATACATGCGTCCGGTCGTACGTTTGTGCCCATTACCTACGCAATAAGATTGTTATTTTTTTTTTGTAACAACAGTAGTTTAAGTGCTAGCAGTTAGTTAGTTTAAGATTGTCGCAGTTTATCTTATATAAATCGCAGTTTCAATATTATATTTTCGCAGTTCTTTATTACACTTTATGATTGGGTTTAAAGGTGACCCTTTAAAAGGGGGAGGAAATGTTAGCGCCACCTATTTTTATTTTGTTAAACTATTACGCAAGATGTCAAGCTAGTTCCTTTTCCTGCCACCTATATCGTGCACCTCACAAACGAGTGTCGCCGTCTTTATCGCTCACTCGAGAAAGACATTATAACAGTTCAAATATGGATTCCGTCGTGATCGCATTCCCGCTGTGTTTTTTTCACCCGCTGTACTATTTTTATCGCAGAACGATATAATTTAAATATTATAAGTTCATAGCAGTCCCACTGTTTCTTTAGTGGTGTTATTTGTGGCTTCGACGGTTGAACTGAAGTGCTGTGTAGTGCCTCTGGACTTTGCCGACAAGTGGTGAGCCGAGCGCTGAAGACTCCGGAGCAGAGCTGCTGGTACATCGAGCGGCTTCACGAGGAGGTAGGTGCACGATTCCCTCATCCCTGGCCCTAGGCGCGACACTTGCGTTCATCAGTTTTTCAGTCCGTGTCGAAGGTACCTAAATTCGCCTTCCGTCGGAGCCCCACCAGTCTTTATATATTTTTTTCAAGGTAAGTCTCACAGTACAATTAAAGAAATTTTTAATGAAGGTGAAAAAAATTAAGGATTTTTTCTACACCTGGAGAAACACCAAAACAGTTGGCGGAAGAAAGAATTAGACGATTTTGATCTGTGTGCAATTAGACAAAAAGTGCAACACTCTATAGAAACAGCCAAGTACTTTTTTTTTGTTAATGCTATTATCGCATACCACAGTAAAAAAAAAGTATAATTTATATTTATTATTTTTCAGGTGCCTATTCTACGTAATATATTACCTATAGTTTGAGGAGACAGGTTGTAATGGGAGCCGTAAACGTCTAATAATAGAATGGCAAAAAAGAGTCTGGAAAAAATGAGGGCGCCTGCTTAGCAGGTATGGCCACCCTGTATACTAGGACTAAAAGTGATAAGATACTTGTTGTTTTAATCCACAAACACGAGTTCCCGGAAATTCTCATCAGTCAAGATTTCAAGACTTGATAGGCACACAGTCTTTTACTTTCATTGTATTTAGTAGATTTCGCATTATTTCGCTAGAATAACCTTTTATCTAACAGTGCCATCATAATAACATAATGCAAACTTATTCAGTTTAAAAATTAATTAAATTACACTCAGGGATTGCCGATTGAACCCGATACACAAGACATAATGTTCAGCAATCGCATTTGCGGCCGCCATCTAGGGTATTCACAACCATTCGATGGTTGGTATGCCTGTATCAAATTTGACATGAATGATACTGAACGAGTCTTTTTAATGCTAACAGTTTATAGTCGACAAGCAGGCGACTTACAGCTGCTTACCGTCGGAAACTAATCGGAAGTCAGAGAGTACCTATAACATGTCGCATTCGAAAGGTTCGTGCAATATCGAATAAACTTGAACAGTTGACTAATGAAGGTGTCAGGTATGTCTATGTGGGGTACATAACATTATTACTATTCACATGACAATGAAAATGAAATAAGACGCTTAAATTTAGATTTTATTTAAAAAGAAAAACGTGACATAACATCATTCTTGTATTCCTTTTCAGTGCTATGATAGATTTTTTCCATTAACACTGATGTGTCAGTTTTACATTTCTTATTTATGAAATCTAAATTTTGTAAAAATCTTTCTTACACGTTTACGGCTCCCATTACAACCTATCTCCTCAAACTATAGGCAATATATTACGTAGAATAAGCACCTGAAAAATAATAAATATAAATTATACTTTTATAACTGTGGTATGCGATTAACAAAAAAAAAAAAAAATACTTGCCGGTTTCGTTATAGTGTTGAACTTTTTGTTTATTTGCACACAGATCAAAATCGTCTAATTCTTTCTTCCGCCAACTGTTTTCGTGTTTCAGGTGTGGAAAAATCCTTAATTTTTTTCACCTTCTTTAACAATTTCTCTAATTGTACTCTAAGATTTACCTTGAAAAACAAAAATATAAAGACAATCATATTAATTCCATGTAGGAACATTTTTCAATTTCAAGTATCAAACATCAAGAGTCAACGTACACGCGATTTGTCAAACTAGAAAACATAACCCCAATAATCTATTAGTAAATAAAACAATAAAATGGCTTGAAACTTATAATACCGATAAAACTTAGTACCTATTAGAAAGGAAAAACAATGACTGGCATTGAATAAAAGATAAATTTCTTGGATAAATACCTGTCGTGTCGGCAGTTCTTTCGTAAACATTGTCAATCGGAGACAAAATTTGTTCCGCTTCAGATTCCGCCAAATTTCTTACGAAAACTTAGTATATCACAGGTCACACCACTACTCCACAATGTTTTATTCATTTTTTATATGTACAAAAGCATTTATCATTGATAGTTAATTAGAAATAAGTAAAATACAACTAGGAACATAACACAATGACAGATTAGCTACATGTTGATGATAAACAAAGCAGTGCTGCCAAAAAAAAAATATTTTAGTTCCAATGGTTATCACGACAGACTCTTTTTTGCCAAGCTATAAATGGTAACTCCAATCCCACACGATGGAACGGTGTTGTCAAACAGGCTGTCTGAAACAGTGTCAATCTCAAGTCAAACTTCAATTAGTGGGTCGTTTGTCGCCGATTGAAGTTGTATTGAATAGTTGAATGAAAACCGAATTCCCTGCTTTGTGGTGTTTTATAACATTCGGCATTTATTTCACTGTTATACATGCTGCTCAAATAGTTTAACAGATTGTACATCTAAAAGCGAAAATGGACGTGGATACAGGTACTAGTTTGTGTTTCTAACCTCAATATTATAAAATTATTGTTGACACTCAAACAATGTGATACGCCTAAATACTGCCTCGGACCAGGCTATGTAGTGGCGGACTTATAGTTTCAACAGCTAGTGCAGCTCATGTTATCTTAACGTCGAATGTAAGTTATAGCTAACAGTGCTAATGTTGGATAACCACCTTCCTACACACAGAATATTGTTTTGTCAACAATCTACTTAAACGAAAAAGTATTGTGATGATATGCCCGACGTTTTCAATTTAGAATGGCAAATTATCAATTCAAGATGAAGAACATGAACCAATTTATTAGACACATAATTTAGCCATAGTTAATATAGCAAACTCAATTATTTTATTAACAGGTTATAACTTGACTTGGCTGTAACGGTTAGTATACACTATACAGGTTATGAGATATAATTCAGACATGATTTGTACCTTTTTTGTATATAAATCAGATCCTTGGTCCATTGCAATAATACTTGTTGAAGATGCATGGAAAACAGCTCTTACAGTTCAAACTGTGGTAGACGGTTGTCCACCCCTTATGTAGTAGTACCTGTGGCCTTTACTTTTTGTGGTGACTTTATTAATATTCTAAGGATTCGTCCGCTACTTTCCAAAGGGTGCCCATCCCTGGTTTAGACTATGGTATCATCCTGGGCACTGGTGGTTAATCACGTTTCAACCTTTTTGCCAGTGGCCTAATTGTGAAAAGTGATCCTCCGCTAATGTCCATGTGATATTAGTATGCATTTTGCAACTAAACTGACTGAAGATCGGGAACCCATAAAACAATACTTATAAATAAATTTTCGAGTTCAGATTTTTCAACTAGTCAAGTCACATTTGGTGTGTACTGTGTAAAGTTTTTTAGGTATTTACTAAGAATGTCATTTGTTACAATATCCTGTGGAGAGAAGTAAACTGTTGTGCTGATGGTTGTCACTTGGCTTCCACTGATGAGTGCAGTGTGTACAATAGAGCTTGTGTGTGCAGGAGGCCGACGCTCCCGGTCCGGGTCACGCAGCCGCAGTCCCTCGGTAAGTATTGCAAGTTCAATATTGCAGACTGCTCTCAAACTATTAATGTTTTGAGCATAGCATTAGATACTTTTCTATCTACTTAATGTTGAAGTTATTTCCTTGTTTTAAATATTTTTCATTGTTTTAGTTAGAGTAATGGACTTAACAGTCTGGGTTAAAGCTATAATTAGCTCATTCTTATTAATTTCCTTATACTTATTGTCTATTCCTTATACTTGTTGACGTTAAGAATGCCTTTAATTCTGTAAACAGGGACACTTTGTTGGCTGAAATCAAAAAAGAACTACCTGAAATTTATGGATTTATGTGGCAATGTTACAGCTACCCTTCTAAATTATTGTACAAGGACAATGTTTTGGAATCTGCAGTAGGATGCCAACAATGTGACCCTCTCGGGCCAGTCATTTTCAGCTTAGCTATTCATCCAACCATTCAGAAACTAAATTAAAAATGTTTCTTATTGTCTACATTTTTAGGTAATGTTTAAAAAAAAAATATAAATAATAAAATGAAATATTATTTATAATGCCATATTTGTAAAAAGTTGTGAAAACATTTTGTAATAATTGGTGGTACTGTCTACTGAATATAACTTTGTGCCTGTGTGTGCAGGCGGGGTCTGAGTCCAAGATGTCACACGACGGCTCCACACATTCAAGACGCAACTCCAGATCAGCATCACGCTCAAAGTCCCGGTCGCGCTCTAGATCCAAGTCAAGATCACGCTCTAAGTCGCGGTCGCGTTCTAAGTCGCGGTCGCGTTCTAAGTCGCGGTCGCGTTCCAAGTCACTTTCGCGTTCCAAGTCTCGCTCACGTTCCAAGTCACAGTCAAGGTCGAAGTCACGATCTCGTTCAAAATCGCGGTCTAGGTCTAAATCGAGCTCGCGGTCTCGTAGCGGGTCACATAAGTCGGCACGCTCCCGCAGCTCGTCACCGGCCAAGTCTCGCTCTCGCTCCGGTTCTCGCGCTCGTTCTGGCTCTCGCGCTCGCTCTCGGTCAGGTTCTGGGGCTCGCTCCCGTTCCGGCTCCCGCGCTCGTTCCGGCTCCCGCGCTCGTTCCGGCTCCCGCGCTCGTTCCGGCTCCCGCGCTCGTTCCTGCTCCGGTGCTCGCTCTCGCTCGGGCTCTCGCGCCCGTTCTCGCTCCGGAAGCGGTTCGCGGCCCAACTCAGCTCGCGGCCGTTCCACAGCAAGGTCACGTTCCAAAAGCCGGTCGAAGTCTAAGAGTGTCTCCCCAGCAAAGTCCCGCAGTAAATCTCGCTCCAAGTCCCGCAGCGCCTCTCCGAAGCGCTCTAAAAACGGCTCGCTGTCGCCAAAAAAGTCCAAGTCCCGCAGTAAGTCTCGCTCGCCCGACAAGATGGAAGTAGATGGCGATGCCGCCACCGAGCGAGCGCGCTCCAAGTCACCAGGTGAGGAAATTATGGCATTATTACCTTATTTAAATCTGCACCTAAATTGTACAGTCAAGTGCAGTAATACATGTCTTGTTATAATATTTAGTATCATTATATTTTCTCCCGACACTTGCTATGAAATCATTAATGAGCACGTAACTGCTTGGCTTCCAGAGAACCACGCGAGCCGTTCACGCTCGCGCTCGGCCGGCGCGAGGTCTAAGTCAAAGTCGCGCTCGCGATCCAGATCTAAATCACCCGACAAAGGTATAAATAGCTTTGTATTCTCACTTGTTTATCTTTGTTTTATTCGCGTAATTGCCCTTTATATTACCACTAGCTTCTGCCCGTGGCTTCGCTCTTCTCTCTTATGCTACTCTCCAACCCTTCAACTATCTCCACTTAAAAAATCACGTCAATTCGTCGCTCCGTTTTGCCGTGAACGACGGACAAACAGACACACACACTTTCCTACTTATAATATTAGTGTGGATATAACGTCGTTTGGTTTTATGTATAGCCTCAATTGGTTAATTTAATAATAAAACAGTGAAAAACATACAAATACTGTTGTTACTTCATATAAAAGTGTGAGTGGGGCATATTTACCTGTCTGAAGCTGTGGTCAGTGTCCGACCGAAATCAGGTTTCGGCCACAGTTTCAGTTTTGCCCAAAAAGTGACTGTACAAGACTGGCCTGGCCTTCCTTTAGTCTGCATATTTATGGTTATACGTATAATGTTCTTTAGTTTTTGTTTAATGCATCTTTTTATATTTCAGCTCGGAAAAGTAGGAGTCGCTCTCGCTCCGGGTCGCGCGCTCGCAAGTCGGCCTCGCGGTCACGATCGCGATCTGGTTCGCGTTCCAAGTCGAGGTCGCGATCTCGCTCTAGGTCGCGGTCTCGCTCTCGCTCTGGATCTCGCTCCAAGTCGCGCTCACGTTCCAAGTCCAAATCTCGTTCGCGGTCTCGCTCTAAATCGGGCTCACGGTCGCGATCCGGCTCAGCGAAGTCTCGCTCTAGGTAAGTTTACTGACACATCCATGGAAAGTTATAAAAAATTTGTAAACGAGAAATTACTTCGCATAATTTGCATTCGACTGACCAGAGTTTACGTGAAACTCTTGCTTACTGCACTAGTTTCACGTAAAACTTTAGGTGAATTCGTCGAAACATTAATGATTAGGAAGTGCTACGCCAGTTGGAACACCTTTATGCAAGTTACTTGACACAATCGGCATCAGCAAATTTCGTTCCGCATCCCGCGCGCTGATGGCAAAGTCAAAGCATTTATTTAAGCACTTTTGAACAGATTTTCGTGACAGTCCTTATAATATGACGGACCTGCTTTCCTAAAAAACGTAACGTGCACGTCTTTCTTAATAGCTTTTAAATATCATTTCTGTATAAATAATGTAGGGAACCAATATCTTGATTAAATGGAGTGTACATGGAGTTTCTTGAGTGTAATTGTTATAAATATTAGTATCTGTAACGTGCGCCGTCGCCTGTGCAGGTCGCGCTCTCGCTCCAGCAGTCGCTCCGGGTCCGGCTCGCCTTCACGCCGAGGTAAGCAATGGAATTTATTTAAACTGTTGCTGTTTTATTACACACCATTTTCCCTGAAGTCTTAATTTTGTTATAAATTAAATATACAGTATTGTCATAAAATATTAGGTCTTTACCTATGAAATTGCCGTTCTGCAGTACTGGCCATTTTAAATCAAAATAATTTTTGTTTGTCTTAAGAATTATAATTTCAAATTAATTTTATTTTAAAAACATGGAATTCTTTTTCCAAAAGTAGTCATTTGTTTATTGATTAGTGTTACATTTTCATCGCATTTCAATCTTTTTCGTCATCATAGATACGTTAAAAATTCGAGTAATTATGGAATATGAGTACCGTCGTGGCAGCAACGCGGCACAAGCGGCACGCAACATCAACGACGTTTACGGAGCTAACACTACAAACCAACGCACCACCTGTTATTGGTTTGCTCGCTTCCGTTCTGGAAATTTCGACCTGAAAAATGAACCTCGCCGTCGTCCGAAGATTTTGGTCGACAATGACGAATTAAAGGCGATTGTGGAAGCTGATGATACACAATCTACGGCTGAATTAGCAGCAGCTTTCGACGTTAGCGTCAAAACAATATTGGTTTTTGCGTCAAATTGGCAAGGTAAAAAAGCTTCACAAATGGGTGCCCCATGAACTCAATGATCGCCAGCGCGAAGTACGCGTCGAGACGTGCCTTGCACTGCTCAACAGACGCACAAATGAAGGAATTTTGAACCGCATTGTGACCTGCGATGAAAAATGGATTCTGTTTGATAACCGCAAGCGCTCAGCAAGTTGGTTGGATCCTGGTTCAGCACCTAAACAATGCCCTAAACGAAAACTTACCCCTAGAAAAGTGATGGTCACTGTTTGGTGGTCTACCGCCGGTGTGATTCATCACAGCTTCTTACCAAACGGGATGAGTATTACTGCAGATGTGTACTGTGAAGAACTGAACTCAATGATGGAGAAGTTGGCACATCTCCAACCAGCATTGGTCAATCGCTCGTCTCCGCTGCTCCTGCACGACAACGCGCGACCTCATACTGCACAGCAGACGGTCTCCAAGTTGCAAGAACTGGGGTTGGAAGCTCTCCGTCATCCACCCTACTCACCAGACCTTGCGCCTACAGACTACTACTTTTTCCAGAATTTGGATAACTTCTTGGCGGGAAAAAAAAATCAATACCCGAGAGGCAGTACAAAATGCCTTTGAAGAATTTGTTGCCTCCCGTCCAGTTGATTTTTTTAAGAACGGCATCAATAAACTGCCACTGCGTTGGCAAAGATGCTGTGGGGACTCGCGTAAACTCAGCGACCCGCTTACCGCCATCCTGCAAGCATCAAACGACCGCGCGCGACGAGCGCGTAGGGCTTCCAAAATTACGGAAATGTCAATTACGTAACTAATTACGCAACTTTTTTCTCCAATTTCGTAATTCCGTAATTACGTAATTTTTCCAATTTTTTTAAATTGATTATGAGTTTTTGTAAATATTGTAGATAGAGTATCTAGAATTTTTACAGTTATCTTTTACTATCTCAAATTCAAGGATGTATCAAAATAAACACAATATTTAAACAAAAAAATATTTATTTATATTTATTTATTTTATTTTTAATTTTTAGAAAGCTTACAGACTAATAACATTATAGTGACAAGAATATATAACTAAATTGCTAATAACAAGCCTCCACAGATAGATAAAAAAAAAAAAAAAAAAAAATTAGTTCCATGACAAAATAATCTAACACTGTACTGTCAAATTATTGATTCATTTAAAGAGGTGGTTAATTTTATTTAATTGTTATGAATTATTCAAGAACTTAGTTAAGTCAAACCATTTTTTATCGTCCCGAATATAATCTTTCTTCTTGAAAATGTGATCTCATAAATGACAAGGCATTTAAAGTTTTGTCACCTAGGGAACTTCTTAGTTTATTACAAAAATATCCGGCGGACGAAAAGGCTCGCTCGGCTTCAACACTTGTAGGCGTTATCGAAAGTAAATAATTATACGCTGCAGTCAAAAAAACTTCGCGACCGCTGCCAGCGCTGTCGTAAATGCACATTTCTACCCTAATAATGGAATGGAGATCTGTGTTTACTGTTGAAATTGTTTTATTTACAGTCACTTTGTTTATTTCTTTGTCTAACTGTTGTGCGATTGTCAACTCCTCGTCATCATCGTCACTGGTAGCAATTGCGTCCGATGCACTCGGTTGTGGTTGTGAATTAGTGCTTTTTTGAGTAGAATTATATTTCAACCGTTCCAAAAGTTCCACTATGTACATTCGTATATCATCCGACGATGGTTTCGTGAAATATTCTGAGGCAGCTGTTTTAAAAAATTCCTCATTGTTATGCAAATATTGCAAAACACCGAATACATTTGTTCGCCTTTCCTTAATTCTCTTTCTAAGAGATGTGGCTAGATTTCCACTGAGATCGTTTGACTGAAGATTAAGTTTCTCTAGCATGAATCGAAGCGCAGCGTCGGCCGTCAATAAGTTTGAATCACGGTGACATAATGACAAAACTGTAGTTTTTATTACATCCAAGCTGTAATGAATGTCGTGAAGGTCTTGGATCTCTTCGTCTGTAAATTTCGCATTTGATTTCAAATCTAATAACGCCTTAAAAACGCATGATTTTAATTTGAGAAATCGGCCTACCATATCTGATAAGCTGTTCCATCGCGTTTTACAGTCTAGTATTAGGTCAATATTTTTACCATGTTCTTCTAAAATGTACTTTTGCAACAAGTCGTTTTTCAAAGGGGAGTTTTTAAACGATTTTATTAGATCTCTTAATTTTTTGATAGTGCCTTTGTATAAAAACTCCGATTCTGGAACTCTGGTCGATTCTACATTAAACGCATCCTCATCTTCTTCAATTTCCTCTTCTTCTTCAGCGCCGGTATTTGAGACATCCTCCTGGACTTCAGGTTCTGGAGATTTTTGTGTTTTATATAAAACATCCAGGACTGCTAGTTGTATCCCATGAGCCATACACAATTGGTGGTGGCCGTCAAAATTTCTACCCATTTTGACCATAACACTCGCTCCATCTGTTGTGAAAGCAATTATGTCGTCTTCCAGACTTAAACCGAAGTCACTCAAATGTTGCTGTAATAATTGAGTGCCTACTTCAGCTGGCATTGATCCCTGTATCCGTACAAGTCCCAAATTTTTATATTTGGCCATATCAAAGTCTTTATTGTGGATATTTATATTCATATACCTTTTATTACGGGTAGACGTCCACTCATCAAACGTGATAGTAAATCTTTTATTTTCAGACTTCATAATTTTCAATTGATTTTTCAATTTGTTTTTTGTGTTATCACTCTGTTTTAGAATTATCTGTGTTATAGTCGTAGAAGATTTCGGCACATCGTAGCCAGAGTTTTTAAAAAGATATCTCAGATCTTCTGACGTACAAAATGTGCTCAATGGTATCCCATCCTATGCAGCCATTCTGGCCACTCGAACCTCCATATTTGAAAAATAATCAGTGAGTTTAATTTTCTTTTGTGAAGGTTCATTCGTACGTTTTCGTGTTTGAATTTGACCACTATTAGACGTTGATGTACTCGGGCTTTGCGACTCCTGCTGTTGCGGCATCTCTCCGATATGCTTGGCACGCATGTGAGTGTGTAACACTCCAGTTGCGCCACCTGGAGTTTTCAATTTTTTTTTGCAATGCTTGCATTTAACACTCTGTCCATTATCAGCTCTCAAGAAATGTTCCCAGATAGAGCTTTGTGTGCGTTTGTTCAAAAACTCCTTGTATACAGTCTTATTTGAAGAAGACCTGAAAAAAAATAAAAGGAAGTTAGGTTAAAATGATATTGGTTAAACATAGTTGTCAACTCATTACAAAATAATGTAAACACTTATTTTGTAGCCAAACGTTTTTTTCTTCTATAATAGGCGAAAGAGCATGCTTAGTTCATTCATTCCTGATTTAGAGACGAACTATGAGGAATTTCAAATTTTTGATAGGTACCGACCTTTTATGTTTTAATCAGTGTTCTTAATTAATATATATTTGGGAACCTAGATATTCTATAATCTAATCGGAATAAATACACCTTAAGAAAATGTTTGATTTACAAATTATTTTGTATGAACTATGCATGCTCCACGCCCCATGAGGTTTTTAATGGCCTTTTAATACTAAATAAGACTGATTTAAGTACTTACATCTTTGAAGAGATAATCCACACATTCAAATTTCAAAGTCACCCACGATAAAGATACAACTGCTACAAATTGTTAATATTTGCGCGCATTTACCACCAACTTTTAATTAAGTATCAGATCAAGTGTCAACTGTGCCGAGAGTCTAGCGATGTGAACTGAACAACCGACAATTGAGCAATGAAACTACTTTCTTTTTAGTTAAGAATGTGAGGAGCATAGTAGTTCCCCTAAGTTCCCCGTGGTCGTAGGGACTTTTCGTCAGGGACTCCCCGGCCTTGCCGACTCGCCAAGTTGATATATTTGAACTCTATTCTGTACGTCTTAGAACTATTTTTTTGCAAAATAGATATAAAATAAACTGCGGGGAATACCCTATTTGTACAGTTTCGATGTAGGTATATAGTATAGTGTTGCCACATTATAAATGTGTACGTATAATGCTTTTTTATTGGTTGACTATTTTGATGGATTGATGATACTAATAATTACGTAAGTACGGAATTGACATCTTCAGTTACGGAATTGAAAATATTTTAAAATGAGTTCGTAATTACGTAATTGCGTAATTACGTAATTACGTAATGGAAGCCCTACGAGCGCGCGTCTCACACTGAGTAAGGAACGGCGCGGCACCTCAGGCAATGGAATGCGGCCGGGCAGCTAGCGCGCGCGCCACACGACTCACTCGCATCAAAACTCATGAGAGACTGTTAACCGCACGATGGCGCCACACGAATTTATAGTCGGCGCACTCTGAACTCCAGAAGACCAGGAACCTCACATCTGATTGGCTGATCAATTTTGGGTTTGGTTTACTACCACCGCTCCGTCGACAACCCATTTTGTAAATATAGTAGCTAGGATTTTGATAATAAATATTCCCACTTGAATCTCCATCGTTTGTTTTACTTTTCCAAAAATACCGAAACAAGTCGTGTGGAACTATCCCACAATTGGTGACCCCGAGTTTAAAACAAAGTGATTCACGTGACCATATGGGAGGAGCAACAAGGGAAGATCCAGTCCGAGACAAATTACGACATGCGTGCAGTATCCGTGCAATCAAGGCTATTACCTTTTTGGAGAGAAATACCCCGTGCCTGGTTCATCCAATTCGAAGCCGTGATTGATACATTAAAGACCTCAGATGACCAGAAGTTCCGGTACCTACTGCAACAGCTGCAAACAGCCGACTTGCAACACTTAACCGACATACTGTATAATCCGCCTGCGACTGGGAAATATGACAAAATTAAGCAGCGCCTACTTGAAGCCTACGACAAATCAGATGTCAAAAATTTCCAGAAGCTTATCAGCGGCTTGGAGCTGGGAGACCAAAAGCCTTCCCAGCTGTTAAGAAAGATGCGAGAACTCTCAAGCGGCATGATTACCGAAGAAGGTCTAAAAATTGAATGGTTAAACCACCTACCCGCACAAGTTCGAGTCGTCCTATCCTAGCCAGGGTATCCAACGATGACTCCTTGTTTACACAAGGAGTCATCGTTGGATACCCTGGCTGCGATGGCAGACAAGATGGTGGAGTACGCAGAGAGTCCCAGTATCGCAGCAGTCACAGCACCAGCATCATCTTCATCATCTACGGTACCCATAACCCAGTTAGAAACGCTGGCAAAGCAGGTTGAGAAGCTCACGCTGGAGATCGCCGAGCTACGTCGAGGACGGCCACCCCACAGGTACCGTGGCCGCACGTTCAACCCTCGGTCTCGTTCCCGTTCACGTTCGCAGTCAACGCAACGTGGATCGGCACCAAAACCAGGAGACGCCAATGAGGATCAGCGACGATTTTAGTTATATATGTAGAATTACAGTCATACCTAAACCAATTATTTCAGTGAAAGAATTATTAAAATTGGACCAAAAATGACGAAGTTAGAGCGGTTTTAATTTTGCATTTTCAAAAACGCCCGCCAATACGCACAATTTGTTGATGACGTCATTTTCCACGTTCGCGTCCGCGGCACCGCCACGCACGATCTTTCTGCCTTTAGTTACGTGACTCGCAGAACATTTAAACGAATAATGTCTTCATAAAATATTGTATCGTGCCACGATGCGAAAATACAAGTGTTGCTACACCGGACAAATTGTTATTTTGTGTCCCAAAATACCCAAAAAATAGAAAGAAGTGGTGTACTTTCATGAGGAGCGACGCCCCTTTCAAAAATTTTGACTATAATAATTTATTTTAACTAAATCTATTTTTAATCGCAATAAAAAAGGTGTGGATTAAAACTAGTAGTTATGAACTAAAATTCACACCAACGAACGCCTCGCCTTCACGTGCTTTAAACGGTACTGTATTTTTGTTTTCCTTTTCTTTTGCTCATATCTCGAAAATGGCGTTTCCTATCGCAAAAATAATGAAATTTTCGACCCCCTTTGTAACCCCCTCTCACATATAAATTTTAACACGTGGGTAATATTTTTTTTTTATTTTTCGAAGAAAATGTGAAAATTCGATATAAAACACGTCCATTGCGCGCGCCTCGCGCCTTGCCTTCACGTGCCTCGCCCTCATGTGCAAAAACAGTACTGTATTTTTGTTTTCCTTTTCTTTTGCTTATATCTCGAAAATGGCGTTTCCTATCGCAAAAATAATGAAATTTTCGACCCCCTTTGTAACCCCCTCACATATAAATTTCTACACGTGGGTAATTTTTTTTTTCTTTTTCGAAGAAAATGTGAAAAATTCCATATAAAACACGTCCATTGCGCGCGCCTTGGTCTTTCAAAAAGTTCATTGCGTAGCACACCCAAGTAAAAGCTGAAGAGTTGTACGTTTAGTGTTGCATAGCCCATTTATCGAGGAAGGCTATAGACTATATATTATATAAGGTCACGCAAAGACCCTTAGGAGCCGAGCACAAAGAAAAACGTCACGCATACAAAGACCTCGCACGGGCAGGCGATTCGATGCGACGGGATGGGTTGGGGGAGCAGGAAATTTTACGCGGACGAAGTCGCGGGCAGAAGTTAGTACGAAATATTATTTAAAATAGGTAGAGAGGTGCCTACACATTGTAGAAACACGAAAAAGGTACCTGCCTGCCAAATCAAAACATTCTAAAACGTAGAACCTACCTGTGCACTGGAATAAATTGTTTTTTTTTTTTTTACTTTTCAACCATAAACGAATCAATCTTCGCGAGATTGTCCGATTAGGCCTTGGGTAAATCCGACTTCCATGTTTCCTATCTACCAATATCTATAAAACATAAATAAACAAGAAACAACGATTAAACTCCGCAAATCATAACAAAGCAGTGCGGCGCGTGGCGGGCGATCGAGCCTCGTGACGTCATCAGCAGTTTCGCGCGCGCGGCGTGCGTTTTAAAACTCCCTTTTTTTAAAGTTTAATAACTTCGTAATTTCTCGATGGATTTGAGTGATTCAAAAAGAAATGAACTCAGATATTTATATTGTATTCGATGTAGTATTCAAAATTGCTATATCCTTTTGTCGAATTGATCCTCATTGGGAATGTCGGTACCACTACCGCTTCGGAGACAAAGCGAAGCGCTGTGAATCGCCATGCTGCAGAAGGAAGAAGCCGTCGGAAAACTAAAGACGGCACCGACTGTGGCGGACGTCGGTGTCCCGTACACCAGTAATCGCCTTTGTGTACACGATCGTAACACTCACGAACGTTTCCTCGTGGACACAGGCGCAGACATCTCAGTTTTGGCCGCTAATCACAAGAATAAAAAAACACCAAGCTTATACGCAGCAAACAATACGCCAATCAAGACTTACGGACAGAGATCTATAAGGCTAAATCTTGGTTTACGAAGAAACTTTGAGTGGAGCTGATTTTCTACGTCACTTTAAGCTGCTGGTGGACCTGGACAAGAAGAAGTTAGTTGACAAAGTGACCGAACTATCTATCGACGCATTAGAAGTTTTTACAAACACAGAATCAGTTCACATCATAAGCAACAATCAACTATATTACGATATTTTGAAGCAGTATCCAGATGTGCTACGTCCAATGTCTTTGAAACAGCCACCGAAACATGACGTCGTCCACCACATTGAAACCACAGGCCCCCCACTCTACGCTCGCTCCCGCCCGCTGCCTCCGGACAAGTACAAGGCAGCCAAAGAGGAGTTTGACCGAATGATAGAAATGGGAATCTGCAAACCTTCAAAGAGCCCGTGGGCAAGCCCGCTGCATGTTGTCAAGAAAAAGGATGGAGGCCTAAGGGTATGCGGTGACTACAGGCGATTAAATTCAGTTACACGACCAGACCGCTATCCTATACCACGAATACAGGACTTCACGTACCAGCTGCACAATAAGAAGATATTCTCGAAGCTTGACCTCAAAATGGCGTATTACTGGATCCCAATTGCAGAGGATGACGCCCAGAAAACAGCAATTATCACACCGTTTGGGCTGTTTGAATTCAAATGCATGACATTCGGCTTGCGCAACGCTAGTCAAACGTTTCAGAGATTCATGCATGAAGTACTGCGTGGCATAGACAGCTGCTTCTGTTACGTCGACGACATACTGCTGTATTCAAACAACGAAGAGAGCCACAGACAACTCCTACAACAAGTACTAGAACGCCTAAAGAATTACGGCGTAATGTTAAAGATTGAAAAATGTGAATTCGGCAAGGATAAGATCGATTTCCTCGGCTATGAAGTATCAGGCAACGGGATCAGGCCCACTGAAGAGAGAACAAAAGCAATATCAAGTTACCCCAAACCTAAGACAATAGCTGAATTACGACGTTTTCTGGGCATGATAAATTTTTATCGAAGCTACTTACCCCGTCAAGCCGAACAACAGAACGAGCTAAATAAATATCTACACAGTCAGAAACGGAACGATAAAACGCCCATTGAGTGGACACCTCAGGCAGAGTTGGCTTTTGAAAAGTGCCGCCAAAGCATTTTGAAAGCCACACAGCTGATCCACCCATTACCAGGAAGCCCCCTTGCCTTGATGACAGATGCTTCAGATTACAGCGTTGGCGCTGTTCTACAGCAGAGAATAGACAACGAATGGAAACCTCTCGCTTATTACTCAAAAGCGATGAGTATGACTCAGCAACGCTACAGCGTATACGACCGCGATTTGTTAGCGATTTATACGGCTGTCAAGCACTTCAGGAATCTTATAGAAGGAGGTGACGTCACAGTGTATACAGACCAGGGATGTTGCGAATATCCGCATCCGCATCCGCAAATGCGGAGCATCCGCATTGATTTGGACATCTGCATCCGCATCCGCATCCGTAATAATCATTGCGGATGTTCATGCGGATGCAGATGTTGCACAGGTCGCGACAAGAAAGAAAATAGACGTAGCCGGACTGGCGCATGCCGTAGGCATGTGATCATTGGCCAATAGGAGCGAAGATTTCGCTCGGTGACAAGATCCGACGTGTTTGTTATCGTGGTGTATCATTTGTTTTTGGTTAGTAAGTCAGTCGTATGGCGTTGTTTAGTTGCGCTTATCGTATGAACATTTAAGTTTTCGAGTGTATTGTAAAATTGTGAATATACACAGCATTGTTGCATTGCTCTTAAATGGTGGAGCGTAATCGAGAAGAATTTAAACTATTATCACCAATAGCACGTAGATTTTTATCGACACCACGAGCCAGTGTTCCTAGCAAACAATTGTTTAGTAGTGCAGGTTTCATTTATGAACCTCTGCGTAACAGACTAGACCCGGAAAAGGCGGCAATTTTACTATTTATTAAATACAAATGCTCTAATTTTCAACTTATTACTAAATATTTTATTAAAATATTAATAATTACTCTCTTATTATTTTATTTCCCCACTCACATAGTTTCTTATAATAAATCTTAAGATCCGCATCCGCATCCGCATCCGCGGATATGGGCCTTCAAATATCCGCATCCGCATCCGCATCAGCGGATGTGAAAAAATCGGCATCCGCAACATCCCTGATACAGACCATAAACCACTAGTGAATGCACTGACACGTCCACCGAGTAGCAGCGACACACCGCGACGAGAACGTCAATTATATTTTATCAGCCAATTTTGTACCAGCATCAAGTACGTGCAAGGCGAAGATAACGCAGTGGCAGACGCATTATCACGCATAGAAGACATACGATGCCCTTCCATCATCGACTACGCAACTTTAGCCAGCGAACAAGAAAAAGATCCTGTATTGAGACAGCTCAAAAATCAACCAAATCTAAAGTTCACCGACGTCACAATGCCTGGGATGAGCCAGCCAATCACGTGCGAAACATCTACCGGCACACCCCGACCGTACTTACCGACTGCGTATCGTTTTGAGGCATTCAAAGCTCAACACGATTTGTGTCATCCCGGCGTGAAATCTACCAGGAAACAGATGTGCTCAAAGTTTTTCTGGCCCAGCATGAATAAAGAAATCAGCACCTGGACCAGAGCATGCATCAGCTGTCAGCGAGCGAAGATTCACCGTCATGTCGTAACACCACTCAGTGAGTTCCCACCTTCAGCGCGTTTTGAACATATTCACGTGGACATAGTGGGACCACGGCGATTATCTAATGACCGACGATACTGTGTGACTATTATCGATCATGGCACACGTTGGCCAGAAGCCGTTCCTGTATCAGAGATCACCGCTGAGGAAGTCGCAAAGGCCATCTATGAAAACTGGATTGCCAGATTTGGTTGCCCACTAAGAATATCAACCGATCAAGGACGGCAATTTGAATCATCACTGTTCCGGTCTCCTATGAAAAAGTTTGGGATATCACGAATACGGACCACGGCGTATCATCCCCAATCCAACGGTATGATCGAGCGGTGGCACAGAACGCTGAAGGCAGCACTCATGGCGCGAGGCACTACACAGTGGACAGAAGAGCTTCCTACTTTACTGTTAGGATTGCGCACGGCGTTGCGAATCAACAACGGTTTAAGCCCAGCAATGATGACGTATGGCACTACGCTTCGCTTACCATCGGATTTCATCGTGCCAACAAAGTCAAACACTGATGAGAACGACTACATACGCCGCCTTACAGAAACCATGGCATCCTTAAAAAGTGCGCCTCGATCAATCAACAGTCGAAAGGAGCCAGCCGCAGGTTGAGTATAGCTGTCCTAAAGGATCTATGTTTGCTGTGTTCTATTTATTCGTAATGTGTGAAACTATATAAACAGATTACGTCTTTCATTCGTGTTGTGAACTACATATATATCTGAGGCATTATTTTATTGTTTCACTTTTTGTCTGTAGGCCACCGCTTGTATCATTTTTTATTAGGGTCATAAAATATATCGCCCATTCTGTGATTAACCTTAAGGGGGTTAAATTCGCCGTGCGCTTGGTAGGCGTCTCCAGGGGATTCAAGATCTTCTATTTTTAATTTAGCTGTGTTTTCCAACTTCTCGGTGTTAAGATCCTTGGCACATAGGTGCCAAGCTTCTATGTCAGCCATCTCCCAGATCATTTCCGTGGGTGTTCGTCTTGGTAGTTGTGCGGTATTTTTCAGTGCTGGCAGTCTGTACTGGCGTTCGATTTTGCTTAGGTTCGTTGCGCTATACCTTGAGAGTAGTTGCACCACTCCGTAGTCCATCACTGGTAAAATGCAGGCCTGAATGATGACCAGTTTCGTGTCTACTTCTGTCTTCGCATTGTAGCCGAGTGCCGTACCCCACGTGGGGTGCACTTAGAGAAGTGGCTCTAATTTTAAAGGTTTAAGCCCTGGCTGGCCCTGGCCTAATTTATTAAAATAGCCACAGGCAAAGTCGGTTAAACAGCCGACAACCTCATAGGTTGACCTGCGATACGTGATGCCAAAGAAAAAAAACTGGAGACAGTTCGGTTACGAATGCGAAACGTTTCTGATTACTGCGGTAATGAGGATCAGCGACGATTTTAGTTAAATATGTAGAATTACAGTCATACCTAAACCAATTATTACAGTGAAAGAATTATTAAAATTGGACCAAAAACGCCCGCCAATACGCACAATTTGTTGATGACGTCATTTTCCACGTTCGCGTCCGCGGCACCGCCACGCACGTTCTTTCTGCCTTTAGTTACGTGACTCGCAGAACATTTAAACGAATAATGTCTTCATAAAATATTGTATCGTGCCACGATGCGAAAATACAAGTGTTGCTACACCGGACAAATTGTTATTTTGTGTCCCAAAATACCCAAAAAATAGAAAGAAGTGGTGTACTTTCATGAGGAGCGACGCCCCATGTCCCCTTAACTAAAAGTACTTTATACTGCATTTCAAAAATTTTGACTTTATTAATTTATTTTAACTAAATCTATTTTTAATCGCGATAAAAAAGGTGTGGATTAAAACTAGTAGTTATGAACTAAAATTCACACCAACGAACGCCTCGCCTTCACGTGCTTTAAACAGTACTGTATTGTTGTTTTCCTTTTCTTTTGCTTATATCTCGAAAATGGCGTTTCCTATCGCAAAAATAATGAAATTTTCGACCCCCTTTGTAACCCCCTCACATATAAATTTCAACACGTGGGTAATATTTTTTTTTTTTTTTCGAAGAAAATGTGAAGAATTCCATATAAAACACGTCCATTGCGCGCGCCTTGGTCTTTCAAAAAATTCATTGCGTAGCACACCCAAGTAAAAGCTGAAGAGTTGTACGTTTAGTGTTGCATAGCCCATTTATCGAGGAAGGCTATAGACTATATATTATATAAGGTCACGCAAAGACCCTTAGGAGCCGAACACAAAGAAAAACGTCACGCATACAAAGACCTCGCACGGGCAGGCGATTCGATGCGACGGGATGGGTTGGGGGAGCAGGAAATTTTACGCGGACGAAGTCGCGGGCAGAAGCTAGTAAGAAATATTATTTAAAATAGGTAGAGAGGTGCCTACACATTGTAGAAATACGAAAAAGGTACCTGCCTGCCAAATCAAAACATTCTAAAACGTAGTACCTACCTGTGCACTGGAATAAATTGTTTTTTTTTTTACTTTTCAACCATAAACGAATCAATCTTCGCGAGATTGTCCGATTGGGCCTTGGGTAAATCCGACTTCCATGTTTACTATCTACCAATATCTATAAAACATAAATAAACAAGAAACAACGATTAAACTCCGCAAATCATAACAAAGCAGTGCGGCGCGTGGCGGGCGATCGAGCCTCGTGACGTCATCAGCAGTTTCGCGCGCGCGGCGTGCGTTTTAAAACTCCCTTTTTTAAAAGTTTAATAACTTCGTAATTTCTCGATGGATTTGAGTGATTCAAAAAGAAATGAACTCAGATATTTATATTGTATTCGATGTAGTATTCAAAATTGCTATATCCTTTTGTCGAATTGATCCTCATTGTGATTATTTGAATAAACTGTTACTGTTGTTGGTAAAATTGGTTTAAATTTATTCATCCCGATCAAACCTCGTAACAATGTTAAAGACGATTGTATAAAAAATAATAGATATTTTTCTTAAATACGTACATACACACAACTCTCGACTTCTTTTGCCTTTTATAACCTAAATGACTCAGGAAAACATCAAGGTCTCAGCTCTGAAGCAAATAATTGAATCAAGGCAATACATCCGCACGTGTAAGCATTTTGTTACATTGTCAACAGACTGATGCGCGGCTCCAGTTGAAAGTCCAGCAGTTTGTATTATGATGTTGTATTAATTGTTGTATGTATGTTGTTCGAGTGTTAATGCTCGGCACAACACCGTGACTTGAACATCTAATCCTATAAAAACATTCACTGTAAAAAATGCCCGCGCGTATCTTAGCTCTGATCCAGTGCCCCAGCACTCTTACTCTTCAACCTAATTTTAATTCCAACGGAAAGCCAATACGATTCCAATGTTAATTTCGCATACACGTAATTCGGTACTCTTGAAAACAATAGTGTCAACATTGGAACAACAACAACGGCCGATCTTGATTCCACTTAGTTCTCCAAAATGTACACCCAATTTAAACACATTTTGGCGCTAGCGTCGAACTCAAGAATACGAAATGTCAAAATTCCATTGTCAATCGATCGGAATTAAAATCAAAAGTAAGCACCCTGATCGTTGTAGGCAAGAAGCGGCGCGCCGTGCGCCTGTCGTCGGACGAGGAGGGCGGCGGGGAGGGCGGCGCGGGCGGCGCGGGCGGGGACGCGCCCGCCTCGCCCCGCGCCGCGTCGCCCGCCGCGTCGCCGCGCGCCGCCGACAAGCCCGCCGTGGACGACTCGTCCGACGACGAGCTGGCGCCCGACTCCAAGTCGGTGGAGATGGCGTCCGGCATGACCGACTTCGAGCTGATGCTGGCGCGCAAGCGGGAGGAGCGGCGCGGGCGGCGGCGGCGGCGCGACATCGACATCATCAACGACAACGACGACCTCATCGCGCAGCTACTGCAGCAGATGCGCCACGCCGCCGAGGAGGACCGCGACCTCAACAAGCGCAACCAGCCCGCCGTGCGCAAGGTAACTAGTAGCTCATCATTACATCGACATCATCAACGACAACGACGACCTCATCGCGCAGCTACTGCAGCAGATGCGCCACGCCGCCGAGGAGGACCGCGACCTCAACAAGCGCAACCAGCCCGCCGTGCGCAAGGTAACTAGTAGCTCATCATTACATCGACATCATCAACGACAACGACGACCTCATCGCGCAGCTACTGCAGCAGATGCGCCACGCCGCCGAGGAGGACCGCGACCTCAACAAGCGCAACCAGCCCGCCGTGCGCAAGGTAACTAGTAGCTCATCATTACATCGACATCATCAACGACAACGACGACCTCATCGCGCAGCTACTGCAGCAGATGCGCCACGCCGCCGAGGAGGACCGCGACCTCAACAAGCGCAACCAGCCCGCCGTGCGCAAGGTAACTAGTAGCTCATCATTACATCGACATCATCAACGACAACGACGACCTCATCGCGCAGCTACTGCAGCAGATGCGCCACGCCGCCGAGGAGGACCGCGACCTCAACAAGCGCAACCAGCCCGCCGTGCGCAAGGTAACTAGTAGCTCATCATTACATCGACATCATCAACGACAACGACGACCTCATCGCGCAGCTACTGCAGCAGATGTTTTATGTATACAACATATTGTAAGACATTTTAATAGACGTAACTATGATGGATTTTACTGCTAATTTTTCTTTAAACGAGACTTCATTGAGAAAGGGGCTCTTGAAATCTGTTTTCTTTTCTTTTTAATGTTGACGATATAAAGTGCGTTTGAAAGATTGTTGGTTGGTTGTGGGGCAGGTGTCGATGCTGAAGGCGGCCATGTCGCAGCTGATCAAGAAGGACCTGCAGTTGGCCTTCATGGAGCACAACGTGCTGAACGTGCTGTGCGACTGGCTGGCGCCCATGCCCAACCGCGCCCTGCCCTGTCTGCTCATCCGCGAGAGCATCCTCAAGCTGCTCATGGACGTAAGTGTTACAGTTGGGGGTGTCGAATACTTGACTGATTCTTTCAACACCGGTATTAATACCGTATAAAAAATGTCTAACATCGGGTTCCCGGGATCCCGAAAAAAAAAACTTTTTAATACACGGTGGTTCCTCTAGGTGCAACCTGTTACCATGGATGCAGTACATGATTCTGGACCGGTGTTTAAAATTTTCATCCGTTATGAAAAAAAAATACATTTTGATCGTGTGTTACACTTTTGTAGGAGACAGCTGATCTCGGCCGCCTCCAGTAGGTACGGTCATAAACGTCCTTCTGAACGTTATATCAGTGTTGAAAGAAGCTCGGGGCATAACTTCCCTTTATTTTTTTTAGGTGGGAAATCATCAAATGACGTATCCTTCTCTGGGTAGAGCGGAAGGGCGTGTCAGGGCATAACTTCTCTAGTTCTGCCCCCAGTTGTCTTTAGACGGTTTCATTTTAATCCGCATTATTGGCCGCCCCTTGCAGTTCCCGTCCATCGACAAGTCCCTGCTGAAGCAGTCGGGCATCGGCAAGGCGGTGATGTACCTGTACAAGCACCCCAAGGAGACCAAGTCCAACCGCGAGCGCGCCGGCCGCCTCATCTCCGAGTGGGCGCGGCCCATCTTCAACCTCTCCACCGACTTCAAAGGTACGCGCGCTTACAGGCACCACCTACATGCATGTATTACTATATGGACACTTCGACAATTATATCTGATTTCAAGATTCATTCAGTAATATTTTGTTCTCAAAAATACAGCAAATACATGTGATCATCTGTGGTACGGAACACGCGTTGCGGGAGTCCGACTTCCTATTAACCTATTTTTGATTTTATATTATTTATTTTTGTGTCTTTGTTTACAGCGATGACGCGCGAGGAGCGACAGGCGAGAGACGAGGCCATGGCGGGAGGGAGGCGGCGCGACGAGCCCGGCCCGTCCGGCCCGCCCGGCGCCAAGCGCGCGCGTGACGAGCCGGACCCGGACAAGTGAGTGTGTTGCAGTGCGTTACACACAGAGGCCATGGCGGGCGCGCGACGAGCGCGGCCCGTCCGGCCCGCCCGGCGCCAAGCGCGCGCGTGACGAGCCGGACCCGGACAAGTGAGTGTGTTGCAGTGCATTACACACAGACGCCATGGCGGGCGCGCGACGAGCCCGGCCCGTCCGGCCCGCCCGGCGCCAAGCGCGCGCGTGACGAGCCGGACCCCGACAAGTGAGTGTGTTGCAGTGCGTTACACACAGAGGCCATGGCGGGCGCGCGACGAGCGCGGCCCGTCCGGCCCGCCCGGTGCCAAGCGCGCGCGTGACGAGCCGGACCCGGACAAGTGAGTGTGTTGCAGTGCATTACACACAGACGCCATGGCGGCCGTGCGACGAGCGCGGCCCGTCCGGCCAGCCCGGCGCCTAGCGCGCGCGTGATGAGCCGGACCCGGACAAGTGAGTGTTGCAGTGCGTTACACACAGAGGCCATGGCGGGCGCGCGACGAGCCCGGCCCGTCCGGCCCGCCCGGTGCCAAGCGTGCGCGTGACAAGCCGGACCCGGACAAGTAAGTGTGTTGCAGTGCGTTGCACATAGAGGCCGTGGCGGGCTGTCCGGTCCGTCCAGTGTTAACTTTGTGTAGTATTTGAGTGACTTCGATATAAGCTGCGCCTAGTTTGGGAGTCGCTGATAAATCTGTCTTAGTCCTCTGTCGGCTAAAAATTTGCACCCATTGTACTTTTGTGTGTAAGTAGTATTTGTAAATGCAGTAACCGTTTTTATTATTTTGTTTTTGATGTTATTTTTCACTGCATTGTATTCAGTAACCCACTAACTGACCCCCCACTGTCCGCAGGGTGGCGCGGCCGGGTGAGAAGGGCTGGGTGGCGCGCGCGCGCGTGCCGGCGCCCTCCAACAAGGACTACGTGTTCCGCCCCAAGTCCACCTGCGACACCGACATGTCACGGGTGAGTCACGCCACAACCACGCTTTATATCGCACACTGCGCGCGTGCCGGCGCCCTCCAACAAGGACTACGTGTTCCGCCCCAAGTCCACCTGCGACACCGACATGTCACGGGTGAGTCACGCCACAACCACGCTTTATATCGCACACTGCGCGCGTGCCGGCGCCCTCCAACAAGGACTACGTGTTCCGCCCCAAGTCCACCTGCGACACCGACATGTCACGGGTGAGTCACGCCACAACCACGCTTTATATCGCACACTGCGCGCGTGCCGGCGCCCTCCAACAAGGACTACGTGTTCCGCCCCAAGTCCACCTGCGACACCGACATGTCACGGGTGAGTCACGCCACAACCACGCTTTATATCGCACACTGCGCGCGTGCCGGCGCCCTCCAACAAGGACTACGTGTTCCGCCCCAAGTCCACCTGCGACACCGACATGTCACGGGTGAGTCACGCCACAACCACGCTTTATATCGCACACTGCGCGCGTGCCGGCGCCCTCCAACAAGGACTACGTGTTCCGCCCCAAGTCCACCTGCGACACCGACATGTCACGGGTGAGTCACGCCACAACCACGCTTTATATCGCACACTGCGCGCGTGCCGGCGCCCTCCAACAAGGACTACGTGTTCCGCCCCAAGTCCACCTGCGACACCGACATGTCACGGGTGAGTCACGCCACAACCACGCTTTATATCGCACACTGCGCGCGTGCCGGCGCCCTCCAACAAGGACTACGTGTTCCGCCCCAAGTCCACCTGCGACACCGACATGTCACGGGTGAGTCACGCCACAACCACGCTTTATATCGCACACTGCGCGCGTGCCGGCGCCCTCCAACAAGGACTACGTGTTCCGCCCCAAGTCCACCTGCGACACCGACATGTCACGGGTGAGTCACGCCACAACCACGCTTTATATCGCACACTGCGCGCGTGCCGGCGCCCTCCAACAAGGACTACGTGTTCCGCCCCAAGTCCACCTGCGACACCGACATGTCACGGGTGAGTCACGCCACAACCACGCTTTATATCGCACACTGCGCGCGTGCCGGCGCCCTCCAACAAGGACTACGTGTTCCGCCCCAAGTCCACCTGCGACACCGACATGTCACGGGTGAGTCACGCCACAACCACGCTTTATATCGCACACTGCGCGCGTGCCGGCGCCCTCCAACAAGGACTACGTGTTCCGCCCCAAGTCCACCTGCGACACCGACATGTCACGGGTGAGTCACGCCACAACCACGCTTTATATCGCACACTGCGCGCGTGCCGGCGCCCTCCAACAAGGACTACGTGTTCCGCCCCAAGTCCACCTGCGACACCGACATGTCACGGGTGAGTCACGCCACAACCACGCTTTATATCGCACACTGCGCGCGTGCCGGCGCCCTCCAACAAGGACTACGTGTTCCGCCCCAAGTCCACCTGCGACACCGACATGTCACGGGTGAGTCACGCCACAACCACGCTTTATATCGCACACTGCGCGCGTGCCGGCGCCCTCCAACAAGGACTACGTGTTCCGCCCCAAGTCCACCTGCGACACCGACATGTCACGGGTGAGTCACGCCACAACCACGCTTTATATCGCACACTGCGCGCGTGCCGGCGCCCTCCAACAAGGACTACGTGTTCCGCCCCAAGTCCACCTGCGACACCGACATGTCACGGGTGAGTCACGCCACAACCACGCTTTATATCGCACACTGCGCGCGTGCTGGCGCCCTCCAACAAGGACTACGTGTTCCGCCCCAAGTCCACCTGCGACACCGACATGTCACGGGTGAGTCACGCCACAACCACGCTTTATATCGCACACTGCGCGCGTGCCGGCGCCCTCCAACAAGGACTACGTGTTCCGCCCCAAGTCCACCTGCGACACCGACATGTCACGGGTGAGTCACGCCACAACCACGCTTTATATCGCACACTGCGCGCGTGCCGGCGCCCTCCAACAAGGACTACGTGTTCCGCCCCAAGTCCACCTGCGACACCGACATGTCACGGGTGAGTCACGCCACAACCACGCTTTATATCGCACACTGCGCGCGTGCCGGCGCCCTCCAACAAGGACTACGTGTTCCGCCCCAAGTCCACCTGCGACACCGACATGTCACGGGTGAGTCACGCCACAACCACGCTTTATATCGCACACTGCGCGCGTGCCGGCGCCCTCCAACAAGGACTACGTGTTCCGCCCCAAGTCCACCTGCGACACCGACATGTCACGGGTGAGTCACGCCACAACCACGCTTTATATCGCACACTGCGCGCGTGCTGGCGCCCTCCAACAAGGACTACGTGTTCCGCCCCAAGTCCACCTGCGACACCGACATGTCACGGGTGAGTCACGCCACAACCACGCTTTATATCGCACACTGCGCGCGTGCCGGCGCCCTCCAACAAGGACTACGTGTTCCGCCCCAAGTCCACCTGCGACACCGACATGTCACGGGTGAGTCACGCCACAACCACGCTTTATATCGCACACTGCGCGCGTGCCGGCGCCCTCCAACAAGGACTACGTGTTCCGCCCCAAGTCCACCTGCGACACCGACATGTCACGGGTGAGTCACGCCACAACCACGCTTTATATCGCACACTGCGCGCGTGCCGGCGCCCTCCAACAAGGACTACGTGTTCCGCCCCAAGTCCACCTGCGACACCGACATGTCACGGGTGAGTCACGCCACAACCACGCTTTATATCGCACACTGCGCGCGTGCCGGCGCCCTCCAACAAGGACTACGTGTTCCGCCCCAAGTCCACCTGCGACACCGACATGTCACGGGTGAGTCACGCCACAACCACGCTTTATATCGCACACTGCGCGCGTGCCGGCGCCCTCCAACAAGGACTACGTGTTCCGCCCCAAGTCCACCTGCGACACCGACATGTCACGGGTGAGTCACGCCACAACCACGCTTTATATCGCACACTGCGCGCGTGCTGGCGCCCTCCAACAAGGACTACGTGTTCCGCCCCAAGTCCACCTGCGACACCGACATGTCACGGGTGAGTCACGCCACAACCACGCTTTATATCGCACACTGCGCGCGTGCCGGCGCCCTCCAACAAGGACTACGTGTTCCGCCCCAAGTCCACCTGCGACACCGACATGTCACGGGTGAGTCACGCCACAACCACGCTTTATATCGCACACTGCGCGCGTGCCGGCGCCCTCCAACAAGGACTACGTGTTCCGCCCCAAGTCCACCTGCGACACCGACATGTCACGGGTGAGTCACGCCACAACCACGCTTTATATCGCACACTGCGCGCGTGCCGGCGCCCTCCAACAAGGACTACGTGTTCCGCCCCAAGTCCACCTGCGACACCGACATGTCACGGGTGAGTCACGCCACAACCACGCTTTATATCGCACACTGCGCGCGTGCTGGCGCCCTCCAACAAGGACTACGTGTTCCGCCCCAAGTCCACCTGCGACACCGACATGTCACGGGTGAGTCACGCCACAACCACGCTTTATATCGCACACTGCGCGCGTGCCGGCGCCCTCCAACAAGGACTACGTGTTCCGCCCCAAGTCCACCTGCGACACCGACATGTCACGGGTGAGTCACGCCACAACCACGCTTTATATCGCACACTGCGCGCGTGCCGGCGCCCTCCAACAAGGACTACGTGTTCCGCCCCAAGTCCACCTGCGACACCGACATGTCACGGGTGAGTCACGCCACAACCACGCTTTATATCGCACACTGCGCGCGTGCCGGCGCCCTCCAACAAGGACTACGTGTTCCGCCCCAAGTCCACCTGCGACACCGACATGTCACGGGTGAGTCACGCCACAACCACGCTTTATATCGCACACTGCGCGCGTGCCGGCGCCCTCCAACAAGGACTACGTGTTCCGCCCCAAGTCCACCTGCGACACCGACATGTCACGGGTGAGTCACGCCACAACCACGCTTTATATCGCACACTGCGCGCGTGCTGGCGCCCTCCAACAAGGACTACGTGTTCCGCCCCAAGTCCACCTGCGACACCGACATGTCACGGGTGAGTCACGCCACAACCACGCTTTATATCGCACACTGCGCGCGTGCCGGCGCCCTCCAACAAGGACTACGTGTTCCGCCCCAAGTCCACCTGCGACACCGACATGTCACGGGTGAGTCACGCCACAACCACGCTTTATATCGCACACTGCGCGCGTGCCGGCGCCCTCCAACAAGGACTACGTGTTCCGCCCCAAGTCCACCTGCGACACCGACATGTCACGGGTGAGTCACGCCACAACCACGCTTTATATCGCACACTGCGCGCGTGCCGGCGCCCTCCAACAAGGACTACGTGTTCCGCCCCAAGTCCACCTGCGACACCGACATGTCACGGGTGAGTCACGCCACAACCACGCTTTATATCGCACACTGCGCGCGTGCCGGCGCCCTCCAACAAGGACTACGTGTTCCGCCCCAAGTCCACCTGCGACACCGACATGTCACGGGTGAGTCACGCCACAACCACGCTTTATATCGCACACTGCGCGCGTGCCGGCGCCCTCCAACAAGGACTACGTGTTCCGCCCCAAGTCCACCTGCGACACCGACATGTCACGGGTGAGTCACGCCACAACCACGCTTTATATCGCACACTGCGCGCGTGCTGGCGCCCTCCAACAAGGACTACGTGTTCCGCCCCAAGTCCACCTGCGACACCGACATGTCACGGGTGAGTCACGCCACAACCACGCTTTATATCGCACACTGCGCGCGTGCCGGCGCCCTCCAACAAGGACTACGTGTTCCGCCCCAAGTCCACCTGCGACACCGACATGTCACGGGTGAGTCACGCCACAACCACGCTTTATATCGCACACTGCGCGCGTGCCGGCGCCCTCCAACAAGGACTACGTGTTCCGCCCCAAGTCCACCTGCGACACCGACATGTCACGGGTGAGTCACGCCACAACCACGCTTTATATCGCACACTGCGCGCGTGCCGGCGCCCTCCAACAAGGACTACGTGTTCCGCCCCAAGTCCACCTGCGACACCGACATGTCACGGGTGAGTCACGCCACAACCACGCTTTATATCGCACACTGCGCGCGTGCCGGCGCCCTCCAACAAGGACTACGTGTTCCGCCCCAAGTCCACCTGCGACACCGACATGTCACGGGTGAGTCACGCCACAACCACGCTTTATATCGCACACTGCGCGCGTGCCGGCGCCCTCCAACAAGGACTACGTGTTCCGCCCCAAGTCCACCTGCGACACCGACATGTCACGGGTGAGTCACGCCACAACCACGCTTTATATCGCACACTGCGCGCGTGCCGGCGCCCTCCAACAAGGACTACGTGTTCCGCCCCAAGTCCACCTGCGACACCGACATGTCACGGGTGAGTCACGCCACAACCACGCTTTATATCGCACACTGCGCGCGTGCTGGCGCCCTCCAACAAGGACTACGTGTTCCGCCCCAAGTCCACCTGCGACACCGACATGTCACGGGTGAGTCACGCCACAACCACGCTTTATATCGCACACTGCGCGCGTGCCGGCGCCCTCCAACAAGGACTACGTGTTCCGCCCCAAGTCCACCTGCGACACCGACATGTCACGGGTGAGTCACGCCACAACCACGCTTTATATCGCACACTGCGCGCGTGCCGGCGCCCTCCAACAAGGACTACGTGTTCCGCCCCAAGTCCACCTGCGACACCGACATGTCACGGGTGAGTCACGCCACAACCACGCTTTATATCGCACACTGCGCGCGTGCCGGCGCCCTCCAACAAGGACTACGTGTTCCGCCCCAAGTCCACCTGCGACACCGACATGTCACGGGTGAGTCACGCCACAACCACGCTTTATATTATTTACTCTCGCTGTTCACCCATCATCAGCCTATATTGTTCCCACTGCTGGGACCACAGGCCCAGTGCGGGTTGGTAGATGTCACATGTCTTCGAATATTTGGTTCAAATATTTGGTTAGGTCTAGGACATGCCGATTTCCACACGATATAAGTCGTGGCCACTGGGCCACCACTGCTCTCATATACAGGAAAAGTTTCTAACCAGTGCGCCAATTTTAAGAAATTAAATTTAAACGAGTTATAATCACAATGTAATTTATATTTTGATATATCTTAGTCCAAAAAAAATAAGTTATCGTTAACGAAAGATGTTTTGGAACTGGGTTTTATGGTAACTTGCGCGCGGCGGCGGCGAAGGTGAACGACCAAGCGTAGCTACAAGTAGGTATTTACCAGCTGTTCGATCGGTCAAAATTCTAAGAAGTTCAAAGTACCTACGGCGCTACCAAAGCACGGCGGCGAAGGTGAACGACCGAGCGTAGCTAGGAGTAGGTACTCGGCTGGTAGGTATCAGCTGCTCGGTCGGTCAAAAGTCTAAGAAGTTCGAAGTACCTATGCCGGCGCGCGGTTACTGACCTATTCCTATTGTTGATATCATATTAGGTACGAAATGTGTAGGGTGTCCACAGTTTACTGATTTAAGGTCGGATAAAAATGAAAAAAAAAGTATTGAAAAAATTGTCGAAATGTGTTCGATTACTGATACTGAACGACCAAAAAAAAATTGCGCACTGGTTAAAAAAAAATCCTGTACATGAATGTATCTTTTTTCTTCCTCCATCTTTCACACTGAAGTAAGATTAAAATAAAACTACTGTGTGATGTTGGTAGGCGTTTCAAGAGATGGTTTCGGTGCCCGAGGCGCGTCCATGTCGTCCGTATACCGTTACAAGCTTTTATTTAATTTGCGTGCGTACGTGTGTTTGGCACAAATCTTGGAAGGTAAATGAGAACCACTTCCCGATGTCCGATTGGGCTGAAATTTGTTGTAAATAAGTATCTTCGGTGACAATACAATAATATGGTCCCATAGAACTGTTCTGTTGATGGCACCACCGTAAAAGCTTGTTGTAAAATATATTTTATTAAAACTTTATTTATTTAAAAGCTACACCAACAACTTCTGTATACATCAGAAAAGTACGGTCATATTTAAGGGACCACACCCTTCAAACCACCAAACAGCACCACTTCCATCACCACAGTAATCGGCCCTTTCTAGTCGTGTCGTCTTAATTTTGGCTTTGATAAATCCTACTAATATTATAGATATGTTTTTTTTTTTGACGCAAGAACTACGGAAAGGATTTGGATGAAATTTAGCACATAGGTAGTTTATAACTTGGATTAACCGATAGGGTATTTTTATCCTGGCAGTAGGTTCTCGCGGGATAATTTCCAACCTCCAGTCGGGTGAATCCGGCACAAACTAGTAAACATTACAAATTGAAAGTGATGTGTGAGTGGGCGTGCGTGTTGCAGAGCACCAAGAAGAAGATGACGCGCTACGAGAAGCAGATGAAGCGCTTCCTGGACCAGAAGCGCTTGAAGTCAGGCTCGCGCCGCGCCGTCGACATCTCCATCGAGGGCCGCAAGATGGCGCTGTGACCGGCCCCACGCACAATACTGTATCCCAATACTGTTGTTATTTGACCTTAACAACTCTCAGTCGTATTACAAAACAAGGGTTTTTCTTTAGGTGTTTTCGGTTTAAACCATCGAGCCTGTTTTTGACTTAAGAACCTAATAGAAATCGAAATACAGTTCCTTTTTACAAAACTAACAACATAATCCGGTGCTAAGTTGTCATTTTTGTATTAAGAACTTTATTCAAATGGAATTAAAGTCGGATATGCAAAAACAGGCTCGGAGCTTTAAGCTAGAAATAAGATGATGAGATTAGATGGCGTTTCGAAACTTATCCTATTGAATATCTGTTTCGGCAACATTTAACATAGAGAGTTATATTGATGATTCAAATTTTGTAAATACAATTTGTCACGATCGATTCATATTTTGATGAACTTAGGTACAGACGCCAGCACATAAAGCTACTATAATCTGTCAAATTACTTTAATAGGTTTGAAACTTTATTGTTTAAGTATAAGGTTCAAGATTTATTGAGAAAACTTGACAGTTTCGGGTAGCTCGATGCGATGGCGTCTGTACATCCTGACACTAACCTGCACATTGTATCTGCGAATGTTGCGCGTGACGTGAGCGCATCGCCCTGGACACGACATGAATATTAGTCATTGTGTGGCTGTGTGTATTTATACTCAGAAAATAACGTAGTTAATATGTAAAATGAACATGGTAAAGAGAATTATAAACCTTCCGGAATCAATTTTTTTTATATCTTATATCATCTATTATTATTTATATAATCTATCTTCTCTGTCCATAACACGGACTTCGTGTCGGTTGGCTCTTGTTCGCTCAACCCAAACCACTTGAGTGTGAAAAAGTTTGTGTTATCCTGGTCGGGGAAGTTAACATTTTATAATATTACACCAAATCTCTACGACCATTCCGCCATATTGAACAAATACAGGTAGTATTTGTTCAATATGGCGGAATGATGACAACAAACCTCTGCGAGTGGTTTTATAACTATTTTTTTTGCAATTTTTTTTAAATATGGTCACAGTCATTTATTTTCGCCAATCGGTAGTTATAATTACATTCTATTAAAATGTATAAAAATATATTTTTCAAATTTAAAGAAAACCTGGAGGAAAGGTTGTGGAGATTCGAAAACGAAATCTTTTCTCTTATCATTTATTACCATTGGGTAATAAATGATAAGAGAAAACATTTCGTTGGCTTTTGGGTGTCGGGCCAAACTTTGTATGAAACGTGACTGGTCTCCTTTGAACAAGAGGTTAATGTTACATTGTTGCTATCTACTTAAAAGAGATTTAATGAAAAAAGCAAACATTTCTATTGTTTGATTTGTCCTCAGTGTAGTTATGTGGCGGGAAGTGTCCAAACGAAACAGAAACGCGACCATCTTTTAGCGGTAGTGAGAACGGAACGAATCAAATGTTTACCTTAAACTAAGGTTCACCAGGGGCATTTTGATAAATGTTGTTCCTTGGGCGAATATTGACAGGAGTATGTACTTTAATGAATAATTGATACTATTAGATTTCCAAAACTAGGGGCTGATCAGTTCAAGTTTGTATGAAAGAATCTTAACGTGTGGTCTGATTATTTTGGACTTGATATCAATGATAAAAATTAATATAAATACATTTTTTGTCAAAATCCGCGGACGAAGAACGCACATTACTATTCAAATAATATTTCATTACATTTTTCATTAATATTTAATTTGACTATAGCTCAGGAATGTGTTCTGACATACATGTTGGCAGGGACATCGCCACGCAATCTCTTACCATGGATGCAGTACATAATTCTTGGAAAAATTCAAACCCAGGCGTTGAATTTTTGTATAGGTTATTTAAAAGAAATGATCAATTCCATACATTTTGATCGTACAGATATTTCACTTTTGTATGGAATAGCAGAATGAAGAACCTGTTATGAATGGCCTTTTAGAAATATGTGCTGAATTTAAGGTTGCACTTTGTGTGTCGATGTCCCTGCCACCCTGTGGTACAGCACATTCCGCCAGTTATGTCCAAGTCCCATACAGTAGGGGCGCCTGTAGCTACCGACCGGCACAGTCGATACCCCGAGCTGCTACTGACAAATTACAAGTTTTTAAATGATTGCTGACTCCTATCATTGAATGAAAATTTCATGAAAAATCCATCCAATAGGATTAAACGAAGTTCGAGGGTTGTATTGATGGTTTCAATGATTATAACTTTGTAAAGCCATATTTGTTGCAGTCACGAATCAATAAACAACCTGAGGAAAAAATTAAAGTCGCGAGAGACTTTTCGAATTTTATCTTATCTTATACCTACGAGCAATTCTCAAAACGAGCAATCTCAGAAACGGCTCCAACGATTTTCATGAAATTTAGTATACAGGGGGTTTCGGGGGCGATAAATCGATCTAGCTAGGATTAATTTTTATTAAATGTCGTTTTATTCGTGTTTTCAATGACCAACTTTATCGATAGTCAACTTGAACATAAACTTATTATTTTAAACACAATTTACCAAAAAATACCGAGCAAAGCTCGGTCAACCAGATATTTAATATTATTTGTCACTTTAAGGTAGATGCGCTAATCCTTTTTGAACTGACAAATAATATGATTAAAATTTATTTAATATGACGAATCAAGGTGTTGCAGTACTTTTAGACAGAAAAATCAGCATAATTGTTGATTTATAATTATATCACATTCAAGTAATTGTTCTCGTAATAATAAATTTACATTTGAAGAATTTTTTTTTTTGCTTGTGATGTAGTACGAGGTATAGGATAAAAACCAGCTTCAAAGTTTAATTTGTCTTTCCATCCGGAATTGTAAATCCGGGCAGCTAGGGATAGTACAGCTACACACTGATAGAAAGCTACACTATTGCCGAGTGCCATAGGATGTCCCCTTTCACGCGCCCCGCGGGTGAAGTCACGGGCAGAAGCTAGTTATTAATCAAAAACAGCATGGAACCACCTGCTGTTTTTGATCTTAAATTAGGTAATTGAATAAAGAAAAAAACAACTTGTCGCGATAATGTGTGTATACGCGATGTGCGTGCGACAGCCGCGCGTGTAGTCATAAGTCATAGCATTACTACTACGTATTAAGGAACTGAATAAATTAATTATGTGACGAAGTGCTCTGTTTCATTTGACCTGCCTACTTCAAACGCCCGCTTACAACCGCATCTGTCATAAGCAACGCACCATACCTTCGGCAGTGACGAATATTCCCAGTAGCCCCCGCGGGAATTGCCACCGGAGGCAAATGGGAATAAAAATTCCCAGTTCCCACTGGTGGTGACTGGGAACTCATTACCCCCACTTCAGTTTCGCTGTACATTGCTTTCTCCATCGTAGAGAATAAAAGGATGAGGCAACTTATCCTAAACCTGCCTATAATTTCTAAAAGGCAAAGTGCATTGAAATATTTTTTATTTTGATTTCGATATGTATAAACTTGTTAAAATTAAACATTTGAACTGATATTTTGTATCACAGATAATCAGACTCTTAAAGACAGTAATTAAATTAGGAAAGTAATACATACTAATAATTTCTTAATAAATACGTATTATACTATTATCCTTGTCCGAGATGTTTTACGTGTAGTAGGCCTTATGGCCCAGCGCCAAATCACTAAGTTTCAAAGTTTCTGAAAAAAAAAACTTTAAATCTCTCTCGCTGGCAACCTCGCTTGTTATGTCATTACGCTTTTTGTGCACAGTGCCGGTCACTGTATCTCTCGCGAAAATGTTTGCAAATATTAAAAATTACACTGAATATAACTTTAGTTTGTACAAAATGAAATTACATTGGTTGTGTTTAGTGTAACGAACAACGAAGTAACAAAACGAAGCGAAAAGGATTAAAGGAAGATCAACGTTCATGGAAAACAACAAAATGAAGGTTTGTTTACAAGGGCAAGGTATGGTAAATTCTCTCTGTATTATTTCAATCCAGATTATCAACTTGTCCGTTTCGAATGATATTACACCCGCTGAGTAATTATGCTCAGTCGAATTATTTTTTTTATAGGTTAAGAAAGTTTTATTAGGTACCTACCATTTGAGGCTTCATTCATTTCCGGATCCTTTGCATCCATAGATTCATTTATTAGAATCATAGAGTTTTTTCCTTTTTCGTTCAGAATCATAGAGTTCATAGTGATCTGTGAAAAAACCGTTTTTTCTTTCTACTTTGAAAATTTTACAAGTGCGTGCGCCCAGATTTATGTTTGTGAAAATTAGTGGAAGTGAAAATATTAAATACGTCCAAACAAAATGGGAAAACGGAAATTACACGACGAAAGTTATTATAAAAAGAAGATAAGGAAATTAGAGAAAAAATTAAGAAAAGTATCGTCGTCGTCAAGATCTCCATCGCACTCAGGATCGTCACAAGTAGCTCCAGCGCATACGCTGACGACGCCTCCGGATGTGACGCCGGAGCATGAGCCGGGCCAGTCATCACCGGCTCAAGTGCTGTCGCCCTTGACACCGCAAGCCTGCGATGCACTGGATTGCGGACCCTCAACGTCAGGCTCCAACCTTCAACAGACCCCAATCAATACAGGTGTGTGATCATAAAATATCTTATAACTAGGTACCATATTAAATATATGATGTATCTCTAGATCACTTCAAACGCTTGGGTAGTATTTGTGATAATCAGGGTAAGTGACAATACAACAGATGCGATTGTACAATGCCCTTATCACATACATTGACAAACCATTGTCTCTATGCGGGTAAACATGTCAACAGCGACTTAATGAATTTTATGTATATATTCCTTATACTTTTTCTTTTCAAATGAAGAGAAAATCCCTCTTAAAGTATCCGGGCAAGCGACAATACAACAGATGCGATTGTACAATGCCCTTATTACATACATTGACAAAGCGTTATCACTGAGCGGATAAACATGTCAATAGTCATAGAATAAATTCTAAAAAATGCGTTATGCTATTTTTCAGATGAGGATGAAATTCCTCAGGAATATATACTTGCTCTAGGAGAAGAAGGAGCAGAAAAAGAAGAGGCAGGGGATCCTCTTCAAACCGAGTTGGCCCTTCGCTGGACAAGGTTACTACAAAATGGACTGGGTAAAGATGCAAAGGGAGCGATAATAAAAAAATACCCAACACCAAGCAACTTTGCACAATCCTTGGCCCCAAAAATGAACCCTGAAATGAAGTCTATCATGTCAGATCTCATGCTGAAAAGAGATGCTAGAATAATAAATAGACAGAACTTAACTGGAAAACTGCTTTGCTGTTTGGGGAAGTCGCTGACAAAGATTTTAAAAGGACACATAAACTCTAAGGAACTAATAGAGGAAATCAATGATGGGGCAAAAATGGCCTCAGAAATTTTTTATCAAGACTCATCATCCCGCAAATTCTTTGTTTTAGCAGGAGTAAATAAGAATATTAGAGAAAGCATAAAAAACTCAAAATCTGATGATTTCTTATTTGGATCCGATTGTGCTGAAAACATAAAAAGTGCACAGACACTTAAAAAAACTGGGGATCTTATAAAAAATGACACACAAGCTCCTAAGAAACAAAATCCTATTATTAGGAAACAGGGAAACTGGAAAGGCCCGCTGCAACAGCAACAACAACAACAACACCATGTGCGCAGTGGGCCTCGACAGCAACTACAGCAACAACATCCAGCCAAAACCCACCAGAGAGGACGGAAACAACCAGCCAAAACACGACCCAGACACCGCTACTAGAAAATCAGGTTTGTCATGCAGGTAGATTAAAATACTGTAGAAGTAATTGGTTAAAAATCACAGATGATGCTGTGCTATTGAGCTGGATCCAAGGATTCGAAATTCCTTTTTCTGTGCCACCACCACCCTATGATGTGGGGCCACAACATTGGTCTCATGAAGAAAAACAAAAAATTGAAGTAGAAATGATCAAACTCATAAAATTGGGTGCAATTTCAAAATGCTCTCACCACCCAAACCAGTTCATTTCACCAATCTTCTTAGTACCTAAGCCAAATGGCTCATTTAGGTTCATTTTAAACTTGAAAAAGTTAAATGAGTATGTGGATACAGAACATTTTAAGTTAGAAGACATTCGAACTGCTTCAAAACTCATGACAGAAGATTGTTATATGGCGTCAATCGACTTAAAGGAGGCATATTTGTCCGTACCAATAGGGGAGAATAGTAAAAAATTCCTGAGATTTAAATTCAATAATGTATTGTATCAATTTAATGCCCTGCCCTATGGTCTCTGTGTGGCCCCTTTTGTGTTCACAAAACTTTTGAAACCTGTATGTACTTACCTGAGAAACAATAATATTGTGTTGACCTCTTATTTGGATGATAGTTTATATTTTAACAAATCAAAGAACTCTTGTATAAGAGATATTAATTTTGCCTGTGAGTTGTTTGTCAACTTAGGGTTTGTTATAAATTTTGAAAAAAGTAACTGTATTCCCAGCCAGTTTTGCAAATATTTAGGTTTCATGTTAAATTCAAAAAACCTTTCCTTGTCTGTCCCTCTTGAGAAACAGACAAAAGTAATAGAAACTATTAGAATTATAAAGGAAAAAAGTTTTTGTAAAATAAGAGAATTTTCTCAGCTCATTGGAACACTTAATTCAACATGTCCTGCTGTTCCCTATGGATGGGTGTATACTAAATTGTTAGAACGCGAAAAATACATAGCCTTACTTAATTCAAATGATAATTATGAGGCAATTATGACAATTTCTGATGTCACTAGATCAGAACTACAATGATGGTGTAACAATATTAACAAGTTTAATCTAATTAAGCAATATAATTTTCAATCAGAAATACACTCAGATGCTAGTACCACTGGCTGGGGCTGTGTTTGTGCCAACAGAAAAGCTTCTGGATCATGGTCAATAAGTGAAAAACGTTATCATATTAACTACTTAGAATTGAAAGCTGCCTACTTGGCTCTTCAATGCTTCACAAAAAAGATGACTAATTGTGAAGTATTGTTAAGGATAGACAATACTACAGCTGTAGCATACATAAATAAGATGGGTGGCATACAATTTCCACACCTCAATAGTATAACGAGAGACATATGGCAGTGGTGTGAACAAAGAAAGTTATGGATCTTTGCTTCATATATCAACACAAAAGATAACTTTGAAGCAGATAGGGAATCTAGAAAAATTAATATAGAATGGGAACTCTCTATGACAGCATATAATAAATTAATTAGTTGTTTTGGTATTCCAGACATAGATTTATTTGCATCTAGGATAAATAAGAAATGTGAAAAGTTTGTGTCATGGATGTGTGACCCAGAGTCATTTGCCGTGGATGCCTTTACGCTAAATTGGAAAAACTTTTTTTTCTATGCTTTTCCACCATTCTCATTAATTTTAAAATGTTTACACAAAATTCGTTCAGATAAGGCTACAGGTATTTTAGTTTTCCCCTATTGGCCAACACAACCTTGGTTTCCACTTATTAAGTCAATGGCTGTTAATGATCTTATATTATTTAATCCTCATAAAGATTTATTATCATCACCTTTTAGAATACACCACCCTCTGCATCAACATCTTACCCTGGCTGCAGGACTGCTATCAGCCAAGCATATATGAGAAGAGGAACTCCTCCTTCCGCGCTTCCGGTGATGATGAACTCAATTTCTAGTAACACAATGAAGCAATATGATACATACTTAAAACAATGGTGGTGTTTTTGTAAAAAACACAATGTAAATGTTTATGAGGCATCAGTCCCATTCATCTTACAGTTCCTGAATGAATGTTTTCAAAATGGAGCATCATATGGAACCCTAAACACCACTAGGTCGGCGTTGTCCTTAATAATTGGGCCTAGAATAGGATCTGATGATAGATTAAAAAGATTCATGAAAGGGGTATTTCGATCTAAACCACCAAGGCCTAAATATAATGTAACTTGGGATCCGGTAGTGGTTCTTAACTATTTGTCTGGTCTTTATCCTAATGAAGAATTATCTCTTGAAATGTTGACCAAAAAATTAGTTACATTACTAGCACTTACTACTGGACATAGAGTACAGACGTTATCTCTTATTAAGGTAAACAGTATAAAATTTGAAAATGATGGAGCATTAATACACATCCCAGATTTTATTAAAACTTCCAGAATAAGAAGCATCCAACCAACATTCCACCTCAAAAAATTTCATGACAAAATAGAGATTTGCCCAATCAATACTTTAAAGTCATATATAAACACAACAGAACGTATTCGGAGTGACATAGATAAGTTATTTATTACATTTAAAAAACCATATCATTGTGCCTCCACACAATCAATAAGTAGATGGATCAAGTTAACACTAGAAGCAGCTGGAATTGATGTTACAATTTTTTCTGCTCACGGCACACGACACGCGTCCACGTCTGCGGCAGCTAGATCTGGCATAAATATAGATTTAATTAGAAATGCTGCAGGATGGTCTCAAAATTCCGCTACTTTTGCAAACCACTATAATAGACCATTAAGCTTAGACCCAGCTTTGTTCAGCAGCACTATATGCGGACTAACTAATAGTTCCTAAGATATTAGGAATTATTAGTTGGTGTGCACTATGTTGTATGTATATTACTGTACCAACATCTTTAATTATTAATTGTTATTACTTATTTTTATTTTTTTAATTATAATAATGTAAGTGGTTAATTAAACCAAATGTGATTGATTTGTTCCTACTAGTTTAAATTAAGTAGCTTACAGAATAAATATTTTTTGTTGAATTTTTAACACTTGTAATAATTATTCACAACCCTATCTTTAAACATCTACACGTAAAACATCTCGGACAAGGATAATAGTATAATTACATGATTAAACGAACTTACCTTAAGTGAAGTTCGATCGTAATTATACGTAGATCCTTGTCCGAGATGGCAGTCCCAGAAAACCCACCCACTAATACTTTGTATTATCCCTTTAGAGGGTTGTTCATACATCTAAATTATGCTTTAAACGAAATGACATAACAAGCGAGGTTGCCAGCGAGAGAGATTTAAAGTTTTTTTTTTCAGAAACTTTGAAACTTAGTGATTTGGCGCTGGGCCATAAGGCCTACTACACGTAAAACATCTCGGACAAGGATCTACGTATAATTACGATCGAACTTCACTTAAGGTAAGTTCGTTTAATCATGTAATTATAAACAAGGCTGCAAATTATGCCAACCTAGTACTTTCAAGACATAAAGCGTTTTCTAGCTACCACACACCCATGTTCGGTGAGCTCCTACCAAGTTATGCCAGCCTGGTACTTCGAAGACAAAGCGTTTTCTAGCTACCACACACCCATGTTAGGTGAGCTCTTACCAAGTTATGACAACCTGTTACTTCGAAGACATAATGCGTTTTTTAACTACCTCACACCCATGTTAGGTGAGCTCTTACCATGTTCTGACAACCTGGTACTTCGAAGATATAAAGCGTTTTCTAGCTACCACACACCCATGTTAGGTGAGCTCCTACCAAGTTATGACAACCTAGTACTTCGAAGACATTAAGCATAAGCAACATTTTTGGGTGATTTTTTACACCTTGGGTCCGAAAAACCCAAATATATTACGGACCCCTATTTTTTCTAAAATAAAATCCCATAAAAAAAACATTAAATGTGAAATGAGAGCCAAGTTCAATATTATGATATATGCCTTGTTTGTTGACTTCAACGACAAAAGAAGTGAGATCTAAATGGGTGCCAAGTTCATTGGTCAGTCCTGACTTGGCTAGTTCTCATATACGAATTATTATGTTCGACGGCTAGTTTCTACCAGCAAGCCAAATTTTCGGAATAATAAAATAAGAACCGACAAGTAACAGGTTTAAAACTTGCGAAGGCTACAATATAATTCCTATATGAAAACTAGCCAAGTCAGGACTGACCATTCAACTTTGCACCCATTTAGATCTCACTTCTTTTGTCGTTGAAGTCAACAACCAAGGCATATATCATAATATTGAACTTGGCTCTCATTTCACATTTATGTTTTTGATGGGATATCATTACTTTTTGTACATAAATTATTAGTAGGTACTTATTTTTATAACAAAATTAATACCAAATGGTTTTTGTTATAAGTGTTCCTAATAGAATCATATAAGTGAAAAATTATAATAAAGTGATAAAAATTTACCAGTTTCTGATTTATTCCTTTGTATTCACCTAATAACCTATCTGCATGCCTGAACTTTCTAGGTCATCTGGAACTGGGTTAGAGTTTTGATCTATAGGTGAGTCAGTGATAAAAATGACGATTTTTAGGGTTCCGTTGCCAAATGGCAAAAAACGGAACCCTTATAGATTCGTCATGTCTGTCTGTCCGTCTGTCTGTCTGTCTGTCCGTCCGTATGTCACAGCCACTTTTCTCCGAAACTATAAGAGCTACGCTGTTGAAACTTGGTAAGTAGATGTATTCTGTGAACCGCATCAAGATTTTTACACTAAAATAGAAAAAAAAAAATTTTGGGGTTCCCCATACTTAGAACTGAAACTCAAAAATTTTATTTTCATCAAACCCATACGTGTGGGGTATCTATGAATAGGTCTTCAAAAATGGTATTGAGGTTTCTAATATCATTTTTTTCAAAACAGAACAGTTTGCGCGAGAGACGCTTCCAAAGTGGTAAAATGAGTGTCCCCCCCCCCCATAACTTCTAAAATAAGAGAATGATAAAACTCAAAAAAATGTATGATGTACATAACCATGTAAACTTCCACCGAAAATTGGTTTGAACGAGATCCAGTAAGTAGTTTTTTTTTATTACGTCATAAATCGTAAACCGCAATTTACCTTTCATTCAATCAACTCAGATATAAAAATAAAAAAAAATAAAAATAATTTCATAAGCATAAACCTTATACATAAACCGAGGATACCTACAGATTTGTACGGAACCCTCGGTGCGCGAGTCCGACTCGCACTTGGCCGGTTTTTGGACGTTAATATCTAAATAACCGTTTGAGATATGTTTATGAAATTTGGAGCACATATGTATCTTGCAAGTTTCACTATATGAGCCAAAGGAGACGGATACGCTTCCATACAATGTTGGGCTTGGATGTAAAAAGATCAAAGTGGTGTCAATAGATAGGTAAGTTATTATAAAACAATCACTGAAAATTTTGTAGATTTTCGCAATCTGAGAGCAGAGTTAAAATAGATTTACGAAAAGTGAGGTTATGTAACAATCTACACTTAACACCTGTTTTTTGAAGTGTGATTGGTATCCATACATCCGCAGACAAACAATACGGTGGCCAAGCTGTCTAGGTTCACCAAGAGGTGGTATTTGACCCAAGATCCAGCAAGCTTGACAGACATGGTCACTGGAGCTTACTTGAAAGATGTAAAGTGTTTAGTAACAGATAACATGATCACTTTAAAAAAATCTCAGTTCAGTAATAACTTAGTTCAACGTAATGTATCTTCATATGCCTTTTAAATGTTTACCTATGTATAGTTTATTATTTTGGTAGTACCTATAATGGTGAAAGAAAACGCTATAAAGACTGCAAGCCAGTGTGGTAGACGTTGGTGAACTAATAAATAGGAAGTGAGTAAGTACTTACAGATTGTGGTGCACGCCATTGACGAATCACTGCTAAAATCATTTCGTCATCTAAAGCTCGACGACCGATTTATTACAGCGATTAGTCGCTATGCCACAATTTACGCAACAACCCATGGTTTCAATTCTCAATCGGTAGGCCGTTCGTGAAATCCAAAATAACAAGTCCAAGTCAAACGTTAAAGCGGGGTTCTCAGTGTCCGGTATGGTAGCAAGGCAAAGGCTGTACAAAGAGGTAGATCAGAAGTCCGTAGAATGAAAGCAGGGGTCGAGGAAAATATCAATAAAACTATGAGAGGAAACACACTCAAAACGTATACGCAACGCAAACGATACGAAACAAGTGAGTTGACCATGCCTACATGACACTGACGTTTTATATAGGCATGGTCCGATATATCAAAACGAATTCAAAATCCGATTTCATACAAAAATCGATTCGTATCGATGTCTCAAACTTGAAGATTAGATTTCAAAAATCTACCTAGCCAAACCAAACGCTAACGATCTACCACCAAACGAATAGACAATAAAATCACTGGATCTCATCACCAGACGAAATCCAAACGCAAACTGAATTTTGTTAGAAATTCGCTTTCTAACTAAACGTAACTTAGCGGAGTAAAAAAAGATAGCGTGAATGTGTGATTTAGATTTCGGCTTTCGGAAATCTAACGGACATTATAATGCGATCAATATCATCTTTACTGCTAAGTATTTCATTTTCGAGATTATACGTTGATTTATTTTGGTTTATGGTTCAAGGTTTCTTGGAGCGAGGCTTGACGGATTTTGAAATCTGAAATCGGATAAATATCAGTTAGCGTTCAAAACCAAAAACGCCCATGCCTAGTGTCATGTCATTCATATCATGTCAAAGTTAGCACAGTCAAAAAATACAATAATCGATTGGTAAACGTGGATAAATTGATTTAATTATGTAGATATTGAATCGGTTTTAGCTGTTCAATACGTTAATTCTAATAGATTTAATTATTTTAATTCTATTAATCATCTAGTGAAGGCATCTTCTTAAATAGTATATACCCTGTCACGTTAATCGATTATAATTCAATCGGTATTCCATTTACTTCGTAACCTTAACTTAATTTTCTAATTTCTCATTTTCCAGATTGTAAATTGAGTTGATTTTTCAGATTAATTCAATAGAATAATATAACCTTTTTTTTAAACTACATCTCTACTTATTACAATTTGGCCCAGAAATGCCCGTCTCCTTTGACACGTTTATGTGAAATGGTTTTGTGAGTCATGAGGGGGTCAAAAGTGGCTCCAAATGGTTCGTGTAATATTAATAATAATAAACACGGTGCTGCTCGCCAGTTCTGTTACTTGAACTTGGCTTGACACGCTGCCGCGTGTCTAGATATAGCCTATGTTACTCGCAGATAATGTAGCTTTCTAATGGTGAAAGAATTTTTAAAATCGGTCCAGTAGTTTTTGAGTTTATCCATTACAAACAAACAAACAAAAATACAAATTTTTCCTCTTTATATTATTAGTGTAGATAAGAGGCAGGTTTAGGATAAGTTGCCTCATCCTTTTATTCTCTACGATGGAGGCAATGTACAGCGAAACTGAAGTGGGGGCAATGAGTTCCCAGTCACCACCGGTGGCGACTGGGATTTTCTATTCCCATTTGCCTCCGGTGGCAATCCCCGCGGGGGCAACTGGGAATATTCGCTCTAGATCGGTTCGGTCGGGTCGGTTTCCGACTTTGTGCAACTTCGTATTTAACTATTTTCTGGGAGTTTTTGCTAGCATAGTAGATATGTGGAGGGTGGTCTATAAGGTCGAACAATTCAAAAACACCCGTTAAAAAAAAAATTACAGATATTAGGTTTTGAAATTGAACAGCCGCCTTTTATAGGAACTTTCGAATTGTTAAGAAGTTCGACAGTCAGATACAGCTGCCAATTCACAAGCGTAGTAGGTTCATTCGTGCGGAGAAGAACGGGTAAGAAGCTCTATGGACACGGCATGACTGCACAATGATCGATTTGTAAGTTTACCGTCGCCATACATCTGAAACTGCACCGCACGTTTGTCAGTTGCTGTGAAGGTTCATTTTCATGGTGCGCGACTGTGCGTGTCTCCAGTGTCTCCCACACCCTATATGCCAACCGATGAATTTCATTAATTGTTACGCTCGCTACGAGGACTCAGCGCAGTCGCAGACGATGTGCCGACAGCATTATCAACTTGTAACTTTAATTAGTCTTCGCCCCGCGGATCCCCGCCTGCGGAGAGTCCCCGGATGGTGTATATCGACCGAGTTAACACCTTCATCTACAAGCATCCTCCGCGACTCCGAGACGTTATATTAAGTTTGCTGTGTATTTTGGTTGTTTTTATTAAACGCAATTTAATATCCCCATTGAACGAGTTTTTTTTTTAAACTTGCAACGACACGGCGTAACCCAACGAAACACTTCGTGTTAGGATTGTTTTGAACCTTGTAGACATGGACAATTGGACATGACTGGGCCCTCTCACATGGCGCTGCGCTTTGTACCAACTCGAGGAGAGGGATAAAAATGAAACGAGCAGAAATTTAATTTACTTATTTATCATACAAGTTGGTTATGAAGGCTGGTACACGAAGCCAGTGCGCTGGCGCTAGTCGTTGGCCTTACCCGAGTTGTCATCACAAAGCAAGTCATGTCTGAACTTTATTGTCGTTCACTCACGTTGGTCTTAACAAAACATGAATTCCAGACATATTCGGTGGTTTAAAAAGATAGGAAGTCTGTTTAGACATTCCTATATTTTTAAATCCACTGCATTATTTTACGAGAGTTTTTACATATTATAGCCAAATAAAACTAAGCCAGCTCTGGCTCCGTGTACACTTGCGTCGACACCGACGGGAGAAGAGGGTTGCTAACATCCTCTCCCAAAGCTCGGCGACCGTGGGCCATTCGCGTGGCGCTCCTCACTCGGGCGATGTCTGATTGCCGGAAAGTTCCGTGGGGCCTGTGGACATTTTTAGGGTTCCATAAGAAAATGGTAAAAAAACCCAAAAGGTCCGACCGACGAGGGGCTCCTTCGAATGTCGTCTGGCGCCGCCGGGGCGCCTGTCAAATTTCGCAATGTTCGTCCGTCTGGATATTACGCAGCCATTTTATTTGGAGATTATTTGCATTATTACGATGAAAATTGGAAAGAAGATGTATTCTGTCATCATCATGATCAGCCTCTATTGTTCCCACTGCTGGGACACAGGCCTCCTATCGGTGAGAAGGAGTAGGCCGTATTCCACCACGCGGGCCCAGTGCGGGTAGGTAGATGTCACATGTCTACGAATTTTTGGTTCTAGAACCTGCTGGTTTCCTCACGATGTTTTCCTTCACCGTTATGAGAGCAGTGGTAATGAAAATATTTACAAAAAGTAATGCGTCTGTCTGGGCTCGAACCCACTGCTCTCTTGTATTCTGTGGACGTTCAAAAATAATTAGTAGTGGCACTCGATCCGCAGTCATCATGTAACTGATGTTATGTTGATTTGCAAGAAATTAATGAAAGAACGTAGTTTGTAGTGTTTGTATTATTGTAACATTGTAAAGTATTACTATAATTGTACTTACCTCTTATTTGTTTATTCATGTACACCGGTTTGTAGAAAACGGGCGGAGTGGACTCGGCTGTGAACATTGAATAAAAAAATGTATTAATCATTTTCCTCTTACGTGTTTTACCTACCTATCTATTGTATTATCCCGCTGTACGGAGCTAAGCGGCTATTTAGTCAACTCTCAATAAGCAAGTAGCGTATAGCTTCGCAAACCTAATTTCAGTTCCTATACCTGAACTTTTAATCCTATTCAGTAACTTGAGTTGGAGGGATACCAGATTTTGAAGAAAAAAGATAATGAGGTGGTAAGAATCGTAGGCACGAGCTTGCGGGCGGCAAGCAATGGGTAGCTCGCCGCCCGGTAAGGACCAGGCTCGGGTCGACGGTGCGGCGTATTTCCATTAGAGATGGGCGTTGAATCAACGAACGGTTTAAATCGACAGTCGACGTAGAATCAACGCGTGGACGGTCTATCATTGAAGCGTGGACTAGTCGATTCATAGACGGCTGAAATCAAAAGTCCACTATGTTCTTACGTACGGCCAACTCAACGACGATGCCCAAACTTAGTCGGTTATTATAATATTTTTAGTAACCCTGACTGCAAAGACTGAGGTCGTGGGTTCGATTCCCACCCAAGACAAATGTTTGCGTGATGAGCACAATCATTTGTTCTGTGTCTGGGTGTAATTTATCTATAATATGTATGTATTTAGAAATACAGTCAAACCTGGGTAAGTGAGAACTGGATAAGTGAGAAAACTCTATAAGTGAGAGTAATAGCCAGGACGCCCAGGGCCCGTCATTTTAAGCTCCCAAAACCTCTATTAGCGAGAAACAGAAACCTTTGTAAGAGAGAGTAGTTTTTCCCTCATGGACCTCCGTACGTGAGACTGCTACTTATCTATACCTCTATAAGCGACAGTCGAGCTTTATTTATTTATTTTATTTAGGAGGAATAAATGACAAAACAAATTACAAATTCAACATCTGCTATTTTATGACTCATTCTTAACTTTCGTGGAACTTCCTACCTTTGTTTTGTATTGTTTTCTCGTCAGTATGGTACCTATTCTATTTCGTGGAACGAAATAACGTTGTTATTTTATCGCATTCTTTTCGAATGGACACGTGTACCTGTGTACCGTCCTGTTTGTCGGACGTACTCAATTTATCGTTAATCAGTTGTGAAGGAAAGTTCTGTTCTGCATCATGTCAAACGGAAAATTAAAGTACTGTCATTAAGTGATAAACATAAAATAGTGAATGCGTTTGAATCCGGAAAATCGCGAAATGAAATTCAGAGGGAGTTTAATTTACCAGAATCCACCTATTATAAAATCAAAAGACTATGAAGTCGAACTAGCCGAGTCAAACGAAATTTTTTTTTTTTTTTTATACTTTATTAGTAAGAACAAAATTCTTAGTAATTAATTACGATCTAGCCAAAAAGGCTAATAAGCAATTTAACTCTAACTTAATATGTTACGTAATAGATTATGTTAAAACTAAGAATAGTGTCCAATTGCACTTATATTCAAGTCCGTAGCACTTTCTTAGAGTCTAATACAATTTTTAAAACACTATGTTCATGTGTTATATGTATAGCACAATACTGTTACTATTTTAACTCACTTTGTACACTACACTAATTCAAAAGGTTTAGTTCTTTTTAGCCTTCGCACTAAGTCTGTGTTGTCTAGCAGCTGGATTGCCTCAACATTCACGTGTCGGTGAAGTCTGTTTTCGTGGGCTTCAGCAAATTTTTGGATAATGGTGGTGACGAATTCCATTTTTAGGTCACGGTGAAGGTCGTCATTTCTTATGTACCAGGGTGCATTGACAGCATCCCTGAGTACTTTATTTTGGAATTGTTGGATTATTTTGACGTTGCTTTGTTTAGTACAGCCCCAAAGTTGGATACCATACGTCCATATTGGCATCAGAATATGCTTGTATAGGGTTATTTTATTATGTAATGATAGACAGGATTTCCTTCCGAGTAACCAATACATACTTTTATAACGTATATCGAGCTCCTGCCTTTTCTTTTTGACATGAGCTTTCCAACGCAGCTTGGCGTCGAGAGTTATGCCAAGGTATTTGGCTGTATTAGCATAAGGCACTTGCTTGCCATTTATGTAGATTGGATGATAGTCCAAGTGTTTGTTTGTGAAGTCAATGTGAATTGATTTTGACTCATTCAGTTTGATCTTCCATTTTTGTGTCCAGTCATAAACTTTGTTTACAGCTAGTTGAACTTTTTCTACTGCTTCTCTGTGGCTTGATCCAGTAGCCATAATTGCAGTATCATCTGCAAAGGTCGCAATGGTGTTGTTTTCCAGTTCTGGGATGTCACATGTGTATAACAAGTACAAAATTGGGCCTAGGACACTTCCTTGAGGCACACCAGCTTTTATAGCTTTAAGCTCGGAATAAGCATCATCCTGCCGTATTCTAAACATTCTATTAGTTATATATGACTCTAGGATATCTGCAAATTCTGGCAGCATGCGTCTGAGCTTGAATATTAGACCCTTATGCCAAACTTTGTCAAAAGCTTGCGCGACATCTAAAAATACGGTGGCGCAAACTTCCTTATTTTCAAGCGTTTTTTCAATTATGTTAGTTATTCTATGTACCTGGTCAATAGTTGAGTGTTTTTCCCTGAAGCCAAATTGATGGTTTGGTATAAGGTCTTTATCTTCTATTAATGGTTTTAACCGTTTCAATAACAGTTTTTCAAATAGTTTTGATAACACCGGCAACAGAGAAATAGGTCTGTATGATGATGCTTCATGGGGTGGTTTCCCAGGCTTCGCAATCATGATGACTTCAGCAACCTTCCATGATTCAGGTACATGTTTTAAAATAAATGCAGCATTGATTAGCTTGGTCAGCTTTACTATGGCTTTGCGCGGGAGGTGTTTAAGAATTTCACCTGTAATGAGGTCATAACCCGGAGACTTTTTCGAGCTGATGTTATTTTGAATTTCTTTCATTACTTCGTTAGGAGTCACAAGCTTAATTCTTTTATTTTGTGCTAATCTTTCACTCTCAATTATTTCTATCGAGCTTAAATTGGGTTGAAAAGTATCTTCCAAGTGTTGAGCAAACCTTAACGCTTTTTGGTCATTGCTTATGGCCCATTTTCCGTCGCTATCTCTGATGGGTGGTATTTGTATAATCGGCCTTTTTAGATTTCTTGTCGCTTTCCATAGGGAGTAATCCGTTGATTTGTCATTGGTTAGATGCAAAAGGTTGGTGTTCAGAGATTCATCCTCAAATTGTAGAATTTTCCTCTTTAATCGTTTAGTTAGGTTATTTAGTACTGTTTTATCTCGTGGGCACCTTGTTTGCTGCCACCGTTTCCTTTGTTTCCTTTTCGCAGTTAGTAAATCCACAATTTCTCTAGGATAGATAAATCCCTTATATTTACGTTTTAATTGCGGTGTGTTGTTCCACGCACATTGTTGGATGTTAACAATAAATTTATTTACTTCTGAGTCAAGCTGATCTTGCTTTTTTATCGGAGTTTTAAGGTCGATAATATTATCTAGATCAAGGGCAAAACTTTCCCAATCTGTGAACTTATTAACCAGCGTTAAATGGCTTTCTTTGAGTAAGATTTTTTGACTGAGCATTAGTATAATTGAAGAGTGGTCCGAGTTCATATGAAAACCTTCCTCTAGACTGACGTAATTGGCGGATATATTTTTGCATATGAAAAAATCTATAAGATCCGGTATTTTCTGGTGGTCAGTGGGCCAGTACGTTGGTTTACCTGTGCTCATGACTTCGGAATGTGTATCTTTAACTGCACTTAAGAGCTGCCTTCCCTTAGTTGTAGTAAGTCTTGATCCCCAATGCGTATGTTTAGCATTAAAATCGCCGCCTAGGATAAATCTCTGGCCTAATAGTTCAAAGAGATGTAAATATCTCTCTTTTCTTATCATGTGCCGTGGAGGACAGTATACGGCTGCAATGGACACGTGACAATATTTGGTTTTAACAGAAACTGCCACGGATTGAATGTCTTGTTCTTCATATTTACACTGCACGTAGTGACTAATGTTGTCTTTGATTATAACCGCGCTACCTCCCCTGGCAGAGTTGTCAGGGTGGAGCGAATTATATATCACGTATCCTCTAAATTTGACAAAAGATTGTTTAGTGAAGTGTGTTTCAGAGACCAAACACACGTCTATATTTTCTATGTCTAGGACTGCCTGCAACTCATTTTGATGTTTGAGGAGCCCATTAGAGTTCCACGCCATTATTTTAAGGGTGTTATTCATTTTTTATTATTTAAAACAGCTGTTTTAGTGCCGAATTCTAATTTTTCTAATCTCTTGTCAAATGAGGTAATACACATTAAGATCTGATTGATCTTATCCTCTAGATTCAAAGGCTTTGATCTTTGTTTTATTGCTTGCGCATATGAACTTGTGTTGGTTACTGGCATGGGTTTTGCAGTTGACTGGACACTTGCTTTCTGTGCCTGTTTATTTATTTATTTATTTAACACTTTAAGCACATATTATGTACAGAGGCGGACTTAATGCCATAGGCATTTTCTACCAGTCAACCTTTGGGTGATTCAGAGACAAACAGTGGTAGGTGCAATGAATTGAAGAATATTCAAAAATAAACGTATAACCTATTTAAATCATAAATATAATACATATACCTAACTATATATAAATATAAAAACAACATACATACATATACATAAATAATCGAATTTACTAAAAACAAATGAGACAAACAATGACGAAACATTACCGTTGTGATGAAACTGCCACCTTCTTGCGAATGTGTTCGCGAACTTTAACTTTGAAGGTCAATCGGTTGGTTGCCATCCTGATTTCCTGGGGGAGCGCATTCCACAGAGAGACAGACTGGACAAAGAAAGAAGAGTGAATGAAGTCTGTGCGATGAGTGGGACACTGAAGAAGCCGATTGTGCGATGAGCGTAGATTTTTATTGTGGTTGGCGCAAATGTACTGAAAGTGTGGGGCCAGATAAACAGGGGAAGAGGGAGAATTAAGAAATGAAAACAATGTGGTCAGCGCCCTTTGCTCTCTGCGCTGGCGTATGGGCAACCACTTAAGAAGGGACCGATGCGCAGAGACATGATCATATTTACGCAAATTGAAAACGAATCGAATGCAGTTATTGAGAAGACGGTCAAGTTTGTTGAGGAGATCTGCATTCAGGTCATAGTAGCACACATCACCATAATCGATGATAGGGAAAATTAAGGACTGCACAAGCATTGTCTTCGTGGTCGATGGTAATAAGTTTTTTAATCGGTACAGAGCCCGCAGCGTTCCAGTAACCTTTTGGCTTACCCTAGCGACTTGAGTATGCCAGTTCAGAGAGTTATCGATATGCAAGCCTAGGTCCTTAACGTCAGTGCTGAAAGGAACGATCGTACCGTCGAAGAGTATTGGTGGCAAGATAGTACCAACCATCTTGCTAATGCTACGAGGACTGCCAATGATGATCGCCTGACACTTTGTAGGGTTTACAGCTACACCAAATCTATCAGCCCAGGATTTTATGGCTATCAAGTCCCTATTTAGTTTGCCAATAGCGTCCGGTAATTCATCAACCTTCCCTTGAGAGTACAGCTGCAAGTCATCTGCATACAGATGATACGCACACTGAAGTTCGGAAATAATTAGATTGATAAAAATAGAAAACAGAAGAGGAGAAAGTATACCGCCTTGAGGAACGCCAGTTTTCAAATCACGCCAGCAAGAAGAAGAATCTCCAGCATGAACAGACTGCTGACGTTCCTGAAGGTAAGAGGAGAACCATTCCAGTGCTTTGGGAGAGACCATAACAAATGAAAGAATGGCTAACAGGATGTCATGACTGACGGTATTAAAGGCATTCGAGAAGTCCACCAATACTAGAGCAGTAACTTTAGTATCTTCCAATCCTGCCCTTATATCGCCAGTCACTTTAAGGAGGGCGGAAATAGTGCTGTGCCCAGGCCTAAACCCAGATTGAAGCGGACTAATGATAGAATTATGATGAACAAAGTTGGAGAATTGTTTGTGCACACAGGCCTCAAGCACTTTGGATAAGAAGGGAAGGATAGAAATTGGACGGAAGTCAGTGGGAAGAGAGGGGTTAGAAACCTTAGGAAGTGGGCGAACATAGGCTTTGCGCCAAAGGGAAGGGAATACTCCGGTGAATAAGGAAAAATTAATAATGTGGGCAATCGCGGGTAGGAGATGATCCAGAATAGTTATGATCATACCACGAGTGATATTGTCACATCCTACCGCTTTGGATTTGATGGAGAGAATGATTTTTCTGATCTCTCCCGGGTCAACTGGAATGAAACTGAAAGGATTAATTTGAGAACGCGTTAGACCTGAAATTAGAGAAAGAGTTTGCTGCTTGGTTAGACGATCCATGGTAGGAACAGTGGAGAAATGCCGGTTGAGATCGTCTAAGTCAATTGAGCTGGGGAGATCTAAATGTCGCGATTTGCCGATACCAAGTGTTCCAAGGAATTTCCAAATATCGGCAGAAGACGAAGAATTGATAGTATCAAAGATGTGGCGGCGTTTAGCATTGCGTATCATCTGATTACATCTATTCCTTGCAGCCTTGTACAATGTCCAGTTCTCGTCAGTACGATCCCTTTTAAATTTATGGAACGCGCGGTTCCGACGTCGCATTGCCATTTGGATACCTTTTGACATCCATGGTGCAGGTGGGCGTTTTAACTTTACCTTTTTGACGGGAGCATGGATGTTATAAAGGTTGACTACAACGTCGTTGAAGATGGCAACCTTGTCGTCAACTGAAGTGGCTTCCGTCATAGGCTCCCAATTGACCACAGATGCATCTTCCTTTAGCTTCTCGACATTCATCCGTGCAAAACAACGCCTGTACAGAAATTTGGGCTTAGGTTTAGGAGGTTTCAGGATATAAGAAAGGAAAATCATGTCGTGGTGAGAAAAGCCAGGAGCGTCATGTTGACCGTGGGAGGAAACAAGGGAAGGATTCGAGGTAAGGATCAGGTCGAGCCAGGTGTCATCGCCAACAGTGTTATGGTGAGTAGGTTTGAGTGGCAACACGTGCAGACTAGCTGACTCGATCAGGTGGAGGAGCTTACGGGACCGAGGGGAGTTTTGGGCAAGGATGTTTGTGTTGAAATCACCCATGATGATATGATGTGCGTACTCCGAACCCAAAGATTCAAGTACTGATTCGAATTCAGTGAAGTAATCGACAGTGGGAGGACAGTAGACAACACCAATAATGGTTTTGGCTCCTTTGACACAGACTTCAAGGAAAATAAACTCAGCAGAAGCAGAATAATTTGAGGAGGAAGAAGCAAGTATTTTAAAGGGAAAGTCATTGCGAAGGTATATGGCCACACCACCCCCTCCTTTACCAATTCGATCATTCCGTATAAGAACGAAACCAGTAAGAGGGTAAGTGGTGGACGGGAGATGTGGTTTAAGCCAAGTTTCAGAGATCAAGATGGCGTGAACGTTACTGTTATTAAATGAGTCATACAGCTCGCTGTAGTGGCTAGGCACACTTTGAGCATTAATATGACACACATTCACCAACCGATTAGACTGATCATTGAAATTTTGTTGCATAAAGTCACCAAGGGTGTAGCTGAAAGAACAAAAACTTTCATCGCTAGAAGAGGCAGTAGATTGATTGGCAGAAAAATAAGACTCATTGTCTGACATAAATCTAAGTAGTTAAATTAAAGAAATATATATATATATATAAATATCAATATGCTATTGCTAAAAACGGAGTTACTAACGGAGTTACTGCACCACCCGCCAGCCAACACATACACTAAAACAATTAAAACATGATATTCAGCACAAATTACATATAACAAAAGCTGTTCACATTTTTAGTTTACTTTAAAAGCAAAAACCGTAGCTCCCAAATATAAAAACTATGAAAGATATTTAAAAAAAAAAAAATGAAAAACAATGTCACACCCAAGACCCAACAGCAGATTGAGTAAAGCGTATAGAAAAACGAAACGTTAATAATATTAAGTAGCCAGTCATTTCAGAACGAATGCTTGGAACTTCAACGTCAGTTTGACATTACTGTCTATTTTGACAACATGACATTTACTAAAACAAAATAACGTGAGTTGAGGTTGACCAAAATAAACATTGAAGAGGGTAAAAACTAATCCACTACTCAATATTAAAAACAGAAATTAGCAATCAATCGGGGCACAAAACAAATAGAAGAATTAGACGGGACAACTACATAGCAGTAAGTAAAGATTATGAATATAAATATGAAACAATAACAAGAAATCAAAGTAAACATTCACCATAATGACGTAATATGTTTTTCAGGCTCCCGGCAGCAACGATACTTCTTCATCTTGTTGATGGAGTCGCGCCTGGCGCCTTAGGATACTTGGACATCAGGGGCTTTAACTCTTCGATAGAAGTAACCTTGTGCCGTCTTCCGTCAGAGGCCTTAATGCAGATAACGCCGTCTTGAGTCCAGCACGACCGCATACTGAAGTGTTCGCGCGCCCTTCCGAAGACAGATTGCCTCGCTCTGGTCAAAAACTCCTTCACCGAAATTTTGGAACCTTTCAAGCCTGTCTTTGCCTTCCAAACTGAGGCCTTGATGTCCACACTGGCAAACTTAACTAGAATAGGCCTATGATGCTCCTTGCTTTGAACTCCAAGCCTATGACAGGCTTTAATTGAGGACACTGTGAGATTTTTGAGGGCAAGCTTCGTGTTGAGGACCTCCAGAATGACTGCCGCACTGTCTTCGTTGTCCACTTCAGCAAGACCTTGGAAAACCAAGGCTTTCCGCCGGTGCCTGGTCTCCAGACCATCAATCTGTTTGGCACACTCGCTGATTTGACTACGCAGCAGACCCAGCATTGAAAATATGAGTTCCCGGAAAGTACGGAACTCTTCGGCTATCTTTGCGACTGTGTCCTTGGCAGGACCTGCGCACTGGATTTGTGCTTCAAGCTCACCCATCTTCCTCAAAAAATTATCCTCCAGGGTTTTCTGGGCAGCAAGGACTTCAGCAAGTTGAGACATTCTGTGATTTAGTGCTAATAATTGCCCTGTGATAGTGCAGATGATGAGCTGGCAGGTGGTGTTGTGTTTGTAGTGTTTATGTCACATTTATGTGCCACAAACGTGAGTACTAGATATATCACTCTTGTAGACTAAGTACTGATGTAACTTAATCAGTATTTCAAATTAAATATATTTTACGTAAAATTCCGAAATAAAAAAACGTCTACACTTTTTTAACACCTACCCCCGAAAAACTGGCCTGTTTGTCAAGATCTCGTAAGGGATGAGATTGTTGGGTAGTTGGTACTACGGGTTTCTTTTTGATATTTTTATTTTTCATCATTTGCATCTGTTTAGCTACTTCACACCCTCTATAGTTGGCAGGGTGGGGTAGGCCACAGTGAACACATTTTGGCTTCTCTTGTGGAGATTTGGTACAGTTGGCAGTAAGATGCTTGCCAGTGCATTTTACACACCTTGGCTCTTTTCTGCAGTACTTATGAGTATGCCCATATGCCTGGCATCTCTTGCATTGAGGAATTAGTTTAGGATTTTTAAGTGGGTGTATTTCAATTTTACACCCTAAAATGTACTTTATGCCATAGATTTTGTTGACATCTTCCTCATTATTAAATGATAGAACGAACATGTTAAGTGGTTCTTTATTCTTCCAGCTCAATTTGTTGTCTACTTTTTCTATTTTCAGTCCTTGCGTTGTTAGATCGTCTTTGATTCGGTCAGGTTGGCACGAAGAATGTAACTTCTTCACAACAACTCTAATTGGTCTAGCTTGCTTATTCTCGTACGAATGCCAATGGTAGTCTTTTTCTGTTAATAGCCTGGCAATTAATCTATAAGAGTCTTCTGTTTTAGCGTTAACCTTCACACAGTCCCCATTCATCATTTTTGCGTTAAATGATTCAGCTGGTATTGTTTCAGTTAGCGAGTCATAGAACGTTTGGTAGTTCTTAACTCCGTCTATTATGATTGGCGGTGGTGGGGGCACTTTTTTGACAGAAGTCTCTTTCGCGTTCTTTTGTTGTATATCTTGTTGGGCACTTATTCCAGGTTGTTGTTTTGGAGAGAGGGAGGTGTTAAGCTTCCTCTTCTTCCTGTTCTTGACCCTAATCCACTCAGTCTCTTTAGCGAGCTCATCCTCGTCCGTGCAATATTCAACGTCACTTTTAGTACGCTGGGCAAATATTGGTTTCTCGCTTTCCTGTTTTTCTAAGGGTTCTTTAGTTTCTTTTTTTTCCTTCAAGCAATTTAATTCTCCTTGAAGGGCTAGAACTTGTTCCTGCAAGCTATTAATGTGATCATTCAGATTACGTACCATACATTGCAGTTTTTCCTTGTCCGTTTTCTCCTGGGTGTAACAGTCATACAACCGCTTTTCCAGGTCAGTTTTTATCTTAATAGACTCTTTAGCCATTATTTTGTTGTAAGGCGAGTTTAACACCTAAACAATAGATTATTGTAAACACTTCATGATTTCCGCACTTGTAACTAGGTCATGGCAATGACACCGATAGATCGACCGACGTAGGTACACCGCCGCAACGACGGTGTTGTGCTGCGTCTGCAGAATACTCTTAACTAGAGCACGCGCGCGCGATCGTACGTCGGTTCACTATTGTAGTTAAACAACAAACGAAATTGACGGATTTTTTTAAGTGTCAATAAGTTCTAAATAAAATTACATAGTGCATGAATTTTTGTTTTATTTTCGTAAGCATCTTGATTCCTACCCTTATAGAGTTGCTGTGACTTGTTATTGCTGCGTGCGTAAAAACGCTACCCATGTACCTGCATTAGCGAGAAACTCGGGTTAGTGAGAAACCTCTATAAGCGAGAATGAGATTGTGCTCCCTTGAACTCTCTGTTATCCAGGTTTGACTGTATACATGGGCGTACCCAGGGGGGGGGCAGAGGGGGGCAGCTGCCCCCCCCTGGAGTTTCCTACTAACTGTCTACTATTGTCGATAAAAATTAAGAAAATAACTTTTTGCTATTTATAATACAGTATACAAAATTAAAAGTCGTGCGACGCGCCCGTTCTACCTACTCGCTAGCAGGCAGCGCTGCAAGCAAAAATAACTTTAATTTCGGAAGTTCTTTGGATCTGTATTTTAGATTTTTGCCCCTTACTTCCGAAATAAAAGTTATTTTGCACTTTGTAGTTTTTAGGGTTCCGTTGCCAAATGGCAAAAAACGGAACCCTTATAGATTCGTCATGTATGTCTGTCTGTCTGTCTGTCTGTCCGTCCGTCCGTATGTCACAGCCATTTTATTCCGAAACTATAAGAGCTATGCTGTTGAAACTTGGTAAGCAGATGTATTCTGTGAACCGCATTAAGATTTTTTTTAAGGTCGGTTGTTTCTTTTTTGCAAAAACGGTTACCATTACTGGCCAAGTCAATAGCAGTGACAGGAAGTATTACAATCTCATCACGATGAACGAAGTGGATTTTTGTATCATCGAAGCTAACGCAAAAACACCTGAAGCATAACCTATCCATAAAAAAAAATCGGTCTAAAACTGGCGGAGAAATCGGTTAGAAAAAAAATACAGTGGAACAAAGAACCAACTACTTTTTTCAAGTCGGTAAACAAATACAATTCCCTGTTGCAACCCGTCGCAAACATATAACGTCTATTATAATACGTCGTAAGTCGAAAACGCTGGCAATAATAAAATGTGCAGAACATATAAAAACCATAACTACTGCAGTTGCAGAACACAGTCGTTCCGCGGACCCTCGGCGACCTCTTACGTCCGGCCCTGGTGCAGGTCATGGTATGGAGCGAGAGGGCATGGGAATCCGCCACCTCCTTCTGCGAAGCGCGAGCCGGAGCGCGTAAGGGAGTGGCGATTTATGTGCCCTCACGCTCCTAGGCGCCGCAGAAGGAGACGCCCCGGGCGTCGGGAGTCCATTGCAGACTCCCGGCCACCGTTAGGCGCGAGCTTGCGGGCGGCGAGCTATGGGTAGCTCGCTGCCCGGTAAGGATCAGGCTTGTGTCGACGGCGTGTTGTGATCCACGCACGCCTCAAAGAGATGTCAGAAAAACTGAAGGGGTCCGCTGGGACCGATGCCTGCCAAGGTCGCGGAATTGTTCGAAAGTGATTACCGTGGCCCTGGCATATGCAACTGAAGGATGATACGTGTGGATTTTAGTCAGTAAAAGTCTGACACGCCCTTCCGCTTTACTTCCGCTTCCGCTCCAGAACGGAAGACGTCTTTTGATGATTTCCCACCAAAAAAAGGCGTTCCGCGGAAGAAGGGATTGAAAGTTTTATCAAATTAGCTGAAGAAATTGCTGCTGCTTTGAACCATGAGCTTCGTTGACCTAAGACAACAAGCCGCCAACAACAGAGGGCAAATTAAGTAGCTGCCTACTGTAACGCTAGCGACCCCCGTAACGATTATTTTTGTCGCTCGTTATGCGTGTCCTATTTGGATTCGTTATCATCTTCATTACAGGCGAGATTAGGCAAAGACCATTCACTAGCGTTTACTCTTTCAATGTTGCACCCTACTCAGATAAATTAAAATTACAGTTCCAAAATTACAAAAATGTGTGGAGGAAGTAACTAAATTGTATGAATTAGAAGGGATCACATCTGAAGCCGAATTATGGCGCACATTTTGGGTGAATAAGCAGCAGAAGGACTTTGAAAGTATTGAAATAACAGAGTTAACAACTGAGTAGCTGAATCTTTTTACCCAAAGGTGAAGACAGCCACGCTATGGGCGATTTTTTCACGAAAGACGTCATAAACCGTTTTCCTGAAGACCCTCGAAAGTTACTTTTAAAATATATATTGTATATTTAAAGAATTAAAAAAAAACCAAACACACATAATATACTATTTTAATTAATGTTTATTTATTTGACTGTTTATAAAAAATCTGATTTTGCCCCCCCTGGCCCAGAACCTGGGTACGCCCATGACTGTATATAAGGTGTATCTATTCATACACAAAATATTTTAAGAGGTACACCTGTAGGTGGTAAAAAATATTTTTCAACACACTTGCTCGTAAAGTGAGCCTTATTATATCGTTCTTAGGGCCATAAACCGAACTATAACATACACGTGCATAATAATATTACACACTAGTGCATAATAGAATGATCCCTACAAAGTTAAGTTAGTACCTAACTGCAAATTATATGCGAGTAAACAGAGCATTTTCAATTTAACCGGGTAATACAGTTTTTTTTTTTTTTTTGTAACAACAAAGAGGTTTTATGCCACCGAAAATCTATTTACATTTTTGAAATAAATAAATGTGTCCCTAATTAAGACGAAAAAACATTTATTATTATCAAATTATTTATAATTCACAATAATTTCTTATAAAATATTTGCATTTTATCACAAAAATTATCATTTTGAAGTAGGCTGTATGGCTGTAATCAATCAACTTACATTTGGCGCGTGCAAAAAAAAAAAATTGCGCGCCATTTCCTAATTTTCCCCTAATTTTCATATTTTGTTTGTATCGCATTTGTTCCTGTTATTTGTTTTTTCCTCGCAAGTGTGTTGAAAAACGTCGTATGATACACGTGTGTATTGATGATTACCGTCCTCGGCTCTCTTAAGACCCTCACCTGACGGCTCGGGTCTCAATGGCGCCTCAGCGGTAATCACCAACATTACACACTTGTACCATAATGTACTATAGTGTATGAATAGATAAACCTTATATAAGTATGTTTATCAGTTGTCTGGTTGCCATAGTACAGGCTCTGCCTAGTTTGGGATCAGAAAACGTTGTGTTGGTTGTCCTATGATATTATTAAATGATAATGATAAAATATTTTATTTCTGTAAAAGTAGGTTTGTACAAACACTTTTACATGTCAATGATATTTTTTTAAACTAGATGAGTTCGGCGTTTCCTAACTGACTACTCTGAGAAGAAAGGCCGAAACAAACTCAGAGGTCACAGTCTCTTTTAAAGTCCAGACATAATCTTGTTCACATCATGTGAAGATCATGTAGATTGGTGACTGAAATGGTCTTTTGAAGAAAGAACCACACAGATTGAGTGGACCTGTCCAGTCAGTGCAAGCATTTGTCACTAATCGTTTAGCTCAACTCGGAAGATAAGGAGCCCAACGCTTTGACGAACAGTACCAAAGAAAGGACATTTGGGTAGGCCACATAAATTACTCAAACTGCCAGATCATGATTACTAAGAACGAAACAAAACAAAATTAAAAAAAGACCCACATAGTCTTCACATTCACAATAATTAAAAAATACGATACTTTACAAAGTAAATATTCATGTCATTGTATATATAAAAAAATATCAATGTCAATGTGTATATAAAAAAAGAAACGGATATAATTTTGTTGGTCAGATCATTTGATGACCATGTAGATCGGTGTCTGAAATGGTCTTTTGAAGAAAGAACCACACAGATTGAGTGGACCTGTCCAGTCAGTGCAAGCATATGTTACTAATCGTTTAGCTCAACTCGGAAAATAAGGAGCCCAACGCTTTGACGAACAGTACCAAAGAAAGGACATTTGGGTAGGCCACATAAATTACTGAAACTGCCAGATCATGATTACTGTGACGAAGGAAAAAAAAAATTAAAAAAAACCCACATAGTCTTCACATTCACAATAATTAAAACAATACGATACTTTACAAAGTAAATATTCATGTCATTGTATATATAAAAAATTATCAATGTCAATGTGTATATAAAAAAAAAGAAACTGATATAATTTTGTTGGTCAGATCATTTGATGACCATGTAGATCGGTGTCTGAAATGGTCTTTTGATGAAAGAACCACACAGATATTGCCACTAACTACTCAAACTGCCAGACCATAGTCAAAAATGAAACAGTGACCCACATAGTCCTCAAATTCTCAATAATCAAAGTAATATTCATACAATTAATATTCATGTCATGTGAAATAAAAAAAAAGAGTAAAAATACCAAAATAACAATAATAATAAAAAAACAACATTCAGTGTAGATTTATTGGAGCAGCTCAATCCCAGGCCGTTTTATCCTCAATATAGTCTTTAACAGTATAATAGGCTTTCTGACATAATTTACGCTTTATTAAAGATTTGAATTTATTTAGGCTTAGTTCTTGAATGAGGCTAGGAAGTTTATTATAAAAACGAATACATTGGCATCTAAACGAGCCACCTATTTTCTTGAGCCTGGTCTTAGGAACAACAAATTTTTTTTGTTTCTAGTATTGACATTATGGATATCACTGTATCTTTTAAAGAGATTAATATTTTTATGTGCATACAGCAGATTTTCAAAAATATACTGAGAAGGCACAGTCATTATATTAATCTCTTTATATTTGTCTCTGAGGGAGTATCTGGGACTTAATTCATAAATCGAACGAATTGCCCTTTTTGTAAAACAAAAATTGTCTGAATAACGGCGGCATTTCCCCACAGCAGAATACCGTACGACATCACGCTATGAAAATAACTAAAGTAAACTAAACGGGCTGTCTCTAAATCAGTTAAATCACGAATTTTTCTAACAGCGTATGCTGCAGAGCTAAGCTTTTTTGACAATGTATCTATATGGGGGCCCCATTGAAGCTTGGCATCCAGAGTTATGCCTAAGAATACTGTGGTATCTTCGGGTTTCAACACTTCACCCTTTATGAGGACACTAGTTTCTACTTGTCTAACATGAGGTGTCGTGAACTTAATACATTTGGTTTTTTTCTCGTTAAGAAGTAGGTTATTAACATTAAACCAGTTAACTACATTAGCAAGGGCTCTATTTACATTGTCAGTAACCAGCTGCTGACGTTTGAGTTTGAATAAAAGTGAAGTGTCGTCTGCAAACAACACTATATCATGTTTATCCTTTATGAGGTAAGGCAAGTCATTTATATAAATAAGAAATATAAATGGGCCTAAAATTGAGCCCTGGGGGACCCCCATTCTAACTTTACATCCAGGTGATCTTTTTCCGTTGACGTCAACTCTCTGAATCCTATCACTTAGGTATGAGGTAAGAAGATCCAGAGAGGCGTTCCGGATTCCGTAGTGGTGAAGTTTCCTGATCAATGTTTCATGAAGAACACAATCGAATGCCTTGGAAAAATCGCAAAAAATACCCAAAGCATCGCATTTGTCCTCCCACGCATATATATATGACCTAAAAGTTCAACTCCGGCATCGGTAGTTGAACGACCCTTTGTGAAACCAAACTGTTTATTGTGTAATAAATTATGTTTATTAAAAAAATCGTTGCAATTGATTTAGAAAAAGTTTTTCAAAAATTTTACTGAAGGTAGGTAGCACTGGAATTGGTCTATAGTTAGTAGGGTCTGATGTGCTACCCGATTTATACAACGGTGTTATTTTACTGTTTTTCATAAGATCAGGAAACTCGCCACGGTCAATACAATTATTAAAAATAACAGCTAAAGTTGGTGCTACAATGTTTATGATCGACTTAGCAGTATCCACAGAATTACCCCATAAATCGGCGGTCTTTTTTACATTCAAAGACTGAAAAGTTTTAACGATATCGTTACAGCAGGTTACATATTGGAAATGAAATTCACCATCACAAACAGGAACGTTTTCTTTAAGTAGAGACTCTGCAGCAGTGGGTGATGAGTTCAAAGATTTGGTAGTAGATACTGGAATCTCTGCAAATAAATTTTCAAAGGCCGCGGCGACTTGAGAATCTGATTTAATTATATTATCCTCAATAGCTAGACTGTAGTCACTACTTCAGTTGAATGACCTTCCTGTTTCTCTATTAATGATAGTCCAAGTCGTTTTAATTACATTACTGCCATTTTTAATTTTTAAACTCAAATAACGTGACTTGGCTATGCTTCAAACTTTTTTAAATAGTTTAGAATAATTTTTGACATACAAATTAAATTCAGCAGTATTTATACAAGTCCGTTCATCATATAATTCATAAAGTCGTTTTCTACTTTTATGTATACCAGTGGTGGCCCAATCACTAAAAGAAGCGTTAATACTAACCGAAAAAGTCTTTGGAATAAATATATTATCAAATTGTGTGCAATACATTTAAAAAAAATCATTATATTGTCCATTAGGGTCATCATTTGGCAACACAAGTGGTAGATTATTCGAAAGTTTAGTTCTAAACATTTCCAAGCGATTAACAGTTTTTGGGTTAACAGTGATATCTTTTTTAGTTTTTTTATGTTTACATTTGGAATAGTGATCAATTGACCACAATGATCTGAGTCTAATGAATTAATCATTTCTTTATGGATTGCTTTAACATCTGTATAAATGTTATCTAAGCATGTGGCACTAGTGGAAGTTATTCTAGTGGGCTCCAAGAATTGGTTGGCAAGATTGTATGACTGAAACAAACTTATAATTTTAGTACTTAACCCAGAAGTTTCTAACAAGTTAACATTAAAATCACCGCAAGTGATGATAAACTTATTTGAATTAGAAATTTTGTGCAACACTTCATCCATTACCTTTTCAAAACAATCATACAATCCTGAAGGAGGTCTGTACACACTTAATACAATGAACTGCTCCAATTCAATACAGGCTATTTCAATTGTCCGCTCAACAGAGAGGCTCACAATATCCTTACGGTCTTTAAATTTGAGCTGGTTATTTACTAAAATTAGTGAGCCACCATGTATAGCTTTTTCTCTGCTGAACGAACTACCAACCTGGTGGTTAATAAAATTGAATATGAAGTGGTGGCTTTTAAGCCAATGTTCTGTTATACAAAGAATATCTATATTGTTACAGTTCAGGAAAAATTCTACTTCTAAATCTTTGTTCAAAAACCCTTGAATATTTTGATGCACCAGAGGGGTAGTTGCGGAACTTTTTATCAGTAGGAATTGGTTTAATATTCATAGTTAAACAACATTCATTGCGTTATTTACGTTGCTGAGTCACAATTTATTCGAACAAATGACGCAATGGTTTAGAAATAATCTTCAATCCCATTCAGATTCTTATAAATTGTGCGTTTCGCAATTAGGGTGCAGGTTGATACGATTTAATTCTTTTACACTTTCATTCGATTCCTTTGCCATACTAACATTGTTGCTAGAGGTTGCCTCTATTGTCTTAATTTCTAATTTAAATGGAAATCAATATCTACAAGTGCTGCCAAATTATTGGCAGTACAGTTTAAAATGTCATTGCATTGCTCAAAAGAAGCAAGTTGTTTAGCCAAATTCTTGGCTGTAATAGAAACAAAATATTAGATATTATTATAAGTTCGGGCGTTGACACCAGCGAAATTGATCGTTAGGTCTATAGAAATAGAGTGGATTTTAGTTGACATGTTAGAGTGAACTGGTAGAATTATGCGAGGGAGTAGACCACAGTCGTACCGAAAACGTCGTCGTTATACGTTTAGATTGAACGCATCGTAATCAAGTGAACTAGTCGAAGAATTCAACTAGTTGATCGACTCGTCGATGAACGATGATGAACGGTTTAGTTTCGTTAACGAAAATTACGTCGACGACCCATCTCTAATTTCCATTCTGTACAAGGCTAGAACGCAAGGGTGCGAAACTAGCCGCGTATAGATTGGAAATCACTTTCTAATCAAGGTCTTCCAATCTACACAAGAATAGTACGCAGCTACTCGTGTATACTTTGTAGTGGCCAAAGTAACTAAATTGTTCCATAATATACTGCGCTAGTCCGCATGCAAACTAATCCTGTACAGACAAGCGGCCGGCGAGTGGCAGAAACGACATGGTTTGGGGAGGTTAGGTTAGGTTAGATTAAAACTGTGACCTCCTATGCACGAGCCGAGCGAGCGAAGCGAGCGGTGCTGCGGCAGCGGCCGGCGAGTGGCAGAAACGACATAGTTTGGGGAGGTTAGGTTAGGTTAAAACTGTGACCTCCTATGAAAACGCCTTGATTCTGTTAACGAGCCCTGTCAGCGAAGTGTCCTGCCGAGCGTTCCCCTACTTCCCCTTCATTTTATTTGTCAACCCCACACCTCTTCCGGCCTTTGAATCGATCGATACACGAAAATTCAAAACTTAGGTTAGAATATAAAAAAAAAACTCAAAAAGGGGGGGTTCCGAAACTTTTCCTTCACAGGAGGGGCTCTACACCTTCCCCTACCTCCCCCCTACCACCCCTTAAATAGAAGCCCGGCAATCAGAAGTCCTACCAAATTCCTATGGTGGCATTATGGCCTTGTATAAATTGGAAAGATGCACGTGCGCGTCTACGTTACAAACTATATACAAGTAGTACGCAAAATTCGTGTATACATTGTAATCACAGATTTAAAAATAGCTTTACAAAGTATACGCGAGCAGATTACTATGGTTGCGTTTTGGCCATGTACAGAATGGAAATACGCGACGGCGGCGCGTAGTGTTCCACGCGCGTCTCAAAGAGATGTCAGCAGCACTGAAGGGGTAACCCACTAGGGGAAGTAGGGTAACCCACGTAACCCTACCCAGAGTTACGTGGGTTAGCCTACTTACGTGATTCCGGAAAAATAAAAAAACACGGGTTCAATATTTTTTAGTGTTATATCGATGTGCAAAGTTTCATTCTGATCGGTGGGTGACAGTTGGGTAGGGTTACGATGCAAACTTTTTATTTTAAATTTAATACCCCCTCCCCCCCTGTTTTACGTATAGGGTTAAAAAGGAGGAGGTTCTCATAATCATCCGTCTAATTAATATCTATACTAATTAATATTATGTTAGATTTTTAAGAATTGCAGTATTTAATTTGATTTATAAGTTGTTTTTCTGGCAACATTAGAACACGTACTTGACCGGAAGTAATATTAAAAAAAAACGCGGCATTGGGGACTGGCAGTCTGATTTCAACTCTTGTCGAGTTTGGACATAACCCTCTAGTGCTTCTAAAGTGTACTGAACGAATTTATTGTACTGTGTATAGTGAATAAATAATAATTCTTAAGAAATAAACGAGTTAGTCATTTTTAAAGTGAGTATTATTGTTCCATCAGCACCCTAATTGCGAAACGCACAATTTATCAGAATCTGAATGGGAGTGAAGATTATTTCTAAACCATTGCGTCATTTGTTCGAATAAATTGTCGGCTCAGCAACGTAAATAACGCAATGAATGTTGTTTAACTATGAAAATTAAACAAATTCCTACCGATAAAAATTTCCGCAATTACCCCTCTGTAATGTTCCCGCAATGTGCAGTGCTTTTCTTTTGCGTTGCCTACTTGTACTTTATTCGATCTAGTCCTTTAGTAATAATGTTAATCCAACAATTATAAAACTGAAGAGTTTGTTTGTTTGTTTGCATGAACGTGGTAATCTCAGGAACTACTGGTCAGAATTGAAAAAATCTTTTTGAATTGGGTAGCCTATTTATTGAGGAAGGCTATGGGCTATATAAAATTACGCTACAGTTAAAATCCCTTCCCCGTCGCATCGAATTGCCTGCCAGTTTGACGCGGATGAAGAGGGAGAAAAAATTTGACGCGGATGAAGTCGCGGGCGGAAGCTAGTTTTTGTATACAATGTCCGGGTATCTATAACTTCTTTATTCATGACTAGCTTCTGCCCGCGACTTCGTACGCGGATCTTGTTGCTTATGCCAGCGACAACGGGGTCGTCAAAATCGAAGATCTGAAACGTCTGATGTAGAATTCTAAGGCCCGGGGACGGGAAAACAACGGGATGAACGAGACGATTGGAGTCGTTCCAGATCTTTCATTTTTGTATGTCAATAAGAAATGCCCATCAGACTAAACAACTTTTGCTAAGACGTCATTCCTTAATATGTTATTAAGAGTTTTACTTAATAGTTCCACAACAGGTGTTCCAGATCTTCAAATTTATTCTCACAGCAGAAAATGCTCTTCACGCGAAACAATTTTTGCTATGGTACCGTTTTTGTATCCCTTATAGTTTAGCTGGTCTGTTGCGGTTCTGCATCAGGTGTTCAAGTTTCCAAGATAAATTATAGCCTATATGTTGCCCAAACTTAATACCTATACAACAAAAAAAAAACATTCAAATCCGTCCAGTTGTTCCGAAGATTAGCGTGTACAATCAAACAGACAGATTTTTTTTTTGGTTTCGTGCTCTATTACTGTTTCTAAACCCTGAGGATCAGCGACGATTTTAGTTAAATATGTAAAATTACAGTCATACCTAAACCAATTAAATCAGTGAAAGAATTATTAACATTGGACCAAAAATGACGAAGTTAGAGCGGTTTTAATTTTGCATTTTCAAAAACGCCCGCCAATACGCACAATTTGTTGATGACGTCATTTTCCACGTTCACGTCCGCGGCACCGCCGCGCACGTTCTTTCTGCCTTTAGTTACGTTAGGGATGAGACGTATTTACCATACGAGGTTTGTAAACCAGGGCTTTGCTTCAAAGTACGGCGCCCTGGTACGGGCAGGAAAAACTTGCAAGTGTGAAAGTATTTGCTACCTAGCATCGAGCGCAGGCAGGGCTTGAAAATACTTGCATATGAAATCGATCCATGTTCCTATATAAATAAGGAGCACAATCGTATTTGCAAATAAAAAAACTTTTAACTTCCAAGTATTTTTATCTTGACACGATTTTGCTCTTTATTCGTAAGGCAACACGAATCAATTTCCTATGAAAGTATTTTGGCGGCGACGCGCGCGGAAGCCAACGCCGCGAGTCCCTCGCTGCCCGCGGCCGCGCCTTTAGCGTCCGAGTTAAAAATACTTGTATAGGAAATTGATTCGTGTGGTCTTATGAATAAGGGGCATAATCGAATCAGCGAAAAATACTTGATAGTTCAGTTTTTATTTGCAAATACGATTATGATTCTTATTTGTATACCATCACAGACCGATTTCCTAGGCAAGTATTTCCAACTCTGGGTACTGCAAGAAGCAAGTTCGGGGTTCATCGGTGGCCTTGGCAGCCATGCGAAATATTCCGATGCTTTCCGAATCCGAGTGCTGTAACAATGGCCGCATTCCGAGTTACGCTAAAAGTGATAATATCGTAAATCAAAAAAAAACACAAAATCATATTCATAAATTAATTAAATGAAATCTTTTAACTACGCCTACTAATACTAAGTTTCTAAAACCAGCTCATGACAAAATACCATACATAAATAATTCTCTTAGCAGACAGTCCTAAGCCTGTGATTAACGAAGTAGGAAGGAAAGATTTCATTTTATCTACAAACAACTCTACAAGATTGTGGAACGGTACGAAAGACTATACCCTATACCGAATGCTACTAAATACTTTAAAGTATTTTTATACCTGGTTTTCAACCCTGGTATTTTTACATAGTCGTACTTGGAAGCCCTGGTACTGAATTTTGCAAGTATATCCCATCCCTAAGTTACGTGACTCGCAGAACATTTAAACGAATAATGGTGCCGATTCTGTTGTTACAACATTCTCTAAACTAAACTAAAAATCACTAAAATTTGGTTTATTCCTGTCAAATGACGATTTCCTATTCTGAAATAGACTAAAGTGACACAACTTAACTATATTTTAGTTTGACAGCACTAAGATTGCACTGAGTTATTAGTTTAGTGAAAATGACAATTTTGCTATTCTGAGTTTGCCGGATCTCACCAAAAATTTTGACTATAATAATTTATTTTAACTAAATCTGACTATTTTTAATCGCGATTAAAAAGGTGTGGAATAAAACTAGTGGTCATGAACTAAAATTCACACCAACACCTCACCTTCACGTGCAAAAACAGCACTGTATTCTTTTCCTTTTCTTTTGCTTATATCTCGAAAATGGCGTGTCCTATCGCAAAAATAATGAAATTTTCGACCCCCTCTGTAACCCCGTCACATATTAATCTCAACACGTGGGTCATATTTTTTTTTATTTTTCTAACAAAAAGTGAAAAATTCCATATAAAACACGTCCAGGCTGCCCCCTTGCGCGCGCTTTCGTCTCTCAAAAAATTCATTGCGTAGCGCACACAAGTACTACGTTGCGAAGCCAAAAGAAAAAAAAAATACCACGTTGATTCGCGATTGTCAAATTCGATTTTAGTCGTGTCAAAATATTTTTTAAATTTAGAGATTTTTTCTTGCAGAATAGCGTTACAATTCTCATAGCCAAAAGTAAGGAATTTTAGAGATAGTTTAGTTAGTTTAGTTCGTGTACAACAGAATCGGCACCAATGTCTTCTTAAAATATTGCATCGTGCCACGATGCGAAAATACAAGTGTTGTGCTACACCGGACAAATTGTTATTTTGTGTCCCAAAATACCCAAAAAATAGAAAGAAGTTGTGTACTTTCATGAGGAGCGACGCCTCATGTCCCCTTAACTAAAAGTACTTTATACTGCATTTCAAAAATGTTGACTATAATAATTTATTTTAACTAAATCTATTTTTAATCGCGATAAAAAAGGTGTGGATTAAAACTAGTAGTTATGAACTAAAATTCACACCAACGAACGCCTCGCCTTCACGTGCTTTAAACAGTACTGTATTTTTGTTTTCCTTTTCTTTTGCTCATATCTCGAAAATGGCGTTTTCTATCGCAAAAATAATGAAATTTTCGACCCACTTTGTAACCCCCTCACATATAAATTTCAACACGAGGGTAATATTTTTTTTTTTCGAAGAAAATGTGAAAAATTCCATATAAAACACGTCCATTGCGCGCGCCTCGCGCCTTGCCTTCACGTGCCTCGCCTTCATGTGCAAAAACAGTACTGTATTTTTGTTTTCCTTTTCTTTTGCTTATATCTCGAAAATGGCGTTTCCTATCGCAAACATAATGAAATTTTCGACCCCCTTTGTAATCCCCTCACATATAAATTTCAACACCTGGGTAATATTTTTTTTTTTTTTCGAAGAAAATGTGAAAAATTCCATATAAAACACGTCCATTGCGCGCGCCTTGGTCTTTCAAAAAATTCATTGCGTAGCACACCCAAGTAAAAGCTGAAGAGTTGTACGTTTAGTGTTGCATAGCCCATTTATCGAGGAAGGCTATATACTAAATATTATATAAGGTCACGCAAAGACCCTTAGGAGCCGAGCACAAAGAAAAACATCACGCATACAAAGACCTTGCACGGGCAGGCGATTCGATGCGACAGGAAATTTTACGCGGACGAAGTCGCGGGCAGAAGCTAGTAAGAAATATTATTTAAAATAGGTAGAGAGGTGCCTACACATTTTAGAAACACGAAAAAGGTACCTGCCTGCCAAATCAAAACATTCTAAAACGTAGTACCTACCTGTGCACTGGAATAAATTGTTTTTTTATTTTTCAACCATAAACGAATCAATCTTCGCGAGATTGTCCGACTGGGCCTTGGGTAAATCCGACTTCCATGTTTCCTATCTACCCATATCATAAAACATAAATAAACAAGAAACAACGATTAAACTCCGCAAATCATAACAAAGCAGTGCGGCGCGTGGCGGGCGATCGAGCCTCGTGACGTCATCAACAGTTTCGCGCGCGCGGCGTGCGTTTTAAAACTCCCTTTTTAGGGTTCCGTTGCCAAATGGCAAAAAACGGAACCCTTATAGATTCGTCATGTCTGTCTGTCTGTCTGTCTGTCCGTGTATGTCACAGCCACTTTTCTCCGAAACTATAAGAGCTATGTTGTTGAAACTTAGTAAGTAGATGTATTCTGTGAACCGCATCAAGATTTTTTACACTAAAATAGAAAAAAAACAATAAATTTTGGGGTTCCCCATACTAAGAACTGAAACTCAAAAAAAATTATTTCATCAAACCCATACGTGTAGGGTATCTATGAATAGGTCTTCAAAAATGGTATTGAGGTTTCTAATATCATTTTATTCTAAACTGAATAGTTTGCGCGGGAGACACTTCCAAAGTAATAAAATGTGTGTCCCCCCCCCCGTAACTTCTAAAATATGAGAATGATAAAACTAAAAAAAATATATGATGTACATAACCATATAAACTTCCACCGAAAATTGGTTTGAACGAAATCCAGTAAGTAGTTTTTTTTTAATACGTCATAAATCGTAAACCGCAATTTACCTTTAATTCAATCAACTCAGATATAAAAATTAAAAAAAAAACATTTAATGTCATAAACATAAACCTTATGCATAAACCGAGGATACCTACAGGTTTGTACGGAACCCTCAGTGCGCGAGTCCGACTCGCACTTGGCCGGTTTTTTTAAGTTTAATAACTTCGTAATTTCTCGATGGACTTGAGTGATTCAAAAAGAAATGAACTCAGATATTTGACTATTCGATGTAGTATTCAAAATTGCTATATCCTTTTGTCGAATTGATCCTCATTATTTTTTTTTTAATAATATTCAATGTACAGACACAGTTTTTTTACTGTTTTATTATATGTATAGATATAGATATAGATTATGTTCATGAATACAGAAGTTATAGATACCCGGACATAAAAAAAAAATACATTTGCTTGAAAACATATACTCCACTACACTATAAATATCGTCAAGTTCTGACGAGTAGTTTTTGAGTGAGGTTCACTAATACTCCACTTAGTGTGAGTGGATGATATTATTTTAACTTCCTGTCATTGGTTTATTTTTCAGTTATTTACATAACATGTAGTAGTACACGAATTTGTGTGGGTAAGTAAGTAACCGGACGAAAAATGGAAATACAAATTCAGTGTACGAAATAAAGATATTTTTCACTTTGTAGTGTTTTTACACGCTTTATATTAACTTCACTTGTATGTTAGTATGTTTGTTTGTAATCGACTCCTTATAGCGCGATTTTGAAAGACCAGATTTCATTCAAACTTTGCACACCTGTCAAAGACCGATGACAATGCAATAATTTCATAAATTTGTGCCATTATCTATCCTTGCCAGGGTTACCAGAACAGCAAGAAAAACTGTATTCGAAAACTACGCAGACATACGTCACAAACTACGCTGACATACGTCTCAAAATTCGAAAGACACTAAAAATAGAAAATAAATAATAGTTTAAAAAACTAAAAAACACGAGCACCCCACGCTTTTTTTCCATTATTTTCTACTTTTTAGTTTGGTTTTCTATGGAAGCGTGTTTTTTTTTTATTTGTAATTTACACCAACAGAAAATGATGTCCGAAAATAGTGTTTCGCGACTGTCGATATCATGTACCATGCTGGCCCGGTACGGGTTGGTGGATGTCACGTGTCTAAGAATTTTGGTTCCAGGACATGCAAGATGGCTTCGCGATGGTTTCCTTCACCTTTTTGAGAGCAGTGGTGATGAAATAAAGAACACAAAGTAACGTACGTGGGTCGTGGGCTCGAACTAGGGTTGCCACCCGTACTTTATAATAAAGTATTGTACCTACGTTATTTCATATAAATGTACTCTATACTTTATGAGAAGAATAAAGTACACGAAAATACTTTATTTTGCAAGATTTGATTTCTTTGGGATTTTGAAAAGATTACTCGTAAATACTTTTTGCAACTTGAAATTTATTTGATGCAAACTGCAAAAAGCTTTAAAAAATAAGTTTTGAAATATAATATCAAAGAAAAATGAATCATACTTTATTTTTATACCATGTACTTTTTTTTACCTATAATAACCAAAGTACTTTAATTGCATGGAAAAAACAGGGTGGCAACCCTAGCTCGAGTAAGTCGGCCCGTTATCACTGGGCCACTACTGCTCCCTCCCTCCTGCTTTGCTCTGATCTTATCTTATCTTAGAGCAAAGAGATTTAATACAATTTAATGTCTTTGTCTTAGAGATATTAAATTTACGGTGCCTTCACACTACACAGCCATTTAGAGTTCATTATTTTTGTTAATTCTCACTTCTAGGAAGTGCACCGTACTCACTTATTGGACGATATTCTTCGCAGAGGCAGCCTTCTACTTCCCTGTAGTACAGAGGACAGCCGCACTTGCTGCTGTAGCCGCTACCAATCCGAGGGGGAGTGGTGTTGTACACTGGTTGTCCTTGTTCAGTGGAATATGAGAGGTAGCATCGCAAAACGGCATACTGTAACAAAGAGCCCCATGCAGAATAGTTGTTGACGGAACTCGCTTCACGTTAATCACCGCCGTGATGCGAGTAGAGTTAGCAATTAGTTGAATAAGTTGGCTAGCAACGAGCAACGCAGCGGGCGCTCTACGGCAACGAACGATCACAGGCCGGTACATAAATACTGTATCAATTATTAGCTTCTCATCATATTCGGGAAAACATTGTTTATTTTCTTCCCGAACCTGTAAATACATTTTTTTAATTTATGCGAACTTTATTTTGAAATCGATATAGGTACTTACAGGGAAAATTTTTAAACAGTGCACTAAAAACAAATTAAACTTAAACGAGTTCTATTAAGCATGCATTTTTTATTTTGATATGTTTTAGTACAAAAAAAAAGTTATCGTTAACGAAAGAGGTTTATTTTGAAACGGGTGTTATGGTAACTGCGTAGCGAAACGAACGTACGTAAGTACACCTAACAACATTAGCTGTGCGCTCGATTTATTCGCCGGCGGAGCCACGGAATAAAGAAAACTTTGTTCTGTGGGCGGAGCTCATTAGTAGTACCTAAGTCTTCGCGTGGGTTACTGATCGCTACGTTTATCAGGTTCGAACTGGATTTGTTTTTATGTTCAAGCCATGACCTGAAGTTATTTGCTGAATAATATCCATTTATTTTTATTAGGTTCCGTTGCCAAATAGCAAAAAATGGAACCACATCTTACCACTTTGGAAGTGTCTCTCGCGCAAACTATTCAGTTTAGAAAAAAATGATATTAGAAACCTCAATATCATTTTGAAGACCTATCCCTATCCATAGATACCCCACACGTATGGGATTGATGAAAAAAAAATTTAAGTTTCAGTTCTAAGTATGGGGAACCCCAAATTTTTATTTTTTCTATTTTTGTGTGAAAATCTTAATGCGGTTCACAGAATACATCTACTTACCAAGTTTCAACAGCACAGCTCTTAAAGTTTCGGAAAAAAGTGGCTGTGACATACGTACGGATAGACAGACAGACATGACGAATCCATAAGGGTTCCGTTTTTTTTCCATTTGGCTACGGACACCTTAAAACGAGCTGTGCCCGCGACTTTGTTCCCGTGCATGTCGGAAAATAATAATGTGTCACTTAGATGGTGTTGGTACCACTCCTCCATTGAAATGAAAGAATTTTCCGATGTAGCCTGGTAGCCCAATCATGACCTATGCCTGTGCAGTCTTTCCTCACACGAAACCCCACCATATCCATAGGATGCAGACCCTCCAAAACCGCTTAGTTGCGCAGTGTATTAGAGCGGGTGAGATATGCTACGAGTATGTGCTTTGTGCATACATAGTACAACATAAAATTGTCAGCTGCGTTTGCCACTAGAGCAAGCCAAGCCAAGCTACGCTATGATAATGTGGAGATCAGAGATGTGACATTTTAAAAATAACTGTATTTGAAATGCAAAATAGAAAATACAGAATACCTATTTCCATTTTGTATTTAAATACGTTTTTTAGAAAAGTATTTTATATTTTATTTGAAATACTTTTTAGAACATATTTTGTATTTGCAAAATGCAAAATACTTTTTGCTAAGTTTTGTAAACATCAAAGAATTAATAATTAATGTGATGAGAAATGGTTTTTTTCGCACTATGGCAACACTGAATTGAAATGCTTTCTTGTCATTAACTCACTATTATAAAAGATGGCTACGAAGTAATTGATTTAGTAGGTTAGGCCGAATTTATGATCAACTTGCAAACAAACTTGAAACAGTTCATTAATTATTTGGTTCACTTTTTTTGGTTTCGTTATTATTTTATGGGAAAGCAAGATAACTTTATTAAAATTGTAGAAAGAGATCAATCGTTCGTTCGGTTCAACGCATTTGGCTACAATGATATCGATACCGGAAATTTCAATTGTCGTAAAGGACAAAACACGAGTTTTCAGTAGAGCCAAAAAACAAAAAAAAAAAAAAATGTTTTTGACTTATATCTTTTTCAAACAAAGTACTATATTCATGATGTCAAAAGAAACCCGCACTATTTTTTCGTGTTCTATCCATAAAGAATATATTATATATATTAATAAAATAAGCCAAACATAATTATTGACGAAAATGAGAGTCCTTTACAGCCCAAAAAAATTTTACTGAAGTACTTTACAGCCACGAAAAATTGGTTATGATAAAGTCAGATATGTCGTAAAGGACCAATCTTGATTATCATTGGATAGTACAGGTCAATTAAACCAGAGACTAAGGGGGTAAAAGGAACAAAAAATCTAAAGTTTTGAATAGAAATACCTACAATATGTAGTAAAAACAAGTGAAATTAAAATATTTTTTATTTATTATTCAAATATTTAGTAAAAAAGTAGTAAAAATATGATTCTAACAGGAATTCAAAATTTAAACAAAATGTTTTGCGCTATTACGTTATATTTATAATTTTATTGTGTTGTGATGAAAGGTTTTGTTACCAATTTGGACATTTTCCTGTTTGTGGAAAACACCAGTTTTTTTTAATAACCTCAAATATTATTTGAAGTTTTTGCGAATAAAGTTGATTTGTTAAAAATGAAAAGAACGAATTGAAACAATTCTGTCAGACTTACGTGTGCTCGTTGAGGAACAAATGGATCTCGCGTAATCGCACGAGACGTACATTCATCAAAAAGTATGAGACATAGCTGCAAAAGGACATAAAATTGCCTGAGGTCGTGAGGGAAAAGATAACCCCTTCTATGGTGTTAGTAGAACAGCAACCATGTTCCAGTTCTGACTTCGCTATAAATGAGGGTGCATCAACATCCTGTGGACCGGAAACGTGCAGTGTTGGAACATCAACATCAGTTGTGAGTCCAAGAAAACCATTTGTGAAGCTAAGCCCGCTACAGAAGAGTGGAAGAGCTCCTAACGTACAGAACTGAAAGTCATGCTCATGCAATTGGTTCAAAAGCACAAAATAAGAATGTAGCAGATATCATTAAACTAGTCTCGGAGCATCCCGAAGAAGCTACAAAGATAAAGGAATTGTTAAAGGCATAGAAAACTATGCCCATATATTCTGCTGATAAAGCTTTAGGTATTTTGACCTCATTGAAGCTTTCGAAGTGGCAGTATATAACATTAATATATTGTGCAAAAGAAGAAGGAATAACATTGTATCCTTTTTATACAGCTATTCTTGAAGCGAAGAAGATCTGCTATCCGCCAAAAGATGCCACAGAAGTCACGGAAATAGGGGTTAAAGTAAAAGTTCAAGCTATTTTGAACAAAACTGTGGCTAGACTTGGAATATTTTTTCGTGTAGAATCTTCACTGCATGGCAAAGAATGTATAATTATATTCAAGTGGGGTTTTTATGGTGCTTCAGGGCAAAGTTTGTATAAGCAAACTTTGGCAGAGGATGACGATTTTAGCATTTTTATATGTTCGTTTGAGCCCCTGCGCTTAGTTTGTGGCGAAGAAGTGATATGGGAGAATCCAGAGCCATCTTTCACAATGTTCTGCAGACCATTATATTTTAAGTTTTCAAACGAAAACAAGTTGAACATAGTTGAAGAACAGGCTACGATTGGAAACGAGATTGAAGACCTGCAGCCTTCTATTATGGGAGGCCATTCTGTTAAGCACCCGATGCCTACGACCATGACCGATGGCAAAATCACTTCCCATCTATCAAATACCTCATCTCCGACTTGTGATATATGTAAAGCAACTCCTACGGAAATGAATAAGTTAGAGGTCTTTTTTTGTGTTTGGGAAATCATCAAATGACGTCTCCCGCTCTGGGCGGAGCGGAAGGGCGTGTCATTATAACTCAGCCATAGTCACGGTGATTAACAAATGAGGGACTTAGTAACACCAGTTTTTAGTCACTTGTTAATCAGCATGATTATGAGTGATTATGCAATTTTGTAAAAAAAAGTATTTGATCAATATCGTATTTAATTATTCTCATTAAAAAAGTCATTAATAGGCTATAAACTAACGACAGTACAAGTAAATCGATGCTCAACATGTCAAAGATTTGAAAAATCACGTATCGAAAATTCAAAAAATTTGGTACGCGCGAAGCGGCACTGAAAGGTATATGAATTTGATGTCACCTTGATCGCCGTATATGGTACAATACCTCTTGTGAGCATCAGCCTTTCAGTTCAATTCAGTTTCAAATAAATTAACTTTAAGTGTTTTCACTCAAACAAAAAAAAAACTTAAAACTTTTTGTTCTCACGCGTGGAGGTTCCATACGTTAATATTACATAAAGGTATGTATACCAGACACATTGCAAACGTTCTTCACGCCCTAATTACGTAAGTTAAAATAAAGCATAGATTTGGTCGTAAGGGTTAAGACTATATTTTGTATTTTTTTATTTATTTTCATACATATTTCGTTACATTTTTAAATATTTTTACAAAATAATTATACAAAAACATTTAAAAATATAAAAAATAGCGGTCCATCGGTAGCGGGAGCAGGATCCAAGCTACCGGTGGTTAGGGCTCCAGAGACAGAAACCTCCTCACAATGCGAGCCGTGTCAAGGAGTACTGCCTTCTGAATCAGGCTCTTGATCCAACCGCCTAACGATAGCCTCGACAGGTGTTGGTCGAGGGTATCGGCCATCAGCCCATTGGCTGATACGACAATGGGCACAATGACAGCCGAGTCAACATTCCACATGTCAACAACCTCGTGTGCTAAGTCGAGATATTTCATCTGTTTCTCTTTCTCAGCTTTCACGAGGTTGCTGTCATGCGGAATGGTAACATCAACTATCATTGTGCGGCGCGCTAACCGGTCTATCACCACTATATCAGGCTTATTGGCGACAATAGTCCTGTCAGTAATGATAGACCGATCCCAGTACAACGTGACATGGTCATTTTCGAGAACTGAGTCGGGCACATACTTGTAATACGGTACCTCAGAATCCACTAGTTTGTATTGCAAAGCAAGTTGCTGATGAATAATCCTGGCTACTTGGTTATGCCTGTGCAAGTATTCGCCGTTAGCCAGATGAGAACAACCAGAGATAATATGTCTGATGGACTCACCCGGATGGTGACATGCCCGACACACGTCAACCGTCCCGTCCTTCATAATATGTCTCCGGTAGTTATTCGTCAAGATAACTTCGTCCATAATTGCACAGACGAAACCCTCTGTTTCCCCGAATAGGTTACCAAAACGTAGCCAGGATACGGACGCTAAGAGATCTACACTGGGCTCATGAAAAGCCCGGTAAAACCATCCGTGAAGCTCCTTGCTTCGCCATACTTCCTTGCGGTCATCGGTAGTAAGTACTACAGGTTTGCACCAGTTCTCTTTAGCCATGGAGAGCGGGGTGAGTCCCTTGTCCACTGCGACCACATCACGGTGCATACCCACTTCGGCTTTTAAGAAATACTCCCTGAGACTGCACACCTCGCGGTTGTGGAGGGTCTTTGCATTTTAAAAGCCTCGACCCCCGCACTTCCGCGGGATGTACAGTCTCATCACCGATGATAGTGGGTGATGCATCCGGTTTGCGATCAGCATTGTACGGACCCTCCTATCCAGGGCGTCGAGTTCTGTCTGAGTCCATTTAAGTATGCCGAAAGAGTACATCAAAACTGGCATGACCCAACCGTTGGCGCGCACCTTGTTTCCGCCTGAGAGAAGACTAATTAATACCAAAGAAGCGCTCCTTCAACGATTGCTTCATGTCAGCATCGTTGATGCCTAACACTTCCGACATACCCAAATACTTGTAGCTTTCGGATGAGGAAAGGGATCTGAGGTATACGCAATCCGAAAGTTGGATTCCCTCGGATTCCATAACCTCGCCTCGCTTTACATGCATGACTGCACATTTGTCCACACCAAACTCCATCCTGATGGCGCTACTAAAAGTTTCAGTTACCTTCAGTAGCTCCATCAGTTGCAGTTTGTTGGGGGCAAAGACTTTTAGGTCATCCATGTAGAGGAAGTGAGATATAACCTGACCACCTCTCCTCAGCCGATATCCTAGACCTGAATCCTCCAGCAGTGTGCTTAGAGGATTCAGGGCTAAGCAAAACCAAAGTGGACTCAAACTGTCGCCCTGAAATATTCCCCGCTTAATCCATATAGGCTCATCATTTCGCTGGATCTGTGGACATCCTGGATAGCGAAGGACTGTCCTCCATTGCCCCATGCACGACTCTAGGAAGGTGCGTAGAGTTGTATCAACCTTGTACAACTCCAGCACCCTCCCGAGCCATGAATGTGGTACTGAGTCGTAGGCCTTCTTATAGTCTATCCAGCATGTCGACAGATCCTTGCGGGATCGACGAACCTGTTGGCTTATGGCCATGTCGATGAGGAGTAGCCCCTTAGTACCACGGGACCCGTTCCTACATCCATTTTGAGACGCAGACATAATGGAATTATTATCAATATGCGAACTAATTTTCGCTCTCAAAATGGATGTAAGAAGTTTATAAACCGTCGACAAACATGTGATCGGTCTATAATTCTTAGGTTCCGCGGTACTACCTGATTTATAGAGCAGGTGGGTGACGCCTGTTGTTAAAAACTGCGGTAGCGACCCAGACTCTAAGGATGACTGGAAATGAGATGCCAGGCGACTGTGTGAACTGGTGAGCCATTTTAACCAAAAGTTGTGCAGTCCGTCCGGTCCCGGTGATTTCCAGTTCGGTAACGGACGGACTGCTCTGGCTACATCTGTTGGCGTAATTAACACCGGCTCCATTTCTGGTAATGATTCACACACTCGCTCGACATCTCGCATCCAGCCAGCCTCAACGTGACAGACGGGTACTGACCAAATGCCCCGCCAGAATGCATTCGTGGCGGCGTCATCCGGGCAGCGCACGTCTGTCACATTTTGTTCGGGTCGCTCCCAAGCTCTATATACCCACCTCTCATCGCTCTGGAACATACGATTCTGCTTGTATCGGTCAACCCGCCGTTTATACCGCCGAATACGGCTTGCCCATGCACAGACTTTCTGCTTCAGGAAGTCGATGCGCTCTGTAACACGGGACATGTATTCTGGAGGACTGATTCCAGTCCCCGAGAATGCCCGCCTTACAAAACGCATCACTCGTGGTCGAGTATTGCCCTCCCTGAAGCAGTATAGTTTGCCGATGAGTACCCTGGCCCCATCGATACGACGCTCGATCCTGCATTGCCAGGCTGGTACGGTTGGCATTGGTCGAGTAGCTCCGTCACAGTTTGGAAACTTGACGTTAGCTAAACGACATGCCGCAACAGCCGCGCAATACAGGATCGAGTGTGTATCGACGAGATTCTCGCTGCTCTCGAATAAATTCTTAAGCTGCGAGTCCAAGGCACACCCCAGCGCCCTATTTTTCTTGTGCATAGGCAACCGTGGTAATCGGGGTCTAAGTTCGGTTGGGATAGACCTATACTCGCGAAGCGCATCCTCCAGAGCGCTCCTCAAAGACTATATCTTTATTATGTGGTTAAGAATGTCGTATAAAAAGTTTAATGCAAAAATGAGGATTACGACCTCTTAAATAATTAAAACATGACTTTACGCTCCCCTATTGAAAATTATTTTTACGATACATCCCAAATAGTATAAAAAATCGCGCTAGAGCTGTTGGAAAGCCAGGTCGTAAGGGGCTTTTTTTAAAGATAGATTTTTTTTTTTTAATATACCAATCGATAGAGCTTGCGACGCTCATTCCAAATATATATATAACTCATTTTCGGCAAAATGTCCTTTACGACAATTGAAATTTCCGGTATCGATATGATACGATACAATAAATGATAAATGATTTTATTTCTGTAAGTAGGTTTGTACAAACACTTTTACATGTCAATGATATTTTTTTTTAACTAGATGAGTTCGGCGTTTCCTAACTGACTACTCTGAGAAGAAAAGCCAAAACAAACTCAGAGGTCACAGTCTCTTTTAAAGTCCAGACATAATCTTGTTCACATCATGTGAAGATCATTGGTGACTGAAATGGTCTTTTGAAGAAAGAACCACACAGATTGAGTGGACCTGTCCAGTCAGTGCAAGCATTTGTCACTAATCGTTTAGCTCAACTCGGAAGATAAGGAGCCCAACGCTTTGACGAACAGTACCAAAGAAAGGACATTTGGGTAGGCCACATAAATTACTCAAACTGCCAGATCATGATTACTAAGAACGAAAGAAAACAAAATTAAAAAAAAAGACCCACATAGTCTTCACATTCACAATAATTAAAAAATACGATACTTTACAAAGTAAATATTCATGTCATTGTATATATAAAAAATTATCAATGTCAATGTGTATATAAAAAAAAGAAACGGATATAATTTTGTCGGCCAGATCATTTGATGACCATGTAGATCGGTGTCTGAAATGGTCTTTTGAAGAAAGAACCACACAGATTGAGTGGACCTGTCCAGTCAGTGCAAGCATTTGTCACTAATCGTTTAGCTCAACTCGGAAAATAACCGAATGACACCAATATCTATTGTCGAAAATAAATAATTTAGGACTCTAATTGAAGGTGCTGAAAAAACCCACCAAAATGTATGTGCCGTCGCACATGTAACAAGTTAAAAAACAATGCTAGTTAAAAAAAACCTATTTACTGTACTATTTGAGAGACTTAAAACCAAAATATTTTGGTGCATAAAGCGCTTAACAGTTAATTTTGTAATGGAAGTTAAAAAAGTGCTTATAATAACAAAACTTCAACGTTTTTGCCAAGTCTGAGGATTTTTTATTTGACTTGCAATTTTTTTTTACTATTTTAGAATAGATGTAAAGATCGACACCTAAACTTCACATAAGCATACTTCACACACACACATACACACATAATTCACATACTTTGAATTTTCATGACTATGATAGGCGAAAAATGTTCTAAACTTTACCCACCTCCTTTACCAGCCTGTTAGCTGGCTGAAATAAATAAACTTTTTTAACAAAATAAATATACCTACTTTAAAACTAAAAGTATTGTATTTTATTTTAATAAAGCATTTTGTAAATAAGTATTTTGCATTTAGTATTTTAAATATAAAATGAAAAACTATTTTGTATTTTGTATTTGAAATAACAAAATACAAAAAGTATTTGCATTTTGCATTTGAATACATTTTATAACCTATTTTGCACATCTCTGGTGGCGATCCTATTGTTTGATACCATACACAATCATTCGCTACGTAGCTTAGCTTGAAGCGCACGTTACAGCTCCGGCCGCGGCTGGCCACACCGCGCTACCACGCGCTACCACGCGCCACCACTCGCCACCACGCGCCACCACGCGCCGCCACGCGCCACCACGCGCCACGTTGTACTGCTACTATTTTTTGAGTGTTGTGTGTAATAATGTGCTTGTAACACTAACAAAAATATAAATTAAATATACTTACAATATTCGCCTTCTTTCGTTTTTCAATCTCATCTTCATAATAATAATCATCTATCGGCTCATCATATTGTGCCATGCCGCATCCAATGTGTGTTGCTTTGTCTTGTACGAATATAACGAAACGGTTATCTTGTACCCTTAAAAATACAGAAGTTTAGGTATAATACTCACATAACATCACGCCTTATGTTTCCCGAAGGGTTGGGCAGAGGTGTACCTATAGTAGGTACACTCACATTCCGCCTGTTATGTTTAAGTCTCATGTAATAGGGGGCGACCAATTTAATGTCTTTGGGGCGAGCCTATTGCCTTCAATTGGGCACAAATCCAGAGTCCTGGCTGCTACTGAGAAATTTCAAATTGAAAACACCAATAACACTTACACACTTTAGGTAATAACTCCATTCAAAATGAGACCATTGACATATTTATTATCCTCATGGTTATTGGAATGTGCAGTCGCTAGAGCACTCACACACATGTATTTATTTAAAAAAGTTGGGCATGTTCGGGCTGTGTCAAATTCATTTATTTTGTGAACATAAGTAAACAATAGAAACATAAGTAGGTGGTGTATATATGAAATAGATATCGTCGTTATGCATACAAAAAGTTTCAACAGTTAGGTACCTACATAAAATAAAATTGCTTCAAAAAATAATCCGACGTTTTGAAGGGGCCAAAATCATGTTCAAAGTTTCCGTTACATAGGTGCGGTCTTATTTACATTTTTTTTTCCTAGCGTATACAGAGCATACTAGAAGACGTAGCGTTGGAAGGCCTCCCACAAGATGGACCGATGACCTCCGCAGGAATACGTTGGATGCGACAGGCACAGAACAGGTCAAAGTGGCGGTGCTTGTGGGAGGCTTATGTCCGCCAGTGGACGTCTTCCGACTGAAATGATAAGTCTTTAATATGAATAGTCTGGATAATAACTCCAAAGTTAACACTTTCTTAGACCTTATGTCTGAATACAAATACATACAACTACAAAGTAGTAACATACGCAGATGACACAGCTCTTGTAATTCACGGTAAAGATTGGCGTGAAACTTTCTGTAAAGCGGAGATGGCCTTCAGTACGGTCAGGAAATGGTTGAATACAAACCTCTTCACACTCAACATCAGCAAGACTAAAGGACAATGCCCACATACTAGAACAACCGTGGCCCACAGTGAACACTTACAAATAGTGTAAGGAATGATAGCATAAGGTGTTATGAGCACCTTCTAGTACTTATCAGTTCAGAAAATAAGTCGCCATTTGGAAATAAAACAGTTTTTAATTTTTTATAATTTTTAATTTTTTCACAAGCACTGACTTATTTTATACACTTACAATGACTTTTGAATGGTATTAACACAGTCATTGTTCATTTCAAAGTTACTTACTCATTTCAACCTTTTGAATAATAGTCACCTTCTAAGTTTAAACAGTCTGGGGGAGTACACACAAAACCCATATATTAAACCTAGAAAGATCCCAGCGAGCAGTTCTCAAAGTAATGCACAAAAAGAACTTTCAGTATTCAACGGAGCAGCTATATAAGGATTCTATGGTATTAACGGTTCGACAACTTTATATCAGGAGAGTTCTGCTTATAAGCCACAAAGGCTCAACGTATGACCCGGTAAGACTGAAAAACAAACGCAGAAACGACCTAGTATTTGACCTAAAACCATGTAAAACAGAATTCTCCAGAAGACAACCGTGCTATATGGGTCCATACCTATATAACACAATAAGTAAAAATACTCAGCTACATCACTTACCAATAAGTAAACTAAAACTTACCATTAATGACTTCCTTCTCTCTCAAAATTATGGAAATACTGAAAAACTTCTAGAAAGTATAAAATAATAAAATAAAGTCACACAACCCCATTCATACACCCGAACCCATTCATACACATACACACAAATACACCACACCCCACACTACACATACATCACACATACATATGTTCATTCATAGATGCACACACAAGCATTAAGTAGCTATTAAGTAATTAATTAAATTATTATATTATTACATTATTAAATTATTACATTTTTTACTTTTGCACCGCACCATATATTTTGTTTATTAATCAATCAATACTTATCATTTGTCCCAAACAACATCCCCCCTAAACAACAATACAAAAGCTAGGTAATGAAATAATGCTGATGTCACGTCATTACATATACGAGTATATGACCATCTTTACAAACCAAGACCCTTCCGTGCCTCAGAAAGCATGTTAAGCCGTTGGTCCCGGCTGTCTTTTGTAGATCTTAGACAGTCGTTAGGGGTCGTCAGAACCCCGAAAGTCTGTCAGACTTTCATTCAGATCAGTCTTATCAAGAGGTATTGTATTACCTAGTAACTGGGTTGTGGAGGTCAGATAGGCAGTCACTCCATGTAAAATACTGGTATTCAGCTGCACCCGGTTAGACTGGAAGTCGACCTAAACATAATTGGGAAAAGGCTAGGCAGATGATGATGAGCTGTAAGATTTGGTTACTTTCTCAATAAAGTAAAAGTATTTAGGTATTTAAAAATATCTTTTTTTACTTATTTAATACTAGCTTTTGCCAGCAGCTTCACCCGCCTATTATACGTATAAACCTTCCTCTTGAATCACTCTGTCTATTTAAAAAAAACTGCATTAAAATTCGTTGCGTAGTTTTAAAGATCTAAACATAAGGACAGACAGAGGGAAGCGACTTTGTTTTATATTGTGTAGTGAAGTTAAATCACTATAAGCTTGCATTAGTACTGGCTATTGTTATTATCATAGTTTTCTAAAGGTATTGTTTAATGTAGGTGAGTAATACAATACTTACCTGTTGTGGAAGAACCCATTGCAGTACAATATTATATTTATGAGTTGATGAGAGCGTAAGTGCCTCATATCCATTATTCAATTCGCACAGCGAACCTTGCTTGCGCCGGTTAATCCACGCGACGTGTTCGGGACAGCATAGTTACTCAGGTCCAAATTCGCGCCGAATTAATCATTAGTAAAAGCGGGACTCCCGCAGTCCAAATGCATGCGAGGGTCGTCATATGCAGCCAACAGTTTTCACATTCACACTAGGGTCGTCATTCAAAGTGGAGCCACGATCCAAGTTCGTGCAAGGATTGTCATTCTGGTGATATTGATCGGAGTCCATTGTCATAAAAAACTTCACAAAAGAACACAAACTATATTTTATATCTTTAACTATTTGTTTACTGGGTGTCAAATGTGAACTTCATCATCTGTCATAAAATAATGCTGCCATATTTTAAAATATAATCGATTACGTGCATCGATTATTGGTCTTGAACAATTTAATTTTATCTAATTGCGGCAAAGCCATAAACAATAAAATGATATTACCATTCCATGTTTATGTATGTTTGGACTATAAGATATCTGGTTTGAGATGTTTATGAACATAATTGTTTTGTCTTAAACTGGAGTTAGTTAGTTACGTTCACAGAAACTAAAATGGCCGTCATGATTATGACGGCGTGCCGTGTGATTACAATGCACGCCTTTGAGCACACGGATTGATTTTTATAATTATTAATTAATCCGTAATCGATTAGACGTATTCAATATACGACTCGAAATTAAATTGACAATATACTAGCAACCCTAAACTTTACCTGACAGTCAAACTCTCAGTGATAATAATACGTTAAATTACTTATTTATTGCTTATAATGACGGCGACTTAGTTAGAGATAGAAGTTAAACGGATAATTCCTGTTTAAAAAAAATATATTTTTTAATTATCCTTCGAAACGTGTTCGGTTTGGGCCAGGAATAGGCATTGACCTTTATTGCCTTTACCAGGCATTTTAAGTCAGCCCCCCATTTCCTTGCAAATTAAAGCTCATGAGTGCTCACTAACCAACTTTTCCAACTGTAACTTTTCACCCATCGACTCAACCGACAACATACGCTATCTCGGAGTAAACATTAAAAAAACTTAAAAAAAAAAAACTACCGACTTTCTTTTTTTTTGTAAAAAGTTTTTATTTTTAACCGACTTCAAAAAAAGGAGGAGGTTATCGATTCGACTGTATTATTATTATTATTTTTTTGTTGTTACCTTTTTATGTTTGTTACCTCAGAACTTTTGACTGGGTAAACCGATTGATATGATTTTAAATGAGTTGTATTGCAACATGTAGTTAGCTAGCGACCTCGTCAGCTGTTCATAATATTCTTGTCTGACCAACCGGCAGCAAGTTCGTCATGCTCCCTTAGATGTCACTGCTTGCGGTAGCGTCGGGGGTCGGGTTACCACCTTCCCTCAAATATGGCGAGGGGGGTAATGGCTGACCTTTGCGTTATGCTCGTGAACGGGTGCTGCTTGTGGTGACTGGTCGTCTTGCTGACCATGGTTTTTGTTATTGTTACTTGTATTAACTGTTATTTTATTTTGGTCCGGAGGTCCTAGTTTAACTATTGTAACTTCAACTTAGCTGTATGTATCAATTTGCATCGTTGAATATGTAAGCGGGCACGCCCTTTATGCCTGGAGGCTTTATTTACGTTTTAAGTTCTGTTTACGATTTTGTTTTATTATTTACTAGCTTTTGCCAGCGGCTTCGCCCGCGTGGAGGTCGGAAATTATCCCGCGGGAACATACTACCGGGATAAAAAGTAGCCTATGTCCTTTCTCAGGCTCTAAACTATCTGTGTACCAAATTTCATTTAAATCGGTTCAGTAGTTTTAGCAGGAAAGCGAGGCAGACAGACAGACAGACAGACAGAGTTACTTTCGCATTTATAATATTAGTGTGGATAGTATATATATAGTATATAGTATATATAGTATATAGTATAAGTATATAGTATATAGTATATAGTATGGATATGGATTTCAGCTTGAGTTTAGTTTTCAGTGTTTTGTTGCTGGTATATTGGCGTGTGCTAGCTGACATATGGTGAATAATGTATGTTTCGTTTTATAATATTAATTACTTACACAATATTGTATAGAATCAAGTTCTTCTAACTTAACAGACAGCTGTGCTGCTGGGGAGTTTGTTCCGCCACTTCTTCTTCCCAGCTAAAGCACTAGGAAGTGTCGAACGGCGGGCGTTTTGGGGGGATTGTCGTGTGTAACTTTGACGTTCAAAAAGTGCTGACTCTCAGCCTAGTTTGAATAAATGACTTTTGATTTTGATTTTGATGATTCTTTTTTTATTTGAAAGCTGGTGCTCCCCGCATGGGTGCATTATAATTTGGTTCCATTCGGACAATGGGGTCCATGTGAAAACCATTAAGTCTTAAATTTGCATTAAGTATTTGCGCGACAAATGAACGACTACCGTATGTTTGTTACCTCATAACTTTTGACTGGGTGAACCGATTTTGATGATTCTTTTTATTTGAAAGCTGGTGCTTCCTGAATGGTTCCATTTTAATTTGGTTCCGGACAATGGAGTCCATGTGTAAACCCTATAAGTCTTAAGTTTGCATTAAGTATTTGCGTGAAAAATGAACGAATAACGCGATTAGATTAATCTACCATAAGGGTCAACTCACACCGAAAGAGCGGCGAAGGGCAGCGAAGCACAGCGACCCGCTCGGTAGAGAAGGCGCGCGGATTCCCGCGACTGCTCGAGAAGTCGCTGGAATGCTTGAGAAGTCGCGGGAGTCCACGCGCCTTCTCGAGCCCGCCCGCGATGAATTCACGGGTCGCTCTCCTATGCGCATTTCACATTCAACAAATCTCGAGGAAACTTGTGTTTAAGCAGTGAAAATGGGTATTTTGGATTTAATTATTATTGCACATATAATTGAAGAAGGAGAGGAAGAGGCCGAAGAGATAAGGAGGGAAATTAGGATATTGTATAGGCAGTCGTACATTTGCACCAAATAGGTAAATAAGCTTTTCTTCATACATTTCTATCACTTCTGTATTCGTTGCACTGCAAGGAATGAATGCGAATGCTCGCGCGCAAGACGCGCGCGGGGAGCGTGCGCGAAGGTCGGGATATTGCCAGCGGCCGCTCGCGACTGCTCGAGCATTCTCGGAACTTCCCGCGATTTCTCGCGCAGTCGCACGGCTCGGTTTATGGAATTCGCCGGAATTCCCGCGACGCCGCGGGCATCTGCGCGGCTCGTTCGAGTTTCTCATGCGATAATAAGTATTATAGTAATGAAAATAAAGTTAAAATTAATATGGCACTGAAATTGCGCTCCGCTTCGCTGCGCTTCGACGTTCTTTTGGTGTGAGTTGAGCCTAACTAAAAAGTTAAGAATAAAAACTTTTTATAAAAAATTACAACCGACTTCCTTAAAAAAACACTACAAAGTCAAAAATAACTTTAATATCGGAAGTCGGTGGCAAAAAACCTTAAATACAGATCCTAAGACACCGACTTTCGAAATTAAAGTTATTTTTGACTTTGTAGTGTTTTTTTGGGGTGTAAGGGGGAGCACACAACAACCGGTCTCCCCAAATGTCAACCTCACATGCACGCGGTACACCCTGCCACTGACAAACGAGGCGCTGGCGACCAACTGATGGCGGTATAACCATTCAGAAAGCCAACCTAAATTCTCAAGAGCGATGACGGGCAGCAGCGTCATCGCTGCGAAAGGATTGGCTCTGCGGTCACCAACCCGCTTGCCCAGCGTGATAACTATGGGCATTAAACCTCAACATGTTGAAAGTGCCAAAACAACGGCTCCCAGTTCCCGGTGGTCCCGCTATTCCCGATCAAGATAGCGGTCACGGTAACGGCGGGACGGGGGGTGCGAAGAATCCCCGGGTTACGGCAGGCTACCAACAACGACTAAATCTGGGTACTTACAATGGACGTTCGATGAGGCTGGACCATCACCTTGCCGAATTTGAGGTAGAGTTATGTCGCATTAACTGGCACATACTGGGGTTATCGGAAGTCCGAAGACAGGGAGAGGCTACGATAACCTTGGAGTCAGGCCACCTATTCTACTTCCGCGAAGGTGATCAGCTCTCCCAAGGCGGTGTCGGCTTTCTAGTCAACAAGAAACTCACCAGCAGTGTTGTGGAAATCAGTAGTGTGTCGACACGGGTAGCGTACCTTGTATTGAAACTCACTGACAGGTACTACCTTAAAGTGATACAGGTATATAAAAAAAAAAAAAAAAAAATTATTTACACCTTTAAGTAAAACAAACAAAGATATAATTTATAATATAAATAGGCTTAAGGTTAGTGAGGTTGAACATTTGAGTTGCAGCCAATACCTAAGCTAAGATAACTTAATGTCTTGTAATTATAGGTATCAGCGCCCACCCTCGATATTATTATAGCCGATGATCAATAAGGTGTAATATGTGAAAAACTAGAGTTAAAATTAACAAAGAAAAAAATATAAAAAATAAAATAAACGGTGTGCGTAGGTGAGTTGAGGGGTAAGTGTGTATACGTGGATGTATGTGTGTGTGTATGTAGGTGTGTGTGTGTGTGTGTGTGCGGGTGTGTGTTTGTGAGTGTATGTGTCGGGAGTGTGAGTATAGTGTGTGTGTGTGTGCTAAAGGAAAACTTAGGATATAGATTTTCTACAACGATATACTTGACCAACATATAAAGGTATAAATAATATTCTATTTACCTAGTACGCAATAATTAAAATTTTAAAAATACTAAGCAAGTACATTAAACAGCCTTTCAGTTTCTTCATAGGTTTTGGATAGAAGCCAAGCGGTTACCTTCTGTTTGCACTCTCTTTTATTCATGGAGAAAATTTGCAACTGTTTATTGGCAATGTTGAACAATTTTGGGCCCAAGAACATGTTAAACTTTTGAGCAAATGATGTTCTACATGGAACAGTTTTAAATAGATCGAAACGTCTTCTCCCTGACAATTCTTTGTCAGTCAGTGAACTGAGTTGGACACAGGAATGCTGTCTCATAATTGAGGCTAGTACATACAATTTACGGACAGTTAGTACCTCACATTCCTTGTATAGCTCAGTGGTAGAAAAATACCTGGGCTTAAAGTAGCTAACTTTTAGTAAGGCTCTTTGAGCTCTTTCAGCAATTAAATTATGCGTTTTAGCGGCACCGCCCCAACATGTAATACAATAGGCTATAACCGTCTGACACAAGGAATAATAAATCATTTTCATAATATTGGCGTTGGCCGAGTGCCTTATTTGTTTAAATACATAAATGAGTTTTCTTATTCTGTTTGAAAGATTATTTAAGTGATTTTTGAAATTAAAATTTTTGTCAATTATGAGTCCTAAATATTTTATACATTCAACGGCAGAAAGGGAGGGACACGAACAATTAATAGATTCATTATGGCAAAAGTGTGAGGTTAAACGATGTGTTGACTGTAGCGCGTCATCAGGGTTGCGAATAGAAAAAGTTATATATTTTGTTTTCTCGGTATTTAAAGAAAGGTCATTTTGAGCAAGCCATCTTGTAACTATGTTAAAACCATTTTGGGCTTTTTGGAAAGTTTCACTCCAAGTATCACCATGGAATGTCAAGGTAGTATCGTCGGCATAAGAAATTATTTTGCAGTTTTCAATATTTAGTAGTGTTAGGTCATTAATATAAACTAGGAACAACGTTGGACCTATAATACTACCCTGGGGCACTCCATGTGTAACAGGTAAGCAATCACTTGTATAATTGCCAATTTTCACTCGTTGCTCTCTTCCAGATAAATAATCAGACATTAATTTTAGTTGATTTCCACGGATACCGAGCTGATAGAGCTTGTTAACTAGGGTGGGAATAGAAACCGTGTCAAAAGCCTTCACCAGACCGAGAAATATAGTGAGGCATTTCTTTTTGCTATCTATAGTTTTGACAATGTGTTCAGTAAAGTCATTTAACGCATCTTCCGTGGACTTGCGTCTTCGGAAACCAAATTGATTTTTTGAAAGTAGGTTATATTTTTCTAAATAATTTGTAAGTCGTTTATTAAGTAGCCTTTCAAAGATTTTTGATAGAGAGTTTAGGATTGAAATAGGTCGATAGTTCATGACGCGGCTTCTATCTCCACCCTTGAAAATAGGTCTAACTATAGACCGTTTAAGTGATCTAGGAAAAATGCCCTTCTCTAAGCACTTATTAAAGATATGCGTGAGCGGGGTTATTATATTATTTTTTAACAGTTTAAGTATGTCAGATGAGATTCCATCGTCACCTGCAGTACAGTTACTTTTTAGACCCATGATTATTTCTTCAATTTCAGTTTCGTCAGTGTCAAGGAGAACAAATGAATTGCCGGGTAATGGCGTGTGACAACGTGTAAATTTTGTAAAGTGATTTGATCCTGTTGGAGGGGTGATTCTGTTCGCTAAATTTTTGCCAATAGTGGCAAAGAACTCATTTGTGGCATTGACAGATAGGTGAGGGGTTGACTCCATTGCAAGAAGGTCTAGCGAGTTATCTGTTTTGACATTTCTGTTAGTTATCTTATTTATAGCTTTCCTTAAATATTTATTATTTTTACCTGCTTCTATGAGTAAGCTTTTTTCGTATTCCCGCTTTAACTTGTTAATAATCTTAGTATAAAAATTTCGGTAGCGTTTATATATGATTTCGAGCACTACATTATCCGGATTTTGTTTAAGTTTTTTGTGCATTCGATCCCTGTTACGCGTACACCTGATGAGTCCTAGTGTCATCCAAGGTTTTAGTATTCGGAACCTATTAGTAACATTTAAGAGTTTCGTGTTAATTTGCATAATATGAGTTATTTTTGATATGAATATATCCATAGCCGAATTTGGGTTAATCGCATTAAAAATATCTGTGAAATCAAGATGTTCAGCTGCCAACTTAATGGCTTCAAAATCAAGTTTAACTATTTGCTTTTCTAGTTGTTTACTAGCGTTTTTAATTTTAGCACAGCAAAGTACGGGTGAATGATCTGTAATGAAGGATTCAATTATAAACGTGGTAATTGGTATTTTTGTCTTCAGAATGACGTGGTCTAAACAGCTATTGGCACGTGTTGCTGTGTTAAATGCCGGAAGAAGTCCATTAAGGGATAGAAAATCAAGATAGTCCGATAAAAAGCGATCAGAGCTGTTGGCAGCGATATTTATATTGATGTCACCCACCATTATAATATTCTTGAACGTTGATAATCGGTCTATAATTTTTTGTAGGGACATTAAGAAGTTAATAATGTTTTTGAAACAAAACGGGCGGTATATCGCTAAAATAGCCACTTCATTATTAATTTTAATAAGTATGCAGTTTCCTTCCTGTAGAACGGGTTCTTCCAGAGAGGCTTTAATATTATTTTTTATAAATACTACTACCCCGTCATTCTGATTATAATGGGAAGATGTAGACATACTCAGATATCCATCCAATACAGGGAGATTTCGAACACACGACATCCAGCATTCAGATAAAACGATTACGTCACTATTAAATTTTAATCTTCGCAGAAGGATATTAAGACGATCAAAGTTAGCATTAAGACTACGAATATTTTGCGACAGGATTTTCAAATAACAGTTAGGTTGTTTCAGAAAAGATGCACAATATTCAGGTTCACAGCTAATTGTGTCGGATACTGAATAGTTATCAATCTCACATAATAAATCTTTATCGAATTTTGAAATTTAATTTCACATTGGTGTATAACAATATTATGTAACGTTTTTTTGTAAATATTTTCAAATAGTTTAGCTGTATTAAATATTTATGTAAAGTCTTTAGAATAGTTATGTCAAAGTTTAGACGATTTTTTGGGTAATGTTTTTTAATGTTAGGATTGTTGTTATATATTAATACAATTATTATGGTAGTAAAATCCTTAGTTTTCAGTAAGTGTGTGAAGTAGGTACACAGTGCTTTGTGAGTCCGTGTGTGTGTATGTTGTGTTGTGTAGTTGTAAATAAGTTTGTGTATGATTTGGTGTATGTTTACCGTTTTACATGCAGAATAAACAATTAAGTAATAATGATACAAAACTAACAGTATGTTGAACGATAATAAAAACCTAAACATATGAAAATAATAAAAAAATAGAATTAAGTTAATTGCCCATTTAACAAGCATTGAAAATGTTTTATGGCAACAGTATGGGCCCCATGCAAGTCATATTTTCGTATTAATAAGTTTTTCAAGTTGTTCTGCAATTTTAATATGGATAGTCGGTTCCAATTCGCCTTTTTTAACCAAGATTTTTCCATTTGAGGTCCAACAGTATTTCAGTTGATTGTTTTTAATATGGTTTCTTGAGATGAAGTGTAGTTTTCTTGCATTCGGAGTAAGATATTCAGTGATATACACGGGCGATGATCCCGTAGCCCCTAGGTTAGAACTATTTAGTTTTACCTCCTTGGTCTGGTTGTAGGTTTTAACCGCCTTTAGCACGTTATTTTTTGTCGTATTATTGCAGAATTCAATGAGTATGGAAGGGTGGTTGTCCTTCTTTCCTGGTAAACGAAAAGCGTCCTTTATGCATGAGTTAGATAGATTAGAGTTAACCGACTTAAACATGTTACTTAGGTATCTGTCTAGGTCACTCTTTGACTCATTATGCATTTTTGGTAAGTTCCTTAATTCCAGAAAATTGATGTTTGAGATCCTTTGCATTTCCTCAATTTTTTCTTCTAATGACAAAAGAAGTGCCTTGTGTACCTTACACTCCCTTTCCAATCGATCACTTTTAAGCTTCATATCATCATATTGTTGAGTAGTAAAAGATATGGACTTATCAATTTCCTGGTTAGACTTCTCAATTAGCACTAGGGAATCCTCAATTTTTGTGAGTCTTGCATCAGTGTCCATTTTGAAAGATGAGAATTGAGTTTTAATTTCGTTCATCGTGTCTGTTTGCAGCTTAATAAACATTTGTTTTATATCATCTTTAAAACTCATAAACTCATCTCTGAACGAAATCTCTCCGGACGTACTTTTAAAGCGTTTCATTGCCCTCTTTGATACATAATTAGTGGGGGTATCGGTTATTCCAATTGTAGGTAAATTAGGTTCTGAGTTATTGTCAGGTGTTCGAATCATTATAGTCAGTAGCCGTTACACGAGAACGGATCGCAGTTACCAATATTAAGAATCGCTTTGGAGCCAGTGTGCAACGTTAACTACTGAAAAAGTGGGTACTTGATAAAAATTCCACGGCAAAGCATTAATAATCGTGTCAACAATGTCACATTGGTGGCTTTGCGTTACCTTCATTCATGCGGAGCGCGATCGTCCTCAGCGCTTCACACATTCGATGTTTTGAATTATCCGTGTAGCGGCTCGGCTTGCGCTTGCACAGCGATGACGATGTGTACGCACGGAGTCGAGCGTATATGCGCCGACTTCGACATACTCTGACGAGATAGCCGAAGCCATGTTCGAAGATATTGCCAAGGCAATGCACAGTACAACAAAGGCCCACTACAACGTTGTTATGGGGGACTTTAATGCCAAAGTGGGAATAAAAGAACGCGGCGAATCGAAAGTCGGACCATTCGGTTTGGGGCGAAGAAAAACCGGAAGTTTAAAACCGGAAGCGATCACAGACTTGTACGAGGCACTCTAAATATTCGTGCTGAGAGAAACCGCATGATGAACTGAGCCTGGAGTTTTAAGCCTGCTGATCACGGAGACATCTCTAAATATATGCTTTTTATCCGTCATGATGAAGTCCTCGTTCCTCGTCACGTTATCAGGGCTCTGCCAGGTCCACTTCCTCTGGGGTTTCTTTTGAAAGAATGAGTTCATTATAAAGAGCCCCTGCGACTCTAGGAAGTTGACCAGCATTCGCCCGCTATGATTTCTTCGCCCCAAACCGAATGGTCCGACTTTCGATTCGCCGCGTTCTTTTATTCCCACTTTGGCATTAAAGTCCCCCATAACAACGTTGTAGTGGGCCTTTGTTGTACTGTGCATTGCCTTGGCAATATCTTCGAACATGGCTTCGGCTATCTCGTCAGAGTATGTCGAAGTCGGCGCATATACGCTCGACTCCGTGCGTACACATCGTCATCGCTGTGCAAGCGCAAGCCGAGCCGCTACACGGATAATTCAAAACATCGAATGTGTGAAGCGCTGAGGACGATCGCGCTCCGCATGAATGAAGGTAACGCAAAGCCACCAATGTGACATTGTTGACACGATTATTAATGCTTTGCCGTGGAATTTTTATCAAGTACCCACTTTTTCAGTAGTTAACGTTGCACACTGGCTCCAAAGCGATTCTTAATATTGGTAACTGCGATCCGTTCTCGTGTAACGGCTACTGACTATAATGATTCGAACACCTGACAATAACTCAGAACCTAATTTACCTACAATTGGAATAACCGATACCCCCACTAATTATGTATCAAAGAGGGCAATGAAACGCTTTAAAAGTACGTCCGGAGAGATTTCGTTCAGAGATGAGTTTATGAGTTTTAAAGATGATATAAAACAAATGTTTATTAAGCTGCAATACAATATTGTGTAAGTAATTAATATTATAAAACAAAACATACATTATTCACCATATGTCAGCTAGCACACGCCAATATACCACCAACAGAACATTAAAAACTAAACTCAAGCTGAAATAAATAATAAAACAAAATCGTAAATAAAGCCTCCAGGCATAACGGTCGGTGGGCTAAGGAAGCTATTAAGTATCTGTGAGGCCTATGCTGCGGAGCATGGCTTGAAGTACAATGTTGGAAAAAGTGAGTATATGCTCATCAGAGGTAATAATAAACAACCAGAACATATACCACCAGTGTACAGACGCCACCAGGTCAAGCTACCCGAAACTGTCAATTTTTCCCAATGAACCTTGAACCTAATGCTCTAGAAATAAAGTCGAAAATCTATCAAAGAAATCTGACAGATTGTAGTAGCTTGATGTGTTGGCGTCTGTACCTCAACGGGGTATCTTTGAGTCGGGTCTCGCAGTTTAGGTATCTAGGGCATGTTGTGACCGAAACCCTGCATGATGACGCAGATATTGAGAGAGAGCGGAGAGCATTGTCGGTGCGTGCTAACATGTTGGTTCATAGGTTTGCGAGGTGTACAATACAAGTAAAGATAACTTTGTTCAGAGTCTACTGACAAACTACACAAGTGCCCTATGGACCAACTACACGCAGCGAGCCTACAATGCTCTCAGAGTACAGTATGACAACGTCTTTAGGATTCTGTTGCGACTACCTCGATTTTGCAGTGCCTCGGGTATGTTTGCCGACGCGAGGGTAGATGACTTTTACGCTATAATGCGCAAAAAGTCAGCCTCACTAATACGCCGAATTCGAGAGGGTAGCAACGGTATCCTAAGGATGTTTGCAGACAGACCAGCATCGCCAGCGGTGAAAAGACTCATCAGGCTGCATGTGACCTGATATTATATTGTAATTTAATCTTTTTATTTTAGCTTATTTACAACTTTTATTTTTATTTTCAATCTAATATTAATTTATTTCAATTTAATTTAATTTATTTTTAATTTAATTTTAACTCGTTTAAATTAAATTTTTACTTATAACAATTTAATTTTTAATTCATTTCAATTTTAATTTATTGCAATTTAATTCATTTCAATTTAATGTAGTTCAATTTAATTTTAATTTATTTTTCACACGAGTATTATTGATCTCACGACTAACATAGTTTTTAAGATTATGTAATACTAACGAAATATGGACTTTTAATAGTCTTAATTAAACGTATTTTAGCTTATTTTACTTTATTCATTTTTATAAAGGGCGTGCCCGCTTACATATTCAACGATGCAAATTGATATATACAGCTAAGTTGAAGTTACAATAGTTAAACTAGGACCTCCGGACTAAAATAAAATAACAGTTAATACAAGTAACAATAAAAAAAAGCAAGACGACCAGTCACCACAAGCAGCACCCGTTCACGAGCATAACGCAAAGGTCAGCCATTACCCCCTCGCCATATTTGAGGGAAGGTGGTAACCCGACCCCCGACGCTACCGCAAGTAGTGACATCTAAGGGAGCATGACGAACTTGCTGCCGGTGGGTCAGACAAGAATATTATGAACAGCTGACGAGGTCACTAGCTAACTACATGTTGCAATACAACTCATTTAAAATCATTGTAATGAGTATAGCTTGGCAAAAAAGAGTCTGGAAAAAATGAGGGCGCCTGCTTAGCAGGTATGGCCACCCTGTATACTAGGACTAAAAGTGATAAGATACTTGTTGTTTTAATCCACAAACACGAGATCCTGGAAATTCTCATCAGTCAAGATTTCAAGACTTTATAGGCACACAGACTTTTACTTTCATTGTATTTAGTAGATTGCAGATTATTTCACTGGAATAACTTTTTATATAAGAGTGCCATCATAACAACATAATGAAAACTTATTCAGTTTAAAAATTAATTAAATTACACTCGGGGATTGCCGATTGAACCCGATACACGAGACATAATGTTCAGCAATCGCATTTGCGGCCACCATCTAGGGTATTCACAACCATTTGATTATTGGTATGCCTGTATCAAATTTGACATGAATGACACTTGAACGAATCCTGTTAATGTATTAAATAAGTTTATAGTCGACAAGAAGGCGACTTACAGCTGCTTACTGTCGGAAACTAATTGGAAGTCAGAGAGTACCTATAACATGTCGCATTTGAAAGGTACGAGCAATATCGAATAAACTTGAAAAGTTGACTAATGAAGGCGTCAGGTATGTCTATGTGGGGTACATAACATTATCACTATTCACATGACAATGAAAATGAAATAACACGCTAAAATTTAGATTTTATTTAAAAAGAAAAACGTGACATAACATTATTCGTGTATTCCTTTTCGGTGTTTTGATAGATCTTTTCCATTAACACTGTCGTGTCAGTTTTACATTTCTTATTTATGAAATATAAGTTTAAAATCTTTCTTGGACGGTTACGGCTCCCATTACAACCCGACTCCTCAAACTATAGGTAATATATAACGTGGAATAGGCACCTGAAAAATAATAGATATAAATTATACTTTTTTTTTATTGTGATATGCGATAATAGCATTAACAAAAAAAAAAAAAAAAATACTTGCCTGTTTCTTTATAGTGTTGAACTCTTTTTTCTAATTGCACACAGATCAAAATCGTCTAATTCTTTCTTCCGCCAACTGTTTTGGTGTTTCTCCAGGTGTAGAAAAAATCCTTAATGTTTTTCACCTTCATTAACAATTTCTCTAATTGTACTGTGAGATTTACCTTGAAATAAATATAAACACAATCATATTAATTCCATGTAGGTACATTTTTCAATTTCAAGTATCAAACATCAAGAGTCAACGTACACGCGATTTGTCAAACTAGAAAATATAACCTAAATAATCTATTAGTAAATAAAACAATAAAATGGCTTGAAACTTAATGGCACCGATAAAACTTAGTATTAGAAAGGAAAAACAATGACTAGCATTGACTAAAAGATACATTTCTTGGATAAATACCTGTCGTGTTGGCAGTTCTTTCGAAAACATTGCCAATCGGAGACAAAATTTGTTCCGCTTCAGATTCCGCTAAATTTCTTACCAAAACTTGGTATATCACAGCTCACACCACTACTCCTTATTGTTTTATTCATTTTTTATATGTACAAAAGCATTAATAATTGATAGTTAATTAGAAATAAGTAAAATACAACTGGGAACTTAACACAATGACAGATTAGCTACTTGTTGATGATAAACAAAGCAGTGTTGCCACCAAAAAATATATTTTAGTTCCAATGGTTACCACGACAGACTCTTTTTTTGCCAACCTATAGATTATGTAAACAATAAATGGCAATAGGCTCGCCCCCTATTACATATGGGACTTAAACATAACAGGCGAAATGTGGGTGTACTATAGGTACACCTCTGCCTAACCCTTCGGGGAAACAAGGCGTGATGTTATGTATGTATGTAATTATATGAACTACCCATATAAACTGTCGGTAGGAAAGCTAATTCTGGATTGAAAGAACATAAACATTGTCTTGAGTTAATCACAGCGACCAACTATCCATCGTGTCAGCTTTCTAATATTTAGGTTTAAGGTCCTTTTATCTGACGAAGACAGCTGCGTGGATGACAACCCTCGTCTTTCCTTCATAAGTCCGAGAGTTTCCGAGGAAAGTTTTGACACCTTACTTTTTCGCTGCGACGGGAAAAGTTTGCGGGATACATCGCATAGCGCTCTGACCACCGGTCGGAGGGTTCAGTTCACTGTTATTTTATTTTAGTCCGGAGGTCCTAGTTTAACTATTGTAACTTCAACTTAGCTGTATATATCAATTTGCATCGTTGAATATGTAAGCGGGCACGCCCTTTATAAAAATGAATAAAGTAAAATAAGCTAAAATACGTTTAATTAAGACTATTAAAAGTCCATATTTCGTTAGTATTACATAATCTTAAAAACTATGTTAGTCGTGAGATCAATAATACTCGTGTGAAAAATAAATTAAAATTAAATTGAACTACATTAAATTGAAATGAATTAAATTGCAATAAATTAAAATTGAAATGAATTAAAAATTAAATTGTTATAAGTAAAAATTTAATTTAAACGAGTTAAAATTAAATTAAAAATAAATTAAATTAAATTGAAATAAATTAATATTAGATTGAAAAAAAAAAAAAAAAAAAAGTTGTAAATTAGCTAAAATAAAAAGATTAAATTACAATATAATATCAGGTCACATGCAGCCTGATGAGTCTTTTCACCGCTGGCGATGCTGGTCTGTCTGCAAACATCCTTAGGATACCGTTGCTACCCTCTCGAATTCGGCGTATTAGTGAGGCTGACTTTTTGCGCATTATAGCGTAAAAGTCATCTACCCTCGCGTCGGCAAACATACCCGAGGCACTGCAAAATCGAGGTAGTCGCAACAGAATCCTAAAGACGTTGTTATACTGTACTCTGAGAGCATTGTAGGCTCGCTGCGTGTAGTTGGTCTATAGGGCACTTGTGTAGTTTGTCAGTAGACTCTGAACAAAGTTATCTTTACTTGTATTGTACACCTCGCAAACCTATGAACCAACATGTTAGCACGCACCGACAATGCTCTCCGCTCTCTCTCAATATCTGCGTCATCATGCAGGGTTTCGGTCACAACATGCCCTAGATACCTAAACTGCGAGACCCGACTCAAAGATACCCCGTTGAGGTACAGACGCCAACACATCAAGCTACTACAATCTGTCAGATTTCTTTGATAGATTTTCGACTTTATTTCTAGAGCATTAGGTTCAAGGTTCATTGGGAAAAATTGACAGTTTCGGGTAGCTTGACCTGGTGGCGTCTGTACACTGGTGGTATATGTTCTGGTTGTTTATTATTACCTCTGATGAGCATATACTCACTTTTTCCAACATTGTACTTCAAGCCATGCTCCGCAGCATAGGCCTCACAGATACTTAATAGCTTCCTTAGCCCACCGACCGTTATGCCTGGAGGCTTTATTTACGATTTTGTTTTATTATTTATTTCAGCTTGAGTTTAGTTTTTAATGTTCTGTTGGTGGTATATTGGCGTGTGCTAGCTGACATATGGTGAATAATGTATGTTTTGTTTTATAATATTAATTACTTACACAATATTGTATTGAATCAAGTTCTTCTAACTTAACAGACAGCTGTGCTGCTGGGGAGTTTGTTCCGCCACTTCTTCTTCCCAGCTAAAGCACTAGGAAGTGTCGAAGGGCGGGCGTTTTGGGGGGATTGTCGTGTGTAACTTTGACGTTCAAAAAGTGCTGACTCTCAGCCTAGTTTGAATAAATGACTTTTGATTTTGATTTTGATTTCGACGAGACCTTCGGTGCTCCAACACCCGTGACATCAAGGTTGCGATTGAGCAGAACCGAGGGTCGAAAGTGTTCGCTCGGCAATTAGGGAGGTCCCATCTGACGAAACTATGAACTGCGTATGGCAGAATCGTGACTTCAAAGTCCGAGATACTCGAGGAAGTTGAGAACTTCTACGGGCACTTTCTTTACTCAACGCGGACGGTGAAACCAGCGGGACATAGTAAAGATGACCATCGAGTCGAACTAACGCGCCACTACACGGAGGACATCCCGGATGTCAACCAGTGCGAGATTAGGGCGGCTCTCGAGCAGCTTAAGATCAATAAGGCACCTGGGGATGACGGAATAACGACAGAGCTCCTTAAAGCGGGAGGGGCACCAGTCCTGAGAGAGCTCGCAAGTCTCTTCACCTCCGTCATCCTAGAGGGTACAACACCTGAAGCGTGGAGCAGGGGTGTGGTGGTTCGGTTCTTCAAAAAAGGTGACAAAACCTTGCTGAAGAATTATATACCCATCTCACTCCTGAGCCACGTGTACAAGCTGTTTTCGAGGGTCGTCACGAACCTCTCACGTCTCGCCAAGAGACTTGACGAGTTCCAGCCACCAGAACACGCCGGTTTTCGAAAAGGCTTCAGCACCGTAGACCACATCCATACTGTTCAGCAAATTGTATAGAAGACCGAGGAGTACAATCAGCCGCTGTGTATGGCATTTGTGGACTACGAGAAAGCCTTCGACTCCATCGAAATTTGGGCAGTTCTGGCCTCTCTGCAACGATGTCGAATTGACTGGAGTTACATCGAGGTGATGAGGTGCTTGTATGACGCTGCAACGATGACTGTCCAGATCCAGGATACGAAAACCAGTCCAATCCAATCAGTTTCGGGGATGTGATATCCCCGAAACTGTTCACCAATGCGCTGGAGGACGTATTTAAGACGCTGGACTGGACTGGACAGGGAATCAGTGTGAACGGCGTGTACATCTCACACCTTCGTTTTGCCGACGACATTGTCATAATGGCAGAGACGCTGGAACAGTTAGACCAGATGCTGCATAGCCTAAATGGAGCCTCACGGCGGGTAGGTCTCGGCATGAACTTGGACAAGACGAAAGTCATGTACATTTCGCATGTCTTGTCGAGTCCAATCCGCATCTAAGGGTCGCTTCTCGAGGTTGTGAAGGAATATGTCTACCTTGGGCAAGACATACAGTTTGGTAGACACAACTTCGAGAAAAAAGGCGACAGGAGGATCCAGTTGGGTTGGGCAGCGTTTGGAAAACTTCGTCAAGTCTTCTCGTCGCCGATACCGCAATGTTTGAAGACCAAGGTCTTCAAGCAGTGCGTCTTGCCCGTTATGACGTATGCTGCCGAAACGTGGACACTGACGGTTGGGCTGGTCCACAAATTTAAGGTCGCTTAGCGCGCTATGGAGCGGGCTATGCTCGGAGTTTCTTTGATGGATAAAATCAGAAACGAAGTTATCCGGAAAAGAACTGGAGTTACCGACATAGCTTGCAGGGTAAGCAGGCTGAAGTGGCAGTGGGCCAGTGGTCTCGAACGTCATAGAGCGAGATCGGTAGAATTGCCAATTAAAACGGTATATTTGTACCCAAAATCGGTAAATGACATTTCCATGTGTACTGTGAAATCGTAGAATATTCTTTATATTTCGGTAGAACAGAGCCAGTGGTCTCGAACCTACCGAAAAATCGGTAGGATCGAGACCACTGCAGTGGGCTGACCATGTTTGTCGAAGGACCGATGGCCGATGGAGCAGTCCTGGAGTGGAGACCGCGTATCGGGAAGCGTAGTGTGGGACGCCCCCCAGCTAGATGGACCGACGACCTCAAAAAGGTGGCTGGGACAGACTGGATGCGGAGGATAGAGTATTGTGGCGCAGCATGGGAGAGGCCTATGTCCAGCAGTGGACTGCGATAGGCTGAGTTAATTGTGTTTTTTTAAGTTTTTAGTTACGGAAGATACCCCACACTAATCTAATCGCGTTATTCGTTAATTTGTCGCGTAAATACATACGCTGGTGACGTAGCGAGATAAACGTGCTTTTTTTTTAGCGTACCTTTCTTACCGTATGACTTCCGTACTTAATCTTTTAGTGTATGTTTTTTGACTATATGATCTAGTATCCTGTAAAAGGAATACACGATATGATGAAATTTTCTCGATACAAAAAAATCGCAAATTTCTATCTATGATTATGATTTTTTTAGCCTCAAGGCGCGATGCGTATGTATTATTAAACATAGTTTACTTTAAAAAATTGATTATAATTGTATCTAAGTTTTTGTAAAACAGTTTTCGTTTTAATAATACTTTTCATTCATAAAAAACGGCGATTCGGTTTGGCACATACGTTATTTTATTCCAAGCGCACACACATTATCGCCATCTCTTCTTTTGCCTATCATAAATAGTGTCATCACTCTCGTTCGTTCATAAATCAGTCGCCCAGTAGGGCTCATCGACGACGAACCTATGTCACTTTTTTACAAATCGGTGCGATCAAAATTACGTTTTTTAAATATTTGTGTTCACAGAAAAAGGTAGTAGTTAAGCATTTTGCTGTAATTATTTAATATAATAAGTGTTGGCTTTCCAAATAACTTTGTATTTCGTCTGTATATGTGTCTATTTTTGTGACTGTGAACATTATAACATTCTTTCTCTATTACCATTTAGAGACGACCTAAACTATGTATGAAAATGGGAAGAACCATAAACCAAAAAGCACCTTCAAGGTTAGGAGTGCCTGCACAGGGCAATTAATTTATTCATTTTGCAGGAATGAAATACCAATAAGATGATGATAACAATAAATCGAATTCACCACCTTCACTAAAGCATTACAGCAACAATCTATTCTCACTTTGTAAAATAATATTGAGTAAACACCTTATTTTCTAGAGAAGAACGTCTGTTTTATCCCAATAACTTATAATAATCATTCATTTAGAAATAAAATAAAATATATAGTTTTTAGGTTTGAATTATGTCAACAATATATCTATATGTCAAGTACTGTCACTTCAAATGCAAGAGCACAACGAATGAATGGAGTAGCATTAGAATTGTAAAAAAGGTGAGGTTTTACTTGACAGCAGCCCAAAGAAGGGTAATGATTTAAACAGGCTGTGTCAAACGCCGAACTACTATGTTTTTAACATAACATTGGTATGTAAAAGTGTTTGTACAAACCTACTTACAGAAATAAAATCATTTATCATTTATAGCAGATGTGAAGTTTTATTTATAGAGCTCTAGAAGATTAATTCGTTATTTTTAATTTCATGTTGTAAATCTATATATTAATACGTGAAACGAAAACTTTGGATCCCTTTTTACGAAAATTGGGCGGACGGAGGACTATGAAATTTCGCAGACGTATAGTTTATACAGAGAAGAAGTGACGAATTTTAATATTTTTTTAAATTGTGCGTAAAAATACATTATTTTCAATAAATAACACGTTACACACACTACTATTCATTACCGTATATTTAATAATACACACATGCATAGATATTCTTTTGTTTATGGTCCAAATCTGTGGTCTATAGTCTTACTGAATGTCAGTTCAGTTCAGTTTATTTATTTGTTAATATAGGTAAAATATAAAGATCATATTTGTTTGTGTTATTGTCAAGTAATAAATTAATAAATAGGTAATAAATTAATTTTATAGATATATAACCTATTTCATTTTTTCAATCTATGATCATATCGAGAATATTTGTCTGTAATATTATCTGTCTATAGTGTTACTGAATGTCAAATTTAACCATATTATTTTTTTATATTTATTATTGTATATATATATTTTCACTTAATAATGTATTTCTATTCAAATGAAGCACTGTCGAATTTCGACGAATGGGCGATCACTAGTAATTAATAAATATTTAAATTGTTTATTATATATTTTTAATTATGTTGAGTTAATCAATCTCGTATAACCCAACATCCGTACATAAATATTAGCTAGCTTTTTCCCGCGACTTCGTTTGCGTAAATCTTACGTTACGCGGACGCACGTGAAGTCGCGGAATAAATAGGGTTAATGGGTAACGAATAAGGTTTAGTCGTGAAAGAGTAACAGACAGACAGAATTAGTTTCGTATTTATAATATTACATATAGATAAAGAAGATAATTTCTTGCTGTAATATAGTTTTATTGCTTATAATTAAATATTTGTATTATTTGTCTACTCCATCGCACGCTATGTGCAAAAATTTCATAGACCGACTAAATTAATGCTACTTTCACGTACTTTTTTCTAAGATGTTTCCGTCTCTACCTTACTATTGCAGTTTGACAGATGTGCAACAGTGACAGGAATAGTGCTTACAGCAAGGTTATGCTAAGTTAGTAACGTTTTTTATATCGAGAAATTTTCTGTCATTAGTTCAACTTTTGGCCGCTGGTTTTCCTATTCTCTATAAACGGTTCAGATATAAGTTTGTGGCGGCCGGCCACTTTAGGTTGACCCGCCATAAACCACGCCCATCCTACTATCATTCACTTTCAAGGTGGGCCCTTAATGCAAATTTAAGACTTATATGATTTTCTCATGGATCCCATTGTCCGAATGGAACCAAAAATGAGACTATTCGGGAAGCACCAGCTTTCAAATAAAAAAGAATCATCAAAATCGGTTCACCCAGTCAAAAGTTATGAGGTAACAAACATTTAAAAAAATACAGTCGAATTGATAACCTCCTCCTTTTTTTTGAAGTCGGTTAAAGAACACAAGCTCGTGCCCTTCGACCCAAACTATAGTACAGCGAAACGCCTCTCTGATAGAGTCTGCAAAATAATTCCTTGTAGAGCAGCAGTGGCGAGAAGACACTTTAGGTTCATTAGCACAACAAAAGCATCGAAATTTACCGGCTATCTCGTAGGGTCTAAAGAGTTACTGACCGACTGGTTGAAATCTCTATCAATGATGAAACTGAAGAAATTGTGAAAACTTGAAACTTACCTAGACCATGCTCCCTTACTCATGGTCTCACTCACATGGTCACACTTACTCACACACACCTACACTCACACATACCCTCATTCACACTTCCACTCCACATTACACCACTACTCAAAATATACACATTCGGTCTTATTACAAAAAACTAAATAAGCCTTGGTTTAAACCTAAACTATCAAGTCCAAGCTCATCTGTAAAACCATGGTCTAAACTTGTTCGTATTACAAAACATTTATAAATCGTGGTCTTCTTGATACCGTCATTTAAACCATTATCTTAATATCAACCACAGATGAACACAAATATCACTCGTTCGTCATGATATCATTCTATTGCAACGTTCCGTATCCCAAGAAAAGAAAACGTTTTGATAGTATTATCAATGATTTAATTATGTAAGGAACATTCAAAATATTGAGACTTTGTTATTTTGCATGGAAATTAATATTACTTACCGATTGCAGTTTTGTTTAGGTTTAATCACATTACTAATGTATTAGGTAGTAGTACATCTAAGTTCGTGTTTCGCGCGTTTTAAGAAAACAAAATTTATAAATTTTGTTTTCTACTTTTGCCTGAAATCTTCATCGGATAACTCAATGAAGGCATTGACTCGAACCCGATTTCTGTTGAATCGGCGTGACCTTTCTAATGACTGAATAGCTTCAATATCCTGATTGTCAATTAAATCTACCATGTTAATGTCCATTTTTGGATAAAAACAACACAACACAACGAAATAAATGATGACCTAAAAGTGGAAACTTGATAGATGCGACTTAGACCCATCGATAAACCAGGGGTCGCCCAGGTTTAACGTTAAACAAGGGTTTAGTCTATGGTTTATCGCAAAACCTTTTTTTGTAATAAAACTTAAACTTAAACCATTGTTTAATGAGGTTTAAACCTGGGTTTTTAGTTAAACTGCTTTTTATAATGAGACCGTTAGTTTTTCTTTTGTAAACTTTTAAATTTTTCTTTTTCTTTTTATGCTTAAATTTAAATTCTGAGCCAAATTGTAGCCCATGTCATGTGTCTGGAACAATGTGTTTCATAATTATGCTTAGACGGACGTTGATAGTTGCGACACAGTTTTTAACTTTTGTAGCTATCATCGTTTCTATTGTAATTTATGCCATTGTGGTTTTGTTCCTAAATAAAACTTATTATTATTAAAAAAACTTTTTACAAAAAAAATAACAACCGACTTCCTTAAAAAAAACAGGAAGTCAAAAATAACTTTAATTTTGGAAGTCGGTGTCTTAGGATCTGCATTTTAAGGTTTTTTATGCCTCCAACTTCCGAAATTAAAGTTATTTTTGACTTTGTAGTGTTTTTTATGGTTCCGTTGCCAAATGGCAAAAAACGGAACCCTTATAGATTCGTCATGTCTGTCTGTCTGTCTGTCTGTCCGTCCGTATGTCACAGCCACTTTTCTCCGAAACTATAAGAGCTATGCTATTGAAACTTGGTAAGTAGATGTATTCAGTGAACCGCATTAAGATTTTCACACTAAAATAGAAAAAAAAAACCAATAAATTTTGGGGTTAGTCGGTTAAAAACAAATACACACAGTTTATAAAACATCCTACTCACATAACACGAACAGCGTCAACGTGCCTGGATCTGATATTTAATTTACGAAGTTTAAAAACATAGATTTATATACATACTAGCTTTTTCCAGTGGCTTCGTCCGCGTATTAAAGGCTCAAGCCTCCTACAAACCGGCGCGACGCGGCAGCGCGACGCGACACTCGTAGAACAATTTTTATGTGAACTTCTTGGAAATTGTTCTACAAGAATCGCGTCGCGCTGTCGCGTCGCGCCGGTCTGAATAAAGCCTCCTACAAACCGGCGCGACGCCGCAACGCGACGCGACATTCGTAGAACATTTTTTATGTGAACTTCATGGAAATTGTTCTACAAGAATCGCGTCGCGCTGTCGCGTCGCGCCGGTCTGAATAAGCCTTCAGCCTTCATACAGACAGGCGCGACTTGTCGCGCGACCTGCCGCGGAGGCGATTCTGCGATATATCGCGACGCAACACCTTTCACACTGGCCTGCTCGTCGCGCGCGGATCGCGCGCGATTCGCGCGCGACAAGCAGCGCGACAGCTTTTAGTACATTTTGTATGGCGTCGCGCCGTGTCGCAGCGATATCGCCGCGACACGGCGCGACGCCGCCGTGAGAAATGGTATAAATGGCGGTACAATCTGGGCTGAGCTCAGTAGTAAACGATCTTAATCAGAGGAAGAAGGCAGGTATGTGGATGATTGCGGGTCGTAGGTTCGATTCCCTGGTCGGTCGACATAGGTACCTACTTAAGTTAGGTAATGTCACACAACCCAACCCAACTAGAGGTACCTACGCTTGAAGTACTTTTACGTAGTAGTTGTTTAAAAATCAAGTTTTGAAGTCTAGGTAATTATGTTTGATTTTATTGACGGCCTGCTTAGTTTTCAATTCATGTGATTTCGGAAAAATGACTTTGTTTTATACATGTTAAGTGTACTTTCCGACACGACAATTATTATGAGGAGATTAGGTACATATTATGATTTTGAAATCTTAATTTAAACTCTCGTAAACTACGTTTAATAGGTACACATAACTGGCGAAATGCGGGTGTAGGTAGGTACTATACGTACCGTTACCTCTGTGTAACCCTTTGGGGATTGCAGGGGCGATGTTATGTGTGTTTAAAAAAAAATCAGTAATTAATAACCTAATATGTCCAATGAGTGATCTAATCTAAACTAATATTATAAAGAGGAAAGATTTGTTTGTTTGTATGTTTGTAATGGGTAAACTCGAAAACTACTGAACCGATTTTAATTTTTTTTTCACCAATAGAAAGCTACATTATCAGCAACACTTATAGGCTATATTTTGATTTAAAAAAAGAGATTCTTACGAAAATAGCAAAAATGTAACCCAAGGTATCCAAAAATTGCCTATAAACGTCATTATTTGGCGTAGGTACGCTGCTTTAACTATTGATGGTACATATAATAATGTACTACATGTTTATAGTCTAGTATTACCTATCAAAAAGTCCGCGAGGCTGTATGTCCAACTATTACAGTTAAGTCATAATAACCGCTTTTTGTTCAAATGAGTCAGTCAAAACACGGGTAGAATCGTAAGATGATGACATTCGTATCATGATATTAATCCTTATCCAAATAAATGGTTTCATAATCGAGGCTAATTATACACACGTCAATTACTCTTTAAAATATTCAAATCAGACCTTTCGTTTAGAAGTTACGACGGGCATACAATGCTAAAAGTAAGAAAAATGCCGCGGTGTGAGCGAACAGCCCTACGCTTAGTCTATTAGTAATGAATATACTCAAAAACTACAGAATTGATTTTAAAAGTTCTTTCACCAATAGAAAGCTGTATTATCGCTGAGTAAGACAGCCTACTTTTAATCCCGAAAAAATGCACAGTTCCTGTGAGTCACGCGGACGAAGTCGCGGGTGAAGTGCTAGTTGTAAATATAGTTACTTCTAACAAACTGCTTCGTTGGTCTAGCGGTCGCAAGTACAACAGCGCATGTCCAGGGGCTTGTAATATGCACACAGCCGCTCGTTCGCATACACACATTGACATTTGAACTCGAACTGACTCTCGCACCGCTGACATCACGCAGCTCGCACATCCTAGCGGAGACCTAGCGCTCTTACGATGAATCGGGCGCACGCTCCGCCGCGAGCCATTTCAACTCGAGGTGCACCCGCCCATTTAGAAGTATTAAGTAAGTATTATTATTAGTGATATATACATATTATACATAATATGTTGTGTGTTCGGGGTAGGTTTATCTACGTAATTAAACACTACTTTAAAAACTGTAGTATAAATGATTATCATCACTAATATGTAAAATACACGGCGCAATCTAGGAATTACATACATTCACGGTTGATGTTTGTAGATGTAGTGGACTGGCGAAGGCGTCCGAAGGGCGCGGGCCGGTGCATGGGAGACGTGATGGTCCGATCGTCCTCGCGATTCGGTAATGTTCGGTCGGTAGCTTCGATCAATATTTTGATCGAAGGTCGGTAGGGATGAAGCGGCCTACGGCCGAACGAGTGCTGGGGCTCCGCTGGCGGCCCTCGGTATTTTGCTAGGTGCATACCTACAGCATAGTAAGCGGATGTACAACACGTATTTAGCCTACCTACAAAGTATTAATTTGACAAACAAATTACTTATAATGACAAAATTATAGGCGTGGGAGGCAGTCTGCTGACTGTAATATTGAAGAGACTAAACTCCCTGAAGATACGAATAAAAATGTTGGACAAAGTATTATTTTGTAATCATTGAATAATGCCAAAGCATAATTGAAAAAATGCAAATAAAAGGTGCTTTATTCTCGCGGACGCCACGCCGTTCGCATAGAAGCCTCCGCCGCAGTTGCAGTGCCGCGCCTTTTATCTCACGAAGCAACGTATTTTGGTAACCAAGTGTACAACCACGTGCGTGAAGACGAGTAGTGTCAGCACATAGCACACACACGCACGCAAACACACTTTGGCCATGTCTCGGACGAGTCGGAAGTCGGACGGTACCACGGATAAATAGGACGGTACCGTCAGCTCCTGCATTTAAACACACAACTCGCTTTATGTCAATTATTTCCTCACTACTGCTCTCAAACCGGTGTCAAACTGTCTTAGAACCAAAAAATTCGAAAACATGGGGCACCTATGGCCCAGCAGGGTCCGCGTGGTGGATTAAGGCCCACTCCCTCTCTGTGAGAGGAGGCCTGTGTCCGGTTGTGGGAATATTATAGGCTGATGAAGAGATATACATAATGTAATGTGGATGTTTAAAGGCTAAAAATATTTCTGTATTATATGCGATCGTAACAAATATGATTAAAGTCATTCATACAACCCTCTAAATTCATTTAATTCAATTGAATGAATATGTCATCATTCAGCTAAAGTAAGATATCGCGGACCAATTCGGTTTTACCTCAGCACTAAAATTTTTTAACAAGATCGGTGTGGTTCGTCCGTTGTGCGACTAGGGTTGCCAAATGAGTCGCGAAAAAATACCGGACAACCCCAAACAGGGGGGAGGGGGTATGCTAGGTCGCAAAAAATACCGTTTTTATACTAATATTTTATTTTAATTAATCAACATCATATAAATTAACTTAATTAGTATTAGTAACAAAATATAATGCAGTTATAAGATACAGACAGCGAGCGAGGAGCGCGCGCGAATTTTGCGTTTGAGGGATTTCATATGCCTACTTTTGTAGGCGCTTGTGACCAGTAGTACCGACTTTCCTCAAAATATCGGACATTGTTCCGTCCGGTATGACCATTTATTTTTTACCGGACAGGCCTCGAAAATACCGGACTGTACGTGTAGTGGACGAATGGGATGTGATCAACACCCTTACTCGCTCTGGGACTTCTCCCACGTTTTTGACGTGCTTCCCTACTTACCTAACTGCGCTGGTAGTACACGTCACCACGCACCCCTGAATGCGTAATGACGGTACGGTCGACCAAGACCTCGGGAGACTAAACGTTTTTGACTGTAGGTACTCTGATAGAAACGAAAAAAAAAACACTTTTCTTCTAGTACTTCTTGTCCATAGATTTCGGCTTGTTTCTTCGTTGTGCTTCTTCAACGGCTGAGCTGCGACTAAATGGGCCCATTTTTTTTTTTTTTTGTAGGACATCTCGTAGTTAACCTGAAAGATTTTTACAACTTAAACGGATTGTAGCCCGACGAGTTCTAAAAGTTACCTTTTTAGGCCTCCAGCCGGGGCTTATTATACTTAAAAACTAAAGCGAAAGCTCTAAGGGTTACCCCGACGGGGGTACGAACCTCGGCTTAGGCCATCACTGGTGGGGGGACAGCAAGGGACTGGCTGGATCTGGGTTAAGAAATGGACCCGGCCGATCGTGCCTATTTTATAGTCGCCGGGGCCGCTTCCCATTACCTTATAGAGGACCGCGATTTTTGAGCCCATTTCACTGTTAGTTTTCACCAAGCCGAAATCTTTGAACCCTTTATTTTGCATTAATTATCACATAACCCCTTACAATCTATATATTTTTACATTTGTTATGTGGTCCCTTCTTATAAAAAAACACAATATTACATGTACATAGTCACAATAAAAACTTTCTAGAACAAAAACTTACAAGGTTTAACTTAAGACAATGTCACTATCTTTAATTTACAATATTTCCGAATCCTGTGGTCCGATTTTGATAATTTAAACGCTAAAAGTGGTTTTACATCTAATTCTATCGTTTACAATAAAAATAACAACAATCGGACCATAAACAAGAAACCTCATTTTCAAGTTACGTAATTATAGAAAATCCTTACGAAATTTTTGTACATTTCCTTACAAGATTCACTCAAAATGAAGTTAATTAGATTCTAATAAGAGAACTAAACATGAAATCTATAAACTAAAACTAATTAGAATCTAAAATCTTAATGTATGAACAAAACTTTTCAAAATTATTAAATTCCTTACTAATTACAAAATTATTCCTTATATTTACATTTTATTATCAAGACGGTCTTTGCGCTACTTGCACCCACTCCCAGAGGGGGTCTCATTTTTTGACATTTTTCGAACTATTGAGATCTTTACTAATTTAAAAATGCTTTCTAACTTACAAAATCATTGTCAGGGTGCACTCCGATACTACTTGCGCCTAGATGTTTAGATTTCGTCGCCGACAGTACGCTTAAATACCGGACATCTGGCAACCCTATGTACGACCGAGGTTCGCTGACGACATCCAAGCTGAGCCGAACTACTTAGGTTAAAGTCAGTGAGATCTGTGCTTGTTACGACTGACAGAGGAAAAATCATAGAAGGGAAAATGAACATAGAATTATTAATTGACTTAGTACAGGCCAAGCCTATCTTTTACGACGTGAGGTGTGCTACCTACAGAGATAAAAGATAGAAAGGCAGAGTATGGGGACAAATTACAACAGAATTGCATTCCACAAGTAAGTACCTACATACTTCTTTAGATAACAAAGATCGAATTCGGAAATGAGATCGTAAACTGAGAAATGTGGGATAAACTGCCTATTTGGTTGTCATGGCAATAATAACATTTGTTTTAAAAAATGTTATTATATTTTACTAGCTTTTGCCCGCGGCTTCGCCCGCGTGGATGTCGGAAATTAACGCAGGACGACGTACTACGGCGGTGAGAATGTGTTAATCCAGGTTATATAGGTAATAGCTGTCACCCGCGACTTCGTCCGCGTGGTATTTAACAAAAAAATGTTCATTAGTTTTATATTTTTTTCGTGAGATCCTATTTTTTTTTTCTAAGATATAAGTAGCCTAAGTTACTCCTTGTTAGATCAGCTATTTTACAGTAAAAGTCCCGTCAAAATCGGTTCATTTCAGAGATTAGCCGGAACAAACAGACAGACAGACAAAAATTGTAAAAAAAGTTGTTTTGTTATATTTACCGTGTATACATCCATGTACACTTAGTAGAAAGTGGTTATCTTAATATTACAAACAGACACTCCAATTGTATTTATTTGTCTAGATTTATGAAATACCTACTATCATTAATGTAGATTCTTTTATATTTTGTGAATGAATGTGAGAACGTTGTAGGCCTTATAGGATGTACACAATTTTCTATTTTATTAAGTACCTGGTACCTACTTGTTGATTGCCCAATCACGAGGACAGTTCCTCCCATAGCTATTAAAACTAAAACCTAACCTAAGTAAGTACCAATGTCGATCGACCGGGGTATCGAACCTCAGGCCCCACGATAAGCAAACACGCATAGATCTGTGTTCGTCTTATGACGAAGATCGTCTACTACTGAGCTCAGCTTGGATTGCACCGTCCTTTATACTCTCTTGTGTGGTGTCGCGTCGCGGTCGCGAAATCGCGGCGATATCGCCGCGACATCGCCGCGACGCCATACAAAATGTACCAATAAGCTGTCGCGCTACTCGACGCGGCGCGACCGTGTCGCGGCGCGCCAGGTCGCCCCTGTGTGAACGGTCGCGCGCGTTTTCATAGAAATTGTTCTACGGATATAAATCGCCGATTCGCGCGCGACTGTCGCGTCGCGCTAGTCTGAACGAGCCTTAAGCCTTTATTCAGACCGGCGCGACGCGACAGCGCGACGCGATTCTTGTAGAACAATTTCCATGAAGGCTTATTCAGACCGGCGCGACGCGACAGCGCGACGCGATTCTTGTAGAACAATTTCCAAGAAGTTCACATAAAAATTGTTCTACGAGTGTCGCGTCGCGCTGCCGCATCGCGCCGGTTTGTAGGAGGCTTAAAGTTCACTTAAAAATTGTTCTACGAGTGTCGCGTCGCGCTGCCGCGTCGCGCCGGTTTGTAGGAGGCTTAAGGCTCGTTCAGACTAGCGCGACGCGACAGTCGCGCGCCAATCGGCGATTTAAGCCTCCTACAAACCGGCGCGACGCGGCAGCGCGACGCGACACTCGTAGAACAATTTTTATGTGAACTTCATGGAAATTGTTCTACAAGAATCGCGTCGCGCTGTCGCGTCGCGCCGGTCTGAATAAGCCTTTATATCCGTAGAACAATTTAATATGAAAACGCGCGCGACCGTTTACACAGGGGCGACCTGTCGCGCCGCGACACGGGCGCGCCGCGTCGAGTAGCGCGACAGCTTATTGGTACATTTTGTATGGCGTCGCGGCGATAACGCGGCGATATCGCGGCGATTTCGCGACAGCGACGCGACACCACACAAGAGAGTATAAAGGACGGTGCAATCCAATCTGAGCTCAGTAGTTGACGATCTTCGTCATAGGACGAACACAGATCTATGCGTGTTTGCTTATCGTGGGGCCTGAGGTTCAATACCCCGGTCGATCGACATTGGTACCTACTTAGGTTAGGTTTTAGTTTTAATAGCTATAGGAGGAACTGTCCTCGTGAGTGGGCAATCAACAAATACCAGGTACTTAATAAAATAGAAAATTGTGTACAGTCTATAAGGCCTACAACGTTCTCACATTCATTCACAAAATATAAAAGAATCTACATTAATGATAGTAGGTATTTCATAAATCTAGACAAATAAATACAATTGGAGTGTCTGTTTGTAATATTAAGATAACCACTTTTTACTAAGTGTACATGGATGTATACACGGTACTTATAACAAAACAACATTTTTTACAATTTTTGTCTGTCTGTCTGTTTGTTACGGCTAATCTCTGAAATGAACCGATTTTGACGGGACTTTTACTGTAAAATAGCTGATGTAACAAGGAGTAACTTACGCTACTTTTATTTTAGATAAAAAAATAGAATCTCACGAAAAAAATATAAAACTAATGAAAAATTTTTTGTTAAATACCACGCGGACGAAGTCGCGGGTAACAGCTATTACTTATATAACCTGGATTAACACATTCTCACCGCCGTAGTACGTCCTCCTGCGTTAATTTCCGACATCCACGCGGGCGAAGCCGCGGGAAAAAGCTAGTAAACTATAATAACATTTTTAAAACAAATGTTATTATTGCCATGACAACCAAATAGGCAGTTTATCCCACATCACATTTCTCAGTTTACGATCTCATTTCCGAATTCGATCATTGTAATCTAAAGAAGTATGTAGGTACTTACTTGTGGAATGCAATTCTGTTGTAATTTGCCCCCATACCCTGCCTTTCTGTCTTTTATCTCTGTAGGTAGCACACCTCACGTCGTAAAAGACAGGCTTGGCCTGTTACTAAGTCAATTAATAATTCTATGTTCATTTTCCCTTCTCCTATGATTTTTTCTCTGTCAGTCGTAACACGCACAGATCTTACTGACTTTAACCTAAGTAGTTCGGCTCAGCTTGGATGTCGTCGGCGAGCCTCGGTCGTACATAGGGTTGCCAGATGTCCGGTATTTAAGCGTACTGTCGGCGACGAAATCTAAACATCTAGGCGCAAGTAGTATCGGAGTGCACCCTGACAATGATTTTGTAAGTTAGAAAGCATTTTTAAATTAGTAAAGATCTCAATAGTTTGAAAAATGTCAAAAAATGAGACCCCCTCTGGGGGTGGGTGCAAGTAGCGCAGAGACCGCCTTGATAATAAAATGTAAATATAAGGAATAATTTTGTAGTTAGTAAGGAATTTAATAATTTTGAAAAGTTTTGTTCATACATTAAGATTTTAGATTCTAATTAGTTTTAGTTTATAGATTTCATGTTTAGTTCTCTTATTAGAATCTAATTAACTTCAATTTGAGTGAATCTTGTAAGGAAATGTAAAAAAAATTCGTAAGGATGTTTTATACATAATTACGTAACTTGAAAATGAGGTTTTTTGTTTATGGTCCGATTGTTGTTATTTTTATTGTAAACGATAGAATTAGATGTAAAACCACATTTAGCGTTTAAATTATCAAAATCGGACCACAGGATTCGGAGATATTGTAAATTAAAGATAGTGGCAATTGTCTTAAGTTTAAGTTTACCTTGTAAGTTTTTGTTCTAGAAAGTTTTTATTGTGACTATGTACATGTAATATTATGTTTTTATATAAGAAGGGACCACATAACAAATGTAAAAATATATAGATTGTAAGGGGTTTTGTGATAATTAATGCAAAATAAAGGGTTCAAAGATTTCGGCTTGGTGAAAACTAACAGTGAAATGGGCTCAAAAATCGCGGTCCTCTGTAAGGTAATGGGAAGCGGCCCCGGCGACTATAAAATACGCACGATCGGGCGGGCCCATTTCTTAACCCAGATCCAGCCAGTCCCTTGCTGTCCCCCCACCAGTGATTGCCTACACTAAAGCGAAAGCTCTAAGGGAACACCCTTAGAGCTTTCGCTTTTGTTTTTAAGTATAATAAGCCCCGGCTGGAGGCCTAAAAAGGTAACTTTTTAGAACTCGCCGGGCTACAATCCGCTTAAGTAGTAAAAATCTTTCAGGTTAACTACGAGATGTACTACAAAAAAAAAAAAACGGGCCCATTTAGTCGCAGCTCAGCCGTTGAAGAAGCACAACGAAGAAACAAGCCGAAATCTATGGACAAGAAGTACTAGAAGAAAAGTGTTTTATTTCGTTTCTATCAGAGTACAGTCAAAAACGTTTAGTCTCCCGAGGTCTTGGTCGACCGTACCGTCATTACGCATTCAGGGGTGCGTGGTGACGTGTACTACCAGCGCAGTTAGGCAAGTAGAGAAGCACGTCAAAAACGTGGGAGAAGTCCCAGGGCGAGTAAGGGTGTTGATCACATCCCATTCGTCCACTACACGTACAGTCCGGTATTTTCGAGGCCTGTCCGGTAAAAAATAAATGGTCATACCGGACAGAACAATGTCCGATATTTTGAGGAAAGTCGGTACTACTGGTCACAAGCGCCTACAAAAGTAGGCATATGAAATCCCTCAAACGAAAAATTCGCGCGCGCTCCTCGCTCGCTGTCTGTATCTTATGACTGCATTATATTTTGTTACTAATACTAATTAAGTTCAATTATATGATGTTGATTAATTAAAATAAAATATTAGTATAACAACGGTATTTTTGCGACCTAGCATACCCTCCTCCCCCCTGTTTGGGGTTGTCCGGTATTTTTTCGCGACTCATCTGGCAACCCTAGTCGTACAACGGACGAACCACACCGATCTTGTTAAAAATTTTAGTGCTGAGGAAAAACCGAATTGGTCTGCGATATCTTAGTTTAGCTGAATGATGAAATATTCATTCGATTGAATTAAATGAATTTAGAGGGTTGTATGAATGACTTTAATCATATTTGTTACGACCGGCATATAATACAGAAATATTTTTAGCCTTTAAACATCCACATTACATTATGTATATCTCTTCGTCAGCCTATAATATTCCCACAACCGGACACAGGCCTCCTCTCACAGAGAGGGAGTGGGCCTTAATCCACCACGCGGGTCCTGCTGGGCCATAGGTGCCCCATGTTTTCGAATTTTTTGGTTCTAAGACAGTTTGACACCGGTTTGAGAGCAGTAGTGAGGAAATAATTGACATAAAGCGAGTTGTGTGTTTAACTGCAGGAGCTGACGGTACCGTCCTATTTATCCGTGGTACCGTCCGACTTCCGACTCGTCCGAGACATGGCCAAAGTGTGTTTGCGTGCGTGTGTGTGTTATGTGCTGACACTACTCGTCTTCACGCATGTGGTTGTACACTTGGTTACCAAAATGCGTTGCTTCGTGAGATAAAAGGCGCGGCACTGCAACTGCGGCGGAGGCTTCTATGCGAACGGCGTGGCGTCCGCGAGAATAAAGCACCTTTTATTTGCATTTTTTCAATTATGCTTTGGCATTATTCAATGATTACAAAATAATACTTTCTCCAACATTTTTATTCGTATCTTCAGGGAGTTTAGTCTCTTCAATATTACAGTCAGCAGACTGCCTCCAACGCCTATAATTTTTTTGTCATTATAAGTAATTTGTTTGTCAAATTAATACTTTGTAGGTAGGCTAAACACGTGTTGTACATCCGCTTACTATGCTGTAGGTATGCACCTTGCAAAATACCGAGGGCTGCCAGCGGAGCCCCAGCACTCGTTCGGCCGTAGGCCGCTTCATTCCTACCGACCTTCGATCAAAATATTGATCGAAGCTACCGACCGAACACGTGACGGTCCGATCGTTATCGCGGTTCGGTAACGAACCGCGATAACGATCGGACCGTCACGTCTCCCATGCACCGGCCCGCGCCCTTCGGACGCCTTCGCCAGTCCACTACATCTACAAACCTCAACTGTGAATGTATGTCATTCCTAGATTGCGCCGTGTATTTTACATATTAGTGATGATAATCATTTATACTACAGATTTTAAAGTAGTGTTTAATTAAGTAGATAAACCTACCCCGAACACACAACATATTATGTATAATATGTATATATCACTAATAATAATACCTACTTAATACTTCTAAATGGGCGGGTGCACCTCGACTTGAAATGGCTCGCGGCGGAACGTGCGCCCGATTCATCGTAAGAGCGCTAGGTCTCCGCTAGGATGTGCGAGCTGCGTGATGTCAGCTGTGCGAGAGTCAGTTCGAGTTCAAATGTCAATGTGTGTATGCGAGCGAGCGGCTGTGTGCATATTACAAGCCCCTGGACATGCGCTGTTGTACTTGCGACCGCTAGACCAACGAAGCAGTTTGTTAGAAGTTACTATATTTACAAATAGCACTTCACCCGCGACTTCGTCCGCGTGACTCACAGGAACCGTGTATTTTTTCGGGATTAAAAGTAGCCTGTCTTACTCAGCGATAATACAGCTTTCTATTGGTGAAAGAACTTTTAAAATCAATTCTGTAGTTTTTGAGTATATTCATTACTAATAGACTAAGCGTAGGGCTGTTCGCTCACACCGCGGCATTTTTCTTACTTTTAGCATTGTATGCCCGTCGTAACTTCTAAACGAAAGGTCTGATTTGAATATTTTAAAGAGTAATTGACGTGTGTATAATTAGCCTCGATTATGAAACCATTTATTTGGATAAGGATTAATATCATGATACGAATGTCATCATCTTACGATTCTACCCGTGTTTTGACTGACTCACTTGAACAAAAAGCGGTTATTATGACTTAACTGTAATAGTTGGACATACAGCCTCGCGGACTTTTTGATAGGTAATGATGAGTACTATAAACATGTAGCACATTATTATATGTACCATCAATAGTTAAAGCAGCGTACGCCAAATAATGACTTTTATAGGCAATTTTTGGATACCTTGGGTTACATTGTTTTTATTGTCGTAAGGATCTCTTTTTTTAAATCAAAATATAGCCTATAAGTGTTGCTGTTAATGTAGCTTTCTATAGGTGAAAAAAATAATTAAAATCGGTTCAGTACTTTCGAGTTTACCCATTACAAACAAACAAATCTTTCCTCTTTATAATATTAGTTTAGATTAGATCACTCATTGGACATATTAAGTTATTAATTACTGATTTTTTTTTAAACACACACATAACATCGCCCCTGCCATCCCCAAAGGGTTACACAGAGGTAACGGTACGTATAGTACCTACCTACACCCGCATTTCGCCAGTTATGTGTACCTATTAAACGTAGTTTACGAGAGTGTAAATTAAGATTTCAAAATCATAATATGTACCTAATCTCCTCATAATAATTGTCGTGTCGGAAAGTACACTTAACATGTATAAAACAAAGTCATTTTTCCGAAATCACATGAATTGAAAACTAAGCAGGCCGTCAATAAAATCAAACATAATTACCTAGACTTCAAAACTTGATTTTTAAACAACTACTACGTAAAAGTACTTCAAGCGTAGGTACCTCTAGTTGGGTTGGGTTGTGTGACATTACCTAACTTAAGTAGGTACCTATGTCGACCGACCAGGGAATCGAACCTACGACCCGCAATCATCCACATACCTGCCTTCTTCCTCTGATTAAGATCGTTTACTACTGAGCTCCGTCACGTGGTCGTCTCTGCGCCCCCGAAGGGGGCGCGAGGAATCGGTGTGGGGGCTTTTGGCCCCATGACCGAGGGATGTTTCTCTCGGCCCCCAGAATTGGGGGCCCGTCTTTGGATTTTCCTCCCCCCTCCCTCGGGAGGGGGGTGGAGTGCTCTTCGATGCACACCTACGCATCGAGGGATATGCCTTCCCTCTGTGCGCTGAAGTGTGTATCTGGTAGTGTGGCTGTAGGAGCGCCCTAAGTGCTTCTCGGCGCCCGTGCGACCAGGCCCCTGCCGGGTGAGATCCCTAGTTACCTAGGGAAGGCCCAGCAAAGGCCGATCAAGCAACAGGGGCGCCGGTTTTGTTTGGCGCTCCCTACAGTGGGTGCTGTCCCCGACCCCAACAACGTGAACCAGAGCTAGCCGGAGGCGCTGCGGGGTGCGGGGTGTTGTGGTGTGTGCCGAGCGACTTGAGGTGTGTGTGCGTCGCTTGTGTGGTTCTCTGTGTTTACTTGTGAGTGGGGAGTGGTGCATGTGTGTGGGCCGCGCCCTCGGCGCCTATATTAACTTAGGTGCTCCGTGCGCGGTAGATGTCGTGTGCGAGTGTGGAGTCTTTTGTTTGGGTAAGTCGCGTGTTGGGTGTGTGCGGCTTACCCAGGCGTCTAGTCCGGTGGTGAGGCGACGTCTGCAATGAGGTCGCGCGGGAAGCGCTTATAGTCAGGGGGGCGCGCGTGCCAGGGAGCTATCTCCCGGATGTGGTGATGCTCTGAGACCCCTGCACGCGCGAACATCCCCTTGGCGAGACGGGTGCTGAAATCTTCGATGCTCTCGACACGCAGGTCCCTGTGGATAACAGAGTTCCTCACGTACCGAGGGGCCTTCACTATATGACGCAGCGAGAGGTTTTGCTGCGTCCGAAGCTTCTTCCTGTGCACCTCGGCTGTGAGGGCAAGCCAGGCTGGGGCAGCGTAAGTGAGCTGTGGACGCACGTAGGTTTTATATATCCCCAGCTTGACTCGCGTGGGGAGGCGTGACGAGAACATCGGGCGCAGTAGGTGGCGGGTGACCTTGACCCGCGCGACGGTGCTGCAGACGTGCTGGCTCATGGAGAGCCGATTGTCGAGTGTGACCCCCAAGTACTTGGCGGTCTTGGTCCACTTGACCTCGGTCCCCATGAGTTCAAGGCTCGGCGGGAATAGTCGGCTGCGTGCCGTAACTATGATCGCCTGCGTTTTAGCTGCGTTCACCGACAGTCTCCACTTGCTGAGCCAGTCGGGGAGGTCGTCAAGCGCGCGCTGCATCTTGATGGCCGCGTGGTCAGCTGACAGTGACGTGGTGATGTACGCGGCGTCGTCGGCGTACAGCGCGAGCTTCGCGGTGTTCGTGGCGGGTATGTCGTCGGTGTACACGGAGTACAACGCAGGCGAAACGCAGCTCCCCTGGGGCACCCCGGCAGTGACGGGGCGCGCGTTGGAGAGTACGTTCTCCACCGAGACCTTGATTGTCCTGTCCTGGAGAAAGGAGGAGACCACATGTATCAAGCGACGGGGTGCTGTGGTCAGTGTGAGCTTGTATATGAGACCGGCGTGCCAGACCCGGTCGAATGCCTTTTCCATATCGAGGAATACTGCCGCGGCGTATTCCCGCTTGTTTACTGCCGCTGTGAGTATGTGCAGTACCCTCGATAACTGGAGCGTCGTACTGTGCTCTGCCCGGAACCCGAACTGTTCCGGGCGAGGTGTAAGATGAGGAGTCAAGTGGCGCAGCAGGAGCGTCTCGAACACCTTGGAGGTGGTCGACAGGAGCGTGATAGGCCGATAGCTTTCTGGTTTTAGGGTGTTCTTCCCGGGCTTGGGCAACATGATGACCTTCCCCTGCTTCCAGCAGGATGGGAAGGCTCCGGTGCGGAGTATGCCATTAAATAGGCGAGCTAGTGCCGCCACCGTTTTCGGTGGCAGGTGTCGAAGTGCGGCGTTCGTTATACCGTCCGCACCGGGTGCTTTTTTGAGCTTCAGTCTTCTTATTGCCCCCTGAACTTGGCCCGGGGAGAAGACGATGGGATCCTCGTCTTTGGCTATCGGCGTCTTGAAGTACTCTCCAAGGTGTTGCTCGACTGCTGCGACATGCTCGTGAGCATCCGTTGGGTTTAGTGAGAATTGACGCTCCAGGTGGCTTGCGAATATTTCGGCCCGGTCGGCCGCCGTGTAACGAAGCGCCCCGTCGCTGTTTAGCAGCGGGCGCACCGGGGCTGGGGTGTTCTTGAGACGTCGGCAAATCCTATGTACCGACGTCCAGTCGCTAGCTGCGGAGTCTATCTGTCTCTCCCAGCCCTCGGCGGATTGCGCCTGAACTTCGGCCTTCACCTTGTCCGTGATACGGTTGAGCTGGTTCTTGACAGTGGGGCATCTGGTTTGTTGCCACCACTTGCGTAGACGCCTTTTGTCGGCAATCATGTTTGCGATGTGTGCAGGAAGCGCTTGGTAGCGACCCTGTGGTGCGGTTGAGGTGCGTGCCGCCGCCTGTAAGGCGTTCTGCATGCAAGTGGTGAGCCCCTCCGCCAGTTCGTTCACGTCCGTGACGCTAGTGACAGGCCGAGTTGGTGTGGTGGTCTCCATCCTTTCTTTGAATTTGTCCCAGTCCGTGTGTCGACGTGGCGCTGGTTGGGCAACTCTGGTGGTGTGTTCCGATAGACGGACGAGCACGGGCTGATGGTCAGACCGCAGCTCGTCGTCCAGCACGTCCTGCGCGATCTGGCAGGTGAGGCCGCTGTGTACTATGATGTCCAGGACATCGGGTGTGGAGTTGTAGTTGTCCGGGTAATGCGTGGGCGCCTCTGGCCCGGACACGTCATAACCGCGGGCCTCGGCGTCGGCAAAGAGCCGTCTTCCCGCCGTATTAGTGGTGGCGCAGTTCCACGCTGGATGCTTGCTGTTTAGGTCGCCGGCGATTATGGTCGGGTTCGGCGATGCGAGCAGTTTGTGGAAAGCGGCGACCACGATTTGGTCGCCCGGTGGCCTGTAAGCCGCGTACACATGCAAGTCGCTGCCGGCGACGTGGAGTTGTACACCCAGCGCGGTTAAGCTGTTGAGTGCTGGGGGTGGTAGTTCCTGGTGGACGACTCTGCGCTTGACCAGTACTGCCAGACCGCGGTAGTATCGGTTGTTGGGTGCGAGTTGCCCATCCATCCTGTATACTATATATCCCGGGAAGCGAACCTGGTCCGCCGGTCCCAGGAACGTTTCGCTGATTAGCGCCACGTCGATGTCCTGTTCCTGGAGTAGCGGACGGAGGAGTGCGACCTTGTCTCGGAGGCCGCGGGCGTTCCAATGTATCATCCTCACCGGCTTAGCCATTTCTGCTTAACATAACTATCTCAGTCATGCCGGTGAGGACGGCTTGCATCGGGTCCTGCCCCCTGCTGAGTGCCAGCAGGATGTCCTGCAGGACCCGCAACGCGGCCTCGATGATGGTATTGTTGGTGGTGTAGGTGGCCCCGGGGGTCATGGTGTTCTTACCTCCCCCGGGTGCGCCCGTCGACGTGAAGCCGACCTGTGGTGGCCGCATCTCTCTACGGCCACTGGGAGCCGAGAAAACCCCAATGTTATTGTGAGCTGCTCGGCTCCTGCTCGCTAATGAGTCGTGCTGATATCTAAGGAATCCACCTGCCGCTAATGAAGGTTGGCAGGTGTAATCAGCAGGTGGCTTCGTGCGATAAGGCTCGCCATTGTTCGCGTGGGAAATTTTTATTCCCACGCTCTGATTGGTCGACGGGCGAGACAGGTCGTCCTTATAAGTGGTAGGCTCCGCCCCTGAGTGAGCAGAGCGAGGCGGCATTGGTGCGTTCGTCGACGTAAACTGCACCTGTGAGCCAATGGCGTGCTGGCTAGCGTTCTGGCTCTCTCCTATTGGCTGGCGGGTTTCCATCAGTGGATTTTTTCTAATTCCTTTGCGTTTTTTGCCACCTCGCCTGTTCTTCCTCCGTCCGGAAGAGGCCGTGGTGGTACCGCGCGCTGGTGGATCGTTGCCGGCCGCCATCAGCGTCGCCGACGGGGCTTCCCCGATCGGCGTCGGCTGGAGCGGCTTTTCGGCGGCTGTGTGGGGCCGGCGCGCGACGCCGGTGATGGCGACCGTGCCCGCTCGCTTATTGCGCAGCTCCTTGCGCAGCACGGGGCACCGCACGTGGTTGGCGGGGTGCTCCCCCCCGCAGTTGGCGCAGGTGGCGGGTTCGTCTCTCGGCCGCGGGCACTCTCTGGCCGCATGGCCTTCACCGCACCTGACGCAAGCGATCGGGCGGTGGCACTGCACAGACGAGTGCCGGAATTTCTGGCACCTGTGGCACTGTGCAGGCCCCTTGCGACCACGCCAAGCCTCAATCTTTACCCCTGGCATACAGAGTAGCTCTCGCACTTCATATATGCCCGGTAGCAAGTCTGGCGTCTTTTTAAGAACGGCGTGGAAGATGCAGCCGGGTCTTCCTTGCCGCGCCTTGATCCCGCGGATGTACTCCGGCTCGAAACCCAGCGCGCGGAGGTCCTCCTCTATGTCCTCGGGTGCTGTGTCCACCGGCAGCCCCCGGATGGCCACCTTGTGGCTTCTCTCCGCTGGTAGTGAGTAGGAGAACCACGGGATTTTCTCCTCTTTCTCCAGCTCTGTCAGGTAACTTTGTACCATACGGTATTCTATGTCTGATTGGGGGGTGAACTTCACCCCCTCTCCGAAGGGTCGCGCGCTCGGTGCGCGACCCAGTTTGTCCTTAAGGGCGCGGAAATGCCGCGCCCATTGCGGGAGTTTCTCGACTACCAACGGAGGGTATCGGGGTTTTTTATTCTTATTTGCCTCCACGCCGCCCGTGGGGCCAGCGGGAGGGGAGGCTGCGTTACCTGTGGATCTGGGTGGGGTGCCGGGCTTGCGTGTTGCCTCCGCGAATGAAGTTCGCGGGTCCTGCTGTGTTAGCGGGGCAGCCACACACGGGCGTTTGGCCTCCTCTTCGACGTCGTCCGGGCTCCGCTGTCTGCGCTGTGCGGCGCGGGAGGGGGGGTGGTCCCTTAGAAGCAGGTCAGCCCCGAGGTCGAAATTTGGTGGTTGAGGTGGGGGTGTGCTCACCTGACGTTCCATTGCCGTGAGGATGTTGGGCAGGGATGTGCTCGGTCCCCAACGGCGCTCCTGGCTGGGTCTGGCTCTCGGGAGCCCCCTGTTTGGCTGCTCATGGTGGTCTATGTCCATGACTAGGCTTCCTGCGCTGGACGCACTATGCGCTGACCTTCCAGACGCAAAGGAAGCGTCCGACCCCCCATACGGCGAGTACATCGACCGCGACGTGGGCGATGCCGGTGCGGAGCCCCTCGGTGCTGTCGGTGACGTGTACAGCTCTGCGCTGTGTTTATGTGATGGCGGCGGCGGCGAGCGAGTAGCCGTTGCACACGACACCACTGTATGAGCGCTATGACTCACGCGCTCCAGTGGCGTACGTGACTCGGCGCTGTGCCGCGTCTCACTCGCACACATATACATCCTCTCGTTCTCTCGCGCGGTGCGTGTGACGATGTCTCTCACCGTCTCGCTCGCACTCGGCGCTGTGGGGCCTGCTATCCCGCTCTCGCGCGCAACGGTGGTATGGCGTAGCGGAACTTTCCTTTGTTCCGCGCATGATTCAACCGTCGCTGGCAGGCGTGTGGAATGTTCTACTGAGCGGCTCTTTGTCTCGGATTTAAATACCGAGACGGTTTTTTTTCCACTTGTTTCCTTTGTTGTGGCGGCGGGCGTGGGAATTTGCACTTGTGGTGGGAATTCGTGCTGTGATAGTGGCTTGGTGATGTTTTTAGGTGTGTCTGGTGTGTTGAGGGGCTGGGACCGGCTCGATGGAGTGCTGCGGGACCCAGGCGTGGTGCGCGCGACTGGTGCGCGGCGCGGGGGCGCTGGTCCCGGCTCTTCCATGGGCACAGGCCTGAAGGAGTGTCTGTGTGCGTGTGTTTTAGCTACCTGTGAGTGTGGTAGCTGATGCTGCTGCTGGGGCTGGAGTCGTGTGTATTCATCGTCGTCGGCGTGCGTGTAGTGGTCCGGCGGCGACGACAGCAGGCGCTCGGATGGTGGTCGGCACTGCTGCTGGCTGTTGCTTGTTGTTTCCCCAGGGTGGGGTTGATGGTGGCCCTGAGAAGGGCCTTTTGGTGACGGCCCCGGGTGGGGCATTCCCAATGGAGCGCGACGATTCGCGACCCTGGTGTGAGGGCACACCGGAAGCAAGAGCCGGTTCCCACCGTACTCGCGACGTTGCCTGTTACCAAGCAGCGGCGCGGGCACTGTGGTACGCGGAGAGGGTCCGTGCGAAAGAATAAAATTACGAGCGGTAAGTGCGGAGACGTGTATGCGTTGACGCGCGGCGAATCCGAGTTCCGACCACACGACTGAGCTCCGCCCAGACTGTACCGCCATTTATACCATTTCTCACGGCGTCGCGCCGTGTCGCGGCGATATCGCTGCGACACGGCGCGACGCCATACAAAATGTACTAAAAGCTGTCGCGCTGCTTGTCGCGCGCAAATCGCGCGCGATTCGCGCGCGACGAGCAGGCCGGTGTGAAAGGTGTTGCGTCGCGATATGTCGCAGAATCGCCTCCGCGACAGGTCGCGCGGCATGTCGCGCCTGTCTGTACGAGCCTTTAAGCCTCCTACAAACCGGCGCGACGCGGCAGCGCGACGCGACACTCGTAGAACAATTTTTATGTGAACTTCTTGGAAATTGTTCTACAAGAATCGCGTCGCGCTGTCGCGTCGCGCCGGTCTGAATAAGCCTTTATACTTATAAAACTTTCTCTTGAATCACTGTCTATTGATGAAAACCGCAAACGCGGAAACCGACTTTGTTTTATACTATGTAAAGAAGATGATCTACAAATCGAAACCTACGCCTAGCGGATGTCTACGCAATCTAGATGATCTTTGACTATATAATTTGTATTTACAAATAGTTATCTGAACTGTACTTAACTAATAATTGTCCTTACATTCACACAAAGTAAAAAGCACGCGTCGTAATTAATATCTAGTTGAGTATTCTGAATGTTCTCGTTCCGATAGCGCGGGTCCTCCATCATCTACTGACGCAGAGTGTTTGAACACCGAATTATGAAAGTCATTGACAACATGAGCCTCCTTCTCGAATAGTCGGTAAAAACAAAGCGTTAACTTACAAAGGCACGTCGCGCAGCTTGGGGCACCTGGCTATCGTCGAAGGCAGAGTGCGTCTTCGAGACATGTTCATCGACGATTCAAAATTAGTCAGCACAAACTCCATGTCAAGTGTGGGACGCTCGTTCGCCTCAGTTCCCCAATTCCCATGCACACCGATGATGAAAGTAGGTTGAGTGTTTGGGAATTTACCTGAAATATAAACTACGAAGTATAAGTACTTTCAAACATTCAGGGAGTCTCTCTGTATGTCTCTCTGTGTAGTAATATTTGACTGGCCTGTTAGTCTAGTGGTTAGTAACCCTGACTGCTAACACTGAGGTCGTGGGTTCGTTTCCCACCCAGGACAAATCTTTGTGTGATGAGCACAATCATTTGTTCTGTGTCTGGGATTTATTTTTATCTTTATCTATCTATAATATGTATGTATTTAGAAATATATAAGTTTATTTATCAGTTGTCTGGTTACCATAGTACAGGCTCTGCCTAGTTTGGGATCAGATAACGATGTGTTGTTAAAAAAAAAGTCTATTAGGATATTCATGGCTCGTAGATTGAAGAGTGACCACACAATCAGCCTATAACGTTCCCACTGCTGGGCCACACGCCGCCTCTCGGTGAAAAGGGATAGGCCGTATTCCATCACGCGGGCCCAGTGCGGGTTGGTAGATGTCACATGTCTACGAATTTCTGGTTCTAGGACATGCCGGTTTCCCCACGATGTTTTCTTCACCGTTTTGAGAGCAGTGGTAATGAAATAATTTACCTACACAAAGTAAAACGCCTGTCTGGGTAAGAAACTTCGTAGGTTCGTCCCCAGACAGGCGTGACAACCTACAGCATGTAAGTTGCGGCAGTTGCCACTGGGCCACCAATACTCTCGTGCCCACTGGGCCACCAATACTCTCGTGCCCACTGGGCCACCAATGCTCTCGTGCCCACGCAGTAAGCTAAATTGCCTATTATAAATATGGTTTTTCATGAATTTGTTAAGACGTACGTGAGTACCTATAAAATAAAAATAATACCTGTGGCTGTGAGTGATATTTTACTTATAACATTTGCGCGATATAAAACTACAAAGCTGCCTCATATTCTTATATTCGAGTATTTCTCTATCGATTTAGACTTAGATAAAATGCTAATGGTGGGGTAAACCCGGCCAAGTGCGAGTTGGACTCGTACACAATAGGGTCCGCAGGTACAAGACAGAAAACCCTTCCTGTCACCATATCCCTCATTAACTTATTATTAACTTTATTATAATATTTGGTCAAGCTTTTGCTCGCACCTTTGTCCGCGTTAAATTACTTGCTCTCCCCCCGCGTCACATCGAATCGCCTGCCCGTACGAGGTCTTCGTATTCGTAACTTTTTCTATTTTTTATTTTTATTTTATTTGTTAGGGAAACCCAACAGTTACACACTATTCAGTTCAATTCAATTTATTTATTTCAGAGAAAATCTCCATAAATGTACATAAAACGTTACAGAATCATAAAAACTTAAGTGTGTTAGTAACAAAAATTGGACTTAAAAATTATATTAGTATTGTTAGTACCTATACCTAACGAATGCCAATGGCTGTCCTTATCCAATGATTTTGGAAAGGACAGTCAAAACGGGCAGCAATCACATTTAAGATGCTGTTGCTGCTGCTTCGTAGACGCATCAGCAACGAGTTTGCTTTCTTGCGCATGATGGCTGGAAAGCCACTATACGCCCTTGAGCAAACTTGCGCTGCAGCGCCACGGCAGTCCCAACAGCATCCTAAAAGTGTTGTTATATTGGGTGCGCAGGGCTGCGTAGGTTCGCTGCGTAAGCTTCACCCACAGGCCACTCGAGTAAAACGACTGGCAGAACGCCTTAAAAAGTGTTACTTTCACCTCCTTGGTGCAACGAGCGAACCTGCGAGCGAGCATATTGCCTCTCACCGCCAAAGCCCTGCGCTCCCTCTCTATATCCTCGTCATCCTTAAGGTCACCTGTCACAATGTGACCCAGATACCTAAACCTGTCCACCACTTTTAAGGCTGCACCATTAAGCATGACAGGAGGAACATATGCGGGATAGTATGCACCTGCTCTAAATACAAGAAGTTCACTCTTTCTTGAGTTGTATGTTGTATTGTCCGTGTGACATCGCAAAAGCCTCACATTGTGATACCAAATTCCTTAATCCACTGATTGTGGGGCTCAGCAGCACCATGTCATCAGCATAACTAATATTGTTAACACACTTGTCATCAATGTAACACCCGACATGAGTGCTACTGAGCCGCTCAATCAGCTGATTAATATACATGGTTACAATAGCTTATAATCTAGGCATATCAGTGCGTAACCAACTACGTAATCCACATGTTACATATTCAAATGTAATGAAGAGCACTAGTACAACACTACTAATTAATCATGCAAAAAATAATTATTTTTCTTATAATACCTACAAACATTTACATAATTGATAATACGGTTAATCTTCCGTTTTTCAATTTTCAATTATTCGATCATTTTAAGTAGATCAATGCGAAGTTTGTTAGCTGACAAAGAAAATAAATCTAACTCTGAAAAAAGGGTATTATAATTATTTGCTAAACGTCGTACAGGTGCGCGGACCCCCGCGTTGGTGCGAGTAGAAGACACTGCAAATAGCGGGCGTCCTCGCACTCCACGTCGCATAATCGTTCTAGGTACTATATAGCACAATTTGTTTGTAAACTCTGAGCAGTCATATTTGTTATTACACAGGTCATAAAGAAATTTAGTTTCCAAAAAAAAGTAGTTATTTATTTATTTATTTATTTATATATGCTTTATTGTACACCAGAAAATACATTACAACAAAAAACATGTAAATACAATAAAGCAACAATACAATACAAAACAATACAGTACAATTTGTAATATTTCAATAAATTTACGGAGGATGTTTTTTTTCGGAAGCAACGAAAATGTGTGGCTTTAAGGAATTTATGTTGACCCGATTCGATTCAGAACTTTCAACTGAGTGTGTACGGTTCGTACACTTGCAGAGTTGTTGTTGTTGTTGTTAAGGTTGAAACGCGTAGAGAAAAGATCACGTAGTTCCCGTTAGGTTTATTACGTATTACGTTTTACAAGTAAAATTGTTGACGATCCCTTTCTCTAATGTTAGTCACCGCATAGCAGTAATCGCACTCGCTAATTTATTGTAAAGTATGTATATTTATAGTAATAAAATGACGCACGTCTGTGGCGAGCCACCGCGTCAGCAAAACATGTATACAGTTTAAGACTGTACAGAGTGAACCGATTTTGATGATCCTTTTTTATTTGAAAGCTGGTGCTTCAGGCTACGGTGGTACAGAGTAGTCCGAATTTTGGTAATTCAATCAAAATCAAAAGTCATTTATTCAAACTAGGCTGAGAGTCAGCACTTTTTGAACGTCAAAGTTATAAAAGACAGTCCACTTCCTAGTGCTTTAGCTGGGAAGAAAAAGTAGCGCAACAAACTCCCCAGCAGCACAGCTGGTTGTTAAGTTAGAAGAACTTGATTCTATACAATATTGTGTAAGTAGTAATTAATATTATAAAACAAAACATACATTGCTCGCCATATGTCAGCTAGCACACGCCAATATACCAAGAAAACATTGAAAAAAAAAACCGACTTCCTCAAAAACACTAGAAAGTGAAAAATAACTTTAATTTCGGAAGTCGGTGTCTTAGGATCTGTATTTGAGTTTTTTGCCACCGACTTCCGAAATTAAAGTTATTTTTCACTTTCTAGTGTTTTTGAGGAAGTCGGTTTTTTTTTGTCAAAAAGTTTTTATTTTTTACTTTTTAGTTATGGTATCTACCCGCACTAATTCCTATACCACTAATCGCCAGGTGAAATTTAATACTTTACTACTGCTGTAAATAGTTGAGGAATTCCCTTGACTGTCTGTCTATGGTTTCCATCATCAGACCTGTTATGGTACTTATAAGCCTTATGGGAGCTTTCTCATCAATAGAAATGAATTAAGTTCAAACACCAGGTAATTGCTGTAAATCGTTGAGGAGTTCCCTCGATTGTCTTTTGGCTCCATCATCAGATCAACTCCGGACCTTAATTAAATAGTAGTGATAAAATTGGCACTTTGAACCGTATAAAGTAACCCCAACAATAGGGAACTGCTGTAAATCGTTGAGGAATTCCCTCAACTGTCTATGGTCTCCATCATCAGACCTGTAATGGCACTTATAGCCCATATGGGTGCAAAGTTCTCATCAATAGAAATGAATTAAGTCCAAACACCGCGTAATTGCTGTAAGTCGTTGAAGAGTTCCCTCGACTGTCTTTCGGCTTCATCATCAGATCAACTTCAGACCTTCATTAAATAGTAGTGCTTTAAGATAATTAATGAAAGAAATAAAAAAACGCACTAGTCGCCACTACGATTTTCGAAGGTTCCCTTCGACTTCTCTGGGATGCCATCATCAGATCCTGGTTTCCTTATCATGGGACCACCCTTGGGATATCTCCTTTCCAACAAAAAAAGAATCATCAAAATCCGTCCATATACGACGAAGTTATCGGTGAACACACATAAAAAAAAAAAAAAATATATATATACGGTCGAATTGAGAAACCTCCTCCTTTTTTTGAAGTCGGTTAAAAACTAAACTCAAGCTGAAATCTATACTTAATATTATAAAGCTGAAGAGTTTGTTTGTTTGTTTGTTTGTTTGATTGAACGCGCTAATCTCAGGAACTACTGGTCCGAATTGAAAAATTCTTTTTGTGTTGGGTAGCCTATTTATCGAGGGAGGCTATAGGCTATATAACATCACGCTACAACTAAGAGGAGCGGAGCAGTAATGAAAAATGTTGTAAAAACGGGGAAAATTTATTCCTTTTAACAGTTTCCGTTGCGTGCGCTGCGTAAACGGTTAAAGTAACGCAAAAATCATGTATGACGGAATTGTTCCTTTTAAAAAGTTCTGAAAAAAAGTCCGCGAGAGCATATGTCTATCTTTTAAGGTTGACTCACTATAACTCAAAAGGAGCGAGCAGCAACGAGCAGGCAAATCGATGCGACGGGAAGGGTCAGGGGAACAAAAATTTGACGCGGACGAAGTCGCGGGCAGAAGCTAGTAAATAATAAAACAAAATCGTTGTTCGACGCCAGGCCAAGACCCTGGCCATAGGATTTAATGAAGTACGTGGAAGCGTAATGGTGGGCCCTGGGCAAAAGTGGGGCGAACTGTCCGCCGTGCGCGGAGCTGATTAATACAAATATTCAATCACTCACCTGGTTGAGGAAAACTGGTTCTGGAGCCTACCTGGATTTATGTATGTAAATGAGTGTATATTGTACTGTGTAGTGGAGCTGTAAGTATTCCAGGACTCCAGGCCGCTTCAATACGCTAGAGATTTTCTCACCATGCGGTTCCCAATGAATCACTATAACCTCAAACTATTTCAATCAAATTCCAAAATAAACCCGTTCTATATCGTCAAAAGGGGTTGTTTACGCACAAACAATTGGATCACAAAAAATTGTCCACAAAACTATAGATTTAACAAGATTTATAAGGACAATGATCGCAAGGCAAATTACTACGATTATTCATTTCTCAAAGACCAAACACAAGTGTCAAAATCAAAATGACAAGTGACAGTTGTCACTCCGTTACACGCCATGATGCGTAGGCGCACAGAGTAAACAAGTCAAACGGTCGTACGGTCGGTTGGTCGGTCCGTCTGTTGTCACGGGACAAAACATCTACCCCCCCCGGACGGGCCTTCCCGTCCGCTAATCAATTGGCAATCTTGACAAGGTTGCGACCGCTCTCTTCACGACCGATCCGTCCACCAAAACCTCTGCAAAACGAGGAACCCCGTCGGTGCCAGCCACCAAATTGAGAATGCGCCCCCGGCGCCAATACAAAGGCTTAAGGTTGGCATCCTTAATCAGGACGAGGTCTCCAATTTTGGGCGGATGCGTTTTGTGAAGAGTAGACGTCTTTACCGAAAAGGGACCAGCAAAGTCCGTTCCGACGCCTGCAAAGGGTCTCGCCTCATTGACACGATCAGCCGGCAAGTCTCCCATCATTGGCTGCATAAAAGAGGCCTTAGTCCGGTAGCACGGTAAATAACGGAAGACGATGCTACGAATAGTACGACGGGCCGACAATATCCAAAACTCTCGCTGCAGAATGGCCAACAGCGCATTGCAACCGGCATGCGAGTTCTTAATGTGACGATCAGTCACCAACAATTTAACCAAATGGCCTTCCTAAGGCAACAACAGGGCGTGACGGGCCCCATAAGGAAGGCTAGAGTGCCTCAACCGTCCCCCAACTCGCAAAAGACCCGTATCGTCCAAAAAAGGGTTCAACTTACTAACGGCTTCCGATAATTTAGCCTTACCAGACTTCAAAGTTTCAATCTCCTTCTCAAAGTGTGCAGCCTGCACGGAGCGGACCCAAAGGAGGAGTGATTCCTGTCGCTCTTGAGGAGAGAGAACCGGTGACAGGCGTTTGTCCCCGGGATTCTTAGAATTATGACCAAAACGCCTGATCCACGAGGTAACGTTCAACAATTTGTCGAGGGAACTGTATCGGTTCAATAAAAAATCAGGGTCAAACGGAGTCCTTCGTTCCAACAGCGAGCACCTTGAGCCCGGGCAAAGGACCCGACATCAAGACTGGCGTTCGAGGCCAATCATCCTCCGGGTGAGTCAGCCAGTCTGACACATATATATATATGTTGTCTTATATTGTGTATTTAAAATCGCAATCGAGATTTTGATAATATTTTAATGCTAATTCTATTGTTCATTTTTAAAAGGATTTTAAAGCTTATTAGCTTAGTGTATTAAAAATACTACTGTTTCGGGAAGTTTTTCAAATGAAATAGTGAAACAGAAATTCAGTCAGAAACGCATTGTTGTTTTTTTTTTTTTTTTTTTTTTTTTTTTTCTCGACTAGCCCTTTATTGCCTGACGCACAAGTGCGACACGCAAGAACAACAGTTTCTGTCTGAATTTCTGTTTTGCTATTTATTTGAAAAACTTCTTGAAACAGTAGTAATGTTAAAATACTTAACTAGCTTTGAAATCTTCATAAAATGATCTATAGAATTAGCATAAAAAATATTATCAAAATCTCGATTATAATTGTAAATGTTATGTTTGGTCAATCCCTAGCAGCACTGGGATGACACTGACAGCTCACTCCACGCACCTTTTCACGGTGAGATTTTTACAGAATCGACGTGCTGGTCCCCACCATAGGGGGTGAGCAATCAGGCGGGGTGCCATGCACCCACGTGAGGCCACGTCGCCTGTGTTCAGATCTCCAGGCATGTGCCTCCAAATCAAAGGCGTTTCAGAATTTTGAATCTGGGACACTCAGTTCGCAACAAAGACCTCCAAAGAGTGGACGGACGTCTTTAACCAACACAAAAAAATTTGACTGTCCGTCCAGGCGTAAGAAGCCCGAATGTCCACAGTTCCACCCAAAGTGTGAGCAACGTGGTTCAATAGTCGCACAAGAAGGGCCGCCCCTGACAACTCTAACTTAGGGATGGTCAATGCCGTCCGGAGGGGGGCGACCTTGCTCTTGGCCATGATCAGTGACAACTTCACCTGGCCTGTCGCGCTGACGATGCGCAGATAAACAACAGCTGCATAACCGTGCGAAGACGCATCACAAAACCCATGAAGGGTAGCAAGCAGTGTAGCTCCCAGGGGGGAGGATAGCGCGGAGTAACACGACCTCGTTGACTGCAGGTAGTGCGGATACAAATTGGAGCCAATCTTCCAACAGGGTTTCCCGAAGTGGCTCGTCCCAACCAAGTTCCGCAGTTCAAAGGCGCTGAAAAAAACATTTCGCCCAAAACAATACCGGGCATATCCAACCATTTGGGTCAAAGGTCCTCGCGACAGTAGACAACACCAGTCGTTTAGTCCAAGTGTGAGGTGACTCCAAGTCGACATCGTATGTAAAGATGTCTTGGACTGGTCGGTACTGAACGCCGAGAACGGCCATCATAGCAGGGTTGTCAATATTTTCAAACAAAAGCGGGTCCTGCCTATGATCCTCCGGCAAACCTTCCAATAGCGCTGGCGAGTTGGACACCCATTTACGCAACTCATAGCCAGCGGAAGCTAAAATTCCAATCAATTCGTCACGCAACAGGACGGCTTCACCAACTGTGGGAGCTCCAGTACAAACGTCGTCAACATACAAGTCCGTTTTCAAGATGGCGGACGCACGAGGGAACTTCAAACGCTCTCGGTCCGCGAGCTCCCAAAGTGAACGAATAGCAACAAAAGGGCTCGATCGGAGGCCGTACGTATTCATATTGAGCTCGTACACAATCATGGGGTCCTGGGGATACTCTCGCCACAGGATCAACTGATAACGTCTGCCATCCTTGTGAATAACCGTTTGGCGGAACATCATTTTGATGTCAGCCACAAAAACTACCTGATGACGACGGAAAGACGTAATGACGTCACAAAGATCCCTCAACAATTTGGGGCCTGAATGCAAGCAATCATTCAAGGAGACACCAGACGAAGTCCGCGCAGACCCATCAAACACCGTGCGCAGCTTAACGGTGGATGGCTTGAGGACCGCGTGATGCGGCAGGAAATAATGCTCACCTGAGCGCCAATCCAAATTTGACACCGACATGTGTCCCAAATCTGCGTATTCCCACATGAAATCCAAATATTTCTGCCACAGCACCGGGTCCCTGCCCATGCGGCGCTCCATTGCCAACAATTTCTTCTCGGCCGTAGGTCTGGATTCGCCGAGAGGTGGTCGCACCGCAACAAAAGGCAACCTAGTCACAAGCCGGCCGGAATGCAGTCGACCTGTGTTTGTCTGGTAGAACAACTCGCATTCCTCATGTTCCGGGTTCAAACGGGCTACCTGAGGAGGCCCTTCAACCTCCCAAAAACTCTGAATGGCGTCAGAGAGGGCGGAGCCGGACGCCAACACAAGATCAGGCTCAGGTGGAGGGGGAACCCTCAACACTGGTCCCATCAACGCAAAGCCAAAGATGGTCGAGACATCTACCAAACCGTCTGGCTGCAGAACCTTTATATCACCCAAAAATATTCTCCCTAGTACATCGGAACCCAATAAGAAATGCGTTGTACTAGGGGAATCAAACCGGAGGTCAGCCAATTCCAGGCCTGACGTCAACCGGACAATTTCTAAAGACAGCTGACATTGAGGATGACTACCCAAAATATTCGTGAGAACAATGGCCGAAGCAAACATTTTAGGCTCCAAACAATTCAGAGGAGTGAGCCCAAACCAAGCCTGTCCCTGCACAGTGGTGACAGCTGCTTCACCCACTGCCTTAATCGTGCCAGAAAAGTCACGCACATCAAGGCCCACCTGTCCCGCTAAAGAAGACGACAAAAGGGAACCCTGGGCTCCCGTGTCCAAAATGGCACGGACCACAACAGAGTCCCCCGTGGGACCCCAGACCCTGACCGATGCCGTTGGCATCAAAACCGTGTCGATCTGAGGGGGTACCTTAGCGGGGCAGGCGCCAATGTCCTAACAATGCCTGAGCGGCGACCGATCGCCGCACCCAGGCTCAAGTCTTTCGCGACGAGGATGGAGGTCAAATTCCTCGTCCGCATGGTGTCCCGAGCCACGCGCCATCGCTGGAAGGGCATATCCCACTGGATGCCTGAATGGCGGGGGGCGTGACTCCAACCGGGGACGTTCCGCCAATGGAGGGGAGGGAAGGCGGTGCTGGTCAGGCCAGCGCTGCCTAGCAGCAGCTGCGTAATCGCCTTTACGAGGGGAGACCAAATGGCGGTCGCGTGGCTCCCGATCAACTTGCGCGGGGGGTGGAGTGCGGCGCTCTAAATTGCGGGCCTCTCCCCGGTTCTGAACCAGCGAGCCAGAAGCCCGGTGACCAACTCCATGGTAACCCCCCGTGCGCGAACCTCCATCAGAGGCTGGTCTGCCAGCGTGGTTCGCGTTAGCACACAAAATGTCCAAATGGGACCCCCTATAAATTCTACAAGGGCGGGGGTTAGGGCAGTCCCGATGGAAGTGAGCCCCCAAACATGAGAAGCACAGACGGCGTGCATTGGCAATTCGGCGGTGGGCACTCACGTGCAATTTCAAAAAGGCCGCGCAAGTTGCCATGCCATGCCCGGTGTCCCTACAAAATTCACAAGCACGACGACTCTGGGTGCCAGCAAAACGGGTGGCGGGGCAACTATCAACAGGCCCGCGAGCCCTAGTCCGTCCCTGGTCTCGTGGCCGTGGAGACGGTTGGCGTGACTCGGTGGCAACGCTAGAGATATCCACAAACCGACACTCATCCTCCAAAACTTTGACGAGGTCACCAAACGGGGGGAGATGTGTGACACAATCCCCACCATACTTTTGCTCGAAACGAGCCCTCAAATCGGCAGGAAGCCATTGCAGCACAACATGCACCAAAAGGTAAGACCAATGGTCCTCCAATCGCTTTAAAGCGTTGGTCGCTGCCACCAACGGGTTCAACAGGTCAGTACGCAATGCTGACAATCTAGTAATGACCGGCAACCCCAAAATCTGTTTAATATGAACGTCAGCCAAACAACGTTTATTTTGGTACCGCCGGGTGAGTAGTTCCAAAGCGGTAGGGTAGGCTGAGTCAGTCACCGACAAATGCTGTACCAAGGCTCGGGCCTCACCTTCCAGGACAGACAACAAATAGGCCAACTTTTGGGCGGGTCTGAGGTCCGAGCGTGCATCAACCAAACTTTCAAAAAGGTTTTGGAAACCCAACCAATGGTCCAAGCGACCGTTAAAGTGTGGCAGTTCCAACGTAGGCAGTCTACTCAATAGTGCGGGACCTGAAACAACCGAGGTCTCCGGGTTGACCTGGACTGGTGTCCGGCTCTCCGATATTTCCCGAGCACGTTGACCAGTGACATCCCCCAGGTCCAAGATCTGGTCGTAGTCAGCAAGGACCTTATCGCGCGCTGGCTGGTCCAGCTCTTCCAGATCCACTTCACAAATGAACTCATTGAAGCGGGTGAGTAGAGTATCAACGTTGCCGAGTCTCAGGTTCAACTGCTCGAACCGAGCAAGCGTGACCCTTTCAAGATCCGGGCGCTCAGCGGTCGCTTTTTTTTTTTTTTTTTTCAGGATGGGAAATCATCAAATGACTTCTCCCGCTCTGGGCGGAGCGGGAGGGTGTGTCAGACTTTTACTGACTAAAACCCACCCGTGTTCCATCAGTTGCCCATGTGCCAGGGTCACGGTATCTCTTTCGAACAATCACGCGACCCCGGCAGGCATCGGTCCTAGTAGACCCCTACACTGCTGCTGACATCTCTTTGAGGCGCGCGTGGAACACTGCGCGCCGTCGACCCGAGCCTGATCCTTACCGGGCGGCGAGCTACCCATTGCTCGCCACCCGCAAGCTCGCGCCTACGGTGGCCGGGAGTCCGCTATTGACTCCCGACGCCCGGGGCGTCTCCTCCTGCGGCGGCTAGGGACGTGAGGGCGCAGAGACTGCCACTCCCTCACGCGCCCCGCCTCCTCCTTCGCGAGCATTACTGCTTCGCAGAAGGAGGTGACGGCTTCCCATTCCCTCTCGCTCCGTACCATGGCTCGCACCAGGGCCGGACGCGAGAGGTCGCCGCCGCCGATCGCCTCCACGAGGACACGGCGGTGCTCTGCCCAGGCAGGGCACACCTCCACCGTATGCTCCACCGTGTCCTCCAGACGATCCTCGCAATGGAAACACCCGGACGTATCCTCCCGCTTTATCCTGAACAGGAACCCACCGAAGCACCCATGCCCGGTGAGAACCTGCGTCAGGCGGAAGGTGAGGACGCCGTGACGCCTCTCTATCCACTCCTCAAAGAGGGGACTTACCGCCGCAATAGTGGCGTGCCCAGCTCAGCGGTCGCTGCAGCTGAAGTGAGCCACCGTAGCTGTGTGGTCAATCCACTGATTGCCTCTCTTACCGCTTTGTATGCCATTGCACAAACAAAACAATTCAAATTAAGAAACCAAAAAAATAATTAAATAGCAAAGTTCAAACAATAAATAACAAAGGAAATCCAAAGCAAACAATTGAACTGCTAAACTGTTAGTCAACAACTCAAGAAATAACAAAAGGAAATACAAAGCAAACAATTAAACTGACACAACTCAAGACAACAACAAAATATTGATCCAATTTTATTAACAACAATAAACTTTTATTTTAATTTAAAATAATGTTAATGTTCAAAAATGTTAATTTCAAATGCCAATTTTCACAAACAACTATGTCAATGGTACAACAATTCCTATATTTTAATGTCTTCCAGACATCCAATAACAACAGGTCAGAACCTACAACAAGGGGCTGTAACATAGCCTAATCCAATTAACTTTATTAGTATATGTAACCCGGGTGACTTTGGTTTCTTTAATTTGTTTAAATTGTTGAGACAAGTCTCAACAATTTAAACAAATTATTTCAATAAACAAATAATTACAGTTAACAAATATTTACAGTGAATTACTATTTCCCTAAAGAGAATGCCAAGTAATTAGCTTACTGTAAATTACTATTTTTGTTGGTTGTATATCTTACAACCACGCTCTGCTACCAAAACTTTGTTCGACGCCAGGCCAAGGCCCTGGCCATAGGATTTAATGAAGTACGTGGAAGCGTGATGGTGGGCCTTGGGCAAGAGTGGGGCGAACTGTCCGCCGTGCGCGGAGCTGATTAATACAAATATTCAATCACTCACCTGCACCCTAATTGCGAAACACACAATTTATCAGAATTTGAATGGGATTGAGCATTATTTCTAAACCATTGCGTCATTTGTTGGAATAAATTGTGACTCAGCAACGTAAATAACGCAATGAATGTTGTTTAACTATGAATATTAAACCAATTCCTACCGAAAAAAGTTCCGCAATTACCCCTCTGGTTGAGGAAAACTGGTTCTGGAGCCTACCTGGATTTATGTATGTAAATGAGTGTATATTGTACTGTGTAGTGGAGCTGTAAGTATTCCAGGACTCCAGGCCCCTTCAATACGCTAGAGATTTTCTCACCATGCGGTTCCCAATGAATCACTATAACCTCAAACTATTTCAATCAAATTCCAAAATAAGGACAATGATCGCAAGGCAAATTACTACGATTATTCATTTTTCAAAGACCAAACACAAGTGTCAAAATCAAAATGACAAGTGACAGTTGTCACTCCGTTACACGCTATGATGCGTAGGCGCACAGAGTAAACAAGTCAAACGGTCGTACGGGCGGTTGTTCGGTCCGTATGTTGTCATGGGACGAAACAATCGTAAATAGAATTTGAAACCTAAATAAAGCCTCCAGGCATAAAGGACGTGCCCGCTTACATATACAACGATGCAAAATGATACATATACATAAATTGATGCATATAGCTAAGTTGAAGTTACAATAGTTAAACTAGGACCTCCGGAGTAAAATAAAATAACAGTTAATACAAATAACAATAATAAAAACCATGGTCAGCAAGACCACCAGTCACCACAAGCAGCACCCGTTCACGAGCATAACGCAAAGGTCAGCCATTACCTCTCTCGCCATATTTGAGGGAAGGTGGTAACCCGACCCCCGACGCTACCGCAAGCAGTGACATCTAAGGGAGCATGACGAACTTGCTGCCGGTTGCTCAGGCAAGAATATTATAAACAGCTTACGAGGTCGCTAGCTAACTACATGTTGCAATACAACTCATTTAAAATCATTGTAATGAGTAGATTATGTCCACCGTAAATGAAATTAGAACAATATAAATTAACAAAAGCAGTTAAATAAAAAATAAATAAACAATTATATGAACTACCCATATAAACTGTCAGCTGTTTTGCTTTCATAAGCGAGGCACAACAAACCGCACAGTAAGTCAAATTAGATTCATATTCAAAATGCTATCAGAACATTTAGTTCTTGTACGAGTAGAAACACTGCTGCGTGATCATCTTCGATACAGCCAGCGCCAGCACAACGCAAGCAATTATCTGCACATTGATCCTAAACAACTTTCGTCGAATAAACTGTAATTCTTCGTGTTTTGAACCCCTTTTATCAGTATTAATTCCTGGTTTTCCATTCATAAACGTATGTTTTTGGTCCACTTATGTTAACTAATGAACATTTTTATTGTTACTTTTGAGCCGTCAAGAAGTTTGGATGACTTACGCGTGCCGGCACATCTGTAGTCGATGGTCAAGATGCACCGGTCGGCCATGATCTGCGCCAGCGCCGCCAGCTCGCTGTCCCATTGCTGTAACACAGTACAGTACATACTCGTTAGTTATGTATGCCTTACTTCAGTAGAGAACCAACCATGTTAATGTTACACATTATATAACAAGGAATGGTTTAATCATGGTTTATAAAAATCAACATTTTAATAAAAACTTATTCTTTATAGAAAAAACGTAGGTATTACGTCCATACTGTGAAAACTTTGTTTTGTCTAATCAAAGCAGTTTTGTACCATCATCATCATCAGCAGCCTATAATGTTCTGTTATAAAATAGAATGAAGTTTCAGTGTAATAAGGTGTGACTGTGACAGACGTAGTTAATACTGGTCTGATACAAACTATTAGAAGATGAAATTTATGTGTTCGATTTGATTGATGGAAGATAATTCCTTTGTTCTGTAATGGACGTGTTCTAGTAAAATCAAAGACATTAAATGTCTTAAATCTCTTTGAGTAAAATATACGTTTCCTTAAAACTTTAAGCATTTTTCTCATTCATATTTCATCCGGTTATGGGCCCAGAGCACTAACCGTTATGAGAAAATAAATATATATGCTTAATGAAATACTGTATGTAGTGCAAGAAGAAAATAAAATCGGTGTGCGCGGGGTTGCCATTTTTGAGCCGGGAAGAAAATTACTTGTTTTAAATATTAGGACAAGGCAGGAAAGCTTGCAAGAAAGCCTACAGGAAGGAAAAACGGAAGGAAGGTTATAGTAAATGATGGAGTCCATACTGAATAGTCAAGGTATGAAACTAGAAGGTTCCAAAAATTAGAATATATGGAAATTCCAAACATCCGTGATACTGCGGGGTCAAGGTCTTTACACGATAGTTGATGGAACTTCGGTTAAACCTGAGGATGAAGCACAACGTACTCGTTGGGAAGTTCAAGATGCGAAAGCTCAAATGTTGTTGGTTACAAGAATGTCAGAAGAAGTTATGCTGCACATCATCTCGTGTGACAATTCTGCAAGTATGTGGCGTAAATTGCTAACTATTTATGAACAGAAATCTGAAACAAGCGTTCACATAGTTCAACAACGCTTTTTCCAATTTAAGAATGATGAAGGGTCAGATATGTCTGTATTCTTAATTAATTCTCAGTAAAATACAGGAGATGCAGAATCAATTGAAACAGCTCGGCGAACTGGCTAAAAACGTAAACAAGAAAACTGTCAAATGCTATAAATGTAACAAACTTGGTCATTATCAAAGTGAGTGTAGATACAATAAAACAGACAATTTTCGTAATAAGGATCATCGCCCAAGTATAAAATGTTACTATTGTAATGAACCAGGACACTTAAAAAGTCAGTGCCGCTTTAAAAAGGACAAAGAAAGTAATGCATTTGTAATTATGGACAAGAACAGTGAATCCGATGTACATTTCAATAAAACAAAATGGTTGGTGGATTCAGGTGCAAGTGAGCTTAAGTGCTTTGATTACGCACTGTTTACTTCATATTCTGTGGTGAAAGATAAGTCAGTAATTGTTGGGAACGGAACGCAAATTAGTGTCAAGGGTTGTGGATAGGTGGCAGCACAAATTTGGAACGGCAATAAATGGATTGACACTACCATAGATAATGTACTTCACGTTCCCGAATTGAAAACAAATCTGTTTTCTGTGAACTGTGCTACCATGAAAGGTTATGTCATTGTGACAAGCGGAGCTGTATGCAAATTTTATAAAGAAAATAAGGTGATGGCTATTGATGAGTCCAATGGAAATATGTATTATTTGGACTTTCGTTATTTGAATACATGCAAATCTAACGTTGCAGATGTTAAGTGTTCGGATTTGTATAAATGGCATGAAAAGATGGCACATCAAAATATATCTTATGTGGAAGACGTGCTGAAGAAAAATAACATTGACGTTAATAAATCTCAATTGTCCGACTCATCAACGTGCGAGAGCTGCATGAAAGGCAAAATTCACCGTCTACCTTATGCTAAAAACTTTTTACAAAAAAAAAAAAATAACCGACTTCCTTAAAAAAACACTACAAAGTCAAAAGTCGGTTGTTTTTTTTTGTAAAAAGTTTTTATTTTTTAACTTTTTAGTTGTGGTTGATACTCCGCACTAATCTAATCGCGTTATTCGTTCATTTGTCGCGCAAATACGTAATGCAAAGAACAGTGGCGAACTCCCGAACAAATTTTTGTTGACATTTTTTTTTAGCGTCTGGCTATGAAAAAATTGTAAAAGTATAGAGATTGAATTGCTGAACAGTTTTGTCTTCAGTTATACTTTTATAGGAAGTCAGGAATTAAAGATATTTCAGGTTGAAGTTTTAGAGGTTATGTCTTGTCAACAACAGACTTATCGAAAAAGATATATAGAAATACCTACTTATTGCTCAAAATATCAATGCATTTTAAATATAAAATAAACTGCGGACTACGTATTTAGAATATTAAGTCCAACCGACGTGCATAGGTCTGCCACATGTCCACGTAAGTAAGTAGGCAGGTACTTACCTACTTAATTATATGGTCAGAAGAATATTTATTTAATAATCTTAGTCAACTATCTTTAGAGCAGATAGTTATAGATATAGTATGATTCATTACATGATAAGGGTAGGTCATTGGTAGGTATAGAAATAGAAAAATAAAATAACTTTGTTTTTTAAATATTTATTCCTCATCTTCTTTAACCACAATGTCATCAAGAAAACCTGCGGGTGCTGTGATATATGGTTGATGTCTGGCCCATCCTAGATATCATACTTCAGTCATTGTATGAGCGCAACATCCAACTCTTGAATTAAGTGCCAATGCCGGGTTTTGGCGCATTTTATTTACACATAATATGTTGCAGTTGAGACACATGATGCATGTAGGGCTTACACGGCTACTCATTGTGATAAACAAATCGATGCACACATAACAAAATCCAAGGTATCAGGCAGAATCGGAATCCAGAGTCACAGAAAAATGTCGTCGTATAGGCAAACAAGCACTAATTACACAGGGAACCGTAAATCTCAGAGTCCATAAGCAGAAACAGTCGATGAAGTAGAAAATCACGGAAAATCGATGGAAAACAAAATAACGAAACGCACCCGAAGACAACGACAAGTTATCAGTGCCAGCCGATTGACAATTGAAATGTCATGTTTTTTTTGCGATGTTGCCATTCTCGAATTGCACTACGATGTCATATGAACGTATTAAAAAAATATGTCCGCTATAATCTTTAGCACAAGCAATCATTTTTATTTTAACATTTGTATTCTGATGCAGAAATATATTTCCTAAGTATATTAATGCAATACGTAAAACCACAGCGTATGTAAGTTGACTAAGATTTATATTACATGGCAACATTAAAAGTATCGCTAGCCAAAAGACATGAAGTCGAGCAAGAAAGAAAAACCGAAGCCATGATTATTTCTTAGCATCAATAATCTAGTCAAATAAGCTCTTTATTATGATGATTTTTTTTTCAGACTTTGATAGTACTTATGTTTAATTTGATAAAACTAAGTAAATTATTTCGTTGCTATCTAGCAGGGTGACATACGCAGACGCTTAATAATTTCATCAACAATTCTCTCGCCGGTATCCTTTAAGACTTATATGGTATTCACATGGACCCCATTGTCCAAATGGAACCAAATCAAAACGGAACCATTTGGGAAGCACCAGCTTTCAAATAAAAAAAAAATCATCAAAATCGGTTCACCCAGTCAAAAGTTATGAGGTAACAAACATACGATATTCGTTCATTTGTCGCGCAAATACTTAATGCAAATTTAAGACTTATATGGTTTTCACATGGACTCCACTGTCCGAATGAAACCAAATTAATATGGGACCGTTCGGAAAGCACCAGCTTTCAAATAAAAAAGAATCTTCAAAATCGGTTCACCCAGTCAAAAGTTATGAGGTAACAAAAATAAAAAAATAAAAAACCATGTGTGCAATTCACACGTGGTAGAAGTCAAACCTAAAATTTTGGCTTCAAGATAATGAGACGAATGTAAAAAGTCAAATGTCTATTTGTCCAAAAACCCTGCTCGAAAAACGTCAAGTAGAAAAGTAAAGTTTCTAAAGGAGCACCATAAGGATTTCCAGTACCCCAAGTGTTAGAGAGAGACACAAAACATAATGACGTTTTTATGTGTCTGTCTCTTTTTAACCGACTTCAAAAAAAGGAGGTTATCAATTCGTCTGTATTTTTTTTTTTTTTATGTTTGTTTCCTCATAACTTGTGACTGGGTGAACCGATTTTAATGATTTTTTTTATTTGAAAGCTGGTGCTTCCCGAATGGTCCCATTTTAATTTGGTTCCATTCGGACAATGGGGTCCATGTGAAAACCATATAAGTCTTAAATTCCCATTAAGTATTTGCGCGACAAATGAACGAATACCTTATGTTTGTTACCTCATAACTTTTGACTGGGTGAACCGATTTTGATGATTATTTTTTTATTTGAAAGCTGGTACTTTCCGAATGGTTTCATTTTAATTTGGTTCTATTTGGACAATGGGGTCCATGTGAAAACCATATAAGTCTTAAATTTTCATTACGTATTTGCGCGACAAATGAACGAATAACGCGATTAGATTAGTGCGGAGTATCTACTACAACTAAAAAGTCAAAAAATAAAAACTTTTTACAAAAAAAACACTACAAAGTCAAAAATAACTTTAATTTCGGAAGTCGGTGGCAAAAACCTTAAATACAGAGCCTAAGACACCGACTTTCGAAATTAAAGTTATTTTTGACTTTGTAGTGTTTTTTTTAAGGAAGTCGGGTGTTTTTTACTGTCGCTTTTTCGTTTCATAGACTTTCAAATCACAACGCTGCTAAAGAAGTTTCCACTTCAAAACTACAAACTTGTAATACGTACACGTATACAAAACACCATGGTTGACGGTTGTTGTGAATCACAACAACCGTCAACCGCTTGAGTAAAGGCATTTCAAGCTTTGTACTACAAATGCGTGCGCGCACAAACGCCTCTCATACTCTCATCTGCCAAAAACGATGAAGTATGTACATCTTGATCGCAAAAATAACTCGATCTGTCAGACGCGATTGGTTGCGATGGTTCACCGATTAGCGGTGGAATTTCATTTTTACAGTTTTTAGCATAAATAATCTGCGTTTATGATGGTTATGCATGGACGAGTGAGTACACAATAGACGGGCAATGCAATATAATCGCTTATCTCAGCCCTGGAACGCGCCAACGAAGGTTGACAGTTTTTTGACATAAACATTTCGATGAGTGTGGTGATTTGGTGAATCCTACGATTATAATTAAGTTTTAAGTGCAAAGTTGTGTGTGTGAAGTGTTTTTGTTGAAACGTAAGATGGACAGGTAAGTAAAATACAGTTTTTATTGCCAGGATTGTGTTTTTGACAAAGATTTGCACGTAAATAGTTAGTTCAACAAACATCGTCATCCATTTTGCCGCCATTTTTCAGCGACCGGCGTCGGATTTCGCAGTATTACGTGTAATAATTCTACTATTGATAGCAAACTATTGATGTAATTTCGGTAACTATGTATTGTATTATTGTTATTATGCATTTAAGATATTTGCGTAACATTGTAATGAAAAATACGCAACTTATAAAGATGGAGCTTGATTGTTGAACCGGGAATTTGAGGTCACGTGACACCAACATCGGCATTTTTATTGTGTTTTGCACGGATGATGAAATGTGTGGATATGACTTCGTACATTTTAGTGGTTAAATTTTTTAGTGATTTGTTTTTAACCGACTTAAAAAAAGAGGTTATTGGAGACGTATGTAGGTATGTAATGTTACTGTTAATGCAACTGAAATTTTGTTTTTTCCAGCTCGTATGCCAGAGGACGCGGGGTGGTGGAAGGGCACCACCACCACCACTTGACATGATTTTGCAGCCACCGGCAATGTTAGTAACTTACGGAGTTTTCTAATTTCTATTTATCTCTAAATATTCAGGTACTGCAACACTGCTTTTGTTCCAGGTTTATGGACAATGACTGGCCATTGCCTGGGCCGGTATAACCGGTGCCTCCGTCACCAGCATCACTGTTCGTCGTGCCATCGCAATTATAATTTTCGTTTCTTTTTTAGTTTTCATTTTTTTTCCGTATTAACATAATATATAAGGTGTATCTATTCATACACGAAATATTTTAAGGGGTACACCCAGGTACACCTGTAGGCGGTAAAGAAGCTATAGAAGCAGAAATAATTTTTTATCTAAGCGTTTTTGAATTTTCGTAATTATTATAATTTTAAAACTACTTGAGACGTTTTGCATAAAACCTTTACTCCAAATTCTATGAATGGCCCGCCTGACGCTGCGAGGGCGACGACCGGACTGCACGAGCATGGCCGCCCGGCCGCGATGTCTCGGGCCGTAAAAAATAAGAAGGAGCCAATATTTCTTATGTGCGTCAAATAATTTATAAATATTAAATTTAAAAAAAAAACTCTTAGACAATTTTTTTTTTCATTGCTATAGCTTCTTTACCACCTACAGGTGTACCTCTTAAAATATTTCGTGTATGAATAGATACACCTTAAATAGGTACGATAATAGACTTGAAATAATAATATGTACAAGTACATAAAACATTTTTGATTAAATTCTTATATGATTGTACAGTTAAATAAAACGTTTTGAATGTGTTTTAATTTTTTGAAGTTCAAATGTGAAAATATTTGCCGTATCCATATTTCTTTCGTCCAAGGTCATGACGTCATGTATATCCTATCTCATTTTCTCCCATGTTAAATCTTATGAATCTATGTCTGTCTCTTTTTAATGTCGCTCTTTCGTTTCATTGAGTTTCAAATCGACAATCGACAACCAACGGCGCTAAAGAAGTTTTCACTTCAAAAAATAATTTAAAAAAAACAGTCGAATTGATAACCTCCTCCGTTTTTTGAAGTCGGTTAAAAATACAGAAAAGTGTTCTTTGTTAAAGGAAAACATGAAATTAAATTGTGTATTAGAAATTTCATTGCTCAAGCTGAAATTGAAACGGGAAACAAAGTAAAGATTTTTCTTAGTGATAATGGAACTGAATTTGTAAATAAAGATCAAAGAGAAATGTTCCAGGCAAAGGGAATAGTGCATCAAACATCTGTTATTTTTACCCCAGAACAAAATGGTCGAGCCGAACGGGAAATTAGAATTTTAGTAGAAGCAGCCAGGACAATGTTGTATGCTAAAGATTTGCCAATTAAACTTTGGGCAGAGAGCATAAATACAGCAGCCTATGTAAACAAAGTACCTACTAGGAAGTACAAAATTGACACAGAATTCTTGCAATCTGAACTAGACTATTTACAGGAGAAACTTAGTTCAATGACCATTAAATATAATACCTCAGAAGAGCTCATGAGGGAATATGTGTTGGCAATGAATGTGCTGGTAAACTCAAAACAAAACAACTGTGAGCAGTGTCAAACACCATCCAATGTACCTACACCGGAACATTCATTGACAACATGCAATACCACCTTACCACAGCTCTGTGTTGATTTAACATCTCCTACTATTAGTTGTCCCAATAAACCGTGTGAACAAATTGTAAAACATGATATAGTATTATTTTGCGATGAGATTGGAAAGGAGTTAGGTTACTTGTTGGCAGATGAATATCCGGGGCACTCCATAATAAATAATTGCATGCCTGGGTGTTCACTATTTCATATTATGAAAGAAATTATTAAATGTAATTTTCACCAGGATACCACATTAATAATATTTATGGGAAATAGGGGAAATTTGGAGAAAGGAGAATTGCTACAATATTATGGAACATTGTGTAATCTTAAGTTGAGAAAAATTGTATTGTTTACATTCCCTTACAGTAACAGTTTGCCACAGGAAGAAAATAGGTTAAGATTTGAAATTAATATGACATTGCATAATTTGACATTTCATAATAATTTATTTCACTTATTGGATACCAGCAATTATGTTAGTAATAATTTAGATTTAACAAAAGATAGGCATAATAATGCTATGTACTATCTCTCAAATTATCATAGAAGACAGATAGCAGCATCGCTAGCATATTTTGTTTCTATTACAGCCAAGAATTTGGCTAAACAACTTGCTTCTTTTGAGCAATGCAATGACATTTTAAACTGTACTGCCAATAATTTGGCAGCACTTGTAGATATTGATTTCCATTTAAATTAGAAATTAAGACAATAGAGGCAACCTCTAGCAACAATGTTAGTATGGCAAATAAGAAATCAAATGTAAGTGTAAAAGAATTAAATCATATCAACCTGGTGCATCAAAATATTCAAGGGTTTTTGAACAAAGATTTAGAAGTAGAATTTTTCCTGAACTGTAACAATATAGATATTCTTTGTATAACAGAACATTGGCTTAAAAGCCACCAGTTCATATTCAATTTTAGTAACCACCAGGTTGGTAGTTCGTTCAGCAGAGAAAAAGCTATACATGGTGGCTCACTAATTTTAGTAAATAACCAGCTCAAATTTAAAGACCGTAAGGATATTGTGAGCCTCTCTGTTGAGCGGACAATTGAAATAGCCTGTATTGAATTGGAGCAGTTCATTGTATTAAGTGTGTACAGACCTCCTTCAGGATTGTATGATTGTTTTGAAAAGGTAATGGATGAAGTGTTGCACAAAATTTCTAATTCAAATAAGTTTATCATCACTTGCGGTGATTTTAATGTTAACTTGTTAGAAACTTCTGGATTAAGTACTAAAATTATAAGTTTGTTTCAGTCATACAATCTTGCCAACCAATTCTTGGAGCCAACTAGAATAACTCCCACTAGTGCCACATGCTTAGATAACATTTATACAGATGTTAAAGCAATCCATAAAGAAATTATTAATTTATTAGACTCAGATCATTGTGGTCAATTGATCACTATTCCAAATGTAAACATAAAAAAAACTAAGAAGGATATCACTGTTAACCCAAAAACTGTTAATCGCTTGGAAATGTTTAGAACTAAACTTTCGAATAATCTACCACTTGTGTTGCCAAATGATGACCCTAATGGACAATATAATGATTTTTTTAAAATGTATTGCACACAATTTGATAACATATTTATTCCAAAGACTTTTTCGGTTAGTATTAACGCTTCTTTTAGTGATTGGGCCACCACTGGTATACATAAAAGTAGAAAACGACTTTATGAATTATATGATGAACGGACTTGTATAAACACTGCTGAATTTAATTTGTATGTCAAAAATTATTCTAAATTATTTAAAAAAGTTTGTAGCATAGCCAAGTCACGTTATTTGAGTTTAAAAATTAAAAATAGCAGTAATGTAATTAAAACGACTTGGACTATCATTAATAGCGAAACAGGAAGGTCATGCAACCGAAGTAGTGACTACAGTCTAGCTATTGAGGATAATATAATTAAATCAGATTCTCAAGTCGCCGCGGCCTTTGAAAATTTCTTTGCAGAGATTCCAGTATCTACTACCAAATCTTTGAACTCATCACCCACTGCTGCAGAGTCTCTACTTAAAGAAAACGTTCCTGTTTGCGATAGTGAATTTCATTTCCAATATATAACCTGTAACGATATCGTTAAAACTTTTCACTCTTTGAATGTAAAAAAGACCGCCGATTTATGGGGTAATTCTGTGGATACTGCTAAGTCGATCATAAACATTGTAGCACCAACTTTAGCTGTTATTTTTAATAATTGTATTGACCGTGGCGAGTTTCCTGATCTTATGAAAAACAGTAAAATAATACCGTTGTTTAAATCGGGTAGCACATCAGACCCTACTAACTATAGACCAATTTCAGTGCTACCTACCTTCAGTAAAATTTTTGAAAAACTTATTCTAAATCAATTGCAACGATTTTTTAATAAACATAACTTATTACACACCAAACAGTTTGGTTTCACAAAGGGTCGTTCAACTACCGATGCCGGAGTTGAACTTTTAGGTCATATATATAATGCGTGGGAGGACAAATGCGATGCTTTGGGTATTTTTTGCGATTTGTCCAAGGCATTCGATTGTGTTCTTCATGAAACCTTGATCAGGAAACTTCACCACTACGGAATCCGGAACGCCTCTCTGGATCTTCTTACTTCATACCTAAGTGATAGGATTCAGAGAGTTGACGTCAACGGAAAAAGATCACCTGGATGTAAAGTTAGAATGGGGGTCCCTCAGGGCTCAATTTTAGGCCCATTTTTATTTCTTATTTATATAAATGACTTGCCTTACCTCATAAAGGATAAACATGATATAGTGTTGTTTGCAGACGACACTTCACTTTTATTCAAACTCAGACGTCAGCAGTTGGTTACTGACAATGTAAATAGAGCCCTTGCTAATGTAGTTAACTGGTTTAATGTTAATAACCTACTTCTAAACGAGAAAAAAACCAAATGTATTAAGTTTACGATACCTCATGTTAGACAAGTAGAAACTAGTGTCCTCATAAAGGGTGATGTGTTGAAACCAGAAGATACCACAGTATTCTTAGGCATAACTCTGGATGCCAAGCTTCAATGGGGCCCCCATATAGATAAATTGTCAAAAAAGCTTAGCTCTGCAGCATACGCTGTTAAAAAAATTCGTGATTTAACTGATTTAGAGACAGCCCGTTTAGTTTACTTTAGTTATTTTCATAGCGTGATGTCGTACGGTATTCTGCTGTGGGGAAATGCCGCCGATATTCAGACAACTTTTGTTTTACAAAAAAGGGCAATTCGTTCGATTTATAAATTAAGTCCCAGATACTCCCTCAGAGACAAATATAAAGAGATTAATATAATGACTGTGCCTTCTCAGTATATTTATGAAAATCTGCTGTATGCACATAAAAATATTAATCTCTTTAAAAGATACAGTGATATCCATAATGTTAATACTAGAAACAAACAAAAATTTGTTGTTCCTAAGACCAGGCTCAAGAAAATAGGTGGCTCGTTTAGATGCCAATGTATTCGTTTTTATAATAAACTTCCTAGCCTCATTCAAGAACTAAGCCTCAATAAATTCAAATCTTTTATAAAGCGTAAATTATGTCAGAAAGCCTATTATACTGTTAAAGACTATATTGAGGATAAAACGGCCTGGGATTGAACTGCTCCAATAAATCTACACTGAATGTTGTTTTATTATTATTATTTTGCTATTTTTTACTCTTTTTTTTACTATTTCACATGACATGAATATTAATTGTATGAATATTACTTTGATTATTGAGAATTTGAGGACTATGTGGGTCACTGTGTCACTTTTGACTATGGTCTGGCAGTTTGAGTAGTTAGTGGCAATATCTGTGTGGTTCTTTCATCAAAAGACCATTTCAGACACCGATCTACATGGTCATCAAATGATCTGACCAACAAAATTATATCCGTTTCTTTTTTTTTTTATATATACACATTGACATTGATAATTTTTTTATATATACAATGACATGAATATTTACTTTGTAAAGTATTGTATTGTTTTAATTATTGTGAATGTGAAGACTATGTGGGTCTTTTTTTAAATCTTTTTTTTTTCTTTCGTTCTCAGTAATCACGATCTGGCAGCTTGAGTAATTTATGTGGCCTACCCAAATGTCCTTTCTTTGGTACTGTTCGTCAAAGCGTTGGGCTCCTTATTTTCCGAGTTGAGCTAAACGATTAGTGACAAATGCTTGCACTGACTGGACAGGTCCACTCAATCTGTGTGGTTCTTTCTTCAAAAGACCATTTCAGACACCGATCTACATGGTCATCAAATGATCTGACCACCAAAATTATATACGTTTCTTTTTTTTTATACACATTGACATTGATATTTTTTTATATATACAATGACATGAATATTTACTTTGTAAAGTATCGTATTTTTTAATTATTGTGAATGTGAAGACTATGTGGGTCTTTTTTTAATTTTGTTTTCTTTCGTTCTTAGTAATCATGATCTGGCAGTTTGAGTAATTTATGTGGCCTACCCAAATGTCCTTTCTTTGGTACTGTTCGTCAAAGCGTTGGGCTCCTTATCTTCCGAGTTGAGCTAAACGATTAGTGACAAATGCTTGCACTGACTGGACAGGTCCACTCAATCTGTGTGGTTCTTTCTTCAAAACACCATTTCAGTCACCAATCTACATGATATTCACATGATGTGAACAAGATTATGTCTGGACTTTAAAAGAGACTGTGACCTCTGAGTTTGTTTCGGCCTTTCTTCTCAGAGTAGTCAGTTAGGAAACGCCGAACTCATCTAGTTTAAAAAAAATATCATTGACATGTAAAAGTGTTTGTACAAACCTACTTACAGAAATAAAATCATTTATCATTTATCATTTATCATTTATGTAATTAACAGAACTGGGAAAAGCTCTGTTGAGGGAAAAACCCCATACGAATTGTGGTCAAATAAAACATTTGATATTAATAACCTGAAAATATTTGGTAATCCAGTATATGTCCATGTACCAAAAGAAAAAGGCGTAAATGGGATCCAAAAGGTGAAAAGGGTATTTTGGTAGGATATGGAGAGATAACAAAAGGATAAAGGGTGTTTTTACCTCATAAAAATGATGTGGATATCAAAAGGGACATTGTTTTTGTGAAAGAAAATATAGAACAAAAATCAAAGTCATCAATGGTGCCTTGTGATAATCAAATTGAAGAATGCTTAGAGGTTCAAACCACAGCTGACACTGAAAAGCTGCGAGACCAAGCTGCAGATTGTGATGACACCTTGGGAACTATACAGATATAGAGTGAGTCAGAAGGCAGTCTCTACGAACCAAGTGACACTGATGAATGGAATGAGGCTAAGAACATTGAATTACCTGCTATAAACTCTGAAAACAAACGTGTCAGGAAACAGACTGAATTCTACAATTGCAATAATGTTTTAGTAGGAAAAAATGAACCTAAAACATATGAAGAGGCTACGAGGAGTCCAGATGCCTCTGAATGGAAGAACGCAATCCAGAGGGAACTACAAACACTAAAAGATAACGACACATGGAAAGTTTGTGATCAACCACCAGGTAATGAGAAAGTTATTAGTACTAAATGGGTATTTAGAATAAAACAAAACAATTGTGATTTTCAATATAACGCTAGGTTGGTAGCTCGAGGATTTGAACAGGATAATGTATTGATTTATAGTGAAATATATGCACCTGTGGCAAAATTATCTACTTTTAGATTGTTTTTAGCTACTGCAACAAAGATAAATTTTCGTGTCTATCAAATGGATGTGAAAGGGGCGTTTCTATATGGGGAAATAAAGGAAAATGTATATATTAGGTTGCCTAATGGTGCTTATGATAACAACAAGTGTATTGCAAAACTCAATAAATCTTTGTACGGGCTTAAAAATTCTCCAAAATACTGGAATGATAAGTTTAACTCTGTTCTAATTAGAGAAGGGTATAAAAGGTCTAAATGTGACTCATTTTTATATTTTAATTGTGAAGGAAATGAGAAAATGTATGTACTTACATGTATATGTTGATGATATTTTAATTTTTGGTAGTAATGAGAAATATGTGTCACATTTGAAAACAGTCTTAGAAAAGGAATTTGAAATGAAAGATTTGGGTTTGATCTCAGAATTTTTGGGAATTAATGTTACACAAAACTTAGAAAGTGTTGTTACAGTATTATGTCAAAAGAAATATTTGGAAAACATACTTAAGAGATTTAACATGTATGAATGTAAACCAATTAGTACTCCTATGGATCAGAACTTTAATACTAAGGAATTTGAAAATAATAAGTGTACAACTGAAACTAAAAATGTATGTAGACAGATAATTGGATGTTTAATGTATGCAGCTTCTGGTACCAGACCTGATATTTCTGCTACTATGTCAATATTAAATAGATATCAAGATAGTGCGAGTAACTTGTTATTAGTAGCCTTTTTTTTTTTTTTTTTTCGGATGGGAAATCATCAAATGACTTCTCCCGCTCTGGCCGGAACGGGAGGGCGTGTCAGACTTTTACTGACTAAAACCCACCCGTGTTCCTTCAGTTGCCCATGTGCCAGGGTCACGGTATCTCTTTCGAACAATCACGCGACCCCGGCAGGCATCGGTCCTAGAAGACCCCTTCAGCGCTGCTGACATCTCTTTGAGGCGTGCTTGGAACACTACGCGCCGTCGACCCGAGCTTGGTCCTTACCGGGCAGCGAGCTACCCATTGCTCGCCACCCGCAAACTCGCGCCTACGGTGGCCGGGAGACCGCTATGGACTCCCGACGCCCGGGGCGTCTCCTCCTACGGCGGCTAGGGACGTGAGGGCGCAGAGACTGCCACTCCCTCACGTGCCCCGCCTCCTCCTTCGCGAGCATTACTGCTTCGCAGAAGGAGGTGACGGCTTCCCATTCCCTCTCGCTCCGTACCATGGCTCGCACCAGGGCCGGACGCGAGAGGTCGCCGCCGCCGATCGCCTCCACGAGGACACGGCGGTGCTCCGCCCAGGCAGGGCACACCTCCACCGTATGCTCCACCGTGTCCTCCAGTTATTAGTAGCCTTGAAAAGAGTTCTACTATACATTAAACACACATTAGAATATAAGTTAATCTATAATTGTAAAGATGATAAGTTGGTGGGGTTTTGTGATGCTGACTGGGGGGGTGATTTGAGGGATAGGAAATCTACCATAGGTTACTGTTTTATGTATGCTAATTGTCTGATATCTTGGTGCTCGAAAAAGCAAAGTACAGTTAGTATCTCCTCTACCGAGGCTGAATATGTAGCAATGAGTATGGCAGGAAGTGAGGCATGTTGGCTGAGCAATATATTATGCGATTTTAATATAAGAAATGTAACTCCAGCCATCTTATTCTGTGAAAGTCAGTCTGCCATAATGATTGCTAACACTAATAATGTAAAGAGATTAAAACACATAGATATTAAATATCATTTTATTCGGGAGCTCATTGAAAAAGAAAAGTTATGTATTAAATATATTCAAACAGGGGAACAAGTCGCTGACATGTTTACAAAAGCTTTGAATAATAGTAAATTGTTAAAATTTGTAAACATGTGTGACCTAAATAATTAATTAGTTATTGGTTATTATTTTTGTTTAGTTTAGAGGTATTTATTTATTACATTGAGAGGGGGTGTTATAAAATAGAATGAAGTTTCAATGTAATAAGGTGTGACTGTGTCAGACGTAGTTAATACTGGTCTGATACAAACTATTAGAAGATGAAATTGATGTGTTCGATTTGATTGATGGCAGATAATTCCTTTGTTCTGTAATGGACGTGTTCTAGTAAAATATACGTTTCTCTCTCATTCATATTTCATCTGGTTATGGGCCCAGAGCACTAACCGTTATGAGAAAATAAATATATATGCTTAATGAAATACTTAAGTACAGGATATTAGTGTAAACACCGTTATCCTTGAAACCAGGAAACGTATATTTTATACGTTTCCTTAAAACTTTAAGCATTTTTCTCATTCCTATTTCATCTTGTTCCCACTGCTGCAACATGCGCCTCCTCTCAATGAGATCAGTGCGCCATAATCCACCACGCGGGCCCAGTGCGGGTTGGCAGATGTCACTTGTCTTCGAATTTCTGGAGGACATGCCGGTTTCCTCACGATGTTTTTCTTCACCGTTCTGAGAGCAGTGGTGATGAAATTATTTACACAAAGTAAAGCGCCTGCCTGTGTTACACTGTGGACCAATATTCATTTTATGTTCTGCATTCGGCATATTCGGCAGATTTACCAAACAGTCGTATTCGGCCGATTATTTGGCAAAAATGCCGAACATTCTACTGAATAATATTGTATTAAAAAATTGAGCCGTCGCGGGACGCTTGGCAGATGTGAAACATCGAAATAATTTTGTAAAGTAATATTTATAGAGCATAATTTACGAAAAGAAGTCAATATGGTATAATCAAAAATAACATATTAATTACATACATGTTAACTAGCTTTTGCCAGCGGCTTCGCCCGTGTGGAGGTCGGAAATTATCCCGCGGGAACATACGGGATAAAAAGTAGCCTATGTCCTTTGTCAGGCTCTTAACTATCTGTGTACCAAATTTCATTTAAATCGGTTCAGTAGTTTTAGCAGGAAAGCGAGGCAGACAGACAGACAGAAAGAGTTACTTTTGCATTTATAATATTAGTGTGGATGTGGATATGTTAATTATCACATCAAATAAAATCGCATCGATATTGGAACTTTGTTGCCTAAGTCCACAAATTTTCAGTATGGGCCCACTGTGCGTCGCCACGCTCGCCACGCCAAAATTTAGGTTTACCCTAGCCTATAGATGTTTCCTACGGAGCTGAAACGTGGACACTTACGGTACGGCTGGTCCACAAATTTTAAGTCGCTCAGCGAGCTATGGAACGAGCTATGCTTGGAGTATCTCTGAGGGATAGAATCCGGAATGAGGTGATCCGGCAGACAACCAAAGTTGTCATAGGATTAGCAAGCTGAAGTGGCAATGGGCCGGTCACATTAGCCGTCAAACCGATGACCGTTGGGGTAGACGTGGTCTTGAGTGGAGATCGCGAGTCGGCAAACGTAAGGTAGGACGCCCTCAGGCTAGGTGGAGCGACGATCTTCGCAGGGTGGCTGGTAGCAGTTGGATGTGAGTTGCCGAGAATCGAGCTGAATGGCGTGCAGTTGGACAGGCCTATGTCCAGCAGTGGACTGCTAAAGGCTGATGATGATGAAAAAAAAAAATCAAAGCATATATGAAGTAGCGCAATTATAAGTACAAATGCGCCCTTTTAAAATAGTTAACTAAAACTTAATTATTGTTAACCCAAGGACAAAATCCACATCTAACTAGCTAGCAGGCGTGGCCATTCAGAGGTTGTCTACGAAAGAGACAAAGGCATCAAAATAAAAAAAAGAACAAGTTTCTTCTATGACATCGTGTGTAGCTCAAGCGCCCACCTTACCGATTTCACATAAACATAACACAATATCACGCCTTGTTGCCCCAAAGGAGGGGTTAGAGGTGTACAGTACACCCACATAATAGGGGACGAGCCTATTGCTATATCGGCAATTGCCAATAGCCCCCGGCGATTGCCTTACCGATTTCATTGGAACAAAACATACGGCACTAATCAAACTACTTATGGACGATATCAAACTGTTGTGTGATAATCAATCTTCTATACATCTATACAAATAAATAAAATTGGAGTGTCTGTTTGTAATATTAAGATAACCACTTTTTACTAAGTGTATATGGATGTATACACGGTACATATACCAAAACAACATTTTTTACAATTTTTGTCTGTCTGTCTGTCAGTCTGTTTGTTCCGGATAATCTCTGAAATGGCTGGACCGATTTTGACGCGACTTTCACTGGCAGATAGCTGATGTAACAAGGAGTTACTTAGGCTACTTTTATTTTAGAAAAAATCTTTAATTTTAGAAAAATACTTGCGTTAATTTCCGACATCCACGCGGGCGAAGCGGCGGGCAATAGCTAGTTTATAATATTAGTAGTAAGTAGGACTATATAATTCATATAGCTGTTACCCGCGACTTCGCCCGCGTGGTATTTAACATAAAAGTTTGTCATTAGTTTTATTTTTTCGTGAGATCCTATTTTTTTTTCTAAAGTAAAAGTAGCCTAAGTTACTCGTTGTTACATCAGCTATCTGCCAGTGAAAGTCCCGTCAAAATCGGTCCAGCCATTTCAGAGATTAGCCGGAACAAACAGACAGACAGAAAAAAATTAAAAAAATGTTGTTTTGGTGTATGTACCGTGTATACATCTATATCGTCTGGTAAAAGATCAATTAAGGTAAGGGACAATAATTCGAAAATGAGTTATACTAGGCATGCCTTTTAAGTTCTGTCGTTTCCATATTTCCCGGCAATTTTGAATTTGGAACTGTTCTATATTAGAATGTGTATAAATTTTGAATCTCAAATCAAAACAGCTGAAAGTATTAGGATTAATACTATTGTTTAGTCACAGCGTCGATTGGAATCTGTCAGGTTACGTACGAAAATGAATCTTTCTAAGGAAAATGTTCGTGCAATAATTTTTTACAACTTTAGAAGAGGCGTGACACGGCTTCAGTGTTTTGAAGAGCTAACATCTGTGTTCAGTGATGAAGCCCCATGTCTGCGGACTGTCGAACGCTGGTATTTAGAATTCCAGCGTGGACATACTAGTGTTAGTGACAAATCTCGCGACGGACGCCCAAAATCCGCCTTCACTGAAGATAACATCATTGCTGTAAGACAACTAATTCTCGAAGATCGTCATGTGACATATCGAGAGATAGAGGCTCTATTAGGCATCTCAGGGACAACCATTAATAAGATCTTGCATGAAGCGCTTGGTGTGAGAAAGCTAGTTTGCCGTTGGATACCGCATCTGCTTTCCGACGATCGCAAGGTGGCTCGCGTCAGATGGTGTAAGAAAACTCTGCAAAGGTTCAACCGAGGAGAGTCAAATCACGTCTACGACATTATCAGTGGTGACGGATCTTGGATCTATGCCTACGATCCTGATTCCAAACAACAATCTACAATCTGGGTCTTTCAAGACGAGCCAAAGCCGACTAAAGTTGTTCGTTCTCGAAGCACTTCAAAGAAGATGGTGGCCACGTTCGTTGGAAAAACCGGCCATGTTGCGACTATTGCACTTGAAGATCGTAGAACGGTTAACGCAGAGTGGTATACCACAGTTTGTTTACCACAAGTCATCGCCGAACTTCGAAAATCTAACTCAAAGCGACGCATCATCCTGCACCACGACAGCGTAAGCTCACACAGCGCTCGCCAAACGATTGAGTATTAAGAAAAGTCTCCGTGGTCAAAGGTTCCAGTCCGGTGAAGAAGCAGTCGACGCTTTCAAGTCAGCCATATTGAACACCCCCACTTTAGAGTGGAATAAATGTTATAATAACTGGTTTGAGCGAATGGAAAAGTGTATTAAGCTACGTGGTGAATAATTTGAAAAACAATAAAAAGTACTATAAGGTTCTAGTTGTGTTTTTCTTCAAACGACAGAACTTAAAAGGCATGCCTCGTAAATACACTTCTATTCAGTTTTTGACGCTCTTTCTAATGCTGTATTAAAAAAAATTAGCTTTAAAAAAAATTACCGATACAGTAAGGATTTTTCAATGCTACAAAGCATTTTTTTTTTTAAATTAGTGTAACGGTCAATGTATTCGTTCCAAAAAGTCATATTGGAGTTAGTCCTGCTTACAATGGAATCCGATAACGTAACTGTCGTAACTCGAACTAAACATCGTTACTTTAATTTGACTTGACGTTTTTTATTAAGCCCATGTCCTTTATTTTAACTCTATGTCTTTTTTGGTCCTTGTCCCTAACATTACTATTTCGTTTAAAAGTTAATAAAACAACAGACATAGTTTAAACTGTAAATACTTCACAGGCCGACAAAATTTAACAAATGTCCAGACCCAGAGACCAGACCTAACATACCCGAAGGATTTTGATGCGCTGAATCCGAATCCGTGCTCAGAATTGCTCTTATACGTCTGGTTTTTGAGATATCCTAACCTAAAAGAGCAACAAACGCGTTTTTTTTTGCGGTTTTTGAGGTTATCTGACAGAAGGAAAAAAAAATGATTACGAAAAATTCTGCCTTATAGGATAAATTGGACCTCAGATTCGGACTCAATGACCCCAAAAACACAAGATCAACATGGTCTGGACTCGGTGGTTGGGTTACGCGGGCGTTACGCCAAAGTGTAAAATTTCAAATAGCGATATTTTGGTGAAAAAAAAAGCTTTTTGAAAAATCCAAATAGGTTTAAAAGGGGAAGGGTGGTACTTTCAATTGCCATACAACGTTTTTTGATAATAATTTATTTCTTTCCGTCACGTAACCATTAACATATAGGAGCCATTCTGAACACGGATTCGGATTCAGCGTATCAAAATCCTTCGGGTACGATAGGTCTAGTCTCTGGGTTAAAAAATTGTAGGCCCGTGAATTAACATTTAGAATTGTCCGTTGATTAATTGTGAACCAACAAATTTTCTAGTTTACTGTTTTTTACTTTATAGTATCACTTTTAATATTTCCATGTCTCCATTATACCAATTAGATTTTAAAATAAACAATTAAAATAGATGATTAGTAATTATTATACATTTTACAAAATATTACACTAAGCTGTATTTAGTGCTTCTTGTTAGAAGTTATAATAATTATTAAATAAAGTATTAAAGCTAAAATTAATTTTAATTTAATATGAAAGTAAACCATTAATGATTTTAATAACAATTATTATTATGAAGTAATGAACTAATAGTACAGATACAAAAGCTTTACAAATATCTAAGATCAGGATCGCGACGCTGAAAAAGAAAGATTTGTCAATTTTGAAAGTGAAAGTCTCGATAAAAGTAGATGCAGCTTCTCGTGAGATTGAAATAAATAAAATAAAAAATGAGGTTGAAGAACCTGCAAGAAAAAGACGGAAAATAGAGCAAAGTGGAAGAGGTAGATGGAAGGGAAAGGGGAAAGGGCAGAGAACAAGCAAATGCGTCGACTCTGCGTCAACAATATACCAGCGGCTCGAATAGAAGAAAATCGATCAGATTGTGAAGCATTGAAATTAAAACCTCTTTACGCAAAACGACTACCTATTTCAAATGTGAAATCTTCGATCAAAGTGTGAAATACATAGATTTGAAAAAGTTATGTAATGGCGGGGTTATACCAAACAGGTTTCACTTGGATTTTCTCAAATTACCATTTACTTCTACTAAAAAAGACACACTTATGGAAACCGATGAAGAAGACTCTAAAGATCATGATATTAATTCTGTCAATTTTTAATTGTCAGAATTAGTATCATGATCTTTAGAGTCTGAAAAAACGCTTTTGTGGTTTTAGTTTTGATTTGATTTAAGTTGTGTTAAGATTTACTTGCTTAAATTATGAGAATCTCTATGAAGCCAACGCGCGACATATTAACTTCGTTTTGGTATAAACAACTAAAAAAAAATGGGTTTGTTATGTTCCCTTAAAATTGATGCTATAGTTCATTATGTTTTAAGATTCTTTATGTAACCAAGCTACTTTTAAGTTCCTTTTTATAACACACATCACGCCTTGTTTCCCCGAAGGGTTGGGCAGAGGTGTACCTATAGTGGTGGTGGTGTTCCTTTTTGTTAAGTAATAAAACGAAAATGGGTATTACCATTTGTATTACCATTGTGTTTGTTTTTTGTAAAGCAGCATAGATTATAAACTTTCCGTCCTGATTTTAATGCTATAGTTTATTCGTTTACATAAGAATATCTAAGTAGACTATATATTTTATAGTTCCTTTTAGTTTTAGTTTTTCGTAAGATGTGTAAAAATTAGAGTTAAGGAAATCATCAATTCCGTATACTGAAAGGAAAATTAGCTAGGTATGTAAATTGATAATTTGCTTAAGACGAGGTGATTCAGCACTCATACAGATTTGTGGGGGTGAGGTGCGGGGAAATCCGCGGGGCGCCTCCCGCGCGTCCCTCTTGTCGAATACGTTAGCGCGCCAAAAGTTCGGGCGGCGTGACGGCGCGGCGGCGGCGGCGGCGGGCGTAGCACAGACAGGTCATAGTGTAGCGACATCAGTATGTCCGCAGTATTAGAAAGCTCAGAAGAAAAGATAATACAAAAACAAATGTATATTTATTTATTTATTTCTAAAACTATTTTGCATAGTTCTTGATTGAATCCTCGTTGGAACATTTGTATCCAGCAGCTAATTCTATCTAGTGTATCCTACTAATATAATATTATAAATGCGAAAGTTCGTGAGTATAAATACTCTACTCTCTCTCTCTCTCTCTTACTCTTTCACGTAAAAACTACTGAACGGATTTGAATGCAATTTGGCACGCAGATAGTTTACAACCTGGATTAATATCATAAATGCGAAAATTTGTGAGTATGGCTGTATGGATGGATGTTTGTTACTCTTTCACGCATGAACTACTGAACTGATTTGGATGAAATTTAGCACGCAGATAGTTTATAACCTGGACTAACATTATAAATGCGAAAGTTTGTGAGTATGAATATATGGATGGATGTTTGTCACTCTGTAACGCAAAAACTACTGAACAGATTTGGATGAAATTCAGCACGCAGATAGTTTATAACCTGGACTAATATTATAAATGCGAATGTTTGTGAGTATGGATGTATGTTTGTCACTCTGTCACGCAAAAACTACAGAACAAATTTGGATGAAATTCAGCATGCAGATAGTTTATAACCTGGACTAATATTATAAATGCGGTAGTTTGTGAGTATGAATATACATATGGATGGATGTTGTTTAGGCTCGACTGTTAATAGTTAAATAGCAGCGTGTGTTTACCGGACATTATTGCCTACACGTTTTGGCTAGGCGCGTAATCATGGTGGTGTGTGAAAAACTTATAAAAGTGATTGTGACACTTCTCAACTTGCCAACCTCACGAGCGGTTGAAATATTTTTCTGTCCTCTGAATTTTTACTAAATTATACTAAAGTGCAAAAATCAAAATTGTAGTCATTGAAGAAACCAAATTCCCAATGATTCGAGGCTTTATGTTGTAATAGACATAAAAATTGGCGACCGTGACAGGACAGAAATAAGAAATTCTCAAAATTGTGTCGTTGTGACGGCACGTGGCGGGATCATAGAGATCACAAAAGGCCGAGTCCCACCTTGGAGCTGAATCAACGAACATCCTGAAGCCTTGGCATCGGTGCAGCTAAAGTATCGACACAGGTGTACGGAAAAAATAGCTAGCAAGAACAGAAATTCATGTGAACTGGATCAACATAAGTTAAGTGCCCTTCCTTCCTCATTCTTACCTACCTATTTCTCGAAATATCCTCAGCTATCCCAATTCCCATGTGAAAGGTGTGAAAAACGTGCCTTCCACTTGTGCAAAATTTCTATTAATTGGGGATTGCCAAAGATATTATAGGTGTCATACAAGGTCAAAGATTTCTTTGTTCAAATTTAGTTTACATCCACTTAAATCATTATAATATTAACTTATTTCAGTAAAGGCCATCAATTACATTCAATATCAGTAAATTGATACGAAACTTATCCTAATAATCATCCTAAAATACTATTTTAAAATAATTTTCACTAGTTTTTTCTTCTACCCACATCGTGTTTTTCTCAATTTATTCTAGAAAAGAGAACGTAACGTTCCGAATCAGTTTGTAATTTTGTTCGCCGTACTTTCCAGATAAATCGGAACATCACGCTATCACCATTGGTACGAGCAGAGCTTGCATTCCGTGCTTGGCAGCGTGGACCCGGTTTCCTGGTCAGCGGGTGACGTCGAATTGAGGGGCGTGAGATTCTTTTAATTAACTTTTAAAATCATTGTTTTGTGCTGAAATTGAGTTGCTCTGATAGTCAATTATTATACTTAACTAAATTGTAACTTTAAAAAATGACGCAAGAAGGTGATTCAAAGAAATTACGCGAATTGACTGTCAGGCGTAGCTCAATTAAAGGTCAGATTACCAAGTTTAGAAACTTTGTGGATAGATTATCGTCTTCGGACACATTAACCAATGTCGAAATAGCTGAATTAAAAATTAAACTTGGTAGATTTGAACAATTATCGGCTAAGTTCGATGAGTTGCAAACTCAGATTGAAGTCGTGAATAGTGGGAACCTGTCATTAGAGCTTGAGGAGCGGGACAACATTGAGGTTGATATGGTGAGGGCGCTTGCCATTGCAAAGGATTTGTTGGATAGCCGTATGCAATCATGTAGCCATGACTGTCATGAATCCCGATCTGAACCCCGTGACTCTGGTATCAGACTGCCGCGCATACAAATTGCGAAGTTTGATGGTACATATTTTAGGTGGCTCGAGTTCAGAGACTCGTTTTTGAGCTTAGTTGACCGTAATAAGCAACTCTCGCAAGTACATAAATTTCATTATCTACTGTCTTACCTTGAAAGAGACGCGGAACTCATAATTTCAAATCTTGAAGTATCATCTGAAAATTACAATGATGCTTGGAAGATGTTGTGTGATCGTCACGATAATAAAAGACTTCTGATTGATCATCACATGAATTCATTGTTTAACATAAGTTCATTTAGCAGGGAAACTGTGAAGTCCTTACGATTTTTAGTGGACCATGTTACAAAAAACTTAAGAGCATTATCCAGTCTAGGAATGCCCACAGATAATTGGGATATGTGTGTCATATTTAATTTAACATCAAAATTAGATAAAAATACACTTCTAAAATGGGAGGAATTTAGAAACCAGCTCGGTAACAACATTCCTACATTGGAACACTTTAAAAAGCTTTTAATAGATCACGCTGATGTGCTTGAAGCCTTAGATAGAAATTAAATTGACTACAGCCACCAAAAGGGTCTACAGGTACAAAATAATCAAATCCGTTCTAATAACAACACACAAAATAACCATAACAACAATCAGGATAAGTATAAAAAATGTTTTATTAAAGCAGCAACAGCTACTAATAAGGATACATCAAGTTCATTTGTATGTATAATCTGCAGTCAAAATCATAAAATATATGAATGTCCTATTTTCAAAAACAAAACTTTAGAAGAAAAATGGGCAGATGTAAATAAATATAAATTATGTTCCAATTGCCTTAAACAGGGACATCCAGCAAAGGCTTGTGGATTCGGACCATGTCCTGATTGTAAACGAAGACATAATCGTCTCCTGCATAATCCTAGCCAGGCAGTAACTAATAATCATGCACAGTCAGAATCGGAATTTATAAATGTTAGCTCATCAAAAAATCAATACAATAATTTTCTTTTATCTACTGCTATAATTGAAGTTCATAACCCTAAGAAAAATCAATTTGAAACAGTGCGTGCGTTGCTCGACTGTGGTAGCCAAGGCAGTTTTATTACAAAATCTTTAAAGGAAAAACTATCACTTGATTCCATTCCAATACCTAGTGTTAATATTATAGGCATCGGAAACCACTTATCTAATAGGGTAGAGGAGAGCTGCACCGTTAAATTACAATCTATTTATAATCAGTTTGATGTCACCTATAATATGCTTGTCATGAATGAGTTAACTGGTTATTTACCGAAAGGCCACGTTAATGTTAATTTCAAAATACCTAAACCCATAAAATTAGCCGACCCTAAATTTAAAGAACCCTCTCAAGTTGATATTTTGATTGGATGTGATCTATTCTGGGATATCCTAGGAAATGAACAAATTTCTATAGACCCAGACAACCTAAAGTTACGAAATTCCAAATTTGGCTGGTTAGTAGCCGGTCCGATAAATAAAAATAATTTGAATAGCATGTTTTGCAACAATAGCATAACTAAAGAAACCAACAAGGCGCAAGAGTCTTGCATTGATAAATTACTTACGAAATTCTGGGAAATTGAAGAACTCCCGAACAAAACCCATTCTCAGCGAAAGGGAAAGGGCTTGTGAAAAGCATTATTTGCAAAATACAGTCCGTTTGAGTGATGGACGCTTTAAGTAAAATTACCTCTAAATAGTTCACCAAGCAACTTGGGTGAATCCTATAACACTGCAAAAAAAAGATTGTTTCATTTATAATCACGTTTTAGAAAAAATCCTACACTTAGGTACAATATGTTGATTTTATGAAAGAATATGAAGAGCTAGGACACAAGTCTGTAGCCCCTAAAAGTAAACCATTTCCTTCATACTTCTTATGCCACCATGTGCTGTATTTAAGGACAATAGCGAATCAACTAAGGTCCGCGTCGTGTTTGATGGTTCCGTCCCCACCTTCTCGGGTATATCTGTCAATGACATCCTATCGGCGGGCCCAAATATGCAGGATTCTCTCTTCTCCATACTCATAAGAGCACGTCAATATAAATATTTACTGACTGGTGATATTGAAAAAATGTACAGACAATTGCAAGTAGATAAATCCTGTAGAAACTTGCAATTAATTCTGTGGAGAGAAGACGAGTCCTTGCCCATCAGAACTATGCAAATGAATACTCTTACTTATGGCACCACAAGTGCGAGCTATTTAAGCACTCGCCTTAATCACTGGTTGTGATGATGAAAAACAATTAACTTATATTCAAAATTCCATATCCTCCGCTCTAAAATCAGCCTGTTTTAATTTACGCAAATATAAAACTAATTCCAAGAATCTATTTAAAGATTCATCACTAAATACCAAAGACAAATTAACCATAAGTGAAGCGTCAAGCACACTAGGCTTAGGGTGGGAGCCAAAAACTGATACTTTAAACTTTCCTGTACAACCACATCACAATCATGATAACATCACAAAAAGACGCATATTATCGAATGCATTTAAGATTTTCGACCCTTTAGGGCTGTTAAGCCCATGTATAATTACAGCAAAAATGATACTACAAAATTTATGGCCGCAAAAAATAGACTGGGACCAGGCTATCCCTCAAGAAATAGAGGAAAGGTGGCTAGAATTTGCAAATAATTTGAACTGTTTATTGAATTTACAAATACCTAGAAGAGTATTGTGCGAGTCACCGAAATTAATAGAACTTCATTCTTTCAGTGACGCTTCACAGAAGGCATATGGGGCAAGTGTATACATGAGGAGCACGGAAAATAACCGTGAATTCACGGTACGGCTATTAGCTGCAAAATCTAAGGTAGCTCGTATAAATCCTATGACAATACCGCGGCTGGAACTTTGCGCTGCTTTGCTGGCCGCTAAACTATGCAAAGGTGCAGAGGCGGCGTAAGACGTGGGCGACCGCCTACGGCCTCGCGGTCCAAGGGGCCTCGCGCCCCGAAGGCCTGCGAACGAAACTATGGATTTAATTAATCAACTAGCAATAATTAATAAAAACACTGGCTAGCAAGTATCTGGCAATACGAACCTACCACACCACATTCGCTTTAAAAAAGTCTAGTCTGGCAAAATTTGCTGGCGTTGCGGTGAATGACACGGAAATCTTTGCCTCGGTCGCTGGAGATTTCCCATTCTGTTTGCTTTGAATATACTAATTAAAATAGAATTAGAAAAAAATGGACTAGATATTCAAAATTGTCGTGGGGATGGATACGACAATTGTGCAAATATGATAGGCATAAACAGTGGAGTTAAAACTTGAATATTAAATATTAATCTTAGGACATTTTTAACACCGTGCCTGCGTGAGTGTCATAGTTGGAATCTGCTGTTGGTAGAAGTAGATGCAGCTAATTTTTCCGCGGCAGCAAACACTTTTTTGGTTTTATTCAGAAAAAACATCTGCTATTTTCAAGATCCAATAAACGCTGAGAGTTAAAAAAAAAAACACAAAAAAAAAAATATGCTCATCATAAAGTCATCAGACACAAGGTGGGAAAGCAGGATCAAGACAGTAAAGGCCTTTTATTCCCATTTGATGATGTTGTTGAGTTGAATGCATTTAAAACTGGGAAGCCACACGTGCAGAAGGAATTATTGCCAAACTTCTTTGTCTTGAACGTAGTGTTTTATATCTTATTATACTTTCTTTGATACACGTATGATGTGTGACTTGAACTTTCCATAGCTAATTTCGGTAACTGACTTTGCCAACTTGTTATAGCGGTGGAGGAAATTGTCTATGAAATGACTTACTAGTTATAGTCAGTCTAAATTTAGGTACCACAATTTCATTTTTACTACGAGTATTTTTAACCGGTATGTCCTAGAACCAAAAATTCGAAGAAATGTGACATCTACCAACCCGTACTGGCCCAGCGTGGTAGATTACGGCCCACTTCCTCTCACCGAGAGGAGGCCTGTGTCCCAGCAGTGGGAACAATATAGGCTGATGATGATGACGAGTATTTATATTACGGAACTCGCTTCTTATTTTGAAAAGGCCTAAGTATTTGCGAACATACAAAATACATTCTAAGATAAAAAGAGAAGGTAGAGTCAGTATATCGATTTCTGTAAATTTGTTTTTAAGAGATTTGCGAGGCCTCATTTTCTAGATAGCGCGGATTGCCCTCTTTTTGTAAAATTAAAACTGAATCTACGTCGGCTACTGAACCCCACAGCAGAACACCATAAGACACAATATTGTGGAAATAAGCAAAGTACACTAATCTAGCTGCAGCTCTATCGGTCAGCTGCCTTATTTTTCTTACTGCATATGCAGCCGAACTATATCTACCTGATATGCTGTAATATGTGCACCCCATTGTAATTTACAATCTAAAGTAAACCCTAGAAATAAAAATTTCGAAATAGCATCTAGTTTCTTGCCATCAAGTTTTTTTAGACCTACTTGGGGTTCATTTGGTAATGACAAGTTAATACATTTAGAAAAAAATTAAGAAGCACAATGGGTCAGGACGGACTGTCAGTTTTCGCAGTTTTATCTATAGACCCAAATATAGCATCTAATCGATTACGACACAGTTATTAAGGAGTTCAGTAAGTCTGAAACTTGAAAATTTCTGTATCTTTAATTGTTTAGTGATAGTAGAGGGATACTTAGTATTGGTAAATAATATTACAATGAAGAAGTTTGAATAGAATTAGAGTTAAATCAGACTACAAGTACAATTTTGTAATTAATTTGTGGAAGACTGGTGCCTTAACTAGGTTTTTTTTCATAACCTGTAAGTCAGGACACCAGGCTCTCTTTACAATATATGTAATTAAATTATTTGGACTGGAGAAATTTTGTTTAAATTCGCAGTTTTATTCATTCACTTCTTAGAAAAGGATTGTTACAAACAAGATTTTATTTAGGTATTTAAATTAGAAAACATGCAAAGAATATGTGAGATTGTGGTATAAGTGTATGAGTATGTGTGGGTGTGTGGTGTGTGTTTGTGGATGTGGGAGTGTAGATGGTTGTATGAGGTTGTGAGTGACATTTCAGAACACTAAAATTAAGAAATGGTAGTGAAAAGACCTTCAGTTTGGGCATAATCTAAGGAGAGTAGCCATTCAGTCAATATTCTTTAAAAATTGTTTGGTTTGAGAAATGTGTTGAAAGTTGTTAAGTCTGTTGTATAGAAATGTCCCAAGAAAAAGAAACAAAAATCGTGCAAATTTAGTTTAAACTGGCCTTAATTGGCATACCTTCCTTCTTCTATTCCGCACATCAATGTTCTGGGAGACAATTACAGGGATAACAGATCGTTGTTTTAAAGCAGCATGTAAAATAAAAAGCTGACGAACTGAGAGGACATTTAAAGATTTGTAAACATCTTTTGTGGGATGACGGAATGGGAGAGATAGTGCCACCTTTAGCACTGCCCTTTGAGCTCTTTCGAGAGGTAAAATGTTGGTTTTAAAAGTACCACCCCAAGAAATAATGCAGTATGTCAATACTTCAATAGCGATTGACACAATGCATAATAGACTGATAGCAGTTGCTTGGAATCAGGGATGTTGCGGATTCCGATTTTTCCACATCCGCGGATGTGGATGCGGATGCGGATCTTAAGATTTATTATAAGGAACTATGTGGGTAGAGAAATTAAATAATAAAATTAAACCGCCGAAAAAACTGAAAAGCAAAAAATAATAAACCTTAAAATTATGAGTCGGCGCTTTGAGTGATCTTTGTTCATTGATTTTTCAGCGCCGACTCAAAATTTTAAGGTTTATTATTTTTTGCTTTTCAGTTTTTTCGGCGGTTTAATTTTTTGTTAAAAAGTTTTTATTTTATATTTTTTTTGTGGTTTGAATGTACGAATAATACTTGGCAAGGGTATACCTTCCAATGAAAAAAGAATTATCAAAATCGGACTACTCGGTATAAAGTTATGCGTGGTTATACATTACAATCAGTGAGTGAACAATCAATCATCCCCTGTTTTCCGACCCTTAGGGTTCGATTTTGTTTTCCAAATTTATATGGGACCACCTTGGGAGTACACCCTTTCCAATAAAAAAAGAATTGTCACAATCGGACTACTATGTACAAAGTTATGCGTGGTCATACATAAAAAAAAAAAAAAATATATACGCGTCGAATTGATAACCTCCTCCTTTTTTTTTCGTCGGTTAAAAAGAGTAATTATTAATATTTTAATCAAATATTGATTAATTAAAGTTGAAAATTAGAGCATTATATTTAGTAAATAGTAAAATTACCGCCTTTTCGGGGTCTAGGCTGTTACGCAGAGGTTTATAAATTAAACCCGCACTACTAAACAATTGTTCACTAGGAATACTGGCTGGTGGTGTCGATAAAAATCTACGTGGTGTTGGTGATAATAGTTCAAATTCTTCTCGATGTACGCTCCACTATTTAAGAGCACAATGCTGTGTATATTCACAATTTTACAATACACTCGAAAACTTAAATGTTTATACGATAAACGCAACTGTACGGTTTACGTACATTCCGTCAGGCTGCAAACGCAGCAACCTACTTTTCTCTTTGGTATTTAAAACAATGTTTAATATGATTTTAAGTTAGTTGACGAATTACATACTTACGCGAACACCGCGGATTAGCATCCAACCCACTTTTACTTTGTTGTGATCGGTACTCTAATAAACCTTTAGTGTTACCGAATCTGTGTGTGTTTACATCAACTCGCCTAACTCCAAGTACTGACTTACCACTTCTTACTTAAAGCTACAAGTGTAAGGTACCAACTACTACGGGACCTTACATTTAATGGTCCTTCGAGTATTTCACAGTTTGGGGTAATTGTATCTCTTGGAACGACAGCGAATCGGCGTGGCTGGCCTTCCACAAGCGGATCTCACCAGTCAAGTTGAGAAAGCGCGCATATTCGTAAAAAGAGTACAAGAGCTCTGAGCAATCAACGAAGAGGGGATACTTTGGAACTTCTTCGTGAATCAAGCGGAAAAACAAGACTCAACTGCGGCAACAAGCCAACTACTACTACGACTACTGCTACTACAGCTTCCGGACTACAACGTGAACTGCGGGCAATACGAGGCCTACAAACTAGAAGACACCGAACTACGTGTTCTTCAATACCTACTTTACTACTACATCTTACTACTACTACTACTTTCGATTACCGAAACGACTACATCAAGATGAGCGAAATCACTGCACAAAACGAAGTCTTCGAGTCAATCAAACGTCTCTGTACTAACTACCAAAAGGACAGCGCGTCTCGGAAAGGAAAGGAGTACCTGACTCAAAGGTTAGTGTCATTGGAAAACCTCTGGCAAGACTTTGGCAATAGACACAATGTATTACTTGAACGAGAGGACAAAGAAATCCAATATTTTACTGGAAACATTTATGAAAAGACGAAACATATGTATGAATCCACCAGGATTGATATACTGCAGCGGTTGTTGGTCTGGGAAGGAAAACAGGCTGAAGTTGTCATTCCTCATCCTACGGGAGTAGATACCAAGACCAAGGAACTGCATGATCGACAAGAATGTCACATTAAAGCACTAGAACGGGCGATGTCCAAAATAGAAATTGACTCCATAACTGAAAAATGGGAGTTAGAGGATCACCTGAGCGTCCTGAAAACCAAGTGGGACACTGTAGAGAAATGTCACTGGGAGCTAGAAGCTATTTTGAAAGGGTCAAACGAAATATACAACGACTTGTTCGCCAACAAAGAACGTCAGTACGATGTCATGAAAAGATCTCTCAACTCGAAACTATGGACAAGCGTAAACCACCAAAACTATGCACCGAGGATTCAACTACCGGAATTCACTGGACAAACAATTTCACGCAATACAAACCTACATAAATCAGACTTGCAACATAATCACAAAAATTGAGAACAGAGCACAAATTTTATACACAGCAAATGACGTGAACACTGCCGCTTTATCATCAACTTTAATTCTGAGCGACTTGCATAGAATTCAAGAAATGCTAATGAATGCTCTCGCCAACATTTATCGAGGTCATTTGGATACACACTTGTTTCCTGCATCTCAAATAATAGAACAGCTGAACATCATCTCTGGAAAACTTCCACAGGGACTAGCCGTACCGATAAAGGACATACAAAAAGATTTCCGTGACATCTACGAACTAATCCATGTCAAGGCTCGGATTACAAACAACTTTCTACTTTTCGAATTGCATATTCCACTTTTGAGCGATGAGGACTACAAAATATACCGGGTAATACCTATACCATTCCAGAAACAAGGACAAATGAGAATCGTGCAGCCTTTCTCCAATTATATCGCCATAAACTTCGTGAAAAATTCGTACATCACTATGGAAGAGCAAGACATGCGCCAATGCACGCCATACGGAGAAGACGAGTACACATGCATTACACGTCAGCCGGTATTTAGCTTACAAGACAAGGACGCACCTTGCGAGGCCAAGGTATTCAGTCAACAAACTTCATTATCCTGCGTCATCAATGATGTAACTTGCAAAGAAACTTGGATCCAATTACATAAACCTAACTGGTGGTTGTTTACATTATGCGACAGACAGCTGATGCGCGTCATATGTAGCGATCAAGTTACGCCAGCAGTCATCAACGGTACTGGGGTGATTGCCTTGAAACCAAAATGCATACTACAAAAGAAAGATGCGACAATATTCACCTATAACCACTTAGGAAGCAAATTTCACATGGAGGCGGATATTGAAGTACCTACACTTAACACGACTATCAACAATTTATTTGATCTAAGTTGGAAAAACGCACAGCTGAATATGACAGAACTGGATACATCTGCAATAAATATCAGAAACATAGATAAGCAAATAATTCAGCAGAAAGAGCAGGAAAGACTACCACAAGGGATAGATATATCGAGTCACGACATATATCTCTACTCTGTGACTTCTCTGCTGTTGGGAGGAGCTGCTTCGTTTGCTGTCTACATTTGGATTAGGAGACTATGGCATAAGAAAACTAAAAGGCCACCTACAAGACAACCTACAGGAATCGACAACAAAGTCGAAATCGAGATGCAAGAAATACGCCATTCGACACCGCCGGAGCCACTATACAGCGACGCGAGGCCGAAACAACTGTTTCACTTTGAGGAGCAGTAAAGCTTATTGTTTTTATGTGTACATGTTTAATTTTACTTACTTACTAATGTTTACTTTACTGTCTTTACTTTTTATTGTGGCGTTCTGGGATGTCTTACTTTTATATTTTTACTTACTTAACCTACTTTTATACGGTCTATACTTTTTATTATTGCGTTTTGGAATTTTTACTTTAAAACGTTTTATGTACTGGATGCTCATCCCGCCTTTTCCCTCGGGAGCATGTACGGTTTACGTACATTCCGTCAGGCTGCAAACGCAGCAACCTACTTTTCTCTTTGGTATTTAAAACAATGTTTAATATGATTTTAAGTTAGTTGACGAATTACATACTTACGCGAACACCGCGGATTAGCATCCAACCCACTTTTACTTTGTTGTGATCGGTACTCTAATAAACCTTTAGTGTTACCGAATCTGTGTGTGTTTACATCAACGCGCCTAACTCCAAGCACTGACTTACCACTTCTTACTTAAAGCTACAAGTGTAAGGTACCAACTACTACGGGACCTTACAGCAACTAAACAAGACCTTACGACTGATTTACTTACCAAAACAAAATTAAATGATACACATTAGCATTACACAATAAAAACGCGTCGGATCTTGTCACCGCGCGAAATCTTCACTCCTACTGGCCAATGATCACGTGCGTACGGCACGCCTGCCACGTCACTTTTCTTTCTTGTTGCAACCTGTGCAACATCTGCATCCGCATGAATGTCCGCAATGATTATTACGGATGCGGATGCAGATGCGGATGTCCAAATCAATGCGGAAGCTCCGCATTTGCGGATGCGGATGCGAATATTCGCAACATCCCTGCTTGGAATTCAGAACGGACCTAAGACCCCTAAAAACATATATGAGTTTGCGAATTCTGCTTTACTTTACTGAATTTTTTCCTCTTGCGTAATCCATCCAGGGGCCTCGCAAAATGTATCTCGCCCACATCAAAAAGTCTTGCCCCGCCACTGCAAAGGTGTCCTTGAGTCTATTCGTTACAAGCCGTCACGAATCATTCATTGGTGCGATTCAAGCGTAGTGCTAGCATGGCTCACAGGTGATCCTACCAAACTCAAAACATTTGTTGCAAATAGGGTGGTTGAAATAACTGAGCTGACTGACGCATCTTCATGGCGATATGTTCCCACGGACATGAACCCAGCCGATCTCATTTCTAGGGGTATAAATGCCAATCAGATAATAAATAATAGCCTGTGGTGGACTGGTCCGAATTATTTAATGAATAGTGAAAACAATTGGCCTGTTTTAACCTCCGTTGATATTATCAATAATGTACCTGAAACTAAAAATACATCTAAATGTAAAACTACTCATAAAATTAAAAATTAAACTAAATACTCACCGACGGACAAGCAGAGCAATCAGCATCTGAAACAGAAACACATAAAACACAAAATTCATTAGTAACAACCAGTAAAATCTTATCTGAGCAAAATGAATTAAATACTTACCTTAACACTGACATACTAAAACCTATAATAGATGTTGAAAAATATAGCAAACTAAACAAACTTATAAGAATAGTCGCGTGGATAAAAAGATTTTGTTTTAACGCCCGTAATATTCATAACAAACAGGTTTTATCTCTCAGCGCTAATGAGTTGGATGACTCATTTCATTATCTGTGTCGTGTCGCTCAGTATAAATGTTTTCCTATTGAATACAAAGCGTTATCTAAAAAATTACCATCTAAATTACTATCGTTGTCACCTTTTTTAGACGACAACAATTTAATTAGAGTTGGAGGACGAATAAGTTCTTCACCTTATAGTTTTGATAAAAAACATCCAATTCTACTTGATTCGTCCCATCATTTGGCAAAACTTTTATTTGAAAGAGAACATTTACGGCTCATGCATGCTGGCCCGCAGCTGTTGTTATCAATGATAAGGGAATCAGTATGGCCGCTAAATGGCAGAAGGTTAACTCGGCGCACAGTGCACAATTGTGTGCGATGTTGTCGTGTTCGGGGCAAAACTCTTTGTCCTAAAATGGGCGATTTACCATCACAACGTGTGTGAGCACAGGTTTCCCATTCAATTCAGTGGGCATAGATTTTGCTGGACCTTTTTATATCATTAATCGTAAAGGTAAAGGTGCAAGGGTGAACAAATGTTACCTTTGCATATTTGTGTGCTTGCGTTACAAGTGCGTTCATTTGGAAGCGGTCTGTGACCTTACTAAGGACGCATTTGTGATGACATTGCGCAGATTTATTGCCCGTCGTGGCAAACCCAATGAAATATTTTGTGACAACGGGGGTAACTTTGTGGCTGCGGCTAAAGATATAGGGGCTTTTCTTAAAATACATAATAGGGACTTAGCTGAATTTGCAACTCATGAAAACATAAAATTTGTGTTCTCACCTGCTCACGCTCCTCACTTTGGCGGCATCTGGGAAGCCGGAGTCAAATCTGCAAAATTCCATATAAAAAGAGTTATGGGAAATTCCCATCTTACCTTTGAAGAAATATCGACACTTTTCGCACAAGTGGAGGCGGTTTTGAACAGTCGCCCCTTGTGTCCATTATCCTCATCTCCTGATGACTACCTCCCTTTGTCCCCAGGGCACTTCCTTATTGGAAGACCGCTGAAGGCACTGCCGGAACCAAACTTAGAAAACTTAAAGGAAAATCACCTGCAACGATACGTGCGATTGCAACAAATTCATCAGCACTTCTGGTCACGCTGGCAGCGTGAATATATACACGAGCTGCAACAACGACTAAAGTGGAAGACGAACACTAAATCCCTAAATATTGGTGACCTCGTACTTATCCATGAAGAACATGTACCTCCATTGTGTTGGCGCCTTGGACGGGTTACTAAATTATTTCCTGGTCCGGATGGAATTTCAAGAGTTGCTGAGTTGAAAACCACAAGAGGTGTTCTACGTCGGCCTATCATAAAACTGTGTCCGCTGCCCACTGCCGAAGATTTACAGTTGAAAGAGAAGCCTTTCAACGGGTGGGAGGATGTTTAGGCTCGACTGTTAATAGTTAAATAGCAGCGTGTGTTTACCGGACATTATTGCCTACACGTTTTGGCTAGGCGCGTAATCATGGTGGTGTGTGAAAAACTTATAAAAGTGATTGTGACACTTCTCAACTTGCCAACCTCACGAGCGGTTGAAATATTTTTCTGTCCTCTGAATTTTTACTAAATTATACTAAAGTGCAAAAATCAAAATTGTAGTCATTGAAGAAACCAAATTCCCAATGATTCGAGGCTTTATGTTGTAATAGACAGATGTTTGTTACTCTGTCACGTAAAAACTACTGTACGCATTTGGATGAAATTCAGCACGCAGATAGTTTATAACTTGGACTAACATTATAAATGCGAAAGTATGTGAGTATGAATATATGGATGGATGTTTGTTACTCTGTCACGCAAAAACTACTTTACACATTTGGATGAAATTCAGCACGCAGATAGTTTATAACCTGGACTAATATTATGAATGCGGTAGTTTGTGAGTATGAATATATGGATGGATGTTTGTTAATCTGTCACGCAAAAACTACTGTACGCATTTGGATGAAATTCAGCACGCAGATAGTTTATAACCTGGACTAACATTATAAATGCAATAGTTTGTGAGTGTGAATATCTGGATGGATGTTTGTTACTCTGTCACGCAAAAACTACTGTACGCATTTGGATGAAATTCAGCACGCAGATAGTTTATAACCTGGACTAACATTATAAATGCGAATCTTTGTGAGTATGGATGTATGGATAGATGTTTGTCACTCTGTCACGCAAAAACTACTGAACAGATTTGGATGAAATTCAGCACGCAGATAGTTTATAACCTGGACTAATATTATAAATGCGATAGTTTGTGAGTGTGAATATATGGATGGATGTTTGTTACTCTATCACGCAAAAACTACTGTACGCATTTGGATGAAATTCAGCACGCAGATAGTTTATAACCTGGACTAACATTATAAATGCGAAAGGTTGTGAGTATGAATATATGGATGGATGTTTGTTACTCTGTCATGCAAAAACTACTGTACACATTTGGACGAAATTCAGCACGCAGATAGTTTATAACCTGGACTAATATTAAAATGCGAATCTTTGTGAGTGTGGATGTATGGATAGATGTTTGTCACTCAGTCACGCAAAAACTACTGAACAGATTTGGATGAAATTCAGCACGCAGATAGTGAATATATGGATGGATGTTTGTTACTCTGTCACGCAAAAACTACTGTACGCATTTGGATGAAATTCAGCACGCAGATAGTTTATAACCTGGACTAATATTATAAATGCGAATGTTTGTGAGTATGGATGTATGGATGGATGTTTGTCACTCTTGTACGCAAAAACTGCTGAACAGATTTGGATGAAATTTAGCAAGCAGATAGTTTATAACTTGGACTTATATTATGAATGCGACAGTTTGTGAGTATGGATGTATGGATGGATGTTTGTTATTATGTCACGTAAAAACTACTGTACGCATTTGGATGAAATTCAGCACGCAGATAGTTTATAACCTGGACTTATATTATAAATGCGAATGTTTGTGAGTATGGATGTATGGATAGATGTTTGTCATTCTGTCACACAAAAACTACTGAACAGATTTGGATGAAATTTAGCACACAGATAGTTTATAACCTCGATTAATATTATAAATGCGATAGTTTGTGAGTATGGATGTATGGATGGATGTTTGTCACTCTTTTACGCAAAAACTACCCCCCCCCTACTCTCTCTATCTCCCTCTCTCACTCTCTCTCACCCTCTCTCTCCCTCCGTCTTTCTCTCTCCCTCTCCCTCTCTCTCTCTCTCTCCCTCTATCTCTCTTTACCCATCTCACTATTTCTCTCTATCTCCCACTCTCTCTCCCCGTCTCTCTCCCTCTCTCTATCTCTCTCTCCCCCTCTCCCTCCCTCTATCTCTCTCCCTGTCTCTCTCTCTCTCTCTCCCTCTCTCTCTCTCTCTCCGTTCCAAAAACTTCGTTCCGAAACAAAACATTTCCAGTCGAATTGAGAAACCTTCTCCTTTTTTTAAGTCGGTTAAAAAGTGTCGTTACAACTTTTTCTCCAGTCGCTCGCGCGCTTTCTAAGCGTGCGCTCGTGTACTATACTATCGGTGTCCTCACACGTCACGCGATTAGTGCTGCCGTACGTTAGCGAAATAATATTTAGTTATAATCATGATATTTGAAGAAGATGAAGATGACTCTGGTGATGAGGAAAGTTTACCTATCAACCAACAACCAGTTGTCGAACCCTTGGAGCCAAGTATTTTACGAAGTGATCTAGGAATTGAGCACGAGAAGAGATGTGCGGAAAAAAGAAAAGAGAGAGAAGATGAGAGTAACGAGGATGATGACTTTGTTACTGTTAATAGAAGGAAGCCCATGCGCTTCATTCGAAGCAATTCATCGGAAATACAAAATATGGGGGTAGATGTGGAAAAACATGTTAACTTCAATGATAGACACGAAGTATGTATTACGTCGGTTGGAAACATGCCTAAGCAAATGGCATTAGCAAAACTACTGAGATCTGAAAATATTAAAAATGTAATAAGAATTAAATACAAAAGTTTTAACAAGGTGCTTATTCAATTTCAAGAAAAGGAAGATACTATTAAATTGTTAAATTGCACAAAATTTAAGGAAATGGGATTCAGATGGCAATTAATTAATGAGCTGTCAATATCATAAGGTGTAATAAAAGGAGTTGACTTTGATTTAAGCGAAGAAGAGCTCATGAACATATTTGAATGTAGCTCTGAGATAGCGTCTATAAAACGATTAAAACGAGTTAATTCGGAGGGTAAATGGATTGATAGTGAGTCGGTAAGAGTTGGTTTTAAAAATAAAAATTTACCGCTTTATATATACAAATATGAGTGCCGATTTAAGGTTGAGGCTTACGTGTTCCCGGTGACTCAGTGCTCGGAATGCTGGCAATTTGGACATGTAATGAAATACCTAAAAAAAGTCCTAAAAAAAAGAAAACAATGCCCGAAATGCGGTGGTGACCATGAGAATTGTGATCTTAATAATGTTGTTTGCTTAAATTGTAAAGGTTGTCACCTTGTTATCGATGAAACCTGCCCTTTTTTTTAAAAGAAAAAGAGATAGAAATGTAATGAGTAGGGAGCAACTAACATATCGAATGGCACTTCAAAAAGTTATAGAAAAACAACGAAAGAATACCAACCTGGAAGCCTTTCGACCTGAAACCAGCGCCAGTAATGCCTTAAGAAAAACAGGATCAATACAAGATCATGAAGAATCAGTTGAACAGTCAGCACAGGAAGAAGAGGAAGAAATGGAAGTATCACAACACGATAACATAGAGAGAACAATACAGACAGCTCAGAGAAAAGGGGATGGGAGAAAAAAAACGAAAATTAGGAAAAGTCAGTATGCTCAAAAACAACCTTTCGAAAAGGAAACAACAAAACATTCAAATGAAGAAGAACACAAAGAAAGAGACGAACAATTAAGATATAAGTTTGAATTTAAAAAGTTTATTAATAAGTTAAAAATTATATTCAAGTCTGAAGGAACTTTTGAGGATAAAGTGATATTGCTGATTAAAATTATATATGAAGAGATTAAGAAGATATTACTAGGTAGGTTTATAAGTGGAGGTTTTTTTGGAAAATGAATTGATAATCTAAATGGATAGTACACCCAAAACCGTAAAAGTTAACTTATTTCAATGGAACTCTCAAAGTCTTCGTCCAAAATTAACTTCTTTTTCTGAACTCCTCAATCAAGAAAATGTCAACATAGCAATTTTGAGTGAAACGTGGTTAGACAGTGAAACTGATATTCATATTAGTGGTTATAACATATATAGATCAGATAGATATGATTCCTATGGGGGCGTCTCAATTTTGGTACATAAATCCATACGGTCTCACCTATGTTCGGTTCGAATTCGAAATAGTGGAATAGAAACTGTTTGCGTAAAACTGATAAATTGTAGAGATATAGAAAATGTTGTAGCTGTTTATTGCCCATCTTCTATCCAAACGCAGTCCTCAGATTGGGACCAGCTTTTTCTTTGTTCTCAAAAAAAAACTTTGATAGCAGGCGACTTCAACGCTCATCATAAAAACTGGTCCGTTAAAACGGATACGAGAGGTACTCAAATATTGGACGCGGCGCTTGAAAATTCATTTGTTTCCCTTAATAATTGTTCGGCTACACGGGTTAAACTAGTATGCGGTAATTTGTCTGGCGAGTATTCAACGAAAATCTTGGTAGTGATCACATGATTATTAAAATGTCAATCAACATAACCGATAATTTCATTATTGAAAAAAAAAGAAACTATTCAAAGGCTAATTGGAAAGAATATCGGAACTACTTAACACAAAATTTTTATCCCCCAAGCGGCAGTGTTCAAGAAAAATATGATTATTTATTATTTCACATTAATAATACCGCAGATAAATATATTCCATTTATTAAAAGTAGTTGTCAACCCTCTAATAATTTTAAACCAAAATAATACTGGAATCCGGAGTTATCTAAAATAGTAGCACAGCGTAGATTATGTTTATCCAATTTTAGACGCAACCTGACCCCCGATAATTTGACCAAGTTAGAAGAGAAAACTAGAGAATCGCAAATACTAATCCAAAAAGCAAGTTCTTCTGGCTGGCATACATTTTGTGATTCAATTGATGAAGTAAGAAATGTGGCGGCGTATGCGATGGGTTAAGGGCTATAAGCAACATAAAACTTACCCCCCTATTGAGAAACAAAAAGAATTACTGTGTGCACTAACACCTTATTGTTTCAAACCAAGCGCCTATATTTGTTTCTAACAATGAAGTCCTGGAATGCGAATTAAATATTCATGAACTTCAAAACTGCATTAAAAAAAAGGATTCAGCGCCTGGTGAGGATGGGATAGCATATTCTATGATCTATAATTTACCAGTATCTATTAAATTTTATTTGCTTGAAATACACAATAATATTTTTAAATTCAGTATTGTACCACAACAGTGGCGTCATATCCAAGTAATTCCAATTCCTAAATTTAGTAATTCTAATGCTGACTTAAATTAAGACCTATATCTTTAATCTCATGCTTATGTAAGATTTTTCATTTAATGATAGTGAAGCGTTTAGAATGGTACGCTGAAAAAGAAAAAATATTATCACCATGCACCGTTGGTTTTAGAAAATGTTATTCATGCCTCGATTCACTAACCCGTTTGGTCACCTATATCCAAATTGTACTTTCTAAAAATATCCCTACATTAGCATGCTTCTTAGATATTGAAAATGCCTATAATAACGTTTCAATTGACGTAGCAGTTAGTATTTTAGATGAACTTAAAATCGGATCAAAATTTTGTTCTTATATATGGGCGTTTTTGAGTGAAAGATACCTAAAGATTAAATCTGATAATAGTAATGAGTTAACAGCTAGGTGGACTAATAAAGGGTTGGCCCAAGGAGATCCTCTATCCCCATTGCTTTTTAATTTAATAACGTATGAACTGTGTCAGCTTCCACTAAATGTAGCTGTTTCACAATATGCAGACGATTTTGTTCTCTACGTTAAAGATAAAGATATAAAAGTATCTGAAGGAAATGTACAAAATGCATTGGATTCTATTGTAGGGGTTTTGAATGGACTTGGTTTGGAATTATTTTCAAGTAAATCAACTTTTTGTATGTACACTAGGGGTAGGCGTAGAATACTTCCTAACTTAAAGATAAATGAACAACCGTTGATTTATTCAGAATGCGTTAAATATCTAGGTATGTGGCTAGACAGAGGGCTGCGTTGGGGCAAACATATTAATGAAACTGTCAGTAAGTGCTTAAATTTTTAAATCTATTAAAAGTTTTAACAGGGAGCTCATGGGGCATACACACAAAACATATTCGCAGATTATACATTTCACTAATTCGAAGTCGAATTGACTATGGCTGTTTTATTTATGATTGTAGTTCTAAATGTTATGTCTCAAAGTTAGATAAATTACAAAATCAAGCCCTAAGAATTGTAGGGGGATATATCAGAAGTACCCCAATTCATGTAATGGACTCTGATTTGAGTATTCCTCCATTATATTTAAGAAGAGAGTTTTTAGCATACAAATATTGTTTAAAAATAATGTCTTGGTCAAATAATATGTCAGTAAGTTTGATTGCAGATCTTAGTGCCCTTCGTAGTACTAAATATTGGGAAAATAAAAAACTACCCTTATTAGTTAAAATATATAATGATGTAAAAGATTTAGATATTCTTTCAACTGATGTTCACAAAATGTATAGTTTAGAAACTTGGACAACAGCTATCGAGACTAAGAATATAATCAATGTTGATCTTGAATGCGTAAAGTTACCCAAATCCAGTTATAATCAAAATCTATTAGTATTCGATGTTTTAGCTGAATTAAATTCTACGTATTGTAGTTGGCACAAAAATTTTACAGATGGTTCGAAGGGTACTCCCGGTTTAGGTGCAGGGGTATATGACCAAAGTTTAGGAATTGATCTCGGTTTTAGAGTAAACTGTAATGTGTCAATAATGACACTGGAACTCATTGCAATTTATCAAGCGATCTTTTATAGTCGAAATCAGAATTTAAAAAGGGTTGTAATTCTTTCAGACAGCAAAAGCGCACTACAGCATATTGCTCGATGCGTCTCTAGTTCCAGAGGCACATCGATTGCATATGATATCCTTGAAAGTATTATTTTTTTAGTTAAGAATAACATAGAAATTAAATTGCAGTGGGTTCCAGCTCACATTGGATTACGTGGTAATGAGGAGGCTGATCGTCTATCTAGAACAGCAGCAGAAGAGGGTATAACTATTAACTACTTACCTGATTATTGGGAGTACATTTCTAAATTTAAAGTATGGTGTTATAACTCCTGGAAACAACACTTTGTTAATACCTGTCAGCAAAAGGGTATCTGGTATAGGACCATACAGGATGAACCTCCTCGTGTGCCTTGGTTTGATGATGTTAAAATGAGTAGGAATTATATTAAATTAATATTAAGACTTCGCTCTGGACACTATCCATCAGCGAAGTTTGCTTATCTTATGAAAAAAGTTGATTCGCCGAATTGCAGCGAATGTAATCAAATTGAAGACGTGCAACATTTGCTGATGGATTGTGTCCGGAACCGGCGTGAGAGGGAGTCACTCTGGAAGGACTTAGAACTAAATAAAGTGAATGTTGGATTAATACAATCCATTTTATCTCAACCATCTTCAGAAGGTGCCAAAAAGTTATGCAGTTTAATAACAGTCCTTCCTCTGTGACTTCCTATCAATCAAGAATTTTAAATTGTGTAATACTTATTATGTAATGCTTATTTAAGTGTTAATGTAATGAAATGTTGAAGGCACGATGGGGTTGGCATATCTGTTTAGATAAAAACCCCAAAATAAATAAAGATTTAAAAAAAAAAACTTTTTCTCTTAATTCCGTCTAGCCCCCTTTCGCAACGCGCCATAAGGAACTTCGTTCCAAAAACCAGACGTCGTTCCCTCCGCAAAAATCAGTTGTAAAATAAATAAAATAGAAACATTGAAATCACATCACAACAATTTGCGGTGCGTGTGGCGGCATTTATCAAAGGGGTCTCAGGCGATCCGCGAAAGGACACTGTGGACAGTGTGTGATCTCGCTAACAAAATAATTTGAACCTTACGCCTACACAAATAAGGTTTATAGTTTATATTTCGTGTTTTATTAGTTATTTTTGTGTTTGGTCACGTGATCGCACGGAAAGCACTGACATATGTCCGCCGTCTAACAGCGCCAACGCGCGACTAACGGACTGAAATTGGCAAGGAAACTGGTCTCTTGATCTCCCGATTTTGGTAAGTATTTAAACATAGTAATTATTGTAATGATTTTATCAGGACAAACTCAGGGCTTAGACCTAAACAATCTTATTACCTTTTCATTCACATAAGAAATAATAAAAAAAACGTTTGGTTTGTAGCTATAAAATTGGTTAAAAATTACGATAAGAGGTAAGTTTGGGCTTTTTTTCTATCGAGCAAAGTTAATTTAATCATGTTTCTAAATAATTGCTGCATATCCGTCAGATCCTTAAATACGACATATATTTTTTTCACAATTTTTTTCACAATTTTATAACACTATTTTCCATGTTTTCCCATTGATTCAAAAACTAGTGAGCGCGGTCTCTGTCGGAACATAGCGTCTTAACTTTAACTTTCACATGAGGCAGGTCCATACAAAATACATACCTATATGTACCAATGTGTAACTATAATATTATTATTTTCTGTAAGGTTGATATTGATTAAAATAATATAAAAATGGTTTATTTTATTTGTTTTTACGTGTTTTACTTAAATACCTAAAATAATATCTAAATGATGGTAAGGTCACAATAAATATAATTTTTAAATTTCCATAAATTTTTTTTTTTGCTTTGTAAGTTGTGTTGCGTCTTTTGTGTGCATCTAAACGTTTTATCTATCAATCTATCTAAATGTGAGTAAATTTAATTTCACACAATCTATTTATCATCATTCATCATTTCAGCCGTTTGACGTCCACTACTGAACATAAGCCTCCCCCAATTTGAGGGGGGGGGGGGAGGTTTGCCATAATCGCCACGCTTGGCAGGCGGGTTGGCGATCGCAGTGTAGTGGTAAAATGCATAGGGAACGCTGCTGCCCATTCGCTAGTGAGTCCCTTAGTCGCCTTTTACGACACCCACGGGAAGAAATGGGGTGATACTATTCTTTACGTCCGGCACCACACGGTACAATCTATTTATATTAAAAGAAAAAACATCGTTGGTTTTGCTTTTGACACTTACATTAAAATGTCTCAATAAAACTTAAACTATATCAGGGCCAATTTAAAGTACGGGATCACTTGTCAAAATTACATTAAAGTAAGGGAAAGTAAGTAGGGGATCTTTGACAGTATCGTGTTTAGGAAAATGATCATCATCAATAACAATGAGCCGTCTTAAACTAAATAATTCTGTGAAACTCGATTATAAATAGCCTTAGAATTAAAAAAGTTATGTTTAAATTACCCGGAAAATAATCTTTGTCGGCTCGTACTGAAAAATTGCATTTTGTCCCTTACCTTAATTGATCTTTCGCCAGACGATATACACTTAGTAAAAAGCGGTTATTTTAATATTACAAACAGACACACCAATTTTATTTATTTGTTTAGATGTCTAGATTCTGTCACATGGATTTTTATGCTATGTAATCAGAAAAACTTTTTAACAAAAAATTAAACCACCGAAAAAAATTGAAAAGCATTTTTACATATTATAAAATAAAGTCACTTCTGCTGTCTGTCTGTCCCTATGTATGCTTAAATCTTCAAAACTACGCAACGGATTTTGATGCAGGTTTTTTTAATAGATACAATGATTCAAGAGGAAGGTTTATATGTATATAACATGCATAATATAGTAAAGAAACGCTGATAATTTTAGAGGTTTCTAATGTGATGTCATAAATAAACACATTTTTTTGCGCTTACATTGCGAACGCTGGCTGAACCCTACGAAATAGCTCAACATAATGTACTACAGTATTGTACACCTTAAAAAGTTCTACAAAAAAATCCGCGATGGTATATGTCTAACTCTTAGGGATAACCCACAATAACCATTTTTATCCTTTACTTTTTACGAGAAATAATGGCTTATTTATGAATGCGATTTTAAGCAATACAGCATTAATCCTTATGCAATTAAGTACCTTAAATAAATTGTGCATTTCATGTAGATCCCTTTACAGCATATCATTAAAATTAATATTTTAGAAGATATCAGAGATTATAATAAAATCACCGCAGAGCGGCTAGCGGGCCTTCCCGCGTCCGGCTTTCCCGCGTCCGGCCGTCCCGGTTGGTAGCGGTCGGGTAGTGCAGGATTAATAGGATTGTAATATTGTAATTCATATTACTTTGGCTTCATAGTAAATGCGAATATCATGTGTGTTCGAAGTACTCAAAATAAACCTAATTGTATTATTCCAAGTAAGAGACCGCGAAATATTGCTTAGATGTTTAGATTTTTGGATGGATTTGGATTTTTGGTTATCCTGGATACTTACCATATACATAGGATACTTTATCCCGGTAGTAGGTTTCCGAGTGATATTTTCCGAAAGCTATACGGGCGAAGCCACTGGCAAAAGTACTATTCTTATAACTATGTTTAATTTGGTGTCTGGTAAATAATTGAGTGTCTGTATAGGTAGAATAGGAGCGTTAAGAAAAACCAGGAAGACTTATATTCAATTTAATCCAGCCCTATGTCGCAGTCTTCTTACTCTGAATACTATTAGTTTTATTTAAAGTATGTACATCAAATACACATGATATGTAAGGATCGTAGCAGGTGGCGTTCCGTAGTTTCTGCCTACCCCCATGGGAAAAAGGCGTAATTTTATGTATGTATAACATGGATTCATACATTCTTACCGCGGTAGTACGTCCTCTTGCGATAATTCCCGACATACACGCGGGCGAAGCCGCAGGCAAAAGCTAGTAAAATAATAAACCTTAAAATTATGAGTCGGCGCTGAAAAATCTATGAACAAAGATCACTCAAAGCGCCGATTCATAATTATAAGGTTTATTATTTTATGCTTTTCAGTTTTTTCGGCGGTTTAATTTTTTGTTAAAAAGTTTTTATTTTATAATTTTTTGTGACTTTAATGTACTAATAATACTTGGCAAGGTATACCCTATCCAACAAAAGACGAAAAATCCAAAATCAGACTACTCTGTATAAAGTTATGCGTGGTTATACATAACGATCAGTGAGTGAACAATCAATCATCCCCTGTTTTTCGACCCTTAGGGATTGATTTTGTTTTCCAAATTTTTATGAGACCACCTTGGGAGTATACCCTTTTCAATAGAAGAAGAATTGTCACAATCGGACCACTATGTAAAAAGTTATGCGTGGTTATACAAAAAAAAAAAATAATATACGCGTCGAATTGAGAACCTCCTCCGTTTGTTTTCGTTGGTTGAAAAAGAGTTAAAAGGTCAGCTAGAACGACCAAAATTAGACAAAGGCATTTTCAGTGAATATCCGTCGAGAGCATTAAAGGCAGCAGAAGCAGTCACGAAGTCGAACCTGACCTAAAATTTTACCTGTTTCCACCGAACATAAAAACTTTTTAAATAAAAAACAACCGACTTCCGAAATTAAAGTTATTTTTGACTTTGTAGTGTTTTTTTAGGGTTCCTTTGCCAAATGGCAAAAAACGGAACCCTTATAGATTCGTCATGTCTGTCTGTCTGTCCGTCCGTATGTCACAGCCACTTTTTTCCGAAACTATAAGAGCTATGCTGCTGAAATTTGGTAAGTAGATGTATTCTGTGAACCGCATTAAGATTTTCACACAAAAATAGAAAACAATAATGAGGTTTCTAATATCATTTTTTTCTAAGCTGAATAGTTTACGCGAGAGACAATTCCAAAGTGGTAAAATGTGTGTCCCCCCCGTAACTTCTAAAACAAGAGAATGATAAAACTAAAAAAAAATATGTTGTACAGACGCCAACACATCAAGCTGCTACAATCTGTCAGATTTCTTTGATAGATTTTCGACTTTATTTCTAGAGTTAGAGTTCATTGGGAAAAATTGACAGTTTCGGGTAGCTTGACCTGGTGGCGTCTGTACATTACCATGTAAATTACCACCGAAAATTGGTTTGAACGAGATCTAGTAAGTAGTTTTTTTTTAATCCACACTATCCACACTATCCACATCCACACTAATATTATAAATGCAAAAGTAACTCTGTCTGTCTGTCTGTCTCGCTTTCCTGCGAAAACTACTTAAACGATTTAAATGAAAGGAGATTGCCACGGAGCAGGTCCCTTTTGTGGTATCGTGTGCCTGATTGAAATAATAACGTAAAAATATGATTTATGTTTTTGTGTACAGGGTATTTTTTATACAATTTCTTTCATCCTGGAAATAAAGTTAAAGTTAATTAATAGTTAAACATTACGTTGACATCCGTTTGATTCAATGTAGTCTTGATGTAGTCCGTGGTTTGATTGATATATAAAAATGTTGCCTGGTATCATAGAAATAACTAACGAAAATGACGTCTTTTAAACAATTGAGTAATCGATTTCAAAATAAAACGATAATTAAACAATAGAAAACAATTATTGTTAATTATATATAACCTATTGGCAGTACATCTCAACATTAAGATTAAAATCTCAACATTTGACAACTTCCACGCTACTGTGGTATCCTTTTTGTATTCATAACGATGAGGTAGAATCATGTTACCCCTGTCCTTTTTAGACGTATTATTTATTGTATCTGAAATGAACAAAGATAGGCGTACCCGCCAAATATGAGTCTATGTAAAGTATTCTTGATGACGAAAACTATTGGAAACCTATACACTGCTCATAGCCGGTGAAAGTAGAAGCGATGGAAGGATGACAAGAACAGGTTCAGGGATTCTTGGACGGTATATTTTATGAAGAATAAATAGTTTGTTCAAGTTTTGATTTGTTTTATTTCCTTTGGTACTTAGACATGAACTACTTACATATCAATAACGTTAATTATGAAAGTCCAGTGCTGAAGCTGTTAACTAGTTATACATTTTTTATGATAAATGATAAATGACTTTATTTTGCAAGTAGGTTTGTACAAACACTTTTACACGTCAATCAATTTTTTTTTTAAACTAGATGAGTTCGGCATTTCCTATCTGACTACTCTGAGAAGAAACGCCGAAACAAACTCAGAGGTCACAGTCTCTTTTAAAGTCCAGACATAATCTTGATCAGATCATGTGAAGACCATGTGGATTGGTGTCTGAAGTGGTCTTTTAAGGAAAGAACACACAGCTTGAGTGGACCTGTCCAATCAGTGCACGCATTTGTCAGTAATCATGCAGCCCCACTCAGAACTTAAGGAGGTCAATAATTCGACGAACAATACCAAAGAAAGGACATTTGTGAAGGTCGCACAAATTACTCAAACTGCCAGACAATGTAAAAGATTAAATTAGAAGAAAAGGAAACCAAAAAAAAAGAACACCCACTTCGTCTTCACATTTACAGTAGGTAATTAAAACAATATAATACTTAAAAGTAAATATTCATGTCATTGTATAAGTAAAATTCATCAATGTCAATGTGTATACAAAATCAGGAAATAGTCCCGGTCTGATCATTTGAGGTCCATGTACATGGGGGTGTCTGAAATGGTCTTTTGAGGAAAGAACCATACAGATTGAGTGGACCTGTCCAGTCAATGCACGCATTTGTCAGTAATCTTGCAGCTCAACTCAGAACATAAGGAGCACAAAGATTCGACGAACAATACCAAAGAATGGACATTTTGGTAGGCCGCATTAAGTACTCAAACTGCCAGATTATCATTAAAATGGAATGAGTAAGAGAGATATAAAAAAAAAAACAAACATCACCTACATAGTCCTCACATTCAAAATCACTTAAATAATAATAATAATATTATACTTCTGAAAGTATATATTCATGTCATAGTGTAAACAATAATCAAATGTCAAAATCAAATGTTATCATATTTAAACTTCATTATTCTACACCGTCTATGAGTACTTATCTACTTTTTATTGTGTTGCTATTTTATGTACCGACATAAAGTATTAAAGACAATCCCATCCCCATAGTGATGTATAATATAAAGGTAGTAGAAGTAGGTACTTAACCTAAATAGAATAAGGAGGAAATGTCAATGTCAATTTCTAATTATAACCTAGATTTTTACAACAGAAAAACAACGATATCTCTTGAACCAGGATGAATAAATGAAAAATGGTTTCTGATTAAGAAAATACTATGTTTTTACTATTACGTAAAATAAAAATCTTCAAGGCACAACAATTTTCCACTGGGACCCAACTTCCCCTACAAAACGGGCAATCTCCTTTGGCACACAGATAGTTTAGAGCCTGAGAAAGGACATAGGCTACTTTTTATCCCGGTAGTATGTTCCCGCGGGATAATTTCCGACCTCCACGCGGGCGAAGCTGCTGGCAAAAGCTAGTACGTCATTAATCGAAAACCGCAATTTATCTTTCATTCAATTAACTCAAATATAAAAAAAAAACATTTAATTTCATAATGTAATAAACTTAGGGTACCCTTGCTCTAAACCAACTTATTGAATACCTAATATATTTAACATCAAAGCAGAAACTTATGGATGGGTACCCAAAGGCATCTAATCGTCACTACTAGATTATCTCAAACTATAAACTGACTTATAGGTATTACAGGGTAAGGAAAATAACACGTAACACATTGTATCATTTAAAGGTACACCTAGGGTTTCACTAAATAAAGCACAGAAAGACAAGACTATATATTTATTTCAATTGGGCTTGTCAGTAATTAATCAGAAAGCTAGTTGTCCGTTCCAAAACTAGGTCTTCATGGAGAAGAAGGACAAGAAACTCCATGGAAACAGTATTAAAGTATTATATCAACTCACTTCTTACATTGCCATAAACTATTATTATCTCAAATACATTTCATTCTATCTCTTGGACCATTTTCCAAGAGATCTCAGAATAGTATCAACACAATCACAATAGCTAGGCAAAGAAAGAGTATGAATATTCTATTTTATATGATTTAAAACATTATCAATATCGGCAAAAATATAAAAGGTACAACAACATTTTCATAATAAGCAATAAGTGTTACATAATATCAAATTACTTAATATTTAAGATAGTAACAGAACTTACGTCCGTCTTCGATGCTGGCCCCGAGCGAATAGGCCGAGTCCCACCCCGTGTTCTCAACCGTTGTCTCGGAACCTCGTTATTTCAAAACTAGTGTTGCCAGTATTATCCATCAAAACTCCCAATAATCGACTAAGACAACATTACAATTTAGTATATTATTTAAAAACCTAACACTCGACCATCCTGACCTCGTGCATGTCCTCATGCACGCATACAAATTAGCATTTATAACCTAACACTTGGCAAGTAAGGGTGACAGCATCGAATACGGCTTACAATTATTTACACATTACATCCAACACTTACAACTTAAGCACTGTTTGCGAACCATCCCAGAATATACAATAGAAACAAACGAGTAAGCACAAAAATAAAAGACATTTAAGAGTCCCACATAACATGATGGTGGTAAACGAGGAGGGTTCCCCACATAAAAAAAAAAAAAAAAAAATCAGGACATTAATAAAATGTCTACGTTATTCCTATGTCACGATGGCTGTGAACAGGCCTTTTCACAAGCAATAAATATATACATAAATATATTGTCTAAGTTATTCCTTAGTCACGGTGGATGTGAACCATAATCACAAGCCGTTTGCGACATCAGGTACTTGTGTCTAAGTCATTCTTTAGTCACAGCGGATGCGAATATCACAAACCGTTGCGACATTAGGTACTTGTGTCTAAGTCATTCCTTGGTCACAACGAATGAGAACATCTATCACAAAACGTTGCGACATCAGGTACTTGTGTCTAAGTCATTCCTTAGTCACAGCGGATGAGAACATCTATCACAAGCCGCTGCGACATCAGGCACTTGTGTCTAAGTCATTCCTTAGTCACAGCGGATGAGAACATCTATCACAAGCCGTTGTGACGTCAGGTACTTGTGTCTAAGTCATTCCTTAGTCACAACGAATGAGAACATCTATCACAAAACGTTGCGACATCAGGTACTTGTGTCTAAGTCATTCCTTAGTCACAGCGGATGAGAACATCTATCACAAGCCGCTGCGACATCAGGTACTTGTGTCTAAGTCATTCCTTAGTCACAGCGGATGAGAACATCTATCACAAGCCGCTGCGACATCAGGTACTTGTGTCTAAGTCATTCCTTAGTCACAACGAATGAGAACATCTATCACAAAACGTTGCGACATCAGGTACTTGTGTCTAAGTCATTCCTTAGTCACAACGAATGAGAACATCTATCACAAAACGTTGCGACATCAGGTACTTGTGTCTAAGTCATTCCTTAGTCACAGCGGATGAGAACATCTATCACAAGCCGCTGCGACATCAGGTACTTGTGTCTAAGTCATTCCTTAGTCACAGCGGATGAGAACATCTATCACAAACCTCTGCGACATCAGGTACTTGTGTCTAAGTCATTCCTTAGTCACAGCGGATGTGAACATCTATCACAAGCCGTTGTGACGTCAGGTACTTGTGAACTTTCCCCCTCACAAACCATAGTGACATTAAATACTTGTGACTTGTGAACCTTCCTTCTCACAAGCAATAAATTCACCAGTTAAATATCTAAGTTATTCCTAAGTCAAGATGATTGTGAACCTTCCTTCTCACAAACCATGGGGACATTAGGTACTTGTGAATCTTCCTTCACACAGCAATAGATAAAAGATAGTAATTGTTTAAAATCAAAACATTTATATATTCAAGGATGGTTTCAAAACCAATATAGGGGGTATTAATCACAGCTCAAATCATTCACCGTAAACAAAAATGAATAGGTTAGAGGTTAAATCATTTAACTAATCTGATCTAATTCTACGAAATACAATAGTACGAACAATTATCCATATTAACTTCATTAGTTCTCAAACGATTTTCATTTATCTACACACCCAGTAAGTTCTTTTTATTATAATTGTGACAAACAATAGATAGCACTATAGCTTTTAGCAACAAACTTACCAAATTAAATATAAGTAGGATGTCAAAAATTACCGTTATGATAATGCTGTAACATTTCCGTAAAATAAATAATAAATCTGTGATCGTAGTATCTACCTTAATCGATACTGATAATTTTAACTATGTAAACAATATAATATGTGGAAACAGACTTCAAATAATGTGTTTAATTGTGCCCTTACAAACAAAGTAAAGCCCAGCGTAAGGTGAAAATAGTTTGCAAACGAGATTCTTGTAATTTAATAAGATATTTAAAAAATAAATGTTTTTTTTATCCATAATCAGATAATTTTCTTTATATATTTAAACTATCAATGTCCACATCATTAGTTTGTAAACGGGATTACAAACATACCACCACCACCTACTTATAAATATTAATTTAAATTGAACAAAACGTGCTTTTTCTTTTTAGGGTACCTTTCTAACTATATGACATCCGAACTTAATATTCAAGTGTATGTTTTTTTTGTGACTAACCTTATATTATCAGACATGCTATACATACTATGCTTGTCGAGATTAACTTCAGACATGAAATTTATTTGACATTTGGCATTCTATCAACAATTTAGACCTCACATTTTTATGAACCTGTATTTTTTTTTTCTCTGTGTATTGCATTGTATAATTTCGATTTTTCTTTAACTTAGGTAACCAATCTTTTAAATTGTTTTTAAATATATTAAATTTTCTTGTGTATAATAATGAATATAAATAATATTTTGCATGCCTAGATCGGTATGACATAATTAACTGCGCATCTACTCAACATCTTAAAATGTATTTACTTCTTTGTTCTGCAATAAATTCATTGAATTGAATACGCATGAGTTATTAAATAAAGTTTAGTTTAAAACATCGATAATAATCGTATCTAGTTTTTGTTAAACAATTTTTGTTTTAATAATACTTTTTATTCATAAAAGACGGCGATTAGTTTTGCATTTAGACTATATATGTGTTTACTTTTGTGATTGTGACCAATATAACATTCCTTTTCTATTACTATATAGTGACGGCCTAAATTATTGATGAAAATGGGAAGAAACAATAAACCAAAACTGTACAGTGCCTGCAAGGTTAAGAGTACCTGCACAGGGCAATTAATTAATTAATTAATTTTTAAGGAATTCAATACCGATAAGATGCTTAATGCGTAAGTCGAATTCACCACTATGACTAAAGCATTACCAGCAAAAATCTATTCTCGCTTTGTAAAGTAATATGGAGTAAGCACCCTATTTTCTAGAGAAGAACGTCTGTTTTACCCCAAAAACTTATAATAATCGTTCATTTAGAAACAGATTAAAATATATGATAAGTTTTTGAGTTTGAAGCCCGTCAACAATATATCAGAATGTCAGGTACTGTCACTATAAATTCCAAAGCACAGCGAAGGAATGGAGTAGCATTATAAATGTGCAAAGGTGAGGTTTTACCCGACAGCGGCCCAAAGGAAGGCAACGATCCAGCAGGCCATGTAAGTATATGCATGTTCATCTGTTTCCCATAACTTCTTACCTACTCGTCGTATTTGGGCAAGCAAAATATCCTTAGAGGCGTCCTGTAATTCCACGGGCTATAATCCCATAAACGCCAAAATGGCAGTTTATAGCGGATATTAAACTTTATTGAAAACGTACATTTTATTTTAATTTAATATAATTTCTATTCGTAAAAGATTTTATGAAAGATCAAAAGAATGGTGTTTAGCTGTTTTCAATAATACTAAACATACTTCTAGAATGTTATGAAGACTGATTAGCAAATTATTTGTATCAAACTCCATTTGCTGCCTTCTCTCAATTATGCCTAGCCCCAAAATAACGTAATGAAATATTATGCAAAACAAAAGGGAACAGATATACATACAAACACAGGCCCATAAACACATTGCCCTCCGCAGATGGGCAAAATTCAAATAAAAAGAAAAGTATAATCTAGAAGTAGTCGTAAAATAACGGCAATAACACCCGTTTTCTAACCGCAGTTACACGTAATTACTAAAATATGTATATGTCAAGTAATTGCCATATGAAAGCGACCTTGAAGGAAATGTGTATCAGTCTCTTATATAGCAATGTCAGTTCCATTTTTATACCTCTAGAAGATTAATTCCTTACATTTCTTTATTTCATGTTGTAAATAATTAGTAAATATTTAAGTTGCCCATTAAATATTTAATATTATTTGCCTACTTCATAGTTTGCCGTGTGCAAAAATTTCATAGACCTAGATAAATTAACGTCTCTCAGCACGGACATGTTTCTTAAATATGTTTCCGTTTTTATCTTGCACTTTTGTTTTGACAGTTACAGCAAAATTATTCAATACGACTATTATTACTATTGGGCTTCGTAGATAGATATTAAAACGGTCAAAAGAACCAAATTTGCATTATTATAGACCTCGAAAGGTTAAAAAAATATAAATATATACCTATATCTATAAACATGTTCTTTCTTTTGACCATGTCCTACAAGAATTGACCATAGGATTGTTCAAAAGGAAAAGTACTCGTAAATTAATGTTTCGTTTCGCTCCAACTAAATAGTCTACAGTTAAAACTCTCATACCATGGTTGTAGCCAACCCTTGTAGTTTGTGTGATAAAATGTATAACCGTTATTTCGTCCCAGTCGTAGACAGTGGCACATTTATTGACCTTTTTAAACTTACCGATACCAAGGCGTTGACAGAGAGTCAACAATACATAAAATATTCTTGTGGTTATTACTACGGTAGCTGAAATTCTGTATCGGAGATGTCACTGCTTACGGCTGAGATTGTGACTTAATATTGAATAAGTAACTCATGAATGTTAAACCGTTCCATGTACATTGTATCAACATACCTATAAGAAATATACTAAACAAGTCTATTCGCACACAAATACGTCAAGTACACAATTGTAGTCGTCATAAGAAGGAACACATTTTACTATCGCGAGTGCGAACAGTCAATGGTGAGAGCAATTATCTTTGCGGAGGTGCAACAATATAACAAGCTACCTAAAGAAGTTAAGAACGCAAACTCGTTTGATGTATTCAAAACGAAGTTAAAATATCACATTCTTAAAGATCAAACACTACCGTAAATATACTTGCCCTACTGCTGCGTTGCTTTATAGTGGCACCGGATTGAATAATTTTTATTTTTTTTTTGCGGGTGGATCGAAAAGTTTGAAATGTTTGTATTCGTTGATGTGATTTGTGTACGAAATGATTTAATACTGTGTATTTAAATGATTTGACAGAAACAAAAACAATACCTGCTTAGTTTAAGTGTCAAAGTTTGTGAATATTTTAAGTTTTGGAACAATTGTTCTCAAGTAAGTGACATTTTTATATAAATTCTTTTTGAGAAGTAAATTTCTTTAACCATCAAATACCATGTCTCGCGCCCACAACCGCTCCAGTTCGTTGTCATTCGACACGCGGCGACTGTCGTGTTCAGCACTAGCCAGAGATGTAGCCCGCCGCCCGTGGCTGCGTTCCCGGCTCTGCTCGTTGTACAGATCGCGTAGCCGGTTGTGATGATAACCCAGCTCATGCCTGGACACGGTCACGTCACCGCTTCCGACTCATAGCGTGCATATGACCACGGCTGCGACGGGTCATCGCAACGCGGTCCCGCGGGGTAGGCACGTAGCATCGTTGTTCTGAAACTTGTAAGCGGAGGCGCTGTAACTACTCAATTTTACACGTTATAAATTAAACTTACATTAAGGGCGATAAATGCTTAAATGTACAAGTGAAAATTCTCCAAAAACGAGGCGTCTTACCTCACAAATTACACCATTTTAGGCCCCTTTACACAAAAATAAGTGACGGTAGGCACTGTCTAGTATTTTCAAAATGACTATTGATAATAACCTAAATAAAATCACGAAATTACCCAGCCCCACACATTGAGGTTCTATGAACTATTGTTAAGATATTGACCTGTTATTATATAACTAAGCAACAAGCAGGCTCTTGCCACTTCTGAAATATTTAATAAACTTAGGGTACCCTTGCTCTAAACCAACTTATTGAATACCTAATATATTTAACATCAAAGCAGAAACTTATGGATGGGTACCCAAAGGCATCTAATCGTCACTACTAGATTATCTCAAACTATAAACTGACTTATAGGTATTACAGGGTAAGGAAAATAACACGTAACACATTGTATCATTTAAAGGTACACCTAGGGTTTCACTAAATAAAGCACAGAAAGACAAGACTATATATTTATTTCAATTGGGCTTGTCAGTAATTAATCAGAAAGCTAGTTGTCCGTTCCAAAACTAGGTCTTCATGGAGAAGAAGGACAAGAAACTCCATGGAAACAGTATTAAAGTATTATATCAACTCACTTCTTACATTGCCATAAACTATTATTATCTCAAATACATTTCATTCTATCTCTTGGACCATTGTCCAAGAGATCTCAGAATAGTATCAACACAATCACAATAGCTAGGCAAAGAAAGAGTATGAATATTCTATTTTATATGATTTAAAACATTATCAATATCGGCAAAAATATAAAAGGTACAACAACATTTTCATAATAAGCAATAAGTGTTACATAATATCAAATTACTTAATATTTAAGATAGTAACAGAACTTACGTCCGTCTTCGATGCTGGCCCCGAGCGAATAGGCCGAGTCCCACCCCGTGTTCTCAACCGTTGTCTCGGAACCTCGTTATTTCAAAACTAGTGTTGCCAGTATTATCCATCAAAACTCCCAATAATCGACTAAGACAACATTACAATTTAGTATATTATTTAAAAACCTAACAATAAACATAAACCTTATGCATAAACCGTGAATATCTACAGGTTTGTACGTCGGTGCGCGAGTCCGACTCGCACTTGGCCGGTTTTTTAAGAAAGTCGGTATGTACCCCGTACTAATCTAATCGCGTTAGGTATTCGTCTATTTGTCGCGCACATACTATGCAAATTTAAGACTTAGGTATATGGTTTTTACATGGTTCCCACTGTCAGAATGGAATCAAATTAAATGGGACCACACGGAAAAAAAAGAATCATCAAAATCGATTCACCCAGTCAAAAGTTCTGAGTGAATTTGAATTTGAAAAAATAAATATGATAACAAACAAATGAAATTTGCAAAAGAATTTTATGTGAAAATATAGATATTTTACTATAATCGCTGAAAATTTCGTTAAGTTATCTTCAAAATTATTTTTTTAATTAAAAGTACTGAAATTTTTTATTGTAAAAAAAGTTGTTGTTTAATTCAAAATTTTCAAAAACTGTTTTGAGGGATGATTTTTAGGTATGACTACTTTCGATAATTATATTTTAATAAGTTTTCTATCATCAAGTGGTAAAAGGGGGGTCCACTTGACGTGTTTTGACTTAGTGTATATACCATGGTTACAAAATACGTTCTAATCGACCCTTTATTCAGTATGCAGAACCAGTTTATAAATCGTTTTCTGTCCAAGAGGCTAATAGTCTTAATATTGAAATGTCAAAACTTTTGTTATCAGGTGCGATAGTAAATTGTGAAGACTGTCATGGCCAGTTTATTATGATTTTTTTTTTGATACTTAAAGGCGACGGTACCCATAGATTTATTCTTAAACTTAAAAAAATTAAACAGTTACCACAACATCCCAGTGCTGGGCACGCCACAATTGCGGCGGTAAGTCCCCTCTTTGAGGAGTGAATAGAGAGGCGTCACGGCGTCCTCACCTTCCGCCTGACGCAGGTTCTCACCGTGCATGGGTGCTTCGGTGGGTTCCTGTTCAGGATAAAGCGGGAGGATACGCCCGGGTGTTTCCATTGTGAGGATCGTCTAGAGGACACGGTGGAGCATACGGTGGAGGTGTGCCCTGCCTGGGCGGAGCACCGCCGTATCCTCGTGGAGGCGATCGGCCGCGGCGACCTCTCGCGTCCGGCCCTGGTGCGAGCCATGGTACGGAGCGAGAGGGAATGGGAAGCCGTCACCTCCTTCTGTGAAGCAGTAATGCTCGCGTAGGAGGAGGCGGGGCGCGTGAGGGAGTGGCAATCTCTGCGCCCTCACGTCCCTAGCCGCCGCAGGAGGAGACGCCCCGGGCGTCGGGAGTCGATAGCGGACTCCCGGCCACCGTAGGCGCGAGCTTGCGGGCGAAGAGCAATGGGTAGCTCGCCGCCCGGTAAGGCCCAAGCTCGGGTCGACGGCGTGTAGTGTTCCACGCGCGCCTCAAAGAGATGTCAGCAAAACTGAAGGGGTTTGACAGGACCGATGCCTGCCGGGGTCGCGAGATTGTTCGAAAGAGATACCGTGACACTGGCACATGGGCAACTGAAGGAACACGGGTAGGTTTTATTCAGTAAAAGTCTGACATGCCCGCCCAGCCCAGAGCGGGAGAAGTCAATTGATGATTTCCCATCCAAAAAAAACCACAACATTTTAAAATGGAAGATGTTAGAACGGCTTCTAAATTATTATCAACTAGCTTTTGCCCGCGGCTTCGCCAGCGTATATGTCGGAAATTATCGCAAGAGGTGTATTACCGTGGTAAGAATGTATTAATCCATGTTATACATACATAAAATTACGCCTTTTTCCCATGGGGGTAGGCAGAAACTACGGAACGCCACCTGCTACGATCCTTACATATCATGTGTGTTTGATGTACATACTTAAAATAAAACTAATAGTATTCAGAGTAAGAAGACTGCGACATAGGGCTGGATTGAATTGAATATAAGTCTTCCAGGTTTTTCTTAACGCTCCTATTCTACCTATATAAACACTCAGTTATTTACCAGATACCAAATTAAACATAGTTATAAGAATAGTACTTTGGCCAGTGGCTTCGCCCGTATAGCTGTCGGAAAATATCTCCCGGGAACGTATATTATGGTAAGTATCCAGGATAACCAAAAAACCAAATCCATCCAAAAATCTAAACATCTAAGCCATATTTCGCGGTCTCTTACTTGGAATAATACAATTGGATTTATTTTGAGTACTTCGAACACACATGATATTCGCATTTACTATGAAGCCAAAGTAATATGAATTACAATATTACGATCCTACTAATCCTGCACTACGCGACCAAGCGAGATGGCCGGACGCGGGACGGCCCGCTAGCCGCTCTGCGGCAATTTTATTATAATCTCTGATATCTTCTAAAATATTCATTTTAATGATATGCTGTAAAGGGCAATTTTGATCTACATGAAATTCACAATTTATTTAACGTACTTAATTGGATAAGGATTAATGTGTATTGCTTAAAATCGCATTCATAAATAAGCCATTATTTCTCGTAAAAAGTAAAGGATAAAAGTGGTTATTGTGGGTTATCCCTAAGAGTTAGACATATACCATTGCGGACTTTTTTGTAGAACTTTTTAAGGTGTACGATACTGTAATACATTATTTTGAGCTATTTCGTAGGGTTCAGCCAGCGTTCATAATGTAAGCGCAAAAAAATGTGTTTATTTTTGACATCACATTATAAACCTCTAAAATTATCAGCGTTTCTTTATTATATTATGCATGTTATATACATATAATCCTTCCTCTTGAATCACTATATCTATTAAAAAAACCCACATCAAAATCCGTTGCGTAGTTTTGAAGATTTAAGCATACATAGGGACAGACAGACAGCGGGAAGTGACTTTATTTTATAATATGTAATGATGATTATGAAGTCATATTACATGGCCCGTATTGACCTTAAGGGCCCGGCGACGGTCAATCTGTCCATACAAACGTAATACCAAAATCATTTGCAATTTGAGCATATTTCCACCATTTTAAGATGATATTCGGCTTTAGACAGTATTTATCTAGGTTATGGTGACGTTTTTTTTTTAAAACAAACTGAGCTAAAATGAAGTTTGAGCGAATTGCATTTCGCACATTTTTACAAGGTGAATGACATGTTTTCTTTTTGTTTTTTCTCCATTAAAAACAACAATACCTGTAATAATGTTTTATCCATAACACAGCTTATATTATCAAGATACAAAATAATGAAAACCAATTTAAAAATCATTAAGTTTTCATTCATCATTTTTGGTATTACGGAACACAGCCAAATTATCATAAATTTTCACTAGCGAGTAGTGCTATCGCGTCTCACAAAAATATCAATGTGTGCACGGTCGTACGGCTGGCAGTAGTGTGTTGTGTAGGTACCGCTCGGACATGCATTCACACTAGCGCAACATGGATTTTGGCCGTACTTTAATTTGTTTATTCAATTGTATTGTGATATTTCTGACATTATTATTGCCCTATGCTATGGAACTTGGATTTTGATTTTTCTTCTGATTTGGTATCGAGTACAGAGACTGAATGACTGATCAGAATGTAGAGCATTCTGACGATTCTTTTTTTTTGTTGGATGGGAAATCATCAAATGACTTCTCCCGTTCTGGGCGGAGCGGGAGGGCGTGTCAGACTTTTACTGACTAAAACCCACCCATATTCCATCAGTTGCCCATATGCCAGGGCCACGGTAACTCTTTCGAACGAATCTCGCGACCCTGGCAGGAACTTTGCTTTGTATACGGACCTGGATTTATTATTTACGATTCGGTTTGCTCCGAACGTTGGGATGTGTCTCACAGTAAGTACCTATTAGCCAATGCTATATTATAATAAGTTACCTGTCTAATATTTTCTTGGCTACTAATTGTTTACTTACATATTTTTAAACTCAGCCCAATGAAATAAAGATAATTTTTTTTCGTGGTTCGAGTTTAATAGTAGTAAGTACCTAACTAAGTATATTTTGTATAAGTTAGTATTTACCTACCTATCTAGGTATAGGTTAATTATGTTATGACTACGTTAATGTAATACTGTAATTGCCGCCTGTTGGTCTAGTGGTTAGTGACCCTGACTGCTATGCCGGAGGTCGTGGGTTCGATTCCCACCCAGGACAAATGTTTGTGTGATGAGCACGATCATTTGTTCTGGGTCTGGGTGTAATTTATCTATAATATGTATGTATTTAGAAATATATAAGTATGTTTATCAGTTGTCTAGTACCCATAACACAAGCTCTGCTTAGCTTGGGACTAGATGGCGTTGTGTGATAGTTGTGGAATATTATTATATTATATTATATTATTATTATATGTTATGACTTAACACACGTCCCCATGGACGTAATAAAATCGCGGTTGGTTATTTTCGTGCACTGGGTCTTCAAGATACTGCTCAGCGCCAAGAGCTGAAAATCCAACTGTGCTTCGACGTGCTGAGACTCACCCGCGCTGCACTGTGTTGTATTCTCAATGCTCGGTTCAACACCGACAGTTGAAAATGCGATCTTATTACCTCGGTGGGAACGTAAGTTTCACCATAATTAACGTAGTTTTAATTTCTGGGATAAATAATTGCCAGTATAGAAAATAACAGAAATCGATTCCGTAAACGATTCTGAACAATTTATTATGGTAATGTTCATTTATTGTGTTACACACACTATTTAAACCTACTTCTACTATCCTTCACCAGTTTTTATTTATTTGTTGGTATATGGCGTAGCTAGCTGACATATGGCAAATACATAATCAGTCTATAAAGTTCCCACTGCTGGGATCCAAGCCTCCTTTCTGAGAGGGAATGGGCCGTAATCTACCACGCGGGCCCAGTGCGGATTGGTTCAGATGTCTGATGTTTTCGATTTTTTAATTCTAAGACATGCCGGTTTCCTCACGATGTTTTTCTTTACCGGTGCGAGAGCAATGTTGTTGAAATTATTTATACAAAGTAAAGCGCGTCCCTGGGTTCGAACCCGCTACCTATAACTCGTAAGTCGGGGCCATTACCACTGGGCCACCACTGCTTATGCAGATATGGTAAATAATGTATTGTAATATTCTGTGCCTCGTAATTACTTTGCCTACCTACTATTGTATAGAATCAAGTTTATGTTACTAAACAGAAAACAGGTAGTGCTGAGTTTGTTGCGCCGCTTCTTCTCAGATAAAGCACTAGAAATTGGTGACGGGCGGGCAGTTTGTAGGACTATTTTATGTAATTTTCACGTTCGAAAAGTGCTGATTCTAAACCTAGCTTAGCTTAGGAGAGTGACGTGTACATTAAAAATACAATAAATGTTAATTAAGAGTCTTTGTTTTTTTATTTATCCTCTTTTATATCTGCACATCACGTAAATATGTATAAATTATTGGAATATTTGTCTGTTACTAATATTTTGCGTAACACTTTTAGTGACTTGTATTCATTATTTGTAAGTAGGTAGCTTTTGCCGGCGACTTCGCCCGCATGGAGGTTAGAAAATGCATCATAAACCTTCCTCATAAATCACTCTATCTATTGGTGAAAACCGCATGAAAATCCGTTGAACATTTTTTGAGTTCTTCGGAAGTAGGCAGACGCGGCGGGGACTTTGTTTTATAATATGTAGTGATAACAATTTTTAAAATTAGTAAAAAGAATACTTACTTACATAAATATGAGTTGGACTCACAACGTTCATGTATCAATTTATTAGAAGACCACAAACAACATAATTATACATTGGTTTACAAGTACCAAGTTAGGAAAGGTATGTAAGACTGTAGGTACAAAAGGCCTAGATCTCGAAATATTGTAATAATTTGAGATGCCGACATTTTAAAGAAATTTCCACAAAACGCATTACTAGTCTGTACATTTACTAACGATTCCCCAGAGTAGTCAACAAAAATAAAGCAAATAACGAACATACCTAATTACTAGTAAATAAAAATGCGTCGAGTCGTTATGAATAAAGGATAGGTACAACTACTCACTCACACACGGCTGCATACCGCGTCATCGTTGGCCTTCTATTGTCAAACAGAGATAGCAATATTCCGACCGAATTTTGGCTTAGCGTCGGCTCGTGGCTAGCGAGTTCAGGCGCCGCGTTCTTAAGGAGGCGTATTTTTTAATCCCAATTTATGAAAATAGTAAAAAATATCTACGGTTTAGGTTCTTCAATCAGACTTATGAATTTCAGTGTTTACCATTTGGTTTATGTTCAGCACCGTTGATTTTTACTAAATTAATGAAACCAGTGATTACATTCCTCAGAAAACAAGGGATTATGCTGGTTATTTATTTAGACGATTTATTATGTATTAATAAAACATTGAAAGCTGCTCTCATGATGTAAAAATAATCACCGACTTGTTAGAAAAACTTGGATTTGTGAAAAAAAAGTGATTTAGTTCCCAGCCAACTCAAAACTTTTTTAGGTTTTGATTTAAACTCAACGGACATGACTTTAAAATTGCCACTAAAGAAACGATTGAAGGTTTTAGAGAAAGTCGATAGATACTACAACAAACTTTTTTTATCTATTAGAGACTTTGCAAAGTTCTTGGGATTGCTTACGTCATCGTGCCCAGCAGTTAGTTATGGGTGGGTTTATACCAAGCGATTTGATAGAATTAAATATCTCGCGCTTCAGAAATCAAATGGAGATTATGATGTTAATATGATCATTCCTAATAACCTAGAACCTCATTTTTCTTGGTGGAAGACAAACATCATGAATGCGTTTTGTCTTGTCCAATCCGTGAAAACAAATACTACTTGGAGATTTTTCCGATGCGTCTCTAACGGGTTGGGGTATAGCTTGTAACGGAGAAACCAGCGCTGGATTTTGGAGCACGTCTGAGACTCAAGAACATATAAACTTTTAGTTGGTTTAAAATGTTTTGCCAAGGACCTTGTAGACAAAGAGATACTTTTAAGAATACATAACACTACTGCAATCTCATATATCAGCAGAATGAGGGGAGTTCAGTATACACACAATGATATAGCACGAGAGATTTGGCAATGGTGTGAAGAGCGTCGTGTCTTCATTTTTGCTTCCTACATTATGTAGGATTGGGCTGAGGGTTACGTGAGTTTACAAGTAAACGCCCGTATGTCGTGCGATCCGTTTATTGACTGCTTTAACATAATACTTATTCTCTATTCTATGTAAACTACTTGCAAGCTATTACTGCAAGCTTGCACATCATATTACATACCACATCATAGGGGTTGTTAAAAAAAAAAAAACATATTAAAAGTTTTTTTTTTTACATTGTTTGCCTAGAGCAAATTGTTTTGATCGTTATGAAATACAAAACAAACATTAGCTTAATAGATAGGTTTTTATAATAGTCTTATTCTAAACACAACAACATAAACAATCGCGAAAATGTAAGAAAGATTACCTAATATAAATCTAAACAATGTAAATATAACATTAAGTTTAGTGTGTCACTGTGTGTGACATAACATGATATCACTTAAATGTAAACAAACCGATTAAATATAGATACTTAAGTTACATATCTCTTTGTTCTATTTTTGTGAACTGTCTCTAATTTATCGCCTTTCTTTATAACGACATTAGGTTCGTTATCGCTTAACACTGTATAAGGTTCATTATATAACTTGCCTAATTTTGTACCTGTTTCATTTTTTATAAGTATTAAATCACCTGGTTTATACGAAATAGGGTTACATTTTCTATCATATACTAATTTCCTTTGAGTTTTACTTAAAATTAAATTATTCCTAACTTCCTTATGAGCTAACTGTAACCTATATTTAAGTTCTAATACATAGTTATCTGGGTTGTAAAGCGGTTCGACTACGTCATTGGTAAGATTAGTAGGTAAGTTGCATGTTTTTCCAAAAACTAACTCATACGGTGTGTATTTTGTTTCCGTGTGGACGGTAGTGTTGTATGAAAAACACCAAAAATTTAACCATTGACTCCATGTTTCTGGATGTCCGTCACACTGAGTACGTAAAAATGCTGCAAGATGCTTATGGGTATTTTCTAAAGCACCTATCGACTGATGATGATATGCTGTCGAATTTATTTTATTGATTTGTAGCAATTTACAAACCTCTGACACTGTTTCCGACATAAATTCCGTACCTCGATCGGTAGCGATGGTTGTAGGTGAACCATACCTAAGTATAAAATTGTTTACGAAAGATCTAGCTACACTTACCTTATCTTTTCTCTGTAATGGATACGCTTCGATATACTTACTGAGCTCACATTGTAAACTTAAAATATAAACGTTACCTTCTAAATCCTTATCTAATGGGCCCACTAAATCTAAAAATACCTTTTGGAAGGCACTTGTTGCCATTGTAGTTACGACCATTGGTTCTACTATATTTGTCGAATGCTTACTAGTTTGGCATTTTTTACACTTAGAAACGTAATGTCGTACGTCGTTCTCCATGCCTGGCCAAAAGTACTTACCTTTTATACTTACTATTTATCATGCGTCGTACGCCTGCATGCCCACTAGTTGGCAGCAAATGATAGTCGTGTAGTATGTATGTCTTTTCGTCATTTTCTAGGACTCTTTTTATTCCTCTTAGAATATTAATTTGTGGTCCGGTCCACTGTGGTCTACTTTTTATTTCATTGATCAATTCTTTAGTAAATTCTACATTATTTTTATCTTTTACTATGCATAGTTCTTTAATATTTGTTTTTCTACAATTTTCACTCAATAAATCCGCAAATTTGACTCGCGAGAAATGCGACATATAATCGAGATTGATAAATAGAGTAGATTCATTTTTAACATAATCAAAACATTTGTCTTCATAATTTATATTTTTCTTGTTTAGATCTTTACCTTTTATAAATTTTAATTCTACAGCTTCATTAGGTTTTCTTAATATCGCTGCTATCCTTGGTTGGCCTAACGTCGGTTCATCAGCTATATTAAGAGAATCATTGTCACTCGTTTGAGGTATTGCTTTGCACTCAGAGTTTAATCTCGCTCGTTGTGCCCTTGTCATTACCATACTTACAATTTTTTCATTTAAAGACTTTAATTCGTTCGAACTTATGGTTACCCTACTCATGCATCAGCAACATTATTCTCTGTACCTTTTATGTATTTAATATCGTACTCGTATTCTTCTAATAGTAATCTAAACTTTAAAAGTCGTGTAGATGGATCTTTCATGCCAAATAGATAGATGAGTGGCTTATGATCCGTTAGAATAGTAAATTTTCTTCCATATAAGTAAGGTCTAAAATATTTTATACTCCACACTACTGCCAAAAGTTCTTTTTGTATCGTAGGATAATTTAACTCTGCTTTATTTAGTGGTCTACTGGCGTAAGCTACTGGTCTTAGATCGTTGTTACATAATACTGATCCTATTGCCATATCAGATGCGTCCGTTTGAGGTATGAATTCATTTTCTTTAGAAAAATCGGGGTATTGCAAAATTGGAGGATTAATTAACTTATCTTTGAGAATGTCAAAACTATTTTGACACTCACTTGTCCATACAAAAGTTTCGTTTTTTCTACATAATTTATTTAGTGGTACTGTTATTTCTGCAAACGATCGAATGAATTTTCTATAATAGTTGCAAAATGCAACGAATCGCCTAACCTCTTCGGCATTTTTTGGTACTGGGTAATTTTTAACTACAGTAATTTTTTGTGGATCTAGTAATACACCATTAGCTGAAACTTCGTGACCTAAATAGAGTAGTTGAGTTTTCACAAATTCACACTTTGCTGGGTTTAGCTAAAGGTTCATTTTTCTTAAGCGATCGAAAACATCCATAAGGTTCTTATTATGTATGTCTACTGTCCTACCAAATATAATGAGATCGTCACAGTAAACGAAACATTTTTCAATTGTTAGTCCCGACAAGGCAATTGACATGGCTCTTGAAAACGCATTTGGTGATATTTTGAGACCCATAGGTAGGCGCTTCATACGATGTTGTCCTTCTCTAGTCGAAAAACTGGTGATATCCCTACTTTCTGGTTTTAAATTAACTTGATAAAATCCTTGGTGAAGATCTAAATGACTAAAACAAATACTTCCTGAAAGAGAGTCTAATATTTCGGTAATGTTTGGTAGTGGAAATTTATCGTCTTGGATACAATCGTTAAGTTTTCGGTAATCCACTACTAAACGCCATTTCTTTTCTCCATCTGATTTTTTAGGTACTAAAAGAATTGGACTGTTCCACTCACTGTTGGAGGGCTCTATTATGTTGTCCTGTAACATTTTTTTAACTTGCTTATTAATTTCCGATTTTGATGATTGAGGCAAACGATAAGGCTTAGTATACACTGGCATCGTATTTGATTTTATTGTTATTGACTGTTCTACTACATTTGCTGTACCTAGTTTGTCTCCTTGAAGGAAAAATATGTCTGAATATTTAGCACAAATTATTTCTAAATCTTTTCTATCGCTTGAATTTAAATGAGATAAATTTAGTTCCGATATTAATTTTTTTACTCGTTCCAGTCCCGTTTCTGATTTATTAAATAAACAAATATAATAGTTATCTTAATACTCTAAATCATCGTTACGTATTAATTTTGATTTCGCTATTTTGATTAAATTGTGACTTGTGTTTAATATTTTTACTGAAACTTTACCTCGTTTTGGCTGAAAAACACAACCTGCTATGAATACGTTGTCATTTATTTGCATAGGGTGTAAAACGCATTCTTTGTAAACATTTTTGTTTATGTCGATATAGTGTATAGACTCACTTCGACTTGGAATAAGCAAATAATTTTCGGAGTTCGTGTAAATAGGTTGATGGTTTTGTATTTCAATGCGATAATGCGGTGTTTTGTCATTTAATTGTAAGCTGAGTACGTTTGTCGGTAAATCAATGTTAGCGGTATAGGTTCTCAGAAAGTCTAAACCGAGTATTCCATCCGATTCACATGGAATATTGTCGAACAAATAAAACTTGTAACGAAACTGTACACCCGTTTCTAATTTCAAAGTTATTGTACGCGAAGTTATATGCCTGTACTTTTCCACCGATTCCTTTTATGCTTGTTTGATCGTTATAATAATTTTGTTTCGCGTGTTACCGACTCACGGTATTTCGCCTAGAACATGCTAGGTGGACAAAATTCAAGTTTTCATTTCCAGGAAATCTTAATTGCATAACACGAACAACACCACCAAACTCCAAATTCCGAGAAAAAGTTGTTTTTTAAATGTTTAACTGATGAGTCATAGACTTCAGAAGTCAGGTAATGAGTTTAATGCAAGCGTTCCGGTCAATCAGTTGCAATTTAGCGACACTTTTGTACACATCTCATAGCGGTTTATAGTAATATTGTGAAAGTTTTTTGTGATGGATATTAATACTGAGGGTATGTACTATTATTTAATATATTATTTTTATCAGAATCTATTAAAATGAATTTTTAGCATTTTTTTAACTTTATGCATAAATTTTAGCGTATTTTTTTTCATAAAGAAAACTTTTAACGTTTAGGAAATACATTGATTCGCCTCTATTCGGGCTAGTTTTTAGATATATTGTAGGTATAACTGTGTAGTTTGTAAAAATATACATATTGTTCAGCACACTTCAGTACAACATATTTTTTTCTTTTTTTTTCAGAACACGTTTACTCTATTTCAAGGGTAGCCTTTTTTGAAGAGTGGTTGAAACACACGAAGAATGATAAAAGGTCGCGTATTTATGACTATCTTTCTTCAAAATTTCACTTTGGTGACATTACTGAAAGCAGCCAAAGACAAAAAAAGTTGAAAATATCCAACTTGTCTACTAAAATTGGAGCCAAATGGTTGGCTTCGGGAAAATCGAAGGAGCGTTTTTTAATAACAAATAAGACTTGGCTGGATGAAGGAGACATACAGTTTACTGTGAGTTCTTTAGCCCCACAACCTTCAACATCGAGTGAGGCTGTGACATCTGCAGGAAGACCTCGCAAAGATTTCGAGGAATCGTCGTTTAAGACGAAGAAACGTCGAGTCGTGGATCTCGTAGAATCTCGAAGTGCCAGCGAATTAGTGACTGCTGCCGAAATTGCTATGCGTTCAACAGGGCAAAGAAAAGTGGCCCATGTGATTAGAGACTTTAGTGAGAACCCAGATAATATTATTAAGTCAAAAAATACCACTTCCGTTAATCCTAGGCAGTTAAATAGTGAAGAAGCCTTAGCATAATATATAGATTCTAAGTCAACAACACATGCTTACAAACAAACTAGGAAGTGGTCCATAATGGCAGGACATAATGTGTTTTCGTCATATTTTAGTGTAGTAAAATCCAAACAGGCCTGTTACCCTGCAGATGAGCACATTGCTATAACAGAAACTCGTGCTGAAATAAATTTGCAAGCCTTATTGAATAAAACAGCGGAACGTCTAGTATTAGCACAGAATGAAGTTATCAGCAGTGTCCTCCCAACAAGTTCAACGTTTACACATGTTAGTAAATGGGGATGTGATGGAAGCTCTGCTTTCCGAAGAGGCTCAAGAAGCACGTAACAAAGATTGCCGCAGAATTAGGGAGTACAACACCCGCAAGTGCTCACGTGTTGCCACGAATAGAGACTTGCTGTCCATGTTAATAATAACATCTGACCCTTTGATCAATAGCCTTCGTGAGATCCCCCAAAAAAGCCGGAAAAAATATGTGCAGACGTATTAAAGTTAATTGTAAGTCCGGCCATAGTAGCATCAAGACCGGAAACGTCATCATATTGTCGCACATTGCCACAAAATGATGTCGATTCACCAGAAGATTTTGATGATGATTCTGATGGTTAGGTTTAGGTTAAGTTAATTTGTATAGTAGGTATTTATTTATTTAATGCAATTTTGTTGTTTGTTTATTATTTTTAAATAAAATTTTCTGTTTTTATATATATATTTTTTGTTTTTTATTACAAAATCATACCAAAAATTATTAATAATGCCGCAATATGACTACTTATATATAAAAGCATCGTTAAATATCATAAAATAATATTGTCCACCTAGCATGTTCTACGTGGTACACTGTGCGACTGTCCGACTGTCCTTTTCCTCTTTTGGTACTGTGACAACATTTACGTTGTCCTGCTTGGCACCTCTATAATGACCCCTGTTACTTCTATAGTAACTTCTATTAGGCGGCCTAGAGTATCCACGCTGTTGATAATATCTGCCGCGGTAAAAACCTCGCTGTGCGGGCCCCTGACCCCTGTAATGCTGGGCTGCGTTGTTACCTCGGTAGTGAGAAGGATTTCCACGGTATTGAGTAGGTTGCCCACGATGGTAGTTTCCGCGACTCCGACTGTACCTTGAGTTTCTGCCTCGTGTGTAAGATAACACGGCATCCTGACCTGAGGTTCCGGGATGTGACAGCTCCTCATCCTCTGCTGCTCGTATAGCATCCTTCAGTTGACTGTAATTTCTAGCTGCTATAATAGTACTAAGTCGACGATTTCTCAGTCCATCTGAAAATCTTTTAACTACTAACCTTTCGTTGATTGGACTTAGAGTGTCGGCGGCAGTCTGGTTTCCGTCAGCTTGCGCTATGGTAAGGGAGGTAAACAAATCTCCTAATTTCTCTCCGTATTCGCCTATAGTCAAGTTGTTTTGACTTATATTATTAATCTGTGTCATTAATGAGTTGGAAGATTTTTTTGTCAGCAGATAAGTTTGAATATCTTTTACTAACCCAAAAACAGATTCGTAACTTTCTTTCAGTTTTAATCTCGCTATTTTTGACAGACGAGTCTTTAACACAAATGAAACTAGCAATTTCTTACAACCTTCTTCTTTCAAGCAACTTTCATACATCTCTATACCTTCGATTATTCTCTCTACTGTTTCTTCCTTTCCGTCCATAACTGGAATCAAAGTACTAGCCGTTTTTAAACTAAAAGTCTCAATTTTGTATGTTGTCTTATTTTCCTCTATATCTAAAATTCGTCGGACGAACTTTCTGAAATATCTGTTTCCTCTTTATAACCCAAGATTTTGCTATAATTTTTTTCAATTTCGTTAGGTATTGACGGATCTAAATTTAATTCCCTTTTACGTATACGTCCATATTCAATTAATAATGTAAACTCATTATACAAATTATCAGCCTCTTGAAACTTTCGCTGTCCTACTGTTTCACCTCGCCGTTTAGGGCCTAATTTTCTAATACTAATACACAAGTCTAGTAAACTTTCACATATTTCACTAAGTCTTTCCATCAATAATAATAGAGTCTATTTTTACACTTCATGAGTACCGCACTCATACCTTTCATCCGTCGGTCCGTCTCGATGGGCTGCTAGGCTTGTCCTCTGCAAGGGCTGCTTGGTTTGTCCTCTGAAGTGACTGCTTGGCTCATTCTCAGGAAAGGCAGCTTGGGCCAGGCTATACCCTGGACACCATTGGTAACTGAGCCGAGAATACCCTGACTCCTCCAACAAAATAAATCTGATTTCTTCTATCTTCTCTTCTTTTTTAACCCCCGACGCAAAAAGAGGGGTGTTATAAGTTTGACGTGTCTGTCTGTCTGTCTGTCTGTCTGTGGCATCATAGCTCCCGAATGGATGATGCGATTTCAATAAAAAAAAAATGTATTAAAGGTGACTTATCTGCGAGTGTTCTTAGACATGTTTGATGAAAATCGGTTGAGCCGTTTAAAAGTTGTGGGGGGGGAAAGTGGGGAAGAGTAACCGAATGTCAGCAAATATACTCGAGTGGGGTCTCAAATGAAAGCGCACTGAAAGAGAATATTGATGAATTAATCGAGAGTGTTCTTAGCTTCGTTTGATTGTACATTATATTAAGTATATACCTATAAAAAGTACAAAATAAAAATAAAAATTTAAAATTTAAAAAACCCCCGACACAAAAACCTAATTTCCCTTTAAAAAGTAAAAAATAATAAAAATAACTCAATCTTAAAGTACCTAAGAATGTATTAATAATTCAAAAAAAAAAACGTCGCGTTGGGGGACCGCTCCGCGAGTGCAGACGTCGTTGACTGCATAGTTAGGTAATAAGATTATTGCTAATTAAATTGTTAGGTTTGAGGCGGTCCCCCAACGCGGCGTATTTTTTTTTTTGAATTATTAATACATTCTTAGGTACTTTAAGATTGAGTTATTTTTATTATTTTTTACTTTTTAAAGGGAAATTAGGTTTTTGTGTCGGGGGTTTTTTAAATTTTAAATTTATATTTTTTTTTCTATTATTTTTCTTCTCTCTTCTATTGTTTTTATTTTCTTTCTTCAATATTTTCCTTTATTCTTGTATTATTTTATCTTCTTTCTTCTATAATTTTATCTTCTTTCTTCACTTCTTCATTATTTATTTATTTTTCTTTTTATTTACGGCAGGCGCAGGTGATGCAGGTAGGTTCCTCTCCAGATCTAGTGGTCACGCGGCGAAAGGATCGTCTCAAGTTTTGTGTCGAAACTTCACTCCTGATCCAATTCTGATGGCACTTTTTGTACAAAACGTATACTTAGTCCGTAAAGTGCTGCAATAGACAGTATTGTGCAGATGACGAACATGACGACGCTTATGTTTGAAAGGTGATATTCCGCGCTGTTTGATCCTCCGGAAGCACTCTGCGTGATGAATACTTCGTCCTTCTTGATATCTGAGCGACACATTTTGATGTAGGTACGTTAATTGTCCATGTAGATATTAAATAACACCGAAACGTGGTTGAGATCCTGGCAGGGTCGCCATGTAGGATTGGGCTGAGGGTTACGTGAGTTTACAAGTAAACGTCTATCGTATATCTTCTCGTCCCATATACCGCAGTGTCTCAAGACGAAAGTCTTTGACCAGTGTGTGTTGCCAGTGATGACTTATGGAACCGAAACGTGGTTGCTCACAATGGGCCTTATTAGAAAGCTGAAAGTCACCCAAAGGGCGATGGAGAGGGCTATGCTTGGAGTTTTCCTACGCGATCGAATCAGGAATGAAGAGATCCGTAGGAAAACCAAGGTAACCGACATAGCCCGAAGAATTGCTAAACTGAAGTGGCAGTGGGCAGGGCACATTGCTCGCAGAACAGATGGCCGATGGGGCCGGAAGGTTCTGGAGTGGCGACCGCGTACCGGAAGACGTAGAGTTGGAAGGCCTCCAACAAGGTGGACCGATGACCTTGTGAAGGCCGCAGGAATCGGCTGGATGCGCGAAGCACAAAACCGGTCGAAGTGGCGGAGCTTGGGGGAGGCCTATGTCCAGCAGTGGACGACTTTCGGCTGAAATGATGATGATGATGATGACAAGTAAACGTCCGTATGTCGTGCGATCCGTTTATTGACTGCTTTAACATAATACTTATTTTCTATTCTATGTAAACTACTTGCAAGCTATTACTGCAAGCTTGCACATCATATTACATACCACATTAAGTCAAAAGAAAACACGGAAGCTGACCAAGAATCAAGGCACATCAATGTCGACACCGAGTGGGAATTATCTCGTTCAGCGTTTCATGACTTAGTCCTTCATTATGGTACTCCAGATGTTGATTTATTCGCAACTTGGTTAAATGCGAAATGTCATAAATATGTGTCCTGGAAACGAGATCCACACGTTTTCGATGTTGATTCATTTACTTTAGGTTGGGGAAACTTAAAGTATGCTCGTTCCCACCTTTTTCAATGATTCTCAAGTGTTTATGAAAAATAATTTAATTTCTGATAAGGCTACAGGAGTGCTCATAGTCCCATATTGGCCTAGTCAGCCATGGTATCCATTGTTAACATCTTTACAGATAAGGGAACCTGTTTATCTCAGACCAAGTAGTGATCTCCTTTTATCTCCTTTCAGAACGCAGCACCCCCTTTGGATGAAACTTACCCTGGTATCATGCCTGTTATCAGGGAAGCTTTTTTCTCGAAAATCACTGAATCCACAAACTATAATATTTATCACTGCTTTTTTATGTAATAATTCATTAAAACAATATAATATCGCTTACAGAAAATGGTGGCAGTTTTGTGAAACCCATAAGGTAGACTATTACACCGCATCTATACTACCGGTACTGCAATTTTTGTCCAAAGAATTTGAAACAGGAGCCAAATATTTTACTGTTAGATGACAACACCGGACGGTCCCCTCCAGCGCGGTCACGTGTATAAAATGAAGAAGCCTGCGTGGACTCGTCCTCCCGCCCGTTGAAGACCCTGATGATCCCCTACCCCCTGTCACACCTGACGAGGTGCACGAGATCATCAAGGGTCTGAAATCTCGTAAAGCCCCCGGATCAGACGGCATCACCAACAGAGTGATCAAGCTGTTCCCCGCGCACCTGATTATGCTCATGTGTACCATCTTCAATGGTGCCTTGAGTAATAACATTTTCCCCCAAGCGTGGAAGGAAGCCACCGTTATTGGCATCCCTAAGCCCGGTAAGCCCAAAACCGAGCCCACGAGCTATCGCCCCATCAGTTTGCTCAAAGTTCTCGGCAAAATCTATGAGAGACTTATTTATAAGCGACTCAGGGATTATGCCGAAACCAAGGGCCTCATTCCCAACGAGCAGTTTGGTTTTCGAACCCAACACTCGTGTGTCCATCAGGTACACCGTATCGTCGAACATATCAATGCTGGTTTTCAGCGTGGTATGTTCACGGGCGCTGTATACTTCGATATAGCGAAAGCGTTCGACAAAGTCTGGCACAACGGCTTATTATATAAGCTGTACCAACTCGGAGTGCCAGACCGTCTCGTGCTCATCTTACGAGACTTTCTTGCGAACCGTACCTTTCGCTATCGCATCGAAGGGGCACTTTCTTCCCCTCACCCGATTCGTGCAGGAGTCCCTCAAGGCTCTGTACTAGCCCCCCTCATTTTCACGCTGTTCACTAGCGATATCCCCAGAAGCAAGAAGGCAAGGTTAGCTCTGTTCGCAGACGACACTGCCATCTTTTTCTCGGGATTTAGTGACACAGCGCTGGTTCGCTACCTCCAAACCGCAGTCGACGAGCTCGGCGAATGGTTCAGGAAGTGGCGAATCGAAGTCAATCCCGATAAAAGTCAGGCGGTCTTTTACACCCGACCTCGACGTAATCACCCCCCTCCCCGACCCATCTCAATGTTCGGCAAGCAGATCCCTTGGGCGAAGCAAGCCAAATATCTAGGTGTCATCCTCGACGAACACCTCACCTTTTCTGAGCACATAAAGCAGGCTCGCTCGCGGGCCGCTTTCGCTCTGGGTAGGCTCCATTGCGTCCTGAACAAGCGGAGTAAATTGTCTCTTCTGTGTAAGAAGCGGCTTTACACCGCTTGTATCAGGCCGATTATGACATACGCAAGCCCAGTCTGGGCACATGCCAAGCCCCGATTCATCCATAGGATGCAGACTCTCCAGAACCGTTTTCTCCGTCAAGCCACAGGCTCGCCTTGGTTTGTTCGGAATATCAATCTTCATTTAGATATGAAACTCCCGACTATCCATCAATACATAAAACGCGCTTCGAAGCGCTTCTTCGATAGGGCCGTAGCCCACCGCAACCCTCTGGTTGTGGCGGCAGCTACTTACACCCCCTCCCGTATTAGCAAAGTCCGCCGCTCGCGGCACATTCTTACCGATCCTGATGATCCCACTACTCTCCTCCAGGAGAGTCGAAAAGAGACCAGTACAGCTAGACCAGCACACAGACACAAACCGTACCGACCTCGCCGCCGAGGTCCGTCGTCGCGACCCCGACTTAACAGTCCCTCCCGACCCTTGCAAGAGCCAGCCCGCGATGCTGCGCCGTTAGCTTTAAATTAGCCCCTAAATAATTTAACTCAGATCCAGCCAGTCCCTTGCTGCCCCCCCTATCAGCGATTGCCTAAGCCGAGGTTCGTACCCCCCTCGGGGTAACCCTTAGAGCTTTCGCTTTAGTTTTTAAGTATAATAAGCCCCGGCTGGAGGCCTAAAAAGGTAACTTTTTAGAACTCGCCGGGCCCCAATCCGTTTAAGTAGTCACAATCTTTCAGGATTAACTACGAGATGCCCCACAAAAAAAAAAAAAAAAAAAAATGGACTCGTCCATTTTCTCTGCGGTCTTAGACCTACCTACATTGTTCCTCTGCCCATTTTGTGTTTGATTTAATTTCGTGCATTTTAAATTATCGTGTAATTTTTCCAATTTGTTATTAAAATTATTATTTTATCGTTTTTAATGTTTTATTTTTAAGGCTACATTAAAGACCTATCGTTCGACGCTCGACAATTAAGTACAAATGATATTGTCAGCAGATTTATGAGAGGTGTTTTTAGTATGAAACCAGTTGTCCCTCGATATCAGTCTACTTGGAACATTAATGTAGTTTTAGACCTTTTGTTCAATTATTTTCCTAATGAAAATCTGTGTTTAAAATAAACAAAAAATCTGGTAACTCTGCTTGCGTTGTCGACTGCACAACGCGTGCAGACGTTATCCTTAATTCGTCTATCTAATATAAATATTTGTGATTCAAACATTATAATTACCATTGATAATTTGTTAAAAACCTCTGCACCTGGCAGACAAGCACCCCGTTTGATTATCCCATTCTTTCCTAATAAAAACTTTTTAACAAAAAAATAAACCGCCGAATAACTGAAAAGCAAAAATTAATAAACCTTAAAATTATGAGTCGGCGCTTTGAGTGATCTTCGTTCATTGATTTTGCAGCGCCGAAACAAAATTTTAAGGTTTATTATTTTTTGCTTTTCAGTTTTTTCGGCGGTTTAATTTTTTGTTAAAAAAGTTTTTATTTTATTATTTATGGTAGATTTAATGTACTAATAATACTTGGCAAGGTATACTCTATCCAATAAAAAAAGTTTTATCAAAATAGGACTACTCTGTATAAAGTTATGCGTAGTTAAACATTACAATCAGTGAGTGAACAATCAAACATCCCCTGTTTTTTGACCCTTAGCGATCGATTTTGTTATATGGGACCACCTTTGGAGTATACCGTTTCCAATAAATAAAGAATTGTCACAATCGGACTACTATGTAAAAAGTAATGCGTGGCCATACATAAAAAAAATACGCGTCGAATTGAGAACCTCCTCCGTTTTTTTTCGTTGGTTAAAAATAGAGATATGTCCAGTAAGGACTTTATGTTCATAATTATATTAATGTTACAGATACATTTAGGGCTTTTTTTTTTTTTTTTTTTCAGTATGGGAAATCATCAAATGACTTCTCCCGCTCTGGGCGGAGCGGGAGGGCGTGTCAGACTTTTACTGACTAAAACCCACCCGTGTTCCATCAGTTGCCCATGTGCCAGGGTCACGGTATCTCTTTCGAACAATCACGCGACCCCGGCAGGCATCGGTCCTAGTAGACCCCTACACTGCTGCTGACATCTCTTTGAGGCGCGCGTGGAACACTGCGCGCCGTCGACCCGAGCCTGGTCCTTACCGGGCGGCGAGCCACCCATTGCTCGCCACCCGCAAGCTCGCGCCTACGGTGGCCGGGAGTCCGCAATTGACTCCCGACGCCCGGGGCGTCTCCTCCTGCGGCGGCTAGGGGCGTGAGGGCGCAGAGACTGCCACTCCCTCACGCGCCCCGCCTCCTCCTTCGCGAGCATCACTGCTTCGCAGAAGGAGGTGACGGCTTCCCATTCCCTCTCGCTCCGTACCATGGCTCGCACCAGGGCCGGACGCGAGAGGTCGCCGCCGCCGATACATTTAGGGCTGAATCAAATACCGAAAGGTTATTATTAACTACTAAGAGACCACTCCACAACGCCAGCTCCTCTACGATTAGTCGCTGGATTAAACAGACGTTAGCAGATAGTGGTATAGATACCTCAATATTAACGTCACATAGTACGTGCCACGGGGTTACTTCAGCGGCTGGTCGTAGAGGTATTTCTATAGATTTGATTAAAAAGACTGCAATTTGACCTCTGCTTACAGAGGAACCGATGATTTTGCTAGCTCTGTCTATGAAAATAACGTTTAAACATTGTTAAAATTATCTAAATAAAATATATTTCTTTTTTTGTATAATCACTTCGTTGATACAATATAATAGTACTTATACCTGTGTTAAAAATAAAACATATAATATCATTAGATGCATTTTTTTTTCACCACTAATATGTATAGGCTATTTATGTCAAAACTCAGAAAATCTACAAGTGTAGAGTGTGTGTAAGTAGTGAATCATATAAATCTCGAGGATGCAGTGACGAAGTGTAATTAATGGTTAAACAAACTTACCTGAAGTGAAGTTTGACCACAATTACACGAGTCGCTGCATCCGAAGAGATTTACAAACCAGCCCAACCCTTCTTTGCAAGAAATCCCGATGAATGACAAGTGAACGATCATAGATGGCCAGGCGCGGCGGGCGCCCCATCACGACAGGTAGTACGGTAGTCGTTTAATATCTACTTAATTTTTATATTTTAGTATTTTATCTAAAACTTGTGCAATGGTTAGTACATTGAGGAGTGTACTACATAGTGAATCATGTAAATCTCTTCGGATGCAGTGATTCGTGTAATTTTGGTCAAACTTCACTTCAAGTAAGTTTGTTTAACCATCCATACCATCCATCCATACTAATATTATAAATATATAAGGGTTATGACGATATAAGTACAAGCATTGTTAAACGGGTATCCCCAATAATTGCTCCTGTATTGAGTCATCTTATCAATATGTGCATATGCCATGGTTAATTTCCAGAAGAATTAAAAATAACAATTATAAAACCTCTCTTCAAGAAAGACAATAGAGAAGATATGTCCTGCTACAGACCTATAGCGTTAGTACCGATTTTTTCAAAACTATTCGAAAAGGCAATATACAGTCAACTTACGTCATACTTTGAGAAAAATTGCTTATTTGTTGATAACCAGAAAGGCTTTAGGAAAAACAGATCTATTGACATGGCCATCTATGATTTCCTACATATGGTTAGCGTTAGAGTGGATAAGAGAAAACCAACTCTGGCGCTTTATATGGACATGTCAAAAGCTTTTGATCGCGTAGACCATAAAATACTAATAGGTAAACTTAACGCATACGGAATAAGAGGAAATATATCAAATTTAATAGAATCTTATCTTTGTAATAGGCAACAAATAACGACAGTTAGTAGAATCTCTAAAAAAATCGAATTGATATTTAAATCTAGCCAGAGAACGGTAAATTATGGAGTACCACAAGGCAGTGTACTTGGTCCGCCCCTATTTATTGTTTACATCAATGACTTTCCGACAGTATCACCATACCCTATGACAATGTTTGCAGATGACAGCACTTTACTTTTTAATAGCGACGACGTTAGCACATTAGAGGCTGAGATAAATTCTACCTTGCTATCAGTTGTGAATTGGTTACAAAATAATAATTTAGTTTTAAATTTTGATAAAACTGTTTTAATGAATTTTCAACAGAGTTAATAATAATCTGGACTTAAATATTAATGAAACAAAGACAAAAATATTAATGAAACGACTGTGACTAAATTTCTTGGACTAAACATAGAAAATACTTTAAAATGGAATTCACATATTGACAAAGTATGCAGTAAGCTAAACCAACATTCCTATGCTTTACATATGTTAAGTAAAACGGCCAATCGACCAACAGTCTTAACGGCGTATTGTAAGGTCGGGTGTCTAGGAGACAAATGAAACGAATGAGGTTCGAGAATACACTGACTATATTGGAATAAAGATACCTTATTAGACAGGGTGATTGGAAGATGGGTGCAAAGCTTTAAGGCGAAGATAGTACAGACAATTTAGAACCATTTAAATTAGGGCCTACAAACCAATTTGAGGGAGAATTTTTTTATTTTAGGCAGACTAATTAAAACAACATTTGAATTAAAATTATTTATTTTTCATGTTCAAAATGACGGCCGTGATTCCTAATACAAGCACGGCCCCGTCTTCTAACTTCTGTAGTCATTATTTTCAACATCATCTCCTGCTTCATTGTCTCAAACGCTGAATTTATTCTTTGTATCAATTCTTCTCTAGTGTTTATTTCTATGTTGTTATACACCAGTTCCTTGGCCCGGCCCCACACGAGAAAGTCCAACGGGGTCAGATCTGGGGAGCGAGCGGGCCAAGGGATGGGTCCATCCCTGCCGATCCAGCTATCAGGAAAGCAATTGTTGAGGTGTTCCCTTACATTTAAAGTCCAATGCGCTTGACAGCCGTCTTGCTGAAAGATGACTGTTCGGTCTCTTTCGAAGATCGGGACACCTGATTCCTCTACCAGCAGTGGTAAATCAATTTGCAGAAATTGCAAATAATTTTCGCCATTCAATGGATCAGGCAAAAAGTGGGGCCCAATCAATGTTCTGCCAATTATTCCAGCCCATACATTCACAGAGAATTTCATCTGAAATGACACCTGCTTCTTAAAATGTGGATTGTTGTCTGCGTCGGCCCATTCATGGATGTTGTGAAAGTTTGTAATACCTTCCCTTGAAAATTTACTTTCATCCGTCCACAAGATTGATTTCAGAAACCACGCATCTTCGATGTCTCTGTTGAGGAGGAAACGGCAGAACTGAATTCTTCTTTGAGGATCTTGCCCTACTAGACCTTGCACACTCCTGCCATGGAACGGATACTTATCATTTTGGTGCATTGTATGCCACACCTTCCATTGAGAAATGTTTAAATTTCGAGCTACTGCTCTAGTACTGGTAGTAGGATCCGCTTGAAATGCTGCTAAAATGTCTTCGTCGACGGCAGTTTCGTGTCTGCCCGGGTTGACTCCAGGTTCCACGCGGTGAAACCCATCTTGGGCAAGACGACGAAACGTGTTGTAAAACACTCGGACATTCGGTATCCTGCGATTCGGATAGCGCTCTTGATACATCCGTCGCGCCAAAGATCCATTGCCGTCTGCTCTACCGTACATAAATACGATATCCGCATATTCTTGATTGGAAAAAGTATCCATAGTCACTTAAAAATTAAGAAAAACGGCGTAGGAGCGCACTAAATGTCAACTCAACACAATTAAGTCAAAAATCAACACGTGCAGGAGCGCGAGGCTACGACTGGACACGGTGAAACAAAAAAGTTCAAAACTAACGCAAACAACACGTGCAGGAACGCAAAGGGCTACAACTGAACTCGGTAACTTGTGAATCAACACGACAACGTCCACTCACAAGGGCAGTAGTTTGACTAATAAGTAAAAGATGTAACGGCTTCATCACAGACCGACTGACCCTGACTAAAGAAAAACGACTTTGTTGCCTCAGTAACTAAGACCATTTTGCTGTAAAAACCAACTCTTATCGCTTTTTGCTATTCATTGGGCGTTCTACCTGGAAATGCCGTCGCACCGCGCTCGGTGGCCATTGTTTAGAGAATCCCCTCAATGGGTTCCTGCATGTGCCAAAAATTCTTAGAATTGAACAATGTTATCATTTCGAGCACATAAAGTATTCTTTTAAGCAAAAATGTTGTGTTTTGTTAGACTGCCTAAAATTTAAAATTTCTCCCTCGAATTGGTTTGTAGGTCCTAATTTCAATAATTTGTAAGATATCCGCATAAATGATACCTCAAAAGAAAGATCGATTATCAAGCATGTCTTCAAAAAGGTTTGAACAAAAAAAGTACCCTCCGTTTTTTTTTAAATAAGGTTTAAAAGACGTATTGTACAAATTTTTTATTTTTTCTGAGCTTTAAATATCTGTAAAAAAAAATGTCTAATGACACAGAAGCCTAAAACATGTTTTGCTTGGTTGCTTATACATTACTTTAATTCAATAAATAAAAAATAATTCATTTATCATTCAATTTGGCCATAATTATGCAGTTTACATTAAATTTTGAGAATTTTCGAAAAAAAAAACTTAAAAATTTGGTTAAAAAAATTTGGTAAGACTTCGTCTAAGACAACCATGGCTTAAATGGTTCTAAATTGTCTATACTATCTTCACCTTAAAGCTTTGCACCCATCTTCCAATCACCCTGTATATCTTACAACTACTACATCACAGTATCATCAGGTCTAGTAGCCTCAACATTGAGATACGGAATAATATTTTGAGGCAATGCCACGGGTAAAGATATGGTATTTAAGTGCCAAAAAAGGTGCATAAGAGCTATACATAATTTAAAGACAACAGACAGCTGCAAACCCTTTTTTTAAAACACGAACATATTGACTATGCCGTCGTTGTACATCTATGAAACGTGTATGTTCGTCAAAAATAATTTACATAAATTTGTTCGAGTAACTAGTCAGCGCCGTTGTGATCGGTTACAGACAGTTGGATCTAGTACTGCGCTGCACAGAAACAGTATCTTTGTGATGGCTCCGAAGGTCTATAACAAATTACCAAAATGTATAAGGAGTGAAGATAGTGTCCGTAAATTCAAAAGTAAACTGTATTTATTCCTAATGGATAAGACATATTACTCCATCGAAGAATTTTTAAATGATAAAATATGACATTACCAGTCCTTTAATGTAATTTACCATTGACATGCATGTAAAAATAAGTTAATATAATTGATTAATTATTGGGTAATAAAATACATTCAATTGACATTTCTTATAATAAATATGACATTACTAAATTTTATTATTGACATGCATGTAAAAATAAATTATTCTTAAAACATATAGTTAACATTTTTCTACACCAACGTGTTTTTTCTTGTATAAATTCAGCATGTTTATTAAGAAAATCTAATATATGTATTTGTACACCAATTTCATTGGTTGGACATAGAGCTCGACATAAAATGTATACCTAAGAACTTTATTGTAATACCTGTGTTCACAAATAAAGATTGATTGATTGATTGATTGATAAATGCAAAAGTAACTCTGTCTGTCTGTCGGTCTGTCTATCTGTCTGTCTCGCTTTCCTGCTAAAACTACTGAACCGATTTAAATTAAATTTGGTACACAGATAGTTTAGAGCCTGAGAAAGGACATAGGTTGCTTTTTATACCGGTAGTATGTTCCCGCGGGATAATTTCCGACCTCCAAGCGGGCGAAGCCGCTGGAAAAAGCTAGTTAATTATATACGTATATGTAGCATCGGTTGCATTTGTCATAACTGTTTATTACAGGTTTGTAAAATTCAGGTACTATATATGTAACATTAAATAGTTGTAGATTAGCTCTTGCCCTGATTTGTGGTCAAGAATAAAAGGAAGACAAGATATAACAAATATAAAAAAATGAAACCGCCGAAAAAACAGAAAAGCATAAAATAATATACCTTAAAATTTTGAGTCGGCACTTTGAGTGATCTTTGTTCATTGATTTTTCAGCGCCGACTCAAAATTTTAAGGTTTATTATTTTATGCTTTTCAGTTTTTTCGGCGGTTTAATTTTTTGTTTTATAATTTTTTATGGCTTTGATGTATTAATAATATTTGGCAAGGTCTACCCTATCCAATAAAAAAATAATTATCAAAATCGACCTACTCTGTATAAAGTTATGGGTAGTTATACGTTATAATCAGTGAGTGAACAATCAATCATCCCCTGTTTTCCGACCCTTTTTTTTTTGATGGGAAATCATCAAATGACTTCTCCCGCTCTCTCGTGTCAGACTTTTACTGACTAAAACCCACCCATGTTCCATTAGTTGCCCATGTGCCAGGGTCACGATCATCACGGTATCTCTTTCGAACAATCACGCGACCCCGGCAGGTTTTCCGACCCTTAGGGTTCGATTTTGTTTTCCAAATTTATATGGAACCACCTTCGGAGTATATTCTGTCAAATAGAAGAAGAATTATTACAATCGGACCACTATGTAAAAAGCTAAGCGTGGTTATACAAAAAAAAATAAAAAAAATACGCGTCGAATTGAGAACCTCCTCGTCGGTTGAAAATAAACGCTTGTCCAAAGATATTTTCAGATACCGTCCTTCACTACCAAAGTACAACATTAATTGGGACATCTATATATTAATACGTGAAGCGAAAACTTTGGATCCCTTTTTACGAAAATTGGGCGGACGGAGAAGTATGAAATTTCGCACATTTGTAGTTTATACAAAGAAGAAGTGACGAATGCTAATATTTTTTTTAAATTATGCGTAAAAATACATTATTTTCAATAAATAACACGTTACACACACTACTATTCATTACCGTGTATTTAATACACACATGCATAGATATTCTTTTGTTTATGGTCCAAATCTGTGGTCTAATCGAGAACATCTGTCATTATTATTTTGTGTCTATAGTCTTAGGGGGCGTCCATTAATTACGTGAGGCATTTTTGAGAATTTTTCGACCCCCTTGGTGAGATATCGTAAGATTTTCCTCAACTCCCCTAATCTCACGCGAGATTCTTCAAAACTTCAATTTGGGCTGTAAACGTGTTGGATTATTGAGAATTTTCTTAGACCAAGAATAATTTCTTAACTCAAAGATTTATTCTCTTCACTCAAGAAAATCATTTTCTTCAAAATGGTATTCTTGGTTCAAGATTTTGGCTCTTGAGTCAAGTTAATTTTTTTATCAGTGTACTATTGTTTCAGATTTGGCCATATTTTATTGTGGAAATAATTTTTCACGCAATTTTACACCGTTTTCTGCGAGAAAAATAATTACGTGATATTTGCCAAGACCTCCCCCTCCCCCTTAAATGAGATTTGGAAAGATTTAGCTTGATCCCCTCCCTTGAACACCTCACGTAATTAATGGACGCCCCCTTACTGAATGTCAAGTATAACCATAGGTAATAAATTAATTTTATAGGTATATAACCTATTTCATTTTTAAATCTATGATCATATCGAGAATATTTGTCTTTAATATTATTTGTATTAGCGACGATAGGAATTTAGTTTAGATTTTTATGAAATATTTTTTGTGGTTTTATGGGAAGTGTCAAGTATGGCTTTAGTAAGTTTCCCATACAAAACTTAGTGTCGTTTGCAAAATGTAGAGGTTGTATGCCTCACGACCGTACAGGCTGGTTATAATTATGACATTTTGAACTGTCATAATTTATTAAATATAATAGGGAAAATTCTATAAAAACAGAGCAAATTTCTGTGATAATTCATTTCATGTATTAAGAAAAAAAAGAAGAGGGTCCTGAAGAAGTATTCTTTACTCATTACACCTACGTCCTGGTCCTGGCCATCACCATCCCACCAGCGAACCCTCTCCACAGTAGTACAGCGTCAACAAATTGTCTATAGTGTTACTGAATCTCAAATATAATGTACCATTGTACGGTTTACGTACAAGCCAGTAAGTCGCTGACGCCGCGACCTACTTTCGTTAATTCATTTTATATACTTTTATTATACTAAACGTTAGTTAACCATTAGCTACCTTAGCGATAATACCACGGATTAGCTTCCAACATCATTTTGTAACTTTACAATAAACTACTTGGGATCATGAAGTCTGTGGTTTTCGTCAACTCACCTGACTGCAACTTGACTGCTCTGAGCCGTACAACCATTGTAACATTTAATAATGTATTTCTATTCAATTGAAGTACGGTCGAATTTACTAGAGAAACTACTAGAGAATGAGCAGCAGCGTTCTCTATGCATTTTACCACCATACTGCGATCGCCAATCCGCCTGCCAAGCGTGGCGATTATGGCAAAGCCTCCCAAATTGGGGGAGGCTTATGTCCAGCAGTGGGCGTATTACGGCTGAAATGATGATGATGATGATGACGGTCGAATTTCGACCATTGGGCGATCCCTAGTATAGATAAATAGTTCTTAAAGTTTCGGCTTATTGGTACGCAAACAAGACAGTTAACGTGAAAATATCTAAGAAATTAATAAGTTTACTTGCTCTTGCAACCGAAAATCTTATCGAACCTTAAGTAACTATTTATATTTAACGAAATTCGATTTAAAATTGAAAATTTATTAAACAGCCAGAAATATATGGCAAATATTCCCAGTGGCATGCGGAGTTTCAATAATAAAATCTTTAAGAAAAAGTGATGATCTCTTTACAAGGTTAAAGAAACCCCATAATTCTGTCACTTCACAGACATGGAGCAGATGGATAAAATCTACGTTAGGTAGTAGTGGAATCGATGCGTCGATATTTACTGCACATAGCACTAGTCATGCGTTTTTGCTACAGCACATCAATTTGGAGTAGCTTAGACGTAAGCCGAAAATCACCAGCGATGATGACAAAACATTTGATAAACTTCTAAAAATTCACAAACTGCTGCCACCAGAGGTGGGCGTTGTACGTATGCGATTGTAAAACGTACCAAGCGAACTAGTCCATACGCTCTCGGAAGCGCCACCATATTGCCGTCGCTGTCGCGCCCTCCTAGCGCCTTGCCGCTGCTCACTTCTATTCTCAGCCTGAAATATTTATTTTTGTAAATATTAAGCTTCAGTCACAATCAACAAACTTATCGGATTCGGTGTATTACTACGAACAATGCTGATGCCAACTGTAAACCTGATGTCTCTGCACTTTGCGATATGCCTCCGTGAATATTTTTAGGTGCTTTGTAGCGACGTGCATTGAAAATGAAATAAATCATTGTTATTTTAGTTAAAAAACTTTTTAACAAAAAATTAAACCGCCGAAAAAACTGAAAAGCAAAAAATAATAAACATTCAAATTATGAGTCGGCGCTTTGAGTGATCTTTGTTCATTGATTTTTTCAGCGCCGACTCAAAATTTTAATGTATATTATTTTTTGCTTTGGACTATTGGCTGTCCAATAGTCCAATAGTAGTTATTACAAAAATAATTCAAAGTCAAAGCATTTATTTAAAGGCGCATAAAAGGCTCTTTTGAACGTTTACAGTTTGATTCTAGTCGCGCCTTTCAAAACATAGTTTTTGTCACATATTTGCTAGATATGTGCAGGGCTGCTGGGGTATTATTGTGTCTTAATAAAACTCGGTGTTACTTACATAGCACGTGAGACAAAGAAGACTTTTATAAAGAGAACCATAGACTACACACACATACAATAAACATAGACAATCATGTTAGACTTAGAGCACAGATATTATAATTTATGCAACACTCCTCTCTTCTAAGTTTTATTAATTTATGAAATTACTACAAATCAAGTCTCAGAACAGGCTTATGAGTACGTGCACTTCTACGCACTTCTGGCTGAACTAGAATAGGAGAATTAGCAATGTTATTTGGTATTTCTTTGTTAATTAACGGCATATTTACTTCTAATTTCTCCGATTCTTTTTCTTGCTCCAATACACTTTCATTAGGTACACTATGGTTAGGCAAACACTGAGTAACATTCCTGGTGAGTATGCCTTTGTCAGTGTGCACATCATACATAACATTTCCTACTGGTTTTTCAATAACACCATCTAACCATTTTCGAGAGTTATCATATGATGCAATCAGTACTTTATCACCTGGTAAATATTGCTTAACAGGTTTCTTACAAATCAACTGCCGAGGAATAATTACATCTTTTTTATTAAAGATAAACGTGTACGGAGTTTTCTACCGAACATTAACTCACAGGGTGCCTTGCCTGTTGTGGCATGTGGTGCCGTACGATAAGCTAATAGCCATTGCTGTACACTATGATCTAAACAATTTTTATCAAACTTATATGCTAACATGGCCTTTTTGAAGGTTTGAACCCCCCTTTCTGCCAAACCATTGCCGGCTGGGTGATAAGGTGCAGTACATATGTGTCTAATATTATTATTCTTACAAAAAGTATTAAACTCTTCAGATGTCCATTGTGGACCATTATCAGTCACTATTTGTTCCGGTAGACCAAATCTAGCAAAAATACTACGTAGATATTTAATTGTACTGTTGGAGGTAATATTGTTCATTTTAACTACTTCTGGCCATTTTGAGTGTGCATCTATAATGATTAACCACATATGCCCTAAAAATGGACCAGCAAAATCAGCATGTATACGTTTCCATGGCTCCTCTGGCCACTCCCATCTATGTATAGGTTTGATAGGTGGTAAGTTCCTATTTTGTATACAACCTGCACAATTATTAGTTAATGTTTTTATTTCATTTGTGATGTTTGGCCACCAAAAACAACTATTAGCTAGAAATAACATTTTATTAATGCCCAAATGACCAGAATGCAGTTCAGTTAAAACATTATCCTTTAGACTGTCAGGTATAACTACTCTATCCCTCCATATAATGCAATCTTTAATTATATATAACTCAGTCTCTTTGTCTTTAAAATTACATAAATCTCTATTAATCAACTTTGGCCAGCCCTCCCTTAAGTAAGTACAAACCTTGCTTAAAATAGAGTATGTTTAGCAATTTCAGATAAAGTTACTGGTGGATTATCCAATACAATGCTATTAATGTTGCCTTCCAGATTAATTATATCCTCCTCATTACTATTTTTAATTGGCAACCTAGAGGGAAAATCTGCTGCCGCATTATGTTGTGAAGTCCTGTACTTTATATCATAATTATAATTACATAAAATTAATGCCCACCTAGTCATTCTATCTGCATATATACTACCAGCTGTTTTATTTGGATTAAATATAGATATCAGAGGTTTATGGTCAGTAACCAATGTAAATGTTCTAGCGTGTTTCTTGGAGTTTACATTTATTTTGCACTTTTTTCTGTAATTTTATAATTTTGTCTAATTTAAAAGTAACCGACTACTCGGATATAAATCTACATTGGAGGCAGTGAGGATATGTGTATAGGGCATTGAAGATTCCGCAGTACAAATTGAGAAAAATAGCATCGAAGAAATCTTTTGGGGATGGTAATGACATTATGTTACTGGTAATGAAATTTGTGTTGCTGGTAATGATTTTATGTTCCTGGGAATGACGATAAAAAGAAAAGCATTTAACAAAACTTTGTTTTTATTGTAGAACCAAAATATATTAAAGTATTAAATCAACATAGTATTACCTAATCTGTTTTCAGTAACCACCCAAAGTAAAATAGGCAAAAATAACATTTTTTTTTCGTACGCATAATTGAAAATTTTCATAATCATCAATAAAATCAACACAAACATTTTGTTAACATCACTATTTATTCATTATTTCAGTCTCTTAGATTCTCTTCTTTCTACGCTAATCCTTAACTTTTAAGCTCTAGAAGAATATGTTAGAAAACAACACTAACAATATCGATTGTCACCTTTGTTGCCTAATTATCTTATTGTGAGAAACACAGAAAATCACACTTACTTTTAGTTTTATTTACATTTCTCAATATTTTAAGTGAACTGTAATGTTCTTGTTTTTTGAGAAATAAATGTCTTTAAACCGAATGTTTGTTTCCTTTATGAATTTTTTGTATAGTTCTGTTAAAGTTGCCGTTAGAAATCGCTTTTGATGTCATATTTTATTCTTTGTTATGAATTCCTTTTTTCCTGCTCTAATGACGCTGTTATTATCATCATTGTAAAAGGCTTGTATGGCCTCACGAATAGTATCTGATATTTTTTGGTGTTTTCTTTGGTTTCTTAAATTTTGGTAAAACTTTTATAGCTCTGGGCTTCTTCGATTGCAAGCTGTCATTCTCTTTAGGTGCCTAATTCATATTTTCTTCACTTTGTCGACGTCTAAGTTCTCGCATTCGATACAAGGCATTTTGGCGTTTAAATGTCTTAATAATTTCTCTCAAATATCCCTGTTTTTTCTGTTCCTTGTAACGTACTCTTCTTAAAATCAATGAATCTTCTTTAGCTGTGTAAACCCGATCGCCAACTCCTTTCAATGGATCTCTTGAATTTTCTTTAATAATGATTTCTTGGTTTTCTTGGATCTCAATTTGTACTGGTTCTGGTAATTTCTGTCTGTCTTCTTTCTTGCTTTGCCTGTAACGTCTTGAATTTTCTTTCCATTTCGTTCATTGTAGTTTCGGTTTATCCCTATTTTTTTCTGCAACTGAAGTAATATTCTTTTCTGCTTTTCTTTTCAAATAGCGCGCTCTTTGTTTTTCTTTTTCAATAGTATATAATCTAGGATCATTTTTGATTTCAGCGTAACGACGTCTTTTGCACATCCTCTGCTGAGCAAGGCGCTGTTCTTTTCCTTTCTTTGTTTTCGCCATAAATCTGTGAATAAAATGACCCACTCTCTAGTTTAATGACTTCAAGGCGAATTATGATATCCGAGTATGTAAAAAATACAGTCGGACATAGAATAAAACCAACCTTCTTCTTTTTTTTGTAGTCGGTTAAAACATAAATTCAACTCATTTGTCATTAGCCGCAACAATTCGTCACTACCCACAACATGAAATATCCCGGCAATGACGTTACTCGTAATGACGATTTCAATTGAAACATGTCTCAACTTGTTTAAAATGTTGATGAGGAATAATATATTCAGTGGAAGTTTTTTAGGTTTAATATTACATGTAAAACACTGAAATAATGAAAATGCATACATAAATAACTCACCGAGTAATCCTAAATTCCGGTAATGATGTTTTTCTTGACGAAGGCTGCGTAGAAACACTTCTTTCCAATTTTATTCACAAACTACACGCGCACGCCAGACGAGAACTCAAGGTCAACTAACTATCGAAAGGGGGTGCGGGGGGACGTCACGCAGGATTGCGGATTATAAAGCAAACTGTCAGTTTTTAACCATTTTTTGTCCTGTTGCGTGCAATGACAGAAAACAAATGCCAAACGTTTTTCGACTAAAATAATATATTCTGTTTTTTGAATCGGCACTTATTTATGCATAAAATAAGAACATATATTACTATTATAAAACTTACGTACATTAAATTGGTTATTCAGGCACCATTATTAAATTATTTTTGATAAACTAAGAATGTGCGTGATTTGAACGTTGTGGGCGATGACGTTTGGTAAATATTTTATAAAATAGAATCAGAATTAAACTAATTATGTTCACAAAGAGGAAGTGCCTCTTTTTAAAATTATAATAGGAAGCTAAGTTATGCCTTTTTTCTAAAAAAATTACAGCCTACATTTTTTTATTAGACTTGAACATGTTTTTCGCTCATTTTGAAGAAACACCCTCTACCTTTTAAATACAAATCAAATTTCTTAACTGCCCATATAATAGCTAAGGCTTCTTTATCTATTTGTGAATATTTTACTTCTGCGTCATTGAGTGTTCTGCTTGCAAAAGCAATAGGGCGTTCAATAATATTATTACCTAACCTAATTTCATGAGCTAAACAAGCTCCTAACCCATACTTGGAAGCGTCACAGCTCAATACCACTGGTAGCTTTGGATTATAATGAATTAATACTTGATCTGATACAATAGCTTTCTTGGCCCATTCATACGCTAATTCTTGTTGCTTAGACCATACCCACTTTTCTGAATTCTTTAATAATGTATATAAAGGTTTTAAATTTTCAGCAGCATTCTTTAGAAATTTATGATAAAAATTAATAGTGCCAAGGAAACTACGTAATTCTTTAATATTTTTAGGTTGTGGTGCTTCCAATATGGCCTTGATGTGCCCTGGTGTCTTGTGAATACCTTCCTTATCAATCACATGCCCACAATACTCTAATTGTGGGGACATCAACACAGTTTTCTCTTTATTTACTTTAATATTTAATTTTTCGAGTTTTTGAAATATACACTCTAAAGTTTTTAAATGGCAATCAACATCACCACTTGCAACCAAAATATCGTCAATGAAACAATATACATTTGGCGTATTAAAGTGTTCATCCATAAAATCTTGCCATTCCTGTGGAGCCGGTGACATACCGAGCATCATGAATGTTGGTCTATACAACCCCCATGGTGTGGTAATTGTCATAAGTTTTTGTGCCTCCTCATCCATTCGCCTGTTCATTTATGCCTTTCTTAAATCAATTTTACTAAATACTGTTTTAATATTTTGATCATCTTTATTTAATTTTGCAAAAAATTTCTTCAATGACAGGGATTGGATGATTTGGCACCTCCAAAAATGGATTTATTGTTACCTTGTAATCCCCACAGATTCTTATATTGTGAGGTCCTTTAATGATGGTCACTGTGGGTGTAGCCCATGTGCCTATTTCTTTATTTGTCACTCTATACATTTTACCTTCGGTACATAACTTGTCAAGCTCCTTTTTAACTAAATTTTCTAAAGCATAAGCTATTCTTCTTGGTTTAAATGCAATGGGTTTAATGTTAGCTTCTTTTAATTTTAAAGTGCCTACAGTACCTTTAATTTCGCCTGGAGTCCCTGAAAATATATCACTATATTTTTCTACTAAATTATTGAGTTTAATTTGTGAATCTTGGTGAATTATTAAATTGCACCGTTTTATACAAGTTTGCCAATCAATTTTCATAGCACTCAGCCAATCCCTACCTAACAATGGCTTTTTACCTTCTTTGACAATAATCAATGTTGCTAAGTATTCTTCATTTTTAATTTTAATATTTACATTTGTCTTACCCAATACAGTGATATTGTTACCACCATATGCAGATAGCTTTAGGTTACATGAAAATAATTTTAAATTAGGAAAGGATGCTATGAACATAGATTCAGGCATTAACGTGACATCTGATCCACAATCAATTTCAAATGATATATTTACATTATTAATTTTTAAAGTTATATACCAAGGACTTGGACGCTTCTCATCTATTGATACCACTTTGTTAATATTTAATTGACTCTCTGTTTCCTGAAATAAACTGGACAGATCATAACTATCACACACATATTCACTATTAAATTTTACTTCACTAACTTTCATAACAGAAAATTCTTCATCATTTGTAATTTCATGGACCTTCTTGGGTGTCAAAGTTTTCTTACTGTTTGCAAACACTTGCCATATGCCCTTTCTTGTGGCATTTAAAACATTCTTCGTCTTTAAATTTGCATTGGGGTTTTACATGCCCCATCTTCCCGCAGCAATGACATTTAATGCTCACATGTTCTTTACTTATTTTGTTTATGTCTGAGCTTTCTTGCCCAGAACTGCCAGCAGTTATTAATTTTGCTCCTTTCTCCGCCAGCTCCATGTTCATTGCTATTTCCACTGCTTTTGCAAATGTTAAATTTTCTTCACCAAATAATCTTTTTACTATGCTTTCACTCTTTAATCCATGAACGAATTTATCTCTTAAACATCTTTCTAAATGTATGGCAAAGTTGCACGTCTGTGCCAATTTCTTTAACGCCGCCACAAACTCACAGATGGACTCGTCTGCCAACTGTTCGCGTTTCATAAACTTATATGTTTCCGCAATTTCTGATTGTTGTGGCTCCAAGTGTTTTTCAACAAGTTCCACTAATTCAGAATACGTTTTATCCTGTGGTGTTTTCGGGAAACAGAGTTCTGACAGCAACGTGACCATGTCAAAACCAATAAACGAGATTAAATATTGCGACCACTTCGTTTCATCCACCTCGTGGATCTTCATTTTGTTTTCAAACACCTGTTTGTACACCTTAAATGTGCATTTTGAAGCTGAAAACGCAGGCAGTGAGAGCCCAGCAGCCGCCATTTTGTGAAATTTCGTCCGACGTAACAAGACGAAATTAATAACTTTCTTTGTAGTTTACGGACGTAACACGTAAAACTTTAACTGTTTTCTTTTATCCTCGTCGCCACTGTCACATATTTGCTAGATATGTGCAGGGCTGCTGGGGTATTATTGTCTTAATAAAACTCGGTGTTACTTACATAGCACGTGAGACAAAGAAGACTTTTATAAAGAGAACCATAGACTTTTTTTTTTTTTTTTTTTGGTTCTTTTCGTCCCTCTTTGGGACAGGCAAAGGGAGCTGAGCCCATACAGCCAAGTCTGATTTAGTTTTCTTTTTCTTCCAATTCTTCTTTTTTTTTCTTTCTTGTCTTTCTATAATATAATCAAGGCCGAAACCATGTCTTCTTTATTCAATGTCTTCAATATCCAATAGTCAGGCCGAAACCAAGTCTTATTTTTATCAATGTCTTCAATAACCAATAGTTAGGCGTAAGCCAAGTCTTCTTTTAATATATTCAAGTTCAGTACCTTTTGTTAGACCGGAGCCGAGTCTTCTTTCATGTTTTATTTAATACTAGCTTTTGCCCGCGGCTTCGCCCGCGTAGATGTCGGAAATTATCGCAAGAGGACGTATTACCGCGGTAAGAATGTATTAATCCATGTTATTCATACATGAAATTACGCCTTTTTCCCATGGGGGTAGGCAGAAACTACGGAACGCCACCTGCTACGATCCATACATATCTTGTGTGTTTGATGTTCTTAAAATAAAACTAATAGTATTCAGAGTAAGAAGACTGCGACATAGGGCTGTATTGAATTGAATATAAGTCTTCCTGGTTTTTCTTAACGCTCCTATTCTACCTATACAGACACTCAATTATTTACCAGACACCAAATTAAACATAGTTATAAGAATAGTACTTTGGCCAGTGGCTTCGCCCGTATAGCTGTCGGAAAATATCACCCGGGAACGTACTACCGGGATAAAGTATCCTATATCGTAAGTATCCAGGATAACCAAAAATCCAGATCCATCCAAAAATCTAAACATCTAAGCCATATTTCACGGTCTCTTACTTGGAATAATACAATTAGGTTTATTTTAAGTACTTCGAACACACATGATATTCGCATTTACTATGAAGCCAAAGTAATATGAATTACAATCCTACTAATCCTGCAACACCCGACCGCTACTAAGCGAGATGGCCGGACGTGGAACGGCCCGCTAGCCGCTCTGCGGCTATTTTGTTATAATCTTTGATATCTTCTAAAATATTAATTTTAATGATATGCTGTAAAGGGCAATTTTGATCTACATGAAATGCACAATTTATTTAAGGTACTTAATTGGATAAGGATTAATGCTGTATTGCTTAAAATCGCATTCATAAATAAGCCATTATTTCTCGTAAAAAGTAAAGGATAAAAATGGTTATTATGGGTTATCCGTAAGAGTTAGAGATATACCATCGCGGACTTTTTTGTAGAACTTTTTAAAGTGTACAATACTGTAGTACATTATTTTGAGCTATTTCGTAGGGTTCAGCCAGCGTTCGCAATGTAAGCGCAAAAAAATGTGTTTATTTATGACATCACATTAGAAACCTCTAAAATTATCAGTGTTCCTTTACTATATTATGGATGTTATATACATATAAACCTTCCTGTTGAATCACTCTATCTATTAAAAAAACCCGCATCAAAATCCGTTGCGTAGTTTTAAAGATATAAGCATACATAGGGACAGACAGACAGCGAAGTGACTTTATTTTATAATATGTAAAGATAAAGAAGATTATCTCAATATCTCAATATCATATAATTTTATGTCAAAAGTGTAGTAGTTGTCAAATTCAAATTTCATCAACAGTTGATACAATAAAATCGTAAATTGGTAAAAAACAATCTTTTTTCGTCAAAAGTTGCTGAAGCGAGCGCGGGATATCTTCAGCATTTTCATAAATACCTAGCAGGCGATCAACTAAAATGATCCTTTGAAGAGCAAAATTAGGACAATCAAATACAATGTGATCCAATGTTTGTATAGCAGAATTACAATAATCACAATTTGGGGAAGACAGAATGCCAATTCTAAACAGATGTGCATTAAATCGACAGTGACCTAGCCGTAGACGACAAATCGTTGTATAAAACTTTCTGTTCCGATAGATATTTCCTCCTGTAAACCAAGGAGGAGAAATCTTTGTTTTAATTTCAGCTAGCCACTTTCCTTTGGTTTCAACTACATGCTGCCAGAAATTGTGAAATTCACGTGCCAGTTTTGATTTGAAATAAGTCAACGCATCTGAATTTGGAATGGGCTTATGCAAAATTGGACATTCCTGATGATGATTAACAATGAATTTAGCCAGGTAATCAACTTGTTCATTTCCAACTACCCCGATATGTGAAGGAGTCCAGAAAAGGACGATATCTTTGAACTTATGTAAATTATTGTATTTTTCTCTGATATTATAAATTATGTAACTTGTTTTTGCATTACAACTGGGATTTTCTAGTGCTCTCAATACACTCATACTATCAGTGATAATAATCCATTTATTTTCTTGCCTAGTCTCAATATACTCTAAAGCACTGAGTATTGCCATAGCCTCTGCTGTATACACAGTTGCTACTGAAGACAACCTATTTCCAAACCCACTTCGAGCCTGAACGTCATAAATAGCCATAGATACAGCATTATCATTTTTTGAGCCATCTGTGTACAATTGATTGTAACCATTCCATTCCTCAAGCATTCTGTAAACATCCTCTTTAAATTTCAAAGATTCATTAATTACTATTTTAAATGGACAATACTTTGATTCATAGGAATATAAATAACAAGGCCAAATGGAGCTAGAAAAATAATTTTGATTAGAACAATCTTTTAAAATTTCAGATAAACCTTGTACTAGAAAAGGGGGATTGATCCCATTAATAGCCTTCTTTAACTGCAATAGAAGAGGATGATCACTGATAGAAGAAATCTTAATGAAGAATTTTGTTCTGAGGTAATTGAATCTAATTATCAATGGAGGCAAACTACATTCGACTTGCATTGACACTATAGGTGTTGAACACATAGCTCCCAAAATAATACGTAAGCATCTATTTTGCACTTTGTCTAGTTTTTCTACTAGTTTTTGTACACCACTATAGCAAAAAAATGCATATTCGAAGTGACTTCTTACTAAGGACTTATATAAAATCAGTAATGTCCCTGGATCAGCACCCCAATAAGTGCCAGCGAGAGATTTCAAAATATTGCAAGCTTTTAATGCTCTGTTTGCTAAGTAATCAACATACACATTCCATTTAAAATTACTGAGAAAAGTAACACCTAAAAATTTTATGGAACTATCCACTAACATAAGGCTATTATTGTAATAAATTTTAATACTAGGAGAACCAACAACATTTTTGGAAAAGACAACAACCTTACTTTTCTCATAGCTGACCTCCAAACTAAGACTTTCAAAATAATGTCCCAATTTTTCCAAGCTAGCATTGAGTTTTGTTTCAATGCTGTTAAGGTTTTCTCCTGAACAATACACAACCAAATCATCAGCAAATTGTAAATTACAGACATCACTACCCAGCACATTATTTAATCTAGCAATATATAAAATAAATAATAGAGGACTTAATATTCCTCCTTGAGAAACTCCTCTATAAGAATACCTAGGTCCTATTAATTGATTATTGACTTTTACATACAATTTACGTTCATTTAAAAACTCAAAAATCCAACTTACTATTTTTTCAGGAACATTTAGTGAAAGGAGAATGGATGACAATGTACTTAAATTTACATTATTAAAAGCACCAACAATATCGAAGAAAACAGATCCCAACATTTTATGCTCGACAAGAGCACTGTGTATATCCAGAGATAAATGACTAAGACTTTCCCGAGCAGAACGACCACATCGAAAGCCAAATTGATTGTAAGGTAGTAGACTATTACTTTCAATGTAAAATATCAAACGTTGTTTTAGAAGCTGTTCAAATATTTTACCAACACACGAACTTACAGTAATAGGACGATATGAGTCAGCGCTGTTAGGGTCTTTACCCTGTTTCAGGATAGGTATTAAACAATCTGTTTTCCATTCCTCAGGAATAATAGAACAATGCCAAAGTGAATTCAAAATATTTAAAAATATAGACAAACTGTGTGAATTTAATAATTTTAACATTTTGTATGAGAGCCAATCTAAGCCACATGCCGAATCTCTTCTTGATCTTAAAGCAGATTTTAGCTCTTCAATAGAAAAAGTTTCCACCATGAAATTATTTGTGCAATTTTGTAAGTTATTGTGACTGACTGTGTAAAAATTCTGAACTGAATCAGGAGTATACTTATGCAGAAATTGAGAGATCCATTCATAACTAGAAAACAAACTGCTATTTGTAGAAACATTTTTTAACTTCCTCATTTTTGCCCAAACTTGACTCATTGGAGTGAGTCTATTAATAGAATGACAAAACTCTAACCAACATGCACGACGCTCCTGTCGTAGGATACGTTTTTTTCGGGCTTGCATATGTTTGAAACTTATAAAATTGTCTAGACAAGGATTTGATTTAAATAAGATGTATGCTTGCTTACAATCTTGTACAGCTCTAGTGCACTTCTCGTTCCACCAAGGGAGTCGAAGCTTCCTCCTAGATCTGCGAGAGTCGCAAGTGGTATTGTTTTTATTAAAACTGATTACTGACATCTGAACTGCTTGTAGAATTATTGAACAAAAATTATTATATGTATCAATATGACTCGAGTTATTATACTGAAAACTTTCCATCATGTCATTTACAATCTTTTTATAAATAGACCAATCAACTAATTTCAGATTACAATGAAGAGGAATATTTGAAACATTAGAAGGATCCACATCATTAGCAGTATCTATAACATATTTTGTAATGGTAGGCAAATGATAGCTGCCTATAGAATCCTGATAAACCTGCCATTCACAAGACAAAGCCAAGGAAGAAGAAACCATAGTTAAATCAAGACCATTTGGTCTCCATAGATGAGACCCTACAGTAGTTGGCTGACCATCATTTAAGAGTATCAAGTCATTTTCATCCATGGAATTCATTATAGCTCTGCCACGAGAGTCGTCACTACAACAACCCCAAAAAGTGTGATGGGCATTAAAGTCCCCAGCAATTATCAATGGTTTAGGTATACTATTTATTAGTGAATCAAATTTGTTCTTTTCAAAAGTAGGACTGCAATTTCCAGGACTGTAAAAACTAACTACTGAAATGTATTTGTTATTAATTTTAATTTTAATTGCAATATTTTGAATAGAATCGTCAAAATATGTGTCTAATAATCTAAATTCAATGCCATTACGTATAAATATAGCAACACCATTGTGATCATTACCACAATCATTCCTAACTGTGGTATAGCCACGAATGTTGTATTGTATGTGTGGTTTTAACCATGTTTCTGAAACTAAAGCTAAATGTATGTCATTATTATAGAGAAACTGCTGAAACTGTAGTTTATTACTTAGCAAACTTTGTGCATTCCACTGAGCAATATTTAAAATTTTGTTAGTGAATTTTATATTATAATATTTTTACCTCTAATAGTCTCTCTAATAGCAGATGTTATAGTTTGTGTACAGATACTTTCATTTTGTGTTTTATTTAACTTAATCAAGTTAACAATAGATTCTGTCAACAAACTTAATGCTGTGCTATTAGACAACATCAAGTTTATAATATCTGTCGAATGTTCCGATTTGTTCAGTGATGGGAAATTAGCTTTATTAAATAAGTCCGAAAAAGGGGTTTTCGATGTATTTCTGCTTTCAGCAATCTTTCTTTTCTTAATGGGACATTGGCCAGATATGGATAAATGATTACCTTTGCAATGAACACATACAGCTTTTTCAGCAGGTACAGAGCACTCCTTGAAGGAATGACCCTCAGTACATACTGAGCATCTTTGCGAATTTTTACAAAATTTGGCTAAATGCCCAAAACGTAAGCAACGGAAACACTGCTTGACTGGTGGAATATAGGGCAGTACTGAAAGCCGCCACATCTTAATATGAACGTAATCTGGTAAAGATGTAGATGAAGCAAAAGTAATAACTACAGTTTGGGTAGGCTGTAGTTCAGATGAGCTACCTACTCTAACTTTTTTCATTATTCTTCTAACGCTTATATTTTTTTTTGAACTTGATATTGCCTTAAAAATTTTTTTGTTTGACATATCCGTAGGTACTGACGTGATAACTCCAGACAATTCTGTCGTTCCAGCCGGAATCGACGCTTTGATCGACTGTTCTTTCAGAAAAGTAACATTGTCCAAGAATGAATTGGCTAAATTCGGGCGATCGAAAACTACGCCGATTTTGTATCTGTTAATTTTTTTCAAGTACTTAATCCCTTTAACAAATCTAGTGAAGCATCCACTCAGGTACATCATATCTCTTTGGCCTATTGGTTGTTCTTCATTTGTGCTCTCGATAAATACAATAAAGTCATACCCAGCTACGGCATCCTCAGGGTACCTGCGACTGTAGTCTGTAACCCTATACGGGGCATACTTCTCTGTAGCCTTTTCTTCCGCAGTGCAGGAGTCGACGTAGTCAGACTCACTTGTCTCCGAAGATGAATCCGGAGGACCAGTAACAATTTCTCCACCAGGATCTTGTTTGGGTTTTTTTCTTTTCTTAGGCATCTTAAATCTTGTTTTATAAACTAAGTTAATAGAATAAAAACAGGAAAATATGTACAAACTAAATTAAAATTAAAGTAAAATTACAAGAAGTAAAAAAAAGACCGCCTATTATTTCAAGGTTCCCGCGCTTTTTTTCATATAAACATAGACAATCATGTTAGACTTAGAGCACAGATATTATAATTTATGCAACAGTTTTCAATATGTACTAATGCACATACTACCTGGTTAGCTTCGTCTAGTAGCTCTGCTACAAGCACGACTTTGAAAAAACAAGGTAAATAACTGGTACTAACGTACCTACTAACTGGTTAGCTTACTTTGTAAAATAGCCAACCTCAAACCAGCCCCCTTAGCGTATCATGGTTATATTTAGCTTCAAACATTAGATACGGCATTGTCATCATCATCATCATTTCAGCCGTAAGACGTCCACTACTGGACTTAGGCCTCCCCCAATTTGGGGGGCTTTCCCATAATCGCCACGCTTGGCAGGCGGGTTGGCGATCGCAGTATGGTGGTAAAATGCATAGAGAACGCTGCTGCCCATTCTCTCGTAAGTCCCTTAGTCACCTTTTACGACACCCACAGGAAGAAATGGGGTGGTGTTATTCTTTACGTCCGGCACCACACGGTATTGTACTATGGGGGAATTCTGTCTTTATAAATAGGGTGTCTATAGCCCAAAAACAATGTATCCGTACTCTTTTTGATGTGCCACCATGACTTCATGTAAACCTCTTTTTAAAGATTTAAATATATTAACTGTTCCCGGTATGAACATACATATATGAGTGCTCCGAATTATTTCAACGTCATGGAGACATTGTTACTTTTAACACAAGAGATCCTTATAGATTAATTATTCCTCAAATGTAAAGCCATTTATATCACAGAAGTTGTTTTCCAATGGTCAAAAGGATATATAATAAATTACCCAAAGTATATAGCGAACTGCCAGTCAATCGCTTTAAAACAGTTATGAGTACCTATACTATAAGGATTAACATTGACACAAAAACGAGCTGTTCGAGCGATTTACCAACTAGGTGCTAGAGTTTATCTGAGAGATTTGTTTAAAAATATTGGTATTCTTACGGTGGCATCAAAATTCAGCTTCGCCAACATCTTATATATTAGGCAAAATATACACTTGTACACTAAAAACAGTGATTTTCATAATATTAATACTAGAAATAAGGACAAACTACGAGCCCCCTTTCACCGGCTTCATAAGGTTCATAATTCCTTTGTTGGTCTTGGTATTACCTTTTATAACAAGCTTCCCTCTGCTTTGCTAGATTTGCAGTTTAATGAGTTTAAAGCTAAAGTAAAATCCAACCTTTGTTCAAAGACATACTATTCTATCAACGACTACTTAAACGATAAGAATAGTTGGTCGCTGTGATTAACTCAAGACAATGTTTATGTTCTTTCAATCCAGAATTAGCTTTCCTACCGACAGTTTATATGGGTAGTTCATATAATTGCTTTTTTATTTCACTGATTTTGTTAATTTATATTTATTTTCTTTTAATTTCATTTATTGTGGACATAATCTACTCATTACAATGATTTTAAATGAGTTGTATTGCAACATGTAGTTAGCTAGCGACCTCGTCAGCTGTTCATAATATTCTTGTCTGACCAACCGGCAGCAAGTTCGTCATGCTCCCTAGGATGTCACTGCTTGCGGTAGCGTCGGGGGTCGGGTTACCACCTTCCCTCATATATGGCGAGGGGGGTAATGGCTGACCTTTGCGTTATGCTCGTGAACGGGTGCTGCTTGTGGTGACTGGTCGTCTTCCTGACCATGGTTTTTGTTATTGTTACTTGTATTAACTGTTATTTTATTTTGGCCCGGAGGTCCTAGTATAACTATTGTAACTTCAACTTAGCTGTATGTATCAATTTGCATCGTTGAATATGTAAGCGGGCACGCCCTTTATGCCTGGAGGCTTTATTTACGTTTTGAGTTCTGTTTACGATTTTGTTTTATTATTTATTTCAGCTTGAGTTTAGTTTTTAGTGTTTTGTTGGTGGTATATTGGCGTGTGCTAGCTGATGGTGAATAATGTATGTTTTGTTTTATAATATTAATTACTTACACAATATTGTATAGAATCAAGTTCTTCTAACTTAACAGACAGCTGTGCTGCTGGGGAGTTTGTTCCGCCACTTCTTCTTCCCAGCTAAAGCACTAGGAAGTGTCGAAGGGCGGGCGTTTTGGGGGGACTGTCGTGTGTAACTTTGACGTTCAAAAAGTGCTGACTCTCCGCCTAGTTTGAATAAATGACTTTTGATTTTGATTTTGATAGCATGCAAATTGTAAAGTTAAGTGAAGAAGGTATCAACCATCAACACTTTTTATCAAAAAATTCTTTTAAACTATAAAAACTACATTCTAATGACCATTTATACAACTTAATTTTAAATAATCTTGTATTTAGTGTCTTGAAATGCCTTGGTATTTTGTTATAAATGCGCACGCACATGGCTAGGCAGCTCTTATTATATTTTATTATTTTGTTTTATTATTTATTTCAGCTTGAGTTTAGTTTTTAATGTTTTGTTGTTGGTATATTGGCGTGTGCTAGCTGACATATGTATGGTGAATAATGTATGTTTTGTTTTATAATATTAATTACTTACACAGTATTGTATAGAATCAAGTTCTTCTAACTTAACAGACAGCTGTGCTGCTGGGGAGTTTGTTCCACCACTTCTTCTTCCCAGCTAAAGCACTAGGAAGTGTCGAAGGGCGGGCGTTTTGGAGGGACTGTCTTGTGTAACTTTGACGTTCAAAAAGTGCTGACTCTCAGCCTAGTTTGAATAAATGACTTTTTCATCCCACCATCTCGGAAAGAGTATTTTTAATCTTCAATATCTGAGTGGAAAAGCCGTTTTTATTCTCTAGAGGATAAAGTAAATTGAATTTAGAACATCGTGTGCACTAATTTTGTGAATTAAAAAAAAAATTAAACCTATTTACTTTTATTTCCATGGTGCTGAATTTATCATTCAACCTTTTTCTAATTTGTAAAACTTAGACTCGGAACCTTCTTGATATACTTTTTTTTTTAATTTGCTTTGCGCGCGCCATTTTACTTTTCACGTCACCAACATTACAGTACCTAAAAAAAATATTACACTCGACTTAAGTAACTGTAGCAACGTTACTTTCAATTTTTCTTAATTATAGCTAAGTATCATTTGAAATAATTTAAAGATTATTCTGTAATATTTACCTATCATAATGTAGTACATAATAAATGTTAATACCTAAACTGAAATAAAAGTATCTTGTGATTGAAATGCTTTTTTTTGCATATTTAGTCATTTCCTCGTTGAGGTGGGATGAAAAGTTACGTGTTGCACTCGAGTGCAAAGATTTTTCACCTCGTGCTCTTTTGATTCCCTTGCTAACGCTCAGGATTCTAATTTTTGAATCACTCGCTGCACTCGTGATTCAATTTTAGAATCCTTCGCTTGCTCGGTCATCAAAATTGAGCACGCGGTTAAAAAGCAACTTTGCACTCTTGTATAACAAATAACTATTGATTTTGAGGGTGTAAGGGGGAGCACACAACAACCGGACTCTCCAAAAGTCAACCTCACCTGCACGCGGTACACCCTGCCACTGACAGACGAGGCGCTGGCGACCGACTGATGGCGGTATAACCATCCAACAAGCCAATCGAAATCCTCCAGAGCGATGGCGGGCAGCAGCGTCATCGCTGCGAAAGGATTGGCACTGCGGTCACCAACCCGCATGCCCAGCGTGGTGACTACGGGCATTAAACCTCACCATGGATAAAGTGCCAAAACAACGGCCCCCAGTTCCCGGTGGTCCCGCTATTCCTGGTCAAGGTAGCGGTCACGGTAACGGCGGGACGGGGGGTGCTAAGAATCTCCGGGTTACGGCAGGCTACCAACGACGACTACATCTGGCTACGTATAATGGACGTTCGATGAGGCTGGACCATCACCTTGCCGAACTAGAGGTAGAGCTAGGGCGCATTAACTGGCATATACTGGGGTTATCTGAAGTCCGAAGACAGGGGGAGGATACGATAACTCTGGAGTCAGGCCACCTACTCTACTTCCGCGAAGGTGATCAGCTCTCCCAAGGCGGTGTCGGCTTTCTGGTCAACAAGGAACTCACTAACAGCGTTGTGGAAATCAGTAGTGTGTCGACACGGGTAGCGTACCTTGTACTAAAACTCACTGACAGGTACTACCTGAAAGTGATACAGGTATATGCGCCGACTTCGACATGCTCTGACGACACAGCCGAGGCCATGTACGAGGATATTGCCAAGGCAATGCACTGTACGACTAAGGCCCACTACAACGTTGTTATGGGGGACTTCAATGCCAAAGTGGGATTACAGGAACGCGGCGAATCGAGAGTCGGACCCTTCGGTGTGGGGCGCAGAAATCACAGGGGGCAAATGCTGGTCAACTTTTTAGAATCGCAGGGGCTCTTTTTGATGAATTCGTTCTTCGAAAAGAAACCCCATAGGAGGTGGACCTGGCAGAGCCCCGATAACGTGACAAGGAACGAGATAGACTTCATCATGACGGATAAGAAGCACATATTTAGAGATGTCTCCGTGATCAATAGGTTTAATACCGGAAGCGATCACAGACTTGTCCGAGGCAGTCTAAATATCAACTTTCGAGCTGAGAGAATCCGCATGATGAGGCCTACCCTCCGACCTACGCCGCTCCAAGCCGCTCTAGGGTCCGAAAAGTTCCAACTGGAACTTCAAAATCGATTCGCCCTACTGGAAACCACTGGCACCGTTGACGAGAAGGCCGACGAGTTGGTCAAGGCACTACGCGACGTTTCCCGCAGAGTTTTCCCATCACAGCGGAAAAGTAAGGTGTCCAAACTTTCCTCAGAGACTCTCGGACTTATGAGGGAAAGACGAGAGTTGCCATCCACGCAGCAGTCTTCGTCAGATAAGAGGGCCTTAAACTTAAAGATCAGAAAGCTGACGCGACGCGACCTTCGGTGCTCCAACACCCGCGACATTGAGGTCGCGATTGAGCAGAACCGAGGGTCGAAAGTGTTCGCTCAGCAACTAGGAAGGTCCCATCTGACGAAACTTAAAACTGGGGATGGCAGAATCGTGACTTCGAAGTCCGAGATACTCGAGGAAGTCGAGGATTTTTACGGGCACCTATACTCAACGCGGACGGCAAAACAAGCGGAACATAGTGCGGATGACCATCGAGCCGAACTAACGCGCCACTACACGGAGGACATCCCAGATGTCGACCAGTGCGAGATTAGGGCGGCTCTCGAGCAGCTAAAGAACAACAAGGCACCTGGCGATGACGGAATAACGACAGAGCTCCTTAAAGCGGGCGGGGCTCCAGTCTTGACAGAGCTCGCGAGTCTCTTTAACTCCGTCATCCAAGAGGGTACAACGCCCGAAGCGTGGAGCAGAGGTGCGGTGGTTCTATTCTTCAAAAAAGGTGACAAAACCTTGCTGAAGAACTACAGACCCATCTCACTTCTGAGCCACGTGTACAAGCTGTTCTCGAGAGTCGTCACGAACCGTCTCGCCAGGAGACTTGACGAGTTCCAGCCGCCAGAACAAGCCGGTTTTCGAAAAGGCTTTAGTACCGTAGACCACATCCATACTGTTCGGCAAATTGTACAGAAGACCGAGGAGTACAACCAGCCGCTGTGTATGGCATTTGTGGACTACGAGAAAGCCTTCGACTCCATCGAAATATGGGCAGTTCTGGCCTCTCTGCAACGATGTCGTATTGACTGGCGCTACATCGAAGTGTTGAGATGCTTGTATGACGCTGCCACGATGACTGTCCAGATCCAGGACCAAAAAACCAAGCCCATCCAACTGCTGAGAGGGGTGAGACAGGGGGATGTTATATCCCCGAAACTGTTTACCAACGCATTGGAGGATGTTTTCAAGACGCTGGACTGGACTGGACAGGGTATCAACGTGAACGGCGAGTACATCTCACACCTTCGCTTTGCCGATGACATCGTCATAATGGCAGAGACGCTGGAACAGTTGGACCAGATGCTGCACAGCCTGAATGGAGCCTCCCGGCGGGTTGGCCTCGGCATGAATTTGGATAAGACGAAAGTCATGTTCAACTCGCATGTCTTGCCGAATCCAATCCGCATCGAGGGTTCGCTTCTCGAAGTTGTGAAGGAGTATGTCTACTTAGGCCAAGTCATCCAGGTTGGTAGACACAACTTTGAGAAGGAAGCCGACAGGAGGATTCAGCTAGGTTGGGCAGCATTTGGAAAGCTTCGTCAAGTCTTCTCGTCACCTATCCCGCAATGTCTGAAGACTAAGGTCTTCAACCAGTGCGTCCTGCCCGTAATGACATACGGTGCCGAAACGTGGACACTGACAGTTGGGCTGGTCCACAAATTCAAGGTCGCTCAGCGCGCTATGGAGCGGGCTATGCTCGGAGTCTCTTTGAAGGATAAAATCAGAAACGAAGTTATCCGGAAAAGAACTGGAGTTACCGACATAGCTCGCAGAGTAAGCAAGCTGAAGTGGCAGTGGGCTGGCCATATCTGTCGAAGGACCGATGGCCGGTGGACCAGACGAGTCCTGGAGTGGAGACCGCGTATCGGCAAGCGTAGTGTAGGACGCCCCCCAGCTAGATGGACCGACGACCTTAGGAAAGTGGCTGGGGTAGACTGGATGCGGAAGGCGGAGGACAGGGTGTTGTGGCGCAACATGGGAGAGGCCTATGTCCAGCAGTGGACTGCGATAGGCTGAGTTGATTGATTGATTGATTTTGAGTTTTGATTTTGACATTTATTGCTATTGTAATTTGACAAATTATTGACTTTATTATTCTTTATATAATAACTATGATTTATGTTCGAATTTAATATCTTCATTTATTTAATTAATGTCATCAATTACTTTGTATGCTAGGTTTAGCGAATTATAATTATTAGATACGATAAAACAACCCGACCATCTGTAACGTACTGCAATTCTTGTAAAATAAATTTAACTTAATTTCGTCTAGTAGCACTGCTAAAAGCGCGGCTTTGAACAAGCAGGGTAAATAACTGGTACTAATACACATACTAACTGGTTAGCTTCGTCTAGTAGCTCTGCTACAAGCGTGGCTTTGAACAAGCAGGGTAAATAACTGGTACTAATACACATACTAACTGGTTAGCTTTGTTTAGCAGCTCTGTCACACGCGTGGCAATCAATGGACGACCGCGGTATATAGTTTGTATTTATGAACATAGGTACTTACTGGTTAACTCTGTCTAGTATCGCCGCAACATGCGTTGCATCTATCACGCGAGTTTTATAGTGTAGGCAGGTACTTCTTCTTTTTTCATTCTGTAAATAACATTTTTTTTCCCATCAATTATCTCCAGGCGCATGTAGATTAGGAAGTACAGGCAGTAAAAAGGATATTTAATATTTAGAAAAGGATTTACTATGTCGACGAACGCCGAAGAACTTAAAAATTATGATAATGCAAAGTCTCAGCAAGGCAGTTCAATATAATCCGTAAATCTGTGCATTCCAGAAATTGCTTTTTGTGAGTGAATCCTATGCGGCGCCGCAAATCAAAGATACAAAAATTCAAAGTCAAGGGATTTTCAATCTGCCAGGGTCGCGAGATTGTTTGAAAGAGATACCGTGACCCTGGCACATGGGCAACTGAAGGAACACGGGTGGGTTTTAGTCAGTAAAAGTCTGTCCCGCTCCGCCCAACGCGGGAGAAGTCATTTGATGATTTCCCATCCAAAAGGGATTTTCAATAGCAAACATGCATTGTTAGGCAATGTTCCTCATACGGTGGAGGTGTGCCCTGCCTGGGCGGAGCACCGCCGTGTCCTCGTGGAGGCGATCGGCGGCGGCGACCTCTCGCGTCCAGCCCTGGTGCGAGCCATGGTACGGAGCGAGAGGGAATGGGAAGCCGTCACCTCCTTCTGCGAAGCAGTAATGCTCACGAAGGAGGAGGCGGGGCGCGTGAGGGAGTGGCAGTCTCTGCGCCCTCACGTCCCTAGCCGCCGCAGGAGGAGACGCCCCGGGCGTCGGGAGTCGATTGCGGACTCCCGGCCACCGTAGGCGCGAGCTTGCGGGTGGCGAGCAATGGGTAGCTCGCCGCTCGGCAAGGACCAAGCTCGGGTCGACGGCGCGTAGTGTTCCACGCGCGCCTCAAAGAGATGTCAGCAAAACTGAAGGGGTCAGTGCAGCAGTGTAGGGGTCTACTAGGACCGATGCCTGCCGGGGTCGCGTGATTGTTCGAAAGAGATACCGTGACCCTGGCACATGGGCAATTGAAGGAACACGGGTGGGTTTTAGTCAGTAAAAGTCTGACATGCCCTCCCGCTCCGCCCAGAGCGGGAGAAGTCATTTGATGATTTCCCATCCAAAAAAAAAAAAAAGCCAATGTTCCTCCGGTGACTAGTAGCGGACGTACGTGTTGCTCAGGTGAAGTACCTTGACATGTGCTCATGGAGAACTTTTCTCATGATGCACATTTTCGCGGAAGCCTTTGTTGAGGATTTTTATGCCATAATAAGAAAGAGGTCGGTGTCAATAATGGGTAGGTTGCGCGGAAGCTCCAACAGACCTGAAAAGAATATTTGACAAGGTGGACAGCCCCTACATTAGGCACTGGGTGCGGGGACATATTTATTTATTTATTTAACACTATAAGCACATAAATGTACAGAGGTGGACTTAGTTTTACTTACAAAGTTTTAAGTCTCTGTTACTAATACTATGTGGATTGTGTGTACTTTTACGGGTAATCCGCAATAAACGAATTTATATATATGAAAAGCTAATGTGAACATTTTTCTTTTGGCTTTTCATACAGAAATAATACATTCTTAGGTACTTTAAGATTGAGTTATTTTTATAATTTTTTACTTTTTAAAGGGAAATTAGGTTTTTGTGTCGGGGGTTTTTTAAATTTTAAATTTAATTTTTTATTTTGTACTTTTTATAGGTATATACTTAATATAATGTACAATCAAACGAAGCTAAGAACACTCTCGATTAATTCATCATTATTATCTTTCAGTGCGCTTTCATTTGAGACCCCACTCGAGTATATTTGCTGACATTCGGTTACTCTTCCCCACTTTCCCCCCCACAATTTTTAAACGGCTCAACCGATTTTCATCAAACATGTCTAAGAACACTCGCAGATAAGTCACCTTTAATATATATATTTTTTTATTGAAATCGCATCATCCGTTCGGGAGCTATGATGCCACAGACAGACAGACAGACAGACAGACAGACAGACAGACACGTCAAACTTATAACACCCCTCTTTTTGCGTCGGGGGTTAAAAAGAAGTTATTCGGCGGAAAAGTCGAAGAATCAAGATCATGGAAATGTAATAGTATCTAAGATCAAAATAACGTACTATCTAGAAGTTCTAAAATGTACTTTTTAGTTGCGTTCGGTTTTCTTTTTAACCGAATCGGTGCTTTGAGTGATCTTTGTTCATTGATTTTTCAGCGCCGACTCAAAATTTTAATGTTTATTATTTTTTGTTCAGTTTTTTGGCGGTTTAATTTTTTGTTAAAAAGTTTTATTTAATATTTTTTGTGGCGTTAATGTACTTATAATAATTGGCAAGGTATACCCTATCCAATAAAAAAAGAATTATCAAAATCGGACTACTCTGTATAAAGTTATGCGTGGTTATACATTACAATCAGTGAGTGAACAATCAATCATCCCCTGTTTTCCGACCCTTAGCGTTCGCTTTTGTTTTCCAAATTTATATGGGACCACCTTGGGAGTATACCCTTTCCAAAAAAAAAAGAATTATCACAATCGGAGTACTATGTAAAAAGTTATGCGTGGTTATACATAAAAAAAATATATATACGCGTCGAATTGATAACCTCCTCCGTTTTTTTTCGTCAGTTGAAAACTTAATACCGTCGACATAATTATGCCGTCTGCCCTGTACACCATATCTCCGCTAGGAGTAACATTGCTCTGTGCACCATGTCATACCATGATCGTGCTAGGATCACGTCAGGCAGATTTATTCTTTATATTGAAAAGTATAAGACTATGCCCACTAGACCGTTCCGTGAGCAACGCGTGCCATCACATCACAGACTGAAGTTGGACATAGTCGGCGAGAATATTTTCCGGGTGTTTTAAATTCTTATTTTAAAGAAATAATTTTCATACATTAAACAGAATGTCAGAACTAAACCTGGCAAGGTATTTCTTATAAATCGTATCTGCTTTTAATAAGTTGCCAAAGTCTAGACTTTGGCAACTACCGCAAGGTCTTGGCTTTGTGACTGTTCCTAAATTACCCTAGGCTGATAAGATTTTCGTTAATCCTAATTCATTCCATCTTACACCTCATCAATCACTTTTTTTGATATAGTAAATAAAACTTAAGAATTTATTTTCATAAAAATATATTGGATGTGGCTTTAAAAAGCTAATAAGTAACAAATAGAGATGCAAAGTATATGATTTAAAAAACAAAACTTCGGGTACTACTGGGTACTATTGGATGCTGCACGCTGACCACCCTAACGGTATCAGCGTGGTTTGTTACGCTGACAACACGATGGTCCTGGCGCAGCGGAGGTCGCACCGGGCGGCGGCCGAACGCATGACACGCGGGATTGCGATAATCGTCGAAAGTATCCGACAATTGGGACTCGAGGTGGCCCTGCAACAAGTCTGAGGCCATGTGTTTTTATGGTCCTCGGAACGCGCTACCGTTTGGTTCCCAAATAACGGTAACAGTAAGAGGTACGAGTATAAGGTCAATCGTTACTCACACCATACTCACACGATACCTCACATAACACTGACAGTACTCAGAGCAAGTTTTCCATAAAATGACGCTTCACGTCGTCATCATGCTCTTTTGGAGGCATGGTCCCTATCAGTCCTTGCACTGCATGTGAGATAGATGTGGTCACCCAAACCCCTGGAAGTTCTCCCGTTGTACAACAAGCATATCTATGAGACGCGTGTTCATGTCAAACTGACCGAACTATCGATCTGAGATTAAGAAAACAACATTAAAAACGGCTAGATAATAGATTTGAGAATAGAAACTCAAGAACCACAAACGTTGTGAATCGTCTCTCTTATAGATCTAAATTCAGCCCCAAAGAGGAGAAGAATTGGCGCAAAAAACTCCCCAGTAACACGTCTCTGTCTAATTAGTTAAATGTACTTTACTAACTTTATCAACCTAAGATAACTAACATAATGAAAGACTTTCCCAGTCGAGCCAACAAACATACACACATATTCCGTTAAATATAGTCTAATCTGGGCTTCAAAATTTTACTTATTGATATTCGCTTTTTTTTGCTTTTGCCTATTGCTTTTCAACCGACGAAAAAAAACGGAGGAGGTTATCAATTCGACGCGTATATTTTTTTATTTTTTTTATGTATGACCACGCATTACTTTTTATATAGTAGTTCGATTGTGATAATTCTTTTTTAATTGAAAAGGGTATACTCTCAAGGTGGTCACATATAAATTTGGAAAACAAAGTCGAACCCTAAGGGTTGGAAAACATCGGAGGCGGGGCGCGTGAGGGAGCGGCAGTCTCTCCGCCCTCACGTACCTAGCCGCCGCAGGAGGAGGCGCCCCGGGCATCGGGAGTCGATTGTGGACTACCGGCCACCGTAGGCGCGAGCTTGCGGGTGGCGAGCAATGGGTACCTCGCCGCCCGGTAAGGACCAAGCTCGGGTCGACGGCGCGCAGTGTTCCACGCGCGCCTCAAATAGATGTCAACAGTGCTGAAGGGGTCTGCTAAGACCGATGCCTGCCGGGGTCGCTTGACTGTTCGAAAGAGATACCGTGACTCTGGCACATGGGCAACTAATGGAACACGAGTGGGTTTTAGTCAGTAAAAATCTGACACGCCCTCCCGCTCCGCCCAGAGCGGGAGAAGTCATTTAATGACTTCTCAACGTAGTTTTAGAAGACAGTTTTTTTCGTCAAAAATTTTGGTGTTAGAATTAATTGTAAAATTAATGTAATTTGCGTTTTAATATTTAAAAACGTGTTTAATTTCGATAGATATAGTGATAAATAATAAGGATTAATGTTTGTGAGTTATTTCGTTGCAAAATCAATGAAATATCAATAAATCAGTACCAGCTGTCATCCAATGGACGGATTTGAAATCGCCATCTAACCCGGGGAGTATTTCTTTTAATTTAAGCATAGTCAACTAAAATCTTATTGGATCCCATTGCACCTTTTGCCCTTTAACGTTCATACTACTCGTAACAGTGACCTATGTCATAAATAACCCTTTATTTCTCCATAATGTGTTTGACATTAAGTTCATGCACTACTTAGGATAAAATCACATAAACAACATTAAAGACCCCATAGAAATCACTGTTCCATATTACTGGACATACTTTTTATGTTCAATTGCTGCACCACTATAAGAAATTGATGTTAGAAACTGAATTGAACAATATAGTAGTAGTATCTACCTCTAACCGTTTTTTTAATTTTTGCTGATATAATTAAAAAATCTTTTTTAGTCTTTTAACTTTTTACTGTTGTTAATAATTATTATCTCTTTTTCATTCATAACTGAGATTTCACCCTTTTATTAGTATTATTCTATTATTTAATCTCTTTAAAATTTGAACTCCCGTCATTTACTATCCACTTCTCACCCCTCTTTCTTATTCCTTTCACACACTTAGCTTTCTCTTCTCTTATTCCAGGGTGCCTCTAGGGTTGGTCTGTCAATATGTTGACCCATAGAGCTGCATCCTTAGAGGAAAAACTGAGGGCTACGTTAAAGGAATTGGATTCTAGTAAAAAGCAGTGCAATCAGCTGATACAGGAAAGGGAAGACAGTGAGGTCGAAATAGAGTTAATTAATAAAAAGAACACTGAGCTAAAGAATCAATTGGCTGAACTACATGTACAGCATATGGACATACTTGACCAGCATCAACACCTTCGTCAACTAGTGAACCATTACCAGCATTGTAGTGACACATACGAACTGGCTTTGAGACGGATATCAGAACTGGAACTGGAATTAAGCAGGGCCCACAACACAATAACCCATTTGGCAACTCTCAAAGCCGGTGAAGAGTCTGCGATCACCAGCAGTCTCTATGATGAGTTGGTTGGTAGCAGGTCCAAACCTACATGTGTTGAGCCAATTGTAACAATAGATTTAACTGATGATACCTTTTCTAAAAACAAATTGTTTATTAGTCACAATAAGTTAAAAAAATAATTAAAATTAATAGACTAATTAGAAAATATCAGAAAACATTGAAATGCCAAAAAGTTAATCAATTAAACACAAAACTTAGGCAAAAAAAAAAATATAATACAAGCATTGAAGAAGTGTTATATTGATTTGAAATTATGTAATACTTTGTATGATACTGACACTCAGCACCTTCGGGATGAATTGTTTGTTAGGGAATTTGCACTAAAGGATATCTTTAGTAAATATTATGATATCAGTGTTCACAACAATATGTAATTAATAATTGTTCACCCGGTGCCAGTATTAGCCAGTTATTAAGTAAAATTAAATTGTCAAAAATAATCCCTGATTCAACTATAATATTATTGTACGGGGATAGTTTAAATGTTATAAAAAAAGAAATAATTAAATGTGTCCATTTGATGTTACTTCTCAATGAGACCAACAATTGTAAATTCATTTTCTGTGCCTTGCCTTATTCACGATACTTGTCTGATGAGCAAATCAGGCACATTTATTATTTAAATATGCTAATTTATAATAGGACTAGTTGTCACAGTGACGCTATTTCATTTTTTGATTGTAATCAATTTATTACTGATTACAAACTGATAAATTACATTTTGTATTTGCCACCTAGTTGTAGGAGACAAATTGCTAATCTTTTAGCATACAATTTACACCGTAACACTGGTACCTGTAGCGTACCATCGATTACTGTTAGTAGTGGTACTAACGCCACTTTTGATACACCTAGTAGTTTAAACTGTTAGATGCGACAACGGGTAAGCCGCATGTGTTGAATGTTGTAAATCAAAATAGGTATGCAGGGTCTGTCCGGCAAAGAGCTAGAGTTAAGTTTATTTATTGAAAACTATGATGTTCAGGTATTATGTTTGACTGAACACTGGTTGAAGGAACATGAAGTAGTGTTTATGAATGATGATTTTTTTACTGTGCAAAGTGCATTTGTGAGGAAAAGTGCTATTCGCGGAGGATCATTAGTTCTTGTTTCGAACAAGTTGAAATGTAAACAACGGTTAGATCTAGTTAATCTTTCTATTGAGCGCATTATTGAGTTGTCTTGCGTTGAATTGGAGCGTTACGTCATAATATGCGTTTATCGTCCCCCCTCTGGGGATTTTATCCGTTTCGGATCGGTAATGGAGGATTCACTCAATAAATTAAAATCAATTAATAAATGTATAATTTTATGTGGAGATTGTAATATTAATATTTTAGATGTTACTCCATTAAGTATTAGACTGCTCAATCTGTTTAGGTCTTTTAATTTAATAAACTTCTTCCTTGAGCCAACTAGGATCACAGCTTCTTCGTCGACTTGTCTCGATGATATATTTACTGATGGTGATGCCAAAAATAAGTTAGTTTTAAGTGACTTAACGTCTGACCACTGTAGATTATTAGCCAGCTTCCCTTTTGGCATTACTTAAAAAGCCGCATAAAATATTATGCAGGCCTTATACAGCTAGTCGTTGCAATAAATTTAAAAATAATATAGCTCATAGGATTACACCATCTATAATAGAACGCGAGAATCCTAATGAAATCTATGGAGCCCTTTTTGATATTGTGCAAAAAGAATACGAATCTACTTTCAAGACCAAAACTATTGACATTAATAGCACTTCCGTTAGCTTCAACCAATGGGCTACTCCAGGAATTTATAAAAGTAGAGCGCAACTATACGAATTATATGGTTTGAAAAAATACAGATTTGATACTCCTTTTCTAGAGTATGTCAGTAATTATTCAAAATTATTTATATTATCTTTTTAAATAATTTTGCTTAATCAAAGTTTTTAAGCGATACCATAAAAACATCCAATAAAAAAATAAAAAACACTTGGAAAATTATTAATAATGAAACGGGTAAGCCGGTTAAACAGGAAAAACAACTAGAGATTATGATTAACAACAAATTGGTTAATAGAGCAGCCGTAATAACTGAGGCATTTAATGAGTTTTTTGCCAACATACCTATAACTACGACTTGCTCCTTAAATTCGTCCCCGTCTAAAGCTGACAACCATTTGCATAGTAGTGTGCCCGGATGTAGTCGCTTATTTAGTTTCGAACATGTAACGCCTCGTGATGTGATTAATGTTTTTAACACATTCAAGTCAAAAAACACTGGTGATTACTTGGGCATCTCCATTAAACTGTTAAGTAATAAGATAAATAAGATAAGATAAGATAAGATAATCATTTATTTGCCCAAACATGAGTACAAGACATACAACACAAATTGTCAGCTTGCAAGAGATGTTAATAGCGTATATAAATACAGATCATCACGTTTGCCGTAAACAATGGCATGCAAATATTTAAACAGTAATTTAAAATGTAAGTACGAGTCAATTTTTTTTTTAAATGTCATAATAATAAGCGAACATTAAAATCAAAGAATTGGTAAAACATAGGTAATTATAATCAAAATCTCTCATCTAAAAACTCATTTATATTATAATAAGCTTTATCTGCTAGAAAATTAATAACTTTCCGTTTGAATGCTAGATCACTTAACTCCTTCCAGCTTTTAGGTAGTTTATTATAAATTTTTGGAGCCATGCAAAAGACACTTTTTCTCATGAGTGACGTCCTATATTGTTGTAGGCAAATTTGGCTATTGTTACGTCTATTACGAGGAAATCGATCTGCCATGCGAGAAAAGAGGTGAGGGTTAGACCTTAAAAATATTATATTTTCTAAAATATACAGTGAAGGTAATGTCAAAATTTTGTATTTTTGGAAATAAGACTTGCAACACTGAGTTGTTTCAAGTTTGAACATCGACCTAATGCAACGTTTCTGAGTCTTAAATATTAATTCCCGGTCCGTCGAGTTACCCCAAAATATAACGCCATATCTTAGAATTGACTCCACTAAGCCGTAGTATGCGGTGAGCAAAGAACCTATACTAATTACTGCTGCCAATTTATACAGAACATATGCTGAGCTACTTATTTTCTTACTGATCGTCTCTATATGTGCCTTCCAATTTAATTTATTGTCAATAAAAAGTCCTAGAAATTTTGTTGTATCAACTTCGTCAATATTATTACTATTATATTTTATGTCTCCATTATTAATAAATGTCAAGGTGCGCTGACTAAAGTGTATAATTTTAGTCTTATTTAAATTTATTTTTAAATTATTATTATTCTGCCATTCTATAATGTCAATTAGTGAATTATTAATGTCAGATTTATAATTGTTTCGATTTTTACATGCAATTGTCACTACACTGTCGTCGGCAAAGAAGCTCATAGGTTGATCTGTGCACTTAGGCAAGTCATTAATATATAACGTAAACAGGGGAGGACCTAAAACACTTCCCTGGGGAACACCGTACAAAACATCACGTTCTTGCGACCGATATGTCTCTTCTCGTTTTGTCGTTACGTTTACCCTACTGATTTCCGTTATTTGCTTTCTGTTTTGAAGATATGATTCAAATAGTTTTAAAATGTTACCTCTAATACCATATGCTTCGAGTTTCTTTAGTAGGATATTGTGCTGAACATAGTCAAACGCCTGAGTCATATCACAGAATATACTACACACCGGTTTATGTTGATCCATATTAGTCATCACTGTGTGTAAAAAATCATAAATTGCCATATTAATTGTTTTTTTTTCTCTGAAACCTTTTTGTTCACTGCAGAGGATCTTATTGTGTTCTAAATATGAGTTGAGTTGTTTATGGATATACTTTTCAAAGATTTTGGAAATTATAGGGATGAGCGATATCGGTCTATAGTTGACCATCAACTCTTTTTTGTCTCGTTTAAACAGTGGCTTTACGATGGATGTCTTCAGTGCAGTTGGGAATATGCCTGCACTGATACTCAAATTAATTATGTAACTCAAAGGAGAACATACTACGCCAGCTACAGATTTAAGTATTTTTGTGGAAATTCCATCGTAGCCTACACTATTTGTATTTTTGAGGGCTGAAATGATTATTAGTACGTCATGTGGTGTACTACGTGACATAAATATAGAGTCCCTTTTTTTCAAAATATGTTGCGTTACTGTAGTTCCAGCATTGACTATGGGTTAAATTTTGTCGATAAAATAGTTATTAAAAAGATCAGCTATGTGTTTTGGTTCTGTGATCGTTTCATTATTAATTTCAATCTTATCTACTGAGGGTTTTGGTGTGTTTAGTTTGCTTTTTTTATTATTTGCCAAGTCATTTTTGATTTATTGGTAGATGTTAAGATTTTATAATTATTTTGGGTACGCTGTGTAAGATTTATAATTTTTTATAAAATTTATTGTATTTTTTTAAACGTATTTTATTTGAGGCACTAGGTTTCATCCTATAATGCCACAGGAGTTGTCGTTTCTTTTTACTGCAAATTTTAATACCTCTAGATATCCACATAACTTCTTTTTTTTAAGTTTACTGTAACCCCGATATAAGGGAAGCATAAGTCATAAAGCAAAATAAAGAAACTGAAAAAAGCGTTATATGCAGTATTGGGGTCGTTCGCACAATATACATACCTCAGAAAATGTCAAACTGCTTAAATTGTTTTTAAACTTATCCAAGTTTTCTTCACTATAATCCCGTCTTTTAATACGCCACTTGTTTATTATGCACGTTTTGCTTACGGGGAATTTAAAAAGTTGCGCTGTGTGGTCTGACAATGCGAATTCTAATATTGTTGTCTTGCATGACTTATTAAAGTAATGAGCAAAGTTGTCTATACATGTTTGGCTCTTCAATCGTGTAGGTTCATTTAGTGCTAGTTTTAAGATAAAATTTAATAGCAGATTTTCAAATTCTATTGTATTATTACTATTTCTTTTTAAAATGTCAATGTTAAAATCTACCGCTATAACAGTATTTTGAGAATTTTTGGTTAAAGTATGAAGCAGTGCTAATAATTTATCGAAAAATTGTGATAAATTCTTGCTTTTAGGAACCCTATAAATACATATAAAAATAGTGTTGTGGTGAATAAGCTCTACAGCGCAGCATTCGAATATACCAACGGAAGATATTTTTGCAATCCTTGTCAGTTCTCTCCATTGATGTCCGTTCCTTACGAGTATACATGATCCACCTCTCTTACTTTCTTATCTACTGAAACATAATATAATAGACATCGTAGCCCCCTATCTAGCTGTAACTTTTAATAAATGTGTGGATTCAGGATCTTTTCCTGACCTCATGAAGAGTAGTAAAGTCATACTATTATTTAAAACAGGTAATAAAAATAACGCTTGCAATTTTAGGCCCATTTCTATCTTACCTGCATTTAGTAAAATATTTGAGAAGTTAATACTCAAGCAGTTGCTAAGACATTTTAATGTAAATAGCCTCCTTCATAATGAGCAATATGGCTTTACAAAAGGTCGTTCGACAATAGATGCGGGTGTTGCTCTGCTGAAACATATTTTCAACGCATGGGGAACTCGCAAAATGCTATCGGAGTTTTCTGTGATCTCTCCAAAGCTTTTGATTGCGTTCACCATGACACACTTTTGCGTAAATTACGTCAGTACGGTGTTCAAAACGAAGCTCTCAGTATCATAAGTTCTTATTTGCAAAATAGGCACCAATGTGTAGATGTCAATGGTGTAAAATCTTCCGGGCTACTAGTTCAGTTAGGTGTACCTCAAGGCTCAATACTGGGTCCATTCTTATTCTTAGTGTATATTAATGACTTACCATTCTATTTAAATAATATCTGTGACATTGTATTATTTGCTGATGATAACTCACTTATCTTTAAAGTAGACAGAAATAGAAAAGATTTTGACGACGTGAATAGTGCGCTCTCAATGGCTACGGAATGGTTTACCACAAATAACCTAGTTCTTTATGCTAAGAAAACGAAATGTATAAAGTTCGCTTTACCGAATGTTAGGAATCTGGGACCCAATGTCATTTTAGATAATGAGGTGCTTGAAACTGTACACTCGGCAGTTTTTCTGGGCATAACAGTAGACGCCAAACTTCAGTGGGGATCACATATATCAAGCCTAGCGAGAAGGCTCAGTTCGGCCGCCTACGCCGAAGCTAGACAGTACACGGACGTTGATAAAGCTGGATTAGTCTATTTAAGTTATTTTCATAGCATAATGTCCTACGGCATTCTGCTGTGGGGCAAAGCCGCGGTCATTCAAAATATTTTTGTTCTTCAAAAACGAGCTGTTCGAGCGATTTACCAACTAGGTGCTAGAGTTTCTTCGAGAGATTTGTTTAAAGATATTGGTATTCTTATGGTGGCATCACAATTCATCTTCGCCAACATCTTATATATTAGGCAAAATATACACCTGTACACTAAAAACAGTGATATTCATAACATTAATACTAGAAATAAGGACAAACTACATGCAGGGAGCATGTGGTTTGTCCTTATTTCTAGTATTATTAATAAATTACCCAAAGTATATAGCGAACTGCCAGTCAATCGCTTTAAAACAGTTATGAGTACCTATACTATAAGGATTAACATTGACACAAAAACGAGCTGTTCGAGCGATTTACCAACTAGGTGCTAGAGTTTATCTGAGACACTTGTTTAAAAATATTGGTATTCTTACGGTGGCATCACAATTCAGCTTCGCCAACATCTTATATATTAGGCAAAATATACACTTGTACACTAAAAACAGTGATTTTCATAATATTATACTAGAAATAAGGACAAACTACGAGCCCCCTTTCACCGGCTTCATAAGGTTCATAATTCTTTTGTTGGCCTCTCCTTTTATAACAAGGTTCCCTCTGCTTTGCTAGATTTGCAGTTTAATGAGTTTAAAGCTAAAGTAAAATCCAACCTTTGTTCAAAGGAATATTATTCTATAAACGACTACTTAAACGACAAGAATAGTTGGTCGCTGTGAGTAACTCAAGACATTGTTTATGTTCTTTCAATCCAGAATTAGCTTTCCTACTGACGGTAGTTCATATAATTGTTTTTTTTTATTTAACTGATTTTGTTAATTTATTTTTATTTTTACATATTTTCTTTTAATTTTATTTATTGTGGACATAATTGCAACATGTGCAGCTAGCGACCTCGTCAGCTGTTCATAATATTCTTGCCTGACCAACCAGCAGTAAGTTCGTCATGCTCCCTTAGATGTCACTACTTGCGGTAGCGTCGGGGGTCGGGTTACCACCTTCCCTCAAATATGGCGAGGGGGTTATGGCTGACCTTTGCGTTATGCTCGTGAACGGGTGCTGCTTGTGGTGACTGGTCGTCTTGCTGACCATGGTTTTTGTTATTGTTATTTGTATTAACTGTTATTTTATTTTACTCCGGAGGTCCTAGTTTAACTATTGTAACTTCAACTTAGCTATATGCATCAATGTATGTATATGGATCATTTTGCATCGTTGAATATGTAAGCGGGCACGCCCTTTATGCCTGGAGGCTTTATTTATGTTTTAAGTTCTGTTTAGGTTTTTGTTTTATTATTTCAGCTTGAGTTTAGTTTTCAATGTTTTTGTTGGTATATTGGCGTGTGCTAGCCGACATATGGCGAATAATGTATGTTTTGTTTTATAATATTAATTACTTACACAATATTGTACAGAATCAAGTTCTTCTAACTTAACAGACAGCTCTGCTGCTGGGGAGTTTGTTCCGCCACTTCTTCTTCCCAGCTAAAGCACTAGGAAGAGTCGAAGGGCGGGCGTTTTGGGAGGACTGTCTTATGTAACTTTAATGTTCAAAAAGTGCTGTCTCTCAGCCTAGTTTGAATAAATAACTTTTGATTTTGATTTTGATGATTTCCCATCCAAAAAAAAAAAAACAAAAAAAAAGGGTTGGAAAAGAGGCGATGATTGATTGTTCACTCACTGATTGTAATGTATATCCACGCATAACTTTATACAGAGTAGTTCAACTTTAATATATTTTTTTTTATTGGATCGGGTATACCTTGCCAAGTATTATAAGTACATTAAGGACGCTATAACATTTTTGAATCGCTCAAGTTTAGGTATCTGAGTCGCCACACAACAACATTTCGTGCTCGCACACATTGAAACCATCGTTTGCTCAATTTTAAACATTACGTAACTAATCTTGATACTCGAAGGTATTTATTTTATTTTATTAGTACTGTTCAGCATAATTAGTAGTAAACTAACTTTAGTTTCTGCATTTGGTGATAGTAAATAATTTTTATTACCATGATCATCATTATTTTTGGAATAACGTATATAATTTGTCAATAAAAAAAGAGGTGTAACAATAAAAAACTTTAATAATATTTTTGGTTAATAAAAAAAATATAACGGATGGTGATCGTAGACTATTGGTGAAAATAAACAGGATAATATTCCCTAAAGAAAACTAAGGAAAAATTGTGTGACGCCCGAACCTCGCGTATTCAGAATTTTTAATACACAATAGGAATCCTTTTTAGGAGGCCTTCATTTTTGTATGAAGACTGTTTTTGTACTCTACTATGTACTTATAATTCGAAATGACTTTAACATTTTTGAGAGATGATGATTAACTACATGATTTTCAATTTATGTCATTAATGAAAGTTACGTTAAATATTTTGACTATATACTAGCAAAACCCCCAAAATTGATACCCATGTCGACATTTCATCATAACAGTCCATCAACTATTTTAAATTAAAAAACATGATTGTGTGCATTTCAGACGTGGTATAAGTGAAATCTTCAAAAATGTTGGCTTCAAGATAATGAGACGAATGTAAAAAAGTCATCAAAAAGCCTGCTCGTAAAACGTCAAACAGAAAAGTAAACTTTCTCAAGGGTGCTCCCCTTCTGCCAGGGTCGCGAGATTCGTTCGAAAGAGTTACCATGGCCCTGGCATATGGGCAACTGAAGGAACACGGGTGGGTTTTAGTCAGTAAAAGTTTGACACGCCCTCCCGCTCCGCCCAGAGCGGGAGAAGTCATTTCATGATTTTCCATCCAAAAAAAAGGAGCACCCTAACTTAAGGATTTCCATTACCTACCCCAAGTGTGACAGTGAGACACAAAACGTAATGACGTTGTTATGTGTCTGTCCCTTTTTACTGTCGCTTTTTTGTTTCATAGACTTTCAAATCACAACGGTGCTAAAGAATTTTTCACTTCCAAATCGATGATTTCATAATCCTTACCCCCAATATGGATAATAATATTTTTATAAAAAACAATAGCCGCCGTAGTTGGATCAAATTTGGATGAAACATTCGTAATCACTATCCTAAAATTACCCAAAGTTGATGCCCACTTTTTATTTAAAAAATTAAAATATTCGTCGTTCTGAATGAAAAACTTGTGGGGTCGGTGGACATCCCGTCAGGAAGTATGTTCCTTTGACTCCGAATGTAATTTGTATGGAGTTTTCAGCTTCAGCACCTTAAAAAATATTGAAAACGACACCCATGATGAAAACTTTAAAAATTTTCGCAACCGCCATTTTTTATTTTGATTTTGACCTCACAATAGGCTTCAGCATCCTTTTTAACCCCTACCGCAAGCTACATTAAAGAATTTCGTTCCAAAAATGGACGAGACTCGCATAATTTAATTACCACATTGAAAATAGATGTTCATATAACTTTTTATTGAATAATTTTTCGCCATCTTGAATTCTTGTGAATGAATACATATTCATAATCATCATTACTCCATAATTTCCAATAGAATTTGAGTTATTTATTTCTAAACCAAGTTCAGGTAATAAGTTTGGTAGTCATACTTTTGGTTCGAAAAGTATCAACATTTTTCAACCACAGTATACAGCACGGCACGCACTTTATTATTATTTTGATCGTATTTATTGCGTACAAAAAAGCGATACGCCCGTGCTTCCTAAGGCGCGTCTGAGCGCGGAATGACACACCGCGAGTAGAAAATGTATGAAGAAATTTGAGAGCGTTCTTTATTTTTCTCATAAATAGAAAAGTTATGTATTTAATAACAAAATATTCAGGCAAAACGTAAAAAATTATACTAGCCACAATTTCTTGTCATTTTGAAGTTAAAATATGCAGTTGATCTCACTATATTATACTGTTAAAGACTATATTGAGGATAAAACGGCCTGGGATTGAACTGCTCCAATAAATCTACACTGAATGTTGTTTTATTATTATTATTTTGCTATTTTTACTCTTTTTTTTTCACATGACATGAATATTAATTGTATGAATATTACTTTGATTATTGAGAATTTGAGGACTATGTGGGTCACTGTTTCACTTTTGACTATGGTCTGGCAGTTTGAGTAGTTAGTGGCAATATCTGTGTGGTTCTTTCATCAAAAGACCATTTCAGACACCGATCTACATGGTCATCAAATGATCTGACCAACAAAATTATATCCGTTTCTTTTTTTTTATATACACATTGACATTGATAATTTTTTATATATACAATGACATGAATATTTACTTTGTAAAGTATCGTATTGTTTTAATTATTGTGAATGTGAAGACTATGTGGGTTTTTTTTAATTTTTTTTTTCTTTCGTCACAGTAATCATGATCTGGCAGTTTGAGTAATTTATGTGGCCTACCCAAATGTCCTTTCTTTGGTACTGTTCGTCAAAGCGTTGGGCTCCTTATCTTCCGAGTTGAGCTAAACGATTAGTGACAAATGCTTGCACTGACTGGACAGGTCCACTCAATCTGTGTGGTTCTTTCTTCAAAACACCATTTCAGTCACCAATCTACATGATCTTCACATGATGTGAACAAGATTATGTCTGGACTTTAAAAGAGACTGTGACCTCTGAGTTTGTTTCGGCCTTTCTTCTCAGAGTAGTCAGTTAGGAAACGCCGAACTCATCTAGTTAAAAAAAATATCATTGACATGTAAAAGTGTTTGTACAAACCTACTTACAGAAATAAAATCATTTATCATTTATACAGGTACCGTTACAAACCCCATTATTTTTCATTTTCTTCGATTATTGCGGTGGGGAAAACGTATTTTTGTGAAAATATTGTATGGGACTATACAATTTGTATGGTTCCATCATGGAGATGATTAAATTATCTTTAATTTAGATCATAACTGACTTCGCAGTTGTGATTCCTCTTGATTTAATTGGTACCGGAAAAATGTTATAGCGTCCTTAGCCACAAAAAATTATAAAATAAAAACTTTTTAACAAAGAATTTAACCGCGACCAACTTCATAATTTTAAGGTTTATTATTTTTTGCTTTTCAGTTATTTCGGCGGTTAAATTTTTTGTTAAAAAGCTTTTTGCAATAATCGCTCTTCTACGACAGCCCACTTGGATATGACATGGCCTCTTGGCTTTCACCAAGTCTCCTTTCTCACTGTTGATTGTTAATATCTTAATTATGATAAGGGTAAAGGAATCGTTACGCTTGATTTTCATGTGAATGAGACCCTCATCCATATACTCTTTCGAAGATAACACAAAACTACTCAAGCGCACCGTACACTCGGTCTCTAGCAAAATCTTTGCTATCGTTCTTGGTGCAAACTGAAGTGGAATTTCGTCACTTAACATTTCTTTACTCTTCCCCATTTATAGGATGAAGAGAATCCAGACTTTCTGTCTCACTAAATAGTGCCGATTCAGTAATAGGCCAATAAAACGGCCGAGTTTGGGTTTTAACGAAGCACGGTCCCTAGCGTTCTTGGAACGAGTACCAATGCATTGTAGTGAACGTGTGTGGAGCCTATTCCCTATCCCGGAAATGTACATACTACAAACCTCACGCAACGCGTCCTACGGCGAGACCTTTTTGGAAACAGTAATCATCACTAACGTTTGATTTGTTTACTATGCAATTGAGTTAGTTTTAGAAAAAAGCTGATGACATTTAAAATACTTACTGGTTTAAAATAATTGCAAACAATATGAGAGCTTGGTGGTTTGCATACATTGTTGGAAGGGCAGTACTTGTGGAAGTTGATCGTATCTTGTATTTTCATAGAAGTTGTGAGTTGAAGCTCGAAGAAAATGAATGTGACAATCTGAAACATGACAGATACACAATCAATGTAGACGACAACAAAAACGAAAAGGTATTGTGTTCTAATGCCCATCCGCGGTTCACCCGCGCACGGCACTACTCCCGCAACACCGCAGTGTGTGACCCCGCTCAACGACACGCGGTGCACGGAGCGCAACACTAGTACCGTGACCACGCCGTGTGTGACACGCGGTGCACGAGCACAGAGCGCGGCAATATTCCCGTAACGATGCAGTATGTGACCCTGCTGACAGACACGCGGGGCACGGGTCGCCGCAGTGTGTGACATCGCTGAGCGACACCTTTGTACTAATTTTTCTTTTCATTTCTTCTTGTCTGTTTATACAGGAAACAATTTTACCAGTGCGCAATTTTTTTTTGGTGGTTCATTATAACACATTTAACTATTTTTTCAATACTTTTTTAAAAATTTTATCCGTCCTTAAATCAGTAAACTGTGGACACCCTACATATTTCGTAATATGATATCGACAATAGGAATAGGTCAGTAACCACGCGCGGGCGTAGGTACTTCAAATTTCTTAGAATTTTGACCGATCTAACTGGTAGGTACTTGTAGCTACGCTCGGTCTTTCACCTTCGCCGCCGCGTAGGTACTTCAGACTTCTTAGAATTTTAACCGATCGAACTGGTAGGTATTTGTAGCTACGCTCGGTCGTTCACCTTCACAGCCGCGCCGGTGCCGCGCTCAAGTTACCATCAAAACCAGTTTCAAAATAAACATCTTTAGTTAACGATAACTAAATTTATTTGTACTAAGATATATCGAAATAAAAATTGCATGGTTATTATAACTCATTTAAGTTTAATTTGTTAAAATTTGCGCACTGGTTAAAAACTTATCCTGTATATGTGTGTACATAAGTGGTTAAAAAGAAAAAAAAACTTAAATGTAAAATAAAAGTTTTCATTATTTTCAATATACGTATCTACTACAGTATGCACGCAAACACGAACTAACTCAAAGTAAAGTTAGTCACGCGTCAAAAATGTTATCGTTCTCTTTTATTGATCAAACACCAATAAATAATGTAGAACAGCTCAACATAAAAGTGTAGTACGATTATATTTATGGCTTCGCTTTGGTGTGAAGTGGGTATACGTACGCGATGAAATGCGCTATACTAACTCACTTCCTGTGCGAGCACTAGCAAGTAGATAAGCAAAATATAATGAAAGGCGAATAAGCGTAAAGATGGAATATATTAATTATGGTTACAAAACGTATGTATTTACAAAGCAGTTGATCAAAGCGAAGTGTTTTTGAACACGATCGGGACACAGTATTAATACTAACGAGTAAACAAATTGCGTCACCGTTGCAAGCGGCCTATATGCGCGCGTCATCATGCTAGACAAAACGATCGCAAACGGAGGTCGTCCGTGTGTGCTATTCGCTACGCACACATACTTGAAATCCTTATCTTAGAGGCGGGGCTTGCAAAGGTGGCGTGATTTTGGTGCTGCGTTCTAGTGTGCGAGTTTACTTGCCTACTCGCCACACCACTCCCCTGGTGAGTCGTAGCTTGGCTACGGACGATAGTAGTTGGGGAATCTGACTGTGCGCCCGCTTCTCGTCTTCCTGGCAGTGACCTGCGGGCTGATTACGTATGAAATAGCAATCAGCAAAAATTGCGCAACTATCGCGCAGTCATCGCGCGATCAATCGCTAATTGCTAAAAAAATCCATACCATGTGAAAACTGATTGCTAATTGTTCGTCGTTTGCTAGCATGCATTTATCGCAACGATACTAGCGCCAAAACCATTTAGTAGCAATCAGTGGTACTAATAAAATGTCAAACAGATGTGACCAAAGTTTTGTTTAGACGATGAAAAAACTTAAAATCCACTTGAAATTTACCCAAAATAGCGTGGCTTCGGTTTTAAGATGGTTTCAAGTGCACGAAATCAGTTTATATTTGGATTCCAAGCGATATTCCGCTGTTCTCTTCTCATCAACTAGTAAGTTTATTTGTGATTATTTAGTGGTTTTATGTGAAAGTTTTGCAGTGTAAATCCACACTAATATTATAAATGCGAAAGTAACTCTGTCTGTCTGTCTGTCTGTCTCGCTTTCCTGCTAAAACTACTGAACCGATTTAAATGAAATTTGGTACACAGATATTTTAGAGCCTGAGAAAGGACATAGGATACTTTTTATCCCGGTAGTATGTTCCCGCGGGATAATTTCCGACCTCCACGCGGGCGAAGCCGCTGGCAAAAGCTAGTACATAATAAAACATAATTTCAGTATACAATGGCAAATAGAGTGTTAAGCGACCAGTTGGAGGCATTACTCGAGTTCCTGGCCCAGCATTCGGCGTTAGCCAAAGGCATTGGGCTTGGAGCAAGATCCAGAGAAACTGTGGACAGGCAGTGGAATGACCTTGCCTTGAGGCTCAATGCTTTTGGACGGTGGAAAAGGGTACGTAGAATTTTAATTTGTATGGTTTGAAACAGTTTCCAATAAGTGATACATGTTTTTTTTTTAGTACTGGGCTGATTTAAAATTTAAGACTAAATCTAGGTTAACTAGACGACAACAAGATGCCCTAGCTACGGGCGGTGGCCCCAGCACTCAGGAGGATTTATCTGACACAGATATGAAGATATTAAATATTTTAGGGGAACGAGCAGTGTATGGTGACACTGAACACAGAGTTCCTGTATTTGTAAATTACCTATTAAAATGTAAAAACATAATATATAGTCTGAAGGAATATGCATCTAATAATATTTAATATTTTTTACAACATTCAACCTGATGTAGATGTCAGTCCTCCTGTGCAACCCGAGCACATTGTGGCAGAAGTTGTTATATCAGGTAAACATAATTTCATTTGAGATACTAGTTATAATGCACAAATGACACACATAGATTAGTTTAATATGTTTTATCATACCATACCAAACACTTTCTTTTACTTACAGACACTTCGGAACCTATACCCGTTGCCAGTCCAGAAGAGGCACAAATAGATGCACAAGTTCCTGAGAGGCATCAAGCAGGTAATAAATAATATCTAGAATACGTCAACGATTAAGTGTACATTCTATTAAACTTAAGACGTACGTAAGCAAGACTTTTATTAACCAAATAATTATAATTTTCAGGAGTAGAGGCCCCTGCGGATCAGCCTGCCAGACGCCTGCCAGATCGACCTCGCCGACAAAATAGACCCAGTGGCAGTATAGCAAATAGTATGTATATTATGTATTTTTATATTAGATTCTACTTGATTTGACCCAGTGACATTATAACAAATAGTATGAATATTAAATCTATCTTAGATTCTATTTGATTTCTCTAAATCAATGTCTAGAAATCAATTAATTTTCAATGAAATAATGAATTATTACATTATTGCCTTATTGGTCTTTATATCAAACAATCTCCAGAGGTCCTAGGTTTGACTGAATGTTTTTGGGATATTTAGACAGGGAATTTAAGATGCAGCTGTAAAGTTATGGCCAGTAAATGTTTATAAACTCGACCTGTATTATATGGAATCTTTGAACATTTAAGTATAAAAGAGTACAACTTTGCTATTTTGACATTGAAAATTATGTTAGAGTATTTATTAATAATTTAAATTATTACAGGATCACAATCCAGAGTTGATCCAGAATGGGTCATGGATTTGGAGAGAAAAAGAGTGGAAAATGAAGGCAAGCTGGCAGATGCTGTCCATATTATAGCGCAAGCTTCTAATAAGATAGCCGAGGCGTCTCTTCAAAATGCTGAGACGTCTCGAATGCAAATACAGGTGCTCAGCACTTTGGTAGACGTTGTGCGTCAGTTGAGCGGTGGTCAGCCAGCTAGGCCACATGAAAACTAGATTATTTACTATAATTTAATTTTCATCTGGCCTAGCTATAGCTATAATTATAACTTTATCTATAGTTATTGTAAACATGAAATAAAGACACAAAAAAATAAAAGCTCTTTTTATTCAAAATATTTATATTATTATTACTGTCAGTTTTTATAGATGAACCCAGTCGGGGCACTGCAAAGGACAAGGGTTTGCTGTTGAGTTTATAAAAATTAAATTAACACAACATTGAGTAAAACTAATCAACCACAATACAATAAATTTCAGAAAAATCAACATTACAATAATACACACAAAATCATATTGTATCAGGTAGCAGAAAGTAGAATAAAACTAAAAAAGAATAGGTTATAATAATTATAAGCATGTCATGTCACAGTAACAATATTTAAGTTTATTTTTTACCTAATAGATAAAACACTGAAATCAGAACATTAGACTACTCATTACTTATTTGCTAACATAATGTCTATTACTTTATTTACACTCACACAGAGACAGAGTCAAGCAAATAATCTATACTATATTAATGGCGGTTAATATCAATTTGATTTAAAAAAAACGAACGAAATGACCTAAACTTTAATCAATTTAAAAGCAAAACAATTTTAAACTTATAAAATGTACTGACTGATTTGAATATAACGATTTTACACAAAATTAGAAAAACGATGTTATCATGACGACTGCTGAAGACGAAGTAAGGGGCGAGTACTGGCGGCGCTCTGCTTTTATAGGCACCACCGCACGGTAGTTTAAAAAATAACGTTTTCCCGCTAATACGGCCTCTCCTGACGTGTGGTTGTCCTCAGCCACATTGTCCAGATGATGGTCCTTGTTCGCTGCAGTCACGATCTTCGGCAAGTGGACTCGGGCAACGCGCAAGGCTGTCTTCAATAGCTGCATCAGTAATTGATGGACCCTGGTGTGTGTCTGCATCTTCACAGCTAGTTGAACTGGTAGATGGTGCTGTGAGACTATCCTCTTCAGCTAAAAATTAGAGAATAGCAATTTTTAGCAACATCCTTATAACTTAATTCTAACGTGTCTGTTGTAATTGAATACAACACATCTAGACGGAGGCACCCAGTTAGCACGTCTATTTTGGCAGAGTTACACTAACTCACTACCCTTATACACAGACAGAGGCACCCAGTTAGCATGTCTCGGCAGAGCCATCGCTCCATGCCCTTACAAACTGACAGAGGCACCCAGTTAGCATGTCTCGGCACAGCCACCGCTCAATGCCCTTACAAACAGACAGAGGCACCCAGTTAGCATGTCTCGGCAGAGCCATCGCTCAATGCCCTTACAAACCAATATGCATGTACACCATTACACACATAAATACATGACTTAGTCCATGTAATCAAACACATTTGATACGATCATGCGTGATTTAGATAGCAAAGTAAATACAACAATCTACTTACTATCGAAGAACGTGGCACATGACTCGGGGGTCCACTCACCTCGCCAAGCAACCATATGCTCGGCGGCAGCCTGAGTGACTTTGCGATACGAACCAGTTAGCAACTGTAGCTCGTATCGATCGTGTGGGAGGGTTTTCACCACACGATATGGCCCTCGCATTCCCGAGTCCAGCTTGCCTGTAACTTGAGAAGTTTTTATCACAAACACATTATCATTCAGGTTAAATGTACGCTTGACCTTCCGATTCCTATTAACGTATTCGTCTTGTTTACGCCTATTCTGGTCAAGCAGTTCGCTAGCGCGCTGTCTTTGTAACTCTCTTAATCCCTCGCGATTTGGTCGGACATCATCAACCGCGACATCGCGAATAAGTGATCTTATGACTGGCGTGACCGCTTCAACACCGATAAGCAATTGTAAAGGTGAGATCTGAGTGGTCTTGTGTTTAGTGCAGTTGATAACAAGCTGCATTTTCCACAAGGAATCTGACCACTTACTATCTGGTTTAGACGCCTCTATACGTAACATATTTAGCAAAGTACGACAGTACCGTTCGACCTGACCGTTTTCATTATGCATCTCGGGTGTTACAAAATGAACTGCGCTACCCATTTTAGAAACCCAACCTTGAAAACTAGCGCTCTCAAACATTCGTCCTCGATCACACACAATAAGCTTGGGAGTACCGAATAGGGAAACAGCGTTTGAAAACATTTCTTTTAATTCATTAGAATCTTGCCTTTTTATCGCATAAAACAGACAATACTTAGAGTAGGCATCTACAATAAGCAGTACATACTTTTTATCGTTTGAAATGGGTAGTGGGCCTAATACGTCCATGTGGACCGTGTTAAATGGGGTATCTGGCTTATGCCATGATGAAATCGGGTAATGAGGAGCCCTAGGAACCTTCTTAGATGAAAGGCAAATCAGACAATGATTAACGTATTTCCTTACAAAAGCATAGAGCCCTGGAAACCAAAAATGACGCAGAATTAGGTCAATGGTTTTATCGGCACCTATATGCTGATGCTGGTCGTGGAAAACTCTTAGGAGACTTAATCGGTGTCCTTTGGGAATAAAGCATAGTAGCTTTGGTTCCTGGCCCGTGGGGGTGTATTTATAATAGAGCAGATCATTACGAACAACATAACGGGAAGTGTCTAACTCGTTATTATTAACTTTGTCAATCAGCGTACGAGTTTCTTCATCCGCAGATTGAGCAATCTGTGCCCAATTTTTCGGCTTAGTTATTTGGAGTACATCGACAGGGTTTCGACTTAAATAATCCGCGTGCTTCATCATAACGCCCTTTCTATATTCTATAGCAAAGTTAAAATCCTGCATGTATATCCACCACCGCGCGACACGTGGTAAAAGATCTTTCTTACGTTCCGTCAGTTTAAGCGCGTTACAGTCCGTCACAATTTTAAACGAGATACCTAACAAATAGTGCCGAAAGTGTTGTAAGGCTTTAATAATCGCGAGTGTCTCGAGCTCATACGAATGATGTCGTGGTTCGGCTCCTTGCGTAGTTTTGCTAAAGTACGCCACTACTCTGCGTTTACCATTCTCATGCACCTGAATAAGAACGGCGCCGTAACCGATAGAACTTGCGTCCGTATGCAACTCAGTTGGTAATACCGGATCGAAGATAGAAAGTACAGGTTCACTTGTAAGACAGTGGATTAGGTATTTACGCGCGATTTCTTGTTCTTCGCCCCAGTGAAATTTAACGTTAGCCCTTGTTAAACTAGCAATGGGCGCTGTCTTAGATGCATAGTTGGGTATATAGCGACGAAAATACCCTGCCAAACCGAGTAGCTGTCGAACCTGTTTTACATTTGTGGGCACAGGGGAGTCAATTAAAACCTTAATTTTTTGTTCGCTCGGTCTAACCTGACCCTCGGATATAGTACGACCTAGGTACTCAACCTCTGTAGCCACAAAAGTACTTTTCTTCATGTTAATAGAAAAACCCGCGGAAGTAAGTGTGTGTAATACCTCGCGTACGTTCTCGATTGCTTCATCGATAGAAGATGCTAATAATAATACGTCATCAATAAACGTGAGGGCTTTACCAGACTCTATAAGTGATTTAAGCGTATTTGTGATAATTCGTTGATATACGACCGGTGCGTTAGCAAGACCAAACGGCATTTTTAAATATTCGTAATGACCTTCCGGGGTCACGAAGGCAGTCTTCGCTACAGAGTCGCTATCTAACTTAATTTGGTGAAAGCCTGTCGCCATGTCTAAACAGCTGAAGAACTTGCTCTTACCAAGGCGATCAATATGATCTTCTATCAAGGGTAATGGATAGCGATCCTTCATGGTAGCCGCGTTCAACGCGCGGTAATCAACGCACATACGATCTTTTCCGTCTTTTTTCTTAACAAGAATAATTGGACTTGCGTATGGAGAGTTGGACTCGCGAATTATCTTCTTGTCTAATAGGTCTTTTATAATATCGCGCACTTTCAATTTTTCGTCGATTGAAAGTCTGTACGGCCTATAACAAATCGGTGTATCGCTCGTCAACTCAATGTGCATATTACCAGTTGTAACTGTGGTTAAGGCAGTCCCAGTTATAAAAAAATCCTTAAACTGATTTACGACTGACATTAATTTTTCACGATCGCTACCCTTAAGCGGCGTGTTAACTACGAACTGTTCACTTGAGTTGATGAGCAATACAGTTTGACCAACCGAACTAGGAATTCGAGTTATACGTTGCTGGTTGTTTGCACGAATGTACGTTACCCCATCGCGGTTCAAAACATCAGTTCCTATAAGCACTGGCACGTTTAAACATTTTAGAGGAACAACAAAAAGATCCACTTCTAAGGAGATGTCACTAAATTCTATAATTAATGTTACGCGGCTATTACACTCAATGTTTTGATCGCCTATACCACGTAATAGTTGATAAGTGGGTAGTCGGGTACACTTAAAATATTTTAATACCGACTCCGAAATAAGTGAAACGCGCGATCCGCTGTCTATCAGTACGTCGGTAGGTATACCCTGTATGACAGCCGTTGTGACGTCGCTGTCAGTTGACGCGCCTTTCAACTCTAAACAAAAGTTAACGTTGTTTTTATTACGCGTTTCAGACCGCTGTTTAGCAAAACAGTCAGAGACGTCATGGCCTGGTTTTTTACATAATGAACACGACACGTTCGGTTTCTTATTAGTTGGTTCCGTTAATTCATCTGATTTAACCGTTTTTGATCGTTTAGTGCACGCACGCTGCAAGTGACCCACACTACCACAAGAAAAACACTTTATTTCGCGATTTATTTTACTATGTGGACGTTTTTGAGAGTTTCGGTCAGACTGTTTTCCTTGGGAAGATTTCACAGAGGTTATAGTTGAGTTGGGTTTCGGTTTGGTATAAATAGAAAAGAATTCAACAAGATCTTTGGTGGTTAAATGAGCGTTAGTCGCGGCAGCACGTACTTGTGCATCAGTTACCCCACGTATGACAATTGCGACCGTTAAATCATCGCTTAACCCTCTAACAATATTTAATCGCAATATAGAACGCCTAGCATATTCTGCGTATGTGGAATAATTGTCGGAATTAGTATTCATTACGTCAAACAAAATATTAGCAACATCGATTCTTCGCGAGCAAAGCGGTTTAAATTCGATTTTAAAATTAGACCAGGTACGATCGTTTGTGACCCAGTCATTTAACCAACTACGAGCATCTCCTTTAAGGCAGTTAGCTATTCGGGATAAGCACTCGTTATCGTCCCAATTATTCATATAACGTGCCCTTTCAACCTCTTCACACCAAGAATCGATATCATGTATGCTGGGATCAAAGTTTGAGATGTAATAATGGCTGGATCTGACCTTGGTTAATGCACTCAACGCTCCAATGAGGCGATCGGTAGCATCCAGTGACGTCGAAGTACTTGCTAGCGATTCTCCAACAATGCTGGTGTTCGACTCAGGTGCTGCTCGTTGTGGCTCCTGCGGCAAAGACGCGATGATCTGCCCAGGCGTCACAATGGCACGTGCTTCCGGAGTTGCCGGCACGGTGCTAGGTGCGGGTAGGCTGGTGTTTTCTAGCGCGGTCAGGCGCACCAGAATAGCTCCTAGGGTTTCTTGAAGCTCGGCTGCATCGCTGTCTTGATCACGCCTATTTCTACCTCTATTACGAGTGGTAGGTCTTTCGGACAAGATTTACAGGCTATTCGCACGACGCCAACAAATGAGGTAGGCAATGGAGCCTAATCCCACTTCTGATAATGGCGGTTAATATCAATTTGATTTAAAAAAAAACGAACGAAATGACCTAAACTTTAATCAATTTAAAAGCAAAACAATTTTAAACTTATAAAATGTACTGACTGATTTGAATATAACGATTTTACACAAAATTAGAAAAACGATGTTATCATGACGACTGCTGAAGACGAAGTAAGGGGCGAGTACTGGCGGCGCTCTGCTTTTATAGGCACCACCGCACGGTAGTTTAAAAAATAACGTTTTCCCGCTAATAATATAATTATATTATTATAAAGCTGAAGAGTTTGTTTAGTTCGATTTGAAAAATTATTTTTGTGTTGGCTATTGCATTTATCGAGGAAGGCTATAGGCTACATAACATCGACCAATAAGAGCCGAGCAGTGGGATTGAAATTCCAGGGTACAGCTAGTATATCCAATTTGTAATTATTTATTCTGTTTATGTCATCCAACATATTGCACGATTAATATTAAGGCCTGATGCCAGCTGACCACAATCTTTGGACAATACGATCCCTTTGTTGTCGGCCTCGAGCTAGGAGCTGCTGTTCATCACCAGCACCTACATCCCGCTGTGGCTGTGGTGGGACTTGGTTGCTGAGATCTCCTTCAGTTTTTGCATTTCGTCGTCTCAGTGCTTTTTTGTTCTATCTACCAAATTTTTCGAAAATTAACTTTAAATGCAGTATTGTTAAGACTTAAATTTCAATCCTGCTGGTTAAGGAAGATTGCTAACTTTTTCTCATATAATAACATAAATGTTATTTAAATTTTATTAGTGACACGATATCGTAATGAAAATTTTGTGCTTATTTGTACTATGTCTAGAGTTTGCCTTAAATCCCACATTGTAATAGATGTTGAGTGTTTGAGTGTTCTATGTCCACTCAATCGACCAATCACAGCCCGCGGCGCAATATTGTCCGCCATTTTGTTTGATTTGTCACTATGGCTGGAGACACGGAAGAATCACCTCGTTGTTCCATAAAATAATTGTAAAATTGTATAAATTATAGTGTTTTTGGTGATTAAATGGTTCTAGACATTAACAAATCATGTCTAGAACATTTCATAAGAGTGAACATGACGCAGCCGGAAATTGAGCAGTAAGTACTTTTTAGTTTCCACTTGATCTCGTTATGAATTTGCAACAGGATGTTGCTTTTTAATGATTTTGAACATCCCAAGAGTGCGATAATACGCTCCGGAGATTCTCGCTCCCTTATTCTGAGACCGAATTAACGTGCTTGTTACGCACGATACTAAAATTAGATTTTGAGGTGAAAAAAAAAATCAATGGCTGTCGTTTTAAAAACTTTTATTTAGTTTCACCCGTCCCGTTGTCTGTCTGTAATATAATCTTGCAAGTTAAATTTGACACACTTCCCGGTTTCCGACTGACAAGGAGACTGCCAAGATTGTCCGCCTCCGATTTCAATGATTTTTATATATGTTGTTATGTTTGAGTAACTGAGTAATTTCCCAAAAGGAATTCACACAACGCTCAATAGTTTCAGAGTTGCTTCTACCGAGCAACATAAATATAAGTTCAGTATACAAACTCAAAAACATTTGCAATTCTATCTGTAGAGATATAAGGTTCAAATTCCTTGCAATATTGTATGTTTCTTGATGAATAAATAAATTTATTAATTTTATAAGAAAAATAAAATACGTTAGCAGGAATCGAACCCTGACCATCTGCGTGCGAGCCACGTCACCCTGCCTACTAGGCTACGCACCGCTATGCAATTCCGAAAATTTCAATTTCAATTTAAATGATTTTTTTATAAAATTATCATCAAATCAAACATTGCACGAAATTTGAACCTTATCTCTACAGACAGAGTTGCAAATGTTTTTGAGTTTGTATACTGAACTTATATTTAAGTTGCCCGGTAGAAGCAACTCTGAAGCTATTGAGCGTTGCGTGAATTCCTTTTGGTAAATTACTCACTTACTCAAACATAACAACATAATATATAAAAAAAACCGGCCAAGTGCGAATCGGACTCGCGCACCGAGGATTCCGTACAAACCTGTAGGTATTTTCGGTTTAAAAATATATATATTTTTTAATTTTTATATTTGAGTTGATTGAATGTAAGGTAAATTGCGGTTTACGATTTATGACGTTTTAAAAAAAAAAACTACTCACTCGATCTCGTTCAAACCAATTTTCGTTGGTAGTTTACATGGTAATGTACATCATATATTTTTTTTAGTTTTGTCATTCTCTTATTTTAGAAGTTACGGGGGGGGGGACACACATTTTACCACTTTGGAAGTGTCTCTCGCGCAAACTATTCAGATTAGAAAAAAATGATAGTAGAAACCTCATTACCATTTTTGAAGACCTATTCATAGATACCCCACACGTATGGGTTTGATGAAAAAAAACATTTTTGAGTTTCAGTTCTATGTATGGGGAACCCCAAAATTTATTGTTTTTTTTTCTATTTTAGTGTAAAAATCTTAATGCAGTTCACAGAATACACCTACTTACCAAGTTTCAACAGCATAGCTCTTATAGTTTCGGAATAAAATGGCTGTGACATACGGACGGACAGACAGACAGACAGACAGACAGACAGACATGACGAATCTATAAGGGTTCCGTTTTTTGCCATTTGGCAACGGAACCCTAAAAACATTGAAATCGGAGGCGGACAATCTTGGCGGTCTCCTTGTGAGATGAAATTTTGCACGCATATATTATCGCGTGAAGATACAATATTATGATGACATGGAGCTGAACTGATGATGGTGCTACTTCTAAATGGAGTTACTTCTAAATATATATATATTTTTTGTTTCATGTATTTGAAAAGGCTTGCAAAGGTCAAAAAAAAGCTTTTTGAGAATGATGAAGTTACTGAAAAGGACTACATTGAAGACACTCCAAATAAAAATATTGTGAAGATAAACATAAAACTTTATGAGCGTCCAAAAGAGACCAAGAAGACACCCATCGTTTCAAATAATAATAATTCCATAATCATTCCCTTAAACATGCCCGGTGATGAAATTTTAATACCTTCCACTGAACTTCCTGTTTTAAACGAACTTCCTGATAGCAACGAGGATCCAATTGAACTACAGATTTCAGAAGAAAATAATAAGCCAAGTCGAAAGAGAAAGCGTCAACCAAAAAATTGGAAAAGAAATATAAAAAAAATAAAAAGAGAGAGAGGAGAGGAGTACACAGACGCAAAAGGAAAATGCGTACCGGCTAAGGTTGTTAAACCTGGGTGTGATAGTACTTGTAAGCTTATGTGTTCTACAAATTTTCCCTCAGATCTAAGAGAACAAATAAAATCTGAGTTTTATAGCTTGACTGACGCTCAAAAATATAAGTTTTACGGAAAATACACAACGAGAATAAAAAAGAGTAGAACGAGAACAAAAAAAGAGAACAGTAGGCGATCTTACACTTTCAATTATTATTTTCGTAAAGAAAATGAAAGTGTTAAAGTCTGCAGAAAATTTTTTTGCTCGACGTTGAGTATTTCAGCTCGTCGGATTCACTATTTTTATTTAAAAATGGATAAAAATAATACACTCTTGCCTCCTACACCAGCAAAAGGGAAATATGTCAAAAAAGAAACACCATCTGAGAAAGTAAACGAAGTGGTTGATCATATTAAATCATTCCCAACAGTAGAATCCCACTACTGCAGATCATCTAGTTCGCGCCAATATTTACAGTCGGGGTTGAGCGTCGCAAAAATGTACTCATTATATCTGGAAAATAATAAAGATCCTGTGAAGGAAAACATCTACCGGAAAATATTCTGTGAACGATTTAATCTCGGCTTTCATCACCCAAAAAAGGATGTTTGCGATTTTTGCTCTGAGTTTAAAGCTCAAAAAAACCCCAGTAGCGATATCATAGAAAAATATGAAAAACACCTACAAAGAAAAAAAGAGGGTGATGAAGAAAGACATAGAGACCGAAATCTGAAATACAGAGAAAACAACGACACAGCCGTTGTTACTTTTGATTTGGAGAACATTTTTACACTACCTAAAGCAAATATATCATGTTTTTTCTACACAAGCAAATTAACCGTCTATAATTTAACAGCGCATTGCGCTATTACTAAAAGTGCTGTAAACGCGTTGTGGGACGAGACTAGAAACGGAAGAAGTGGCGACGACATAGCCAGCGCATTAGTTAAAATTTTAAAAGAAATAGTAAAAGCTTTACCAGATACAGTAACAAAACTGATACTATGGTCGGATTCTTGCATCCCACAAAACCGGAATTCCCATATGAGCACTGCTCTTATCAATTTTTTAAAGTCAGATGATTCGAAAAATATAACAGAAATAACCCAAAAATATTCTGAACCCGGCCATGGCAACGTTCAAGAGGTTGATTCAGTCCACAGTTTGATTGAAAGAAACTTAAGACATCAAGAAATATACAGTCCGTTATCTCTACTACGTGCCCTTATAAAAATAAAGTCAAATATTCTAAAGCTATTTTTCATACAAATGCAGGATGCCGATTTCTTGTCATTTCAATTAGAAGCTAGAAAATTTGGTTTTCAACAGATACCTTACAAACAAGTCAAGTTAATAACTTATTCGAAAGAAAAGTGGCATATTATTAAATATCAAACTTCATTTACTGGACCAATAGAAACAATTGATATAAGAAAAAATAAAATCACTATTTTGAGTGAAATCATTATCAAAGAGGCAAATAAAACACTCACGAAAAAGAAAATTGACGACATTCGGAGCATGTTCAAATATATGCCGGCTGAAGATAAAATGTATATGGAGACTCTTATCAAGAAAGCTGAACGATGGAAAGATGGGAATAAATCTGCCGAAGGAAAAGAATTTAAAAAAAGTTAAATAGTAAAGAATACACTTACTGAAAGAAATGAAACTAAAAGAGGTAAAAACATTAGGAAGTCACTCAATACAGGAAATATAACTAAAAGAGGGAAAAATGGAAAGAAGCCAAAAGACAAGACAGTATAGGAAAAAATACAAAAATAATAATAACATAGTTGCTTTGTTTTCCATAGAATTAAGATAAAACAGCTTAGTTTAAGTTGAGTAAAGTTTCTAAGATTTCAATGTAATATTAAGAATATGCATGTTATTCAGTAGAAAAACAATAAAGTATTTTTAAATAAACTGCATTTGTTATTTTATGAGCATCTTTAAAAGACTACTTGTAGGACGCTAGCTAATGACATGAATCTTAAAAAATATTTTCAAAAATCATTTGTATTTCAAATACGGACTGTATTTGAAATACAAATGATTTTTGAAAATATTTTAATAATAATTAGTAAATTACTATTTTTGATTTTCTTTTTCTCGTTAAAAAAAACTAATACGATAACTAAACTCTTTAATTAAAGTCTTAAAACTCAAATCATAAATTGAAAGAAATCGTCATAAAAGCATCCTGTATATCTGAAACATAGAACAAATAAGCACAAATAAATGAAACAGTCACTTTGTCCTATCTCTAATGAGGTAGTGTTCTAAGTCCACATTCATAATTATATTTGTGCATGTTTGTTCTATCTCCACATAAAAACCTGTAAAATAAGGTATAATTAATTACCATCTTATATAAAAGTTATAACTATCAATTAATAGGTAACTCTTGTATTAAGAAAAACCTACAAATCAAGAAACTACAGCTTTATAAGAGAAATAGAGCTAAAATTCCGGGTATTGTAAAATTTAACCAATGGTAGATAGGACAAACAAGCACTGAGGCGACGATTTGTCAACTGTGGTACTGGCATCCGGTGTTTATTGCAGATGTTATGCAAAACAGCACAGGCATTTATGATCATAGCCACCATATGATGATCATAATGCAAAACTCTATGTGCAAGTAAACATCGCCAACGTGCTTTCAAAACCCCTATGCAGCGTTCTACTGTATTTCTGGTGAGACAGTGAACATTTGTGTAATGCTCATTTGCACTACCAGGTTCAGCATTAACAATTGGAGTTAAAAGCCACGGTCTCAGCGGATATCCAGAATCACCTGAAATATTAAAATACACTGTCCGATCATAATTGAATGCATCTGATTTACTGTATGGATAAAAATTAACTTAATGTCAGATACCTAGCAGCCAAATATTTTCTCCTCTATTTTGTAGCTGTTGTAGATGCTCCTGTATCTCGCAGTTTCTCCAAATGTAAGCATCATGTGTAGCTCCACCAAATGATGCATCAATATTTATTATATTTAAATCACTATCACATATCTAAAAATATAAACATTATGTTATTTAATATAGTAGATACTGGTTATTACTTTTCAAATAATATTTGTTAACTTAATGAAATTTTTAGACTTACTATTTGGACATTCCTGGAATGGTAATGTTTTCTATTAAAAAACCTTTCTGCATGTTCTGTGGGCTGAATTAAAGCTACATGAGTGCAGTCAATGCAGCCTAAGCAACCAGGAAATCCAAATTTGTTTGAAAACCTAAAAAAAATCAAAATCAAAATCAAAAGTCATTTATTCAAACTAGGCTGAGAGTCAGCACTTTTTGAACGTCAAAGTTACAAAAGACAGTCCCCCCAAAACACCCGCCCTTCGACACTTCCTAGTGCTTTAGCTGGGAAGAAGAAGTGGCGGAACAAACTCCCCAGCAGCACAGCTGTCTGTTAAGTTAGAAGAACTTGATTCTATACAATATCGTGTAAGTAATTAATATTATAAAACAAAACAAAACATACATTATTCGCCATATGTCAGCTAGCACACGCCAATATACGAACAAAACATTGTAAAGTAAACTCAAGCTGAAATAAATAATAAAACAAAATCGTAAACAGAACGTAAAACTTAAATAAAGCCTCCAGGCATAAAGGGCGTGCCCGCCTACATATTCAACGACGCAAAATGATACATATACATACATTGATGCATATAGCTAAGTTGAAGTTACAATAGTTAAACTAGGACCTCCGGAGTAAAAATAAAATAACAGTTAATACAAATAACAATAACAAAAACCATGGTCAGCAAGTCGACCAGTCACCACAAGCAGCACCCGTTCACGAGCATAACGCAAAGGTCAGCCATTACCCCCTTCGCCATATTTGAGGGAAGGTGGTAACCCGACCCCCGACGCTACCGCAAGCAGTGACATCTAAGGGAGCATGACGAACTTTCTGCCGGTTGGTCAGGCTAGAATATTATTAACAGCTGAAGAGGTCGCTAGCTAACTACATGTTGCAATACAACTCATTTAAAATCATTGTAATGAGTAGATTATGTCAATTAAAAGAAAATAAAAAAAATAATTAACAAAATCAGTTAAATAAAAATAAAATAAAAAAAAACAATTATATGAACTACCCATATAAAATGTCAGTAGGAAAGCTAATTCTGGATTGAAAGAACATAAACATTGTCTTGAGTTAATCACAGCGACCAACTATTCTTATCGTTTAAGTAGTCGTTGATAGAATAGTATGCCTTTGAACAAAGGTTGGATTTTACTTTAGCTTTAAACTCATTAAACTGCAAATCTAGCAAAGCAGAGGGCAGCTTGTTATAAAAGGTAATACCAAGACCAACAAAAGAATTATGAACCTTATGAAGCCGGTGAAAAGGAGCACGTAGTTTGTCCTTATTTCTAGTATTAATGTTATGAATATCACTGTTTTTAGTGTACAAGTGTATGTTTTGCCTAATATATAAGATGTTGGCGAAGATGAATTGTGATGCCACCGTAAGAATACCAATATCTTTAAATAAATCTCTCAGAGAAACTCTAGCACCTAGTTGGTAAATCGCTCGAACAGCTCGTTTTTGAAGAACAAAAATATTTTGAATGTCCGCGGCTTTGCCCCACAGCAGAATGCCGTAGGACATTATGCTATGAAAATAACTAAAATAGACTAATCGAGCTGTATCAACGTCCGTGTACTGTCTAACTTTCCTTACGGCGTAGGCGGCCGAACTGAGCCTTCCCGCTAGGCTTGATATATGTGATCCCCACTGAAGTTTGGCGTCTACTGTTATGCCCAGAAAAACTGCCGAGTGTACAGTATCAAGCACCTGATTATTTAAAACGACATTGGGTCCCAGATTCCTAACATTTGGTAAGGCGAACTTTATACATTTCGTTTTCTTAGCATTAAGAACTAGGTTATTTGTGGTAAACCAATCCGTAGCCATTGAGAGCGCACTGTTCACGTCGTCAAAATCTTTTCTATTTCTGTCTACTTTAAAGATAAGGGAGGTGTCATCAGCAAATAGTACAATGTCACAGATATTCTTTAAATAGAATGGTAAGTCATTAATGTACACTAAGAATAAGAATGGACCCAGTATTGAGCCTTGAGGTACACCTAACTGAACTAGTAGCCCGGAAGATTTTACGCCATTGACATCTACACATTGGTGCCTATTTTGTAAATAAGAACTTATGACATTGAGAGCTTCGTTTTGAACACCGTAATGACGTAGTTTACGCAAAAGTGTGTCATGGTGAACGCAATCAAAAGCTTTGGAGAGATCACAGAAAACTCCGATAGCATTTTGCGAGTTCTCCCATGCGTCGAAAATGTGTTTCAGCAGAGCAACACCCGCATCTGTTGTCGAACGACCTTTTGTAAAGCCATATTGCTCATTATGAAGGAGGCTATTTAAATTAAAATGTCTTAGCAACTGCTTGAGTATTAACTTTTCAAAAAATATTTTCACAATTACCGCGCAATCACTTAATATCCTTGATTGCTTCTATGTACATGTTTAAATATTTAAGATTCATCTCTTACCCATTTATAAAAGTGGATCTTTCTTGTTGTGTTTGAGGAAATCTTATGTACTTAGTTAGAATACTATGTGTATTCAAAGCAGTGGTCACCTCTTTTACAGCTACGGATACACTGGCTTGGCTGAGCCCATGCATATAACTCATGCCTACGGGTTTTTGGTATGACCCCGTAGCATAAAATGAGAGTGCTGTTAGAACCTGTAATATAAAAATATGTTTAATATCTATAAGTACGCTACTAAGATACTGTGACAATGTTTAATTACTTACTTTACATTCTACACTAATTTTTGTTCTCCTCCTTGTTTGTGCCATGAATGGTCTAAGCTCATTGCACAAACTTTGAAAAAGTTCTTTCGTGAGTCGGTAGTGAGCTTTGAATTCACTGTCACTTAAGTTTAAAGCATTGGCTTCATCTCGAATGTTTCGTCGCAATCGTGCTGTGTTACAGTTTTCAAGTCTTCTGGCTTCAACCTCAAGTGCTTCAAGCAAAAGAACAGCACGAGCCATCTTTAATCAATCGTCACAATCACAACAAAAACACAGTGTTCTAATGTTAATTAACTCACGACACACTACGGAGATAGGTAGAATACTTTTAGTAGGTAAATATTTGGTAAAATACGAAATTATTGGACTAATGTCTAAAAAGAAATGTATGAAGCAATCAGAGACAGTAAGCAATCGATCAGCATCTAGCTCTAAGGTCGTCGCAATCTGACAGTCGAATTTGCCCGCCGATCGCTATTGCTTTGCTGTCAAAAACCATACGTAATACAAAATGTTCGCTAGTCAATAGAGATCCATGCAGTTTTAGTTTACCTATTAATAATAATAATAATAATTTTAATAATTTAATTTGTAAAAGTACCTAACTTTGACCCAGTTTTGAAACAGTGCTGATATTAAACGAAATCAAGAGTTATAAAATTATCCCGTAACGCAAAGAGACCAGCCACCACCATAATGTAGAAAAATAAATTAAAAACTGCCGAATCGGAGGTGGCATGACAGATGTCACCTCCGAACATAATGAAAAAATAACAATGGAAAAGTGAGAAAAATGTTGACCAGAGCCGCAGCACGTAATGCACGCCTTCCACCACCGGACTCCTCGCTCAGCTCCGCCTCGCCGCCGCCGGTACCCAGCCCCACTGCGGGCGCTGTGACGACACCGGCCGTGGCAGTTGCGTCGAGCTCGAGCGACGAGTACTTCTCTCCGCCCATGACGCCACCACCTGCTCGTCGACGGAGAGGACGCCGGCCGCCGGACGGCTTAGGACCTCGAGGCCCACCGGCCTCTGATAGGGTCCCAGCTCCCGGTGGAAGTGTGCAGCGCATGAGATGGACCATCAATGAGAATGTCATGCGCTCATACTATGGGGCTACAGACGGGGGAAACAATCTGACCGCGTACCGTGTCCGAATGCTCTCTCTTTTTCAGGTGCTTGAGCCAGCTGTCAACGTCTCAACCCAACGACTATCGGATCAGGTGCGGGTCATCCAGCGTAACCATATGTTGGATGACACTGTACTTGATCGCCTTCGAAATGAAATGCAGAGTAGCCATGTCATCGCACCCCCGTTGCAGACTGCTGTGGTCCCACCACAGTACTTGACAAGTCAAGCTGATGAGGGGAATGATGACAGGGCTACAAACGTAAGTACCCAGTGCAATGAGGAATTGAGGAGTGCTTTGGAGGATGCGATTCGAGAATATCGGTCCATATCACCCGAACTTAGACCACGCTTACCTCGTTTGCCCATGCATAACAAAAATAGGGCGCTGGTGGCGGCTCTGGATTCGCAGTTGTCAAAGTATTTTGATGACTGCGAAGACCTCACTGATACTCATGCAATTCTGTACTGCACGGCTGTAGCGGCATGTCGTGTAGCTCACGTCAAATTTGCTAGTGACTCTAGAGCTACACGACCAAAACCAGCCGTACCAGCCTGGCAGTGCAGAGTTGAGCGACGTATTAGTGGGGCCAGAGCGCTCATCGGCAAACTAATCTGCTTCAGGGAGGGCAACACTCGTCCTAGAGTGATGCGCTTTGTGAGACGGGCGTTCTCAGGGACTGATACCAGCCCTCAGGATTTTATGTCCCGTGTCACAGAGCGCATAGACTTCCTGAAGCAGAAAGTTTATGCATGGGCAAGCCGTATTCGTAGGTATAAGCGGCGAGTGGACCGATACACTCAGAATCGCGCCTTCCAGAGTGATGAAAGGTGGGTTTATAGGGCTTGGGAGCGACCGATCCAAGGTGTGGCTGACACGCATCTGCCGGATAATGATGCCATGTGTTCTTTTTGGCGCAGTATCTGGTCGGTGCCTGTGAGCCACACCGAAGGTGATTGGGCTAGAGAAGTCGAGCGAGCCTGCGATCCTATACCAGAAATGGGGGCTATTACTATCTGCCCCCAGGATGTTGCTCGTGCAGTTCGTCCGTTGCCCAACTGGAAGTCTCCAGGGCCGGACGGGCTGCACAACTTCTGGATAAAATGGTTTGTAGGATCGCACGCTCGCTTGGCGACTCAGTACCAGACTGCTTTGGAGTCTGGTTCGCTACCCCAGTTTCTTACAACAGGAGTTACCCACCTGCTCCATAAATCAGGTAGCACCGCGGAACCCAAAAATTATAGGCCGATCACGTGTTTACCGACGGTCTATAAAGTTCTTACATCCATTTTGAGAACTAAAATTTACAATCATGTAGACACTAATTCCATCATGTCTGTCTCTCAAAATGGATGTAGGAACGGGTCCCGCGGTACTAAGGAGCTGCTCCTCATTGATATGGCCATTAGCCAACAGGTTCGTCGTTCCCGAAAGGATCTGTCGACATGTTGGATAGATTACAAGAAGGCCTATGACTCGGTGCCACATACATGGCTCATGAGGGTGCTGGAGTTGTATAAAATTGATGCAACTCTGCGCACCTTCCTGATTTCATGTATGGGGCAGTGGAGAACGGTCCTTCGCTATCCAGGATGTCGAAATATCCAAAGGAACAGCGAACCGATAAGGATCGAGCGAGGCATATTTCAGGGTGATAGTTTGAGTCCACTTTGGTTCTGCTTAGCCCTGAATCCTCTGAGCACACTGCTTGAGGATTCAGGTATAGGCTATCGGTTGAGGAGAGGTGGTCAGGTTATATCTCACCTCCTTTACATGGATGACCTTAAACTCTTTGCCCCCAACAATTTTCAACTGATGGAGTTACTGAAAGTAACTGAAACCTTCAGTAGGGCCATCAGGATGGAATTTGGTGTGGACAAATGTGCGGTCATGCATGTAAAGCGAGGGGAGATTGTGGAATCCGCGGGAACCCAACTCTCGGATTCCATAAACCTCCGAGCCCTCTCCGCATCCGAAACCTATAAGTATTTGGGTATGTCGGAAGCGTTGGGCATCAATGTTACTGACATGAAGCAATCGTTGAGGGAGCGCTTCTTTGGCCGCCTGAAGAAAGTACTTAATAGTCTTTTATCAGGCGGAAACAGGGTGCGCGCCTTCAACGGTTGGGTCATGCCGGTTTTGATGTACTCTTTCGGCATACTCAAATGGACTCAAACCGAACTCGACGCCCTGGATAGGAGGGTCCGTACGCTGCTGACTGCATATCGAATGCATCACCCACGGTCATCGGTAATGAGGTTGTATATCCCGCGAAAATGTGGAGGTCGAGGCTTTTTAAACGCTAAGACTCTCCACAATCGCGAGATATGCAGTCTCAGGGAATATTTCCTAGAAACCGACGTGGGGATGCATCGAGATGTGGTCGCGGTTGACAAGGGCCTCACCCCGCTCTCCTTGGCTAACGAGAACTGGCGCAAACCTGTAATACTTGACACTAATGAACGCATGGAAGTATGGCAGAGTAAGGAGCTCCACGGACGCTTTTTCCGGGCCCTACATGGACCCGATGTAGATACACTAGCGTCCGTAGCCTGGCTGCGTTTCGGTGACCTCTTTGGGGAAACCGAAGGTTTTGTCTGTGCAATTATGGACGAAGTTATGATGACGAACAATTACCGGAGATTTATTGTGAAAGACGGCACGGTTGACATCTGTCGGGCATGCCACCGTCCAGGAGAATCAATTAGACACATAATCTCCGGGTGTTCTCGTCTAGCTAACGAAGAATACTTGCATAGACACAACCTAGTAGCCAGGATTATCCATCAGCAACTTGCTCTTAAATACAGCCTTGTGGAATCGGAAGTGCCGTACTACAGGACGGTATGTGCCCGACCCAGTTCTCGAAAATGGAAATATCACATTGTACTGGGATCGATCCATCATCACTGACAGGACTATTACCGCAAATAAGCCTGATATAGTGGTGGTGGATCGAGTAGAGCGGCGCACAATGATTGTTGACATAACGGTCCCACATGACGAGAACCTCGTGAAAGCTGAGAAAGATAAACAGATCAAGTATCTTGACTTGGCTCGCGAGGTTGTCGACATGTGGGATGTGGATTCAGCGATCATTGTGCCGATAGTCGTCACAGCCAATGGGTTGATAGCCAAGAGCCTCGACCAACATCTAAGGAGGCTCTCGTTAGGTAGCTGGGTCAAGGGCTTGATTCAGAAAGCGGTACTTCTGGACACGGCTCGCATCGTCAGGAGGTTCCTCTCTCTGGAGCCCTGACCGCCGGTAGCTTGGACCCTGTTCCCGATACCGGTGGGCTACTATTTTTTATATTTTTAAATGTTTTTATTTTATATTCTAATATTTAAAAATATAATTTATATGTTTATATACTGAAATAAAGGAAATAATAATAATGTTTTTATGATTTTTGCTATTTTAATATTTAAAAATGTAATTTATATGTTGTAAAAATTTAAATAAAAGAATAATAATAATAATAAAAAATTTATTGTTCCAAAAAACAGTGTTCCAAAAAAAAACTTTTCAATACAATACAGTACTTAACGGTAGTGGAAAAGATCACCTGTATCCTGTACTAGTTAAAAAAACTGTATTACAGGAGACAAGGACTTCCGTATAAAATGAGTCAGCGTATTGACAATGTATGTAAGCGGATGGGTGTTGAGAAAAGGTATTAAAAGTATACATGAAAAGTAGGAACAAGTTGGAAATTAAAAGAAACTAACTCTAGGTCTGAATTTGCTGTGTAGGTGTGTTGTGTAAGTGTGTTGTGTACGTGTATTGTGTAAGTGTGGTGTGTGGTGTGAGTAGGTTGATGTAGTGAGTGTGTGTGTGTGTGTGTGTGTGTGTGTGTGTGTGTATGTGTGTGTGTGTGTGATTGCGTTTGAGTGTACAGATTTCACTATAAAACTAGGTTGGTCCTAAACTATTGCTCCATAGAGGCAGCACTATCGCTAGTTTGCGATTGTGTTGCTATCGCTAGTACATAATACGGATTTGCAACTATATAGCAATTATTGCACAATTTTTGCTATCGCTACGCTTTTGCAAGATACGTAATAAGCCCGCCGGTCTTCTGGAAGTTGCTGTTGTGACGTCATGACAGGTTGGTCATTGGTCAAGTATGCTGGCTTTAATCGGTCAAGTGTGACTTTTTGCCTTTTCAGCCGACGAAAAAAAACGGAGGAGGTTATCAATTCGACGCGTATATATATTTTTTTTTTTTATGTATGACCACGCATAACTTTTTACATAGTGGTCCGATTGTGACAATTCTTCTTCTATTGGAAAGGGTATACTTCCAAGGTGGTCCCATATAAATTTGGAAAACAAAATCGAACCCTAAGGGTCGGAAAACGGGGGATGATTGATTGTTCACTCACTGATTGTAATGTATAAACACGCATAACTTTATACAGAGTAGTCCGATTTTGATAATTCTTTTTGTGTTGGATAGGATATACCTTGCCAAGTATTATTAGTACATTAAAGCCACAAAAAAAATATAAAATAAAACTTTTTAACAAAAAATTAATATAATTAACTCATAATTTTAAGGTTTATTATTTTATGCTTTTCAGTTTTTCGGCGGTTTAATTTTTTGTTAAAAAGTTTTTCCCTTTACCTCGAGGTCGAAGGTTTTCTGGTCTCGATGCAGGAACTTGTATGGTTCCAAATATGGAGCTTCCAGCGACCTTCGTGCAGGTCCTTGCCTCAAGAAAACATGGGTAGCTGTGTTTAGGTCCTTGGGTACATAGAACGGTCGAGTGGAACTAGTATGCCAGGAAGTAGGTTGTGGTGTTAGCCTGCTCATGTGTGAGCGGAGTCTGCTAATCAGGCTGGTCATATCGACTGTCTCCTCAGGAGTGGACGCGAAGAATTGTCCTGGCAGACGGAGTGATTCGCCAAACACCAGCTCTGCTGCTGATGCTTGCAGGTCTTCCTTGTAAGCGCTGTGAATGCCCAGTAGGACCCAAGGCAACACCTCGGACCAGTTTGACTTGGCATGACAGGTGATGGCGGCTTTCAGCTGGCGGTGTAGCCTTTCCACCAGGCCATTTGCTGCGGGATGGTATGCTGTAGTTGGGTGATGGTATGCTCCGATTAAGGTAGCGAGTTCCTTAAAGGTGCGGGACTCGAATTGCCTGCCCCAATCGGTTGTGATGTGCTCGGGGCTGCCGAACCGTGCAATCCACCCTGACGTTAAAGCGGCTGCACAGGTCTCCGCTGTAATATCTTGCAGTGGGTAAGCTTCAGGCCAACGCGTCACGTGGTCGACCACGGTGAGGCAGTATTTGTAGCCTGAACATAGTGGTAATGGGCCAACTATGTCCATGTGGATGTGTCGGAACCGAGCTGACGGCGTTTGGAAAGCTGTCAAAGGTGCTGACGTATGTCTGGACACTTGGCTTCGTTGGCATGCTTCACATTCCTTGGCCCATTTTCGACAGTCCTTTCTTATGCCAGGCCATACATACCTATCGGTCACCAAACGGACTGTTGCTTTACGACCAGGGTGGCTTAAGCCGTGAAGTATATTGAATGCTGGTTTGCGAAAACGTTTGGTGAGATACGGGCGTGTGCCCGATGCGGTGTCGCAGTATACTTCTACTCCTGCTTCTGGCAGTCTGATTTTCTTCACTTTCAGACTGGAGCCGTTCTGTATGAGATCTTGGAGTTTCGTATCGGTTTCCTGTTCTCTGGCCAGGGACTGGTAATCGATGGGCGAATTGATTTCGTCAATGCGTGACAACGTATCTGCTACCACGTTGTCTTTGCCAGCCACAAACTTAATGTCTGTTGTGTACTGGCTGATAAAATCTAAATATCTGAACTGACGTGGGGAGCAGTTGTGACGTGGTTTGCTGAATGCGAATATTAGAGGTTTGTGATCAGTCAAAACTGTGAATGTCCTCGCTTCCACCATGAACTTGAAGTGCCGTATGGCCTCGTATATGGCTAAGAGTTCGCGGTCATATGGGCTGTACTTTGTCTGGGCAGGGCTCAGTTTCCTGGAGAAGAATGCCAAGGGTTGCCATTCTTTACGCTGCTTTTGTTGTAATACAGTACCGATTGCCGTATTAGAGGCGTCTGTCTGTACGGGGAGTTCTGCTGTTGAGTCTGGATGAACTAGCAGTGTGGCTTCTGATAGACTTTGCTTACATCTGTTGAAAGCCTCCAGGTGCTCTGGTGTCATTTCTATTGGCTGTGATCCCTTCATTTTGAGGCCCGTTAGAAATTTGTTTAACGGTGCCTGCATGAAAACTGCTGCTGGTAGGAATTTCCGATAGAAGTTTATCATTCTGAGAAATCTTCTAAGCTCCTTGATGTTCTTGGGCACCGGGAAGTCCTGGATTGCTTGGACCTTTGTGTCTAGAGACTTAATTCCTGCTGCTGAAACCTCGTGGCCCAGGAAATTCACTTTTGCTTGTCCGAATGTGCATTTGTTTGTATTTATCAGCACTCCATACTCAGACAACCTCTCAAAAAGTTGCCTGAGGTGCTGTTGATGCTGGACGATGGTGCTGCTGGAGATTAAGATATCATCCAGGTAGGTGTAACAGAAGTCTAAGCCCCGGAGTACTTCGTCCATAAACCGCTGAAAAGTTTGTGCAGCGTTGCAAAGTCCGAACGTCATGAACGGAAATTCAAATAATCCAAACGGTGTCGTTATGGCGGTCTTGAAAATGTTTTCTTCTGCTACTGGAATTTGGTTGTAGGCCTTAACTAAATCGACAGTGGAGTAGACTGTGCACCCTACTAGCTGGTGCAAAAAGTCGTGCACATGCCGAACTGGATAGCGGTCTGGAATTGTGCGTGCATTCAAAGACCTGTAGTCTCCGCACGGCCTCCAGCCATCATTCTTCTTGCGTGCTAGGTGAAGCGGTGACGACCATGCGCTCTCGATTCTGCGTGCTGTTTCTTGTTGTAGCATTTCCTCGAACTCTTGTTTGGCTATTTTCAATCACTCAGGGTCAAGGCGGCGAGGGCGACTGTATACGGGTGGACCTGGCGTAGTGCGAATGTGGTGCACTGTGCTGTGTTTTGTGATACCAGGTCTGCCAGCTGGGCGTGTGAGATCTGGATATTCTCTCAACAGCTGTTGGTAATCTGTGCCATCTGTGGTTGTGCGGACTGACGATATGGCCTCGGTTGCTTTTTGAAATGTCACTGCGGCCATTAGTGCTGTGACATTGTCGATTAACCGTTGGATGCGGCAGTCAACAATGATCGATGATGATGATGTCGACAGTCAATGTTGTATAGGCTTTGAAACGTCTGCTACTATGAACTGCCATGTGAAAGCTCGACGCAGACCCAAATCAAGAGTGAGTGGCAGCCGTGGCAGGTAACCGTAAGTGGCTATGATTGTTCCATTTGCTGCGAGCTACTCATATTTGGTTTTACAGCGTGGCTCCCGAACAGCGGATTGTGGGAATACACACAGGTCTGAACCCGTATCTACAAGGTATTATATCTTCGTTCTGCGATCCGTGGTGAACAGGTGGCTCGTTACGGCTAGGCAGTCTTGTACCGCCACTAATGGCTGCCTCTGGCGTTTTCCTGTTGCTTGCTATAGTTGCATGGCTGCGTACATTTCCGTGCCCTGTCACCAAATCGGTAATGATACCAATCAACTGGAACGAGCGCGGGAACGGTGTGATGAACCATTCCTTGATCTACGCGACTGCGACCGATGATGACTGCGCAGTTTCATGCTCATGGTATCTGTTGTATTTCACTTTATATTATTTTATTAGAAATAATACGCAAATTAATTAATTGCCTTTTTATTTCTATGCGTTACCATAGACATTTATCACAGAGCATAAACTTCAATGCATCACCACAGATAGTATAATACTAGCCATAACTAAAAGAGGTTCCAACACTCTCCCCCCACATAACTTGAAAGAGAAAAAAAAAAATAACAATCATTATTACTAAGCTTATTCTAAATTCTGCCCACATTCCAGCAGTTGGTTGGCATGTCGTTTCCATTGCATACCATCCACTTCTACCATATAGGTCACACCTGGTACTAGAGTCTTAATAATTTGCCCTAGACTCCAATTCTTTTTGTGTTTTCTTAGATCTTTAACCATTACTTTTTCTCCAGTCACAAATGTCTTATACAAGTTTTTACTACTATTGGTTACTTTTATTTGTTCATCATCAATTTTATCATGTATTGGATTTGGCCGCAACAATGAGAAACGACATCTCAACTCTCTTCCATACATAATTTTGGCCGGACTTTGACCAGTGGTTTTATGTACAGTACATCTATAGTCAAACAGAAACAGATTACAAGCATATTCCACAGTCTGGCCACTTTCTACAATTTTTATAACATGTGACTTAAATGTTTCAACAAACCGTTCAGCTAGCCCATTAGTAGCGGGATAGTATGGAGGAGAGAAAGATTGTTTGACTCCTACTAGTTTACAAAACAATTTAAATTCTTCACTGGTCCATGTTGGACCATTGTCGGTCACCAAATGTAATGGGTACCCGTAACGTACAAAAATGCTTTTAAATACTTCAATTGTTTTCTTTGCAGTTATATTAGTCATGACAAATGCTTCTGGCCATTTAGAATATGCATCTATTACTACTAAGAACATCTTCGAATACAGAGGTCCTAAGAAATCTGCATGCAATCTATGCCAAACCGTTGGTGGCTGTGGCCATACTGATATCTTGGTTTTTTCAGGATTTTTATGATTTTGCAAACAAATTAAACAGTTTTTTGTTATACCTTCAATGTCTCCCTCCATGTCTGGCCACCAAAAGTATGACCTTGCTATCTCTTTCATTCTAGTTATTCCTAAATGACTAGCATGAAGCTCTGCCATGATATTTTCTTGTATATGCTTGGGTATAATTACCCTATATCCCCATAGTAAACACTCTTTCTCCACAGTAATTTCGTTCTTTCTTTTAAAGTAAGGTTCATAATCTTCACCAATCTCATTTTTAAGTGGCCACCCATCTCTACTGAATCTAATTATATCACACAATATTTTATCTTTTTGAGTTTCCTTTTGTACAGTTTGCCATCTCAATATATCTAAGTCTGATTTATTAATGTAATTAACTGTGTTTATTTCAAAATTCCTTTCTATAATTTCAGGGCATTTCCAATCATTGTGTAGATACCCTGACCCTACACGTGACAAGTAGTCTGCTGGATTATTTTTTGACTTAATATGTTGGATCTCATAATCAAAAGCATTTAAGAATATCGCCCAATATTGTAACCGCCTTGCTGCCATTTTTGGTATACCATATTTTGGGCCTAAAATCTTGGAAAGTGCTTCATTATCAGTTTGCAAAATAAATTTTTGCCCAAATAAAAATTCATAAAACTTACTTACTCCAAAAATGATAGCATATGCTTCTTTTTCTAATATTGGATATTTAATTTGAGCATCATTTAATTTTTTACTGGCAAAAGCTACTGGTTTTATGACATAACTACTATCTCTTATTGATAAAACAGCAGCTACACCATCATCTGCAGAGTCACATGTTAATATGAGCGTTAAGTTTGGGTTAAGTTAAGTTTGGCTGTATTTGAGAGTGCTTTTTTTATTTGGTTAAAAGATTTATCACATTTTTCTGTCCATTCAAATCTATCTTTTTTTAAACAATCATATAATGGTTTCAATATTATTGCCATATTTTGCAAAAACCTGTTGTAATAGTTAACTTTTCCAAGGAAAGACTTCAACATTTTCATGTTTTCCGGTGGAGGCAAAGATAATATAGGTGCTATTTTACTTTCTACAACTCTTATGCCAGTTTTGTCTACCTCAAAACCAAAAATATTTAATTTTTCTTCTAAAAATTTACATTTATTTAATTTCAATCTAAGACCAATTTCCTTAATTCTATGTAGTATTAATTTTAACTTTTCATATGTTTCTGATAATGTTTTACCACATATGTAAATATTGTCAATGTACGCTATTACATCTAATCCTATAAGTCTTTGTGTAATCAACCTTTGAAAAGACCCAGGCCCCGTACTAACACCAAAAGGTAAATACAAATATTTGTAAATACCTTGTTCAGTGACAATTGTAACTAATTTTTGTGACTCTTTATCTAATGGTGCTTGCAAGTACGCCTCCCGCAAATCCAATTCACAAAAGTAAGTATTACCTTGGATCTTCATTAAAATGTCATTAATTGTTGGTAGAGGATAATGATCAATTTGTAAGTACCTATTTATTGTGATACGAAAATCACCACACAATCGAACTGTTCCATCCGGTTTTAAGACCGGAACCACTGGAGTACCCCACTCTGAGTACTCCACTGGTTCTATACGCTTTGCTTCAATCAATCGTTTAATTTCATTGTTTACTTTATCCTTTAATGCGAATGGGACAGTTCTCACTGGCATGAATATGGGTTTGACATTTGGATTAATTGACAAATGTATTGGTTCGCCTTTATAATTCCCCATACCAGGTTCAAAAACTTCAGTAAAATCATTTTTAATTTCTTCAATTAACTTTTCTTTTGTTATTTCTAGACATACTTTTTGATCAAATGTTGGGGGCCACAATAGCAATAAGGAGAGCCAATCTTTTCCAATTATCTTTGGAAGTCCATTTTTTACAACAAATAACCTTTGGTTGCTTATTTCTACAGATTCATATTTGATATTTAAATTTTCAATTACCCCTAATGGTGTTGACGTTGATTGGTCGAAGTTGGTAAATATTACATTACATTTTTTTATTTCTACATTAGGAAAATACTCTGATTTTTCAGCTAAAGTGATGGTACTTACATCCGCACCTGTGTCAACTTCAAATTCTAATACCTTTCCATTTACTACAATGTTCAACTTGGCAGCTGGAACTTTTCCTTTTCCATGAAAATAAAATATGTCAAAAATTTCAGTGTCCTGTGGTTTACAAAGTTTTTCTTTTTTATTTACGTCATTATTTTCTGTGCTTGGAGTTTCAACTAGATTGACATTATTCACTTTCACATTCCTATTTTTACTGCACTGCTTATAGATATGGCCCTGGACACCACACTCACTACAAAATTTTTCACGTAGCGAACATTGTGCTTTTATGTGTCCGCTCTTCCCGCAACAAAAACATGAAGAATCTTGTTTACTACTGGATCCTGGATTCTGACGAAACCCTCTATTTTTGTTCTTCGTGAAATTTCTTCCTTGCAATTTAAACATCTGTGTTTTTTCCTGTCCTCTCTCCTGGTTGAATGCTAATTTATATGCTGTCTCCGCCGTCTTCCCAATTACAGTTAAAATTTCCAATGGTTTATCTGCTGACTTTAACAATTCAAATTTTACTGCATCACAATAAGTGCCATTTAATAATCTTTCTTTTATTTCTGGGTCTAAATTTTTAAAATCGCAGTTTTTGGACAATTTTTTGAGTTCCATAATGAACTGTTCTATAGTTTCATCAGGTTTTTGACACCTTTTTCGGAATTCTGCTTGGTGTAATGCATAGTTCTGAACGGGATGATAGTATTTCTGTAATTTTTCACAAATATTTTCATATTTTTCATTTACAGGTGATATTGGTGTACACAAGGCGGTCAGTAGCTCATAAACTTTAGTACTCAACTTGGTAATAAGTAATGGTACTTTTTTTGTTTCAGGAATATCATTCAGCAGCACGAAACACTCAAATTGTTGAACATAAGCATTCCAATTTTCCCCACTAAATATTTCTAATGACGCAATAGCTGCCATGTTGGTTGTTCTTTTTGATTTTAGTCCGTCAATGTAATTGCGTAAATATGTTCGGAGTTCTTGAATTGAGTTTGTATCTGTAAATATTGTTTGATGAGCTAATTTATTTGCAATTTCTATAAGTTCAATTTTAGTCTTTTCTTGAATCCACGTTTTCTTTCCTTGTTTTATTAGTTCTTCAATAGTATCCATGACCATGGATGACCATCATTTTGTTTTTTTTGCTGCACAACTAACATTTCTGTCTGTATTTTCACATTTACTGACTTTTATGGGTCGTATCACGCTCGTCGCCAATGTTGTATTTCACTTTATATTATTTTATTAGAAATAATACGCAAATTAATTAATTGCCTTTTTATTTCTATGCGTTACCATAGACATTTATCACAGAGCATAAACTTCAATGCATCACCACAGATAGTATAATACTAGCCATAACTAAAAGAGGTTCCAACAGTATCCAATCTACGGCTTAATTCCGCTACGGTTTTGGTCAGCGAGTCCATAGCGGGATTTTACGGGTCAGTCGTTACTGGCGGGTGAGTACTGGTACTTGCTACTTGCCCCGTTGCTGGAACGATATCGTTGATACGATCTGCTAATTCAGCCACGTCTTCCAGGAACATGGTGGTCTGCGATGCGACTATGGTTTGTAGGTTGGTGGGAAGGCGACTTGACCAGATTGTTCGGATAAATTCCTCTGGAACTGTCGGTCCGGCCAAATGTTGCAAGTGGCGCAGGAATTGCGATGGTTTTCTGTCGCCGAGTTCCTCGTGCATTATAAGCTGCTTTATCCTCCGCTCTTGTGACGCAGACAGCCTGTTGATAAGCTCTGCCTTCAGCTTCTCATATTTGCCGGTTGCCGGTGGAGTAACGATCAGGTCTCTAACCTCCGCGGTATGCTGTGGTTCCAGCTGTGACATGACGAAGTAGAATTTTGTGGTGTCCTTCGTTATATCAGTTAACGCGAACTGCCCTTCCAATTGCGCGAACCATAGTACCGGATCACGAGGGTTGAACGTTGGCGTCCTTACTCCAACGCGACAAGTTTCTTGAAATACGTGTCTGTCCTTGCTGGTCTCGGTCTTCTCACTAGGCTCCATATTCTCCTCAAACAACGGTTTCGGGGTCACCAATGAAGTGGGTATGCGTACGCGATGAAATGCGCTATACTAACTCACTTACTGTGCGAGCACTAGCAAGTAGATAAGCAAAATATAATGAAAGGCGAATAAGCGTAATGATGGAATATATTAATTATGGTTACAAAACGTATGTATTTACAAAGCAGTTGATCAAAGCGAAGTATTTTGAACACGATCGGGACACAGTATTTATACTAACGAGTAAACAAATTGCGTCACCGTTGCAATTTAGATATGAATGTCCAAAAATCGTAATTTTTATCACTGACTGACCTATAGATCAAAACTCTAACCAAGTTCCAGACGACCTAGAAAGTTCAAATTTGGCATGCAGATAGGTAATTAAGTGAATACAAAGGAATAAATCAGAAACTGGTAAATTTTTATCATTTTATTATAATTTTTCACTTAATTGATTCTATTAGGAACACTTATACCTAAAACCATTTGGTATTCATTTTGTTATGTTATAAATTTGTTACAAATAAGTACCTACTAATAATTTATGTACAAAAAGTAATGATATCCTATCAAAAACATAAATGTGAAATGAGAGCCAAGTTCAATATTATGATATATATGCCTTGGTTGTTGACTTCAACGACAAAAGAAGTGAGATCTAAATGGGTGCCAAGTTCAGTGGTCAGTCTTGAAATTTATGTATAACTACATAAAATATTATTTCTTCTTATAACTTAGGATAATATATTGTAGCCAATGGTTTGACTTGGCTAGTTTTCATATACGAATATAATATAGTAATTAGGGGATATGAGTACCGTCGTGGCAGCAACGCGGCGCAAGCGGCACGCAATATCAACGACGTTTACGGAGCTAACACTACAAACCAACGCACCACCTGTTATTAGTTTGCTCGCTTCCGTTCTGGAAATTTCGGCCTGAAAAATGAACCTCGCGGTCGTACGAAGACTTTGGTCGACAATGACGAATTAAAGGCGATTGTGGAAGCTGATGATACACAATCTACGGCTGAATTAGCAGCAGCTTTCGACGTTAGCGTCAAAACAATATTGGTCCATTTGCGTCAAATGGCAGTATAGCAAATAGTATGTATATTATGTATTTTTATATTAGATTCTACTTGATTTGACCCAGTGACATTATAACAAATAGTATGAATATTAAATCTATCTTAGATTCTATTTGATTTCTCTAAATCAATGTCTAGAAATCAATTAATTTTCAATGAAATAATGAATTATTACATTATTGCCTTATTGGTCTTTATATCAAACAATCTCCAGAGGTCCTAGGTTTGACTGAATGTTTTTGGGATATTTAGACAGGGAATTTAAGATGCAGCTGTAAAGTTATGGCCAGTAAATGTTTATAAACTCGACCTGTATTATATGGAATCTTTGAACATTTAAGTATAAAAGAGTACAACTTTGCTATTTTGACATTGAAAATTATGTTAGAGTATTTATTAATAATTTAAATTATTACAGGATCACAATCCAGAGTTGATCCAGAATGGGTCATGGATTTGGAGAGAAAAAGAGTGGAAAATGAAGGCAAGCTGGCAGATGCTGTCCATATTATAGCGCAAGCTTCTAATAAGATAGCCGAGGCGTCTCTTCAAAATGCTGAGACGTCTCGAATGCAAATACAGGTGCTCAGCACTTTGGTAGACGTTGTGCGTCAGTTGAGCGGTGGTCAGCCAGCTAGGCCACATGAAAACTAGATTATTTACTATAATTTAATTTTCATCTGGCCTAGCTATAGCTATAATTATAACTTTATCTATAGTTATTGTAAACATGAAATAAAGACACAAAAAAATAAAAGCTCTTTTTATTCAAAATATTTATATTATTATTACTGTCAGTTTTTATAGATGAACCCAGTCGGGGCACTGCAAAGGACAAGGGTTTGCTGTTGAGTTTATAAAAATTAAATTAACACAACATTGAGTAAAACTAATCAACCACAATACAATAAATTTCAGAAAAATCAACATTACAATAATACACACAAAATCATATTGTATCAGGTAGCAGAAAGTAGAATAAAACTAAAAAAGAATAGGTTATAATAATTATAAGCATGTCATGTCACAGTAACAATATTTAAGTTTATTTTTTACCTAATAGATAAAACACTGAAATCAGAACATTAGACTACTCATTACTTATTTGCTAACATAATGTCTATTACTTTATTTACACTCACACAGAGACAGAGTCAAGCAAATAATCTATACTATATTAATGGCGGTTAATATCAATTTGATTTAAAAAAAACGAACGAAATGACCTAAACTTTAATCAATTTAAAAGCAAAACAATTTTAAACTTATAAAATGTACTGACTGATTTGAATATAACGATTTTACACAAAATTAGAAAAACGATGTTATCATGACGACTGCTGAAGACGAAGTAAGGGGCGAGTACTGGCGGCGCTCTGCTTTTATAGGCACCACCGCACGGTAGTTTAAAAAATAACGTTTTCCCGCTAATACGGCCTCTCCTGACGTGTGGTTGTCCTCAGCCACATTGTCCAGATGATGGTCCTTGTTCGCTGCAGTCACGATCTTCGGCAAGTGGACTCGGGCAACGCGCAAGGCTGTCTTCAATAGCTGCATCAGTAATTGATGGACCCTGGTGTGTGTCTGCATCTTCACAGCTAGTTGAACTGGTAGATGGTGCTGTGAGACTATCCTCTTCAGCTAAAAATTAGAGAATAGCAATTTTTAGCAACATCCTTATAACTTAATTCTAACGTGTCTGTTGTAATTGAATACAACACATCTAGACGGAGGCACCCAGTTAGCACGTCTATTTTGGCAGAGTTACACTAACTCACTACCCTTATACACAGACAGAGGCACCCAGTTAGCATGTCTCGGCAGAGCCATCGCTCCATGCCCTTACAAACTGACAGAGGCACCCAGTTAGCATGTCTCGGCACAGCCACCGCTCAATGCCCTTACAAACAGACAGAGGCACCCAGTTAGCATGTCTCGGCAGAGCCATCGCTCAATGCCCTTACAAACCAATATGCATGTACACCATTACACACATAAATACATGACTTAGTCCATGTAATCAAACACATTTGATACGATCATGCGTGATTTAGATAGCAAAGTAAATACAACAATCTACTTACTATCGAAGAACGTGGCACATGACTCGGGGGTCCACTCACCTCGCCAAGCAACCATATGCTCGGCGGCAGCCTGAGTGACTTTGCGATACGAACCAGTTAGCAACTGTAGCTCGTATCGATCGTGTGGGAGGGTTTTCACCACACGATATGGCCCTCGCATTCCCGAGTCCAGCTTGCCTGTAACTTGAGAAGTTTTTATCACAAACACATTATCATTCAGGTTAAATGTACGCTTGACCTTCCGATTCCTATTAACGTATTCGTCTTGTTTACGCCTATTCTGGTCAAGCAGTTCGCTAGCGCGCTGTCTTTGTAACTCTCTTAATCCCTCGCGATTTGGTCGGACATCATCAACCGCGACATCGCGAATAAGTGATCTTATGACTGGCGTGACCGCTTCAACACCGATAAGCAATTGTAAAGGTGAGATCTGAGTGGTCTTGTGTTTAGTGCAGTTGATAACAAGCTGCATTTTCCACAAGGAATCTGACCACTTACTATCTGGTTTAGACGCCTCTATACGTAACATATTTAGCAAAGTACGACAGTACCGTTCGACCTGACCGTTTTCATTATGCATCTCGGGTGTTACAAAATGAACTGCGCTACCCATTTTAGAAACCCAACCTTGAAAACTAGCGCTCTCAAACATTCGTCCTCGATTACACACAATAAGCTTGGGAGTACCGAATAGGGAAACAGCGTTTGAAAACATTTCTTTTAATTCATTAGAATCTTGCCTTTTTATCGCATAAAACAGACAATACTTAGAGTAGGCATCTACAATAAGCAGTACATACTTTTTATCGTTTGAAATGGGTAGTGGGCCTAATACGTCCATGTGGACCGTGTTAAATGGGGTATCTGGCTTATGCCATGATGAAATCGGGTAATGAGGAGCCCTAGGAACCTTCTTAGATGAAAGGCAAATCAGACAATGATTAACGTATTTCCTTACAAAAGCATAGAGCCCTGGAAACCAAAAATGACGCAGAATTAGGTCAATGGTTTTATCGGCACCTATATGCTGATGCTGGTCGTGGAAAACTCTTAGGAGACTTAATCGGTGTCCTTTGGGAATAAAGCATAGTAGCTTTGGTTCCTGGCCCGTGGGGGTGTATTTATAATAGAGCAGATCATTACGAACAACATAACGGGAAGTGTCTAACTCGTTATTATTAACTTTGTCAATCAGCGTACGAGTTTCTTCATCCGCAGATTGAGCAATCTGTGCCCAATTTTTCGGCTTAGTTATTTGGAGTACATCGACAGGGTTTCGACTTAAATAATCCGCGTGCTTCATCATAACGCCCTTTCTATATTCTATAGCAAAGTTAAAATCCTGCATGTATATCCACCACCGCGCGACACGTGGTAAAAGATCTTTCTTACGTTCCGTCAGTTTAAGCGCGTTACAGTCCGTCACAATTTTAAACGAGATACCTAACAAATAGTGCCGAAAGTGTTGTAAGGCTTTAATAATCGCGAGTGTCTCGAGCTCATACGAATGATGTCGTGGTTCGGCTCCTTGCGTAGTTTTGCTAAAGTACGCCACTACTCTGCGTTTACCATTCTCATGCACCTGAATAAGAACGGCGCCGTAACCGATAGAACTTGCGTCCGTATGCAACTCAGTTGGTAATACCGGATCGAAGATAGAAAGTACAGGTTCACTTGTAAGACAGTGGATTAGGTATTTACGCGCGATTTCTTGTTCTTCGCCCCAGTGAAATTTAACGTTAGCCCTTGTTAAACTAGCAATGGGCGCTGTCTTAGATGCATAGTTGGGTATATAGCGACGAAAATACCCTGCCAAACCGAGTAGCTGTCGAACCTGTTTTACATTTGTGGGCACAGGGGAGTCAATTAAAACCTTAATTTTTTGTTCGCTCGGTCTAACCTGACCCTCGGATATAGTACGACCTAGGTACTCAACCTCTGTAGCCACAAAAGTACTTTTCTTCATGTTAATAGAAAAACCCGCGGAAGTAAGTGTGTGTAATACCTCGCGTACGTTCTCGATTGCTTCATCGATAGAAGATGCTAATAATAATACGTCATCAATAAACGTGAGGGCTTTACCAGACTCTATAAGTGATTTAAGCGTATTTGTGATAATTCGTTGATATACGACCGGTGCGTTAGCAAGACCAAACGGCATTTTTAAATATTCGTAATGACCTTCCGGGGTCACGAAGGCAGTCTTCGCTACAGAGTCGCTATCTAACTTAATTTGGTGAAAGCCTGTCGCCATGTCTAAACAGCTGAAGAACTTGCTCTTACCAAGGCGATCAATATGATCTTCTATCAAGGGTAATGGATAGCGATCCTTCATGGTAGCCGCGTTCAACGCGCGGTAATCAACGCACATACGATCTTTTCCGTCTTTTTTCTTAACAAGAATAATTGGACTTGCGTATGGAGAGTTGGACTCGCGAATTATCTTCTTGTCTAATAGGTCTTTTATAATATCGCGCACTTTCAATTTTTCGTCGATTGAAAGTCTGTACGGCCTATAACAAATCGGTGTATCGCTCGTCAACTCAATGTGCATATTACCAGTTGTAACTGTGGTTAAGGCAGTCCCAGTTATAAAAAAATCCTTAAACTGATTTACGACTGACATTAATTTTTCACGATCGCTACCCTTAAGCGGCGTGTTAACTACGAACTGTTCACTTGAGTTGATGAGCAATACAGTTTGACCAACCGAACTAGGAATTCGAGTTATACGTTGCTGGTTGTTTGCACGAATGTACGTTACCCCATCGCGGTTCAAAACATCAGTTCCTATAAGCACTGGCACGTTTAAACATTTTAGAGGAACAACAAAAAGATCCACTTCTAAGGAGATGTCACTAAATTCTATAATTAATGTTACGCGGCTATTACACTCAATGTTTTGATCGCCTATACCACGTAATAGTTGATAAGTGGGTAGTCGGGTACACTTAAAATATTTTAATACCGACTCCGAAATAAGTGAAACGCGCGATCCGCTGTCTATCAGTACGTCGGTAGGTATACCCTGTATGACAGCCGTTGTGACGTCGCTGTCAGTTGACGCGCCTTTCAACTCTAAACAAAAGTTAACGTTGTTTTTATTACGCGTTTCAGACCGCTGTTTAGCAAAACAGTCAGAGACGTCATGGCCTGGTTTTTTACATAATGAACACGACACGTTCGGTTTCTTATTAGTTGGTTCCGTTAATTCATCTGATTTAACCGTTTTTGATCGTTTAGTGCACGCACGCTGCAAGTGACCCACACTACCACAAGAAAAACACTTTATTTCGCGATTTATTTTACTATGTGGACGTTTTTGAGAGTTTCGGTCAGACTGTTTTCCTTGGGAAGATTTCACAGAGGTTATAGTTGAGTTGGGTTTCGGTTTGGTATAAATAGAAAAGAATTCAACAAGATCTTTGGTGGTTAAATGAGCGTTAGTCGCGGCAGCACGTACTTGTGCATCAGTTACCCCACGTATGACAATTGCGACCGTTAAATCATCGCTTAACCCTCTAACAATATTTAATCGCAATATAGAACGCCTAGCATATTCTGCGTATGTGGAATAATTGTCGGAATTAGTATTCATTACGTCAAACAAAATATTAGCAACATCGATTCTTCGCGAGCAAAGCGGTTTAAATTCGATTTTAAAATTAGACCAGGTACGATCGTTTGTGACCCAGTCATTTAACCAACTACGAGCATCTCCTTTAAGGCAGTTAGCTATTCGGGATAAGCACTCGTTATCGTCCCAATTATTCATATAACGTGCCCTTTCAACCTCTTCACACCAAGAATCGATATCATGTATGCTGGGATCAAAGTTTGAGATGTAATAATGGCTGGATCTGACCTTGGTTAATGCACTCAACGCTCCAATGAGGCGATCGGTAGCATCCAGTGACGTCGAAGTACTTGCTAGCGATTCTCCAACAATGCTGGTGTTCGACTCAGGTGCTGCTCGTTGTGGCTCCTGCGGCAAAGACGCGATGATCTGCCCAGGCGTCACAATGGCACGTGCTTCCGGAGTTGCCGGCACGGTGCTAGGTGCGGGTAGGCTGGTGTTTTCTAGCGCGGTCAGGCGCACCAGAATAGCTCCTAGGGTTTCTTGAAGCTCGGCTGCATCGCTGTCTTGATCACGCCTATTTCTACCTCTATTACGAGTGGTAGGTCTTTCGGACAAGATTTACAGGCTATTCGCACGACGCCAACAAATGAGGTAGGCAATGGAGCCTAATCCCACTTCTGATAATGGCGGTTAATATCAATTTGATTTAAAAAAAAACGAACGAAATGACCTAAACTTTAATCAATTTAAAAGCAAAACAATTTTAAACTTATAAAATGTACTGACTGATTTGAATATAACGATTTTACACAAAATTAGAAAAACGATGTTATCATGACGACTGCTGAAGACGAAGTAAGGGGCGAGTACTGGCGGCGCTCTGCTTTTATAGGCACCACCGCACGGTAGTTTAAAAAATAACGTTTTCCCGCTAATAATATAATTATATTATTATAAAGCTGAAGAGTTTGTTTAGTTCGATTTGAAAAATTATTTTTGTGTTGGCTATTGCATTTATCGAGGAAGGCTATAGGCTACATAACATCGACCAATAAGAGCCGAGCAGTGGGATTGAAATTCCAGGGTACAGCTAGTATATCCAATTTGTAATTATTTATTCTGTTTATGTCATCCAACATATTGCACGATTAATATTAAGGCCTGATGCCAGCTGACCACAATCTTTGGACAATACGATCCCTTTGTTGTCGGCCTCGAGCTAGGAGCTGCTGTTCATCACCAGCACCTACATCCCGCTGTGGCTGTGGTGGGACTTGGTTGCTGAGATCTCCTTCAGTTTTTGCATTTCGTCGTCTCAGTGCTTTTTTGTTCTATCTACCAAATTTTTCGAAAATTAACTTTAAATGCAGTATTGTTAAGACTTAAATTTCAATCCTGCTGGTTAAGGAAGATTGCTAACTTTTTCTCATATAATAACATAAATGTTATTTAAATTTTATTAGTGACACGATATCGTAATGAAAATTTTGTGCTTATTTGTACTATGTCTAGAGTTTGCCTTAAATCCCACATTGTAATAGATGTTGAGTGTTTGAGTGTTCTATGTCCACTCAATCGACCAATCACAGCCCGCGGCGCAATATTGTCCGCCATTTTGTTTGATTTGTCACTATGGCTGGAGACACGGAAGAATCACCTCGTTGTTCCATAAAATAATTGTAAAATTGTATAAATTATAGTGTTTTTGGTGATTAAATGGTTCTAGACATTAACAAATCATGTCTAGAACATTTCATAAGAGTGAACATGACGCAGCCGGAAATTGAGCAGTAAGTACTTTTTAGTTTCCACTTGATCTCGTTATGAATTTGCAACAGGATGTTGCTTTTTAATGATTTTGAACATCCCAAGAGTGCGATAATACGCTCCGGAGATTCTCGCTCCCTTATTCTGAGACCGAATTAACGTGCTTGTTACGCACGATACTAAAATTAGATTTTGAGGTGAAAAAAAAAATCAATGGCTGTCGTTTTAAAAACTTTTATTTAGTTTCACCCGTCCCGTTGTCTGTCTGTAATATAATCTTGCAAGTTAAATTTGACACACTTCCCGGTTTCCGACTGACAAGGAGACTGCCAAGATTGTCCGCCTCCGATTTCAATGATTTTTATATATGTTGTTATGTTTGAGTAACTGAGTAATTTCCCAAAAGGAATTCACACAACGCTCAATAGTTTCAGAGTTGCTTCTACCGAGCAACATAAATATAAGTTCAGTATACAAACTCAAAAACATTTGCAATTCTATCTGTAGAGATATAAGGTTCAAATTCCTTGCAATATTGTATGTTTCTTGATGAATAAATAAATTTATTAATTTTATAAGAAAAATAAAATACGTTAGCAGGAATCGAACCCTGACCATCTGCGTGCGAGCCACGTCACCCTGCCTACTAGGCTACGCACCGCTATGCAATTCCGAAAATTTCAATTTCAATTTAAATGATTTTTTTATAAAATTATCATCAAATCAAACATTGCACGAAATTTGAACCTTATCTCTACAGACAGAGTTGCAAATGTTTTTGAGTTTGTATACTGAACTTATATTTAAGTTGCCCGGTAGAAGCAACTCTGAAGCTATTGAGCGTTGCGTGAATTCCTTTTGGTAAATTACTCACTTACTCAAACATAACAACATAATATATAAAAAAAACCGGCCAAGTGCGAATCGGACTCGCGCACCGAGGATTCCGTACAAACCTGTAGGTATTTTCGGTTTAAAAATATATATATTTTTTAATTTTTATATTTGAGTTGATTGAATGTAAGGTAAATTGCGGTTTACGATTTATGACGTTTTAAAAAAAAAAACTACTCACTCGATCTCGTTCAAACCAATTTTCGTTGGTAGTTTACATGGTAATGTACATCATATATTTTTTTTAGTTTTGTCATTCTCTTATTTTAGAAGTTACGGGGGGGGGGACACACATTTTACCACTTTGGAAGTGTCTCTCGCGCAAACTATTCAGATTAGAAAAAAATGATAGTAGAAACCTCATTACCATTTTTGAAGACCTATTCATAGATACCCCACACGTATGGGTTTGATGAAAAAAAACATTTTTGAGTTTCAGTTCTATGTATGGGGAACCCCAAAATTTATTGTTTTTTTTTCTATTTTAGTGTAAAAATCTTAATGCAGTTCACAGAATACACCTACTTACCAAGTTTCAACAGCATAGCTCTTATAGTTTCGGAATAAAATGGCTGTGACATACGGACGGACAGACAGACAGACAGACAGACAGACAGACATGACGAATCTATAAGGGTTCCGTTTTTTGCCATTTGGCAACGGAACCCTAAAAACATTGAAATCGGAGGCGGACAATCTTGGCGGTCTCCTTGTGAGATGAAATTTTGCACGCATATATTATCGCGTGAAGATACAATATTATGATGACATGGAGCTGAACTGATGATGGTGCTACTTCTAAATGGAGTTACTTCTAAATATATATATATTTTTTGTTTCATGTATTTGAAAAGGCTTGCAAAGGTCAAAAAAAAGCTTTTTGAGAATGATGAAGTTACTGAAAAGGACTACATTGAAGACACTCCAAATAAAAATATTGTGAAGATAAACATAAAACTTTATGAGCGTCCAAAAGAGACCAAGAAGACACCCATCGTTTCAAATAATAATAATTCCATAATCATTCCCTTAAACATGCCCGGTGATGAAATTTTAATACCTTCCACTGAACTTCCTGTTTTAAACGAACTTCCTGATAGCAACGAGGATCCAATTGAACTACAGATTTCAGAAGAAAATAATAAGCCAAGTCGAAAGAGAAAGCGTCAACCAAAAAATTGGAAAAGAAATATAAAAAAAATAAAAAGAGAGAGAGGAGAGGAGTACACAGACGCAAAAGGAAAATGCGTACCGGCTAAGGTTGTTAAACCTGGGTGTGATAGTACTTGTAAGCTTATGTGTTCTACAAATTTTCCCTCAGATCTAAGAGAACAAATAAAATCTGAGTTTTATAGCTTGACTGACGCTCAAAAATATAAGTTTTACGGAAAATACACAACGAGAATAAAAAAGAGTAGAACGAGAACAAAAAAAGAGAACAGTAGGCGATCTTACACTTTCAATTATTATTTTCGTAAAGAAAATGAAAGTGTTAAAGTCTGCAGAAAATTTTTTTGCTCGACGTTGAGTATTTCAGCTCGTCGGATTCACTATTTTTATTTAAAAATGGATAAAAATAATACACTCTTGCCTCCTACACCAGCAAAAGGGAAATATGTCAAAAAAGAAACACCATCTGAGAAAGTAAACGAAGTGGTTGATCATATTAAATCATTCCCAACAGTAGAATCCCACTACTGCAGATCATCTAGTTCGCGCCAATATTTACAGTCGGGGTTGAGCGTCGCAAAAATGTACTCATTATATCTGGAAAATAATAAAGATCCTGTGAAGGAAAACATCTACCGGAAAATATTCTGTGAACGATTTAATCTCGGCTTTCATCACCCAAAAAAGGATGTTTGCGATTTTTGCTCTGAGTTTAAAGCTCAAAAAAACCCCAGTAGCGATATCATAGAAAAATATGAAAAACACCTACAAAGAAAAAAAGAGGGTGATGAAGAAAGACATAGAGACCGAAATCTGAAATACAGAGAAAACAACGACACAGCCGTTGTTACTTTTGATTTGGAGAACATTTTTACACTACCTAAAGCAAATATATCATGTTTTTTCTACACAAGCAAATTAACCGTCTATAATTTAACAGCGCATTGCGCTATTACTAAAAGTGCTGTAAACGCGTTGTGGGACGAGACTAGAAACGGAAGAAGTGGCGACGACATAGCCAGCGCATTAGTTAAAATTTTAAAAGAAATAGTAAAAGCTTTACCAGATACAGTAACAAAACTGATACTATGGTCGGATTCTTGCATCCCACAAAACCGGAATTCCCATATGAGCACTGCTCTTATCAATTTTTTAAAGTCAGATGATTCGAAAAATATAACAGAAATAACCCAAAAATATTCTGAACCCGGCCATGGCAACGTTCAAGAGGTTGATTCAGTCCACAGTTTGATTGAAAGAAACTTAAGACATCAAGAAATATACAGTCCGTTATCTCTACTACGTGCCCTTATAAAAATAAAGTCAAATATTCTAAAGCTATTTTTCATACAAATGCAGGATGCCGATTTCTTGTCATTTCAATTAGAAGCTAGAAAATTTGGTTTTCAACAGATACCTTACAAACAAGTCAAGTTAATAACTTATTCGAAAGAAAAGTGGCATATTATTAAATATCAAACTTCATTTACTGGACCAATAGAAACAATTGATATAAGAAAAAATAAAATCACTATTTTGAGTGAAATCATTATCAAAGAGGCAAATAAAACACTCACGAAAAAGAAAATTGACGACATTCGGAGCATGTTCAAATATATGCCGGCTGAAGATAAAATGTATATGGAGACTCTTATCAAGAAAGCTGAACGATGGAAAGATGGGAATAAATCTGCCGAAGGAAAAGAATTTAAAAAAAGTTAAATAGTAAAGAATACACTTACTGAAAGAAATGAAACTAAAAGAGGTAAAAACATTAGGAAGTCACTCAATACAGGAAATATAACTAAAAGAGGGAAAAATGGAAAGAAGCCAAAAGACAAGACAGTATAGGAAAAAATACAAAAATAATAATAACATAGTTGCTTTGTTTTCCATAGAATTAAGATAAAACAGCTTAGTTTAAGTTGAGTAAAGTTTCTAAGATTTCAATGTAATATTAAGAATATGCATGTTATTCAGTAGAAAAACAATAAAGTATTTTTAAATAAACTGCATTTGTTATTTTATGAGCATCTTTAAAAGACTACTTGTAGGACGCTAGCTAATGACATGAATCTTAAAAAATATTTTCAAAAATCATTTGTATTTCAAATACGGACTGTATTTGAAATACAAATGATTTTTGAAAATATTTTAATAATAATTAGTAAATTACTATTTTTGATTTTCTTTTTCTCGTTAAAAAAAACTAATACGATAACTAAACTCTTTAATTAAAGTCTTAAAACTCAAATCATAAATTGAAAGAAATCGTCATAAAAGCATCCTGTATATCTGAAACATAGAACAAATAAGCACAAATAAATGAAACAGTCACTTTGTCCTATCTCTAATGAGGTAGTGTTCTAAGTCCACATTCATAATTATATTTGTGCATGTTTGTTCTATCTCCACATAAAAACCTGTAAAATAAGGTATAATTAATTACCATCTTATATAAAAGTTATAACTATCAATTAATAGGTAACTCTTGTATTAAGAAAAACCTACAAATCAAGAAACTACAGCTTTATAAGAGAAATAGAGCTAAAATTCCGGGTATTGTAAAATTTAACCAATGGTAGATAGGACAAACAAGCACTGAGGCGACGATTTGTCAACTGTGGTACTGGCATCCGGTGTTTATTGCAGATGTTATGCAAAACAGCACAGGCATTTATGATCATAGCCACCATATGATGATCATAATGCAAAACTCTATGTGCAAGTAAACATCGCCAACGTGCTTTCAAAACCCCTATGCAGCGTTCTACTGTATTTCTGGTGAGACAGTGAACATTTGTGTAATGCTCATTTGCACTACCAGGTTCAGCATTAACAATTGGAGTTAAAAGCCACGGTCTCAGCGGATATCCAGAATCACCTGAAATATTAAAATACACTGTCCGATCATAATTGAATGCATCTGATTTACTGTATGGATAAAAATTAACTTAATGTCAGATACCTAGCAGCCAAATATTTTCTCCTCTATTTTGTAGCTGTTGTAGATGCTCCTGTATCTCGCAGTTTCTCCAAATGTAAGCATCATGTGTAGCTCCACCAAATGATGCATCAATATTTATTATATTTAAATCACTATCACATATCTAAAAATATAAACATTATGTTATTTAATATAGTAGATACTGGTTATTACTTTTCAAATAATATTTGTTAACTTAATGAAATTTTTAGACTTACTATTTGGACATTCCTGGAATGGTAATGTTTTCTATTAAAAAACCTTTCTGCATGTTCTGTGGGCTGAATTAAAGCTACATGAGTGCAGTCAATGCAGCCTAAGCAACCAGGAAATCCAAATTTGTTTGAAAACCTAAAAAAAATCAAAATCAAAATCAAAAGTCATTTATTCAAACTAGGCTGAGAGTCAGCACTTTTTGAACGTCAAAGTTACAAAAGACAGTCCCCCCAAAACACCCGCCCTTCGACACTTCCTAGTGCTTTAGCTGGGAAGAAGAAGTGGCGGAACAAACTCCCCAGCAGCACAGCTGTCTGTTAAGTTAGAAGAACTTGATTCTATACAATATCGTGTAAGTAATTAATATTATAAAACAAAACAAAACATACATTATTCGCCATATGTCAGCTAGCACACGCCAATATACGAACAAAACATTGTAAAGTAAACTCAAGCTGAAATAAATAATAAAACAAAATCGTAAACAGAACGTAAAACTTAAATAAAGCCTCCAGGCATAAAGGGCGTGCCCGCCTACATATTCAACGACGCAAAATGATACATATACATACATTGATGCATATAGCTAAGTTGAAGTTACAATAGTTAAACTAGGACCTCCGGAGTAAAAATAAAATAACAGTTAATACAAATAACAATAACAAAAACCATGGTCAGCAAGTCGACCAGTCACCACAAGCAGCACCCGTTCACGAGCATAACGCAAAGGTCAGCCATTACCCCCTTCGCCATATTTGAGGGAAGGTGGTAACCCGACCCCCGACGCTACCGCAAGCAGTGACATCTAAGGGAGCATGACGAACTTTCTGCCGGTTGGTCAGGCTAGAATATTATTAACAGCTGAAGAGGTCGCTAGCTAACTACATGTTGCAATACAACTCATTTAAAATCATTGTAATGAGTAGATTATGTCAATTAAAAGAAAATAAAAAAAATAATTAACAAAATCAGTTAAATAAAAATAAAATAAAAAAAAACAATTATATGAACTACCCATATAAAATGTCAGTAGGAAAGCTAATTCTGGATTGAAAGAACATAAACATTGTCTTGAGTTAATCACAGCGACCAACTATTCTTATCGTTTAAGTAGTCGTTGATAGAATAGTATGCCTTTGAACAAAGGTTGGATTTTACTTTAGCTTTAAACTCATTAAACTGCAAATCTAGCAAAGCAGAGGGCAGCTTGTTATAAAAGGTAATACCAAGACCAACAAAAGAATTATGAACCTTATGAAGCCGGTGAAAAGGAGCACGTAGTTTGTCCTTATTTCTAGTATTAATGTTATGAATATCACTGTTTTTAGTGTACAAGTGTATGTTTTGCCTAATATATAAGATGTTGGCGAAGATGAATTGTGATGCCACCGTAAGAATACCAATATCTTTAAATAAATCTCTCAGAGAAACTCTAGCACCTAGTTGGTAAATCGCTCGAACAGCTCGTTTTTGAAGAACAAAAATATTTTGAATGTCCGCGGCTTTGCCCCACAGCAGAATGCCGTAGGACATTATGCTATGAAAATAACTAAAATAGACTAATCGAGCTGTATCAACGTCCGTGTACTGTCTAACTTTCCTTACGGCGTAGGCGGCCGAACTGAGCCTTCCCGCTAGGCTTGATATATGTGATCCCCACTGAAGTTTGGCGTCTACTGTTATGCCCAGAAAAACTGCCGAGTGTACAGTATCAAGCACCTGATTATTTAAAACGACATTGGGTCCCAGATTCCTAACATTTGGTAAGGCGAACTTTATACATTTCGTTTTCTTAGCATTAAGAACTAGGTTATTTGTGGTAAACCAATCCGTAGCCATTGAGAGCGCACTGTTCACGTCGTCAAAATCTTTTCTATTTCTGTCTACTTTAAAGATAAGTGAGGTGTCATCAGCAAATAGTACAATGTCACAGATATTCTTTAAATAGAATGGTAAGTCATTAATGTACACTAAGAATAAGAATGGACCCAGTATTGAGCCTTGAGGTACACCTAACTGAACTAGTAGCCCGGAAGATTTTACGCCATTGACATCTACACATTGGTGCCTATTTTGTAAATAAGAACTTATGACATTGAGAGCTTCGTTTTGAACACCGTAATGACGTAGTTTACGCAAAAGTGTGTCATGGTGAACGCAATCAAAAGCTTTGGAGAGATCACAGAAAACTCCGATAGCATTTTGCGAGTTCTCCCATGCGTCGAAAATGTGTTTCAGCAGAGCAACACCCGCATCTGTTGTCGAACGACCTTTTGTAAAGCCATATTGCTCATTATGAAGGAGGCTATTTAAATTAAAATGTCTTAGCAACTGCTTGAGTATTAACTTTTCAAAAAATATTTTCACAATTACCGCGCAATCACTTAATATCCTTGATTGCTTCTATGTACATGTTTAAATATTTAAGATTCATCTCTTACCCATTTATAAAAGTGGATCTTTCTTGTTGTGTTTGAGGAAATCTTATGTACTTAGTTAGAATACTATGTGTATTCAAAGCAGTGGTCACCTCTTTTACAGCTACGGATACACTGGCTTGGCTGAGCCCATGCATATAACTCATGCCTACGGGTTTTTGGTATGACCCCGTAGCATAAAATGAGAGTGCTGTTAGAACCTGTAATATAAAAATATGTTTAATATCTATAAGTACGCTACTAAGATACTGTGACAATGTTTAATTACTTACTTTACATTCTACACTAATTTTTGTTCTCCTCCTTGTTTGTGCCATGAATGGTCTAAGCTCATTGCACAAACTTTGAAAAAGTTCTTTCGTGAGTCGGTAGTGAGCTTTGAATTCACTGTCACTTAAGTTTAAAGCATTGGCTTCATCTCGAATGTTTCGTCGCAATCGTGCTGTGTTACAGTTTTCAAGTCTTCTGGCTTCAACCTCAAGTGCTTCAAGCAAAAGAACAGCACGAGCCATCTTTAATCAATCGTCACAATCACAACAAAAACACAGTGTTCTAATGTTAATTAACTCACGACACACTACGGAGATAGGTAGAATACTTTTAGTAGGTAAATATTTGGTAAAATACGAAATTATTGGACTAATGTCTAAAAAGAAATGTATGAAGCAATCAGAGACAGTAAGCAATCGATCAGCATCTAGCTCTAAGGTCGTCGCAATCTGACAGTCGAATTTGCCCGCCGATCGCTATTGCTTTGCTGTCAAAAACCATACGTAATACAAAATGTTCGCTAGTCAATAGAGATCCATGCAGTTTTAGTTTACCTATTAATAATAATAATAATAATTTTAATAATTTAATTTGTAAAAGTACCTAACTTTGACCCAGTTTTGAAACAGTGCTGATATTAAACGAAATCAAGAGTTATAAAATTATCCCGTAACGCAAAGAGACCAGCCACCACCATAATGTAGAAAAATAAATTAAAAACTGCCGAATCGGAGGTGGCATGACAGATGTCACCTCCGAACATAATGAAAAAATAACAATGGAAAAGTGAGAAAAATGTTGACCAGAGCCGCAGCACGTAATGCACGCCTTCCACCACCGGACTCCTCGCTCAGCTCCGCCTCGCCGCCGCCGGTACCCAGCCCCACTGCGGGCGCTGTGACGACACCGGCCGTGGCAGTTGCGTCGAGCTCGAGCGACGAGTACTTCTCTCCGCCCATGACGCCACCACCTGCTCGTCGACGGAGAGGACGCCGGCCGCCGGACGGCTTAGGACCTCGAGGCCCACCGGCCTCTGATAGGGTCCCAGCTCCCGGTGGAAGTGTGCAGCGCATGAGATGGACCATCAATGAGAATGTCATGCGCTCATACTATGGGGCTACAGACGGGGGAAACAATCTGACCGCGTACCGTGTCCGAATGCTCTCTCTTTTTCAGGTGCTTGAGCCAGCTGTCAACGTCTCAACCCAACGACTATCGGATCAGGTGCGGGTCATCCAGCGTAACCATATGTTGGATGACACTGTACTTGATCGCCTTCGAAATGAAATGCAGAGTAGCCATGTCATCGCACCCCCGTTGCAGACTGCTGTGGTCCCACCACAGTACTTGACAAGTCAAGCTGATGAGGGGAATGATGACAGGGCTACAAACGTAAGTACCCAGTGCAATGAGGAATTGAGGAGTGCTTTGGAGGATGCGATTCGAGAATATCGGTCCATATCACCCGAACTTAGACCACGCTTACCTCGTTTGCCCATGCATAACAAAAATAGGGCGCTGGTGGCGGCTCTGGATTCGCAGTTGTCAAAGTATTTTGATGACTGCGAAGACCTCACTGATACTCATGCAATTCTGTACTGCGCGGCTGTAGCGGCATGTCGTGTAGCTCACGTCAAATTTGCTAGTGACTCTAGAGCTACACGACCAAAACCAGCCGTACCAGCCTGGCAGTGCAGAGTTGAGCGACGTATTAGTGGGGCCAGAGCGCTCATCGGCAAACTAATCTGCTTCAGGGAGGGCAACACTCGTCCTAGAGTGATGCGCTTTGTGAGACGGGCGTTCTCAGGGACTGATACCAGCCCTCAGGATTTTATGTCCCGTGTCACAGAGCGCATAGACTTCCTGAAGCAGAAAGTTTATGCATGGGCAAGCCGTATTCGTAGGTATAAGCGGCGAGTGGACCGATACACTCAGAATCGCGCCTTCCAGAGTGATGAAAGGTGGGTTTATAGGGCTTGGGAGCGACCGATCCAAGGTGTGGCTGACACGCATCTGCCGGATAATGATGCCATGTGTTCTTTTTGGCGCAGTATCTGGTCGGTGCCTGTGAGCCACACCGAAGGTGATTGGGCTAGAGAAGTCGAGCGAGCCTGCGATCCTATACCAGAAATGGGGGCTATTACTATCTGCCCCCAGGATGTTGCTCGTGCAGTTCGTCCGTTGCCCAACTGGAAGTCTCCAGGGCCGGACGGGCTGCACAACTTCTGGATAAAATGGTTTGTAGGATCGCACGCTCGCTTGGCGACTCAGTACCAGACTGCTTTGGAGTCTGGTTCGCTACCCCAGTTTCTTACAACAGGAGTTACCCACCTGCTCCATAAATCAGGTAGCACCGCGGAACCCAAAAATTATAGGCCGATCACGTGTTTACCGACGGTCTATAAAGTTCTTACATCCATTTTGAGAACTAAAATTTACAATCATGTAGACACTAATTCCATCATGTCTGTCTCTCAAAATGGATGTAGGAACGGGTCCCGCGGTACTAAGGAGCTGCTCCTCATTGATATGGCCATTAGCCAACAGGTTCGTCGTTCCCGAAAGGATCTGTCGACATGTTGGATAGATTACAAGAAGGCCTATGACTCGGTGCCACATACATGGCTCATGAGGGTGCTGGAGTTGTATAAAATTGATGCAACTCTGCGCACCTTCCTGATTTCATGTATGGGGCAGTGGAGAACGGTCCTTCGCTATCCAGGATGTCGAAATATCCAAAGGAACAGCGAACCGATAAGGATCGAGCGAGGCATATTTCAGGGTGATAGTTTGAGTCCACTTTGGTTCTGCTTAGCCCTGAATCCTCTGAGCACACTGCTTGAGGATTCAGGTATAGGCTATCGGTTGAGGAGAGGTGGTCAGGTTATATCTCACCTCCTTTACATGGATGACCTTAAACTCTTTGCCCCCAACAATTTTCAACTGATGGAGTTACTGAAAGTAACTGAAACCTTCAGTAGGGCCATCAGGATGGAATTTGGTGTGGACAAATGTGCGGTCATGCATGTAAAGCGAGGGGAGATTGTGGAATCCGCGGGAACCCAACTCTCGGATTCCATAAACCTCCGAGCCCTCTCCGCATCCGAAACCTATAAGTATTTGGGTATGTCGGAAGCGTTGGGCATCAATGTTACTGACATGAAGCAATCGTTGAGGGAGCGCTTCTTTGGCCGCCTGAAGAAAGTACTTAATAGTCTTTTATCAGGCGGAAACAGGGTGCGCGCCTTCAACGGTTGGGTCATGCCGGTTTTGATGTACTCTTTCGGCATACTCAAATGGACTCAAACCGAACTCGACGCCCTGGATAGGAGGGTCCGTACGCTGCTGACTGCATATCGAATGCATCACCCACGGTCATCGGTAATGAGGTTGTATATCCCGCGAAAATGTGGAGGTCGAGGCTTTTTAAACGCTAAGACTCTCCACAATCGCGAGATATGCAGTCTCAGGGAATATTTCCTAGAAACCGACGTGGGGATGCATCGAGATGTGGTCGCGGTTGACAAGGGCCTCACCCCGCTCTCCTTGGCTAACGAGAACTGGCGCAAACCTGTAATACTTGACACTAATGAACGCATGGAAGTATGGCAGAGTAAGGAGCTCCACGGACGCTTTTTCCGGGCCCTACATGGACCCGATGTAGATACACTAGCGTCCGTAGCCTGGCTGCGTTTCGGTGACCTCTTTGGGGAAACCGAAGGTTTTGTCTGTGCAATTATGGACGAAGTTATGATGACGAACAATTACCGGAGATTTATTGTGAAAGACGGCACGGTTGACATCTGTCGGGCATGCCACCGTCCAGGAGAATCAATTAGACACATAATCTCCGGGTGTTCTCGTCTAGCTAACGAAGAATACTTGCATAGACACAACCTAGTAGCCAGGATTATCCATCAGCAACTTGCTCTTAAATACAGCCTTGTGGAATCGGAAGTGCCGTACTACAGGACGGTATGTGCCCGACCCAGTTCTCGAAAATGGAAATATCACATTGTACTGGGATCGATCCATCATCACTGACAGGACTATTACCGCAAATAAGCCTGATATAGTGGTGGTGGATCGAGTAGAGCGGCGCACAATGATTGTTGACATAACGGTCCCACATGACGAGAACCTCGTGAAAGCTGAGAAAGATAAACAGATCAAGTATCTTGACTTGGCTCGCGAGGTTGTCGACATGTGGGATGTGGATTCAGCGATCATTGTGCCGATAGTCGTCACAGCCAATGGGTTGATAGCCAAGAGCCTCGACCAACATCTAAGGAGGCTCTCGTTAGGCAGCTGGGTCAAGGGCTTGATTCAGAAAGCGGTACTTCTGGACACGGCTCGCATCGTCAGGAGGTTCCTCTCTCTGGAGCCCTGACCGCCGGTAGCTTGGACCCTGTTCCCGATACCGGTGGGCTACTATTTTTTATATTTTTAAATGTTTTTATTTTATATTCTAATATTTAAAAATATAATTTATATGTTTATATACTGAAATAAAGGAAATAATAATAATGTTTTTATGATTTTTGCTATTTTAATATTTAAAAATGTAATTTATATGTTGTAAAAATTTAAATAAAAGAATAATAATAATAATAAAAAATTTATTGTTCCAAAAAACAGTGTTCCAAAAAAAAACTTTTCAATACAATACAGTACTTAACGGTAGTGGAAAAGATCACCTGTATCCTGTACTAGTTAAAAAAACTGTATTACAGGAGACAAGGACTTCCGTATAAAATGAGTCAGCGTATTGACAATGTATGTAAGCCGATGGGTGTTGAGAAAAGGTATTAAAAGTATACATGAAAAGTAGGAACAAGTTGGAAATTAAAAGAAACTAACTCTAGGTCTGAATTTGCTGTGTAGGTGTGTTGTGTAAGTGTGTTGTGTACGTGTATTGTGTAAGTGTGGTGTGTGGTGTGAGTAGGTTGATGTAGTGAGTGTGTGTGTGTGTGTGTGTGTGTGTGTGTGTGTATGTGTGTGTGTGTGTGATTGCGTTTGAGTGTACAGATTTCACTATAAAACTAGGTTGGTCCTAAACTATTGCTCCATAGAGGCAGCACTATCGCTAGTTTGCGATTGTGTTGCTATCGCTAGTACATAATACGGATTTGCAACTATATAGCAATTATTGCACAATTTTTGCTATCGCTACGCTTTTGCAAGATACGTAATAAGCCCGCCGGTCTTCTGGAAGTTGCTGTTGTGACGTCATGACAGGTTGGTCATTGGTCAAGTATGCTGGCTTTAATCAGTCAAGTGTGACTTTTTGCCTTTTCAGCCGACGAAAAAAAACGGAGGAGGTTATCAATTCGACGCGTATATATATTTTTTTTTTTTATGTATGACCACGCATAACTTTTTACATAGTGGTCCGATTGTGACAATTCTTCTTCTATTGGAAAGGGTATACTTCCAAGGTGGTCCCATATAAATTTGGAAAACAAAATCGAACCCTAAGGGTCGGAAAACGGGGGATGATTGATTGTTCACTCACTGATTGTAATGTATAAACACGCATAACTTTATACAGAGTAGTCCGATTTTGATAATTCTTTTTGTGTTGGATAGGATATACCTTGCCAAGTATTATTAGTACATTAAAGCCACAAAAAAAATATAAAATAAAACTTTTTAACAAAAAATTAATATAATTAACTCATAATTTTAAGGTTTATTATTTTATGCTTTTCAGTTTTTCGGCGGTTTAATTTTTTGTTAAAAAGTTTTTCCCTTCACCTCGAGGTCGAAGGTTTTCTGGTCTCGATGCAGGAACTTGTATGGTTCCAAATATGGAGCTTCCAGCGACCTTCGTGCAGGTCCTTGCCTCAAGAAAACATGGGTAGCTGTGTTTAGGTCCTTGGGTACATAGAACGGTCGAGTGGAACTAGTATGCCAGGAAGTAGGTTGTGGTGTTAGCCTGCTCATGTGTGAGCGGAGTCTGCTAATCAGGCTGGTCATATCGACTGTCTCCTCAGGAGTGGACGCGAAGAATTGTCCTGGCAGACGGAGTGATTCGCCAAACACCAGCTCTGCTGCTGATGCTTGCAGGTCTTCCTTGTAAGCGCTGTGAATGCCCAGTAGGACCCAAGGCAACACCTCGGACCAGTTTGACTTGGCATGACAGGTGATGGCGGCTTTCAGCTGGCGGTGTAGCCTTTCCACCAGGCCATTTGCTGCGGGATGGTATGCTGTAGTTGGGTGATGGTATGCTCCGATTAAGGTAGCGAGTTCCTTAAAGGTGCGGGACTCGAATTGCCTGCCCCAATCGGTTGTGATGTGCTCGGGGCTGCCGAACCGTGCAATCCACCCTGACGTTAAAGCGGCTGCACAGGTCTCCGCTGTAATATCTTGCAGTGGGTAAGCTTCAGGCCAACGCGTCACGTGGTCGACCACGGTGAGGCAGTATTTGTAGCCTGAACATAGTGGTAATGGGCCAACTATGTCCATGTGGATGTGTCGGAACCGAGCTGACGGCGTTTGGAAAGCTGTCAAAGGTGCTGACGTATGTCTGGACACTTGGCTTCGTTGGCATGCTTCACATTCCTTGGCCCATTTTCGACAGTCCTTTCTTATGCCAGGCCATACATACCTATCGGTCACCAAACGGACTGTTGCTTTACGACCAGGGTGGCTTAAGCCGTGAAGTATATTGAATGCTGGTTTGCGAAAACGTTTGGTGAGATACGGGCGTGTGCCCGATGCGGTGTCGCAGTATACTTCTACTCCTGCTTCTGGCAGTCTGATTTTCTTCACTTTCAGACTGGAGCCGTTCTGTATGAGATCTTGGAGTTCCGTATCGGTTTCCTGTTCTCTGGCCAGGGACTGGTAATCGATGGGCGAATTGATTTCGTCAATGCGTGACAACGTATCTGCTACCACGTTGTCTTTGCCAGCCACAAACTTAATGTCTGTTGTGTACTGGCTGATAAAATCTAAATATCTGAACTGACGTGGGGAGCAGTTGTGACGTGGTTTGCTGAATGCGAATATTAGAGGTTTGTGATCAGTCAAAACTGTGAATGTCCTCGCTTCCACCATGAACTTGAAGTGCCGTATGGCCTCGTATATGGCTAAGAGTTCGCGGTCATATGGGCTGTACTTTGTCTGGGCAGGGCTCAGTTTCCTGGAGAAGAATGCCAAGGGTTGCCATTCTTTACGCTGCTTTTGTTGTAATACAGTACCGATTGCCGTATTAGAGGCGTCTGTCTGTACGGGGAGTTCTGCTGTTGAGTCTGGATGAACTAGCAGTGTGGCTTCTGATAGACTTTGCTTACATCTGTTGAAAGCCTCCAGGTGCTCTGGTGTCATTTCTATTGGCTGTGATCCCTTCATTTTGAGGCCCGTTAGAAATTTGTTTAACGGTGCCTGCATGAAAACTGCTGCTGGTAGGAATTTCCGATAGAAGTTTATCATTCTGAGAAATCTTCTAAGCTCCTTGATGTTCTTGGGCACCGGGAAGTCCTGGATTGCTTGGACCTTTGTGTCTAGAGACTTAATTCCTGCTGCTGAAACCTCGTGGCCCAGGAAATTCACTTTTGCTTGTCCGAATGTGCATTTGTTTGTATTTATCAGCACTCCATACTCAGACAACCTCTCAAAAAGTTGCCTGAGGTGCTGTTGATGCTGGACGATGGTGCTGCTGGAGATTAAGATATCATCCAGGTAGGTGTAACAGAAGTCTAAGCCCCGGAGTACTTCGTCCATAAACCGCTGAAAAGTTTGTGCAGCGTTGCAAAGTCCGAACGTCATGAACGGAAATTCAAATAATCCAAACGGTGTCGTTATGGCGGTCTTGAAAATGTTTTCTTCTGCTACTGGAATTTGGTTGTAGGCCTTAACTAAATCGACAGTGGAGTAGACTGTGCACCCTACTAGCTGGTGCAAAAAGTCGTGCACATGCCGAACTGGATAGCGGTCTGGAATTGTGCGTGCATTCAAAGACCTGTAGTCTCCGCACGGCCTCCAGCCATCATTCTTCTTGCGTGCTAGGTGAAGCGGTGACGACCATGCGCTCTCGATTCTGCGTGCTGTTTCTTGTTGTAGCATTTCCTCGAACTCTTGTTTGGCTATTTTCAATCACTCAGGGTCAAGGCGGCGAGGGCGACTGTATACGGGTGGACCTGGCGTAGTGCGAATGTGGTGCACTGTGCTGTGTTTTGTGATACCAGGTCTGCCAGCTGGGCGTGTGAGATCTGGATATTCTCTCAACAGCTGTTGGTAATCTGTGCCATCTGTGGTTGTGCGGACTGACGATATGGCCTCGGTTGCTTTTTGAAATGTCACTGCGGCCATTAGTGCTGTGACATTGTCGATTAACCGTTGGATGCGGCAGTCAACAATGATCGATGATGATGATGTCGACAGTCAATGTTGTATAGGCTTTGAAACGTCTGCTACTATGAACTGCCATGTGAAAGCTCGACGCAGACCCAAATCAAGAGTGAGTGGCAGCCGTGGCAGGTAACCGTAAGTGGCTATGATTGTTCCATTTGCTGCGAGCTACTCATATTTGGTTTTACAGCGTGGCTCCCGAACAGCGGATTGTGGGAATACACACAGGTCTGAACCCGTATCTACAAGGTATTATATCTTCGTTCTGCGATCCGTGGTGAACAGGTGGCTCGTTACGGCTAGGCAGTCTTGTACCGCCACTAATGGCTGCCTCTGGCGTTTTCCTGTTGCTTGCTATAGTTGCATGGCTGCGTACATTTCCGTGCCCTGTCACCAAATCGGTAATGATACCAATCAACTGGAACGAGCGCGGGAACGGTTAGTAGTATTAGTAGTGGTTCTAGCACCACTTTTGATACACCTAGTAGTTTAAACTATTAGGTGCGACAACAGGTAAGCCGCATATGTTGAATGTTGTTCATCAAAATATGCAGGGTTTGTCCGGCAAAGAACTAGAGTTAAGTTTATTTATAGAAAACCATGATGTTCAGGTATTATGTTTGACTGAACACTGGTTGAAAGAACATGAAATAGTGTTTATGAATGATGATTTTTTTACTGTGCAAAGTGCATTTGTGAGAAAAAGTGCTATACGCGGTGGATCATTAGTTCTTGTTTCAAACAAGTTGAAATGTAAACAACGTTTAGATTTAGTTAATCTTTCCATCGAGCGCACTATTGAGTTGTCTTGTGTTGAACTAGAGCGTTACGTCATAATATGCGTTTATCGTCCACCCTCTGGGGATTTTATTCGTTTCGAGTCGGTCATGGAGGACTCACTCAACAAATTAAAATCAATTAATAAATGTATAATTTTATGTGGAGATTTTAATATTAATATTTTAGATGTTACTCCATTAAGTATTAGACTGCTCAATCTGTTTAAGTCATTTAATTTAATAAACTTGTTTTTCGAACCTACTAGGATCACGGCATCGTCTTCGACTTGTCTTGATAATATATTTAGTGATTGTGATGCCAATAATAAGTTAGTGTTAAGTGACTTAACGTCTGACCACTGTGGATTATTAGCCAGCTTCCCTTTGCCATTACTAAAAAAGCCGCATAAAATAGAATGTAGGCCCTATACAGTTAGTCGTTGCAACAAATTTAAAAATAATATTGCTCATAGGATTACTCCATCTATAGTAGAACACGAGACTCCTAATGAAATCTATGGAGCCCTTTTTGATATTGTGCAAAAAGAATACCAATCTACTTTCAAGACCAAAACTATTGACATTAATAGCACCTCTGTTAGCTTCAACCAATGGGCTACTCCAGGTATTTATAAAAGTAGAGCGAGACTATACGAGTTATATGGTTTAAAAAAATATATATTTGATACTCCTTTTCTAGAGTATATCAGAAATTATTCAAAGTTATTTAAAAAAATCTGTGCTTTCGCTAAATCTAAATTTTTAAGCGATCAAATTAAAAATTCAAACAATAAAATAAAAACCACTTGGAAAATCATTAACAATGAAACGGGTAAATCGGTTAAACAGGAAAAACAACTGGAGATTTTGATTAACAACAAATTGGTTAATAAAGCTGCCGATGTAGCTGAGGCATTTAATGAGTTTTTTGCCAACATACCTATAACTACGACTTGCTCCTTAAATTCGTCCCCGTCTAAAGCTGAAAACCTTTTGCATAATAGTGTGCCCAGATGTAGTCGCTTATTTAGTTTCGAACATGTAACGCCTCGTGACGTGGTTAATATTTTTAATACACTTAAGTCAAAAAACACTGGAGATTACTGGGGCATCTCCATTAAACTGTTAAGTAATATAATAGACATCGTAGCCCCCTATCTAGCTGTAACTTTTAATAAATGTGTTGAATCGGGATCTTTTCCTGACCTCATGAAGAGTAGTAAAGTCATACCATTATTTAAAACAGGTAATAAAAATAACGTTGGCAATTTTAGGCCCATTTCTATCTTACCTGCATTTAGTAAAATATTTGAAAAGTTAATACTCAAGCAGTTGCTAAGACATTTTAATTTAAATAGCCTCCTTCATAATGAGCAATATGGCTTTACAAAAGGTCGTTCGACAACAGATGCGGGTGTTGCTCTGCTGAAACACATATTCAACGCATGGGAGAACTCGCAAAATGCTATCGGAGTTTTCTGTGATCTCTCCAAAGCTTTTGATTGCGTTCACCATGACACACTTTTGCGTAAACTACGTCATTACGGTGTTCAAAACGAAGCTCTCAATGTCATAAGTTCTTATTTACAAAATAGGCACCAATGTGTAGATGTCAATGGTGTAAAATCTTCCGGGCTACTAGTTCAGTTAGGTGTACCTCAAGGCTCAATACTGGGTCCATTCTTATTCTTAGTGTACATTAATGACTTACCATTCTATTTAAAGAATATCTGTGACATTGTACTATTTGCTGATGACACCTCACTTATCTTTAAAGTAGACAGGAATAGAAAAGATTTTGACGACGTGAACAGTGCGCTCTCAATGGCTACGGATTGGTTTACCACAAATAACCTAGTTCTTAATGCTAAGAAAACGAAATGTATAAAGTTCGCCTTACCGAATGTTAGGAATCTGGGACCCAATGTCGTTTTAAATAATCAGGTGCTTGATACTGTACACTCGGCAGTTTTTCTGGGCATAACAGTAGACGCCAAACTTCAGTGGGGATCACATATATCAAGCCTAGCGGGAAGGCTCAGTTCGGCCGCCTACGCCGTAAGGAAAGTTAGACAGTACACGGACGTTGATACAGCTCGATTAGTCTATTTTAGTTATTTTCATAGCATAATGTCCTACGGCATTCTGCTGTGGGGCAAAGCCGCGGACATTCAAAATATTTTTGTTCTTCAAAAACGAGCTGTTCGAGCGATTTACCAACTAGGTGCTAGAGTTTCTCTGAGAGATTTATTTAAAGATATTGGTATTCTTACGGTGGCATCACAATTCATCTTCGCCAACATCTTATATATTAGGCAAAACATACACTTGTACACTAAAAACAGTGATATTCATAACATTAATACTAGAAATAAGGACAAACTACGTGCTCCTTTTCACCGGCTTCATAAGGTTCATAATTCTTTTGTTGGTCTTGGTATTACCTTTTATAACAAGCTGCCCTCTGCTTTGCTAGATTTGCAGTTTAATGAGTTTAAAGCTAAAGTAAAATCCAACCTTTGTTCAAAGGCATACTATTCTATCAACGACTACTTAAACGATAAGAATAGTTGGTCGCTGTGATTAACTCAAGACAATGTTTATGTTCTTTCAATCCAGAATTAGCTTTCCTACCGACAGTTTATATGGGTAGTTCATATAATTGTTTTTTTTTTATTTTATTTTTATTTAACTGATTTTGTTAATTATTTTTTATTTTCTTTTAATTTCACTTATTGTGGACATAATCTACTCATTACAGTGATTTTAAATGAGTTGTATTGCAACATGTAGTTAGCTAGCGACCTCGTCAGCTGTTCATAATATTCTAGCCTGACCAACCGGCAGCAAGTTCGTCATGCTCCCTTAGATGTCACTGCTTGCGGTAGCGTCGGGGGTCGGGTTACCACCTTCCCTCAAATATGGCGAGGGGGGTAATGGCTGACCTTTGCGTTATGCTCGTGAACGGGTGCTGCTTGTGGTGACTGGTCGACTTGCTGACCATGGTTTTTGTTATTGTTATTTGTATTAACTGTTATGTTATTTTATTTTATTTTTACTCCGGAGGTCCTAGTTTAACTATTGTAACTTCAACTTAGCAATATGCATCAATGTATGTATATGTATCATTTTGCGTCGTTGAATATGTAAGCGGGCACGCCCTTTATGCCTGGAGGCTTTATTTAAGTTTTACGTTCTGTTTACGATTTTGTTTTATTATTTATTTCAGCTTGAGTTTACTTTTCAATGTTTTGTTCGTATATTGGCGTGTGCTAGCTGACATATGGCGAATAATGTATGTTTTGTTTTGTTTTATAATATTAATTACTTACACGATATTGTATAGAATCAAGTTCTTCTAACTTAACAGACAGCTGTGCTGCTGGGGAGTTTGTTCCGCCACTTCTTCTTCCCAGCTAAAGCACTAGGAAGTGTCGAAGGGCGGGCGTTTTGGGGGGACTGTCTTTTGTAACTTTGACGTTCAAAAAGTGCTGACTCTCAGCCTAGTTTGAATAAATGACTTTTGATTTTGATTTTGATTTTGAACGGTGTGATGAACCATTCCTTGATCTACGCGACTGCGACCGATGATGACTGCGCAGTTTCATGCTCATGGTATCCAATCTACGGCTTAATTCCGCTACGGTTTTGGTCAGCGAGTCCATAGCGGGATTTTACGGGTCAGTCGTTACTGGCGGGTGAGTACTGGTACTTGCTACTTGCCCCGTTGCTGGAACGATATCGTTGATACGATCTGCTAATTCAGCCACGTCTTCCAGGAACATGGTGGTCTGCGATGCGACTATGGTTTGTAGGTTGGTGGGAAGGCGACTTGACCAGATTGTTCGGATAAATTCCTCTGGAACTGTCGGTCCGGCCAAATGTTGCAAGTGGCGCAGGAATTGCGATGGTTTTCTGTCGCCGAGTTCCTCGTGCATTATAAGCTGCTTTATCCTCCGCTCTTGTGACGCAGACAGCCTGTTGATAAGCTCTGCCTTCAGCTTCTCATATTTGCCGGTTGCCGGTGGAGTAACGATCAGGTCTCTAACCTCCGCGGTATGCTGTGGTTCCAGCTGTGACATGACGAAGTAGAATTTTGTGGTGTCCTTCGTTATATCAGTTAACGCGAACTGCCCTTCCAATTGCGCGAACCATAGTACCGGATCACGAGGGTTGAACGTTGGCGTCCTTACTCCAACGCGACAAGTTTCTTGAAATACGTGTCTGTCCTTGCTGGTCTCGGTCTTCTCACTAGGCTCCATATTCTCCTCAAACAACGGTTTCGGGGTCACCAATGAAGTGGGTATGCGTACGCGATGAAATGCGCTATACTAACTCACTTACTGTGCGAGCACTAGCAAGTAGATAAGCAAAATATAATGAAAGGCGAATAAGCGTAATGATGGAATATATTAATTATGGTTACAAAACGTATGTATTTACAAAGCAGTTGATCAAAGCGAAGTATTTTGAACACGATCGGGACACAGTATTTATACTAACGAGTAAACAAATTGCGTCACCGTTGCAATTTAGATATGAATGTCCAAAAATCGTAATTTTTATCACTGACTGACCTATAGATCAAAACTCTAACCAAGTTCCAGACGACCTAGAAAGTTCAAATTTGGCATGCAGATAGGTAATTAAGTGAATACAAAGGAATAAATCAGAAACTGGTAAATTTTTATCATTTTATTATAATTTTTCACTTAATTGATTCTATTAGGAACACTTATACCTAAAACCATTTGGTATTCATTTTGTTATGTTATAAATTTGTTACAAATAAGTACCTACTAATAATTTATGTACAAAAAGTAATGATATCCTATCAAAAACATAAATGTGAAATGAGAGCCAAGTTCAATATTATGATATATATGCCTTGGTTGTTGACTTCAACGACAAAAGAAGTGAGATCTAAATGGGTGCCAAGTTCAGTGGTCAGTCTTGAAATTTATGTATAACTACATAAAATATTATTTCTTCTTATAACTTAGGATAATATATTGTAGCCAATGGTTTGACTTGGCTAGTTTTCATATACGAATATAATATAGTAATTAGGGGATATGAGTACCGTCGTGGCAGCAACGCGGCGCAAGCGGCACGCAATATCAACGACGTTTACGGAGCTAACACTACAAACCAACGCACCACCTGTTATTAGTTTGCTCGCTTCCGTTCTGGAAATTTCGGCCTGAAAAATGAACCTCGCGGTCGTACGAAGACTTTGGTCGACAATGACGAATTAAAGGCGATTGTGGAAGCTGATGATACACAATCTACGGCTGAATTAGCAGCAGCTTTCGACGTTAGCGTCAAAACAATATTGGTCCATTTGCGTCAAATTGGCAAGGTAAAAAAGCTTGACAAATGGGTGCCCCACGAACTCAATGATCGCCAGCGCGAAGTACGCGTCGAGACGTGCCTTGCACTGCTCAACAGACACACAAATGAAGGAGTTTTGAACCATATTGTTACCTGCGATGAAAAATGGATTCTGTTTGATAACCGCAAGTGCTCAGTAAGTTGGTTGGATCCTGGTTCAGCACCTAAACAATGCCCTAAACGAAAACTTACCCCTAGAAAAGTGATGGTCACTGTTTGGTGGTCTAGCGCCGGTGTGATTCATCACAGCTTCTTACCAAACAGGGTGAGCATTACTGCAGATGTGTACTATGAAGAACTGAACTCAATGATGGAGAAGCTGGCACATCTCCAACCAGCATTGGTCAATCGCTCGTCTCCGCTGCTCCTGCACGACAACGTGCGACCTCATACTGCACAGCAGACGGTCTCTGTTCCGTCCCGTTTGACTTGTTTAATCTGTGCGCCTAACGAAACGCGCGTGTAACGAAGTTACAACTGTCAGTTGTCAGTTTGACTTTGACACTTGTTTCACTTTGGTTTTGGCTTGGAAAAAGGGAGCATCGTCGCCGTTTGGATTCCGCGACCTGTTGTAAATTAATCCCTTTAAATCGATCCGTTTGTGACAATTTGTCGTGATCCACTTGTTTGTTTGAGTAACTAACCCCTTTTGACGATATAATACGGGTTCAGTTTGTTTGAAATTAGTTTGATGTGTTAGTGATACCATTGGAGACCGCATGCTGTGAATACCTCCAGCCTTATGGGGCGGCCTTGTATCCTGAGAATACCTACTTACAACGTCACTACACAATACAATATACACTCATTTACATACATAAATCCAGGTAGGCTCCAGAAGCAGTTTCCTTCTACCATCAGGTGAGTCTTTTGAATATTGTACTAATCAGCTCCGCGCACGGCGGACAGTTCGCTATGCCACTCTTGACCCGGGGCCCGCCATCGCGCTTCCACATAATAATTAAATCCTATGGTGAGGCCCTGGCCTGGCGTTGAACATTCTTGGTAGCAGAGCGTGGTTCAATAGATATACAACCACAAAATTGGTAATTTACAGTAAGCTAATTGCTTGGCAGTCTCTAAAGGGAAGTAGTAATTCGCTGTAAATATTTGTTAACTATGATTGTTTGTTTATTTGAAATAATTTGTTTAAATTTGTTGAGACGAGTAACTGATGTTGCCGGGGTCAGCCGGGTTGCATATGCTAATAGAGTTAATTGGATTGGGTTATGTTACAACCCCTTGTTTTGTATCTGACCTCTGTTGGATTGGATGTCTGGAAGACATTAATATATTGAGTTTTTGTACCATTGACGCCCTAGGAGGACATATAGTGACCTTATTGGTGATGTTCTTCAGAAAGGTCAGGTGCGTAGTACTCGCAACCGGCGTGTGTGTATGACCAATTGTATGAACCTTAAAGAGGCAAAAGGAGTGTGTAGAGATCGTAGCAGGTGGCGTTCCGTGGTTTCTGCCTACCCCCATGGGAAAAAGGCGTGATTGTATGTATGTATGTATGACATGGTTGTTTGTGAAAATTAACATTTGAAATTGGCATTTTTGAGCATTAACCTTATTTTAAATTGAAATGAAAGTTTATTGTTGTTCATTAAATTGGAACCAATTGTTGGCTTTGTTATTTCTTGAGTTGTTGACCAGCAGTTTGGCAGTTTGTTTGTTTTGGATTTCCTTTTTTATTTATTGTTGAACTTTGTTATTTATTGTTTTGTTTGTGCAATGGCATACAAAGCGGTGAGAGAGGCAATCAGTGGATTGACCACACAGCTACGGTGGTTCACTTCAGATGCAGCGACCGCTGAGCGCCCGGATCTTGAAGGGGTCACGCTTGCTCGGTTCGAGCAGTTGAACCTGAGACTCGGCAACGTTGATGCTCTGCTCACCCGTTTCAACGAGTTCATTTGTGAAGTGGATCTGGAAGTGCTGGACCAGGCAGCACGCGATAAGGTCCTTGCTGACTACGACCAGATCTTGGACCTGGGGGATGTCATTGGTCAACGTGCTCAGGAAATATTGGAGAGCCGGACACCAGTCCAGGTCAACCCGAAGACCTCGGTTGTTTCAGGTCCCGGACTATAGAGTAGACTGCCTACTTTGGAACTGCCACACTTTGACGGTCGCTTGGACAATTGGTTGGGATTCCAAAACCTTTTTGAAAGATTGGTTGATGCACGTTCGGACCTCAGACCCGCCCAAAAGTTGGCCTATTTGTCATCTGTCCTGGAAGGTGAGGCCCGAGCCTTGGTACAGCATCTGTCGTTGACTGACTCAGCCTACCCTACCGCTTTGGAACTACTCACCCAGCGGTAGCAAAATAAACGTTGTTTGGCTGACGTTCATATTGAATTGATTTTGGGGTTACCGGTCATTACTAGTTTGTCAGCATTGCGTACTGACCTGTTGAACCCGTTGGTGGCAGCGACCAACGCTTTAAAGCGATTAGACTTGCCGGTGGACCATTGGTCTTACCTTTTGGTGCATGTTGTGCTGCAACGGCTTCCTGCCGATTTGAGGGCTCGTTTCGAGCAAAAGTATGGTGGGGATAACTCTAGCATCTAGCTCCCCACATTTGGTGACCTCGTCAAATTTTTGGAGGATGAGTGTCGGTTTGTGGATAAATCTAGCGTTGCCACCGAGTCGCGCCAGCCGTCTTCCTGGCCACGAGACCAGGGATGGACTAGGGCTCGCGGGCCTGTTGATAGTCGCCCCGCCCCTCGTTTTGCTGGCACTCAGAGTCATCCTGTTTGTTAGTTTTGTAGGGACACGGGGCATGGCATGGCAACTTGCACGGCCTTTTTGAGATTGCACGTGAGTGCCCGCCACCGAATTGCCAATGCACGCCGCCTGTGTTTCTCGTGTTTGGGGGCTCACTTCCATCGGGACTGCCCCAACCCCCGCCCTTGTAGATTTTGTAGGGGGGACCCCATTTGAACATTTTGTGCGCTAACGTGAACCACGCTGGCAGACCAGCCTCTGATGAAGGTTCGCGCACGGGGGGTTACCATGGAGTTGGTCACAGGGCTTCTGGCTCGCCGGTTCAGAACCGGGGAGAGGCCCGCAATTTTGAGCGCCGCACTCCACCCCCGCGCAAGTTGATCGGGAGCCGCGCGACCGCCATTTGGTCTCCCCGCGTAAAGGCGATTACGCAGTTGTTGCTAGGCAGCCCTGGCCAGACCAGCACTGCCTTCCCTCCCCTCCATTGGCGGAACGTACCCGGTTGGAGTCACGCCCCCCGCCATTCAGGCATCCGGTGTGATATGCCCTTCCAGCGATGGCGCGTGGCTCGGGACACTGCGCGGACGAGGAATTTGACCTCCATCCTCGTTGGGAAAGACTTGAGCCTGGGTGCGGCGATCGGTCGCCACCCAGGCATTGTTAGGAACTTGGCGCCTGCCCCGCTAAGTTACCCCTCAGATCGATACGGTTTTGTTGCCAACGGCATCGGTCAGGGTCTGGGGGCCCACGGGGGACTATGTTGTGGTCTGTGCCATGTTGGACACGGGAGCCCAGGGCTGCCTTTTGTCTATTGTTTTGTTGTTTTGTTTGTGTATTGTTTTGGGCGAAATGTTTTCTTGAGCGCCTTTGGACTGCGGAACTTGGTGGGGACGAGCCATTTCGGGAAACCCTTTTGGAAGATTGGCTCCAATTTGTATCCGCACTCCTCGCAGTCAACGAGGTCGTGTTACCCCGCGCTATCCTCCCCCCTGGGAGCTACACTGCTGCCCTTCATGAGTTTTGTGTTGCGTCTTCGCACGGTTATGCAGTTGTTGTTTATCTGCGCACCGTCAGCGCGACAGGCCAGGTGAAGTTGTCACTGGTCATGGCCAAGAGCAAGGTGGCCCCCCTCCGGACGGCACTGACCATCCCTAAGTTAGAATTGTCAGGGGCGGCGCTTCTTGTGCGTCTATTGAACCACGTTGCTCACACTTTGGGTGGAACTGTGGACATTCGGGCTTCTTACGCCTGGACGGACAGTCAAATTGTTTTGTGTTGGTTGAAGACGTCCGTCCACTCTTTGGAGGTCTTTGTTGCGAACCGAGTGTCCCAGATTCAAAATTCTAAAATGCCTTTGATTTGGAGACACGTGCCTGGAGATTTGAACCCAGGCGACGTGGCCTCACGTGGGTGCATGGTACCCCGCTTGATTGCTCACCCCCTATGGTGGGGACCAGACTGGCTGACTCACCCCAAGGATGATTGGCCTCGAACGCCAGTCTTGATGTCGGGTCCTTTGCCCGGGCTCAAGATTTTTTTTTTTGAGTCGATACAGCTCCCTCGACAAATTGTTGAATTGTTGTTTGTTGTTGTTGAATTGTTGGTGACTGATCGTCACATTAAGAACTCGCATGCCAGTTGCAATGCGCTGTTGGCCATTCTGCAGCGAGAGTTTTGGATATTGTCGGGAGCCGTTAGTAAGATGAACCCCTTTTTGGACGATACGGGTCTTTTGCGTGTTGGGGGACGGTTGAGGTACTCTAGCCTTCCTTATGGGGCCCGTCACCCCCTTTTGTTGCCTAAGGAGGGCCATTTGGTTATATTGTTGTTGTTGTTGTTGTTTGGTTGTTTTGTTGTTTGTTATTGTTTTGACCCGCTAGCCTGCCCCCATTGGGGGGTATTTTTGAGGCCGCGGTGAAAGCGGCAAAGCGACTTTGGCGCAAATTGTTGGGAGACACCGTTCTCACCTTTGAGGAGTTAGCTACGCTATTTTGCCGCATTGAAGCTGTATTGAACTCGCGTCCATTGTGCCCGCTGTCTTCGGACCCGAACGACTTGCAGGCCCTAACCCCGGGCCATTTTTTTATTGGACGGCCACTTGTCGCCCTGCCGGAATACCCTTTTGTCGATGTGAGCCAAAATCGGCTATCGCGGTTTCAGTTGGTGCAGCAGCTCGCTCAGAGATTTGGAAGCGTTGGAGCTTAGAGTATTTGCACATCCTCCGGCAGCGCGTCAAGTGGACTGATAAAGCGCATCCGCCCAAAATTGAAGACCTCGTCCTGATTAAGGATGCCAACCTTGAGCCTTTGTATTGGCGCCGGGGGCGCATTCTCAATTTGGTGGCTGGCACCGACAGGGTTCCTCGTTTTGCAAAGGTTTTGGTGGACGGATCGGTCGTGAAGAGAGCGGTCGCAACCTTGTCAAGATTGCCAATTGATTAACGGACGGGAAGGCCCGTCCGGGGGGGGGGGGGGGGTAGGTGTTCCGTCCCGTTTGACTTGTTTAATCTGTGAGCCTAACGGAACGCGCGTGTAACGAAGTGACAACTGTCAGTTGTCAGTTTGACTTTGTCACTTGTTTCACTTTGGTTTTGGCTTGGAAAAAGGGAGCATCGTCGCCGTTTGGATTCCGCGACCTGTTGTAAATTAATCCCTTTAAAGCGATCCGTTTGTGACAATTTGTCGTGATCCAATTGTTTGTTTGAGTAACCAACCCCTTTTGACGATATAATACGGGTTCAGTTTGTTTGAAATTAGTTTTATGTGTTAGTGATACCATTGGAGACCGCATGCTATGAATACCTCCAGCCTTATGGGGCGGCCTTCTACCCTGTGAACACCTACTTAGAACGTCACTACACAATACAATATACACTCATTTACATACATAAATCCAGGTAGGCTCCAGAAGCAGTTTCCTTCTACCATCAGGTGAGTCTTTTGAATATTGTACTAATCAGCTCCGCGCACGGCGGACAGTTCGCAACTGCCACTCTTGACCCAGGGCCCACGATTATCACGCTTCCACATAATAATTAAATCCTATGGTTAGGCCCTGGCCTGGCGTCGAACAGTCTCCAAGTTGCAAGAACTGGGGTTGGAAGCTCTCCGTCATCCGCCCTACTCACCAGACCTTGCGCCTACAGACTACTACTTTTTCCAGAATTTGGATAACTTCTTGGCGGGAAAAAAAATTCAATACCCGAGAGGCAGTACAAAATGCCTTTGAAGAATTTGTTGCCTCGCGTCCAGCTGCTTTTTTTAAGAAGGGCATCAATAAACTGCCACAGCGTTGGCAAAGATGCATTGATTGCATGGGTGATTATTTCGATTAATACAAATGAAAAATACATTTAAAAAAATCGTTTAATTTTTTTCATACAAAACGGCATTTTCATAGGTAAAGACCTTTGATTATATACCTGTCTAGATAGAGTAATGCAAACAAACGATGCACAAAAACTTACTGTCCCCAGTTTCGCATTTATGTGTGAGTAGCTCTTACGTAATTATTGTAATTAAACTGTCAAAGTGTGCGTGTTTAGAGATGCCAGCTCCAAATGATTATCTTACCTTTCTTCCATCATTTAATAAGATCAAATTTAAACAAATTAGGTTAAATTAAATAATAATTTTTGTGTTAGTGTTTTATTTAATTAATACAGTATGTCTCCAGCAATTTGCTTTTACGGAATCCGTAGGAAAACTAACAACAATACTATTTCGTGCATGACGTCATGGATTTTATTTATTTTATGTACGTAATTTCTCATTTTCAGATCAAATAAATACCATCAGTTTTTAAATAATAATTTATTATTCTCCTGATTGAATTTCGGTCACGGCAGATAATCATAAGTTTTAATGAAATTTGTAATATGTTTCCCATATCTTCACCAAATCTCCATAGTAATAAACTGGCAACACCGGTTAATCAAAGTAACCTACGAAGTATCGAATTAAAAATTCATGTTTTCTTTAAAAAAATGTGGTTAAATAACAAAACTTAGCGATGAAAACTGATCTTGGTATTATTATATAGCTTTCCCACATAAATACGACACAGTTTGACAGCACAAACCAGCGTAATTAATAATTTTTCGTGAGTACGTTACCCCTAAGTGATTCAAGTGACACTGACGTCGGTGGGAAGCGAGTCTACCAAATTTAGTAGACTTTTTTGAGCCGTTCAGTACGGCCAATGTGTCATCAAGACAGGTATATAATCAAAGGTAAAGACCTATTATATCATAATATTGAACTTGGCTCTCATTTCACATTTATGTTTTTGATGGTCACAATTACTCGAAGAGCTTGGTTCAAAAATACCTTTGTTAGCATTATGTGTCTGTTTTTAATTTAAATCAAATTTAATGGAAATCGAAATCCCTGTGAGGTGTCCGGGTATTACAAAGTACTTGTAAAAGGCGACTAAGACGATTGCTGGAGGATTTTTTTTTTTTTTTCAGGGTGGGAAATCATCAAATGACTTCTCCCGCTCTGGGCGGAGCGGGAGGGCGTGTCAGACTTTTACTGACTAAAACCCACCCGTGTTCCATCAGTTGCTCATGTGCCAGGGTCACGGTATCTCTTTCGAACAATCACGCGACCCCGGCAGGCATCGGTCCTAGTAGACCCCTACACTGCTGCTGACATCTCTTTGAGGCGCGCGTGGAACACTGCGCGCCGTCGACCCGAGCTTGGTCCTTACCGGGCGGCGAGCTACCCATTGCTCGCCACCCGCAAGCTCGCGCCTACGGTGGCCGGGAGTCCGCTATTGACTCCCGACGCCCGGGGCGTCTCCTCCTGCGGCGGCTAGGGACGTGAGGGCGCAGAGACTGCCACTCCCTCACGCGCCCCGCCTCCTCCTTCGCGAGCATTACTGCTTCGCAGAAGGAGGTGACGGCTTCCCATTCCCTCTCGCTCCGTACCATGGCTCGCACCAGGGCTGGACGCGAGAGGTCGCCGCCGCCGATCGCCTCCACGAGGACACGGCGTTGCTCCGCCCAGGCAGGGCACACCTCCACCGTATGCTCCACCGTGTCCTCCAGACGATCCTCGCAATGGAAACACCCGGACGTATCCTCCCGCTTTATCCTGAACAGGAACCCACCGAAGCACCCATGCCCGGTGAGAACCTGCGTCAGGCGGAAGGTGAGGACGCCGTGGCGCCTCTCTATCCACTCCTCAAAGAGGGGAATTACCGCCGCAATTGTGGATGGAGGATTACATTGTTATCCTCTAGTTTTGCTGTGGTACGAAAAACATAAGCCCAAGCTAAGGGGATCATGGTCGCGAGCGTGCTTCTTGTCTGGGATCGGGCGCCCACAGACGATAACCAGCCTTACCTCTAGATGCGGGGCTCTGTAGGGTGTCGACAAATTTTTTCCTCCGCTTTTCGTGATTATTTAATGAGTCAATTTTTATTTTCACATTTCAGAGCAATATAGCAGAAGGTATGTTCCGTCGAAATAGTAATCCGCCGATCAAGTGCATATCGAAGTAGTGTTCTGTCGAAGAACTGTTAGTCGAATGACGTGTGTGTTGTCGAAGTATGTTCTGTCGGACTAATGCATGTCGAATATTTCGCTGGTTTTCGAGAATAAGGACATAATTTTAAATTCTGTCAAACTGAATACTGTATGCCAAACGATCATTAATCTTTGATATTTTGTCGTGAACAGAGATGCAACGAACGATTTCGAAACGGCGAACTAACGAACGTTGATTCCAAATCGGCGTTGCATCTCTGTTTTTGATATTATCATAGATTTATCGTCATTTGGCGTACAATATTCAATTTGACAGAATTGTGAATTACGTCCTTATTCTCGCAAACCAGCGATATGTTCTGTTGAAGCAATGTGTAGTCAAACTAGTGTGTTTCGAAATTGAGACCGTGTCGAAATAATTAACCGTCGAAATTTAGAATGACACTCAGTGGTGTCTAGCTGTATAGCCAGATGAGCGAAACGAACTATTATACTTACGACGTTACATCCTCAAGATTTAATAATTACTATGTAGTTTCATTTCTCAATGTACTAGGCGTCGCACATAATTTTTAGAGCTGTGGAAATAAAAATCAGATTATAAAATTCAAATTGGTTCTAACATCCGCTGACCGCAGCGCCATCTCCACGTTATTTCATTCCTTTTTTATGTGCGGGCGTCGTAACATCGTGTGTTTTGAAAAAATATAGTTTGAGTTCAAAAATAGTGTGTGTTTAGTGGAAAAAACGTGTTATTATGGGAAAACGAAAAAGGGAACGTAGTCATTCGAAAATTCGAAGAAAGATAAAGCGTTTGGAGCGAAAACTACGTGTCTCATCGTCAACAAGTAATGATGAAGAAGGTTAGTAACTACACATGTTTATGTTGTTCCTAATTTAAATATCGTAGCCAAATATTGGTGTATCTATATAAATCATTATAACTATGAAAGAATTTGTCTAAATATACTTTTTATTCATGCTATCGTTTGTGAGAAATTTTTTTGATGTCTACCTTCATTTAAGGTAACTTTTTAATTTTGTTGAAATTGTACTTTGGTGTTTATCACCTTCATAATAAGGATTAGGTTCGTATGTTTGGCGTGGTTATTTTTCGACTTGTAAGGGTAATATAGGTCCTAACTAGGATCGTAAATTGATTGAGTTCTTACATCTACATAAGTTATACTCCGTGACGTGAGCACGGCTGATAACATTTTAGTCTGGTGGCGTATCGGGAATACGTACAATGACTTTAAAATAAATACACACTGCATACAGCAGCTTGTCAAATAAAAAGTCAAATGGCGTAACGTGAGTACGTACAAAAACTTAAAAACAACACTGTCAACTACAACAGTTGTTCTTTTTCTGTTAACTTACAGAATATGACCGTTATCACTCAAGGTCGCCAACACCAAACTCACTACGGTTGTCTTTGCATTCAGATGAATCAGAAGATAATACTCCAATCACATCTGGCGTTGTAGTGCCCGCCAGTCCACCGCGTATCGGCGATGCTACAGATAATGCAGATGCATCTAATTTGCTCCTTCAGGACCCTGGTACTAGCTCAAATGAGGTCCCAATAGCTGATTCCGAGGTTTTACCGCCTGAAATATTAGAGGCGCTAGGAGATCCAAAGGGCAAAGAAGAGGTCTTAGGCCCGACTATACATGAGGAGATTTCTAAACGTTGGGGTAGGATTCTAGTAGAAGGGTTGACTAAAGACGTGAAGGAAGCCACTTTAAAGAAAGCTTTCAAAATCAAAATCAAAAGTCATTTATTCAAACTAGGCTGAGAGTCAGCACTTTTTGAACGTCAAAGTTACAAAAGACAGTCCCCCCAAAACGCCCACCCTTCGACACTTCCTAGTGCTGTAGCTGGGAAGAAGAAGTGGCGGAACAAACTCCCCAGCAGCACAGCTGTCTGTTAAGTTAGAAGAACTTGATTCTATACAATATTGTGTAAGTAATTAATATTATAAAACAAAACATACATTATTCGCCATATGTCAGCTAGCACACGCCAATATACCAACAAAAAAAAATTGAATACTAAAGTCAAGCTGAAATAATAAAACAAAACAAAAACGTAAACAAAACTTAAAAACTAAATAAAGCCTCCAGGCATACAGGGCGTGCCCGCTTACATGTTCAACGATGCAAAATGATCCATATTGATGCATATAGCTAAGTTGAAGTTACAATAGTTAAACTAGCACCTCCGGAGTAGAATAAAATAACAGTTAATACAAATAACAATAACAAAAACCATGGTCAGCAAGACGACCAGTCACCACAAGCAGCACCCGTTCACGAGCATAACGCAAAGGTCAGCCATTTAGCCTTTAATGCCCGAGAACTTCACTTTATCGAAAGCGCCAAAGCTTAATTTAGAAATTTCTGCCATCATAAGTGACAACATTAAGCATCGGGATAAACTCCTCGAAAGAGCTCAGAACCAACTTGGGTTGGGCATTGCTGGTCTTAGCAATCTGGCTTCGTCTCTAATTAAAGAAGACCACCCAAAGGTGGAAATCTTGAAGAAACTGTCAGAAGTTAGCAAGATTTTTCTAGATTTACACTACGAGAGCTCACAACATAGAAGAAAGTTGATAACTTCTTCACTGGATAAAAAATTTACCACTACAATAACTGATATAAAAAGAGATTCATTTCTGTTCGGAGCTGACCTTGGAGAAAAGATTAAGGCGACAAAAACAGCAGAAAAGTCAGGACTTCAAATAAAGCGCAGCAATGTTAGCGTTCCTTCCACATCCAGACAACAGGGAAACTGGAGAGGCCCACCCAGGTTTCAATCAACCAGAGGTACGAAACCGGGTGGGCAGAAGCCGAGGTACACATCCAATCAAGGACACTCGACACAGCAAGGTCGGAGGCATCCAGCTGCGAATCGAGCCCCTCCTGCCCGGAAGATGGACTACAGAACTCGCAGGAACCAGTAGAGGTAATAGTTCATGCTGGTAGATTGCGACACTATGTTAGCTACTGGCAAGCAATAACCAAAAATCCAATAGTTTTAAACTATGTTAAGGGTTTAAAAATTACTTTTGATGAGGTTCCTTTTCAAAAATTTGAGCCATCTAACCCAAGGTTTAGTAAAACAGAGCTTGAAAATTTGAAGCTGTCTATTTCAAAATTATTGTCTTCAGGGGCTATTAAAAAATGCTGTGACGTGCCTGGCCAGTTTATTTCTAATATCTTTTTGATTCCTAAAAGCGATGGGTCGTTTAGATTCATTCTAAATTTAAAATTTCTAAATAAATTTATCACTCCGGAGCACTTTAAAATGGAAGACATTCGTACTGCTACTAAATTAATCAGTAAAGATTGTTTCATGACAATTATGGATCTACAGGAAGCATATTTTTTAGTGCCCATTCACAACTCTAGTAAAAAATACCTGCGATTTAGATTTCAAGGTTCTACTTTTGAATTTCAGTGTCTCCCTTTTGGTTTGTCTATAGCACCTTTCGTTTTTACGAAACTAATGAAGCCAGTAGTAGCTTATCTTAGAAACCAAGGGTTACACCTAGTTATTTATTTGGATGATTTGTTATTTATAAATAACTCTTATAATAGTTGCCTAGATAGTACAGCAGTAGCAGTACAAGTTCCCGAGAGATTAGGCTTTATATTAATAAAGAAAAAAGTAGCTTGATACCAAAACAAATTCAAAAGTTTTTAGGTTTCGAAATAAATTCTCAAGATATGTGTCTAATGCTGCCAGATATGAAACGTCAAAAAATACTCGACCAAACAAATCGAATTGCTAAAAAACGGTCTTTAACAATTAGGGATTTTGCAAAGTACCTAGGTTTACTCTGCTCAGTTTGCCCAGCAATTTCTTATGGTTGGTTGTATACGAAACGTTTCGAACGCGAAAAATTTCTAGCTTTGAGTAATTCTGAAGACGATTATGATTGTGTTATGAACCTTTCGCCCAATCTTAACTCAGACGTTTCCTGGTGGGAAAGTAATATTTTAATATCAAAAAATCCAATACGTAGTGGTAGGTATGATCTGGAAATCTTCTCAGATTCATCCCTTACAGGTTGGGGTATATTTTGTAATGGAGTACGTGCTCATGGTTTTTGGAGTGACACGGAATCTAAAGAGCAAATAAATCTTTTAGAATTGAAGGCAGCTCTAATTGGCTTACAGTGCTTCGCTAAAGATCTATATAATAAAGATATTCTTCCTGATCTCGTTGTTCTCTGGGTGTCATCATTTCTTTGTTCGTTTATAGTATAAGCAGGCTTCAGTCGGTCGATCGAGACGTTAGTTACTCTGCCTGGTAGTTGGAGCTTGTAGTATTTCTCACTCTCAAGTGCGGCTTTGAGTGTGCGGTGCCAACGTTCTATAATACCATTTGACTGTGGATAATATGCAGTTGTTCTCGTTCTGTTTATTCCCATTAACTTCATCAATTCACAGAAGAGTTTGCTCTCGAACTGACGACCTTGATCGCTTGTTATCGTAATGGGACAACCAAATCTTGTTATCCAACCTTCATATATCGTTTTGACTATTGCTTCTGCAGTTATGTCGTGGAGAGGTAATGCTTCGGGCCATCGCGTGTACCGGTCAGTAGGTACCTGTGTCCATATTGTGATGGTGGAACAACAATGTCGACGTGGATATGTTGGAATCGGTCTGCTGGTGGGAATGTTGCGATTTGACTCGTTGTATGTCGACTAACTTTTGACTTTTGACAGGCTTCACAGACTTTCGTCCATCGTCTCACGTCAGCGTTCATTAATTGCCAGAAGTATTTTTCACTGAGTATTTTTCTTGTCGTGCGCGTGCCCGGGTGACTCATGTTGTGTACACTTTCGTACGCTGCTCGGCGAAATGTTTCTGGTAGGTACGGGCGGATATGTTGTGTAGATGTGTCGCATAGTATTTTACAAGTTCGACGAATGTCGTTGGTGAATTCACTTATGTACATGAGTTGTCTGGCTCGGCGCGGTGTCTCGCTGTCTGACGATGTTTTGTTTATCGCGTAGGTTAGCGGCTTGTGGTCGGTGAATATTATGAGATGTCTTCCTTCGAACATTTTTCTGAAATGCTTCACGGCCATATATATAAGGTGTATATATTCATACACGAAATATTTTAAGGGGTACACCTGTAGATGGTAAAGAAGTTATAGAAGCAAAAAGAAAATTTTTATCTAAGCGTTTTTGAATTTTCGTAATCATTATAATTTTAAAACTACTTGAGACGTTTTGCATAAAACCTTTACTCCAAATTCTATGAATGGCCTGCCTGACGCTGCGAGGGCGATGACCGGACGGCACGAGCATGGCCGCGATGTCTCGGGCCATAAAAAATAAGAAGGAGCCAGTATTTCTTATGTGCGTCAAATAATTCATAAATATTAAATAAAAAAAAAACCCTTAGAATTTTTTTTTTCGTTGCTATAGCTTCTTTACCTCCTACAGGTGTACCTCTTAAAATATTTCGTGTATGAATAGATACACCTTATATTATATTATTATATAGCTAACAGTTCTCTGTCAAATATGCTATATTTGACTTGCGCGCTTGATAATGCTTTGGAAAAATATCCCAGTGGCTGCCATTTGTTGTGTACATATTGTTGCAGTACAACACTGACTGACACACATACCCGTTTTCGTGACCAGATTGGTTCGAGAACATCTGAACCAATCTGGTCACGAAAACGGGTATGTGTGTCACTAAACGACAATGCACCATCCCCAAGTATGTGGAGAGACATCAGACAATCTGTCCTGAATTTTAGATAACTGGTTTGTCCAGATATAGACCTGATTATGTTAACATGTAAAGTTTTAAAGCAGGTGGGTAGGTGTTTTTAAGCTGGTGAGTATAATGAAATGAATCCGAGAGTTGAATTTGAGGTAAGACATCTATATCAGAAATATTATTGGACATTCTACTCCACCTCCAGTTCCACCAACTCACGAGGTCAGGCATCGATATCAGAAATATTAATATTATTGGGCATTCTATCCACCGAGAGTGACGAGGCGAGTGAGCCGAAGGAACGAAGGTGGAGTAGATTTTTTGAAACATCATCACCTACTAGTCGACCTTGCTGGAAAATGTTTAATCGACAAGATAACCAATTTATCAGTGAAGACACCCATCTGCAAATCAACAGCACCTACCATCAGAACCATAGACCTGGAACAAAAATATCATGACATACTGGCGGAATTTCCCGACATTACAAGACTTTCCACTATGAAAAATACCCCGAAGCATAACGTCAAGCACCATATCGAAACAACCGGGCCGCCATTATACTGCAAAGCACGTCCACTGCCACCTCACCGTTACGAAGCTGTGAAAAAAGAATTTGAAACCATGATGGATCAGGGTTTATGTCGACCAAGCAAGAGCCCCTGGGCCAGTCCACTGCACGTGGTACCCAAACCAAATGGAGACTTACGTGTCTGCGGAGATTACAGGAGACTTAATGCCATAACCAAGCCAGCACGATATCCTGTACCACGTTTGAAGGATTTCACTTACCAGTTGCACGGGAAGCAGATATTCTCAACTGTCGACCTAAATAGAGCATATCAACAACTGCCTGTACTGGAAGAGCACATAGAAAAAACAGCCATCATCACACCATTCGGGCTATTTGAATTCCCACGGATGTGTCCAGGACTAAAAAATGCTGGACAGACTTTTCAGCGTTTTATTCACAAAGTACTACACGGACTCGACTTTGCCTACCCTTATGTCGATGACGTCATCATAAGTTCCAGTACAGAAGAAGAACACAGACCAGTGGCGAGGTGTAAATTTTTCTAAAAGAGAAGCCGAAGCGAAGTCGGCTTTAACTTACTGACTCATCAATAAAGAATACTTACTATCATTCTAAAATTAATATAGGAATGTAATGAATTAAATGCAATTAAATTGAACAGCTGAAAACCGAATAAAATATGCAATATTCCTCTATCTCGTTCTCGCTGACGCATTTTTCTATACCTGTCTCTGTCATAACCCGTTGTACAGCGGCTTGCTCTCGTACATATCAATCGGTGCCACGTGACCTAAAGTGACATCATTACGGGATCGCTGTTGTATGAATTTTTAGTTCCCGATTATGACGTTTTGGCGCCGGGTTAATTTAGAACATTTCTCTTTTGTTGTAGTAAAAAGCTATAAATAACCTTTTTTGTTGTTTGAATGTTATGGTGAATTAAATACCCGTAGTGTAACTATATTTATTGACAATAGTAGCCGCTATTTACATACTATTGTATTTTTAATAGTGATAGAGTTACCAATACGAATCCCCGAAGGCAAGCCGGTAGGAATCGTGTTATATGGTGCTTTCGCCACTGACACAGACAACATTTACGAACCGTCCTACAACGACTGAACAAATACGGTATCACCATAAATCCATCGAAATGTGTATTAGGAAAGAAAGTAACCAAGTTTCTTGGACACACTGTATCACAAGATGGCATCAAACGTCCAGCAGAAAAAGTAGTAGCAATAACCAACTTTCCACTACCCACAACCATTGAACAATTAAGAAGATTTCTTGGCACCGTCAACTTCTACAGAGATTGCATTTCAAAGGCAGCCGAAATACAAGCACCTCTGAATGCATATTTACACAATAGCAAGAAACGAGACAAAACAAAGATTGTATGGAACGAGGAAGCCATGAAGGCATTTGAGTTATGTAAAGCTGGCCTTCAAAACGCAGCATTATTAGCTAGCATAACGCACCGATCGCATTGATGACGCCTCTGATAAGTGCGCCGGTGCTGTACTGCAACAATATGTACACAACAAATGGCAGCCACTGGAATATTTTTCCAAAGCATTATCAAGCGCGCAAGTCAAATATAGCATATTTGACAGAGAACTGTTAGCTATATAATAATATAATATAAGGTGTATCTATTCATACACGAAATATTTTAAGATTTGGTTGTCCCATTACGATAACAAGCGATCAAGGTCGTCAGTTCGAGAGCAAACTCTTCTCTGAATTGATGAAGTTAATGGGAACAAACAGAACGAGAACAACTGCATATCATCCACAGTCAAATGGTATTATTGAACGTTGGCACCGCACACTCAAAGCCGCACTTACTGCGCGCTGCACCGCTAGTCTAAACGGAAAGTGGTTTGACGAGTTACCGACCGTACTACTAGGACTACGCGCGGCTACTCGCAGCGACACAGGGATTAGTCCTGCACAATATACCTACGGAACATCGCTGCGATTACCTGGAGATTTTTTTAATGAAACAAAAGGAAGCCTAATGAGTCACGATTTCGTTGAACAGCTGCGACTCACTATCAACGCATACCGACCAGCTGAGACGTCGCATAGCAACAAAAACATGTTTGTTCACTCCGACCTACGTACCTGCGAAAACGTTTACCTACGTCGAGATTGCACAAAAAAACCACTACAACCAACATATGAAGGCCCATATCCCGTACTGGAAAGAAGTGAGAAATACTACAAGCTCCAACTACCAGGCAGAGTAACTAACGTCTCGATCGACCGACTGAAGCCTGCTTACACTATGAACGAACAAAGAAATGATGACACCCAGAGAACAACGAGATCAGGAAGAATAGTAAAACCAGTCGTACGCTTCGCTTGAGGGGGTGTACTGTAGCGGAATATCATCCTTACAGATAAAGTTCGGCACGTAGGGTATTTCGAATTATTGTGTCCGAACAAACTTTTATACGTACCCACTGCTTATTAATTTTTGCAACAGATTGATATGTACCCACTGCTTATTAATTTTTACAACAGATTGATAGGTTAGGTTAGGTTAGGTTTTTTTTTTTTTTTGTTTTGGCAGGAGTGGGAAATCCTCATGGACACCCAGACTGTCTCACGTGTGACATAGTCTGGGTAGTACCGGACTCTTACCGGCTAAAACCACACTCCTGCCCTTGCTCACTGTTCCTCAGACATTATCAGAGCCCTTGTTTTTCCAAATTTTCTTATTATTATCGTTCTTTTGATAATGTATTTGTCTGTCCCGTTTTAGGTTTAGGAGAATTCCTGGAAGCAGCGGCCTCATTTCATCCATTATTTTGGTACGTATGATTGTGTTCCTACATGTAGTTTTAATGCGTTTTTCAAGTAGCCAACACCTTAGATATCTAGTTTATCTTATTTTCTAAAGGGATTAAATATAATGAGCACCATAAAATGCTTTGATACCCTAAGTTCTTTTACCAAAAATAGATACTTAACACCAGAAAAATAAAGTCTAAAATTACAATAGTACTAGCTATTTTAGTCACGACTGCACTTCAAATTGTATTCGAACACCAAATGTAGTACATGATCACCAAATCTTAATAATTGGTGTATTACAACGTGTGCTCGACAAATGAATGTGCGAATAGCACTTGTGCGACAAAACTGTACTGCGACTCACAATAGTTTGAATGCACGCTTGTGCGACACACTCGAGCTCACATAGTACACTAGGTTAGGTTAGGTTAAAACTGTGACCTGAAACGACTAGATTCAGTGAGTCGCTATAATTTGGTGTTCATTAACTATTTTTGGGTTAACAATGATTTTTTTTTAGAGTTAGTTTGCTTAAATAGGATAGCAGGATAGTAGGATATTATTGGGCATCCTACTCCACCTTCGTTCCTTCGGCTCACTCCGTTCGCCTCGTCACTCTCGGTGAAGAAGAATGCCCAATAATATAAATGAAATGTTATGGTTCAACGTCTTTTCCACTATTTTAGTTCTAAAACTCAATATTACCTTTTCCTTATTTTACCATAACACTCACTATTTTCTATTGAAAGACGTCCATGGTCAGGTTGCTCGTACATTCATTCCAGTTAGCGATTATGAGTTATAAAGGTTAATGTAAAACAACAATTGACTCATTATTAATTTAACCGTTTCAAGCAGTCATCATGAAATTTGTAAAACAACCACAATCGTTACATGTAAACAAACTTTATGCTAATTCTCAGGAGACTGGTTTTCGTCATGGAGAATTATTACCTAAATCGGTACGATGTATTATTTGTGGGCCATCAAATTGCGGAAAAACTAATTTATTAATTGGTCTTCTTATACATGAGAATGGTTTAAGATTTCAAAATGTTTATGTTTATTCTAAAACCTTGCAACAACCTAAGTACGTGTTTTTAGAAAAAGTCTTGCAACGTGTACCAGGCATTACATTTCAGAAATATCACGAAAATGAACAAGTGCTGAGTGTTCAGACCGCAAAACCAAATTCTGTAATCGTATTTGATGATGTTGCTTGTGAAAATCCAAATAGTATGCGTGATTATTTTGCTATGGGGAGACACAAGTTCATCGATTGTTTTTATCTAAATCAGACGTATAGTAAAATCCCTGAGCAGTTAGTAAGAGACAACGCAAGACGTATAGTAAAATCCCTAAGCAGTTAGTAAGAGACAACGCAAATCTAATCGTACTTTTTAAACAAGATGAAAGAAATATGAGACATGTGTATGAAAAACACGTCAACACTGACATGACATGGATTGAATTTCGGGAAATGTGTTCAAAAATATGGAGTATACCTTTCAATTATGTTGTAATTAATAAAGATTGTTCCAAAAACAAAGGATGTTATAGAAGTAAATTTGACACGTTTGTAGTCTTTGATTAAGAACATGACTTTATACCTATATAAGGCTATAACCTGTCTGATATTATTATTCACCGTACGACGCTTAATCAATTACAACCTGTTTTACCAATATGGAAAAAAACATTGAAACGTCAAATTGTTGATGCAGCAGAAGCAGTAAAGATAAAAGTACGAAAAATGAGAGATACTGAGATTAACAATAAACAAGCACTGGAATCTGTTTTCAAACCTGTAACAGAACCTCTCAACATAATTGCTAATGCTAGTAAGCAAAGTCCTCTCCTGCGTGTTAGTGATGATTTTGCTGATGTTCCGTTCGTTAACGAAAAATTGCAGAAACAAAGAACTGATAGCGCAGGAAGTAATGATAATAATGACGGTGAAGACAAATATGAATCCGATATCAACAGTGACTCTTCTTATGAATCAGTAGTTGAAAGTAACCAAGATTATGATACGTCATCCTGGTCAGTGTCTTCAGAAGCGTTGGTAGATATTCCATTTGGAGTTGGAGCAGACCGCGGGAAACTGCTTTTAGGTTCTGCTTGCATAACGATCAACGATCAATACATCACCGTGGCTGGACGTAAATACCGAAATACACCTGGATTAAAACAGTTGTTGCTTAAGAAAGATGTAGACTTAAGCTTGGTTACAGATAGTGATATGCAAAATTATAAGTTGATGCTACTTGATACAAATGCACATCGTTGAGACTTTGAGCCCAGTAAGCCAATAAAAATTAATAAAGGACAAAAATATTTACAAATTATTAAACCTCTTTTTAAACTGAAGAATGCAGTTCAGGGAAAGGGTCTACCGTTACTAAAAAAGTGGAGAAAAGACGTAGATTTAGTGTACTGGGATAATCCTAATGAACTAGTGGAAAGGTTGAAATTATTAATTGCATCTAGAGATGCTGGCAACACAGGATTAGATAATGAAATTATATATATCATTGAAGAATTGCGTGAATGTAAGATTATAAATAAATAAATGTTTAAAAATATGTTTATTTTGTCATCAGCCTCTCGATAAAATACACCTTAAACATGAACGTAGATAAATTCGGACACTACATTCACAAAAGAATGCGTTTATCAGAGTTATTTGATTTTAATGAAAATGCATTGTTAAAATCAGAAAACGGAGATTTTGATTTAAAAACATCAAGACTGACAGGAATTACATCTCCAATAGAAGCAAACGATGCTGTTAACAAGGATTATGTAGATCGAATGAATGCTAACACGTTAAAAGAATTAAATAATCTGGCTGTGAATAAGGATTATGTAGATCGGTTGAATGCTAATATGTTTAAAGAATTTAATAATCTGATTGGTACATTGCGTACTCAAATCATAAAAGATGCAAAGGGTACAGTTCAAGCTACTTTAAAAGCAAGGATACCTGAGGTTTCAACTCATTTGCAAGATAAGTTTTATACTAAAGCAGAGGTAGATAAATTACTTCAGAAAACTCCATAATGGTAAAACAGCAAATTGTAAATGAAATACACAAAGCAACACGAAGAAATTTCCCTCGTCGTTCTGTTATTCTGAAAGGAATCCATGACTTATGGCAAGCAGACTTGATGGACATGCAAAACTTGAGGAAATATAACAAAGGTTATAATTTCATCCTTGTGGTGATTGACTGCTTCTCAAAGTATGCCTGGGCTGAACCGTTAAAATCGAAAAATTAATTTGATGTTACTCGTGCATTCGAACATATACTGCTTAGTAGTTGTAATGATCCTGTTAATTTACAGACTGATATGGGAACCGAATTTTATAACATCACTTTTCAAACGCTTATGAAAAAGCACAACATTAACCATTACTCATCGTTTTATACTAAAAAAGCATCAATTGTAGAGAGACTGATAAGAACATTAAAAAATAAATTATATAAATATTTTAGTCTCAATGGAAACTACAAGTGGCTAGGTCTACCATTGGAAGACACATTGAAGAGATATAACAACACCAAACATCGTACTATTCAATTTAAACCGGTTGATGTGAATAAATGTAATGAACAAGTTATCAAAGAAAATATAGAAAAAATAAAAAAACATGATTTGGTTCAGTGGAAGCCTAAATTCAAAGTTGGTGATTGTGTTCGTATAAGTAAATACAAACATAATTTTGAGAAAGGTTACACTCCTAATTGGTCAACTGAATTATTTATTATAAAAAAGATAAATAAAACCTTACCATTGACATATCACATAGAAGATCAAAGAAACCAAAACATATAAGGAGCTTTTTACGAACAAGAACTGCAAAGATCTAATTATCCTGATGTGTATTTGATAGAAAAGGTTTTGAAAAAGAAAGGAAACAAATTGTATGATAAATGGTTAGGTCTAAGCAGTGCAGAAAACAGTTGGATTGAAAAAGCTGCATTAATGAACTAAATATTATAAAACCATTTTCATTCGAAATCATATCATTCTAATTTGAGTAATGCAAGGGGGTGGACTAGTTAACAACATAATTAATAATCTACCATTCGAAGTGCATTTGCCAGGATACAATTATTGTGGACCAGGAACCAAACTTCATAAACGCTTGGCGGAAGGTGATCGAGGTGTAAATAAGCTAGACGAAGCTTGCTTGCAACACGTCATTGCGTATACAAACCATACAGACGTATCAAATCGTCACAAAGCTGATTTACAACTACCTACTTGATATGGCTAAACAAAGACTTAAATCAAAAGATGCAGGGAAAGGTGAAAAATTAAGCTCTTGGTTGGTGAGCAAAGTTATGAAAGCGAAACTAAAGTCTGGATCAGGCATTAAAACATTTAAAAGCTTAGTTTCGAAAATAAAATCAAGAATTAAGAAACTCAAACACAAAGATAATAAGACTTTAATAAAAGCAGCTTACTTAACCGCAAAAAGTTATTTCCAAACATTCACCTTCGAATTCGAGTACCCCGAGTAATACCCATACCAAAGACTGGAGGAGTTCTACCTTTAATTCCAATTTTCGCTGGTTTATCGGCTTTAGGAACTTTAGCTGGTGGTGCAGCTGGCATTGCAAAACCCGTTAATGATTACAAAGCAAGCAAACAAAATTTGCAAGAAACAGAGCGACATAATAAAGCTATGGAGGCTTTATTGTTGGGTAAGGGTTTATACATTAGACCGTATAAAAGTGGTAAAGGATTGTTTATAACATCTTCGAAAAACTGAAAAATATGCATACCCAATCGCCCTCTAACTGATGTAGACATCCGAAAGTATTCAAGACATATTCCATATTTTCGGGGGGTCTACATGAAGGATCGACTACCTTCGAAGCCGAAAGACATTGAATGTGGTATCGTTAACTTAGACGATTCTAAGAACGAAGGAACGCATTGGGTAGCTTATGCTAAAGTATACAATCACTGTGAATACTTTGATAGCTATGGAAATTTAAAACCTCCAATGGAATTGATGCAATATTTCAAAAATTGTGATGTGTTATATAACTACACTGCCGTTTTAATAAAAAAGGGCACAACTAACATTTTTCATGAAATTGAGTTATATACAATATGTAACAAAAACCCTGTCCGATCCAATAAAAGCGTAATCCTCGTTCAACATACGTACTAGAAAAAATGATATATAAATGTATCTCAAAAAAAAAACAAAAGGTAATTGATTTTTTTTATTTTTATAATCCATGCGAAATATAACAGTGAATATGGCAAATTTTCATAAGTTGACAACACTCCACCCGCCGGAAAAATCTTGTTATTTTTATTTCAAAGATCCACCGCCCTACAGTACCGCGTTGTAGGCACTCGTTCGACTCTTTGATGTTGCCGACTGGTTGCCTACCGGCGCGCTACTTGTTGGCCAATGGCCAGTCTTTCGTGTCGATAGCTTTTGATCGGACGTCTGTACGTATCACGTGCCGCTGTCGTTTCGCGAACAATGTTTATTCCAATCAGCCATTCCACTGGATTTTTATTTATGGGGTCATATTAAACAAATTGTTTATAAAAGAGAGTGCGATTCGGAAAGCGAAGTCAGAGCTCGAATTGTGGCAGCTTTCGACTCACTTAAATCGGACAAAAATGCGCTGCAAAGAGTACGTGCAAATTTAGTGAAAAGGTGTCGAATGTGTATCAGTGTTGGAGGTGGACATGTGGAGCACGATTGCCGAAGTATGCAACAACAAGAGAACTGAAACCTGCAGTCGGTAAGTACATTGCCCAAAGGACGTCATAATTATTAAAAAAGCCCTTATCAGGGCTACATTTAATTCAATTAATTGTTTCTTGATAAACATGATTAGGTCTCCGGATCACTATGCCTACAAAACAATATCAGCTGATACCTACGCGTAGGCATAAGGTATGACGTAGCGTAAAGGCTCGTACAGACAGGCGCGACATGCCGCGCGACCTGTCGCGGAGGCGATTCTGCGATATATCGCGACGCAACACCTTTCACACCGGCCTGCTCGTCGCGCGACAGCTTTTAGTACATTTTGTATGGCGTCGCGCCGTGTCGCAGCGATATCGCCGCGACACGGCGCGACGCCGTGAGAAATGGTATAAATGGCGGTACAGTCTGGGCGGAGCTCAGTAGTAAACGATCTTAATCAGAGGAAGAAGGCAGGTATGTGGATGATTGCGGGTCGTAGGTTCGATTCCCTGGTCGGTCGACATAGGTACCTACTTAAGTTAGGTAATGTCACACAACCCAACCCAACTAGAGGTACCTACGCTTGAAGTACTTTTACGTAGTAGTTGTTTAAAAATCAAGTTTTGAAGTCTAGGTAATTATGTTTGATTTTTGACGGACTTCTTTGTTTCCAATTCATGTGATTTCGGAAAAATGACTTTGTTTTATACATGTTAAGTGTACTTTCCGACACGACAATTATTATGAGGAGATTAGGTACATATTATGATTTTGAAATCTTAATTTAAACTCTCGTAAACTACGTTTAATAGGTACACATAACTGGCGAAATGCGGGTGTAGGTAGGTACTATACGTACCATTACCTCTGTGTAACCCTTTGGGGATTGCAGGGGCGATGTAATGTGTGTGTTTAAAAAAAAAACAGTAATTAATAACTTAATATGTCCAATGAGTGATCTAATCTAAACTAATATTATAAAGAGGAAAGATTTGTTTGTTTGTATGTTTGTAATGGGTAAACTCGAAAACTACTGAACCGATTTTAACTATTTTTTTTTCACCAATAGAAAGCTACATTATCAGCAACACTTATAGGCTATATTTTGATTTTAAAAAAGAGATCCTTACGAAAATAACAAAAATGTAACCCAAGGTATCCAAAAATTGCCTATAAAAGTCATTATTTGGCGTACGCTGCTTTAACTATTGATGGTACATATAATAATGTACTACATGTTTATAGTACTCATCATTACCTATCAAAAAGTCCGCGAGGCTGTATGTCCAACTATTACAGTTAAGCAGTTAGTAACAAAAAGCGGTTATTATAACCGCTTTTTGTTCAAGTGAGTCAGTCAAAACACGGGTAGAATCGTAAGATGATGACATTCGTATCATGATATTAATCCTTATCCAAATAAATGGTTTCATAATCGAGGCTAATTATACACACGTCAATTACTCTTTAAAATATTCGAATCAGACCTTTCGTTTAGAAGTTACGACGGGCATACAATGCTAAAAGTAAGAAAAATGCCGCGGTGTGAGCGAACAGCCCTACGCTTAGTCTATTAGTAATGAATATACTCAAAAACTACAGAATTGATTTTAAAAGTTCTTTCACCAATAGAAAGCTGTATTATCGCTGAGCTGAGTAAGACAGGCTACTTTTAATCCCGAAAAAATGCACAGTTCCTGTGAGTCACGCGGACGAAGTCGCGGGTGAAGTGCTAGTTGTAAATATAGTAACTTCTAACAAACTGCTTCGTTGGTCTAGCGGTCGCAAGTACAACAGCGCATGTCCAGGGGCTTGTAATATGCACACAGCCGCTCGCTCGTATACACACATTGACATTTGAACTCGAACTGACTCTCGCACAGCTGACATCACGCAGCTCGCACATCCTAGCGGAGACCTAGCGCTCTTACGATGAGTCGGGCGCACGTTCCGCCGCGAGCCATTTCAACTCGAGGTGCACCCGCCCATTTAGAAGCAGGGACCATTTTGGTTACCCGTTGAAAGGGTTTTTGATAGGGTTTTGAAAAAGTGTTGTTTTAAAAACCATTTCATATTTGTTACACTATTTTACGACTACCCTTATTAATGGATAACCTCTTCCTAACCCTTTCGATTTGATTACCTGTACATTCAAAAACCCATTCTTGGTGGGTTATACTTTTTAATGGTAAACCCTTTTGAACGGGTTACCCCTTCAACGACTGTAACAGTGTTATCCATTTGAACTACAAATATTGTAATTTTATCTCTCGTGACTTTACTTTAAAGTACTAAACTGCATGCATTCGGCGGGTATGCGTCAAGTCGCAACACGCAGTCTAGGCATTAGCACTCCGTACACATACGATTATAGTTATTATTGAAGTGATTTTAAAGTTCAATGTGTTTTTTTTTTCTGGAATAGTCGGGATTGTTTCATGTTTAAACTTGTCATTTTTACGGAATCATAAATGTCTTTCGATCATCTCGTCTCACTCATGATTAGTGGTGGAAATAAAAAAAAACATCGATGTTTTTTTCGATTTAATGTATCGGATAGTGGCATCGATGTAATATCGATGTATCAAAAAATACATCGATTTTTTCTATACATCGATTGTTTTTCTATAAGTTAGATATTGGTGCCGATTCCCTTATTCATAAACTAAACTAAATTTAAGTTCAGTGCATCTTTTTCTTTCTATTTCATTAAGGAAAGGACAGAAGATAAATTTTAGTTTAGTCCTGTCAAATTAATCAGCGCTTGACGTAAATTGACGTAATTTTAGTAGGCAAGTTTTTAATCACGTCTAAACTTGTATGGAGTAGTGACAGGCGCTGATTAATTTGACAGGACTTAACTAAAAAAAATCTTTTGTCCTCTTCTTAATGAAATACAAAGAAAGAGATGCACTGAACTTAAATTTAGTTTAGTTTGTGATCAAGGGAATCGGTACCAATATGTAGACTCTGTTTCATGAATGAAGTCCCGTGGGTATATAATGGCGCTAGCGTCGCAAAATAAAATTACTTAATTTTTTATATTTTTTCTTCTGTATCGTGTGGTGCCGGACGTAAAGAATAGCATCATCCCATTTCCTCCCGTAGGTGTCGTAAGAGGCGACTAAGGGAGTAACTAGAGGACGGGCAGCAGCTTTCTCTATGCATTTTATCAGCACCATACTGGAATCGCCAACCCGCCTGCCAAGCGTGGCGATTGTGGCAACCCCCCCTACCCCAAAATAATGACAAGCACAAACAAAAAACGGCCCCACGTGCCCGGCGGCACACCTACCCTTGGCTGTGGTAGCGGTCAAGGCCACGGCAAGGGGTGCTAACAATCCCCGGAAGAGATCCGGTTACCAAAATCACCGACAACTGGACCTGGCAACCTACAACACGCGCCAAAAGACAGGGGGAGGACTCGATAATCCTAAATTCCGGAAACCTGCTCTATTTCCGGGAGGGCGACCAGCAGTCCCAAGGTGGTGTCGGGTTTATCGTTCATAAGTCCCTTGTGAGCAACGTTGTGAAAATCGAGAGTGTGTCGCCACCCTGGGCGTACCTTATACTCAGAATATCCGCAAGGTATTCGCTGATGGTCATACAGGTGTACGCCCCGACCTCGTCACACCCCGACGATGAGGTGGAGACTATGTATGAGGATATTTCCAGAGCCATGCATAGTTCCAAAACTCATTTCACTGTTGTCATAGAGGACTTCAACGCGAAACTGGGCAAACAAGACGGCGATGCTAGTGGGGCAATTTGGAGTAGGACGACGGAATCACCGGGGTCACCTACTGGCCAGTTTTATGGAAAAGGAGGGCCTCTTTATGATGAACTCCTTCTTCAAAAAGCGTGAACACAGAAGGTGGACCTGGCAGAGCCCTGATGGTGTAACTAAATATGAGATTGACTTCATTATGTCGACGATGAAGCAAATATTCAATGATGTCTCTGTGATCAACGCGGTGAAAACCGGGAGTGATCACCGCATGGTAAGAGGCACATTGAATATCAATATCAAGCTGGAAAGATGTCGGCTGATGAAGTCAACGCTCCGTCCAGCACTGATCCAACTTCAGAACCCCGAGAGCTTTCACCTCGAACTCCAGAATCGTTTTGAGTGCCTAGGGAGCTCCGTGGACGATTATAATGATGAGTTCGTGGATACTGTCCATACGGTCGGGTCTAAGTTCTTCAAGACCCGCCGTACTAATAGAAAAAAGAAACTCTCAGACCCAACCTTACAGCTCATGGAACAGAGGCGCGAAATGATCCTGCAGTCTTCAGAACCTGCACTCGAGTACCGGCAGCTCAATATACGGATCTCTAAGTCTTTGCAAAGCGACCTCCGCCGCTTTAATACGGAATGTATTAAAGACGCGATAGAGCGGAACAAGGGCTCCAAAGTCTTTGCAAGAGATCTGTCTATTGGGCAGAGTCAGCTTGCGAAACTGAAGACCGACGATGGCAGAGTCGTGTCCACCAAACCTGAGCTGTTAGGAGAGATCGAGAAGTTCTATGGACAGTTATACACGTCCACCAGAAACCCCGTTATGAATCTGGCTAACGACCTGAGAGCTAGATTGACTCGACACTACACTGAAGATATCCCGGACGTCAGCTTGTACGAGATTGGGATGGCTCTGAAGCAGCTTAAAAATAACAAGGCGCCGGGTGATGACGGAATTACGGCCAAGTTCCTGAAGGCCGGCGGAAAACCTGTTTTAAAGGCCCTTAAGAGACTGTTTGATTCCGTCATACTCGAGGGCAAAACGCCACAGGCATGGAACAGAGGTGTGGTGGTACTTTTCTTTAAGAAGGGTGACAATACCGTACGTAAGAATTATAGGCCCATCTCACTTCTGAGCCATGCCTATAAGCTGTTTTCAAGAGTCATCACGAACCGTCTCGCGCGCAGGTTTGACGACTTCCAGCCTTCCGAACAAGCCGGATTCCGTAAAGGCTTTAGCACCGTAGACCACATACATACGCTGCGGCAGGTTATACAGAAGACCGAAGAGTATAACCTGCCTCTCTGATCGAAACCTGGGCTGTACTACAGTCTCTCCAACGGTGCCAGATTAACCATCGGTACATCGAAGTGCTGAAGTGTTTGTATGAAAACGCCACCATGTCAGTCCAGCTCCAGGACAGAGCTTCGAAACCTATCCTTCTGCAGCGAGGGGTGAGACAGGGAGACGTCATCTCTCCGAAAGTGTTCACCGCTGCACTGGAGGATGTCTTCAAGGTTCTGGACTGGAAAGGGGCTGGCATCAACATCAATGGCGAGTACATCACTCACCTTCGATTTGCCGACGATATCGTAGTCATGGCTGAGACTATGGAGGACCTCGGTACAATGCTCGATGACCTCAGTAGAGCTTCCGAAAGTATGGGTCTTAGGATGAACATGGACAAGACAAAGGTCATGGCCAATGCTCATGTGATACCCACTCCAATGAAGATCGGAGGCGCTACACTCGAAATTGTGGACGAATATGTGTACCTGGGACAGACTGTCCAGTTAGGTAGGTCCAACTTCGAGAAAGAGGTCAGTCGTCGAATCCGACCCGGCTGGGCAGCGTTCGGGAAGCTACGCAGTATCTTCTCGTCCCATTTACCGCAGTGTCTCAAAACAAAAGTCTTTGACCAGTATGTGTTGCCAGTGATGACATACGGAACTGAGACGTGGTCGCTCATAATGGGCCTCATAAGAAGGCTTAAAGTCACCCAAAGAGCAATGGAGAGGGCTATGCTTGGAGTTTCCCTACGCGATCGAATCAGAAATGAAGAGATCCGTAGGAGAACCAAGGTGGTTACCGACATAGCCCGAAGAATTGCCAAACTTAAGTGGCAGTGGGCAGGGCACATTGCTCGCAGAACGGATGGCCGATGGGGTCGGAAGGTTCTGGAGTGGCGACCGCGTACTGGAAGACGTAGCGTTGGAAGGCCTCCCACAAGATGTACCAATGACGTGGTGAAGGCCGCAGGAATACGTTGGATGCGAGAAGCACAGAACAGGTCGAATTGGCGGTTCCAAAAACCACCACTTTGACTTGTTCTGTCCACTTAAATCGATGGTCTAAAATGTTTGCAATAGGAGTTACATGTTCAATAGAACCCATTCTTTTCGTAATTTCTTGCAAAGCCAGTCAAAATGTTCAAAAATTGGTGACTTAGTATCTATATTGATTACGTACGTATTACACCCTCATTAAAAGTTTAAAATATATTCAACTAGCTTCTGCCAGCGGCTTCGCCCGCGTGAAGTTGGGTAATTATCCCATGGGATCAGATTACCGGGATAAAAATCCTATGTGGTAATCCAATTGATAAACTATCTGTGGGAAAATTTTCATCCAAATCCGTTCAGTCATTTTTGCGTGATTGAGTAACAAACATTCAAACATCCACACTTTCACATTTATAATATTAGTAGGATGTACACACACAGGTTATTTACAGTTTTATTATATGTGATACTAAATTAAAATACACTTACCTTTGTTCATTTTCAATATTCAGACGTTATTTAAAACTTAAAAAAGAAAGCACGGTCCTATCAAACCGAGTAAGAAACACTAATATGAAAGATTCTATATGATGTCAAACATCCAAGGTCAATACATATTCCTCCACTCCAACGTTATTTAAAATGACTTGATTTAAAACCCTTTGATTACCCCAACAAACCCTTTGAAAGGGTTATCTTCTTCAATTGGAAATCATACAAGAGACGGTAACATCTTGTACTAGTTAACTTATTGATAGGGTTACCCTAACGTTAGTGTTATGAACGGGCTACCACGACCAAGAGGTAACATCTTCCGTTACTGTAGGCGTACAACGTGTAACACTTTCGAAAGAATTAACTTATATTCGGGGTTGTACGGTCCCTGTTTAGAAGTATTAAGTAGGTATTATTATTAGTGATATATACATATTATACATAATATGTTGTGTGTTCGGGGTAGGTTTATCTACGTAATTAAACACTAAATGATTATCATCACTAATATGTAAAATACACGGAGCTATCTAGGAATGACATACATTCACGGTTGAGGTTTGTAGATGTAGTGGACTGGCGAAGGCGTCCGAAGGGCGCGGGCCGGTGCATGGGAGAAGTGACGGTCCGATCGTTATCGCGGTTCGGTAATGTTCGGTCGGTAGCTTCGATCAATATTTTGATCGAAGGTCGGTAGGTATTAAGCGGCCTACGGCCGAACGAGTGCTGGGGCTCCGCTGGCAGCCCTCGGTATTTTGCAAGGTGCATACCTACAGCATAGTAAGCGGATGTACAACACGTGTTTAGCCTACCTACAAAGTATTAATTTGACAAAAAAATTACTTATAATGACAAAAAAATTATAGGTGTTGGAGGCAGTCTGCTGACTGTAATATTGAAGAGACTAAACTCCCTGAAGATACGAATAAAAATGTTGGACAAAGTATTATTTTGTAATCATTGAATAATGCCAAAGCATAATTGAAAAAATGCAAATAAAAGGTGCTTTATTCTCGCGGACGCCACGCCGTTCGCATAGAAGCCTCCGCCGCAGTTGCAGTGCCGCGCCTTTTATCTCACGAAGCAACGCATTTTGGTAACCAAGTGTACAACCACGTGCGTGAAGACGAGTAGTGTCAGCACATAACACACACACGCACGCAAACACACTTTGGCCATGTCTCGGACGAGTCGGAAGTCGGACGGTACCACGGATAAATAAGACGATACCGTCAGCTCCTGCAGTTAAACACACAACTCGCTTTATGTCAATTATTTCCTCACTACAGTAACTGCTCTCAAACCGGTGTCAAACTGTCTTAGAACCAAAAAATTCGAAAACATGGGGCACCTATGGCCCAGCAGGGTCCGCGTGGTGGATTAAGGCCCACTCCCTCTCTGTGAGAGGAGGCCTGTGTCCGGTTGTGGGAATATTATAGGCTGATGAAGAGATATACATAATGTAATGTGGATGTTTAAAGGCTAAAAATATTTCTGTATTATATGCGATCGTAACAAATATGATTAAAATCATTCATACAACCCTCTAAATTCATTTAATTCAATTGAATGAATATTTCATCATTCAGCTAAAGTAAGATATCGCGGACCAATTCGGTTTTTCCTCAGCACTAAAATTTTTTAACAAGATCGGTGTGGTTCGTCCGTTGTACGACTAGGGTTGCCAGATGAGTCGCGAAAAAATACCAGACAACCCCAAACAGGGGGGAGGGGGGTATGCTAGGTCGCAAAAAATACCGTTTTTATACTAATATTTTATTTTAATTAATCAACATCATATAAATGAACTTAATTAGTATTAGTAACAAAATATAATGCAGTCATAAGATACAGCGCGCGCGAATTTTGCGTTTCAGGGATTTCATATACCTACTTTTGTAGGCGCTTGTGACCAGTAGTACCGACTTACCTCAAAATACCGGACATTGTTCTGTCCGGTATGACCATTTATTTTTTACCGGACAGGCCTCGAAAATACCGGACTGTACGTGTAGTGGACGAATGGGATGTGATCAACACCCTTACTCGCCCTGGGACTTCTCCCACGTTTTTGACGTGCTTCCCTACTTACCTAATTACGCTGGTAGTACACGTCACCACGCACCCCTGAATGCGTAATGACGGTACGGTCGACCAAGACCTCGGGAGACTAAACGTTTTTGACTGTACTCTGATAGAAATGAAATAAAACACTTTTCTTCTAGTACTTCTTGTCCATAGATTTCGGCTTGTTTCTTCGTTGTGCTTCTTCAACGGCTGAGCTGCGACTAAATGGGCCCGTTTTTTTTTTTTGTAGGACATCTCGTAGTTAACCTGAAAGATTTTTACTACTTAAACGGATTGTAGCCCGGCGAGTTCTAAAAAGTTACCTTTTTAGGCCTCCAGCCGGGGCTTATTATACTTAAAAACTAAAGCGAAAGCTCTAAGGGTTACCCCGAGGGGGGTACTGTCAGTCACTGTTAGTTTTCACCAAGCCGAAATCTTTGAACCCTTTATTTTGCATTAATTATCACATAACCCCTTACAATCTATATATTTTTACATTTGTTATGTGGTCCCTTCTTATATAAAAACACAATATTACATGTACATAGTCACAATAAAAACTTTCTAGAACAAAAATTTACAAGGTTTAACTTAAGACAATTGCCACTATCTTTAATTTACAATATCTCCGAATCCTGTTAATTAGAGTTAATTAGATGATGTGAGAGTTAATTAGATTCTAATAAGAAAACTTAACATGAAATCTATAAACTAAAACTAATTAGAATGTAAAATCTTAATGTTTGAACAATAGGTACTTTTCAAAATTATTAAATTCCTTACTAACTACAAAATTATTCCTTATATTTACTTACATTTTATTATCAATGCGGTCTCTGCGCTACTTGCACCCACTCCCAGAGGGGGTCTCATTTTTTGACATTTTTCGAACTATTGAGATCTTTACTAATTTAAAAATGCTTTCTAACTTACAAAATTATTATCAGGGTGCACTTCGATACTACTTGCGCCTAGATGTTTAGATTTCGTCGCCGACAGTACGTTTAAATACCGGACATCTGGCAACCCTATGTACGACCGAGGCTCGCCGACGACATCCAAGCTGAGCCGAACTACTTAGGTTAAAGTCAGTAAGATCTGTGCGTGTTACGACTGACAGAGGAAAAATCATAGGAGAAGGGAAAATGAACATAGAATTATTAATTGACTTAGTAGGTACAGGCCAAGCCTGTCTTTTACGACGTGAGGTGTGCTACTTACAGAGATAAAAGACAGAAAGGCAGGGTATGGGGACAAATTACAACAGAATTGCATTCCACAAGTAAGTACCTACATATGTACTTCTTTAGATTACAATGATCGAATTCGGAAATGTGATCGTAAACTGAGAAATGTGGGATAAAATGCCTATTTGGTTGTCATGGCAATAATAACATTTGGTTTTAAAAATGTTATTATATTTTACTAGCTTTTGCCCGCGGCTTCGCCCGCGTGGATGTCGGAAATTAACGCAGGAGGACGTACTACGGCGGTAAGAATGTGTTAATCCAGGTTATATAGGTAATAGCTGTCACCCGCGACTTCGTCCGTGTGGTATTTAACAAAAAAAATTTAATTAGTTTTATATTTTTTTCGTGAGATCCTATTTTTTTTCTAAAATAAATGTAGCCTAAGTTACTCCTTGTTACATCAGCTATTTTACAGTAAAAGTCCCGTCAAAATCGGTTCATTTCAGAGATTAGCCGGAACAAACAGACAGACTGACAAAAATTGTAAAAAATGTTGTTTTGTTATATGTACCGTGTATACATCCATGTACACTTAGTAAAAAGTGGTTCTCTTAATATTACAAACAGACACTCCAATTGTATTTATTTGTCTAGATTTATGAAATACCTACTATCATTAATGTAGATTCTTTTATAATTTGTGAATGAATGTGAGAACATTGTAGGCCTTATAGACTGTACACAATTTTCTATTTTATTAAGTACCTGGTACTTGTTGATTGCCCACTCACGAGGACAGTTCCTCCTATAGCTATTAAAACTAAAACCTAACCTAAGTAGGTACCAATGTCGATCGACCGGGGTATCGAACCTCAGGCCCCACGATAAGCAAACACGCATAGATCTGTGTTCGTCCTATGACGAAGATCGTCAACTACTGAACTCAGATTGGGTTGCACCGTCCTTTATACTCTCTTGTGTGGTGTCGCGTCGCGGTCGCGAAATCGCCGCGTTATCGCCGCGATATCGCCGCGACGCCATACAAAATGTACCAATAAGCTGTCGCGCTACTCGACGCGGCGCGACCGTGTCGCGGCGCGACAGGTCGCCCCGGTGTAAACGGTCGCGCGCGTTTTCATATAAATTGTTCTACGGATATAAATCGCCGATTCGCGCGCGACTGTCGCGTCGCGCTAGTCTGAACGAGCCTTAAGCCTCCTACAAACCGGCGCGATGCGGCAGCGCGACGCGACACTCGTAGAACAATTTTTATGTGAACTTCTTGGAAATTGTTCTACAAGAATCGCGTCGCGCTGTCGCGTCGCGCCGGTCTGAATAAGCCTTTAAGCCTCCTACAAACCGGCGCGACGCGGCAGCGCGACGCGACACTCGTAGAACAATTTTTATGTGAACTTCTTGGAAATTGTTCTACAAGAATCGCGTCGCGCTGTCGCGTCGCGCCGGTCTGAATAAGCCTTTAATTTTCTTTCGTTAGTTTGTTTGGCGGCACACGACAAAGCAGGGTCATGACAAAGGATCATACACACTGCCTCGCTCTGGCGGCTTCTTTGACACAAAACTGTACCTACGTAGTAACACGTGAACTTTGTCGAGCGATCAGTGTTGCCTTTGATTCGTTTTTATTTTTTATTTTTATTTAATTATATTCACAAGGGAAAAATAATAATCTCAAATCCATTAATTGGTTACGTAATAATGTACGCAGTACGATGCCGAATAATACCCTTAAGGATCGGACAGGGCTTTTGTTACATGCTGTATATCACCGGAATCAGGAAAAAAAAGCCTATATGCCTATTTTTTTTTTTTTTTTTAGCAAAAAAAAATAACAGAGATACCATAAGCTTAAAGGGCACAACTGCAACATTTTTAAAGTTTTTAACCAGGAAAAGGGCACATTGTGAGATATGCCTTTTATTTCACCTTTATATTTTTAATATATTTAATTGAAAAGGCGTAATTGGCTTACGTCAAATATAAAAGGCTTATGTGGCAATTGTGCTTATTTTTTTGTATACCAACACCCTAGCAATTATTGAAGAAGAAAAGTCACAACTAGCAGTTATGTCTTTACTATTTACCCTATACCTTATTTTTTTTTTTATAAATAATGTGTTTAAAAAAAGGCGCACTGGCGGTTATGCCTTTACTACTAAACATCTATGAACGAAGATGAAGTGGTGGGTCAAGGTTATTTACACGTCCCACTGCAGAAACACAAGAAAGTGCACAATAAGATTGTTTTTATTCATCAAGAAGTATAAAATATAATATATTCTAATATTTTACTGTATGTATACTATTTTAATAATATGTAAAAAGGCACAATTGAATAAAAGTGCCTTTTCAATGTAACATTTTAAAATTTTACATTGAAAAGGCACATTTTGTTGTATATGCCTTTTAACTGTAATATTGCTCCTGTTATGTAATTTTTTATGTCAAGTTGAAAAAAAATAAGCTAATTATTTATTATATGCATTAAAAATAATAAAAAATATTGCTATAGTCTTATAGGTACTATATACAGACTGTAAGGGTAAACACCGTTGTCACTTAACCCATGGGTAATTTGACTTAAATATAAAATAACAGAGCGAGTTAAAAAAATAAAAATAAATATTCTCCTAAAAAGGTTTAGAACGAATTTTATCCCAGACCGCCCGCAAATTCATGGATATGCGCATCAGTGACGTAATCACTACAACGATCGCCAGGCGTTCCGTCCACACAACACATAAATACACATTACCTGTGATGTAACTTTCCCATCATACTTATCTTGGCTTAGGACAGCCACAAATACCTACCTGTATTGCGTGACGAGTCTAAATGTAAATTTGATTCGAAATGGCTTTGGATTCTAAATGATTTGAAAACATTTTGTTTTTAATAAACCAAACCATTGGGTAGGTACTTTTGGCGTATTTAAAACGTTAATCACAATTTTATGTACAGTTTAATTAAAAATTAAATTAAATTTACACTGACTGAATAAAATATCAACACTTACCGACCTACATTAACCTCAACACGTGTTCAAAATGGGCTCCGTCTAACATTCTGTTGTTATCGAGGTTATTGATAAGCCACTGCGAAAATACCATCCGTGGTATGCGATCGTTATCATTTAGTTCTTGGACCGGCTGAAATGATATGGATGTTGACGATCGATGAGGAGAGTATTGTCCATAGTGTCCAGTGGGAAACATTGAAAATTGAACCGCCGGCACAGTGAACTGGCCGTAGGTACGTTGCGCGCCGCCAACATCGTTTCACGGTTTGGCACAGGTTGTGCAGGGAACAATTCTGCGTACATCCTACGCGCCCCGTTCAGATCATTACCCGCAATGGCGTAAAGCCGAACCATTTCGGTTCACTGCTCATTTGTGTAAGACGTTGTAACACACTCAATTCACGCGTGAGAAATGAGCGACGAACGCTAAGACGCGGCGTTACGTGCGATCGCTAGCGAGACCGCCAGCTGACTGACTGCGGGGTCGCGACCCGTGTCGGCGTCGCGTCGTGCAACGCGGTGTAGTTCCCGAAGTTTGTTGCCCTCGCGCATAGGGTGAAATATTCTTGTGGAAAAATGCAGATTTTCTTTTAAAAAAAAAGTTGTTTTTTTTTCATTGATTTTACGTTCTATTAACGAAACCAAATCACTGGTTTCAAGGATAACGGTGTTTACACTAACACCCAGTATATACAACTATTTAAATTCACACAATTTCGAAAAACATAGTTTAGTCGTGTTTTTTTAAACATAATTCAAAAAATATTTTAACATCGATTTTCTCAACATTTACAAAATGCTAGTTGTGCCCTTTTTAATAATGACGGCAGTACACAGGATATCAAAAATTAAACGCAGTCAATTGTGGTCATTTATGTTTAAATAATTTGTTGACTTTTTGGAATAAAAATGTATTATAAAATAAATGCTTTTCTTTTATATCAATCATTTGCAAGATGTCACTCACTTTGTCGATAACTGGAGACTCGTCAGTGTTAACTACATACTATTCTAATACTTTACAACTAGACGGAGAGTATGAGTGTGCTTTATTGCACTTTTCAACATTTAATTCTATTCCAAACATTGACAAAAGTAATAATAAGTTCTATTATGGCATTAATGAAGTTATTGAAGTACCGGAAGGCACTTATGAATTACAAGATATTAGCGATTATTTAAAATCTGAAATAAAAGATGCAGCAATCAAACTACGGTGCAATAATAATACTTTAAAAACTACAATATTCTGTACAAAAGACATTAATTTTATCAAAGGAGACTCTTTTAGAAGACTATTAGGGTTTAACAAACAAATTTTAACAGCAAATAAATGGCATGTGTCACAGTCTCCAGTCAACATTCTACCTACGACCGTAGTCAGGATTGAATGTGATATTGTTCATTTGTGAACGGTGAACCAAGTCATATTATTCACGAATTTACACTTAATGTGCCGCCACGATACAGGATCATAGAAATCCCGAAGAACGCAATATACTTTCCAATCAATCAAAACAACATAAGCTGCATACATATCAGACTGTTAGATATAAACAAACGATTAATCAATTTACGTGGTGAAGAAGTGCAGGTATATCTGCATCTTAGAAGAAAAAGATGATTGACTACAATAAAAATGTGTTTCACCAAGTAAAGAATATCAGTTCTGCCCGAGCTACCTATCGAAGAAGACCTTTCTCTAAGAAGATAATAAAATTAACTAAAGACAATAAAGCGTTCCTTAGAGCGATCGGATTGTTAAAATGAATATCTTAGACGTTTTATCCGCTCCAACTTCTGACAATACTATTAAGAAGGAATCGAATTTCATTCCTACAAGCCGTACGTAACGAGTTTCAACAGGAACGATGAAATCCGCATTCCCATTAACCAACAGGATTTGTACATACTTCCTTCAGCTAGCACACTCTATTTAGAAGGCACTGTTATCGTAAACAAAAAAGATACGAAAGACAAAGCTACTAGTATCAATTTCACAAACAATGGTCTACTGTACTTGTTTCGAGATATTAGGTATGAGTTAAATGGAGTGGAGATTGATAAAATAAAAAATGGAGGTATAACGACAACCATGAAATCATTAATATCAATGAATGAAAGTGAATTAAAAATGTCTAATGCTTGGGGCTGGAATATCGATGGTATAAAAAATATTAATTGTGGAAAATTTTCTGTTTCTATTCCACTACGTAACATCCTCGGGTTTGCTGAAGATTATAAAAAAGTTGTGATAAAAAGCAGACATGAACTGATATTGTTACGAAGTAATACTAATTTGAACGCTGTAAAACTTAACACCGGCGAAATAGTGGACGACGTTCAGATCAACAAAATTATATGGCGCGTACCGCATGTTAAAGTATCAGACAAAGAAAAAATAACTTTGTTAAAACTATTAGAAAAAGATAGATCACTTCAAATGGTATACAGAAATTGGGATCTGTACGAATATCCAGCTTTGCCTAAAACAACAAAACATACCTGGTCAATCAAAACTTCATCTCAAATAGAAAAACCAAGGTACATTATTATCGGGTTACAGGCAAATAGGAAAAGCAATGCAAGTTCGGACATGTCTCAATTCGATCACTGTCATGTTCGAGACGTTGGAGTGTATCTCAATTCAACTTATTTTCCGTGTGAAAACCTAAATACGAGTTTTGCTAATAACAGAATCGCTTTATTATACGAGCAATAAACCAGATTTCAACAGTCGTATTACGGACGGCGATCGGAACCCATATTAAGCGAAAAACAGTTTAGAGATTTAGCACCGCTGTTTGTCATTGATTGCTCTAGACAAGCGGATAATCTAAAGACAGGGCCAGTTGTGGACGTGAGAGTAGAAATTGAAAGTGATTCGGAGATACCAGATCAAACTTCAGCATATTGTCTCATTCTGAACGATTGCATTGTTGAATACAAACCATTAAGTAACATTGTTAAGAAGATATCATGAAATCGGACACCCTTATAGTGGAACTCCAAGGATTTAAAGATTCTTTAAATCATTTTACTGTCAAAGAATTGGCCATTGCGAGTCGTGATCATACACAGACGTTCTTGGTGAAACCACCATATTCATTGTACAGTGCAAGCACAGCACAGTTTTCATATCAATATGTCAGCATTTTACCTGCGCCGGGCCGGCTAATTAAGTACACGAATAGCATTCATACCGCGTGCACTCATCTATCATGCAATCATACTTTTATCAATAAATATCAATCAATCAGTATCAGTGTATCAATCAGCATCAACTCAAGGTGTAAGGTCCCTAACCATACATCTTAATGGTCCTTCGAGCCGGATGAGCGGGATCCAATCACGTTGTGAACATAATAGTGATTGTTCCTGTAAACACGACCTGCGGACGACGGTCAACGGTCTACCAACATCATCAAGCCATCGACTGCTGGCTCCATCATCGCAGAGGGTGCTTTGCTCTTCTTTCCGTGGTTGCGAATCGGTTCAGCCGGCCTCCCACAAGCGGGTCTCACCGGTTGGATTGAGAAGGCGCTAATATCGCGGAGAGTTTGCAAAAGCACTTCTTGTTGACTAGCGGTCAGGAATATAATCAAGAAAATTATCAATCATGACTTCCACAATGGAAAACATTTTAACAAATCAAGATCAAATCATGCAAGCAATGGAGCAGCTATTAAGGAACTTCAAGAAAGATTCTGCAGAACGTAAGGCTCCATACAATATCAAGAAACGACTGCAAACTCTGGATAGTTATTGGTCTGAGTTCCAGTCTAATCATTTGAAATTATGTGAATTCGAAACTCGCAGTGCCAGCTATTTCGCCGATAATTGCTATCAAAGGACGAAACTCTTTTACACTGAAGCGCGGGAAACTATCGAACGTTACGAACGGAAGGATCCTAGTGAAAGTAAGAGAGACCAATCTCCGGGCAAGCCATCAATACAAGTATCGACACCGGCATCTAGTAAACACCATCAAGAAACTTCAAGCACCTCATTAGCTGATCCCGATCAAGCAAACAGCGATCCTTGTAACAGTAAGTCTAAATCACTGTGGAAAACTGTTTCTCAAGGAAATGCAAGCAAACTGGAGGAAATGCTGCGAAAGCAAAAAAGCAACTTCAAGGCGTTGTCTCGTACAATCAAGAGCGTGGTATTAGAGGACATCTCTGAAAAATGGGAACTCGAAGATCTACTCACCAAAGCTTAACTAACTCAATCCATACAAAAACAGACGTCCTGGATATCGAGATTCCAACTATAAATCACATCATCAATCTGACTATACCATCCGCTGCCGCACTGAACGACACCAAAGAGACTATCAAACGGCAACAGGACTTGGAAGTCATCACTCTCGCCATCAAGAATGCCAGAGTGAAGGAAGTTGAGGCATTGACAGATCAAGTTTCTTCCCACGACATCCACCATTACATCGCCATATACACTGTGGTCGCAGTGATCTTAATCAGTATTCTCATCTACGGGTTGCGACGGCTGCGAGCGCACAGGGACACGGTTCAACAGGATCATCAGGAACCCAACGTGCACTATACGACAGCTGCAAGGAGACCGCCACAGACCGCTACTGTCGACAACAGCCACAGCAGCACACGTATAGTTGACAGGGCGTCATCACCACGTTTTGGAAGTCAATACAGATCAATGTAGTGTTATTTAAGTTATTTTATAGGCAATTATGTTTTATCACTTTGTAACTCATCACGATTCATATCACCCTGTGCACCCTTTTCTTCTCCGGGCCTGGAGCATGTACAGTGCAAGCACAGCACAGTTTTCATATCAATATGTCAGCATTTTACCTGCGCCGGGCCGGCTAATTTAGTACACGAATAGCATTCATACCGCGTGCACTCATCTATCATGCAATCATACTTTTATCAATAAATATCAATCAATCAGTATCAGTGTATCAATCAGCATCAACTCAAGGTGTAAGGTCCCTAACCATACATTCATTCCATTACCTAACACTAGAAGAAAAAAAGCAGGTGAGATGGTTAGAAAGAAATCGAGGAATTTACTGGAGTTAAGGGTACATAGACTACAAAGAGTTTAAACGTGTTATTTTACCATATTTAGAAAATAAAAAAATTATGACAAAGGGTTTGGAAAAGATTACGTGGATTAAAGAGTTATGTGCAAACTGTGAAGTGATTGACATAGGTGAGAAGGGATGTCCTAATTTTGCGACATTAAAAAAAAAAGTTCTGTAAAAATAAAACTGATTTTAATTGTGTGAACCATAAATTGAATTGTGCATTGAATAATGCTGTGTGTATTAGAAAATTGTATTTATTTAATAATTATTGTGTTGAACAGTTAATTAAAAATGTCTATGTACTCAAGAGTGTTTTATTTAATATAATCAGACCCATATAACAAACTTTAAATTAGCTGCAGCAAAATGATAATCCTAATAAATTTTATTTCAAATACATGTTAAGTACCGGTATTCTAAACGAATTATTCTAATAAAACATTCTAAAAGCAAATAACCTATATTTATATCATTACACTAGAGCTAATTTAAAGTTCGAGTATTTATAAGTAATACAAAATAAAACATAATTTAAACTACAAAATATTTTTATTTACTTTTTACATTATTTACAATTATTACAAATTAATTATAACTACCTACCCAATAATAATAATAATAGCTGTCCCCACATAGTTTATTTAATGTTACCTTACATACTTAACTTAAAAAACTTGTGATGACTGAACAGTAGCCCAACTAGATTAATCAAAGAAATCTACATTAAGTACATATTTTTTCATTTTATATTTATTTACTTTTTACATTATTTACAATTATTACAAACTAATTATAACTACCTACCCAATAATAATAATAATAGCTGTCCCCACATAGTTTATTTAATGTTACCTTACATACTTAACTTAAAAAACTTGTGATGACTGAACAGTAGCCCAACTAGATTAATCAAAGAAATCTGCATTAAGTACATATTTTTTCATTTTATATTTATTTAATTTTTACATTATTTACAATTATTACAAACTAATTATAACTACCTACCCAATAATAATCATAATAATAATAGCTGTCCCCACATAGTTTATTTAATGTTATCTACATACTTAAAAAACTTGTGATGATTGAACAGTAGCCCAACTAGATTAATAAAAGAAATCTACATTACATAATTTTTCTTTTTATATTTATTTAACTTTATTATATTTTTTTAGACTAGGTATGTACAGGATAAAATACAAAAGTTAATTAAAATAAAACTTACATATTTGTTATTTAAAAAATGTATACATTCAAAACTTACACAACATAAAAACCACAAATGTTTAAACACTATACAATAAGAAAGCAAATAAATGTTATATATACCTAATAATAATATAGTCTGATAACTATAATATTACTTACATAATTTATTATTGCTTATTACTATAAAACTTAAACAATATAGATACTTACAAAATAATGACACCAGTTCATCAGTTAGTTCATCAGTAATAACAACTGTCCCCACAAAGTTTTTTTGATATTTTATTAATTAACGATTGCGTCTCCTCCATAACATGGTCCACCGATTCAGTCACTATATAATGCGCACTTAAAATTACCACATCATCATTGTCACTTGCAGATTCTTGTTGTTCACTGATGTCCAACACTTGTACCTGGATCAGTCGTAATCCTTTTTTCTTCTCATTATTTATGACGAATGATTGACAGGTAGGCAGAGCTGACTTCTGTTTTACACACTCTCGTCTTGTTCTAGGCTTCTTGTTGACAGGTCCGCAGTCTTGTCTTGCTCTAGGCTCTTTGTGAACAGGTCTTTGTTGTTCTGGGATATGCCAGCTTAAACTCGGGGTCGGAAAACCTTGCGCGTATTGCGAGAAGTCGATAATATCTGGAGAATCACACATTATCAATGATCTGAAACAACCGAAATAATAATTAATTATAATTACATAAAAACATGATGAATTAACGTTATAAATATATGGATAGTTCTACAATACTTACAATTCGTTTCGTTCTTATTCGACGTGATATGACCGCTCCGGCTAACTGTCTAATAATGAATGTTCTACACAATAATACGACTGTGGAACGTGGTTAATATGTAATGAGACGCCTTAAAGCCTTAAAGCGCTCTGATTCAATTTCAAGTTTCAACACGTTCGAGCTCGTGCACGAGCACCTGTTCGGTGTCATATTCTACACCGCGCGTGTGAACTTCGAGTCATGAGTGCTATGTCATCAAAAATGAACATTGCATGTTTTATCCAGTTGGAACCTGTATCCTCGTGCACAACATGGTGTAAGCCCTGTATGCTTTGTCATCAATCAGGAATTGAAATGAAACAGAGATAAAATCATAAAATATTATTTATTTAAGTATATATTTAGTAGGTACATACAGATAAAAACAACAATTACAAGGGACACCAAGAATACACACATTTTAGAATTACATACATATAATACCAGCTATAATATTATAGCTGGGTTCAAAAGTAACTTCAGACGATACTATTTGAATTAAATTACAGGACAATAATAATATTTCATATTTAAATATTAACAAACTTTTTAAATTAGTAAGTAAGATAGTAGGTACGTTATAAAATTATCTGACTTTCCATTTAGGATGTTTTACAATCAATAAAATACTTGATAGAAATGTCACTATTGTAGGTTCCTAATTACATTTTTAAGTATGGTAATACATTACATAAATATATTTGCACTACCCCAAGCTAAAGTAGATACTTTATCAAATGATAGCAACCGTTTATCATCATTGCTTGAAAGTGCTATTTTATTTACGTTCTGAGTGAATATTTCATGTTTTATTGACCTAAACATTTCATTTTTTTTACGAATGACATTGCAATTGTACAAAACATTTTTATAATCAATCATGTTTAAATGTTTCGTTACACATTTTTTATACCTTTGGCTTTTTTAATTGTTTTTTTTTTAAGGTTTTAATACAATAAAGCTTTGAGCGCAGTCCTACGAATTCTTTAATAACTTTACCACCCATTTCGTCCTTAAACAGTCCTGGGATCTTCTTATTATTAATGGGCAAGTGAAATTCATTGTTTATGTCATAATTAGAGGTATCAAAATATTTTAAAAAATTGAGCTTGAAATCTTTATAAACGTTATTACTCTGTACATCATAAATTAAGCTATCTGTGTCAGTATAGCACAATTCAATTCGCTTACCATAAAAAGGTTTCATGACAGAGTAGTGAAAATCGTACATATGGGTCTTAGATAATTCTAATACTGTGAACCCTATATATATTGGTTTATTAAGTATAACACGCGAAGGCTTCATTTGTATTGCTACTAGATCATCAGAAAACACAGAAGCGCTATGAAAATATGGACTGGCTATCAATTTCTCAGCACAAATAGTCTTTTTCGTTTTATTGTTTGAATCGCACCATTTGTTAACTAATTTTACATCTACTCTTTGTTCAACATTTTCCAGAGTCTTCCCAAAAATACTATTATTTAATAATTTGAAAAAATCTTGCTCAAACGTTGATTCTGCTTTTTGTCGTAGTTGAATGTTAAGATCGATGTACTGTTTTAAAAAACAGCTTTGCTTAAAAACAATTGCACGGTGAATCCTTCGTAACACCAATCCATGTTGTAAACATTTTTTTAAATGAACGTAATGAATAACGTAGTGGTATTTGTCATAAAAATTCGGTATCAATTTTTTATTCTTACCACCCGGTGCAACAAATTTTTCTGGACAAAATGGAAAGTCGTTATGTTCATCGTGCAATGTTTTAGGATATAATAAATCAACTTCAAGAATATAGCCGTTTTCCGCGGTATCGCTTATATCTGTTAAGCTCAATTGCAAATCATCTATTTCCTGTCTACTCATGAATCTAAAATCCGAATAAGGCAAATATTGACACATGCTATAACCATATAAATTGTTGCAATCTAAATAAATAATAAATGAATTCGGCAGAGACGAGTCGTAAGAATCCAAGTATTTATGATTGGCTTTGACATGTCTTTTGGAACACATACAATCACCTCCACGAATACCTTCTTGTATCATTCTAAAAATTTGAACATCACTTATCAATTCTAATTTAATTCTAGTTTTCAAAAGCATTGCATCGAATGATAGACTTGGTGCTGTAAGATAAAACGCAGGATCGAGATTATAGTATTGTTTACAAGTTTTTCGAAAACTTTCAAACACGTCTGTTAGCAAAAGAACGTCGGTTTTAAGATATAAATCTGTGTACATACCCATATTTTGAATATTAAATACTGACCAAATGGTCTGAGCGTGTTTATAGTCTTCATCGCTAATTGATTCATTAGTCAAGGAGTTATGAAAATGATTTTTAGATGGTAAACATATATCTTCGTAATGTTTCCATTGAGACATGTAATCGTATGGGTACACTCCTTTACGGGTAAGTAGATCAAATTGTGTTTTTTCAGGAAAATAAGATTTTAATTGCTTGAAGTCTTGTTTTTTCATTGTGTTTGCTAACTTTTCTAAGCTAGTTCCTAAAAACTTGAATGAATCTACAAATCGTACCTGTATGCTTTCATTATCCGAAATCGGAATATACTTCGTGAAAGAAATATAATTTTCTTTTGTTTTAGGTATGACTTTAATAGATCCCGGAGCGTTACCTAATTCTTTTATAAAAAGATGGCAATCATAACCCGATAAGTTATGAAAAAATACAGGTAGAAACTTAGGCATTTTATATTGCAGGTTACAGTAACTGTGAGCTGCGCCACGATATTTACCAGTCAAATGACAATGATCGCGTACCCTATCACCTAACAAGAAATTCTCACAAATATGACATGTATCAGAGTTTTCAAAGTCGAGAGCATTCTCATTCGTGTAAATCATGGGAACGGTATTATTTAAAATTCTATAAACTTTTTTGGTATCTTTATAAATAGACTTCACAAATTTTGAAACACATTCCGAACCACGATACGAGACATAACGATTATAGGTTTCATCTAGAGTGCACGTAATATGATAAGGGAAAGCGATGGGCACATGTCGCTGTCTCGTAACGGTGCTCGCCAGAGTTGGGTCAGGGTCGCAGGAGTCGTACCGCTCTAGCATTGTTTCAAAATCGGCGTATATAACAAATGGTACAAATTGCTTTCTGCCATAATTCTCAAACTGAATGAAAGAGCCTTTTGGCGGTAGTTCAGTAGCAACTCCTCCACACCTGTGTGAAGTAAGATTATCACAACTATCAAAGAACATTAAACAAACATCACAAAAGTATAATTTACCGTGGTGCTTTGTTATTTGATTTTTAACAAGACGCGGTAAATCCGTAATGAGACAATAATGTGATAAATCATCTTTTTCTAAGTAAAGTAAATGAATCACATTTCCTTCAAAAATTTTGGTTTATAAAGCGGTCCAGTCACGGTATTATTTTTTAAGCCATAAATATATATACAAATTTCAGGATTATTTAATTCGAATCGAGCAATATCTGAGAACGCCATGGGATCTGGAGGCAAAGGTCCTCGCGCACATGTGGGAGTGGCGCGAGGAGGCGAAAGGCCGGGGCGAAACTCCGCTGCCGCGACAAATCGCGGCACGGCGGACAGAGCTCCGGTGTGATCTCATGGCGACATGGCGGGTACGATTGTCGTAACCAAGTGCTGGGCACGCCACAATTGCGGCGGTAAGTCCCCTCTTTGAGGAGTGGATAGAGAGACGCCACGGCGTCCTCACCTTCCGCCTGACGCAGGTTCTCACCGGGCATGGGTGCTTCGGTGGGTTCCTGTTCAGGATAAAGCGGGAGGATACGTCCGGGTGTTTCCATTGCGAGGATAGTCTGGAGGACACGGTGGAGCATACGGTGGAGGTGTGCCCTGCCTGGGCGGAGCACCGCCGTGTCCTCGTGGAGGCGATCGGCGGCAGCGACCTCTCGCGTTCGGCCCTGGTGCGAGCCATGGTACGGAGCGAGAGGGAATGGGAAGCCGTCACCTCCTTCTGCGAAGCAGTAATGCTCGCGAAGGAGGAGGCGGGGCGCGTGAGGGAGTGGCAGTCTCTGCGCCCTCACGTCCCTAGCCGCCGCAGGAGGAGACGCCCCGGGCGTCGGGAGTCAATAGCGGACTCCCGGCCACCGTAGGCGCGAGCTTGCGGGGGGCGAGCAATGGGTAGCTCGCCGCCCGGTAAGGACCAAGCTCGGGTCGACGGCGCGCAGTATTCCACGCGCGCCTCAAAGAGATGTCAGCAGCAGTGTAGGGGTCTACTAGGACCGATGCCTGCCGGGGTCGCGTGATTGTTTGAAAGAGATACCGTGACCCTGGCACATGGGCAACTGATGGAACACGGGTGGGTTTTAGTCAGTAAAAGTCTGACACGCCCTCCCGCTCCGCCCAGAGCGGGAGAAGTCATTTGATGATTTCCCAACCTGAAAAAAAAAAAAAAAAAAAGCAATATCTGAGAAACTCAATGGAAATTGAATGTCTTTTATGTTTAACACACTTTGAAAATTGGGGTAAGACGATACTCTTTCAGGATGAGTTTTTGCTGGATATAAAGCAGCAACAACTGACCATAAAAAGCAATAATTATCTTTATGGCGAATATGCTTTTTTGATTTAACTGCGGTCGGCAACTCGATAAAGCTTGAGCCGCGTAAAGGTTGATATTTGTTAACATTAACTTCCAAATGCGAACTGTTTAAAAATGTCCAGCCCCTGTCACGATCTTGAAATTCTTCTAATTTTTTTTCAACGTGTTTCTAACCTGAGATGTCAATAAATCATATTCATAATTCTGATGTACCACATAATTCTTTGTAGCAAATGATTTCATCTCCTGACTATCATTTTTAACCATCAGAAACAAAGCAAAATATTCAAAATTATTTTTTAGACATACATGATCTTTCAGAGATTTGTTGATTAATGTTTTGATTTTTTCTTGATTATTACTCAAAAACGAATCTAAAGAATAATTTTCACTAGTGTCAATAATTCTATAAGAAGCTATACAATTTCGGAAAGCAGAATTAATTAATTCAACACCTTCGCAAACGTTTGAAATATTTTTAATTTTATGATTGGTACTGCGTAGATGACCTGTCCAGTGACTGCGCTCAACAGATGTGTTACAAACAGTGCAGAAAGGCATTCTAGCGTAATTAATTACCGGCTAAGTTAAAAATAAAGATTTATTTAGGATGTCCTAAATATTAATTTTAAATTAATTACCTAAGTACATTTAAAATGTATCTTAGCCTCTGAGTCTTTGATCAACTCCTAAGCCTTGAACAAGAATTTAAGACATTCTACCTACTAAGTTTAAAAATAAACATTAATTTTAGGTGTCCCAATTTAAATTTTAAGTGATTACCTAACTAGATTTAAAATTTATCTTATCACTATAATATACAGGCTCTGAGTCATTGAACAACTCATGAGCCTTGTGCATGAATTTTTGTAGCGAGTTCCACTGTGAGCTACCTTTCTCCAGTTGCAGTTTCAAGGCAACTTCTGCCTTCTTCCAACGCTCCTCAGGAGCAATGGAGATGATATTTTCTTTATCGAATACCTTGAGTTCCACAAAAAAGGCACCGCTTAGATCCGCTGTCCGTCGTACCTTCCCCTAGGCTACGCGGGACATCAAGGATGATCCTAACTGCGACTTCGGAGGAAGGCCACCAAAGTCTTCCAAACCGAAAAGGTCGGTGCTCCCCGGTTTCTGCTTACTGTAAACAATTAAAATTTTATTTTATTAATCTAAAAGAAACACTTTTCTAGATACAAACTATGTTGCATGATAAAATAAGTAAGTATATATTTACTTAAAATTATTGTTACAAATAAAAGTTCTCTATTGAGATCTATGTTATAATATAATAAGTGAGACTAATGAAAAGGGATAAGTCAGATAAAGAGTATTGATAAACTACCTTGATCCTGATTCTACGACCGAGGAAGCTTTGCGCTTTGTAGTTTTTTTCGTAGGCAGGGTCCTTTTCGACACGACTTTTATATCAGTCGCCGGGCTCTTTATGTAGTCAGACATACGGGAAACGTCGGAGTCAGACCTTAATGTACAACAAAAAAAAGTCATGTTTAATATAACAAAACAAAAACCTACAAGGTCTTTTTTGAAATACAATCAATAAGAAATCTATCAATTTATGACAGGGCGATAAAAGTTACATCAGCCGACAGGCAGAAGCCAGGTCAGTAGCTGAGTAGCAGTCACGATGGATAAATAGGGCATGATAATTACAACAGCCGGCAGGCAAAAACCAGGTCCGTAGCTGGGCATTATAACTTCAAATTTAAAATTAAGAAGTACTCACTTACATGTTAGAAAGTCGATACTCAATACTCAATACTCAATACTTTTATTGCATTCCACATGTGTTCTTAGGTGGTAAACTTATAATTAGATCATATGGACCCTGTCGGGCACAGCAAAATAAGTGAGTTAGGAGAGAGGAAGCATTTGTTAATTATGTAGCCTTACTTAGACATTTTCTATAATAATATAAAAATAATGATCAAAGATAAATAATGATTACGGTATTATAATTCTGATAAACATAATATTAAATACAAGATACAAAATATGATTGAGATATTTAATAATAATAAAAATAATAGAATGATGCTTATGATTTAAATATATGTAGTTTAAAGTCGAGTACCTAAGTTATGACTTTATAAGTTTATCGATATTAAAGTACCACTAGTACTACTTATCACTTTGAAGATTCCGGAGCGAATGTAATTTATTGATTGAAATTAATTCGTTTATATACACAAAAAATACAATTTCAGCACAAAAATAGATCATTTCAATTTTAAACTCTAAGTACAAGTCTTACAGTTGTATAAAAAAATGACGTTTATGTCATATTTAACCGTATTGATTGCATATCAATTTTGCTAAATTGTAATTTGTTAATTGACACAGAATAAAAAGTTACAGTAGTTTAACTTCATCACGACCGATGACGCACTTCGAAATTTCAGTGTGCACAATACGCAACAGCCTCGGAGGTTGGTAGTTACGCACATACGCGGAGGGTGCAACATTTAGTTACTTGAAATTTGACACGAAATTATGAAGTGTTGTGTGTTTGAATTCATCAATATTGAAACCAGAAATATCATTTTTTACATTATCAACTCAGTCGGTTGTTTATTTTCATAACTAGCTAAAATAAAAATAACAAAATTATATATTAACTTAACCAAAACTATACACAAACTAAAATAAAGCATCGAAAAATTCATCCTCACCGCTGTCGACCGGCAATGTACCCAAGAGACTGGCGGCATTACCACGCTGTATAGCAATGCTTAGCCGCTGGCCAAAATAAAAACCAGCCCTTGGGTCACGAGAAGTGTCAACTAGCCGCTTTGAGATTTCATTAAAAAGGCCATGAGCACTCTGACCCCACGGCCCGAGGGTTTCAACCCCAAACGGCTCGAAAATATAATTGCCAATAAGGTTGCTATACTTTCGCCGCTTGAGGTTTTCCGCAGCCGCAGCGGCAGCGCCAGCGCAGCAAGCCGAGCTAGGAAGATGGGATGGCGCCAGAGTATCGACACACGTTGCGTCCCACACTAAAGGCCTACCCACCTTCCAAGGAAACAAAGACATACCGTCCGGTCTCTTGCCATCGTCGCGTGCCAAGCCATTGGGTTCTAATACAGCTGGAACGCCGACGGTGACAAGAGCTCGTCGGATGATGTCGTTAATGTTTGCGTGCCGCGCTAAGCGACCCGCACTTCGGCTACAAGACAGGCCGTGGTGTCCTAGACTGTTGACAACTTCGCCACAGTGGCAGCGATGTGGAGAACAACAAGGAGCTCCTAGTCTTAGAGAAGCAGCAAGGCGGAAAGTAGTGTCGTCGAGCAAAGTGCCTATGTTCGACGACGGTAGCGCATGAAGCCACAGACCCGACTCCCATTTAACCACAGCCAGCAGGCGCGCACGCTCCGCAGTAGTAGCGGATGAGTTAAGTAAATTGTCTTGTACAACTCTGCAGAGCGGCTCATCCCACCGTCTCTGGGAAAGTGGGTTATCGGGTAGATTTGAATTCGGGCAAGCGAGTTTCCAGGCATCTATAGCCTCGGTGAAGCACGGCACATCAAAATTAATCAGTGTGGAAGCTAAGATTTTCCTGATTAATTTCTCAGTGCCGTAGACCGAGGATATGAAAGCCGGTAAACTAAGACTGGAAATTTTGCGGACGCCGATGCCTCCCATACGAATGGGAAGAGTTGCTTGTGCCCAAGCTCGGTCATCCAAGGCTACATTTAATATTGAGGTTAGTGTGTGCCGGATAATTTTGTCCATTCTGTCTAAAAGGTGAGTGTGCTTCCATAAATGGGAAGCGCGTAGGAAATATGTTAATTTTGGGGCGAAATAACAGTATCGAATTAAGGTGATAGCCGAATGCATGTTAATTTGGAACAGTCTTTCTGAAACATCATTAAAATTTTGTATTTTTTCCTCTATAAAAGAGGGAAAGGAGTTCTCAAAGATTGGAGACCCAAGGAGACGAAGAGAGCTTTTTTCAGTAATTTTTATTTCTGGAGCTATTGCGTTAAATTTTGTAAGTGTCAGTTGTCTGTCAGTACTATCCGTTAAATAAAGTTCACATTTTGATAGGTTTAGATCAAGGCCGATGGAATGAAGCTCATGTTTTAAGAATGTTAGGTCATTTATAACTGTTTCTACATCGCCTCCCAAAGTTCCATCATCGAGATACCAAACATTAAATTTGGAATTTAGGTGTCGAATGATTGGGTGAATGGCTAAACTAAAAATCACTGGCCCGAGGGGGTCACCTTGTTGGCAGCCAACTGCAGATTCTAAAAGGTTGTCCCGATATAGTAATTTAGATGGGTGTCTGTAACACTGCCAAAGGAAACTATAGATTTGTGGTATTTCTTTTTTAGTTTCTGCCAGCAAGGTGTCCCTATTAACCGAATTGAAGGCGTTCTTTATGTCAACCTTCAGGATGACCTCTCCTTTGCCAGAATTTAGATAGGTCGACAAAGCGTGTACGGCAGCCTCGCAGCCCCCTTTAGAGCCATAACCTAGCTGCAGGGGCTGAAATTTTTTCGAAACTACCTCACCATAAAATTTACAGCAAATCTTGGCTGCCATACGACGATAAGTAGTTCCCACGGCAATGGGACGAATGCCGCCATCCTTCTTACGCAGGGCGCATAAATTGGCCCCGTACAGGACGTCGATGACGGCCTCGTTCACCTTGCCGGAGAGCATAAGGTTAATCAGAGCCGTGAGCTCCTTCACGAGCAACTCACCAGCTTCCCCGGCGCCTGAACAGACAAGGTCCTTTAGGTGCTGAGGACTCAGACCGTCGAGGCCGCCAGCGGAGCCGCTCCGGAAGGAACAGACGGCTGCGATTAACTCTCGACCTGTAATGCTGAGGGAATGGTTGTCCGGATCAGGGGGGTCAGGAAAAGAAAGGCCAACCGCTGGGGCAGGGTGTTTGCTCTCCAGAGCTGCGAGCGTTTCAGGAGAACACGGTGCCACCACATCACTACTGAACAGAATCCTGGCTGCTCCGCTAATGTCACCTTCCGCTAACTTAGATTCCACCAAATGAGATATACCTCTTGAAGAGGCATATCTCTGTGTCGGTAATTTTGAATCCAAATTATGAGCCGAAATATTACAGTTTTCTTTAATTTGTGCAGTTAATGTTTTTTTGTTTGCCAAATTCTTTTGTACATGTAGAATTCTGTATGGGAAGGTGAGCAGCTGTTCCCAAGCACTTTGTGAGTTCTCCCGGGTGGCAAGACGAACGCAACCTGCTAGATGTTGCGCCACAAGAGGTCTAGCCCCGCGGGGAACTCGCTTTAAAACTGGTACAGAGTTTTTGAATTTAGAGAGGGTTTTCCAAAACGGGTCATCGGATGTAGTTGGTGTTGTAGGTCTTGATGTGAAGACAGGGTCCGAAGTGAGTGCATTGAGTGGTCTGTGTACTTTTCCAATACGCACATTCAGACCCCGCTTACCTTTAAAAAACCGTGCCTGGGTACATAGCGGACATCTCTCCAGGATGTTCAGCGATGCTGAAGGTTGACTAGCACTAGTTACCACCACATCGCTGCTTCCACTAATCATTTAATACTTATTTTACTTAAAACTAAATAAAAATAATGTATATAAAACAAACTAAATTAATAAAAACACTAAATGTCTGTGTGTCACCGATGACAACGTCGCCGGTGACGGGAGCGACGCGACGCAGTCGCGCTGGCGGCCTAGGGCGCTGCGCCACCTATGCATTTTGGCGCAACGCTGGCAACCGTTGCCGGGAGACATGTGAGCTGGCGTCGCGTCATTGATCTTCTTATTTAACCAATATCACGAAAGGTCTCGAATTGTCGCACTCCGGTGACCAAAAGTCTCTTTACAAAAAGAGATTGTCCGTTTATTTGGATGATTTATTATCATGGCATCATTGTGTAAAACGCGACTTATGTCGTAGTTTTTCGATGTTCGGTCGGTATGGTACTGTGCCTAAAAATTTGGGATATCTTAAAAATCGTTTTTATATTATTTCTATTTTAGTACAACGTATTTGCGATAAACTCTGGCGTATTAAACTAAGCTAGGTAAAGCTAGGTTTTAATAAATATTTATTAGTTTCTTTTCAAATATTATCACTGATTGACACATTTGACTCAGTCGGCATTTCGACGTACCTATTCCACATTAGGCATTCGCTTAAATGGCACCTGAATGAATTTCTTTCAATGTCACTGCCGAGACATACGTCTGCTTCTTTTATTTTTACTGTGTCATAAGTATTGAGAATTGAAAAATAAAGCCGACAAAGTGAACCCGATCCCAAGTAATTTTAAGTTGCAGTTAAACTCGGAAGTTATTATCATCATATAAAAACTCGTGCAGAGTAAGCTAGTTTACTCACTAATAAGATTTTCATTCGTATTATTAAATAATCACTTACACCTGCAATGAAAGAAACCACGAAACTGTAGGTATCGTGTAGGAATCGGAAGTATGTGACTGAGTTATGGTTTTATAGTGGTCCAATTTATCAATAATAACATTAAAGGCTTATTCAGACCGGCGCGACGCGACAGCGCGACGCGATTCTTGTAGAACAATTTCCATGAAGTTCACATAAAAATTGTTCTACGAGTGTCGCGTCGCGTTGCCGCGTCGCGCCGGTTTGTAGGAGGCTTAACTCTAGGATTTCAATGCTTCTCCAATGTATTTATCCATTTATTCTTTACTCTTATTATCCCTAATAACCTCAGTGTTCTCTTTTTTCAAGGTCTCTTAATTAATTTTAAATCGCACTCGATAACAAGTGGTAGATGGTTCGACCATTAATTCGTGTCGTACTTGATACAAAATATATCATTCATATAAATAAAAATATACAAATATATATTCTTCGTACGTAGAAGAATGAAACACGTTAAAACTAGAAGCGATTACAAACTTTAAAAATACATACATACATACAATCACGCCTTTTTCCCATGGGGGCAGAAACCACGGAACGCCACCTGCTACGATCTCTACACACTCCTTTTGCCTCTTTAAGGTTCATACAATTGGTCATACATACACGCCGGTTGCGAGTACTACGCACCTGACCGTTCTGAAGAACATCACCAATAAGGTCACTATATGTCCTCCTAGGGCGTCCCCACCCGGTGTTTCCACTCACATCTGCCTTGTAAATACCTTTTGTGAGTCGTCCTTCATTCATCCTCTCAACATGACCGAACCATCTAAGCATACTTTTTTCAATTTTTGTCACTACATCTTCTTTTAAACCACACCGTTCTCTTATCACATCATTCCTCAGCCTATCATTCATAGTCACACCACACATGCTTCGCAAGGAACGCATTTCCACAGCATTTATTCTACTTTCATGCTTCTTTTGCCACACCCAACATTCACTCCCATACATAAACGTAGGCACCAGTACACCATTGTGAACAGCCAGTCGAGCCTTATTGGACATCAATTGGTGGCCTTATTTTTAAAGGCTCGACTTTAAAAATATACGAAAATAATATGTAGGAAGTTCTACAACATTATTTTTAGTATATGCGAAACCTGAATATAGTTTGTTCAGAATCAGTAACTGAATCGATTCCAATAATTTTTACACCATGTTATATTTTGTACCAAAAATATTTAATTACGCTTAAAAGTTGGTATCCGCAATCATCTGTTCGCACACAGGGGTCACGAAAGTTCATAACGGCCGCGTACGGCGCGGCGGCGTAGGCGCGGGACCGCGCGACGGCGCCCCCCCTTCCTCCAGTCGCCCGAATGCTACGGACTGATGTGCACGTATGTCACGTCACGCAACAATACGGGATCGCGAGCGCGCGCACGCGGAGGCCCCGGGGCTAGTGTTTAGATTTTAAAATTATCATGTCTTTCTCGTACTCAAACGTCCATTATACGGAGATGGTACGTAAACTAGCTGTTTGCGGTGATAACATTTCCCTGGCATGTCAGTGCATACAAGAAAGTTTCGAACAGTTGCTTCAGTTTGTAAATAGTGATTACGCCAATTATTGTAGATAGTGATGATTAACATTTTTAAACACGCAAAGATAGTCAAGGGTACAAATTTATTATTTGTTTACAGCCTGCTGTGGTTCAGTAACGCGATGTTTAACAATTTTCATCCATTTTGAACTTTAAGTTGTTGACATAAGGTGCAACAAATGGCATTGATTACATTTTACCACTTACTACTGCATTTACGAATAAATTACATAATAATATCTACCTACACTTGACCATTACGACAGTCCAAAGCCTGCAAGCGTGATGGAAAATGTTTATCACCAACTAATACATAAACAATCACTGGCAAATTATTATCAATGAGTGAGAGTGAGAGCCGCGCGCGCGGCTGGCGTGGGTGCCCTCCGCCGGTAGGCTGCATATGTTTTTGCGAGGACAATCAGGTACCGTAACAAGTTTATAACTTTGTGATTATTAATGATACAGTTTTGAATTTTTTTTCATAGATTCTTTACATAAAAATACTAGACCCGTGTTTCGGGTTTCGCATAAACAAAAACTAATGTTGTATAAAAGACTAATTTAGTGTTTACAACATGATGGTCATATTACTTAACAATATAAATGCATGGAATGCAATTTATGTGAACGTGGGAAGCGTGCATTCCATTGTCATTGAAATTTGCCGATTCGAACTAATAAAGCTGACTTATACATAAAGCTGATTATATACATAAAACTGACAACCACCGGGTACGGTTATCGTCTACGGAACAGACTACAACAGCGGATTCACATGCAGTTTGTACACCAGATTGATTAATGTGAGATACCGACGGTTATGAATCAATAGTGTTACGTAAAAACTGATATAGGCACTAATGATTGTAAACCGTCGATGCGTTTCTGATCCGGCTGCCGTTGTCAAGTGTATCTGCGCCTTAGCTTTATGCATACTGGACAAGGATCGACTATCCGTGGGACCGCGCTTGCCACTTGAGTTTTACGTGTTGATGTAACAGGATGTATCGTCTGTAATGTGTTAAACTAAATTTAGATGTCCTCGACCCAATCTGGTCACAAAATAAATGTGTACAAACCTAAGGGTGCGCGCTATTTTACTTTTGTGGAGAGACATGAGACAACCTGTCCTAAATTTAGTTTAATGTATGCGGTATCCTAAAGTTCAGATGTCCTCGAGCCAATCTGGTCACGAAAACGGGTATGTGTGTTACTAAACGACAATGCACCATCCCCAAGTATGTAGAGAGACATGAGACAATCTGTCCTGAATTTTAGATTACTGGTTCGTTCAGATATAGACCTGATTATGTTAACGTGTAAAGTTTTAAAGCAGATGGGCGTATTGATGTGAAAGTATGTATCGTCTGTAATGTGTTAAACTAAATTTAGATGTCCTCGACCCAATCTGGTCACAGAATAAATGTGTGTGAACCTAAGGGTGCGCGCTATTTTACTTTTGTGGAGAGACATGAGACAATGGGTCCTAAATTTAGTTTAATGTATGCGGTATCCTAAAGTTCAGATGTTCTCGAGCCAATCTGGTCACGAAAACGGGTATGTGTGTCACTAAACGACAATGCACCATCCCCAAGTATGTGGAGAGACATGAGACAATCTGTCCTGAATTTTAGATTACTGGTTCGTTCAAATATAGACCTGATTATGTTAAAGTGTAAAGTTGTCAAGGAGATGGGTGTATTGATGTAAAAGTATGTATCGTCTGTAATGTGTTAAACTAAATTTAGATGTCCTCGACCCAATCTGGTCACAGAATAAATGTGTGTGAACCTAAGGGTGCGCGCTATTTTACTTTTGTGGAGAGACATGAGACAATCTGTCCTAAATTTAGTTTAATGTATGTGGTATCCTAAAGTTTAGATGTTCTCGAACCAATCTGGTCACGAAAACGGGTATGTGTGTCAGTAAACGATAATGCACCATCCCCAAGTATGTGGAGAGACATGAGACAATCTGTCCTGAATTTTAGATAACTGGTTCGTTCAAATATAGACCTGATTATGTTAACGTGTAAAGTTTTCAAGCAGGTGGGTAGGTGTTTTTAAGCTGGTGAGTATATTGAAATGAATCCGACAGTTGAATTTGAGGTAAGACATCTATATCAGAAATATTATTGGACATTCTACTCCACCTTCAGTTCCATCGACTCACGAGGTCAGCCATCGATATCAGAAATATTAATATTATTGGGCATTCTATCCACCGAGAGTGACGAAGCGAACGGAGTGAGCTGAAGGAACGAAGGTGAATTAGGATGCCCAATAATATCCTACTCAAGATGTAAAAACTTTGGTTGTAACTTTACATTGAATTTTGGTTTAATTTTGGTGATCATTTACTACTTTTGGATTAACAATGATTTATTTGGAGTAATTTTGCTTAAATAGGATAGCGAGATGTTAAAACTTTGGTTATAATTTTACATTAAAATGCGGGTTTAATTTTGGTGATTATTTACTATTTTTGTCTGTTATATGTTACTATATCTTGTGGTAAGTTAAACATAAGCCTTTTCTATATTATTTTTTGTATTTTCTTTTTATATTTTATATACATTTACACTCTATTTATACTACACCTACATTTATTTATATCTTATTCTTAATATACACTATATTTCTATGGCTATGCTAATATATATACAATATATCATATAGTCATAATTTCTTAATCTACTTGTAACCTATATTTCCTATGTATATTTCTATTACTAATTTAATATAATTATGTTGGTCTTGGATTAGATTTGCTGCTATTTCAACCAAATTGTTTAAATCTAATTTAATTGGCTTTTTTCTAAGATATTTCCAGCTATGGGCAGGTGCAGCGCTACAAATACGGCTTTTTAGGTTTTCAATCTTGTTTGCCGCAACAAGTTCGCCCGACCACTACGGTAAAATTAGTTTGCATCTATTTTGTGTTCTGATGTTTTCACTTGGGTTACATTTCGAGCTCGCCTTTAATTGGTCTAATTTTCCAAGAAATTGGATCCAATTTGCGTATCTTATTGTGTAACTTCTTATAGCACTAAAAATTAATACTACTTTTGCTTTACAAATTGTGGGAACAATACCGTTGCGGTCAAACGTCTTAATGGGAATGGCTAGCTGCACTTCAGCAATACATCACCGACAGTCGTGCTAAAGCGTCCCATTTAATGCGAATGGGGCACACGCTGTCGAAGGCGTTGTGGTCAGTTCTGTCAAGTTTTGGCTGACAGGCAATTGTGGCACTTTGGTGCCTCCTCTGCCAGCCAAGACGGGCAATCCGCACGCACGTGGGGTTCGCCACAGTGGGCGCAGAGGTCTGCAGGCCGCGTGCACAGTTTCCAGCGTGGCCGAAATACAGGCAGCGAGTGCACTGAACCAGTGGCGACTGGTCCTGTACCCGCACCCGCTGCAGATTAATGTGCACGCGACCCGCCAACGTCAGCCTCTGCCACACCATCGGGGACACCTGCAGAATGACGTGGCACATGTGGGGGTTTCTCGTCTTGCGGCGGTACTTTACCCCCAACCTCACATCACCCGCAGGAATATCCCCGATTAGGTGGGTGTTCTGCCGCTCCAGGGCCTACGTGATTTCGCCGTCTGTGCAACAGGATAGGACGTCCCAGATGATGACGAGCGGGTCCTTGTTCCGGACTTCTTCTGCCACCAGATTGCCGGACTTCCGGATCCGCTCCGTCACTCTGGTAAGTTCTTCTCTCGTCCTAAATCCGACCACCACCTTTTGGTCCCTCGCCTTGCGCAGTCGCTCAACCCTGGTGCCCTCATTCCGGGCATCAACCGCCGTCCTTAGCTTCTCGATAACCTCTTCACTCGTGTCCTGATCATTCTTAGATGATACGACTACTGAGTGAAGAGGTTCTCGAATGTGTTGCTTCGGGCCGGCGGCTATCTCCGCGAAAGTCGGGCTTTGGTTTGCGACAAAGCGAGGGGCTACCTGCAGTTGCTCTTATAGAGCCTGAGTATATTGTTGGCAGTCCTGTAACGGGTTATGCTGTTTCATGTCTTCCACAAGGTTCTTCATTAGATTTGTCGTTTCCTCTGTGGTCGGGTTAGGCGCCTTTCGGGATCAGATTTTTCTGCTGTCTGAGTCACAATTCTCCTCTCGCTTTCCGGTTCCTTTACTAACTGGTACAATCTCTCAACCGCCTTTGTAATTTCATCCTTGATTTCCTTTTTCAGGTTTCGAGAACTCCGCAGTTGGATTTGACTCCGAAAAGGCTTGCCTTGCCTCCGTGGTCCTGTTTAGGTATTACACAGGGTGAACTTCACGCGGCGAGCTTGCATCAGTAGTCTCCGGCTGTTTAGGTCCATTCAACTTGCTCTGATGGGCGAGCGTTGGTTTGGACTTAAGCTTAGGTGGGGAGGAGACTGGGGCCCTTTTCGGAGGCGTTGGGGTTTTGTGAGGCTGTCCCGATGGTCTGTCGGCCTCCCACTCTCCGATACTACGTCTCACTGACGGGCCAGCCTGTGCCAGTCGAGACCTCCCCATGTCCAAATTCTCCTCCGTGACCTTCGGCTTGTTAACTGGAGTTCTAATTCCAAACATTGTGGAAGGTTTGGGTCTGCGGAATGTCTAATATGTCAGAGGACACGTGTCGTCTGTGCTGAATCCCTGTAAATGGGGGACCAGCAATAAAATAAAATAAAATGCAAGCTCTAGATGGAGCTTCGCTCGGTCTACTATCAATTAGATGTATATTTATAGAGTAACAGAGTAAATAAAACTAGATACAATTTTCACAACCAAATTTGTTGACAAAAACAAAGGTTCCCAATATAGTAACCACAGGGCGGGTGGGTGAACAAAATTTTATATCAGCTAGACGCACGGGCGAGGTGTCGGAAGACGCGTCTCCACGCGGGCCAGCTTACTACGGCGTTACTTTAGTTTTCACAGAAGGAAAATCGAAAATTATGGTCTAAAAACGTGATTTTTCACGGAAAATTATGAAAAAACCTCTAATATCTCCACCGAACAACACTCCAGCTCGCGGAACGCTCGCCAGAATACAGGTAAGGCAGGTAAATTGCTATTTAAACTAATAAAAACAGGGTTAACGATAAGAATTTTGAGATAAAAATAAAAATGTGGTTCAGTACAAAAATGTTCTGAATTTATGAAAATTTTTTCGCGTTTTGTCAATTATTTCAGTCAAAATAGTCAGACGGTATCTAAATACAAGCGATTCAGCTGAAAACAGCTTCGAAATGCGACACCTGGTTGCAAAGATATATTTCGATGTCTAGGGAATTTTGTATCGGTTAGGTGGATTTCGTAGGTACTGATTTTGCTTGTAACAATGAAAAATTCAATGTTTGCAAACTTCTATTTCAGCTAGACGCACGGGCGAGGTGTCGGAAGACGCGTCTCCACGCGAGCCAGCTTACTATGGCGTTACTTTAGTTTTCACAGAAGGAAAATCGAAAATTATGGTCTAAAAACGTGATTTTTCACGGAAAATTTTGAAAATAAAAATAACCTGTAATAACTCCACCGAACAAGACTCCAGCTCGCGGAACGCTCGCCAGAATACAGGTAAGGCAGGTAAATTGTTATTTAAACTAATAAAAACAGGGTTAACGATAAGAATTTTGAGATAAAAATAAAAATGTGGTTCAGTACAAAAATGTTCTGAATTTTTCTATGTTAGTGGCGAAAAATGAAAATTTTTCGCGTTTTGTCAATTCTTTCAGTCAAAATAGTCAAACGGTACCTAAATACAAGCGATTCAGCTGAAAACAGCTTCGAAATGCGACACCTGGTTGCAAAGATATATTTCGATGTATAGGGAATTTTGTATCGGTTAGGTGGATTTCGTAGGTACTGATTTTGCTTGTAACAATGAAAAATTCAATGTTTGCAAATTTCTATTTCAGCTAGACGCACGGGCGAGGTGTCGGAAGACGCATCTCCACGCGGGCCACACGGGGCCTGTCGGACCGGCGCGGTCGAGGTCTGGGCGAAGACGTCAAACCGGATATACCGGTGGTCGGAATACGTCTCCACCCCCTCCATGACGCGCCAATCAATGACCTGCGGTGACAGAGCGGGGCTGGCGAACGAAATGGCCACCACTGAGTCGCCCGCATCCGTACACACGTAGGTACAGAACCCCGATTTAGGACGACCAGGCCTGTCTCCAGAGCCCAGTCCTCCACCATCCTGCCCCGTGTGTCCGTATACCGGGAATCCCAAGCCAAATTCTTGGCGTCGAAGTCCCCGAGCACGAGCACGGGAGGGGACGGAACCCGACGACGACGACTCTCAACTCCGCAAGGGAGTTGTGGAACTCGGCGAGAGTTCGGCTCGGGGAGAAGTATACGCCTACTACTACAATCTCCCCGAACTGTGCTGCTACGCAAGCCCTTCCCCTCTTGACAGCCTCGAGGGTCGGGGTCCCGGCGGCGGCCGACGAAATGAGGGTCACTGAGCCGCTCAGGTCCTCCACCCAGTCATCCCTGGGTGGGACAAAGTACGGCTCAGTGACCACAGCGATGTTAATCGACCACTGCGCCATGCTCTGGAGTAACAGATCCTGAGCGGAGGCGCAGTGGTTGATATTCGTTTGGAGGAGGCGCAATGGAGAACCTATTATTGGCACTCCATTTCAGCCCCCTCCTGAGCCCCTTGTGAGGGCCCTGCCGTGGTGGTGCCAGCCACGACAGTAGTGGTCGAGGCGGTAGCGGCGACAGCGGTGACAGCGGTGGCGGAGGGCTTACCCTTGCCTCTGGCCTTGGCGGCTACAGCGCAGGCCTTACTCCCAGCCCGGTGTTCGGCCGGCTTGCCAGCCGCCGCACATGCATAGCAATGCGGCGTGGCATTGCACGAGCCGGCCTTGTGACCGGGCTGACCGCAGCGGAAGCAGTGACCGCTGCGGTCCACCTCCGAGGTGCAACCCACGAACACGTGGTTTCCCATCTGGCATCGGAAGCACCTCAGAGGTCTGGGCTCCAGCAGTTTCACCTGCGCTGAGACCCAGCCCACCAGAAGCCTTCGGCCCTCGGCGGTGATTTTTTGGGCCGCCGAAACGGGGCAGCTCACCGTGATGGTTCCCAACCCCGCATTGTCAGGGCGGATGGTGCCTGCCCTCACCGTGATGGTTCCCAACCCCGCATTGTCAGGGCGGATGGTGCCTGCCCTCACTTGTTCGGCAGGACAACCCCCCGCCCTAGCGATGGCAGCCACCACCTCCGCCTCCGTGACGCAATCGTCCAGGCCCAGAATGCGCATGTCAGCGCACTTGATGGACCTGGACACCCGGGCCTCCTCCGCGTCTAACGACGCCCTGAGCCTTTCGGCCAGAGCGTCAGTGGTCAGGCCGCTATCCGCACCAGGGACCTCCAGCATCCGGGCCCCAGTCAAAGTAACTTTCACCCGGAGCCCGTCGGAGATGCCAAGCTCCTGCAGGTCCACCGCTGCCTTCGCTTTGGAGAGCACGTCACGGTAGGACACGCCCTTTATTTTCCGGCGGGCCGAGCTCAGCCCGCCATCGGAGGAGGACTCCTGCCCTGCCCCCGATTTAGGGCGCTTCTGGGAGACCTTACGGTTTCCACCAGCAGCGCCCGCCACTTCTCGCTCCGAGCTCGCACGCGAGCCCTTCGCGCTCGACGCGGGGTCGGACTCCGACCCCGCATCGCTCCCTACCACTTCTTTGGTGTTTGGTTTTTTATTAAAAAATTTATCCATGTTTGTTTCCACGAGTATTTTACATTCATGTCTCAAAAATCAGTGGTTCGCACTAGTGACTAATTCAGCTACCCATTAGTCAAGCTGTCAACCTCCCTCATGGTGCGCCGCCACTTGGAGGTATGGGGTGATTTTTATAGAGGTTTTCTACCTCGCGGCCCGGGCGATTAAGCCAAGACCCTCGACCCCCGTCAAAAGTCAGAGACATGACCGTGACAGTCTTCGGGGCTACGAGACTAACGGTGGCAGAAGGAGAACTCTCCTTCTTGCCTGCCCGCTCTAACTCCACCGCTGTGCGCCTCTGCTAAGAGCTCAGAGGGACACACGGTGGAGCGTTCCTCCGACAGGACATTCGCGTACGGGTAAAAACACCCCTTAGGCACAAAGTACCCAATGTGGGGTCCTTACCCGCACCCCAGGGTGCACCGTCCCGGAGATTGGCCTTCCCCCCGGACGTATCCAAAAGGGAACTCCAACCCACGGGCACACGGGATCGGGATCGGTCTTGGGGCCGCACCTGTGGGACATCGGTTACGACTGGGTGCTGCGCGCTGACCTCCCTAGCGGCGTCAGCGTAGTTTGCTACGCTGATGACACGCTGGTCCTGGCGCAGGGGAGGTCGCACGAGGCGGCGGCCGAACTGATGACACGCAGGGTTGCGACAATCGTCGATAGGATCCGGCAATTGGGACTCGAGGTGGCATTGCACAAGTCTGAGGCCATGGGTTTTCATGGTCCTCGGAACGCGCCACCTGCGGGTTCCCAACTCACGGTGGGAGGGGTTCACATCGGCGTCGAGTCGACGATGAAGTACCTGGGACTTGTCCTCGACAGCCGGTGGAACTTCATCGAGCACTTCCGACGTTTGGCTCCCAGACTGGAGCGGGCTGGGGCTGCCTTAAAGCGGCTCCTGCCCAATCTCGGGGGTCCAAACGCCTCCTGCCGGAGGCTCTACACGGGGGTCGTGCGGTCCATGGCCCTCTACGGGGCACCGGTGTGGGCGCCCTCATTGAGGCTGCGCCCAGCGCGCCGGTTGAGTGCGGCCCAGAGGGTCATGGCCATCCGGTTAATCCGGGGATACCGCACGGTCTCCTGCGAGGCGGCGAGCCTCCTTGCCGGAGTGCCGCCATGGGATCTGGAGGCAAAGGTCCTCGCGCACATGTGGGAGTGGCGCGAGGAGGCGAAACGCCGGGGTGAAACTCCGCTGCCGCGACAAATCGCGGCACGACGGACAGAGCTCCGGTGTGATCTCATGGCGACAAGGCGGGTACGATTGTCGCAACCCAGTGTTGGGCACGCCACAATTGCGGCGGTAAGTCCCCTCTTTGAGGAGTGGATAGACAGGCGTCACGGCGTCCTCATCTTCCGCCTGACACAGGTTCTCACCGGGCATGGGTGCTTCGGTGGGTTCCTGTTCAGGATAAAGCGGGAGGATACGTCCGGGTGTTTCCATTGCGAGGATCGTCTGGGGGACACGGTGGAGAATACGGTGGCGGTGTGCCCTGCCTGGGCGGAGCACCGCCGTGTCCCCGTGGAGGCGATCGGCGGCGGCGACCTCTCGCGCCCGGCCCTGGTGCGAGCCATGGTACGGAGCGAGAGGGAATGGGAAGCCGTCACCTCCTTCTGCGAAGCAGTAATGCTCGCGAAGGAGGAGGCGGGGCGCGTGAGGGAGTGGCAGTCTCTGCGCCCTTACGTCCCTAGCCGCCGCAAGAGGAGACGCCCCGGGCGTCGGGAGTCGATTGCGGACTCCCGACCACCGTAGGCGCGAGCTTGCGGGTGGTGAGCAATGGGTAGCTCGCCACCCGGTAAGGACCAAGCTCGGGTCGACGGCGCGCATTATTCCACGCGCGCCTCAAAGAGATGTCAGCAGCAGTGTAGGGGTCTACTAGGACCGATGCCTCCCAGGGTCGCGTGATTGTTCGAAAGAGATACCGTGACCTTGGCACATGGGCAACTGATGGAACATGGGTGGGTTTTAGTCAGTAAAAGTCTGACACGCCCTCCCGCTCCACCCAGAGCGGGAGAAGTCATTTGATGATTTCCCATCCTGAAAAAAAAAACCCACGGGCACACGGGGAGGTTTCCTGTCCAAGCACCCCATTTTGTATCGGTTAGGTGGATTTCGTAGGTACTGATTTTGCATGTAACAATGAAAAATTCAATGTTTGCAAACTTCTATTTCAGCTAGACGCACGGGCGAGGTGTCGGAAGACGCGTCTCCACGCGGGCCAGCTTACTACGGCGTTACTTTAGTTTTCACAGAAGGAAAATCGAAAACTATGGTCTAAAAACGTGATTTTTCACGGAAAATTTTGAAAATAAAAATAACCTGTAATAACTCCACCGAACAAGACTCCAGCTCGCGGAACGCACGCCAGAATACAGGTAAGGCAGGTAAATTGCTATTTAAACTAATAAAAATAGGGTTAACGATAAGAATTTTGAGATAAAAATAAAAATGTGGTTCAGTACAAAAATGTTCTGAATTTTTCTATGTTAATGGCGAAAAATGAAATTTTTTTCGCGTTTTGTCAATTCTTTCAGTCAAAATAGTAAAACGGTACCTAAATACAAGCGATTCAGCTGAAAACAGCTTCGAAATGCGGCACCTGGTTGCAAAGATATATTTCGATGTATAGGGAATTTTGTATCGGTTAGGTGGATTTCGTAGGTACTGATTTTGCTTGTAACAAGTAACAGCTGTCACTCCGTTACACGTTATGATGCGTAGGCGCACAGATTAAACAAGTCAAACGGTCCGTCTGTTGTCACGGGACGAAACAATTACACTAAATATTTTGACAGTGCCATGCCTTTATATAAGGTGTATCTTTTCATACACGAAATATTTGAAGAGGTACACCTGTAGGTGGTAAAGAAGCAGGTTAGGTTAGGGTTATTTTTTGGTTTGGTAGCAGTGGGAAATCCTCATGGACACCCAGAGTCCGGCACTACCCAGACTGTCTCACGTGTGACACAGTCTGGGTAGTGCCGGACTCTTACCGGCTAAAACCACACTCCTGCCTCTTGGCTTCTACCTCCAACATAATCGGAGCCTTTTTTTAAGCTACGCAGTCCAGTTCTATCTAATAACATTTTTCTTCTTAACTTATTACAGCTTATTTCATATCTTATTTACTATTTTTGTTCTTATTTCTACTTATTCTTATACAATCTAACCATTCTAAATACTCTGTTCTATCTATCTTAATTTTTTTACATTTACATTTACTGCTAGGGAAACCATCAGTGCAGCGGTCTTAAAAACTTTTACTTCTTTATACTATTACAATTACTTCATTACTATTTTGACGTGACAACGTCTTATAAATTGGTTTGCCGGGTGACACTTCAAGAAACTGCGTTACGCTCCGCTCACGTTATGCGCTCACAATGAGAGCGAGTGAGAGGCACGCGTCCCTTCCACTCGGGCATGGTTAGCCCGCCTAAGAGCGAGAGAGACAGACATAAAAAGTGAAAGGCATGCAAATAAATGCAAATAAATGTTTTAAATTGTTTCTATTATTTCATCCTTCTTCCTACTATACGAATGAATATTCACATTAAAATTATTTTACCACTCAAAGTCGTTGTCACGTAAAACTTTCGCCCGTATACCGACTTTACAGGCAACCAATTTTTTACATGTAACTTATAATTATACTATTTTTGTTCTTATTTCTATTTATTCTTATATAATCTATTTTTAATTCTTAAGTTTCTATGTTTGCATTTAATATATGTAACAATATATTTGAAACATAGTTTAATTACCTTAAATATTTTTGTTTCGCTCAATTACTTTACCACAGATTTTAATGCAATAGTCTAGAAATTCTTGTCTCTCTTTTCCTGCTATTATTTCCGATATGTTATCTCTCTCTAGTTTTACATCTATTTTGTGTTCCAACTCATACCTTTCCATCGCGTACACTGGGCAGTACAAAAGTAAGTGTGGGACAGTCTCATCTATTGCAGAATCACAAATGCACGATGGGTTCCCCTTACACTTGAAGCGATGCAGGTATTCGGAGAACCCATCGTGCCCCGTCATGATTTGAGTTAGCTGCGGTTTAATCTGAAACTTTTTGACCGTGCTGTACGCCGCCACTGCGTCCGGGAAAAACATTTTAGTAATGGAGGCTGTCTGACCCGCCGTATACCTTTGGTTCCATTCATCAAGCGTCGCCATACGAATGTGACGCTTGATGAAAGAAACCGGGCACAGGTCGTAGTCAGGCTTCCTCTTGCTATTTAGGGCGGCCTCCTTTGCCAGCTGATCCGCTCTTTCGTTGCCCTCTAACCCTGCGTGGGCTTTTATCCAAAACAAGTTAACCACCTTGCTTTGGTAGGATATTAATGTTAAATTATCCCTAGCTTCCACTGCCAGGGGGTGAAGGCAGCAGTGGTTTTTCACTGTCTGGAGGGCCGCCATGGAGTCGCTGTACACTCCGAATCTGAATGCCGAGTGCTTCTGGATTTCCCTTGTTGCCCGGCATATCGCCAGGAGTTCCGCCTGGTAAACCGTGCAGTAGTCCGACAGCGCCAACTTGATTGCACGCGCCTCGGCGTCGCCCCTCCATATAGAAAGTGCAGCCCCGACGCGCCCGCCAATTTTGCTGCCATCTGTGAAGATTTTAAGCTCCAAGTCGGCGCTGGCGTCGACTTGCTCACGGTTCGCCAGGCTCACGAACTCTAGGTCGATACGCCTAGCTGGATGCGGGGATTCCATAGCGGATGCCACCCGCTCCACCTCCCCACCCGCCAGCACTGCCTGGGATACGCCTCTCCTGGTCTCATAAAGTGAGGCCACCTCGCGGACCCGGAGGTTTAGAGGGAGCATCCCAGTCAGAACCAGTGCCGAGTTCAAGGAGACAGTGCGGTAGGCTTTGCACATTTTCTGTGCATTTCCACGTTGCACGGCAGCCAGCTGCTTTTTAATTCCCACTTTATTTGCCGCTTGGGCCCATACACTGGCGGCGTACAGGATGATCGGCTCTATGGTGGCTGTATATATAATTTTAATAACCCCTGGACTAAGTCCCCAACTCACCTTTGCCGCCCTACACAATTGCTTGTATACACCTGTGGCCCTGCGGCAAACATTAGAGACATGAGTGTTAAATGTCAGCTTGTCGTCGATGGTGACACCCAGAATCTATATTTCTCTCGAAATAGTAATGTCAATCCCGCCCATGCTCAGGCGTGGGGTATCATATTTTAATTTCCTTGTGATGATCATCGCATTCGTTTTTTGTGGTGCAAATCTAAGTTTGTTTTTAACCCCTGTTACGTATCTGCTTAATGAATGAAATGGATAAGGCAGATCTGATACAATTTATTAAATGAAAAAGAGTAAACTGTCAGAGTAGAACGCTTGAAGAGGGCTTCAGAGTAGACCGGCTTCAGAGTTCAGAGTAGACGGGCTTCAGAGTGTGAACGATTCAGAGTAGACGGGCTTCAGAGTAGTTTCCCCAGAGTGCGGGTGCTTCAGAGTAGTTTCCCAGAGTGTGGGCGCTTGAGAGTAGTTTCCCAGAGTGCGGGCGCTTTAGAGTAGTTTCCCAGAGTGTGGGCGCTTCAGAGTAGTTTCCGAGAGTCTACAGTCTTCCAGAGTGTGTCCTCCAGAGTGTACGGCCTCCAGAGTGTGGTCCTCTAGAGTGTGGGCCATCAGCGGTTCAGACGCCCCTTTTTATACCAAAGCCGTCTTCCCTTTCCAAACATTTTCAAAATATTAGTTTAGCCATCATCTCATCTGACAAGTGTAGTCGGCCAGGACATATCCATGAGTGCGTGTAGCTGGCCACATGAGTGAGTGAAGCTGGCCACATGAGTGCGTAAAGAATTTTATAAATATAATTTTAAGTTAAGTTATTTAATAAACAATCGTAATAATAAAATCAAATAGCTAGACATATTGATAAAAATAATTTAAAATTATATAAACCAAAAAACTTTTTAACAAAAAATTAAACCGCCGAAAAACTGAAAAGCATAAAATAATAAACCTTAAAATTATGAGTCGGCGCTTTGAGTGTTTCTTGTTCATTGATTTTTCAGCGCCGACTCAAAATTTTAAGGTTTATTATTTTATGCTTTTCAGTTTTTCGGCGGTTTAATTTTTTGTTAAAAAGTTTTTATTTTATGATTTTTTGTGGCTTTAATGTACTAATAATACTTGGCAAGGTATACCCTATCCAACAATAAAAGAATTATCAAAATCGGACTACTCTGTACAAAGTTATGCGTGTTTATACGTTACAATCAGTGAGTGAACAATCAATCATCCCCTGTTTTCCAACCCTTAGGGTTCGATTTTGTTTTCCAAATTTATATGGGACCACCTTGGGTGTATACCCTTTCCAGTAGAAGAAGAATTGTCACAATCGGACCACTATGTAAAAAGTTATGCGTGATCATACATAAAAAAAAAAAAATATACGCGTCGAATTGAGAACCTCCTCCGTTTTTTTTCGTCGGTTGAAAAAGTAGCCATTCATAGACTAAGCAGAACAGTAACTGACAGTTGACAATTTGGCTTGTCACAACATGAAAATTTGAGTTAATATTTATTTCAGCTATTTCCAAGTTAATAAATCGTATTTAGGTCGATTTGCTGAGTGTAGACATATAAATAAAATAAACTAAGTAAAGCATGAAGTGTAAACATAGAAACAAATAAAGAGGATGATAAATAATCATGAATTAAAGTGTAAGTATAGGATGAACACTATATTTCCCCAACGACCCCGAGAAAATTTTTGGTCTACAACAAAAATTTTGCTAAGTTAAAGTATTACAGCATTCACAAAACTTACAAAATTCATTCAAATACACTGACATCTTACGAAGTTAGGTCAGGTAGGATTCACATTCAATGATCACTACTCAACCTGATAAATCAATAACTTTAAGGCTTATTTTAGGAGTTGTAATCCGCTCGCGTCTAAAACCACAAATGAGATGAAATAGAAAGATTTTAACAAAGGCTTATTTTTAAAGGAGTTGTCATCCGCTCCTAATCAACTTTTAGTTGATATTTAGACTTTTAGAGTCATTAGTTAACATGGGCTTATTTTTATGGAGTTGTTATCCGCTCCAATCAACTTTTAGGAGTCGATAGAAAGAAACAAGTTAGACAAACTAACTTGTAGAAAAAGAAAAGATATAAAGAAAGATTTAAAAAAAAAAATGGTGGTTTAAGAACCGATGAATGAATTAAAAAAATAAATAGAGTTTTAATTAATCGAAAAGAACTCTATTGTAGAGGAAGGAGAAAAGAAAGGGATGAGTTATGAGTATAATGTAAAGGACTCAAAAAAAAACGTACACTAAGGAAGACTTATTTTTGGTGGAAAAATTTGGAACTAAAGCATAAAGGTTAGTACATATGAAAGTAAACTTTAGTACCTAGTTTTGCCACAGTACAAAAAGACTAGTACTCCATGCCTATAATACTCTATGGCCTAGTTTGTTACCTAGCAACCGATGACGAATAATAAGACGATATAAATATTTTGGGTTTTTTTACCTAGCAACCGATGACAAATATTATGAGAGCCTACGTATTTTGGTATGATTCCCAGATGATATATGTATAAATATATTATATAAATGTATAGTAAGATAGTGAAGTATTTGTAATAGGAGTTATGTAGATGTATAGGTTTGTAAAAACATCCACAGGATATTCTCCTGTTTCTGTCGTGAAGTGTCTCAGTCCCGGTGGAGGTGTGCCCTGCCTGGGCGGGGCACCGCCGTGTCCTCGTGGAAGCGATCGGCGGCGGCGACCTCTCGCGTCCGGCCCTGGTGCGAGCCATGGTACGGAGCGAGAGGGAATGGGAAGCCGTCACCTCCTTCTGCGAAGCAGTAATGCTCGCGAAGGAGAAGGCGGGGCGCGTGAGGGAGTGGCAGTCTCTGCGCCCTCACGCCCCTAGCCGCCGCAGGAGGAGACGCCCCGGGCGTCGGGAGTCCATAGCGGACTCCCGGCCACCGTAGGCGCGAGCTTGCGGGTGGCGAGCAATGGGTAGCTCGCCACCCGGTAAGGACCAAACTCGGGTCGACGGCGCGTAGTGTTCCACGCGCGCCTCAAAGAGATGTCAGCAGCGCTGAAGAGGTCTTCTAGGACCGATGCCTGCCGGGGTCGCGCGATTGTTCGAAAGAGATACCGTGACCCTGGCACATGGGCAACTGAAGGAACACGGGTGGGTTTTAGTCAGTAAAAGTCTGACACGCCCTCCCGCTCCACCCAGAGCGGGAGAAGTCATTTGATGATTTCCCATCCTGAAAAAAAAAAAAAAAAAAAAAAAAAAGTGTCTCAGTCCCCTAACTTGGTAGTGACCACAAGGGTTTTAAAAACACGCCAAGCGAAAACTGAGTACGATTACCAGTGGGTAAACGCAGTGGTGTGCAAGTGTGTGGGATGCAGTGTAATGATGTATTGGTAGAGAGTTATGTGTAGGAGGAAACGTCTACGGGATATTCTCCAATAGAACGTCGTAGAGTAAGCCAAACCCCAACTTGTAAGTGACCACGAATGGTTTTAAGAACACTCACAAGCGAAGAATGGATGCCAATTACCATTGGGTAAAGGTATGTCTGTGGGGATGTAGTATTAGATGATGTTCAGTATGAAATATGTTGAGTAGGTTGTAGGAGTCAGGAGAGCTGAAAAAAAAAAAATAAGTTAGTTATGTCAAATGAGAGATGTGAGATGTCAGACTCCAAAAGGAAATGCTAGTGTTAGTTTTTTTAGAATTTTGAAAAAAGAGTGGGTTCGTGTCTATATGGGCGCCAATCTGTTACGTATCTGCTTAATGAATGAAATGGATAAGGCAGATCTGATACAATTTATTAAATGAAAAAGAGTAAACTGTCAGAGTAGAACGCTTCAAGAGGGCTTCAGAGTAGACCGGCTTCAGAGTTCAGAGTAGACGGGCTTCAGAGTGTGAACGCTTCAGAGTAGACGGGCTTCAGAGTAGTTTCCCCAGAGTGCGGGTGCTTCAGAGTAGTTTCCCAGAGTGTGGGCGCTTGAGAGTAGTTTCCCAGAGTGCGGGCGCTTCAGAGTAGTTTCCCAGAGTGTGGGCGCTTCAGAGTAGTTTCCGAGAGTCTACAGTCTTCCAGAGTGTGTCCTCCAGAGTGTACGGCCTCCAGAGTGTGGTCCTCTAGAGTGTGGGCCATCAGCGGTTCAGACGCCCCTTTTTATACCAAAGCCGTCTTCCCTTTCCAAACATTTTCAAAATATTAGTTTAGCCATCATCTCATCTGACAAGTGTAGTCGGCCAGGACATATCCATGAGTGCGTGTAGCTGGCCACATGAGTGCGTAAAGAATTTTATAAATATAATTTTAAGTTAAGTTATTTAATAAACAATTGTAATAATAAAATCAAATAGCTAGACATATTGATAAAAATAATTTAAAATTATATAAACCAAAAAGTAGCCATTCATAGACTAAGCAGAACAGTAACTGACAGTTGACAATTTGGCTTGTCACAACATGAAAATTTGAGTTAATATTTATTTCAGCTATTTCCAAGTTAATAAATCGTATTTAGATCGATTTGCTGAGTGTAGACATATAAATAAAATAAAATAAGTAAAGCATGAAGTGTAAACATAGAAACAAATAAAGAGGATGATAAAGAATCATGAATTAAAGTGTAAGTATAGGATGAACACTATACCCCCCACGCCTGAACATGGTCGAGGGTGGCGTTGGCTTTCCGCTCGATTTCTATTGCTGTGTCACCATCGAAGACAAGAACAACATCGTCCGCAAAAGCCTGGGAGTAATCCCCCCTACTCTGCAAAGTCTTTAAAAGTGGGTCCAGGAGCAGGTTCCAGAAGAAGGGGCCTCCAATGGAGCCCTACACACAGCCTTTGCTTGTTCCCGTTGTATATTCCTCTCCACCATACCGGACTCTGACCCTTCTGTCCGTCAAGTAGCTGTCGATGACCCTCCTCAGGTTGACCGGACACTCTTCCTCAGCCAGTCGGACTCTGATAGCCGGCCACCAGGCGCTGTCGAAGGCTAACTCTATGTCTAGCGATATAAGTATAACAATTTTCTTTTCATCAGTCTTGTTGCGGATGTGCTGCATAAGAGCATAGAGAGAGTCTTCGGTGCTCCTCTGTGGCATGAATCCGTACTGGCGAGTACTCATCCTAGGTAGAATGTGAAACCTGAGGCGGGCCATTAGCATCTTTTCGTATATTTTTCCTAGGACAGGCAACAAGCCGATTGGTCTGTATGCTTTAGGGGTGGTATACTCGTAATCAGCTTTACCCGGTTTATTTAATACCACAACCGTAGCCTCCTTCCAAGGTTGTGGGAAGTACCCATGTTCCAGGCATTTGTTCAGAAAGGCCAGGAACATCTCTGGCACACTTTCAATGGCACGGCTACAGATGTCGGCTGTGAGGCCATCTATTCCCGGAGCCTTTTTGGGGATGAACGAATCGCTGGCTGATTTCAATTCTGCCATGGTGAAGGGTGGATCGTGGCTATCCCTGTTCTCCTCTTTGTTGACTCGGTCCGCTTCCAGTCGGATGTGGCTATGGTAATCATCATCAGAACTGACCAAGTCATCCGGGTAAAAGGTTTCCGTGATGAATTTCACGGAGCTCTTTGCGTCTAGGGTCTCACCATCCTTCACCATCGGCATATCCTCCTCTCTACGCGTAGTCCTTCGTATTACTCTATATATCCCCTCCCAGACCCCTTCTCTATCCTGCTTGCAGCAAAAATCTTTCCAACTCTCGGTTGCCGCTTTTTCTACCTCTAATTTGTACTCTTCTTTCTGTTTCAGGTACTCTCCTACGACCTTCGACCTCCGGACAGGAGCGGCGCACTGAATTCTCCGCTTCTTGTTAGCGACTTGGTTCTTCAACTTTGTGAGGTTTTCCGACCACCACGGCAAGGCAAAAGTTTCTTTTGTTGTTTTGATTGGCATTGCCGAGTTGTTGTAATTGCTGTCGTTAAATTATTTGTTATTAAATCTAATTGTTCAGTATTTCTAACTTTATCTATTTGCGATTTTGTGACTGTATACTCTATGGCCAATTGGTTGAATTTTTCACAAAAGTCGTTCCAATTGGCTTTTTTGGTATTGTAAATTCGTGTAGTTCTTTCAATTCTTATACCTATGGATTTCCGTAATCTAATGTTGAAAGTTATGCCGTTGTGGTCGGAACCCGTCAAACCCTCGTCCACTCTCCAGTCATCCACCAACCCAAGAATGTTCGTCGAGCAGGCTGTGATGTCGACGTAGCTGGTGTACCTCTGTCCTCCTCTGATAGTGTCGAAGGTCGGGATTTCCCCTGTGTTGAGTAAGTGGAGCCCTAGCTCTCCGAGAGTTACACACACGTCTTCACCTCTACTATCAATGACTGGGCTTCCCCACCACGTGCTCTTTGCGTTGACGTCTCCTCCAATGATCAGCGGCTTGATGCCATTGACAATTTCAATTTTCCTGAGGTGTTCCAGGTATTCCTCTATCGTTTTGTCTGGCTCAAAGTAGAGCGAGACGAGTGTGATCTCCCAAGCACTGGTTTGGATTCCCACCACAGCGATGTTATTGGTGGTGAGTTTCGGGTACTGTATAACGTTTATGTCCTTATCAAAGGCGGCAATTGCCGCCTTAACAGTCCCTTTTCCTGCATCAGTGCTTTGGAAGATCCTCACTCCTCTCTGACTCTTAACAGTCTTGAAATTGCCGACGTAAGGCTCCTGGAGAAGCGCAGCCGCTATTCCGCGTTTTTCTGCCTCTAAGAATAGCTCATTTGTCGCAAGCTTCTTTCGCTGGAGGTTAGCCTGTGCGAATTTGTAAGCGTGATGGTCCCCCTGGGTGCCCTTAGCAGTACGCTACTGTTGCTCGCGTCAAGTCATCCCATTTCTGACGCTGCGGGCAACCGGCGCTAAAGGCATTGTGTTCTGTCTGGGTGCTGTTTGCTTTCTTGCAGTTCTGCATGCTGCTGGTATTCCCGTCATAAAATCCGAACATTCGGATCTTAGGTGGGGGCCGCCGCAGTGGCTGCACATGTCCACTGACTCAGTACAATATTTTTGCTATGGCCCAGACAGCGCGTACATTGCATCAGTGGGGACTGATCTTCGGCCCTGATGCGCTGGAGGTCGATATGTACGTATCCCTTTGCTGTGACCCTTTTCCAAATATTTGGCGAGATGCTGAGCACAATGTTGCCGGTATTTGTGGATTCCTAGCCCTTTTCCTATATTTTATCTCTACCCTGCCCGTCCCACCGCTGAGGCCGTGGAAAACATCCTGGTTCTGGTTCCTGAATGCCTTAAGGACGTCCTCATCGGTATTGACCAGTAGGACGCCCCTAAGGATCAGCAACGGATCCCTGTTCTTCACCTCCTCAACGGTGAGATTGGCTCCATTCTTCCTCAATCTTTCCTTCGCCTTGTCTCTTTCTTCCGTCGTCTCAAAACCCATAATCACCTTTCTTACTTTCTCCACCTTTATCCATCCCTTTTTTGCATCTATTACCTACCTTACCCTGTCAAGAACTTCCTCTCCCGAGTCCTCCTCATTGCTGGAGGTGACCACAACTGAGTGCAGAGTTCGCTTTTCCAGCGCGCCACCACTCCCACCCACGACCACCCCCGCATATGTAGGAGTCTTTACATTCTCCATTCTTTCCTTCTGTGCCTCTCTAACCCCCTTGAGCTCTTCCATCCGTTTGTTGCTTTCCAGCACAAACTTTGAGTGATCCTCAATTTTTTCCATGAACTGGCTCATGTTGCTCGCTTGGATGGTTGGGTTCAATTTCTGCTCTGTGTCAATCGAGAATGTTGCGTCTATATCGGCAGCTTTGGGCTCTATGTTCTCCTTAGTCCTTTTTATTTTGGCCTCCCTTTTAGCTTCTTTGACCAGCTGATAGAGACGATCCAAGGCTTCAACGACGGCTGTTTTAATCTCGTTTTTGGTGTTTCTTGAACTGCTCAAGTGAAGCTTTGCTTTGTTTAAGCAGGCCCTAGCTTCTACTGACCGATCCGCGTACTGTAACTTTGGCGGCTCGGTCGGTTTCGCTTGCTTTGGCATGGTCTTATTTTCCTGCATCTCTAGCTGTTCTTTTTCGGCAGGTCGTGGAGGGCTTTTAGAACACTGCTCGCTAATGTCTTTTTTAGCCGCGTCAACACTTTCCCGTTGCTTCGCTGCTTCGGGCTTTGCTTCTTGTGAGAGCGTCATCATTGGCTTTGTTTTAGGGGGGTAGGTCAGGACCGTTTTCTTGGGGGGCGATGGTGTTTTGTGGGGTGGAACTATTTTGGTTCCGCCTTCCCAGTGTCCGATGCTACACCTCACCGACGGGCCCGCCTGACCTGTTTGGTTCCCTTCCGAGTCTGAATTATTATTCTCCGTGCGATTTGCCTTTTTTGCTGGTGTACGTGTTGCCGGCATTTTGTCAAAGCTCTCTTCCTAGAAACTAGTTAATGTCAAGGGTCTGCCGGGTATTGTAAAGGGATACCACGGTCAGTTTAGGTGTAAAGATAAAAGCAAAAATAAAAACAATATAATGTAAGTAGGATTCAATGAATCCTGTCGACTTATATACTAATTTTCCGCTTTCCCTTCCAGATGGTGTACGTGACTTGGAGGTCAACAGCGCGCTACAGGGGTTCAACGCACGGGCGATGAAGTAAGGCAGGAAAAGAGAGCAAGAAAAAATTTTTAAATAATACACACAATAGCAAAATAAAATCAAACAAATTGCAAGTAGTCTGCCTCAGATTCAAGATCTTCGGCGGTCGATTTCGATGTAGAGTCGCAGTCCTTAGCTCAAAAGAGCGGGTCAAGAGGAACCAACCAGTCGTAAAATATTCGACAGAAAATTTTTCCGAGTCAAAAACCCAATTGTAGAGTGATTTTTGGTAGGACTATACATAGAGTCGCTCTGTCAGGTTCGGTGGATAGCTCTCACTGAGCCCTCCCAAATGAACCCAAACTCGGTGCAATTACACCAAAGGATTCCGGAGATATCCCAACTTGAAACTCTGAAGACTCATCTAGTTAAAAAAAAAATATAATTGACATGTAAAAGTGTTTGTACAAACCTACTTACAGAAATAAAATCATTTATCATTTATCATTTATCATTTATGAAATTTTTTGGTTTTTCACGAAATAAAAAACCCAAAGTGGTTACAAGAGGGTAAAATCAAAAACCGCAATCTCCCACGTCCCTTGGTTCAAGAGTTATGGTGGTTTGAAGCTAAACAAAATGGCCGCCGAGCTGTGAAAGGTCGACTAAAAATGTCCGTAACTTCGGAACCCCTCGTCACAATTGAAGGACAAAAAAACACTTTTTGAGTATTTTAAAGGTGTATCTCATGAAGGCACAACAATCCACATAGTAACAATACAATATCTAATAACAATTACTGCTTTTCCTGTGCTTACCTCGAGGGTCATGGCCTATGGGCAATGGATTTGCCTTTCCAACAGTGTGAATGGCCTCTGTCTGATTCCTCCCTGGCTGGGTCCGGTCTACATCATTGCAGATGGAAGGGAATTAGAGCAATAGTAGAGCTTGGTTTGGTTTTGCACTCCTTTAGATGTCAGTAGATCTTGCTCCTGTGTACATCGATCGATCCATGATCTGTTGGGCCCACTGAAATAATAAAAATCCAGTTTTAACACTGTCAAGTCGCACTAATGTCGCTAATTTAACGCTTTGATCGAAAGCTTGGTAGGCAAACGCCATGCCATAATGCAAATGGCCGCCATACCATCGCAATTCCCATGGTATAGCTTGTCTTAAGTTATTACTTAACATGTTTAATATCGTTGTACTTACTATAATAGGGTCTTAATTTATGTACATATTTATTTTTTAATTATAATATTATCACGCATAAACACAATTATACATATTAACACATACTATTTTCAACTAAGATATTTTCGTGAAAAAGTATAAGTACTTACCAGTTTATTAGCTCACACAGACGTCATTACGTTATTTTCGAAAGGTAGTTGCTGAAAATCAGCGCTGTTGACGCTAGGTTCGTCTGAAGTCACAGCATATTGCTGAGCAACGACCTGTTCTTGCACAGATGCGACGCACAGGTTAATTGTTATTTAATATTGTTGTTCACTGCCAGGCTAGACCCCTACAATAGCATTTCAATAGCGCAGTGGAAGTTATGATGGTGGGGTCCAGGAGACAAGAAGTGGCTAGCGAAACTAGTCCGCCGTACGCGGAGCAGACAATATATAAGAGAACAATTGCAAATAAATTAACTACAATAAAATGAACAAAAGAACTCACCTGATGGTAGACGACCACCTGCTTCTTGGGGTTACCTGGATCTATGTATGTAAGTGAGTGTGTATGTATCGTGTAGTGACGTTATGAATAAGTATTCTCAGGAACAGGTTACCATTTGCCGCTTCAAGAGGTCTGCCGTCCAGACATGCGGTCTTCCACACTTAACCTTCAAAGTTCTTCAATGTCAAGAAACTAAATCCGTAATACTTCACCAAATGGGGTTATTTAACACAAAACCATTGGGTCATGACTTATTGTCCGCAAAAACGACCGATTCTCAAGGATTGATTTACAAAAACTCGCGGAAGCAAAAATCTATCCAACGCTTTTAAAGACCAAACTAAAAAGGATTAATTTCAATAAACGCGTCGCGGGGTCCCAATACAGCGACGGACCTTTTCAAGCGCCAAAACAAGAAGGAGTGTCAAGTGTCAAAATCAAACTGACAAGTCAGATGTCATTCTGTTACACGTTTAGAAACGTAGGCGCATAAAGTAACTAATTTATACGGTCCGGAACATCTACCCCCCCCCCCCCCCGGACGGGCCTTCCCGTCCGCTAATCACTTGGCAATCCCGACAAGGTTGCGTTTTATCGGTCCACCTGACGTGCTGCTGGAGGATGTGCAAATACTCCAAGCTCCAACGCTTCCAAAACTCTGAGCGAGCTGCTGCACCAACTGAAACCGCGATAGCCAATTTTGGCTCACATCGACAAAAGGGTGCTCCGGCAGGGCGACAAGTGGCTGTCAAATCAAAAAAAAAAAAATGTCCCGGGGTCAGGGCCTCCAAGTCGTTCGGGTCCGAAGACAGCGGGCACAATGGACGCGAGTTCAATACAGCTTCAATGCGGCAAAATGCCGTAGCTAACTCCTTAAAGGTGAGAACGGCGTCTCCCAACAATCTGCGCCAGAGTCCCTGTGCCGCTTTCACCGCGGCCTCAAAAATACCCCCCCAATGGGGGCAGGCTGGCGGATCAAAACAGTAACAAACAACAAACAACCAAACAACAACAACAATCAAACAACAACAACAACCAAACAACAACAACAACAATTTAACCAAATAGCCCTCCTTAGGCAACAAAAGGGGGTGACGGGCCCCATAAGGAAGGCTCGAGTGCTTCAACCGTCAACAACCAAACAACAAAAGACCCGTGTCGTCCAAAAGGGGTTCAAATTACCAACGGCTCCCGACAATATCCAAAAACAAAACTCTCGCTGCAGAATGGCCAACAGCACATTGCAACCGGCATGCGAGTTCTCACTGTGACGATCAGTCACCAACAATTCAACAATTTGTCGAGGAGCTGTATCGACTCAACAAAACTCAGGGTCCTTTGTTCCAACAGCGAGCACCTTGAGCCCGGGCAAAGAACCCGACATCAAGACTGGCGATCGAGGTCAATCATCCTCGGGATGAGTCAGCCAGTCTGGTCCCCACCATAGGGGGTAAGCAAACAAGCGGGGTGCCATGCACCCACGTGAGGCCACGGCGCCTGGGTTCAAATCTCCAGGCACGTGCATCCAAAACAAAGGCGTTTTAGAATTTTGAATCTGGGACACTCGGTTCGCAACAAAGACCTCCAAAGAGTGGACGGACGTCTTCAACCAACACAAAACAATTTGACTGTCCCAGGCGTAAGAAACCCGAATTTCTCAAACCACTATATCAATGGTACAACAATAATAAACCTTTATTCCAATTTAAAACAATGTCAATGCTCAAAAATGCCAATCTCAAATATTAATTTTCACAAACAACCATGTCAATGGTACAAACTCAATATTTTAATGTCTTCCTGACATTCAACACAACACAGAGGTCAAATAACAACAACAAGAGGTTATAACATAGCTCAATCTAACCAACTCTGTTAGCATATGCAAACCCGGTTGACCCGGTTGAACAATATGAGTTACTCGACTCAATAAATTCCAACAAATTATTTCAAACTAGCTTTTGCCAGCGGCTTCGCCCGCGTGGAGGTCGGAAAATATCCCGCGTGAACGTACTACCGGGATAAAAGTAGCCTATGTGTTAATCCAGGTTATTTTTTTTGCTCGAAAGCGCATTTTCATCCGAAAATTTCAAAATTTTATTTGGACCGAAGATATACTGGTCCAAATTTTCCACTTTCTAACTGCTCTGAAAAATCAGGTATGGTAAATAAATAAAAAAAAATTTGCAGATACCGTCTCCACAATTAATGAAGATGTCGGCTACAAAATTTCAGGTGTCTGCCTCCGCTCCTTGCAGTTTTTCAGGCCACGTGGTTTTTCGTTTTTTCCGCTTATAGGCTGGAACTTAAGGATTTTGAAGATTCTTGGTGGTCCAGATTTTTTTTTTTTGCGGATGGGAAGTCATCAAATGACTTCTCCCGCTCTGGGCGGAGCGGGAGGACGTGTCAGACTTTTACTGACTAAAACCCACCCGTGTTCCATCGGTTGCTCATGTGCCAGGGTCACGGTATCTCTTTCGAACAATCACGCGACCCCGGCAGGCATCGGTCCTAGTAGACCCCTACACTGCTGCTGACATCTCTTTGAGGCGCGCGTGGAACACTACGCGCCGTCGACCCGAGCTTGGTCCTTACCGGGCGGCGAGCTACCCATTGCTCGCCACCCGCAAGCTCGCGCCTACGGTGGCCGGGAGTCCGCTATCGACTCCTGACGCCCGGGGCGTCTCCTCCTGCGGCGGCTAGGGACGTGAGGGTGCAGAGACTGTCACTCACTCACGCACCACGCCTCCTCCTTCGCGAGCATTACTGCTTCGCAGAAGGAGGTGACGGCTTCCCATTCCCTCTCGCTCCGTATCCTGGCTCGCACCAGGGCCGGACGCGAGAGGTCGCCGCCGCCAATCGCCTCCACGAGAACACGGCGGAGCACCGCCCAGGCAGGGCACACCTCCACCGTATGCTCCACCGTGTCCTCCAGACGATCCTTGCAATGAAAACACCCGGACGTATCCTCCCGCTTTATCCTGAACAGGAACCCACCGAAGCACCCATGCCCGGTGAGAACCTGTGTCAGGCGGAAGGTGAGGACGCCGTGACGCCTCTCTATCCACTCCTCAAAGAGGGGAATTACCGCCGCAATTGTGGCGTGCCCAGCACTGGGTTGCGACAATCGTACCCGCCATGTCGCCATGAGATCACACCGGAGCTCTGTTCGCCGTGCCGCGATTTGTCGCGGCAGCGGAGTTTCGCCCTGCCGTTTCGCCTCCTCGCGCCACTCCCACATGTGGTGGTCAAGATGGAGTGCAATGGTGATCCCCACCGCCTCTTACAATAAAAAGGCAGGGTCGTCGATCTCGTTCGGGCAGCGTTCTCGATTGAAGTTATTTCATGTAGGTTTAACCTCAAAAAATTGAGGTTTTTCAGGTCTTGAAGTAGAAGGACTGAGGTTTTAAACTTTACTGGGGCATATAGCCTTCACTTTTCCACACACACTGGTACCAAACTTGTGAAAATCCGCCGCCGCGAGGGCTGGGGGGGTACTGGTTAGGTTAGGTTAGCTTTTTTTTTTTTGGTTTGGCAGGAGTGGGAAATCCTCATGGACACCCAGCCGTCTCACGTGTGACACAGTCTGGGTAGTGCCGGACTCGGCACTACCCAGACTATCGGCTAAAACCACACTCCTGCCCTTCTAAGTGTCTCCCTGACATAATCAGAGACCTTAGGTTCCTTGAATTTTTAATTTAATTTACATTTGCTTTTGAATATTCTGATTCTTAATGAAGTTGTACTGATTTTTATTTAATTTAACATTTCTTTTATAAATATCCAATTTAAATTTCTTTGCTATTTTTAAAGTCTGTTATTTAGTTTATGCTTTTTCTGTATATATTGCTATATATTAAAAGCATAATACTAATTTTCTTTGTTCCTTTTAATAATTCTTTTTGTAATGTTTATGCAGTACTCTATGAAAATTTTGGGGACGTTCCGCCAATGGAGGGGAGGGAAGGCGGTGCTGGTCTGGCCAGCGCTGCCTAGCAACAGCTACGTAATCACCTTTACGTGGGGAGACCAAATGGCGATCGCGCGGCTCCCGATCAACTTGCGAGGGGAGTGGAGTGCGGCGCTCAAAATTGCGGGCCTCTCCCCGGTTCTGAACCGGCGAGCCAGAAGCCCGGTGACCAACTCCATGGTACCCCCCCGTGCGCGAACCTTCATCAGAGGCTGGTCTGCCAGCGTGGTTCGCGTTAGCGCACAAAATGTCCAAATGGGACCCCCTACAAATTCTACAAGGGCGGGGGTTGGGGCAGTCCCGATGGAAGTGAGCCCCCACACAGCACAGACGGCGTGCATTGGCAACTCGGCGGCGGGCACTCACGTGCAATTTCAAAAAGGCCGCGCAAGTTGCCATGCCATGCCCCGTGTCCCTACAAAACTCACAGCCAGGACGACTCTGGATGCCAGCAAAACGGCGACCATCAACAGGCCCGCGAGCCCTAGTCCATCCCTGGTCTCGTGGCCGGGAAGACGGTTGGCGTGACTCGGTGGCAACGCTAGAGTTATCCATAAACCGACACTCATCCTCCAAAAATTTGACGAGGTCACCAAATGGGGGGAGATGTGTGACACTATCCCCACCATACTTTTGCTCGAAACGAGCCCTCAAATCAGCAGGAAGCCGTTGCAGCACAACATGTACCAAAAGGTAAGACCAATGGTCCACCGGCAACTCCAATCGCTTTAAAGCGTTGGTCGCTGCCAGCAACGGGTTCAACAGGTCAGTACGCAATGCTGACAATCTTGTAATGACCGGTAACCCCAAAATCTGTTAGATATGAACGTCAGCCAAACAACGTTTGTTTTGATACCGCCGGGTGAGTAGTTCTAAAGCGGTAGGGTAGGCTGAGTCAGTCACCGACAAATGCTGTACCAAGGCTCGGGCCTCACCTTCTGGGACAGACAACAAGTAGGCCAACTTTTGGGCGGGTCTGAGGTCCGAGCGAGCATCAACCAAACTTTCAAATAGATTTTGGAAACCCAACCAATGGTCCAAGCGACCGTCAAAGTGTGGCAGTTCCAAAGTAGGCAATCTACTCAATAGTCCGGGACCTGAAACAACCGAGGTCTCCGGCTTGACCTGGACTGGTGTCTGGCTCTGCAATATTTCCCGAGCACGTTGACCAATAACATCCCCCAGGTCCAAGATCTGGTCGTAGTCAGCAAGGACCTTGTCACGCGCTGCCTGGTCTAGCACTTCCAGAGCCACATCACAAATGAACTCGTTGTAGCGGGTGAGCAGAGCATCAACGTTGCCGAGTCTCACGTTCAGCTGCTCGAACCGAGCAAGCGTGACCCCTCCAAGATCCGGGCGCTCAGCGGTCGCTGCAGCTGAAGTGAACCACCGTAGCTGTGTGGTCAATCCACTGATTGCCTCTCTCACCGCTTTGTGTGCCATTGCACAAACAATACAATTCAAATAAACCAAACAAAAAATAAGTATATAATAAAGTTCAATCAATCAATAACAAAATAAATACAAGCAAACAATTAAACTACCAAACTGTTAGTCAGCAACTCAAGAACTAACAAAATATTGGTTTCAATTCAATTCAACAACAAACTTTTATTTTAATTCAAAACCAATATCAACGTTCAAAAATTCTACTTCAAATTCAATTCAAATATTCAAATGTTAATTTCACAAACCAGTTTGTCAATGGTACAACAATAAACCTTTATTCCAATTTAAAGCAATGTTACTGCTCAAAAATGCCAATTGACTCTGTTAGCATATCTAACCAGGCTGACTATGGTAACTTCAGTTTACCCGTCTCAACAAATTTAAATTCAAATTCAAATTCAAATTCAAATAATTTATTGCTTACTATGTGTATATAAATAAAGTTCTTAACGAGGATATCAGTTCTTAGAACATAGTGGCCCTGTTAGGGCATTGCAATTTCATCATGCATATATGCTTATAATTTTAACAGTAACAGTTGAACATGCATTATTTACATTAATTAATTAAATAGAAAAAAGTTATAAATATTAAATTTCATATAGGACATCGTTTTAATTACATTATATAATTTTATCATTTACATCATATTAATTATAAATTATCAAAGTCATACCTAAATGAAAATACACATGTCATGAGTTACCTGATTTAAAAATTATCATTATTCATTAATTCAAATATGTCACAGTATTGTAATCATTTAATATTAATTATCATAATCCTTTTAAAAATATTTTACTGAATTATATTCACTTTAGTGAGGTACTTTATTGAACAGAATTATTTTTCCTCAAGAAATTCTGCTATTGAGTAATAGGCCTTTTTAATTAAGAAAATTTTCAGCATTCCTTTAAAAATAATAATTGAATTTATAATCTTAATGTCCATAGGTAGCTTGTTATAAATCTTTGTGCTCATACAGAAAACACTATTACTGTACGCTCTAGTGTGGGACGTTTTATCTCTTAGGGTATGTTTAATTATTTTTTATTATAATTTCTTTATTCAGACAACATAAGATCTATAGTGTTAGTAATAAAGTCTTCTGCTTTTTAACGTATCATAGCTTGTAATGTTTGATTTAACTAACATTGAGGCCAGGTAGATAAATAGAGCAGGAAGTGTTAAAATCTTGAGATTTACGAAATGTGGTTTACATGAATCCGTTTGGCGTAACCCACATATAGACCTAATACACTTGTTTTGGGCTTTGAACGCAATTTCTTTATCAGTCGAGCTTCCCCAATATAGTAACCCATACGACAGAGTGGATCCCACATACGCATGGTAAGCAGTAAGAAGCGCGGTCTGGTTGGATACTTTTTTAAGCATGTATAGAGCGTAAGAAAATTGATTCAATCTGGTACATACACTATTTACATGTGTTTTCCATGACATATTCGAATCTATATGGATTCCTAAAAATTTTGTATTTGCTACTTCAGCTACTGTTTCATTATTGTATGCAATACTTAAAGGAATAGATGTTGCGTTTCTATTTTTAAAGTTCATGTAATGTGTTTTTGTGAGATTAATTTGTAAATTATTTATTTGAAGCCAATTTATTAATTTAGATAAGGAATCATTTATTTCTTGTTCATGATTTTTGTTTTTATTATTTGTGAAAAGAACCGTACTGTCATCTGCAAATAAAACCATAGGTTGCTGAATAGCATTAGGTAAATCGTTTATGTAAATGAGAAACAGTAGTGGTCCCAGTATTGACCCTTGAGGTACACCATATTTTACAAATCTAGGACTCGATGTATACTTAATCTCTCTCTTTGTAAATGGACATAACTGTGTTATTTCAGTGAACTGTATTCGGTTACATAGATATGATTTGATTATTTGTAGTGCTTTACCCCGAACTCCGTATATTTCCAGTTTTTGCAAAAGAAGTTCATGATCAACATAATCAAACGCTTTTGTCATGTCCATGTATAGAGCTGTGACTTGGTTTTTTTTATCTAGTTCTGTAAGTATTTTTTCTAAAAACTGATGAATTGCTGAATTTACCGATTTCCCTTTTCTGAATCCTACTTGATTATCGATAATTATTTTATTTTTCTCGAAATATTCAGTAAGTTTATTATTTAGTACTTTTTCAAATATTTTGGCGAATATTGGAATGAGAGCAATCGGCCTGTAACATCGTACATCTTCTGGGTTTCCTTTTTTAAATAGTGGTGTAACCACCGTAGTTTTTAAATATGTTGGGAAAATGCCTTCCTCAAGACACTGATTTATAATATGAGTTATGATTGGAGCAATTATGTACACTACACGTTTTATTATTTCCGTTGAAATACCATCATAGCCCGTACTTTTGGTGTTTTTTAATGCCATGATTAATTTCACAACGTCGTTTAGGGTAACTGGGGTTAAGAAACAGGAGTTTGGTTTATTATAAGTTAGAATCTTTGCGTAATTTATTTTATTATGTGTCAGTTTCGAGATGTCATCAATAAAGAAATTGTTAAATGTTTGTGCTATAGTATCAGGGGCCGTTATAACTTGATTATTATATCTTAATCTATCAATTTTTTCAGGGGGATTGTTGTTTTTATTTTTATTTCTTATTTGCCATATTGCTTTAGGTTTGTTTGTGGCTGTTTGTATATAATAATTATTATGCGACTTTTGAGTAAGTTTTACAATTCTTTTAAACTTTTTTGCATAATTATTAAAGTTACCCTTATCTGACTTTTTACCTGAGAGTCGATATATTTTAAGAAGCATTCTTTTACGAAGAGAACATATTTTTAATCCTTTACTAAGCCATTAACTTTAATTTTGATGTTTGGAAAGCAGAGGTCATAAAAAAGTTTAAATACCTTATGGAATTCTTCAAAAGAAGCATTTGCGTCACTTTTCTCATAGCATTCAGTAAAATTTAGGGCTTTTAGACATTCAATAAATTTCTCAACATTTTCGGTGCTAAAGTCTCTTCTGAATTTATACCAATGGGTTATTGAGTAAGTTTTTCTAACTGGACATGAGAGAATTTGTGCTGTATGATCAGACAGAGCTAGTTCAATAACGCTTTGTTGACAGCCTCTAATATTGTGTGCAATGTTATCAATGCACGTTTTACTTTGCAAGCGGGTTGGCTCATTTATTGCAAGTTTTAGGTTAAAGCTCGTTAACAAGTTTTCAAACTCTCTTGAAACAGGAGTGTCTTTCAGTCGATCAATATTATAATCGCCACAAATAACAATTTTCTTAAATTTACTACATAATTTTGCTAGTAAAGCCGCTAAACGGTCGAAAAATAATTGTATACAATCTTTTTTTGTCTTTGGAGGTCTATATATACATACGATAATCAATCCATGCTCTAACAATTCAATAGCCGAACACTCTAAAAGGTTGGGTATGCTTACAAGTTTTGCTTCCTGTATAGTCTTAAATTTATGATTATTTCGTACTAGGATACATCAGTACTCAGTAACCAGTAGATACTCAGTAAATCAGTATACCAGGATGGAAACAATTACCTGTGGATACAAATTGATAAACTCGCACTGGATATTGGCGTTATCTACAACCCTGGAAACACGAACCTTGAAAGATTTCTGGATGTTTATGACACACAATTACAACAACGGAAGAGAGCAATAGTGTTTGGGGATTTTAACATTGACCTTCTGACAAAAAATAAAACACTAAAAAAGTACAGACAAGTAATAAATGAATCGGGACATAAAATATTAAACAAAGTCAATAAAACCTATTGCACAAGAGATTCTAATACAAAGAAATCTATTCTAGACCATGTCACCACAAATCTAAAAGATGAACATTTCAATATGGCTATCATAAATTCATCCATGTCTGACCATAAGCAAATATACTTACAAATAAATAAAATGAAACCTCCCCCTAAAATACGTCTAAATTACGAAAAAATAGATTACAAGAAACTATATACTTCGATGGAATCATGTGGAATAGAAAACATGTCAAACAGCTACAGTGAATTAGAATCAAAGATAAAGCAGTGCGTAGATGACAATAAAGTATTGCGAACAAAGGTCTTGAACCCACCCCAAGAAGATTGGGTTACCAATGATATAATTACCGGCATCAGCCAAAGAAACCATCTATGGGTACAATACAGGAACGATCAGGAAAATGAGCAATTAGAAAATAATTATAAAGAAATGAAAGAAAGAACTACTAAATTAATACAAAACACGAAAAATTCATACTATTATAAACTGTTTACAAATTGTGCTAATGACCCTAAAAAAACATGGTCGCTTATAAATAAGTTAGCTAATAATAAAATAAAACAAAATAGTGCTCCTTCAAAGCTTTTAGTCGATGGTAATGTAGTCTCTAACACAGATGAAATTTGCGAAGTTTTTAATAAGTATTTTTCTACCATAGGATCCATACTGGCAGACAGAATACCGTCAAAATATCATGACACCTCAACCCGATGTGTTTTCAAATCACAAAAAAACAATAAACAAGAACTTCTCACATTAGATCCATGTAGTGCTGATGAAATTACTAAAATTATTAATGATCTTGATCCAAATTCAAGCAGCGGTATAGATAGACTAAGCACAAAAGTCATAAAATGTGTTCAAAATTTAATCTCGGAAAGTTTGGCAAATTGTTTTAATAAACTCATGATTGACGGGGAATTTCCAGACACCCTAAAAATTGCAAAGGTGTCACCAATCTATAAATCAGGACCTAAAACCGACCCCGGAAACTATCGCCCGATATCTGTGCTACCAATAATATCAAAAATTTTAGAGAAAATACTACATGGTCGTTTGTTGAAATACTTAGACTCTTTTAATTTTATATCCGAACGCCAATATGGATTTAGAGCTAAAAATAATACCACTGCCGCCACTATTGATTTATTAACAAAAATTAGGGATAATATAGACAAGAAAAATATTGTTTTAGGTGTCTTTATTGACCTAAAAAAAGCCTTTGATACCGTTAGTCACAAACTACTATTAGAAAAACTAGAAAACCTAGGTATCAAAGGCAATGCACTTAAAATGTTCAAATCTTACCTAACAAATAGACTCCAAGTAGTAAAAATAAATAATGTCGAAAGTAATGCTCTACCTATCATATATGGAGTCCCACAAGGATCCATATTGGGACCGTTATTGTTTTTAATTTATATAAACAGTATAGCAGAGCTGGGACTACATGGCCATTTAACTTTATACGCGGATGACACATGTTTGTTTTATTTCGGAACTAATATTCATGACGCTATTTCACGAGCTCAAGAAGATTTAAAAATTCTATTTGAATGGTTCCAACAAAATTTACTAACTGTTAACATCTCAAAAACATGTTATATTGTCTTTAAAGCAAAAAATAAAAAAGTTCCGATGCATGACCCGTTAACTATAGATAACATTCCAATACATAAAAAAACCTATGAAAAATACCTTGGCCTTAGAATTGAAAATAGTTTAACATGGAACATACAAATTGACTATATTAAAAATAAAATTTCCTCGCTAATTGGCTCACTCCGTAATATAAATAAATGTATACCCAAAAAACTGCGATTCAATATTTACAATTCACTAGTCAAATCACATCTATTATATCTCATAGAAATTTGGGGTAGCGCTAGTAAAACGAAGCTTCAGGAACTGCAAAGAATGCAGAACAGGATCATAAAGACACTATTTCACTATCCATACTTGACACCAACTCACAAAATTTTTAAAGAAACAAAGCTTATGAATATTAAACAATTATATATGTATAACACTTGTATTTTGATTAGAAAAATAATGGAAGGAAAGATTCACACAAGCGTAAAATTTACCAAAAAGTCTCAAATAAGTACACGCAGTCTTCGTCGACCTAGCTTACTTGTTCTACCAAAGACACGTACAAACTATGCCAAAAAAAATATCACCTATGAAGGAGCACAATTTTATAACAATTTACCATCCCATATAAAAAATGTAAGCTCTTTCAGCGCTTTTAAATCAAAACTTGCTAATTTTATTATTGAATTGTAAATAGAACTGTTGAATCAATCAAAATTAAGCAGAACAAAAAATGTAAGTGAAATTAGAATTTATATTGATGGCCGTTACCTAGAATAAGTTTTTTACATTATGTTATCTTATATTCTCATGTAAGTGACTGTTTGTCTTTTTGAGAATAAATTATTTAAACCGATACATGACCCACCATTTGTATTTGTCCTTGTGTAGTTTGCCGCTATAGTATAATTTGGAATATGGAGATGTTTTAAATCGTCAGCTATCATATTATGCTCGGTAACACATATCACATCAATATGGTTATTTATACTATTATTTAGATTTACAGTAAATTCATCAGCTTTGCGTAATAAACCATTGATATTCTGGTGAAGTATATGGATTCTATTATACACGAAAAAAATTATTATTAGACTTATTATTTACTAAGTTTTCCAATATGCCATCAGCGTCAGTTACTTGTTTTTCTGTATCTGAACTTATATCTAGGATAAGGTCTTGTAAGTCACTTAAAATAATATTCAGGCCTTTGTTATTTAAACTTCCATTTCTTAAGGTATATGTTTCGTAAGTGAATGGGAGATTTAGGTTGGAATCCAATAGATTTGCATATTTATATGTCTCAATATCCATGTATAATAAATTATTAAAGGTATCGATTCTACTGTTGATCATAACATTTTTATTTACCATATACTTAAAAGTCGGCAGACATACTAAAAAGTTCGTATGGGTTAGGGGTTGTAATTTTTCGCGAATGAAAGCAACTAATTCTATATAATTATGCGTCCTTCTGAAATCCTCTTCCCCAACATAAATGACACAGTAGTCGGAGCCTGTGAAATCTTGCACTTTTTTATCAATATTATCAAGCAGTATCTTCAATCCACAGTTTGGCATGCGATAGTGACATATATTAAAATTACATAAATTAGTTTTTTGACAAATTGTGTATAGTCTATTCGATGTTTCACTACTTATAATACATAAATTATTCTTTACTAATGACGACAATTGGTTACATTTATCAATATTTTGTGACGTATATTGCGACGCTTCAGTCTTAGAATATTCAGCAGTAGCAGACGTGCAATCAGGAACCTCGAATATCTGAGAGTTATTTGACGGCTTGTTTGAAGGAATAATTTTATTTCTCTTTGGTGTTTGTATTTTCTTCTTTAAAGGACTACTGGTAACTTTTTTATACATCTCATTTTTCTTCACTAAGTCAGCATTAGCTTGTTTTAAAGAGCTATTTTCCACAGAGATAATCTCAATTTCTTGATGCGCGCTTCTTAACTGAGACTTCAGATCCTCAATCTCAGTTTTAAGAATATCTATTTGTTTATCTTCCTCGTCTTCTGACATTACCGGCATACTATTTGTTGTATCATTGAATGTTTGAGAAATAATTTCGCTGGTGTCATTAGTAGGTTCTGATATAGTGCGCATGCGACGGAATGTGATATTCTCGAGGAAGTTCATGATTATTTTACTCTAAATAATCACAAAAAGTTGACTGCGGTTTACCAGGCTCGAACTTGATTCTCCTAGTTTACGATGATAGCTTCTTAAAACACCACGTACATTTAATCAATGTGTCAAATATTACCAAAAAGCTTAATCTTTTTATACTGGTATCACAAGTTTTTTTGTGGTAACACTTTTATATTTTTTTATAATGGCAACACTAGCCAGTATGTCAATTTTATTTCTGCTACTTGACACTAGATGGCGCTGTTTGGCAAGAAATATTTATTATTTATAGTAGCAACCCTAATGTTTAAGTCAATTTTATATGTCAATGTCAATATTAGTTTCGCTACTCACCACTAGGGGCGCCACTTACGGTACAAAGTTCACTTTTTAAAACGAAAACGTTCAATTTAACCGTTTTATATACAGTTATTAGTAGTTAATTCACCACTTAATATATTTATAAATGTTCTACTGATGAGAATATATTTGTATAGTTCCCATACACTTGCATAGTCCGTGATTAGCACTTTTTTGAAGCACAATAATGTTTAAAGTCCAAATATTAAATACAATGTTTATAATGCATGTCTTGGTATATAGAAGTCACCAACAATTTCACTTATATAGTTCGATACGTCTATTAAGATTCACTACAATACACATCACTTGTACTATTGTTTACTATTTATTTCGAGTTTTAAATACGCGGGCGATGTTTACTTAATGCAGGGTTGCCAGTCCCATTTAAGTTCAAAGTAAACAAATTATTTCAAATGAACAAACAATACAATTAACAAATATTTACAGCGAATTACTATTTCCTTATAGTGACTGCCAAGTAATTAGCCTACTGTAAATTACCAATTTGGTGGTTGTATATGTTATAACCACGCTCTGCTACCAAGAATGTTCGCTGCCAGGCCAGGCCCCTACCTTAGGATTTTAATAGCGCAGTGGAAGTTATGTGGAAGTTATGGTGGGCCCTGGGTCAAGAGTGGCGTAGCGAACTTGTCCGCCGTGCGCGGAGCTTAACACTATAATATTCAAATAACTCACCTGGTTGAAGAAACTGTTTCTTGAGCCTACCTGGATTTATGTATGTAAGTGAGTGTGTATTGTGTTGTGCTGTGACGTTATGAGTCTTCTCCAGGATACCACACGGCCGCTGCAACACGCCTGCTACCAGGACATGCGGTCTTCAATGGTATCACTTAACTTCAGGTTTTCAACAAAGATATATCCAAACTCAACCCGTATTATTGCATCAAAGGGGGTTGATTTCGCACAAAACCAATTGGATCACGGCAAATTGCCACAAACGGATCGATTTAAAAGGATTAGTATATTAACCACGGTCGTGGAGCCAAAATCTATCCGACGCTTTCCAAGATCCAAACTAAAAGGAACAAGTGTCAAACTGACAATGACAGATGTCACTCCGTTTCACGTCATGGTGCGTTCACGGAGTAACCAATTTAAACGGGACGGAACATATTGCATGCGGTACATGGTGAATCTGGGGCAATTTCTCAGGAGGTGGTCAAGAGTTTGTGTCGTGTTGTCGTTGCAGGGGCAATTGTCGTCATCAGTTATTTTGAAGCGATGGAGGTACTGTTTGTGAAAGCCGTGGCCCGTCAAAATCTGGGTTACATAAAAGTTTTGTTCAAATTTTTTCCGGAATTTGTGGATTTCTTCTATGGTTGGAAATATGGTTTTTGTGTGCTGACCCTGCTCACTTGACGTGTATCTGGCTTGCCACTTTGCCAAGTTGGTTTTCTTATGTTCGCGTTTGATATACGGTGTAATCCGGCGCTTTATGAAGTCGAGTGGCCTTTTTTGCGGCAGCATCTACAGCTTCGTTGCCCGCAACTCCGCTGTGCCCTTTGACCCAGTTTATCACAAGATTTGGTGATGGTGAAATATCAGTCCTCGTTCGTGTGTGTTGGTATGTTCTTTGCTGTAGGCCCATTTGCAAGCTTCCAAGATGGCCAGCAGTTCAGCCTGGAATACTGTGCAGGTGTCGTGCAGTTTGAATTTTTTGGTGACTGTTCTTCCTCCCGGGTCAAAACAGATAAACGCCGCCCCAACAGCGCCATCGTCCTGTTTACTTCCGTCGGTGTAGATGGTGTGCTGTGTGGTGTGTGGTGTTAATTGTGCCGCCTCGGCCTCAGCGTGTGTTTGTCTCTGGGTGCTGGTAACTGCTTTTGATAGCCTTATTGCAGGATGCAGTAGTTCACGCACGGGTGTGGGGCGCTCGGGGGTGATGTCCGCTGGCAAAAGGTGACTGGTGCCGTTGAGGCGGATCGTCTCGACGTGGTGAACTTCTTGGATCCGGATATCAACAAGCATGAGGTCTGCGAGCGCGAGAGTGGCAGTGGTCGAGACGGTCCGGAAGGCACGGATGGACTTTAGTGCAAATCCCCGCTGCAGGCTGGCAATTTGCTTTTTTATGCACTTTTTGGTAACTATGTGCCCCCATATACCCGCAGCGTATGTGATGATAGGTTCTATAACGTGTAGGTATATCGTTCGGGCGTTTTCTGGATGTGCACCCCATGTGCACCTGGTGTACATACTTAATTTGTTAAATATCCTAGTTGCTTTATTCAAAACATATTTGATATGGCTGTTAAATCTCAATAATTGTTCGTCTAGGATGACGCCAAGCAGTTTAATTTCGGGCACAAACACTAGATTAGTGCCATCCATTTGGAGCTGCGCGGTCTTCGCTTTAGGCGTGAAGGCGATAACTTGGGTCTTTTCTGGGCCAAAAGTCAGTTTTACGCGTTTGCCCCATTCGCTGATGTTAGCTAGGATAGTGTTTGCCAACTGCTCCACTGCTTCCGGTGTATCCGCCGCACAGTGGACTGTAAAACAAGCTTCCCTTTCGTAGGATTGTCAAAAAATAAAAAGGTTTGTTTTAACATTTCCAAGTATACAGTTTTGTTGACAACATCAAAACATCGTATATTACTAGTAGTCATGGATTTTTTTTTCGATTGCACACCATGGAATATGAGTTTATACATTTCAAATGTATGAAAATGGAATTTGATATCCTCATAACTTTTTTTAGTCTTGCAATGTAAAGCTGAAAATTTTAGGCGTTATTACCGAGTCTATAATGAAGCCATGTGAGTATTGACCTTGACCCCGAAGGCACCCGTTCGAAAGATATTAACTATTTAAAAATCCACATTTCAGCGATATTGTTTTCTTCGTAGTTTTTTTTGTCTTGCCTGGTTAAGCTGAAACTTCTAGATATTGTTACCGAGTCTGTAATGAAGCCACGTAATCTTTGATCTTGACCCTAAACCACCCCGTTCAAAAGATATGAATTATTTAAAAATGCATATAAATTGGGCGATATTAGTTACCTCATAACTTTTTTCGGTCTTACAATGTAAAGCTGAAAATTTTAGATATTGTTACCGAGTCTGTAATGAAGTCATGTGACTTTTGACCTTGACCCCAAACGCGCCTTTTCAAAAGATATGAAGTATTTGAAAATGCATATAAATTGGGTGATATTATTTTCCTCATATTTTTTTTTGTTCTTGCATTGTAAAGCTGAAAGTTTTAGATATTGTTACCGAGTCTGTAATGAAGCCATGTGACTTTTGACCTTGACCCCGAACGCGCCCGTTTGAAAGATATTAATTAATTTAAAATTCATGCAATGTACCTCAAAAAGTCAGTTTCCTAATTTGTTTCTGCCCAGTATTGATACCAACAAACCCGTATAACTTTAACCTTGACAAAAAGCCAAACGTATGAATTTATGAAATATCAATATTTTGAAGATTTGGTCATGGTGAAAATGGTTGGTGAAACCTTTATTGTATAGAATAACAAAGAATTCTGTAATTACCTAGGTAAGTACATATCATAAAATTCGCAGAAAAATGGGAACTGGACGTAAGTAGGTCTCTATTACTTGACAAACAAAGAAACTAATCGCCCTAATTAGCAAAATCAAAATATTTGAGCACACCTGTGGTATAACAATGGGAACCAAGTGCAGGTAGCGACTGTTGTAAGTTAGGCAGTCAAATTAGACAATATATGATATGTAGGTACTTACCTAGGTAATTACAGAATTCTTTGTTATTCTATACAATAAAGGTTTCACCAACCACTTTCACCATGACCAAATCTTCAAAATATTGATATTTCATAAATTCATACGTTTGGCTTTTTGTCAAGGTTAAAGTTATACGGGTTTGTTGGTATCAATACTGGGCAGAAACAAATTAGGAAACTGACTTTTTGAGGTACATTGCATGAATTTTAAATTAATTAATATCTTTCAAACGGGCGCGTTCGGGGTCAAGGTCAAAAGTCACATGGCTTCATTACAGACTCAGTAACAATAACTAAAATTTTCAGCTTTACAATGCAAGAACAAAAAAAATATGAGGAAAATAATATCACCCAATTTATATGCATTTTCAAATACTTCATATCTTTTGAAAGGGCGCGTTTGGGGTCAAGGTCAAAAGTCACATGACTTCATTACAGACTCGGTAACAATATCTAAAATTTTCAGCTTTACATTGTAAGACCGAAAAAAGTTATGAGGTAACTAATATCGCCCAATTTATATGCATTTTTAAATAATTCTTATCTTTTGAACGGGGTGGTTTAGGGTCAAGATCAAAGATTACGTGGCTTTATTACAGACTCGGTAACAATATCTAGAAGTTTCAGCTTAACCAGGCAAGACAAAAAAAAACTATGAAGAAAACAATATCGCTGAAATGTGGATTTTTAAATAGTTAATATCTTTTGAACGGGCGCCTTCGGGGTCAAGGTCAATACTCACATGGCTTCATTATAGACTCGGTAATAACGCCTAAAATTTTCAGCTTTACATTGCAAGACTAAAAAAAGTTATGAGGATATCAAATTCCATTTTCATACATTTGAAATGTATAAACTCATATTCCATGGTGTGGAATCGAAAAAAAAATCCATGACTACTAGTAATATACGATGTTTTGATGTTGTCAACAAAACGGTATACTTGGAAATGTCAAAACAAACCTTTTTATTTTTCGACAATCCTACGAAAGGGAAGCTTGTTTTACAGTCCACTGTGCGCCGTAACGATGAGCAGGACGTCATCTGCGAATGCCTGAATATGGCAGCCCGACGGGAGTGGCATGTCTAGAAGCTCGTCTAGGATCAGGTTCCACAAGACCGGTCCACACGCGGAGCCCTGAATGCAGCCCTTTGTTAAAGTTTTGCGAACTCGGACTCCCACGTGATCCAGCGTGGCGATCCTGTCCTCTACGTAGCTTTTTATTAATCCATAAATATTTTGTGGTGTATCGATGTGTTTGAGACGATGGAAAAGGGCAGGCCACCAAGCATTGTCAAACGCCGCCTTAACTTCACTCTCTTGTGCACGCTCCGAGGCGCAAGTTCGATTCTCGCTAACTGTCATGTTTTATTTTGGTTTAAATTATGTACATAGTTTTCTGTGATCTTTTTTATCTCAGTATTTTTTTTATGTATGTGTACGTTACAGTGGTGATAAAGGAACTGGTTTTTATTTTTTCTACAAGACAAAAGACAATTTATTAAAGAAAATATACAAAAATTTTAATCGGCAACCTCAGTGACTATAATATTGCGATAAATAAGTGAAGATTGAAGTGTCACAACATAACTATTAGTATTTGACAAATTAACAGTGAAATTTTTCTAAATAAATCTTAAACAAAATGCGTTAACAAGTCACAAGTATCGAATAAACATTGTTTAATAACTACAAAACGCAACAAATAAAGCCACGAAAAAACCCATCACATAATTAAAGTGACGATAAGTGTACTAAATAAGTGATAAAAAGGAGGTTTTTATATTGAAAAGTGACGATTTGCAAAACAAAAAGAACAAAGAGTGTGTTAAAAATTCTATTGCCATGAATCATCTTTAACAGCTATTCATTTTTCGAAAATTCGGTAACAAGAATAACACTCACAATTTCGTCACACTGGTAACTGTACGTTTGGCCAGATTGACCAAACGGGTGGATTACTTGACCGTTGCATCGCGGCGCAAGTTCGCATCCTGCGAACGGATACTCTTTTTGTAAGATAATAAAATTGCAATACAAGTTTAAAACACCAACTTCTAATAAGAAACCACAATGTCACTAGAAAATAACGTTACACATCGGCGTAAGCAGTTATTTAAATCAAAATCGGTCGAGTCTGTTAACTTTGACTCATCACTAAGTACATCAGACCTTGACATAAATGTACGAAGTTTCGAACTACCCACTGTAAATAATAATGATGATGTATGGAAGAATGAAATCTCGCAATTAAGGATAGAACTAAATAGCACGCGTAATGAATTAGAAAGTATAATACTTGACAATAATGATTTAAGAGAAACTGTATCGCGACAGCAGAAACAAATAAATATACGTAAAGAGATCTGTGGTAGTCCCTTTTTTTTTTTTTTTTTTTTCAGGATGGGAAATCATCAAATTCTTCTCCCGCTCTGGGTGGAGCGGGAGGGCGTGTCAGACTTTTACTGACTAAAACCCACCCGTGTTCCATCAGTTGCCCATGTGCCAGGGTCACGGTATCTCTTTCGAACAATCACTATTCTGTGTGATTTCTGTGGTAGTCCCTTGAAATCACACAGAATACAATTACTCTCGGCCAGGAAACGGAGTAGACACTCCGTCACAGATAGCTTGCGTATGTCACTGAACCAAAATGAATCTTGTGAACATGACAAAAACATACAAAGCATAAGGGAGATTTCACCGCAAATACATGAAACCACCTTAGAAAATGAGGAAGGGGAAGTTTCGTCGCAAATTAACGAAATACCATACGCCGACGAACATGTAGGTCTGCAGGAACAATTCGCGGATTTCACAGACAAAAGGGCGCTGCAAGTAAGCGATGAGTCCAGCCAGAGGAAGTCATCAAGACTCATGATTTTCGCAGATCAAACTGGACGCGGTGTACGACAAATTCTGCAAAATTACCCGGGAAATGATTTCTCTGTGACCTCTGTAATAAAACCCTATGCAGCCATGGATGAAGTACTGAGGTCTTGTGTGTCTGCGTATAGGGACTTTACTAAATCAGATTTTGTATTGATACTGGCGGGCTCTAACGATACGCGTCCGATGATGGTGCAATCACATTTGCATTATACGTTGTGTCAATTGAGTAATACTAATGTTGTAATAGGAAATATTTATCGCAATAATTTTATAAGCGTAAAGATGTTGAACAGCCTAATTAATTTAGTGTGTTGTAATTGTAATAACTCAACTTTTATTCAGCTGGATTCCAATTTCGGTAAGTCAGTAAAACGTTTAGACATATTACATGCATCCAGACTAGTTCTAAGACATATCTTAAGGGTAAAAAACATGAACAACTATCGTAACTATAAGGAATCACTAGCAAATTGTAAACAGATGAAACCTGGATTTTTCATCACCGTTGGTATCCAAACAGATTTCTCGTTAGATGTAAGTTGCAAACAATTGTATACAGAGTGTGTTGACTCCATGACACAAACTGACAACCTAATACAGGAGTCAGACTTTTTTCGTGAATGATTTGTATTCTACTTTCAATACTTGCTACAAACGTGATTTAAAGTATTCCCCAACTCAAACAAATATGTTCATATGTCATCAAAATGTATGTGGTATCAGTAACAAGAAAACCGAACTAGAGGTTTACATTAATTCTCTCGATAAGAGAGTAGACTTTATATGTATAAGTGAACATTTTTTTTGAATGATAAATCGATTCATGTATTTAATCTTGAAAATTACAAATTAGTCTCTTACAATACTAGGAACAAAAAAATAAGAGGGGGGAGTCTAATCTTGGGGCACATTGACAGAAAAGTAGAAATTATAGATTTTATAAACAAATTGTATAGGGTGGAAGCCTTTGAAGTATGCTGTATCAAGGACAATAGTACTGGTTTATACTTATGTTGCTGTTACCGCACCCCTAATGCTAAGAATTTCGAACATTTTATGTTAAAAATGGAGAAGTTGTTGGAATATTTGTTCAAGAGGAAAACTATTATTTGTGGTGATTTTAATGTGGACTTAATGGTAGAGAGCAAGACCCGGACTGAATTCATAAGTTTACTGGCATGTTATAATTTCAGACTGCTTATTAATACACCTACGTTTATTCGCAACAATTGCGCATCTTGTATAGATAACATTATAACTAGTCTGCCAGATGATTATGTGGAACAATGTGATGTAGACCACAATGGCTTGGCAGATGGACACGGTGCACTTTTGGGCGACTTTTTATTAGATAATGTAATTGATAATTCAAATAAAGATCAGTACAGAGTTGTAAATAAAAGAGTCTTTAATACTAAAACCTGCCTAGCTTTTAGACAAAAAATTCTTGAAACGGATTGAAGGGGTATGGGAATAAACACGTTCTTGAAGACATTTGCCACAATTTTCCGAAATTGTTACAGAAAGAGAGAACTAAAAAGTAAACTCAAAAATGGTTTCAAATTAAGGTGGATGACAAAAGGCATTAAAATATCAAGCCAAATGAAACGTCTGCTGTGTGCTGGGAGTACTAATAAGCTGGAAGGCAGTGTTCAGAATTATAAAAATAAATATATAAGAATATATAGAAGGGTACTATCTAAGGCCAAAAAAATAACAATAACTGAAACTATTAACAATTCTTGTAATTTCAGTAAAGAGGTTTGGAAAGTTATATATAACGGAGCGTCACGTATTGAGATTCGCAGATAGCTCTCGGACGTGATAAGAAGTAGCTCGTATTAGGCGTGGTAACGCGACATTAATTATTTGAAAGATAGTTGTGAGACCTCTATAATTATAACGGTCTATACCTGGTTCACACAATGACATTAGAACACAACATAAATCTTATGACCAAATAATAAATACGATTTCGCAGAGAGGAACGTTTTCATAGGTCGCGCCTATACCTCACAATATCTCAAAACAGAATGTGGGCTCGAAGACCCTTTTTCCAACATCTCTCATAAACAAAAAAACATTGTTAGTTATTCCTCATAGGCCGACCCACGACTACGTTCGGTAAACCATATGCAGACCACATGTTACCGCCACTCTCGAAACCATACTTAGGACAAGTATCTCAGAAGTGCTGACATAAATCTTTTAATTGAATGACACAAAACTAACCCGCACAGCGGGGTATCCAAACCGCACTAATGGATATACGGATGCATCAAATGAACAATGCAAACTCCAAGTACTTTAAATAATTGGCTATTTACTCCCTAAACTATCTATCGGAACAAAACACTGTAGTAATTAATGCTTTACGCGCGTCTTTGCTCGCGCGTCGACACGGCGATCCTGACTATCACACGTCCTCGTGTGCCATCTCTAGATAGAAACCACTCGGCTATCCTGCCTTTACTACAAATTAAGTATCGACTTCCAGGTTTCCACTACGTACATTGTCCATCGTTTTCATAACGTGTTTAAATTAAAACTCGACAAAGAACAGGTCTGATCGCTTTTCATTATAACTTTAATCACTATTTAATCATTTTTACGCAATGCAAAACTTGCCATCAATATAATAACTCTACATGTTTATGTGACTTAACAACCAACAGCGCACTGGCTATACCAGGAGAACCGGTCAACATGCTAGCACAGTTACAACCAGGCACTCCAGCTACTAGACTGGCAATGCCAGGAGAACCGGCCAACACATAGCACACAGTCACCACTAGGCACTCCAGCCACCACAATGGCACACCGGCCAACACACGAGCGCACCTGCTCATACTGGCACACCGGCCATCACACGAGCACATTGGCTCATACTGGCACACCGGCCATCACACGAGCACACCGGCTCATACTGGCACACAGGCCATCACACGAGCACACTGGCTCATACTGGCACACCGGCCATCACACGAGCACACCGGCTCATACTGGCACACAGGCCATCACACGAGCACACTGGCTCACACTGGCACACAGGCCATCACCTGACGCATCGGTCACCCTCTGGTACCCCGACCGTCACCTATGGCACCCTCGCCATCACACGACCACAGCGGCCCAAGCTGGCACGCCGGTCGTCACATCTGGCATTCTTGCCAGCCCACTGAGCACCCACCACCCACCACCGCCGCGCAGTCTCCGACACCAGCTAGACTGGGCTAGGAATATGACCTACGATCGACGATAAGCAGCTGGTCACAGTACAAGTCACGTAAACAATGTATTTCGATATTCACTTTGTAATTATAGGTCACTTTCACAATCTAATTTCATTCTTAACTATTAACATTCGATAGCGTCGACTACGGCTTGACCTGACTGTTCTTCATCGCTACTAACTTCAGTATTTTTTATTTTATTTTTTTATTTCTGTGCGGACGTAACTATCTTGCATTGCACGAACACGCTCGTGCGCATACCTATAGGTTCTATTTTTATCTAAAGCTTTTAGTAAATAGGGGTCGCTTTCTAGTAATTCAACAAATTTCGACGACCCTTGAAATTTCGAGTCTAATTTTGTTTGATTCCTCTCATGATTTTCTACCGACACAAACATATCGAATCACTGTATCACACTTGCCATTTTTTCACACTAGATTCGTCTAACTTCGTCGTTAACTCGCGTTGCGTCTTGTTCACCAAAGGCTAATAAGTCTGGTCGTACTACATTTCCAATAAGTATTTCTATTGGGCTTGCTTTTGTCACGCGATTATTATTAGTCGAATTCATAGCGAGTTGTACATCCTGTACATTTACTACGTCGTATCCCATTTTATCTCTACAGCGGTAAGCATGATTTTAAGGTGCAAATTATACGTCACACTTGACTAATTGCTCTTTATGTACCAGCAGCAACTAAACGTAACATTGTATTGTGGGTATAACAAAAACCCCAGAAATCCTTATTCAAAAAGCATTTACCCGGATCTGCTTAGTACGAAATGGATTTCCAAATAAATGAATTGCATACTTTAAAGATTTTGACACTCAAAGTATCGATGCGCACTATGTACACATACAGCACAACATATTTTGTGAAAGCATCAGTAATTTCGACAAACACATACTCTTTCGTTTGATTAGAGCCACTAAGTTTACCTGTTACGTCAATACGAATAGTTTGTCAAGGTATTGATACTTTACGTATCGGGTGTGGTTCCGCTTAAGGTTTTCCCGCCATCGGGTTAGATAGCTAACACGCAATTTTCCGCGAATATCGGAACATTACATAAAAATCCCTTGTCGCCCCGAAGGGCTGGGCAGAGGTGCGCGATCCAGTACATTCGCCATTCATGTCCCCTTACATCAGGGGGCAAGCCCATTGCCATCAACCAGGAACAAATCCAGAATCCGGCCCTCACTGAGAAACTCCAGATAGAAAACCTCAGAAACACCCTGCCCGACCCGGAAATCGAACCCAGGACCGCCGGGTACAACATATTTTTAACAAACTTTTTCTCACATTGGGAGACCAGTAAAACGTACTTTTTTCCCCAAATGTTTTTTTATTTTTTTCAATTCAAATGCATTATTGACTTGCGCACTTGATATATCACTGAACAAAAAAGACCTGGGGACAATGGGTAAACATAGGTCATTACAGCTACGTTGCATTTTCCAATGTAGAATTCCGGAATTTATTTTGTATGAATTCATCAAATCGTTATTTAACATAACATAACATCACGCATTATTTCCCCGAAGGGTCAGGCAGAAGGGTACCTACAGTACAATCGTTATTTATTTCGCCACTATTTAAATTCGTTATAAAATTAATTATTTTCGGATGTCGCTGTTGTTCAGCCTGCAACCAAAAAGTGGTCCAATAAGTTCACTCACTTTTGTTCAATTTTGTCAGGAGGATTATTCAACGGTAGTGGATTTCGAAATACGAAATCTACATACGTTACACATTCTGTTCCCGTTTCTGTGATATCAATATCAAAACATTATAAAACGTTCACCATTTACGTACTCTGGGCGTTAGATTGAGTTTATACACAGTACAGTAAATCTCGTATCCTGTAAAAAGTGGCAGTTACACAACAGTTTACAACGGTTAAAAGTTTCACATTTGATTGATACTATAATAGGCTGTAGGTACATGCTGTTTCTTTGGTCTTTACATAAGTAAGTATTGCAACGTTGCCTTCTCAGTTCACATCTGTATGAAACTCAATTGGACAATTAGGATCAAATCACATTAAAACAAGTACAGGTAGTCAAATGACTAATCATTTACAGAGTTTTAAAACACCTAAAACAATGCGTAGTCTGTCTGTATAGACCTTGTTCTACAGATTCTGAAATAATCATAATATCGTATAATCTATGTAACACATTACGAATGTATTAACGAAGGTCATCTAGAGTTTTACACAAGGGTCTTTGACTAATGCCAATCAAGGTGACCATAGACGTCAAACGTTTTCCAGAAAATTTTATTGCCACAATTTCACTCATTATAGAACATTAGGCACCAGAATTTAAATAAAAATGGAACGACTGACCGTAGTGACAAAAGCAGATATTGATGCGAAGTCACAGCTCAATAGCCACAAATGCTCCGCTGCCACCAGTCCCACCTGTAGTCGTTTTCTTACATTGCGTAGCGATGTGCCCTGCGCGTCCACATTTGAAGCACTAAACACATTTGTTTTTCCGAATCCGAGCGGTATGGATTGGATTCTGGTATTGAGGCACAGTATGGCGAAGTATTTGTCGCCAACGGGACCTCAATGAGTACCCGTAAATTTTAATTTTGGGCCTCGAACAATCTTTTCCACTGTGAGTCACTAATCATTGATTAATCATAACACACATTATTCACACTCGGACGCGGCAATTTCACACGGGTCGCGGACATCCCACTTCTGATAACGGAGCGTCACGTATTGAGATTCGCAGATAGCTCTCGGACGTGATAAGAAGTAGCTCGTATTAGGCGTGGTAACGCGACATTAATTATTTGAAAGATAGTTGTGAGACCTCTATAATTATAACGGTCTATACCTGGTTCACACAATGACATTAGAACACAACATAAATCTTATGACCAAATAATAAATACGATTTCGCAGAGAGGAACGTTTTCATAGGTCGCGCCTATACCTCACAATATCTCAAAACAGAATGTGGGCTCGAAGACCCTTTTTCCAACATCTCTCATAAACAAAAAAACATTGTTAGTTATTCCTCATAGGCCGACCCACGACTACGTTCGGTAAACCATATGCAGACCACATGTTACCGCCACTCTCGAAACCATACTTAGGACAAGTATCTCAGAAGTGCTGACATAAATCTTTTAATTGAATGACACAAAACTAACCCGCACAGCGGGGTATCCAAACCGCACTAATGGATATACGGATGCATCAAATGAACAATGCAAACTCCAAGTACTTTAAATAATTGGCTATTTACTCCCTAAACTATCTATCGGAACAAAACACTGTAGTAATTAATGCTTTACGCGCGTCTTTGCTCGCGCGTCGACATATATAAAAGCACCAATAAAATTAAAGCACCGCAATCTGAAAGTCTCATACTTAAAGTTGACGGTAAAATTATAGATAATCCCTCAGATGTTGCAAACGTATTAGTAAATCAATTTAACTACAAATGTGTTTTGACTAATTTTAAGAATCTAGATCTCCATAAATTTCTTGAACAGAGTACTAAAAGAGTTCAAAATGATATGGTTATTGTGCCTGTTACTCCAAATGATATAGTGAAACTAGTTAATGGTATGCAAAATAAGAAATCATGTGGTTATGACGACATTCCAATCATCATCAGCCTATAATGTTCCCACTGCTGGGACACAGGCCTCCTCTCGGTGAGAGGGAGTGGGCCATAATCCACCACGCGGGCCCAGTGCGGGTTGGTAGATGTCACATCTCTTCGAATTTTTGGTTCTAAGACATGCCGGTTTCCTCACGATGTTTTCCTTCACCGTTTTGAGAGCAGTGGTGTTGAAATTATTTACACAAAGTAAAGCGCCTGCTTGGGTTTGAACTCACGACCTACTAATCGTAAGTCGCGGCCGTTACCACTGGGCCACCACTGCTCCTCACGACGACATTCCAATAGCAGTTATTAAAGAAAATTTAGATATATTAGCTGAACCTTTGACTATTTTTTACAATAAATGCATTTCAGATGGTATCTTTCCGGAACAGTTAAAAATAGCAAAAATTATCCCACTCCACAAAAAAGGCTCTAAAACAGATCCAAAAAACTATAGACCTATCTCGTTGCTCCCCATCCTTTCCAAAATTTTTGAAAAAATTATTAAGAATAGACTTGTAGTTCATCTAAATTTAAACAAGGTTTTGCACTTGAGACAATTTGGATACCAAAAAAATGTCGGAACAGGGGACGCTATATATACATTAGTGGATGATATAATTAATAAATTGAATAGGAAAACGAGAGTAGCTGGCATTTTCCTTGATTTAAGCTCAGCCTTTGATACAATTGATCACAAATTACTCATTGCGAAATTAGAGCATTATGGGGTGAGAGGCAAAACTTTACAACTTTTCTCTTCATATTTGAGTAACAGGAAAATGTATGTGGATATTAGTAATATGCAAGCGAATGGTAATGGCAATTGCAATAAATCTTCTATGCAAGATTTAGTAGCAGGCGTGCCCCAAGGATCGATTGTGGGGCCTATTTTGTTTATATTATTTACAAATGATTTAATTAATTACATTAATACAATATTTTCTGACACACAGCTGACAGTGTTTGCAGATGACACCAACGCAATAGTTGAAGCTAACGATATACAGGAGCTTTCCGCGAAGGTTAATGCAGTGTTAACAATTTTTAATTCTTGCTTTGAAAGTAATGAGCTAATAATTAACACTGAAAAACCAAAATAATGTTATTCAGCACAACAGCTCGTAATAAAGACAAAATGAAGATTGCACTTAATGAAGTTAAAATTGACATAGTGAGGTAAAGTTTCTAGGGGTATACATTGACAAATATTTAAATTGGAAAAGGGAATTGCAAGCAATTGATTCGTATATTTTCTCAGCGTGTTATGCCTTACGCAGTCTTAGAGATGAAATTGACATAAAACATCTTAAAATGGTATACTATGCTTTAATAGAATCAAGGTTAAGATATAGTGTCCAGTTTTGGGGAAATAGTTTTAAATATAACTGCCAGAGAGCCTTTGTACTCCAAAAGAGAGCCATACGAACCATGGTCCGGATATCACAAACAGAGAACTGTAGGTCACATTTTATAAATTTTAAAATTCTTACTGTGCCCAGCCTCTATGTTTTAGTATTGTTGGTGAATTTCAAAAAATACCTGCATAGTTATGAAACAGATGAGGAGAGACAGTTGAGGGAGAGTACGCGCAGGAAAGATTTTCAAAACAAAATAAAACCCCAACTTAACATTGTTCAACATAGACCTCAATATCAAGCAGTGCGGATTTTTAACAGGTTGCCATTGGAAATTTTAAAATATATTAATTTTAAAAATTAAAAACTTTAATTTACAAGAGCTCATTTAAGTCAAAACTCAAAGTGTTCCTATTGGAGAAATGTCTGTATTCGATAGACGATGACTTATCCACGTTTTAAATTTTTTATATTAGTTAATGTGAGACTGGGTAATATGAGTATGTAATCGCAGCTGTAATTATTATTATTATTAATCATTTATTTTCAAGTAACATAGACTCATTAAGATAAATATTAATAATCACTCAGTCACATTAAATAATCAAATAAAAATACCGATTAATCAAATTATTAAAACACAATTATTAAAACAAAATTATTAAAACAAAATTATTAGAATAGAATTATTAGATCAAAATTATTAAAACAAGATTATTAAAACAAAACAAACAAATAGGTACACAACAGACTTACTCGTAATGACATTGAATTTTTTATTGTATTGATTTTTTTTTAAATAATATTAATGATTTTATTGTATTATGACTGTGTTAATTTGTAATTTTAATGGGTGTTGTTTTTGTTGTTTTTTTTTTTTATTTTATATTTATTATGTATGTTTTCAAACACAATGTGAATTGTTCCTGAAATAAATTGAATTGAACTGAATTAATGTCGAGTGAAATGGCTACAGCAAGTTGATGGTTTCGTTGGGCGTTGGCTACATGAGTTAGAGCTGTATAGATGGCTTGGGTGGTGTTTTTCTGTTGTCGAAAGCCAAATTGTAGGGGGTTTTTTTTTTTTTCAGGATGGGAAATCATCAAATGACTTCTCCCGCTCTGGGCGGAGCGGGAGGGCATGTCAGACTTTTACTGACTAAAACCCACCCGTGTTCCATCAGTTGCCCATGTGCCAGGGTCACGGTATCTCTTTCGAACAATCACGCGACCCCGGCAGGCATCGGTCCTAGTAGACCCCTACACTGCTGCTGACATCTCTTTGAGGCGCGCGTGGAACACTGCGCGCCGTCGACCCGAGCTTGGTCCTTACCGGGCGGCGAGCTACCCATTGCTCGCCACCCGCAAGCTCACGCCTACGGTGGCCGGGAGTCCGCTATTGACTCCCGACGCCCGGGGCGTCTCCTCCTGCGGCGGCTAGGGACGTGAGGGCGCAGAGACTGCCACTCCCTCACGCGCCCCGCCTCCTCCTTCGCGAGCATTACTGCTTCGCAGAAGGAGGTGACGGCTTCCCATTCCCTCTCGCTCCGTACCATGGCTCGCACCAGGGCCGGACGCGAGAGGTCGCCGCCGCCGATCGCCTCCACGAGGACACGGCGGTGCTCCGCCCAGGCAGGGCACACCTCCACCGTATGCTCCACCGTGTCCTCCAGACGATCCTCGCAATGGAAACACCCGGACGTATCCTCCCGCTTTATCCTGAACAGGAACCCACCGAAGCACCCATGCCCGGTGAGAACCTGCTTCAGGCGGAAGGTGAGGACGCCGTGGCGCCTCTCTATCCACTCCTCAAAGAGAGGACTTACCGCCGCAATTGTGGCGTGCCCAGCACTGAGTTGCGACAATCGTACCCGCCATGTCGCCATGAAATCACACCGGAGCTCTGTCCGCCGTGCCGCGATTTGTCGCGGCAGCGGAGTTTCGCCCCGGCGTTTCGCCTCCTCGCGCCACTCCCACATGTGCGCGAGGACCTTTGCCTCCAGATCAAGGGGTGCCGCCTCGCACGAGACCGTGCGGTATCCCCGGATTAACCGGATGGCCATGACCCTCTGGGCCACAAACAGCCGGCGCGCTGGGCGCAGTCTCAATGAGGGTGCCCACACCGGTGCTCCGTAGAGGGCCATGGACCGCACGATCCCCGTGTAGAGCCTCCGGCAGGAGGCGTTTGGACCCCCCAGATTGGGCAGGAGCCGCTTTAATGCAGCCCCAGCCCGCTCCAGTCTGGGAGCCAAACGTCGGAAATGCTCAACGAAGTTCCACCGGCTGTCGAGGACAAGTCCCAGGTACTTCATCGCCGACTCGACGCCGATGTGAACCCCTCCTACCGTAAGTTGGGAACCCGCGGGTGGCGCGTTCCGAGGACCATGAAAACCCATGGCCTCGGACTTGTGCAATGCCACCTCGAGTCCCAATTGCCGGATCCTATCGACGATTGTCGCAACCCCGCGTGTCATTAATTCGGCCGCCGCCTCGTACGACCTCCCCTGCGCAAGGACCAGCGTGTCGTCAGCGTAGCAAACTACGCTGACGCCGCTAGGGAGGTCGGCGCGCAGCACCCAGTCGTAACCGATGTCCCACAGATGCGGCCCCAGGACCGATCCCTGTGGGACACCGCACGACATCTCTCGCCGGTTCCACTCTCCCTGGTGACCGAGGTAGATAACGGCCCTATCCGTCAGATAGGCCTCGACCACGCGACAGAGGTAGGTCGGCATCCGGTGATACCGGAGTGCCTCCCTAATGCAACTCCAGGGTAAGGTGTTGAAGGCATTGGCGATGTCAAGAGACACCGCCAAGACGACCCCACCCCGGGCCACTGCATCCCCCGTCGTGAGGGCTCGCACGCGCATGATGGCGTCCACCGTTGAGCGCCCCTTGCGGAAGCCGTACTGGCCGTCCGACAAGTCCGGCCCCACTCGCACCAGCCACCCGACGAGGCGGTCTGCAATCACTCTTTCAAAGAGCTTGCCCACCTCGTCGAGCAGCACGATGGGCCGGTAAGCGGACGGAGAGTCCGCTGGGCGCCCAGGCTTCTTAATGAGGACCAGTTTCCCCGTCTTCCAACGAAGTGGGAACTGGCCCCTCTCCAAGCATGCGCTAAGGAGCCCCCTGAGTCGAGGCCCGAGAGCCTCTGAGGCCAGGACCCATGCTTTGCCAGGCAAGCCGTCGGGTCCTGGGGCGGTATTCTTGGCATTAAGCCTTCGTACCGCCACCCTCATCTCTACCTCGGTCACTTCTGGAGCACCGTCGTCGTCGTCAGTGGTGTGGTCCGCATCGGGCACCGCAGTAGGCGGAGCCATGGGTGGGGGACTATGTTCCCCTCGAGAAGGGAACAGAGCGCTCACCACGCCCTCCACGAGTTGGGGCCGGAGACTCTGAGTCAGCGGAGGAGCCCATGGGCGGAGTTTCTCCCGGACGGCCTTGTAGGGCCGTCCCCATGGGTCCCTGTTCAGAGTCTCCAGCGACTCCTTGCGGGCCAGTCCTCTGGCCCGCAGGATCTCCTCTTGGAGGGCGGTCTTCGCCGCTCTGTACCCCTCGTATAGCTCCGCCTGAATGGCTTCCGTATCCGGAGGTCGGATACGGAGCCTGCGGTGCCTGGTGTACCGGCGTCGTGCCGCAACGCACGCTTCGCGCAACGCTGTCAGCTGCGGCGACCACCAGTACACCTGGCGCCAAGCCCGTCCTGGCTGGACTCGGGGCATAGCCACGTCACAGATCTCAGACATGGCCTCCCGGAACCACTCGGCCTCGTCGTTGGTGTCAGCAGGCCTGTCCGGTGGTGACACCCAGGCCTGCACGATCGAGGCTTCCAGGAGAAGCTCCCGGTCCAGCTTCTTTAGCGCCCACCGCGGACCACTCGGGGTCTGCCGGATCGGCGCGCTCGAAGTCTGGGCGGAGACGTCAAATCGGATGTACCGATGGTCGGAATACGTCTCCACCCCCTCCATGACGCGCCAATCAATAACCTGCGGTGACAGAGCGGGGCTGGCGAACGAAATGTCCACCACTGAGTCGCCCCGCATCCGTACACACGTAGGTACAGAACCCCGATTTAGGACGACCAGGCCTGTCTCCAGAGCCCAGTCCTCCACCATCCTGCCCCGTGTGTCCGTATACCGGGAACATCAAGCCAAATTCTTGGCGTTGAAGTCCCCGAGCACGAGCACGGGGAGGGGACGGAACCCAACGACGACGACTCTCAACTCCGCAAGGGAGTTGTGGAACTCGGCGAGAGTTCGGCTCGGGGAGAAGTATACTCCCACGACTACAATCTCCCCGAACCGTGCCGCTACGCAACCCCGTCCCCTCTTGACGGCCTCGAGGGTTGGGGTTCCGGCGGCGGCCGACGAAATGAGGGTCACTGAGCCGCTCAGGTCCTCCACCCAGTCATCCCTGGGCGGGACAAAGTACGGCTCAGCGACCACAGCGATGTTAATCGACCACTGCGCCATGCTCTGGAGTAACAGATCCTGAGCGGAGGCGCAGTGGTTGATGTTCGCTTGGAGGAGGCGCAATGGAGTACCTATTATTGGCACTCCATTTCAGCCCCCTCCTGAGCCCCCTGTGAGGGCCCTGCCGTGGTGGTGCCGGCAACGACGGTGGTCGAGGCAGCAGCGGCGACGGCGGTGACGGCGGTGGCGGAGGGCTTGCCCTTGCCCCTGGCCTTGGCGGATGAAGCGCAGGCCTTAGTCCCAGCCCGGTGTTCGGCTGGCAAGCGGCGGCTGGCAAGTGGCATTGCAAGAGCCGGCCTTGTGACCGGGCTGACCGCAACGGAAGCAATGACCGCTGCGGTCCGCCTCTGAGGTGCATTTCACGTATACGTGATGGCCAGTCTGGCATCTGAAGCACCTCAGAGGTCTGGGCTCCAGCAATTTTACCTGCGCGGACACCCAGCCCACCAGGAGCCTTCGGCCCTCCGCGGTTATATTTTGAGCCGCCGACACGGGGCAGCTGACCGTTACGGTCCGCATCCCCGTGCTGTCAGGACGGATGGTACCTGCCCTGACTTGATCGGCCGAGCACCCACCCGTCCTAACAACGGCGGCTATCACCTCCGCCTCCGTCACGCAGTCGTCCAGACCCAGGATGCGCATGTCAGCGCACTTAGTGGGCCTGGACACTTGGGCCTCGTCTGCGTCTAAGGATGCCCTAAGCCTATCGGCCAGAGCGTCAGCAGTCGGGCCACTCGCCGCACCAGGGACCTCCAACATCCGGGCTCCAGTCAAGGTGACCTTCACCCGGAGGCCGTTGGAGATGCCGATCTCCTGGAGGTCCACTGCCGCATTGGCTTTAGAGAGCAGGTCGCGATAGGTCACGCCCTTCTTTTCCGCTTCCGGCTGTAGCGTGATGACTACAGCTGCGGACTTTGGGGCGCGGAGCCTAGCCGCGACGCTGCTCTTTTTGCGCCGCTGCTGCCTCTTTTTATTTCTGGCCGCCCTTGCAGCCTTGCTTGCCTTCTTCTTCTCCCCAACCACTTGCCATTCGGTGTTGGCAGGGGGAGATTTAGAAGGCGGGGGCGGCATTGGCGGCCCTCTCACCACCTGCGCTGGGGGGGCCCTAGCAGGCGCCTGCTTGGGCCGGCCTTTGGTCTGCCCCGGCCCTTTGGCTGGGGCAGACGCGGCGGTGGCGTACGCCACCACCTTCGGCTGGCCCGAAGCTGCCTTCGGCTGGGCCGAGGCTGCCTTCGGCTGGCCCGAGGCTGCCTTCGGCTGACCCGAAGCCGCCCCAGGCCGGCCCAAAACCGGCCGACTTGCCGCCAGCGGGGGGCGCAGGACCACGGCCTCCAGAGCAGAAAACCTGCTCTGGAAGCCAGCGAGCTCCTTCCTCACCAGGGTCAACACCTGGTTCTCGATGAGCAGGAGCCCGCCCTGCCCATGCCACGCTTCCCCCTGCGATGCCTCCTGGGGAGCGGCTCCTCGGAGACCGGCCAGGTCCGCTCGGAGCTCCTCATTCTCCTTTCGGAGGAGCTCCATGGCGGCAGTCACGCGGGCGACCTCCGCCCGCAGTTCTGCCAATCGAGGGGGTTAAGTTGGTTTCCCACCTCAGCATGGTGGACAACTCTTTTAATAAAAAGTTTTTCTAAAAGCTTCCCGAATACCGGAATGAGACCTATGGGACGGAAGGATTTTAAATCCGTCGGATCATCCTTTCCCGGTTTGGGAATGATCTTGACATAGGCCTCTTTCCATATTCGGGGGAAGTATTGTAGCTTAAGGCATCTGTTCATGATGTCGGGAGTTCGAGTTGAACCCTCGTCGCAAGCGGTTGTCTGTGCGCGCGCGCAACACATGTCGGCTCGCCCGACTTCGAAATCAAAACGCGTTTTTTGTGTGTGTGTCTCTTTGTGTCGTAATTTATAAAATCGGGTGGCGTGACAACGTGTAACATAATTAACACAAGACCCCATATACCCCCATTAGACTATTAAAAGCATAATACAATAACCAAAACTTACTCCTTTTAAAGCTAGCACTTATAATTAATAAAATCGGGTTGACCATCACTCTACGCATTTAAAATTGTGTCTTATTGCCTTCAAATAAGGTTGAGTTCTCTTTGGCCCATTCGACGGACTTGCGTCTATTCTGTTACACCTTGTATAAAAGAAAACATCTAGCTAGGGTCACAAGTGCGTTTCAGGCTGTAGTGAAGACTGACTGCCGGAGGACGAGTAACCCATGGCGTTAGACCCGGTGAGACCGTTCTTAATATTACAGGGATTAGTTTGCTAAACTGCGTACGAAGGGCCTTGATATGCCACGCGCGCGCAAGCAACGTCATCTCAAGCAGCCATTGCGGACCAGTGTCTTCACACCAACAAATTCACGTTATTACTCTAACACTAAATATGATATCGTTAAAGATGCCGTACCTAAAGATCTTATAATTGTACACACAGCTACATATCAAGCTATGGATTTCCAGTTTTAACAGACTTCGCATTGTATAGGCTTTCCGCACAAAGAGAAGTCAGTTTATACTGGAAATGAATGGCTTGATTTGTCGACGTGTGTATCATGGTAACAAATTCCTTAAATTGTTTTGCAAAAGACCACGGTCACCGGAATTCAAATAAGCATGTGGACTGAAGAGATAAAAAAAAATACCCCAAACTCTTGAGTTTGCACCAGACGTTTTTGCTCTAAAGATAACGATACAAAACAAAAAAAAGGGTCAAGCTCACAAATTAGACAGTTTCAGCCCCTTACAGACACAAATGGGTTTGACTAAACAAAAGCTACTTATGTTTTGGAACATTGACAGGATGATAGAATTCGCCTAGCACCTCTAAATAATATATAGGAATTTCTCCCCAACAGCATTCTTTTCCAGGAACAAAGGATAACAAAATACATAACCATGCAATTAATTAAACATTCTGGTATATCGAATATACCATCATCACCGCGTCCGAATTGTACCTCGTAAATGTGAATGTACACATAAACAGAACGCAGAAAAACACCCATCGGCGATCGAGAGAATCCACCAATACATATACACATCCTCTACACGAAGCACTATGATAGCTGGGTCCTGATCAAAGTAACAATACAACAACAACTGCTACCCCGCAGGTTGGCATGGGAAAAGACAAGCCAACTCCTCTGTACATAACAAATTCACACCCCAACAAAAACCACACCACCAAAAACCTAGAAAGCAATCAGATCCTTCACAAACGTATTAAACTTGATAAGTCGAAAAACAAGGACAGGTGCGCTGCAAATACGACACTATAACGCCCATATTGGTCGAGGTCGAAGTAACCAACGCAAAGGTTCGATGCAACACACAGCATGAAGATTCCAACTACAACGGCGAACTATTAATGAATATTGCTAACAGGGAAACACTTCAAATAGAATACAATAAAATCATTTGAGGACTGCCAAGATCAAACAACATAGAACAGTTAACAAAAAGGGGAAAAAAGCAAACACAAAAACAATGACAAGGTACGAATGTAACAACGGTTGAGACCAAGTATGTCAAACAATGCAACTGTGCCGCGCTGAATAGAAATTCTACCAAACCAAAATACCAAGACTGTATAACAAAAAACTAGCAAATGTAGTAATCACCTCAACGAATGAAAACATCGAAGTACCCTGGAACATTGTAACGGATGTAACTCTGACTCTTCAGACGATTTACTCAAGGGACCACCAATTAGCCCTTTTTTTAGGTTAGGTTAGGTTTTTTTTTTTTTTTTTTTTTTTTGTTATGGCAGGAGTGGGAAATCCTCATGGACACCCAGACTGTCTCACGTGTGACACAGTCTGGGTAGTGCCGGACTCTTACCGGCTAAAACCACACTCCTGCCTTTTCCAGTCACCTCTGACGTGATCAGAGCCGTTTGTTACAAATTGATAATTTAATTATTTTTTTTTTTTTTTTTTATGGTTTCATTTATGGGTCACAAAACAACTCGACAGACTTCATCTCATTTTTTTTTTAATTTTTTTTTTTTTTTTTTTCTTTATATTCTAGATTCCCTTTTTATATTTATTGTTCTTTTCTTTATGTTTTTTTTTCTTTTTTTTTTATAGAATGCACTCATATATATATATTTTTTTTCTCTCTTATATTCCTAGGTACTTAACTTTATATAGTTTATTATATATAGAAGTATCCTAATTTACTTATTTCTACTTATTACTATTTTTACTATTTTAATACAGTATTCTAAAAATTTTTGCCTCTTTTTTCCGCTTATTAAACTAGGTAAAATATTAACATTTAATGTCTCTTCGAGGTCCTGCTCAACCTCGTACCGCGCTTTCGCTGTTATTGGACAATCTAGTAGTATATGTAGGACCGTCTCTTCCCTGCCCGGCTCACAGGCGCACGATGCGTTCTCCTTACACTTGAAGCGTTTCAGGTACGCAGAGAACCCACCGTGCCCCGTGAAGATTTGCGTGGTGAGGCTAGTGGGGTTGAATTTTCTCACAACCCTGTACGCCGCGACCGCGTCCGGGAAAAATATTTTTGTGCCGGAGGCTGTTTCTCCCGACTTATATCTCCTGTTCCATTCGTCAAGCGACCCCATACGGATATGCCGCTTGACGAATGAAACAGGACAATGATCGTAGTCCGGTCTCTTTTTTGACCCCAGGGCAGCCTCCTTTGCGAGCTGGTCGGCTCGCTCGTTCCCCACCAGTCCTGCGTGAGCCTTTATCCAGAACAAGGACACCCTCTTGTTCTGTAGCTCACAGCGGCGAAGGGTGTCTCTTGTTTCCACTGCCAGGGGGTGAGAGGAGCTCGTGCCGACCACCGACTGGAGGGCCGCCATGGAGTCGCTGAAGATTGCAAACGTTTCTTCCTTTCTTTTTAGTATTTCGCCAGCCGCTCTTTGTATAGCCAAAAGCTCTGCCTGATAGACGGTGCAGTAAGACGGCAAAGCAAGTTTGAGGGCCTTAACTTCGGTTGCGTTATTCCAAAAAGATAGCGCCGCACCGACCCTGCCCTCAATCTTGCTGCCGTCTGTGAAGATACGCACAGCGAAGTCACTGTGGTTTTTATATTGTTCCTCGTCTATCAGGCTGCCGAACTGCAGTGTGATCTGCTCTGCGGGATGCGGGGATTTTAGAGCTGGAGCCATCCGCTCGACCTCCCTGTCTCCCAGTGCTGACTGGGGTACTCCCCTCTTGGCCTCGTACAGCGCTGCCGCCTCCCGAATACGCAAATCGATTGGGAGCATCCCAGCCAGCAAAAGTGCCGAATTCAGAGAGACCGTACGGTAGGCTCTACACAGCTTTTGAGCAAACCCTCTTTGGACCACATTTAGTTGCTTTATAGCTCCCAGTTTATTTGCGGCTGGCGCCCACACACTCGCGGCGTACAAAAGTGTGGGCTCAACCGCTGCGGTGTATATAATACGGATCACTTCCGGGTGCAAACCCCAGCTCACCCGGGCTGCCCTGGCCAGCTGCTTGTAGATGGCTATCGCCTTCTTACATGCGATAGCTATGTGTTTGTTAAAAGTCAGCTTGGAGTCTATGGTGACGCCCAGGATTTTTATATCTTGGGACATACCGATGTCGATCCCCCCCATGCTCAAGCGAGGAGTGTCGTATTTCAGCCTCCGCGTTAGCACCATCGCACAGGTTTTGTGCGGCGCGAATTTGAGCTTATTTCTGACACCCCACGCCCGAACATGTTCGAGAGCGGCACCGGCACGTCCCTCGATTTCCGCTGCTGACTCGCCGACGAAAACCATGACAACGTCATCCGCGAACGCCTGGCAGTAGTGGCCCCTATCCTCAAGCTGCTTCAGAAGTGGGTCCAGCAGCAAATTCCAAAAGATAGGGCCCCCTATGGAACCCTGGACGCAACCTTTACTGGTCGCCTTTTTAATTTGCTCCCCTGCGTATCTCACGCTGACCTCCCTGTCGCTTAGATAACTGTCGACTACTCGTCTCAAGTTTACAGGACACTTTTCCTCAGCCAACCGTACCTTAATAGCGGGCCACCATGCGCTGTCGAATGCTCCCTCTATATCCAGTGACACAACCGTGACTATCTTTTTCTGTGCCAGCTTCGTGCGGATATAATGCACAAGAGTATAGAGGGAGTCTTCGGTGCTCTTTTGGGGCATAAAGCCGTATTGGCGAGTACTTATCCTGGGGAGCAGGTAGAACTTAAGACGAGCAACCAGCATCCTCTCGTATACCTTCCCTAGTACAGGCAGGAGCCCAATCGGTCTGTAGGATTTCGGGACGGTATACGAGTCTTTGCCTGGCTTCCTGAGAACAACCACTGTTGCTTCCTTCCAGGACTTCGGGAAGTATTGCTGTGCCAGGCATTTGTTCAAAAGCGACAGGAAGAATTCAGGGTTGCAGTTTATGGCCTGAGAGCAGATATCGGCTGTGAAGCCGTCAGCTCCCGGGGCCTTTTTTGGGTTGAAAGACCCTATGGACCTATCAAGCTCGGTCAGGGTAAACGGCGGGTCATGTTGTTCATCATGGCTCCACTCGTTTACCTTTTCAGCCAGTAGCCGGGTTTGGCGATGGTCCACATTGTCGTCCTCCTCACGGTCCTCGGGGTAAAACGTGTCGGCTAACAGCTTCACCGAGCCACTTGCATCCAGTACCACATCTCCCGACCACAGCGGCGGATCCTCCTCTCTTTTTGTGACTCTTCCCATGACCCTATAAATCCCCTCCCAAACACCTTCCTTGTCCTGCTTTCCACAAAACTGCCTCCAACTTTCCTCAGTTGCTATCCTTACAGCTTCCTCATATTTTGCTTTTTCTTCCAGGTACAGCCTGACTACCATCTCTCTCCGAACCGGCGCTGCGTTCCTGACTCTGCGTTTTTTGGTAGCGACTAGGCTTTTCATCTCCGCGAGCTCCACGGACCACCACGGCAACGTAAGTGTCTCTTTGTGATTTTTAGTTTTTAAGGTGTGTGTACATGTGTCAGTTACGGCTTGTGTGTATGTGTTAATTGTGTGTTCCAGTTTGGCTATGGTATTTACGTTTGTAAGCTCCGTAACTGTTAAATTATATTCTAACATAATTTGAGACAGTTTCTCATGAAACTGTTTCCAATTTGCCTTCTTTGTGTTGTACTTTCTGGTGGTACGCTCGATGGTTATTCCTTTAGATTTTGTGAGATTTATGCCAAAAGTGATGCCGTTATGGTCGGAACTCGTAAGTCCTTCCACGATATGCCAGCCGTCCACCAGGTCCAGCATGTCCGCCGAACAGGCCGTTACATCCACGTGGCTGCTGTACCTAGTGCCTCCTCTTATAGTATCGAAGGTTGGGATGTCGCCTGTGTTGAGGATCTGCAATCCCATTTCCCCCAGCGCTCCACACATATGCTCCCCTCTCGAGTCCTCGTTGCCACTGCCCCACCATGTACTCTTCGCATTGGCGTCCCCTCCAATAACCAACCTGCAAGGGCCAAGCTCTTGCTCCGCTCGTTTGAGCTGCTCCAGGTGTGGCTCCATGGGCTTGTCGGGTTCGAAATAGAAGGACACCAGCGTGATCGTCCAGGCTCTGGTTCGGACTCCCACCACAACGATGTTGTTTGTGGTGAGTTGCGGGTACTGTATAATGTCCAAATGTTGGTCAAAGACAGCTATTGCTGCCTTTACAGTCCCTTCTCCTCCCTCAGAGGTCTGGAAGACCCTAACGCCCCGGTAGCCCTTCATCCTTCTCACCCCGCCCACATAGGGCTCCTGAAGCAGCGCCACGGCAACTTTTAGTTTTTCAGCCTCCAGTAGTAGCTCATTTGTGGCCAGTTGGCTTCGTTGCAGATTGGCCTGGACTATTTTGTACTGGCGAGCATCAGGGACAACTTTAGCAGTACGCTATTGAGGCTCGAGCCAGTGTGTCCCACTTCCTCCGCACTGGGCACTCACTACTGAACGCGTTGTGATCGCGGATCCCGGCCTTTGCTCTGGTGCAGTTGATGCACACCGCTGCTTCACCCAGCTGTATGTCTGGGCAGTCCACTCTGAGATGCGGTCCGCTGCAGTGACTACAGAGGTCAGCTGGCTCTTTGCAGAACCGCTTTCCGTGGCCGTACCCCAAGCAGCGGGTGCACTGCACCAGTGGCGTCTGGTCTTCCACGCGTACTCTTTGGAGGTCGATCCTGAGCTTTCCTCCTTCGATCGCTCTTCTCCAGATCGTTGGAGGCACGCTCATCACCACGTGGCTCACCAGTGGGTTTCTTGTTTTCCTTCGGTACTTGATTTTAATCCTTTCCGTTTCGACGCCGAGGTCGTGAAAAATTTCCCTATTCTGATTCTTGAGGGCTTTGAGGATTTCCTCGTCAGTGTGTACCACCAACACATCCCTCAGAATCAGAAGCGGGTCCCTGTTCGTCACTTCCTCGACGACGAGGTTCTCTCCAAACCCTTGAAGTCTCTCCTTTATCTTCGTCCTTTCCTCTTTTGTCGTGCAACCCATTATAATTTTCCTATCTTTTGCCTTCCTTACTCTCTCCACCTGCACCCATCCTTCTTTTGCGTCCATCGCCTTCCTAATTCTCTCGAGGACCTCCTCTCCCGTGTCAACTTCCTGCTTTGAGGAGACAATCACCGAGTGCAGCGTCGCTCGCTCCAGGGCCTGTTCCCCGGTCTGGCTCTTACGCGCTACACTGGCATAAGTCATCTCTCCACCGCTTGGTCTATTCGCTAAAGCTAAAGCATCTCGTAGTTTTCCCATGCTTTCCAAATTTTCTTGAATTAGCGAGCTGTGCTGTTTTATTGATTCTAAGAGCTCCTTTTGGTTAGCATTAATTCCACTGGGTATGGGTTCGGAACACTCGTTTGCAATAGGCACAGTTACAGGTACAGATGAGGGTGCAACTGCAGGTGCAGCCGTTGGTGCAGGTGTAACAAGATTTTTGCTCCGCTCGGACTCTTTTACCAGCTCATAGAGCCGGTTTATGGCGTTGACCACCTCAGTCTTAATTTCTGTTTTCAGGTTTCGAGAGTTGCCCAAATAAAGCTTTGCCTTATTCAGGCAAGCTCTCGCTTCCGCTGTAAGATTGGGGTATCCCGACTGGGGTCTTTTTGGTGGCCATGCAGTATCTATAGGGGCTCGGCGACTTTCGTGAGTGCTAGGGCCAGGTGGTGTGGCAGGTGAGTTGGCCGGGATCTTAGCTTGAGGCTCAGATTTCCCGGCCTCCCATTCCCCTATGCTACGACGCACGCTAGGAAGCGATGACTCAGCTTTCTCTACCGACTGCGGTGAGCCCCTGGAGCCCGGTGAGCCCGTGGCCTTCTTAGCCGGGGTACGGAACATTATATCGCTTTTTGTAAAGGTAAGGTTCATAAAAGACCCGTCAGATGGCACTGGTATTACTTTTGCGTCCCTGTAAAGGGGGGATAAAACAAAAGTACCTACGTATAAAAATAATTCGTCCTAAGTTGTGACGAGAGTCAATTAATTTTTAAAATAAAAATAAAATAAAAATATGGGGGTAAGACCGACGATGATGCGCTCAAGGACGCAAAAAGTGTTTTGATAATAAACAGTCAAATAATAACAGTTTTAAACAGGACAAGCTCAAAACGATTTTTGTTCCAAACCAAATTTTGTGTCGGAAACAATGGTTCCCTATTTTATAGACCACAGGGTGGGTGGGTGGGCAAAATTTTATTTGAGCTAGACGCACGGGCGAGGTGTCCAGAGACGCGTCTCCACGCGGGCCAGCTAACTACGGCGTTACTTTAGTTTTCACGGAATGAAAATTCAAAATTAGGGTCCAAAAACGTGATTTTTAAGGGAAAATTTTTGAAAAACTTGTAATAACTCCACCGAACGAGATTCCAGCTCGCGGAACGCTCGCCAGAATACAGGTAGGGCAGGTAAGTTGCTATTTAAACTAATACAATTAGGGTTAACAGTAAGAATTTCGAAATAAAAATGGATATGTGGTTCAGTACAAAAATATTCTGAATTTTTCTAAGATAATGGCGAAAAATGAAAATTTTTTCGCGTTTTGTCAATTCTTTCAGTTAAAATAGTCAATCGGTACCTAAATACAAGCGATTCAGCTGAAAACAGCTTCGAAATGCGACACCTGGTTGCAAAGATATTCTGATGTATAGGGAATATTGTATCGGTTAGGTGGATTTCGTACGTACTGATTTGCTTGGAAAAACGAAAAATTCAGTGTTTACAAACTTCTATTTGAGCTAGACGCACGGGCGAGGTGTCCAGAGACGCGTCTCCGCGCGGGCCAGCCAACTACGGCGTTACTTTAGTTTTCACGGAATGAAAATTCAAAATTAGGGTCCAAAAACGTGATTTTTAAGGGAAAATTTTTGAAAAACTTGTAATAACTCCACCGAACGAGATTCCAGCTCGCGGAACGCTCGCCAGAATACAGGTAGGGCAGGTAAGTTGCTATTTAAACTAATACAATTAGGGTTAACAGTAAGAATTTCGAAATAAAAATGGATATGTGGTTCAGTACAAAAATATTCTGAATTTTTCTAAGATAATGGCGAAAAATGAAAATTTTTTCGCGTTTTGTCAATTCTTTCAGTTAAAATAGTCAATCGGTACCTAAATACAAGCGATTCAGCTGAAAACAGCTTCGAAATGCGACACCTGGTTGCAAAGATATTCTGATGTATAGGGAATATTGTATCGGTTAGGTGGATTTCGTACGTACTGATTTGCTTGGAAAAACGAAAAATTCAGTGTTTACAAACTTCTATTTGAGCTAGACGCACGGGCGAGGTGTCCAGAGACGCGTCTCCGCGCGGGCCAGCTAACTACGGCGTTACTTTAGTTTTCACGGAATGAAAATTCAAAATTAGGGTCCAAAAACGTGATTTTTAAGGGAAAATTTTTGAAAAACTTGTAATAACTCCACCGAACGAGATTCCAGCTCGCGGAACGCTCGCCAGAATACAGGTAGGGCAGGTAAGTTGCTATTTAAACTAATACAATTAGGGTTAACAGTAAGAATTTCGAAATAAAAATGGATATGTGGTTCAGTACAAAAATATTCTGAATTTTTCTAAGATAATGGCGAAAAATGAAAATTTTTTCGCGTTTTGTCAATTCTTTCAGTTAAAATAGTCAATCGGTACCTAAATACAAGCGATTCAGCTGAAAACAGCTTCGAAATGCGACACCTGGTTGCAAAGATATTCTGATGTATAGGGAATATTGTATCGGTTAGGTGGATTTCGTACGTACTGATTTGCTTGGAAAAACGAAAAATTCAGTGTTTACAAACTTCTATTTGAGCTAGACGCACGGGCGAGGTGTCCAGAGACGCGTCTCCGCGCGGGCCAGCTAACTACGGCGTTACTTTAGTTTTCACGGAATGAAAATTCAAAATTAGGGTCCAAAAACGTGATTTTTAAGGGAAAATTTTTGAAAAACTTGTAATAACTCCACCGAACGAGATTCCAGCTCGCGGAACGCTCGCCAGAATACAGGTAGGGCAGGTAAGTTGCTATTTAAACTAATACAATTAGGGTTAACAGTAAGAATTTCGAAATAAAAATGGATATGTGGTTCAGTACAAAAATATTCTGAATTTTTCTAAGATAATGGCGAAAAATGAAAATTTTTTCGCGTTTTGTCAATTCTTTCAGTTAAAATAGTCAATCGGTACCTAAATACAAGCGATTCAGCTGAAAACAGCTTCGAAATGCGACACCTGGTTGCAAAGATATTCTGATGTATAGGGAATATTGTATCGGTTAGGTGGATTTCGTACGTACTGATTTGCTTGGAAAAACGAAAAATTCAGTGTTTACAAACTTCTATTTGAGCTAGACGCACGGGCGAGGTGTCCAGAGACGCGTCTCCGCGCGGGCCAGCCAACTACGGCGTTACTTTAGTTTTCACGGAATGAAAATTCAAAATTAGGGTCCAAAAACGTGATTTTTAAGGGAAAATTTTTGAAAAACTTGTAATAACTCCACCGAACGAGATTCCAGCTCGCGGAACGCTCGCCAGAATACAGGTAGGGCAGGTAAGTTGCTATTTAAACTAATACAATTAGGGTTAACAGTAAGAATTTCGAAATAAAAATGGATATGTGGTTCAGTACAAAAATATTCTGAATTTTTCTAAGATAATGGCGAAAAATGAAAATTTTTTCGCGTTTTGTCAATTCTTTCAGTTAAAATAGTCAATCGGTACCTAAATACAAGCGATTCAGCTGAAAACAGCTTCGAAATGCGACACCTGGTTGCAAAGATATTCTGATGTATAGGGAATATTGTATCGGTTAGGTGGATTTCGTACGTACTGATTTGCTTGGAAAAACGAAAAATTCAGTGTTTACAAACTTCTATTTGAGCTAGACGCACGGGCGAGGTGTCCAGAGACGCGTCTCCGCGCGGGCCAGCCAACTACGGCGTTACTTTAGTTTTCACGGAATGAAAATTCAAAATTAGGGTCCAAAAACGTGATTTTTAAGGGAAAATTTTTGAAAAACTTGTAATAACTCCACCGAACGAGATTCCAGCTCGCGGAACGCTCGCCAGAATACAGGTAGGGCAGGTAAGTTGCTATTTAAACTAATACAATTAGGGTTAACAGTAAGAATTTCGAAATAAAAATGGATATGTGGTTCAGTACAAAAATATTCTGAATTTTTCTAAGATAATGGCGAAAAATGAAAATTTTTTCGCGTTTTGTCAATTCTTTCAGTTAAAATAGTCAATCGGTACCTAAATACAAGCGATTCAGCTGAAAACAGCTTCGAAATGCGACACCTGGTTGCAAAGATATTCTGATGTATAGGGAATATTGTATCGGTTAGGTGGATTTCGTACGTACTGATTTGCTTGGAAAAACGAAAAATTCAGTGTTTACAAACTTCTATTTGAGCTAGACGCACGGGCGAGGTGTCCAGAGACGCGTCTCCGCGCGGGCCAGCCAACTACGGCGTTACTTTAGTTTTCACGGAATGAAAATTCAAAATTAGGGTCCAAAAACGTGATTTTTAAGGGAAAATTTTTGAAAAACTTGTAATAACTCCACCGAACGAGATTCCAGCTCGCGGAACGCTCGCCAGAATACAGGTAGGGCAGGTAAGTTGCTATTTAAACTAATACAATTAGGGTTAACAGTAAGAATTTCGAAATAAAAATGGATATGTGGTTCAGTACAAAAATATTCTGAATTTTTCTAAGATAATGGCGAAAAATGAAAATTTTTTCGCGTTTTGTCAATTCTTTCAGTTAAAATAGTCAATCGGTACCTAAATACAAGCGATTCAGCTGAAAACAGCTTCGAAATGCGACACCTGGTTGCAAAGATATTCTGATGTATAGGGAATATTGTATCGGTTAGGTGGATTTCGTACGTACTGATTTGCTTGGAAAAACGAAAAATTCAGTGTTTACAAACTTCTATTTGAGCTAGACGCACGGGCGAGGTGTCCAGAGACGCGTCTCCGCGCGGGCCAGCTAACTACGGCGTTACTTTAGTTTTCACGGAATGAAAATTCAAAATTAGGGTCCAAAAACGTGATTTTTAAGGGAAAATTTTTGAAAAACTTGTAATAACTCCACCGAACGAGATTCCAGCTCGCGGAACGCTCGCCAGAATACAGGTAGGGCAGGTAAGTTGCTATTTAAACTAATACAATTAGGGTTAACAGTAAGAATTTCGAAATAAAAATGGATATGTGGTTCAGTACAAAAATATTCTGAATTTTTCTAAGATAATGGCGAAAAATGAAAATTTTTTCGCGTTTTGTCAATTCTTTCAGTTAAAATAGTCAATCGGTACCTAAATACAAGCGATTCAGCTGAAAACAGCTTCGAAATGCGACACCTGGTTGCAAAGATATTCTGATGTATAGGGAATATTGTATCGGTTAGGTGGATTTCGTACGTACTGATTTGCTTGGAAAAACGAAAAATTCAGTGTTTACAAACTTCTATTTGAGCTAGACGCACGGGCGAGGTGTCCAGAGACGCGTCTCCGCGCGGGCCAGCTAACTACGGCGTTACTTTAGTTTTCACGGAATGAAAATTCAAAATTAGGGTCCAAAAACGTGATTTTTAAGGGAAAATTTTTGAAAAACTTGTAATAACTCCACCGAACGAGATTCCAGCTCGCGGAACGCTCGCCAGAATACAGGTAGGGCAGGTAAGTTGCTATTTAAACTAATACAATTAGGGTTAACAGTAAGAATTTCGAAATAAAAATGGATATGTGGTTCAGTACAAAAATATTCTGAATTTTTCTAAGATAATGGCGAAAAATGAAAATTTTTTCGCGTTTTGTCAATTCTTTCAGTTAAAATAGTCAATCGGTACCTAAATACAAGCGATTCAGCTGAAAACAGCTTCGAAATGCGACACCTGGTTGCAAAGATATTCTGATGTATAGGGAATATTGTATCGGTTAGGTGGATTTCGTACGTACTGATTTGCTTGGAAAAACGAAAAATTCAGTGTTTACAAACTTCTATTTGAGCTAGACGCACGGGCGAGGTGTCCAGAGACGCGTCTCCGCGCGGGCCAGCCAACTACGGCGTTACTTTAGTTTTCACGGAATGAAAATTCAAAATTAGGGTCCAAAAACGTGATTTTTAAGGGAAAATTTTTGAAAAACTTGTAATAACTCCACCGAACGAGATTCCAGCTCGCGGAACGCTCGCCAGAATACAGGTAGGGCAGGTAAGTTGCTATTTAAACTAATACAATTAGGGTTAACAGTAAGAATTTCGAAATAAAAATGGATATGTGGTTCAGTACAAAAATATTCTGAATTTTTCTAAGATAATGGCGAAAAATGAAAATTTTTTCGCGTTTTGTCAATTCTTTCAGTTAAAATAGTCAATCGGTACCTAAATACAAGCGATTCAGCTGAAAACAGCTTCGAAATGCGACACCTGGTTGCAAAGATATTCTGATGTATAGGGAATATTGTATCGGTTAGGTGGATTTCGTACGTACTGATTTGCTTGGAAAAACGAAAAATTCAGTGTTTACAAACTTCTATTTGAGCTAGACGCACGGGCGAGGTGTCCAGAGACGCGTCTCCGCGCGGGCCAGCCAACTACGGCGTTACTTTAGTTTTCACGGAATGAAAATTCAAAATTAGGGTCCAAAAACGTGATTTTTAAGGGAAAATTTTTGAAAAACTTGTAATAACTCCACCGAACGAGATTCCAGCTCGCGGAACGCTCGCCAGAATACAGGTAGGGCAGGTAAGTTGCTATTTAAACTAATACAATTAGGGTTAACAGTAAGAATTTCGAAATAAAAATGGATATGTGGTTCAGTACAAAAATATTCTGAATTTTTCTAAGATAATGGCGAAAAATGAAAATTTTTTCGCGTTTTGTCAATTCTTTCAGTTAAAATAGTCAATCGGTACCTAAATACAAGCGATTCAGCTGAAAACAGCTTCGAAATGCGACACCTGGTTGCAAAGATATTCTGATGTATAGGGAATATTGTATCGGTTAGGTGGATTTCGTACGTACTGATTTGCTTGGAAAAACGAAAAATTCAGTGTTTACAAACTTCTATTTGAGCTAGACGCACGGGCGAGGTGTCCAGAGACGCGTCTCCGCGCGGGCCAGCTAACTACGGCGTTACTTTAGTTTTCACGGAATGAAAATTCAAAATTAGGGTCCAAAAACGTGATTTTTAAGGGAAAATTTTTGAAAAACTTGTAATAACTCCACCGAACGAGATTCCAGCTCGCGGAACGCTCGCCAGAATACAGGTAGGGCAGGTAAGTTGCTATTTAAACTAATACAATTAGGGTTAACAGTAAGAATTTCGAAATAAAAATGGATATGTGGTTCAGTACAAAAATATTCTGAATTTTTCTAAGATAATGGCGAAAAATGAAAATTTTTTCGCGTTTTGTCAATTCTTTCAGTTAAAATAGTCAATCGGTACCTAAATACAAGCGATTCAGCTGAAAACAGCTTCGAAATGCGACACCTGGTTGCAAAGATATTCTGATGTATAGGGAATATTGTATCGGTTAGGTGGATTTCGTACGTACTGATTTGCTTGGAAAAACGAAAAATTCAGTGTTTACAAACTTCTATTTGAGCTAGACGCACGGGCGAGGTGTCCAGAGACGCGTCTCCGCGCGGGCCAGCCAACTACGGCGTTACTTTAGTTTTCACGGAATGAAAATTCAAAATTAGGGTCCAAAAACGTGATTTTTAAGGGAAAATTTTTGAAAAACTTGTAATAACTCCACCGAACGAGATTCCAGCTCGCGGAACGCTCGCCAGAATACAGGTAGGGCAGGTAAGTTGCTATTTAAACTAATACAATTAGGGTTAACAGTAAGAATTTCGAAATAAAAATGGATATGTGGTTCAGTACAAAAATATTCTGAATTTTTCTAAGATAATGGCGAAAAATGAAAATTTTTTCGCGTCGTTTTGTCAATTCTTTCAGTTAAAATAGTCAATCGGTACCTAAATACAAGCGATTCAGCTGAAAACAGCTTCGAAATGCGACACCTGGTTGCAAAGATATTCTGATGTATAGGGAATATTGTATCGGTTAGGTGGATTTCGTACGTACTGATTTGCTTGGAAAAACGAAAAATTCAGTGTTTACAAACTTCTATTTGAGCTAGACGCACGGGCGAGGTGTCCAGAGACGCGTCTCCGCGCGGGCCAGCTAACTACGGCGTTACTTTAGTTTTCACGGAATGAAAATTCAAAATTAGGGTCCAAAAACGTGATTTTTAAGGGAAAATTTTTGAAAAACTTGTAATAACTCCACCGAACGAGATTCCAGCTCGCGGAACGCTCGCCAGAATACAGGTAGGGCAGGTAAGTTGCTATTTAAACTAATACAATTAGGGTTAACAGTAAGAATTTCGAAATAAAAATGGATATGTGGTTCAGTACAAAAATATTCTGAATTTTTCTAAGATAATGGCGAAAAATGAAAATTTTTTCGCGTTTTGTCAATTCTTTCAGTTAAAATAGTCAATCGGTACCTAAATACAAGCGATTCAGCTGAAAACAGCTTCGAAATGCGACACCTGGTTGCAAAGATATTCTGATGTATAGGGAATATTGTATCGGTTAGGTGGATTTCGTACGTACTGATTTGCTTGGAAAAACGAAAAATTCAGTGTTTACAAACTTCTATTTGAGCTAGACGCACGGGCGAGGTGTCCAGAGACGCGTCTCCGCGCGGGCCAGCCAACTACGGCGTTACTTTAGTTTTCACGGAATGAAAATTCAAAATTAGGGTCCAAAAACGTGATTTTTAAGGGAAAATTTTTGAAAAACTTGTAATAACTCCACCGAACGAGATTCCAGCTCGCGGAACGCTCGCCAGAATACAGGTAGGGCAGGTAAGTTGCTATTTAAACTAATACAATTAGGGTTAACAGTAAGAATTTCGAAATAAAAATGGATATGTGGTTCAGTACAAAAATATTCTGAATTTTTCTAAGATAATGGCGAAAAATGAAAATTTTTTCGCGTTTTGTCAATTCTTTCAGTTAAAATAGTCAATCGGTACCTAAATACAAGCGATTCAGCTGAAAACAGCTTCGAAATGCGACACCTGGTTGCAAAGATATTCTGATGTATAGGGAATATTGTATCGGTTAGGTGGATTTCGTACGTACTGATTTGCTTGGAAAAACGAAAAATTCAGTGTTTACAAACTTCTATTTGAGCTAGACGCACGGGCGAGGTGTCCAGAGACGCGTCTCCGCGCGGGCCAGCTAACTACGGCGTTACTTTAGTTTTCACGGAATGAAAATTCAAAATTAGGGTCCAAAAACGTGATTTTTAAGGGAAAATTTTTGAAAAACTTGTAATAACTCCACCGAACGAGATTCCAGCTCGCGGAACGCTCGCCAGAATACAGGTAGGGCAGGTAAGTTGCTATTTAAACTAATACAATTAGGGTTAACAGTAAGAATTTCGAAATAAAAATGGATATGTGGTTCAGTACAAAAATATTCTGAATTTTTCTAAGATAATGGCGAAAAATGAAAATTTTTTCGCGTTTTGTCAATTCTTTCAGTTAAAATAGTCAATCGGTACCTAAATACAAGCGATTCAGCTGAAAACAGCTTCGAAATGCGACACCTGGTTGCAAAGATATTCTGATGTATAGGGAATATTGTATCGGTTAGGTGGATTTCGTACGTACTGATTTGCTTGGAAAAACGAAAAATTCAGTGTTTACAAACTTCTATTTGAGCTAGACGCACGGGCGAGGTGTCCAGAGACGCGTCTCCGCGCGGGCCAGCTAACTACGGCGTTACTTTAGTTTTCACGGAATGAAAATTCAAAATTAGGGTCCAAAAACGTGATTTTTAAGGGAAAATTTTTGAAAAACTTGTAATAACTCCACCGAACGAGATTCCAGCTCGCGGAACGCTCGCCAGAATACAGGTAGGGCAGGTAAGTTGCTATTTAAACTAATACAATTAGGGTTAACAGTAAGAATTTCGAAATAAAAATGGATATGTGGTTCAGTACAAAAATATTCTGAATTTTTCTAAGATAATGGCGAAAAATGAAAATTTTTTCGCGTTTTGTCAATTCTTTCAGTTAAAATAGTCAATCGGTACCTAAATACAAGCGATTCAGCTGAAAACAGCTTCGAAATGCGACACCTGGTTGCAAAGATATTCTGATGTATAGGGAATATTGTATCGGTTAGGTGGATTTCGTACGTACTGATTTGCTTGGAAAAACGAAAAATTCAGTGTTTACAAACTTCTATTTGAGCTAGACGCACGGGCGAGGTGTCCAGAGACGCGTCTCCGCGCGGGCCAGCCAACTACGGCGTTACTTTAGTTTTCACGGAATGAAAATTCAAAATTAGGGTCCAAAAACGTGATTTTTAAGGGAAAATTTTTGAAAAACTTGTAATAACTCCACCGAACGAGATTCCAGCTCGCGGAACGCTCGCCAGAATACAGGTAGGGCAGGTAAGTTGCTATTTAAACTAATACAATTAGGGTTAACAGTAAGAATTTCGAAATAAAAATGGATATGTGGTTCAGTACAAAAATATTCTGAATTTTTCTAAGATAATGGCGAAAAATGAAAATTTTTTCGCGTTTTGTCAATTCTTTCAGTTAAAATAGTCAATCGGTACCTAAATACAAGCGATTCAGCTGAAAACAGCTTCGAAATGCGACACCTGGTTGCAAAGATATTCTGATGTATAGGGAATATTGTATCGGTTAGGTGGATTTCGTACGTACTGATTTGCTTGGAAAAACGAAAAATTCAGTGTTTACAAACTTCTATTTGAGCTAGACGCACGGGCGAGGTGTCCAGAGACGCGTCTCCGCGCGGGCCAGCTAACTACGGCGTTACTTTAGTTTTCACGGAATGAAAATTCAAAATTAGGGTCCAAAAACGTGATTTTTAAGGGAAAATTTTTGAAAAACTTGTAATAACTCCACCGAACGAGATTCCAGCTCGCGGAACGCTCGCCAGAATACAGGTAGGGCAGGTAAGTTGCTATTTAAACTAATACAATTAGGGTTAACAGTAAGAATTTCGAAATAAAAATGGATATGTGGTTCAGTACAAAAATATTCTGAATTTTTCTAAGATAATGGCGAAAAATGAAAATTTTTTCGCGTTTTGTCAATTCTTTCAGTTAAAATAGTCAATCGGTACCTAAATACAAGCGATTCAGCTGAAAACAGCTTCGAAATGCGACACCTGGTTGCAAAGATATTCTGATGTATAGGGAATATTGTATCGGTTAGGTGGATTTCGTACGTACTGATTTGCTTGGAAAAACGAAAAATTCAGTGTTTACAAACTTCTATTTGAGCTAGACGCACGGGCGAGGTGTCCAGAGACGCGTCTCCGCGCGGGCCAGCCAACTACGGCGTTACTTTAGTTTTCACGGAATGAAAATTCAAAATTAGGGTCCAAAAACGTGATTTTTAAGGGAAAATTTTTGAAAAACTTGTAATAACTCCACCGAACGAGATTCCAGCTCGCGGAACGCTCGCCAGAATACAGGTAGGGCAGGTAAGTTGCTATTTAAACTAATACAATTAGGGTTAACAGTAAGAATTTCGAAATAAAAATGGATATGTGGTTCAGTACAAAAATATTCTGAATTTTTCTAAGATAATGGCGAAAAATGAAAATTTTTTCGCGTTTTGTCAATTCTTTCAGTTAAAATAGTCAATCGGTACCTAAATACAAGCGATTCAGCTGAAAACAGCTTCGAAATGCGACACCTGGTTGCAAAGATATTCTGATGTATAGGGAATATTGTATCGGTTAGGTGGATTTCGTACGTACTGATTTGCTTGGAAAAACGAAAAATTCAGTGTTTACAAACTTCTATTTGAGCTAGACGCACGGGCGAGGTGTCCAGAGACGCGTCTCCGCGCGGGCCAGCTAACTACGGCGTTACTTTAGTTTTCACGGAATGAAAATTCAAAATTAGGGTCCAAAAACGTGATTTTTAAGGGAAAATTTTTGAAAAACTTGTAATAACTCCACCGAACGAGATTCCAGCTCGCGGAACGCTCGCCAGAATACAGGTAGGGCAGGTAAGTTGCTATTTAAACTAATACAATTAGGGTTAACAGTAAGAATTTCGAAATAAAAATGGATATGTGGTTCAGTACAAAAATATTCTGAATTTTTCTAAGATAATGGCGAAAAATGAAAATTTTTTCGCGTTTTGTCAATTCTTTCAGTTAAAATAGTCAATCGGTACCTAAATACAAGCGATTCAGCTGAAAACAGCTTCGAAATGCGACACCTGGTTGCAAAGATATTCTGATGTATAGGGAATATTGTATCGGTTAGGTGGATTTCGTACGTACTGATTTGCTTGGAAAAACGAAAAATTCAGTGTTTACAAACTTCTATTTGAGCTAGACGCACGGGCGAGGTGTCCAGAGACGCGTCTCCGCGCGGGCCAGCCAACTACGGCGTTACTTTAGTTTTCACGGAATGAAAATTCAAAATTAGGGTCCAAAAACGTGATTTTTAAGGGAAAATTTTTGAAAAACTTGTAATAACTCCACCGAACGAGATTCCAGCTCGCGGAACGCTCGCCAGAATACAGGTAGGGCAGGTAAGTTGCTATTTAAACTAATACAATTAGGGTTAACAGTAAGAATTTCGAAATAAAAATGGATATGTGGTTCAGTACAAAAATATTCTGAATTTTTCTAAGATAATGGCGAAAAATGAAAATTTTTTCGCGTTTTGTCAATTCTTTCAGTTAAAATAGTCAATCGGTACCTAAATACAAGCGATTCAGCTGAAAACAGCTTCGAAATGCGACACCTGGTTGCAAAGATATTCTGATGTATAGGGAATATTGTATCGGTTAGGTGGATTTCGTACGTACTGATTTGCTTGGAAAAACGAAAAATTCAGTGTTTACAAACTTCTATTTGAGCTAGACGCACGGGCGAGGTGTCCAGAGACGCGTCTCCGCGCGGGCCAGCTAACTACGGCGTTACTTTAGTTTTCACGGAATGAAAATTCAAAATTAGGGTCCAAAAACGTGATTTTTAAGGGAAAATTTTTGAAAAACTTGTAATAACTCCACCGAACGAGATTCCAGCTCGCGGAACGCTCGCCAGAATACAGGTAGGGCAGGTAAGTTGCTATTTAAACTAATACAATTAGGGTTAACAGTAAGAATTTCGAAATAAAAATGGATATGTGGTTCAGTACAAAAATATTCTGAATTTTTCTAAGATAATGGCGAAAAATGAAAATTTTTTCGCGTTTTGTCAATTCTTTCAGTTAAAATAGTCAATCGGTACCTAAATACAAGCGATTCAGCTGAAAACAGCTTCGAAATGCGACACCTGGTTGCAAAGATATTCTGATGTATAGGGAATATTGTATCGGTTAGGTGGATTTCGTACGTACTGATTTGCTTGGAAAAACGAAAAATTCAGTGTTTACAAACTTCTATTTGAGCTAGACGCACGGGCGAGGTGTCCAGAGACGCGTCTCCGCGCGGGCCAGCCAACTACGGCGTTACTTTAGTTTTCACGGAATGAAAATTCAAAATTAGGGTCCAAAAACGTGATTTTTAAGGGAAAATTTTTGAAAAACTTGTAATAACTCCACCGAACGAGATTCCAGCTCGCGGAACGCTCGCCAGAATACAGGTAGGGCAGGTAAGTTGCTATTTAAACTAATACAATTAGGGTTAACAGTAAGAATTTCGAAATAAAAATGGATATGTGGTTCAGTACAAAAATATTCTGAATTTTTCTAAGATAATGGCGAAAAATGAAAATTTTTTCGCGTTTTGTCAATTCTTTCAGTTAAAATAGTCAATCGGTACCTAAATACAAGCGATTCAGCTGAAAACAGCTTCGAAATGCGACACCTGGTTGCAAAGATATTCTGATGTATAGGGAATATTGTATCGGTTAGGTGGATTTCGTACGTACTGATTTGCTTGGAAAAACGAAAAATTCAGTGTTTACAAACTTCTATTTGAGCTAGACGCACGGGCGAGGTGTCCAGAGACGCGTCTCCGCGCGGGCCAGCTAACTACGGCGTTACTTTAGTTTTCACGGAATGAAAATTCAAAATTAGGGTCCAAAAACGTGATTTTTAAGGGAAAATTTTTGAAAAACTTGTAATAACTCCACCGAACGAGATTCCAGCTCGCGGAACGCTCGCCAGAATACAGGTAGGGCAGGTAAGTTGCTATTTAAAGTAATACAATTAGGGTTAACAGTAAGAATTTCGAAATAAAAATGGATATGTGGTTCAGTACAAAAATATTCTGAATTTTTCTAAGATAATGGCGAAAAATGAAAATTTTTTCGCGTTTTGTCAATTCTTTCAGTTAAAATAGTCAATCGGTACCTAAATACAAGCGATTCAGCTGAAAACAGCTTCGAAATGCGACACCTGGTTGCAAAGATATTCTGATGTATAGGGAATATTGTATCGGTTAGGTGGATTTCGTACGTACTGATTTGCTTGGAAAAACGAAAAATTCAGTGTTTACAAACTTCTATTTGAGCTAGACGCACGGGCGAGGTGTCCAGAGACGCGTCTCCGCGCGGGCCAGCTAACTACGGCGTTACTTTAGTTTTCACGGAATGAAAATTCAAAATTAGGGTCCAAAAACGTGATTTTTAAGGGAAAATTTTTGAAAAACTTGTAATAACTCCACCGAACGAGATTCCAGCTCGCGGAACGCTCGCCAGAATACAGGTAGGGCAGGTAAGTTGCTATTTAAACTAATACAATTAGGGTTAACAGTAAGAATTTCGAAATAAAAATGGATATGTGGTTCAGTACAAAAATATTCTGAATTTTTCTAAGATAATGGCGAAAAATGAAAATTTTTTCGCGTTTTGTCAATTCTTTCAGTTAAAATAGTCAATCGGTACCTAAATACAAGCGATTCAGCTGAAAACAGCTTCGAAATGCGACACCTGGTTGCAAAGATATTCTGATGTATAGGGAATATTGTATCGGTTAGGTGGATTTCGTACGTACTGATTTGCTTGGAAAAACGAAAAATTCAGTGTTTACAAACTTCTATTTGAGCTAGACGCACGGGCGAGGTGTCCAGAGACGCGTCTCCGCGCGGGCCAGCTAACTACGGCGTTACTTTAGTTTTCACGGAATGAAAATTCAAAATTAGGGTCCAAAAACGTGATTTTTAAGGGAAAATTTTTGAAAAACTTGTAATAACTCCACCGAACGAGATTCCAGCCCGCGGAACGCTCGCCAGAATACAGGTAGGGCAGGTAAGTTGCTATTTAAACTAATACAATTAGGGTTAACAGTAAGAATTTCGAAATAAAAATGGATATGTGGTTCAGTACAAAAATATTCTGAATTTTTCTAAGATAATGGCGAAAAATGAAAATTTTTTCGCGTTTTGTCAATTCTTTCAGTTAAAATAGTCAATCGGTACCTAAATACAAGCGATTCAGCTGAAAACAGCTTCGAAATGCGACACCTGGTTGCAAAGATATTCTGATGTATAGGGAATATTGTATCGGTTAGGTGGATTTCGTACGTACTGATTTGCTTGGAAAAACGAAAAATTCAGTGTTTACAAACTTCTATTTGAGCTAGACGCACGGGCGAGGTGTCCAGAGACGCGTCTCCGCGCGGGCCAGCCAACTACGGCGTTACTTTAGTTTTCACGGAATGAAAATTCAAAATTAGGGTCCAAAAACGTGATTTTTAAGGGAAAATTTTTGAAAAACTTGTAATAACTCCACCGAACGAGATTCCAGCTCGCGGAACGCTCGCCAGAATACAGGTAGGGCAGGTAAGTTGCTATTTAAACGAATACAATTAGGGTTAACAGTAAGAATTTCGAAATAAAAATGGATATGTGGTTCAGTACAAAAATATTCTGAATTTTTCTAAGATAATGGCGAAAAATGAAAATTTTTTCGCGTTTTGTCAATTCTTTCAGTTAAAATAGTCAATCGGTACCTAAATACAAGCGATTCAGCTGAAAACAGCTTCGAAATGCGACACCTGGTTGCAAAGATATTCTGATGTATAGGGAATATTGTATCGGTTAGGTGGATTTCGTACGTACTGATTTGCTTGGAAAAACGAAAAATTCAGTGTTTACAAACTTCTATTTGAGCTAGACGCACGGGCGAGGTGTCCAGAGACGCGTCTCCGCGCGGGCCAGCTAACTACGGCGTTACTTTAGTTTTCACGGAATGAAAATTCAAAATTAGGGTCCAAAAACGTGATTTTTAAGGGAAAATTTTTGAAAAACTTGTAATAACTCCACCGAACGAGATTCCAGCTCGCGGAACGCTCGCCAGAATACAGGTAGGGCAGGTAAGTTGCTATTTAAACTAATACAATTAGGGTTAACAGTAAGAATTTCGAAATAAAAATGGATATGTGGTTCAGTACAAAAATATTCTGAATTTTTCTAAGATAATGGCGAAAAATGAAAATTTTTTCGCGTTTTGTCAATTCTTTCAGTTAAAATAGTCAATCGGTACCTAAATACAAGCGATTCAGCTGAAAACAGCTTCGAAATGCGACACCTGGTTGCAAAGATATTCTGATGTATAGGGAATATTGTATCGGTTAGGTGGATTTCGTACGTACTGATTTGCTTGGAAAAACGAAAAATTCAGTGTTTACAAACTTCTATTTGAGCTAGACGCACGGGCGAGGTGTCCAGAGACGCGTCTCCGCGCGGGCCAGCCAACTACGGCGTTACTTTAGTTTTCACGGAATGAAAATTCAAAATTAGGGTCCAAAAACGTGATTTTTAAGGGAAAATTTTTGAAAAACTTGTAATAACTCCACCGAACGAGATTCCAGCTCGCGGAACGCTCGCCAGAATACAGGTAGGGCAGGTAAGTTGCTATTTAAACTAATACAATTAGGGTTAACAGTAAGAATTTCGAAATAAAAATGGATATGTGGTTCAGTACAAAAATATTCTGAATTTTTCTAAGATAATGGCGAAAAATGAAAATTTTTTCGCGTTTTGTCAATTCTTTCAGTTAAAATAGTCAATCGGTACCTAAATACAAGCGATTCAGCTGAAAACAGCTTCGAAATGCGACACCTGGTTGCAAAGATATTCTGATGTATAGGGAATATTGTATCGGTTAGGTGGATTTCGTACGTACTGATTTGCTTGGAAAAACGAAAAATTCAGTGTTTACAAACTTCTATTTGAGCTAGACGCACGGGCGAGGTGTCCAGAGACGCGTCTCCGCGCGGGCCAGCTAACTACGGCGTTACTTTAGTTTTCACGGAATGAAAATTCAAAATTAGGGTCCAAAAACGTGATTTTTAAGGGAAAATTTTTGAAAAACTTGTAATAACTCCACCGAACGAGATTCCAGCTCGCGGAACGCTCGCCAGAATACAGGTAGGGCAGGTAAGTTGCTATTTAAACTAATACAATTAGGGTTAACAGTAAGAATTTCGAAATAAAAATGGATATGTGGTTCAGTACAAAAATATTCTGAATTTTTCTAAGATAATGGCGAAAAATGAAAATTTTTTCGCGTTTTGTCAATTCTTTCAGTTAAAATAGTCAATCGGTACCTAAATACAAGCGATTCAGCTGAAAACAGCTTCGAAATGCGACACCTGGTTGCAAAGATATTCTGATGTATAGGGAATATTGTATCGGTTAGGTGGATTTCGTACGTACTGATTTGCTTGGAAAAACGAAAAATTCAGTGTTTACAAACTTCTATTTGAGCTAGACGCACGGGCGAGGTGTCCAGAGACGCGTCTCCGCGCGGGCCAGCTAACTACGGCGTTACTTTAGTTTTCACGGAATGAAAATTCAAAATTAGGGTCCAAAAACGTGATTTTTAAGGGAAAATTTTTGAAAAACTTGTAATAACTCCACCGAACGAGATTCCAGCTCGCGGAACGCTCGCCAGAATACAGGTAGGGCAGGTAAGTTGCTATTTAAACTAATACAATTAGGGTTAACAGTAAGAATTTCGAAATAAAAATGGATATGTGGTTCAGTACAAAAATATTCTGAATTTTTCTAAGATAATGGCGAAAAATGAAAATTTTTTCGCGTTTTGTCAATTCTTTCAGTTAAAATAGTCAATCGGTACCTAAATACAAGCGATTCAGCTGAAAACAGCTTCGAAATGCGACACCTGGTTGCAAAGATATTCTGATGTATAGGGAATATTGTATCGGTTAGGTGGATTTCGTACGTACTGATTTGCTTGGAAAAACGAAAAATTCAGTGTTTACAAACTTCTATTTGAGCTAGACGCACGGGCGAGGTGTCCAGAGACGCGTCTCCGCGCGGGCCAGCTAACTACGGCGTTACTTTAGTTTTCACGGAATGAAAATTCAAAATTAGGGTCCAAAAACGTGATTTTTAAGGGAAAATTTTTGAAAAACTTGTAATAACTCCACCGAACGAGATTCCAGCTCGCGGAACGCTCGCCAGAATACAGGTAGGGCAGGTAAGTTGCTATTTAAACTAATACAATTAGGGTTAACAGTAAGAATTTCGAAATAAAAATGGATATGTGGTTCAGTACAAAAATATTCTGAATTTTTCTAAGATAATGGCGAAAAATGAAAATTTTTTCGCGTTTTGTCAATTCTTTCAGTTAAAATAGTCAATCGGTACCTAAATACAAGCGATTCAGCTGAAAACAGCTTCGAAATGCGACACCTGGTTGCAAAGATATTCTCGGTTAGGTTAGGTTAGGTTAGGTTAGGTTTTTTTTTTTTTTTTTTTTTTTTTTTGTTATGGCAGGAGTGGGAAATCCTCATGGACACCCAGACTGCCTCACGTGTGACACAGTCTGGGTAGTGCCGGACTCTTACCGGCTAAAACCACACTCCTGCCTTTGCTGAGCGTCCCTCTGACATTTTCAGAGACCTTTTTAGACACTGTTTAGTTTTGTCGTCATTCTTTTTATTTTTGTTATTTTTCAGTCCTTTTTAGGAAGTGAGAATTCCTGGGAAGCAGATGCTTCACTGCATTTTGTGCAGCCAAATCTTATATCTTATTTTTATTATTATATTTATTGTATTTCTATAAAGCGATCGTATGAACGTACTTCGATGTTAAGCAAGTATGTAACATAATATATTTTTGTGCTGTATTTAATATTTCTATTTATAGAGGCTCTTAATAGGGTAATTAGTGTTAATCTTAATCTATTTATTAACGAAATATTTTTGTATTTTATTTAGTATTTCTATTTTGAGTCTATTAGTAATTAGAGTTAATTTTAATCTACTTTAATATATTGTTTTTTTGTATTATATGTAATATTTTTATTTTCGAGTCTGCTAGTAAGTATTTTTAATCTTATTCTAATACTTAACGTTATATTTTTTGTTTTTGGACTTAATATTTATATTTTTCACATTTGCTTATAATTATAGTTAGTCTTAAATAATTCTTTATCTAATTCTTAATCTTTACTTAGTTTATTTCATGGCTATCCTAATATAATTCAATATATCATATAGACATAATTTCCTAACCTAGTTGTTTACGTTTTCTTAACCTATCAATTTTTATGACTAATTTTAGATTTATTGATTGCCTAACTCTGTTTGTTGCTATTCCTGGCAGACTCGAAACTGCTATCTTAGGTACGCGTTCGTCAAACCACAACGGTAATTTGAGTTTATATCTTATTTTTTGTGAATTTAATTTTGTGCTTGCATTTAATTGTGCCAATTTCTCATGAAATTGGCTACAATTCGCTGTTCCTGATCTGTACATGATTTTATATCTATTGCCATTTATAGTTTTGGGAATCATAAAACAAATTTTTAAAACAATGCCGTCGTGGATTTGACCTACGGGAAACGCTGGCTGCACCTTAGCAGTATGCCACCGACAGGCGTGCTAACCCATCCCATTTGGCACGTATTGGGCACACGCTGTCGAAGGCGTTATGGTCGGTCTTGTCTAATTTGGCTGAAAAGCAGTTGTGGCACTTCGGTGCTTCTGAAGCCAGACGTGACGGGCAGTCTGCCCGCATGTGGGGGTCGCCACAGTGGATACAGAGATCTGCGGGCTGCGTGCACAGTTTTCGGCTGTGGCCGAAACACAGACAGCGAGTGCACTGTACCAGAGGCGATTGGTCCTGCACTCGCACCCGCTGTAGGTCAATATGCACGCGACCCGCTACAGTCAGTTTCTGCCACACCATCGGGGACACCTGCAAGACGATATGGCACATGTGGGGGTTTCTCGTCTTACGGCGGTACTTAACCCCCAACCTCACATCACCCGCAGGTATATCCCCGATCAAGTGGGTGTTCTGTCGTTGTAATGCTTGTGTAACCTCCTCATCCGAGTGGCAGGAGAGGACGTCCTTTACAATGACTAATGGGTCTTTATTCTTAACTTCCTCTACCACCAGACCACCCGTCTTCCTTATGCGTTCCGTCACCTTTTGCATCTCTTCCCTGGTTCCAAAACCGACCACCACTTTCTGGTCCCTCGCTTTGCGCAGCCGCTCTACTCTCGTGCCCTCATTTCGGGCGTCAACCGCCGTCCTCAGCTTCTCAATAACCTCTTCACTTGTGTCCTGATCATTCACTGATGTAACTACCACAGAGTGAAGAGGCTCCTGGATCTTCTGCTTCGGGACGGCGGTGATTTCCGCGAAAGTCGGACCTTGGCCTGCGACAAAGCGAGGGGCCAGCTGGAGTTGCTCCGACAGAGCCTGGGTATGCTGCTTGCACTCCTGCAACACATGCTTATGCTGCTGCAAACCTTCCATAAGGCTCTTCATTAGCTCTGTCGGCTCATCTGGGGTCGGTCTTGGCTCCTGTGGGGTTTCCTCTTTCCTTCCCTTATAGGATACGGTATCATTACCAGCTTCGGCCTCCTTCACAAGCTGGTAAAGCCGTTCGACAGCTTTTGAGATCTCTTCCTTTATTTCCTTTTTAAGGTTTCTGGAGCTAATTAGTTGGATTTTGGCTTTTGAGAGACACGCCTTTGCCTCCGTGGTCCTGTTAAGGTATTTCACAGGGTGAACTTCACGCGGCGAGCTTGCATCAGTAGTCTCCGGCTGTTTAGGTCCATCCAACTTGCTCTGATGGGTGAGCGTTGGTTTGGACTTTAGTTTAGGTGGGGAAGAGACTGGGGCCCTTTTCGGAGGCGTTGGGGTTTTGAGAGGCGATGGTCTGTCGGCCTCCCACTCTCCGATACTACGTCTCACTGACGGGCCAGCCTGTGCCAGTCGAGACCTCCCTGTGTCCAAATTCTCCTCCGTGACCTTCGGCTTGGTGACTGGAGTTCTGATACCAAACATTGTGGAAGGTTTGCGTCTGCGGAATTTCTAATATATCAGAGGAACGTGTCGTCTGTGCTGAATCCCTGTAAATGGGGGACCAACAATAAAATAAAATAAAATACGAGCTCTGGATGGAGACGTCGCTCGGTCAAATATCAATTATATGTGTGTTTATAGGTTTTAAAAACCGTCAAAATAAGTTTCTTCACTATAAAGTGACAGAATAAAATAAACAAAAGAAAATTTTCGCAACCAAATTTGTTGACAGAAACAAAGGTTCCCTATATAGTAACCACAGGGTGGGCGGGTGGGCAAATTTTTATTTGAGCTAGACGCACGGGCGAGGTGTCGGAAGACGCGTCTCCACGCGGGCCAGCTTACTACGGCGTTACTTTAGTTTTTGCAGAAGGAAAATCGAAAATTATGGTCCAAAAACGTGATTTTTCACGGAAAATTTTGAAAAAACCTCTAATAACTCCACCGAACAGGACTCCAGCTCGCGGAACGCTCGCCAGAATACAGGTAAGGCAGGTAAGTTGCTATTTAAACTAATAAAAACAGGGTTCACACTAGGAATTTTGAGATAAAAATAAAAATGTGGTTCAGTACAAAAATGTTCTGAATTTTTCTATGTTAATGGCGAAAAATGAAAATTTTTTCGCGATTTGTCAATTATATCAGTTAAAATAGTCAAACGGTATCGAAATACAAGCGATTCAGCTGAAAACAGCTTCGAAATGCGACACCTGGTTGCAAAGATATTTCGGGTTAGGTTAGGTTAGGTTAGGTTAGGTTAGGTTAGGTTAGGTTAGGTTAGGTTAGGTTAGGTTAGGTTAGGTTAGGTTAGGTTAGGTTAGGTTAGGTTAGGTTAGGTTAGGTTAGGTTAGGTTAGGTTAGGTTAGGTTAGGTTAGGTTAGGTTAGGTTAGGTTAGGTTAGGTTAGGTTAGGTTAGGTTAGGTTAGGTTAGGTTTTTTTTTTTTTTTTTTTTTTTTTTTTTTTTTTTTTTTTTTTTTTTTTTTTTTTTATGGCAGGAGTGGGAAATCCTCATGGACACCCAGACTGCCTCACGTGTGACACAGTCTGGGTAGTGCCGGACTCTTACCGGCTAAAACCACACTCCTGCCTTTGCTCTATGTTCCTCTGACATGGGTCATCAGAGACCTTATCTATGCTTTCTTTATTTTCAAGCCAGTTCTCACTTAATTCCTCTTATACTTTTGTTCCACATACTAGATCTTTCTCTCATCCATTTGTCTTTTTCTCAAGGGTGTGATGCCCACTTGACCCTATAATGTACTACTCCTCTTTTTATAATATTACGCTAAACACAGATGCAATGTTCTTATCTGTATTTTACAGTATTACTTATTCTATCTTATTTATTAATGCTTTTACATATTTCTTATCGTACCTTATCTATTTTACAACTATCTTAAATTATATTTACACTTCCAATACTTGTTTTGATAACATTCACATATTTTTTATTTGTTATAGCATTTTTTTTTTTTTTTTTTTTTTTTTTTTTTTTTTCCTTAGCCTTACTTACAATCTTCAGTTTTACGACGATTACTTTTAATATATTCTTATAATACATAAAAGTATATCTTCTTCTTAGACTTTATTTTTCTTTATTACACTTTCAGCTATTTCCTTACAATATTTTAAAAATGCATTTCTTAGTTTTTTATTTTCCATTATCGTTGGTATGTTTTCTAATTTAACTTCCATTTCTATTTCAGATTCAATGTTGTATTTATTGATTGCAAATATTGGACACTCTGTGATGAGGTGCTGTATGCTTTCGTTTTTGGAGGGGTCACAAGGACATGCCGGGCTCTCCTTGCACTTGAAGCGATTCAAATACTCGGAGAACCCGCCATGACCTGTTAGCACTTGTACTAAAATTGGGTCTAATTTGATTTTTCTTATGATGTGGTACGCTGCTATTGCATCTGGGAAGAATATTTTGCTTGTGGAAGCTGTTTCGCCCGATCTGTATCTCGTGTTCCATTCGTCAAGCGACTCCGTTCGGATTTGTCGCCTGACGAATGAAACCGGGCACCGATCATAGTGTGGTCTCGTCTTGCTTCCTATGGCTGCCTCCTTTGCTAACACGTCAGCCCTCTCGTTTCCCTCCATCCCCGCATGCGCTTTTATCCAAAACAATTGAAGGGCTTTCCCGTCATTCCTCAACGTTTGGATGTTCTTCTGGATTTCGAATGCTAAGGGATGGAGGGACACGCCTCGGGTAACCGTCTCCAGGGCTGACCTGGAGTCGCAGTAGACTTCGACAACGGCTGCGTGTTGTTTCATGGCTAGCTCAGAGGCCTTGCGCAAGGCCAATAGTTCGGCTTGGTAAACGGTGCAGAAATGGTCCAGTTTAAACTTTTGGGCTTTCACTTCTTTCCCATTTTCCCAAAGGCTTATCGCTGCACCGACTTTCCCTTGAATTTTACTTCCGTCGGTAAAGATTTTGGGATAAGCGAGTCCTTGCTGCTCCATTTCTGCATCGTTCACCACACATTTGAACTCTGTACCTGTTTGACTGGCTGGGTGTGGTGCTTCGGTGTAAGAGACCGGTTTTTCGAGCTCTCGGTCGCCTGTTACTCTCCGGGAGTATCCTCTTTTTTCCTCATAAAAAGAGGCTGCTTCCCGAATCCGAAGATCCAGGGGAAGCAGTCCAGAGAGCAACAAGGCGGAGTTCAATGATGTGGTCCTATACGCCTTTATAATTTTTTGCGCAAAGCCCCTCTGGACGGTGTTGAGCTGCTTCTTTATTCCAACTTTGTTTACAGCCGGTGCCCAAGCACTAGCCGCGTACATAATCACCGGTTCCGCCACCGCGGTGTATATGGTTCTGATAATTTCGGGCTTCAGGCCCCAGCTAATTTTGGCGGCTCTTGAAAGCTGTTTATACAAGTTTAATGCTTTCCTCGTGACGTTCGCGGCGTGAGCATTAAACGTCAGCTTATCGTCGATTGTGAGACCCAAAATCTTGATCTCCCGAGACAGGGCAATGTCCCCCCCGCCCATGTGCAGAAGCGGCGAATCATACTTTAACTTATTTGTTATAACCATCGCTTTAGTTTTTTGTGGAGCAAACTTGAGCTTGTTTCTGATTCCCCACTTCTGAACATGAGCGAGACTCGCATTCGCCCGTCTCTGGACATCAAGCGCTGTATTACCCGAAAATATCAGGACCACATCATCCGCAAATGCTTGGCAGTAATCTCCACGCTGACCCAGTTCCCGGAGCAAGGGATCCAGGAGCAGGTTCCAAAAAGCGGGCCCGCCTATAGACCCCTGTACGCAGCCTTTGGTGGTTTCCTGTACGTGTTCTGCTCCCGCGTACCGTACCCTTACTCTCCTGTCCCGTAGATAACTATCTACGAGGCGTCGCAGGTTGATAGGGCATTTTGTCTCAGCCAGTCGGCATTTCATTGCTGGCCACCAGGCATTATCGAAGGCTCCCTCTATGTCCAATGATATGACGACGATTAACTTCTTTTCTCTCAGTCTGTCTGTTATGTGTTTCATCAGGTCATAGAGAGAGTCCTCGGTGCTGCGCTGGGGCACGAATCCGTACTGGTTCCTACTCGCCTGTGGAGATATATGCCATCTGATTCGGCGTACCAGCATTTTCTCCATGATCTTGCCCAGTACAGGCAATAGCCCAATCGGCCTGTATGACTTGGGGTGCGCATAATTGTCCTTGCCGGGTTTTCTGAGGACCACAACTACTGCTTCTTTCCAGATGGTTGGAAAGTGGGATAGGTTAAGGCACCTGTTTAGGAGTGCTAAGAAACACTGCGGGTTGTGGGTAATAGCCGCCCTGCATATGTCTGCTGTTAGGCCGTCAATGCCCGGAGCTTTCTTAGGATTGAAGCTGGATGCGGACCACATTAGTTCCTCCGCCGTGAATAGAGGATCAAATGCCTCACCATTCGTACTTTCATTCACTCTATTCGCCAGCTCACGTATTCTTTTGTGGTCCGCATTATCATCTTGTGTTTTATCCTCAGGATAAAACGTCTTTGCAAGCATCCTGGCTGACTCTTCGCTGCTTAGCACACGGTCGCCCTGCACGAGCGGTATGTCTTCCTGCCTATTGGCAGTGCGACTTATTACCCTATAAATGCTGTCCCACATTGTCTCTCGTTCCTGCCTTCCACAGAACTCCTTCCAACTGGACGTCAGCGTGTTTTCCATCTTCTGTTTGAGCTCCTCTTTGGCTGCGAGATATAAGCTCAGGACCCATGCTCTGCGTCTCGGTGCGGCACCAGAGATTCTCCTCTTACGCCTCTTGACCTCCTCTTTCATTCGTGTCAACTCCTCGGTCCACCAAGGCAATCCTGTCTGACTTCTCTTACTGACACTCGGTATGCTTTCTTTGCAAGCCTTCTCTATTACTTCTGTGTATTTTTCTGTTATCTTGTCCAAATCTTCTATCGTTACAATTTTATCTATTTCTATTTTGTTTATGTTTTCTTGTTGCCAAATTTCATCTAACTTCCCATAAAATTGTACCCACTTTGCTTTTTTGGTGTTATATTTTCTAGTAGTTCTTACTATGTCCGTGCCTTTTGATTTTTGTAATTTTAATTCGAACAGAATTGCCCTGTGGTCCGAGGTGGTGACGTTCCCAGATAGTCTCCAGTTTGACGCACTTCTGAGCATGTTCTCTGTACAGGTGGTGATATCAACGCAGCTGCAGTACCTTTGGCCACCCCTGATAACATCAAAGGTGGGGGTCGTACCCATGTTCAAGATCTGGAGTCCTAGTTCATCAAGGGTACCCGCCAGAGCCTCACCCCTATGATCCGACTCTCGGCTTCCCCACCATGTGTTCCAAGCGTTGACGTCCCCCCCCAGTATCACGTCGCGAACTCCGATCCTTTCCATAACTTTCTTTAGATGCTCCAAGTCTGGTTCTATAGGCTGTCCACCATCCAGGTACACCGAAACCACTCCTATTTCCCAGGCTCCGGTCCTCAGTTTTGCAACTGCAAAGTTTTCTGTTGTTAGGGTCGGGCACTGTGTGAGGCTTATGGTGTCGTCGAATAGCACAATAGCCGCTTTGTTGACTTTCTCGGTCTTCCTGGCACACTGTACTACTCGTGTACCCGGATGGCTCTTCATTTCTCCGATCCCACCTATGTATGGCTCTTGGACCATTGCAAATGCCAACTTTCGCTTACCCGCTTCCATTATGAGCTCAGCTGTGGCCAGTTTGCTTTTTTGGAGGTTCGCCTGTACAACGTGATACTGGTGTAGTTTGTCTTCGCTGTTAACTGCGCTTCCGCCCGGGACCACCTTAGCAATACGCCACCGACAGTCTTGCCAATCCGTCCCACTTGAGTCGGGTTGGACACTCGCTGTCGAAGGCGTTGTGCTCGGTCTTACTCATCTTTGCGGAAACACAGTTTCGACACTTTGGTGGTTCCGCGGCTGGTTAGGTTAGGTTAGGTTAGGTTAGGTTAGGTTAGGTTAGGTTAGGTTAGGTTAGGTTAGGTTAGGTTAGGTTAGGTTAGGTTAGGTTAGGTTAGGTTAGGTTAGGTTAGGTTAGGTTAGGTTAGGTTAGGTTAGGTTAGGTTAGGTTAGGTTAGGTTAGGTTAGGTTAGGTTAGGTTAGGTTAGGTTAGGTTAGGTTAGGTTAGGTTAGGTTAGGTTAGGTTAGGTTAGGTTAGGTTAGGTTAGGTTAGGTTAGGTTAGGTTAGGTTAGGTTAGGTTAGGTTAGGTTAGGTTAGGTTAGGTTAGGTTAGGTTAGGTTAGGTTAGGTTAGGTTAGGTTAGGTTAGGTTAGGTTAGGTTAGGTTAGGTTAGGTTAGGTTAGGTTAGGTTAGGTTAGGTTAGGTTAGGTTAGGTTAGGTTAGGTTAGGTTAGGTTAGGTTAGGTTAGGTTAGGTTAGGTTAGGTTAGGTTAGGTTAGGTTAGGTTAGGTTAGGTTAGGTTAGGTTAGGTTAGGTTAGGTTAGGTTAGGTTAGGTTAGGTTAGGTTAGGTTAGGTTAGGTTAGGTTAGGTTAGGTTAGGTTAGGTTAGGTTAGGTTAGGTTAGGTTAGGTTAGGTTAGGTTAGGTTAGGTTAGGTTAGGTTAGGTTAGGTTAGGTTAGGTTAGGTTAGGTTAGGTTAGGTTAGGTTAGGTTAGGTTAGGTTAGGTTAGGTTAGGTTAGGTTAGGTTAGGTTAGGTTAGGTTAGGTTAGGTTAGGTTAGGTTAGGTTAGGTTAGGTTAGGTTAGGTTAGGTTAGGTTAGGTTAGGTTAGGTTAGGTTAGGTTAGGTTAGGTTAGGTTAGGTTAGGTTAGGTTAGGTTAGGTTAGGTTAGGTTAGGTTAGGTTAGGTTAGGTTAGGTTAGGTTAGGTTAGGTTAGGTTAGGTTAGGTTAGGTTAGGTTAGGTTAGGTTAGGTTAGGTTAGGTTAGGTTAGGTTAGGTTAGGTTAGGTTAGGTTAGGTTAGGTTAGGTTAGGTTAGGTTAGGTTAGGTTAGGTTAGGTTAGGTTAGGTTAGGTTAGGTTAGGTTAGGTTAGGTTAGGTTAGGTTAGGTTAGGTTAGGTTAGGTTAGGTTAGGTTAGGTTAGGTTAGGTTAGGTTAGGTTAGGTTAGGTTAGGTTAGGTTAGGTTAGGTTAGGTTAGGTTAGGTTAGGTTAGGTTAGGTTAGGTTAGGTTAGGTTAGGTTAGGTTAGGTTAGGTTAGGTTAGGTTAGGTTAGGTTAGGTTAGGTTAGGTTAGGTTAGGTTAGGTTAGGTTAGGTTAGGTTAGGTTAGGTTGGTTAGGTTAGGTTAGGTTAGGTTAGGTTAGGTTAGGTTAGGTTAGGTTAGGTTAGGTTAGGTTAGGTTAGGTTAGGTTAGGTTAGGTTAGGTTAGGTTAGGTTAGGTTAGGTTAGGTTAGGTTAGGTTAGGTTAGGTTAGGTTAGGTTAGGTTAGGTTAGGTTAGGTTAGGTTAGGTTAGGTTAGGTTAGGTTAGGTTAGGTTAGGTTAGGTTAGGTTAGGTTAGGTTAGGTTAGGTTAGGTTAGGTTAGGTTAGGTTAGGTTAGGTTAGGTTAGGTTAGGTTAGGTTAGGTTAGGTTAGGTTAGGTTAGGTTAGGTTAGGTTAGGTTAGGTTAGGTTAGGTTAGGTTAGGTTAGGTTAGGTTAGGTTAGGTTAGGTTAGGTTGTTAGGTTAGGTTAGGTTAGGTTAGGTTAGGTTAGGTTAGGTTAGGTTAGGTTAGGTTAGGTTAGGTTAGGTTAGGTTAGGTTAGGTTAGGTTAGGTTAGGTTAGGTTAGGTTAGGTTAGGTTAGGTTAGGTTAGGTTAGGTTAGGTTAGGTTAGGTTAGGTTAGGTTAGGTTAGGTTAGGTTAGGTTAGGTTAGGTTAGGTTAGGTTAGGTTAGGTTAGGTTAGGTTAGGTTAGGTTAGGTTAGGTTAGGTTAGGTTAGGTTAGGTTAGGTTAGGTTAGGTTAGGTTAGGTTAGGTTAGGTTAGGTTAGGTTAGGTTAGGTTAGGTTAGGTTAGGTTAGGTTAGGTTAGGTTAGGTTAGGTTAGGTTAGGTTAGGTTAGGTTAGGTTAGGTTAGGTTAGGTTAGGTTAGGTTAGGTTAGGTTAGGTTAGGTTAGGTTAGGTTAGGTTAGGTTAGGTTAGGTTAGGTTAGGTAGGTTAGGTTAGGTTAGGTTAGGTTAGGTTAGGTTAGGTTAGGTTAGGTTAGGTTAGGTTAGGTTAGGTTAGGTTAGGTTAGGTTAGGTTAGGTTAGGTTAGGTTAGGTTAGGTTAGGTTAGGTTAGGTTAGGTTAGGTTAGGTTAGGTTAGGTTAGGTTAGGTTAGGTTAGGTTAGGTTAGGTTAGGTTAGGTTAGGTTAGGTTAGGTTAGGTTAGGTTAGGTTAGGTTAGGTTAGGTTAGGTTAGGTTAGGTTAGGTTAGGTTAGGTTAGGTTAGGTTAGGTTAGGTTAGGTTAGGTTAGGTTAGGTTAGGTTAGGTTAGGTTAGGTTAGGTTAGGTTAGGTTAGGTTAGGTTAGGTTAGGTTAGGTTAGGTTAGGTTAGGTTAGGTTAGGTTAGGTTAGGTTAGGTTAGGTTAGGTTAGGTTAGGTTAGGTTAGGTTAGGTTAGGTTAGGTTAGGTTAGGTTAGGTTAGGTTAGGTTAGGTTAGGTTAGGTTAGGTTAGGTTAGGTTAGGTTAGGTTAGGTTAGGTTAGGTTAGGTTAGGTTAGGTTAGGTTAGGTTAGGTTAGGTTAGGTTAGGTTAGGTTAGGTTAGGTTAGGTTAGGTTAGGTTAGGTTAGGTTAGGTTAGGTTAGGTTAGGTTAGGTTAGGTTAGGTTAGGTTAGGTTAGGTTAGGTTAGGTTAGGTTAGGTTAGGTTAGGTTAGGTTAGGTTAGGTTAGGTTAGGTTAGGTTAGGTTAGGTTAGGTTAGGTTAGGTTAGGTTAGGTTAGGTTAGGTTAGGTTAGGTTAGGTTAGGTTAGGTTAGGTTAGGTTAGGTTAGGTTAGGTTAGGTTAGGTTAGGTTAGGTTAGGTTAGGTTAGGTTAGGTTAGGTTAGGTTAGGTTAGGTTAGGTTAGGTTAGGTTAGGTTAGGTTAGGTTAGGTTAGGTTAGGTTAGGTTAGGTTAGGTTAGGTTAGGTTAGGTTAGGTTAGGTTAGGTTAGGTTAGGTTAGGTTAGGTTAGGTTAGGTTAGGTTAGGTTAGGTTAGGTTAGGTTAGGTTAGGTTAGGTTAGGTTAGGTTAGGTTAGGTTAGGTTAGGTTAGGTTAGGTTAGGTTAGGTTAGGTTAGGTTAGGTTAGGTAGGTAGGTTAGGTTAGGTTAGGTTAGGTTAGGTTAGGTTAGGTTAGGTTAGGTTAGGTTAGG